>OY728140.1:412336176-415283905 GCA_963277665.1 Viscum album | reverse complement strand
GATATTGACGAAATTATTTAAAACAATTATTTTTTTTATAGAATGGATATGAGTTGGATGTATGAAACCGATCGAATCTCAAGAGATTTTCAAAACAATTTGGAGAGTTTTATAGTTTTTTCATTTCACAATTATTTAGATAGTGGTCTCATACACTTCCCATGTTCCAATTGTGTTGGAAAACCTTGGTTGAGCTGTGAAGAAGTCAGCTACCACATAACCAAATATGGTTTTCAAGAAAACTACAATGTGTGGTATCAAAATGGGGAGAAAATGAAAACTCAAATTGTTGATGATTCAAATGAGAGGACTAGAGTAGAGAATTTGTTATAATGTCTGGTTTCCGTTTATTCATCATCATGAAAGATGATGATGTTGTAGGGGTGAAAAAATTGAATGACGCTGCCACGACTCCAGCATATCGACAGTGCGATAAAATGAAAAAGCTTGAATTTTTAATCTGATTATTTTATCGGAAAACTATGTATGGGATTTCTAATACAGTATCAATTACATTCTTACCTTTTTGAAGGATGTACTTCTATATGATGCAGATATTACCTCAAACCACTATATGTCATGGAAGTCAGTTAAGGAACATGGATTTTCAAGGAAAAAAATTCATGCTTTCCTGAAAGATTATAGTTTATTCTGGAAGGAAACCACATAATGATATGATTGTATAATATGTGGAACATCACACTGGAAGTTAAAATCTGATGGAACACCATCCTGCATTCCACAGAAAGTAATGTGGCACTTTCCATTGATCCCCAGACTCCATATTATTTTTATGTCTAAATAAATATAAATAAAAATGAGATGGAATGATACTGAGAGAAATAAGACTAATGTTGATTTGGTTCACCCTATAGATGAATATTCATGGAAGAGATTTGATTCTTGATATCCTGATTTTGCAGCTGATGTGCGTAATGTGAGGTTGGGTCTTTCATGCGATGGTTTTAATCCATTTGGAAAGATTGTTACTTCGCACAACACATGGACTGTTTTTATACACATTTATAATCTTCCCACATGGTTGTGTATGATAAAACCTTTCACTTTCATGATTATACTCATATATGGACTTTCTGATTTCGGCATTGATATTAACTTATATATGAAACCTTTAATAAAAGAGTTGAAACTTCTTTGGTATGTGGGTGTACACACATACGATGCATATTTGAAATACATATTTCAGATGCGTGCTGCACTTATGTGGACGATCAATGATTTTTCATCTTATGCAATGATTTTTGGATGGAGCACGAAGGGAAAAACTGTCATGTCCTATTTTTATGAAGAATACACGATCTAGAAGACAGAAACATTGTTGTAGTTCTAGTTTTATGGGACATCGACGATTATTTCCAATGGAACATCTATATAGAAATAATCATCAAAGATTTGATAATACCACAGAGACCAATGATCCACATCAGAGTATGTCTAGAACTGATGTGCTTAATGAATTGAATGATTTTGGGGTTTCATTCGGGAAGGGTCAAATGAAATCTGGAAAGAGAAAGAATGTTTCCACTGAAACCTGTTACAATTGGAGGAAGAGGAGTATGTTTTTTTATTTTCCATATTGGTCAACCAATTTTTTACATCATTTCTTAGAATTAATTCACATTGAAAATAATTTATGTGAAATGTTTCTTTTGATACTTCTAAATGTTATGGGAAACAAAAAAGATGATTTATAGTCTCAGCGCGACTTGGTGGATTTGGGCATCAGACCAAAATTGCATCTTGTTTGTATCAGTGAAAATAAATGGAAAGTTCCATGTGCTTCTTATGTGATGAAACCTACAAAAACAAACAATTTCTGGAAGTATTAGAGACTAGTAGAGTTCCTGATGGCTATTCAAGGAACATATCTAAATGGGTCAACAGAAGAGAGCTAATGATAAAAATCTTTGAAGACTCATAATTATCACATTCTTATGCAAGAGATGATTCCAATAGAAATCTGTCATATTTTTTCAAATAAAGTAAGGGTGACTATTATTCGATTGTGCCATTTGTTTAAATATCTTTGTGCGAAGAAGTTGTCCATGTCATTCTTGAAAAAAATGTTGACAGATGCCCCATTAATTTCGTGTGAGTTGGAGAAAATATTTCCTCCATCATTTTTCACATGCATGTGGCATCTGACTGTCCATATTCCCACTGAAATACTTCTTAGAGGACCTGTTTCTTTTCATTTTATGTATCCAACTGAATGAAATATGTACCCATTAAATTCTTATGTTCGAAACAGGAATCATCCTGAAGGTTCTATCGTAAACTGTTACTTGGCTCAAGAATGTATGGATTTTTTATCAATGTATTTTTCTGATCTTACTACAATAAGGAATAGGCCAATGAGAAGTGAATAAGAATAGTATGAGAAAATTGAACCTAGTTTTCCACACTTTTTCAAACAGGAGTAATTCCTTGATCATATACTTTGAAGACATTAAGCCTTGAAGAGCGGGAGATGGAACATCGCACAGTTTTGTTCAACTGTTATTTTTTCAATTACTACATCAGGTAACTAAATTTAATATGTATGTATTACATATATATCTACTAAACTATTCATATTTTTTATCTATAGGGAACATAAAAAATGATAAATATAAAGCATCGTTCTTTATCTTTGAGAAGGAGGGAGACATTGCATATAAATGAGTTTTCTACTTGGTTAAAATTGAAGGTCAAAATATTACTGTTTAAAATAATTAAATCAATATAGTAATTAACATTAATATTCATTTATATTGTAGGTATTGAGTTTTCATGCTGACTCTGTCTCTGAGGAAAATAAGAGCTTTGGATTTTGGTCCAAATATCGTGGTTCGTGACTGTAAATCAATTGTTATCAATGGGTACAAATTTATTGTCACTGAACGAGCAAAGAACAAGAGAACACAACATGATTGTGTTATGGTTATTACCACAACATATTGTTATGCCAGTTCATCATATAGTAGACTTTTATTTGAAATGTGGGGTTATTATGGAGTCATTGAAAAAATAAAAATGTTGTATTATTAATCTCATGGACGAGTCATGATGATGAAATTCAATTGGTTTGATTACATGATGAGACAAGGAACATTTATTGATGATTGTGGATTTATAGTAATTAATATGACTCAAACACTTGCTACTGAAGAACCATGTGTATTGGAATCAATGGATAAACAAGTTTTTTATGTCAAAGACCAACTTCGGCCTGAATTTGGTGTCCTAGTTTAATTAATTACAAGACATATTTTTAATTATGGTGAAGATGGAATTGACACCATACCTACTACCATTAGAACCAATCCATTTTCTTCTTTTGATGAATTTAATAGCTCAATTTTTAGAGCTGAATGTGAACCTAAATTTGTGGTGGGAAATATATAAAATCATCTATTCATGTTCTCAATTATTTTGGTTTACCTAGAGTTGGGTTGTTAAGGTTGGTTCTATTCAAATTGATTTAATATTGAAACCTCCATCACCTAACTGAGCTAAAGAGATTAATTTTTTCTTTAATCTTGAAAATTGATTTTCCATATATGAATCTTGTAGAATCAATGTTCCTTGATTTTAATAAACCGATGAAACTTAGTAAATAATCATCATACTAAAAATTAAATTTCTTTATTACATCTTGTACGATTAATTGACTTCATTATATATTTGTTCAAGCTCACATAAAATAATGGTTAGTTAAATTATCCATGAATACCCCTATTCCCTCTCATTTATTTTGTTTTTTTGGGTTACACATTAGTTATCCTTTTATATTTACTTCCATATTTTTTTTTAATACAGGAAATGAAACCAATTTAAGAGAGGTGACAGAAATGGATTATGGACAACAATCATCGCATGACCAAGCTGGGGCATTCCACCAATAGTGCCTGCAGTGAGTATTTTATTTCAAATATATTTATTTATATTATATATAATATCATGTGATTAATTTTTTCTAAATTTTTTTTTCAGGATCCATATATTAGGTGATAGTAATTTGAGGACTAGTCGAGTAGTGGTCCCAATACTGGGGGGTGTTCGTACGAGGGGGTGGTATGAGAGCTAGACGATCTGGTCGGCATACTCGATTAGACCCTACCCATCCCCACTAACATACCATCCATCCCAAATTCGGATCCTGGTGTGTTGTTAGGGACACACGGGATATTTAGGCCTCCCATGTTTTCACCACCATTTACATCTGACCCTCCTCACCTATCTGTATCATATCCGATGATGATTTCCACTCCCCATCCAACATTTGGCCAGTCATCCCTGTCATCTTCTTTTACTACCACTTCGATCTCTCCGGGATTTTATATTCCATATTCTTCAACTACTGCTCCGCCAGAGTCTGTCCCTGTGGATCATACATTGGCACACACTCCATCTCTACAGGGTGTTCCTTCAGTTTCTATGGATCCAGCAGTTCCCATCGATTAGACTACCGCAGGTATACTTATACAAACCCTAACAAATTGTTACACGATTATTTATTTTCATTATAAGATGTATTGATAAAATATTTATTTTTTTCATAACTAATACATCTACTGATAGGAGGCGGGGGTGGGGGTGTACATGCATGTGTTCTGTGTGGAACCTCCACATGAAGTTGATGGTGTAATACATCGGAGATAGTCATATAAATGAAAAATTAGGGCAGCAATGTTAGAGTTTTTAGAGACACTTTCCAAATACTCTGACATCATTCTTGTCATCCCACTCTCATGGAGACAACTTCCAAATGAAGTCAAGGATAAAGCCCAGGAAAGGATATGGGTAAAAAAATCAGTTGTATTTAATGAAATATATTAATTTTTGTATTTATATGAATTAATATTTGGTTTCAGTCGTGTTTTAATTTCTCTAATGGTGGGGTGCACATCCAGCACGTCTAAAGGATTTAGGCGAGCTTTGGAGAGCTTATAAGCATGAGTAGTATATTATCTGGTGTGATAGAGTGGGCACGGAGTTGGAGGCGGTCCCTGTCTTGGATTATTGTACATTAGAACAGTACCGACAGATGATTACTCATTGGGCGACTAGCCAATTTACGGTATTAATCAAATTAGAAGTATTTAAATAAAAAATTTCATGTTTTTTGTTAATAATAATTATTGAATTTTATTTTGGTTGCATCTAGAAGAAATAAAAAAATATTGATGCTAAGAAATATGTCCACACATTTGGATATACTATGTTGCCAGATCATGAGAGATAGCTGGTATGACAGTTTATAATCTTTCTTTACGACTTTCACTTTCTATTGCTTCCTCAGTAATTTATTCGATTGCTAAAGTTGTTATATAATTTTAGTTATGAAATTAGTTTTTTTTTGTATCTTATTTTTAATTATTTTTTCCTACATTCATTTTCATTGTAGAGGCATAAATTGAATATAGAAGGTTGTGTGCCTCGATAAAAATTGTTTTGTTCGAGTAGAAAGAAGAAATATGAAAGTGCGGTTAATGAAACCAACTCAGCAGTAGATTGTATGTTTTAGATTGTAGATTTAAAATTTTAATCTCTATTTTGTAACTTAATAATCTATTTATATTTGTAACAGCCAGCTTTAAAGGCCCTTGATGCCTAGTAACCTAACAATTTTGGGCCAAACGATCACTTACATCAGGTGTTGGGAGATGAGCACCCTGGTAGAGTACGCTGCTGGCCTGGGAAGAGTATAGTTCCAACAAGGTATTGTCCCTCCTCAGGTATGAGTTGTAGTGCCACCGAGTTACAGTAGGTTAAGGAACATGAAAAATAGGCTGAAAAAAAGGGCCATAGAGACGGCAGCACGGTCTGCTCTGGCAAACACTGCATTTATGAAACTGATGGAAGCTTTACGTCCAACACTTCCACCAGAGGCTGACACTGCATTCACTACTAGAAAAGGGGGCATTGAAGCCCCCCAGAATTGGGCGACCCGCTAATGGCGGTTGCTGGCCTTGATAAAAAAAAACTCGAGCCTTTTTGCCCCCCCCCCCCCCCGCGCCCCCCCTCTCGATCGAACCCTGCCACCCCCCCCCCCCCCCGCCTCTCGGCCTCCCTCGCCGCCCAGCCTCCCCACCGCCCGGTCCCCCCCCCCCCACGACGCCGCCCCTCCCCCCCCCCCCCGCCTCCCGGCCTCCCCCGCTCCCCCCCCCCCGCCTCCAGGCCTCCCCCCCCCCCCCCCCGTCCGCCGCCACCCCGACGCCCCCCCCCCTCCTCCCGGCCTCCCCCGCCGCCCGGCCTCCCCCGTCGCACGCCCTCAGCCCTCCCCCCCACCCCGAACGTCTCGGCACCCCGGACAGCCCCCCCCCCCCCCACTGCCCGTCCCCCATCCCCTCACCGCCTCCTCTCCTCCAGCTCCCCGCCACCGCCGCTGCCCGTCTCCCCTCCCTTGCTGCACCGCCTTTGGCTCCGGCTCCCCTTCACTGCCTCCTCTCTCTCACTGCACCGCCTTCGGCTCCCCTCCCTTTCAGGTTTGTAGCTCAATCAGGTAACATGGGCTTTTAGTTACATTATTATTTTATCAATGGTTCATAAACAAATGATTAATATTTATTTTAAATATAGTTGATTTGAAAAATGTAAATGTAATAAGTATTGTGTAAATGTTTGTTATAAAGATATAATTATGGATAAGAGTTGGATTGATCTTCCAAATCGAACGTCTAGAGAATATTTCAATGGAATTATGCAGTTTATTGACTTCACGAGGGGATTTGAAAGTGACTATATTAGTTGTCCATGTAGAAAATGTGCTAACAGATATCAATTCACACGAGATACTGTGAGGGAGCACCTTTTCTATAATGGATTTCTGAAAAATTATAAGAGTTGGACTCGTCATGGAGAAGAATATGTTCGTTGTCAAAATACAGATGCAGCTCAGATGGATGTTGATGCAAGGATGACTAATCCAATGCATGAAATGCTTACTGAAATGGTATGTGGGTTTGATCCTGAAGGCATTGACATCCAGAATCTTGAGACCGGTGAGATAAATCTTCGCTCTGGTGCAGATCGTGAATCGAGGAGGTTTTATGAAGCACTTGATGATGCGAAAACAGAATTATATCTTGGATTTACTTCTTACAATAAACTGTCGTTTATCGTGGAGTTGTTGCATTTGAAGACTTTGAATAATTGGTCAGACACATCATTCGACATGCTTTTGGTTTTATTGAAAAAAGTTCTTCCTGTCAATGCTAAGATTCCTGAGTCGTATTAATATGCCCGTAAGTTGACAGAGAACTTAGGTTTTACATATGAGACCATAGATGCGTGTGCAAACAACTGTATGTTGTTTAGAAAAGAAACTACCCATTTGGATATTTGTATGGTTTGTGGTGCTTCCAGGTGGAAAGAGAACAGGGGAAATAATACTCATCAAAGTCTGATTGCGATACAGGGGAAACTGATTGCCGTAAAGCAAATGCGTTACTTTCCCCTTAAACCGAGGTTGAAAAGATTTTTTATGTCATCTAAAGTTTCTAATTTAATGAGATGGCATGCAGAAAGAGTTCATGAAAGTGGTATGTTAACCCACCTGACAGACTCTCATGCATGGAAGGATTTTGATAAGAGACATCCCGACTTTGCTAAAGATGTTCATACTGTCCGATTGGGATTGGCAGCAGATGGTTTCAATCCATTCAAGTCTATCATTGGTGCAACTCATAGAACGTGGCCCGTGGTGTTGGTTCCATATAATCTTCCTCCGTGGATTTGTATGAAGCAACAATTTATATTACTTTCCACTCTTATTGATAGACCTAAAAGTCTGGGGGATAAGATTGATGTTTACCTTCAGCCATTGATTGATGAGATGAATGAATTTTGGGGTGATGGTGTGATGACTTATGACTGCGAAACGAATGAAATGTTCAAACTGCATGTTGCTTTATTGTGGACAATCAATGAATTCCCAGCTTATGCAAATTTATCAGGATAGAGTACGAAAGGGGAATTTTATTTCCCTTGTTGCAATAAAAGTATAAAATCTGTATGTCCTAAACATTCCAAAAAATGGGCATACATTGGTCACATGCGTTTTCTCCCTCCTCAGCACAGATTCAGAAAGGACAGAGTGGCATTTGATGGTTCTAGAGAGTTCAGCCCAGCACCAAAGATCATGACAGGAGTCGAAATGTTATCGCAGATTGAGGAAGAAAACATCTGCACGGTATATGAAATTCAGGATTTGGTGGCTCCTCCAGTACGTAATATTCGTGCTGCGGGTAGGCAGCGCAGTCACAATTGGAAAAAGAAAAGTATTTTTTTATAGTCTTCCATATTGGAAAACTAACATGTTGAGGCATAATTTGGATGTCATGCACATTGAAATTTTTTTTGTGATAACATATTTTGGACCATTTTAGGTGTCAGTGGAAAATTAAAGGACCATGTTAATGCACGCCATGATTTGGAAGAAATGGGTTTAAGGAAACAGTTTCATTTACATTTAGCTGAGGGAAACAAGGCATATATGCCTGCTTCACAGTATACGATGACTACAGAGGAGAAAAAGACATTTCTTTCCATTTTGAAGATGGTCAAGGTGCCTGATGGTTATTCTTCTAATATTTCAAAGTGTGTGAATCTGACGAGCAAGACATAGCAAGGGTTGAAAAGTCATGACAATCACATATTACTTCAGCAGTTGATTCCAATCGCAATTTGTGATTGTTTATCCCCCAATGTTGTTCAGCCCTTGATTGAGATGAGTAATTTTTTTAGACAGCTTTGTTTAAGAAATCAATGAATGAGTGATTTAAAAAGTTTGTAGGACTGAATTGTACTTACGCTTTGTCACTTTGAGAAACTTTTCCCCCCTCATTTTTCGATGTTATGGTCCACTTGACAGTGCACCTAACTGATGAAGTAATGTCTGCTGGTCCAGTTCAATTCAGGTGGATGTATCCTATTGAACGGTATTTGAGTACATTGAAAAGATTTGTACGCAACAGAGCTCGTCCAGAGGCATCAATATCCAATGGTTATTTGATGGATGAGTGTACTACCTTTTGTGCAGAATATCTTACGGATGTTGAAACAAAATTAGATAAGCCCTCTCGGATTCATGATGGTCCAGTTGGAGATAGAACCACATTTGATATGGACAACATCGAGTGGATACAAGCACATCGATATATCTTGTTCAATACTCCATCAGTTGCACCATTAATGCAGTAAGTATCTTATCAATGTGCTTGTATAACTTTTACGTGTTTTTTTTGCATAAGATGATCTTTTAAACATCGCGTTATCATTTGCAGGAAACACATTAATGAGATAAAAGAAGAGATGCATCGTGCGACTGAGTTGCAAATTCAACAATCTCATTATGCGTCATTTCATGATTGTTTCAAGGATTATGTATGTATAAATTGATTTTCATTATGAGTGAAGTATTATACTAATTCTTTCTGCATATATCAGTATTGATTTTTATAAATTATGTAGGTTCGTAAGCTGAGGGAGTTAGTGGACCCCACACTACCTGAAGTATTTATCCAACTGGCTGAGGGTCCATCTATAACGGCTCGTCGTTATAAAGCTATTGATGCTAATGGTTTTCGATTTCTCATTAAAGATGTTGAAGACAAACGAGAAACACAAAACAGTGGCATCGGTTGTCCCTTTGTCGATTCTGGTTATTACTATGGTCAATTGATAGACATCATTGAAGTTGTATACACACACGGTTTGAAGTACATAACGTTAAAGTGTAATTGGGTTGATCCAGTGCGTGGATGTAAAGTCGATCAATATCAGTTTTCATTGGTGAATTTTAACTATATGTTATACAGAAATATTGAACAAGTTGAGAATGAACCTTTCATTTTGACATCACAAGCGGAACAAGTATTCTTCGTTACTTTGCCTTCGGATCCAAGTTGGCAAGTTGTTGTCAAAATGTCTCGGAGAGGAGTGTTTTTATTTGAAGAAGATGAACCCGAGAATGTTCCGTTTGTTTACCAACAACTTGATCAACATACCGTAGTTCAACGTGAAGAAGATATTTATTGGGCCAGAGCGTCTGTTGAAGGAGAAACGGTTTATTTGCATGCTTAATGAAAGGTATAATTTGTTTCCCACTATTCAGTAGAATGTCCTAGGATATCATAAATTATCTAATCATTTTATAAATCTTTATAAGTTTTAATCCTCACTTTTGTAAGTTAATTCAATCATAAATATTTATGTTGTTTTTACTCTTGATTTATTGATGTTATGGTCGGTGTATCATCCCTTTGAGGTATTCTTCATCTGATTCATGTGCTGCTTGAATTTTTATTAGTTCTATCTGAAATTTGGCTATGCATTGACTGGTTTTGTACATAATTTGTATATCTGTTTTGTTAACTTTCTGGTTTTTTAAAATTCATTCACAACTAATTATTCAATCCATTTTTTGTTTGATTAACAGTTGTACAAGTTTGATTTTTTAAGAATAATCCAATTTATCTTTTAAACACTTTGGACTCATTACTGATGTTTTCTATGACCGCAGACATGTCAAGGGAAGAGGCAGAAGATCCACATCATCCATCTGAGGAATCTACGTCTCCGGGTTGAGGTATGTTTGAATGTAATTGTCTATATTTTTTATGTAATTGACATATATATATATATATAAAACATTTTTCAATTTATATATAAAATTGTTTTCAATAGGATCAGACTCGGCTGCTTCTTCCTCTCGTAGGAGAGGCCCTGGTCGTGGCATATTATCATGGAATTCCAACACGACGATAGATGTTTCATTTGATGAGGTTTTTCATCCTGTGGGACCGAATGCCCCGGCATTTATTCGTCAGCTGGGTCATATCATATGTGACCCACATCGATTTCCATTGACCATGCGTGACTGGGCTTCTATCCCTCAGGGACACATTAGATCGTCTATGGAGGGAGGTTCAGGTAAGAAAATCATTTTACTTTATTTTCTATGTATAAAGAATACTAATATGTTTGATTATTTTCTTTATAGAAAAATTTGAAAGTATGCCCTAAAGAGTTTCGGCCCGTGTGTGTGAGCAAATGCCGTAAGACGTGGAAAGATTATAAAGGCAAAGTGAAGAGGGACCACTGGGTACCAAATGTGGGTGCCCTATACATTTTGGAAAAAGTCCCGAGAGGTGTCCTCCCGGCTCAGTGGCGTGACTTGGTTTCATATTGGTCTACTGAGGGTGTTTTGGTTTGTATATTAATTATTTTGGTGTATATATATTTTCAAAAATATGTGATTTGTTTGAAATTTGAATGAATTGAATGTAGGATGTGTCAACACGCCATTCTGAGAATCGAGCGTTGCAGGGACCACCTCACAGGCTCGGGACTCGTCACGTGTCTCAGATCCGACATGAGGTATATATTTTTCATTTTTTAATTTATTAATTAATATGGTTTTGTGTTTATATTCTTTTAATATGCAGTTGTGAGAGCAAGGTGCAGCAACTGATAAAATGTCGGTGTGGATGAGGACTCGTGATCGCAATGATCCAGAGGTTGTAGCATTGATAGTAAGTGTCTTTACTTACCAATAATTACATAAATATATATATTAACATATATATATTTATATATATTTAAATATTTCATAGGTTCAATTTGAAGCTGAGTTAGAACATCTGCCAGAGGACCAGCGACAGCTTCCCATGCGACGGGATGAGATCTTTCATCGCATTATCGGTCGGGATGGGAATGGCTATAGTTTGACCTATGGAGCAGGGATTCCTCGTTCTATAGTGTCACGCGCTGCGGTTGTCGGTCCTGCTGTTGCTCATATGACACAGCAGATGTCAGATTTTGAGGCACGGCTGCACGCTTCCGAGGAGGAAAATGCGCAATTGACAGCTGAGGTTAGAGCACTGCGGGAATATGTGTGTCGAGCTGATGGTGCAGGGGATCATACGACGCAGGTATATACTGTATTTATTTATTTAAATTAAATTATTTTTGTTATTAAAATGTTTATAATGTTTATTTATTGTAGGCCCCTGGCCCACCAGAAGGAGGTACGTAGTAGTGATGACAACGTGTGACACATCATATATTCACGAGATATGTTTTTTGTTTTTACTGGTGGGGTTGAAATTGATGTACTGTATTTATTCATTTAATTTAAATTAGAAGGTTGTGTACTTATAATTTCTTTCTTTTCTTGTTTATTATATGATAGCTAATATTATCTAAGGCGTGCATTTAAAAACTCTAACCCCCTCGCACCCCCGTACAGCCCCCCCACACCCCCGAACAGCCCCCCGCATAACCGTACAACCCCCCGCCCCCCGCCCCCCCCGTACACCCCCCCCCCCCCCGTACAGCCCCCCCCCCCCCCCCCCCCGCACCCCCGTACAGCCCCCTGCACCCCCGTACAGCCCCCCGCACCCCCGTACAGCCACCCCTGCACCCCCGTACAGCCCCCCGCACCCCCGGACAGCCCCCCCGCACCCCTGTATAGCCCCCCTCACACCCGGAAACCCCCCCCCCCCCCTGCACCCCCGTACAGCCCCCCTCACCCCCGTACAGCCCCCTGCACCCCCGGACAAGCCCCCCCCCCCCCCTGCACCCCCGTACAGCCCCCCCCCCGACACCCCCGTACAGCCCCCCACAGTCCCGGACAGCCCCCCAACCCCCGTACAGCCCCCCGCACCCCCGTACAGCCCCCCCGCACCCACGTACATCCCCCCCCCCCCCCGGCACCCCCGTACAGCCCCCCGCACCGCCGTACAGCCCCCCCGCACCCCCGGACAGCCCCCCCGCACCCTCGGACAGCCCCCCCGCACCCCCGTACAGCCCCCTCGCACCCCCGGTGCGTGGAATTGTGAAATGGTCGCCAGACGACACGTCATTCGGAGGTGCCGTTTGACCGCGGCGGCCAGAAACGCGTTTCTGGCGCCATAAAACACCAAAATGGCGTGCGGCGGTCCCAATTCTGAGCAAATGTGCTGCGAACAACCTGAAACCGCATGAGAACGATAGAAATATTATTCCTGAGATGCAGGAGGAGGCAGCACGTCCATCGGACGTGCGGTGCGCGTGGCACGACCGAATGTGTCGTTTTCAGCAGCGCAGTGCGCGCTGAAATGCCGCATTGGGTGGTCAAAACCACCCGAACGACCTCCGAATTCCACAAAACCATCGACAATAGCCGGTGCATGAATTGTGAAATGTTCGGCCAGACGGCTCGTCATTCGGAGGTGTCGTTTGACCGCGGGCCGCCGGATACGCGTTTCAGGCGCCAGAAAACACCAAAACGGCGTGCGGCGGTCCAATTCACAGCAAGCGTGCTCCGAACGACCTGAAACCACACGAGAAAGATAGAAATATTATTCCTGAGATGCAGGAGGAGGCATCACGTCCATTGGACGTGCGGTGCGCGCGACACGACCGAATGTGTCGTTTTCAGCAGTGCGGCGCGCGCTGAAATGCCGCGTTGGGTGGTCAAAACCACCTGAACGACGTCCGAATGCCACGAAACCATACGACAACAGTCGGTGCGTGAATTCTGAAATGGTCGGTTAGACGTCATGTCATTCGAAGGTGTCGTTTGACTGCGGCGGCCGGAAACACGTTTCCGGCACCATAAAACACCAAAACGGCGTGTGACGGTCCCAATTCGGAGAAACGTGCTCCGAACGACCTGAAACCGCACAAGAATGATAGAAATATTATTCCTGAGATGCAGGGGGAGGCGGAATGTCCATCGGACGTGCGGTGCGCGCAGCACGTCCGAATGGGTCGTTCTCAGCAGCTCGGCGCGTGCTGAAATGCGCGTTGGGGGGTCAAAACCACCCGAACGACCTCCGAATGTCACAATACCACACGACAACATCCGTTTGCATGAATTGTCAAATGGTCGGGCAGACGTCATGTCAATCAGAGGTGTCGTTTGACCGCGGCGTCCGGAAACGCGTTTTCCGGAGTCATAAAACACCAAAACGGCGTGCGGCGGACGAATTCGGAGCAAACGTGCTCCGAAAAACCTGAAACCGCACGAGAACGATAGAAATATTATTCCTGAGATGCAGGAGGAGGAGGCACGTCCATCGGACGTGCGGGTGTGCGCGGGCACGACCGAATGCGTCGTTTTCAGCAGCTCGGCGCGCGCTGAAATGGCGCGTTGGGGGGTCAAAACCACCCGAACGACCTCTGAATGCCACGAAACCGCACGAAAACATCCGTTGTGTGAATTGTGAAATGGTCGGGTAGACGACACGTCAATCAGAGGTGCCGTTTGGACCGCGGCGGCCAGAAACGCATTTCCAGAATCACAAAACACCAAAACGGCGTGCGGCGATCAAATTCAGAGAAAACGTGCTCTGAACGACATGAAATCGCACAAGAACGATAGGAATATTATTCCTAAGATGTAGGAGGAGGCGGCACGTCTATCAGAACGTGTGGTGTGCGCGGCACGACCGAATGCGTCGTTTTCAGCAGCTCGGCGCGTGCTGAAATGGCGCGTTGGCGGGTCAAAACCACCCGAACGACCTCCGAATGACACGAAACCGCACGACAACATCCGTTGCGTGAATTGTGAAATGGACGGGCAGACGGCACGTTCATTTGGAGGTGCCGTTTGACCGCGGCGGCTGGAAACGCGTTTCAGGAGCCATAAAACACCAAAACGGCGTGCGGTCGGTCCAATTCAGAGCAAACGTACTCCGAAAAACCTGAAACCGCACGAGAACTATAGGAATATTATTCCTGAGATGCAGGAGGAGGCGGCACGTCCATCGGATCTGCGGTGCGCGCGGCAGGACCGAATGCGTCGTTTTCAGCAGCTCAGCGCGCGCTGAAATGGCGCGTTGGGGGGTCAAAACCACCCGAAACGACCTCGGAATGCCACGAAACCGCACGACAACATCCACTGTGTGAATTTTGAAATGGTCAGACATACGGCACGTCAATCGGAGGTTCCCTTTGATCGCGGCAGTCGGAAACGCGTTTCCGGAGTCATAAAACACCAAAACGGCGTGCGGCGGTCGAATTCGGAGCAAACATGCTCCGAACAACCTGAAACCACACGATCCCAATAGGAATATTATTTCTGAGATGCAGGAGGAGGCGTCACGTCCATCGGACGTGCGGTGCGCGCGGCACAACCGAATGCGTCGTTTTCAGCAGCTCGGCGCGCGCTGAAATGGCGCGTTGGGGGGTCAAAACCACCCGAACGACCTCCGAATGCCACGAAACCGCACGAAAACATCTATTGCGTGAATTTTGAAATGGTCGTATAGACGGCACATCAATCGGAGGTGTCGTTTGACCGTGGCGGCCGGAAATGCGTTTCCAGAGCCATAAAACACCAAAACGGCGTGCGGCGGTCCAATTCAGAGAAAACGTGCTCCGAAAAACCTGAAACCGCACGAGAATGATAGAAATATTATTCCTGAGATGCAGGAGGAGGCGACATGTTCATCGGACGTGTGGTGCACGTGACACGACCGAATGCGTCGTTTCAGCCGCTCGTCGCGCGCTGAAATGGCGCGTTGGGGGGTCAAAACCACCCGAACGACCTCTGAATGCCACAAAACCGCACGACAAAATCCTTTGTGTGAATTTTGAAATGGTAGAATAGAAGGAACATCAATCGGATGTGCCGTTTGACCGCGGTCGCTGGAAACGCGTTTCTGAAGTCATAAAACACCAAAACGGCGTGCGGCGGTCGAATTCGGAGCCAACGTGCTCCGAAAAACCTGAAACCGCACGAGAATGATAGTAATATTATTCTTGAGATGCAAGAGGAGGCGGCACGTTCATCGGACGTGCGGTGCGCGCGGCACAACCGAATGCGTCGTTTTCAGCAGCTCGGCGCGCGCTGAAATGGCGCGTTGGGGGTCAAAACCACCCGAACGACCTCCGAATGCCACGGAACTGCACGACAACATCCATTGCGTGAATTGTGAAATGGTTGGGCAGACGACACGTCAATCGGAGGTTCCGTTTGACCGCGGCGGCCGGAAACGCGTTTCTGGAGTCATAAAACACCAAAACGGCGTGCGGCGGACGAATTCGGAGCAAACGTGCTCCGAACGACCTGAAACCGCACGAGAACGATAGTAATATTATTCCTGAGATGCAGGAGGAGGTGGCACGTCCATCGGACATGCGGCACGCACGGCACGACCGAATGCGTCGTTTTCAGCAGCTCGGCGCGCGCTGAAATGGCGCGTTGGGGGGTCAAAACCACCCGAACAACCTCTGAATGCCACGAAACCGCACGACAACATCCGTTGCGTGAATTGTGAAATGTTTGGGTAGATGGCACTTCAATCAGAGGTGTCGTTTGACCGCGGCGGCCGGAAACGCTTTTCCGGAGTCATAAAACACCCAAACGGCGTGCGGCGGTTGAATTCGGAGCAAACGTGCTCCGAACGACCTGAAACCGCACGAGAAAGATAGGAATATTATTACTGAGATGCAAGAGGAGGTGGCACGTCCATCGGACGTGCGGTGCACGCGGCATGACCGAATGCGTCGTTTTCAGCAGCTCGGTGCGTGCTGAAATGGCGCGTTGGGGAGTCAAAACCACCCGAATGACCTCCTAATGCCACGAAACCGCACGACAACATCCGTTGCATGAATTGTGAAATGGACAGGCAGACGAAACATCAATCGGAGGTTCCGTTTGACCGCGGCAGCCGGAAACGCGTTTCCTGAGGCATAAAAGACCAAAACGGCGTGCAGTGGTCCAATTCAGAGCAAACGTGCTCCAAAAAACCTGAAAACTGCACGAGAACAATAGGAATATTATTTCTGAGATGCAGGAAGAGGCGGCACGTCCATCGGACGTGCGGTGCGCGCGGCACGACCGAATGCGTCATTTTCAGCAGCTCAGCGCGCGCTGAAATGGCGCGTTGGGGGGTCAAAACCACCCGAACGACCTATGAATGCCACGAAACCACACGACAACATCTGTTGCGTGAATTGTAAAATGGTCGGACAGACGGCACGTCAATCAGAGGTGGAGTTTGACCGCGGCGGCCGGAAACGCGTTTCCGGAGTCATAAAAC
The DNA here is from genome assembly GCA_963277665.1 of Viscum album. NCBI lineage: Eukaryota > Viridiplantae > Streptophyta > Magnoliopsida > Santalales > Viscaceae > Viscum > Viscum album. The sequence continues at coordinate 415,266,866 of OY728140.1, read as the reverse complement.
ACCAAAACGGCGTGCGGCGGTCGAATTCGGAGCAAACGTGCTCCGAACGACCTAAAACCGCACGAGAACGATAGGAATATTATTCATGAGATGCAGGAGGAGGCAGCACGTCCATCGGACGTGCGGTGCGCGCGGCACGACCGAATGCGTCGTTTTCAGCAGCTCGACGTGCGCTGAAATGGCGCGTTGGGGGGTCAAAACCACCCGAACGACCTCCGAATGCCACGAAACCGCACGAAAACATCCGTTGCGTGAATTGTGAAATGGAAGGGTAGACAGCACGTCAATCGGAGGTGCCATTTGACCGCGGCGGCCGGAAACGCGTTTCCGGAGCCATAAAACACCAAAACGGCGTGCGGCGGTCGAATTCCGAGCAAACGTGCTCCGAAAAACCTGAAACCGCATGAGAACGATATGAATATTATTCCTGGGATGCAGGAGGAGGCAACAAGTCCATCGGATGTCCGGTGCGCACGCCACGACCGAATGCGTCATTTTCAGCAGCTCAGCGCGCGCTGAAATGGTGCGTTGGGGGGTCAAAACCACACGAACGACCTCTGAATGCCACGAAACTGCACGACAACATCCGTTGCGTGAATTTTGAAATGGTCGGATAGACGGTACGTCAATCTGAGGTGGAGTTTGACTGCGGCGGCCGGAAACGTGTTTCCAGAGTCATAAAACACCAAAACGGCGTGCGGTGGTAGAATTCGGAGCAAATATGCTCCGAACAACCTAAAACCGCACGAGAACGATAGGAATATTATTCTTGAGATGCAGGAGGAGGCTTCACGTCCATCGGACGTGCGGTGCGTGCGGCACAACCGAATGCGTCGTTTTCAGCAGCTCGACGCGAGCTGAAATGGCGCATTGGGGGGTCAAAACCACCCGAACGACCTCCGAATGCCACAAAACCACACGACAACATCCTTTGCGTGAATTTTGAAATGTTCGGACAGACATCATGTCAATCGGAGGTTTCGTTTGACCGCGGCGGCCGGAAACGTGTTTCCGGAGTCATAAAACACCAAAACGGCGTGCGGCGGTCGAATTCAGAGAAAACATGCTCCGAAAAACCTAAAACCGCACGAGAATGATAGGAATATTATTCCTGAGATGCAGGAGGAGGCGCCACATTCATCGGACATGCGGTGCGCACGGAACGACCGAATGTGTCGTTTTCAACAGCTCGGCGCGCGCTGAAATGGCGCGTTGGGGGGTCAAAACCACCCGAACGACCTCCGAATGCCATGAAACCGCACGAAAAAATCCGTTGCGTGAATTGTGAAATGGTCGGAGAGATGGCGCGTCAATCAAGGGTGTCTTTTGACCGCGGCATCCAGAAACGCGTTTCCAGAGCCATAAAACACCAAAACGGCGTACGGTGGTCAAATTCGGAGCAAACGTGCTCCGAAAAACCTAAAATGATAGCATTTCTTAAATCGGGGGTTTTAAATTATTATAGAACAATGATTCGATATTATACATATATTTAATATTATATATATTAAAACATTTAAAATATATTATATATATATATATTTAAAATATTGTATTTAATAGTATATATGTGAATATTTTTTTTAATATATATATATAATTTATTTATTTATTTATTTCAGTGGAAATTTTTTTTAAAAAAAAATTTCACTATAGCTACCGCCAAAAGCGGTCTCTATAGGCTGCCCGGCAGGAGGCCTGCAGCGACCGCTTGGCGGTCGCTGGAGGCCGAAATCCGAGCCTCCTATAACGACCGCCAAAAGCGGTCACTATAGGCTGCATGGCAGGAGGCCTGCAGCGGCCGCTTGGCGGTCGCTGGAGGCTGAAATTTGGGCCTCCTATAGCGAACGCCATTGGCGGTCACTATAGGCCTCTAGCGACGAGGCTAAAGCGACCGCCAATGGCGGTCGTTGGGCAGCCGCTAGAACCCTATAGAGACCGCCAATGGCGGTCGCTAATGCTGGTTTTTTTAGTAGTGATTTGAGGAATACATGTCATTGATTCATTCTATATATGGTGGACCAGGTGTTAGTTATAGTGGTGGTCGAGACGATGCTGAGGAGGATGCTGAGGTGGAGGAGGATGGCGATGAGGAGGCCAAGGCTAAGTACGGGGGTGAGGGTGAAGATGATGGTGATGATAGTGATGGTGATGAGGGATAGATTGAATCATTACATTTTTGAATTATATTACTGACCTTTGAAGTTTATTGATTTATTATGCCTCAATATATGTGTGATTAGGTTGGTCAAATTATCATTAATTTTTTATTTATAGATAAAAAAACTTGATTTGATGATTTGCTGTGACATCCCCCTATTTTAATGAAATTGTAATTTTTTAGTGAAATTTAGAAAATTGGTGGTCTGATTAGAAGTTGATATAATGAAATTATTTTGTAACCTTGAAATAATTTGTTTAGAAAATATGTAAATATCAACCCGAGAACCCTGGATCCCCCCCTTCCCCGGACAGCACTACGAACACCCCCCTCCTCCCTAGACCCCAGATAGCCCCTAGACACCTCTCTAGATAGCCCCCTAGACAGCCCCCAGACACCCCCACCCTCTTCCCTAGACCCCGGACAGCCCCCACCCTCCTCTCTGGATCCCAGATATCCCCCCAAATAGCTCCCTAGACAGCCCCCTAGAAAACCTCCCACTCTACTCCCTAGACCCCGGATAGCCCCCCAGACAGCTCCCCGGATAGCCCCCCTTACAGTCCCCTAGATAGCCCCCCACCCTCCTCCCTGGACCCCGGACAGCCCCCGGACAACGCCCCCACACTCCTCCCTGAACCCTGGACAACCCCCACCCTCCTCCTACCATGCATAAACCGCACCACATATATCCTCATACTCCACTAGGTACCTCACACAACTGTGTATCACCGACATCATCACACCAATCACTACATCATAAGGTTACTGAGACCAATCTAAGCTCTCTTCAAGATTCAGCCTAAATCCCAATCTAATTAACATTCCATTACTATTACATCAGTACTAAGAACCAACCACCTACCTTGATTCCGGAGACAATCGTACTCTTAATTCGGCGTCTCAGATCCCAATCTAATCTCTCTTCAAGATTCACCCTAAATCCCAACAGAAAATAGGGTTTTAGATCTTCGGAAGAAGATGAGAGAAGAGTGAAAACCCTAATAGGAATGAGGAATCAAAGATAGGATTAGACTCACACAGATATTCAATCCACACTTGACGGAACTCAAAACACCCAAGTGACATGTACGAGTCAACCCCACCTCAATCTGAGGCATGGTGTGGTCGATACCACTAAATGTGTCTCGCTTTTATTTGAAATAGACAACATTTTAAGTGAAAACAACAACGGGCATATAGAAAACTGGCCAAATAGATTTTTATTGTGTTGATACTTTAGCACAACGATTCATGGGTCATTTGTGACGTGTACAAGTAAACCCCGCCTCAATCTGAGGCTTGGTGTGGCCAGTACCACTCAAACTGTCTCACTTTTATTTGAAATGGACAACATTTAAAGTGAAAAAAACAACTGGAATATAGAAATTTGGCCAAATAGATTCTTATCATGTTGATACATTATAACAACGATCCATGGGTCATTTTTGATGTGTACGAGTCAACCCCGCCTCAATCCGAGGCACGGTGTGGCCGGTACCACTCAAAGTGACTCACTTTTATTTGAAATGGACAACATTTTAAGTTGAAACAACAACTGGCATACCGAAAACCAATCAAACGCATTTGGATTCTATTGATACTTTTGTAAAATGATCCATGGGTCATTTTCGATGTGTACGAGTCAACCCCGCCTCAATCTGAGGCATGGTGTGGCCGGTACCACTCAAAGTGTATCACTTTAATTTGAAATGGATAATATTTTACGTAAAAACAACTTGCATACGGAAAGATGACAAAAAGTATTGATATTGTGTTTATACTTTAGCACAACAATCCATAGGTCATTTGCGACGTGTACGAGTCAACCCCACCTCAGTCGGAGATATGGTGTGGCCGATACCACTCAAAGTGTATCACTTTTATTTGAAATGGATACCCTTTTAAGTAAAAAAAATTGGCATATAAAAAAAATGACCAAAAGTATTCGGATTATGTTGATACTTTATCAAAACGATCCATGGGTCATTTTTGACGTGTATAAGTCAACCCTGCCTCAATCTGAGGCACGATGTGGCTGGTACCACTGAAAGTGTCTCATATTTATTTGAAATGGACAACATTTTAAGTGAAAACAACAATTGGCATATGGAAAACCAACCAAACGCATTCAGATTCTGTTGATACTTTAGAAAAACTATCCATGGGTTATTTTTGATGTGTACGAGTCAACCCCGCCTCAATTCGAGGCACTGTGTGTCCCGTACCACTCAAAGTTTCTCACTTTTATTTGAAATGGAAAAAATTTTAAGTGAAAACAACAACTGGAATGCTGAAAACTGACCAAACGCATTCATATTATGTTGATACTTTAGGAAAATAATATATGGTTAATTTTTGACATGTAATAGTTGACCCCACCTCAATCCAAGGCACGGTGTGGATGGTACTTCTCAAAGAGTATCACTTTTATTCGAAATGGACAACATTTTAAGTGAAAACAACAACTACCAAACAGAATACCAACCAAAAAGATTTGGATTATGTTGATAAATTAGCAAAATGATCCATGGGTCATTTTTGATGTATACGAGTCAACCTTTCCTCAATTCGAGGCATGGTGTGGACGATACCACTCAAAGTGTCTCACTTTTATTTGAAATGGACAACATTTTAAGTGAAAACAAAAACTAGCATAGGGAAAACTGACCAAACTCATTCGTATTCTGTTGATACTTTAGGAAAAGGATCCATGGGTCATTTATGACATGTATGAGTAAACCTAGACTCAATCTGAGGCATAGTGTGGACGGTACCACTCAAAGTGTCTTTATTTTGTTTAAAATGGATACTCTTTCAAGTAAAAACAACTGTCATATGGAAAACTGACCAAATGTATTCGGATTGTGTTGATACTTTTCACAATGATACATGGGTCATTTGTGACATGTACGAGTCAACCCCGCCTCAATTTGAGGCATGATGTGGTTGGTACCACTCAATGTGTCTCACTTTTATTTTAAATGGACAACATTTTAGGTGAAAACAACAACTTGCATACAGAAAACCGACCAAACGTATTCATATTTTCTTGATACATTATGACAACAATCCATGGGTGATATGTGACATGTACGAGTCAACTCCATCTCAGTCTGAGGCATGTTATGGCTGGTATGACTTGATGTTTCTATCTTTTGTTTAAAATGGACAACATTTTAAGTGAAAAAAATTGGTATATGGAAAACCGACAAAAAGTATTTTGATTTTGTTGATACTTTAACACAAGGATACATGGTCCATCCCCACACAATCCACTTCTCATGTGAGGAACTCTTACCACTATTCTAAAACACATGACATTTAATATGCCAATCCCATCCTCAAACAGTAGATTCTAGGACCAAACCAAAGTACCTTTGGGAACCCAATACTAAAGACATAATTGATTATTCAAACCCACTACCCAAATTGGGGATTCATCTCACATCACACTGAGGGGACCAAATTACAATTACCCACATACCCCATTGTTCCAATTGAAAATTCTATGAAAAACATGTAGGCTATTCTGGTAACCCATCTCATATGTCGAGATTGGCCAATTTTTCCCACTAACACATCAAGAACCATTTATACATGGATACATAGTCATTAGAGGAATATAAACATCCCATGTTCTTCCTATAACTCATCTTAGGTCTAAGCACAAGACCACTACCATTGTCTATATTATGGGAATCATGATCCTTGTCCAATCTACCCATGTTTTTCTATTGGTTTTAAGATAGTCAACCCAAGACCATGAGTAAATATCCCATGTTCGTCCTATAACATGTAGGCCTTTTCTCTTGTGTATATTGGTGTTGTGGTTTGAGTGAGGAGTGATTTATAAATTTTGAATACTGTTATGGGTGTTATTTCTTTTTAATTCTATATTTCTAAATTCTGGATGTATTGGATTCTGGTTGTATTGGTAATGAATTATAAATTTTGAATACTGTAATGTTTATTCGATTTTGGATGTATTGAATTTTAATTTTGTATTGATGTTGTGGGTGTTATTGCATTTCAATTATGGATATATTGGATTGTGGATGTATTGTATTTTGGATTTTCATCTTGTGTTGTGTTTTGAGTGAGGAATGAATTTTAAATTTCTGAATTTCTAAATTATGGATGAATTATAAACATCCCATGTAGGATTTTGGATTATGGATGTGTATGTTTTCTTGTAGGTCATGTAGAGTGGCAGGTTGGAGGGGGATGCTGGATGCTGTGGAGATGCAACAGATGTATACCAACGATTTTCAAAACTATTGGTATAACATTTTAATGTATATTCTACCAATGGTTTTGTTATAACTGTTGTTATAAAATGGTACCAACGGTTTTAAAAACTGTTGTTGTATGCTTTGGATGAATATTGGATACTATATACCAACGGTTCAGAACTGTTGGTATAAGGGTAACATATACCAATAGTTTGTGAAATCGTGGGTATATCTCTTACATTAACACCTATATGAATGGTTTACACAGAACCATTGGTATATGCCATTACCCAAGACTTACTTGTCCATGGTTTGGGAAACTGTTGGTATATAATATAACAATGGTTTCCAGGACTTTACCAACGGTTATGAACCATTGGTAAAGGATTGAATTACAATACTGCATGCAAACATGGATGTATTTCTAAGAATAAACACATAATCTATACCCTACCAAAATTATAGAATGTTATTCTATGATCATCATCAAAGTCTATCTTAGGGTTATTTTCCCTAATCATTGTTTTCTATATCTTGTTTACATGTTATCTACTAAACATCATTTGATACCAACTAAAAAGACCATGAAACCTATCATTCGAAGTCTTTGGATTTCCTTACTACATTAGTATAATAAAAATGGAAGTCACATCCTAAAGGACCACATGTTTTAGTAGTTTTGGAAGAAATATAAAAAATTAATTCTTATATACCAGCTTTAATGTAAAAACAACAAAGAAACTCCATTGGAAACATCCATAACTCCTAGAGTACCCCTAAAATTAATTCAAAATATACATATTTTCATCCTACGTAAAAATAAAACATAAAAAAGGGGTGAGATCAAATGATAAGTAATGGTATTTGATATATATAAATTTAATAAAAATAATATGGCATGATGAATAACAAAAAACACATTTCAATAAAACATAATCTTGACATTAATATGGGAAGAATAAAATATGAACAAATAATTTCATGTAATTAATCACATGATAATGAAAACTAACCATGGATATAATAATAGTAAAATAATCATATTAATTATAAATTACTAATATCATAATGAGGGAATGAATAATTCCGGACATCATAAACATACTGTTGAGGCCTGAACCAAGACATCTAAAAATAAATGGTTGTGGCCTCGACCAAATCCATTTTTTTTCATGATGCCTAAAGATACATCAAGGGGATATAAAGGGCCTCAAACATCACTTAATATTTACAATTAATTCCTCATATTTATGGGGTTATACATAAACCAGATACAAATATGAAATTTAAAAAAAAATCCCTAGTCTGTAAACATATTCACTTACCATTTTGTGTTGTATGGTGACTGGTAAGATAACTAATCCATAGTAAAAATGATCATAGATAATTTAATAAAATATGTTAGATTATAATCATAATATCTAGATATTAATAAATCATAATTTTTAATATAGATGTTGAAATAGATGAAAATACTATAATAAAATCATTAAATACTTCTTGAGAGAAAACCCCTTTTCTACTTTTCAAAGAAGAATTCTTTTGGAAAATTCATTTTTATTTTTTAAAATTTATTATATAAAACCAGAAATGGAAAGATATATATTTTCATGAAAAAATATATTTTAGAAAAATAATGGAGTCTTAATATAGATTGTGGAAGGTAAATGAAAATGTGTAATAAATCAAGAAGTTCCCTTTAATCTGTCTTGCGTATCGATACAAATTGAAAAGGGGATCAAGTAAGACATGTATATACCCATAAAAGAAAGATAAAGTGATATGGATCCAATATCTTTTTATATATACACAGATTCATAAGTATTATATAAAAATAATTAAGAATTTCATTGGTTTAAAGAGTGATAAAGCATAACTCTAATGAAAATAGAGGTTCGCAAAGAAACCCATACATTATGTCTGAAAGCGTTCTGCATTTGTACATAATGTCCTATAAAATGAAATTAGATTCATTAATAATATATTCAAAACATATAAATAACATTATTTATTTATTTTCATTTTATTATGTTCATTTATAGCCTTTTTGATGAGTTATGATATTTAATTTCATCATTTGGTAGTGTTATTTTCCATGGATTTCATGGTTTGATTACTTTTATATGTATATGGAAGACCGTGTAAAATGGGAATCATTATCCAGAATTTAAATTAAATGTTATTAATTATCATATAGAATATTTAATTGTATTATATATATATTTTAGATATGAGTATAATACATTACACACAACATTAATGATAATCGATTAGACTATTTTGGCAGTTTTTCGATCAGTATAAAGTAGTTTTTTCTTATTAATTAATACCACATATATATATATATAAATATATATACCAATACCCAAATAATAAATAACTTATATTATGTATAATAAAATATTTTCTGACATATTAATTGTTTTATAAATATCCTTTATGGTGGTAATGGAAAATTAAGTCCCATCATCCACAATGGTGGTAAATCGGCATATCACAGATGATGTTTTCATTTTTAGATTAAAATAGTGGAGGAGAAAGGGTTTGAGGATGGACATTCCTTTGAAATAATAAAATTATAATATATATATATATTTTAGTTATAATTCATGTTTAGAAATAATATTTAATGATAGAATAATTATAAATGAAATTAAATGAAACTGAAAGAGGAAAAAAAGATTTACCTCTCGAATTATTCCCCTTGAGAACATTGGTATGGAACTTTGAAATGGTATTTTGGTAAAACTATAATGGATAGAACATTAGGGATAGTTTTGGGAGAGTAAATTTCTATAATATAATAAATATAAAAGGCTTTGGAAGTTTGATGATGAGAGGTGGTCAGAGATGGTACTTATAGTGGGGGGAGAGGAGTGATTTTGAATATTTTATTCATTTGTTTATTATTTTGGTAGAGGACTATGAATTGATTAATTATTATCCCTAAATATATTAAAATAATTAATTATAATGTGACATTATGTGCTTCAATCATCCATACATCATCTATGACGCAATAATACTTTTATTTATTAAATATGTTAAATTAACATATTTCACTATTCTCCAAAAATACTAGCAGTTTAGAAAAATATAAAAAATTCACCAAAACCATTTTTCAATGTATAAAATTAAAAAATTAACTTCCTTCTATATAAATAATTTTATTATTTTGAGAATTATAATTTTTAAATAAAATCATCGTTTACTCAAAAAATTGAGATTTTAATATTATAACTATTTTTATGACAGTTATAAAATTAAATTAAGGATTTATATAATTATATATTAATCATAAGAAAAAATATTAATTTATGAATATACTTTTTGAAAATAAATTTTATATTAATTAACTTTATTAACAACAATATTGTAATTAATTATTTAAGAATCACAAAAATACAACCACTTAATTTATCATTTTTAAAACATTTATCTACATATTCTGTGATATAAATATACTAGATATTCATTCATAAGATACCTACATTTTATTTATAATTTAATGTTTGGTTTCAATATTCTATTGGTAATATTTTTATTCATAATGGTCACATTACTATTCCAATAATCATATTTAATTGTATACTATGGTTTTAAACTCGGTGTTGTGTCAAGCATAAAACATAAAAGATGACAAGTTTCTAAAGGGACATACTATAAGATCTTGTGATTTTAAACAAAATATAAATAAAATGATGAATTTAAATCCACTGATCTAGAAGTCTCAATATGGGGTTCTCAATCTATTAGAATACCTGACAAAAAATCTAATTAGGGTTTCATGAATGTTTCAAATTTAAATAATTCATATGGTTAGGATGAGGCCTTAGAGAATATAAATTCAAATTATTATTATGACAAGAAGGAAGAGAGAAATATCTAAATAGGTTAATGAAGTGTCCTAGTGGTATCAACAAAAAGAATCATTTCACACTAATGATTAGAGTAGAAGCCCAACTACCTACGATATCCTAAAAACAAAACTCATCCTCGGTAGAACCAATAAATAGAATAATATACAAAAATATTATAAGGTAGAAACAATGTAAATTGGCAAGAACACACAGAAAATAAATACCGACATACTGGTTGGAGATGAGGTTGATATAAAATTGGATGGAATCCTAAATGGAGTCACCAGGGGGAATAAACTATTACGACTGGAAATTTACAAAACTAGGGAACTACAAAAAACAAAGAATGTGAATTAACCTACTTAATTATGATATAAAACCTTTTATTGTGTATTCTCACTTGTTATATAATTATTATGAGAATTAATTTGAAACAAACATGAGTTTAGTGGTGTGTGTTGAAAAATTCATATCATAGATGTTCACAAAAATTAAAATATAAAAAATATTTAGGGTTCTTCTACATGGTAATAAAATTAAAAGGGAATAATTGTTTGATTTAAATTCATGGGATATGGAAGGATATCTAGACCATGGATTGAAATACCATCTATGAAATAAAAAAACCAATATGACTTATTATTTGAAATCAACACTTATCATGATATGTGGGTAGAGTTATTTCAATGTGCATATGGTTCTTTCATCTTGATCAAAATTTAGTAGAGTGCTCCATGGAATTAGAGTGAGAAATTTTTAAAACAAAATATTCTGTAAGATTAATTCAATGATAGCTCATATGATTTAATATACAAACAAGATCCATAAAAAGAAATGATAAATTGAAATCAAATAGAGGTAAGTGTTGTTGTTTATTCATTTATTCACTTGGTATGTGGAGGGCTATATGTTGTTTCATTGATATGATGCTTAGAAGTTGACTGCGAAATTTTTTAAGATTGTTAAAACATTTATAAGGCCCAATCGCGTAGTCTTGGGAACCAACAATTTGAAGATACTCTTGAATATTAATCAAATTAATTGAAATTGTTTCTCTGGGGATCCGATTTTCCATTCCCATTTTAGGAGGTTCACATTTTATCAAAGGGTTATTTCAATAACCCATTCCAAGTAATTAAATTCATTTAAGACCTCCAAGAACATTAAAAAATTATATTTAAAAAATAAAATTAAAACAATTAAACAACTAAAGAGGCATAGAAAACCATAATTATCATCATAGTATTTAAATTATTAAATCACCTTTCATAAAACATGGAATGGTAGTAAAACAATCCAACCATTGAATTGTGATTTGAAACGACTATTTTTTTTAGAAAATACACTTTTTAAGAAAAATATTTTAAAAAAAGTAATAGATATATAATTCGAGTTTCCAACCCACCATTTATCATTATACATGAATGAATATATCAATATAGTTACCACACATTTTTTGAACATATCCACAAATCATTGTGTGATGATATGTATAAATTTATCTGTATTTATATCTATGTATATATTTATATGTATCAAAAGTATAGTAAAATATTTTTTTATCAAATTCTATTATTATAATAAATTCGAACGAATAATAAAAACTAATCTAAACCCATTACACAATTCCTATAAAAATTGTACACATATCATATGATATTCAAATTATTGGGGTTATTTTCCCTGGTAATGGAAGAAAATGGGAAGTATTTTTGGACATTAATCCATAGGAAAATGAGTGATACTTGGAATATAGATATGATTTCCATCTTTTCACTACAAAACTCTCATTTCTAATAATTTTTAGTCACCACATTACATGATAAGTTGGAAGAGATTTTATGGTGAAAATATATATCTTATATGAAATCATATTGAGAAATTATGATAAATGAGTGAAATTAATGTGAGAGAGAGGGAGAGGGTGAAGAAAAAATTCCTTGAAGTAAGGGGATTGGGTGGAGAGTTAGTGAGGTAGATGAAGGAAAAATAATATCACTTGTGTGTGCTATTAAAACCCTTTGGGAAAATCAAAAACACATAATGTTGTTCGAGGGGGAGAAATAGAGTACAATTCACATACCTGGAGTTTTTAAAGTTGAAATTCGTCAGAGATGTTTAAGGGAGGATGATGAAAACACTACAATTCTGTCAAAGCTAGAATGATGTGGGGATGGATAAATTTTTTTAGGTTCTATTTAAAAGACTGGGAAGAGTTTTATTAGTTATATTCAAAAATAAATGATTTAGTGTGGTTTTATCAGTCCTAAAATAATAATTGTAGATAAAACACCTCATTACTAGGACTTCATATTTATCTTAAATAAATGTAATTTTTACCAGTGCTAAATTTTTTTTATAAATTCCCATTGAGTTTTGCACGAATTCATCGAACATCCAACCTCCAGTTTGTTTGGGTAGGTCTTTATCAGCCTGGCCATTTTGTTATCACAACATGCCATGGTATGGGGGATTGGAACCCACGTAAACGTTCACACATGGGACAAACATTTCGACCCCTACACAAACTGTCTCACTTCCCATCCACTATATAAGTCCCATAGACACTCCGGCATATACAAGGCCCACCTTCCAACTGACCCAGCTTCCGATCCCATTTTTTATATAGTCCATTAAAAAAATACTAATATAAATTCTAAAAATATTTTAAAAACTAAAACTACTAATCAAATAGAAAATAAAAGGAATAAACTAAGAAAATTAAAAATTATCAATTAAATATTTTTTAGTAATAATGAATAAAATTAATATATATATATATAAGCCCCCACGGTCGGTTGAGGTGGCATGGGCGGGTGGAGGTTTAGGGCGTGGTTGTGGGGTTGAGTCCCTGAGCTAGGTGTATATGTATATTTTTTTATTGTGGGGGTCACACATATGGTTGTACCCAACCTATATAGATAAATTATAAATATTAATAGTGTCACGACCCATCCCAGTGGGGCCCGTGCTGTGACACCATAAGCCCGCCTTCAATAGGCCAGGGGCTAGTTTCTACCACCGTGTAGGCATATCCCTAATATGGGAGGCATTTACTATGTACCTTATACACACTCAAACCTCTAGAAGCCCAAATATTTAAAATTTGTCACATACATGACATATTTTAAAGGTATGTTTCATTTAATTTACATCCTTGCTTGGTTTTGGTGGTTTTCATGCATTTTTGAAGGAAATAGTGGGTTTGCAAAATTTGGGCCAACCTGAGAGCCCATTTCCAGTTTTGAAAGTAAATTTTGTTTCTTTAATAACTCCTTCATTTTTCAACATTTTTCACCCATTGAACTACCAAAATGACCTCCATTTAAATATTAAAACCACAAAAGAATTTTGGGACCCTTAAAAAGTCATTAGCATCTTGGATTTGGGTGATCAAATTAGGTATTGGGGCAACCCGGAAGCCCATTTCCATTTTTAAATTTGTTTTGTAATGATTTCATAAAATATTTATTTTTTATCCTTTTTCGGTGATTCCACCTCTCACACGTTCCCACTGAACCCAGACGCACCCCCATATTCGTTTTTACCGCTTTGGAGCCCAGATTCATCGTGATTTAGGGCCGAACTTCTGAATATCCAAAAAACGTCCATATTTCTCAAGTAAGTTGGTTCTCTTACTTATTCCTACCTTCTTCTTAGGGTTTTTCCTTTTTTATTGAATACCCAAATGTCCATAATATGGGGTTTCGTACCTATGGTTTTATTTTTGAGTTTCTTGGTCCAATCCTCTGGTTTTAGGTTCAATCTTAGTCCTTTTTGGTGCAGCGGAGGTGCGGTTGAAGTGACGCACAAGGATTTGGGGGTTTTGACACTTTTGGTAGGTGATTTCATATGTAGGTATTGTAGAATGAGTTGGATTTCTGTATTTCTGTTTCTATTATGTTCCTCATTCAGTATTTTTATTGAAAAATTTGATTTGGTAAGCATTTTAAAATCGGTTGAGTTTTAAGTGTCAATTTTGTGTGAAAATGGGTGTTTTACATGTGCAACACATATTGTGCCTCTTGGTGTTGTTTTATAATTCAGGGATTAGATTTATAAAAATGTTTTGATGCTGAAATTTCTGTTTTGGTATAATATTGGTCTCCATTTGGTTTTAAATGTGGGATTTTAGATTAATTTAATGTTCAAAATTTGATTACTTTTCTTGAAATTTGTTTATGGCAATTATAAGTGGATTATTGAGTTATACGAAAGGTTCAAAGAAGGTGTAGCTAATGTTTTGAATGTGTGTGAAAAAAACTGATATTTATATGTAAAAATTGATTTTTGTAGCATGTGGTGACTATTTGATCACAATACAGGAAACCCGGGTATCTAGGTGGGCTAACGTGTACTAGTACGCTAGTGAACGGAGGGGTTTTGACCATGGTTCACTTAGAAAGTTTGAAATGGATAACACTAACAAAACTATAATGGAGATTATTTGATACCACTAGGTTATGGGTATTCTACTTACTAGTGGCTCGTGCATGAGAACGAATTTCATCATGGTTACTTTCACCAAGGTACGAGGTACTTGGGGCTCACAACAAACTAGTACCTAGGGGTGTTCCTATGCTTGGTGCTCGTGGCCTTTTGGCATTTATAATTTCATTATAATATTTTGTAATGTGAAAAATAGTATCTTTAATGTTTTATTCAAATTCACTCATTCTTTAATGTTATCCCCATTGAATGTTATTTTCTTTTCAAAGTTTCACTTTTAGAAATAAATGCTACCATTTTCTATTTATAACTCTTGCAAGACTTTTATTTTATAATGACTATCACTTGAAATCCTTGGGTGATATCTTATTGGGATTAGTCTCACACCCTACTTACACCTTTGGGTGTAAGTAGACTTGACCATGTTTGACACAGGCAAAGGCAAGGCCTTGGACGATGACGGTTCGGGTTGCTAGTTTCTCTCGATGGTGTGGTGTTCTGGAGACGACTTGTGGGTGATGACCCCTTGTCGTGTGGAGTCTCATGGGATGTTTGATGATACTATTATGTATCTTTGGACCTCTTGTGTCTTGTTTAAACCCATATAATCAGTTCTGAATTTTTATTAAGTCTTGCTTGGCATATTTGTTTCAGATTTGGTTGTTGGCTGTTTTTGGTTATTTTATGAACCCAAACTCGGGTAAATCGTTCCCAAATGAATTTTTATGATACCCGGGCACTTGTGACAGCCCGTGGGGATAGGGAACGCCCTTTGGGTCTTTCCATGAGCCGAGTTTGGTGCCGGTTTGATGGCAGCCAGATTCGGTTCCTGACAAAATGGTATCAGAGGCAGGTTAAAGTTTTTGGGTTATATTGTTATTTTGGGATGAGTCGGGATAGACAGGAGCTAGGACGGTCAGGGCTCGGGGTTTTGGTTGTGAGTAGGGTGTCTGGCCCACACCTCTCATGGCAGACCCTGAGTCGCCAGGGGATGTTGGAATTTAAATATTGACTTCACTTCAAGGTGAGACGTGTGGGCTGCAGACCACATGTGGACATCATGCAGATGTGTTGTAGTTGTTTATTTTATTACTGAAATGTGTTTAGATTATTTATATTTGATGTATTTGATTAAAATTTTCAGAATTGTGGAATTGATTATTGTTTTGTGACTGTTACATTTTGTAGCAACATGCCTCCACAAAAAGCTCTCACGGACCCACGAGAGGAAGCCGAAGAGAGTTCTCCCACACCAATTGATCAGAGGCTAGTTGAGGTCGTGGTCCGGGATGTCCAGGCTCTAGGATATGGACTAGATCCAATTCCATCTCTTATTAGAGAGGATGAGACTGGTCCTAGAAAGGACAAGGCCCAGGAGTTCCTGAAAAATATGCCTCCAACCTTCCGAGGTAGCTCAGAACCCCAAGAAGCAGAGGAATGGCTCTAGAAGATTGAGCATATGTTTGAGTTCCTGGAAACACTCGAGGAGCTCAGGGTGAAGTGTGCCTCATTTCTGTTGGAGGGTCGTAGTCGTAAATGGTGGGAGTCATTGCTTCAGACTGGGAAGAATGAGCAGATGCGCTAGGGAGATTTCAAGGTTGTCTTCAATAAACAGTACTTCCCTGAGGTGTTAGCTTATGCCAGTTCTAGAGAGTTCATAAAACTTGTTCAGGGAAATCTATCTGTGATGTATTATGCCAACCGTTTCTCTGAGTTTGTTCAGTATTCTCCATAAATTGTCTCTAATGAGAAAGCGAAGTCCCAGAGGTTTGAGAAAGGCTTGAGACCAGAGATATACTCCCAGGTGTTCTTGTTTAAGGTGAGGACCTATGCTGAGGTAGTTGAGCAGGTGTGCATGGTATAGATTGATAGAAAAGGCATGGCTGGTTTCTATTGTTCTGTATCAGCAGTGGGAAGTGGAAGCTCCTCATAAAAGAAAAGGAAGCGGGAGGATCATGTGAAGAAAGGAGGAGGCAGTTCAGTGAACTCTTCCAGGCAGTTTTCATCAACGGTTTCTGATGCGAGATCGGTCGTGTGCCACCAGTGTGGGAAGCCTGGGCACATCCATCCAGCATGCCCTCATCCTTTGAAGACCTGTTTCCAGTGTGGAGGTATGGGACACCTACAAACTCTTTTGAGGGATAGCGCGTCCACTTCAAAGTGGGGCAGGATCCATGGCTCCCAGAGGAGTGCCAGCACAGTCTGAGCCGTCGAGGACTGGGGGATCTCAATTTGGCAGTCGTGGTGGTAGGGCTGGGTCATCTTCTGGGAAGAGCCAGTTTAGGGCACAACCACAGACTAGTGGTCGTCTTCAGGAAGAGACTGGACATCTCCATGCGGTGGATCAGGCACCAGTAGGATCAGAGGCGGGATCGTCGACTGTTCGAGGTACCTTTTTGATTTCATCTTCTGTAGCTGCTGATCTTTTTGATACTGATGCCTCTGTTTCATTCATTTCTTCCCGTTTTGTGGACATTCTGAATTTGCCAACTGATTTGATGTCATTCGCAATGGAGTTGATGACACCGCTGGGAAAGAAGAAGGAGCAGGGTCTCAGGTGCCCGTCATGTGCGCTTTCTATGTCAGGGGTCGAGATGGAGTGGGACCTCTTGGACTTAGATATGAACCTTTTTTATGTCATACTCGGGATGGATTGGCTAGTACACTTACAGGAACACATCGATTGCTATAGACGGCGTGTGAGTTTCACGGCACCTGATGGGAGTCGTCAGGTTTTTCATGGAGAATGGGATCCTTTGTCAGGTTGCGCAGGGCCTCCACTCCCAGTGTTGGGAAGTTTTATCTTCTAGTTATCTTCTCTCATGCTAGAGGATGGTATTTCCCCTAAAGGTGCACTACCTCATGTAGTGAATGAGTTTCCGGAGGTATTCCCAGATGATTTTTCAGGCTTTCCCCCAGAGCGGGATGTGGAGTTTTCTATTGATCTGGCACCGGGAACACAACTGATTTCTCTTCCCTCTTATCGCATGGCCCCCACCGAGTTGAGGGAATTAAAGATACAGCTGGATGACTTAGAATCCAAAGGATTCATTCGCCAGAGTGTCTCTCCTTGGGCCGCTCCTTTATTGTTTGCAAAAAAGGCTGATGGATCCCTCCGGTTGTGCATTGACTACTGAAAGCTGAATAAGGTAACAATTAAAAACAAATAACCTTTGCCCAGAATAGATGATTTGTTTGATCAGTTGAAGGGTAAAATTGGTTCTCAAATATAGACCTACGTTCATGGTATCATCAACTCAGGGTGAAGGAGTCAGATATCCCTAAGACATCCTTCCGAAGCAGGTATGGCCACTTTGAGTATTTGGTCATGACCTTCGTATTGACCAATGCTCCAGCAGTATTTATGGAACTTATGAATAGGGTGTTCCATCAGTATCTCGATTCCTTTGTTGTGGTGTTCGTGGATGACATTATGGTATACTCTTGCTCTAAGGAGGAACACGAACATCACTTGAGGATCGTTTTGGGTACATTACGATATCATCACCTCTATGAAAGGTTGTCAAAGTGCACTTTCTGGATCAGAGAGGTGAGATTTCGGGGGCATGTGATCTCAGAGCATGGAGTTTCAGTGGACCCTAAGAAAATTAGTGCAGTCATGTCGTGAGAGAAACTGAAGAATGTGTTCGAGATCAGTAGTTTTCTTGGCTTGGCTGGTTATTACAGGCGATTCGTTTGGGATTTCTCTCGGCTTGCTTCACCGATGAATTCCCTCACCCGGAAAGGGGTGAAGTTTTTATGGGGTCCAGAATGTCAGGCGTCGTTCGAGGAGCTGAAGAGGCGGCTGACTACCGCCCTTGTGCTGATTTTTCCAGAGGCTGGAGAGGGATATGTGGTCTATTGTGATGCTTCAGGTATGGGTCTTGGGTGCGTGCTTATGCAGGATGATCACATGGTGGCGTATTGCTCTCGCCAACTCCGGCCACACAAAAACAACTACCCAACCCATGACTTGGAGTTGGAAACAGTGACGCATGCTTTGAAGAAATGGCGTCACTACCTCTTTGGGGAGAAGTTTGTGGTCTATTCTGATCACAAAATCTTGGCTTATATCTTCTCACAGAAGGACCTCAACTTGAGGCAGCGTCGCTGGATCGAGTACTTGAAGGGGTTTGACTTTGACATTTTCTATACCTCAGGTAAGGGTAATGTAGTGGACGACGCCTTGAGTAGAAGGGTTCCAGTGCAGGCTTTGAGGAAGTCCAGTGATGAGTGGACATTGATGGAGATCTTTTCTCAGATGCATGTGGAGACCAAGGAACATGGTGGACGGGCATTCTTGGCGAGCATCCAATTGACTCCTTCTCTGTTGGAGTTGATTCAGCGGGAACAACCCAGTGATGAGCTTTGTCAGCGGTTGAAGCAGTTTCTTCATGGTGGGGAGACATCCTCTGATTGGTCATCGTCTCCTGAGGGCATCTTGTGCTTCAAGGGCCGTTCGGTAGTGCCGTTATCTCTACAAAAGGTGGTGATGCAGGATAGCCACCAGTCTCAGTGGTCCGTCCATCCAGGTGCCACTAAGATGTATTATGATGTCCGTCGACAGTTTTGGTGGCCTGGTATGAGACGGGACATAGCGGACTTTGTGTCGAGATGTTACACATGACAGTAGGTGAAAGAAGAGCACCAAAGGCCCTCCGGTTTGCTCCAACCACTACCCATTCCTACCTGGAAGTGGGGCGAGGTTTCCATGGACTTCATTGTTGGATTACCTCGTACAAATCGAGGTAAGAATCCCATTTGGGTGGTGATTGATCGTCTAACCAAATCAGCCCACTTCATTCCGATCAGAGATACATCTAAAGTGGATGAGTTGGGCTGTTTGTATCTTCAGGAGGTGGTGAGACTCCATGGTATACCATTAGCAGTTGTCTCAAATAGAGACCCTTGTTTCACATCTCGGTTCTGGGAAGGCTTTCAGAAGTCCTTGGGGTCCTAGATTAAGATGAGCACAGCATACCATCCGTAGACGGATGGTCAGACAGAGCGGGCGAATTAGATTTTGGAGGACATGCTTCGTGCATTTGTCATAGACTTTGGAGGTTCTTGGGATACCCATTTGGGATTGGTTGATTTTGCTTATAATAACATTTACCAATCCTCGATTCGAATGGATCCTTTTGAGGCGCTCTATGGTCGGCCTTGTCGGTCCCCCCTGTATTGGGCTGAGGTAGGAGAGACCTCACTACTGGGGCCGAGTATGGTGCAGGAGACATATGAGAAGGTAAAATTAATCAGGAAACATTTATTGACAGCTCAGAGTCTTCATAAATCATATGCTGAACGGAGGTGTCGAGACCTAGAGTTTTCTGTGGGTGATAGAGTATTCTTGAAGGTGGCCCCTCGTCTGGGCCATCGTCGATTGGGGAAGCAAGGTAAGATGACTCTGTGGTATGTCAGGCCATTTGAGATCATTGAGCGTATTGGAAAGGTGTCATACAGGTTGGTCTTACCTTCTTAGTTGATTTCCATCCATGATGTCTTCCATGTTTCTCAGTTGAAGAAATACTACCCGGATCCGTCCCATGTGTTGAGTTGGGAAGAATTGGAGATAGAACTTGACTTGTCTATTGTTGAAAGGCTAGTGAAAATAGTGGAATCCCAAGAGAAGATACTTCGAGGGAAGTATATTCCATTAGCCCGGGTTCTATGGTAGCATGTAAATGATACACATGAGACATGGGAGCGAAAGTTGTGGGTCGAGGAAGAGTACCCGTTCTTGTTTTCCAATCAAGCCTCATGTTGACTTTTCAGGGAGAAAAGTCCTTCATGGGGGGGAGAATTGTCACATACATGACATATTTTAAAGGTATTTTTTTTAATTTACATCCTTTCTTGGTTTTGGTGGTTTTTCATGCATTTTTGAAGGAAATAGTGGGTTTCCAAAATTTGGGCCAACCTGAGAGCCTGTTTCCAATTTTGAAAGTAAATTTTGTTTCTTTAATAACTCCTTCGTTTTTCAACATGTTTTACCCATTAAACTTCCAAAATGACCTTCATTTAAATATTAAAACCACAAAAGAATTTTGGGCCCCTTAAAAAGTCATTAGAATCTCAGATTTGGGTGATCAAATTGGGTATTGGGCCAACCCGAAAGACCATTTCCAGTTTTAAAATTGTTTTGTAATTATTTCATAAAATATTTATTTTTTATCCTTTTTCAGTGATTCCACCTCTCACACGTTCCCACGGAACCCAGACGAACCCCCATATTCGTTTGTGCCTCTTTGGAGCTCAGATTCAACGTGATTTAGGGAAGATCTTCTAAATCTCCAAAAAAACGTCCATATTTCTCAAGTAAGTTGGTTCTCTTCCTTATTCCTCCCTTCGTATTAGGGTTTATTCCTTTTTTATTGAATAAAAAAATGTCCATAAGATGGGGTTTGGTACTTATGGTTTTAGTTTTGAGTTTCTTGGTCCAATCCTCTGGTTTTAGGTTCAATCTTACTTTTTTGTGGTGCGGCGGAGGTGCGGTTGAAGTGACGCACAAGGATTTGGGGGTTTTGACTCTTTTGGTAGGAGATTTCATATGTAGGTATTGTAGAATGAGTTGTCTTTCTGTATTTCTATTTATATTATGTAACTTATTCAGTATTTTTATTTCAAAAATTGATTTGGGTAGCATTTTAATAGCGGTTGATTTTTAAGTGTCAATTTTGTATGAAAATGGGTGTTTTACATGTGCAACCCATGTTGTGCCTCTTGGTGTTGTTTTATAATTCAGGGATTATATTTATAAAAATGTTTTGATGCTGACATTTCTGTTTTGGCATAATATTGGTATCCATTTGGTTTTAAATGTGGGATTTTAGAAAATTTTAATGTGCAAAATTTGATTACTTTTCTTGAAATTTGTTTATGGAAATTATAAGTGGTTTATTGAGTTATACGAAAGGTGAAAAGAAGGTGTGGCTACTGTTTTGAATGTGTGTGACCAGAACTGATATTTATATGTAAAAATTGATTTTGGTAGCATGTGGTGACTATTTGAGCATAATACGGGAAACCCGGGTATCTAGGTGGGCTAACGTGTACTAGTACGCTAGTGAACGGAGGGGTTTTGACCATGGTTCACTTAGCAAGTCTGACATGGATAACACTAAAAAAACTATAATGGAGATGACTGGAGACCACTAGGTTATGGGTATGAACCATACTAGTGGCTCGTGCATGAGAACAAATTTCATCATTGTTACTTTCACTGAGGTACGAGGTACTTGGGGCTCACAAGAAACTAGTACCTAGGGGTGTTCCTATGCTTGGTGCTCGTGGCCTTTTTGGCATTTATACATTCATTATGGTATTTTGTAATGTGAAAACCAGTATCTTGAATGTTTTATTCAAAATCACTCATTCTTTAATGTTATCCCCATTGAGAGTTATTTTCTTTTCAAAGTTTCACTTTTAGAAATAAATGTTACCATTATCTATTTATAACTCTTGCATGCCTTTTATTTTATAATGACTATCACTTGAAATACTTGTGTGATATCCTATTGGGCTTAGTCTCACACCCTACTTACACCTTTGGGTGTAAGTAGACTTGATCATGTTTGACACAGGCAAAGGCAAGGCCCTGGGCGATGGCGGTTTGGGTTGCTAGTTTCTCTCGATGGTGCGATGTTGTGGAGACGGCTTGTGGGTGATGACCCCTTGTTATGTGGAGTTTCATGGGCTATTTGCGGCTACTTTTATGTATCTTTGGACCTCTTGTGTCTTTTTTAAACCCATATAATCAGTTCTGAATTTTTATTAAGTCTTGCTTGGCATATTTTTTTCAGATTTGGTTGTTGGCTGTTTTTGGTTATTTTATGAACCCAAACTCGGGTAAATCGTTCCCAAATGAATTTTTATGATACCCGGGCACTTATGCCAGCCCGTGGGGATAGGGAATGCCCTTCGGGTCTTTCCATGAGCCGAGTTTGGTGCTGGTTTGATGGCGTCCATATTTGGTTCGTGACAAAATTAAAAACCACTAAGGAACCAAAATTCATACATACAACTAACCCTAACCTACAGAGTACAACAGAATGTAAGTGTAGAAAGTAAACTAGTCTAGAATACAAGACCACCAAAAGAAAGAGTATGGAAACTAATATGACCAAACTGTAAGAAAAAGGATGTATTGGGACTATTTCTCATTGCCATAAGAACACACCAGCCTACAACAAACTCAAAACTCTCAGTACTGTCTTCATCTTCCCTGGACTCTGTCAAAAGGTTGCTAGTCTGCAGAAGATAGGACACATGTGGGAAAAACCAATGATGGGGTGATTATAATAATACTCAGTAGGGGACCCCAAAAAAACATGGTAATAAAAAAATTATAGGTACAACCAGATCTACATAGTAAATTTCTACTGAACATATAGCAAGATAACAACATCCAGATATACTCGAATCCCAAACCCATAGTCTAGAGACAAGTCAAAAGACTGCATACTCATTCTAGGGATTTAGTTTAACGATTCCACGAAGAACTCATATAAGATAAATCACTATACAAGTCTGATAGCTCTAATAACATCCATCTGAGAAGTACTACTTGTCGAGAAAATACATGAGAGAGATAGATGCACTGATAGATCTGAAGAGAAAACAAATACACTCATTCCAGGTGAACACACTCCTATGTCGGAAAAGATCATGATACATGGATGATGATCACTACAAGGTCCTTGGTGGATTCCATGACTCATCCAGATTTCACCTGATAACTATAGGATCAGTATCCTATTGGATTGGTCACATCGATACCTGACTCTACCAAGGGTCAACAATGGATAGAGGATATTGCTTCGGGCCTCTGAAAGGGTTACCTAACTCTATCACGTAATGTCCTACTGATGGGATAATACTCCTGTTGATGGAAAAGATACATGACCATCAGGGAAACGAGAAAAGGGGAACAAACCCAAATGAAACCTATCCAAGGAACGGTGTAAAATTATCTAAAGCCATGTAAAAGGGAGTACACAACATAAAGACTTGGTCACATGCTGTGTCCCTTGACTCCGAGTACCACCAATGTAAAATGGCCATATTATGGAGAATATACAATGAAAAAACGTATACATAGGGTGTGTAAGGAGGATCACATGCCATGTCAAGGTATCTAGGCTCTTCTCTGTGTACTCTGGCCATTTTCTCGTACACAACCCCAACCTGTGAATACCAACCCATGTAATCGATACATGAGGTGACCTATGTAACCAGCATGGTTTGGCCTTGTGGTGGAGTACATTTCATGTACTCCACCCCATCCCCATGAATCGTTCAAGATACATACCAAGTCCTGTATAGGGACCCACACGCCCTATGAAATTGGTCCCATGTCTTGTCAACACTACAGGTTTTCTAAAACATCAAACGTCGCTGGTTGGGGCCCACACATCGTGTCCTCCCTAGAGGATGTCGTTTTATTTGCCATGTGTAGTGTATAAACCGTAGTTGATGCCTGGTTGACCCCGCATGGTGTGTTCATCAGAGTGCATGTCATGTTCTTCAGAAATTAATAGAAATGTGATTCCTCTACCATTGTTCCTTTTGATCTTATGATGCTCATTCTAGTGAACCGGTTCCCAAGAAAATCAAGATCTATGGTCACCCTGCCATTCCATCAATGTTTTTAGAAGTTTCAGATGTTAAATCGGACCCAAAACTGCATTTTGATCCACCCATGTGATGAACTGTCAAAGAACGCTTTCTCCCAATTCGAGACAATTTTTCATCCACCATCATCGTCGCACATATGCTAGGTCATCACGATGTTCGATCTCCGATTTGGGATTGTTCCCCAGAAAAATGGTTTCCCAACGATCCATTGTTCATCACATCATGAAAAACATGAAGAACACAGGGCAAAGGGGGAAGAAAGAAATAAGCATATGAAGAACATACCTCGTCCTTCATTCTTCGCAGCATCTATTTTCTCACATTAGTAGATCTAATGGTGAACCAAACGATAATCCAAAAATTATTATAAAATTAATTACCAAATCTAAACAACAAAAGAAACAGAAAATAAAACCCTCCCAGAAGAACGCATGATCTGTAGATCAACCTATTTTTGGGTTGATCTATGTTAAACATTTAATCCAAGAATGGGGAAAGGAATAATCGAAATAACAACCCCTACCTTGAATCGGTTGGATATAAATTGTCATATCATGTTCCATGGTGAGTTTTTGTCGAATCTGAGGAGCATCGATCAATCGATTTTTTTTCGTGTGCCAACAGGTTCACGTCCAAATCTCCAATGGAAATCATCACTTCACAGGGTTATGTGGATAACCCTGCAAATTTTCCATAAGCATGTATTAATAGGGGATAACTTTTGTCTTTATGTTGAAAAGTAAATAAAAATAAATTTATTTATTTATTTATTTCATTTCCTTTAAATTTTCAAAAAAATAACTTTTGCATATCACCTACATATTTCGATGTTAGAACTCACATAAGGTGAAGTTGCTACTCTAAATGCAACGGTACCCTCATATGTTTGATTCAGGCACCCATTTAAAAGTTATTTCACTTTATCATGAAAACCTCTTGTGCACGCTATTTAAAAGTTTAATTTATTTCAAAAATTTATTCTAGGAACCTCGAGACTCACAATTTCACTCCATCACAAATCCTGGTATTGTAATAATTCCATATAATATATATAATAATACATGTAAAATAAAAGACATTATACTCTCCCCACCTTAGGAATTTACATCTCAGAAAGCCAAAACAAAGATGGATACTCAAAAATATGATGGTACATGCACGAATCTAAGCATACCGCTCGCACATGCTCTCCTAATGATTCGTGTGCTACCACCAGACATGTACTAAAGGAATCACTCAGCCACAAAGGATCCACTACTGGTGATCCTCGATCTCAACTGGTTACTCAGCATAGGTCGCTTCATTCTCAATGTCTAGCTCAACCCAGTCGTTGACATGTGATGGGTCATGCACGTACCTCCTCAGCCGTGACACATGGAAGACATCATGTAGCTGGTGTAACTTTTGAGGTAGTGATAGGTGGTATGCCACCTCGCCAACTCTGCAATGTATCTAAAAAGGGCTAATGAATCTCAGTGACAACTTTCCTCTCGGTGAAAATCTATGTAACCCTCTTTGTGGTGAGACCTGAAAAAATACATGGTCTCACTCCTTATACTCTAGAGGTCTCCTCCATCTTTCATCACATGACTTCTATTGGCTCTGTGCTGTATTCATCTGCTTCTAGATGTCAATCACCTTATCAGTGGTAGCTCACACCAGATCTGGACCCATGAGTGTTGACTCTATGGGGATGGTCAAGTAGAGTGGTGAACAACATGGTTGCCCATAAAAGGCCAAAAATGTTTCCATAATGATGGTGGAGTGGTGTATTTTGTTGTAATAAAACTCCACCAATGGTAGGTGTTCCTCCCAACTACGACCAAAGTCCAAGATATATTCCCACAACATATCCTTCAGATCCTGAATGGTCCTCCCAGTCTGACCATCAGTCTGGGGATGGAACTCCATGCTCAAGTGTAGCTAAGTCCCAGTAGCCTCATGCAATCCCTCCAATAAATAGGATGTAAAGCCCACGTCTCGATCTAAGACTATCGTCAAAGGGCCTCCTAGAAGCTAAACTATCTCCTTCACATTGAGGAATCCCAAGCTCACTACAAAAATCTACTACATGATAGCTAGGAATTAGGTCAACATGGTGAGTTGGTATAAAACCACCTACATGGAATCGTGTACCTTGGAAGTTCATGGTAACCCCATCACGAAGTCCATCGATATTCCATCACACTTCCACTATAGCACTTCTATGGGTGAGTTAACCCTACTAAAACCTTGTGCTCAGCCTTCACCTACTGGAACGTAAGGCGTTGATAAATGAACACTACTACTACCTTCTTTATAACTTCCCACCAGAACTAACACTGGAGTTCCTGGTACATTTTCTCCACTATAGGATATACTGCCAAGGGGGATGTATGGAACTTCCTCGAGACCTCCCCCCGTAATTCCACTGGTATAACTGTGCACCCTCTAAAAAGGACTACATTATCTCAACCTTGAAAATATCCATCAAAAGCATGTCCTATTGATAGACGAGCACATAATGTATCGTAGTCGACATCCCCTAGTTGTGCCTCCCTAAATTATTGTAAGATTAGAGGGGTGAAAACCATCGACTGGAGAATAGATACAATATCTGGAACCATGATAGATAACTGTAGTGAGGAAAACTACACTGAATCCTTGCTCAATAACTGTGAACTCAATCTCTTGCTGAGAGAATCTTCCACAATGTTCCCCTTCCCAAGAGTGTAGATGATCTCAAAGTCATAATCCATGCGGAACTATATCCATTGCCTCTTCCTCAGATTCACATCCTTTTGTGAGAATATGTACTTGAGGCTCTTATGGGTTGAGTAGACGATAAATTGTTCACCCATCAGGTAGTTTCTCCACATATTCAATTTGGAGTCTACTACAGCCAACTCAAGATCATGGGTTGCATAGTTCTTATAATGTGGCCTTATCTATCGCAATCCATAATCATTCACCTGTTTTCTCTACATCAGGACACATCCACGCCTTGTTCTTGATGCGTGACAATAAACTATATAGTTGAAACCCTCTTTTGTTAATCACAAGATCAATGCACTATTCAAACTCTACCTCAACTACTGGAATTTTTTTTGGAAATTCCCCGTCCAAACAAAATGCTATCCCTTTAAGTTTGAGGGTTTCATCAGTGTGGATATCCGGGGGGAAATTATGGATAATCTCTGAAAGTATCCTGCTAGCCCAAGGAAGCCACACACCTCTATCACACTCCGGGGCGGCTCCCTTGCTAACAAATCCTTGAAAATGGGTGCGTCCACCACTACTCCATCTAGTGAGATAACATATCCTAGAAAATGGACATCTTATATCCAGAAATGGCACATTTAGAGCTTACCATAATGATGGTTATCTCAATGTATGTTTAGAACCATCTGTAGGTGTCTTGTGTGCTCCTCCTCTAACATCGGAGTACACAAGGATGTTGAAGATGAATAACACTATGAATCAGTCTAATTATGGTAGGAAGATCCAGTTCATAAGTCCCATTAACACTATGGGGTCTTTGATAACATCAGAAGGCATCAAAATGTACTTTTAGTGACCGTAGCGGCATCTGAAAGCCGTATTTGGAAAGTCCACATCCCGTACTCGAAGCTGGTGATAACCCAACCTGAGTTCAACCTTGAAGAACCAAAATTTCCCTCTTAGATGATCAAATTGGACTTTAAACCTCAACAGTTGATACCTGTTCTTCACTGTCACTTGTTTCAGGCCCCGGTAATCCACGCACAACCTCAACCTCCTATCCGCCTTCTCGCAAAACAAAACTAGTGCCACCCGCGGTGAAACAATGGTTTTACAAATCCCTTACTCTTAAAATCCTTCAACTGCACCCTCAGATCATGAAGATTTGTGGTAGCCATCTGATACATTATTGAAGATATCGATGTCATCTCGGGCTATAAGTGGATGCATAAGTTGATCTCTCGGTGGGCAGGTAATCCTAGAACATCTTCTGGAAATACATAATTATACCCTGACACTATTTCTGGTAATTGGAAGCTCACAACATCTACTACTATGAGGTTAAGGTTATACAACTCATGAGTGATTGGCTACACCCTCATGTGCATTATCCCATTCTGTGATACCTGGGTCTCCTTTTCACTAACATAGGAAAACCTCATCCCATCACTATGGACACACCGCAATATTCTCCTAAAGCAGTCAATCTGGGCATGGACCAAAAATAGCCAATCCATATTGAGAATGACGTCGTAAGGCCTCGAAGCTGCCACCAAGAGGTTCCAACCGAAACTCTAAACTCTAAGGGAATGATCAAATTGTCTTTAAAGATGTGTCATCATTGAGTATCCTCTTGTAAGTGTCTCCAAGAGTATGGGTTGAGCCGAAAACTCTACCAAAATCCCAAGGTTTCTCAAAAGACATTTGGAATGGAAGGAATGACTGGAAACTTTGTCTATAAGTGTGGAAGATAATGTAGAAAAGACATAGATCATACCTCGGATCATTCCTGGAGTCTCTGGGTCATACGCCTTAACCACATGCAGTTGTCCCCACCCTTGTCCCCCTACTCCGTGAGCCTGGTGTGGACCTCCTAGGTGTTTTGGTTGAAGTAGATCAAGGCATATAACACCACCTACAGCTCTCCATGCTCTTATGCCATGTCCACCACCTAGTGGGTCTGACTTCTCCACTCTCAGCCTCTGCCTCAATGGACCATCCACCACCACCCTATCAGCAGCTCGACGGGTTGGAGAGTCTCTAGTTAGGTGTCTTTTACCGTCGCACGAGTAGCATCACCTCTCCCTAGGCTGAATGAATCTAGCCAGAGATCCCTATAATATCAATCCCCTATCCTAGGTCCTCCTGTGACGTCTCCTACATCGTGATCCCTATTCCTGACGTCGGCTCCCAACTGCTAAGGTCTCGACACTAATCTGCCTACTAATGACTTCCATTATCTATCTCTACTCCACCATTAATCTCTCGATCACCAAGGCCCTCTCAATCACTCCTACATAAGTTTAAATTAATAGGGTCACTAAAGTAGGTCATACGTACCACCGTGGTCCTTTTTCAAAGGTCTGAGATCTGAAGTAATGATACCTAGCCATATCCATCAAGTACCTGGTGAGGGTGGAGAACATCAATGAATAGTCAGCCACTGTCAAACTGCCCTGCTGGAGCTGAATAAGCTCTTGGATACCCACTTCTCTTAGCGTAACTGGAGAGAAATCCACCCTAAAGAGTTGCTTGAACTCAGTCCATGAAAGAGTCTCCTTGTCGTGAATCTGCGTGGTCAAACTCCACCATCATCCCATTGAACCCAAAATAAGGATTACTCCTAGGATGACCATATGGTCCCCTGGTGTCCTCACTAGATAGAATGCTCTGGTCACCGCATCATGAAAATATTCAGCCACCTAAGTTTCAGTCTCTCCTTGGAACCTGAGGGGTCACTGTCTCTTAAACTCATGGAGTTCGCTCATTCTACGCTCCTCACCTGCTTGTTCTACAGGTACCATGTGATGCTCCATTGTTAGTGGTATAGCAGGTGTACCACCTGGAGGTAACACCTGGGGAACTTGTCCTTGTGTCAAAGCCTCATCTATGAGGGGTTCATCCATGTGATCGAGCTGCTAAATCCTAGTGGGTATGCGTTATAGAGTTATCTTGTAAGGATACAAGATGTACCATGGTCAACAACTATATCTGGATAGATGAGACAAAGGAAATGGAAAACACCACCCATTCCTATAAGTTAAAAGTACCATTATTTTATTTCCCCTCAACTAGTGGTTTCATTTATCGAGTCAAAAAGAAGGTTATCAGTGTTCTGGTGTATGGATATAATGGCCACCCACCCCAACACTAGAGTCCCTTGCCAAAAAGACAAACTCAAAACACTTAACACCGTTTCCCCAAACCATTATCACAAACTCCTGGTCATAAGGTAGAACTGACCATATCTGATACCACTCTATCATGACCCGTCCTAGTGGGAACCATGCTATGACATCCTAAGCCCACCTCCAATAGGCTAGGGGATGGTGACTAGCACAAAGTAGACATATCACTAACATGGAATACATTTCCTAGGTACCTGTAAACACGCTCTCTTCTCAAACCCCAAAATGATGAAAAGTACGAACCACTATAGAACTAAAATGCATGAATAAAACTAAAACCAAAAAAAATATTACAAGGTAAAGTAGGTGAGGTAAGTAAATTGGTCTAGAATTCAATCCCAACAAAAGAAAGATTCTGCAATCTACAAAATCCAACCTATAAGAAAAAGGAGGTACTGGGACTGTTTCTCATAGCCATAGAAAAACCTCGTCCTACAAGGAACTCCAAAAACTAGGTCTGGTAATGGTCCTCCATGAAATCCATCAAAAATTTTCTCATCTCCACGGGACACGACACACATGGGAAAATCCCTTGTAGGGGTGAGTCTAAAAATACTCAGTAAGGGACCCAAACAACCACAAGTCAATTCACAAAGTAAAGGTTTAATCAGATCTACATAGTACATGTCTACTGAAAATATTTCAAGAGAAACACATCTAGATATACTCAAAACCTAGACCTGTAGTTTTGATACAAGTCACACTACTAAAAACCCAAGCTAGAGATTCAGTTAGAAAATTCCACAAGGCACTCGTCTAAGAAAACTCACTCCATGAGTCTGATAGCTCTGATGGAATCCATCGAAGAAGTACTATTCATCAAGAAAATCCATGAGAGAGATATATACACTGATAGA
The DNA here is from genome assembly GCA_963277665.1 of Viscum album. Classification (NCBI taxonomy): domain Eukaryota; kingdom Viridiplantae; phylum Streptophyta; class Magnoliopsida; order Santalales; family Viscaceae; genus Viscum; species Viscum album. Next base: position 415,235,783 of record OY728140.1, on the reverse strand, counting down.
TCTAAAGAGGGAACATATACACTCATTCCGATAGAACACACTCCTAAATATGAAAAATCACAATACATGGATGATGATCACCACCTGGTCCTTGGCGGATACCACAAATCATCCAGATTCCACCTGCTAAGTAGAGGTTCAATGTTATATAGGATAGGTCACATCGATATGTAACTCTACCTAGGGTCAAGAATAGATAATGTATCTCGCTCTAGGCCTCTGGGAGGGATACCTGACACTATCTTGGAAAATCATGCGGAAGGAATCATACTCCTATGGATGGAAGTGATAACTTACCTTCAGTGGAACGAGCAACAAGGCACTAACCCCAATGAAACATGTCCATGGAATGGTGGACAAGAAGATAAAGCCAAGTGGAAGGGAGTAGACGGTGTGTAGACTTGGTCACACGCCATGTAACTTGACATCAGATACTTCCCATTTACAAAGGCCCAAGTTTAGAGAACATGCCGTGTAAAAAAAATATATATATGGAATGTTGGAAGGATCACATGTCGTGTCAATGTATCCAAAGTTCACTCCGTGTATGCTGGCCATGTGACCGTACAGGGCCTCAACCCATTTATACCAACCCGTGTAACCAGTACATGGGGTGACCTATGTAACCTGCCTAGTTTGGCCTTCTGGTGGAGTACATGCCCTGTACTCCACCCTGTGTCTGTGTATCGTCCAATATACATGTTGAGTACCATGTAAAGACCCACACAATGAGTGACAATGGTCACACAACGTGTCAACACATAGTGTCACCCAAAACATGAGCCACTACTGGGTGGAGCCCACACACCATGTCCTCCTGAGAGCATGTTGTGTTCTTCGCCATGTACACCTCAGAAACTCTAGCTGTCATCATGCCGACCCACATGACGTGTTCATCGGAGAACACGTAGCGTTCTTCTAAAATTTCCAAAATTGCGAGTCCTCCTTTATTGCACATATGTCAATCTTTAGATTCTTGTTCCTGTGATTTTTCTCCACAAAACTCAAGATCCATGGTTTCTCCACCATTCCATCAACATTTTGGGAGGTTTCGGGCATTCAATCATCCCTAAAACCGCATTTCAATCCACCGACGTGAAGAACGGTCGAAGAACGATTTCTCCCGATTTGAGATGATTTATCATACACCATTGTAGTCTCACCTATCCAAGGTCATTGCGATATTCAATCTCTGATTTGGGATCATGGAACTACGATATAAGTTCACAATGATCCATTGTTTTTCACCCTATGAAGAACACGATGAACGTGGGGAAAAGGGGGAAGAAAACAACAAGAAAAGAGGAACAAACCTCCAACATATTTCTCCACGGCCTTGATTCTCTCTCGTTATTAGTTTTAATGGTGAATCAGATGATAATACAACAATTATTCTGAAAAGCAATTCCCCAATGAAAATCCCAAAAGAAATGGAAAATAGAACCCTCCCTCATGAATGCATGATCTGCAGATCAACCTATTCATGGGATGATCTACATTCATCATTAAATCCAAGAATGGGGAATTGAATAATCAAAATAAAAATCCCTACCTCGATTCTGTATGAGAACGAATGCTGTGTCGCGTTCATTAGCGAGGATCTGTCGAATCTAAGGTGCGTCGATCGATCGATCTGTTGTCGTTCGCCAATGGGTTCTGCTCCAAAGCTCAAATGGAAATCATCAATTTGTATGGTTATATAGATAACAGTGTGAATTTTCCATAAGAATGTATTAATAGGGGAAGAATTTGTTCATTGCGTTAAAAAAAGAAATCAAAATAAAATAAATTATTTTATTATTTTATTTCCTTTAAAACATCTAAAAACTAACTTTTGTAGCTGACACGCGTCGGTCGATGTTAGGCCCCGCCTAAGGTAAAGTTGTTGCTCGGACCACAAAGGTGCCCTTTGATTTCTAATTTAGGCACCCATCAAAATTTTATTTCACTTTTTCAGGAAAACCGCTTGCACACACTGTTTGGAAGTTTAATTCATTTCAAACATTTTTTTCGGGAACCCCTAACCACGGAATCGCATGCCGTCACAAATCCTAGTCTTGTAATAATTCCATATAATATTTAAAAATAACATTTGGAAAATTCGAGACATTGAAAATTGAAACTATATATTAAATATAAATATATATAAAAAATAAAATGTAATAATAAAACAACTAAAAAATTAAAAATGAATAAATTACATAAAAGTAAAAAAATTGTAAATGAAACAATTCATAATAAAAATGAATAAATTTAATATATATATTTATATATGTTAATTATAAATAGTTAAATATTATATATATTAAATTTAAATCTAGAAAATAAATAAAATTTAATAATTAATTTTAATAATATAATTAATATAATTAAAACTTTTAATTGTATATAATAATAAATAAATATGAATATACAAAATTATAAGTAATTATATATTTATTAATTTATATATTTAAATAATTGTTAATATGTATTTATAAATTTAATTATAAATAAATATAAATAAATATAATTGTAAACATGTAATTATTCTTTCTCTTCTTTATTTTAAAAGGCAGGGGTCGGGAAACAATGCGGGTGATGGCCCAGCCCACGAGTGGTTACGTGGTCAGGCATGCAGTGGCCCGAAAATCCCCTACCTTCCCCAGGCCCACCCAAGGGGTGAAGCCCAGTTCCCCAACAGGGGCCGGCGCCGCGTAAACGCTTGGGTAACCGGCGTGCAGTCGTGCACCGCGTGTGGTGAACATTCTTTTTATAGCATACCCCCTGACAGGGTTCGAACCCCCGACCTCCCCTGAGGGAAGCTGTGCCTTCGACCACTCCACCACGCCCACAGGGGCTGTAAACATGTAATTATTAATATAATTAGAAATTTATTAAAAGAATTGTAAATTTGTATTTATAAATATAATTATAGATATACATTTATAGTTATATTAAAAAATAAATGTATTTATAAATATTTGTATATAATTATAAAAATAATTACTTATATTTATATAATTATAAATGTTTATATATATCTATTTATATATATGTATATATTAATATATATATATATATATATAATTATAAATATAATAAATATTTTATTTATTACGTATATTTATCAAAATTTTATAATAATTCAAATATATAATTTTTTATTTTCATTATATAAATAAATTTTTAAAAAATATATATATTTATAATTATAAATAAAAATTTTATAAATATAGTAATAAATATTTATAAATATTTATAATTAAATTTAAATATTTATATTTATAAATACTTATTTACAAATTTATACTTAAAAATAATCTTTTGAAATTATTAATGAATATATTAACATAATTAGAAGAATGTTAAAAATGAACGGAATTGAAAAATTAAAAATGAAAAGACCTCAATAATATGAAAACATGGATATGTTTTATTAATAATAATTTATTTTTGGAAATTTAAAAATGATTTTATCTTAAAATTAACATGAATTAATATTGAGAATATTATAAGTTATTAAATTAATATGTTTAACTTTTAAAATATGAAAAAATTCCAAAAATATTAAAACATAATAAATATCAAAATTTAAAAAAAAAATATTAACATAAATAATATTAAAAATTATTGAATAAAATTCAATAAATTATACAAATATTAACTTTTTATATTAAAAAATTATTAAATAGTTAATTTAAATAGATTAATTATTTAAATTTCAAACATATTTAAAATTTAAAGCCTAATAAATAAAAGTGAATACATGTTATTCATATAAATTACAAACATATTGAAAATATTTTGTGTATAATAAATAAATATATGTAAAAATTAATATTACACAAATGGTTATTTTTTTACAAATATAAAAATCAATAAATAATTAAAATGAATAAATAATATTCAATTAAAGAAATATTGAAAATGAATAAATAAAATTTAATAGATAAAACTATTTTAAAAAAATGTATTCATACAAGATTGAATACATGAATTTTAAATATTGACAGAAATGAAGGAAATATAAAAAAATAAATTTAAATGATTTTATTATACAAATTTCAAACCATTTTTAAAATATTACATCTTAAAAAATAAAATATAATAAATACTAATCACCTAAATTAAAAACATATTAAAAATAATATTTATTAAAATATAAATATGTATGAAAAATGAATAAATTCCAAGAATATTATATAAAAAATGAAAAAAGTATACATCAGATTTAAAATAAGTACATGTTATAAAAACACATGTACACATTTTCTATACACATATATGTTCATACAATGAATATGTGCACATATACATACACATACATACATCAATACATGTACAAAATCTTTATATAAACATATACAAAACACACACACACAATACAATACATACACATATATGCACATAGACATTGGTATAAATATATAATTCAAATAAACATAATAACATTAGCTAATTTATATTTATAATTTTTTTAAACGATTCATATATATATTAATATATCCTATTTATATTAATTATACACATACATTGTGTAATTAATATATATAAATAATGATTTATTTCTAAATATAAATATAATATATATATATTATAGTTTTTTTATTAAATTTTTTATCAAAGCAAAGAAAAGTGATGATAAAGATGTACTTTTATCAGTGATAAAAAATTTGTCATTAAAGGGTACACTTTTATCAGTCCTTTGATAGAACTTCTTAAAGATATCTTTATTAGATATTTTAATTATCACTCATAAAGGTTAACCTTTAATTTTCCCTTTTTGTTTAGTGCTGATAAAATCTAACACAGGATAAGCGTGATCTATAGTAGTGGTCTCCCCAAGATCATTCAACTAAAAAATTCTTGACAACTCCTTCATTTCAAAAATCCTTCTAATGTTATGACCTACTAGAGTCATATCACCCATGTATAGGAGAAACAAGTTAAAACTCCCACCATTAAAAACCTTCTAGTAGAAATAATGGTCCATGTTGGACTACATGAAACTATTCCCAACCCTGAATGAGTTGATCATTTGGTTCCAATATCTTGGTTTCTTTTTCAATCCATATATAATTTTATTCAACATACAAAAAAATTTCTCATTCATGTAATAAATGAAACCCACTAATTGCATCATGTCAATTTCCTCCTTAAATTTTCTATCGATAAATATTTCCTTAACATCATTTTTCCTGATGTTAAAATCATCGGACACAACCATGATTAGTACCATCAAGATCATAGTATATTTTACTACGGGTGAAAATTTCTCAATGAAATAAATGGAATCCTTTTTTTGAAATCCCATTACCAATAACTATGTCATGTACCTTTTCTTCCCATCATCATCTCCCTTTAAATGGAATAATAATTTGTTTTGAAGTGCATTAGTCTCATTTGGTAAGTCTGATAGCTCAAACATTTTATTAAATAATAGTAAATACAATTTTTATTTCATGGCTAATAACCAATATTTTTATCGCTGAAGATAGAAAAATATTTCAAGCTCTTTGGTTCCCCATCATATATTAGATGTTTATAATGAAAAATTGGACCATACATCTAGAAAAAAAAACTACATTTAGAAGACATCTAATAATTTTACCACGGTATTTCATAATCTAGTATCACCTCTTCTTATGTTCTTACTTCTAGAGCTGTAACATGTCGTGTTTTTTGAATGGGTTATAATTCTTGGGAAAACTTGTATTTTTAGTTTGGTGGATGAACTGATATAAATTTTATACATTTGAATATAATTTTGAGAGTTTTAATTCCCCAAGGAATTTAATTTATATGGGTTTTAAAGATTTTCATGTGACTCAATTGTTCGAATGGATTTCGGGTGTTTCAAGGCCTAAAACATTTTTTTCAAAATGTGTTGGTAGAGGCACATAGTTTGGTTTAATCATGAAACCTATAAGGGGAAACCATTCGAGGTGAATATAAATATTCTAATAGGGATAACAATGGAATGGAATTGTTTTTCAAACTATGCAACTTAGCTCACATTATTATTTCCACTTAGGTTGTAGGTGTGAATGATTAGTGCATAGTGTGACCAAACTGTGTGTCCAAACCATGTGAACAATTTCAAAGAGGTTACCCATGAGACAGTGAGTGCCCACGGTTAGCACCTGATTATCCAACCCATTCATATTTACCATTAACATATTTTAGATATTTTAAATTAACTTTTCCCCCTCCTTTCATAAAATTATTTCTACTTTATTTCTTCTCCCATGTGAGTGTTTCGTCTCCAGAAACCATAGAGATCCTATTTTACTGTTCCTAGAATTTGATCACTATACTCTCATCAAACTCCAAATCAATATATCTGAGGTGAGTTGTAAGCATGACATTATTTCCTTAAATCCTATTTACTATATTTTTTATTTATCCCTCTATACAGTATGTTAAATCTGCATGAGTTCCATTTCCATATTTTTGGGATGTATGTCTAAAATACCAATTTCACTCTTCTTGGATCGAGTTACATTCCAATATTATATGATCTAGAGCCTACTAGTATATGGAATGTGGTTACTAGATTTATTCTTATCTATATGGGTGTTACGGTGTTGATTTATTAAATATAGATGTTGGTTTGTCCAATGGAAACCTTTAATAAATAAATTTTTTATTTAAAATTTATTATGTAAAGTCATGGGATGTTTTTAGGTATTACCTAGTTTATTTAATTAAGTTAATATGGGTTTGTGTCTTGTTGTTAGTTGGGATGGTGATTCCAATTATCAAAATTGTTTTAATTAATTAAATGTGGTAAGCTTGCATTCATTCCATGGGAATATGATGGGCATACGATGAGATACATGAGGTGATGTTGATCACCTGGTTGAGGTGATGATGTCATCAAGATGAGGTAATGGCCCATTTAACTTGATATGGTTTCAACTATTTTACTTGGGAGACATGGCTGCATGTGGAAATAATGTTCCAAGATTTCTTAGCATATGGAATGTTGATTATTTCCACACACTATTGTTGGATGAGCTTTCTATTGGTGTCATGTGCACATAGATTGGACTAATTTGAAGTGATTTTTACCACCCATTGTGGGTGGATGCCTTTTTAGATGTTGTGTCTTAGGGGATGGTGTTGACCATCTGTTATGGGGGAGGTTCTAACAATAGAAATCCATAGTTGATACTGATATTCCTTTAGGGGATTGTCTTGAGACCAACAGTTGGTGGTTAATGAACTCTATTATATTTGAGGCCAATGGAGTGGGACTATTAGGAGAAAGACATAACTATTACTAGATATTTTTTTCTATTGGGATGATGGTGATTTATTATAAATTAGAGAATAAATGTCTTCATAACTTGTGATGTCAGGTTATTGAGTTGATAGTGAATTTCTGTGTAGAGGCACGAGAGACCTGGGACTTATTGTGGGTGTTCTATATAGATGTTGGTTACTTTTTTGTTGGCATGAGGGTCTAGTGATATATTTATAGGAGGATCCTGAGGGATGTCAATGTATAATTATTCATCAATGGATTCCTTTGAACTATTCTTGGGGTCCTCACAACAGAAAATATATCATTGCATACATGTAATTAATGTGAATATATACTTCATGGCATTCATTTCATTGATGTTGCAGAATTCTCTAAGGTATCTTAACAATATCATGTGATTTTTTATCACTTGTATAGTGAGGTATTTATTATTATGTGTGAGTTTATTCAATTTACTTTTGTATTCATACATAGTGAAATTGTGGATATAAGTGTGGAACACATTGGTGGTGTCCTGATTAGTTTATATTCACACCCTATATGCTCCCCTTGAGATGCCTATAAACCTTATGGATTTTATATCATATAGGGTATTAGAATCTAGAGTTGGATGTTAGTAATCAGGGATATATCACTTTAACATGGGATGGATTAAAGTGTATAATGTGGTTCATTTACATCGAGATGGACCATATTTTTCATTTTTATAGATGTGTAATGATATGTTCCGACATGGGAGACCATTATTAACTCTTTTGTATGAATTGTTATGAAATTTATTTTTATCTATAAATGGTATGATTCCCTTGGGTTTGACATTAATACTATAAATCATTATATTTCTGCTAAGTTTTATTATTGCTTATACACTTATGGTCTTTCTACCATTGTGTTATATATTTATGGACCATCATTATTATCACCACTATAGGGTATAGTCTTCCAAAAATCACATATTCAGTCTATCAATACAAGTTGGAAGCCTATATAATATTAGGAGGTGTGCCTAAGGTATAGTGTCCAACTTTCCCGAAGAATATATTATGTAGAGACCCTACTTGGTGTGATAGAAATGGTAAGAGAAAAGTTCATTTTCATTATTTGGTCTTACCATTTAGGCTATGGTATACTGGAGACTATGAAATATTTATTACTTTGTAAAGAGTTCATGTTTTGGATCCTGCTAGTGCATGCATGGGGGTATACCAATTTTCCAAGGGTGGGGAATTGATGTTATGCCTTTCACATTTATAGATGATTGATTTCCACCTTGAGTGGCTCACTTGGGTGTGATGCTATTGAATTATATGATTTTGAACCTTGTACTGGTATGGAAATGGAGGATTATTTATGAATCATGATAGGCACTTTAGTTAATCTTATGTGTTTTTTCTTATGATCTTCATTGGGAACATGGATTGAGATAAGAGGGTTTGGTTTGTGTAAAGTATCAACAAAAAGATGAAAACGTTTTTCCTATAGAGAAATTTGGTTTTCATTATACTCATGCATACCATGTATGTGGATCCTGATGAGGTCGATATGTGATTCTATGTGTATATAAGATCTATTTTTCTTACTCTATTATGGGAGGGAATGAGTAATAAAAATAGGGTGAGTTGTTTAAAATGTTAATAAAAAGCTAATCATTATTTTCCTGTATGGTCTTTTTTGTGGAATTCTACTCAACTATTGTAGATTTTGTATATATTGATAAATTTTATATGTGATCTTTTGACTAAAAAATGGGTAGGTAGTTATCCATGAGACCAGATTATATGTGATACCTTCCTCTAATGTGGGTAAGTAAGAGTCTATGAGGTTGGATGTCCTGTGACATAGTTGTAGTGGGGGAGTGTTAGGACGTTGAGATGCATCGCCTGTTACTAATTTACCTATCTGATATATATATATATATATATATATATATATATATATATATATTTGTGTGGGTATTATTATGGCTATTTAATAATCATGTTTTATCTTCAACATTATGTCTCCTAGAAAGCTTCTGGTGGAGTGGTTGGAGGGTGGACAGCTAGAGACACTTGACCTTGCATAAGATGAGGCCCTAGAGAGTCATGATGAGAACCCATAGGGTTAGGATGATCATGATATATAAGTATAAGCTCTTGTACTTGTGTGGAATCCATATAAGATGGAATATTTTGGGACCTGGCTAGATGGTAAGAGAAGGGAATTATTTGTGTGAGTCATACAAGGTATTTTCCTAAGATCATAGGGAGGTGATTCATCCATGGATTGTTTGAATTGTCTATTGAAATCCTAGTACCAAGAAATATTTCATGTCAGCAATGGAACAAAGGCTACATATATGTATATAGAGTCTTTGCATAAAATTTTCAATCATCTTGAGACACCCCTAGGTTGAAGGGGGAAGCTAGCTACTGATGTGATCATATAACCGAAAAATCACAAGTGGGACATTCAAGTAAAGATTGAGAGACATGGAGGAATATATTGGGATGATTTCAAGCTGAGGTTATTTGATAATTTATTTATGGAGACCTTAAGTGTTTATGGAGAAAACGAGTTCATGAATCATCATCATGGAGATAAATCCATAATGGATTTTGAGAAAAAATTCATAAACCTCTCTTGATGTGTTCCTTCTATGGTTGGTGACCATATCAGTCTGGTGGAGAAATTTGAGGATGTATTTCATCATGCCATAAGGTTTTAGGTGAATATATTTATCCATATATTATACAGTGATTCAATGAATCAGTCCAAAATAGACGATGAAACAATAATGGATCAGTCGTATTCATGTTAGATGAGGGCGTCTGGTGAGTTTAGCGGCAATTCATTAGGCAGTAGAAACAAGTTGTGACTAGTCTTAGATGGGAATCCAAGACAGAGACTAGATAAATCCACTAATGATTGGTTAATTGATGTTTTACATCCAATATTGGAATCTTGGTAATTTTCAGACTCAGTCTGAGTGGGATCTAGAGTATTACCGGTCATGTTGTAAGATGTAGAATCTGGAGAGGTTCTTTAGGAATTCTTCTTACGCAGGTGGGATCCATAGTTTATACTAAAGGATATAATGTGGGTCCATTTTTTATACCAAGGGTTTTTAGTTATTATAATACTACATGTTCATGTCTTGGTAGGGAGATAGTGACCCAATAGTGGGGTCAGTGGTTGGTAGTTAGTGTAGCTTCATAGGGAGATCATTCCTTTGGTAGTCGAGCATCATGCTAGGTGCATAAAATTAATCTAAAAGTTTTATATAATGGAAAGGATTTAAGGATAGTTACATGAATTCCTTGGTTATGGTGTGACATTTTGTTTGTTTCATGGCCCATTTTTTGCGTGAAATGTTTTTGGTTCCAAAGGAGTACATGTTGCATTTGGACTAACCAGACACTAGTTAGTATTTGTTCATTCAGTGAGATTTGTGTTTTGTATGAGGAGAATAGGAATTATGAATATTATGGGCATGATTATATTTATATATTATGTGTATGTATTTTAACATTATATGTGATTCAAGATCATTTGATATTTGATGAGATGAGAGACTCATGGGAGTCGTATCTGACACATGTACTAATAATAAATTGATGATATGAAGGGATTGTTGGGTGTCATTTGGTACATGTATGAATTTATGACCTGATGATGTTTATTAAGGATGATATGTAATGGGATGAATTATATGTCTATGCATGGATGGTGGAACCATCACAATATTTGACTGTTAGGTCGGGAAGTGGTCGGGTGGTCAATTCCTAAGGTAGGGAGTGCCATAGTGGGAATTGACCATGACTAATAATCAAGGTACCAAGGTTATGTTTATGACATGGGTATGAGATTTTTATGTTAAATACCATCTTATTTTATGTTCTAATACCTCTTGAATGAGCTATTGTAAGGTGGGAAGACTGCAATGTCCCTTGTTTTTGAACAAGCCAAAATTCCTTGTTAAACTTAAATTTTGTGTTTGGTGGATTAAATAACATGAATTATAGATAGTAGAAAATAATTATGAGATATTTAATTCCAAAATTTTTTATTTATAGTTGGTTTTTAAGTATATATTAGTTACTCAGGGGTTTGGATGGGGTTTAGGTGCATCATGGCCCAAAAACGCTTTTTCGAACGGTGCAAGTAGAGGTACAAAATTTTATTTCACCATGCGGCCTATAGGGGGAAACTGTATAAGATTTATATAGTTCTTAATAGATTTTTTTTCATGTTACTTACTTATTTTTTCAAATAATGGGGCCTATCCCACATTCTTAGTGCCACTTATGCAGTAGGTGCACGTGGTTAGAACATGGTCAAGCCAAACCATGCAACCTATATCAAAGTGGTGACCCTTTGGAGTGTGAGTTTGTACAAATGGTGTATGGTTATCCAAACATGTGAATTAACCATGTATATCACTAAAAAGTGGGAAATTAACACCCCATAATCATTACTTAAGAGGCATTCTCCTTTCTTTTATTCTCCAATGTATGTGCTTACCCTCTAGAATCCATGGAGATCCCATTTCCCTCTTTCTAGGATTTGAGAAACCCCCTACAATCTAAATACATTTTCGGATCCACTGGTTGTGTTGGAGGAATAACAATAAGGCCTTCAATAATTTTTTTCCTATTTCTTGTTTATATCTCTATATGGATGTCTAAATATGTGTTTCATCTTTTTCAATATTTTAATGTTGTTTTCCTAAAAGCCTAGTATCTCTCATTTCAACTCAATTTATAGATTTATATTCGATAAGAGAGAGTGTATTAGTATAACATAGTGGTTCCTATATTTATCCTTTGTTATATAAGTGTTATGGGGTGAATTCTGAAATAGTCATGTTAGGTAGTCCATGGGGAAACCTTTAGTAAATAATTTCTTGATTTCAAATTGATTAATTGATGTTGTGTATTTTATTTGGGTATGAACTAGTTTATTTAATCAAATTATTATTGGTATGGGGATTTTTTTTAGTTTGGATGGTGATTAAATATCTCTAAATTGATTAAATTAATTAAATGTGATAGGATTTCATTGGTTTTATGGTAACTTGACTAGTGTGGCTTGAGATACATGGGGTTATGTTGATCACTGAGTTGAGGTGATATGATCATTAGGATGAGGGAATGACACATGATACATGGTATGTTGTTGACTACTAGAATTAGGTTCAATGTTCACATGGGGAATTAAGGCCACTATATGGTGCCTCTTAGAGAATGATGGTGATTTTTAGTCATCATTGTTGGATTAAATTTCCATTGGAGTTCTATGTACAAAAATATTACTTAGATGAGGTGGTGTTGACTACTAATTGTGGGTGGAGGCCTCCGTAGATTTTGAGCCTTAGGTTATGGTTTTTACCATCATTTATGGAGGATCTTGTCACCATAGAAATTCATAGTTTATTTTTATAGAACATTAGGAGATGTTGTTGATACCTTTATTTGGGAACTATGGATCGCTGTTGTATTTGAGGACAATGGGTCAGGATTATTGTAGGATATAAATTGTTGTGCCTTAGGATGTTGGGATGTTGAGACAGTGGTGATTTATTATACATTGGAGTAATAATATATTCATAACCCAATATGTTAGGTTGTTAATACAATTATGAAATTCTATGAAGAGGCATGATTTACATGGGACTGAAAGATAGACACAATGTATGTATTCTATTTAATTTATTGGTTTCAATAGTTGTTGCTGATATATTTATAGGAGGATCCACAGAGATCTCTAGGTATTATTATTCTTCATGGGACACAAAGGAACTAAGTCATGGTTCTCTCCATTAAAAATATATATCTATTGATGTGTAATTTATGTGAATATATATTTGGATGAATGAATTCAAATATGTACCAACATTTGAGAAGTAATTTAAATTATCACTTGTTGTTGTTGAGCACAAGTTGAGTGAGATATTTATTATTACTTTGGATTTAATACTATTTACATAATTATGTATACACTGTGTAATTATGGATTTATGAAATGAACATGTTTTTTGAGTCCTACTAAGTTCATTCTCACACCCTGCAGAGGCCGCTCAGGATGCATGTAGGCTTTATGGGTGTAATATTAGGTAAGGGATCATGCATGGGAGGTAGATCTTAGTGATCCGGGATGTACTGCTTTAGAATGGGATGGATTGTAGTTGACCAGGTGGATCATCTACATAGATCTAGGCCATCATTTGGGTTTTTATATATATGTACATACATGGCCAACCATTAGGAAAATATCTTATATATTTTTTATGAACTATTATGAAATTTTGATTTATTTGAAAATTATATTATACCCTTGGGAATTACAACTATTTTTATTATGCTTCTAACGAGTTTTATTTTTTGTTATGATTTTATGGTATTTCTTCCATTGTCTTATATATGTATGGATAATCATTATTATACCCCTTAGAGGTTATATTCCCCTAATTATCACCTAATCATACCCTCTATCCTAGTCAAAAGTATTTGGAATATAGGGAGGTGTGCCTTGGGCCCAGTTCCAAACCTTCTAGGACCATATATTAAGTGGAAAACTATGGGAGGTTGCTACAAGATCATTATATTCAAAATTTACCATTTTATCCTCAGCATCCCTACGTTTTTTGGAATATCTTACACATTCCTAATCGATATTATTTATGTTCTGTCATCTATGTCTTATAGAACCTGATCCTATCCAAAGTAGTCATTCATATCAACATGAATTTGTTTAGTTGAATCTTTACCTTCCAATTATTTCCCATTCAAGTTTTAGTCATTATAAAAGAAATGATCACTGAATATCACATTCCAACTTATGATTACGTTCTTAATATCATCATACCAAATCCAAAATCAAAATTTGTTATCCATATATTCAATAAAAAGCATGCCATGAGTTTTTCCAAAAGATTATCTCAATCCTTAGAATCCACATGAGTATATGAACGAATTTTAAAATCCATGAGATGGTTGAGTGAAATTATATTACAAGATCATAATGCTACAAAAATATCATACCCCATTGATGTTAAGAAGCTTTAAATTACTAAGTATATTTCATAGTTGACAACATATACCAAAATTTCCTTGAAAATTCTTAATAACAACCTCATGTCTCCTAACTTATCTATTGATGTTTGTTTCATTAATTTATAAAATCTATTATATTCATCAATTTTAGGTACTGTATTCAAAAATATTATCCCTCTTTACCTATATAGGTTCCATAATATCAATTCATTATACTCACCACCCTTTTTTAGCCAGTATGAAATTAATCTTACTTCTAGTCTCTTCATCCACCATTTTTTCGTATATCAAACACATCAAATACATAAGATTTTTTGGGGTATAAACCCATGGATTATTATTGAAATAATCAATGGATGTACCAAAATATTATGATCCTCTATGAGATCATATTGGGTTTCACCCCTAACATCAGTGTGAATGAATTATATATTCCTGGTCTTGGATTTATGTCATCTTATTTTAAATGAAACATTATTTTTTCATTATGAGTATAAAAATATCACAAATTTAATAGTATATATGATCCAACATCAACATGCCTTTATCTTATTAAACCATTAAGTAATTCTCAGTGAGATACATGAGTCAATAATTCCATAACTATTAAATTTCTAATGTTATAGTCCATAAATTTGTTTATCCATCTACTCATATAGTCATATACAGTGTTTTATCTTTAGTTCAAATGGATAAGACCATTAAAAATTAAGTGATAATACACATTCCATTAGTGAAGAATGTTTCAAACCATACCTCATTGAGATTCCCAATGTAAATTAAATTCTTTCTTCAATATGGTATGTGTTGAGCTTCCTTGAGATTAAGGAAAATTTAATTCTTTATCTAGAAATTCACATAACCCTTACCCATGATTACTATAGAATCATCATCCACCATATAAACCTTAATTTACATCTTTAACCCATATGGTTCCTTTCATCCCTTTTTTTCATGGAGTGGAATGATCCACTGGAATCAAGGATCGATTATTCTACCGAAACATGAACACTCAATAGTGAACTAATTATTATTACAACTTCTATCGAATTAAAAAAACATATAACTTCATACCATTCATGTATTTATTTGACCTTATTTTTGTAATTTTCATCTTGAGGTACCCTATCTTACCACAGTTTCAATGTATCAGGCTAGGACCAACTAATTTACCTCAGCTTCTTCCACATGATATTTCATTGAATTTATTCAAAATAATCGCACGATGAGGTTACCATAAAAATCTACATGTATTTGGAGAAATAATAGATGGTTCATCCACCTCTCTAAGTCTAAGAACATTATTCAATAGAATCACATAATTGTACTCAAAAAAGAATTTATAATTATCATAATAATTACTCATGGATGTCCCCGTAGTTTCCCAACTTCCCAGAAGTGATGATAACAACATCAGTACCCATACATCTTCCTTGAACATCACAATAACAAATTCTCGATGACATCAAATATTATTAATTAAATTTATATGATCATTTATAGACCTATATTCAGAAATTTTCATGTCAAAATATACTACATCATGAACACAATGTTCATTGTTACATGAATATCATATATTTCTACCACAACTTTCAAAAAACTTCACTATTATCATCACGAATTGGTTTTTAAGGGTCACATTATAGTCTAATGAAATCAAAATTAGTGTAAATTCCATTCTTTTTAGCCTCCCCATTAATTTGTTTCAATATTCTCTAACTTGATTCCAGTTAGAAAAAGTTACCAATATTTTATAATGAGATAATACATCATCTTCATTATATAAAACCGAAAGTCTTTCTCATAAAAATTATCAAAACAAACATTATAATATTCTGATTCCATCCTTCTCATACCAATAAACTCCCAATAAATAAAAACTGTATAATTTAAAGAGAACTATACCGAACACTACTACAAACACGACCTTTACCAGCGCTAGAAAAGCACTGATAAAGCCAGCGTATATAAAGGGGGGGTCCCCTTTTTCAGTGCTCTGAAAAGAGCTGATATAGGACCCCTTTATCAGCGCTAAAAAAAAGCGCTGATAAAAGGTAAAAAAATTTAAAAAAATTTAAAAAAATTTAAAAAAATTTAAAAAATACTGCCAATCGGGGGGGCTTTTATAGCGCTTGAACCCCCCCCCCCTTTTACAACGCTTATTGGCCCCTATACAATACCCCACACACCCCATGCACCCCCCCCACCCTTTAGCAGTGCTTGCTCCAATATTCCCCATGCGCGCGCACCCCTACCTCCACCAGGATTTGAACTCGAGACCTCCCCCCTGCGCGCCTAAGCCCTTACCACTACTCTATTTTGATTTGCTTTCCAATTCATGATATCTATATATATATATATATATATTTAGTTATATTTATTCGTATAGTAATATATATTTATATTAATATATATATAGTTATATTATAATATATATATATATATAGTTATATTATAATATATATAGTAATATTAATATATATATAGTGGTATTAATATATATTTATATCTATATATATATATATTTAGTTATATTTATTCTTATAGTAATATATATTTATATTAATATATAGTTATATTAACATATATATAGTTATATTAACATATATATAGTTATATTAACATATATATAGTTATATTAACATATATATAGTTATATTAACATATATATAGTTATATGAATATATATTTATATAGTTATATTAATATATATATAGTGATATTAATATATATATTTATGGTGATATTAATATATATATTTATAGTAATACTAATATATATATATATATGTAGTTATATTAATATATATATAGTTATTAGATTAATATATATATAGTTAGATTAATATATATATATAGTTAGATTAATATATAGGTATATAAATATTCATATATTGGTATTTTAAATAAAATGGATATTAGTTATTATTTAAATAAAGCTAATATATTTTATATGTAAATATGTTTAATTATTTATTTAAAAAATTTAATTTTTAGGTGCGAATATATAAAAAATATGTACATATAGTTATATATTTGATTATAAATAGTAGTTCATTATAAAAAAGGATGAAATTTCAAATACATAATATCAATATGAATGTAATACCTTGGAATAAATTCAGTCCCCACCAATAAAAGCCAATAATACCCCCTTAAACGAGTTTGAAAACCCACAAAATGTTAAACAATCTGGGTACCCCGATAAAAAACTCAGTTTTGGAGGCCTTTTGGGCCTCTTTTGGCCTCAAAAAACGCTTTACTAGGGTCCCCCAAGTCCTAGCGACGTAGAGATCGTCGCAGGCTTCAATTTGATATGTGGTAGAGCTCAAACGGACACCCGGATCAAAAGTTATGGCCGTTTGAAGTTTGAGTTGCGTTTTCAACATATTTTGGATCTTTTTTTAATTTTTTTAATTTTTTTAGTCCTCAAATTGTTATTAAATGACTATTACTCCCTAATGATTATCAAAATATTAATTAAAAATATTTTTTTAATTTTTTAAGAAGTCGTTTTCACTAAATATCTTAAATATTAAGTATAATAAGTGTAAATGTACATTTATACTTATCTAAAATGTATTTAAAAATTATATATTATATTTATATAACTATATAACTATATTTATATATTAATATATTTTTAATTTTTTTGAAGCCGACCCTTTATCGGCGCTAAAAAAGCGCTGATAAAGGCCCCCCTTTATCAGCGCTACTAAGAAAGCGCTGATAAAGGGGGGCCCTTTATCAGTGCTACTAAGAAAGTGCTGATAAAGGGGGGCCCTTTATCAGTGCTACTAAGAAAGCGCTGATAAAGGGGGGCCCTTTATCAGCACTAACAAAAGCGCTGATAATGGGGGTCCCTTTATCAGTGCAAAAAAAAGCGCTGATAAAGGGGTGCCTTTATCAGCGGTTTTTTTAGCGCTGATAAAGGCACCCTTTATCAGCACTTTTTTGAGCGCTGATAAAGGGACCCCCCTTTATCAGTGCTTTTTCGTTAGCGCTGATAAAGGGGGACGCTATGAAAAACTGTTTTTGTGGTAGTGTAAGTTATTGTTGAGTGTGAAATATTAAGCACTAAAACAAGATTAGATACAGCTTTTGGGGGTAGAACTGTAGAACTAATCCATTGTATGTACACATTCATATGTTATTTACATTGGATAGAAATTCTCTATATGCCTCGTTAATAATATGTCACCTAATGAACCTAATATACCAGAAGATAAAAAATTCACACACACTAATCACCACACCAATTATCACACTGCCTACACAGATTCCATATAACTAAATATAAATATTTAGATGTGAAAAATAAACCTAGGAAATAAATAAACACTTTTGTTTTATATGGTTTAGGCAATTAATCGTGATGCTCATGGTATAACAAACATTCAATCTTCTATTACATAGATAATATTTTTTTTTAAAATATCAATTAGACATATTGATCAAAAATTGACTACTATTTCCACGCTACAAGAAGTAGTACAATATAAACCAAAATAATATGCGTGCATGTGGCCCCATCCCACATCTACAATTGGTATTATCTTGTCATCTGGCTGCATGACCATCTTAGTATCACATATGATCATCCATTCGAACCTGGTGACCTCTATTATCCTATAAAATTTTATAAATGACTTCATAGACTGATAAAAATTCTATGTTACCCATAACTGGTAACTATTTTCCTCCACTGTTTGAAGAACTGACCACTATCCAGTACAAAAATCCGTTGGCATATTGAATTGTCCAAACAACATTTCAACTTATAATGATGAGCATCACCACTGAGCCAAATATAATACCAGACTATCATCTAATATTTCTCATTTTGTTAAATCATTATTTGTAATAAAAAAATTGTTTCAAAAACACAACACTACCATTGATATTCTATCGTCAATATTTATTATTAAAACTAAAAACTGATAGATTTTTTTGGTTCTCATATTTTTTTGTCTTTATCAGCAAACTACTACTAGATTATTTTAGTCATGCCTCAGTAATCACATTAAATTTTTTATAGTTATTCTAAAAACTTATCATTCATATTCTGATGGAACTACATTATGTATGATTAATAGATCCTCTATTATAATTCAGAGTGTTGGGTACATTTACTCTCACCCCAGATATTATATTAACATAAATGGAATATGTTCCCAAATCACTTAAAATCCTATATATATTATTAATTTCAATCATGTCATAAATTTTTTAATTCAATTCTCATCTAGGGAGTCTATGTTTCTAAAAAACATGACAAGGCATATTGTGTCGAATATAGTTCCTTCATCTTTCACTTATTCGTTTGTTTCTCATATCCTCCAAGATCTTCACTATTAGTATGAGCATATATAATAATTTTTATTTCATCAATTTCATCTAAAATTATGATTTTCTCCTTATAATAGAATGATAATACTGAGAATCTATTTTTATGAGTGAGTTATGGTAGTTATTATTTATGGATTAAAAAATAATGTTACAAGTTGGATCATAAATACATGTAAAACCACTGACTATTGACTTGGTAAAAGAATTAATCCATCCAATCCCACATATATATATATTCTAAAAACTCTAACAATATTTATTAAAAACTACCTCTAATAAAACCCCACTTTGGTTTTAGTGAAGATATAAATAACCCCCCAAAGACAACCTCTAATAGGCCATGGGTTGGAGACTAGAATATGGGTTGTAAAAACCATATATGGGAGGAATTACCCACATAATATTGAGAAATCAATACAATATAAAATAAAATCATTCCAAAATGAATGTGAATTTCATATTAAAATTAATGTCCTCAATGATAAAATACCAAAATAAAACTCTTATAGAAGTGAATCCATGATCACCAATGATCACTATGACCTAGTACGGTATAACTTGATAAAAAATTTCCACATGAAAACCAATAAATAAGAAAACACACACAAAAATACAACTAGAAACACAGATAGAAAGACAGACAGACACACACGTATATATTTATAGGGGTTGGAATACAAGTATAATTGATGGGATACTCCTCAAAACCTCTCATAACATAACCAACTCATTTCTAATGTTGGGTCAACCACAATTAATCCTTAGCAAGATTACGTTATAATATCATAAGAATATATATCAAGAATGTATCTCTCAACAACTACCCCACTGATATAGTCACCCACAATCCCTAATAACATATATCTTGGTACTATCATACCTTCCATACCCACATATCCATGTATCCTCAAACCAAATCAAAACTACATCAACATATTCCTCACCACATACCATAGTTACATGACCACCACAAATCTATAAAAACTTCTATATGATATATGACCACATCACCATTATAGATCACAACCTTATCATTGTAAGGTACACAATTTTTAAGGACCTCAACCTTATTCCCTCATACTTACATGTATTCCCACACCAAACACTACATACCAACCAAATCAAAGAAACTATATCCCCAATACATTATAGCTCATTCATAAAAACCTCAAGAAATCATATCCTATGATACATCTAGAGGATAGAGTGGGGAAACATGAGTGGTATTACATACATCTAAACTACATAAATATATTGGGAAAAAACTCAAAACCCATTCCCTTATACAAGAATTGGTAATGTTATCTAATTGAGGTTGTTATGTATATGAAATAACTGAAAATATAGATAATATATAATAGGTCACATGATTCCATCCAAAGGTTAAAATTAAAAATTAATTTAAGTATTTACTAAAATATATAATCTTCCAAAAAATCTCACACTAAAAAACACTTACATCACTAACCACAAAAATATTGGCCACCAAAACTACACAAAAAATTCCCAATAATGTACAGCTTCCCATTTTATCACATAATTTACATTTCTGGGTTTTTTATTTTCTAGTGACATTAAATTTATCAAGAAAACATTTATTTCTTCCACTTAATCTCTCTAGTTAAACTCTTTATTCACACTCTCATTTACCATTCAACCAATACCAATTAATTCATTAGTATATTAAAACCCCTGTATAAATTAAAAACACTTTCCCAATACTTATTTAACGAGATCAACACCATTCCTAATTAATAGGAAACTATGAATAAACCGACAAAAACTACCCCAGTGTTGGATTTTTTGTTCTAGAACCAACTGATTATACTTTATATTACATGAATATTAAAATATTTGAAGATTAATAAAATATATTATTATATATTATTAATTTTTTTTCATGAATTTAATTTAACAATTTCCTAGAGTATATATCATATTGAAATGGGAGTAGAAGTTCCCACCTATGATGAAAACCTTGAAATTCTAAAATGTTGTTCTTTAATCTAGTTTTGTAGTTATATAGAATTCTTAGATTTGGAAAAACCGTGATGAATATCATCTGAAATTACTTGTATGTTGATAAGACATCATCTCATGAAGTTTTAACTTGGTAATATCAAAGATTGATGATTATGATAATATAATCAGCATTAGGTATTCCACTTATTTATGTGTCATTAGATATTCTTATATGTGTATATGATGGTTCTTATACATTAATACGATCATTAATACATGTAATGACCCACAAAATTATAATTATTAACCAAAACCTTCATGCCATATGTTCATTGGAATTAAGGTAAGTTGGGTGTGTTATGAGTGACATGTCATTGATGGATAATTTAAGGTTTTTATTTTTCCACATGTAGGCGGCTGTGGGGGAATGGGGGTTTGGGGCGGTGGTTGTGTGGTCGTGTCGCCAGACCGATTTTATTCCATTTGAGTGTTGTATATAAAATAGGCCGAGGAAGGATTTATCACTTCCATATTTATGAAAGTTTATATCTTGAAACTTTTATTGAAATGGAATTTTCAAATTAAATATCATTGTGATGGTGTAATGGATCATTTATTTTAGATATTCAAAGAAGATGTATTGTGAATATAAGATGATGATACATATGTTAAAATTAATGGGTGAGATATTGTGATCCATGGATTATATTACATAGTCAGTGATCGTATGTGTTTGTCGGTGTTGCAACATTATGTTCTTTCTCTTGGGTTCCTTTACCTATTTCTTGATAGTTATCTTGGACATTATATAATCCTACCAAATGAGAATGATAACCAATCATAATGGGTCATATTCTATGTGTTTCCATTGATCATAACTAAATTCTATTTGAATTTAATTACAAGGATTAACATTATTCTTAGGAGAAATGGATATTTTTTTTAAAATTTTATCTCTTTCAAGAATTTATTAAATATTTATTCAAAATATTGTGAAAAAATTTATTTATTTAAAAATATAAAATTTTATTAATGTTTTTTTAGGTATTCATTAAATTTCTAGGAGGAAAAGAAGACCAATATTGTGTCTAGTGATAAATATTAATTTTCAAGATGGTAAAATAATATTTCTTATTTCTCTAGTTAGAACATATAATTAAATAATAATATTAATATTTCTATATGTAATTGGGTAATATTAGGTTTATTATGTTATTTAAGTCCTATTTTATAAGTAAATAATATTTTAACCTAAAATATGACTCTATAAATATATGGTTATATCTATTGTATTGGTTAATCGAGAATTTGGAATCATTGTTTACATTTTTTCTTTTTTTATCTGTTAGATGCCCATTTAGAAAAAAGATAATTAATTAATTAATGAAAGTGCATTTATCTTAATAATAAATAACGAATAGAAATGAATGTTAATAAGTTTACTTTTTCACATTCGTTGCATGTGAATGACCATTAATTAGCATTGACCAGACCTATGTATGTGTTAGTTTTATTTAATTTAAGTTACTTTATGGGTTTCTCATTTACTGATTATTAAATTTAATATAATGGTCAATGAGTTGAATGTCATCATTTATTATGTTGGACTTGTGTTTCTAATGTTATTTATTTAATTCCCCTTAACCAATATTGTAGTCTGCTACACCTATGTGTGAGATATAAATACATGTAATAAATGAAGTTCCCCATGGTGCATATAATATGTTCAATATAGAAAATATATGATACCAACATAGGTGATACATTTGTGAATAGGTGTAATGTAATAACTTAAGCAATGACTGGTACAATGGGTTTCCCCCAGGTCTTAGGAATATTAATTTTCGGCTCAATAAATCAATCATTATATAAACCCTAGATCATGTCATTTATTTATTTATTTATTTTTATATTATTCATTATTTATTTTACCAATACAAGATCGCGATCACATAAACAAATCTATTAATATAAAAAGATAGAATTTTAATAAAAGGATTTGAAAAAATGTATTAATATAATAGAGATAATTACTTATGTAAAATCCAATCAATATTAAAAATAAAATATAAAAATAAAATTATAAATATTTTATGCATAATAAAATAAAATCCCTCAACTTAATATTAATTCATACATGGCCTTATAAAACTTTATTAGAAATGAAAACCATATAACTAAGTGTTTAACCAAACCTTGTTTAGAAAATTACTTTTATTTTGGAGTTTTTTTTAATTTTTTTGGTCAGCATAACCAATTTAAATAATGATAAGTATCCCTTGAGGTAGGGGTCTAAGTTAGTAGAATATTTTGAGAAAATATGACTAATGGTTTCTGGATTGTGGAGTCCACTCATAAAATCAAGCAGATGAAATAACAAACTGGAAAATGAACATACCACATAAATATCATTGCGTTATTGACTAATCCCTCACATGGGTTATGATAAGGGGCCTATGGATCCTCTAAAATCGAATTTATATGCAACAAGACATTCAATATTCAAAAGTGAGGGACATTGGGACTTAATAAAATAGTGGGAGACTTAATTAAGTAATGATTATTATTACATATCAAATAAAATTTACTCAAGTTAAGTACTAACAATATTTCTTTAATAATTGTATTATAATGGAATGTCAATCATCTGCATTATACAAGTGATAAATATTTAAAAAAGAACATTTTTGAACTAGAAGTATCTTATACTAATGGTTCAAATACCTACGATTTGTGTTTCACCATGAATTGAAATCTTTTTTGCTATAATCCTCATAGTCTAATCTACTAGTAAAGGTGGAGAGTGATAAATAGTTCATTATCTATGATAAAAAATGAGTGAAGTTGTAAATGTTAAGTGTTTAATGATTTAATCCATGTCTAATGAACTCATAAATACTAAAGACTATATAGTTTCTTATACCATTCCACAAAATCTCTAGGGTCTATATCATGATAGAGATAGTCAATAATGGTTTGAGATATCCAAGGCACTCTTTTAGAGTAATCTTGGAAAATGTGTGCAAGATGGTCCCGACATAGTAAAACTAATTTCTTAAATATTTTTCTTTGAGGTTATAGGGTATAAATTTATATAGGAACTTTTCATCATTCTCATTCATGTATCAAACCCTCAGATATTATCTAGGTTTATTGTTAATTTTAATATGAATGGAAATGAAAAGTCTTTCCCATATCATCTTGGACTACCTATACATGTTTATAAGGAGATGAGGTGACAAAATCATTTTTTCCTTATGTTGAATAAAAATAATGGATAAGTGAAAATATCTATGTCTAAATATTTTTCCAGACACCCTTTACAAAATATAATGATAAAAATTCCAGAAATATTAATGTGTAACAATTATCATGTGAAATCTATATATTTATAAAAATAGGGTATTATATACTATTTGTGGTACTCAAATATTAATTTATATATAATATTCAATTATATTCTATAAGATTTATCATGGAGTGGTAGATAAATGGGTAAACAATATAACTACACTTGTTTCCATGTATATTTGTTACTGTCACATTATGTTTCTGATAAGAAATATATCGGTTTGAAAATATTATTATTATGAATAATCTATTAAAAAAACATTATTTATGTATCTAGACTTGATTCATATGGATTTATTTTCAATTTTGGGGAAAAATATTGCTTATTTTATAATGATATCATATGTTATGGTAAGGAATATTTAAATGACTGTATTTATATGTTTGATTACAAAAACAAAGTAATGGAAATCTATAATGAAACTATTTCACATGACTCATACCACACTCAACTATAGAATCACTAGATAGATTACACACACACAAAACTTTTGAAAAAACATCACTAATATGGATATATAGATTCCTATGAACTAAAACCACCTAGTATATGTCATAAATGATTATAAGAAAACATTTACAAACACTATTTAGTGGAATAAGTTAAAGGGCCAAATAGTGTCTTGAATTAATTCATACCAATGTCTACGGACCATTTCCAGTTGAAACAAGGGGTGGGTACTCATACTTGATAACTTTTATAGGTGATCTAAATAGAAATGGATACATATTATTAATGTGGTATATGTCATATTCCTTTGAAAAAACAATGAATAATAAGAATGAATATGAGAAATGTCTTGGTAAAAATATTTAGAAACTCCACTCATACTTTGGTGGAGAATATCTTAATCAAAAACTCATTGACTACTTATAGGGGTATGGAATTATATAACAACTCACTCCTTATACACAATAATTTAATGGTATAAGATAAAGGAGTAACCAAACCCAATTGGAAATGTTTAAATCAATGATGATTCATGTGATTATTACATTTTAATTTTGGGGATATGTGTTATAGTCAGCAGAAAGGTATAAAAACAAGTTTCAACTAAAGTGGAAAAAAATAATCTATACTAATTATGCAGTGGATTGAAAATCATAATTTTATACATACATATGTGGGGTTTTATATTATTTTTTAAGTCCTATGGAATAAAACTTGAACCTTGAGGAAAAATGTATAACTTTATAGGATAATAAAATGAGATGAAAGGATGTTACATATAAGACCCCTCATACAGAAAGGTAATATTGGAAAGACATTCCATATTCATTGAGAGGTAAAACATATCTAAAAGGGACAATGTGAGTAAGATTGAATTTTATGAAATCTAGGATCAAGGTAAAAATGAGTTGATATGTGAATAAATTTCAAAAAAACCCCATGGAAGAATATGATTCAGTGATAAAAGTGCTATTTGGGTCTAAAAGAGAGGCTAGAGAACCTGAATGATATGGTTTTCTAGTCAATGTGTATGGTGAATCATTGTTAGTTGATAATATTGATCTTATAACCTATAAGAATGTAGTAAGTGGACCAATTATTTCTAATTGAAAATAATATATTAATTATAAAATGGATTCCATCTACAAAAACCAAGTATGTATTTCAGTATATCCCCCAATGCCTATAAATCATGTTGATTGTAAATGGGTATTAATGAATAAATTAGACATGGATGGAAAATTCAATACTTTTAAGGCTTTATTTATTGTAAAATTTTGAAAAAATAATCATGGAATACAAATATGATGAACCATTTTCACTATTTTCAATGCTAAAATCGATCATAACTTTACATTCCTTTATTCCTAACCTTGGATATGAGATTTGGAAAATGGATGTTACAAAATACTTAATTAGAACATTTAGGAAAATGTCTATATGACATAAATTTAATGGTTCATGTCTAATAGATTCCAACAAGGTATATCAATTTAAAAGATCTATTTATGCATTAAAACAAGAATATAGGTCATATAATATTCAATTTTTTGGATCCATAATGAAATTTGGTTTCATATATAATTAATTTGAGCCTTGTCTCTATAAGTAGATTAGTGGTATTGCGTAAATTTTCATAATTATTTGTGTAAATTACATGCTACTTATTGGAAATTAAATACCAGCCTCACACTCTATTAAATCATGGTTGAATAAATAATTATATATTATGGAGTATGGTGAGGAAGAATATATTCTTGGGATCACAATCCATCATCATGAATCTAAGTTACTTCTCTTCCAAATTCAAGATATATATAGAAAATATAATAAAGATATTTACTATGGAACAATAAAATATGGGATTGTTTCCCATTTCATATGGTATTAAAATTTCTAGAAAAATTATTCCTTATACACATGTTGAAAGATAATGGATTATGAGGATTCCATATGTATTTGAAATGGGATTAGTTATCAATGTTATGTTTGGAACAATGATAGATTTCATCTCTTCCTTAAGTGAAGTAAGAAATATCAAGATGACCCAGGTGACTATCATTAGATTGTAGTAAATACTATCCTATAGTAATTGAGGCATACTAAGGATATGTTCCTAGTCTATGGAGGAGATGAGGAAACACTCAAAAGAGGATATGTAGATTCCAGTTTCCAAATTGATCATGATGATTGGAAATCATAGATCAGATACATATTCCTTCTGCATGGAGGTGTAGAGAGCTATAAGAGCTCAAATAAAGTTTTTTTCATTGATTGTCCAATTTATTTTGTGTATATTATATGTTATAAGGTAGATAAATAATTATTTTGGATACATAAATTCATCCATGATCTCAAAAGGGTACCTAGTATGAAATACCCTATCACACTCTAATATGATAACAGAGCAGTGGTATATCTGGATATTGAGACAAGGTCGCATTGGATAAAAATTCATTTATTTTGAATGTATAATATCTTCGGAATTTTTTAATAGAGAGGAGATTTTTTTTTTGAGAAAAATATACATATAAGGCAACATGTTGGACCCCTTGACTAAAACCATGACTTAGTAGAAACACAATAAACATGTGAGGACTATTGAACCAAAAGTTGTAAGCAGTGGCATCCCATCGAAGTGGGAGTCTATTCGATCTAGTGTTCTAGAACCATGTAGTTTTACTTTTTATTACATTTATATTAAAATATTTTAACAATAATAAAATATATTATTATATATTATTTATTTTTCAGTATGACTATAATGAAATAATATCCTAGAGTGTCTATCACATAGAAAGAGTAGTAGTTCCCTGCACAATGAGAACCATGAAATTCCATGATGATATTATTGAACCTATTAATACAGTCAGATATAATTATATGATGGGGAGAATTTTTTGTTTATTATCAGGTGTGATTATTTATAAGTGGATGTTAATTTATATCATGATGTTTCACTTGATAATATCCAAGATGGGAGATTAAGAGAACAACCCCACCAGTTAGAATTTGGCACATTTATGTGTAATCAGATATTACTATCTATGAGTGTGTCTAATGGAACTCAAACATTAGGAATATAATTAATTGTTGTCATAAATAATATAATTATATTTATTGAAAAAAACTTATGATGTAATATGTCCGAGTGAAGTAGGGTATGTTGGGATCATCACATATTACATGCCATTGATGGATAAGTCAAGGAAAGATTCACCCATTTCATATTTATGAAATTGTATATCTCTTCCCTTTTATTTAAATGTAATCATAAAAATAAATTCCTTGTCCATGGTTTAATGGAATTTTTATTTTTGATTTCAGAAAATTCATATCAAACATATTGGTTGATGACATATATATTAGACCTACATGAGGATATATTTTGAATAATGGATTATATGACACAATGGGCACATGTATGTGGTTATCAATGTTACAACATTATTTCCTTTATCTTGTTTTCCTTTACCCATTTCCAAATGTTAATATTTTACTTTACATAATTCCACCTAATTCCAATGAGAAAGAATCATAGAGGTCCATACACTAAGTATTTCTTCTAATCTCAATTAAATTATATATCAATTTAATTATTGGAATAAATATTATTCTCAAGATCGAGGAATAATTGTATTCAATATTTATTTATTGAAAACATAATACGTATTTATTCTCTATATTTTGAATGAAACATTTATTTGTGAATAAAATATTTACTTAAAATATTATTCAATAACTAATTAAATCTCAAGGAGGAAGCATGAAGGAAGTTTGTGTTTGGTGATAAACATTAATTTGAAATCTCATAAAATAATTCCTATAATTGTAATAGTTAGTGCATGACATAAAATAATATTATTATTATTTTCATATGGTATTTGGTAGTATTCGATTTATTATACTATCTAAGAGTCACAGTGAAATCTAATAACAATTTAACCTAAACCCAAACTATTTAAATAGATGGTTATGTCTACTGTTAAGGGTAATCATGAATTAAGAATCACTATGAACAAAAAATTTATCTCTTGAATTCCTCCTCTCTTCCTCTCAAGAGTGAGAAGAAAAATAGAATATCATTATATACTAAAGAACATAGAAGTACCCAAATTGATAGATTTTCTACACTATCACCCAAAATTCAATCAGTGTTGTTTGGAAATCAAACGAGCATGTGTCGATCACTATTAGAAAGATTCTGCCCTGGGATAAGACAATCCTAGTGAAAGTAACTCAAAAGGTGTTTTTGATGTTAAACAAAAATATCATCAATGAATGTTCTTAAGATGAGGTAACCATTATTTGAATATAAATTAAATTATTTATAAATTTAATCCATATAAGACCCTCTCTCTAGGTTCTAGAATTTTATATTTCAATATTTGATGGAAACATATCATTGGTCATGAAATTTACATCTTGTATAATTTTTGAATTATCCATAAAATCTGAATAACCTATATGGTTAGTTCCCAAATAGAAACAGTATATATGTCTAGAACATTCACCCAATACATCATAGACCACCATAATATGTCATCCCAATAGACACAACCTAGATCCCTATTATTTTATAGTATCAACCACTTCCTTTACCACATAAACCATTCCAATCCAAAACAACTATCAGAATATTACATCCCAACCTCTACCATAGTATGCAAAATATATTGAAACCCCAAATCTAACCACAAAAAACTTAAACTAGGAAAGATCTAACCCTATTAGGGATAAAAATAACAATACAACAATGTTTTGAAATGAACAAATTTAACATTATATTAATAATTATAAAACATACATATGTATTCATAATTCTATATTCCTTTAACATATTTTTAATAATCCATAATAATATAAACTTTAAGAATTTCATTCCTTTAATTTATTACTATCTTTAAGTGATTAGACAACTATAAAGGTGATAAGGCTCATAATAAATAGTAAAAAAATATTTCATGTAAATACATATCCATCAAAAAGGAATCGGATATAGAAACATAATAGAGAATTTCATAAAAACATATGAAAGGAACTACTTCTATATTATTTTCATTTATCTGGTTTGTTATAATCATTAGTCATATGCAAACTATCTGACCAACAAAACTATATGTATGATATTTCCATATTCACATAATTATAATAAGAGATATCTAAAATCTTGTACCTCAATTAATAAATCAAAATATGATACATAATAATTATATAAAAACTATAGTTTAGAACTACCAAACTCAAAAAGATCTACCACCAAGCATATTAATTAACAATCCACATAAAATCGTTGACCTAAATCCAACCAATCTAAAACCAGACAATAAACACAACCTCTATGAAATGGATTAACACAATGTTATATAATTAAAATAGGATGAATGGAAAATTTTGTCAAAAGGGATTTACCAATTGAATATATGGATAATAATGCATCGAATGATGTAAAAAGGAAACCAAAACCAATCCAAAGAATACCTATGGTTTTAGGGAGGTTAAGAGGAATATATAGAATTATAGAGTGTTCTAAATTTTATAATAAAAATATGGAACATAATATCACATCATAATAGGTAGGGTTAAACTGCAATGGTTGACCAATTTCATAATCATGGTAAAATATCCTCAATATTCCTAAGGGGCCAAAACCATTTAAATATGATATAAACAATGAGAATCATAATAAAATGTGGAACACCAAAACACAATGCTCAATGGTCCATGAGTTTTGAATAAATAATTAACCTTCCTAACTTGAACTTGAATACCCCAAAATAAAATTTATAATGTCACACAACAACCATGATATAATAATCTCAAAAATGAAAGAGTCAAGGAATTCTATATCCAAGGATAAAAAATCATAATGCCCATTTCCAATATGCAATGGAAAATATATAAGATTGAACTAGATTATCTTGAAACTACTTACACTATAACCCAATCATTATTGGTACAATGAACAAACCAATATGTCTTGAAGCTCACCAAAATATCATGGATAATGCTCTACACCACAACCTAATCCATCCAACCAAAAAATAACCCATCATGGTAGAATACCAAAGATCATAGAAACCATCCTCCTCCATCCAACCCTTTATGGTTCAAATATAATGGCCTTGGTGAAATATATATTGGTAGATGTATACATGGAAAAAACCCCTCTTCTCTACAAATGTTATACCTATAAAAATCCTCTTGAAACATCAACACCCTAAAAACTAAAAGGGGAAATAAGGAAAACATTTATTCTTTGATTTAGATGAATCTTAATTGATTATTTTCTTATATAATCCTAAACTTAATAGTGCAAGAAAGAAATATAAATAAAAAACCTTGTTAGATACCTCTTATTCTAGAATTTCCTAATGATGGAAGAAAAATAGAAAAAGAAACAAACAATACCATATTACTATTAATTAAAGAATCTAAACAATATAATAAAACAAAATAATAATTTCAAAACATCTCTATATTTTTATTGTGCATCAGTGACACGTTATTCAATGAACTCTCCTACGAGACTTTATATATCCAAAAAAATAAGGATCAAAGGAATTAAATACCCACAAAACAAATTCTCTTGAAATTATTGGATCATAGTAGGTTTCTCCATGAATTACACATCATACATAATTTAAGACTCCCCCAATAAATGGCATGTAATTAATCATGAATATAACAATAAATTTGTGATACATGAAAGACATCATGAATATAGTCCATATACAAAGTAAGTAAGAACTAAAATTACACCTCAGTAATATAATTCCACACCTATAATTGTCCAAAACAATGAGGAGAATTAATACTTCCCTAAATGAACCACTACATTCCTAGTTGATAAGGAACCTTTTGGAACACATGATCACTAACCTCAAACCATAAACACCTACTCTTACTTCTATCCTAATTTTTATGATATTGAGAAGCCTTTATAAACTCCCATAATACCAATACATTGTATAACATTTTATATACCATATATGGTCAAATAATCATATAATATACAACCTTAGTCAAACATAATAGTGTTCTATAGGGATTACCATATATTACTAAAAATATATTAATTACAATGGATGATTTCTAATTATTTTTATAAAAAACTCAACCCATGAAATTTTATTCACAAATGAATAATAAACATTTAGAACAAATTCATACAACATGTCTTCTAGTGTCTTGATTGTTAACTCTATTGAATTGTTCGCATGATGAGGAAAACGAGTTTTAATGAAAAACATAGATAAAAAATAATTTTAAAGGCATCTACAATCTCACATGGTGAAAAAGGGATCATGATAAAAAATATTCATCCTAGGAACCATATTAATCCAAAAATTATATTCCTCATACAATAAAACTTTAACATTACCAACACACAACTCCATGATTTCCAAAATATTATCCAACATTGTCAACTAATTGATAATCATTCATAAAGTATCACAATCTAACCATTATGAAGGAAATCCAATGAAAACATCAATTGATATTTTCTCCCATGTATATATAGAGAAATATAATGTTTGTACCACACCACAAGGAACATGATTATCAACATTCACCCTTTAACAATCAAAATACCAAGACACAAACTCTACCACTATCCTATTTATCCTTTTCCACCAAAATTGACCCCTAATGGAATCATATATCCTATATATACAAGGATTCAAAACCAAAGGTGAGATAGGAAATTAAAGAATAATCACCCACCCATAACTAACAGTGAAAGAATATTTTTATAAAATAATACATTGTTTTAATCATTCATTGACCATCCCTTAAGAGTATATCCCTGGAAAACATGATCACAAAAAATTTCCACCTCAAGATCCCCTAAGTAAGACTCCTCCACTTACTTCATGAAGGATGACTACATCATTATCTGGTATAGGAATCCTCTAATACCAAATTATTTCATATGTATTACAATGTTTCAAGTTCCTACGTTACTCCCCATGCATCTAAGAACTCAAAAAATCACACTATGATTTTTTTCTCATGGAATTGGATAAAACACTTCAATTCCTCAGTGTAAAAATGTTCTTCAATCCATTATCCTATAAAAACACCATTCATCACCATTGAAATAAATTTAAATTTAATGGGTTTTTAAGGATTGAATAACACTTATTCAACCAAACAAACAAAATTAGAATCCAAAAATTTATGGAATACAATGCATTAAAACTGAAACATTGTAAACTATAAAAGGATATCATTATATAAATTTCACTAAAGAATGTAACATCAATTATTATTATTTTTCATATGTTTGATGAATACAAATTAGATGAAACCATTAGACTCCCTCATAAATGGTGCATCCGTATGTAGTCATGAATCACCCGATGCTCAAAAAAAATTACACTCTCATATACAGTGTGTTAATACCTCATGTGTCTAAGGATGGAGGAGGATAAATATTAAATAGGAGGATTCATCTAGATGAAAAATGAGAAAGGGTAATTAAAAAATTAGCAGTATACTCTTAAGACTTCACATGTACATACTCAACAATTTAGAACATATGAGTAAATATCACACTTGTTATATACTTCTTGTAAATCTTGAAAGAAAATACCAGGTCTTTCATTACATAAATATTAAATAACACTGATATCCAATTTAAGGTAGAATTAAACACATAGGAATCACGTTCTCCAACCTTTCATAATCATTAATCATGATTTGTTCAGAACAGCACATTATGATTTGAACATATTTTAATGATTTATATGGAAAATAAATTAGTGATATGATATCTTATATCTTATGAAATAATTTTCCCTCAAGGAATAAAATATTCTATAAACATAAGTATATCCTACATTATGATATAGTCTATATTATAAATTATGTTATAAATATAAATACAACTTATGCAATCATGTTTCAATGGTCTATATCCTTGAACATACCATTATCACTAAACAATAACAAATATCATTCAATTTCACCTCTTCTTGATGATTAACTATGTAGTTAAACTAAACAGCATGTCTACAAGGGAATAGGGTTGAGAATGACAATAAAAAGGAGTGTTCCCTTATAATTTCTATATTTATGGATAGTTAAGTTAACTAATCTTGTTTACCATTTTGATCACGTAAATATAAGTGTTATTTTTTGTGAAGTAAAAAAAATATAGTATCATATAAACAAAAATTACCAAGTAATCTAGGTTGATAAGAGTATTATCACAATAGTAATGTATAAATATTTTTTTAAAATTAAAATAAAATCATAGGGGTTTGGGATTTTGGTTTCTATTTTTTGTGCATAAATTCATCAGTTCTTCCATATCACAGTCACTCTTACTTTCCAAGTGCACTATCAAGTCACTCCAAATAATTTTAAGGAAATCATAAGTTTCTGTAATGATTCCTATTACCACTAAACCAAGACCATTACACTCTTTTATATGTGATTATCATGCACCCTATCCTCCTTAGAAACTGTTCTGCTAAAAATAACTATATAACAACTACAACATCATGGGATAAATTCTCAAGTCTTATTCCGTAAACATATCACCTTTGTCCGTCAACTACATGACCAGGAATGAAAATCATTAAAGAAAGAAGTGAAATATTTTGAAACAATTTATTAATAAAATTATTTATGATCAATATATACATAATCCAATCCATTCCTAACTATGATTTTAGCCACACATCCTCATGCAATAATAATAAAAAATGAT
Source organism: Viscum album (assembly GCA_963277665.1). Lineage (NCBI taxonomy): Eukaryota > Viridiplantae > Streptophyta > Magnoliopsida > Santalales > Viscaceae > Viscum > Viscum album. The sequence continues at coordinate 415,200,661 of OY728140.1, read as the reverse complement.
TAAAGAAGAAGAATATTCTTTAACGGTGATCATTAATGTAGATTCCTATTATGGTAAAGTCTCAAACTCCATCTCTATGTTAAACCCCATTAAAGGCAAGGGAACTTTTTTAAGTACATCATCTCATCAGCAATGATCATTCCATGTGGATAATGACTATTCATATAATTCTATGTTGTCGTAACATATATTATATTTGATGAAGTTCCATTACTATTTCTGATGTGGGGTTCATTATCAATTTATATGATTGGTTTATATCTCTCCATTTGATACCTTATTAATCAAATTATCTATAGAGGTTTTAAAAACATCAATTGGTCCCTATAATCTATTCACGTGCTCCAAATGGAATATCTATTGATTGAAAATCCTCAATTATTCATCCCCCTTATTTTCGTTATTTTTAAATATTTTTGAGTATCTTCCTATGATTTGGGTTGTATGAACAATAATAGTGTACTAAAACTTCACTAGTTGACATATTGAGAATTCTTAAATTATATCCATTATAATAAATTAGTTTCAGTATAACCTAAATTGTTGCCTAACATTACATTAAATCATAAATATAGTCTCATAATGATGTTTGGTGCCCTTTTGGAGTGTTATATAACATTTTCATTTGACCTAATATTATGTTTGAGTATTAACATTTTATTAGGGAATGGTTGAGGTCACTTTGGTTCTAGTGTATCCATGGGGTGTAATAAAATATTTTATAGTATTGTTAATGTAATCTCAACCTCGTATGTTTTTAAATTTTCTAAAATCATAGTACTGAAATGTAAATGAAATTTCCTCGAGTTTATATCTCCATGTTGGACCTCCATGCCACATTAAAAATATGGAATATTATTCATTGGATTTGATGATATAGTGTTATAGGAAATAACTCCTCAAGTGTTTCCCTCAATCTATGTTAGTGCCCGAGTAATATTGATAAGTTGATTAAATGTGTATTGATGGGTGGGGGTAGCCATGTTGTGATGGTGTTTTCGACTCTTTCGTTGGGGCGCGCGCATCCGTCTGTGGAGGATGCGTAGCTGTTTCCCCGCATTCCCGCTTTCCAAAGGTGGGCAGAATTCACTCCTTATTCAGGGATGTCTGCTCCTTGATCAAAACCGGGATGATGGGATGTCGGTTCTTCCTCCTATGGATTCCTCCTCAGAAATCATCACCTAGTTCGGGTCTCCCTCATAGATTTAATACGTTTTTCGTGAAAATCATCCCAGTGCCATGTTTCCATGGATGCAGGTTAACTACACTGCTTCTTTCAGGACATTCCAAAGGGTCTGGTCAGGGCAGCAACCTTCAGTCGGGGGAGTAGTCACGTCAAGGCATTAGTAGCGTGTCTGAACGCTGGGGAACTGGTGTGTCTGTCTTTTTTCCCTTGTCACAGGGCTTCTCAAGGGCGTGGAAGCCTGAGGCATCCCAAATCGAGCGTGGGGAATTATATGCCAAATGCATATATTTGAGGTTTTCCTCATCTTCCTTTGTTTAACACAAGGTATGCCGCAGGTTTAACGTCCAACAGAGACGGATCGACCCGATCAGAGCATTGGATGGAATAGATCGGATTGGGGAATTTCCCTTGAAGGGATGCCGATATTGGGGCCAGCCCATGGGAGGCTTCCCGAATTCTATGAAGAGGAGAAGAATGGCATGATCTCGCTGAGATATGGCGGTCCAGGTAAGAATCAAGGTGGATGATGGATGGATGAATGAAGTGGAGGGGGAATGAAATGGGACCATCGCAAGGGCGACAGTAATGTTTGGCTTGAGCTTCGAAAAGACCTCCTATGTATCCCTATGGCAGGGAATCAAAGTCCGCGTAGTTCGGGTGGATGCGCCAGAGGGCCGACGTGAATGTGGACCTTTGTCCGATGGATTTCATCAGCGAACCGATGTGAAGGTGGACCTTGGTCCGATGGGCATCATCAGCGAACCGACATGAATGGGGTCGGGATGACCGAGTGATGGGTTTGAACCTCTATGAGGCTTCCTATGTACCATGCCTTGACATGGGTCAAAAACCCCGTAGTTCATAATGGTGTGTCGGCAAACCAACACGAGCAAGGACCTTTGTCCAGATGGTGTGGGGCTTACACACTAGGCTGCCCGAGTGTTGATGAACCGACGTGAAGAGGGTCGGAGTGACCAACAGGTGGTGGGCTTGAACCTTTGGGAGGCTTCCTACGTACCATGCAGTGACATGGATGAAATACCTCATAGTTCAAAGGGCTTCGTCGGAGAACTGACATGAATGTAGACCCGAGGGTCCACTAGTGGTGGGCTTGAACCTCTGGGAGGCTTCCTACGTATCATACCTTGACATGGATCAAAGACATCGTAGTTCAGGAATAATGGTGGGTGTCGGCGAACCAACGTGAAGAAAGGACCTAGGTCTGATGGGAGATGGGTTTGATCCGTAGGGATGCTTCCTACATACCATGCCTTGACATGGCTCAAAGTCCTCATAGTTCGGGTGGTCACAACGGCTTGCCGTTGGACTGGAATACAATTTAACGTCATGTCGGACGAGGGTGGAACCTGACGTGAAGAAATGATGGGTGGTGGGCTTGAGCCTCAGGGAGGCTTCCTACATACCATGCCTTGACATGAATCAAATTCCTCATAGTTCAAATGGATGTGCAGTTTAACGTCATGCTGGATGAGGGAATACAGTTTAACGTCATGCTGGATGAGGGCATTTCCATGGCCGATGCTTACTCTAAGCCCACGTGAGTCATGCTCGGTGTGAGAAACAAGAGGGAGCAAGGACTTGACGATCACGTCATAAAGGGTGCATCTATGAGAAGTGAAGAGGGGCTTACGTGTTTGGTGGCCCATGGTGATGGGACTTACTCCAGGATGGAGGCCCGAACTGTAGAAAAGCGCAGCGGGAGAGGGATTGGGGACCAATGATGGAAGGTGCCTCGTTCCCTATCGCGCCCTCCACTGACCTTGGCAGTGGGGAAGTACGGAGGTGCATGGGTGCTACATTCCGTAAGGGGGGATAGGGGGGTTACACCAACGTGGTTGCCCTTCTCCCGTGGACATACGCCGCTCTGATAAGGAGGATATCATCCCCTGTGGAGGGGGTGATTCCATTCCCATGGAGACAAGTGGCGTAAAGAATGTTCGAGATGGGGGGACCTTGCGTTCGAGGCATGGGGTCGTATCACAGTTTAACGTCATGTTTTGATGAAAAAGTGCTTGGAAGTTTAACGTCCTGCAGCATGGATGAGGCGGGTTCACTCTACACCCCTAGGACATAAATGACAGGAACCCTCTTCTCCTTGGGGGAGGGAAGGTATCAGTAAGGTCTTGGTCAAGGGGGGTCGCAGAGCGAACCATTAAGGGTTCCACGTTAGCGTGGCTATGTGAAGGAGCAATAGCTGTTAGCATGCCTATGCGAAGAAGTGTTAGGCAAAGAAATGCTACGAGTGGTGTTTTCCACGGGACTTTGAAATCACATCATGAAAACCTGGAGGGTCACACGGGAAGAGGAATTTCCAAGCAAAGGAGTGTGCTTCGTGAAGTGGAATAGTATTCACGGAGCACTGCCTCGCGAAGCAGAGGTGCCTCGAGAAGAAAGGTGCTGTGAAGTAGTGTTCTTCGTGATATGCAGCAACGCTGCTATGGCATGGGGATCACTAGTACATGATGGATGTTTTTCAAAGCATAAACGCTCCGCGGCTACCCAGATTTCCTTGGGAATCCCCTTCCTTCGTGAATTCCCTTGGGCTTTGCGAAGGGCATCCCTCTCGGAAGAGGGTCTAAAAACGAGACAAGGCGAAGGAATCTCGTGAAGTAAAAATACCTCGCGGAGCTCTTGATTCCCAGGGTGAAGGGTGCTTCGCGATACAGGAGTTGTGAAGCTGAAAGGTCGGACTTTTCGTCGTCTGGACTCAGGGGGAGCCCACTATTTATAGGCAAGGGGCACCGCGAAGCAGAAATCATGTTGCGTGAAGGGGTGGCGGGTGCTTCGCGGAGGGCTCGCGAACTTCAGGCCATTCACGGAGCATTACCACCTCTTGTGCTTCATGGCGGGCTCGCGAACATCGGGCCATTCACAGAGCGTTACTGCCTGCTGTGCTTCGCGGGGCCACAATGCTCGGGGGAGCTTCGTGTCGGTGCTTCGCGAGGCAGCGTGTGGGGCTTCTTTTTTCTCCCCTTCTTTCCGTTCCATATTTTGGCACCAAAAAATTCCCCCCCTCAGACTTAGAGCCACAGAGGGATGAAGGGTCGAAGTATGAGGGAAAATCGCCAAAATTATTGGTGGTTCGCGATGCGGCCTCGCGAAGGGGCTCACGTTGCTGAAAGCGGCCTCGCGGTCCGGAAGCGCCGTGATTCTCTGCATGGGAGGGGCCCGCCGCGAAGCTCCGGGGTCACCGCCTATAAATAGGGTGGTTGAGCTCTCTTTTTTCCTCTCGCGACTTTTTTCCTTTTGTGCTCTCGACTTTGCAAAGCTCCGCGTACTCCGCTTCTGCTCTCCGTGAATCGAGCGTCCCGGTGAACCGCGAGTCTCCGACTCCGCGACCGCACCAAGCGATCTTCTGTTTTCCGGCCTAGGCCAGGCTCTGTGGCTTGGTTTTGCGCCCGAGCTTTGGGGCAGTGTGGGGGTGTGACCAAGCTCGTTTATCATGGCGTCCATGCTGGCGGTGTTCATCGCGGCCCTTATCTACGGTTGGATCCTACCGGTGAGGGATACCAGCATGGGGGTGCAGACCAGCTCGTTTATCATGGCATCCATGTTGGCCATGGGAAAGCGGGTCAATCTGGGGATTCCAATGCTCGCCAAGCTGTACAGGATGCTGCGGCACGTTAGCGAGGGAAAGAAGACACCAAGGATATGCGGGCCCTTGCACCTCCTGTATGGGTGGATTGCGGCGCACATAAGGGGGATCTATGAGTATCCAAACCCTATTTCTCCGCCGGGATCAAAATTCCGCCCCTCCATTCTGAATGAAGCCGGGAGCTTCCCATTCAAACTAACCATGCTGATGGTGCTAAACTGGGTGTGGAGGGTAGATGAGTTTAACTTCCACCCATTCCCATTGCCGATGGGGATACATACTGATGACGGGCAGGGAACGGAAGAGCACCAGACTTATCTCTTGGCCTTTAGAGGTGGAGTTTTTGTAGCACGAGTAGATCGTGAGCTGCTCTGTGAACCATACACCTCGCATCAGTTTGCGTGGCAGTTCTGGTGCCTCCAGCGGCTGACCCCACATGTCTACTGGGAGGTGCGTCACAAGGATCACCCGTGTGTGATGAAGTGGTTGTGGATCATGTTCACGTGGGAAGATGGGAAGATTTGAATTGCATTTCCTCCATCCACCACTTCTTTCAGATTGGTGAGCGAGTATTCCAATAGCTGGGAGGCTGCTTATCCGGAGGAGATGCTGAAGCAGCCAACTATTTGGGTTGGTGACGGCGGGCCTCCTCTATCCTGAGGTCGGGGTCGGAGGGTAGCAAGGGCCTCTCGCGGTGGTGGGGCTGCCGTGGAGACGATACCCACACTGGCCGAGGGTGTGGTAGCAGTGGCAGACCCAGTGATTCCAGAAGAACAGGGCCATTCGGAGGGGCAGCCGCCGAGGGGATTTCTCAGGATATCTGCTCAGGCTCCAGGGAAGCGGCTGCATCATATTGACATGCCAGAGGATGCCATCTTCTTGGAGGCTTGGGACATTTGGGATGTCAACCGGAAACACCTCAGTCTGCCCGAGGTGTTGGAACTCCTGAACCGTAGCAGGATGGTTCTGCCAGGCATAGGCCCAGTCCGAGCCGGTTTTGCGGCGTCTCCGGCGGAGGCGGAGAAATATTTGGTCAAGATGGAGGACTACGTTCACTCCAGTGGTGTCCCACACCTAATGACATGCCGGGTGAGGGTACTGTTGGATCGGACGGTTCTGCCACAGCTGTTAGTTGCCGACCTAAGGGAGTGCTTCCCGTTAGTGGAAGAATCAGAGGACTCCTCTCGGGAGGATGAGGATGACAGAGGGAGCCCGTTGGAGGAGGGCGAAGCGGGAGACCAAGACTCAGATTCTAATAATTTCACAGAGGTTCTCGAGGTAGCATCCCAAGCCTCTTTCCTCGTGGTCCGTTCTCATGCTATCATGGATTTCTTACCATTGTTTGAACTATACAGGAAGAACTTGTATGTCGGCCTCGCTCTCGCTCCTTGGCAGGTAATGATGCAGGACCTTCAGAACCCGCGCCTACGGCTGTATCCAGTTCTGCATCTGGTGGGACCAGAGCAACTGAGGTGGCTCATACAGAATCTCCAGACCTTCCAACAGTATACGGAGGGCCACACCTCGAGGTCCTGTCAGTATTGACTCAAGAGCCGCACCAAGAGATCGATATCTGTTAGTTTCCTCTACCAGATTCATTGTTGTCATATGTAGATGGTGCCAACTAATGTTTGTGTCCTTCTCTGTCGTACAGTTCTTCGACTGGCATGGGCTGTTGTAGCAAGGCTGGTCGGGATGTCTGGCGGCATCCCACCTAGGGGCATTCCGGTGATGGTGGAGATAGTCCCCCCATCTCCCCGAGCTGCAACACACACTATCATCGGCGGGACCACCAGCAGGGTCGTTCCTGAGGTTATTGAGGTGGATTTTGATGCAGAGGATCAATCGGCTGACCCAAGTCCCGTCACGCCTTCTCCAGAGCCATATGTCATTCCGGATTCAATACCAAATGAAGATTCTGCCGAGGACTTCCTACGGGTGTATCCTGCGTACGAGCCTGCCAATCACACAGACTAGGATGAAATGGCCTCCAACCAGGAAGACAACAGCATAGTCCACCACCGATCGTGAAAGCTAATCACGCGGTTCATCAAGGACACCCCCCAAGTGCTATGGATGAACGAAATGGACAGACTTCGCTCGCGGCTACATGAACTGTGCACTGGGGGAGTGGATGCCCAACGTCCTCATGCGCTCATCCGAGATCTCATGGCCGAGAAGATCCGGGAGTATGATCACGGGCCCAGTGTGGGCTGGAAACAGAGGAAGGAGACAAACATCAAGAAGCTCCAGGAGGCTGAAAATGAGGTCCAACAGCTGCACACCTAGGCGGATGAGCACTCAGCCTCTCTTAATGAACAATCTGAGCTGATCTCACGGTTGAAGGCCCAGCTGGAAGAGGAAGAAGAGCATAAGAGGAAGGCTTTTGGAAAGATGGCTACCATTCAGACTGGCGTATAGACGGCCGGAGCCAAGGCTAACAAACTGTGCCCCGCCGTTGCTGAGGAGGACTGGGAGCTGAGTCAGCGGCAGTAATTCTTGGACGCCACAAGACGAATGGTGGCAGAGCTTCAACGTTCTTTTGACGGGGTCAACCCGTCCATGGGGGGAGACGACCCCCAGGTACTGTAACAAATTAAAAACCTTTTAATGGTACTTTCATGCTTCAATTTATTCCTTCTTTGTTTTGAATGTCGTAGCATGCACGATTTCCACTATTTGAATCGGTTCATTACATCCCTACGATGTCTGCGGGACGTTCGGCGATAATTCCCCAAGCTCACGTGGGTCAAGCCTAACGTGAGAAGCAGGAGATAGTTGCCTTCTCATCCAACCCAACATAGGAGTGGAAAAAAAGCTTCGGGCATCCGGGGTTTGGATAACCAGTCCAGATTTCTGAAAGATGGGAGAGGCTTGGCCGGAGAAGGAAGTTCTCAAAACAGCCGAATTACTGTTTCTTCAGCGTGCCCTCATGCACGAACGGTGCAATGCCAGGGGTGCTGAAATTGGTCCGAACAGATGGAAATGGGAAGCATGAATTATGATGCAAAAGATTTAGAACACTGTGGGGATGGTGTGACAATAAAGGACAATCGTTAACTGTGGCGAAGAAATGATATCCTTACTGCATTAGCCTAAAATGGGGACATAGAAATGAGGGTAGACCGTTGACCATGTTCGAAACATGGGACCATGTCACAAATGTTGTCGATCAATACTTCAGGACGTTGGCCCAGGACAGTAGGCAGAACCTAGGTCGAGCATCCATACTGTTAGGGGGTCCTTCTAAACATAAACAGTCTTTCAGAACATTGTCCCAGGATGGTAGGTGAGCCGATGCGGCATGAGACCAGGCTGTTAGGGGGTCTCTTCAGACATGAAAGGGGACGAGGGTCCGAATAAGGGGCATGAAAAGCGTGGAATATGGAGTGATGGTTTGTACGAACAGAATCCAACACTCATGTAATTACACCACCATGGTGGGAGTACGCCAGATGGGAGCATTAGTTTGATCATGGATCATTCTTTCTTTGGGACAGGGCCTCTCTGGCGAGGGGTCCGGCCAGGGGGCCAGTAAGGGGAAGGATAGTATTAATGATTCCTATGGGCTGGACCCTAGGCAAAATACCAGGGTGTCTCTACGTATCCCATGGGGATGGGAATCAATCCACACGTAGTTATGGAAGAACATTTTAGTCATAGACCAACACTGGTAGGTGAAATCCTCTCTGGCAGAGGCTCTGGTGCATCCCATGATTAACACGGGGCATCCTGAACTTTTTCAGGGTAGAACCGCGGTTTAGTGTCATGCGTTGAAGACATATGGACTCTTGTAGTTTAATGTCATAAGATAGGACGTGGAGTGAAAGAGAAGAGCCTAGGGAGCATATGGTGTGGTAGTTATAAAACCGACATGAATGAGGACTTGGAGTCCAAATCACACCACCTACCCCTGGAGGAAACTCCCCAGGTTGAGGGACCAAGAGTGAGGATTCGGCTGGGCCTGAATTAGAGCGGTCGAGTATTCCTACGTACCCCATGAGGATGGGAATCAAGACATACGTATTTTTGAAAGCGAAGTTTAATGTCATGTGGGACGATGAGAATCCTGGTCAAGTTGGTACACATCCTGCCAGAACTACTAAGCCCACGTGTGTCATGCTCGGTGTGGGAAACAAGAAGTAGTGGTGGGACTTTCCCAACACAGAAAGGGGCATGTTATGGTGAAGGGATTCTCAGTGAATACTGTCCCAAAACACTAACACTACCATGTGGTGTACCTAGATGAGCGAATAGATAGAGCTGAGCATGTTGGAATTCCACCTGAACATGAGGAAGTGGAAATGTGTGAGTCATGACGCTCGAGATTTGGATCACAATGACGGTGTCGTGACGATAGAGGATAACTGTTAACTGAGGCAGAAATGCAGTATCCATATCGCATTATCCTTGAATGGGGACAAAAAAATGAGGGTTGACCGTTGTCCATGTTCGAAACATGGGACCATGTCACAAATTTTGTTAGAGATCCATAGGGACGTTGGCCCGAAATGATATGGGAGACCTTAGGCACAACTTTTATGGATAGCCCTTAATCCAAGCATCCATGTCGTCCGAGGGTCCTTTTGGATGTGGAATTGGATAAGGATCCAAATAGCGAGCTCATGAAGCTTGGTCATGGGACGAGTGGAATGACCCCATGAAAATCCCACACTTCAGGCTCTTTTTCAAAACACATCTGAATATGACAACGAGACATATTAGATAGAGGGAGAAGAGTCCTTTCCAATAGGGAGATCTTAGTTTAGGGTCGTAGAATTTGGACCATGGATGGGAGGAAACACAGAAGGCATGCGGCGGGTAATTACAAAACCCGACGTCGATGAGGACATAATCCCATACCATACCACATAACACCCTTGGGAGAGGTTTTTGGTCAAGGGACTGAAAATGAGAGTTGAGATGGGCCTAAAGAAAAGTGAAAACACGTTCCTACGTACCCCATGGGGATGGGGATCAAGCTGTACATAGTTCTGAAGGGTGGCACGGTAAGGGACTAGTGCCAGGGAAAAAAGGGGAGTGCGGGCATGGCCCCTTGCACTAAAAGAATCGGAATTTGATAAATCTTGTTTGTCCTTTAAGATGGTGGTTTTTTTTTGAAGCGACAGGCCTAGGGTAGCAAGCCCTGGTGTCACTACAATAATCAAGCCATGATAGGCATTGACAAATGGCATGGTGCATGACCAATACCCAACATGATGTCCTCTACAAAGAGGTCATCACAATGTAGTTCCATTTTTCGTTGTGCGGCTAGGATGACAATGTCACAGTTTAGTGTCGTATGATAGGACCAAGCATTCATTTTAATGTCATGCAGCGCAGACGTAGCAGAGACGATGCTAGGTGGGGAATGTGTATGGTGTCGTGCGAGACAACTGACGTGAATGAGGACATAATCCCGCACCACACCATATAATCTCGTAGTTAGGGTTCTAAAGGTAGGACGCTGAACTCAAGCTGGACCCAAAGACAGGAGGTTTGGGCGTTCCTACGTATCCCATGAGGATGGGAATCAAGCTAGACGTAGTTCTTGGGAGATCTTAGTTTATGGTCTTTAGAGCTCGGACCATGAATGGATGACAACTTTATAGGTAAGCGCAGAACTCAACCCGATCCCTAAGCCCACGTGAGTTAAAATCAGTGTGGGAAAAAATGGGGGTAGATCTTTATCGCAATACCCGAAATATAACATCCCGTCTTTTTATAACATAAACATTCATTACATTACAGAAAACTGAGGATCTTTAAGGTTTAGTGTCTTGGAAACCAGGAACATAATACATGAAAACAACATAAAGCATTCTTCTAAAACACTTGAAAGGCCTCTCCATAAGTTCATCCTAGGTTCATTACTGCATCTCATAACCTAGGGAAATACATCAAAAGAAAGGGTGAGCAGAAGGACCAGTAAGGGAAACAAGAGACACATTTTACATGTGAACTTGAGATACTTCAATAAGGCCATGAAAAGAACTTTAAGGCATGAGAAAGAAATCATGAGGCATATCATAATAAAAATAACATTTTTCATAACTTGAAGATGTGGATGCAACATTTAATATTGAAAATCATTTCGTTTTACCAAGGTCCATCCCCAAGGTGTCATTAAAAATTACCAAGGTTATTCACCAAGGTATCAGTCTAAAAAGTCATCTTTAGAGATTAAGTCTTTACCCAATGCATTGGAGCACTATCTGGGCGCACCCTTGACATGTATTTATTATCATGTGAGCCACATATATCATCATAAATCATTTCATAAACAACCCATATATCATAAAAGAAATGGGTTTCATTTCATAATCATAACATTTTAAAAATTTCTTTAAAGACATGATCTTTATGTCACTTTAAACCCACAAAAAGGGAAAGTGGGTGTCATGTATGTAAATACAAGAATTTAAAATAGAACATTTTGGTATATATGTGAATACCCATATAGAAGAGAGACATTTCAATATTCACTTAATAAAATAAAATATCTTTAGAAAAAGAGAGAGACATTTTCAGATGAAAATTCTACAGCATAACAGTTATCTTACAAGGTTTTTAGAAAACATTGAAATGAGAGGGGACATGGGTCAAACATTCATAAATGATCCATAAAACAGTAGAGAGACAGAATATAAGGGATTTAAGAACATGGTAATGAAATTTGAATGATATACCATATGAAACGAAGAACTTGAAAGGAAGACAAAAAATAAGATTTCTCTTATGAGAATTCGGCAGCCTAACGGCGTCACTTAAAACTTTCAAATATGGATTGATGAGATAAAATAGGGTCTCTCATCATATGAACATAAATGATCAGTATGATAGATATAGAGATCATACCCCAACATAATGAAAAGTAACTTGAAAGACTTGACCAGAAAATATAACTTCAAAAAGAGAAGGGTGAACGAATCCCTTAAAAATTCGGCAGCCTAACGGTGCAACTTAAAACTTCAAAATACTGAATTGAAGAGATAAAATAGGGTCTCTCATCAAATAAACATAAAATATCAGTATGATATATTTAGATATCGTACCCCAAAATAATTAAAAGTAACATGAAAGACTTGACATGGAATTATAACTTTGAAAAAAGAGAAAGGTGAAAGAACCACTTAAAAATTTGGCAGCCTAACGACGTCACTTAAACTTTCATAAAATGAAATGATGAGAGTAATAGGGGATCTCTCATCATATAAACATGAAAAGGGCAGTAATAGGAATATAAAAAAACATCCTCCCACATAAGAACATTGATCATAAAAGGAATGACATAAAAGAGATTACTTGAAAAGAAAGAGAGAGGTCAGATCCCTTACCTTAAAACGTAACTCTTAAAACTCAAAGGTTTGGACCTTGAGGGCTTGGGGTCACCTTGGGAGGACTCCTTGGGAGATAAGGAGACCATAACTCCATTGAGGATGGTTTTGGAGTCGAATGGATGAGAGGAGGGCTTAGTATTTATAGGGAAAGTGAGGGGACAAGGCATTAATGGCCAAGGGACACCTCACATGTGCTTTTCTCAAAACCATGTGCTCTCCCATGATATTTCCCATTAAGTTAGGCCACATGGGGCCCCCAATACAAATATAAATCACCTTAGATCGGCCAACCCTTAAAATATCTCATGACATCACCATGACACAGTTATGATGTCATTAAACATACCGAAACCCTAAAACTGTATTTTTACTATTCACTGAAAATTCAACTTTCTCCGAAAAATACCAAAATTTCACATTAACCAAATATCAATGCTCTGATTTCAAAAATGAACTCCATTTTATAAAAATAATTTTCTAAATATTTTTAATTTTATTTTTAAATAAATACATTATTCATCGAAAATTCATTTTTTTTCAGAAAAAACCCCAAAAATTACCTTAACATAATATCGATGCTCTGAGTTCAAAAATGAAATCCATTTTATAAAAATAATTTTTTAAATATTTTTAATTTAATTTTTAATTAAAAAACACTATTCACCCCAAAAAAACTAATACTTGAATAATAATTTATGAAACCGTTATTTAACCATTTTATTGAATCATATTACTTAATCAAGGTGCCTAGATTATTTTAAAACTTTCTTTAAGTGAGATTAACAATCCATTTGGTCACATTACTAATCCTAAGCTTAAAATCACTATTCATAATTTACTATTCATCAAAAATCAAGTTGATCTTATTAGACTCTAAATTTTGTACTGAACATAATTATAGAAGACCATTTTTTGAAAATAATTACACATTTTTAATTATTTAATGTTTACATAAACATTTTTTAAAATATCCTTTCTCTAAAATTCACCAAAAATATGCATACTATATTAATCCGGACATTTGAAAATTCATAAACTTCATAAGAAGAAATCCCAATTTTTATTTACAACAAAAAATTACACAAGGCAGTTATGGTATCCTTACATAGCCCCTTATCACACCAGCATAGGACCTAAGTGTAAGGTGTGCTAAGGTGAGAGAATTTGAGGGAGTCTCGGCCAACATCACACGAGTAGTAATTTCTATCAGTTTGAAATTCTCGCGAAGGCGATCCCGTTCTAGCTTCACACGATGAAGTTCGGCTTGGGTTTGGTCTAGAGCAAAGCCCAGTGGTGCTACCTCCTTCCCAAGTTCTGTTAGATGGGCTTCGATCAGTCCAAGACTACTGGGTGAGGTCATCGAATCTTCTTTCTATATTAATTAGCCAAGATTACTTGTATTTAGAGACAATAATCAAAACATTTTGTTCACAACGGCCATATTGACCAATGGTCATATAACAGTCAAAACCCAATGGTATCATTTTAATTATAATCATGTTTATCAAATAAAACATTTTTGTTGAGTATAAAAATAAAATAAAATAACACATGAAATTTAGGAAACATGACTTATTCAAAATTTCGGGTTGTTACAATCTTCCCCCCTTAAGAAATTACGTCCTCGCAATTTTTAAAATTGGGTTTTGAAATTTCATTGAAAGTCCCACATCGGAAAAAGAGTCAGTAACACTATTACTTTAAAAGAAAGAAAAGGAAGTACAAAGGCCACCTGAGTTTACTCATACTAGGATTCCATGTAGGAAACATGGACATGGAGGAGAAAACAATGGGTCACGTTCTAAAGGAGAGTGATAGAAAACATGATTAGGAGGAAGTTAACCACTAGAAAATCCCAAAATTATGATGTGTGTAAGCGGTCTTTGATTACCTAGTAGGAAACGTAAACCAACAATGTTTTTGATTTATGTTCCTTTTCATAATTTTGAGGAATTCATTTACAACATAGAAAAAAAAACATAAGGAAATATATCTACCTTCGTGTAGAGTTTCATCCTTTAATAAGTTTCTACCAAAACTAATCTTTTCTCCAAATGATGAGCATTCAAAACTACTTGGTCTCATCAAAAGCACAAGAATCATCTTCTAGAGAATCACATAATCCACAAAAGATTAACTATATATTTCTTCTATCTTTAAACAGTATCCCAAAAATAGAAAGGGTAAGGTAAAAAAACTCTTCAAAAAGAAATAATCCCATAGGAAAGGAAACTGCTTTTAAATCTTCAAAGTTCCATGGTACTACCAAAAGTTCATCAAAGACCATTCCGTAAATAACTATCCTTAAAAATCCTCAATATAAACCAAACTAAGATTGAAACCCAAATACAAGAAGGACTTGATAACATAGTCTTTTGAGATAAACTTTATCGTTTATATCCAAACAACATCAACTACTCCTAACATCCTATAACAAAAGTAAACAACCTAAACATATTTTCCCCAAGATAGTTCAATCATTTCCATAAGTAACTTATAATACCACAAGTTCACCTTAAATTCATCAATTCTTCAAAATATAAGTCAACCATTAATCCTCAAGAAAATACCGTAGTAATCTATTTACCTTGATCAAATACAGTTCTTAAAATAGTGAACGTCTTCCAAAATAATAATCATCTGTTAATCCCCTAATCACCCTTTTTTTAAGAAGAACAGCTTCACTACATAAACATGTAGTACATAAAAATAGATGTTTTCCTTAATGATATAAATTCATCTTAGGTAGTGACTCGATGACCTTATAAAACTTAAAAGATATGCTCATAGAGCACGAACTAAAATACAACATGACATAGACAATTATTGTGAAGAAGTTACATGTAATTAAGTCATCATGATCCATCTCATCATAGGACTTGCATTGTTCCATTGTCCTCTAAGATTGTTGATCCTCATCATGCTTCTCACCCATTCCAATAGAGAATTGCCTTGGATAATGTCTAACTTCTCCACATTTACGACATAGAAAAGTATAAGGCACATTAGATCAAATCATATCTCAATTCATCACACTATCCATTTTTTTTAAATCAATTGGCTACTTTATGCCCTATCTTCCCACACTTAAAACATATCCCAGTTCCTTTGTGACATTTTCCTTGGTGCCCCTTTCCATAGTTTTTTCACAAAGGAAATTGGGTCTTCTTTCCCTTATCAACTTTATCATATGAACATACTTGAGACTTTGTCTTCTCCTTCCTTGATGAATTTGGGCATTCAACTAGGTACCAATTGTTAATTGTAATTTTTGATAGCTGGTTTGGCATAGTCACAATATGTTCAACTTGATCTTTGGCCATCTCTGTCACATCAATAGGGAAATCATCACATTTCCTATCACATTGTTTGTTGGGACATGTTCTTCCATTTCCCGCCATTAACTAAGAAAATAAAGTATAATTAGGGGTTTGAATACTTAGCCAATAATCATTAAAAGGAAACATTAAGCATTGAAGGATAAACTTGTTGAAGGAAAGTATACCCTAACTTGTGATCCCCTAGGTTCCAATCTAGGTTATCCATGATCATATCTTCTTATGTGAATCTTTATTTTATTTTATCTTTGTTCCTTTAATAATGGTTCATACTAAGATTATGAATTAACCAAAGCATATCCCCCGGGAGTGTCGTAACCAAGAGTGCAGCAAGGCCCATTGTCGTGTTCCAGTTCCCATTCAAGTCTACCTCAAAGCAGTGTTTTCAGATTTTACCCCTATGTACATCTCTTCCAGAGCCACCACTACCTTCTCGTATCCAGACAGAGATGTATTTGCTTGGCAACCCATTACTCAATACTCACCAAAATACCAGGAAGATTTCCTATATATAAACTTTTCTATAGGCTTCTTCCTAAAGTTTTCATATCCTAATTTCCACAAATAACTAAACCTTCCTTTGATACCAACTATAGCATCCCGTCTTTTTATAACATAAACTTTCATTACATTACACAAAACTGAGGATCTTTAAGGTTTAGTGTCTTGGAAACCAGGAACATAAGACATGAAAACAACATAATGCATTCTTCTTAAACACTTGAAAGGCCTCTCCTTAAGTTCATCCTAGGTTCATTACTGCATCTCATAACCTGGGGAAATACAACAAAAGAAAGGGTGAGCAGAAGGCCTAGTAAGGGAAACAAGAGAAACATTTTACATGTGAACTTGAGATACTTTAATAAGGCCATGAAAAGAACTTTAAGGCATGAGAAAGAAATCATGAGGCATATCATAATAAAAATAACATTTTTCATAACTTAAATATGTGGCTGCAACATTTAATATTGACAATCATTTCGTTTTACCAAGGTCCATCCCCAAGGTGTAATTAAAAATTACCAAGGTTATTCACCAAGGTATCAGTCTAAAAAGTCATCTCTAGAGATTAAGTCTTTACCCGATGCATTGGAGCGCTATCAGGGCGCACCCTTGACATGTCTTTATTATCATGTGAGCCACATATATCATCATAAATCATTTCATAAACAACCCATATATCATAAAATAAATGGGTTTCATTTCATAATCATAACATTTTAAAAATTGCTTTAAAGACATGATCGTTATGTCACTTTAAACCCACGAAAAGGGAAAGAAGGTTTCATGTATGTAAATACCAGAATTTAAAATAGAACATTTTGGTATATATGTGAATACCCATATAGAAGAGAGACATTTCAGTATTCACTTAATAAAATAAAATATCTTTAGAAAAAGAGAGAGACATTTTCAGATGAAAATTCTACAGCATAACGGCTATCTTACAAGGTTTTTAGAAAACATTGAAAAGAGAGGGGACATGGGTAAAACATTCATAAATGATCCATAAAACAGTAGAGGGACAGAATATAAGGGATTTAAGAATGTGGTAATGAAATTTGAATGATATACCATATGAAATGAAGAACTTGAAAGGAATACAAAAAATAAGATTTCTCTTATGAGAATTCGGCAGCCTAACGGCGTCACTTAAAAATTCCAAAAATGGATTGATGAGATCAAATAGGGTCTCTCATCATATATGCATAAATTATCAGTATGATAGATATAGAGATCATACCCCAGCATAATGAAAAGTAACTTGAAAGACTTGACCAGAAAATATAACTTGAAAAAGAGAAGGGTGAACGAATCCCTTAAAAATTCGGCAGCCTAAC
Organism: Viscum album; assembly: GCA_963277665.1. NCBI lineage: Eukaryota > Viridiplantae > Streptophyta > Magnoliopsida > Santalales > Viscaceae > Viscum > Viscum album. The sequence continues at coordinate 415,183,340 of OY728140.1, read as the reverse complement.
GGCGCAACTTAAAACTTCAAAATACTGAATTGAAGAGATCAAATAGGGTCTCTCATCAAATGAAAATAAAATATCAGTATGATATATTTAGATATCATACCCCAAAATAATAAAAAGGAACATGAAAGACTTGACATGGAATTAGAACTTTGAAAAAGGATAAAGGCGAACGAACAACTTAAAAATTCGGCAGCCTAATGGCGTCACTTAAACTTTCATAAAACGAAATGATGAGAGTAATAGGGGATCTATCATCATATAAACATGAAAAGGGAAGTAATAGGAACATAAAAGAACATCCTCCCACATAAGAACATGGAGCATAAAAGGAATGACATAAAAGAGATTACTTGAAAAGAAAGAGAGAGGTCAGATCCCTTACCTTAAAACGTAACTCTTAAAACTCAAAGGTTTGGACCTTGAGGGCTTGGGGTCACCTTGGGAGGACTCCTTGGGAGATAAGGAGACCATAACTCTGTTGAGGATGGTTTTGGAGTCGAATGGATGAGAGGAGGGCTTAGTATTTATAGGGAAAGTGAGGGGACAAGGCATTAATGGCCAGGGACACCTCACATGTGCTTTTCTCAAAACCATGTGCTCTCCCATGATATTTCCCATTAAGTTAGGCCACATGGGGCCCCCAATACAAATATCCATCACCTTAGGTCGGCAAAACCTTAAAATATCTCATGACATCACCATGACACAGTTATGATGTCATTAAACATACCGAAACCCTAAAACTGTATTTTTACTATTCACTGAAAATTCAACTTTCTCAAAAAAATCCCAAAATTTCACATTAACCAAATATAAATGATATGATTTCAAAAATGAACTCTATTTTATAAAAATAATTTTCTAAATATCTTTATTTGTATTTTTAAATAAATACACTATTCACCAAAAAATCATTTTTTTCAGAAAAAACCCCAAAAATTACCTTAACATAATATCGATGCTCTGAGTTCAAAAATGAAATCCATTTTATAAAAATAATTTTCTAAATATTTTTAATTTAATTTTTAATTAAAAACACTATTCACCCCAAAAAAACTAATACTTGAATAATAATTTATGAAACTGTTATTTAACCATTTTATTGAATCACATTACTTAATCAAGGTGCCTAGATTATTTTAAAACTTTCTTTAAGTTAGATTACTAATCCATTTGGTCACATTACTAATCCTAATCTTAAAATCACTATTCATAATTTACTATTCATCAAAAATCATGTTGATCTTATTAGACTCTAAATTTTGTACTGAACATAATTGTAGCAGACCATTTTTTGAAAATCATTACACATTTTTAATTATTTAAGGTTTACATAAACATTTTTTAAAATATCCTTTCTATAAAATTCACCAAAAATATGCATACTATATTTATCCGAACATTTGAAAATTCATAAACTTACATAGCCCCTTATCACACCAGCATAGGACCTAAGTGTAAGGTGTGCTAAGGTGATAGAATATGAGCGAGGCTCAGCCAACATCGCACGAGTAGTAATTTCTATCAGTTTGAACTTCTCGCGAAGGCGATCCCGTTCTAGCTTCACATGATGAAGTTCGGCTTGGGTTTGGTCCAGATCAAAGCCCAGTGGTGCTACCTCCTTCCCAAGATCTGTTAGATGGGCTTCGATCAGTCCAATACTACTGGGTGAGGTCATCGAATCTTCTTTCTATATTAATTAACCAATATTACTTGTATTTAGAGACAATAATCAAAACATTTTGTTCACAGCGGTCATATTGACCAATGGTCACATAACAGTCAAAACCCAATGGTCTCATTTTAATTATAATCATTTTTATCAAATAAAACATTTTTTTGAGTATAAAAATAAAATAAAATAACACATGAAATTTAGGAAATAAGACTTATTCAAAATTTCGGGTCGTTACACGAAACATCCAACTAGGGGGAGTCCGTGAAGAGCCCTGAAGGAAACCTTTGATGCGGCTTTGTTCCCCCAACGTGCAGACGTGCACGGAGGAATAGTACCAAGAGTTCCGAGACTCTACTTGGACATGATGAGACTGGAGAAGGATGTGAATCATGTAACCGACATTTTGGGCTTAATGGGCTTGGCGTGGCAATAGAGGAAAACTGTTAACTGAGGGGGGAAAAACAGTCTCCATATCGTGTTAGCCTGAGGTGGGAACAAAAGACGAGCATCGATCGCTGACCATATTTGCCACATGGGATTTTTATCAATTTGTTGTCTGAAACCCTCGGGGGCGTTGGCCCATAATGGTAGGAGAGCCCTTGGGAGAAGTATATGGGCTGTTCCTGGGGGTCCCTCCGGGTGTGAAAGATGATGGAATCCCTGATGAAGGGATACACAAAGCCTGGAAAGCGGGTGCGGATGTGTCCGAGTATAGTATGAAATTCCAGGTAATAAACCGGAGTACCCTTAGGCACATTGGTGAACCGTCAGAAAGGGTCATCGAAAAAGCTCAAGAAAGAGAGGTACATGGCATGGTCATTACAAGACCGACGTGAATAAGGGCATAATCCCACACCACACAATATAATCCCCTCGTCGAGGAAGAGTAGGACGAGGAGCCGAGGTGGGATAGAGATTCCCAAGAGATGGGGCTGGACCCGAAGCTTAGCTATTCGGGTGGTCCTACATATCCCATAAGGATGGGAATCAAGCCATACGTAGTTATAAATGGATACTCAGGGGGCAGAATATCCAAACAAGGAGATGTACGGCATGGCGGGTAATGAGAACATAATCCCACACCATACCGCACAGCTCTGTAGGAAAAAAACTAGGCCAAGGGGCATGAAAAGGACAAGGGGCCTAAGGGTAGGCGTCAGTCAGGAAGGCCTGACTGGCTTAAAGTTTAACGTCCTGCAGTGAGGATGAGGGCCGGGGGCCCGGAGAGGCCAAGGGGCCTGAGGTTAGGCATTAGTCAGGGAGGCCTGCATAGTTTGCAGTTTAACATCTTGCAATGAGGAAGGGGAAAAGAGATAATTGTATCTCATCAGGGGAGGTGTACGGCATGGAAAGTAACCCAACGTGAAAAGTACGTAATTCTACATCACACCATACATCCCTTATAAGAGAATCAGGTTCGTGGAACCGACCATTGGCGCCACCCGGAGGGAAGTTTGTCGCTTCAGGATGGGGCAGAACGAATCACTGCACTCGATGTTTGGGACATCTCGGGGTGGACCCGAAGATCCAGGACATTGTTGACCATGTTTGAAATACAATGTTCCTATGGTGACCTGATACGGGAGCAACAAATGAGCATCGACCGTTAACCAAATTCGCAACGTGGGACTTGTATCGGCTTGTTGCTCAGAAACCCTCAGGGGCATCGGCCCGTGTCGGTAGGAGATCCCTTGGGCCGAGTCACTATGATTAAATTAATAAACAAACCCAAAACTTATAAAAATGACTAAATGGAATAACCAAAAATATGAACCAAATGACCAAATAAAAAAAATGGAAATTGACCAAATAAAATAATAAAAATGAATAAAATTATGAAAAAATTTTAATTGGATATATTTTAAAATAAAATATGGAAACAATATGATACACATGTTTGACATGATAATTATAATGTGTTGATTTTTTCATCCCACATCATTCATGATTTGATTTCATAACACTAAATATAATATAATTATGTTCTTTCACTACCTATACATTATTATTCTTGAAATTTTTTTAACACCCTGATATTTTAGGAAGTATATTTTTTGAATAAATTTAATTTTATCAATAGCTTGCATTACACACAACACTGAGTTTTGAAGAACCATGATAAACTATTAATATTATTATTTAAACATATCATTTATAATGTATCCATTAAAATTGGTGATATAAATCAAAATATAAACATTTTAAATACTATGTACAATATTTTTATATAAGGAAATCATATTGATAAAAATACATTATATTTCGTAAAGTCTTTATATGGTTAAAAAAAATACAATATTCACAAAAAAGTGTTTCATTTCCTTATGTGAACAATTAATAAATATAATTTTTTCTAATTTTATAAAAAAAGATTTAAAAAACAATTTTTTTTTAAATATACATTCCAAAATTATCATTCATTGAAATTTTTATAATTTTCTAAAAAATAAATGTTTTCATGAATAGTAAAAAATATTGATTTTTATTAGAAAATTTGTCTTGATTAAATAATTTAAAATTTAAATTATGATTTAATAAGTGTTTTATAGTAAAATGAGTTCAATTATATGTTTTTAATCCAATACTTTCATTGGAATCATTTTTATTTTGAATTTTGATAATAAATCATTATATACTTATGAAAATATTCTATTTTGAAAATCATTTTTTCATCGTGTTTATAGGTTTTATTTTAAATTATATACTAAAAATTATGTGATGTGAATTTCCTAAAATGGATTGATTATTTTGAATTAGAATAATTTATATTTCATAAAATGTTCAAATTAGTTTTTGTTTATAACAATTAGTTAAAATAACAAAATATAATTATTATGGCTAAGGATAAAACCGGGTTTTTCACTTTACATATGCATGTGAAGAAATTATTTTTCGACAAATGGGATTTTATAATTAGAATCACGGGTTCCGAATTATCTAATAAAGATCATTTTAATTTTTTTATTAAATGATAAATTACCTATGTATATTAAAATATAGTAATTTCCATGGTGAAAAATAAAATGGTAAATGAGAGTAAACATATAGGTTAATGAAAAACATGTTTAAAACATGTGTTTTTTGTTGTGGAAGTTTAGATTCACCAAATAATACATCTAATAATTTATTTATAATTTTTAGGGGAACATTTCATGAAATTTATTTTTGTATTTTTGAATAGTTTGTGGTAATTAAATATTACACTCCTCAACTATAAAGGATAACCTCCTCCCCTCACATAGTCACATGAAATAATCCATTTATCTCACCAAAAATCTAAAAAAACAACTCCCCGATTTCCTTATAAATGTTCTAGAGATTATTTTGATTCCAAAAATATAAATCCTTGGGTACTTGATAAGAGATATAAAAGACTATTTTCTATGAAAATAATGTTCAAATGTGTACAAAGGAAGCCATGACTTAAAATAATGGATTTATAATCTCTATTTTATTTCTAGGAGACATATTCCATATTCACTAATATTTTATTTCTTGTGGTGTGTATACTGAACTTTTTTCATGTTATATCATTAATATATTTCTTCTCAAGATATATAAAATTTCATTTCATGTTGTTCTTTAATAGGGATTATGATAAAAAATATTCCAAAGTGGTAACATTTTAACATTACAATCTAAATATTTTATGGGAATGTATATTATATTATTCAGTTGATGAGATATTACAATATATCTATCATGTATCTTGTGTATTTTCTTATCCTCTTGTTATTTTTATTGATTATAAGTTTCCATTTCATTTTCCTCTCTTACCAGTTTAAGGAGGCAGAAAGAATATTTTTTAAAAAACATGTATTTATCTGCCTATTCAGTTGAAAACCCTTTTTTCTATATAAAGTTTTTCTAAAAAATATTTATAAAGCCTTTTTACAATTCTCAAATAATTTTTTGGGGGCATTTTTACCCATATTTTTCTTTTTATAAAATGGTATAGAAGGATTCTTCATGTCGTTTTCCAAATAAGGTGAATTTGGATTTTTCCAAAATGATAAAGGAATCACTATTTTAACATGTTAAAAATGAAAAAATTACTCTTGTAAGAAAAAAATTGTGTTTTAAATCTTAACTTATACATTTAAGTGGTTATTTTCATTGAAAAGTATTTCCAATTTTTTTGAGAATTTTCAGATCTAAAATGTAATTTTTAAATTAAAAATTGTATTTTACTTAAGAAGTATCAAACGATATTTTATTTAATTTCATTCCATAAATGAAAAAAAAAATTATTGTGGATTATTTTTTTCTAAGGATATGATCAAATATTACCATCCATATTTTTATCTATATGGGTTATATTTATGGTGACACGATGTTTATAAAACCCGTTTCTTTTCCACAGTTTATTTTATAATGGGATTTTTATGAAATAAAATAATTTTATATGGGTTATTATATAATGATATGGTGATATTATTCTGAAACCCATTTTCATTCTATAGGTGATGTTATGATAAAATATTTATAAAAATCATCCCCTTTCTATGGGATATTAGGACAACCCTGCTTTTATTACAAACATAAACATGATTTATTACATAAAACTTCACTTCATACAACAAGAAGATCGAGAGGATTAGTGTCTTTGGGGCTTAGGATCATTACATAAAAACTTAAAACATGAAATACAACATCTTTATTGAAAACATCCTTTACATGACCACTACATTCCCTCATACTTATCATTTCATGGGATAACATGAGGACATGCATAAGAAAAGGGTGAGCTATAAAGCCCAGTACATGGAATAACATGAGGAGTACAATACATGTTAGAAAATAGGTATATCAATAGATCATAAAAGAAACATGAACATAAAGGCATGATAAAGCATGATAATCATAACATGGAAATGCGGCAACAACACTTAACATGGAATTAGCATGTGCCAAGGCTCATTGCACATGGAGCATGAGTAAATCCTCATTTCACATAAAGAACGAGTAACCCCTCATTGCACTTGAATTATCATGATTCAACACTCATTGAACATGACGTATCATGATACTATACTTTACCCAATGCATTGGAGCGCTATAAGGGCACACCCTTCTTAAACATTTCATTTCATGCATAAGTGTGCCACATGGATCATGAAACATGGATTCATAAAACATAATCATTTATTCCATGATAAAGGAATTTGAAATTCATACATTAAACTTTATAATCAATAATTAAATGTGCATAAAGGTTAATACCCTTGATGGAGAAATGGGCATGGTATTCACTACACAATGACATTGGCTTAGAAAATTGGTGTGATTTTGGCAGCGTAACGGCGTGACATAAGAATTCATAAAAAATGGTTGATGAGAGATAAAGAGGTTCCTCAACATATTTACATGTAATGGAAAGTAAGTAAGTCATATATATACATGTCCCATCAATTTTAATGGAATTTAGATTCATGATACAAAATTATTGCTTGAATTTAAATGAGGAGAGAGATGTTCCTTTCGGAATTTCGGCATGGTAACGGGTGTACATGGGATGCATCTAATGAGAGAGAAAGGGGTATCACATAATTAAAACATAAAGAGGGAAGTATGAGGCAGGTGAGAAACCATACTACAACATTCATAATTGAAATTAAAAGGACAAAACAACTTAAGGAAAATTGGACAAAAATGAGAAAGGAAGAAAAAACCCTTACTTGGAAGTGTGATTCCAAAGGCTAGAGAGAGGCTTGTGAGAGGCTTCTTGGGAGCTTGGGGCACCTTGGGAGGATATTAGAGAGAGTAGGGAAGAGTTTTGATGAACTCCAAGGGATTTTAGTTAGGAGGAAGTGGGATCTTGGGTGGGTTTATATATGAAAGGTGGGGGAATTTTTATTATTTAGGTTTGGGTCCCCTTACATTAAATTAATCCAAACCACAAACCATCCCATAGTTTTTGCCCATGGTTTTTGGAAAAGGGAAGAGGAAAAAAATATTTTATATGGCCAAAGTCCTAACTTCTTAAAATATTAGGGTTGCTTATGTGGAGGTGTGTCACACTCCCATAGAAATTAATTTAAAAAGGAAAGGTGTTGAATAAGACTTGAGGGGTCCCTTAATACTTTGAAAAGTAAGTAAAACAAACCCAAGATCACATTAATTTAATGGTAAAACATATATTTTCCGAACATAAAGATTATAGTATTTTATTACATCACTATTGGTTCATTATGATGTCATAAAACACATTATATATTTAAACGGTATTTAATTTTTACACAAAAATTTGACTGTCTCAGAAAATTATAAAAAATTCACTATTGGATAATTTCGACATCTTGATTTCAGAAATAAAATTTATTTTATCTAAATAATTATCTAAATATGTTAATTTTCACTTTTAAAATGAAAACTGACATTTATTGAAAATTCATGGGTTTTGACAGAAATGGCTTTCAAACCATAATAATTAAAAAATTAATTGCTTTCATAAAATTATAAGATCATTTATATTTAATAAAAATTAATTTAATAATAATATTATTATTTTATTAAAATATTATTTAATTCAAAAATCCCTTAATTTAATAAAATATATTTCTTAATTAAATAATAACTAAAAACACCATTTGTACTTTAAAAACTATTTACAATGTATCAAAAATGACTAGAAATTATATTCATTATTATATACAAAAAAATAATGTACATGAACATAGTACTACTTATTTGTTACATAACCCCTTAAAACAGCCGCATAAGACCTAAGGGTAAGGTGTGCGATGGTGACAAACTCTTGGGGTGTCTCGAATAACATCGCTCAAGTGGTAATTTCAATCAACTTCCACTTTTCCCGTAGACGATCACATTCGAGCTTGACATGATGAAGCTCATCTTGGGCTTGGTCAAGGGCGAATCCCAAAGATGCCACCTCTTTTCTGAGCTCCAAAAAATGGGCTTCGTATGGGGAAATTCTACTGGATGAGGCCATCGCTTCCTTTTTCTGAGTAAATTGGATTTGTTAAAGTCTTATATTTATACTAATCATGTGATCACTATTCAATGGCTATAATAGCAACTGTCAAAATTCTTAACATAAAACCAAAGAATTTGACATTTTATATAAATATAAAGAGACATTTAATTAGATCAAGATGGATTTATATTAATGAAACTTTGTTTTGTTACAATATTCCCGGCTTAAGAAATTTCCCCCTAGAAATTTTCCTTTTCCCACACTAAAACAGATGTGGGTAACTTAGCTTCATCATTTCCTCCGATTCCCAAGTCGCTTCTTCAAACTTTTGGTTTCTCTACAACACCTTGACGAGGGGAATTGCCTTATTTCGTAGAAATTTTTCTCTATGATCTAAGATCTTCACTTGTTGCTCCTCATAAGAAAGATCATCTTCCAATTGTACCACCTAAGAAGAGAGTACATGTGAAGGGTCCGATATGTACTTCCTTAAGAGGGATACATGAAAGACATCATGCACTTTGTCCATGGTAGGTGGAAGTGCTAATCGATAGGCCATAGCCCCAACACGATCAAGAATCTCGAATGGGCCAATATACCTTGGACTTAACATCCCTTTCTTTCCAAACCTCATGACCTTTTTCCATGGAGATATGCATAGAAAAACCATGTCTCCAACTTTAAACTCAAGGTCTCATCAACAATTATCCGCATAACTCTTATATCGACTCTGGACTTCCTTGATATGTTGTAGAATGGTTTTCACCTTCTCCACCATTTCCTCGACCATTTCTGGTCCAAGCAGCTTACGTTCACCGACCTCATCCCAACATGCATGTGTTCTTCACCTTTTCCCATATAGGTCTTCATATGGTGCCATTTGGATGCTCGAGTGGAAACTGTTATTATAAGAGAACTCAACTAGAGGAAGATGTTGATCCCATCCTCTTTTAAAGTCCATTGAGAACGCTCTCAACATATACTCAAGTGTTTGGATAGTCCGCTCGGATTGGCCATCAGTTTGAGGATGATAGGCCATACTGAAGTTCAGTTCAGTATTCAGAGCATGTTGAAGACTCTTCCAAATAATAGAGGTGAATATTGGATCTCGGTCAGACACAATAGATAGTGGTACTCCATGCAACCTTACCACTTCCCTGATATATATTCGTACCAGTTGATCGAAAGAGAAATCCTCCCAAATAGCAATGAAGTGTGCAGTCTTTGTAAGACGATCCACAACAACCCAGATTGCATTGTTTCCTTTGGATGTCCATGGAAGTCCGGTGACAAAGTACATGGTGATGTTCTACCATTTCCATTCTGGTGCGGGAAATGGTTGCACCATCCCCTTAGACTTCTGCCTCTCTGCCTTCACATGCAGACACACCAGGCACTTTGATGTATATTCAGTGATCTCCTTCTTCATATTATCCCAAAAAAAAATTTCTCGTAGATCTCGATACATCTTTGTGCTCCCTGGGTGAATAGAGAAATTTTAACTATGTGCATCATCCAAAAGTTCCTTCTTCAGCTCAGGGCTTGATGGAACACATAGTCTTTTCCCAAACCACACAATTCCTTATTCATTAACATTAAACTCTGAGGATTTCCCTTTTTTGATATCTTCCACTTTTTCTTAAATTCCCACATCATACTTTTGAGAATCCTTTAACATTTCCAAAAGATATAGTTGAGAAATCATTTGTGAAAGGATTGATGATGTTCCCTTCTTTATGATTCCCACGTCCATCTTCATCAAGTCTAAAAAGATTGGATCCTTCTCAATTCTAATCATTGATAGAATTGTTGGGTCCTTTCTACTTAGGGCATCTGCCACCTTGTTCACTTTCCCAGTGTGGTAATGTATTGAACAGTCATAATCATTGATGAGCTCTATCCAACTTCTCTGGCACATATTAATCTCTTTCTTTGTGAATATATATTTAAGACTCTTATAGTCAGTATATATCTCACATTTCTCTCCATAGAGATAATGCCGCCAGATTTTCAAGGCAAAAATCACCACTGCCAACTCCAGATCATGTGTTGGATCGTTTTTCTCATGGATTTTCAACTGCCTTGAGGCATAGGATATCACTTTATCATTCTGCATCAGCACACATCCTAATCCCTTCTTTGAAGCATCACTGAAAACAACAAAAAGTTCCCCACTTGTGGGTAAACTAAGCATGGGCGCAGTGATAAGCCTCCTTTTCTACTCCTTGAATCTTTCTTCGCATTCATCACTCCAAGAAAACTTTACTCCCTTTCCAGTTATCTTGGTAAGAGGTTTGGAAAATCGTGAGAAATTTCTCACAAATCGTCGATAATATCTAGCTAACCCCAAGAATCTACTGATATCTGTTACTGATGTTAGCCTCGGCCATCCCTCAATTGCATCTGTTTTGGGGGGGGGGGGGTCCACAGATATTCAATTTCTTGTGATGATATAGCCCAAGAATGAGACCTCCTTCAACCATAACTCACACTTTCTATACTTTTCATAGAGCATCTCCTTGTGCAAAGTCTCTAGTACAGTTTTTAAATGCTCCTCATGATCCTCCTTGGTTTTGGAGTATATTAGAATATCATCTATAAAGTCTACCAAAAAAATTTCAAGGTAATCTCTAAAGACTCTATTCATCAACTCCATGATGATTACTAGGGAATTGGTGAGTCCGAAAGGCATTACTATGAATTCATAGTGCCCGTATCTTGTACGGAAAGCAGTCTTGGGGACATCTTCCTTCTTCACCCTTACTTGATAATATCGCAACCGGAAATCTAATTTGGAGAAGTATTTTGCTCTACGTAGAAGATAGAACAAGTCATAAATTCATGGGAGAGGATACTTTTTCTTTATTGTGAATTTGTTAAGTTCACGGTAATCAAGGAAAATCCACATTGACCCATCCTTCTTCTTGACGAAGAGGACTGGTGCACCCCATGGTGAAGCACTTGGGCGTATAAACCCTTTATCCAGATTCTCCTGTAGTTGTTTCTTCAGATCTTCAAGCTCAACAATAGACATTCTATATGGAGTCTTTGATATTGGTAGCACCCTAGGTATATGTTCAATTGAGAACTCAACATCTCTTCTTGGAGGAAGACCAGGCAGTTCCTCAGGAAACACTTCAGTGAATTCCCTCACAATAGGCATTTCTTCAAGGATGGTTTCTTCCTTAGATTCAATCATCTAAGCCATATATGCATGCCCATAATGTAGTAATATCCATGCTTGATATGATGGACACAATAACATGCCTTCCTTGTGTACCCGAAACAATAAAACATTTCCTCATGTTGGGGGTCATGGCCTCCAATCAGTGGATCGGGAGGATGTAGGCGTCATCCATGCTTGCTGAGGGATCACTTGTGACCGGGGCGGGTTCATCCTCACTTACTAGGATTTGCTTATCCTTACTCTTGTAATAATCAGCATCCAGATAGCGGGCCTCACAAGAGGCGAAAGGAGATGCATCTCCTTGGTGCGTGCCTACTCGACCGTTGAGTGAGTATTTGAGGCACTGGTGATAAGACGAAGGGACCGCTGCAAGCAGATGGAGCCATGGCCTACCCATCAACGCATTGTAGGCAGTGTCCTGAGAGACGACCATGAACTCAGTGCTGGAAAATAAGCCACCAAACTGAGTCTTCAGGCGGATCTTGCTGACTGGGGTTTGCTCAGTCATGTCATACCCCTAGATTCTAAGGTCAGAGGGAGTTAAATCACCTTCAAACAGACCCAGCTTTTGCAATGTCCAAGTCAGAATTAGGTTGATTCCAGAACCCGTGTCAACGAGGCAGTGGTGGACCTCCACACCATTGAAGTGGCTAGTGATGTACAGTGGTCGAATATGCCCCTGTATATGAGGGTCTTCATCTTTACCAGAGAACGAGATAACTTCCTGACATTTGGCGTTCTCAATTGTCTCGGCATGGAAGGCTTTTGCAGCTTCTACCTCCGTCTCAAACTGGATGGGGCACCTTAGGGCCTCGGCAAGTGCCTCACGCATTTTAGATGATAGGCGAAGGTCCTCAAGGATAGAATGCCTTGCCGGAATGCCGTCCATGTGCTTTAGGACATCATACTTTCATGCCAAACACGAACCTCTGCCTACAGAAGGTCGTTCGGCACTTGGAGGCATAGCGGGTCCTGCCGGTTGAACCGGCGGTCAGCTAGTACTGGGTACATTTTGCTGCCTACTAGTTGAAGCCTGGAGAGTAGTCGTTGGACTAGGATCGTACAACGGAGGCTGGCCTGTAGCCGGGAAATACTGAATGTCATATGAACGAGGCAGCTCTCCCTGATCTAGTATCACAAACGGCGGTGGAGGTAGAGCTGAGGGCGTCAGATGGGGTTGCGCGTGCTGAGCCTACTGTCTGGTCTCAGTAGTGTGCACGGCTTGGCTGAAAGTGCCTGCTGACATACCTCGATGACCGGCATGGTTGCGGTTCCGCTGACATTGACGTCATCTGGAAACATTGGGGAGGTTCGCCTGGCGTTCCCCCTTGTCGGGAGTCATATAGGGCTTTACCAGCTCCACGGTGTTAACCGAAGCGTACCCCTGGCTGTCGCTCGACGAGTCATCCACCACCGGGCATATTCTAGGAGGAATCCCCATTTCAGGGGGAATAAAGTCACCGAGAGTGTGGGATGACGATGGCACCGGCGGAGCGCGTTGCTTCTTCTTGCGTCGTCACTGCTTGCCCTTTTGGGAAGAGGTCGGCTGTGAAGACGATGCAGAGGTACCGGATACTTCTTCTGAAGGTTATGGCTTCTTCAGGTGTGCCCAGATGATACCATGGGAACAGACGATAGTTTTTTGAGCCATACAGTCGTCGTATTTCCGGGATCCACGGCTAGGAACTTACTGCCACTTGCCTTCGCTATCACTACTGATCTCTGACCCTACAAAGACACCCGCCACTTGTGTTGGTGCCGGGCCCAACCTGAATATGTTGTTGTTGACCTGGTCTTGAAGCCAGTCTTTAAACACATAGCATTGCTTGAGGGTGTTCCCCAGAATCCAATGATAAGGATAGTTGTTGGGGTGATCGGTGAGATTCGCCTCTGCCGGCCTTCTACACTCAGGCAGGCGCACAATCTCTTGCCCTAGAGCACTCCGGAAGTAGCCATGGATTTGATTTTCGTTGAACGAATAAGTCTGGTGCCTTCTTTCCGGATAGGGGGCCTTGGTGGCCTGGCCCTGACGAGGGGCCGGAGGGGCTTGCTGAGGAGGCGGCACCTGATTGTCTCGGCTAGGTGGAGGTAGCACATTGCGCGGGGGAACCTGTCGATTCTGGGGTGGTCGCTGCTGGGCAGGAGCCTGTGCTTGAGGTGGAGGACCTCTACGGGGTTGCGGGGATGGTGTCGCTGGCAGTAATTCCAGCTTCCTAGGGGATTCTATTTGGGCCACTACGGCGGGTTCGGCTCTGGATATCCTCCTGGCTGGGATCATAGGGGGAAACGAACGTGCCTGACTAGCCTGTTGCAGAGCCTCTTCAAGGCGCTGAGCCTTATCCGAGAAATATCTGAATACTCCAGGGTAGTTCTGGGTAATCAGGGAGGGTACCAGCTCCGTTTTGACGTTCCCCACACACATCGTCAGTAATTTCTCCTGGGTCAGTGGAATATCGAAGGAATACGTAAGTCCCTTCCACCGGACGATGAAATCTGTGACTCGCTCATCGGGCCTTTTCTTGCACTTGAAGAGGTCTTCAACGTTGGTCTTCCGCGTGGTGGAGCTGAACTGGTATAGGAACTGCCGGCGGAGTCACCGATCCGATAGGGAGCTGGTTGTACCAGATGAATGCGGAACCTTCCAATGTCTGTACGAAACATCGGAGCTTGGCGGCTTCTTGCTGGGTCGGGGTCCCCAGCATGGGGCCACACCTGGAAGAAAAATGAGCCAAGTGCTGCGGCGGGTCCCCTATCTCATTGAAGGGCAAGAAAGTGGGGTTCCCAAAACCTGGGGGTGTGGGCATATCATCCACCCACGCGGGATACTGCTTTCCATCCGGTGAGACCGCCACCTACCGCGTTTCCAACGCTTTGAGGCGGGCTGTGAGTGCCGCTATAAGATCATCCGGGTGGGGGTCCCTATCTTGACGGGGATCCCTAATCACAAGTGCATTGCTAGGTTTTTCAACACGGTAGATGGCATCGGCAGCTCATGGATCGACTGGCGGAACGACCTGTGGGGCGATTGGGGGAACCCGGACTGGATTCTTCAGATTACCCCGTCGTTCAGGGGGGTTTGACGAGACGTATCGCACCCTCTTGCCATAAGTTCCGGCTTCTGACCTGTCTGCGGAAGTAGCATGATCAGGGTTTCCCATAGGCATCTCACCAGGGGAATTTTGTTCCTGCCCCTGCTGCCTCGGCCTGGGATTACCATAGTCGGGTCGCCGCTCTGCAGCGCGCTCAGCCAAGAGTTCCTCAACCAGCCTCTTCTGCTCAGCAAGCTGTTGGCGTAACGTGGCATTCTCGGGATCTTCATCTGTTTTCTGCAAAGAGGTAGATAGGTCGGATATCAAGTCTACTTTACTTCATATATATCAAAGGGAGGAAAACTATATGCACCATCTAGAGGGATGTGTTGATCCTAGGAAGGAAGACATGGAAATAAAACTCCTAAAGATATTATATTTTGTTAAAGAATGAACCCAATCTATGGAATAAATTTTTTGATTCATTTAAGAATAAATATGAATACAAATAGTGTGGTATGGATCAAATTTTCTACACCAAGTATACTTATTATGGACAAATTATACTACTTCTATATTTGGATGACATGATCATTATAGCATCATGTATATAGAGGATTTATGTGCTGAACCAGAAACACTCTAAGGAGATCAAGATGCAGATCTTGATTAAGAAGGGAATATTTTAGGGATGAAGATCTTGGGAGAACACATAACTAAAACTATGATGGTATCACAACCTTAATAAATTATAAATGTTTTGATAATATTTAGTATGTGGGAAGAAAACCCAATCTCTATTCCATTGGTGATCTAGTTTAAATTATTTGTGGATCAATCACTAAAGAATGTTGAAGAGGTTGAGTATGTGGTAAATTTTCCATATGAATTAGGTATTGGAATCATGTGGTATGTCATGGTATCTACTCAACCTAAAATTTATCATACAGTGAGAGTTGTGAGAAAGTACATAGATAACCCTGGAAAGGAAAATTGGGGATCTATAATGTGGATACTAAGATACCAAGATGGAATAAAGCAAGTATCTTTGTGATTTTGGAAAGATAATTCATTGTGTGATTATGTGTATGATGACCCTAGAAGTGGTTTTGATGGCATAAGGATTACCACATGTTATGTATTTACCTATGGAGTAACTAAATTGAGATGGGTATCACATATATAGAAGGTGGTGGATCTATCCAGCACATAGGTATAATATATTGTTGTAATATAAGATAGAAAGGAGATAGATTGGATTAAAAACTTCTTGGATAATATGGGTATAAATATAGAAGAAAATGTATGAAACTATGATAGAGATAGTGTGATAAATTTTTAAATATACCAAATATTTCATTCTTAGATGAATCATATTCAGTTGAAGTCCCATTTCATTATATGTCTGATACATGATTGGTTTCTAACATTATAGAAGATTCTTGGAATTATAAATCTTAAATACATGTTGATGATGTTGATGTTAATACACATGTTGAGGAACTATTGTTCCTTGTTCACCTCTACTAATTAATGAAAAATGAGAGGTAGAATACGGGATGACATTAAGGGAGAAAAAAGTGAAAACAGTTAGTATTTCCTTAACCATCAGCTTGATATTGAAGCTATGAATGGAAAGAACGTACCAGTAAGTGAAAAAGAGGATGAGATCAGATTAAGTATGTTTTTTCAGTTAGTTTCATCAAAAAAACACCATCTTATATGAATAGGATCCAAGTATAAGATTTTTGAATTAGTGTATATGATCTATTTAGATAATTTTGGGAAGAATACTAGTGGCCCATACTATAGACATGCCACTATAGTATCTTGGAAATGGGTTTCCACAGGAATGTAGTTGTGAAAAATTCTATATACTATTCACTGTAGCACATTGGACATATTGTGTGGTTATAGGCATAGTACATCATATTATTTATTATCTCATTCGAGCTAGGTTTTGTTGTGTGTGAAACTCTAATATCTATGTAAATTTCCTCCATATTTATTATGTGAATTTATTCATCCTCTTTATGGATGTAGGGATTATTCCCAAACCTTGTAAATAACTATTTCTATATTTATCATATTTTTCATGTTTTTCTAGTATTTTCTTATTCTACAAACCTATGACATCATAATCCCAACATTTTCATAACATATACAACTCCTCATTTCCTCTTATTCCTTGATTTGTTATTATCCTCTTGGTTTCTTCAAATACCATGAGTCTAGATACTTATCTTGGATCCTAAAATTCATTAACATAAATAATATATTAGGTTTAACTATAAAGGGCCACCTCGACCTATGCCCCACACATACCTCTCACATGATAATCCACATTTTATGAATTTATTGATCTTAGAAGTAGTCATAGTTCATCAATATTAAATGGTATGACTATAGTCTTTTTTATGTAACCTTAAAAGTTATGATGTTTCACATTAAATGGAACCATACTACCTGGGTTCTTATTCAATTAATCAATATATATAAGAATAACCATTTATATTCTCCATTATAACCCCAAAAAACATCATACCTCCTTTTATAGGACTCTAGTTCCACATTGGATGTTGAAAAACTCTAGAGTATCTACTAATATTTCTTAAAATTATAGTGTAACTATATACCTGGCGAAATTAATGATTATATAACTCTCATGTGAAATCTTCACTTAAATCTATGTTATTAGTCAATAAATTTCACTTTAAAGTGTACCTGATATTATTAATGAGATGGATTTATAAAACATGTATTAAATATGAAAGATAGAATCTAATTATGTATAATGTTTCATCATAATAATCCTTGGTGATTTAGATGAATCCAACAATTAGAAAATAGGAGAGTTGTGTGAGGCCAGGAACAACTAAAATATTCCCATGAGAAATGGAATGTCTTTGAAATAAAAATAGTGAATTGGATGTGGATGAGATACTAATAATATGTTAATTGACCTTGAATTATTATTGGTAAAAATGAAATGATGGGTTTATTATTCTAATTTTGAATACAAATGGTATTCGTGATGAACATGTCATGAGAGATCCGGATCTCTATCAAACCTAGGGGAAATTACTCTGTATTAATGGTTTCTATAAAACAGACTCTTATGTCACATTAAACCTTTAATAATTTCATTTCTAAAACTACCAATAATATAAGGTATTGAAATATATTTTCACCTACCCAACACATAAAACTCTATGTGGTTAATGAATTAATGTAATACCATTTGTGGGTAAGGGACAAATGGGTTTTATGGGATGCTTGTAGGAAAGGTGGATTAATTATTCGATTAGATTATGAGATATTACCTATATAATGGATGGTGTAATATTGTATGGATGGTGTAGAGGTTTGATACGGTGGGTGATTGAGTCATAGTAAGTGTGACACATAAGTGGAATTGATGCGCCTTTATGTTGGAGCTCAAAGGAGTGGTGTAATGGAAGTTATATTGTGGGAAAAACACCATTTCCAGTCAAAGGGTATCATCCTTATTATGGATAAATTTTGGGGGATGTTTACAATCATGTTCCTATGGATCTAGGAATGGGAATAAAATGGTATATAGATTTGGTGATTTGGTATGAGTGAGAGGAACCACATCCAATCATTACAATTAATAATAGATGGTGTGTGGGCCTTGGAGTTCTAGTTTCTCTTAGTGAGGGAATGATAAGGATACTCCCATATTGGTAAGTGTCTGACCAGTCATAAGAAAATTACCCTCTTATGAAATGGGTCGTAAATATAATGAGATCGCTCTTTGGAAGGTCAAGATAGAACTATGATGATGGGGTTTAGGTTGTATTAATGACATGTGATTCCTTATAGAATATAAGATTTTGGATTTAGATGTGAAATTGTATGGATTTCAGATGTTGGTATTAGGATCATAGTTGGGTTAATGTGATCCAACATTGAGTTTGATTGGTGGATAACTAGTACTTATTGGGAGACCATAACAATTAATATAGTTTTTTATTGATCCAACTAGGTAATAACGTAGAGAGTATGGGTTGGACTTCAATGTGAGTAGTTAAATAATATCACAATCTATTTGGGATTAAAGCTATCATGATCCCGTGATGTGATGATTTATCAGTGCATAAGGTGGATATTTTATAAGAGAGTTTGGATATAGGAACAGAGGACAACATTTTTTATAGAATTTAGTGTGGTAATGTTAAAACTACATAAACTGTGTTGAGGGATTGATGGAATTTTTTTTTGGTAGGCAGTTCCAAGGGTTGGGAGCACCATGTCAAGGAAAAAATTATGTAATTGAATCCTTATTATGGGTATCACTATAAGACATTTTATAAGCTAGTCATTAACACATAAGTTTCTTAATATAGACAATTGAGTATGAGAACTATCCCTATGTTGGAGTTGGTGGTGAACGAGTAGCCTGCATTTTGGTATATAGTGTTCATTATTGTTTGGAGTTGTGTAGTAGAAGCATGTTCGACACTCAACATTTGGGGATAGAAAACTATGAGATGGTGTAGAATCGATGACCATTATAACTTAGGAGTGATGGTAGGAGGACTATTGTGACTTCTCAATTATGAGAAGCATTATTGAGTAGTATTTCGTGACATCCTATAAATTTTATGGTTCTTTTTTTATGAAATTTGATTTTTTGGTCCCAAGTCAGGAAATTTTCAATGAATTGGGACTCATATATAAATTATGCAGGATAGAATATCTCAAATTTATGTTTTTGAAAAATAGATATATTTCTTATAGGTGTTTCAACTACTCAGGTGGATGTTTCATTAGGGCCGGGATGACCCCCGTCTCTGTAATGACTGCAAGAAAAAGAACTCGTCATACCCTAGGGTTGTTGAGGAGTGAAGTGTGTCATAGTAGTTTTTTATTATGTTGAGTAACAGGGAGAAACTACATTCTTAGTTGTATCTCTACAAGGGGTACATGAGGGAAATACCACACCATAGAGGGAGTGTCACATCGATGAGGACTCCCAAGAGGTAGGGAAGTCAGGCACTTTATTGATGAGTGTTACACAATAGGGGAGGGTGTGGTTATGTGGTGGGGTATTTGGGAGAAGGACCATGACGTAGAAGGTGGGATTTTCCATGGAGGGTTCATAAGTGGTAGGAAAATTGGGCTAACCCTTATGGTTGGTTGAAACATTTTCCCCTAAATTACAACACAACCAGTGCCTGAGGGTGGGCCTTTGTACCAAAATCCTAGGGTTTATGCCACATAGAAAACCCAAGTAAGTGGTATTAATTAATAGTCCTTATGGACCTACTAAAAGGGGACCTATTTCATATTTTATTACTAGGGGTAGAACAATCATTTCTTAGTCCTAACCCTTCACGTTTTAGGTTGAGAGGGGAATTGAGGTTGGGTTAATCAACCACCTATCTCCCTATCATTCCTCATATTCTCCTCTTAATGAGGTGTTTTCTTGGTGACTATATCATATCCATTTATGGTGTGACCTTCATCTCCATATAATGTTTTCAGTTTCCCTTTACTAGAACTCTGATTTGGTGAGATTTTGGTATAGTATTTTTTTTGTTAATTCAAGAGAGAGTGGAAAAATAATCCTTATTTGATTTGTATTTTAACTATATTGTCTAGAGACTATCTCATAAGGACAAACATATGAGGTTTCATCTATTTTTTGAAATAAGATAATTCTTTTTTGTTTTTTATGAATATTCTACTTGTATTGAATTGAATAACTAATTATAAATTGTTATAATTAATTATTTTGATGTTGTGGTGTGAGATAAGATATAGGTTGGATGTAATACCATGGATGAGGCATGAAAGGATTCGCTAAGGATGTTTATAGAATCCCAAGTATAGAAACTACTTGATGGAGTTAGGTGGTCCCATAAAATATATATACTTATATATGCATGATCATTCACGCCTTAGTGATTTATTGGGTTATAACATAAATAATAAGGATCATGATCTGCCTATAAAATTATATAGGATGGAATCAAACCTCATGTACATGTGAAATTTTATCTGTGACACCTTGGGTTTTTTGGATCATTTTTCAATTATGTATCCAAGGGGAGAAGGTGTTGTTATATTGTCAAGAGAATATGCTAGGTCTCAGTATGAGAGATGTGATATAGGTAGCCTAGATTATACCTTCTAGTGATGTTTTTTAATGCATGAGATAAATAATTCAAGGATTTATGGGTGAGATGGTAGTACATCTCACGCATGGTAATGAGAACCCTCATGAGGTTTGATTTAGATTTGATGAGGCCAGTGAGTTAAATGAGTCCTCTGGGACATGATAGGGTGTGACTGAGAAAGTTTTACTCCATGTTATGTCTTGAAAATTCCTTTGAGAGTGATATGAGATATAACAAGAGCAAATGTGGTGTAATAGATTGGTTGGAGGGTATGCACATTGCCTAAATAATAGGTTCACGAAGAGATTATGTGATGTGAGACCATTATGGGATGATGGATTAATCTTGGTGGTAAGGAAATGATATTGATATGGGGTTGAGGAAATTATAGTTATAGGATATATAGGTGGTGTTATTTTTTCATGGTGAGAGACTAGGTATTTGGTGACTACTGCCTAGTGATTGGATGGTTATCATGTGAGACAGATTTCATGTCCTTTCTTTTCATGCCTATACAGGTTATAACCCTATCATGAATAAGTTTTTTATAGAGGATATAGTTGGACCTATCTTGAGTAAGAGGGTAGTGGTTAGGATTTAAATCCTTTCCTTGAGTGAGATGGTATTTTTAGGGACTGCCATGGGTGAGAGGGTATTAGTCTACTGAAACATGTAAGACTCACTATATGAGGAGGAAGTGGTCATATTATTACCCTATCCTAAGTGATATGGTGGTGAATGTAAATTGTGATCTCTACTAAGTGATATTTATTATTCAAGATTCTTTTTAGAAAACATTCCCTAAGAAAGGGAATAGTATGGGAACACTGTATGGGCCCTCTCTTGAGGGTTTGGATAGTGTATGGAACATGGAAGTTGACCTTATCTTGAGTGAAATGGAATTGGTATGACTACATTGAGTGAGATTTGGAATCCAAGACATTGACATGGGACCCTACCTTATACTTTGGGGTAGTGGTTTGGATTTGATGGGAACCTTACCTAGTATCTTCATGTATGGGTTTGGAATTAGGGGGTGCACTACCCAGAGGCTTCAAGTATGGGATAGGGTATTGGTATGTTATCATAAGGAAACTATATTTTAACTTATATTGATGTAGGTATTGTGAGGTGTTATTTTGACCCAGTTAGCACATGATGAACTAATGGGAATGTATTTATGGTGGCTTGGATAGGATAAGATGTTCTAAGGCACCTATGTGATAATGTTTATTGATACTGTTTCATTTCTTAAAACGTATATATATATATTTATAAATACATGTATTAGGAGAACTTGGTGATACCCCACAAAGACTTATTTCAAACACCCTATGAGGGAAATATGTTGTTCTTTTATTATTTATGACTATTTTCCAATTCATAACATAGGATATAAAGTAGATTGGGTCATAGTTTTATAATAAGGAATTATACACTAGGATAAAGTGAGCCTCAGGGATGGTAGTAAGGCATCTTGTACATTTTTATTCTTTTTTTATTTTATTATTTGATTGACTGAATGTGTGATTATTTGATGTATGATTTTATGGTTCCACATGAGAAATTTTTTATATCGTTGTGTTTATTTGTTTATAATTCATTTAATATTTACAATAGATATGGATTAGTTATTTTCTACCTTTTCTTTCCCTCATTTGAGGTAATATTCTCCATAAAATGTGATTTTTGGCCCTTCCACTAGTCGGTAGCCTTTAGCATATTTGGATTCACGTCAGAGTCATGGTTTCTCATTGGGAAGGGATCTAGTGAGGGGTCTCCATCGGGGTTATAACTATCATTATTTAATTTATAAGCGGAACAAAACCCACTGGATATGATTTTCAGAATAAATCAATAATACATCCTTGTGATGACCCTATTACATGGGAGGATATATCTCAACCCACAAAGGTATAATTAATACACCTAATAATCTTTAGATCACATAAACTTGATCGTTTGATTTTAGTGTATATATATTATCATGAATTTCCATCACTAAGGAAAATAAATTTTAATTATAATAATATCATGGGACACTATACCAAATAACTCATTAAAAAAAATCATGGGTAGATATTCCAACATAATTTTGAGATCAGGAAATTGCCTCTTAGTAATTATAGGATTCTCTAACTGTTGGGTTCAAGTTAGTTTAATATGTTTTTCTAATTTATGGACACTTTTTGTTTGATAAATGTTTTGTTATTTTTTTGTATTTATGAAAACTAACCTCACTCTGTCAATTTTAGTGATCAATAAAGGGTTTTACACTCATATAATCAGACACATATTTCTTGAGAAAGTACATCAATTGATATTGTCTGTTTTGAATGATGTTTTATGTGTAATAGTTTTTTAATTGTTATCTTTCAGAATGGATCTTTTTAGAATGGTCCATAAAGATGTATCAGATACTGATTGTCGTTGGAGTTATTTAACATACAAAATCAGATGATTATATGCCGATATTAATGATCTAAAAATCACGAAATAGTCATGATATAATCAATAGTGTTTGGAACTAATAAAGACATCTGATGTAGAGTACCATCAAATGCAGAGCACCAGACTTCCCAAATAGTATCATATGGGACAATTTTTTTGGTTGTAAATCATGTGAGTTTTTGACACCGATGAATCAGAAGAGTTATTGAAACTGTTGCATTAGAGAGAGTTTTTCATATAAATCCATTAGTTAAGTTGAAGACACTGATCCATTGGTTGATATTTAAATAGTTATTCATTATATGATATTTATACACTAATTAATTGGAAGAGATGAAGACAAAAATCCATTAGTTGAGACACTTCCATCAATCTCTCAGATGTGATACAGGAACCAATGCCTCAGATAAGATGTTAAAACTGGTCCATTGAACAAGTTGATTGATACCAATTTAGATGATTATATGTTTGATAAATATTTTTTTATTGAATGCTTACATTCCTCGGACATAGTTTCATCAGACTAAGGAGAATTTTAATATATAATAAAAATGGATAGAACAACAAGACATGTAAAAGTATCTACCAATCTTATATTTTATTTTCATGAATACTTTAGAATATTCAATGATGTTTTCGAATATATTTAGATGGTTTATGGAATTAAATTGGGAATCCTATTATTTTACATGTTTTTAATCAAGTCAAGAGAATCTGATTAATGAATATAGTTTCAAATTGAGATGTTACAAACTATAATTTTCCAAAAAAACACGTATGATGTTCTTATTCAAGTGAATATGGGTCTTACGATGTCATGGGGAATTCATGAAGATTTGAGAATACCTAATAATAATTGAGAAGATTTTTTATGTGGTCAAATGAGTTTCACATGAACAGAAATTTCATAGATCAAGAATTTTTTTAGCATGAAAATTAATTTAAGATTTGTCCATTTCTATTTTTGTGTAACTATATAAATGGGTTCAACTAAAACATACTCTAGCCCATTTCACATTGAAAAGAAGTGTATTGTTAGATTTTTGTCTTTGAATAGGTTTTTATATAGAATAATTAACATGATTAGTGAGAACATGATTCACTATATCGAACTATGAAATTATGCTAATAAGTTCTGCAATAATAAATAAAAATAAAAGAGTTGGGTTTTTATTCTCTTATAGAAAAAAATTAGACTTTTTTAGACCGAAAAATCAGATAGAAGAATTAGACAGATTTATCAGATTAAATATTGTACAAAGTTCATATAAGAAGTTCTTACGTCATACTACGTAAGAATATAAAGAATTGTTATTTTTAAGATTAAAAAGTAAGGTTTTTTGAATAAAAATAGGGAAAATGTTTTTAACCCATTTTTTATGGTTTAAAAATATTTTTCCACATCTTATTTACATATTTCAAGCTAGAAGAAGCATATGCACTATTGTATTCATCATAGTGATAAGGGTATTTCATAATTTTAAAATAAAAAAAAGTTGTTTTGTAGTGTATTGTGAGGTATTTTATTATTTACAAACCATGTGAAGACCTATATAATCTTTTTGAGTAGTGAACCTTGTTAATTTTTATATTCTGTTGGATGTGTGAATGTTTTGTTTTTAGCAAAGTGAAAAATCATTAACAGGATTCCAATGTTGTTTCAAAAGAAAGATAGCATAAATTAAAAATAATTCACCAATTCTCCACCTCCCATTATCATTAATTACATTGATCTTTCTTGATTATTTTTATGTGGTATCAGAATGTAGGTTCATTCATTTAACATTTTCTAAAATTTTATGAGATTTTTATATGGCCAATTTGAATTGTGTGAATAATAAGGGGATTCTAGTGTTTGTTTGAAATATCTATCATACCTATAAATAATTAATATTTCCATATCATATGTCTCATGGTTATGAAGTTATTAATAAAACTACATATGTATATCAACCTCAGGATGAGAGTTTTATTATCACAAATTAGGATAAAAAAATTAGAAGATTAATGGAATAGCTAAAAAATATTTAATTTCTTCACTCTATTGAAGAGAGTTTCATTGATTAATAGTAGTTATAACCCCAAAATTTATTTGGGAATATTTGAAAAATATCAATGAAGGAAGTAGGATGGTGAAGTAGGAAAACATAAAAATATGGAGGTTGGAGTAAAAAGATATCATAATGGGTGAGTCTGAATCTATTGGTGATAAATTTATAAGGGTGAATTATAATTAAAGAACCATAATATATCTTGGCGAGAAGTTAAAAGATTCAACTATTTTTTATAATATGTTATGAATTCTTCTAGATAAGTTAAATAAAAAAATTTCATCTTTAGAAAATATAGATCTTGAAACCCAATATTTGGATGAATTATATGTAAATTTCATTATATATTAAATCATAAGGGATAAAGATATGAAAATAAAATAAAACATTTATTGAGAAATATCTTTCAATGAAACCAAAAAGGGAAAATATTAGTTGACTCTCTATGTTGAAGAAGTTGTTGAATCCGACACCAAATATAATGTTAGTAACATTTTTTAGGAATTTTTTTCTCATGTTCAGACAATTTGTAAAGGGTCATGGAGAAACACAAAGGTAACATACCATTAAAAATCTTTTTTTTTGAAGATATTGGGCATTTTTTATAAACATTGTTTCAAATAAAGGATGAAGAAGAAAATGAATAAGGTGATAAAAAGTTAATAATATCCTTTATGAAATATGTTAAAAAATAAATAACTTATTCCAAGGGGAAAGATAAAAATTTCTTTAAATCCAAAATGTGATGTTTTTTATAAGGATTATGAAGATGATGATAGTGAAGTTGGAAATGAAAAACTAACTGATATTTTTACAGAGAAAAAATTTGTTACTAAATTAATAGATTCTGATATTGTTAGTTATTAAATCAGTAGTTTTGAAAATAGTGTTCAAATAATGTCTTCAAAATATTGTAATACATGAATGATAAATCAAGAATTTTAAAAATTAGTGTTCTATACAAAATAGTTAAGAATTTTTTATTGAATTAAAATAAATGTTTTTTAAAGTGTTTTATCATTTGAATAAATATTTTGAAAAATAAATGAATCAGAAGGAATATTTTTAATAATAAATAAATGTGAAGGAGTAATAATTATACCTTTTAAAACAAAAGTTCTATAAAAATGATCTAGTCTTTAGGAGTTTCAAATGTTATATTTGTAAAATTGGTGAATCTTTTGAGATGTGTAAACCTAAGAAATATAAAAAAAAATTCTTAAAATATTTGAATGAAGAAATTAAGATATTCAGAAGACTATGAAAGATGATAATATTATGCATGTAGATAAAACAAAAATGGTTTAAAAATCATGAGTTTTGAAAATTTCAAAGTCTATATAACATTTTTCTAATGATGGAGATTTTTTTGAATATGGGAAGAAATTAACGTTGAATAATAACATTTCAAAAGATAGCCGAACTTCTGGGGATCAATAATGTACTAAAGTGGAAAATATGAATGTTTTATAAAAATGAGTTTGTAATTCCATCCAGTATGGAAGTTGTAGAGAAAAGTATTCTTTCTATGGATACTACATGTTTTGTGGAGTATTTGGCCATAAAATAAATATGTTTTGGTTTAATAAAAAACACTACAATATTACCACAAGTTATTGGAAGAATATTTTAAGGAGGATCCAATCCACTAAAATGAGGAACTCTGTGAGAGATTTTATGATTTTTTAAATTATATTCCAATAATTGGAAACTATTATTGGAAGATGTGAATAACTTATACATCTTGTAAAAGTTTTTCATCTTTTTTTACCATAAATATTTTCTAGAACAACTCTCAAAATCATTATGTGAAAAAAGATAATGAAAATAAAAATTCATATTGTAGAAATTTATCTCAAAGCTACAAAAGTAAAACAAACTGGGATTTTGGATCATGGGTTCTCTTCAAATATGACATGATATTTGATGATTTTTATGAATAGAATAGATTTTAAAGAAGGAATAATGGCTTTTTGAAATGATGAATCTCTTAGAATCAAGCAATATGATACACTATTTTTTGGATTAAAAAAATTAAAATTTAAAAAGGTAGTGTATGTTGATGAGAAAAAAACACTACATATTAATTGATTCATAACGGATGATGGAAATAACTTTTTTAGAAATTTTTTTTAGAAAAGATTATAATATGGAAAAGGTTTTACAATAGTCTAATATACAAAGGGGAACTTGGCTTAATTTATTGATATTAAAAATTACATTTATCTAATAATGATTGAGGATACTAAATTATGGAATAAAAGGTTGTGATATACGTGTTAGAAGAATATGAGAATGTTAACAAAGAAAGATAACATCTGTGATATTATTTATTGGAAAACACGAATAGATTGGTGGTGTTCCATATGTTAGAATGGTAAAACAGAAAACTTAGTGGATATGAATGTTTGTGTTCATTAAACTCATCCCCTAGAACAGATACATTTTGATATTTTTAGGGAAATGAGATAAAAATCAAATTTTGGAGATAAATTCATAATTTAATTCATTGATTATTTTACTCACATTACATGTATTATATATATCAAGCATAAATTGAAAGATCTCAAATTGTTTAATATTTTCAAGATAAGAGAAGAAAATGAATAGGGATATTCTAGGAATAATTTGTGAACTAATAATGGTGTTAAATAAAAAATAATGAATTCAGAAGTTATCTAAAAAACCCTAGTATTCATCATGAGTTTAGTGCACCATACACGTCACAAGAAAATAGTATTTTTAAAATAAATAATATAATTTTGGTGGATATGGTATATATTATGATAATCAAAAATGAGATTTATCACTATTTTTGGTGGCATGTGATGAATACAATAGTTTACATATAGAATTAGTGTTTCCACAGACCAAATTCTGACATTAATCCTTACGAAAATTTCTCTAATGAAACTCTATGTTTGAAAAACGTAATGTTTTTTAGAGTCCCTCCATCATAAAGATAAAATTTTGAAATATTGGGAAAATTTATCAAAGAGGTGTAGATGGTATTTTTTATGGTTTTACTCATAATGGTACTAGACATAGATGTTTCAACAAATAAATAGGGAAGATTGTTGATTTTTTAATATAAAATTTATTGAAATGTTGATTAAGAAGTTCCAAAAACACATGAAAATGATGAATATGGGGGTGATGAAAATTTATTTTTTGAGAAACATGATATTTATTCGATAAATGATGATTCCATGCAAATAAAATATTTATATTTATCTATTTATTGTGATGGTGATGAAATTTGTATATATCATATTAGGATGAAGAATTATGTGTAACTATCAAACATCGTTGGTGATAAAAAACAAAACATTCGAGTAAGAATAACATTAATGTTTTTCAAGCATAAATATTTATAGTCAATAGTAGATCCCAAATATTTTAATGAATCTGTCAAGTATTTGGAGTGGATTCATTCAATGAATGAAGAGTTGGACCAGATTGAGAATAATGATATTAGGAACATGTACCCAAAAAAATAATTAAAATGTAAATAGTACATTGTGGGAGATCTGAAAAAAATTAGATGAAGATGGTGATGTGATAATAATAAAATCATTATTGGTTCACAAAGGTTGATCATAAATTGATGGAAATGATTTTTATGAGAATTTTTCTCCAGTATCATCATTAGAATCAATTAAAATCTTTATTGTAATTTTTATTCAATGAGGTAATAAATCTTTTCATATGGATGTGAGATCATATTTTCTAAAAATATAACTTCTTAAAGACGTTTATATTGAAATACTATGTGTTTTTTAAATTAGAAAAGATGAAATAAAGCATTCTTGTTGATAAAATCTATGTATGGGATAAAGAAAGATTTGAAAGGTGGGTATTCAAATTTAGATGACTTCTTGAAGAATTTAACCTTTACGAAATGAAGATTTCATAGTAATATATACATAAAATATAATAAGAAGATCTCACTCACTATAATTTTTTATGTTGATGATATTATATTTTATGAAAATGATGACTAAACTTGTGATAATTTTACTAAAGATTTAATGAAATTTTATGAAATATCACTGCTTATTGAAATGAAATATTTTCTTGGTTTATTGATATCACAAAATAAGAAATATATTTTTCTATATCAAGAAGTTTTTGGTAATGAAATTATTATGAATATTGGAATATAAAATTCAAAACCATTTTCCAAACCAATTTTCGTGGGAAATAATTTTTCTTAAGGTGGAGGAGGAAAGGAAGTGGATTCTAAAAAATATAAAAATATGATTGGATGTTTTTTATATATGACATATTAAATTACATATATTTTATATATTGTTAATTTATAGTAATGATTCTATAGACATACAAGATAATATCATACCTTGGTAGGAAAATAAATTCTCAAATATATTAAAGGAACAACAGATTTTGGTTTAAAATAATATATCTCGGGAATAATTGATTTGTTTGTGTATACAGATGTTGATTGGTTAGGAAGTATGGATTATTGAAGATATATATATTACAATTTTCATTCTGGGGGGAATTTTTTTTATTTGGTATACAAAAAATAATAATTTTGTAACTCTTAGGAAGACTGAATATGAATATGTTTTCGTCACTAAAGTTGCAACACAACTAATGTGGATGAACAATCTATTGGAATATGTGGTAGTTGAAGTCATGTTACCACTTCTCTTCTATTGTGATAATCAATGTTCTATAAATATCACTAATAACCATGTGAAACATTCTACATCAAAGAATAGTAATACTAAATATCACGTCATCAAAGAAAATTTTAAACAATTACCCCAACTTTGAATATGTTCCTTTAACAAACTATATTGCTGATATATTCACATAACCTTTACCAAGGGAAGATTTTTATAAACTGAGGTCGGACATGGGTATCCGATTTCTTTCTCTACAATGTTTTTTTATATCTTTGTGTCCCCACTCTCATCTTTCATTTAGATAGTATATTCATGTGTGGAAGGTTATTTCCTAAATCTATCCATTAGTATGGAAATACACTTTTAAAGGAATCATGTATTTAGGGGGGGTTATTAAAAGGTTAAGTTGTGATCTCACCATGTATGTGTTCGAACTATTTTTACTATTTTTTATGTGAGTGTTGGATACATTACTCCTAATTGAAATTTGAAAATTTATGAAGAGATTAATATTGAGAAGTTTTAAGAGCAGGAAATAATAATGTTTAAGAAGATGTTTCATACATAACTACATATGTATATCATGGATTTTTCTATTCAATGATTCTTATCTCTTATACTGAGTTCACTCACTCTGTACTATATTTATTAACAAGTGATCTATAGTTTTAGTTGCAAAGTTTTAATTATTTATGGTTCTTATTTGACAATAAAATCCTAATGGGGATATTGTTGGTACTATGTTGGATGAATTTTTTTTTCGAATTCATGGTTATTTTTATTAAAAAATGTTTTTTTATATTGTATTTATGTAAAATCACCATAGATTTTAAATTATGGTTATTAGATAAAGGGGTTTGGACTTAGATGATAGGAAACAAAAATCATGAGAAATTCCATCAATTGATGTTTTCTATTTTGAATGTTTTTTTTTCTGGGTGCTTTTAATTTCAATCATATATTCCCAAAATTGAGCTTTTGGAAATGGAAAAAGAAGATGTATCACCTAAAATATTTTTCTTAGCAATCAAACATACAAAATCAGATGATTATATAGTGATCTCAATGATCTAAACATCCTGAAGTAGTCATGCTATAACAAAGAGTGTTCGACACTAATAAAGACATCAAATATAGAGTACTATCTAATGTAGTACATTGGACTTCCCAAATCATATCATATGAACTACATTTTTTCATTGGGAAGCAGGAGAGTTATAGTTATCAATAAATAATAAGAGTAATTGTCATAGATCTATGAGATAATTTTTTTTAAATCAATCCATTAGTCAAGATACGTATGTTGATTCATAGGTCAAGATGAAAACATTGATCCATTGGGTGAGATGTAGACATTGATCTATTAGATTGGATACAGACACTAATCCATCAGTTTTGATGTAGACAAAAATCAATTATATGTGATGAAGGAACTAAACCATTGGAGGTGGAGCTAACAATAGTATAGTAGACAAGATGATTGATATTGATTAAGTGGATGATATATTTGACACATATTTTTCATCAAATGTTGAGTTTCATGAGACACAGTTTCATCAGACCGAGGAGTAATATTGAATATATATTTTTTGACCAATTTTAGGACCTAAGTGAAAATTGTGTTTCTTTAAAAAAATATTCTCAAATGGACTTTTTTAGAATTTTTTTTTGAAAATATATTGATGTAGTTCTTTCAACATCCCTTTCAAATTCCAAGTATTAGAATGATATTTCATAATTAGATTTTAATTAAAAAATAAAATTTTATAAAATATCACTTTATATATATATAATGGTTATATATATTCATGGGTATACATACATTAAATCAAACACATACACACAGAGACACACACAAACATATATATATGTATAAATTCACATCAGAATTTGTGAATCTGTGCAATGAGATAAATATCTATTTATATGTGTTTAATTTTATATGATTACAACTAGAAAAATAATCCTTTTTATGTTAGTTTTGAATATATAATAAGAAGTCCTATTTTTATATTTTAAGATATTTATAAATGTGTGAATTTGTTAGAGCTCCTCTGGAACTATATTATTCATTGTTTGATAGGTATTAAGACCCTCAGGGTGATATTTATAATTTATATTATTTTATACATTTGAAATTAGGGGTTGTTTCTTGAGAGGGAGCAGTAGATGGGGTTCAGTTATGTGATATCCTCATTGAAGCTTGTATTTCTCACTATTTGTTGTTTATTCTCATCATTGGTTGTACTCATTTATTATTTACTCACCCTTTCCTTACTTTAAACATGGGAACCCTATTTCTAGTATAGGATAACTTAAATGGGATGATCTATCTTTATACTAACTATTTCAGTGATGTATGTTTACGCACAACTGGATAGTGGCATGATACAAGACCCTTCTTCTATATGCTAGTGATGATTGTTAAAGTTTAACTAGACTTAAAATCCTAGGGTACTTTCGATGATTCTTATTATTCTTATAGTAGATTGACATACGAGGATATAATGGCTTATTTATATTTTCCAATGTTCTTTTATGTGTGGCACCTGATACTGGTCTTTTATATTTATATAATTTTATGTATTGATGTGGTGTCTTTATATATTTTTATTTATATTCAGGTTTTATGATTTTTTCCTTTCTAACACATTGTAAAAATTATTTTAAATTATATTTTTAAATGGGAACTAAAAAGTTTTGTGGACCTATTCAATGTTTTTTATGAGATTAATTACATTTAAAATACCCCAAAAAGTGTCTATAAAATAATTTTTAATGGTTAATGATTTTAAATGTAATTAACTATGAAAACCTATTTTTTAGTAATATTTTCAAAATAAAAATATTGTATCATTAATTTAATGTCTAATATTTTGGTGTGGTTTCTCTCATTAATGCATACTAAGATTTAACTCAATCAAATATATCATTTTTGTTTCTAAATTTCATTTTTCTCTAGGCCAGCATTGAGAGAATTAATTTATTGGTGTATATCTATATTTTATTATTTGGTTTCATTTTATTTTTTGTAAAATTTGGCTTTTAATACTTTATTTATTTATACAAATCTAATTTGTCTTAGATAAATCATATATGAATGGGTCATTCTAGTTTTCCATTAGTTTTATGTTACTCATTTTGCCCTAATTCAAGGAAAAATTAATTTATCTTGTATTTATATGTTGCATTGGTTCTTTTTCACTTGCCTATTAGGGTATAGAACACCCTTTAAACCTTGTTTGGGTTGACTTTGGTGTTATATGGATAGATCAGGATCATTAATGAAAAATAACATCAAAGAAAACATATTCAATTATTTATATGATCATAGGAAATTTCATGACTATCCCTTGTGTTATTAGGGTGTCATGACTGGATCGTGTTAGAATTATATTATTAGGACTCGGGAGGTTTGTCATGAATGGGTTACAGGTCACCACCAACCACGATGGCACTTGATTCACCACGGTTAGTTTGGATCTGAATTTTGTGTTATAAATTTTATTTTATTATTATTGAATATCTATTGAACCTCATTGGAATGGTTATGTTAGCTTAGGGGTGGAGTTGGATTTTGGATGGGACTAAAAAACTGATCAGAGTGTGTGGTTGGTTTGTAAGGATTGAGAAATTGGGATGCAACCAAATTTTATATATTGAGATGTATTAGGAGTTGTTGTGTGACTCTCTTATGGTCCCCTAAACCATGCGGTCCGATCAAGTAAGATTCAATATCCTATTTGGTTTTTATATTGAGACTTATTTTGATGATACATGTTATTATAGAAAACTCAAGGGAGTATATAAATATGATGACATGAGGTTTGGGAGTATGGTGTGTTTTATGATTTAAGTGTTTTATAAAAATTTAATGGTTTTTATAAAATGTTTTAAAGGAAAATTTTGGGAAAATGTTTTAAAAATATTTAAGTTTAGTTGATATTATGGAAGGAATTTTAATTTTAAATTTTATTTAAGATTGTTTTAAAACATAAAAATATATATTTTTTAAAAGTTATATAATTGTTATGAAATTTAATGGGTGGTTTTATTTTAGAAGTTTGATCTCACATGTGGAGTTTTAATTAAAAAGTGTTTTAGGAAGAGATATTTTTTGTTGGATTTTTTATTTTGATTTATCTTGTGTTTTATAAGACATCTTGGTTGTGATTTTGATACATTAACTATTTGAGTTAATTTTTTGTGTTATTTGGTTTTTTCCTCTTATAGAAATCATGGAAAGGGTGGATATATTTTTTTCCAAAGGATGGGTATTTTGATGATTCTATGTATCAATTATGTTAAATCCCTATATTTTTTTTAGCCCTACCAATATATTTAATCAGGTTGTAAGTTCATATTATTTCTTCATATAATAATTGTCTCTGTATTACTAGAATCATTTCCTCCCCCTTTTTTGTGATTCCCTATCTTTATCACTTGTATATTTCAAGAAACTAGTTGAGTACAGTGGATAATCTTGATGTTTTTTTATCAGGGTTGCTCTTGGTTTTGGTATTCATCTTTATGGTGGATTTCAAATAAGTGAGGGATTTTAGGGTCACCATTATTTGGTTGTGATTTGGATGATTTATTAAGAGCATTTTTGGAAAATTGGAGGTTCTTTTGTTCCCTATGACTTAGTGATTATTTTTCTTTTAATTTATATTTTTTGGTTATTTCATTTGGATTTACTCTTTTCTAGGCTGATAATGGGTGATTTCAAGTGAATTATTGGGTAACTAGGATAAATGGCCATTATACACTTGAGAACCTAAGGGTCTTGATTCTCTTATGGTGTTGTATGAGAAGGTGTTGAAGATATGAGGTCCTATTTTACCCAATTCAGTGTGGAGATTCAGGTCTAAGTCCCATGTTGGATCTTGTATTGAGTGTTTTTAGAGTTTCTCCTCTTTTGGGTATGTACATTTTGTAAGAGGTATTTTGGTTTCTTTTGGTGTTATGTGAAATTTATTCTCTTAGGGTGATGTGTCTCTTTGATAATGATGTTTTTGAATCCCCATTTTAGAAAAAATTTAAATAGTGGATAGACTATAATAGGTATCAGTGTTCTATAGTGTTTTAGGTCAATTTTTATTTTGAGAGTTTAAATGTTTTTAGGGCACATGGTTATCCCACATGATTAGTATACCATCAAGAGCATGTTTAGTTGGTTTTGTCTCAAGGTAGAGGCATTATGAATAGTCCGCAGACATTTATTTAAAGCTTGTGGAATCCCAAGAGTAATCTTTCACTATATCTTTTAGTGACTAGTATAATAATCACTGTTTTCATATGGTTTATAAACTCATAGAGTTAAACCATATATCAAGGCCATTTTAAATTTATTTTATTTTCTATTTGGTTTCACCTTTTTTATTTTTTCTTCATTCTCTTTTCATCGCTTCCATCATGCTTCAACCACTTTTTACAGAATCCCTCATGTTCCCTCCATTCCCAGAAGACCCCCCTTATCAATGAAATCCCTCACACGGACCCCCTTGGTTGAGATCACCTCCATACTCCCTCCCCTCCCATTCAATCAAGACACCCCGGGGTAGAAAACATTTCATAGACACACCTCCCACTCATGACACATCCTCTTCAAGTGATTATTTTCCACATTTGCTTGATGATTTCGGGACATATCTCAATGTTAAGGACTCCTCTCACTTATTTTACACTTATCCCTTCATTTTCATTCTCCTCTTTGGGAGAGGTTGGTTCAGCCGCACCTAAGGTCTATGGGATATTTTTTTAATGGTTTTTAGACTATGGGTGGGTTTCTTCATCTTTGTTTGGTTGTCTCTCATTAAAGGAGGAACATTAGAACATGACGATTTTTGGTTCTGCTTAATTTGAGGCAGGATTCGCCATGTCTAATATATAAATTTTATAACACTTTATTTTCTAGTTTTTTTAATAATATATTTAATTATTTATTCCTATTGATGAATGTTAGATTTTTTTTTATAATGTTTTCAAGGTTTTATTTTTTTGGTAGTATGCATGTACTTGGTATTTCATGTTAAAAATGAAATTCCATGTATTTTGAAATTGTTTAAATAAATTTTATAAATTATATTGAGTTATTTATAAATTGTTTTACACCATTTAGGTTAAAAAATAATTGAAAATATTTGTTTGAATATTTTAGTACATATGTGAAAAATGGATTTATTCTTCAAAGTAATTCTAAAATGGTCTTATTTATAACTTTTTTTATAAACTATTTTGTACTTGATTTTAAAATGGCTCATTGAAATTCCATGTATTAAAAGGTATGTTAAAATTTTATGTTGAAAAAAATGAAATTTTTAAAAAACATCCCTTGATATTGATATAAATATATACATACATTATTTATTGTTATATATATATGTGTGTGATTAAAAATTACAGTGAGAATACATGAATTTTTACAATAAGATATATATGTATATAAGTGTGTGTGTGTTTGTGTGTGTCAGTGTATATGACTACATATAAAAAAATAAGTCTTTCTCTCTTGGTTTCTAATTTATAATTGAGTTACCCATTTAGACCTTTTAATAGATTTACATAATTGTGTTTTTGTATGTGGGACATCCTCTTTAAACATGTTTTTATTTTTTTGACATGGATTGTGGAACTGAGGGTTTGATTAAAATTTTATATTATGTTATGGATATACAATTAGGGAAGTTTCATGAGAGGGATTTATAGGTGATGTTGAGTTATTTGATATGATCTATGATTCTCGTATTTCTTGTTTTTATTTTCTATTATTATAATTGGTTGTTCACATTACTTGTTTTCTCACATTTGATTTAGTTTTGTGATGAGAACCCTAGTTCAAGGGTTGGCTGACTAAGATGTGTCAGGCTCCATTTCAACTAATTATTCAAGTAAAGTATGTTTACCCTTCACTATCCAGTGACATGTTACTAGACCTTTCTTGTAGATACTAATGAAGTATATTCAAGGTAAAAGAACCTTATTCTCCCAATTAAGATCCCTTGATGAATATTCTTCTATTGGTATATCTGTATTTGGAGATCCTATAACATCCTTATATATTATTATTTTCTTTATATGAGTGGCATGTGGTACTGGTTTCTTTTATCTGTATCATTTTGTCTATTGATGTGGTGAATTTATGTATTTCTATTTCTATTCATGTTGTGCATGTGAGTTATGTCTAAAACATATTTCAAATTATTTTTAAGGATCATTTGAAATGGGAACTAAAAATGATAAATAGATTGTTATATGTTTTATAAGTGATTTTTATCTTTTAAAATACCAAATAAGTTTGTCTATAAATCCATTTTTTGTTGTTATTGGTTTTAAATATAATTATGTTTGAAATACATTTTTTAATTTCCTATTTTCAAACTAGAACTAAATGAATATTTAATTCAAATTTAATACTTGTGATTTGGTTTCTCTTTTACATGCATACTGAGATTTAGATCATGTCTATCTGTAGTTTTATTTTTAGTCTTTCATTCATCTATTATATTCTCTTGAGATCTTTAACATATTGTGTTATGTCTGTAAAAAAATTTCTTTTACTCTTACACTTTATCCAATTATGATATTACTGATTTATTTATTTCTATATATCTTATTGTTCATGGATGTATGATATGAAAATGGGTCATGTTAGGTTTTTGAGAGTTTAATTCCACTACTTTTACTCTGAGTCAAGGGTGAAATATTTCTCATTATATGTATATGATTTACTAAAACATGTTTCCAATCCATGCATATTTATAATTCCAATATACTCTTATCATGGTAGGCTCAAGCATCTGAAGGGAGGATGTCTTGTGTTACTAATTTCATGGTAGATCAAATTTAATACAATAATTCCTTCATTTACAAAACATTCAATAATACTTACATTTTTTCCAATGTGATTTATCCTAATTATTATTATAGACACTGGCTTCTTAATTATTATATTCACTATAGTAAATTTTTCACCTCTTATAAAAACAATGGTGAGAAGTTTGAGTTGTTTGTTTGAAAATTTTCATCAATTCCACATCTTTCATCTCTAAAAAATCACCACTAGAAGTCTGGTCTACTGTAGTTTTTAACAAGGGGGAGACTATTATAAAATTTATTACTTAAAATATTGGGGGATGTTAGTGGTTGGGAACTACTTAAAAAATTATCTAAAATAATACAAAGTATTGGAAAAAAGTTCTCCCTATTCTAATACAAAACCAAATAATTTGTGTCACACTTTAGGGGTCATATTCCAAGGAGTGAATTTCAGGAAAAAATATCTGAATCTGTGTCCCAGTGTTATAAATTTATTTATCTATGTGTTAGAACCAGATTATAAAATCTCCATTTAAATAGAATGAGAAAATTCTCATCCTAATATATTCTCTATTAATACCATGAAAAATTAATTCCTAAACATCACATTAAAAGTATCAAATAAACTCTAAATAATCTCCATTGGTTTGTCTATTTTTGGGATGCAAGATGAAAGGATGTTAATTTGTATCTCATTATTCCCAAACCTAAGGGGAAATTGTATATATGAATTCTTTCTTGAAAATATTGGAATATTAAATTCCCTAAGTCCAATTCTTTCCAAATTTTGGTTCATTGGTTGGGGTGGAATACGATTACCAATATGGTTCTCATCTCTTTGATTTTAAAGATTCTCTTTCTTAGCTTTATTTTTCTTTCATATGGCACTACTATTTCATTATATCTGTGAAATTAGAAACTTCACTTTAATTGTGGATGATTCCTCATATTTCATGTAGACTAAAGAAAAATAGTTCAAAAATAGAATACAATAGTATAAACAATCATATTTCAATTTTAAAAATAATTAATGTTTATTTATTGTTTCATTTTGTTTTCTTATGGATCCCACATCACCATTATAGAAAAAGACACCAATTTTATGTAAGAGGGCATTAAATAAAATAAAAAATTTATAATTTATAATATACTAACTACTAGATAGTGGTCATCAAGATCGAACCACAAGGAACATAATATAGTGAAAACCAAGAATAAAAAACAAAAACAAAAAAATTTAACCCAACAAAACAAAAAATAGTAAAATAAAGAAGATGGTGGAATGAAGGTATGGATAGAAAATGATATAAAAAATGTGAGACTGAATAAAAAATCAATGAATAAATGAAAAAATAATATCAACGAGAAAGGTGAACATATTTGGATCTAAGGAAAACAAGACTAATCTAAATTGATAATATTGATCTTTCTACTTTCTTCAAACATAAATAGATTTATGAAAAATCAATAAAAGAATAACTTCTAACCACCACACTGTTTCTCAACAATCTGTATTCTTTTATTAACTCACTTAATGATTGAACCTGTCAACTAATACTTGTAGAAAATAATGACTCTATATTTAAGAAAATGAGAAACAATTTTTTATAGGTTATGTACATTAGTTGTTTATTATAGAAAAATAATCAACTTCTATCTCCAATCAGTATATAGAAAATTTTAAGATGAATTTTAAAGAAGAATAAAATTGAGGAAACAAAACTAAGACAATCACACCATATTTATTTTATTAAAACATACCTTTTTTTCAACATTTGGTGAAGAATGAATTAATTTATCATTGCATTGAAATATATATCCTCTAACTCACATATATTTATTTATTAGTAGAGAATATGGAAATGAAAGAATTAGATAATATATAATATGTATAACATACAACCAAGAGAAACATGAGCTGGAACAAGTAAGAGTCAAATCATCTCAATACAATTTCCCTAAATGATTTAGTAATACATATTTAATATATTATGCATTATTTTCAATGAATACATCTATAAATAAGAAAAAAATAGAAAATAAAATTTATTTGTTCCTTCTCTAAAAAGGTTGATTCTCTCTCTTGTTTTATATTCCTCTAATTATTTCCCTTAGAATCCACCCATTGCTCTATGATCCGAGAGAACTATAAAAACCTAGTCTTAATATACCTATAAATTACATCACTTTTTCGTAATACTTAATAAATTGAAAAATAAAATCCCAAAGAGTATATTAGTTTAGTTTCATTAGAAACATAGAAGAAAAAAGTTGGGTACACAAGTGAGAAACATTATCTCCCACTAGGTTCTTCATAGATAGATCCCTACATAGACACATCAAACATAAAAAAAAATTTCATAACCTGTGGATGGAAACATAAAAAGTTGTTAGCTGGGATTCTCATAAAGGATAAACAAGGGAGACATGTAAGATTGAACATGAGCATAGCAGTTTGAGAATGTGATCATAAAATTATAAAATCATACCCTTCATATAATAAGATCAGAAACATAAATAAAATATTTTTAGTTCATAAAAAATTAATCTTAACTAAATAAATAACATAATCCATGGAATAATATCATAGGAATAATACTTGGAATTGTTGAATACATAAACATGTGATGTCATTCCTTATATTTCATGATGCATTGCTAGAACTTATCAAGGCAGTTCATGTGAACTAGCCTAATAGGCGGGACGCACCACCAAACCTAGTCATATTCCATTCCATGTTAGGGATTAGGATTCCCCATATTCACATAATGGATATTTTTTCTTCATCTTTCATCTTCATGGTCACTACACTAACGGGGTAAGACACACTGCCATCCGCAGTCGTAGTCCTTTCTATATAAGGGACCAGGTTTCCCCATCATTTCTTAGGGGATCGATCCCATTGACTTGTTCCACATAATTATCACATGAGATATAAAACAATACCCAATAAATTATAGGGATATATAGTTCCCACCCACCACGTGATAAAATAATACCTACATATATGCTGAAATATAATAAAACATGCATCATACCATGACCCATAAAATGTGATGGGATTCATAAACATCATATCATAACCCATGAAATTAAGTGGGTAATATAAAAATTTAATAATACCATAACATATAGAAAATATATTGGTTTCCTAATCTTTTCATTAAGGTATCACCCAAGAAAATAAGTTGGTTTCAAAAGCATATGACCTGTGGATAAGTAACAGGTGTCATAAGAATCATTCCATCAAAACATAAACTATTTAGGAAAGAATATGAATAGGACCACAAGATAATTTACTATAAGGGAATGAGTAACATCAAAGGATGTCAACTTAGATAGAAAATAATTTTGAAATATAATTTAAATACATTTCATGAAGAAATTATCCTTTATTCTTGATTTTTTTTAAACATAAAATCCTCAGAAAAACATTTTCATGAAAATAAACAATAAAAATTAATAAAGGATGTTTTCAAAACATTATAAAAACATTTTTCTAAGAAAACAAATAAATAAATCATGAAATAGTTTCTAAAATCATTCTATTGAGAATACATTGAAAACATATACAAAAATAATGAAGAAATTTTTAAGCCCTTTTTATTTAAAAATAATTTTAAAACATATATGCAACCCACTAAAACAATAAAAATACTTTTTAAAAAAAAATGAAAACATTTTTCTTTAAAAATATATTTAAAAACATTTTATGGAAGACTTGGTAACCATAAAACATTGTTTAAAGTCATTTTCATTGAAAACCACTTTGAAAACAAAGAATGTACGGAATATTTGGAAAAAAATTATTTCAAAAAGAATATATTTTTAATCTTGTAAAAAAAGCTTCAAGTGAATGTCATTAATGGGGGTAGGTAAATCTATATATGCCAAACATTCCTTTTTCACTGTAAAAATGTTATAAAAGTGCCCTGGAAATAAAACAATATTAAGATTCCATTATTAAAACCACTTTATATTAAAATTAAAAAAATTGGAAAAAATATATTTTAATGATCATAGGATAATATTAGAATATTTTTTTAATCTTATTAGAAAACATTGTGTTGAATGAACACAAATTTCTGACCGAAGAGGGAGGTAAAGTCAGATTTCTTTAAAAAAAATCTCGTTTATATTATATACCAAATAGTGTAAATCGGTAACATTACTTGGATATAATATTAATAAAAATAGTTTAAAAATACTTGTGATAGTTCTTGATTGATGGATCATAATATTTCAACAAAGAGAGAATAATCATAAATAATATCCATAAACAGTGAGATTGTAGCAATTATGAGTTGCCAATTTGGTAACATTTAATCATAACATAATAAAAATAATAAAATTATATGAATCTTAAAATATAAGTAAAATAAGTATATTAATGATATAACATGTCAAATTTAGAATAACAACATTGAAAAAAATATGTTCATAACATGGCATGAGTCTTAAAGAATTAAATTTTAGAACAAATCACTTTACCGATTCGATAACTTTTAAAACATAGACCCCATGAAATAAATATCCTAAAATAGATATGTAATTACCAATAAATATATTTATAATAATCATAGAAAACATCCATGGGTAGAATAAACACCACAAAAAGGAATGGGTGGTGAAAATCTTATATTTCACGGAAATAAAAAAAGAGATAAAATTCCCTTACCTTGTGTCTTGACTCTCATTGTTCTTATAAAAAATTCATATATAATAAATATATGATTATTATAAATCTATAATAAAACTGTATACTTTAATATAATACAATATATTGTTTTATTATGACTTAATATTACCCACTTGTAATGAATTTTATGTAAAGGTTACGCTTTGGGTAAAATTCAATTTGTTTTTCGCATGTGCCTTAATTTCTTATATCTTCAATAAATATACATATTTTATGATTTTAGAATTTAAACCATGATATATAGATAATTTATATTAATTAAATTCTTATTTTAATAATATATATAATATAAAAGTATGAAATTGGATTAACCATTCATGGAGATAGTAGGCCATACGTACGCACAGACGATGTTTATGTCATATTG
The DNA here is from genome assembly GCA_963277665.1 of Viscum album. Taxonomy (NCBI): domain Eukaryota; kingdom Viridiplantae; phylum Streptophyta; class Magnoliopsida; order Santalales; family Viscaceae; genus Viscum; species Viscum album. Next base: position 415,140,322 of record OY728140.1, on the reverse strand, counting down.
TTATATTGTACGAAATAAATGAAAAGAAATATGTGTATACATATATATAATATAATAATAGTATAATAATTATGTAATATATATCATATAATTTCAAAAACCCCATATTTAATACATTACATTCAACGTGTGAACAAATCACAATGCTTTAGGGGACAATAGTCCACACTTCCTCAAACAAAATTATCATATTTACAAAAAACGTTAAGTATAAATACATTTGTGGTAAAATAATTATAGAAAAAAAATACATAATATGTATTATATATATCAAATATAAATAGAGTGGTTATCATAATACCCATTCATTAAAGGTGGTATTGGGAAATTAACAATCATCATTTTGTGAGGCAATAGTTCGTCGTACACATAAACAGTATGTATGTTACCCATTATGTGGATGTGTGTGTAGAATTAAAATAAGACAAAAGATGTTAAGGGAGGATGTTACCTCTTCATTAGGTAACTCCTTTTGGTTTTCACCAAAGGGATTCCTCGGATTGGTTTAATCCTAATGGAGTGATCCAAGGAGGAAGGGAGAGATTTTTGGGAGTGTATTGGGATGATACTATTTAATAATAAGTGGTTTGAGATGTTTGTGTAAGTGGGAGAGTACTTTCTTTTTTATAGTGGAAGGAGAGTGGAACACTCATAAATACCAAAAGGTATTCTTTAATGGGAGGTATACCTTATATAATATGCCTAAAAAGTGTGGAAATAGTATAATAAGGGGTAATAATGTTCTAGAAAAACCTAAAACTCAAAAAAAAAATCATTTTAATAATTTAGTTCCCCAACATCTATTTTTCCCAATTTTATCATTTTGGTTTTTATTAAAGACACTATTTTACTAACCTAAGTAGTTTAAAGAGTTTGAATAAATTAAAGAGATAATTTCATGGAAAATATAAATCCACTTATTTATAAATATGATACAGAAATTAAAAAATCAAAATCTCTTGGGTTTATGAAATTAATTTTTAAACAAGCGCATTGGACGTGAAAAAACACTACATAAACTGGGACCGTTATAAAAAAATTTATACAATCTATGGGATAATATGTTAATTATAAATGATAAAATTTAATATAAATAGACCATATTTAATATATATTAAAATATAAAAACTATATGGAATAATATAGGAATTTTATTAATTTTAAATCTTATAATAAAATAACATTTAATTTAAAATAACATTAATGTCAATTTTGACATTATTTTTTATAATTTTAATTTTAAAATTTAAAAAAAAATATTGTAATTAAAAAATATAATGTTAATATATTTTTAACATGATTTATTCATCTAAAAAATTAATTATAGAAAATAATTTAATCAATTTAAATCACTTTTAAAATTTTCAGTATTGTTTATTTTAGTTACTTATAAGATAAATAATCACTACATTGGAATTTCATAATCATTTCAAGTAACAAAATAATATCTAATATTTATTGATAAATTAATATGATAAAAATATCCAATTTATATTTCATAAGTATATGTATAACCGAAAATATGTTATTTTTTACATATCTCAATGTTTTATAAATGTTAATCATAAATAAAGTTCCATTTTTCTCTTTTTCCCTTACTTAACATTTTATATAAGTAACTTCCATTTAATAGAATCACAATAACCCAAAAAATTCAATCCAAGATGAGACATGGTATAATAATTGGAAGCCATTGTTTTTCAAAAGGATTTCATGTCATTTTGTTCTTTAATATTTTATTTTATTCCCTAATTAAGCTTAATTTTACCTTGATCTCCATAATTAATTTCAATCACTTTCACTAATAATTTGGGTTAAATATTATGTTGATCTTATTAGACAAGAAATTTTATTATAATTAAAACCACGTATGTTTATTTTTCAAAATTCAAATCACAGAAGTAAGACAATTATGTTTAATGCTAATCCCGTAGACGTGACGAGAAAGATTGTTTTTAAATAAAAAATGTTCAAAAGTAAAATATGTTTCTATATATAATTTAAATATAAAAATAATTCTAATTAACTATATTGGATTAATATATGTATAATTGTAAATTTTTTAAATTATTACCAAATTTAAAATTATATTTTACATTAATAATTATTTCTATGATGAGGTGATTTTTAACTGAAATACGGTATTTCTCACTATTCATTTAAAAATGACGTTTCTTAGAAAAAACACAGAAATTCAACCTAATCTAATTTTGAAATTCTGAATTCAAAAATTATTTTTATTTTCCCAAATAATATTTATAAAAGTGTAAAATTTTATACCATTATATGGTTGTAAAATGCTGTCTTTTGTGTACCTCAAGCTTACCCAGTGTTTCATGTACCGTAATACAATCTAATTATTTTTTGTAGAATAAGATTAACTTGGTGTTACACATAAATCAAGCCAAGATAAATTTATTTTTTCATGAAAAAATAAATATAAAGATGATTAAATTAATTTGAAACACATAAAAAAAATCATGGGGTGTTACATTCTACCCCCTTTAAATTAATTTCACTCATGAAATTCCTCTTGGTTATCAAATGATTAATAATTTTATTTAACCTTAATAGAATTACACATACTAAAAATAAAAACTAAAAAATTATTTTAAAAAATAAGGTTTGAATAGTAATGGTTACCCAAAGTAACACATGGTTGGGTTTACATGCAGGAGAACATAGTTGAACATTGAAAACACGGACATGGAAGAGAAATATAACTATCAAGTTATGAAGGAGAGTGATATAGAACTTTATTAGGAGATTTTTATTGATAACTAATCGATAAATCTACAATTATATAAGGGATCATTTTATTCATCTAATCTAATGGTACTAGGATAAACTATTTTGTTTCCAAATACTTTCCCTATAGTTGAATAATTTTCATGAAAAGTTATAATTACATGATTTCATTTACTTTTATAATTAAAATATCACCTTCTGGTAATATATTGAACAATTTATAACTCACCTATTTATCTTCAAAGGAAGTTGAATTTTCTATTCATAAATAATTCACAGATTAATGAGATCCATGAAAACTCAAACCATCTCTCTTTAGTGACCATAAACACAAATTTGTTATATTAGGTTGTACAATATCTATAAATCCTCATGTGGTGAGATAATAATTTAAACTCACAAACATCAACCAAATGTTAACATAAAAATTTCATAAATGTTTAACCTTATAATCCTTCTGAAAGATGAAAATTTTCTCAAAATTTACCCTCTTTATATAACACAAAGTAGATCTTGGTTGTCACATTCCCATCATGTGAATACCTTCATCAAGTATAATCTTGATATATGGTATGACCTGAATTTCCATAAATACTTTTGGAAAACATGAATTCTTTAGTATTCCAATGGATACTAGGTTTATTTCTTAAATAAAAATAAGTTTAAAACTTTATCCAATATGTCATAGACTACTTTATAAACAAATAAATAATCATATCTAGGGTAATTGTTGCTATAAACATTACTTTATCTAAATAAATCATCTCTTCACCCAAGCTAAAAGAAATTTTGTCAAAATCTTTATCACATTAAGGGTTAACTTCCCTTAATAAAAATATCAATTTTTTAAGTCATGGTCACAAATCAAAATACCCCTTTAAACCAATAATTAGAAATAATACTAAAAATAATTATATATTTCATGATTCATATAAATTAATCTTGGATTTTCGAAACACAAATACTCCATTCATCCATCTTTATTCATAAAATATAAATCATGATTCATCAACGAGTTCTTTAATACCTATTTCATGGAATAAGAAATATGAATAATTTTATAAGGTTGTTCATCCTCAATAAAATCATGATTCTTATGTTTAATGTAAACAATATTGGGAGAATATCACATAACTTTCACAAGACATTTCTGGTCTCTTTATCTTCAAAATCATAAACAATACTCATAGAAACATCCTAATTATTATCATGATATTTCCACTAGGTAAATAGAATTTTATAATTACCATCCTTTAAAAATATGAAACATTTAATTCCATAAATGTTTTTTATAGTTACCTTCGTTGAATATAACCAGAACTTACAGGGTGAGAGACACATATAATATAGGAAACCCACATAATCATGAAAAAAATATGTATAGGAAATCTAAATAATGACATATTCCTTAATCTATGACACCCTAGGTTTATCCTAGGTTATTTATAAGAAACATCCATTTTAATCCTTAACTATGGTTCGCAATGAGTTTGTTAATCTCCAATTCATAACCCCAGGGAGTGTCATACAATGTGTGTAGTAAGGCCCATTGTCTATAACTGGTTATACATTGTTAGGACCAACACACGTTGTCAGAGTTATCAATCCTAGGTACATATGTGACAGAACCACATTTACTTTTAGTATCTGGATTGGAATATATTTCTAAGAAACCACTCAGTCTTTTTATTACCAAAATTCGAGGATATTTTCCTAAATGTTAACTCATCCTTATACTTGTCTAAAGATACATCCCTAGAAATATTCTTAGAAATATTCCATGGATTATCACTATTGTTTTCTAATCCTAGTTTATAAATGTTGACAAAACCTTTTATCTGATACCAACTTTAACGTCCCAGTATAATCATACATATACATTACATCACATTTGTTAAATCCTTAATACATTACAAAAAATGGAGGCCCAAATATCAAATTATTTTATTGGCTTTGGAACATAGAAACATAAACACTAGTACATAAGTGAGCTATGTTATCTCCAAATATTTTCTTCATGGATATCACCCTTCTTAGACACATTAAAAATAATATATATCTTCAAAAATTGTGGAAGGAAACATAAAAAGGGGTTAGATCAGATGATTAGTAAGGGTAAACACGAGAGATTTGTAATCATAAATGTGAGAATAAGGATGTGAGAACATGATCATAACATTATAAGATCATACCCTGCATATCATATGATTAGAAGCATGAATTAATGAATGGTAGTACATAAGGCATATATCATAAAGAAATAAATAAAATAATCCATCAAAGTATACCAAAGGAATAAGACATGAAATTTTTGCATATATATACCTGAGATACCATTCCTTATAAGTCAAGACACATTGATAGAACTTATCAAATAACAACATGGTAACTTCAACTTCTGAGTTGGACACTCCATCAACCCCAAGCGTAGTCCATTCCATGTAAGGGATCATATTTCCCCATCTTAACATAATGAATTGTCTTTCCCCATATTCTATATTCATGGTGACTACACCTATAGGGCGGGAAACACCAACACTCCTAGTCACAATCCTTTCCTTTTAATGGATCAGTGTTTCCCATCATCCAGGAGTGGATCATGCCTATCTACTTGTTTCCATTCATTATCTCATGAGATATAAATATTTACCCAATTCATTATAGGTAGATGTATTTCCCAATCAACACATGATAAAATCATATATTTATGTGCCATAAGAAAATAAGAAATACCTCAAACCATGTCCCATAAAAATAGAGGGTTTTCATAACCATTGTATTATAACCCATGAATTGAAATGGGTATCATAAAATTTTAATTATATAAGAACCTATGAAAAATATATAAGCTTTAAAATTATTTCATTAAAGAATAATTTGTGAAATGAAGTGGGCTTCAAAATCATCTGACCCATGGAATAGTAACAGGTGTCATGAGAATCATTCCATCAAAACATTAACAATTCCAAAAAATATATAAATGGATATTTTGGATTAATTCCCAGAATTACTTGATTAACATCAATAGATGTCATCTTTTATGGAAAATAACTTTAAAACATCTTATAAAAACTTTTCTTGAGGAAATTATCCTCTCTTCTGGAAACATTATTTTTAATATATAAAAAATTTTGAAAAAAAAATTTATTGATAATAATAATGGATAAATTATAATTCCTATTTTGAGATCATTCTAAAAACATTTTTCTTTGAAAACATTGAATGTGATTTTGAAATAATATCATCGAAAATACTTGGAAAAGTTATAATGATATCTTGAAAAAAAATTGAAAACCTTTTTTCAATTATAATACTTTGAACACTTATAATAAAATCCTATAACATTTGTTTATATACTTTTTTTAAACATAATAAATTTTGTTAAAACTGTTTTCTTTAAAATTGTTATTGAAAACATATTAGGATGCCTTAATAAACATAAATGATTTTTGAAAACCCTTTTCTTTGAAACCCACTTTAAAAAATGAATGTAAATAATATTAGGAAAAAAATATTTTAAATAAAATAACTTTTTAATATTTTAAATGAATATTCAAGGTAATGATGTTCCTGATGTCAGGTAAATCTATGCATGTCAAACATTCCTCTTATGCCGTAAAAAGGTAAAAAAAATTCCTCAATTGAAAAACAACAATAATATTCAATTTTTAACCATTGTGTTTAAAATAAAAAATCAGTAAAATTATATTTTAATTATCATAATGGAATAGTCGAATATTTTTTTAATCCATTTAGAAATATTGGTTTTGAAGGAACATGGATTTTCAACTGAATAGAGTGGTAAAGTCATACTATTTTAAAAATAAATTCTTGAATATCTTATGTTCCAATGATTAGAAAAAATGGTTCCATTAATTGGATACAACCTTAATAACAATATTTTATCAAAATTAATGACATTTCATGAGATATGTATCAAAATATTACATTAATGAGAGCATAGTCCTAAATAATCTTGATAAAAAGTGAGATTGTTGCTATAAACCATTACCAATTTAGTACCATTGAATCTTAATAATATGGAAATAATAACATTAAATGAAGCTTAACATATCATTAAAAGAGTTATATTCATTATATAAAATGTCAAAGGTATCATATAAACCTCGTGAAAAAATATATAAGTTCATAACTCGGCATGTGTCTCTAAGAAGGAAAATTAAGACAAATTCACTTTATTGATTTGGTAACTATTGAAACATATACCCCATTAAAGAAGTATAATCAAATGGATATGTAATTACCCATAAAAATAATTATAAATATCATAAAATACATCAATTTGAGGTATACAAACCACAAAAAAAGAATGTGTGGTTAATAAATCATGTATCTCAGAGAAATAAAATGTGAGATAAAATTCACTTACCTTGTGTCTTCACTCTCGTCACACTCTTACAAGATTACTATATAATAAATATAAGTTCATTATATATATACATAATATAACTATATTATTATATTTAATACCATATATGGTTTTTATGATGACCTTATATTACCTGTTGGTTAAAAATATCATGTTAATGTTACCCTGTAAGAATATTCGCTTTATTTTTCACATGTGTCTTTATTTTTTATATCATTAGTCGTTATACATATATCTTGATTTAAGGAATTTAAATCATTCCATAAATTAATTTTATATTAATTATCATTTATATTATCAAAATCTATATAATATATACATATGAAATGAAATACACTGTTCTTGGAGACGGTTGGATGTATGTACACATTAACATTATTTTCATCTTACTGTCATATAGAAAGAAAAAAATAAAATACAATTTGTCTATATTTGTATATAAAATCCTTTAATTTTTATTATTATTTAATTTTTATTATATAAGATCACTAATACCATCATTGATATATTCAATGTTGTGTGCTAACAAATCACATTACATTGAGGGGGAGGTAGTCCACACTTCCTCAAATGAAATTATCATATTTACAAAAAATTGAAAGAATAAATATATCTGTGGTAAAATAGTTAAAGAAACAAAAAGAAATAATAAGTATTTTATATATCATATATAAATAGTGTGTTCATCATAGTTCCCATCCATGGAATTTGGTAGAACAAAATAAAAAATCATTGTTTCATGAGCTAGTAGTTCGTCGTACACAAAAATAGTATGTTCGTTATCAATTAGATGGATTTCTATGTAAATTTAGCTAAAAATATTATCATAAAAACATAAAGGTATATATAGGATAATTTTTTAGTATAATCATGGAATAAGGATAGTGTATGGTGTTGATAATTAAAAAAATAAAAAATGGATTTTGGGGGATGATGTTACCTCTTCTAGGGGTAACTCTTTTTGGTATTCACCAAATGGATTACATGGAATTATTTCTACCCAAAGGGGGATTCCAGGAGGTATTTAGGTATTTTGGGAAGATTATTGGGAAGATCATGGATTATCCTAAGTGTTTTGAGATGTGTGAGGAAGTGAGAGAGTGCTTTCTTTTGTTTAGTGGAAGGGGTGTGGCAATCTTGTAAATACCAAACGATATTCATTAATGGGAGGTATACCATACCTAATGTGCATAAAAAATGAAACAATAATGGTTAAAAGGGGAATAATGGTTGATAAAAACATCCAAAAAATAAATTTTCCTGCTTTTTAATAATTTGGTTCCATAACTTCTATGATTCCCCAATTTTCACATTTTGGTATTTATTAAAGACACTAGTTTTTTAACATATGTAGTTTAAAAATTAAGAATTAATTTAAGATTTATATTTTTTAAATATATATTAACTTAATATAAATACTATAAATAATTTAAAATATAAAAAATCCAATCTATTATGAAATTGATTTAGAAACAATCGCATGTGATGTACAAGAACACTGCATAAACTCAGATCGTGCTAAAAATGTTTTTATAATCAATGGGTCAATGTGTTAATTATAAAAGATAAATTATTCACATAATAGACCATATTTAATATTTATTAAAACTTAAAAATTACTTAAATAATATAATATTTTTATAAATTTTAAATCATTTAATAAAATATCATTTTTTGTAAAAACACATTAATGTCAATTTTGACATTATTTTTTTAATAATATTTTGAAAATATAAAAATAATATTGTAGAAAAATTATATTAAGTTAAAAATATCGTGAAATGATATATTCATCTAAAAAATAATGAGAGACAATAATTTAATCAATTTATTTGACTTTTTATATTTATAGAATCATTTGTTTTTATTAATTATTAACCAAAACATCATTACCCTGGTGTTTCTTAAGAATTTTATGTAACTAAATCATAAATAAAAATTAATGATAAATTATTATGAAAAAATGTCCAATTCATATTTAAAAAGGTTATGTATAACCTAAAATATGTTTTTTACGTATCTGAGAGTTTTATAAATTTTAATTGTAAGGAAAGTTCACCTTTTAAATTTTTCCTTACACAAACATTTATATAGAGAAATTCTATTTAATAATATCACAATTACCCATAAAATTAAATCAATAGTGGATATAGTCAAATTATTTTCATCCAATGTCTTTTAAACATGTTTCCATGTCATTTTGGTCCTTAATATTATGTTTTTGTCCTCTATTAGCATAATTTTTCTTTAATTATGGTAATTAATTATAATCACTTACACTAATCATTATGGTCAAAAATTATTTTGATGTTATTAGAAAAAAAATATTATAATTATTATAACCGTGTTTGTAAGTTTTTCAAAATTCAAATCAGAAATGTGTAAAAATTAAGCTTAATGCTAATCCTACAGACGTAGCGAAAAAGTATGTTTTTAAAGTATAAACGTTCAAAATTTAAATAAGTGTTTATATATAATTTAAATATAAAAATGATTCCAATAATCTAAATTGACTTAATATATGTATAATTGTTTTATTTTTTACTTTATAATCTTATTTAAAATATAATTTATCAATAATAATTATTTAAAAAAATAGGCAGTTTTTAAATAAAATACATTATTTTTCACTATTCATAAAAAAATGATGTTTCTCAAAAAAATAATAAAAATTAACCCTAAAATAATTTCAACATTTTGAATTAAAAAATTGTGTTCATTTTTTAAAATAAAATTTATAAAAGTGTCAAATTTTCATTTTTTTTAAACAAATATGGGTGCCATTAAAAGGGGTAAAACTCGATCTTGCGTGTATCGCAATCTAACTCAGTTGTGTTTGTACCAAAAGATAATATTAGTGTCACATGGAGAATAATATTTATATGGTGTTTCACATAACTCAAGAGAAACAAAATTGAGTGTTTCATGAAAATAAAAGAAAATATTGAAATATTAAATTTATTCGAAAAAAATTCACAAAATCTTAGGTCTCTATAAGCACCCTTAGAGGGGAGGGGTGAATCTGGGTGTCAAATTTTTATATAAAATGATGGATTTTATTCCTAGGTTGGTAGAAATTTTTTAAACTTGTCTGAATGAATCCTATAATAATTAAACATTCACTTACAGAGAGACAACACATAAGTTTTACATGGTTCACCACTAAGGGCTAGTCTATGGATCATATGCCAACAGTGTGTCAACCATACCTATGTCCACTAAAATTATTTAATTTTTATGTAATTTAGAAGTTAAAAATAGTCACTCTATTCTAGTAACACTGCCTTTAAAAGGTTTTAGGGACCTCACAATACCTCCCTTAGAACAATCTCGTAGACTCACCCTAACTCACAGCTTTGGGTGAGGTTTTAAATAGTTTAAAGACAAGAAGGTCTCTTTAGTGGATTGTAATTCAATTTTTCGTCCTAGATTATCAATGTAATATTCTTTCACTATATATATAGGTTTATTTATTTTAAATCCCCGATCAAACAAACTAAACATTCAAAAACTTCTAATCGTGAAATGGATGCACTTGTGTGAAACACATGAACTTGTACCAAAAATTTTAATTTGATGTCCCAGATAAATTTTTCACAACCAAAAAATGAATTTCACATGGTCATTGATAGTCACTCTTTCACATTTTCTTGATAAAAACAAGGTATACTCTATGCATAATTTTTACTTCACGTAGCTCTTCTGTGTATAACACTTTCACACAGTCGAGACACCGGATCATCATTTAAAAATCTATTTTTGAATGAAGGGGGAGGCAAAAAATTTATAAACATGGATGAAACTGCACAAATATTTTTTTCTATCCTACCTCTATATACTAAGATGATAGTTTGATGATATATTGGGTGTGTAAGAGTATCGTGTGCCTACCACGGTGTGCATATTCCCTATGTCGTGAAAATTCACCTTTTGCACAATTTCAACTTTTGTATAGGGATAATGCCTTTTCCATATTATTATGTGATGGTCCAAAAACATCACTTGTTTTAATTATTTTTAATGAACTTCAACCTTTCATGAAAAAATTTAAGTTTACATAAAAAAGTTTCCTTTTTCAAAAATAACTTTCTCAAACCTCCCATGTTTGTACCCAAAAAAATTAGAAACACTAAAAATAATTCCACCTTCAATAATGTATACCTCTTGTATAGTAAGATCACTTGTCATATAAAAAGAGTGTATATTGAAAAAAAAACTAGACTTAATTTCTAGTTGTGAAGTTACTTGGTTCCAATAATATCTCTCTTTGGAATTGATGCCAATATGTTAGAAAACATCAATAATTAACCACAATAAAAAAACATTGAAAGGCAAGAAAAGGAACATCCAAAAAACTATGTCTACAAGGAGAAATTTCAGTGTAAAAAATAAGGGAATCATGAATTGGGTTCTCAGGTTTTATAATACATAAATACGACTATGATATGTTCTAAAAAATTATTTTCTCATAACACCTAATTAATATCATGTCATAGAAGCATTTCATGGTTTGTCCAAAATCTTCAACCAAAAAAAATATTATAACCTTTAATTTCCCTATTATAAACCTTTTAAAATAACCCCAATGAACCTATATTTTTACTTATAGATATCATAAAAATTCCCCCAAGAATGTATATCACCCATAGTCTTGGGTCTCTTTGAAAAATAGATTTAAATATTTAATAAATATGGAGATAGGGGATGAAACATTACATCCTCATGCACTAGGAGGTGGAAAAACACCAAGTTTCAACCTATGTTTCTTGACAATTTTGGGTACCAAATTATTAGTCAAAAATTTTTCCACATGTTTATTAGTTCCAACATGGTCCTTTATAATCAAAGTAATTTCAGAAAAAATTGATGAAGTGATATCTGAGCTCAATATGGTTGGTTTGTGAGTGATAAAGTAGATTTTTAATTAGATCAATCACACTATTATTATCATAGTGAATTAAAATTGTTTGTTTCACCTCATCTTCAATATAAGTCAGTTGTTTCTTTATCCTCAGTAGTTGAGGTCTTTTATTTTTTTAGATATATACACGGTTTTAGCCTTACTAAGAGAAATGATTTCCTATTTCTTCTTCAACCATCCCATAAATGTTTTGACTATAAATAAATCAAAACCACTTTTGGATTTTTGATCCACCACATATCCATTTAAATCATTATTTGAAAATATCATAATTCATTATATCTTCCCATTCCAAAGTATAATCCAAAACTAAGTTTACTTTGAATATACCTCATGATTCATTTGACAACTTCCAAATGCTCTTCTATTAGATAACTTTGAATGTAGAACCCTATGAATTTTTCAAAGAATATATATTGATGTGTATTAGTGAATAATATAAATATTCGAATGAATCTCTTATATAGGGTAGGACCTATATATGTCACATCCTCATGATTTCCATGTTTTCACCCAACCTCAATTGTAGTTGAAAATGGTTAGGAGTCATTCATGTTCAATTACATAAGTATCTCTCTTGAATATATTTATAGATAAATGAAGTTGTAATCCCTCTTCAAAATCACCTGAATTTGTAACAAGTATGTGATTTCACCAGTCTTGGGAATTTAAAATTCTTATTTAATGTGATTAAAAAATTATTCCATTGATATCTACCTGTTTCCACAAAAAATAATACCTTCCACATACCAAAGACACATAAATTAATATTTTAGAGAATTCATCACATAGATATTATTGTTGACACCTAATTTTTATGTTCATTATTCCAGAGATAAGCATAGAGTCTATAATACCACCCTCATGGTGATTATTTAAGACCATAGATATCCTTATTTAATCTACAATCCTAAAATCCATCATTTCCAATAAAAAATAGCATTGTTTTTTTCAATGTAGACTTCATATTCAAGAACTCCAATTAAGAATGGTATTTGAACATACATATGATAAAATATATACTCTATCATAATTTCCATTTCAAGGAAAAGTTCAATCAACTCTAATGTAGCTACTGAAGAAAATGTTTCTTCAACATCAATGTCGTCAATCTATACATAGCCTTTACACACTATGAATTCCTTATTTTTTATCACATTTTCAGAATTATAAAATTTATTTTTAAAGATTCACTTTTAACCAATCACAATGTGATTTTCTAGTATCTTAAGAATATCTCATGTTGATCTGTTTTCAATCTAATCGAGTTCTACATTCATAGAGATAACCCATACTTCATCCTTTGCTACTTCTTCAAATGAAATTGGTTCCAAAATTTACAGGAAAGAAAAATGCATTTCATCCTTAATTATATCTACCTATATGGGTGAAGTTTAATCACCAAGGATGTTTGATTGAATTTTTTATACTCTTTTATTTCTCCTGTTATGTTTTTATGAGGTTTCACCGGCCTTGGTTTCCTCTTCTGGTTCTTCTTCTGAATCATTATAATTTTGTGAGACCTTAATTTTATAAAAACCTTCTACTATTTCTACATTTGAATCCATCACTTTTCCACTTTATTCTTTGTATTCTATCATATCATCATATAAGCTTCTATATGTATTTATGGTTCTATCTTCAATGATCATTAAATCAATACTTTCCAAAATTCTTCCCAAATGATGAATGTAACATTTTATTCTTTACTCTTATTTTAATATCCAAGGAATATTCCATCATCTTCAATATCCCCATACATGTGATGATTACCTAATCTATTTTAGATGAATCATTTACTTCCAAAAACGTGAAAATTCTTTGAAGAAGGTTTATATACATACCATAACTGATATAGTGTATTATTTTCTCCCATAAAAACACATGTTTAATTTTGAGTGTATTCTAATACATAAATAACCACATTCTAGTAATGATGAGAAATAAAACACTCAACCAATATATTTTTTCTAGATTGTTCACCAGGAAATTTTTGTGTTCAAAAAATCCATTTTTGGTGGGGTTCATAGTGAAACCACCTCTTGATTTATTCCATTTTTTCCAGAAAATTTTCAAATTCAATGGATGTGTATTCTTCTCTATTTTAAGATCATAGAATATTTATTATGTGGATAGTTTTACTATCATCTATTTTAGGTGAACATTTCATGAAATTAACCATTTTTTGTTTCCTTTGTATAATCTTTAGAGAATCCATTACACTATAATCATTATAAAAATAATTAAGTACCTCTATCCATATGTTCTGAGTAATTTTATTACACCACATACGTATATGTGGATATGATCAAGTAGATTCGATTCCCTTTTTCTTTGGATTATATGAACTCCTGACCATCTTTACCCTCATTCATGAATAACATCTCTATCCCTGATCATGATTCATATTTGGAATGTAAAAAACTATCTTAATATTAGTTATATTTTCCATGATCTTTTGATTTATGTGACCTACCCTCCGATGCAACAAATTTTTTTTTCTTCAATTTTTAAGTAAAAAATGTTCACTTTACTATCAACCTGGTACAAATTACCATTTAACATACATCCTATCCTGATAGAATTTCCTATATTTCATTTTATAGTGAATCCATTCTAATTAAATGTCACTATCAATCATGAGTAATAGATTTAACTCACATTTAGGATATTCTAATACAAACAGTCTACATATATTACTTTAATTTTCCATAGATTGTCATTTTCCTGTTTTATACTTCTACAATATTTTATCTTTTGAAGAGCATCGTTGCAAAATAAAAATGTTTCATCTAACATTTTCTCAAAATTATTCAAAAAATATGTGTTTCCTATTATGTTGGATGAGAATATTTTATTAATAATCAAGGTGATACTATTCTTTGTAAATTTTATAGCTATTTATACAAGGTTTTCCTTCTAAATTTTCATCATTTCCCTCCATGAGATACTTGATTGGGTGGTAGATAAAGATGAAATTTACAATATCATTATAATATACATGGATTCATCGTACTCATATTCTTCTTCAATAAGATATTACTTATTTAAAAGAGTAACTTTTCTTGATTGGTGGGTATTGACTTTTCTCTATGTTATGTAGGCAATGTTCTAACTTTTTCTGTTCCTATAGTGAATGGATTTATGTACATATTTAGAACTACGAAAAAAATAAATATAAACTATTAATTATATATGATGAAGGATGTAGTCTCATTCTTTTTTGTTGACTTCCAAGTGATTCCCCATTCAGATATCCCCTTTCCTCTTCACATTATGACATCGTATGGCCCAAAAATCCATAGAATGGACATTTCATAAGATTAAATATTTTCTCAATTACATTCCTCCTCATGTACCCTTATTTTGTAAATTTATTTGAGTAGTTATAATCTCTATATACCTAAGGATAATTTTTAGATCAAATTTCTATTTGATTTGAATCTTTCTTTGTTATGACATCCGGGGACTTTGTGATATGTCCATATTTATCATTCTTTTTATTTTGGATCATCTTGTTTCCATCCTTTGATGTCTCATCATTAAAACCTATTCCGTATTGTCCCATTACTTTGGATCTCTGATAATTCATGTCCTTCAATATTCCTTCATAACCACAATAAGATATTTAACATCTATACATCAAAGAATCTTCCAAAATATATTTTCTTATTTCTTTCCCTTGATTTTGATTTAGTTTCTAATTTACTCCTTATAAAAACAAGTTCTTCTTAATGTACCTTAACTATATTTACCTTTTCATATAGCTCGGATGTAATGTCATTGATGAATATTTCCTACTCTTAAATCCTAATATTAAATACCCCAACTTTGTTTCAATTTTCAAATCTCTATAAATTTTATTCTTCCACTACATCATGTCAATCAATTTTTTCATCAAACTGATGATCATACTTTGATGAATCTTCTAGAATGGCTCTTTTATTTATATTTATTTTTCTTTTAATTTCAATATTATCATGATAAGCCTCATGATCCACCATGAGATCAAAAAAAACTGATCAACTGGTTATCTTTTTTAATTTAAGGTTCTAACTTTTCAACTATATCCATCATGAATGGTTGAGTTTCTTATTTATATAATGGTTATGCATCCTATAGAAATCCATTATTAACAAGTTATTATTTACATAAAAAACTCTTCCTCTATAATTTCGTCCTGATATGAAGTCTCCCATTTGGGGGAACCTTTTCCAAGGCTTCTCCATGACTCCTACTTCAATTTCTTCACCATTGAACTTCCTTGACCACTAAGTGGCAATGTACCCAACTAAAACACATCAAAAAATATCCCTAGGATGATTTCCTTCAAATATATTTTTTAAACTCTTTAATTTCATGGAAGAAAAAATATAAATAATTTCATCTTCATTGCTATCATCATCAACACTATATCTTAAAATCTCATCATTTTCCATGGCCTTGAATTCTATTTCTTTCATAAATCAAGTTGTTGCATCTTCTAGTTTGAATACAATTCTAAATGACTCCAGACTTCTTAGAAGATATTCAAGTGAAATTTTAGACACATCTCATTCCTCAACGGATGACACTTTTGGCTTCTACAGAGCTGGAAGCCTTCTTAATATTTTATACATAATGTCAATATCTTTAATTTCTTCACCAAGTCATAAACTTTCAACATAAAAATTATATAATTCAATTAGAAATGCAATTTTTATTTTCATCAGTAATTAATTTCATACCCTTGAAACTATTGTGAAAAAACATGGATTTTTTCCACCTTTACTTTGTGATCACTTTTGTATGAATTTTTTAGTTTCTCCCATATTGACTTTACTGAATTTAAACTCATAAAATTCAAATAAATTTGACCATATAGTGCTGCATAAAAGGAAATTTGTACTTTTTCATCCACATCATGAATTTTATTTTTTGTTTCGTACATAGAAAGACATGTAACATTAGTGACGTAAATCCCCTGGGCAATGGGAAAAAGAACTTCAATACCAAGGGATCTCAAATGAGGTCTCATCATCCCCTTCCCAATATGAATGTTTCATCCATAATTGAGGGGAAATCCCCTACAATTAAATAAATTCTTCATGAAAACAACATAGGAATTATTTAACTCCAAAAACCTTCACCATCTGATACCACTTGCAGTACACCGAAGCACCCAGAGAGGGTAAAGGTGAATCAGGCGGTCAATTTTTTTTAAAAAAAAATGGATCCTATTCTCAATTTGGTAAGAACTAGTTAAACCTATTTAAAGGAATTATATATTTATTAAAAATTAAAAATATAGAGAGAAAACATATTAGTTTTAATTGGTTCACAACTAAGGGTTAGTTCATGGTGCATACGCTGATAGTGTGTCAGTAAAACCTGAATCCACTAATACTAAATAGTTTTTATGGAGTAATTAATTCCAGAAAAATCACTTTGTTCCAGGAACACTTCCATTACAAGGATTTATGGAAAGTATACTTCCTCCCTGAGAACAGATCCATTTAATCCTCTTATCTCACTGTATTAGGTGAAGTATAAATCAATTTAATGACTTGAAGGTCACCTTAATGGATTGGAATTTAATTTTGTTTCCTTGAGTAGAATGAGACTCTTCTTTCACCATATATCTGAGTTGGTGACCTTGAAATTCCTTATCAAAGAGATAAAATACTCAAAAAAAATATAGTCACACAACTTAAGAACTTGAACCCATCAACTGTACTTATGCACAAATTTTTTATTTTTCATAAAAGATAAGTTTCAAACAACCCTTATCTTTCATGTAACTGAAACATGATTCTCACATGGACTTGATTGACATAAGGAGAACTCTACGTGTAAGTCTTACTGCATGCAACTCTTTCATGCAAAGACACTAGATCTTCATTAGAAAAGTTAATGTTTGAATGATGGGGTGGCCGCCTATTTATAAACATGGATGACCCTACACTAAATAACATTGTGTTCCTTCCAACATCCACTCAACTATTATTTTGAATTAATTTTTGGTGCGTAATAGTTTTTTAAACATTCCACGGTGCATATCATTCCTTTTTTATTCAAAGTC
Source organism: Viscum album (assembly GCA_963277665.1). Lineage (NCBI taxonomy): Eukaryota > Viridiplantae > Streptophyta > Magnoliopsida > Santalales > Viscaceae > Viscum > Viscum album. Next base: position 415,122,202 of record OY728140.1, on the reverse strand, counting down.
ACTTTTTTATCAATTTAATCATTTCCATAGGGCTTATACATTTTTAATATTTTCTTGTAATTGACTAGAAACATCACTTGGATGCATGTTTTTTAATGACCATCAAACTTGAACACAAAATTTTCATTTTACATGAACATGGATCCTTTTTTAAAAACAAATTTCTCCATCCTCCAATTATTGGACTGCAAAAATTAGGAAGAAACTAACAAACAATTACACATTCAATACTATACACATATGGTACTACAAGATCACTTATCATACAACATACCTGATCAACTGAGAGTATATGGACAAAAAAACTAGACTTTATGTCTATTTATGAAGGTCCTTGGTTCCAACACTTTCTTCATGTTTTCATCTATCATTCCACAGAAATACTCCCAATAAGTTTTATAAAATATCTCTTTTCCAATGTCTCAAATTAATATCCAAAAAAATTAAAATATTATTCATCTGGAGTCACTTCATAGCTAGTTAGTCTATGTGGTTGTAAATGCATCATCATTGAGCTTCCCTATACGAAAATGAATGGCTCATGAAATTTTCCATTCCAACTAATTAATACTTTCATAAGCATCTAGATCAGTAGGAATATAAACACCCTATTGATTTTTATTTAGCATAACTTCAACCACAGTAAAGTCATGTTTAATACTATTATAAACACAATTCCAACACTATTCATCTTCTATTATATTATTTACAAAAATCGGGATCATCCATATTTGATCCCTTCCAAATCTTCCTAACATAATCCATCTATAGTCTTCACACTCTATCTCACATACATTCACCACTTCAATACATGACCAACTACTATGTCACTCAAGAATTCATTATCTTGGTTTTCATTAGATTATTGTTTTCACATCAAATTAAATTTTAGGTGGACACATTCCCTTCACCATTCATCATAGGAAAAGGGGTGATAAGGTGTTGTGCATTCATTTTCATCCTCAAAACCATGGTAGGGTAGAAATATATGGATGGTTTACCCATAAAGAAATAATTGAACACATTTCTTGATTCAAATATCTGGTATGTTCTTGCAATTACCCCAACTCAAAGCTGGAGTAGACCTAACAATGGGTTCTTAGGTTCACGTGAATCCCTTTTTTGACTTTGGGGATATAATATATGTTTATTTATATTTTTCTGTGATATTCTATCTCATATGGTTATCTTCAAGATTTACTTAACATCAAATATCATCATTCAATTTCAACTATCATGTTCATGTACCCTTTTTTGGGTATAACTCTATCAAGTTTCACATCAAAGGCTGGATTTGAGATTCACCTCTCTTTAATGCAAGATCAGATCAAAATTTTATTCTTTTTTATGATGCATTTTGGTGTTCTTCATCTTCAATTGGTGAATCTTAGCCTCCCTTATGTAACACTTAGATCATAAGTATCGGTTATTCTCTGAGGTCATAGGTCATTCATGAAGTTTATATCTTCATATAGGCTTTGAAAATGACAATGTCATTTGAAAATCCAATCAAATACTTTCAACTATTTTCGAGATTCCGGATGTAGTTTTCTTATATCCACAGAGATGTGTTTTATCTGTCTAATCACCTCTACAATCTTGGTTGAATGGTGCATCTAGTCGCCTTGATCGATGCCTAGCCAACGTTCATGCTATTTCTTTGTTCTCTAACTCCAAGGTAACTCACCTCATGCGGGGTCTATCTGACCACTCTCCTCTACTCCTATCCTTATCCTCAGGCCAGGATCAGCCCACAAATTTCAGATACTACCACCACTGGGATAGCCTTTCGGGGTTCCAAGACCTGGTTAGAACCACCTGGGGGGAGCCCACTCGAGGTTATTCATGGATTTTCATCCATAACAAACTCCGTAGGCTCAAGGCTAAGCTCCAATTGTGGTCAAGAGCTCAATCTTCCACGGATGATGACATCACGACCACCATGCAGGACGTGGATCGCCTGGAGGGGAACTTGGAGACCGACTGATAAGATAGGGTGTTTGATGACCTTCCAATCAAGAAGAGCGCTCTGGCGGACATGTTACTCAAACAGGAGCGCAAGGCGAGGGAGGAGTCAAGGATTAAATGGCTTAGGGAGGGAGATAGGAATACAGGTTTCTTTCACGCTTTTGTTAAGGAACGGAAGCGCATGGTGAGTCCCAACATTTTACTGGATGATGGAACTGACACCGATGATAGAGATATGGCATGAGCTATGGCCTTGGCCGCATTGGAAGATCTCCTAGCCTGTCACAATCCTCGTCTTCCCAATGGCTATCCAGGTGTGGAAGGAGGATATTTTGAGGTTATTCCCAACTAGCTTTAGGCATAAGAAAATGACTCTGTGAGCTCCATCCCGGAAGAAAAAGAAATTTGGGAATCCATGATGAGGCTCAATCCCGAAAGCGCACCAGGCCCAGACGGGTTCCCGAGATCTTTTTACAGAGCGTCATGGGACGTCGTTAAAACGGATATCATCACAGCCGTCCACGACTTCTTTCGGGGGGGGGGGGTTACCTTCCAAGGGCCGCTTGCACCATGACTATAATCTTTCTTCCCAAGATCAAGAACCCCACTTCTATTTCCCACTACCGGCCTATCGGCCTCTTCAACTTTACTTACAAGATCTTAGCCGTTCTGATCAGTGAAAGGGTGTCCATCCATATTCCCCTGTGGGTGTCCTTGGAATAGCACGACTTTGTGAAAGGGAAATCCATTCAAGGAGCCATCACACTGGCTCAGGAGATGATCAGAGACCTTGGCTTTAAGTCTCTCAGATCCAACCTGGGTATCAAGTTGGACATGAGTAAAGCCTTCGACCGGGTCGAGTGGAGTTTTCTTAAAAAGGTGCTGGAAAAAATGGGGTTCTCCACATGGAACATCGACATATGGTTTAGATGCTTCAGCTCACCCTGGATAGTTGTCTCATTCATGGGGAAAACGTATGGGTTTTTCAAGGCTACCCATGGTCTGAGGCAGGGCGATCCCCTATCCCCGAGTCTCTTCATCCTCTCGCAGGACGTCCTCAGCCAGCACCTGCACAGAGGCATCAACAATGGCGAGATTACAGCATATCGCAGAAGGAGGAGGGCCCCTCCCGTGTCCCATCTGATGTTCGCAGATGATACGTTCATCTTCTTGAACGTCAGTCGGCGGTCCATCAGTGGCCTCAAAAAGGTTCTGTAGGAGTACTACCTCTAGAGTGGGCAGGTCATCAACATGGAAAAGATCAATTTCTATATTCACAGTGGCTGCACCACCTCTCGGACCTAGAAGATTCAACAAATCTTGGACATGCATAGAGGGACCATTCTTATGGAGTATCTCGGTGTGCCAATCTCCCCAAAATGTCTCCTCTTAGGTGAATTCAATGACATTACCAACAAGATTACAGATAGGATCCTCAACTAGAAGAACGTTTTCCTCTTGTTCGGGGGTCAGATAATGCTGATCAATAGTGTGCATCTTGCCTCCCCTGTCCATGCTCTTTTGTCCATCAAAGTCTCCAAATTCATCATCAACAGGATCGAAAAGATTCTCGCCGGTTTTATCTGGGATCCTCGTTCGGAGGGCAGGCGTCACTGGGCTTCATGGGACAAGGTGACGAGACCAGCTGGGGAAGGGGGAATCAACGTCCGTCGGCTCGAAGACACTCTCCAGTGCATGCATGACAAGATCGCCTGGGAGGTTCTGGAACAACGTACGTTATGGGGAATTACCATGCACAATTCCCATGTTGGTCCCAAGGCTAGGGATGGTGGCCAAACCTCTCCTTTCTGGTCAGTGATCTCCCCCCTCATTTCCTCTCTCGAACCACAGTTCCGATGGATCATGGGGAGGGGGACATCCTTTTCTGGCATCACAACTGGGCCGGAACCATCCTCAGCTTTCTCGGGTGCCCATGCTCATTGATAACCTTAAAGGAGGCGAGCACATATCTGGCCTTCATTGAAGCGATCTTAGATGAGCACCAGTGTGATACCTTCAACTTAATTGAGATCAACTCCAATCCAGACAGGTGTGTGTTTTCTCTTTCTGCCATGGGGTCCTTTACCTCTAGGTATTATCGACGCTCTATGGCCCCTCATGCTTGGAGTGATCTATGGAATGAGATCCTATGGTCCAAAGGCACTCCTCTCAAACAGAACTTTCTTACATGGCGTCTGAGTCACAAGGCCATTCCCACTAACGAAAATATACAACGTTGTGGCATCCCGTTGGCCTCAAGGTGCCCCTGCTGCTCAGACCACTGTGAGGAGAATGTGGATCACCTGTTCTTTGAAGGTGATTGGGCAAGGGCGGTGTGGCTACACTTCGGTGAGTTCACTTCTTTTTCTGACTTCCGTATGGCTGACATGCCATTTCTGAACCGATGGTTTCACGGTGCAGAGGAGAAGATCCCAGAGCAGATAGATCGCACGATGGTCCTCTATGCAGGTTGTTGGTCGATTTGGCAAGCACGGAACAAGGCTTGGTATGAAGGAAACCCCACCTCCAGCCAGCAGATCATTACTCGCACCAAGATCCTCCTGCTGGATGTGCTCAGTTCTTCTTGCAAATGGAAGGAGGCTCCCACTCGTCAACGTCTCCAAACACATATTGATACTGATACCTTAGGTAGCATTTATAAGAGAGGAATATGGGTTCGCTGGTTAGCGCAAAAACAGAGGGCTCAAACTCAACTCCGACAGATCATGAAGCATGGGGTCGATCCGAGGAGGAGGGGTGGTTCGAGACTCTTCTGGGTCGGTCATTATGGCCTTCTCTGCTTCTCTGGGGCAAGGTTCTTCTATCCAGGACGAGGCCAAGTCAATGCTGATGGGGCTCTCCTTATGTCACCAAGAGGGGATCACCCTATCAGAGGTGGAAACCGATTCCCTTATCCTCCACAATGCCATCCACGGATCCAGCATCCCATGGTCCATCCACTACGTCACCAGGAAATGCAGGGACATGATCAGTATCAATACGAGTGTTTTTCACACTTGGCGCGGGGGGAATAAGGTTTCGGACTACCTTGCCTCCATCGACGTCCCTGGTTCGGCCCGTTGGTGTTTTTTACACTGCTACCACCATGAAGGCGGAGGGTGTCAACATGGTTCGCGGGGATGCCCTCGGCCTCCACTATTTTCTCCCCCCTTAGGCCCATTCCTTCTTTTGATCTTTGGGCAAACCCCTCTTTTGTTTTGAATGTTCTTTTTTTGAATAAAATTTATGTTGGGTTGTTCACTAAGAAACTTTACCTTTATAAACATGAAGAAAACAATATTGTTGAAATTTTGTGACACCCTTAGGCATAGGAAAGGTTCATCCTTATGAAGGATAGAATATTAATTCTTATGGATATTCTCTCCAACAAAATAATTCAACACTTTTGAAAAATTATTAATTTAAAATTTCTAAATTAAATTTCAAATAGATTTTTAGAAAAAAACTTCAAAATTCACAAGTAAAAATTAAAAATGTCAAATTATTTATAATAAAAAAATACAAGAAATTAAATATTATTAATTTCAGGAAAAAAACCATTTCAATATCATTTTATAATGGTTTTTCATTTAATGTTCCATAAAAACATCTAAAAATTGTTCATAAAATTTATTGAAATTAAAACTGACAACATTTGAACAATTACACACAAAAACAATTTTTTGAAAAAAATATTCATACAATTACAATTTCAGCACAAAATGGTTGAATAAATTTTCAATTAAAGATAAATTTATCCACAAAATTAGTATAATTTAAAAATAAAATGTCAAAAAATGTATATTAATAACGCTACATACATATCATATGGTCTTTGTTGCAATAACAAAAACTGTATGACATTAGATTCATTCCATATAACCATAAAATGTTTGATCTAATCTATCACATATCACCATAAAATCTATGACCCTCTATATGTAAGAGCTTGGTTAATGAGATATTTACCTTTTTTGGAAATATGATAACTTTGGAGACATTTTCCATTCCTAATTTCAAGGTTTACCTCACCAAAGAAATAATTTTCCTTTACCAATTTTATGCTTGGATTAATTCCCATTATTATAGGATACATAGTGATGTCTAGATCTCTCATCCCGTGACTAGATATAGAATAAAGTTTCATGTAAGTTTCTTCCCCAATGATAATTCCTTTACCAGTTAACATCACCCATTATATTTCCTTCTCTCATAAAGGCACTCATAAATTTATCCCTTTCTATGTTTTACAAGAGTTATATCTATATAGAGAAGCCTATCCCAAATTTATGGATGTCTTGATTCCTATTATCATAAGATACATAGTGATTCCTAGATATATTATCCTAATCCAAATTATAAAATCTTCTTCTCAGTTAATCCTCCATTCTATCATAGTATTCGGGTTTATAAATTCAGATTGAGTTTCCGTTTATGGTCCCACACTAAGATAAAAACATATTACATTAAGAACTATATGTGTCTTGATTCATGTGATCATGGGATACATACTCATGCCTAGGTCTTCTATACTAGGCCATAAAATATATTTTCACCCCATTTAATCCTCATTTACAACTTATTTCTTGAATCCCACCAATTTAAAAAGGTATATTCTCTTACCCCCTTTCCAAGGTTCATCCCTTATTTCATTCCATTTTCTTATGTGTATTATCTGGATCTTCATAGAGGTACTTACAGAACGAAACATGTTATAAGTTATATAACCATAAACTATGAAAACTGTCAGGGACTAAGGAGTATGTACATAAACTACATGAACCATTTTGTACCCAAGCATTATCATATTATTGTTCGATTAATCATTATTGTTTGGTCAAATCCAGTATTACCTCTAGATGTGAAACCTCACTATTAAAAAAAGATGAACCGATTTAAAAATTGACCACCATTGGACCAAACATTATGATCTTTAATTTCATCCATGTGTCCTCCTATTTGAGGTTTCCTACATTGGCAAGGGTTACATCATTCATATCTGGTTACCTCTTCCCCTTTAGCTAGGTTTCATGTATAATTGTGAGTTCATTATATGGATTAGACCATTTTTTTCGATCTCACTAGATATATTGCATTATATTTCATAAATTTTTTATAAACATAAAATTCAAAAATTATTGGTCAAACATGGATGAACTTAATGTTCAACACTCCATGGTTAAAATTATATAGGTTTAAATAGAAAATGAGAGAGACATAAAGTATTTTAATGTTGAAACCCAATGAAGTATTTCCTAGTAAAAATATATTTCTCTATATATTATTCTATTCACATTCATGTCTTATGAAAAATATAGAGAATTTCAAAAAAAACACATGTTCATTAGGTTGAAAACATGTAAAGGTAATCCAATCAGAAATTCAATTCATCACCCACTAGGAGTTCTTATTTGTCGAAAATGAAAAATATATGGAATAAATGAAATAGATAAAAATATTTTAGGGGATAAGACTTAGACTTAGAAAAGTTTTAACCTTTCTTTAAGGATCCCTTTTTTCTAAGAAAATATTAGAGAAAAAATTCCACACTCCATGAATGTGAGCTCAAAATATGTCATTTGAACATCATCAATTCTAATAAGGAAACTTATTCACAATGAGATATCCCTTGCATATAGATGATGATGTACTTCTTAAATCTCATGTTATGTTCCTTTTCCTATGAATGCATTCAATAAAATATGGAACAACATTTATGGTGATTAAACCCTTGTAACACATCATTTTACCCATGAATCAACATCATAAATGTGATTTATGAGTCACCAACAACAGAAAACATCGGGTCGGTATTACCTTATTGGTGAAGTAAAAAACCTTGATTCGAAATTCCCCTCCAAGATACCCATAGTCTTGAGTTGAGATTCTCCACTAATAACCCCATATTATATGAGGGTATCCTCTTAGTTCTTGCATTCATATAAATTAGTCAAATAGAGCTTGACTTATCTAAACTAACCTACCGTTGAATGGCTTATAACATAGTTACATGTGAGATATTAAGTAACCCCTAGAGAATGCTTTTAATTTACAATGAATGGTACCCCTTAACCCGATGATTTATTTTTGGATGTTTTGAGGGTGGTCACATCATTAAAAATGGTTTACCAACTCTAAGTAATCATAATCTCTCATAAAATTAAAAATTATAATGTTTTAATTTTCCCTTTCTATGAACCAATTATTTAAGTGGATTAAAATACCCTTAATTTAACACATTGGTGAATTATACCCATTTTTATAGGAATATTATAATATCTTACTTATGTAAGCTTTAAAATTTGGATTTTCCTTTTTATTGTGATGTACAAAATGTTATAGTCAATGATTAACCACTTGGTAAACCCAACACATTGAGTCAAGTTACTACTATTATCATCCTAATTGTCTTAATTTGAGATAATTCAATTGGAAAATTAAATTCTACAATTTAATATTGTCTTATTAAAATCCCAAAATCCTTGATTTGAGGTTTTTCATTTAGAAAATTTACATTAGGTACATGGTTCTCGGTGCGTGACCCTAAAACTACATAATACAAGGGTACATCATAAAATTCCATAATCTTCTTAGAGCTGACTATTCTATAAAACCTAACTATATTATGTCATACCAGGATCTATATAAGTTTTCCTAGAGTAATGGGATTCCAATTCATTTTAGGTATCCTAAACATCCTCAAACTACCTCGAAATAAGTTAATTCACTTATATTTTCTTATGTATAAGAGCCTTATCTATACAAAGACTTCGTTTTTAACAACTATGTGTGGATTAATTCAAATTATTATAGGATGTGTAGTGACATCCAAACCAAAAATCTGTGGTACATCTGTAATACCTCATTTACACCTCATCCCAAGTGGTGATAACGTTTTTAGTTCATGAATTTTTTTTGCCCTCTCTCACAAGGGAATTATTTATTTATTTTCACTTTCCCATATATATTATTCAGATTGTCATAGATACCCTCTTCCATTAATTACATCTATCTTGATTCTTATTCTTATCAGATACAAACTAAAATATAGATAGTGAAATCCAAATCGTCTATCTTGGACACTGAAGGACCCTATACCACCCTGAGAGGGGGGTAAATTAAGGTGTTAACTTTTTCTCTTCTTTACTTGATCTTGTTCACACGTTGGTAGGATATTATTTAACCCAATTTGATGGATATTTGCAGTAATTAAAACATTCACATGCATAAATACAACACTATAATTTTACTTGGTTAACCACTATGGTCTACGTCCAAGGATCATACACTGACAGGTTGTCGGTCCTACCAAATTCTACTAATATTTACTAGCTATGGATTACAAAGTTTTGGGAACAGTCACTCTATTCCAGGAACACTGCCTTTACAAAGTATTTGGGATATCCCAATGCTTCCCTCAGATCACTTCTGTTGACTCCCCCTGGCTCACTACCTTGGGAGATGTATCACTCGGTTTATCAATTTGGAGGTTTCTTCAACAGATTGGCATGAAAATTATTTGTCTCTATTTAGAATGAGACACTTCTTACATCAAAGTCTCAAATTGATTCTATTTTATATTCAATTTTCTACATTAGTGAAATTACTAAATTCATTGAAACTTTTTCTCTATTAATTCACTAGAATCACAAACTCCCTTTATGATGTATTCATTTCTAACAAACGTCTCTGATTCTGCGAACTATCTTTGATCTGTGTATCACGGCTGCTCTTCGTACCACACTTGGTTTGTGTACCACACCTATTCCGTGTACCACCCCTACTTGGCATACCACGCTTGCTCTGTGTACCTTCCCTACTCAGCATACCATGCCTGCTCTGTGTATCGCCTATGCTTTTCATACTACCTCTTCTCCATGAACTGAACCTGCTCTGCATACCGCACCTGATCCGCACACCACGCCTACTTTGCTTACTGCCTCTGATCTTCGCATCGCACCTACTCCGCATACCACACCTGATCCACATACCGCGCCTTTTCTGTGTACTACCTCTACTCTGCGCACCTCACCTGCTCCGTGTATTGTACATGCACCAATCATCGCACCTGCTTCGCAAACCACACCTCTAAATACCACCTCAGTGTACCACCTTCAGATACAGCCTTCACGTACAACCTTTGTGTACCACCTTTGTGTACCACCTTCACGTAAAGCCTTCGTGTACCACCTCTACCTCTTCCATGGAAAACTCCGTCCAATTTCACGAACCATTTTGTCTTTCTCATATAACATATTCCAAAGAAGAATCTCTTCCACATACCACTTTCAGAGTTAGCTGATTTATTCCAAAATAATGATATTTTCTTATCAAATTCACTCACTTTTAATGATGGGATTATCACTCCTTATATAGGAAATTAACTCTGTGAATTTTTCTAATCCGGTTTACCCAAATTTTCAATGTGGTAAATATTGAAAGTGGGTTCCCTAGACCCAACATGAATTGTACTTTGATTACCACTACATGTATGCAGATTTTTATAATACATGTGTTTATCTTGCCATAATAGTGTAGATATTTCTGCATCCACTTTGTTTATGGAAATTTCCTTAGATTACATGCCATATAAAGAGGTATAGTTGATCCCAGACTATAATGAGAACCCTGAGATACCAGGATTATATTATTAAACTAATATTTTATGGTCCAGTTACATCATTCTGAAAGGACACAAATGATGTGTGACCATCAGGTGCTGGGGGCACATAAGCAGTGATACTTCATCTCATGAATTTTGCACTAGATGATCTCTAGTAGTTGAGATCATGAGAATATACCCGCATAATATGAACACCACTTGTTTCAGGTGTCATTGGTCATTCCTATCTATGGACATGTGTAATGTTCTACACACCTGGGATCATTATCAATGAATGTCAATTAATTATGTACATTTGATGCAAGATGAAAACCATGGTGAAAAAGTCATAGCGAGGTAGTTTTTATCAGGTACGTCATTAATGTAATGGAATTGATTGAATGATTGAGAAATAATATGCCACTTCTGAGTTTAGGAAGAGATATCTTGGGCCTGGTTTATTAGGATGGTTTCACCTTCATTAAATAAATGGCCATGGTAGTGGAAGGTAAGACCGTCCGGAAAAATCAACAAATAAAACAAAGCAAGATAAAGGATGATGACACTAGTGTGCATTTTGCTTTATTGAGATATCGATGATGAAGAGATTATATTACACAGACCCTGTTTGTAGGAAGGTAGTCATTGCTCTGACTTTAACTTATCTCAATAGGGCCCTCGATGGGTTGCTAGAACCCACTCTTGGTCAGTGGATATTATTCACTTCTATTGAGATAAGTACCTAGTGGGTCACACAAAATAGCGCTTTGAGAATATTCCCTATTCTGTGAATATGAATATAGAACTTGGTGGGCCCTCTATATGGTCTAGTACAATTCATGTTCAATGGATCACCACGTAATAAATAAATTTGTTAATTATTCAATCCTGGAATAATATGTTGAATTTATTTATAACATGTATTGACATGTGATTAGTAAATATAATTATTAATTTTATTCAAATGGATGTTAATATCCTAGGTTCATTTAATATTAATAGGTGTGAGTCGAGTTAAAGACTCATGTTTATCACCTAATAAATTTAATTGGTAACTTAAAATATTATTTATGGAATATTTTTATTTTTCATAAATAATTATTTATAACACTTATATAGATGACGTTTATTACATGGGGGGGTAGGATCTCACACTGTGTGCTTTAAACATTCCCTATATAAGAAAGATAGAGGCTCTTCCCATGATACTACACTACTGGAAATTTGGGCTATAGTCACAGTTTTAAACCATGGCTATAGGCCCCAAAACCGTGGCTATAGGTTATAGCCATGGTTTCATGAACCGTGGCTGGTATTGGTGTGGCTATAGGTCTGACCCTATAGCCACTGTTCCAAACCGTGGCTATAGGGTCAGCTGATAGATGCCAGTAAAAGCCACGGTCACCATGGCTAAAACCCTATAGCCATGGTTCCAAACTGTGGCTACAGGGTCAACCCAATAGATGCCAGTAAAAGCCACAGTCACCATGGCTAAAACACTATATCCACGGTTCCAAACCGTGGCTATAGGGCTTTCCACTGCATAAAAATAAATGCCATCATAGTGAACCATGCTGGCTATTGGGAGGACTGCCCCAGCACCCCCCACCCCCTGCTCCTGCACACCTCCCTTACCCCTCCATTTCCCTCCCACCTGCACACACCCCTCCCCCTGCCTCCCCCCCCCACCTACACACACCCCTCCCCCTACCCCATCACACCCCCCTACCCCCCCCCCCCCCACCTGCACACCCCCTGCCCCCTCTCCCTGCCCTCTTCCCCCCACCTGCACACCCCTCCCCCTGCCCCAGCACACCCCCTAGTACATCTATAAAAAACTATTTAGATGAGGTTAATAAATTCATGTTAGATTTAGACAATATTAATGTTTATGTAGATGATTAGAATCCAGAAATGATCTTATTAATCACTCTTGAAAATAAATATAGAACACTTGTTACGACCATGATGTATGGTTGAGTCTATTTAACATTAGAAGATATCAAATCAGCCCATCTGTCTAAGGAATTGCATTCTAAAACAAAAATAAAAAGGTGAGGATAAGGGTTTTTCACAAGGGGGAGACCTTAAACTAAAGGGAAGAAAACAAAATTCAGCAGGGACAAAAATAAGATTAATAAATAACCCAAATCTAGGAAAAGATCTATGGATAGAAAAGTAATATGTTTTCACTATGGTAAACCTGGGCACATTAAGCCCGAGCGTAGGAAACTCATGCATCAGTTGGAATCCAAACAGCCCACTAACATGTATTTTCTGGTTGATTTAGGCTATGACATTTGTTTAAATCTTGAATGTGTCCATTTATACACTCAATCAAGAGTGGGTCCTAGACTCTAGTTTTTCTTTTCATATTTTCCAAAAGAGAGAGTCATTTTTAGAGCTGGTCAAAAAGAGAGAAGTAGATGTATTCTTAGGAAAAAATAATATGTGCAAGGTTGAGGGAATATGATCCATTATTATAGAGTTAGATAATCAATCCATCGTCATCTTACTTAATGTATGGTGGGTCCCCATCCTTTAATGAAACATAATCTACTTAGCGGTCCCCACTCCCCTTGCAGCCCCCCTCCCCCTGCAGCCCCCACCCCCTGTAAAGCCTCCCTGGACAGCCCCCCCCCCCAATCCCCTTGCAGTAGACAACCCCCCCTACAAAGCCCCCCTGGATAGCCCCCCCCCCCCCCCCTATAAAGCCCTTCCTGGACAGCCCCCCACCCCTTCCTGGACATCCCCCCCCCCTCTCCCCCCAAAAAAATATCCCCCACCCTCTCCCCTGCATAGCCCACCCCCCTGCAGCCCCTCCCCCCTGCAAAGCCTCCCCTGGACAGCACCCCTCCACCCTGTTGGGTTGAGAGGGAACTAGATGTTTGTTGTTGGGATTTGGGTGAGGGTTCTGGTTGTTGGACTTGAGTGTTTTTTGAGGTGATGTTGGATGGGGTTGGGATACTCTTGTTAGTGCAGGGTTTGGATGTGTGTACATGGAGTGTCTTGGATCTGGTGAAGTCTGATGTTGTTCCTTCCATTTTTATGTCTTTGGTTTCTGGACTCGTGAGGTCGTTGGCTATTGTTTCATGTGGTTGGAGTTGGTTGCAGGTGGCTTTGTGGTACTTGTAGGTGTAGTTTCATGTGTTGTGGGAATCTCTTCTTATCAGGCCTTCAGCCAGTTATAGGTAGCCTTGATATTGTGGTGTTGGGGTCTCTAGACGGAGCTACTGGTGCTGCTAGAAATGGGTCTTCTACAGGGTAGAGGGGATGTGTTGGTGGTGTAGCTGTTGTGATGCTTGGGTTGGTTTCTGGCTTCCATTATTACTGGTTGTCTTTCCTTCCACTAGTTTCTCATCGAGGCGTGGAGCATGCAAGTTTTGGAGCATCTTGAAGTAGATTTGATGGTTTTTTGTGGGTTTTTGTGTTTTGTTTTTCTGGTGTTGGTCTCGGATATCTTTGGTTGGGTTCTCATTATAGGTTGTTTCTGGTTCATCTTAGTGTGGCCGACCCATAGAGGTGTGTTCTTCTAGTTTGGCAGGGGCTATTGCGGATGAATACTTCTTCCTTGGTTGTTGTTTTCTTCTTGCAGGTCTTATAGTTGCCCTTGTGCTGGATGCAGGCTCGGTTGGAGTGGGATTCCCTTGAATGGTATTTGGTTTAGGAAGCTTGTTGTGAGGCTTGGTCTTTTTTCATGGTTGTTCATTGGGTAGGCTATAGTATTTTTCAATGTTTCTTGTCGGGATATTTTTTTATGGTTTCTGAGTTGATGGTTTGGATGGGTTTCTCGGTGCAGGTGGTTTCTTGATGGGGCATGTGGATGGTGTGTGTCTCTTGGTTAGTGATGTTACATGTTGTCTTTTTTAGAATAGGTTTCTCGGAGAATTTGGGTTGTGGCTTGCTTCTAGTGTGCTCGTGGATTGGTGGGGTGAAGGGAATAGCTTGCCTACTCTCCTAGGTTTTCTATAGGTTCTTGGGGATTCCTTGGTCATTTATTGGTGGTCGTGCTAGGGCTAGTGTGGGATAAGGTTTCCATTGGTGCTTGGGTGTTGATGGATGGAGGAGTGGAGTTGGCTGGTTTGAGGTGTAGATTAGGATAGTTTGGGAGTAGTTTGGTTAGAAGTCTCTTGGGTGGGCGTCAGCTGGTTTGCAGGTGTCTTTGCATGGGGCTGGTCTTTACTGGGTTCGGTGGTCAGGTGTCATGGGTGTGCTAGAGTTGTTCTTTTTTGTCACATGGTGAATGTTTTTTTCGGTTATTTTTTTGTTTTGTGCGGTGCAGGCTCATATGGACTGGTGTGTGGGAGTGGTTTCTTATAGGTGGTTAGGGGTTGGTCATTGATTGGGGGGATTCCAGTTTCTTTTCTTGTTGCTACTTTATTGGTATTCGAGTGGAGATTTCTTGGGTGGTGTTTCATGAGTGAGTTTGTGTGTCTATGTGTGTGTGTGTGAGTGGATTGGGTAGTGTCAGTGGTTGGTGGTGTGTTAGAGTGTGAGTTTATCGGTTTGGTTGATATAGATTCTGAGTTTGGCTTGCAGTTTGGTTGGCTTGTTCCTTTTGGGAATCTTCTTTTCACTTGTAGGTCTTTCTTGATGGGTTCATGGGTTTTTCTATCGCTACTTTCTATGAGTTCATAGGTGATGTCTCTATAGTGATCGAGTGCCACTGGATGGGAGGGGGATCCACCCTGTCTCCTGTTAGTTTTGTGTGTGCCCATCTCCTACTGGATGCGATTAATGGTGATGCTAGTTGCCACTCTTGGAGTATGGAAGGGCTTGGGGTGACTCTTAGATGTTCCCTTATTCCCTAGTTTCTGTTACTGGTGCTTTCAGTCTATGACTTCTTGGTTATTTCTTCATGATGTCATGGTTTTGTTACTGTTTTTTTTGCTGCATTCATGGATGTTGCTTTGCCAGTTTGGAAGCGAACCTCATCATCTAGTTTCTGTTTGGTTGGACATCGTAGGGTATCGTGTTTGCTTATTTTCTTGGTTTCTTGGTGTTTAATGGGCACTTTTCTTGGTTCCCATGTCTTGATATGGTTGAGCTATGAATTTTGGTTCTTGGGTCAACTGTCGTTTCACCTTTGAGTGATCTGTTGCAATTCATCTTTTCATTGATATTTATAGTACTATTTTTTCCTTGTAAAAAAACAAAAAAACGTAAAACTTATAAAAACCCTAAAAAAATATAAAAACCATAAAATACCTTAAAAATGAAGGTGGAAGGGGGCTGGTGTGGGCTGGATGTGGCTAGAGCAGGGCCAAATCATGGCATTACCACAACGTGACCACGGCGTGACCGCAGCGTGACTGCGGCGTGTTGGCGCGGTCCAGCGACATCCACGGGGAAGCATCTTCTGGTCAGGAGTGAAGGGAGCGAGAGGAGGCTGGAATGCTGGTGGAAGGGGGCTGGTTGTAGGTGTTGCAGGGATGGTGTGGGCTGATTCGAAGGTGGAATTAGGGGCTGTTGCAGGCTGGAATGTTGGTGGCAGCGGGCTGAAATGAAGGTGGAAGGGGGGTGGTGTGGGCTAGATGTGGCTGGAGCAGGGCCAAATCATGACATTACAGCGGCGTGACCGCAGCGTGACCATGGTGTGACCACGGAGTGACTGCGGCGTGACCGCGGCATGACCGCGGCGTGACCGTGACGTGTTAGCCCGGTCCAATGACATCCGGAGGGCAGCATCTTCCGGCCAGGAGCGAAGGGAGCAGGAGGAGGCGGGGAAATTGAATTGCGAAAACCAAAAACATGCTAATATATGGTATTATACAAAAAATTACAATCAAATTAACTACACTAATAAAAACATACTAATATGACTAGAACTAAATCAAACATCATCAAGACAATTTGAGTAAATTGGAACCAAACCAAATGGTTTTGAAAAAGATAAAACTGAACCAAACTGAAAACAATGTAACCAAATTGACTCAAACCAATCAAAACTGACTTCAATAAAGCATAATTGAGCATGAAAAAAATGAAACTAATGAAACATACCTGATTGGATCTAAAATTAATTTAATTGAATTGAATAGCCCCAAATCGAACAAAATGAACCTGTTAAAATTTACATAAACCAAAAAAATGAACCCAATAAAAAATAACATAGCAAACCTAACCTGGCCCAAACTGAACCAAGGAGCCGGGCCTTGTAATGAAATTTTAGAAGGCCTCATTTCCGCAGGTTTAGAGGATATCCCAGTCATGTGGTGCTTCAATGTCCTCAACAAGATCCAAAACGCACTGTAAAAAGATAGGGAACCCAAAAATCACAAAAACCCAAATTAAAATTGAGCCAAAGAATAATAATGGAAGAATCCTTACCTGAATCTGATGTTGAACTCACTGCCTTCTATGGTGGTGGGTAGAATTGACCTCATCATAAGTAACCACCTGTAAGTAAATAATAGAAGAAAGAGTGAGATATAACAACTTCATATTGATATGTGATCAATGTGTCAACTGTACATGATAAATGATACATAACTCCATAATCAAAAATGAACAAAGAATATTCAGATTGATATGTAAATCCCAATACTGAATAACATGATTGTTAATAAAGGCTTTTTATTCAAATGAAATCCAATTTCATTCAATACATACACAACAGAATCGTTGGAGTAATATTATTATATATTTGTTGAGTATTCCATAATGGAGTAGGTTGCACCACTATCGATGGTAAACATGAAAGATATGAGGGGATAGTGATGCAGTTTGACACCCCTTGGGTTGTGTTGTATTTTTTGACAAAATGTGTGGACTTTTACCAAGATGATTTGTTGAAAAGATGGGGAGATTAATGGACACCCCTATAGTGAGTTTGAGTTAGACATGTTGACAATGAGATGTGGTGGATGAAGAGTGGTGATGGAGCTTGGCCATCTGAGGGAGTTCATATATTTAAAACTATAAATGTAGGTGTTTTCAAGTCCAGCATGTAAGCTTACACATATTGATAGTGTGGGGTAGAACCCACCTGCACACCCCCCCTGCCCCCTCTCCCTGCCCCCTGCCCCCCACCTATACACCCCCTGCCCCCTCCCCTGCCCTCCCACCTGCACAACCCCCTCCCCCTGCCCCTTCCCCCCTCCCCCCTCACCTGCACACACCCCTCCCCCTACCCCAGCACACCCCCCTGCCCCCCCCCCCACCTACACCCCCCCCCCTACCCCCTCTCCTTGAACCCTGCCCCCCCCACCTTCCTCCCCCCCACCTGCACACACCCATCCCCCTTCCCCAACACACCCCCTGCCCCCCCCCCCCCCCCACCTTCACACCCACCTTCCCCCTCTCCCTGCCCCCTTCCCCCCACCTGCACATCCCCATTCCCCCTCCCCTACCCTCCCACCTGCACACCCCCTCCCCCTACCCCCCCACCAGCTCCCCCCCCCCACCTGCACACAATCCTAGAGAATCACACAACCTAAAACTGTAGCCCAAAGGATCACCCAACAACGCTCATAAGATATCAAATTCCCTATAGCATCCCATTACAATGAAATTTAAACCAATACACCACAATAATGAAAATCAATACAATACACAAGGCACGGTCATAATGAAAAGCAACCAATGGATCAAGTTATCACTTAAGAAGGATTATCATTAGTACGCAATGTATTGGATATATTATAAACTTCAATAGAACACTAGTGGAATTGTAACATGGTACTACACCACTAATTGAGCACTATATGTGAGGTCTTACAATAAAGTAAGCTTGCAAAGATGTAAAAGATGAGGCCCTCCAGCTAAGCTAAGCTTCAAAGGATACAAGTTATCATGGATAATTATCTAAATCAATTGGATCCAGTAAAGCAACAACATTTCAAAAACACAACGAAGCAGAAAAACATGCAGTTATGATGAAATGGAGATAGTAGAAGCTGTTCAAGGATTTAGAAGACATAGATGGTGCTCTAAACATTAATTAAAATTAGCAAAATATTCATTCTCTAACACTCCACATCGCTACTCATAACTAGTAAGAAACATAATACTGATAAAGACAAAAATAAACAAAGGGTACGCCATGAATTTCCTCTCTCCCAACGGCTACTCCTTGTCCTCCTGCAAAACAGAGATTCAAATAAATGCAAGACGCCATGAAACACACATAGCTTAGGTTATCACAAACCTATTCATTGCCCTCTTCTTCATCTTCATCTTCATCGTGGACCTATGATTTTGACTTGTCTGAATCTTCATCCTTGCTCTTGCTTCATCTCTGTCCCTTGTTGTATGCATGCATAGTCTTCTCATATTCGGCTTTCCGCTTATCAGCCTTCACCACGAAGGGACGTTTTTTCTGAAAAAATCAAAAGTGAGAAGTGGAATACATGACAAGATGCGAATAACATTAACTTACGGCTTCATTCATGGACTTCCATTTCTATCCACCAGCTTTTCTGACCTAGTTTTCATGAAACAATCATGGAGATTTGAGAAGTAAGCATCTGTGATAGATCAAATAAAATACCCCCACAGCTTCAATGAGGAACATGAAGTCACTTACCACTGATACAGATTTGTTGTTGGGGTGTTTTTCTTTGAACTACTTTCTGAAATATTCCTTGAACGTGACATACGAAATAAAATAAGTCTCAATGCATTAAATCAGATCACGAAGCTTTTAGTTGTGTGGGGGAAAAATATATCCTTTCACTAAGAGACGTAAGGTCAAAACCCATAAACAAAATAGCACAGATCAAATACGGATACATCCTTGGGAGATGAAGCGCTAGCTGTCTAGTAGTTTCAATTTCAGGAGGAGTAAAACAACGACATTTGATGCTCACATGAAAATGGAGTTTGTGGATACTACTTAAATTATTTTTGGTTTGGTTGATGCTAACTATATTATTAATGTTGACAATTTTAAATCCTTAAATATTAATGTGTTTACTGAATTTGGAGGTTTCATTTATAGAATTGAAATATGTAATCTATTAATTGTTGCACTTTCAGCTACTGAATTTGAATATATGGCTTTAACTGAGGTAGTTAAAGAAACTTATCGATTGAGAAGTCATGACGGTAGGGCTATATCTAATACTAGACATAGTTATCTTAAGGTAGATCTACAGGTTAGTAGTCATTATCATCCCCAATAATATATGGTAAATTTTAATGATATTGATCAAAAAAATAGTGTAATCAGATGCATGGAACTCATCATACATTACCAATCCAAAAATACAATTTACATCAAAAGTGAGTCTCAATATCAGTATCATCAAAATAATGATAACCCTCATCCACACCTCCTACAGAAACACCATCACCACCTCTCACACCACCAACATCATCATCGGCATCTGCATCCGAACCAGCACCAGCACTAGGTCCAGCACTAGGTCTGAATCCGGCTCCGACAGAAGAATATACATTAGCAGAACGCATCGACATCAAAAAGGATTCAACTGTTGCAGGTGATTCTGGTGTAAGTGTAGAAGAAAGGGCAGACATCAATTTCATCATATTTGCAGTTATCGCCTGTTCTGATTTTTGACTTGCTTCTTTGATTGCGGCATTCATTTGTTCCACTGTGACAAAACCAGAACCGGTACTCGAAGAAATGTTAGTAGACCAGTATCGAGATGGTACAATCTTCTTCCCAGGTCGACAACGCACTCTACCGTGATTCTCATCACCTAATACCTGATATAGATGATTGTTTGGGCCCAAATTGTCAGGTTCTTTTTCTGCCACTACCTCTAAAGAATTCTGTTGATTGATATATAACATAAATTAAAATGATAAAATAATATAAGGAATTAAATTCAGTAAAAATAAAAGTAATTGAAATATACTTACAATCGCCTTCTCTGTGTCGGGATTTGGCACAGTGCCATATTTCTTTTTCTAGCTAGTACAAAACAAAGTTGAGTGAGGAACGCGACCCTCGATATTCGATGCCTTTTTCTGAAAAAAAACAAAGAAATAAATCAAAATTGGAAGTTCAAAAAATTACACTAAACAAAGATAAATATTTTAAATGTTAAATTACCTGCATCTGCTCATGATCTGGTAATGAAGTGTGTCCGCGAGTATAACTGTGTTTCATTGCACTCTTTTTTGTTTTATTTCTGTTTAATTTCTCCTATAAACAAATAATTATATAAATTCATTAACATAAATAAAACAAGTAACTTAAAATCGTTTTCAAATAAATAAATGAATATATATATATAAATTTAACAAACACCTTAAACACTGGACTCTTCCAATAGCTGATCATCTCTTTATATTGTGATATTGGGCAATCTTGAATCACCGGTACTTCTTCAAGCTCTGTACCAACTCTCTTTTTCCAACCAAGATATAAATCATACATGTAGGCTCACCACATTTCACTTAAATCCATTATCCTTGCAGCATTTGCATTTTGCCCATCAGGAAAATTATATCGAAGCTGCAATGGACATAGTATTTGTTAAGAAAATATTATAAATTTATATATATATATAAAAGGTGAATAACATTACTTACCCAAATCTCTGCCCAAGCTTTGTCCTTTATTTTTTGTCCGACTACCTTCCAACTTATCAGTTGAACCAGAATGATATTGTTGTGTCTAGCAAGTGTTCTCATAAAACTTTTACATTTCGTGCCATTTTTATTAATTATAGCAATGTCCTCTTTGTAATAAACTATGATTTGCGTGTTCTGATTCCAAACCTCGCGCATTTTTGTGTGGCCTCATCATCTGGTAGAGGCTGGAGCTAATCATGAAACCAAAAATAAAAGGAAATAATATATATGAATTTATCATTAATCAGTAACAGTAATGTTTAAACAAATACCAGTAGATGGGGGATCTGCTGACCCCTGAAGTGTTGCGTCTGGACAGGGGGAAACCTCCATGGTATGTGAGATATCTACAGGAGTACTATGTATAGTAGAGACAAAGTGTACTGATGGAGGCAGAAAACCCGATGGATAACCCTGTACAGATGAGGGTGTATATGGATATGGATATGGCGGTGGGATATATGGGGGCACAGTACCCTGTACAGTGGATGGTGGGAATGGAAAATGAGGGATGGGAGTCTGAGAAATACCTTCTGATGTGGGTGCAGGCAAAAAGGGATACAGAAAAGGTGGGTATAGATAATATGGAGGTGGAATAATGGGAGGATGGCCTCCTGGTGTCTCAAGTGGCATAGTAGTAGGCTGACCTGTAGAATCAGTACCCCCCGCCACAATATCATCCTCAGTGGCATAATCCAAGCGTCTCCTTGATGAAGCAGCCTAAAATAACATAGATGATAAAATAAAAAAAATGATAACAAGACAAATAATATGAAAGACCATAATATTCAAACATAATTTGTTCTTACATTGTTTCCTGGAGGAGACCTACATTGTTCGTTTCTCGGTATTCTTCTACTCCTTCTAGTATCATCATAATCAGACATTTTGACCTGGAAATTAAAAATAATATTCTCAAATAAATAGAAATAATGCAAATTTTTAATAATACAATTGTATCATAAAACAATGAGATACGTTTTCATGTGTGATATTTATATTGATAAAATATTAAGACTTTTCTATGTTCAAGATTTACAAGGGAAGTGGTTAAACATAAATTGGTGAGGCTATTAATAGTTTTATATTCGATAATGGTATAAAATATACTAGTTATTTTGATATCATGTATGGAAGTTAAAAAAACACATACAATATTGTGATAATATCAGGTAAATACTTACAAATGTGTCAAAGTTATGTGGGGTCTGTGACAATTTCTGGTTCACAATCTGTTCTAACAATTGCATCATCTGTATCATCAAATACAACATTCGAATAAATACCGACAGGTTCATCCACAACATTATTGTCATCCATGCCTTTGTCAAAAATATGTTTAGGAATAACATCAACAATAACACCAAATTGTGGTTGTAATAGTTCACTTACATAAAACACATGTTTAGCTTGTGACGCAATAATATAAGGTTCCTCGGTACGAAGCGGGCGGTTCATATAAATCACTCTAAATCCACAGTTATCAATATGAATTCCTTGTCGTGTCATTGAATCAAAAAACTTTCATTTCATCATTGTGACACAACCATGTGCATAGTAATCTAATAAAAGGATTCTTTCAACAACATCGTAATATGATATATTTTCTGATCGAGGCTGCCTGTCCGATGCACCCGCATAACAATCTGTTGTGGCACTTATTGTGACACCATCATTCTGTGTTGCAATTTTTTTTGCACAACA
Source organism: Viscum album (assembly GCA_963277665.1). Taxonomy (NCBI): domain Eukaryota; kingdom Viridiplantae; phylum Streptophyta; class Magnoliopsida; order Santalales; family Viscaceae; genus Viscum; species Viscum album. The sequence continues at coordinate 415,099,383 of OY728140.1, read as the reverse complement.
ATTTATAAAAAATTTAAATCCTTTGACAACCATTGACTTACAATCACGTACCACATCATTTGGACCAAAGGACAATGATTTTATTTCATCTGATACTTAAATCATTGGTAGAGTTAAAACCTAAGAGATACCAACATAGAATATTAAACAGAGACATGTGATTATGTTATGAGAAGAATAAAAAGAAATTTATTACCTTTGACTTTAACCAGGCAGCAAATTCTTTGTTGTGCAACAGTTCCTTCCTCTTAATAGATAGAGAGTGATTTCACTTTTTTATAATTTCTAAATGTTCTCTATAGATATGAAAGCATTAAAATGTCATAAGATCTAAAGAAATCACACAATGAAAAAAATTAATATTTATTAGTTTACTTACTTGATATAATCATCAAGAACACCACAGTTGAATAATACTATGTGATGTTCCATTTCCCACACTTCCCTACTTAAAGTACACAACGAGTACGATCCAGATATCCCCCCTGTTTGGGGAAGTGAAGGAAATGCAGGCTCAATGGGATCATATTGCTCATTTTCAGTTTTCATTAGTCGATTATACCTCGTAGTGACGTTAGCCAAGTATGATGAACAGAAATCCATGCATTCTTGTGATAAATAGCATTTCACAATAGATCCTTCAGGATGATATTTATTTCTCACATAAGATTTCAATGTAAACATCATTCTTTCGATAGGATACATCCACCGACTCGAAACAGGACCACCAAAGAGAACTTCCGCGGGAAGATGCATAGTCAAATGTAATATACATGTGAAAAAAGATGGTGGGAAAATTTTCTCCAAGTCGCAAAGAATAATTGGTGCATCTCTCTACAATTTCTGAACAAAACTTCTGCTCAATCTTTTGGCACAAAGATCTTGATAAAATTGACATAACTTAATCACCTCAACTCTAACATTATGTGAAAGTAAATGGCGAATGGAAATGGGAATCAACTCATGTAACAAGACAAGGTAATCATGGGTTGTAAGAGATTTGAGTTTCAAATCTTGTGTATTCACCATTTTCGAAATATTACTTGAATAACCATCTGGAACCTTCAAACTTTCCAAGACCTGAAGAAATTGTTTTTTCTCCACATTTTTCATCGAATAACAGGAAACAGGGACTTTCCACTTATTTTGACCAATTAACTCAGGATGAAGTCTTGCTATTATACCCCAATCTATCAAATCATGACGACACCGCAAATCTTCTTTTGTTTTGCCTTTGACATTTAAAATAGTAGCAAGTAACATCTCACAAATGTTTTTATCGATATGCATTACATCCAAACAATGAAGTAATAAATCTGATGACCAATACAACAATTCAAAGAATATGCTTTTCTTTCTCCAATTGCTATTGGAATTCGAAGTAGCATGATTTCACTTTATGATATTTGATTGACTTTTTCCAAGAACATAATTCCAATCATAAATTTCTTTAACAATATCAGTCCCTGACATTCATTGAGGTGTCTCATCTATCTCAATGGCATTACCGAACTGTCTCTGAATTTTTCTGTATGGATGATCCATTGGTAGAAAACGTCGATGCCCTATGAAGCTGAAAGTTCGTCGAAAATTTAATCATCGAAAACGTGTATTTTTCATACAAATAGGACAGGATAATTTCCCTTTAGTACTCCAATCATACATCATTCCGTAGGTAGGGAAATCATTTATCTCCCATAATAAATCTACACGAAACCTAAAGTACTCCTTTAGGAATGCATCATACTCTTGTGCACCAACAATCCAAAGCTCTTTTAACTCCTCTATTAATGCTGCATGTATATATCAATATTGTTTCTAGGATCACTGGGTCCAGATATCAATATACTCAGGATAGTGAACGGCTTCTTCATACACATCCATGAAGGAATGTTATAAATGTGAATGAAAACTGGCCAAGTACTGTGTGCAGTATGCATTTGGCGAAATGGGTTGAAACCATCACAGGATAATCCCAATCTAAAATTTTGTGGGTCGAATGCAAAATTAGGATGTAACCTATCAAATTTCTTCCAAGCCAACCCATCTACAGAATTCACTATTTCATCGTTATCCTTATTTCTTTCATCTTCATGCCATCTCATATTCTTTTCCATTTGTTCTGACATAAAATTTTTTTGAAGCCTGGGAATTAAAGGGAAGTGCCACATCACTTTTTGGGGTATGAAAGATTAAGATCCATCTTTATTAGTCTTCCACCTTGATGTGCCACACTGTTTGCACTGACTCAAGTCTGTATTCTCCTTCCAGAACAAACAACAGTCTTTGAGACAAGAATGAATCTTACTAGATGAAAATCCAAATTTGTCACCCAACTTTGATGCCATGTAATCATTTTCTGGAATACATGCATCATCAGGCAGTAAATCCTTAATAAATGTAAGGATATAGTCGACCGTAGTATTACTAAATCCATACATTGTTTTCCCACGATATAATCACATTAAAAACTCATGTTTTCTCATTTTTCCACATGTTTGATATACTGGGGTATTTGCATCTTCCATCAGCTTTTTAACACTCTCAACATCATCATCCTGATTAATAGATGAGAACTATGTTCCAGTAATCATTTCCTCTTGAACTGGTCTACATGAGGAGCTAGCTTCATAAACAAAAGGAAATCGATCAGAAATCAGATTTTTCATACCAATATTTTCCGTTGAATCGATGTCATTCAACACTTGAGATTTTTCTCCATTGTGATACCACATATGATAATTTTTTTGGAAACCACTATTAGTGATATGGTAACTCACTTCCCCAAAAGTTAACCAAGGTCTTCCAACACAATCAAAACATGGGCGTCAAATCAATCCTCCATCTGAATCACTAGTGAATGCAAAGTCTAAAAAATATTGTAACTCCTTCTAAAATTCATCAGTGATCCGATCAATGTTGTACATCCAGTATCAATCCCTTATGAGGTAGATAAACATACATTAAATAAATAATCTAGAAAATGACTTAAAATTATATGTATTGTTTCATAAGATATTAAGTAATCATCAATAACAAGTTAATAAAAAATCATAACAAATATATTAAAATTATGGTTTAGGAAATTAATTAATGTTTTAAATTATAAAAAATCACGAATAGTCATACATAAGTTCCAAGAATGAGGATTTATTATAGTAAAAAGAGTTTATATGAAATCTAAGTGATAATAATAATCAATTCCCAAAAGTTTCTGGGTTAATTCATAATGAGTTGTGATGTTTTGTATTAAATCTACAAATATTTATTGAAATTTAGAGACATTTTGAAAATATAAACCATATCATATACCAAGAATTAATATTAAATAATTGGCTGAGAATTACAATGGTAAGAAGATGAGAATAATAACTAGTGTCTAAATCTATACTTTAATGATGGTTGTCACCTAAGAAAAGGGATATCCCATCAAATTGGTTGTTCCCACCCTTGCTCGTATCTATGAACTGTTGGGTCAAATACAGGAATGAAGATCCCCACATCACCTCAGTGGTCCATTTCAATTATTGTATGGATGGGTCGTGAAGTGCTATAAATGTTATTAGTACCAGTATACCACAATAGTACCCCTATCTAACTTTCATCCTACCCTATTCTACATTGTTTTCATTCTAATAAAATCCTTGGTAATTTCTAGTGTGGGTGATTTTTTTAGAGATTTTTCTTAGTTTTCTTTTATGCCTTACCCCGCACCCCATTGAGTAGTGGTAGATGACGGAAAATATAAACCATATCATATACCATAGTTTAAGGAAGCGACATCATTCCATTGTTGACTTTTAATCATAGAGTATAACACCGCATCACGGTGAAGGATATTGAAAACTCTTTATAATCTTCTTTTATCAAACCCAACAACCAAAACAAACCAACTTACATTTTTCACACTTTAAGGCACAACCCAAACACCTACATTTTTTAGGGATAAAGTAGAACCTATGAACTAATTTTTTCCTAGGTTAGCATAACCAATACACTAGCCTTTTGATGGAGGCACAACCTTGTGTGAGTTGAGTGATTACAACTCCATAAAACTTTACACCACAAAGTAAATTCAATATAATTAATATAGAATAATTAAACCAATCAAAGTTGTTGAGAATTATTACTAGTGTAGAATAACTGGATTTGAACCTTCACACGGTAGGTATAGAACAATTTAGCATGGTCATTCTTGCAAGAGAAATGAGTAGATAAGAAGCATTAAAACACATTGGTAAAATGAATTTATCATTGATTATCTAAATAACTGTCATTAATTTTTTTTATGTCGATTATAAAATAATTATCATCTAAATGCGAATATGAAATCCTATTTTTGTATTTTTGTTGGTACATAAAAGAATGCTCCTCCAAATATCCAATCTATAAGAGGGTATAGCTTTCAATCAACCAATGACTAGTAAATTCCCAAAACATCTATTATTAAAAATGAACTTGAAGTATAAGTCATAAAGTTTCATGGATTCAAATAAGTATGAAATCAAATAGTTTGAAGGTGATATTGAATTTATTTTGTGGAAAAATATGATAAGGGACATTTTCGAACAACATGGAATCATAGATTCCTTATATGGCCTAAATAAATTAATTTTTACACAGTCTACTAATGTGAAAACCACTACTATTTATCAATACATCTCTACTGAAATACTTGTTATGGCATGTAGTTCTATATTACACTCTCATGGTGAAAATGACCTTTGGAAAGTTTCTTTTGAATATACCACTACTTGTACATGACATAAAAAAGAGAATCATTTCTTGAAAAATACATTTTTTGGTATAATTTAAATGAAAGAACATATGTTTAATTTTAAAATTAATTTTGATGTTTATATTAAATAAAATTTGGATGAATTTAAAAAAATATTTATTATTCTAACATAAATTTTATTATTGATGAAGAGGAATAAGCAAATATTATTTTACATTATCCTTTATATTTCTACACCACATTAGTAGAAACAATGATATATGGTTGACACAAACTAAATATTAGAGAGGTAAAATATTCCTTTCTTTCTAGCGAGTTTCATTCTAAACCCAAAATAATGGGTTAGCTTGAGATTCTATTCCCTAGATAGAGACCACAACCTAAATATAAAAACCAAGAATATGGTATATAAAAAAGGAAATAGAATTAACCATCTCAAATCAAGGTTAATGTCTAGGGATTGGAAAGTACTATGTTACGACAATAGTAATACTAGGCATAGAATACCTGATTTTAGAGTATCTGAAAAAAAATTAAGGCTTAAGAACCTTGTGTTTGATCACTTTTAGTTGATTCTAGATTTTGATACAATTGAAGTTATAAATTTTTCTCAACATACCCTCACTGATGAGTGGGTTCTATGTTCATTCATCCTTGTCAATGTGGTTCCTTCTTGATAGTCTTTCCCTGATTTAGTTGAGAGAGTAGAGGGAGATATAATCTTAAGGAATAGTATTATGTGTAAGGTTCAAGGAATTTTGTATGTTCTTATAGAATTATATGAACATTAAATCATCACCCTCTATATGTTAGTTAGGTCTCAGACATTCACAGAAACCTGATTTCCCTTGGTGATCTGTACAAAAAAACTTCTTTAGATATTAATATGAATGGACTAAAATATTCAAGGGATATATATCTAAAATTATTAAATAGATAGTTAATAAGTTATATTTATAGAATGAGAATACCAATTCAAGGTAGATTTGTGGTGTAATACCATGTAATGAATTTGATGGTTGGGTCTAGTTTTCCCCAAGAACATAAAGGATGTTAGTAAGGGATATTGTAAAATTTTACACCATAAAATATCATATTTTGTAGATATTATATCATAGGTAAGTCTTTTAGGAGTAGTTTTTGTAGATATTCCTTTCATCTAAACCATTTGAGCACATCCATCCAATTTTATGGGTTCCTTCTAGAACCACATCCTATGGTTGATTTTTTTATATTGTTACATTCATATATGTATACTCTAGGAAAGTAATTATTTCTCTACACTAAAAACAAACATTTTTTAGAAATCATTAAAAATAGAAAACCTTGTTAAAAATCAAGTTGGAAATTTGACAATAGTCATGATAATAGATAATAGTTTGGAGTACTTCTCTAATAATTTTGTATATTTTTTCCAAACTAAATTCATAACATGTCACCAGACTATTAAAAATACTCTAATAGAATGGATTTGATAAAATAATTAATGATACCATTCATGAGTGATTCTGAAGCATTGTGAATTTTTTGGGCTTCCCAAATAATCTTAGGAAGAATATAAAAATATGATAGTGTACCTAATTAAATGGTTCTCATATTATGATCATCATTATAAACCCTTAGTTGAACCATATAATGGTAATTCACCTTGTTATGAACAATTATATATCATCGAGTATACTTATTAATCCCACATTAAAAATAATAAGTCTGAACCAAGGGATCCTAAGTGAGTTTTGGTATTATACCTTAATGGATTAAAAGAATATAAATTGTGGCCATACATTCATAGATTACAAATTATTATAATTAGCAGGAATTTAGGATGTTAGGACTTCATCTTCTCAAAATCCAAATCTGTTACACATTTTAGAGATGATACTACCCATGATGGGGTCTTTGATCTTCCTTATTCAACTATGTTGAAGATACTAATGACCATCATAATCCTATTCCTCAATGATAAATCTAGAAGGAGTCATTTTTTAATTCAGATTCATATTATAAGCCTCATTAATTTACTAGGGATTTCCATCTAACTCATGATAGATCTTGGACAATCATTAGACCTCATTGGTTAGGTAAATGTGATATGGGTTATTTTACCTTTTCATGTTTCCCAATATTTGATTTATTATGATCCCCTAACATATAAGAAGGACTTATATGATTGAGATTAAAAATAATGGAGCACTTCCATGAAAGATGAGATGTAATCCATGTATAAAAACCAAACATAATAAATACTACAAACAATATTCAAAGAACCCACAAAAAAGGAGCCACAAAATAGAAAACGCACCGAAAGGGTGTGGAGGAGGGGAGGAACCCTTCGGATGATGCATCGAATGGATGAGGAACACCCAAATAAGGGTATGGAGGAGGGGAGTACCGCGCGAGGGATGAATCAACCCCAAATGGAGAAGTCGAGCCGTGATTGGATAAGTCGCCGCTGTGGATAAAGGAACCGCGATGAGGGCTGGAGGAACCGAAGCTGGTGAGATGAGGGTTTCAAATCAGGGAAGGAGGAGAGTTCGTCATGAGTGGAGGAACCGAAGCTGGCGAGATGAGGGTTTCAAATTGGGGAAGGAGGACAAGTCGTCGGGAGGAGAGGTCATCGGGGGGAGCAGGGTGTCGTGATGAGGGTTTCAAATCGTGGAAGGAGGAGCCCGACAGGAATCGAAAAAAACGAAACGAAATGTGTAGCCACAGATGATAATTGAACCGTGGGTATAACCAATCTATAGCCACTGACTTATAAAACTCTGGCTATAGGTCCGTGGCTATAGCCCAAATTTACAGTAGTGTTATTCATGTGTTGGGATTCAGAGATTCTCTCTCCTCTTGGAATCTAGAGAGAGAGTCACTCAAGTGAAGGAATATCTTCAAGTTCATCCATCTTGGATTGAATTCACTTGCCTTGCGGTGATCGGTGTTGTGCTGAAGTGAGCGTTGAACATCTACGTTGGCACCAAGATCTCGATGAACGACACGCGAGAAGATTTGAGAGGTGTTTGGGGACGATCTAAAGGGATTCGATGTCAGAGTCTTCAAGAAACGACCACTGGTGTCCTGCGGCATATGTACACATGTTAGATCCAAACAAGGTACATGTTCAATTTATTTTTGAGCCTTTTAAACCTTTCATGATCCTCAGACCGAACTAGGACAAGATCACTAGAGTTGAAAAAGTTATTTTGCTTCGGTGATGTAGAAATTTTTAAATTCTTGGCCCACTTTCTTTTGCTGGGTCGTCCCAGTACCTAGCAGTGGTATTAGTGGTATTGCAAGGTTTTTTTGAGTCAAAAAAATTAATATGCATTAAATTTAAGTGCAGGGTGATAAAAACTTTCATTCAGATCCGACCGCATCTCATTTCGTTTTCGAATGATAAATCTACAATAATTTGAAAATTTTAATCACATCGACATCGTAGTTTTTTTCCTTAATTCGATGTAAATATCAATTGTTATTGAGATAAAATTAAATGTAATATTTTATTATTATAAAATACAATATAATATTTTATTATAAATCTTGCCCTTTTTGAACATTTTAAAGGGGTGTGGAAAAAAAATTTCACAAAGTAAAGGGGTATGGAAAAATATTTCTACAATGTTTGTTTAAAAAAATAAAGGGAAAGGCAAAGACCCAAATGGGTATTTCTTTTTTTTTGGTATTTTTGTCAAAATTCAAAAAAAATTAAAATTTTAAAAAGGGAATAGAAGGCCCAAAATGGGTCTTCTTATTCTTCATGTAGTGCACCACCACCTTGGGGGAAAACCCTAGAGGCTCCCTTCCCCAGTTGGACCGGCCTTCTCCCCTACCACAGAACCCCTGCACCGCGCTGCCCCTACTCTAGCCACCCCTCTGTCACATGCAAGCCAAGCCATGCACGGACCACCACCCCTTCTTGGTTCATCACCTTTCTCGGACCCCGCCCTGTGCTACTCACTGCCACGCTGAACCAACCTCCCGGAGCTACCCCAGACGCTCGCTGCCTCGCTCGGACCCTACCCTGGGCCACTCCCTATCATTCCCCGGTCGGACCACCTCCAGCTCGCTAGACAATAGACCTAGCCGCTCCGGACGAGGCATCCACCGGTCCAGGCCGTGCCGAACTGGGCCGCCATTCCTACGGCTGGCCGAAGTATCGGGCTTCTGCCTATGCGGCTGGCCAGAGAGTTGCACAGCCTCTTCCAGCTACCTTTGCTACTGGACAGAAAATGCTACCACTTTGAATTGTACTGAACCAGGCAGACACATCACAGTCATGTCGTGGTCATGCTGCAGTCACACCGCGGTCGTGCTGCGGTCGCATCGTGATTTGGCACTACTCTAGTAAGATACTCGTGGCGGTTCGTGGCCTTGTCGGACTCCTCCCTAGCTAGAGTAACCCCATCTTAAATCAATTTTAATTAATTTAGTTTTTCAAATTAAATAAATTAGAATTAGTTTAGGGGTTTTAATTTATTTTTATTTGAACCATTAATGTAATGTGAATAAAAATTAAATTAATAGTTTAATTTAATTTTAGAATTTAAATTAAATTAATAGTTTAATTTAATTTTATAGTTAAATTAAATTGATGGTTTAATTTATTTTTGGAATTTAAATTAAATTAAATAGTTGGAACCGATAAATAAATTATTTGAATTTAATAAAATTAATTTAATTTATTAGAACACCCTTACACTATTTAAATTTATTGCAATTTAATTTTATTGCGCATAATTTACACTGACTGGTCTGGAGCTAGCGACTGACCTGTGCATGCCTGGATTTATTTATTTAATTATTTATTCAATTCATGTGATGGTTGAAATATTTAATTAGATAAATGACGATATGTGAATCGTCTTTTAATTCAAATATTTATAAGGGCTCGTGCGTCCATTGCACTAGTTGTATTTTGTACCCCAGACCCCCTCTCATTCATGTGAGTATATTTGTAAATATTCTATGACAATTCGAGATACAAACCCTGCCATGTCGAGGCGGTAGTCCAGACAGGAGTTGAGTACTTTGTACTGGGGCCAGCAGCGATGCCAGTCATGCTTCGACTCATGTATGGATTCCCCTCGGTGATGATTGATCCGTTATGGATCGATCATTATATGAATTTTCAAGACTATTCGGATTTCATGACTTACATTATGAATAGTTTATTATTTTATGTGAATGCATGATTATTGCTTGAACACATAGAATAGTAAAAAAGATAAAAAATGCATAAAGAATTGGCGAATATATTTCTATTGATTGTTCTATTGTGAGAACGTGAATATAGTTTGAACATGTGGATAGAAAAGGATTATTCATCAATAAATATGAAAAATCCATCAAAGATATATTAAGTACAAAGAATGCATTCTATTTCTCACATCTAAACAAAACTGGCTGGTTGGGGTGCTCGTCAGCCATAGTTGTGAGTGCCTATTACTACCGAGGAATTTTCATGAGAGAACTGGGTGGAAATAACTAAAGTGAGTAGTCAGGGATTAGCCTTACCTAACTTGCTATCACATTAGAGTAATAATGTTGATGAAATCATGTTCATATTCCAAAAGCTAGGAATTTACTCAACAACACAAGGAACCACATGCCAAGTGGTTGGCTAGCCTAGTGCCTACCTTGAAACCATCCAAGGAATGGCGTAGCCATAGCTTGTAGACTATGAGGGAGGTTTTGAGGATTCTTTCCACTAGAATAACAAGTGACAGAGTATTCCGAATATAATAGTGAGGGATATTAAGGTTCGCTAAAATAGTTGGAGACATTAAAATGATATAATAATATATTAATCCTAAATTTCAAAAAAAAAGTAATCAAGAAAAATTACTAACTTCTAAATGATTATCTAATGTAGATTCAAAATGGAAATCACTAACACCACAAGTACTTTATCACTACAATCGATTTTGGATAAAGAAAATATCCTGACTGGCTATAACTTTCAGGCGTGGTATATGTACTTTCTCATAGTACTATGTCAAGAAAGGAAGTTATATATGATGGAATTCCCAATTCATGTTGATCCTCCTTAGGGAGAAAGCAAGTTGTAAAAAGATAAATGGAGAAAGCATGTAGACGATGCACTTTATGTACAATGCATCATGTTTTAATCCATGTCTAGGCAATTGTAAAAAAATGCATGAATATGAGGATTCCTACAAGATGCTTTCACATCTTCTTGAATTATATCAGGAGAGGGCCAGACAAGAAAGATATGAGATTTCAAGCGCTCTTTATAAGTGCAGGCTAGTAGAAGGGCACCAAGTCGGTCCTCACGTACTAGAGATGATGGGGTATATTGAGAGGCTTGAAGCCATGGGGTTCAAACTGAACCAAGAACTACCAATGTATCACATTTTTCCTCTTTATTGTCAATATTCTCAATTTTTATTGTAAATTATAATATGAATGATATGCCAAAGTCACTCCTGGACCTTTTGGATTTAGTTTTCCATGATGATAAGGATATGGAAAATACCAATCCATCTATCCTTATGGTGAACAAGAAAAAAAAGGGCAAGGAAAAGGGTTATAAGGTCAAGTCAAATCCAAAGACACCAATGAATCATATTGTAATGAATCCAAAGATTCAAAGGAAAAGTAATGAGCAGGAAGCTGTCTACTTTGGATGGGGATTAAAGGCCACTAGAAGAAGAATTGCAGAGCTGGGAAGAAGAGGAAAACTGATGCTTTTACTTCAGGTATTTTTTTCATGGAATGAAATCTATCTTTATCTAAAATTTGGGTATTGGATACGACATGTGGCTTACACATTTTTATTTATATACAGGAACCAAGTAGGTTACTGAAGATTTCAAAAGGTCAAGTCGATCTCTGAGCTGTAAATGGTGCAAGTCTGTCAGCCTTGGAAGTAGGAGACTATCACTTAACCTTGCCAACTGGTTTGGTTCTAGTTTTAAACAATTTCTATTATGTACCTTCTGTTACCGGAAACATTATCTCTGTGTTGAGTCTAGACACTATGGGATTTTATTTCATTTTTGGAAATAAATTTTTTCTCTTTTATAGGGATAACATATTCTATGGTATGGAAAATCTTAACAATGGTTTATATATGTTGGAACAAGAGAACTCAGTAATGGAAATCACTGAAAAAAACAGCCAACATAACTCAAATATCACCCGCCTATGGAACTTCAGGCTTGGTCATGTAAACGAGAAGTGATTATGAAGATTAAATCAATAAGGGTATCTAGACTCGGTACAGTTTGAACCCTTAAATATATGTCAAGCTTGTTTATAAGGAAATATGACCAAATAACCTTTCTCAGGAAAGGGAGAACGAGCCAATGCAGTACTAGAATTAATACATACTGATGTATGTTGTCTATTTCTAGTAGAGGCAAGGGGTTGTTTTTTATACTTCATTACTTTTACCGATGACTATAGTATGTATGGATATATATACTCAATGTGGTATAAGTCATATTTATTTCATTTTTTAAGGAATTCAAAAATGAAGTAGAAAACCAACTTGGTATGAAGATAAAATCACATTGCTCAGACTGAGGCGGATAATATCTTAAACAAGATTTCATTGATCACTTGACGAACTGTGGGATAGTATCCCTACTCACTCCTCCTTATACACCACTCTGGAATGGTGATAGTGAAAGGAGGAATGGAACCTTTCTTGACATGGTTAGATTAATGATGAGTCATGCAACTCTTCCTTTATCATTTTGGGGATACTCCTTGCAACCAAATAAAGCTGCAGATGGGATTCCATATCAGTTATGGTATGGAAATAAACCCATTCTAACACACATGTGTGTGGGGGTGTGAGGAATTTTTCAATACTTTACCAAGTGACAAATTAGCATCCTGGAGCACTAAGTGCATCTTTATAGGTTATCCAAAGGAAACTAGAGGATATTACCTATATAACCCTTTAGATAGAAAATTCATTGTCAAGATACCCCACATTTCTAGAAAGGGAACATATTTATATTAGAAATAGTGGAAGAAAGATTGACTTCTATGAAGTTAATGCTCCAAATGCACAAGAGTCGGTAGAGGAACAATCTCTCTAAGAACAAGTGGAAGAAAAAGATGTTCCTAAGACACAGACACTGCGTAGGTCTACGTGAGAGGTTAGAGAACCAGAGCATTATGGTTTTCTGGTCACCGGGTACAGTGACACATTATTCCTTGAGAATGATGAACCTCTAACCTACAAGGAAGAAGTATAAGGAAAAGAAGCTACTAAATGGAAAGAAGCTATGAATTCTGAGATGGAGTCCATGTACCAAAATCAAGTTTGGATTTTGGTAGACCCTCCAGCTGATATAAATCCCATGGGAAGAAAATGGGTATTCAAGAAGAAGCAGGACATGGATGGTGAGGTTAATACCATTAAAGAAAGACTAGTTTCCAAGGGTTTTAGGAAATTTCAAGCCATTGACTGTGAAGAATCCTTCCCACTAGTATCAATGCTTAAATCCATCAGAATATTTCATGAAATAGAAGCCTTAAATGATTATGGAATTTAGAAAATGGATGTCAAAACTACTTTTATAATTAAGACGTTGGTTGAAGAAGTCTATATGACTCAACCTGAAGGGTTTTTCATGTCAAATAATTCCAATAATGTATACAACTGGCATAGATCCATCTATGTATTAAAGTAGGAATCAAGATCATGGAATGTTTTTTTTGATGAGTATATAAGAGATTTTTGTTTATTCAAAAATGAAAGAGAGCCTTGTGTCTATAAAAATGTTGAAGGGAATGCCCTAGTTTTCCTAGTTTTATATGTTGATGACATATTAATTATGGGAAATGAGGTAAAAGTCTTACAGTTAGTTAAGACTTGGTTAAATGAATGATTCTCCAAGAAAGACATAGGTGAAGCAGCCTATATTCTAGTCATCAAGATCTATTGAGATAGATCTCAAAGGCTGCTTGGGCTAAGTCAAAGTACATATATTGATAAGGTCCTAAAAGGTACAATATGGAACAATCCAAGAGAGGATTTTTGCCAATGTCACATGGTATAAATCTCTCCAAGAAAATGTGTCCACAAACACAGGAGGAAATTGACAGAATGAGTAGAGTCCATTATGCCTTGGTAGTGGGTTCTATCATATATGCTTTGCTATGTACTAGGTTTGATGTCACCATTGCTTTAATCATGGTGGGTAGATATCAATCCAATCCATGAGGGCTACATCGGAAAATAGTTAAAACTATCCTAAAGTACTTGAGGCGTACTATGGATATGTTCCTGGTGTATGGATATGATAAGGAACTATTTTCGAGTGGATAGACTAATAATAGTTTCTAGACAAATCATGTTGATATGAAATCTTAGTCCGGCTATATCTTTTTCCTAAATGGTGGTGCAGTGAGCTAGAAAATCTTGAAAAAAGTTGTGGTTTCAGATTCTACAGTAGTGTCCGAATATATTTCAACTTCTGATTTCGTAAAGGAATCAGTTTGGATACATAGTTTTATCTCAGACATTGGTTTCGTGGCTAGCAGTTCAGACCCTATTCTAGTATATTGCGATAATACTGCGGCAGTGGTGCTTTCCAGGGAGCCTAGGTCTCACCAGTGGAGAAATCATATTCTTCAAAATATTCATCTCTTGAGGGATTTTACTAAAATAGGTGAAGTCACAATTAGCAGAGTAGCCATAGAGAACAATGTGGAATATCCCATGACTAAAGACATTTCTCAGCAGAAGCATAATTCTCATGTGAGAGCTTGCGGAGAGAAACATGTTAGTAGTTGGATCTAGTGAAAGTGGGAGTGTTGAAAGTGGGTACCCTAGACCCAACATACATTTTACTTTGATTACCACTACATGTATGGAGTTTGTTATAATACATGTGTCTATATTTCCAAAATAGTGTAGATACTTCTTCATCCACTTTGTTTATATAAATTTCCTTAGATTACATGTTGTATAATTGGGGTATAACAGATCCCTGGTTATAATGAGAACCCCGAGATACCATGATAGTAATCTTAAAGTAATATTATATGGTCCAGTTACATCATTCTGGAATGACACAGATGATGTGTGACCATCAGGTGTTGGAGGCTCAAAATCATTGAGACTTCATCTCATGACCTTCGCACATGATGAAATCTAGTAGCTGAGATCATGAGGAAGGACCCACATAATAAGAACACCACATGTTTCAAGTTTCATTGGTTGTTCCTATCTACGGACATGTGTAATGGTCTCTATACTTGAGATAATTATCAAGGAACATCATTTAATTAAGAACATTTGATACAAGGTGAAAACCACGGTGACATGGTCATGGTGAGGTAGTTTGTATCAGGTACATCATTAATTTCATGGCATTGATTAAATGATTGAGAAAGTATTGATTTTAGGAAGAGATATCTCGGGCCTGGTTGATTAGGATGGTTACACCTTCATTAAATCCATGGCCAAGGTAGTGGAAGGAAAGACCATCCGGAAAAATCAACAAATAAAATAAATCAAGATAAAAGATGATGACACTAGTGTGCATTCTTCTTTATTAAGATATTGATGATGAAAAGAATTTATTACACAGACCATGTTTGTTGGAAATTAGTCGTTTCTCTGAATATACCTTATCTCAATAGGTTCCTAAATGGGTTGCTAAACACCACTCTTGGTCAGTGCATATTATTCACTTCTATTGAGATAAGGGCCTAGAGGGTCACACAAAATAGTTCTTTGAGAATTTACCATATTATGTGAATAGGAATATAGAACTTGTTGGCCCCTGCCAAAGGGTCCAAATACTATTCAAGTTCTATGGATCACCAAGTAATAAATAAATTCTTTAATTATTCAAGCCTGGAAGAATATGTTGAATTTATCTATAACTTGTATTTACAAGTGATTAGTAAATACAAGTATTAATATTATTCGAGTGGATGTTAATATCCAAGGTTTGTTTAATATTAATAGGAGGTGTGAGCCAAGGTAAAGACTCAAGTTTATCACATAAAAAATTTAAGTGATAAATTATAAATATTACTTATAGAATATTTTTATTTGTCAAAAATAATTATTTATAACACTTATATAGTAGATGTTTATTATACAGGGGGTCGAGAGTCCACACCGTGTGTTTTAAAAATTCCCTATATAAGTAAGAGAGAGGCTCTTCCCAAGATTCTATTTATGTGTTGGGATTGAGAGCTTATCTCCCCTCCTAGAATCTAGAGGGAGAGTCTCTCAAGTGAAGGAAGATCTTCAAGTTCATCCATCTCATATTGAAGTTTCATACCTTATGGTGATTGTCGATGTGCTGAAGTGAGTGTTGAAGATCCGCGCTCACACCCGGATCTCAACGAACAATGCACAAGAAGATTAGAGAGTCATGTGTGGACGATCTAGAGGTCTTCGACATTGGAGTCTTTGATTAAGAATCGCTGGCATCCTGTGGCGGACATTCACATGTCAGATCTGAACTAGGTTCATGTTCAATTTATTTGTGCTCTATTTAATCCTTGAGTGATCCTCAGACCAAACCAAGACAAGATCACTAGAGTTGACAGAGTTATGTCGCTCCGGTGATGCAGAAATTTTCAAATTCCGGACCCACCTACTTCCGCTGTGTCGTCCAGGTACCAAACATGAAAAACATCATCTCATACTGAACTCCATCAATATACTATAATACTCAACCGTATACCACTCCTTCTCATGAACCACAGCAATCCCACCAACGTTCAGCCCTTCACACACTACATGCCTTCACCACTCCCCATTGCTACGAACTGTTTTTACTCTCCACCTTTATAATTTCACATACTGCATGCCTTCACCACATACTATTGCTGTGAACTGGTTTTGGTTCTGTGACCCGTTCTACAAACCATTCTTCCTTCATCGCGCACCATCCTATGAACCATTTTCAAAAACCTTCTGTGTACCATACACCTTCACTAAGTATCGTTGCAACAAACTATCTTAGGTTATGCACACTTCTCCATATACTGTTTCTTTTTTAAGGTATGTGGCTACAAACCATTCCCGGAACATGGTAAGCGATCCATGTTCTGAGGTATGTGGTTTGATTTTTTTTCGAGGTCCTTCACTTTTTTGCATCTTGTTCACTCTTATTCAAAAATATTTCCTTTTCTAAAAACAAAATCATGATTTTGTGGTCCAACAATTTGTAAAACACTGGGAGACAATACCACTTTAAATATATGCTTCGTCAAGAACACCCATGATAATTCACTATTATCTTTATTCTTCAATGATCATCTTATTTCATCCCAATCCTTATCTTTCGTGATATATAGTATTTGATAGATCAGCTTAAGCATCTTCATATTTTTCTAGGGGAAGTACAATAACTTCTCTGTCTTCCAGCAAAATCAGTATTTATAGTCAACATTGAAAATGATTTTCATCATATTCTCATTTTTTATGATCATTATTAAATATTAAAATCCCCACCAAATCCCTCATTCAATAATGCATGTCTATTTAAGGAGGCTCTTTAATGATCTCTATGAACTGTTAGATGTTTCATGATCACTTTATAACATGAATCCCTTCATCTCTGTCTTTATTTTTATCTTCATTAACAACTAGTGACTACAAATACAACCTTATACACAAAGTGGTCCCAACAGACACAACCTTATACAAGCCAACAATAAACTTTTTATTATTATAATAATGGAAAAAGTTTAACGATACTATAATGAGAAAACTACAGGGTTCTATAATAATAATGACTGAGAGCACTGAACCCAATTTCTGACACCTTAATTCCCCCCAACTATAGTGACAGCTTGTGCTACTGAGATGAGCCCTTGGATCGAAAATTAATTTACACATTCATCCAAACTCTCAAATTATATTGTATCCATGTTAATTTCATGTTTTTTACATCACACATACACTGAGATTATATATATAGTAACACAAATGTACTATTATGGGAACAACCATTGTGAATCTTCTAGTTTTAAGACTATCTTAGAAAGAGAATTCCTTTATCATGAACTACATATAGATTGATTATTCTCTTCACAAAATGTGTAGAAATATCTGGATCACATACTCCAAACTCTGCCAAAACATCATCATTCATTTCATTCCCCCCACCATCCTAGTATTTGGACCCACCAATTCAAGTCAATTTTCCCCGATTATCCTTATGTTAGGATATTAAATACCTCAATATGATTAGGATTATTATAAAATATTAATGCCTCTATATGACTATTCATATTGGAAATTAAAAATCCATGAGTTGAATATTTCTTTTGGAAATATAAAAACACATGAGTTATTTATTCTTCTTAGTGAAAAAAATATTATGTCAATTATTCCACTTGGAAAACTCAAAAGGCCCCATTTAAGTATTCCTCTTAGAGATATCACATACATGAGTCGAATATACCTCTAGTAATAATCAAAATTATTTATTCAAATATTACAAATAGTGACATAAAAATCCTTGAGTTGATTATTCCCCATGAAAAAATTAAAGTCCTTTATTTGATTATTCCTATTGGTGAATCCTAAATTTTGGAGTCAATTATTCATCTTGGTAATACAAACAACATGAGGAAAGATTATCCATTGTTACCAAAAACCCATTATTAGAGATCCTCTACTAGAAAAAACAAAATATATTGTTATAATATCCTCATTAAAATCAATATCCTAGAGTTTTTATTCTTATCATGAAAATGAAAAACCTTGGGTTGATATTATCCTTTAGGAAATACAATTAGCTTGTGTATGAATCATCCTCTTAGTGATACAAATATATTGAGTTCTGATTATATTCATGGTGAAAAAATTCTTTGATTTGCGATCCTCTTTATTTTGAACATCATTTGGATGATTCTACTCTATAACCTTCCTGATATCAGTGTAAGATATCAAACAACTCCATAATAAATCAGAGACATATTCCTTTCATTTTTAACAAATCCAAATATGAGGGGGGTATTTTTTGGGTACCAATAATTATATACCATGAAAAGTTTCATGATAAATATTATATGACCGTTACTTCGATGAAATAAGTTGACTTACCGATGAAGGAATCTATACTATTGGATATCCATGTGTTTTCTAACTAGTCACATGTTAAGGGGTGGTGAATATTTGAAAACTTCACCCAATTTTTTGATGTGGTGGTGATAACTGAATTTTCAGAGCATAATGAACGTGTTGGTTAAGCCGATTCACAACTTTTTTTTTCATATTCAATTAATTATCCACAAGAACCTCATAAAGAATCATGTTGTCTAATTAATTTACTGGAAAAATTTGACAAAGAATCATAGAAACAGAAAAATAGAGGATCTTTCACATTAAATTTATAATTAATTTAATAATTAGAAAATACATTAATTTTGATATTTTTCTTCAATGTGGATTATTATCAATCAAACCCCATTCAAGTGATAATATCATTACACTAATCGAATATAATATAAAAAACATCTCGTAATAAAATAAAAATTCTTCTTGCTCTCTAAACGTGGTTGATAGACTATTGGGTACTAGCGTTGTGGATCCAATAATCTTTCTTTGTTATCCATTATCACAACATAATACTTTGGGCTTGACAGATTGTATCCATTTTTCTGTCATTCTTGAGAGGGAGGAAGGACGTGGAATAATTCTCTCGATCTTGAGAGAAACCCTAAATATTTTTTTTGTAAGAATTTTCTAGATAGTAAATTGGAGTGCACAATAAATTATTTATACACACTATTTAAAATAATATAAGTTAGAATATTTAGAGTTAAGGTATTTATACTGATAATTCAATAAATTACCTAAATCAAATATCAATCCTGATATATTCCCCATGCTAATAAAAATAATATATAATGTAACACAACATATTTCACAAATACAAAAATTATAAATAAATATTTCCTTATTTATTTAAATAATATTTAAGATTATATAATTTACATTATCAAGGTTATTAACTTAGCATGTCCACCATTCTAGGAATTTGCTGAATCTTGAATAATAAATAAATATTATTCATTATTTAAAAAAATATATTATATTCATGGTATTATAAATAAATATTTATTTATATGTTCACGAAACTAAATAAATATAAATATTTATTTATTTCCTTGTAAATAATATAAAAAAGATATATAAATACTATATTCAATGGTTTTTTTAATTAATATTTATTTAATATTCAAATATCATATAGTGACTGAATATTTATTGTAAAAAATCATGAATAAATAACACTTATCGCTTAAATTATATATTTCAACTAATAAATTAAAATAAAACTAATTTGTGAACATGAATACAATTCAAGTGTGGGAATCAAGGTCTTTTTCCCAATGTAATTTGGTGGTCTTGACTAAAGTCTATGATTAGTGTCTATAAACTTTTCACAAAACCCTTACTATAAGAAGTTTATGTTTTAATGACAATAACCACAAATAAATGATCACTATGTAATATAATATCTTTGTATTGAAATATATGCTAAAAAATATTTCAAACATAGTTTCATCAACCTATGTGCTTGTTTTATCTTTTATTAACTACGTGAAATGTACTCATTGATTTCAAACTATGTCCATGAATTTTATTAGACATTTCTATTTCAATAAAAGGGACTGAGATATTAATTTCCTTAAACTAGAATGAAAAAATAAATGTATTGTCTTATTCATTAATGTATATCACTAAGGGTGAACCCAATGTATCCTACATCACCTATGAATGTGTCATAACGATTTTCATCAATACATAAAATTTCACAACTCTGAATTTGTATTAGTAATAATGTTAATGTATAAGGATCATTACACACATTCATAGACTATAATATATAATGAAATGTAAACATGTTTAGTTTCTATATGAGTGTTTGTCCTCAAAATATCCCATCTTAGATTTTACCAATTCTGGACATCATGAGATAAAATATCATCATATTTAAAGTATCAAACACTTATAAATCAAACAAACAATGTTTCCAACCATAGAATTTATACTCACTATAGGAAATTCATTTAATAATATAGTCATAGCACTTCAATGTTTTCATCATTGTGGGAAAATTGTATGACCATTTTAATGAGACATATACTCTAGGAAATTATCATTTAAATTTTACACCGAAAAATATAAAATATATGATAAGAAAATTATTTATATTTTGGTATTTGAATATATAGGTATTCTAAACTACATTGAAGTTGGTTTTAAGGAATGAAATTTGATAAGCACATATATTCACTAGATCCAACTACTAATGAATTTTAATATTCTATCTCTCTCATAATGTTCGTACTTCTAGTTTGATAATTCATTAGTCAATAGGTCCTCTACATTCCTCCATGATGTATAAAACTTGATTTATATCTCCTCATTCCATTAATTAATTTGAAACATGTCCTTAGTATGCCTCATATACTTTACTATAGACTTTACTTCCATATAATTTCAATAACCTAGGTCCACTTGATATCGTCCTACTATACTCAAGAATTACATAATATTAATCCCAGTATATAACATGGAATACATATCTAATCCAATCACTAATTCATATAGAATCCTAGTTATCCTTCTTCAATCCTCTCATTTAAGGAAACATTTTCTAGGAGAGATGTGTCTATGTGACATAAGAAATAATCCCCTCTTGAATTATTCCATACTGAATATATTATGTACTATGTCACTATATGTACATTGACTTAGCCCAAGAAGCCCATCTAATTTATCATGATGGTCCATGATTCCATGATTATATTCTACTTTTTTTAAGTCCTCTATAGAGAATTATTTATTTAACCTTATCTTAACAGAATATAAAATTAGTATCACATTATCCATAAGTAATATGTCATCAATATATCTATTAGGAAAGAAATTCACTAACAATACAAAACAATAGACACAGGGATCACATTCATACTTTATGATTCCAAATTTTCTTATATATCTAATAACAATAATGTTAAATTATTATGATTATTTATTGAACCCATAAATGGATCTATGTAACTTGCATACCTTTCTAGCATCCTTTGGAGTTACAAATACTTTTTGTTTTGTCATGTAGAAATTTTTCTAACAGTTCTTATTAAGGAATGATATTTTTAGATCCATCTAACATATCTCATACTCATTGTAATTCACATTGAAAAATATATTTTTCTTTGATTTTAACATAGAAACTACTGAAAATGTTTCATCATAGTCAATGACATAACATTATTTAAATCCTCTTGCAACTAGTTATGCCTTACAGGTACTTAAATTTATATCAATTTTGAGTTACTTCATGAATAAACATTTCGAACCAATGATATATAAATCAAATAGAGGATCTACCTAAATCAAAAGTTTGTTTTTGTAAATGAAATTCATTTTAGAATTCATGGATTCTTTTCATCTGGAATATTATTACCCACATACTATTTCCTTATATTATATAAGTTCATTATTATCAACTAGTAGTGATTCACCATTTCAAATGACTATAAATAAATATATTTTTATTTTGTTTACCTCTCTCAGGATCCTATGTAATAATTGTATCTCTATAATGTCATTTTCCAAAAGGATTAATGGAATATGTTCCTATTCCAAATCTTGTGTTTCTTGATCCTCGACATAAATAATTTTTATCCTTCTCCCACCATCTAAATTCAACATATTCCCCCTGATAAATATGGTATTTCTATTAAAAAATTATTTTATTTGAGTGGTATTATAGGAACTATCCTTTAATTTACATTAGTTATCCAATAGAGATACACTTAGTTCCTTAGTGTTAATTTTTTTTAGAGATAGCTCTAAAAACTTATTTGTAACCCCAAAATCCTATATGAGATATTATAGAATTAATTATTTACCAAATATTATATGTAATATAGTTTATAAAATTAGTTAGAACATTGTCTATTATGTTCACTACTATTTATAATTCATATATCCAAAAATAAAATAGTATACTTGTATGATTCATCATTTAACTCTCCATTTTCATCAAAATATGGTTACCTATTTCACTTATACCATTCCACTATGGTTTATATGGGAAATTGAGTTAATATAGTAACAAAAAATTCTATTAATAGTATATGAAATCTTGGTTAAGATATTCTATACCATAGGTTGAGTGGATTTTCCTTATATTTTAACCATGTGGAATATCAAATCCATTCTTATAATCTTGGAATTTCACAAAGGATTCTAGCATGTAAATCAGTAGGTAGACATATCAATATCTACCAAATTCATCAGTAAATGTTATGAAATATGATAATCCAACCCTTTATTCAACTCAAGAAGGTCAATACACATCTATAAAAACCATTTAAATAAAATTTATGTCTACTGGAACAAATGAATTTCACAGTAAAAAACTAAGTTTATTTTTTTCAATCCAAACTAGTTTGATCAGGGATTTTTCAAGGAATGTTATCTTATGGTATAGGAGGATTAATTATTATAAAATTAATAATTTCCTAGTGTTTTCAAATAATTTGAAGATAAAAATAAAAAAGAATGCATAAGCATCAAGAAAAATTGATTCATAGAATAATCTTGTAAAAAATATGGTGATGTCATGGGCTTCATTAATATTGGAATTTTACTAAGATGTGGAGCTTTAGAAAGGAATTTTGGTCACAACGGTTTGAAGGTTTGTGAAATAGGTTTTACGAAAATGGATTAGTCACTATGGGATGATGGTAGTATACGCGACTATAAGAATCTTCGTGAATAGAATAATTTCACTGACACTTGGAAAATAAATTCATCTACATGAATATAAAAGAACTATGCTTTTGGAAAGGTCCTAGTGATCTTGAAAGCTTCACAAAGATACATTTTCTATAAATAGGTATCCACACACATCATTTCAAACATGGAGAGATTTTTCCAAAGGGTGAATAGCTCTTATTTCAAAAAAGTCAATTTCTTTATCTATGAAGAATACTTCGTGAGATGAATCATAAAAAAATCATGGTTAATAAATAATCAACCCTCACACATTTTATAAAAAAGAGTTTTGTGGAGACTTAGAGCTTCAAGATTTTTTGAAGTTCAATGAAGGATAAGAGCATTACAAAGGATTGGAGCATCATAAATGGTAGTGGTTTTGAGAAGGATGAAATATCATTGAAATAATAAGAAATCTTGTCGAAGGCTAGAAGATCATGAATAGTAGTGTTGAAAATATAGTTTTAGTGACAGTGATTCCAATAGAATCAATTCTGGACTACGGTGGAAGAATATTCTCATGATAATCATCTAAAAAGACTAAAATGCCCAATCTATTAAAAAATTCATCAATTTTATAAACTGAGAAAGACTTCACCCAATGTAGTGATCATGGGGGAGTGAAAAAAATTGAACTGATAGATGTAGTGTGATATCTGCAAAATTTTTGTAAAGGTAATGTGTGAGGTATAGAGTGACCATGTATAAAAAAATTTAATCCATAATAACTAGTGATGTTTAGTTGATTTATTTCGATAAATTCACTATTGGTGGATAATATTTGGAATAGAACTTAGTGGTGAACCATGTAAAACTGTTGTGTTGTGGGTCCTTTTATACATATTAGTGTTTGATAATAGCATGATTTAGTCAGGAAGGTTTAATAGGTTCCTACTAATGTAGGGCCAAGATCTGTCTCATTTGAATAAATTGTTTACAACCTGATTCACCCCTCCCCTCTAAGGGTAATATAGGGTCTTACAATGACCCTTTCACCCTTTGAAGTATATCTAGCTTTATTGATTAGACCTAACAAAAAAGTGACATATACCAAGTGTTTTTAGTTCAAAATAATATAAATTTCGATATTGATATAGTTTTTTATGTTTTCTAATTTACATTACCTAACTAGTGATTCCATAGTGGTGTATGATACGAGTCATGAAAACCAGATCCATTATCAATTTACAATACTTCATTTTTATAATCCTACATGTAAATATCATTATTTTTATATTTTATACTATAAAGTATGATATATTTGTAAAATTAGAAAATTTTATTTATGTATTTAAATAAACCATTCATATAAAGAGTGGATATATAAATAATATTTTTAGTAACATTTAGTACATAATTGTAGTTCATTAAAACCAAGATCAATCCCATTGGAAATGTGAGGTTGTAGTCTCTGATGGCTATTATAGAAATTCTTGCATTGTTGGATACTCATAGATACACCTCAACATGGGAGAAATTATTATTCTATTTTGTTCCTATATTTGAATAAAAATGTGATCACCGCAATATATATCTAATACCCAGTTTGTAGAAAAAATATTTCACAAGATAAAAAATACAAATGAATCTTCCCCTTTTTTCTTTGTTTCAGTGGTGTTCTTCTTACAGTGAACCTCCTTAAAAAATTCAATATAAACTCAATATTATTCCTTTTATTTCCTCTTGATCTTCCTCCTCTTTGTTAGGAATTATGTGCACGCCTTAGTCGTAGATTTATTCTTGGGGAATATCTATTTTTTCCCTCTTAATCACCATAAATACAAAAGTCTTCCCATGCTTCATGTCCTTATATACATGATGAATCAAGGTGAGGAGATCTGGGATAGACTTCTCAAGTTTCTTCCTATTAAAATTCATAACAAACCTATATATTATATGAGGTAGTAAAGCAAGAATTAGATTTTTACACAATTCATCATTTTATATAGTTAACGCCTATCTGATGAACAAATACTTGTAGAAGTGCTGAAAATATGAAAAAGAACCATTTTGGAACAAAGTAACATAGAAGAAAAAACATTATTCCTAGATTACATTTAATTTTTATGGTTATGCGATCAGGTTATGTGAAAAATAATAGTTCACACATCACGTACCACTCTAGGATCATGCAATTTCTAGACCCAAGAATCATCACACAATGCACCAGTGAAAGGCCAGTTATGATGGATTAGTACATGATAACACTTGATCATGAATCACCTTAGGTATATGTGATCCTTTGAATTTTATAGAATCACATGATGGGATCATAATTTTTATACTTGATGGACTACATCGAGGTCTCTCTTGATCATGTGATGCCCCAAAGCTATGTGATCTTCTAACTCTGATAGGATCACATAACAGGATCAGAAAATAATTCCATGATAGAAGGGTTTGTGTTATACATGGATCATGTGACACTTCTAAGTTATGTGATCACCTAACCTAAAATAACACATGAAGTGTGTTTGGAAATATTTTGTTAATGAGGCACCCCTCATGATCACTATTGATCAAGAGATTCACTAAAGGTATTTGATATCAATCACGTGGGGTGTATGTGATGAAAATAAAATATTATAGTGTCAACAAAAGCCTCATACCAATGCATGTGGCCCTATATACCTTATATATTAGTGTAGATAGTGGGGGAAGATACCTATAATACCCCAACATCCATTTTTGAAAACATATGGAATGGATTATGAATGGAGAATCACAATAAATGAGAGTTAAGTGACATCCAAGTCTCCCATTTTGAAATTAAATGAGTAAATTTAAAGGATGGTAACATGGAAAAGGGGCGAACATTTATCAATTTCAAAAACATTTATAAAAGAATCAACTATGTTTCCATCAATGGAAGAGTTTATCAAGAGGCTCCATATTGATTGTGTGATCCTGAAACAAACTATCAGTCACAATATCACATCATGAAATTTCCTCATCGAATAACAGTTATGTTATCACATGAACCCTTTCCATTTATATGATCAAATGTCCTCATCTCCCTTATGTGAAAACATGACCTCATGATATTCATGTTACAACTTAATTCACACGTAAATAAAATCGTCCCTCCTTCCATAAAAGTGTTACATATACCTCTTTCATATGTATTTACTTATTTTCTCTTCATGAGGGCAATCCTTCATGATAATCCAATCTTTTATAAGTCCCAATCTAATCATCACATGGATATATTACTCATTATCAATATTTATTTCATTGGGAATCCAAATCAATGTATGTCCCCATCCTTTTTTTCTATGAGGTCATATCCCTCATTTTCATCCACATTGGTATAAGTCCCTAAATTTACCAACTAATTGTGAAATATTTCCCAGGAGTTCAATTTCCCTTACTTTCCCACCAGTGAGCTAGAATAAAATTATATTGGACTACTCATGATTAAACCCCACACAATCGCTATATTAACTACATAGACTCTGATTCCTATTATAAATATGATACATGGGATGAATTTTCAAGGATTGACCCCACAACCATTATTATAATTTTCTCGTTTATATTTTTATATCCTATCATACCATGTGAACATATTATCTATGGATATCATAAATCCTTCCATATTTCATTCAATTTCTAAATTTGGATCTATTTTTGGATCCTCATAATATAATGGTATACAAAATGATTAATTTCATCATTGTATGATGTTAAATTGTATGGTTAAAATCCTTACATTATATAATTAAACTGCATGATTAACAACGTGGTTGTATTGCATGAAACTAAAAAAAAATTGCACTACAAGGACTTTGATTCCTATTTTTATAAGATACATAATATTTCAATACGAATTTCAGGTCTAATATTTACACCTAGTAAAATTTGATTCTTCAACTTTCACATGAAAATTTTCCTCATAGAAACTGATACCTCATACCTTTAACCCCGTATGTCCTTTATAATCACATTTCTAAATTATCATATATGAGATCCCCATTAATTATATCTCATAGGGCCATATTCTATGTGGTTTTAATCATCATTTCTCATCAATTCATGTATAATTAATGCACCAACATAATTGAATTCATTCCCCAGTGTAAGTAATGATACATCTTTTTTCACACACAAAATGTGTATGATTTTATTTGAAATTTTATTTCTCCTACCAAGCATTACTAATATAGTTTTAGATATCTATGATGATTAGGGCCTCAGCGTGATAAAAATTCCTCCATTATGGGAACCACTATTTTAGTGCAAACCCTAACTATATATTCTATTTATTTAAAGTTAAGTACTCCCAATGAAGAATCTTATGGTATCCCACAAAAATTTATTCCTCACAAAATTATCTATTTCCACATTTTTCATGAAAATAATCATCCTTACACCATAATGAAAAATAGTGTTACCTACATCCTTGTGGTATGATGGTAAAATTCATGAAAAGGTCCATACCACATGGTGATGTCCTATCAGATGACCTTTAATTGTGTCACTTGAACTGGGTTGGCTTCAATTCCTATCTCATCTAGAAACATAGGGATCCACCCTGAGGTTCTAACCCAACATCACTATCCTTCCATTAGGATACTCATTGGGTTTTATTCCTCATGAGATAATTTATGTTGTTACCTCATCTAGATATACTCTCATGAGTTATCAATATCATCCATTAGGACTATATTTCTTATAGACCATCCTATCATATGGCCATGTTCCTAATAGAATCATACCCCCACCAAGAAGGATATATTCTTTCTTGGTCATATCTTATAATCCAAACCAAGTCATAATACATTCAGGAGAAATCTTCACAGGGAAATAATACTTGTGAAACAAACTCATCATCATTTGTCAATATTTTCTTTGTGATCAATTGGATAGATCCACTCATGTGTAAGTCCCACACAAACCATTTCTAGGCATCTTTCCCTTATATTTCTTTACTAAATGATGTTAAACTATATGTATCATTCATTGTCAAAAAACATAAAAGATTTTATTTTCCCCATTATGTGAAATTAAAATATGTGGTTTCTGATTCCTTTCATAATTATACATATGAATCTCCTTTATCATACCAATCCTGACACCATAAAAATGGACCATATCTCTAGACGGTGATATAATCTAGAGTTACTAGTTATATGGATTTATGATGTAGTTATCCAAAGACTAGAATCACTAATAATAATATATAAAGACATATAAAATCTATGATATATAAAAAAATCATCAATTTAGAACCTCTAATAAATATAAATTTTCATGTCGATATGATACCCCTGATATGTAAAAATATTCAAATTGATATATGAATAAAATCGATTAATAAATGTTATGGTAACAAGTCCTGTATTAGGATATGAGAAATATTAAACATCATTACATAAATTTATAACAGATTGATGGAGTAGGAAATAGTTCCCTGAAATATGGTGTGCTGATCCAGAAAACCCATCCACTCAACAAATTAATTTCTTAGGTGTAAATTGTATGAAACCCCAATGACCATATTCCTTTGGGAATCAAGATCTTTGATCATCATGGATGTGGGATTCATTGGGTGTTACCAGTTCCCTGAATAAAAAATGATGGAAATAGTTTGAGATAGGAGTAGTGAACTTATATGAGGATTGTGTAACCATGATCATCCCCTCACAAAACTAATCATTGGCCCATGCCAACCCAGGTAAAAAAAGTGGTGAACCCAAAATTAAATATCAAAAAAATTAATATGTTGCCTATACATAGTTTTTTAATCATGTTTATTAATTATGATTCTATATTTATTGGTTTTATTGTTATTTTTTTTATATTTTTGACCACAATTCCCCTTTCTCAAGATCTTTCTTTGATCTAAGGATATTCAATAATATTTAATTAAGTGTTTTTGTGCTTCATTTTTCACAAGAGACATTACCTCCCCAAGAAGATGGAATCTGTCACTTGTTTAGAATCTTCAACACTATATCGAATGTGATGTTAATAGTGTACCATTGGAACTATACCATCCCAAACCTGGAGGATTCACCCTAGGGTCTCTAGGAATTGAATATTGTGATCCCATCCCATCTCATGAGAGCTATAATGTAGCTGGTGATGCATGTCCCCACTATAAACCACTTTGATAGACTATCACCAGAGCATGAAAAATAGTATTGTGCCAATATTAATTACATGGATTATAGATTCAATCATGAATTAAATCTAGTTTATAAGTCATACAGGAGGGGTCTTTTCAACTTTCTCCACTATTATCATGCAACCACCACCCCTTAGCCACATTCTACGGGTTCCTCTGAATAAATTATACCCATTGACATTGAGATGTGGGAATCTATGATATGTCACCATACATGGAGATATATAGACCATATAGAGTGGTATGCAATCCCTTTCTCTATTATATATGTCCACCAAGATATTAAAAAGGAGTCTAGTGAGAAATATTGTATCATTATTTGAATACAGAATGTATTTCAGCATATTTTGATAACAAGCAGAGGTTAAGCATATATTCGAACCCCCAAAAATAAAAATCATTAGATATCCTGATGGAAAATGGAGGATTGGAATCAGTTAATATTACCAGTTCAGTAAAAATATGTATACCGAAATATCTTGGAGATAATGAATGTGTAGGAACATATCCATACTAAATCCCTTGTAAACATCCATTACAATCTGATAGTAATAGAGGGAATTTATCATCGTATTGTGGAAATCACACAAGAACAAGAACATAATCATATTATAATCACCATAGTTATATATTATAATGTTCAATATTACTAGACTTCTACTTCAGAGAAATCATTCATTTTTTCTCCCATTATGGAGGATTATTAGTATATTTCTATAAAAGAAGAGGCATAAGACCATACTCATATCTTCATTCTGAATGGGGTTCACCAATATAATTGGTTATTCACGTCATGAAAGGTATATTTTACTATAAAATATATTTGATGACATATTCCAAAGTTAAAATGAGACCATGAACATATTATTGTTCCTATAGAGTTTAATTGGTATATTTCAGCAGTCACTTAGGGACAAGAAAATATTCTAGTTGAGGATATTTTTCAACATATTACAATGTCAAACAAGGATTAGGCACATATGATAGTTTCTTTTGAGTATCAATGACATATTTTTATATTCACCATAGGGAAACACCTTGTCCCTACAAATTTTTTATATTATTTTAAAACAATTCTAGTAGTTTATTGGAGAAAGACCAAATTATGGATCCATCCAGAGAAGGTCAACATCAACATCCCTTGAATTCCATAAAAGAGATGGGACATATCCCTTATCCCATTATAGAGTCCTATCAGTATATCCTAGTGGGGAATGTACATCATAATTAGGAGCATATTCCCATTTCGACCAATGTTGGTTGGTATTTTCCTAAATCGACTCAATGGCAAGATCATATTTCTTCTAATAGTCTGGAATCTTGCAAAAATATCCCAAAAAATTATCTGTAGTGAGAAAATATCCATAAAATATCCAATTACAACCATTGGTATACCCCTAGTGTTTATTATGCAGTATCCTCATATCCCACCTCAACCCCAAATGGAAGGTTGGTATAGTATGATAAAAACAAAGGATGATAATCATATTCCCACCTTACACAAAAATATCATCCTTGAGGCTATATGAAACATATTTAAAGTTTTCCAAGGACCCATAGACTCTTTATATGACGTATAAGGTCATATCTACCCTAGATTTTCTCTTTACAGAAGCATACAAATGGATTATGAGGATCTTACCCCCTGACATCATCATTGAAACACCCCCACGATGATATCTCTCATAGGAAAGGAAGTAATTCCCTTTTTAGGGAACCATAGTATAGATAGATACATGAAAAACTATGTTCCATGACATATGGTGACTCATAAATATATAGAGACACCATATGTTTGTCAGTAAACAACCAAGAGCAGTGACCATCATCCCAACCTAATATAGGGAATGAGTCACCATCTATGGAAAAGCTTCCAATGTGGTCTGAATAGTTAGGGGAATATGATTGAAATGAAGAGAATAGAATTAATTTTTGTGAATAAATGACTACAAACAATATACAAAATATGTTATATCCAATTTTTAATTTCATCTATGGAATACTAGATGTTTTAACATAGGAATTCATGTCTTAATTATGATAGAAATTGTGGGTGAATTTTTATTGGTTAAAATCATCTATTGTCATTGAACAATAATTTGTATTAGATAAACCTTGTTACTCTCTATGTGTATTAGTATCTAAGATCAAAAAATCATTGTGATATCATGAAACATTATTTTACCCACAACTTACTGGCCCTCTCATAGATAATTTCCAATTTATAATCTAACATATGAATCTGATGATGAGGAGAGTATGTCACAATTAAATTCACTTAATACATGAGTATTCATATTCCCATGAAGATGAAATCTTGAAATATCATAATCGCTAGATAGTTTATAAATTAAAACAACACACATATTGATTCTCCCATCCAAAAAAATCCATATGTCTCTAATACACGAAAGCATTTTGGTCCGAGAGAGTGCACCATTTGTAGGATCTTGACCAAGGAATCCCAAATGTTTAAGAACACTTCTTATTTGAGAGAGGAAAACCTATAACTTTATGGAAACACCCCACTACATGTAGTTCCCATTCAGATCAGATACTACACTCAGCTTATGCTTGAGTGAGAATTAAAAAAATATTTCATTGGTGGTTGTTATGGTAGTTATTTCAGTTTGAACCCAACCCATACACATAGGGGAATTATTAACAAATCCTCTACCCCCAGGGTCATCAAATCCTTCATATGCACAGAATATATTAGTGGTGGTTAAAAGTCAACCCTGGCCCACAAGATGGGATCATTTTTACTATGATCACCACCTATGGAATTATCAAACTCGCAAAAGGTTCATTAATCATTGGCGCAAGCCCTACATCAGCCCCAAACATTAGATATAGGTGTATTATTACCATTTAATCTTAGAAAATTGATTGTTTCTAGTATAGGATGTGGTTTTTATTATACCCCACCCTAGTCATTCATACAGCCATATGACACACCACTTTTATTTGGTGCATGTTTGATGAGGATGGTAATAGAGTGCCTTAGAATAACTATTCAAAGATCAAAACTAGAAAACATCTAGAAAATCAAATCAAAACTTACAAAGGATACAAGAAAAAATATACCATTTTAAAAGTGGGTTTAGGGTAAGTTCTAAACAAAAATATCAATGGGGAATCCTGAAATAAAAAAGCAATGCTATTAGTCTAATTTTGGTGAAACGATTCCTACTTCCTAATATGACTTAGTGAACTTCATCAAAATCAATCTATTAGATGATATAGATCGATTCATGGACACTGATGCACACAATTGGAAAAAAAAATACCAAAAGATACGGGTTATACTAAAACATGGACTAAGGCCACATTTACATAGAACTATAGGAGGAACCATAAGTTGGTTCCTATAAATGATCAGCTAAAAACCCCTTGATCCAATTCTTCTAGAGATTAAGGTAACAGTGTGACCACATCCCACATTACATAAATGGATCCAAAACCTATATATGTGGAAGAAACTATAGCACAATATGATTCTTAGATATTTATTCTCAAACAACCTAATAAATAATTATGTTGGGAAAATATTCCAACTGCGTATATCCTCAATGTAAAAGTGAATACCTATCTTCCCACTAACTAAGATAGAGTAAATTTAATCACAAGAAAAAAATTTAGAAGAAAGTTAGATTTGGATCCAAATATCCATTATATTTATATATTTTATCTATTGATGATGAGGATTCTTCTCTATTATGAAAACCACATCACTCATATCAAGATAATCACTTAATCCCAACATGAATCGATAGTTAGTAGCTAGAATATACAAAAAAACATTTCAAGATTCACCCATTACTCACACTTAGGGGATGACATGGATAACATTTCCCAAACAATATTCAGCACCATCGAGTATCTTTCCACTCAAATGAAATCCACGAAAAGGTGGTGTGCCCTAGTGCAACCCGAAATAAATCCATATCCCAAATGTGTGGATTCCACTCTATCTTCCCCCAATTCATGGAATCCTATTTTAGTAGTTTTTTATGGAATGGGATATTTGGAGAAGTATATTTCATACTTTTTGTCCACATGTGGCTACATGATGTGTCTACTAAATTAGAAAGTGGTAGGAAACTAAGGTGATTCTGAAAAATTGTTTGGTGAAAAATTCCATATGGTGTTGTTTCCTCCCAGAATTCTCTATCAAAGGCTATAAATACCATTATTTCAAATTCATTTATCAATTTAGATACAGGATAAAGAGAAGAACGATTGTTGACCTCATGAGCTATAAACCAAATTATACTAAAATTGTCTCCAAATTTATTCTCTGATGGAAAGTTATGATATACTCTTTTAGTATTCCCCTACCATAGGTGAAATTATTGATACTTTGTATAGGGAACCTCTATGATTAACTATGGAAACCCTTGATCTCATTGAAATATCCTGGAAGAATTTTCAGAGTTTTTAGATATAATATATCGTAATGAAGTTCCCTTGAGTTATATATAGCTAAATATAGGTCCAAAACTTTAGAAAATGAAAAAAGATATAATAAGGTTGAAATTTTTATTATTATACTTAAGCCAGCACCAGTGACAGTTACAGAAAGCTCTATATTACTCTATACCTCCAACTAAGTGATAGTATTAATAAAAATACCCCTGATTAGAGGTAGAGAGAGATCATGGTTTCCAATGATTGGATGAAGGAAAATAAATTTATTCCTTATTAAATAAAAAAGTTCTTGAGTACTTTTTCAAATACCTATTGAAAAATATCCTCATGCTACATTAGCCTAGGAAACCTGGTGAAGTTATCCTTAGTGTTCTTCCTAACTAATTCCCTTTTTAGTGGAGGTTGGGAAACACCATTAATGTCTAATTTATTTTCATACAAATTCTCTAGATAATGGTTGATTTTGAATAGGTGATTATGGGGAAATATCTGGTGCATGTATCCCATTTTCTAACAACCCAATCAAAGGAAGGTGATGATTGGAAAGATGTTCTATCTGGGCATGAATGAATATTTAAAGACAACATGACCTAAAAGGGGGTTGATTGGGATCATTAATTATCAGTTCATAACTCTTTAAACCTATTTGAGTTTCAAAAACATTCAAATTATCCCAAATAATCTCTTAAAAATCATCCTATATAGGTATAAATAGGCGATACAAGTAGAATAGGGTACATACACAAAATTTTCATCTGGAATCCATACTAGATGAGACACTTTTGGATTTACATATCTTATCATTAAACGAATAGGAAAAAAACCTCCAAATAGAATTTTCATAATATACCAATATAAGTTTCTATTATATTATAATTATTCACTTAGATAAACCCTTCCCCAATAATGATCATGCATATGAACCAGAGTCTCGTGTAATAGAATGGGACAATAAGAGAAAGAGGATAAAGAAGATGAGGAAACATGGGGAGATGAAATCATAGTATATCTCAATATCCCATCCACATAACCTCAAAATCCATATATTTGGTCAAGAACTATGAGAACAATCGTAAATGATAAAAATAAAAGTATGGAGTCACTCTATAATCATTCAAGATTATTCCAAACATGATTTCTCTATAAGACTTGTTGGTAGGTTTGAAACTGTTTGATTATCCCATATGAGTTGGTAGGATAACATAGATATACCCTTTAGTGACATGTATTCCTTTACATTAAATAAATTTTCTAGATACATATAAATCAAGCACTTAATCCCATAAGATTCATGCCAAATAGAAACCCCATATTGTGAGTGTCAAACTTCTAGTGAACAAGTATGAAATTTTGAAATAGTATTACCCATTCAAGATTTTTATCCTTGATACTCTTCATATGTCAAAACAACTCAAGAGGAATTTTTGAGGACCTTCAAATCCCGGAAGAGTTTTAGACATAAGTCTCCATAGACAAGGTGACACAAGTGCAGAAAACGTTATTTACATCGGTTATTTTTCATTTTGTACATTTGTTTTTAGCCGACGTTAATACAGAAGACGTTTTAAATAATGTTTTGTATGTCGGTTATTTAAAAACCGACATAAAAACATAACATCGCGGTGTTTATCACGTCGGTTAATTAATAACCGACGTGCTAAAACCGGGGGGGGGTTATAAATTCAGTTATTATATAACCACTGTGATAAACCGGGGGGGTTTATCACGTCGGTTATATAATAACCGATGTTATAAAACCATCCGGGGTATTTTTATCACGTTGGTTATTAAATAACCAACGTGATAAACCCCTGGGAAATGGTTTATCACGTCGGTTATATAATAACCGACGTGCTAAACCAGTTCAGGGGGGGTTATCAGGTCGGTTATTAAAGAACCGACGTGATAAACCATTCCACAGGTGTTTATCACGTCGGTTATTAAAAAAACCGACGTTCTAAACCCTTCCCAATTTCGTTATCATTTCGGTTATAAAATAACCGACGAAGAAGACAAATTTTTTAAAAAAATTGAATTTAGTCCTCTTCTCTCCCCCAGAAACAACCAGAAACCAAATCAAGAATTCGTACCACAAAAATAGAAGTAGATCAAAACAATAACTAAAGAAAAATTAATCATTTAAATTGATAACATATAAAACATACCCCACTTGACAGCCCCCATCACACCCCTGGACTGACCCCAACCCCCTAGATAGCCCCAAACACCCTGAGACAGTCCCAAACACCCCGGGCCAACCCCCCCCCCCCCCACTAGACTTCCACCACCCCCTGAACAACACCCCTTCGCCCCACTTGACAGCCCCCACCACACCCCTGGACTGCCCCCCGACCCCCTTGACATCCCCAAACACCCAGGGATAACCCCACACCCCCCCCCACACAACCTCCTGAAAAACACCCCCTCACCCCCCTTGACAGCCCCCACTACACCCCTGTACTTCCCCCCGACCCCTTGGACAGCCCCAAACACCCCGGGACAACCCCCCCCCCCCCCACACCCACACCCTGGACTGCCCTCCCCCACCCTATTGGAGCCCCCACCACACCCATGGACTGCCCCCCGACCCCCTGGACTACCCCTTGACCCCCTGGACATCCCCAAACACCCCGAGAAACCCCCCCCCCCCCCCACCCTCTTGAACAACACCCCCTCACCCCACTTGAAAGCCCCCACCACACCCCTGGACTGCCCCCCGACCCCCTGGACAGCCCCAAACACCCTGGGACAACCCCCCCCCCCCCCCCACCCTCATGTATCCCCCCTACACGTTACCGAAAACAAACCAGAACCCCCTCACCCCACTATACTGCCCCCACCACACCCCTGGACACTCCCCCACACACCCCTGGACATCACCACCACCCCCTAGACATCCCCCCACCTTCCTGTAGACCCCTCCACCCTCTGGATAGCACTCCCACATCCTTGTACATCCCTCCCACACCCTTGAAACAGACCAAAAAGTTACCAAAAATAGACAAGAACCCCCTCAACCCACTAGACAGCCCCCACCACACCCCTGGACTGCCCCCCCCCCCCCCCCCCATCCCCATGGACACCCTGGACCCCCCCCCCCACTGGACATCCCCCCCCCCCCACCCCACCCCTGGAAACCCCCCTCACCCCACAAGACACCCCACACCCCATGACACCCTCTGGACAGCCTCCCACTCCCTTGGACAGCCCTTCCACCCTCCTAGAAATTCTCCCACCCCCTGGACTGCCCCACCACTCTCATGGACACCCAGGACCCCCCACCCCACCGGATAGCCCTCCCAGACCCCTGGACACCCCCCAACCCCACTGAACACCCCCCACACCCTTGGAACCCCTCTCCCCCAGACCAGAATCCATACCAGAAAAACCATCATAAGTTGACCAAAATAAGAAGTAGAGCAAAATTAAATATTCACATATATAACATTCAAAACTTACACTATCAACTTCAAAAAAAACTAAATCCAACCTAAACTACTACCAAATACAAAATTACAACGTCAATATTCAAAATTAAATTTTACATTACAAACAACTAAAATTCAATCAAATATGTAAAATAATTTGACCACTCCACTTGTAAGTGTTTGATTTCTTCAGTAGTATAGGTTTGAGGGTCATAAAAAAGATACAAATGAAAATGATAGTAGTTAACATGTATAATGAATAAATCGAATTGAAATATTATGGAAAAGTTTAAGAGGAAATATTACCAGGTCAAAATTCACAACTGTCCCAGTTGTTATTATTTCATACATAAATCTTAACATATAATATCTGCATTTGATGATGCCTTGTTGTTCATTACAATTCTATTTGAATGAGTGTAAATTCAATATATTATTTTTATGTAATAAATCAAAAAGTACAAATTATAAATGGATATTTACCTTAGCATTTACATCTTTGATATCGCACTCCTTTTATTTGTGTTTTTTCGAAAGTAGGCCCATGCCCTGTTAGAAAATAATATGAATGAAGTAAATTTAAAATTCATTATAATATATAAAACTATTGAGAAATTGAAACTTAATTTTCCAATATATTCTTAAAACTTTCCCACACATCATCATGGACAGAGAATATCCAATAAAGTTCTTTCTCCGTTGGGCAAAAAACCCCTAACATCCAATGATCACTGATAAAAGGAAATTTAAGGTTAGTGGTTTTTTATGTTAAAGGATAATGAACTCTTTGAGAGAGATGTGTTCCATACCTCTCACAAAAAGGCATCATCCAACATTGTGTGACTATATTATTTTCAAGTATTTCAGCAATATAAATCATTCTTTGTTCATCATCCAATGCACATGATTTTGGGGAAATAAATTGTGGGTCCATGAATCCATACACATCTGTCAGCTAATTCCTCTCACAAATTTTATAAAGATACCTAATAAAAAACAGACATAAGTTTACATTTTTAATAAATATAACGCAGGGAAAACGTGTTAAGACTTACGTGGAAAAAAAAATTCACCACGTTGATGCCCAACTTATCTCCAGTAACAAGCTCCATGATATCAGTTTTCATAATCCCCACACTTATTTCATGTCCAAAAACATGATCTTCCATTGGAAATTCATAATGACCTGCCAACAAATCGAAATATCTTGACAATCTGTCAAGAATACTAGAATATGTATCTGATGTCATAGACATTTGTCTTTGTTGTTTTCTATACAGTATTTCTTTACCTTTGAAGTATTCCTATAAAAATAAATATAAAAATATATTATTTTTAAAATGATAAAACAAATTTAATAAAAAAATAAAATAAAAGATATAACATTCATACCTCTATGGTAATGAGTCGAAGAAGTCTGGATGGCCAAATTAAAAAATGGCCAATACTATGTCCAAATATCGCCACCTCATATGTAGGTAATGGTACTCGAGCTGGTCCATCTATAATATCCTGTACAGTGACCCTATGATTCTCTACCACTAATTTTTTATGATGAACTGTATCTCCTATACAATATACCAACCCATATGCAACTATATGATGTTAAGGATCATCAACATATAACTCGCAATAAGTAGGAAGCTTCGGCGGAGGAGTAGGATAAAAAATGGGGTCTGAAGGCTGAGGTGGGGGAGTGGGAGCTGCTGGCAGAGGTGGAGGATAAATAATGGGGTCTGCAGGGGGAGGTGGAGGAGTGGGAGCTGCAGTATGAAATTATCTTTGGATGTATGCAAACATAGACTGTACTGACACTCTAATATTTTCCTCCATCGTCGCATTAATATTATGAACTTCATCCTCTAAGGATTCTATTTTTTTATAAACCCTCTCAACGTTAGATGTTGAAGAACATGGCAACACTTTTCTTACCAATACACCTGCCGGATATCCTCTTACACGACCAGGATGTTTGGGCTTTCCCAATTCTACAGATAAAATATATTTCCTCCCAATAGCTGTAAATGCCCCATGTGAACTCTTCTCCTCAAGAGAGTCCTGTATTAATTAATTCAACATTTCTATAATGATTGAAATTA
Source organism: Viscum album (assembly GCA_963277665.1). Taxonomy (NCBI): domain Eukaryota; kingdom Viridiplantae; phylum Streptophyta; class Magnoliopsida; order Santalales; family Viscaceae; genus Viscum; species Viscum album. Next base: position 415,059,806 of record OY728140.1, on the reverse strand, counting down.
TATGAAGAAAATAGTTAACTTAAATAAATAAAATAGATATCTTAGAATCCTCTAAGCTACGATTCACGATTCTTCTGAAAGATATTGCCCTTTTTTCCCTTCCGAGGTCTCTTCCATTTTTCATGTCTAGATGGAGGGTATGGAGGGGCCACCTCTCCAGAGCTTGAAGACTCAGCTCTTAGTTGTTGAAATTTTTCTGCCATCATTTGTTCTTCCAAAAATGCATAGCCTCCCCAAGATAAACTATGAGGGTATACAATTTTAGATTGGATCTCCTAATGAGATTTCCTTGTTTGATGTAAATTAAGAATAATAAATCATTAACAAAACATTAATAAGATCATTTATATAAGAAAGCTTATAAAATTTTACATTGCCCTTACCAAAAATGACTCTTTTCTTCTACTTTCAAAAAATCATCTCCATGTGTCTTCATCTATAAAAGGATATATACGACATGGATTTTCATGACTCTTATGACCATAAATGAAATCAGATGAGAGGGTTTATTTGAAATCCCTCCATCTCCTGGCATCCAATGATAATCATTTCTTCCTGACTCCTCTATTGTCAGGAATATCAAATGTCATCTAATAAAGAAGAGGTTAAACATATTATATATACTAGAAACATTTAAAGAATAGTAAAACAATAGAAAAAGACCTTACCAAAATTGTCTCCCCCAACTGAGAGATTATCACTTTATCCACACTTCTCTAGTCATCAAATAGAATGCTTACTTTTCTCTTAGCCTGGGTTGCTACAAAACTCTTAAAATCTTTTTCATTTGGACCTCTAAGAATATCATCATCATCAAACTCAACGAGTATCCTCTGATCCTGCTTATGACAAAGTGCTAATTTTGGTAAACATGTGCACCCATGTTTACCAACCTTTGAACCCTTTGTCGTAATAGGAACACATGAAGAAGATTGGGTAACATCAAGAGGAGCATGTGAATGTTCCTACCCAGAGGTATGACCAATATGATCATCTCCAGAATCATGTGGTTGATCAACTGAATGATCTGTCATTGTCCTTCAAATCAAAAAAAACAAACATTAGTTCCCAAATATACAAATTCAAATATTTTAATACTACTGTAATCAGAAAATAGAAAAGTGTACTATGTTATGTAATAGTAAACATTGGTAATATGGTAAGAATGTTAAACAATGGTAAAGATTTTCAAGATGGTCAAGATGGTAAACATGGTAAACATGGTAAACATGGTAAACATGTTAAACCTGGTAAACATGGTAAAGTAATTGTCACTGAAAAATAATAATAGATATATAATTCATGTAATGGTAAAAATGATAAAGTAAACTAAACAAACTTAAAACAAACAAAAACTTATAATTATTTTGTTTTAATAAATGTTTTAATAAAGAGAAAACTTAAAATATCTAACATTTTATCAAAAAAAATAATGTAAACAAGAAATAAACATATGTTACCAGTAATTTTTGGAATGTACAAATGGATTGTTTTCCCAAATTCCTTCGTCGTGATTGTTCCTTATGTCACAAACCATGTCTTCAACAAGATCATCATTATGTTCTGTTAATCATTCCATGGAATTAGGGATCTCACATAAATCAGCATCTTTATCAAGTTCATCCTCACCAACATATTGTTTTTTCCCTTGTAAAACAACAGCCCACTGCATATCTGATTGATCTACTACATAGAAAATTTCTTTTTCATGTGTTTCCATTTTAAAAGAATAAGTTGTGTCTTCCAATCTATTCAGATTAACAAGTTTCATTCCAAATTCATAGTTTCTGAAACTGTTGTTACCGATAAACCATTCACAGTTAAAAATAGGAACTTTAATTTTAAAGTAATCAACCTTCCATATGTCTTCAATCACTCCATAATATGCACTTGATGCATAAATTGGGTTTTTGTCCTTATCACTCAAAAAAATGCAATGCTTCTGCAAACACCAATACACCACTATTCTGAACTTCACTTCTGTTGTCTTGAGCTTTCGTATGAAATTTATAGCCATTAATGTCATAATCGGACCATGTTATCACATTTAAACACGGACCAACCACTATCCATTTTAATATCTCTGATAGATCTGATCTACCAAGCAAGGTCTTTTTAAACATGACAAAAAAGTTTTGTTGTTCTCATTCAAAATCCACATTTCTTTCTTCTTTGGATGACATTGTTTCAACTCATTAATATGAAATGTGATATATGGTTGAGAATCAGCTATGTTATTCAAGATTTATGATTCTAACTTCTTCATATGTTCAGTTGGAAATGATTTGAATTTCAAGCCACGAATCCCCTTTCCTCATTATTAATTTGTTCATAGAAAGATGGAGGAAAACCAATGTGTTGCACAGCAGCCAAGTAGCTCGTACAAAACTCTTCTACCTCCTCAGAAATATACTTTTCAATAATGGAGGCTTCAGGTCGATATAGATTTTTAACATACCCCTTTAATATTTTCATATACCTTTCAAAAGGATACATACAGCGAAGATATACAGTTCCAAAAAGATTTATTTCTCGAACTAGATGAATCGTAAAATGCACCATTATATCAAAAAACATTGTAGGAAAATACATTTCCAATTGAAAAAGTATAAAAATTGAATCCTTTTCCAAAATTTTTAAAGCATTCACATCAATCGCCTTGTTACAAATTGAATTGAAAAAATAACACAACTTCATTATAGTCTTTCTGACACGAATGGGCAATATTCCACACAATGCAACTGGTAGAATTTGATGCATCATGACGTGACAATCGTGTGATTTCATACTTATCATCTTCAAGTCCTTCAATGAGACAAAATTTTTTACATTTTAAGAATAACCTTGAGTCACTTTGATATCATGAAGACACTAAAAAAAGCTAATTTTCTCCCTCTTCGATAATGTATGAAAACTCGGGGGAAGAAATGTTCGTCTTCCTTTAGGAGTGGGATCTAACTCCAAACGTATTCCAATTGATAGTAAGTCTAATATTGCATTCAACCCATCTTTTGTATTTACTTTAATATATAACAATGTTCCAATCAAACAATCACAGATATTCTTCTCCACGTATATGACATCAATATTATGTTTAACTTCATGATACCTCCAATATGATAGCTCAAAAAATATTGACCTTTTCTTCCAAATATGTCTATCATTACCATATTTCTGTTTCTTTCCCAATGTCACATCAAGGATTTTCACCCTCTCAAAATACAGATCAAGGGATAAAGGTTTTGGAGCAGTATCAATTTCTTGTGATCCATTGAATGATTTTTTTAGTTTTCTATAAGGGTGATCCATAGGCAAAAACTTTCGATGACCCATGTACATTGTTTTCCTCCCATGATGAAATTGACAATATGACGTCTGTTGTTTGAAAATTGGATATGCTTTATGCCCTTTAACATTGTATCTAGAAAAATTTCCATACGCTGGGAAGTAATTTATAGTGAACAGAAGCACTGCATGCAGTTTAAAATATTCCATTTTATAAGAATCATACACCCTAATACCATCAGTTCATAACAGATTCAAATCATCAATCAACGGTGATAAGTAAACATAAATATCATTGTTGGGTTGCTTTGGACCAGAGATCATTATACTCAACATGACATATTTGTTCTTCTATGACCTTCAGGAGAGAGGTTGTAAATTACCAATAAAACAGACCATGAACTATCTGTGCTACTGAGGGTTCGGTATGGATTCATTCCATCAGTGCACAACCCAAGTCTGAGATTTCTAATTTCATTTCCAAATGTAGAATACTATGCATAAATTTTCTTCCATTGTGGCAATCAGCTTGATGACATATTTTTCCATCACATACCCGCTCATCATCATGCCATTTTAACCTTTTTGTATCATGTAAATTAGCAAATAAACGTTTGAAATGATGAATTATAGAAAGATACCAAAATACCTTTGAAGGGATCTTTGTAATATCTACATCAGCCTATGATTTTTCTTTCACCTTATACCGTGATGTCTCACATTTAGCACACTCTGACAAAAATTAATATTACTTCCTATATATAATGCAGTCATTCGGATAGGCATGTATTTTCTTGTATCCCAATCCCATCGGGAATACTATTTTCTTGGCCTTATAATGTGAATCTGGAAGATTATTATCTTTTGGAAGAATTTATTTCATCAATTGTAGCAGCAAAACTTCAAATAGGGAGGATGGCGATTTCTAACAGCTCCCGATGGCGATTTCCAACGGCGTTAACCTAGGTTCCGCCGATGGCGGCCACTATGACCTCTCCTCCCACAGCGGGGGGAGAGGGGTCCTCGCCTCTTGCTCTATGAAGTTAAGGGACCGTAATTTCATCCAGCCTTCGTCTGATGCGGGATTATTCATCCCTGGAATATAGGTTGCGCCGAAGGCCCCGGGTTGCATCTCCAGTCAACCTGTCATTCCAGTTACGGTCCAAGAGTTTTCTGAATCCTCGTCGTTGCTCTCCACGGCCTTGATTGAAAGATTCGTGCGGCGGAGACCCCTGGTGGAACACTTTGACAAGAGTGTTAATGAAGATTGGGGACTGAAGCGTCACGCGCAGGTAGGGGTCTTGGGACCGTGACAGCTCCTTATTGTCTTCACTAATGAGGATGACCTGGGAAGGGCATGGTCCAGAATTCGGAAAGCCTCCTCTAGGTCTCCATTTCATCTTCTCTGGTGGTCCTTAGAGTATCATATGAACCGCGAATCTCCCAATTTGGAGACCTGGCTTCAGCTTCCTAGTCTTCCTCTCCCGTTCCAAAACCCTGGATTGCTCAGGTCAAAAGGTAACTCAATTGGTCGATTTATTTGTTGTGATCATCAGAAGACCTCCAGGACAAACCCTTCAACCGTGAAGATCTGTGTTGAGATGGACCTCTCAAGGACTCCGCCTGAAATGGTGTGGATTGTTGTTGAAGGTGAGTACAGGAATGCCCAGAACATTATCTATGATTCTTGGACCCCCTTTTGCAATGGTTTTCGAAAGTAGGGACATGATACTGCTTATTGTCGTAAGAAAACACTAGATGATCGGTCAGGTCCTACCCCAAATATGGCATTCACTACATCAATGTCGGGTGGTGCTGATGTTGCAGATGATAATCAGCGTGGAGGCACCAGTCTGAAAGAGAATAGCATCCCTGCGGCTGCTCAGTCTCTAGTAGCAAGTGCGCATTAGGACAATCAAGTACAACCCATTCCAATCTTCGGGAATGTTGTGATTTCTCCTTCTTTGGTTCAGGATGTGTCCTCAGGGGACATGATGAAGGGATCTCCCATGGGACTTGGTTCTACCGATCATGGTGCAATAGAGGAATTGAAGCAGGAAATTGAAATTTCTCTGAGCTCAGCTTCCATGGGAAGATAGGGAAGCTTAGAGCAGAGTGGAAATGGGGATTTTACATGTGAATTTTCTATTCATACTCACTTAGATGAATCTAATGTGAAAAATACTGAGAATGAGCAATCTGAAAAACTGAAGCAAGGTGATGGCGGCTTAGGCATGGATGTTGCAACCTATGACTTTCAATTTATGGTCAAGTGGCTCGAGCAAAAATAGCTTTCTGATGATCCTGTGGATACACATCATAATACATCTTCTATTCTGGTGCAGGTAAGGTCTGATGAGTTGCTAAATTTCTCTACAAACCACTATGCAGTTCTGGAAAATGCAAAGTTGGAGGAGGCTGAAGAGATAGAAGAGGAGGAAATAAGTGAGGGATGTGATGAGACACAGAAATGTGAACTTCTGAACCCGGTGAAGGAGATTCTTGGAATAGTAATTGGAAAAATTTCTAAGGCAGTGGTGAATGAGAATGCTACTCTAGAGCAGAAATATGACAAAGTGATATCCTTGGGTGGGCATGACTGCTTAGAAGCAAGCGGTGAGAATCAGAACAATGGGGAGTATTCTCCGTGTTTGAAACCTATGGATGCTAACAAGGAACCTTCCCGGGATACAGCCTCCTTGGTGCATGAGGGCTCTCAAATGGTGTATGAGGGGAAGGAGAACCAATAATTCCATTCAAAGGGTCATATGAAAGAATCATATAGTGTGATTCTCAGGAATGGGGTGAAAAGGAATGAAAGCAAGGAAGTTTCCACCGCTCCACCAAAGAGGACACCCAGAAAAGATTACTACAACATGACGAGGACCATATCCACCAGGTCTTCTACAAAAAATGGAAATTTGAAAGACTTGGATCAAAAATGGGACGAAGTAGAATCACTGAACTAATGTCTCCAGTGCAGCAACGTCTGAGGGAGCAATACATCCAAATGCTAAGTCAATACGCTCCACACTCTGAATGGGAGTCGGTGGATCCGGATGAATTCTTAGATGGTGGTGGCAGTGAAGTATCTGATGCTTTATAACATATGATGTTGTGAGGTCTGTTGTTTTCTCTCTTTCTCTCCTATTCACTTTGTACTCTCTTTTTATTAATATATTTCTGGGGGAATGGGCACTCGGCCTAGTCCTGCACCTTCCTTTCTAAAAAATTGTAGCACCTCTGTAAAACTTTTGTCACTCCATACATGTTTCGCCTTCAGGTTAACCAATCTTAACACCGCCGAAAAAACCGTAAAATATGTACAACCAGGATATAATGGTTTTTTAGCATCACTATATAGACATGCAACTGTCGTTTTTATCTCAATTTGTTCTGCTACAATATCGTGAATCATTTCTTCAAGTCCATTGGAGTTACCATCTTGTGAATCATCACCATCAGTGACATTCCGTCTAGTTTCACCATGCCAAATCCAAGGGATGTAACTCGGATTAAAACCATGAAAAATCAGATGATCTTTTATCTCTCTACTTTTTAACTTCTTCATATTCAAACATTTCAGGTATGGACAAAAAAATGTCACTACTTGGAACATTTCGTTTATAAAATTCCAAAAAGGAATCAACACCTTCCTCATATTCATTTCTCATTCTATGTGCCATAATAAAACTTCGACTCGTTATTACCTATAACAAATATCAAAAATATATATATATATTTTTTAAGATAAGACAAATATATGTTTATATGAAAAAAACCATAATTTGAACGTAAAACAATTTTGAAATATAAAACAATGGGGCCTATAGTGGTTGATAGAAAATTGGAGAAAATGAAGTAAACCTGAGAATCAAATCAAATTTAAAATAAAAAATCAGATGGAGAAAATCACAATGTAAAGACAATCATCATGGAATAATCTCAGAAACCACGATGCAGTAGTCAATCCCAACAGACACGTATCCCCCACCCCCTTGGACACCCCCTAAACACCACCACCCCCTTGTACACCCCCCACCCTACCCCTAGACACCACCCCCCACCCCCGTGGACACCCCATAGACACCACCACACCCTTGGATAGCCCCCCACCCCTCCTTGACACCCCACCCCCTGGACAGCCCCCCACCCCTCTAGACAACACACCCACCCCTCCTGGACACCACCCCCACCCCCTACCCCCTTGGACACCCCCCTGGATAGCACCCCACCCCTCTAGACAGCACCCCCACCCCTCCTGGACACCACCCCCACCCCTACCCCCTTGGACACCCCCCAACCCTCTGGACAGCCCCCACCCCCTGGACAACCCCCCCTCTAGACAGCACCCCCACCCCTCCTGGACACCACCACCACCCCTACCCCCTTGGACACCCCCCTGGACAGCACCCCACACCTCTAAACAACACCCCCACCCCTCCTGGACACCACCCTGACCCCCTAACCCCTTGGACACCCCCCCCCCGAACACCCCCAACCCTCTGGACACCCCCCCCACCCCCCACCCCCTGGACATCCCCCACCCCTCTAGACAGCACCCCCCACCCCCCACCCCCTTGGACACCCCCCTGGACACCCCCAACCCTCTGAAAATCCCCCCCACCCCACCCCCTGGACAGCCCCCACCCCTCTAGACAGCACCCCCCACCCCTCCTAGACACCACCCCACACCCCCTAACCCCATGGACACCCCACAACCCTCTGGAAACCCCCCCCCCCTGAACAACCCCCAAAACCCTTTGGACAGGCCCCTACCCCCTTGGACAGCCCCCCACACCCACCCACCCGCTTGGATACCCCCCCCCCCTGGACAACCCCCACCCCCCGGACAACCCCCCAAACCCTCTGGACAGGCCCCCACCCCCTTGGACACCCCCCCCCCCCCACCCCTTGGACACCCCCATGGACACCCCCCAACCCTCTGGACAACCCCCCACCCCTTACACAGCCCCCACCCCTCTAGACAACACCCCCACCCATCCTGGACACCACCCCCCACCCCCTACCACCTTGGACACCCCCCTTGACATCCCACACCCCTCTAGACAGTACCCCCCCCCCCCCCCACACCCCTCCTAGACACCACCCCCACCCCTTACCCTCTTGGACACCCCCTAGACACCCTCCAACCCTCTTTACAGCCCCCCACCCCCTAGACAGCCCCCACCCCTCTAGACAGCACACCCCACCCCTCCTGGACAGCACCCCCACCCCCTACCCCCCCAGACACCCCCTGGACCCCCCCCCCCCCCCAACCCTTTGGATATCCCCCCACCCCCTCAGAAAACCCCCCAAACCCTCTGGACAGGCCCCCACCCCCTTGGATAGCCCCTCCCCTTGGACAGCCCACCCACCCCCTTGGACCCCCCCCCCCCACCCACACACACACACACACCCCTGGACTGCCACCCCCCCCACCTCCATGGACACCATGGAGAGCCCACAACCCCTTGGACAGCCACCAACCCTCTTGACAGCCCCCCAAAACCATGGGATTTTAACCTCAAGCTACTAGTTTTGGCATATCTAGAGATTTTAACCTCAAGCTACTAGTTTTGGTATCATGCCATTATTCAAAATGAGAACCATGAATTGTATCTCCTACTAGTCTAAAATGATATATTTTTCAATAAATCAGGTTTTAATAGAATATGAATACTTATAATAGTCCACGAAAATAAGCGACGTAAATAGATTATGGAACAACAAAACGTGATACCCAAAATAGAAACAACCAAGGATCCAAAACAAACATTCCACCATGAAAACCATATATATAATTATAAAATAAATCACACTATTACACGGAATGGGTGTATTACAATGGTTTACATATAAATTGCAGTAATATAGGTGAATGAGATCATTAGTTGTCAATGACAACAAAAATTGCCATCAATGTCGGGCATTCGCGAAACAAAAACAAACGAAATAGAAGTAGGTTAGGCTTACATGAATATTGCGAGTCGATCTAATAGATCAAGGGATAATAAATAAGATGATGATGGAAAAATGAGGTAAGAGGGTTCGAAATCAAATCATATTACCTAGTTTAAATAAAAAAATTGCAAAACGTGAATATAGACTATCCGGAAAACAAACGAATGAAATAAAGTCGTGGGAGGCTTACCTGAGTGTTGTGAGTTGAGATGATCGATCTGAGGAGAGTAAAGATGATAAAAGATGATGGAAAATGAGTTTAATGCAATGAGATCGATGAGTCGATTAGGGTTTACCACGCGAGAGAGACAAGTCTCCGGACTGTCGATCGAAAAATTGTAAATGACAATCCACGTGGCGTGTTAATTTTTTAAATGTTTTATAACGTCCGTTATTTAATAACCGACATTATAAACTGTTTTTATTACAGTTATAACATCGGTTATTATAATAACCGATGTTATAAATGTATCAGATATGGCTTTTTTTATGTCAGTTGTTTATAACTGATGTAAAAAAATCCGCATGTTGGTTTTTTATGTCGGTTATAGAATAACCGATGTAAAAAATCCATCAGAAATAACAGTTTTTTACATCCCTTATTTTATAACCGACATAAAAAAATTCGGCAGGTTGTTTTTTTACATCGGTTATCAAATAACCGACGTCAAAAAGGCCTCAAAATCTGCTTTTTTTTACGTCTGTTATTTTATAACTGACGTAACAAATTCGTAGATACCTCATTTTTTACGTCGGTTATCAAATAACTGACGTAAAAAACACCGTGATTTGGTTTTTTACGTTGGTTATTTTATAACCGATGTAAAAAAACAAACGCGCGCGATTTTTAACGCCAGTTATTAAAATAACTGACATTAAAAATTTACTCACCACATTTTTTACATCGGTTATAAAATAACCGACATAAAAAACCATGTTTCATAGATTATCACATCGGTTATATATAACCGACGTAAAAAATGGTTACGTAAATAACATTTTCTGCACTAGTGTGAATCAAGATAATACTTCTTCCACAAAAATCTATACCATTATCTCATTCATAGAGAATGATCAAGAAGAAACCATTCATAGGAATACAAGACCCATGTTCATTTTTGGATGGCTAAAAAATGCTGACATTCTATATGCTTTGATTGATAATTTATTTTAAATTAATATAATTTCATTAGGGACTCTCTGATGTTTGGGAAATAGTTAGGATGATTATTCTCCCTCAAGGATTACCATTCTGGGATATGAAAAATGTTATAAAAACCCTCAGAAATATCAAATTCAAGGCCTAGTTAAGGGACCTATTTTCTAATGACGAGTTAATGGTTATCCCGCAGGACAAAAAATATAATTTTCCATTTAGATAACCACTGATATATAGCTATATGGTGGTTCTATCATCATCCCATCAAGGTTTTAAGTACACCATCAATGTAAAGGATTGAATGTTATGTGAAAAGAATATCCCATTTGAATCTTGTGAATACTACTATGTTGTGATAAGTTTCTACAAGAGAGATGTAAAGAAGCAGATAATAGATGGTGGAATATGTGTTATCACTCCCAATGGTTTGGGGACTTCTCTTTTTATCCACAAGAGCATGCATTGTAATGATTATATACTACCCATCAACATGATTGAGGAAAAATAAATAACTCCAATGATCCCCCATAGTTCACAAACATTAATGGAACATGTATATATAAGAGGATTCATTCTAGATAAAGAAGGATCCCAATATAGAATTCATGTCATGAACCAGGAGATCAATGCCTCAAATAGGAGTTCTATTTTTCCATCATTAATACATTAGTGGGAACCTTGGTACACCATCTAAAATAAATAATTCCCTATTACAGTCATGGGAAATTAAAAAATACCCTATAAAATCTCTTATAACTCAGGATTTCAATGCTTATTTTTTCATCAGTGACATCGTAGAAGAAAGGGAGCATCTTCAGAGTGATTCTGATCATAATACCCATGCATTGGTACTCATAGATCCCGAAAATGACATATTGTAATTAAAAAAGGATACATATACTCTAATATCATCTACCATACCTGAGGATATATCTATAGTTCATGAGATGGAATACGAAGAGGATTACCATAGGGATTTACAATCATGGTTTTAGGAAGGTATCTCTACTACCATTGATGATCTTAGACAAGTAAATCTAGGTATATTAGTAGATTTTAAGACTATATTTATTAGTGATTCCATGAATCTTTAAGATAAAAATATATATCTTCTTCTTGAAATAAAACAGTTACACATTCTCCTAGAATTACACAAAATTTTATGGTTGGATCCCAATGTGGATACCCATTACCGAGTCCTTCTAGATGATCATTAATAATTTAATGAGGAAACCAGAAGAATGTTTCCCTTACATGCCAATAAGTTAGATTATGAAGTTAAAAGGATTATAAAATATATCTTCATTTGATAGGTACAATACATGAAAATTATTTCAAATATTTACCACATAAAGAAAAGAATTTGAAAATCAGGATTTTTATTTGTTTTAGGGATCTAAACCAACTTTTCTTGAGGGAAACACTCCTCGTTATAATTATAGAAATTCTGGGTGTGACTATAGGATTCTAATCCCTTCATTTTTAGATGGGTACTCAATGTAAAATAAGATTAATATAGCCTGTAAACATGTGGAGACCTCCACATTCAAGACACATCAAGTGATATTCTACTACCATGTCATGCCCTTCTTTTTGAAGAATGATTGTTCCACTTACCAATACATCATACGTGATATTTTTCAAACACCTTATTGAAATATTCATAAAATTATATGTCAAAGATCGGGTGGTTAAGTATGATCTGCACTATGTTCATCTCTCTAACCTTCATAAAAATGTTGGTATTTTACAGTATCACAACATAAATATAAACCCTATAATGTGTAAATTTATGGTAATGTCAGGGAAAATTCATTAGGTTTATGGTACGAAACCATTTCATTGTGGTAAATACCAAGAATACTAGTATAATAATTTCACCTTAGTCTCCTCATATTCTTAAAGAGTTGAGTGGGTTTTGAGGATTCATTTCTTACATCAGTCATTTCATATACTACATGGCTAGAAAATACATCCCTTTTATTAGGATTATGAATAATGGAGTCACATAAAAATGGGATAAAGATTTATAATAATCCCATGAAAATATAAAGTGATATATATTTCACTCATTGTTTTTAACTCCACTAGTATAAGAGAAGTCACTCATCATATATGTGGTTGTTAAAGAATGATAACTCAGTTCACACATAAAAAACAATATATAGAAAGAAAATAGTGTCTATTATCTTATAATAATAATTCTAGATATCGAGACCCAATATTTCATTATTGATAATAACTTAATTTTACTAATTTTCATGGTAAGAAATATGAGGCACTACTTAGAGTGCCAAAAGTTCAACATGGTCTCTCATATTTATTCTCTCAAGTACATAATCACACTCCCATTTCTAAATAGAAGTCTGGCCTCATGGGAGGTTCTCTTACAATCATACAACATCTAATTTTTATCGTAGAAGGAAATAAAAGGTAAAAAAGAAGTTTATTTCCTCATAGAAATACTAAACTAAAAATAAATACCTTAAATATTGATATACTAGAAGAAGAAAGTATATATTCCCATGAAACTCTCCAAGCATGGGAGATGTATTTTGGTGGAGCCTCTCAATATCCAGTCTAGAAAAGAATGGAAATCCTAATGAATAACTTGGTTGGTTTGAGAAATTTATTTTCCCCCAACCCAGAAAATTCTACCCTATTTTTCATCTATATGAAGTCTACAAAAACAATGAGATGAAATGTCAAACCCTTATCATAGTCCTGGAACAAGGCCCATAGCTAAATAAAAAATTAAATTTCTAAATTCTAATTATCCAGCTCAATAGTGAATATTTCATCATTAAGGACGATTTATCCCTCGTCACTAGCTATGTGAGGGGATTGGTGATAGAGTTACCTTTTTTAACCATTACTGAATCATATCCCCCTTTAAAAAAATGACCATACTAATGTAATGGATAATGAAGCTATAATCTTGATTGAAACTGTCTAGGATGAGACAATATTTTTCATTGAACACCAATTGTTAGTATCTTTAGTCATCATTTGTGACATGGAGGATGCCAATCAGGTTAGTGTTTTTTCTAGGTACTGAAAACCAATATCCTTATCATATACAATAATATGGATGAACCTAATATAAGAATACCTCTGAAATAGGACAATCTCATCAGACCGATCCCAAAAGAAATAGATCTAAAACTGAGAAATAATCACAACCCTTTGTGAAGGGTTGAATGATCATAAATTCTTCAATAAATGGGGTTGACATGGAATCCTCATCAAATTCATTGAATAAGGATAGACCCTCACTATAATGCATGAAGTCAATGCAAGATCTTGTGGTTCCCATCAATCAAGACCTAGGTTCTCCCACTGAATTCAGAGGCTTGGATGTTTATGTAAAATAATGATATAAGACTACATGGAGTTCATAAGGAAATTTCATTCATTTCAAATACATAAATATTTTTCCTATAATTTATAAGATTTGTTTCACACTACCAAATACTCATATTCATTTTTTTATGGGGAATAGATGTCATGGGTCCATATCCCCCATCTATAACTTGGTAGTTTATGTGTATCCTTAAAACCATAAAATTATTTTCAAAATGGGTTTAGTACATACCTCTTATGTAATTGAGGATGTATAACATCATCAAATTCTTGAATTATAATACGCTCACCATATTTGGTTTCCCTCATACAATATTAACAGAAAATAGAACCAAAATCTATTCTTACAAGTTGAGAAATATAAACCGAGATTACAAAATTGTGTACAACCATTAATATCACTATCAGATAATGGGAAATGGTAAAGTGGAGGATTTTAATAAGACTATGTGAAATATAATTCAAAAAATTGTTAACAAGTACAATAATACTATAATTGAAAAAATATTTTACTCCTTATAATCATATCATACCACAACCTTCAATACCACACAAGGGACCCCATATTCACTTTTTTATGGAACATAAGTGGTAATACCTATCAATTTCTAGTTTCCCTCTCTTGGAAGTCATATTTGTGTCCATATCATAGAATATGAACAATCACATAAGATACATGATGAATTAGACTGACTATATGAGAATAGGTTACATGAATTTCATAATTTATAAATTCTTTAGAATCTTATTATCAAGGGACTTTATTAATAAGGTCCACCTCTACTTATTCCTTCATGGAGAGTAAGTATTTTTTCTCAGAATCTTGATGATACCATGTAAGAACCCTCTCAAGATATAACCAAAGTGGGATGCACATTACACCATAATAATGTATATTATAAGATTACTCCTTTACCATTATGGATGTGGAATTCATCATGTACCCTATTAATTTAATATTTCATAATAAATACATTTCATAATTATCATGTTCATATCCATGTTCTAGAGACATGACTCTAAGCTACATAGAATCCAATTTCTGGAAGAAGGACTTTAGACTTCACAATATCAAAGTCCTAATGGTAATACTCTAAACTATACAAAATCTAAGTCTAATAAGAAAGTCTCTAAATTACACAACATCCAAGTCCTAGTCAAATGTCTTTAAACATCACATCATCCATGTCCTGGTGAAAAAAATATAAATTGGACAATATGTTAATCCTGATGGCCAGACTCGAAACAATATAATTTCCAAGTCTCGATGGAATGACTATAAATAGAATAACATATAGGTCAAAGAGACATGTATTTATCTTAAAAAAACCCATGTATTTTTTATATTATGTTGAACGACATTTTCATTATCCATTCTATATGATGGTAAATAGTGAGGTGGAACTCTATCCAGCATGATTATAAACTACTCAATATGGCTGATTACATGTAGCAAGTTTCTCCCATACAAGATAGCTAAAAACATGTTGATGTATTTGTCACATGATACACATGTGTATTAGAGAATTAATGCAACCAATTACTTTTATATAGACCAAATATATTCAAGTAATTATCTAATAAACGAACTATGTTTGGATTGATTCCTATTCTAATTGGATATGTAAGGAAACTCAGATCCTCTTTCCATAGTAAACCAATATTTTTTAACAAAAATACTCCTTTCACCCTATATATGAGTCAGATATGTATATGGGAATTTTATTTAAAAACTATGGGTGGTGTTATTTTTATCATCATATGATACGTAGTGACGTTGATATCTCTTATGCTAAGCCCAAACAAAAATTTAAAAAAAACATCTATTTTCATAATGTCTGATAATTTCTAGAATTAATTCTTTTTCCTAATGGAACTACACTAATGTGATGCTCAATTTTCATTCCCTACACTTTATCTAGATATATGTAGAGGAGGTCTCAAACAAATTGTGAAAGGATTGATAAAACTGCCCCACCCTATGTAAAATACATACTTACATAGAAATTTCCAATATAGATTCATCTTTGAAATATATTACACAAAATGCCCCTATCCTATAATAGAACTCATAATCTCTGAACCCATATTGAAAAAACCTTCAATTATGCTTGATATTGACCTGTATAGTGGACAAAAAATAATATTAATGTGTTTCTTGACTTATGTCAACACATTATATGTAGTGACACACAAACCACTTATCATATTCCGAAACATTATTTCTAAGAAAAAATAACTTCCCCTTTCATATAATCCCTATACACCTATGTTATTTCTTTATAAGAACTTTGTGTGGCTAGATATCTATATTTATAGGATATGAAGTGATTTCAATAATTCTTTTCCTTGTCCCAGTTACAATTTCAAAAAAAATTACTTTCACATTAGTATTTTGGATCTTCTAGTGACACTTCCATTATTGAAAT
This sequence comes from Viscum album, assembly GCA_963277665.1. Classification (NCBI taxonomy): domain Eukaryota; kingdom Viridiplantae; phylum Streptophyta; class Magnoliopsida; order Santalales; family Viscaceae; genus Viscum; species Viscum album. Next base: position 415,043,606 of record OY728140.1, on the reverse strand, counting down.
ATCACTACAGTAAGGTGAAATATTTTCTTATTCCATCTCACAAGAACTATATTTGAATATAAAAATCTAAATAAAAATTCATTACTCCAATGAATAATATTGATCTATGTAGGAGTATTCACCATTGAGTTCTCCAAGAATGTAAGATAAATATTCTCTAATCCCTATGAAAGAGCCTCGACTTCGTAAAGAATTATAATTTAATAACTACATATGAATTGATTATTTTCCTTAGTGGATATGTAGTGATTCCCAGAATTCCAAAACATCATAAAATTATAGAGATCATAAATGGCCCCAACTTGTCTTGGTGACTAATCAGTTCACCCATAATTCATAATGCGTTATTCTGTTATCAGTAATAATATAATACCTCAAGATTTAAATTTTTTAATTTTGTTTTTGGGGTTGATTTATCACTTGAGTTCTGGGTGTGAAGGGTTGATATTTTTTGTTTTCTAGAGTTTTTCTAGGGCTACACAGTTAGGCTCATGGTTTGGGAAGTGATGTAGAAGAATCAATGTGCCATAAAAAGTTGTGGACTGATGTGACCACATGATTTATGAATATATTGGTTAACCATTCAATTCAAACATGAAACCTCTACCATTTTAGGGTACTAATAGATTCATGGTTTGGAAATGGTTTTGTAAAAAATGATAGAAAATAGTGTAACCAACTTGGGTTGGGGTATTTTTATCATTTAGATTCCTTTTAATTGATAATTCTCTTATAATACACCCCATTTTAACCCACTCATCTACGTCACCTCTTACAGGCCACTTTTGATCTTCTATGATTCTCCATGGTGGGATTAGATTACTTTCGTAGTGTAGTATCATCAATATCAAAGGGTAAGGGTTCTCCTTCCTCATCATGTAATATTATTCTCATTTCCCATATTTTCCTATAACATTAATGGTCCTGTAGGATGATTTTAATTTATAGGGTTGTCCTAAATTTGGTATTTTTGTTTCTAAATGGTTCGAGCCTTCTTAGGAGGCATATTTTGATGGTTTCTGCCATAGGGGATTGGATTTTACTACATAAGGAAATTGATTCAAATCCATTTTCTTTCTATGAAGAGTTCCTTGACTTCTTAATGTTTTAAAATTTCTTTCAAAATAAATTAATTTTCTATATAATATATATCTTTTTGTTATCAATATTTTTCCATATTTTTTTGGGTTTTCCTTCGAAAAAAATGGTAAATTTTTTTAGTTTAATGAAAATTTTGTTTTAATTGAAACTTTATGCACTCAAGGTGCTTGATAAAATTCATTTTTTGATTTTGTATAACAAAAGGGATTTGTTCATAGTTTTTTTAACCAATTTGATTTTATAAATAGGATTGTTCCTTTATAAAAATAGAATTAATTATTTAATGAGGTTCCTATTTTTTTAAAATATATCTTATTTATCAATATTTTTCTTTCTTATAAAGGGGATCCATTGTTTTAAATAAAACACCAGTTCTGAGAGAGGGGTGGGTGTATTTTAACAGTTTTCCAAGATTGGAAAATAGGTGTGTATGTCCTCTTCAGTTATTTGTTTTTTGGTATGAATATTTTTATTATTGGTGGTTGTTTTGATTTTGTTTAATTTGTGATTTCATTTATAATTCATTTGGGTAAAAATTGGGTTTTAAAAATGTATTTTCAATGCATGTATTTTTTTGTATAAAGTGAAGGCTTAGTTGGAACCTTGAGGGATGTTTTTTATTTAGTTCTGTTTAAACCCAAGCTGAGACCCACTATTATCCTTTGCTTATTATTTTTTGAATTATGTTACCGTTATATATATTTTGATTCCTAATTATATAGTTTATAAAGGGGATAATTATTAAAGAATTTTTTGGAGGATGAATGTATATGATTGATGTGGTTTACATACTTATGAATTCATCTTTCCACTCAAATAACATTGGTTTTATAGTAGGTCCAATTTTTATCTATGACCTGAGAATCAATAGGATACTAGTATGGGAGTTAAGGGATTCTAGATATGCTAGTTGAGAGTTACACATATTCTAGTAGCCCCAAGTAAAACTTTATAACTATGATAGGGGTTGTAACTATAAGGGTTGGTGTCCTGAGAACCAAATGTTTTGTAATTTGATTACATGATTGTTTACTTATAATATATTGTTCATTGTTATGCATGACTATACTATAATAATTTCCTGGAATATTTATTGCATTGATAAAGGTCATGGCGGATCCCCGTTATGATGAGAACCTTGAAATGCTATAACAATATTCTTAAATAAACTTCTACGGTTAGATGACATACTATGATATGACACATAGTATATAGACCGTTAGGTGCGAGCACTCGTAAAAATATGAGACTCTCTCTCATAGAGTTCACACTTGGTAATCTCCAAGATGTGAGATTATGAGAACAGAACCACTAGTAGCAATTCTGTATGTCTTGGTGTCATCATACATTTCTATCTACGAGCATGTGTAATGGTCCTTAGATTGGAAGATTATCATTAACTCATGTCATGACTCGTCCACTTAGATTTACTGAAGAAAACTGTCACGCAGACAGATGGTGGGAAGTAGGGTACGTTAGGTGCATCACGAGTGATATGTTGTTAATGGATAAGTAAAGGAAGGATTTTTCCTTTCCATTTATGGAAGCTGATATCCCGACCCTTTGATTGAAATAGAACTGTTGCATTAAAACCCATGTCCATGGTGTAACAATGAGTTTATTTCAGGTAGTCAAAGAATGACAGATAAAGCATATAGGTTTATGACACTGCCATGAAACCTGCTTGATGAGATATCGAGACAAAGGGATTAAATTACGCAGTAAGTGTTTGTATGAGGTGATATGTCAATGCAGCGTCAACTTCTTTCTCTTGGGTGCCTTGACCCGTTGCTAGACAGTAATCTTGGACTCTAGGAAATCCCTCCAACTACCAATGAGAAAGAATCATAGAGGGTCACACACTAAGGGTATTCAAGTATCTCAAGTAGAATAAAGATTATTCCCATACATGATTTAATAATTATTCATGGAATCCTAAATCGTTTTAATGATAGAAGAAGAAGGAAATGAAAAAAAAGATATAAACGTCATGTATTAAAGATTACACGTCGTATAGTTTTTCATGGAAAACAAGTACACGTCGTGTATTAATGATTACATGTCATTTAGTTTTCTTTTTGCAAAGGAAATGAATAAATGAAAACAAGATATACATGTCGTGTACATTGAATGTACACGCCATGTAGTTTTCAATGAAAAATAAGTACACGATCTGTATTTATTATTACACGCTGTGTAGTTTTTCCAGTCGGGATTTTGAGGATATAATATTGTTTTATTAAATGATATTTATTATAATCAGTGTAGGCGCATGTCAAGGAATTAATTATTAGACATGGGGGTTTTAAATAACATTCAATGAAATATATAAAACACGTAACGCATTTATTTATTGTCATAACTATACAACCTCAAACCTGATTATAAATATCTTCCAAACCCCAACTCTTTTCCCACACATAAGAGAATCATTGTGCAGAACAACTTTGTAGAATTCTTTCAAGGCCGAAAGAAACTCTTCCTCCAAGAATGTTCTCAAGACCGAGAGATATCCTCTTCCATCGGATCAAGACTATCTAAGGCAGACAACACAAGAAAAGGTTTCTCCACGCTATCACCCAGAGACTCCTTTGGTGACGTCCCGAGATATGAGGTACACATGTGGATCACCGCTAGAGGAAGTCTACACTTGGCTTCTACGACGCAACGACGAATCACATCAGAACGTGATCAAGAAAATCAATGAAGAAAGAACACCCAAAAAGTATTTCTTTTAAATTGATTAAATTAATTATAATCAACCTGTAACGATCCTACTTTGTGGTTCCGAGACTTTCCTTTTCTTTATCTATTTCTGTGATTCGATCCATGGAGAATGGAGTTTATCATCGTATTGATCCCGGATTGATAATTGTTAATGACAAAAATCCATGTGGGCACATTCATCCATGCACTTCCGCTGCGCCCGAAACCTTCAATTGGTATCAGAGTGTGGTTACAACGTTAATTATAGTTATTTAATTTTCATTAATAATTTATGCATTTTATATTTGATTCAATTAGAAATAAATCATTCTATAAATTTGAATAAACGAGATATGCTCTTCCTCCTTTGTTTCTCGATTCACATCACAAAAACGACCTTTTAATTTTAATTTTGATTAAAATAAAAATGAGGAACTCATCCGGAGGAGCCTCTCTTTCTGTCTGTACAACACGGGAATACACAACATGTAATTAAAACTACATGTCGTGTACTTAGGTTCAACAAACCGGTACTGGTTTTCCAAACCACACCATGTGAATTGATTACACCTAAGTATTAAACACCCAATGTTGACCAGAATTAAACAGCGCGTGGGAAACGGAATACACGGTGTGTATGTTGGAGCAACACGTCGCGTAGTCCGATTCGGCCCAAGTGAAACCGTGTACAAAGGAGAAGCCACATACCACGTACACGGGATCGCCAGGCAGGTTACCACATAACAAGGAAGTACACACCGTGTATTATTTATCTACATGTCGTGTATTCCAAAATTTCCAAAGAACAGAAAACACGCCAAAACCCCAGCGTGTACTTTGGATAAAGGGTGAAAAGAAATACACGCTGTGTAAATATAAACTACACGTCGTGTAATTTCCAGAAATTGAATTTCACCAGGTTTCCTCTAAAAGTACAAAGACTTGTACAAGGAATATGGATGAGAAGAATCTCAAGTAAATTTAGAAAGTAATTTAAGATAAAGAATTGATTAATTATAAGATCATAATTAATTGAATTCAAGTGCGACTTATCTTAAATAATAGAATGATTAAAAGAATTTGAATTTCAAATATGTTTAAATTTCATTGCATGATATGGATGATCATGAGATAGACCAAAGACCCTTTGTATGTGTTTATGGTTTCATTTAAATTTGTTTAATTTAAATTTGTTGGCCTGCGAGCCTTCTTCCAATAAAATGTAGGGTCTACGTGCCCATGGTTTCTTTATTGTAAACCCATGTAATGGAGGACCTCCAAAGCTAGAGGAGACAGATCAAAATCCGAATATGAGGCGAAACAAACCCAAGAAGATAAAATTGTGGACAGGTGGGTGCTGCAAAATACGAACCATCAGGTTCAAGGTGTTTTCCCTAGGTCAGGGTTAGCTTATCAAAACTACTAGATAAGCTAACCAATAGATGCTCATGATCATGCCATATTATTTTATTTCTATCTGATTGCATGTTTTATTTTTTATGTATTTTTTGTCGCAATCACATAATTAATAAAATGAAAAAGCATGAAAATATGGAATAAAATAAAAACCAGACTTTGCGTAAACATTATCGGAACATGGTTAATCAATTAAGCAAGAATCACTTAATATTAACAAGCATGTGATAATGTGAAACTATGCATAAAGAATAAAATCACTCAAAAACCATATTAAGTCAGACCAAGCCTTCCGTTACTTGATTAATGGAAAGACTCAATAAAAATATGTGTTTGACCAACCCTTGTTGGGTCTCTTACTTTTAGAAAGGAAGATCTTCTGAAAGTTTTTGGGTTGACTTAACTATATTACATCAAGAGGAGTAGCCCTTGCTAGACTTGGTGTAATATTGGAGCCAAGATTTGAGGAAATCCAAGTTAGGATTTCAGGATTGGGGAGTCCACTCAACAGATCAAGGAATAGTAATCTCACAGTTGGAAAAGACTTGCCTACCTAAATACCTTCAAATAGCTTGACCAACCCTTGTTGGGGTTATGCAAAGGGGAATATGGATCCTTTCCACTAGACTGTCAAAGAAATTGGACATTCTGAGTTCAATGGTGAGGTCCATTGGGACATGATAAAATAGTGGGAGACTTAATAAATTTATTATTTCTCATAAAATGTAATCGAGAAAGTACTGATAAATCTGCTCTTTTAATTTGTAGAATCAAAATGAAAAACTCATCAACCACATTTTCTCTACGATAAATTCAGGATAAAAACAATATTATCACCGGAGGTAACTTTCAGGAATGGTTTAGGCACCTTCGGGTTATCCTACGCCATGAACGAATGTTTTACGTGTTGGATTCCTCACTTCCTGATTCGCCCGCCCAAGGGGCAAGTGATGAAGATTTCATGGTCTATGATCAACATTTTAATGAAACTCTCGACATTCAATGCTTGATGCTATCATCAATTTCTAGTGAGCTCATGAAGTCTCATGAAGACAAGGATTCCTATAGCATGCTCGAGCGCCTCCGTGGTCTATACCAGGAGAGAGAAATACTAGAAAGGTTTGAGATCTCCAAGGCACTATTCTGGAGAAAGCGTGGATAAGGTGCCCCAGCTGGGCCTCATGTAGTCATTCTCATTTGCTACATTGAGCACTTAGAGGTTCTAGGGTTTAAAATCCCCGAATAACTGGGTACTGATCTCATTCTATCATCACTCCCCCAGAGCTTCTCAAACTTTGTTGTGAACTTCAACGTGAACAACATTCAGAAGTCTCTGTCTGATCTTCTTATCCTTATTTGCCAAGTGGAAAATGACATGAAGCATGAAAAGCCTTCTATCCTCATGGTGAATAAAAGGAAAGGCAATGAGAAGATAATTAAGCCCAAATCTTCTTCATAGCCTTCCATTAAAAGTAAGATCCAAGGGTAGGCAAAGAAACAGGATGTTGTTTGTTTCGCATGTGGAAAGAAGGGCCATTGGAAGAAAAAATACACCCATCCAAGGAATTAAGGGGAAGCTTCAGGTGTGTTTGTTATTAAATGAAATATATTTTTTTCTACTAATTGGGTATTAGATACTGCTTGTGGTGCTCACATCTGTATCCAAATATAGGAACCAAGTAGATTCAAGAATATTGATCGAGGGGAGGTAGATCTACAAGCAGCCAACGGAGCCAGACTTGATGTTGTAGTTATCGGGGACTACCACCTCACATTGCCAACTGGAATGATCTTGGTGTTAAAAGTTTGTTAGTATGTGCCTTTTGTAACCAAAAACATTATTTCAGTATCCAGATTAGATACTGATGGATTCATATTCAAGTTTGGAAATGAATGTTGCTACTTTTATAGAGATAGAATTTGTTTTGGTAGGGCACATTTATATAACGGCCTTTATGTGTTAGACTACAAAAACCAAGTAATGGAAATCGATGTCAAAGTTAATTCACATGACTCATACCACACCCAAATTTGGCATCACCGGCTAGGTCATGTCAATGAGAAACATTTGATAAAATTACATCAAGATGGGTATCTAGATTCTTTCAAACTAAAACCACTTGGTGTATGTCATGAGTGTCTACAAGGAAAAATGACCAAAGCCCCATTTAGTGGGAAAGGTGAAAAGGCTAAAGTACTTCTAGAATTAGTTCACACAGATGTGTGTGGACCATTTCTAGTTAAATCAAGGGGTGGGTTCTCGTACTTCATAACTTTTACTGATGATTTTAGTAGATATGGATATATTTACTTAATGAGGTATAAGTCAGATTCTTTTGATCGGTTCAAAGAATACAAGAATGAAGTTGAGAACCATATTGGTAAGAAGATTAAGAAACTCTGCTCATACAGAGGAGGAGAATATCTTAATCAGGACTTCATTTAATTCTTACGAGAGTTTGGGATTCTATCTCAACTCACTCCTCCTTACACACCTCAGTGGAATGGTGTAAGTGAAAGGAGGAACCGCACCCTGTTAGACATGGTGAGATCAATGATGAGTCATGTGAGTCTTCCATTATCCTTTTCAGGATATGCATTACAAAAAGCAGCACACATACTAAACCAAGTACCAACTAAATCGATAAATGGTATTTCATACTAGTTATGGAGTGGATGCAAAGCCATGTTATCGAATTTACATGTGTAGGGTGGTGAAGCATTTGTTAAGGCCTCTTCAGGTAACAAACTTGTACCAAGAGGCACAAAGTGTATCTTTATAGGATATCCCAAGGAAACAAGGGTATATTACCTATAAAACCCCTCAGAAAAAAAGGTTACAGTGGTAAGACATTCCATATTCCTTGAGAGGGAGCACATATCCAAAAGAGATAATGGGAGTGAGATAGACTTCAATGAAGTCGAGGATCAAGATACACAAGATTTGGTACAAGAATAGATTCCACAAAGCCCCATGGAAGAACAATCTGTTCCAGAGACACAAGAACTACGTAGGAGCATGAGAGAGGTGAGATAACTAGAACGACATGGTTTTCTTGTCACTGAGGATGGTGACTCATTATTGGTTGAAAATGATGATCCACTTACCTACAAGGAATCAGTTGAAGGCACAGACATTTCCAAGTGGCAAGAATCCATGAATTCTGAAATGGATTCCATGTACCAAAACCATGTTTGGATTTTGGTAGATCCTCTAGTTGATGTAAAGCCTATTGGTAATAAATGGGTATTCAAGAAGAAACTGGACATGGAGGGGCAAGTCAGCACCTATAAGGCATGACTGGTTGCAAAAGGTTTTAGACAGTGTCAAGGAATTTACTATGATGAAACCTTTTCACTGGTTGCGATGCTGCAATCTATCAGAATCCAATTGGCCATTTCTGCTTACCATGACTATGAAATTTGGAAAATGGATGTTAAAACAGCATTCCTTAATGGGAACCTCCAAGAAGATGTCTACATGACACAACCTGAAGGGTTTGTGACTCTAAAGGATGCCAACAAGGTATGCAAGTTGTATAAATCAATTTATGGATTAAATCAAGCATCAAGGTCATTGAAAATCGTTTTTATGAAGCTATGACAGAATTTGGCTTTGTTAAGAACGAATGTGAGCCTTGTGTCTACAAAAGGTTTAGTGAAATTGCAGTTGTTTTCCTAATTGTATATGTTGATGACATATTACTAATTGGAAACCAAGTACATGTCTTACATTCAGTTAAGGCATGGTTGCATAAATTCTTCTCCATGAAAGACTTGGGTGAGGCAACATATATTCTTGGGATCCAGATCCATCGTGATAGATCTAAGAGAATGATGGGCCTGATTCAAAGTACGTACATTGACAAGATACTAAAGAGATTCAGTATGGAACAGTCCAAGAGGGTATTATTGCCAGTGTCACATGGCATTCATATTTCCAATAAAATGTTTCCTCAGACACATGATGAAAGAAAGATAATGGAAATGATCCCTTACACATCCGCGATTGGGTCTGTCATGTATGATATGCTATGTACGAGGCTAGATGTTTCTTACGCATTATGTACAGTAGGCAGATATCAAGCTGATCCAGGAGACCACCATTGGATGGCATTCAAGACTATCCTTAAGTATCTGAGGCGTACTAAGGATATGTTCCTTGTTTATGGAGGAGATGAGGAACTAGTCATCAGAGGACATGTAGATGCTAGTTTCCAGACTGATCAAGATGACATGAACTTGCAAACTAGATACATCTTCAGTTTTAATGGAGGTGCAGTGAGCTGGAAGAGCTCAAAGTAATGTGTGGTGGTAGATTCTACAGTGGAGTCTGAGTATATCGTAGCTTCTGAGGCAGCTAAAGAAGCAGTATGGATGTGAAGCTTCATCCAAGACCTGGATGTAGTACCGAGCAATAAAGATCCTATCACAATCTATTGTGATAATACTACAGTGGTGGCACTTGAAAAAGCACCAAGGTCACATCAGTGGACAAAGAACAAACATTGTAAGTATCGTCTCTTGAGGGATTTTTCTCAGAGAGGTGAAGTTGCAGTGAGCAGTATTTCCACAGAAGACAACGTAGCGGACCCCTTGACTAAATCCTTGACTCAGTAGAAACATGATCATCATGTGAGGTCTAGCAGACTAAAAGTCATGGGTAGTTGGCTCTAGTCCAACTGGGAGTTTTTAAGGGTTGGTGTCCTGAGAACCAACTGTTTTGTACTTTGATTACATGAATGTTAACTTATTATATATTGGTCATTGTTTTTCATGACTATAATATAATAATGTCTTGGAATATTTGTTGCATTGATAAAGTTCATGCCAGATCCCCGTTATAATGAGAACCTCAAAATGCTATAACAATATTCTTAAATAAAGTTCTACAGTTGGATGAAATGCTATGATAGGACACATAGTATACAGACTGTCATGTGTGATCACTCGTAAGAATACGAGACTCTCTCTCATGGAGTTCGCACTTGGTAATCTCCAAGATGGGAGATTATGAGAACAGACCCTCCAGTTGCAATTATGCATGTATTGGTGTCATCAGACATTGTTATCTACGAGCATGTGTAATGGTCCTTAGACTGGAAGATTATCATTAACTCATGTCATGACTCGCGCACTTAGATTTACTGATGAAAACCATCACGCAGACAGTTGGAGGGAAGTAGGGTATGTTGGGTGCATCACGATTGACATGTTGTTAATGGATAAGTCGAGGAAGGATTTGTCCCTTCCATTTTTGGAAGTTGATATCCCGGCCCTTTGATTGAAATAGAACTGTCGCATTAAATCCCATGGCCATGGTGTAATGACGAGTTTATTTCATGTAGTTAAAGAACAGCGGATCAAGCATATAGGTTTATGACACTTCCATGAAACCTTCTTGATGAGATATCAAGACAAAGGGATTAAATTACACAGTAAGAATTCATATGAGGTTATACGTCAATGCGGCGTCAACTTCTTTCTCTTGGTTTCCTTGACCCGTTGCTAGACAGTAATCTTGGACTTTAGGCAAGCCCGCCTACTGCCAATGAGAAAGAATCCTAGAGGGTCACACACTTAGTGTATTCAAGTATCTCAAGTAGAATAAATATTATTCTCGTACATAGTTTAATAATTATTTAAGAAATCCTAAATCTTTTTAATGATATAGGAAGAAGGAAATTAAAAACAAGATATACACACCATGTATTAAAGATTACACGCCGTATAGTTTTTTATAGAAAACAAGTACACACTATGTATTAATGATTACACGCTGTGTAGTTTTCTTTTTGCAAAGGAAATGAATAAATGAAAACAAGATATACAGGTTGTGTACATTGAATGTACATGTCGTGCAGTTTTCTTTTTGAAAAGGAAATGAATAAATGAAAACAAGATATACACGCTGTGTACATTGAATGTACATGTCGTGTAGTTTTCAATGGAAAATAAGTACACGCCTTGTATTTATTATTACACGATGTGTAGTTTTTCCATTCGGGATTTTGAGGATATAATATTGTTTTATTAAATGATATTTATTATAATCAGCATGGGTGCATGTCAAGGAATTTATTATTTGTCATATGGGTTTTAAATAAGAGTCAATGAAATAAATAAAATGCATAATGCATTTGTTTATTTTCATAACTCTATAACCTCAAACCTGATTATAAATATCCTCAAAACCCCAACTCTTTTCCCATGCACAAGAGAATAGTTGTGCACAATAACTCTAGAGAATTAATTCAAGGCCGAAAGAACCTCTTCCTCCAAGAATTCTCTCAAGACCGAGAGAGATCCTCTTCCATCAGATCAAGACGATCTAAGGCGGACAATGCTAGAAAAGGTTTCTCTACGCTAGCACTTGGAGAATCCTTTGGCGACGTCCCGAGATATGAGGTACACGTGTGGATCACCACTAGAGTAAGTCTACACTTGGCTTCTACAATGCAACGACGAATCACATCAGATCGTGATCAAGAAAATCAACGAATAAAGAACACACAAAAGGTATTTCTTTTAAATTTATTAAATTAATTATAATCAACTTGTAACGATCCTACTTTGTGGTTCCAAGACTTTCCTTTTCTTTCTTCATTTTTGTGATTCGATCTGTGGAGATTGGCATTTATCGTCATATTGATCCCAGATTGATCATTGTTAATGAAAAAAAGCCAAGTGGGCACATTCACTCATGCGCTTCCGTTGTGCCCAGAACCTTCAGTAACTGATAATACCAGTTGATAGTGATTTAGGGGATAAGATATGTGACAATTAACCTTCTATATGGTCATTACATGTTTTCATATAGAGTTCTTGTTCCCTTAACCCCTAGGTTTGTTCCAAATTATATTTATCCTATGTTATGAGTTTTTTTGGATATTGACATGTTAGTTACATATCTTATTCTTATAGATTATTTTGATTTATTGTTTAATTATTATGGAGAAAATTTGTTTGAATACTTTCCTTGTTTTATTATATTCATTTGATTAAGAGTATTAATGTCTTTTTTTCTATGATTTCACGTATCTATAGTCATGTTGAGTGTGTATGTGATATGTTGTAAAAAGGGAAAATGGTTTCTTTCTTAAATGAAATTATTAAATGATGTTTTCTTTTGAAATGTATATTTAATCTATGTGTGGTTTTAGTTTCAAATTAGGATTTTTTTATAGAAAATATAAGGTTTAACTTGTTTATTTTTTAAATGTAAATTATTTTGTTTTTAAAAGGAAAATGGTTTTTTAATCAACCTTAACATTGTATGTACTATTTGAGGAATATTTTATAAATGGAGTGGTTTGAGAAATGATATGTTTTATGGTATGTATATTTCCAATTTGTGTAAATGAAATTTAAAAAAAAATTATTATTTTTAAACTAGTGGACTTAGGTTCTTTATATAAAAGGATAGTAATAGACTCATAGTGTTATCTTTCCGGAACTTGGATAACACTATGTATGATCACATTTGTTGGTGTGTAGTATTAGTTATTTATATAGGTACTTAGGTTATAATTTAAAGGATGTATTTTTACAACTCTCCATTAAAATATGGTGTTTAGGTTATGGTCGGGACTTGACATTCACATGAAGATGTTGGGGTTTGTAATTGTAGTTCCTTAGACCACTTGAGGCATGTGTTATACCAACATCTTAGACCAACTTATTTTGTTTCATATTATTTTTATTTCATTGATTTGTAAATTTTAAATATTTTTTTAATAATGGTTTCTTTTTTGTAGAAAATGTTTTGTGAAGGATTTTTTGTGTATCTTGAGATTTATTCCTTATTTGATTGAATTATGTTTTATAGTATTGTTTGTTTGTTTCTACAGGTTCTTCCAATATTAAGAGACCTTATTTTCAGTTTCTATTTGGTACTAAGTTTTATCCATGTATTTTTAAATCTGAAATTGTTCCCATGTGTACACTTGTGAATCCCTAGTTCTTATCACCAACCTGAGAAAATTAGGAACTCGCATTGAGTCTTGTATCAGATAATATTGGGCGGTTTTCTATGATATCTTAGGACAGTTCACTACAAAAGGTGTAAATGGTAGGTTATTATTTAAGGGTGAAGGTATATTTGATCTAGAACTGTCAGATCTCATGTTGGGGGTGCATAGGAGTCCTTGAAAACTCTTCCACATGCTAGACCTCTAGTTCCCATGGGTGGTTCAGAGTACTCTTTTGAATTTTGAATTTTTTTTGGTATATTTTAATGTGGTGTGATATTAAATTTATTTATTGGGAGACACAGTGAGACATAATGAAAAAATTGTAGTTTTATAGTGAAATTTGAGGAAATATAGCATTTTATGGTTATGGTGCACAACCTATCAAACTATGTATAACTTTTGAAAAAAATTTCTATAAAAATATAGTAGAACTAACATGTTTGGTTAATGGTATAACAAAATATTCATCCAAAACATGAAAAGTGGATAATTATGGTATTTTTTATTGTTTTTTATTTATTTTTTCTTTTATCCTCACTCATTTTTGTTGGGTCTTTTTTATGATTGTTTTATTGATGATTTTGGGAGTTTGAAAATACTTAAAAATTTTATAAATCTATGTTTTATTCTTGGGTAATGTAATATTATTTTAAAAATCATGTTTTCTTAGAATATGTTTTTGGGTAAAAGGATTTTGCAATATGGAATAAATGGTTTATGTGAAATGATTTAGGGGTTCTCTGGTTTTATAGGAAATAATTTCATTAGTTTTAAGTGGGTAAATTCATGAGGTGTTTTGGTGTCTGTGGTTTGAAGGGGAATAGAGTTTTTGGAATTGAGTACGTTTTTAGTGCTTGTTTTGAACTATTTTAAAGTGTGGAACCCAATTGGTGTTTTTAAATAGAGAAAATTTCATGTTGGTTTTTAATTTCAGATGGCATATCAAATTGGTTTCTTTGATATTATTTAATTATATTAACGCATTTTATCAGTTATTTTTTAATTTTTTGTGATTTTATATAATGTTTTTTTGTGATGTTTTTGAATGTGACTCAAGAAAGGAGTTTACATGTTCAGAAGGAAATATATCAGGTAGTTTCCATATTTTCCATAATCATCCTTTCCAATATTATACTTTATCCACACATGTGATCTAGTGGAAAATCCATGTTCTTCTCAACATGTGGATCATTTATATGAATTTTTTAATCGGTTTCCACTAGTTCTCTATGGTAGTTAAGGACCTCACAAAGCATAAAAATTGATAGATAATATTAAAGATAAAATTGAGTCTTTAGGAACTCCAAAAACAATCAGGGTGAGGTGAACCATACCATTTTTCAAAGGATTGGGTTTAGATTGGTGGAAGTTTGTTACCCATCCCCACCCATTTGAATCATTATCTTCTCAATTTTTATTGTTTCCTTTATTCAGTGGTTTTAGCCTAAGTAATTGAGAATGGATAAGGAACTCAAGGTAATTTGATTTCATCGAGGAGATTAGTCAAGGAAATATTATGAGGAATGGTTTATTAGATAGGTTCTTTTTTATCTTGATTTGTCTTTTTATGATTGTAAAAGGGGTTGGTTCTTTTCTAAATCCCTACATCCATATCTCAATTTTGTGGGTTTTCAGTCTGGCATGACAACCTTCACAAAACTTGTTTATAATTCTATCATCACTGAAGCATAGTTAGTAGGACACCCTATGTCTTATGATATTGAGACCTATCATGGTTTCTGGAAGGGTGTTCTGGTGAGAAACAATCATAAGCCTATTGTGTGCTATCAGTGATGAATGTCTGGGCATGTTAGGCCTTCTTATTTGGAAAATCGGAGGACTTATCATCAGTTTGGTTTCCATGATCATATCTAGAGGTTTTTTAAGTTGAACAACCATTATAAGATAATGATGTATTGGAATGAACCAGAATATGAGTGGTGATTAGAGATTTTTATTCCACCCATAGAGTTCGAAGCCATTTTTTGGATTTGAGATCATTTGATTTTATAAATCATGTTTTGTTAGACTTTTATCCATCTATTTTATACCAATCTTTCATTTTGGTATTTAATGATAGATAATTTTCTTCATGTTTTGTTATTTTGATATGTTCATGCCTCGTTGATATTGATGCTTTTTATCTTTTTTCATTCTATTGTTCATGGTTTGAAGTTTATTTTATTACAGTGGAATGACTTGTGTGTGGGATCTGTTAATAGAAATATGATTTTTATTTCTTTATAAATCATGAGATCTACCATTTTGTAGTTCTCTTTTGAGATCACAATGAGTGGGTTTTCAATGAGTTTATCCCTAAGATACCCTCAATGTAGTTTATGTCTTAATGTTAGAGTTCTTCCACTCATTGTTATGGAATGTTCATGTTAGGAGGTGTTTCAATGATTTTTTAGAGTGTGTTTTTTCCATTAGTTGATTATGGAGGTTTTTCTCTTTATGGTGATCAGAGATTGTGTTTTGTGGTTGTTGTATCATACTCATTTGGAAAATACAATTCTTATTTGTTGTCCCATTTATTATTCACCCTTTTAGATCAATCCAAAATAGTGGGGATACATATGTCTGATCTTCAAGTTTTTTTATTGTTCATTGGAGTTTTCTTCCAGATGCTTTGATTTGGGATCTAACATTTCTTATAGATCTTATGAAATTATATCCTCCGAAAGTGTTTGATTTTATCGGTACTTTGGTATCATTTGGGACTCATAAATAATTATTGGGTTTTGGTATGTGTGTTTTGTGAAGTTATTGAATTCCAAGTAAACAATGGGAGTGGTCAACCCAATATTTTGTTTTGTTATGAATATGCTTTTAGGACTTGTTCTACTTTGATGTTTTGAAAATCATGGGTTTCATGGACTTTCCCATGAAGTGGAACATATAGGTCATGTGTCCTTAGATTCATGTTTAGGAGTTGTATTTTGATGGGAATTTTCCTTTATGTGAGTTCATTATGAACTTTCACTCAAGTTTAGTCAACAAAAATGTTTTGGAAATAGATTTTCTAGGGGAAGAAATTGGCATGGTGTAGATAATTGGGACACCTGGTGATGAAAATTTCTTAATTTTATTTATACGGTTGACTTATCCATTCTTTTCAGGGTGTCCCGAGGTGTAAATATTGAGTTTTTTTAGTTTTTCTAGGGTTTCATGGTTAAGAGAGTGGTTTGGGATACATTGTAGTAAATATTATGTTCCATCTTCAATTTTGGAAAGAGAAAATTGTATGGTTTGTGCATGGTTTGGTAGACCATGAAATACAACAGTATGACCTTTGAGGTTTTAGTTCAATGGAATCCACATGTTTTGTGCACAATTTTGGAAACTATGTGAGACAACCTTGTGACCTACTCAAGTCAATATATTTTTGACATTTTTTATTCCTTTTAATACTATTTTTTCTATGAGGGACCTCATTCAAAACCACTCATCCAAGGAACCTATCAAATCCCTATTTTCCATTTCAATGTTCATCCATTGTGGATTTTCAATTTTTTTGGGTGATATATAATCCATATAGAAGGATATAGTATTCTCCCTCCATCTATTACATTTCTTCCACCCTTTCACCCATTTTCTTGTAACCCTAGTGGCCATGTTGGATGATTTTAATGGTTTTCATTTTCCTAAATTAAAGATTTTGATTTATAAAGGTACTGATCAATCCTAGGTGAAAATATTTACTATTTTTTATTATAGGCTTCATGAATTCACTACTTGAGGAGGGTGTTTTCATTCCATTTCTAGTCTATAAAGAGTTTATTTATTTCTTAATGTTTTAAAAGTGTTTTTAACTTAAATTATTTATGGGTATAATACATATATATTTCTTTCAATGGTTCTCCATGTACAGTTTTTTTCCCTTTGGTAAAAATGGTTACATTGTTTAGTTCATTGAAAATTTGGGCTTAAATGGTATGTTATGGATTCAAGGTGTTTAATAAAATTTCAATATTGGTTTTGTACAAGTGAAGTGATTGTTTAATTATAATTTAAACTTATTTGTATTTATAAAATAGATAATTCCTTTATAAAAATGGGATTAATTATTTAATGAGGTTCGCATGTTTTATAACATGAACTTATTATTTATCATGATTTTTTCTTTCTTATATAGGGGTTTCCTTATTTTAATGAAAGGACCTTGTTTTGAGATAGGGGTGGGTGTATTTTCATGGAATTCCAAATTTCTAAAAGAGGTTTGTTAGTCCTCATTAATTTTTTGATTTTGTATGAATCATTTGATTGGTGGATATTATTGTACTTTGATGTTATGAGTGATTTCACACTGTGTTTAATTTCGGATAAAATGGGTTTTAAAATTGTATTTCCAATGAATGTTTTTATATGTATAAAGAGAAGGATTGGATGGAAGCACGATAGAAGTGGTTTATTAATTGATGTTTAAACCCTATTTGAGCCCCATTATTATCCTTTTCTTATGATAGTAAGAATTTTGTTAAAGTTATATAACTTTTGAATCTTGGTTATGTGGTTTGGACTGGGGATCATCATTGAAGAGGTGTGTGTGAGGTGGAAATTATATAATTTATGTGATTTATTTCCATTGATATTTATGTTGTCATGGGATTGACATTGTTTTTATAGTGTTCCACCAACATTATCTATGATATGAAGAGAAACAGGATACTTAGTGGGGATTCAATGGATGTTTTCTATTATATTGGAGAGTTATCCTTTCTCAAGGAGGCCCTAGTTAAATGTTATGGATTGGCTAGGGGTTTTCACTGATGAGACTAGTTAAGAGTGTTTCAAGGGATTATATATTTAACAGTTAACATTAGGCTAGATGGTTAATCTTTTTCACAACTCTTACACAATAAATTAATCCCTAATATGTTTCTATAATTTATCTATCCTATGTTATGCCAATATTGAATATTGGAATGTGAGTTTCTTATCCCTTGCATTGATTTTAATTTGATGTATTTTTTAATTTTCATTGATAATTATTTTTTGGAATTCATTCTTTATTTTATTATTTCATTTTCTTATAAATATTTATGGATTGTTATTTTGGTTATATTTCCCATTATATATACATGTATTGAGTGTGTGTAATGAGATCTAAAAATGGAAAAATAGATGTTTATTTTAAATGAATCCTTGAAATATGTTTCCTTTAAAAATGTATTTTTAAACCCTATGTCGATTTGATTTCAAAGGAGATAATTTTAATATAAAAAAGAATTTTTAGCTTATTTTGTTTTTAAATGAATGTTTTTTGTTTCTAAAATATATATGGTGGGTTTTTTTTAAATGGAATTACTTTGGTATTTCCTCATTGAGGCATGGTTTATTGATGGCGGGTTTTGATAAATAATAGGGGGTATGGTGTTTTTGTTTTTGTTTTTTTTTTGTAGATGAAATTAGAAACCTATTTGGTTATTTTTTTTTTAAAAACTTCTATATTTTGTTTTTTATAAAAAAAATTAATAAAACGGTCTTTTTGTTGTCCCCTATTAGACCACAGATTTCACACTGCATGCTCACGTTGGTGGTTTTAAAGTTTTCATGTTTTTTATAGGTCCTCAGGTAATGACTTGAAGGTTTTATTGTTACCTCTCTCCTTGGTAATAAGGTGTTGTCAAAGTTATGGTGGTCACTTGAGAGTCACATGGGGAGGTTGGGGTTTGTTGTTTAATTTTATTAGACCATTTTGGGGAGAGTATCATACTAGATTATTAACAAACCTTATTCCGATTCATTTTTTATTTGCTTTATTATTTTTAAAATATAAAATCTTATTATAAAAATGGTTTCTTTCATGTGGGAAAAGTTCTATAAAATATGTTTATGTATCATGAGCTTTATTCATTATTTCATTGGATTATGTTTTTAGTACTATTTATTTATTTTGGCATGTTCTTCCAATATAAGGAGACCTCAATCATGGATTTTAGTTGTAATCATTATTCCTCCTTGTTTTATAAATAGTGAAATCATTCCCTCATGTACACTTGTGATACCTTGAGGTTTGTCATCATCCTAAGATGGCCATGAATGTGCCTTATGCCCTATGGTGGAATGAATTTTATTGTTAGAATCTTATTAATGATAACACCCTAAGTGGGTGGATCAAGGTAAAAGAAATAGATAACACTAAATAGGATCTAGTTCTATCACCTTGAGGAACACTTTTAATTATCTCTTTATTTTATCTTAATGAGCGATAAATCATTAAATGACATAGAGGATTTTACTTGGACGAATCGCACTAGGGAATACCCAAGGAACATGCACAGAAATATTTCAGCACCAAAATCACTAGAATATAACTACTTAAAGTATAATTTAGAGTGGCCTCACTATCCCTCTTAGTTCACAACCATGAAAAATAGAGAACTCGCTATTATCCCTCATGAAAAGGCTCATTTCTTCACATTTTGATTATTCTTTCTTCACACAAATATAATTTAATAAAACACCTATAATGGGGTTTCTCATTAACCTAATGATATATATATATCTAGTGAGGTTCAGACTCATGGACTTCTTTATTCAACCCATAACTTTCCCAATGAAATTTGGAAAAAAACCTTCGGGCTCCTTCCACATGACTACTTCTATTTTTATTCCTATAATTGCTCTATATTTTTATGTGTGTGGGGTAAAATAACATATTCTCCCTTTTCAAATAAATCAAAAGGATAGTATGTTTCATTATATAACCAATATTGTGAAAATTTTCCCTCATATTAATTAAGGTCTTCAACCACTATAAATTTTTAATTAACAATTGGGAGTTTTAACCCATAATTATCCTTTATTTTAAAATAGTTACAAATATATTACAAAATAGAGTGGTATAATCCATAATGTAGACACCCTAGATGCACCCTAATCCTTACCACTATAGTATAGAGATATCCTTTGACTAAATCCCCCTTTTAATTGAATTATCATCTCTTAAATCCACATGATATGTGATGTGGACTACGCATAACAACTTCTCACACTGAACAAGTTGCAACCTTGACTCAGTTATTATAAAATAGACTTCTATAGGATAGAAAATACAAAAAAATCATCTTCTAATTTGATACCCTCCATGTTGGAATTAATAGGTATGTTCTACACTTCTTTTGGTTCAACTAGGGTTGTGACATAACCTATGTTCTATGGCATGTACACCTTCAAAATTCCTAAGGTTATGAAGTACTCTCAACCACGCATTGCACCCTTGTGATCAAAACTACTTCATATATTGAAGAATAATTATCTTACATCAAAAATATTTCTGGTTTTCTCACTGAATATAAGTTAATCCATTCCATCAGATTTCAAAAAATGACTAACGGGGTTTGCTCACAGCCTCCTCCATGGTGTGGCCCTACTCCGTTGACCATGATTCCTGTACTTCCCCCCTATAATGTGGAAAACTACTCAATAAATTTTCTAATATTCGCACACCCTATCCTACCTCCTTGGTGTTTTCAGTGTATTACAGTCCTAGATTCATCTCCAACATGGTTGAGTATACTCCCACACATGTGGGGTTGGGATACCTTGTCTAGCCAGTCCTTGGTTTTCCATATTTTCACAGCCTAAGAAACATGGTTTTATGACTCGACCATTTGACCAAAATACTTCTAAATTCATGGCCCCCTTCATCATTTTTCAACAAAAACTACACACAAACCCCCAATTGGATTTTGGAAAATAATATCCCTATTAGGTTTTTTTAAAGCACCCCTAGACACTCTAACCATTCCCACTTTTATAAAGTGTATCAAAAATCCAATAATCATTAATTCTAAGCCCATGTGAGAAATGATCAGTGTGAGAAATAATAATTGAATGAAAATATTATCCTAATCAACTTTGAAATATTTCAAATAACTCATAAATCCCCCGGGTTTTTCAATACATACTCTCCCCCTTTGCCTATACTTTCCCATACACCCTGAAAGAACATTGATAACTTCTTCTCCCACATTTTCAATGAACCCAAATAGTTCATTTGATGAAAATAACTAAATTGGGTGTGAGATATACAATAGATTGAGGTGATGAAACAAAAATTCCCTAAGAAATAAACTATTAGGAGTGGGGGTTATGTATCATACCTGTTAATTTGAAAGAATAAGTTTAACTCTCTGAGACAAAAGATACTTCTCAAAAACCACTTCAGGAAGTTCCTTAGTCGATGTGTCTTCCACTTGATCCAGTATTGGCACATACACTAATGTTATATCTCCTTAATCCACCTTCTCTGTTCTAAAATGATATTTGATCTCAATGTTCTTAGTTTGAGCATATTGGATATGATTTTTTCTATGATTTATTTCACTTGAGTTGTTATACATAACTAGAATCAGAGAGTTCACCTCAATACCCACATCTTTATGTTATTTCTTTATATATATAAATTGGATGCATTCTTGATTGTCAACAATATATTTACCCTCCATGGTGGTCAATGATATAAAATCCAACTTCATGATTTTAAAAGATAAAAAATCACTAGGAAATGATTTTCAATCATCTACCAAACTATCCCATTATGAATTAGTGAATCACAATAAGTTATATTGTGCATTATTTTGGTAGAATAACCAATAGTATAGTGTATTATGAATATACCAAAGAATTATTTTCATAGATTTCAATTGAATTTTCTTTTTATCATTTTAAAATTATGCAACTCTACATATAGTAAATAATATTTATGTTCAAGTGGTTGTTAAATAAATAAAAATACTAATGATTTAAGGATATATAGACATATTGAACTTATTGTATGACTCATTTTTTGATAATTTAATCATTGTCCCTACTACAGTCACCATGGTCCTGGATTCATCCATCTAAAATATTCTTATAAATTACTTTGAATATTTTGTTTTTGAGAAAAATAACCCATAAAATAATTGAGATAACTGAAATCCAATGAAAAATTAAATTTCACCAATTATTGAAATCTCAAATTTTCAAATCATGACTTCTGAAAATTTCTTTCATATTTTATCATTTGAGCCTCTAAGAATAATATCATCACCATAAATAATCACCATAAACCAGTATCCATTTTCCATCTTTAAAAATATATTTTCATCAATCCCACCTCTATGAGAACTAATATTCATTATACATTGGTCTAATCTATAATACCAGTCTCTTAGTTTATTCTCGAGGAAATACAATGCCTTATAATATCGGAACACCTTTCCATCATCTTAATCAATAAGAAACCCATCCAATTTCTCAATATACAATTCCTCTACAAGGAAACTATAAAAAGGTATATTTAACATTCATTTGATAATTTTAAACATTTTCTAAAATTATATAGATTGAAGTAATTGAGTAGTAATAGGTCATGAAATAGGCTAATATGTCTCATCAACATCAATGCCTTCAATTTGAGAATACACCTACTACACAATTATTTATTTTCTGAAAACCACGATGCCATATTAATTTAATTTATTCCATAACACCCACTTGGTTCCAATGAAATTCTTTTCACTTATCCTCGGAACAGATTCTGATGTATTATTTTTCTCTACATGGCTAAAAATCTCATTTATAAACTTGTGCCAACTCACATCACTTTTAGCCTCTTTAAAATATTTTGGTTCTTCCAATGAAAACAAAGACACATTCTGCTACTAACCCTTTATTCTCTCTATTTAGGTCAGGTCCATCAGGTCCCCGAAAATATTTATTTCGTTGATGTCTTCCCTAGTTATCATTCTCACTGAATATGCTTAAATTTATAGAATTTGTTCACAATATAAGTCTTCATTAGAGCTTCATGCCTTGAACCCCCATGAACCCAATTCTTCTTCATCATTTTCATATTTTTAAATTATTTTGGTTTTCATGAAAAATATACTCATTTGCTTCTTCCTTTCTTCCATATTTAATCACCACAACATAATTTAATGAAATTAAATTTACAATACTTTTTTATAACATATATAATATTTTATATTAGATGAATATCCATGAAATATGACTTCTCCTCTTCAATATAAAAATATTATTTTATTTTACTTACTGAGAATAAAACATTTACTTAAAAATTGTTATAATTATTTGAGATTAGGTTCCTTTTCATATAACATTTAATATGGATTTCTCTTTTCATTTTTAAATAAAAAATATCTATTAGAACCACTTCATTACAATATCATTCTGGAAGAGATTTTTCAATAAATATAGTTGGATCCATATTGTTAATAATATGGTTTATTTTTTCCACAACCCAATTTTATTTAGGTTTTGAAATATCTAATACCTGATAATGAATTCCATGTTTTTCATGATAATCATTAACTTAATGATATGAAAATTATGTCCCATTTTAAGTCCAAAACGTATAGATCTTCTCTCCAAACATATTTTCAATTATCTTACAATATAGGGTGATACATCTATGTACATTGGTATTATCTTTGTTAAAAATAATCCATGCCATTTTTTTTCATATATTAAAAATGAATAATACCTATTTCTATCCATTTATTTGGGTGTTATTGTCCCACAAACTCCCTTGTTCACAAGCTCGGGAAAGCTTGATTCCCTCATATTCTTCATCATATTGGAATTTTGGATAATACTATATTTTTTACATGAATCAGATGTATTGTTGTTATTATATATGAGATGGGGAGTGTCATGATCACAATTTATCTCTATAAACTATTCCAAAAATGTTTGTATCATACATATAATTTACCTATTCCATAAATGCTTCTCCTCTTATTTAGATGACATACATAAATTTTATTTTCCCACAAGATATAGATTTCCATATGTTATTTTCCCCAGAGAATAAGTGAACCATACTTAGCATTGATGTTGTGAGGATTTTGAATGAAATCCAATGCATGTTCATGGTCACACAATTGAATGACACTATGAAGATTATGACTCATCCCACTAACCATGAGGATATCAATTCAACTGAGATATTTACCTCCAATCATGGATTTTCCAAAACCAAAAATTTTGAGACCCTCATCATTTCCAAAATTAAAAATTCTATCTTTTCTATGATTTAATTTCAAAACTATATCGTTATATTTGGCCATAGGAGATAATACTCTATTGTCCATGATCAATGAACTTGACATGTATGTTTCTCTTAATGAAATTTCAGCAACATTAGGCTTCTCTAAACATCCTTTCATTATCCAAGATGGTAATTTTTCTCACATATGGACCTATAAGAAAGATTTCTCACATGATATGTTTGTTTAATCATTCCAAAACAATAATATATTACTCTAGATGAATAAGTGTGTTCCTCAATCACATGATTTTTTCCTTTCCATTTTTTTGAAGCTATGTTTTTTTATGGGGTTAGTTCTTGTAGTTTAACCACTGATTTTCTTTTTATTTGCTAATATTGAGGGATGGGTATATGTTACTCCTCTGTTAATAATTTATCTTCACATGTTGATGATTCTGGGGTATTTGTTTCATCATTATAGGTGTTAATAGCCGTACTTGATCATCAATATTTTCTTTCAAATTCATAACTCCTTCAATATATTCAGTCTTATTTACTCTATCTTTGATTTTTCATTTTAAACCATTAGTGATTCGGGTTTTTTATTTAATCTTGAGTTCCAACTGAGCTTCCATCTAGTTATTTTATTAATATCTATATATGAGTTTTTTAATTTCCTAATTCAAATCCAATTTTTCTTCTACTTTTTGTTTCATGGTGAGATTGGAATCATGTACCACTGCATTGTATTTCTTTGTATTTTCTCTCCACATATAATTATCATCAAGTTATTCCTCATGTTCTTCTTGTAGATCAAATATTACTATAATTCCATCATTTTCATCACAACTATCATTATTTCATGGCTTATTTTCAATATTTTTCAACACACATTCATCTTTGTATTTTTTCAACTTCTCTTACTCTAAATTCCCAAATACCATCTTCCTCATTAAATATTTTTATGAAAGACTTTAATTATGAATTATTCAAACCCTCTTTTTCTTTTTCATGATATGTTTTCCTTCACTATCATCTTCTTGATAGTTTTTTGTACATTTTGATGTGAGATTTCCCACATTTACACAAATTAATCATGTAACATGAAGTTTTCCCTTAAACATTCATTTTCCTCTTATAATATAAGAGGAAAAAATATAATTAACACATTAACTTTATTATATTATAATATTTCAATGATTGAGAATTTATCCATGGAACTGAAGGAATCCTTCTGATTGCTTTCCATTATTCTTGACTCATTTTCATAATTTATCTTTTCATAGGAAACCAAGGTTTTATGTCATCTATCAAGAGAGATATATTTTGGACCATTGTTGTCTAAAATTAATACATTTTTATTGAATTGAGGAGGGATACATAACATGATTTTCTTCACAATCATTTCATCTTTTACATATGTATAGAGACCTCATATATCCTCAATAAGAACATTTAGGTGATCAAATAAATAATCAAACATATATTTTCCAAAATGAATGAGCGGTTTTTCAAGACATTTCCATTATAAAGATGTGATTGGGAAGATAACTCCTCAATGAATTTATGGATTTGAAATTTCCATCCAATACTCAATGATCTCCTTCTATCAATACTCAAATTTCAATATTTTCAACAATTATATATATGGATGATGTGTATACATTTATACACAAGGATCAGAAATAATGTTGAATCTATATTTTCCTTAATTATAAATTACTACTCCAAAATATGGGAACAAATTTATGGTTTAAAACTATTCTCATGATTTAAATATAGAAAGATAATAAAACTCCCCCACTAATAAAAAATATTATAATATAATATATTATAACACCATGATGGGGGAGGGGTAGAATCAGGGTAAAATTAATTCATACCATGAAATAATAATTATTATCTCACATTGAGTAACACATTGAATTATATATTTATTTACAATCAAATGTGTGGTAAAAATAGAAAATGACATAGAAGATTTTTCTGGGTTCACCCAAAATAGGCTATATCTAAGGAGTATACATGAAACAGTTCTTGTACAACAAATTTTCTAGAGTATAACTACTTAAAATAAAATTCAGATTCGCCTCACTGTACATCCTATTTAACTATCAGGAACAAATATAGAACCCACTACTCTCCATCAACATGGAAATCACTGCATCACTTGTAGATTATTTTTCCTTATCACAAAAATAATTTATTCAAACACAAATAATGGTGTTGGTATTCTGAACATTGATGTCAATATTTGTTGATGATGAGACTCATGGACTTCCTTCTTCAACTTGCAAATTTCTATATGAAATATAGAAAAAAATATTTTTCCTACATATATAGAAATACTATTGTATGTCCCAATATCATTTCTATGTATTTTTCTATGTTTAATTCAAAATATCATGTTCAACATTTTAAAATAAATACAAATGATAGCATGGTTACCTCTATAGTTTGTATTTTGAAATGTTTCACTCATATTAATTGAGGTCTTCATCCACCATAAATTTATAATTAACTGATTTCAATTTAAACCCATAAATATCCATAATTTCAAAATAGTAATTTTCATAGTACAGTGTGAAGAGGACTACTATGGCATGAAGACACTCTAAATATTGTGTCTTACATACCACTATGACATGGATATATCCTTTGACTAATTCCCTTTTAGAGGAGAATAAATCCTCTTAAATCCACATGATATTTCATGTAGACACATCATAATATCATCTCACACTAACTTGGTTACAACATAGAGATAGCTCTTGCGGTGTATCCTTCTATAGGATAGAAAATCACAAAAAAAATTCCTCTATCTATTTTAGACCATCCAAATCATAATGCCTATATATGATGTAGAATCATCTTGATAAATAGGTGATGTGATGTAGTACAAGTGCTATAGTGTAGAAACCTTCAAATTTATAGAGGCATTGAAATCCTTTCAACTAATATTTATAATGTGGTGATCTTGGATATGAAATAGCCTAAAAAATATATCACCCACATCAAAAATGATTCTAATTTTCTTATAGAATATAAGTTAATGTGTTCCTTTGAATGATAAAAAGTGAGTAATTAGGTCCACTCCTGGCCACCTTCATGGTTCCACCCTACTCTATAGACCATGATCTCTTCACTATCTCCACTATAGCATGGGATAATACTCTATATGCATTTAATACTAGTCATTTACTACATTTGGGGTAACTGGGAGCATTATAACAAAATACATGTGGGAAAATGGTCCATATTACAATTCTATAAACTTTTCAGTAATGGTCTAATCCTTGAGACCCTCTTTACTTACATAAGATTCATATCTACATTAGTCCCAAAACATATTTCTATTTACCAATAATATTATAAAAGGATAAAAACACCTCTTTTAGTCAAACACCCCCAATAGATGTTAGTCGTATGTAAAGATACATTGCATAATCATCATGTTAGTTCAAAACATCATCACCATACAATGTTAAACTATATGGACTTCATCCTACCTTTATGATATCAAACTATTTATCAAAGGCCTTAATTACAAGACATTAAACTGAAGAACACCTGATTCCTCAATGTATGGAATTAAAATGAACGACATTGGCATCCTTTTTTCATGATGTTAAACTACACAGACCATCATTCATTCCAACTTTGTATCAAATGACTATAATTTTTTTACCATAGTGATCTGGGGTTTGGGATACTTCCATCACATTTACATAACATCTTAGTATATAAATCACACATTATGTTTGAAGTGTCCAAGTTTTCCAAAAACCATTCATGGATATCAGTGAGGGGTGTATCAAGATTCAAGGGATATATCTATTTATTCATGGATACATGCCCCAATTTGGGGCCAATATATGTTCCCTTTGTATGGAATACAAACCAGAGGATTTGTAATCCCAAGAAAAAGTTCATTTAGTCTCTTTATTATCTGAAACCATTAAAACAGAATCAGTCCTTCAAATATGGTTATAAATAATCTCTTATGTATTTATCCCATTCCATTACTCCTAATAACCTTGATTCGGGATTTACAACATCACCACCATTGTTCAAAAGGGTGTTAGATTATTTTAAATATTAGGAACCCAGATTTTGATATTGTTGGAATTGGAAAACGTGTCCAAAAATTATTCCAAATTCGTACATACATGATCCCTGATCATAGCCTGTTTTTCAATATTCAATTTGATAGGTCGCAGGGCCCGAACAGAGTTACAGATTAAGAGTTATGAACATTTGAAGTTGGGCTGGAAAACTGGTTCGCAGAGCCCATTCGTGAAGCTCCCTCCGCGATTGCAGAGCAAAGGAAATTGACTGGACCCTTTGTGAGCTCTATGAAGCTCGATGATGGTTGACTCTACAATTACAAAGAACTTGAGGGAACTTGACTAGAGCCTCTGTGAGCACCGTGAAGCTCGATGACGGATGACTCCATAGTTACAAAAAACATGAGGGAACTTGACCAGAACATCCATGAGTGCCGCGATTCTTGATGACAGACAGCTCCATGATTACGAGAAACATGAGGAAATTCCCTCCAGTTGCGGAGCGTGATTTGCTTCACGACACGCATTTGTGCTTTGCAGCACACATTTGTGCTTCACCGCGCACTCCGATGACCTCCATCTCTTTTAAATACCCGGCTCACCCCCCATCAAATAGATGGTCATGCCACCCCTTGGGCAGCCGATCTCCCATTTCTCATTGCTCCAGAGCACTGTGAAGTGATTCCCTTCTCAAAGGGCTCCGTGAGACTCTTTGCTCCATGAGAGGATTTTCATAGTGAGACTCTTTGATCTGCGAGAAAATTTTCTCTATGAGACGCTTTTCTCCATGAGATGGTTGGCTCTATGAGATGGTTTGATCTTCAAGTCCATATGCTCTGCGATTCCATGCTCTGAGAGCATATTTACTTCTTGAAGCTGCTTCGTGAGACCCCATGCTTCGCGAGCACATTTCCTCTACGAATCTACCCCGGGAAGACCTATCCTTTGCAAGGCTCCTCCATTCATGCCAACCTTTCAATACCACGGGGGATACACCCCCGCACCCCCCCCCCATGGGGTCAGTTTCGGGCTACAGTCCCGGCTTAGTCCCTTCTCTTTTGTCACTGACCCCCATAAAAAATGGAGAGTCGCACCATGAACATTTCAGGTCAGGACGTTGGCATTTTGCATTGTGCACCCACCTTCCACCTATGGAATATCATGATTTGAGATAATCTTTTTCACAGTATGAAACACCTTCAGTCAACATATTCCTCTTGGTTTGTTTCCCATTTTGTGAGTTGAGAGTCTCATCATCAATTCCCTGATAACCTTGAGTTGAACCATTCATCAAGAAACCCCTCTAAACACCATCACCTGACTTCTATGACAGGATCCACCAGAAAGGGTCGCTCTTGCATAAGTCCCAACACCAGCAATTACAAGGCTCCATATGCCTAATATTCCTCTCTATATGACTATAAGCTATAGTGCACACTATATGAAAAATATAGGACGCCTCTTACTCCAAACAAGATATGCCCTATGTGCCAAGCTTAATATGCCTAATAGTTCTCTCTACATGACTATAAACTCTAGTACTCCCTATGTGACAAATATATGATGCCTCTTACTCCAAAAAAGATATTCCTTATGATTCAAGAATAAGATGCTTATAGTCCTCTCTACATGACTATAAACTGTAGTACTCCCAATGTGAAAAATATTGGATGCCTCTTACTCCAAACAAGAGATGTCATATGCTCCAAGAAAAATATGATAATAGTCCTCTCTACAAGACTTCAAAAAATAGCATGGACAATAAATCAATAATAGGATTCCTCTTATTTAAAATAAGATATGGGTTATGTGAAAAGCATAAGATACCTCATGCAATTATTAGAGTTGCATAATTTCAAGAGCGTTGGAATCCGTTCAAACATTCCATCACACCACCTCACGCTTTGCGTGTCCTTCATTCAGATTTTCATCCTCTTACATGTCTTAAGGGACCCCCTATCAGCTTGGTCCCATGCCGCATTGGGTCACCTAACATCTTGGGCCAACACCCCAGAAGACATCAGACAACACTTTGAGTCAGCTTTTGTGTTTCAAACACGGTCAGTAGTCGACCCTCGTTTGTGTGTCTGAATTTCAGGCTAACGTGATTGGGATGCTGTGCTTTGAACACAGTCAAAAATTATCCTCCATTGGCATGCCACCCACATTGCATTTTGAATGTCAGGCATGTGATTCGCACTTTTCATCTCTATTTTTTCGGACTGATTCCAACTCCCTTGGAATTAACCTGCTTGTGCACTAGCTTATAGGTAAAGGACTCAATTATATGCCTTAAACCCCCAGTGAGTTGAGATGAACTCATGGCCAAAAATGAAGAAGACATAATGGGAAGTTGTCTTGCGCAATCCCCATTCACCATTTCCGCTCCATAGCGGCACACTGGAAGCTCCCTTGCGTAAGCCCCTTTCACCATTGTCGTTCCATAGCAGCACCCAGGCAGCTTCCTTGCGTAAGCCCCGTCCACCATTTCCACTCCATAGCGGCACTCGGGGAGCTTCCATGAATAATCCCCACTCACCATTACCCCACCATAGAGGCACCCATACAACTTCTTTGTGTAAGCCCCATTCACTATTATCTCACCATAGTGGCACCCGGGCAACTTCCTTGCATAATCCCCATTCACCATTTCCCCTCCATAGCAGCACCCGGGCAGCTTCCTTGCGTAACCCCCATGCACCATTTCCGCTCCATAGTGGCACCTAGGTAGATTCCATGCATAAGACCCATTAACCATTGTCTCTCCATAGCATCACTTGGGAAGCTTCCTTGCGTAATCCCTATTCACTACCCTTCACAGATGGACCTTTGCGCCGTGATCGTCGGGTACTTACTGCCTCTTGTTTCTCACACCGAGCATGACACGCGTAGGCTTAGAGTAAGCAGAAACCATGAAATCCCATTTGGTAATCCTAGAGTGTAAGCCCCAAACACTATCCCTAACAACATGGAATTTGATCCTTGCCAAGGCAGGGTATGTAGGAAGCATCTATGAGGTTCAAGCCCACCATCCATTGATCTCGATCATCTTCACATCGGTTAACCAACACCTCCATCAGAACTACACAGACTTTGATCCTTTCCAAGGAAAGGTATGTATGAAGCCTCCCTAAGGTTCAAGCCCAACAACCATTTTTCCTGACCCCCTTCACGTCGGTTCCCATCATTCCTAACAACGTGGACATTGATCCTTTCTATGGAAACATATGTACGAAGCCTTCCTGAGGTTCAAGCACACCATCCATTGGTCCCGATCATCTTTAAGTCATTTCACCAACACCTCCATCTTGAACTACGTGAACTTTGATCCTTTCTAAGTCAATGTACATTGGAAGCCTCCCTGAGGTCCAATCCGAACACCCATCATTCCTGACTACTTCGCGTCGGTCCACCCCCATCCTGCATGACATTAAATGGTACGCCCCTTTTGTCTCGCATGACACAAAACTATCCCACATTCAATGTTAAGCCATTAACTACCCCATTAAGTGGTAATCTATTGTCAACCCCATTCAATGGTAAGTTGTTGAAGTCACCCAATCGATGGTAAGATGTTGAAGTCCCCAATCGATGGAAAGTATTTGTCAGATGAACTAAGTGGACTTTGATTCCCTACCATCAGGAGACGTAGGAAGCCTCCCTGAGGT
Organism: Viscum album; assembly: GCA_963277665.1. NCBI lineage: Eukaryota > Viridiplantae > Streptophyta > Magnoliopsida > Santalales > Viscaceae > Viscum > Viscum album. The sequence goes on along the minus strand of OY728140.1, from coordinate 415,011,670 downwards.
TCAATCCCATCGCTCATGTCTCATACTGATCTCTCCCTCAAGCCTATGTGTTTCGAGAATTTCATGCCCCAATCCAGAGGTTCTACTTCCTTCGGGTCCCATCCATGAATCCATTCTCATGGGTCACCACCTCAGGTTTCCTATCGACTCACTGAACTATGCGGACTTTGATTCTCTACCATGGGGATATGAAGGAAGTCTCTTCAAGGCTCAAGCCCAACACTACCATCACCTTCACGAAGGTTCCATCTCATTCCCCCTATACTTCATTCAACTCTCCATCGTCCCTCCTGATTTATATCTGAGTTGCCACATCCCGGTGGAATCATGCCTTTCCCTTGGGTGGCTGACCATGCATATGCCCCACACAATCCATAATCATTCAACCAAGACTTTCCCTCTTATGATGGGCCTCTTTCCATGAATAATCCTCAAAATGTCTCTGGGTCGTTTTCCTTTGGGTACACCCTAATTCATCACCCCTTCGAACTACGTGGGTTTTGATCCTTATCATCTACATAGGGTACGTACGAAACCTCCACAAGGTTCAATCCCAACCAATGGTAAACCTTGGTGTCCCCCATTTTGGGGTGCACTCTCCCTGATTTTCCCTCAGTTGTGTTCAGATCATCCATTACGGTGTGACATCTCCCCTCCAAGGGACGCACCTCCTCAGATCCATCCTCATTGAGAATTCTAATGCATCCATCATATAGGTGTTCCCTACTTCGGATGTACCAATCTAATCCATCTATATGGGAAGTTCTGACCACCCTCATTCTAACTTCGCAATACATTAAACTTGTGGCCTACCTCATGTTAAAAATGAGATGCCTAAGGAAAACCTCAGAAGAACCGCCTTTGGTATAACCATATCCGCTAGACGTTAAACTCATGGAATACCCCATGTTAATCATGAAAAGATGAGGAAAACCTTAGAGACATGCCCCGGGCATATGATACCCCATGACCGATGTGGGGTGTCGTGGGTTATTCACAATTGAGATGCTCTGTTATGAGGAAAAATATAGGTTACCCAATGTCCATGCATCCAGATATGCCCTGACATGCCTGATGTTATCATCTACTCCGACCGAAGGTTGCTACCATGTCAAGACCCCATGGAATATCCTGACAGAAGTAGTGTAATTAAACGGTGTCCACAATGATATGGCACCAGGAATGAGATTCACGAACAACATATTAATCTTTAAGGGAGGCATGGACTAGGTAACGAGTTCTGAGGAGGAATCCACATAAGGAGGAATTGATATCCCATAATCCCATTTCGATCAAGGAGTAAATGTCCTTGAATAAGGAATAGATGTCGCACGCCTTTGGAAAGTGGGAATATGGGGAAACAGTTATGCGTACTCCACAGACGGATGCATGTGCCCTGGAAAAAGCATCAGAAATAGATATTGTGGCATACATCCCATTTTCAATGGCCCATTAATCATGACATAAACTTGTGTGTTCTTTATTCCATGCACTATAACAGTAAGCTATGTGAACTATGGTCAAAGTTGTATGGTCAAAATATCAAGACCATACATTTATATTGAAATAGATACAAAACATATTATACTTAAATCATGTAATGACAGATCTAAAGAAAGTTCAAGTCTATGCTCACTAATCATTACTCTTTAAAAGCTTTGGAAAAAATAAAGTAGGTCCATAAAAGTGAAATACAGCTCATAGGTCCTATATTTTGGACCTAGAAAATTTGACTTAAGATCTATAGATCCACTAGCCTAGTTAAAATTTAGATAAACAATTTTCATGTCCCTTTACCTTGATGATGTGTTCAGTACATGGGAACATAACAATTAGGATTCCAATACCCTCCTTGAATGGACTTTTCTCTATAACATACTCCATTTTCTAATTATATTAATATTCAAAAACCTTTCATGGGTAATAGTAATGAGTGTATCTAGATTCAAGGTAAACATTTATTTGTAAAATTATGCACTCCAAAATTGGGCCCTTGTATATGTTCCCTTAGTTTGGCCTACCAACCAAAGATATCATCATCCTAAGAAAAAGGTCTTCATATTTCATTATGTACATAAAACATCATTGAAATGGATTGCCCTAAAATATAGACAATTGGAATACCTTTAATCTGTTCTCCATCTCATCATACTCATTCCATAATCCTTGAGATGTTTTTTAGACAACCCATAATTCAACTATTCACATGGATTGAAAATCATAAATATTACACCACCATATACCACACTCGTTCTTTGAAAAAGGATGTAATACTTTATTCTCAATCCTTTTTAATGTCCCAACCACATGATCCTAAACTAACTGACACATTTTCCAGACTTTCATGATCTTACACTACCAGAGGAAAGAGGCATGGTACTCATCCGATTGATAACCCATAATGGGATGTATTGAAAAATGTTAGGTCTCTCCTCACTAGAATTTAACATTACATTATCTAGGTAAAATTGAACATTTAAAACAATATTTAAGAGGCGTACACCTTGTTAAGTTGAAAATCCAAAAAGGATGGCCTAAGAAAAATTCAACTCCCACCCTATTATGCCTTTCTCATTTGAATCATTAACAAATGTAAGGGAAATAAAAGAAAGATAAAAAAGATTTGTAGTGACCATCATACAATCCCATCAATAGTCATGTTATGATCACTAGGCCCTCAACCTGGGAAAGTTTTAGGTAATTACCCTTCCATAACAAACTAACCCAAATCACCCATTTCATTTAATCTATTCACCATCATTCCAAATTGACTAACTCTAGTGTGTCTCTTATGGTGTTTTTTCCAATATCCGTTTGTGATCCATGAAAAGAGGAATTCAATATCATTATGAATATACAATATATTATGCATCTATGATGATATTTATATCAATATTCATATGTGATCCATTCCCATGATGAATCCATCATCATTCTTAATGGAGCATCTATAGTGCATCAATTATTATGTTTATACTGGTATCAATTTATACACTATTCCCATAAGGAATTAATCATCATTATAAATGGACCGTCTCTAGTAAATCATCGATCATGTTTATATAGATATAAATAAATGATCCACACCCATGAGTATTTCATCACCATTATTGAAGGAAAATTTTTAGTGAATTGGTAATGGTGTTTTATTGATATCCATCAATGAACAATACACAAGAATAAAACATTTTCATTAGGAAAAGGCCAAATATATTGTGTTAGTGATGATGTTTATATCGATATTCCTCCATGAGCCACACCTAGGATGAATTAATCATCATTCTAAATATTCCACATCTAGTTTATTGGTGATGGAATTTATAATTATATCCATTCATGAACCACACCTATGAGGAAGTAATTATGGATCAATTATATAAATTTGGATTTGAGTGGGCCTAAAATTTAGATAATACAACCTCTTATTGAATATTTACATGATATGGAGTCACTAATTTTTATGAATAATAAAAATCATAATATAAACACATGTTATTCAAGTAACATTATTAATTGATGGTTTATAAGGAGGGAGGAACCTTCCCATCTTGGAGTCTCTCCTATAGTTCTTTGAATATTGGGATCCCAAAATTACAACACTATGAAAACATTCGATTTGAAGACTCCTTTAGATATGACATATTTTGTTCCACTGTGATTAATAACTAGGGCAATTGAACCACCATTACTGTTTCCTCTTCTATATTCAGTCATAATGCCTTCATTCTTGAAATAACATCAATATTGGAATTTTCTACCACATTAATGAGATATAATTGTTATTAAACCATATTATCAACATAAAAAAATATAACAAATGAATGGAATCCTCAATTAAATCCTATAAATTTCACCTCTCCCTTTGGTGACCAATATTTGAGATGTTTCTACTTCCATCACATTTTTTGAGGATTCATTAAAATACTTATTATGAATTTGTATGGATGAAGTTGAGGACTCTATCACTGATATTCTAAATGAAATGGCCATGTTATGCTTTCATATATAAACAACCTACTTCACCCTAGTTTTTAGTAATCAATAGTCAAACCCACCATATAAAATGGTCTTGAGCATTTATAAGAGATGGAATAATATGTCCTTTATCTCTTCAAATTGGACCTCCTTAATCAAGATTTATATTTCTCTCCACACTTTTTTTATATGATTATATTAAAATGATAAGTATTATGAGCCTTAACCTACAACTAGCCTAAGAATATGAATGTATTATAAAACTATGCAATTTATTTTGGGTTTTGTACTCGCATATCTTGGAGGTCTTGATATAAAAAAAACTTGTACATTAGCCATTTCTGTTAAGAAAAATCCTGAAGGAAAAAAATTTGGGATCTATGAAATATTAGGTGGAGCTATAGTAATTAAACACATAAATCCTATTAGTCTATAAAAATATATATTATCTTAAAAAAATGTAACACTATTAACCACTAATACTATACCATTGTAATCTGTAGTAGTAGATACTCCAATTTATGTCACCTCTAATTGAGGGAATATAGAGATGTTATCCTATGGTAAGTGACCCTGGAACGTAGGTGATGTACCTACCACTATTGAAATATGCTTAGAGAGTGTGTTGGGATCATCTCCATGAAGATATTCCAGCATTGTTAATGGTCATAAAATATGATACAAACTCAATTGTATAATGAATTTCAAAACAAATACTTCCTGAATCTCAATGATGCCTTTATCCTAGAAATATCATAAAATAATAATTTTTTATTATAGTATTATCCAATAACACAACCACGGAAATTAGGTCAAATGTAATGAGCGTAAATATTTTTGAATCAGACATTAGGTCTATTTCTATTTGGAATCTGGTTATTTACACCACTATATAGACCACTCCTAGGGCTAGAGGTCCCACTAGAGGGATGGAAAGTGTATGTACCCTATACATAGACACCTATATACCTGATGAGAACTTTTAAAATCCAATAATTCCATAGAAATTATTAATTTGATTCAAAAAATATATACAAATTCAATACATATTTGTTGACTCTGAATGATGTTGTTTTTTTAATGCCTCACTCACATTATTTTTAAGGTCACTTATAATGTAAAGACATTAAGAAGAACTAGTTCCCAAGGTGATTGATCTGGAATTAATGAAGATACTGGTGGAATCACTTTTGGATTATTTTTATTATCTTCCATGTTATCCATTTTATGAGAAGTGCCTCGATCATTATCCTAATCACCATCAAGTGATCCATCTTTAGTTATCTTTCCACCAAGAGAGTATACATAAGAAATAATTTTTAGCTGAATCATTCCAACATACTATAATATCAAATGGAAAGATAATAATTAGATCCAAAAGAATATAGATTATGTGATTATTAATTAAATTTTTCTCACTTCTACTCTATCACTATTTTTGTCTTCCTTTCCATCACTAATTTACCATATATGTGGAATTATAATTTATAGTGATTGCTTTATATAATGAAAATTTAATTTAGTGGAGTGTATTGTGACATTTATATTCTAAAGAAATGCCTCAAATATTTTAGGTTAATCCTTACATGAGATTACATGAGGATAAATTATATTCTTAAATTAATCTAGCTCTAACTCTACTTGTAAAAAGACATTATTGGTTTCTATGACTAATGTTTTTATTTTCCACTCATCCCATTATTGAAACACAATGGGAAATGCCACCAAAAATGGTGTAAGAAATAAGGTAGGTTCCCTGAGAAATGAAACTTCACATATATGAACTTTACCAAATTCTACTGCACCCATTGGTGTACCACCCAATTAAGTAGTTTGCCCTAATCTTCAAACCTACTATTGTGGAATTTTTTTAGCCAAGAGTCTACCAAATTCTATTTATATAGTTAGCCTTTTTCCAATTGATGTTTTTGGATCCCCTATGGCATAAAATATAACCATATATTGTAGTTATTTTACATTAATTAATATAATATCTATTTAAAATTGGGATAAGAATAGATTCAGGTGTTATGTTGGACATAGAGAGACAAATACCCACACCAATTTGAGGGAAGGTCATAAAGATCCAAGTTTACTCCATAGAAAACATTATATATTATTAAATATCTATCTTGGGGTGCCTCTTTATATGAATATTATGAATATTAGTAGGGAACTTCATCTTTATACAATGAAACTGCCTCCCAAATTAGAAAGAATCATATAATTCATTGAAGATCTTACCATTTAATTGAGTTTACAAAACACCCTCATCAAAAACCTCTAGATAGGTCTAAACTTAAAAAACACCATTAACTATTTTAGTGATGAAACAAGTTGGTGATTTATACTATATGAATAAAAAATGTTTGCACTGATTCAATTTTTCCTTATCTCAAAATTCTTTAATGTATTAGGTCTGACCCCCCCTGATGCTCTATTGTAATGGATTGAACTAGGTACCAAGAATTACATGGGTTTAAATAAACTCATATCAACCAATATGAGCTTTCACCCTCCCCATAACACATAAAATGTACAATAGTATTATAAAGTCCCTTACCTTATAAATATGGAAAATTTGGAAATATATTTTGGGTAGTACAAGAATAGAAAACTGAATATTTCTTCCACTAGTCAACTCCTCTACCATTATATTGGTGGCCACCCTTACTATATCTTTTTTACAAATTGGGAATAGATTCCCACTAATTAATTTTTGTAAAAATATTGCAAATTGAACAAGGTGATTTGAATAGGAAGTGATTATCCATCCCTGGGTATTGAACCAACCTTCTTAAATCATTGAAAAATAAGCACATTATACCCCCCCCCCCCCCACAAGATTATTTTGATGGGAAAGCCATGGTATTCTTATCTAATGGCTCATGTCTGATATTCTTGAAAAAAAAAATTATTTCTTAAAATATATATTGAATCCGAAATATGGATCCTTCCCAAGATTTTATTTTCACAAACTATGAATATCATTTTCATTAGGAGTAGTTTGTTCAGTATTATTCAAGATGGATTAAGTAGGGAAAAATTAATTATACATATCTCCCAAGATAGATACACTAATGATCCTCGCACCATACTAAATAAATATGCATATTTTACCATGCCTCAAGTGAAATGTGTTGGTGTTTAAGATCCATCAAGTAATGAAGTCTTCCATAAGACCTTTTTTGTAATAGGAAAGATCCATTGAAACCCAAAAGTCTCATATAATCCTATTTTTGTCAACAATGTGAAATATTTGGTGTCATTACACTACACAAAGAATGTAACCACCCCAACTACAATAAACTAGAGTTGGGGGTTACATCATTACCTTGGTATAAATAAAAGGGGTTTAATCCCAAAGGAATGATCATTTTTGGTATTCTTGGATATATAGATATATACATGATACTAATTATATACTGGGAATAAAATATAAATCATAGTAAAGTAAAACATTCCATTTCCTTGAACTTGTTAAAAAAATTCTTCGTCATATACCAGGGAAAGGAAAAAAATAATGTGGGGATCAATTTTCAGTAAGGTTTATATTCATAATTATATATCATGATTATATGAGGCATTATCTATATAATAAGGTAAATAACTGAAAACTCATTCAATTTAATCAATACCTTAAGAATGAAATAAATCTATGTAAAAAATAATATAAAAAATAACATAGATAATAAAAAATAAATTCTCAATGAAGAAAATGATTAATATTGGATCTCATGATCTCAAACATTACGATATTTGTACAGTGAAGACCTTACACTAATATAGATTAAAAAATGGGTAGTTATACAAAACAAATCCATTTAATTTGGATGATTGAGTTATGTTATGAGACATGTTGATGAATCAAGGGGATATATATATAATGGACCCACAAATCACTACATATAAAATGCATTACTTGTATATTGAATGATCAATTAATATCATAAACAGTATACCACATCAATAATTTTCCACATTGATTAAATAATATTGAACATCAATATTTTCTCTAGGAAATCAAATAATATTAATTTTAAAACACTCTATATTAAATTTGAATGAAGTTTATCAAATAATAATATCCATGATAAAAAGAATATGGACATTTAAGAGAAATTTGATATCTAATAATCAAATGATGTAAATGTTCTATGAGAAATATATTGACCAAAAAATTAATAATAGGTAATATTTTATAATTGGTTAATCATAAATATAGGTTTTTAAATAAAATCATTTGCATTGAAAAAACAAATAAAATTGAAGTGAAAAATTGAAATAAGTTTTCATAAAATATTTTTCATTATAAAACCACTAAAAACGTGTAGAATAATCTAAATATCAATAAAATGTAGGGTTAATAGGAAGTCTAATAATGTTATATTTGTAAAAAAAAATTACTTTTGAATTATTATAAAGAAAGTAAAAAATTGAACTTTTCAGAGAAAATTATAAATATTACATAAAAATTATTAAAAAGTCAAGGATAACATAAAATATCTATTATATATAGTATTATTAAATAAATTTCATTTTATAAAACAATTTTTAAAACATATTTTCATAGAAGAAAAATATACCCTTTCAAAAAGAAAAATACGATTAACTTTTCATTTGAACATTTATTTTCTTAATTCAATTTTAAAAGATCTAAAATTTTAGAATAAAATATGGAATGTTTGTAAAATATCTAGAGGATAAGAAAATTATTGGATCTTAAGAACGATAAATGAAAATATTTCTTCAAAAAAATAAAAGAAATCACAAAAGAGTTTGAGATTGGAAAATAAATTCTTACCTCTATAAAAAGTTTTAATTATAATATCTTAGAAGATAAAAAAATGAATTTAAATGTTAATAATCCTGAATAAATATGTGTTCATGTTAACTATATCAAGTGGTAAGTATTTAGACCAATGAAAATTTGTCAGTTTATAATAACAAATATGTACTAATGGAATTAAAATTTATAAAAAAATATATTACATCGTACGTTTCATTAGTTGAACTTGTGTTAACATCATTTATAGTGGTTTCAAACAAATATTAATTTGTAATATAAACATATTAATATTATATTATTATATATGACCATCTTTTGTCATCATTTCACTCGATCGTTAATAAAATTTCATTATTACCAATGTTTTAATCGTTAAATGCTTTATATTATTATGAACGTTTTTCATAGAGGTTCTAGTTATTATCAATATTATATAGCTATATAATATATATAATTATATTAAAGTTATAAATAAAATATTATTTCATTAGATTCATGTTTTGAAACATTCATAAAATCTTATCATAGAAAATGAATTTCATTGCTTCATGGAGACTGTAGATTATACGTATGAATGAGAAACATTATAATTTTATTAATGGGTTAATTGGAAAGATAATAGAGGATAAATAAATTTTAATGAATCAACATCATGACATTATTATCATAAATATTATTTATTTCCATATTTATTACTATCCATGTGAGTTGGTGATGGAAAACAAATGACATCAGTTTAGGAGGTGGTTTTACTCCGTACACACGAGAAATGTTTTTGTTTCCCATTTGATGGAGAATAATATGGGTAAATATTATTCTATAAACATATTAATATTTAATTATATTTTATATATTGATGATATCATATAAAATGTTTTAATACCTAGTTGAAATTTGTAAAATAAGAAGTAAACAAGGAAACAGCTTGGTCAATATGTTGACTTTAGCTTTGAGGAACCACATTTGGTTCTCTAATTAGGAACTAATGATCATTTATGGAGTTTTTGTTTTAATTTTTTTTTATTGACAACCTACTTTTGGAATTTTTTTTTTAAATTATTTGAATGATTTATTTCTAGAAATTTAAAACTTTTCTGTTTGGAAGTATCTGAGAGTTTGGTTAAAGAATGACTTTTTTTAATTTTTGTGATCAGATTATCTATTAGAATCATCCATTAGATTGTTGTTTTTATATAAATTAAAAAGTTTATTAAATTAGGAAATTAATAATGTGTTGATACTTGAAAATTTTGTAAGTTATAGCACATCCAAAGTTATTCAGTTGATGATTTGTTGTTCTTTCAGGTTATTAAAACTCATGAAGAATTAATGATACAAGTTATTTATTTTAGAATTAAATATAATAGAAAAAATTATAAATATTCATGTTTCTGTAATGTAAATTTTTTATGGACGAATATAATGTGACCAAAAAGCACTAGATGTAGAATTTTTCATAATATAAGTTTGAATTAACTCATGTTTGAATAAATATAGTGTTTATGATTGGGCGTGGTTCATTAGTTGACGGACATCAAATACACTAGATCATATATGAATAATAAGAAATTTCCTTTTTTAGAAAGTCTTGATTTGTGGTTTCCAAGTTCTAATATTTTTTATAGTGTTTTAATTGTGAATAAAATTCAAATATACTCAATATTTAATTCTTGAATATCTATGGATGTGTAAAGTTTCTGAACCACTGAAGATGATTGGATAAAGAATTTTTTAATGATAGGAATGATTGATTTGTTTATTAGACATATATGATCAGCCTAGAGGCAATTTTTGGTCTTATACATGGGGATGTTTTGATCCAAAGGCATCATATTTTGATTCATCAGATGAGCTGATGACACTAATTTATTATATAGACTGAAAATATTGATTCATTAGATAAGATAATGACAAAAATCCATCGAATGAGATATTAACATCAAAAAAGACGTCTGATGATGAGTTTCATCAGACTTTGTATGAGTAGACAACATAAAATATGAACATAAAGATAATGAGAATGAAAATATGAGAAATATAGAAATTTATACTAGAATATTAGTTCGGGTTTCTATAAAACTTATAAGTTGAAGTAATGTGATCTACCGTTTCTAGTTTACTTAGAGATTCAGATCGATAAATCAAGTTTATATTTCTTATATTTCTAATGGGTCAAGGGGAAAAGATGATATTTATTTCATTTGATTCAACATCATCAAGATGAATCTAATTTCTATATTTTCAATTCATCCCAGAGATCCATAATGAAAAACATATTTCCATAAAGAGATGTTCTAGACATTGAATTTTCAAATGATGCATTTATAATGTGTTATCTAATGGTTGATTTCATCAAAAATTGGTTAAAGTGGACCATAAAGATTAATATTTTTTAAAATCACCAATTGAAATATGATGTTTTCTTATTTAAAAAGGTTTTATATCTTGTTTATAGGAAGTAATTTTGAGAATAGTTTTAAATATTCAATAAGATTTGAGATTTCACCATAAAAGTTGAGAGGATTTGAAATAGTAAAAATAAAGCTCAAAGGAACATGAAATTCATTTTTTAAAATTTGGGGGAGCGGTAAAATATTTTTCTCCCAGATTTACTATTTTTCGATCACCTATAAATAGTCTTGGAAGGTACTATGGTTCTTGATACTACTCACCCAAGGATAAAAGTTGATACTCATTAGAATTAGTGTCAAAAGTGAGCTTTCTAAAAAAAATTCATTTTAAATATGAGTTTGTGGATAGAGGGTTTTTATTAGAAGATCAAAATGAGGTATGTTCAGATTACCCAACATAGAGAATTAGACTATGGGTATTAGGTTGAGTTTTTAGGGAAGATATTTTGATTACATAGGTATAATAGTAAGTTTTATCCCGTAAAAGCAGTTATGAATTGGATAGAGTCCATTATATCCAATATAATGGATTCAGGTTCATTTGATGCATGCATCATATAATGTTTTTGGAGTTAATTGTGTGTCTATAAGATTTCAAAGTTTCTTTTCTTTTTATTGTTCAATTTTTTTTAATAATTATTTTAAATTGGTGGGAATCAGTATCATCATTCATATCATGATATATAAGGTTTTACAATTAATGTTGACACGTGTTTGATTAAATTATTCATAATAGTGAATTTTCATAGACTCACAGAAGTAACTATTATAAGGATGTAGGTTCACACACTAAGACCAGGCCTAATAAACTATGTGTTACTTGTTAACCTTTATTTTTCTATGTAGACTTTAGTTTTTAAAATTTTGAGAAGGAATAAACTCTAACAATTTTTAGGGGTTATGTTTCCTTACATGGAAATTTTTGAAAAGGAAATGACTAATTCAACTCCCCTTCTCATCGGTTCTTTAATCCTTTGTAAATTAAATTTGTATCAAGGAGATGATTCCCCTATTAAATCCTTAAAATGGTTAATCTCACTTCTATAAATAAGAGAAAAATTACGATATTTTACGGAAAAATTATTATGGCTAGAAATATAGGATGATTCAATATCCTCAATCACATGACCTGAATGTTATTGCTTCTACCTCAATTACGTATCCACCCATTGAGAGAGATGCCCTAATTACAGTTTGATAAGTAAAATATTGAAGTTGATGGAAAAGATAAAAATTTTCTTTATATATCTCTATCATAAAATTTATATATGAAGGTGATGACTCTCAAAATAAATAAAAAATTGTTTGTGGGAAAATATCAAGAGTACTTTCAAAGGGAATAAAAAAGTAAAAATCTAAAATCTAAAAATATGGCATAACATGTTTCAAGATATATGGATCTCAATTGAAGAAACTATTGATGATTACATCACCGTAGTAAAAAATATTTTTATAACATGAGATTCTTCAAATATTTTGAGGATAATTATACAATTGTGAGATTCTCATGAGAAAATTTCTAGATATCTTTTATTCTAAAAAATTTTCTTCAGAAGATAATGATGATTTATCTCTTGATGGACTGTATAACTTTCTTACTGATTATAAAATGATAAAAAGTCTAGTATTCCCAAATAATGAAATGTAATAAACTATATTTGAATCTATAATAAACAAGAAATTTTTGAATGTTGAATATGATGAACCTTTTGATTCCAACTATAAGGAGGATGACGAGTTAAATGAAAGAAATAATGTCTCTTATATTCAACAACTATCATATAGGAAGAGGAAGTATGTAGGGAAATTTCCTGTTAACTTTTTTTTAGTATGGTAGAATCACTCATTTGTATATATATTCTAAATAAATAAAGATGTTGAATTTAATGATCATTCTGATGAAAAACCTTGGTAGACGAAGTTTGATAAAACTTATATGATATAAAATATGTAAAATGGTGGAAATAATAAGTTCCCTTGAAACAAAATTATTATAATGATTATAAAATATAATCTGACTTAGATGAAATTGATTCATCTGAATATGAAAGTTATTAACAAACCAGAACATTAATTTCAAATGTTATGAATAAGGAAGACTCATCAAACAATAAAGAAGAGGGAGGTGAGGAATATTACAGAGAGTATAAACATAGATCATAACTTATTGTATGTATTGACAAAATAATAACTCTCAATAATGATATTAAAATGATAAAGAATAATTTTGGAAATATTTTTAAAGGAAGAAAATATATTTCAAAGAAAGAATAAAAATACATTCGGTATATCTTCTGTTACAAATTGAGAATTTCAAAAAAGGTAAAGATGATTTAAGAACTTAGTAATAAACTGGTATATATGAAAGATGATGTTAACATGTACCTATAAATAAACCTTGAGTCCAAAATTAATTTTAAAATGTTGAAATAAAATTTCAATAAATCATCAAAAGTAAAAGATGAATCCTTTAAATCTATAGAAAACCAACATTCTAAGAATTCAGTGAATTCTCTACAATCTAAAATAAATTTTCATCTAACATTTCTAATGTTTTAAAAGTTTATAAGAGTGTTGGAAAGTATTAGTTTTATAAGTTTTGTGAATAATCTATCACATTCCCAAAATTTGAAAATTATATTCATACGAATGATGATGCATTCCTAGAGTATGATAGAATAGAAAGAAGTTTTGAACCTCGAAAAGATTTATATATATAAATATATTACATATATAGAAGACCACGATTTGATGTTTTTTGTTGGTTATGTGCAATTCATTGGAATAAATCCTATTAATTTTGGCCCAACATGTCTCTACCCATAAATAGTAATAAAATAAGGGGTAGAAATAATGGATGAATAATGAGTAACATTCATAAAACACAAAAATTTTGCAAAGTGACATATCAAGATGTTTAAACACCTTCAATAGAAAAATAATGAATGTCTATAATATATTTATGGAATATGTTACTAAATTTGGAATCATGTAGTATAATAAATGACAACTCTTCTAGGAATATTTTCTTATGAAGGAAACGAAATGGAAGATAGAAAGAATAAGGTTAAGTAAAGAGGTTTTTTATTGAGAAAAAACATAAAAAATTAAAAAAAGAACAAACCATGGATAACTGATATTGTTTGTTCATCACCCAAGATAGTTTATTTTAAAATCATAAAAGATTTTTAAAATCATGATAAAGGATTTTTTACCTTCCTGAATGATAGTTCCTTAAAAATCAAAAGAATTGGAATGACATGGATGGAAGCATAAAATTTGAAATTAAAATATGTTCTATTTATTTTTAGGATAAAATATTACATATTTAGTATAATTAAACATTTTTATGATGAAAAATTAGTGATTTACAAAAAATATTCATGTATCATTAGAAGTATGAGATATGGGATAATTGTTATAATAGGTTAAATAACAATTACAAATATTTTTAATATTGGAGAATGTAATAAATCGTGTTATATAATTGATAAATATGATAAGAATTTATCGCATTGTATAATTATGAATCTTGGGTAGAAAAGTAAAAAAAATATTATATAGTTTATGCAATTTGAATTTTCCCAAAATAAACGAAGATAATACTATTTTTTTATAACATTTCAGAAAGGAAAAAGGACTTATAAAAGTCATAAAAATGTTGAGATTCAATTCCCAAGTCCTCTTGATCATATTTATTTCAATTTATGTGGGAAAATGGGACATCAATAAAAAAATGGTATTTTTTACATTATCACTTTTATTTCTAATTTTATGTAGATGACATGAATTATTTTTATGAATCACAAATCAGAGGTAGTAGAAATATTTAGTGTATTCAAAAGTTATTTTCAGATATAAATGATTGTTTTCATATTAATTTTAATAATTTATAATGGAATTTAATATAATTACAATTCCTTAAAATCATATTTTAATAAGAATGGACTTAAAAAATCATTATACTTATCTATACACCCATCAATAAAATAGATTTTCTGAAATAAAAAAAACATAATTTTAGTAGAAATGGGATGGATAATATTAGATGAATACAAACATTCAATTTTATTCATTTGAAAAAATATGTTTCATAAAGTTCGAATAAATTAATACTTAATAAAAAAATATGGTAAAAAAGCTTTCTTTGAAACACTCAAAAGTTTTTGAATTATATATTTACAAAAAATAAAAATTTTGGAACCTGGAAAATTTAATGATAAAAATGAAGATTGAATTTTCATGGGATATTTACCGAACAGAAGAATATAAGAATATTGGAACAAAAATTTACAAACGTTTCTAGACTGTTGTGAAGTGAAAATTATTTAAAATAAAAATTCATTAACAAATAAGTTTAAAAATTTAGATAAATACATATTTCATACTTCCAATTAAATTGAAAGTGATTTAAAATAGACTTCTCAATATTTAAAAGATTTATGTTATGAGGAAAATGAAGCTGGATAAGAGATTTTAAAATTTTATACCTCAAAATTCATGTTAAAATAGAAAATATTCCAAGGAATCAGAAGGATGCATTTTATATAAGAAAAAGGATGACATTAGAAAATCATATGTCACTCATTTCACAAATTTAACAGGAATCAAATTTATATGCGGTTGAATATATGGAATGGGTTGATGTTGTGAAGGTAGAGTTAGATCGGATTGAGAAAAAACACATTTAAACATGTTCTATATCCAAAAAATAAAAAAGTTATTGGAAAAAATATGTGTATATGAAAAAAGATAAATAAACATGGATAAGTTTTAATAAATAATGAAATACTTGCTTTCAAAGGCTACGCCCAAGTTTAAGGTGTGTATTTTAAAGAAATATTTACCCTAGTTGTAAGATTAGAAACTATAGGAATTTTTATAGTAGTGGTTACACATTAAAGTTAAATTTTTTATCAAATGTATGTAAAGTGATCAATCCATAATATTGAGATTAAATAATAAGTTTACATTGAACAAACATTTGTGTTTGTGCTTGATAATGATGGAATAAAAGAATAAAAATTGAAGAAAACCTTTTATGGGTTAAAATAATTTCCATTTTCTGGGTACTCAAAACTTGATAGTTGTTTGAAAAAGTTATATTTTTATTATAATCAGGTTAAAAACAACATGTATATGAAGAACATTAACTCAAAACCCATGATTATAGTTATATATATTGATGATATAATATTTTCTATTGATGAAGAAATAATTTTTAATCAATTTTTATAGGAAATAAAGAAGTATTTTGAGATGTAATTATTGGGAGAATTAACTTACTTCCTTGTATTGTATGTTCAAAACAAAGAAAAATGCTTTTTTCTATCTCAACATAAGTATGGTTGAGAATTGTTGAAAATTTTTGGAATGGAAGAATCAACATAATTTTCTAATTTTATTTTAGTTGCGATAAAGATGAGTAATGATGCAGCTTTAAAGAGTGTGAATTAAAAAAAATTCAAAAATTGATTCAATTTTTGATTATCTAATAGAAATAAGACCAAATTTTGTTTAGGATATAACATTATATTCTAGATAACTGAGCGATCTGAAGGAATCTCATATGTTAATATTTTCAAGTCAATATCTTTCAATTTAAATATTTTTTTTGAATAGTTATGTTAAATATTTAAATAAATTAAGAATAAATTTATTTATGAAATTAATATTTATTTTTTAAAAAATTTAAATAATACCTTCCTATATATAATTTAAAAATTTATAAATATTAATCTATTTATCAATAAAATATTTTTTTCAAATATTATGTTATTAGGAAAACATTATAGGTTAACATAATATCTGTTTTTATAAATATGATATGTATTTAATTATTTAATATTATTTTAATATAAATATTTATTTTATTAAAATAATGTTTTGAAAAAAATATTTATATATATTTTAGAAGGAAAATAAAATAATATATTTTTTATATTTTTTATGATATTAAATAATTATTATAATTATTAAGATTCAAAAAATTATTTTATTTATAAAATATGTTAATATTTGATTATAAAATATCTCAATTTAATATTTAAGAAGCTAAATAAATGATAATAATATGAGTATTAGTATTTAAAAAATCCGATTTCATGTTATTTTGTATATATATACGTATATTAAATTGACATTATATGATGAATATATATATATAAATTATATATATATAACCATTGAATAATAATAATAACAATAAATAAATGATATGAATTTTTGTCAAAAAATGAAAATTTAAATATTAGAAGAAGAGTCGAGATGGGTCTTGAGTGAGGTTAGGAGGTTAGTGGGGTTTCATTTTAAAGACATACAGGCTAAGAAATATTAAGTAGAGTTGCGTGCGATTTTGGAGATCGTTGAGAGGGTCGTTCCCATCACAAGGGCTTCATTGAGAAATTTTGGATACAGGGTAGGAAAAAACTCTTATCAAGGGATTTTAAAGTCGTGTTTGGAATCATGGACTAAGAGATCAAGCATAGATCTCAGGATCGAGTGTGATATCAAACGTGGATAAGGTTTTAAGATTCGATGTTTGGAGTCCAGATCTATTCGTGTAGGGTTTTCAACTCAAATCATTTAGCTCATCTTTTAAAATGATTCTAAAATCATTTGAGGTAGACATGTTTTAACAATTTGGGGTCTTAATGTTATCTTTTGGAGCGACATCAACATCATTATTTATTTTCTGGTCATTTTCTATGATTTTTATCCATCATATGACATTTGAAATCATTTTCATTTTTCCATGGGGTTCATATTTTTTTAATTTTTTGTACCGGTGTGGATCAAATAGAATCCAATAATGATCTTTAATATGTATATTAAAAATATCTGTATCTGATTCCTTAATGAGTTATAACTAGTTTTGTTTAGATTCATCATCATTTATGGTATTGTTTAATCAACTCTGTTGATTATTTGTTCATTTTTTCTATAAAATATTTATATATCTTCTTTCTGAGTCAATACTTGCTCGGAAAGCCTATTATGTGCACCACACAATAAATATTTACTTTCAATTTGGTTGTTTCTACAATTGGATTCCTTCTTCAATGAATACATTGAATCCTGCCTCCCACTTTTGTTTTCTACAATTGATATCTTTATTGTTTATTTGGATTTCGAATCAAATTTATACACTTGTGTCTTCTTCTTCGACCATATAATCATTTAAATATATTCATATATCTCAACCCCAAATTTTACAATAAATCTAAATCTCATTCTAGATTTGTGACTCAACATCTAATGTTTTTTATGTGTAACAAGGCTTACCCAGTACACAGAGACACTAATATATAAAGTAGTCCTAACTCAAAGGCATTCTATTCAGATGTGATACTTTATGTGTGGATACTAGAAAGGCAATAGGCTGAAGCCCTATTATTTTTCCTGTATGTGTTTTCAAATTTTGAAAATATGAGAAACAATGTATGAGATGTTGAGTTCTGTCAACAATAATGGAAAAATATTTTTCAATGAAATTGTTAAGGCAATGTTTATTTATTTTCAAATATATATTTCTTGAGAAAATAATTAGAATTATGTTTTCTAGTTTTTTGTATAGAATATATTTATATTCTATGATTGAAAATTATGTTCTATAAATCTTGAATTAGTGGGATTATTTATTTATTGATGTTTAAGAAAAATTTCATTTTTATGTAATTGTTTTTTTTTTCTAATTAATATTACTATTTTCTAAATTCCATATTTTTGAAAAAAAACAATTGTATTTATATTAATATTATTTTGGGTAAACGAATTTAGTTTAACAAATGTTTTTATTATGTTGTAGAGAATCAACTCTATAAAATATATTTTGTAAGTGGATTTATTTTTATTTGAAAATTTTAATTCATTATATATATAATAAACCTTTTCGATTCAGTGTTATTTATTAAAATTTTTATATAAATTAAGATTTCATTTAAAAATAAGGTAATTAAATATCATTATAAGATTTTACATGATAAAAATTATGTCAAATAACTATTTTCTAATCTAAATGTATTTTTTTATTTTTTTATATTTAATGATATTCTTTATATTATGTTCATTATTTAATGTAAGACTTAAAGAGTAAAACCATAAGTTTTTATGTGCAATTTCATACATGAACATGAAATTCATTCACATTATGAGATATGTAAATTATCTTATTCAATGACATGTCATGAATTTATTTTATTGGTATCAATTATATAATTCACATATATATATATATATCTGTATATGTGTGTGTGTAATTCAATATATAAAAAATGGTTTTATGAGCTCGGAAAATGAAATATTATTTCATGAATGTTAATAATTCTTTTATTAACATTTCACATACAAAAGAAAATGCTTAAAATGGTAATATTTAGTTGTTCCAAATCATGAAAATGATATCCTTTAAATTATGAATAAAATATATAAATATATATGTTTATGAATTTGATGCCCTGAATTTCAATAAAGGAAACCCCGTGGGAAATGTATACAAAAGTAAGGAAGGATGAAAAGGTTTTCAGAAAATTGGAACATAAAAATTGTAAATATAGTAAGTAATTATGGAGTTAAACCATCTATCATTAAGTGGGTAGGCCCAATATAGACATCGATGTCTCAAGTTTCCATAACTTTTTCGTTTTAAAAATCCTACTTAATGTTTTCTAAAAAACACTATATTATATTTAAAATAATTTTTTTCTATAAGTAATTTCCAAAGTTATTTAATATACTAAAGGTATGTAATTTCAATTATTTTATCAAAAGGGTATTTTAAAAAGTATTTTTATGTTAATAATTAATTTTTTTTCAAAATTATTTCTCAAATATATTTTTCAAGAATTATTTTTGAAAATATATTTCAAAAATTTCAAAATTCCCTTAGTGTGAAATTTAATGTTCACCCTTTGTTTTAAAATTATTTCTCACAGGTATCTTATAAGTCCAATTTTAGCCAACTTCCCTTTTAGAGACAGTGCTCATGGAAGCGTGGTAGTAATCTGTTTAATCTTTGTTTAACTAAGATAAATGTTGGGTGTGGTTTAATCCTCTAACCATATACTGGTAAAAGGACCTCATTTGTGTAATATATTTTCTAATTATTTAGTTTCTTTTTATAAACTGAAAAAATTGCATGCCATTTTTATGCATTAATTCCAGAATCCTGGGCTTAGGTCAATATAAATTGGTATTAGAGGAATGGTCTAGAAAAATTTAGAGATTAAATGTTGTATTTTGAGGGGAGAAAAACTACATGATTGAGTTTCCTTTAGATAATTATGTCCCCTTAAAAATTGTTTAATTCTTAATATGGAAATTCATAATTTTTTAAAGTCCAACAAAATAATTTTGAGGGCGCAATTCATTTAAGTGGGAGAATGTAGCATCCCAGATATTCAAATATTGGCAAGTCATTATTTTTCAATTTAAATAAAAAATAAAAAATAATCTTTTAATAATTAAGTTAGATATTTAAATAAAATAATTACAATATTTTTTATTAATTTAATAATTTTTCTATTTAAAATTAAAATTTTCCCTTGTTGTATCTAATTTAAAAATATATAAATATTAATTAGTTTATTAATAATATATTGTTTTCAAAAGTTATGTTATTAGGACAATATTAGAAACTAAATTAATAATTTTTTTTATAAATATGATACGTCTTTAATTATTTAAGATTGATTTAATATAAATATTTGTTTTCAATTTTTTTATTGAAATAATGTTATCAAAAAACCAAATTTATTTTTAAATATTTGAGAATGAAAATAAATAAATAAATTATTTTAAAAAATTTATGATATTAAATAAAGATAATAATTATTAATATTCTAAAAATAATTTAATTTATAGAATATATTTGTATTTGATTATAAAATATTTCAATTTAATACTTTAGAAACTAAATAAATCATAATAATAATATGAGTATTAATATTTTAAAATCTAATTTCATATTATATTGTTTATATATACATAAATAAAATGATCTTTATATAATGTATATATATATTATACAAAACATTATTGAATAATAATAATAATAAATGAATGAACTGAATTTTAGTTAAAAAAATAAAATTTAAATATTAGAAGAAGATTCGAGAAGGTTCTTGAGCGAGGTCATGAGGCGAGTGAGGTTTCAGTTCGGAGACATCCAGGCCGAGCGAGATAGAGGGGGGTCTAGTGCAGTTCGGGAGATCATCGAGCGAGCAGATCCCATCGCAACAGATTCTTCAAGAAAGGTTAGGTATAGGTTGGGAAGGAACTCGGATCAAGGGATTTAAAAGCTGTGAGTGGAATCACGGACCTAGAGATCGAGCATAGATCTTAGGATCAAGTGCGAGATCGACCATATATGGGGTTTCAAGAGTCCGAGTTTAGTGTCTAGATCTGTTTGAGTATGGTTTTGAATTAAAATAATTTACTTCCACCTATAAATTGATTCTCAAATCATTTTAGGTAAAAATATTTTAACAATTTGCAGTCTAAATCTTATCTTTAGGGGTGACTTCAAAATCTTCATTTATTTTCTTACAATTTTTCTAATTTTTCTTCATCACGTGATGTTTGAAATCATTTTGATTTTATCTTGTGGTTCTTATGTGTTGATTTTGTTGTATTTATGTGGACCAAAAAGAATCCAATCATGATCTCTAATCTAGATATTAAAACATATATGTAGCATATTAATTAATGAATTATAGAAATTTTTTATTCATCATCATTTATGGAATTTCTTAATCACATATATTGATTATCTGTTCATTTTGTAAATAAAATATGTATATATCTTCTGTCTGAGTCAATTCTTTCTCGGGAATCCTATTATGTGCAGCACATAGTTTTTATTTACTTTAAATTTGGTTGTTTCTGCAATTGGATTCCTTCTTCATTGAATGCATTAAATCTTGCCTCCCGCTATTTTTTTCCACAATTGATATCATTATCATTTGTTTGAATTTTGAATCAAATTTATTCTCTTATTTTATCTTCTCAGACAGGCTGAACATTTAAATATATTTGTATATCTCAACCCAAACGTACATAGCATATCTGAATCTCATTTTAGAATTGAGACACAACTACTACTATTTTTTTATGTGCAAAAAGGCGTACCCAGCACACTAAGACAATGCTATATAAAAAATTCCTTCCTAAAAGGTAGTCCATTTAGATGCCGTACTCTATGTATGGATACTGGTGAGGTAGAAGGATGAAGCCCTATTCTTTTTCCTCTTTGTGTTTTACAATTCTAAAAATATGAGAAACAGAGTATAAGAGGTTGAGTTTTTTCAATGGAAATGGAATGATATTTTGCAAAGAAATTGTTAAGGGAAGGTTTACTTATTTTTTTTAGATATATATTTTTTGAAAAAATAATTTTAATTATTATTTCTAGTTTTGTGTAAGGAATATATTTCTATTCCTTGATTTAAAAAATTTTATATAATTCTTGAATTAGAGGGATTATTTATTGATTTATTTTTAAGAAAAATTTGATTTTTATGAATGTGTTGTTTTCGTTATTAATATTTATATTTCCAAATTATCTAATTTAAAAAAATCACAAATTTTATCTATATTAAAATCCTTTTTTTAGTAAATGAATTTATTTCAACCAATTTTTTTATTTTTTTTATGGAAAATATATTCTAGGATATATATTATGTAAGGGGATTCATTTTTATTTGAAAATTATTATTAATTAGAAATATAATAAATAGTTTATATTAAGTACTTATTATTATAGTTTTTATATAAATCAAAATTTCATTTAAAAGTAAGATAATTTAGTATCATTACAAAAAAAATCTTTGATAAAAATTATATCAAAAAACTATTTTCTAATCTAAATGTATTTTTGTATTTGTTTATATTTAAAGATGTCATTTATATCATGTTCATTATTTAATGTAAGAGTTATATAATTAAACCTTCATTTTATATGTGCAGTTTTATGAATGTCATTCACATTACAATATGTGGTCATCATATTATTCAATGAAATTTCATGCATTTATAATATATGCATATTTTTTATTATTCGCACTGATATATATATATATATATATGTGTGTGTGTGTGTGTGTGTGTAATTCAATATATAAAAAAATGGTTTTATGAGTTTGAAAAATGAAATATTATTTCCTAAATATTAATAATTATTTTATTAACATTGCATGTACTTAAGAAAATCCATAATATTGTATGATTCTGTTGTCCAGAATCAAGAAAATTATCTCCCATAAATTGTGTTTATAGATATAGATATAAATATGTATATGAATATTATTTCATGAATTCCAAAGAATAAATCCTAGTGAGAAATATATATAAAAGTAAAGCAAGTTTACAATGTTTTTAGAAAATTTTTACTTGATCATTTTAAATGGAGTAAGGAGTTAGGGAGTGAACCCATCGCTCATAATGTCGGTAGGCCTAAGATAGAATTTGTTGTCTCAAGTATCCAAAATGTTTTTGTTTTCAAAATATCACGTAATGTTTTTGGAAAATCATTGGATTATATTTTAAACAAATTTTGTATGTAATAATTTCAAAAGTGGTGTATTATTTTAAACGTAAGTAATTTTAGTTATGGTTTCAAATGATTATTTCAAAAATTATTTTTAGGTTAGTATTTAAATAGTTTTTAAATGTATTATCAAAGTTATTTTCAAAGAAATTTTTTATAAAAATTATTTCAATGATTTCACAAATCCTTTACGGGGTAATTTGAATGCTCACCCTATGTTTTAAAATGATTTCTCACAGGTATCTTAGAAGTTCTATTTCAGACTAGTTATCTTTTGTAGTTAGCATGCAAGGATGTGTAGTAGGAATCTATTTAATCTGTGTTCAACTTCGATAAATATAATATTTTTTCTAATCCTCCAAAACCTAGAAAAATAAAAGGACTCATTTGTGTAATATGTTGTGTAATTATTCTGTTTATTTTTATAAAGAAAAATTACATGACATTTTTAAGAAAGGAGTTAGGAAGCACGGGATCATATCGTTATATGTTTGTATAAAAGTAAATTCAATGATATGGTAATGTAAAAATCATATGGAATGCTATATCAAATAATTTATGACATTAAATTTCATAGTTATAATTTTACTGATTGGACAGGAGATTGCAATGAAATAAAATCAACTTCTTGAGGAACATTTTACATGGGAGAATGTTGTTTTAGTCGGCATAATAAGAAACTGAGTTTATTAAATTTGAGGAAAAAGAATCAGAATATATTTCATCTACATAGTCTTTTACTAAAATTTTGTGGATGAAAGTTCATCTGGAATATTTAAAAGTTGAAGTTTTCAAACCATTGAAGATTTATAATGATTATCATACTATAATTTATCTATCTAAAAAACATATACAACCTCAACATCAATTTTTATAAAAATTAATTTTCACACCATAAAAGATAATTTTGATTGTTGATATTTTTTTAGAATATATTTCAACAAAGTATCAAATTCGGGATATTTTTAGAAAAGCAATTTCAAAAGAGATATTTCTAGAATTAAGGCTGTAACTTCATGTTCATCCACTACCAAAGACTTCCTAAATATATTAATGAATAAACCCACTGTTATTTGGACTATATTTAAAAAGGGGTGAATTTTTAAAACATTATCCTATAATGAGGAATGAAGTAATTTTCTTAATTAAATTAATATGAATATTTGGTTATCATAAAATGGGGGATATAAAAAATGTGAGAATAAAATATAAAATTGAGAGGATCGAATAAAAGTAATGGTGGTTTATCTAAACATGGATAAAAATTTTGATATCGCTGATGGAAATAATTACATTAAAATATTAATTTATCTATTAGTGTGGTATTAGTGAAATATTTTTTTGAGAAAGGATGTGTTTTGGTAAATGTTCAAAAATGAGTTGTGAATAAGTTTGAGTGATTAAAAATGATGAGTTGAAAGATTCATTAATTATAGTTTTCAATAAATCCAAAGAGGTTGATTAAAGATAAATGTTGATGTTTTTATTTTAGCAATGTTTTGTTTTTTTTGAAAACTAACCTTTAGTAAAAGATTGTTTTTGTAAATAAGATGAATGATATGTTGCTTGAATTTTATAAGTTTTTCATTGAGATTTTGTTGATAATTTTTTAAAAGAAGGTTCTTTGATATTTTTTTAATTGGACGAACTATCATACTCACTCTATAATATTGATATTTTTATGGAATGTCAAAAGTTAGGGAGATGAATAAATTCAAAAGGTGTTGATACACAAACATCTAAGAAGTCATCGAACTTAAAAACTAGTCAAATAATTATTTTATATTATTTTATGTTCCCAAAACTTCATGAAAATTTCATGACATAAGAAGGAGTTTATAAAAGGAAATATGAGTCAAAAAATTATATAGCTTCATGTTTTTGAAATATTAATGTTTTAAAAAATGAATCTCATCAGACCAAGAAGCTGTAATTTCTAAAGTTTTTAGACTGGATGATTGGATTAGTTAATTTTTAAATAAATAAAATGTTGATATTAGATATATTTCATCAGTTTTAGGTCATTAGATTCACCATATTAGATACAAATCATCAGGTCTTTCATTTGTTAGAATGTTTGGATTTTTGATTATTGAGTTCTTTGTTTTTTGAAATGTTGTAATTTAGAAAGAAATATGAACAGACTCAAGATGTAAGACTTGAATATATGATAAATTAAAAAATTTATGAACCATATATTTTGATTAGATGAATAATTTTTTGTAATATATAAATTCTCATGTTTTCTATTGGACAAATTTGATCAAACTACAGACAATTTCTAAGCATAGATAAAGGGATATTTTAATCAAAGGTATTTGATGTCGATTCCTTAGATAGGATCATGACACTAATTCATTAGATAAACTGATGGTACTGATTCATCAGTTGAGATAATGAAACAAATCCATTAGATGATGTTTTTAAATTAATAAGTCAACGGATGATGACTTCCATTACACACTATATGATCAGACTGAAGAAGAAATGAACAATTGAATAATGAAAACAAAATATGAGAAATATAGAAATTTCTACAACACTATTATTGTATGTTTTTGAAGTCTTTAGAATTTTTAAAATTTTATTTAATAGTATTTTGTATAATTGAAGCATCATAGGGAGTAATGAATTGTATATTTTATATTCAATGTGTCAAGGGAAAGATAATTGTATCATTTTTTTAGTCAAGATCATTGGACTAAATCTATGTTTGGTATATTCAATTAGGTCAATAGTACCTGAATGATAAAAATAGTTCCAAACTATGTTCCTAAATTAAAAATTTTGAATAAATAATTTACAAAGAGTGATATGATGGTTGAGTTTTTTTTCAAGTGGTCCAAGAGGATATAAAAGATTAAGAGTTTTCCAGATCACCACTTCTGAACTAAATATTTTTTTTATTTCAAATTATTTTAATCTGGTTTAAAGATATAAAATTTGAGAAGAGTTATAAAGATTTAATAAGATTATAGAAGTCATAAAATAAGTTGATAAGATTTTAATCAGTTAAAATAAATCCCAAATGAATTTTAAATTCAGAGTTTCAAAATTTGGGTGACTGTCAAAATATTTCAGTTTCATGCCTTCAATATTATGGGATCACCTATAAATAGAGGTAGAAAGTACATTATTACTTGACACTATTCACTCATTCATAACATCTGATACTCTATATAATTAGTTTATAAGAGATTTTTCTAGCCAATTCCATTTTTTGTTAAAGAAGAGTTTTCAGAAAGTGGTTTTTGAAGTGGAAATCAGACAGCGGCGAGTTCAGAATACTAGATATAGAGAATCAGATTAATGGTATTAGCATTAGTTTTGAATAATTGTTTAAGATGTGTAATTTGATTAAACAGAAATAATAGTTTGTTTAATCTATGAATAGAAGTGGAGCATCAGAAAGAGGCCATTAGATCCTAGATATCATATCCAAGCTATCGAATGTAGGTTCATTAAATGCATGCAATAAATAGAGTTTTCAGATTTACATATTTGGAGAAGAAAGTTTCAATGTTACATTTCATGTTGTGTATAACTTTTGTAATAAATCACATGAAAACTAATGAGAGTCAGTATATTCATTCCTATTTGGAGATATAAGTTTTCCAACCAAATTTAATAAAATACTTATTCACTTCTTCATAATAGTAAATTTCTATTGACCCACAAGAGTTGTATGTAAATGATGTATGTTCTCAAATAGAGTCCCAAAATTGTAAATCATGTGTGAATTGTTTACATTTATTTTTTGGAATGAATGTGATATTTTTAAATGTATATAAAAAATAAAATATAATAATTTATAGGGGTTATATTTCCTAAAATTTAAATTTTAAAAAAGGGAACAACAGATTCAACCCCCACCTCCCCTTCTCAGTTGTTATTCAGTCCTTTAGAACATCAAGAAAACTAGGGTTTGTCTTATAGAAAGGCCAAAAACTAAAAAAATATGGGTATGTTTTCAAGATATTTTTTCTTTTTTTGGTTGAGATAAATATATTGGTAAGTGTGAATAAGTTAGGGGAGGGGTTCCCTTTAATAATTGTGGGGAGTGGAACACATGTAATGTTTCAATGTTTTTTGATAATATTGTGTCACTTTCCAGGGAATATATCTCCAAGATGGATCATATTTTAAGGGGAAGAGTATAAGGATCAATTATAAAAACCAATTGGGTTCAATTAAGTTCTAATTTCATTTTAACCATTATTTATATATATTACGTCCCTGGTAAACTGATTTTCACCTTAACCATGGTAATTAATTTTTTTCTATTTTTATTATTCATTGGGGCCAAATATTTTTTTGACCATATTAAAAAAATAATTATTTTAATTATTCCAAATATCTAATCCATTTTATCGAATTAAATTTATATAAGTGTCATAATTTAGTTTAAAAATAAGCCTTCAAATCATGTTAAAAAATATATTTTCAAGAAATGCATTTTCAGGCATAAGATGATCTTATATTAACCATATGAAAAGAAATAATAATTATATGTATTTAAATTTGAATAGTGAGATTTATAATTTATAAATTTCAATTAAATAATTCATAATTATAATTTATTTTAATTAAAAAAAATTTCATAACATTATGCCTTAAAACAGTTTTCAGAAAACATATCCCTTTTTACCTCCAAATTATCCTACCATTATCTCTACCAAATTGATAGTCAATAAATTGTTAATTAAAAATATTAAATATATTTATCACAAATAATATGAGTAATATTTAATTACTACATTTTAATTATTCATAAAAGCTTATTTCTAAGGAAAATATCAAAAATTCATTATATGCTAATTTTGAACAAGTATTTTCAAAATTGATATTCATATTATCAAATTAAAATTTTTATTATCATGAAATAATAGGTTGTGTATTTTTTTGTAGTTTTATTAAAATATAATGTTTACTTACTATAATTGAATCTCAGGTGTTACACAGAAGGGGAATCCTTAATACATTCCTAATCTCTCACCTAATTGAAGGTCTCATTATAATGTCTATCCAAATTTCTTGTTTGAAATACATTACAGCATTCTCAATCAATATAAATGAGTATCAGGATTAGAATCATGAAATTTCCCTTTCATATCCATTATAATATTCCCCAACACATAAATATCAGATTTTTTTTCCTTTATAATGAAATAAACCTCATACGAGATATTCCCATGGAATGTGTTATGAGTCCTCATGATTCAAGATGGATGTTGGATCCCTACAGAAGGTTGTGAGATTGGTGCGTCTTTATGAATTCTGAAATAATAAACAGTAATACAGTTGAATTGAAAATACTCTAAATTATTTTCTCCCATTAAACTCATAAGATGGTCATGATTTGATTGAATAACTTCTCATACGTCAGCCCCTATGCTATTGAGAATGGATGTTTGGTGAGATAAAAACTCCTTACCTTTCCACCTCAATGTCATATATATAATAGATTCAAACATTGAGTTTAAATTTTTATGGGGTCCAAATAAATAAAGATCATTTTACTTATACAAGATTACTTGATTCCATGATTTATATAATTTCACACCATCGTATGACTATATATGGGCCACACAACTATATGATCCCTACAACATCAAGTGGGTGGATGATCATAAACCAATAATAATATTACATAAACATATAAACAATGTTAAATAATTCGAAATGGTTGATTGGATTCGTATTTCTAATCAGAATAAAAAATTAATGTGATTTATTTGTGTGATGTTGGATATATGAAGGGGTTATGAAATAGGTTTATGTGAAGGCATATCAGTAAGGGTTATCATAAAGAAAACACCCTTAGAAAAAATTGAATTTCTCTAAAGATATACGATCTACAGGGAATGAATTTTCCTCCTCAAACTATTTATAAGGGTGATTTCATGAAATAGAAATATATTCATAGAATTATATTTCCTTAGAACTAAGTCTCCCCTTTATTTTTGTGTAAATAATTTCTAATGGGGGGGTTTAATGCCTTCCAGATGAATTTTGATAAGAAGAAGAGATGAAAATATATAAAAGAACCAGTTTGGTAAAATTTCAATTAGATGAAATAAACTTCATGCCAAGATTTACTGACATAATGATGATCAAGTGATCAAGTTATGAAACCACATAATTGTGAAAGAATCATGAATTTATCCTAGGTTATGTTATCACCTATCCCAAGAATCATTCTGTAATGCACTAGAGAAAGGATACCTACGATGCATTGGTTCTTGGTTTCTCATGATCTTGCGATTCACCCAGGATACACAATCTTTTGACTCCAATAAAATAATTTGATGATCTTGGGATGGTTATCCATCATGCACTATTTTGTGGTCTCTATTGATCATGAGATTTCCCCGAGATACCTAAAAACTTGAATCTAAGAGGATCACATGATGGTATTGGAAATACTATCCATGAATTATGGATATGTGGTTTATTTACATCACATGACACTTATAAGTTATGTGATATCCTAATCCCAAAAAACACATGTGATAATATTGGGAAGAAGTTGTCAATAACATAATCCCTTATGATCATTATTGATCATGTGATTAACTAAATAGATGTGATCTCATCCACACAGGTCACATGAGATGATACCAACTTATGATGATGTTTTCCACCTCCTCAAACACATGTACGTGACTCACCTACTAAATGACGCAATGCAGATAGTGGGGGTTTATTCCTATAAAAACACAAATATTCATTCATAAAAACACAATAAATTGATAATAAAGGGAAAAATACATGAAATGATATTTGAGAGATTTTGATATATTCCATTTGTAAATTCAGTGATTAAAAATGATGGATGTGAACATAGCAAAGAAGTAAACATTAAAAAAATTTATAAACATTTATACTATACTATGTTTCATAACCATATATTAAATTATCGATCATATGACTCTATAATAAGTATGGAATCATGTGATCACCTCTAGGTTATGTGATTGTGTTATGTAATCACCTCAACCAATAATAGTTACATAATCACGCGAACCTTTAGCTTTATGAAAATGTATGACACCACTTCCTTTATGTAACCACGTGATCTTAGGATCTTCATGTTTTTACCTAATTCCCACCAAAATAAAATGGGACATCTCTCAACAAAAGTGTTATGCGAACCTCTTTTGTATTTGTTGTACTCTTTTCCCACTATGACGATAATATCACCCAAAATTATTATTAATTATCTCAAGGAAATAAAAGTACAAATTTTTAAAATAAATTATCACTTATAACTTCTAAAATTTAACTGAAGTTGAAATCTAGGTTGATCTATAGAGAATGGGAAGAAATTGTTTTCAATATTTTGGAAACATACTGAAAATCATGAGTCAAATTTGGTATGGTTTTGAGAAATATACAACGATTTTACCAAGTTATTTTATATATATTTTTTCATTTAGTGATGTTAATATTTTGTTATTTTTAATTTAAATGGTGTTA
This sequence comes from Viscum album, assembly GCA_963277665.1. NCBI lineage: Eukaryota > Viridiplantae > Streptophyta > Magnoliopsida > Santalales > Viscaceae > Viscum > Viscum album. The sequence goes on along the minus strand of OY728140.1, from coordinate 414,980,472 downwards.
GAACTAAACTCTACTAAGCCTCCTCTTAGATTTATCACCATCAATATTATAAATTACATTTTACCCTCTATGTTATTAGTTTGGTTCATATATAGGTGTTTGGATCCATGTTTAAACATAGTGACCCCAAACTCATGCATTGGTCATTACATGAGGAAGGGTCACTAGTTGATACATTTAATTGATAGAACCGTCCCTTTCAAAAATGGTCAATAATTAAAGAGAAGAGTAAGAATAAAAGTAAAACTATAAAATGTAATTGATCCATTATAATTTAAATAATATAAAATTACATACACTATATGAACTAACATTTATATTATAGATATTAAAAAATGTATTTACCACCTTATGCTAGTAATTAGTGGTATGTAAAATAAAAAGGGAACCAATTACAATACATGTACTCTATAGAATTAGTAGCAACATGTCTAGCTCCAATATTCCACAAAAGGCCTATAGCCTCCCTCATAATAGCATCCTCTCTTATAGTAGTTGAAAATAATAAATATAAAAATCTCACAAATTGACTTATTTCAATCATTATTTATTTATATCATGTATTTTTCTTTATTTTAATTATTCCTCTTCCTTTATCACTCTTGGCTAGTGATTTTTTATGAGTCTTCCTTTTGAGTGTGCTGATTTTCATGACATTATATCTTTGTTTGGGTGGTGTTTTGAATCCTTCTGAGAAGGTGAAACCCCTCAAACATGTTGCCTATTTAACTCCCAAAATAATTCATTTAATTTGTGGATAGCTCAAAGGAGTTGGGTATTTTAATTGGTTGAAAAACAAAACTATAGAATCGATGATACCCTTATGAAACAACCCTATGCACGGATATGAGTGGCGTATGGTATATCCAATCAACCATGGTGAAACTCCCATTTATTCATCATAACTCACCACTTCCTATATCGACACCTTAATTTCAAAACTCCCTCTCCACGGTCCAGCCTTATGTAGGAATGTTTCCATAAAAATTAAATACATAAACATCAAAAACCTTTATGGGGGAGTAAAAATAACTATAACCCAACCTCCAACTCATTCATTTCTCCCCTACATGGCTATAATGAAGTCAAAAATACCATGACCACAACTTTTAACTCCATCATTTTCTTACTTACTACTATATTTAGTATTTTTACAATGTATCTCCCTTTATATGATGTAGTTAAACCTTACATGGTGATATCATGAAAAAGGTGGTGGAAACGACACAAGGTTCCTTATCAAGCCATCTGACCTCTATAGTGGTTGGATAGATCTCCTTTTATAAGTTAGGGATTCCTTCTATATGAATTGGAATTCACTAAAGATTCCTGAGGATATAGATATTATCCATCTCAATCATGGGCCTCGAAAGTGGTCCTTGTATCAAGAATAATATTTCTAGAAGTTGTCATGAAAGTTCCCAATGATTTTCGTGGTTGTTTGATGGGTTCGACTAGTCGATGTATTGAAGGTGGCAAGTAAAGTAATGAGAATTCAATAGGGAATATTGGTGCTTAATTAAGTGATGAAGAATACTAACTTAATCCATTGTCTCAAATTGAACATGAGATCATTCGATTTCTCCCTTATAATGAACTATTTTGATGATTCACCTCAGAAACCTGTTGCATTGATGGGATTCCTTATACACATCACAATCCATATAGGGGATCATGGTGACATGTATCTACCTAGAGAGCTTCGGCATAACCCCTCTATGAACACACTATTCATAGATTAATATTCATCATTCAACCCATGTGAGACTTTATCTTATGATTTCTTATCTAGATGGAACTTCTTGGACGGTTTAAGTGGGTTGTGGGCCCATAGGTTGAGGTCTTGCTGGACTAACCAATTTTTTACTTACAATATAACAATTACATATAAAATTAAAACACTCAAATTAATGTATTGTATTTTATAATCAAAATGTGTTTAAAATATAAAATACCCACAAATGAAAAAGAACAATAAAAAATAGGTAATAATAATAGAAAATAAATGATGTTTCACTACTAAGGTTTCCAAAAAATGCGTGCGTAAAATTAACTCATCATATCTCCCACACATAAAACATTAGGGTACTCAAGAATAAATATACACTATTAATTAAGGAAAAAAACCCCAATACTATAAATATTCAAGAAAATTGATGAAACAAATAATTTTCAATGCTGGTGAGATAATTTTTTAGGGTCACATATGAAAAATTAATCCATCTCTTCACTATACACAATATAAATTATTATTCCTAAGAAAAATAATTGAAACCCTCTCTCTTATACTAAAATCTATTAATCTATCTTTATTAATATTATATTTCATGATCTATATGACCAGTTATTTTTTTCACATCATTAAATCTAAAATAAAAAATGTGATGTTTTCCTCATACATTGAGAACTTGGATTAAATATGTGAACATTAAAATGTTCTAAATTATCCAATTATTAGAATCCAAAATAAATAAAAATAATTAGGGTTTTTAAATTAATAATAATATGTCTCTAAGGTTAAGGAATAATAGGTAATTGATGAATAAATAGTTAAATCTTTAAAATGATGTTATGCTCTATATATTAAACATAATAATCAATGTAAAGTTAATGAAATTATCCTCTTGGAAATTAAATCTTCCCCACATACCTATTCTCAATGTTTTTCTATGAAAAATGAAAAAAAAAATATTCTGTCACACCTATATGTTTTTTTTAAATTATATTTATTGAAAATAATGATACAACAACTCTCTCATTCACTACCCAACCCCCAATGATAAAAATAATTTGTAAACTGAAGGTTATTTTTGACCATCCATTACTCAACCCATTATTTTTTTTAGAGGGGTAAATAATAAATATAATGAATAATAAAATTAATATTATCCAAAACCTAATAAAATACCCAAAAAATCCCCCTTTCAATACAAAACATCATTTTTTCCATGAACACCATTTTACTCACACTTGAACTTTTAAAATCATGAAAAACATTAGATTAAAGTAAGAAATGGATAATTCTTCTTCAAATGTGGCTTATTACTATAGAATAATATTCATTATCTCTATAGGAAAAAAGTATTATTAATATTAGGGAGTTTTCAAGTGTAATGGATAAATAAAAAATACCTCAATAATATTTCATTTAAATTTTTCACAATTATCGCTTTGAGAAAATCAAATTCAATTCCTAGTAGTTGACATGTCCCATGTTATCTAAAAAATGTATTTAAAATATAAAAAAACTATTTTCTTGAAATCTCATCAGAATTATATTATCTAATTTTATTCAATCACTCATGGAATGTGTAATCATAACAAATTAGTTAACATGAACATAATAAATTATAATCATTAAAGTTGAAGAGAAATTTCATTAAATTGTAACTAAAAAGAAATAAACATGATTCATTGAATTAAAATCCTTCTCATATAATCATCTAATATCTCCATATTAAATATTATATTCTATAAAATCTAAAATTGTAACATGGAATCATGGGGATTCTAAAAAGTTTTTGTTTCATTGATCCAAATTAAAACCCTTATCTAATTTTTCCCAAACACTTTTTTTATTTGAGATCAAAAAATATATTCTAGAAAATAAGGGATAATAGTAAGTACTAAAAATAAAATCTTATTCTTCTGTATATATAAAGATTTTAACCTCTTTCCCATTACATTAGGTCCTTATACCTTTAATCGTCATGGACCTAAAAATACATACAATGAATGTGCATTCCCATTCACATGAATTCTGGAAAATAAGGGTAATACATACTTAACTAATACATAAACATAATTGAATTAAATCAAATTATGAAGAATAAAAACTCTCATTTTCCTCAATAATGTACATTGGTTATGGTTGTTTATCATGACCATCCTACATTAATTTATTTGATTAAGTGTAAGAAAGAGGTTACCCTATTAAAATCTAAAAAAATTATAAGTTATTATTATTTCCTGTAGATGTACTTTTTTTTCAAACCAACATTACTATTCACATTAGTAAAACTTTATCTACCTCCATGGTCCAAATCTAATAATTTTTGGCACATCTTGAAAAATAAAAGGATAGATCACTAACTACCTAAATGTAATGAACTTCTTTGAAATATTATGGGACAAAATTCCCTCCTCTTCCTCCAAAATAATTTAGTAGACTATTGGATTTATTTACCTATGTATTAGCTTCTTATTTAAATTCTAAAAAAGATACACCACCTTGTTTTCTATGAAAAACATTACAGGCTACTTGTTTCTGACGCTTTTGTCGGGGTGCACGCATCCGTCCGTCCGCGGAGGAGGACGTGCTGCACTGTTGCCCTGCATTCCTGCTTTCCAAAGGCGGGCGGAATTCACTCCTTATTCAGGGACGTCTGCTCCTTGATCGAAACGGGATGATGGGATATCGGTTCTTCCTTCTACGGATTCCTCCTCAGAACTCGTCACCTAGTCCGGGTTTCCTCATAGATTTAATACGTTGTTCATGAAACTCTTCCCAGTGCCATGATTCCATGGATGCCAGTTAATTACACTGCTTCTGTCAGGACATTCCAAAGGGTCCGGTCAGGGAAGCAACCTTCAGTCAGGGGAGTAGTCACGTTGAGGCATCAGTAGCGTGTCTGGATGCTGGAGAACTGGCATGTCTGTCTATTATCCCTGGTCATAGGGCTTCTCGAGGGCGTTGAAGCTCAAGTCATCCTACATCGAGCACGGGGAATTATATGCCATAGAAACATATCTGAGGTTTTCCTCAGCTTCCCGTGTTTAACACAGGGTATGCTGCGAGTTTAATGTCTAGCGGAGACGGATTAGCCCGATTAGAGCATTAGCTAGAATGGATCGGATTGAGGGATTTCCCTTGAGGGGGTGCCGATATCGGGACCAGCCTATGGACGGTTGTGAAGAGGAGTGGACCGGCATGGTCTCACCGGGATATTACGGTCTGGGCGAGAATCAGGGTGGATGATGGATGGATGAATGAAGTGGAGGGGGGAATGGCAAGGGACCATCACAAGGGCGGTGGTGAAGTTGGGCTTGAGCCTCAAAGAGACCTCCTACGTATCCCCGTGGTAGGTAATCAAAGTCCACGTAGTTTAGAATGGTGCCAGTGAGCTGACGTGAAGGTGGACCTTGGCCCGATGGATGTCATCAGCGAACCAATGTAAAGGTGGACCTTGGTCCAATGCGTCAGTGAACCGACGTGAAGGTGGACCTTGGTCTGATGAAATATGTTCTTGAACCTTGGAGAGGCTTCCTACGTACCATTCTGTGACATGGATCAAAGACCACATAGTTCAGGTTAGACATCGAAAGGCCAACGTGAAAAAGGAGGACCAGGAGGGTCTTAGTGGTGGTGGGCTTGGACCTCGTGGAGGCTTCATATGTACCATGTTGTGACATGGATCAAAGACTACGTAGTTCAGAGGGGCTTCGTCGGCGAACCGATGTGAAGGTGGACCTTGGTCCGATGGGTGGTGGGCTTGAACCTCTGGAAGGCTTCCTACGTACCATGCCTTGACATGGATCAAAGACCTCATAGTTCAAATGATGGAATTCGTCAGCGAACCGACCTGAAGGTGGAACTTGGTCCAATGAGAGATGGGCTTGAAGGCTTCCTACGTACCATGCCTTGACATGTATCAAAGACCTCGTACTTCAAATGGTTTCATCGGTGAACCGACGTGAAAGTAGACACAGGGGTCCACTAGTGGTGGGCATGAACCTCGTGAAGGCTTCCTACGTACCATGCCATGACATGGATCAAAGTCCCTGTATTTCGGAATGGCGGTGGGTGTCGGCGAACCGACGTAAATGAGGGACCTTGGTCCGATGGGAGATGGGCTTGAACCTCTGAAAGGCTTCCTACATACCATGCCTTGACATGGATCAAAGTCCTCATAGTTCGGGTTGGTTACAACAGCTTTTCGTCGGACTGGAATTGCAGTTTAACGTCATGTTGGACGAGGGCATGCAGTTTGACGTCATGCTGGACGAGGGTGGAACTCGACATGAATAAACGACCGAGTAGTGGGCTTGAACCTTGTGGAGGCTTCCTACGTACCATGCCATGAAATGGATCAAAGTCTTTATAGTTCTTTATGGTGGGGGTCAGGGTTGGTGCTCACTCTAAGCCCACGTGAGTAATGCTCGGTGTGAGAAACAAGAGGTTGCAAGGATCTGACGATCACGTCGTGAAGGATGCTTCCGTGAGAAACGAAGAGGGGCTTACACATTAGGTGGCCCATGGTGTTGGGACTTACTCCAGGATGGAGGCCCGAAGTGCGGCAAAGCGCAGTGAAAGAGGGATTTGGGACCAATGATAGAAGGTGCCTCGTTCCCTATCACGCCCTCCACTGACCTTGGTAGTGGGGAAGTACGGAGATGCAGGGGTGCAGCCATCCTTTGGGGAACTAGGGTCTCCCTTCTCCTAAGAACATACGCTGCTCCAATAAGGAGGATATCATCCCTTGTGGAGGGGTGATTCCACTCCCGTGGAGATGAGTGGCGTAAAGAATGTTCAAGCTGGGGGGACCCTTCGTGTGAGGCATGAGGTCGGGTCACAGTTTAATGTCATGTGTTGAGGATGTGATGCTTGGCAGTTTAACATCTTGCAGCTCGGACGAGGTGGATTCACTCCACACCCCTAGGACTTACATAACTGGTACCCTTTGCTCCTTGGGGGAGGGAAGGTACCAGTAAGGTCATAGTCAAGGGGGTTGTAGAGAGAACCATCGAGGGGTCCACGTTAGTGTGGCTATGCGAAGAAGCAATTGCCGTTAGCGTGTCTATGCGAAGAAGCACTAGGTGAAGCAACGCTATGAGTAGTATTGTCCGTGGGACTTTGAAATCACATCGTTCATACCTGGAGGGTCGCACGGGAAGCGGAATTGCCAAGAAAAGGAGTGTTCTTCGCGAATCGGAGTGCCTTGGCCTTAGCATGGGGCATAGGTGTGAGTGGAGGGTTCTTCGTGAAGTGGAACAGTATTCGCAGAGCACTACCTCGCGAAGAAGAGGTGCCTCGCGAAGCAGGGTGTTGCGAAGCAGTGTGTTTCGCGATGTGTAGCAATCCTACCTTAGCATAGGGATCACTAGTATAGTTTGGGTGTTTCGTGAAGCATAAACGCTCCGCGGCTGCCCGGGTTCCCTTGGGAATCCCCCTCCTTCGCGAATTCCCTTGAGCTTCGCGAAGGGCATCCCTCCCGGAAGAGGGGCTCAAAACAAGACAAAGAAAAGGCATCACGCGAAGTAGAAGTACCTCGTGGAGCTCATGATTCCTAGGGGAAAAGAGTGCTTTGCGATTCGGGAGAGGAGGAGCCGAAAGGTCAGATTGTCCATCTCTGGGACTCAGGGGGAGCCCAGTATTTATAGGCAAGGGGCACCGTGAAGCAGAACTCGCACACCGACTCATGTGCTTCACGGCGTGCTCGTGAACGTCAAAGTCGTTCGCGAAGAGGTACTGCCTCTGGAGCTTCGCGGCGGGCTCGTGAATGTCAAACTCATTCGCGGAGAGTTACCGTCTCCGGATCTTCGCGGCGGGCTCGCGAATTTCAAACTCGGTCGAGGAGAGTTACCGCCTCCCGAGCTTCGTGGCGGGATCGCGAACATCAAAGTCATTCGCGGAGAGGTACCGCCTCCGGAGTTTCACGGCGGGCTCGCGAACGTCAAAGTCGTTCGCAGAGAGGTACCGCCTCCGGAGCTTCGCGGGCTCGCGGTGCTCGGGGTGCTGCGCATCGGTGCTTCGCGAGGCAGCGTCCAGGCCATATTTTTCGTCCCTTTCGTTCGTGCAATATTTTGGCGCCAACAAATTCCCCCCCTCAGACTTGGAGCCATGGAAGGCTGAAGGGTCGAAGTCTGAGGGAAAATCTCCAAAATTGCCGGAGGTTCGCGATGCGCCTTCGCGAAGAGGGCACGCGGTGCTGACTGGGGCCACGGGTCCTGACGCGCCGTGATGCTCCGTACGGGCGGGGCGCACCGCGATGCTCTGGGGTCGCCGCCTATAAATAGGGGGTCGACCTCTTTTTTCTTCACGCGATATTCTTGTCTTTTTGTGCTCTCGATTTCACGAAGCTCCGCGTACTCTGTGCCTACTCTCCGCGAATCGAGCTTCACGGTGAACCGCGGGTCTCTGACTCCACGATCGTGCCAAGAGAACTCCTATTTGCTGACCTAGTCCAGACTTCACGGCTTGGTCTCGCGACCGACCTTCGTGAGCCAGCTTCACGATCCAGCTTCGTGATCCATTCTGAAAAAAATCTTTTCTGAGTGCCGGAACTGAAATGGTCCATCGAGAAGCTGTATTGGGGGTGCTTGCAGATGCCGCCCGTCGGGATGAGATGGCCAACTGTCCAGGCCTTGGGGAGATGGTCCGAAGCCACTCAGACCACGCTTCTTTGACAGATCTGCTATCAGAGGGTCAAAAAAATTACCCGCAGTGTAAGAAGCTACCATTGTACATCTTCGGGTTGAGGGATGACGTCTTCATCCCTGAGGCAAGTAGGGACGAACCAGCTTGGTGGTTCAGGAGCACACCATGTCAGCACCAATGGTTCAGGGTGGCTGATGGTCATGCACAGGAGGACTTCACACCCGTCACCGCTGACTGTCTCTACAACCATGTGAACGATATTGACGGGAAGCCACTGCAACCGGAGACGTCCCCTCCCCTCTATCGTACCATGCTGAAGGCGTCTTTGTAGGATTCGAAGAAGGGATGGTCCGATGAGTGGGACCTGTGCCAGGATAGCAACTTTACTGATGACTAGGCCTGGACCTACTGGGTAGGTGCCTCATGCGAGGAGTTCAGGGCCGAGCTGAGGAGAGTGGGGTTATATGAGGTGGCATGGGCCTCCCAATTCCACATTTACCAACCGAAACAAGTGATGTCGGAATTACTGAGCAGATGGTCGTCTAGGACCAATACCTTTCACCTGCATCATGGGGAGGTGTGCATCAGCCTGTGGGATGTCCACCAGATTTATGGGGTTCCGATCTTGGGGTCCATGTATGATGAGTTCCTCCCCGTCATGAGCGCGTGGGAGGATACAGAGTAAATGTCGCGACTGGTGTCAGTGCTGATGGAACTCGTCCCTGGAGAGGACAAGGAGGCAGTGAGGGATGTCCACTTTAAGATATGGTTCAAGTGATTCCTGAATTTCCCAGAGAATCGAGAGTTCCCTCCAAGGCCTCGAACTTTTCTGAGGGCGGCCCAACGGGGTAAGTGGCACTTGTATTGGCGGGTCCTGGAGGACATCCAATGGAAGACTTGGGGTTTCAGTGTCATCACTGAACAACAACCGATAGTCAGGTTGGCGGTGTTCATCGCGGCTCTCATCTGTGGTTGGATCCTACTGGTGAGGGATACAAGCATGGGGGTGCGGCCCAGCTCGTTTATCATGGCGTCCATGTTGTCCATGGGGCAGCGGGTCAATCTGGGGATTCCAATGCTCGCCAAATTGTACAGAATGCTGCGGCACATTAGCAAGGGCAAGAATCCACCAAGGATATGCGGGCCCTTCCACCTCCTGTATGGGTGGATCGCAGCGCACATCAGGGGGATTTATGAGTACCCAAACCCTATTTCATCGTTGGGATCAAACTTCCGCCCCTCCATCCTGAATGAGTTCGGGAGCTTCCCGTTCAAACTAAGCATGCCGATGGTGCTGAATCGGGTGTGGAGGGCGGATGAGTTTAATTTCCACCCCTTCCCATTGCCGATGGGGATACTTACTGACGATGGGCGGGGAACGGAGGAACATCGGTCTTACCTCCTGGCCTTTCTAGGTGGAGTTTTGGTGGCACGAGTGGATCGTGATCCACTCTGCAAACCGTACACCCCGCATCAGTTTGCGAGGCAGTTCCGGTGCCTCCAACGGCTGACCCCGCAGGTCTACTGGGGGGTGCGTCATGAGGAGCACCCGTGTGTGATGAGGCAGATGTGGCTCATGTTCACACGAGAAGATGGGAAGATGCGAATTGCATTGCCTCCATCCACCGTCGCTTTCGGGTTGGTGAGGGAGTATGTCATTAGTTGGGAAGGTGCTTACCCAGGGGAGATGCTGAAGCAGCCAACTATTTGGGTCGGTGATGGTGGGCCTCCTCTATATCGAGGTCGAGGTCGGAGGGTAGCTAGGGCCTCTCACGGTGGCGGGGCTGCCATGGCGGCGAGACCTGTATCGGCCGAGGGTGCGGCAACAGTGGCGGATCCGATGATTCCAGAAGAGCAGGGCCATCCGGAGGGGCAGCCACCGAGGGGATTTCGTAAAATATCCACTCAGGCTCCGGGGAAGCAGCTGCGTCATATCGACATGGAAGAGGATGTCGTCTTCTCGGAAGCCTGGGACATTTGGGATGTCAACCGGAAATTCCTCAGCCCACCCGAGATATGGGCCTACCTGAATCGCCTCGGGATGGAATTATCGGGCATAGGCCCAGTCTGGGCTAGCTTCATGGCGTCTCCGGCGGAGGCAGAGCAATACTTAGACGAGCTGGAGGATTACGTTCACTCCAGTGGTGTCCCTCGCCCAATGACAGACCAGGTGAGGGTACTGATGAATCGAACTGTCCCTCCACAGTTGTCAGCCGCCGATCTTAGGGAGCGTTTCCCCCTACTGGAAGAATCATAGGACTCCTCTCGGGAGGATGAGGCTGGAAGAGGGATCCCGTTGGAGGAGGGCGAGGTCGGAGATCAAGGCTCAGATTCTGACGATTTCGCAGAGGTTCTCGAGGTAGCATTCTGAACTTCTTTCCTTATGGTCCGTTCTTGGGCCACTATGAACTTTTCATCAACATTTGAGACATGCAGGAGGAACTTGTTCGCAGGCCTCGTTCTCGCCCCTAGGCGGGTGATGATGCGGGACCTTCAGAACCCGCGCCTATGGCTGCGTCCAGTTCCGCGTCTGGTGGGACCAGAGCACCCGAGGTGGCTCATCCAGAATCTCTAGACCTTCCAACAGTATACGGAGGGCCTCGCCTCGGGGTCCCATCAGTGTCGGCTCAAGAGAAACACCAGTAGGTCGATCTCCGTAAGTTTCCTCTACCGGTTTCCTTGTCGTCATATGTAGACTATGCCAACTAACGTTTATGTCCCTCTCTGTCATACAGTTCTCTGACTGGTGTGGGATGCTGCGGCAAGACTAGTCGGGATGTCTGGTGGCATCCCTCCTAGGGGCATATCGGTGATGGTGGCGATAGTCCCCCCATCTCCTCAAGATGTAACACACATCATCACCGGTGGGACCACCAGCAGGGTCGTGCCTAAGGTCATTAAGGTGGACTCCGATGAAGAGGGTCGGTCGGCCGGCCCTATTCCTGTTGCGCCTGCTTTGGCGCCAGATGTCGCGTCAGATTCAATGCCAGATGCAGATCCTGCCAAGGACTTCCTGTAGGTGTATCTTGCATACGAGCCTGCCAATCGTGCAGACTGGGACGAAACGGCCTCCGACGAGGAAGACAGCAGCATAGTCCGCTGCCGGTCGTGGAAGCTAATCACGCGCTTCATCAAGGACACCCCCCAAGTGCTATGGCTGGCTGAAATGGATAGACTCCACTCGCGGTTGCGCGAAATGTGTGCTGGGGGAGTGGACGCCCAACGTCCTCATGTGCTCATCTGAGATCTTATGGCTGAGAAGATCCGGGAGCATGATCGTGGGCTCAGCGTGGGATGGCAGTGGAGGAAGGCGACAAACATCAAGAAGCTCCAGGAGGCTGAAAGCGAGGTCCAACAGCTGCAGACCCAGGCGGATGAGCACTCAGCCTCTCTTAATGTGAAATCTGATCTGATCTCCCGATTAAAGGCCCATCTGGAAGAGGAAGAGGATCTTATAAGGCAGGCTTATGAAAATATGGTTGTCATTCAGGCTGAGGTAGAGAGGGCCAGAGCAAAGGCTGACGAACTGCGCCCCGCCGCTGCTGAGGAGGAGCGAGAGCTAAGTCAGCGGCAGCAAGCCTTGGACGTCACAAGCCAATGGGTGGCGGAGCTGCAACACTCTTTTGACGGGGTCAACCCGTCCATGGGGGGAGTCGACCCCCGGGTATTGTAACAAACCAAAAACCTTTTATTGGTACATCCGTGCTTCAATTTCTTCTTTATTTGTTTTGAATGTCGTAGCACGCACGATTTCCACTATTTGAATCACCTCGTTACATCCCTGCAATGTTTATGGGACATTCAGTGATAATTCCCCAAGCCCACGTGGGTAGAGCTCGATGTGAGAAATAGGAGATAGTTGCCTTCTCATCCCACCTAACATAGGAGTGGAGACCATGCTCCAGGCATCCAGGATTTGGATTACCAGTCCGGATTTCTGAAAGACGGGAGAGACCTGACCGGAGAAGGAACTTTTCAGAACATCCAAATTACCGTTTCTTCAGAGTGCCTTCATGCACGAACGGTGCAACACCAGGGACACTGGAATCAGTCCGAACAGACGAAAACAGGGAGCGTGAATTACGATGCCCAAGATTCGGAGCACTGTAGGGATGGCGTGACAATAAGGGACAACCATTAACCATGGAGGAGAAGTGGTATCCTTACTACGTTAGCCTGTAATGGGGAAAAGAATGAGGGTCAACCATTGACCATGTTCGAAACACGGGACCATGTCACAAATATTATCGGTCAATCTTTCGGGACATTGACCCAGGATAGTTGGCGGACCATAGGTCAAACATCCGTACTGTTAGGGGGTCCTTCCAAACATGGCCAGTCTTCCGGAACGTTGGCCCAGGACGGTAGGTGAGCTGATGCGGCATGAGACCAGGCCGTCAGGGGGTCCCGTCAGACATGAAAGGGGACGAGGGTCCGAATAAGGGGCACGCAAAGCGTGGAATATGGAGTGATGGTTTGTCCGAACAGAATCCAACACTTAGGTAGTTACACCACCGTGGTGGGAGTACGCCAGGTGGGCACGTTGGCTTGGTCATGGATCCTTCCTTCTTTGGGATAGGGCCTCTCTGGCGAGGGGTCTGACCAGGGGGCCAGAAAGGGGAAGGATGGGATTAATTATTTCTACGGGCTGGACCCTAGGTAATATAACAGGGTGTCTCTACATATCCCATGAGGATGGGAATCAAGCCATACGTAGTTCTGGAATCACAGTGCAGTCATAGACCAACATTGATAGGTAAAATCCTCTCTAGTAGAGGCTCTGGTGCATCCCATGATCAACATGGGGCATCCTGAACTTGTTCAGGGTAGAACCGCAGTTTAGTGTCATGCGTTGAGGACATATGGACCCCTATAGTTTAACGTCATACGATAGGACGTGGAATAAAAGGGAAGATCTCAGGGAGTGTGTGGTTCGGTAGATATGAAAAAGACGTGAATGAGGACTTGGAGTCCAAATCACACCACGTACCCTCGGAGGAAACACTTCCGGTCGAGGGACCAAGAGTGAGGATTAGGCTGGGCCCAAAGCAGAGTGGTCGGGCATTCCTACGTACCCCATGAGGATGGGAATCAAGCCATACGTAGTTCTGAAAGCGCAGTTTAATGTCATGCGGGATGATGAGAAGCCCGGACGTGTTGGTACAAATCCTGCCAAAACTACTAAGCCCACGTGAGTCATGCTCGGTGTGGGAAACAAGAAGTAATGGTGGGACATTCCCGACACAGAATGGGGTAGGTTAGGGTGATGGGACACTCGGTGAATACCGTCCCCATGATACTAACGCGATCATGTGGCGCACCTATATGTGTGGAGAGATAGAGCCGAGCATGTTGGAATTCCACCTAAACACGAGGAAGTGGAAATGTGTGAATCATGATGCTCGATATTTGGATCACAATGATGGAGGCGTGACGATAGAGGATAACTGTTAACCGTGGCGAAAATGCAGCATCCATATCGTGTTAGCCTAGAATGGGGACAGACAAATGAGGGTTGACCGTTGACCATGTTCGAAACATGGGACCATGTCGCAAATGTTGTCAGAGATCCTTAGGGATGTTGGCCTGAGACAATAGGAGAGCCCTTGGGCCCAACTTCCATAGAGAGCCCTTAAGCCTAGTATCCATGTCGTTCGAGGGTCCTTTTGGATGTGGCAGAGGATGAGGATCCAAACATCGAGCGCACAAAGCTTGGTCATGGGATAAGAGGAATGTCCCCATGAAAATCCCACACTTCGGGCTCTTTCAAAACACATCTAAATACGACAATGAAATGTATTAGATAGGGGGAGAAGAGTCCTTTCCCATAGGGAGATCTTAGTTTAGGGTCGTAGAATTCGGACCATGGATGGGAGGAAACATATGAGGCACATGGTGGAGTAAATCAAACACCTGGCGTGAATGGGAATAGGGGGTGTGTACATTGCGGTGAACAACCTGACATGAATGAGAACGTAATCCCATATCACAACGCACGACCCCCTTGGGAGAGGTTTTTGGTCAAGGGATCGAAAGCGAAAGTTAGGTTGGGCCTGCGGGGAAGTGCACGGGCACTCTTACGTATCTCATAAGGATGAGAATCAAGGGTCATGTAGTTCTTGAAAGGTGACATGGTAGGATACCAGTGCCAGGGGAAAAGGGGAGTGCAGGCATGGCCCTTGCACTAAAAGAAGCATAATTTGATAAATCTTGTTTGTTCTTTAAGGTGAGTGGTTTTTTTTTGTGAAGCGACAAGCCTAGAGTAGTAGGCCATGGTGTCGCCACAAGAATCAAGTCGTGATAGGAGTTGACAAATGGCATGGCACATGACCAATACCCAACGTGATGTCCTCTATAACGAGGTCATCACAACGTAGTTCCATTTTTCGTTGTGTGGACAAGACGATAATGTCACAGTTTAGGGTCGTGTGACAGGACCGAGCGTGCATTTTATCATCATGCAGCACAGACGTAGCAGAGGTGATGCTAGGAGGAGAATGTGCATAGTGTTATAAAACACAATTGATGGAGACATGATCCCACATCACATTGTATGCCACTCGAAGAAGGAGACCTTAGGCCGACGGGCCTATATAGAGGTAAGAGGTGAAATAGGGGGGAGAGACTAGCTCCCTAAATGGGCTGGACCCGAAGATAGGGCATCCGGGCGGTCCTACGTATCCCATGAGGATGGGAATCAAGCTGAACATAGTTCTAGACGGATCTTAGTTTATGGTCTTAGAGCTCGGACCATGAATGGTGACAACTTCCCGAGTAAGCCCAGACATCAACCCAATCCCTAAGCCCACGTGAGTTAAACTCGGTGAGGGAAACAAGGGGGGATCCTAATCACAATACTTGGGGCGTCCATCAGAGGGGAGTTGGTAGAGAGCCCCAAAGGACACCTTTGACGCGGCTTGTTTCCACAATGTGCATACGTACATGGAGTAAAAGTACCAAGAGTTCTGAGACTCTACTTGGACACGATGAAGTGATGAAGGGTGTGAATTGTGTACCCGACATTTTGGGCTTAATGGGTTGGCATGGAGATAGAGGAAAACTGTTAACCATGGTGGAAATGCAGCGTTCATGTCGCGTTAGCCTGAGGTGGGAACAACAAACGAGCATCGACCGTTGACCATATTCGCAACATGGGATTTTATCGATTTGTTGTCCGAAACCCTCGGGGGCGTTGGCCCGTAATGGTAGGAGAGCCCTTGGGCATAGTATCCAGGCCGTTCTTGAGGGTCCCTCTGGGTGTGAAAGATGATGGAATCCCTGATGCAGGGATACAAAAAGCCTGGAAAGCGGATGCGGACATGTCTGAGTAAAGTTTGGAATTCCAGGTAATAGACCAGAGTCCCCTTGGGCACATTGGTGAATCGCCGAAAAGGGGTCGATCAAACATCTCAGGAGGGAGAGGTACATGGCGTGGTCATTACAAGACCGACGTGAATGAGGACATAATCTCACACCACACCATATAATCCTCTCATGGAGGAAGGGTAGACCAAGGGGCCAAGATGGGATGAATATTCCCGAGAGATGGGACTGGACCCAAATCCTAGACATTCAGGTGGTCCTACGTATCCCATGAGGATGGGAATCAAGCCACACGTAGTTCTCTAGATGTAGTTTAACATCATACGGGACGAGGGGGGGAGTAATATACCCCCAAACAAGGGAGGTGTACTGTACGGCGAATAAACCGACGTGAATGAGAAAATAACCTCACGCCACACCATACACTTCTATAAGAGAGGACTTGGGCTGAGGCCTGAAAAGGCCAAGGGGCTTGATGGTTAGGCATTGGTCAGGAAGGCCTGACCTGCTTGCAGTTTAACGTCTTGCAGTGAGGACGAGGGCTGGGGCCCGAAAAGGCCAAGGGTCCTGAGGCTGGGCCTCGTAAGGGAAGGCGTACGTCATGGTACATGATCCCGGCGTGAATGAGTACATAGTCCCACACTACACCGTACACCCCTTATAGGGGAATCAGGGCCGTGGCCCCGACCACTAGCACCACCCAGGGGGAAGTTTTTCACTTCGGGATGGGGTAGAACGAATCACTGCACTCGATGTTTGGGACATCTCGGGGTGGACCCGAAGATCCAGGACATTGTTGACCATGTTCAGAACACAGCGTTCCTATGGTGATCTGATATGGGGGAAAAATAAGCGTCAACCATTGACCAAATTTGCAACGCGGGACTTGTATCGGCTTGTTGCTTGAAAACCCTCGGGGGCGTTGGCCCGTATCGGTAGGAGATCCATTGGGCGTAGTATCCAGGCCATTCTCGGGGGTCCCTCTGGGTGTGCAAAACTGATGGAATCCTAGTCAAGGAGTGGGTGAATCATATCTGTATCCATCTGTGAAAGAGGAAAACATCTTCAGGGGGGACGTGCAGCTGGGTCGAGGCTTGCTCGATATGAGTTGGGGAAAAAGTGTGCACCCTTCCATATATCTCGACCCGAGGGGAAGATTTTGGCTTTTGGGCTGGGCCAACGGATGAAATGCTCGGCCGTTCCTATGTATCCCATTAGGATGGGAATCAAGCCATACGTAGTTCTTGAAGGCCATGCAGTTTAGCGTCATGCGGTGAGGACGTGGAAGGATAGAAGAACAGGAGTAGGCACATGGTGCAACCCTTACAATCATTGTATGAGCGGAGTTGTATGAGAGGGGCTAAGAAAGCCTACTCCTCGCTACACAAAGATCCTCCAAGGAAACTATTCCTAGGGGGGTAGTGGAAGAGAAAAGTTTGGGGCTGGTCTCAAGACGAGGCGTCCGAGCGTTCCTACGTATCCTATTAAGATGAGAATCAAGCCACACGTAGTTCTTAAAGGCCATGCAGTTTAGCATCATGCGGTGAGGACGTGGAAGTGTGTCTCGACTGGATATATGTACGGTACAGCGGGTAACCCGATGTGGATGAGGATGTAATCCCACACCACACCATACAATCCCATTAGAGAGCCAGAGTCAACGTAGGCCAAGGGGCCAGAGGCTGAGCCTTGGTCAGGAAGGCCTGACTGGCTTGCAGTTTAACGTCTTACAGTAAGGACGGGGGTCGGGGGCTCGAGGAGGCCAAGGGGCCTGAGGCTGAGCCTCGGTCAGGCAGGCCTGACTGGCTTGCAGTTTAATGTCTTACAGTAAGGATGAGGGGAGATCTTAGTTTAAGGTCATAGAGCTCGGACCATTGTGCAGTTTATCATCTTGCAGGACGAAGATGCAGTTTAAGGTCATGCAGGACCCTTTTGCCCTAGGAAAAGTATCGCTTGAGGAACTTGGCATTGGTGGGAGGGGTTATACGCTCTCCATCCGTGGTCACCAAGGAGTATGCTCAATTGGGGTAAACCTTATAGATGATATAAGGCCCTTCCCATTTGGGTTCTAACTTGGGAGGTTTCCTACTGGGGATCATTGGTGCTTAAAGGGCCAGTACTAGTTTGCCCTGTAGAAAAGAATGGAGATGAACCTTCTTGTTGAAGACCCTCGCTATCTTATCCTGATGCCTTTCCAGATTATGCAGGGCACGAATCCGGTTCTCGTCCAGTGCTTCTAATTCAGCTAGACAGATTTCGGCTACCTCATCTGATGTTTGGTGATCACAGACTACAGTGCGTAACGATGGCAGCTGGATCTCAATGGGTAGGACGGCCTCAGCTTCATACACCAGGGAATATGGGGTCACCTGGGTAGAGTTGCGAGTTGTCGTCCGATAAGCCCAGAGGGCGTTGGGGAGCTTGTCCGACCAACTTTTCATGTTCTAACCAACCGTATTCTGCAGAATGTTAGAGAGGGTTTTGTTGAATGTCTCGATCTGTCCACTTTCTTGTGCATGGTAGCAGGTGGTATGGTTCGAACGGATGCCGTACTTGGCGTACAATTTCTTCAGTTCAGCCGCTCGGAAGTTGGTGCCATTATCGATGAGGACGGCGTGAGGGACCCCAAACTGGTGGATAATATTGGAGCTCACAAAGTCGACGATGGAATGGGCCTTGACCTCTTTGAGTGGAACTGCCTCTACCCACTTGGAGAAGAAATATGTAGTAGTCAGGATGAACCTACACTGGCGGGCTTTTGCCGGTGGATACGGTCCCACTACATCAAGTCCCCATACCGCAAATGGAAAAGAGTACTTGGTGGGGTGGAGGGGATCCAGTGGTTGATACAGGAAGTTGGCGTGAACTCGGCACGCGTGGCATCTCTTGGCATACCCAATACAATCATGGATCATAGAGGGCCAGAAGTACCCCAACCTCCGGATTTGATGGGACAGCTTCGGCCCAGCATGATGAGCGCCACAGGAACCGGCGTGAACCTCTTGCATGACTTGAGGAATCTCTACTCCTTGAATGCAACAGAGGAGGATGCCATCGAAGCTCCACTTATAAAGGATCTGTTCAAGACTGGGGATGCTCTAGAGGGTAAATTGCAGCCCGCGGCATCGGATCTTCTCGCGCTCATCCCGGTCGTCCGAGAGGTGACCATTTTGGAGATACTTGACAAAAGGTTCCCTCCAGTCGGGAGTGGCTTAAACCACTGTGTCTGGCGAACCCGGGACCCCTGACGTAGAGGGTCCGTCGGTGAGATGACTTACCCGCAGGCCATCATTGTCCTCTTGGGTGACAGTGGCAATGACTCTCCGGTGTGCCACATGTATGATCAAATCATCTTGCCCGGGTTCTGCGAGCGACGCGGCTAAGCCAGCCAAGGCGTCTTCTTGACCGTTCTGTGACCGTGGGACATGGGTAATCTCTGGTCGAGAAGAGAACTAGGCCATTAGGTGGAGGGTGTACTCCAGCAACGGTACAAGCTCTGGCTTCCTGATGATGTAGTCACCATTAACTTGTTTGATTACCAACTCGGAATCTCCTTTCACATGTAGATGGGTCACATGGATCTCAAGGGCCAACTCGAGGACGGTGATGAGAGCCTGGTACTCTGCCTCATTGTTCGTACAGCCTTCTGACAACAAGGATGAGTATGGAAGGATGGCTTGCGCCGGGGTAATGAAGACAATACCCAGGCCCACTCTGTTGAGCTTAGGATCATTGAGCCTCCTACCGGTGGGGCTCCGGGAGGCACCGTCGAAATGCATTTGCCAACACGGGACGACATGATCGACTGAGAGGATCATCTCATCAGGAAAATCCAGTTCCAGGTATTGATCCACAGAGGTTGGATGGGAAGATAAAAATTCTTCCAATGCATGTCCCTTAATGGCCTTCTGAGGTACGAACCTGATATCAAACTGTTGGAGAATCACCGCCCATCATGCTAGTCGGCTAGTCAGCATGGGGCGGTTCAGGATGTACTTCAGTGGGTCTACCCGGGAGACCAATTTCACCTCATGGTGCTGCAGGTAATGTCACAACTTCTGTACGGAAAAGACGAGCGCAAGGAATCTCTTTTCGATAGGGGAGTATATGACCTCCGTATCGAGAAGCATGCGGCTGAGATAGTAGAGACTGTTCTCAGTACCCTCGTTATTCTTCTGGGCGAGCAGTGCACCGAGGGATCTTTCCAGGGCTGTTACGTAAAGGACCAGTGGCTTTTTGGAGATGGGTGGCATCAAAACCGGAGGTTGGAGTAGATACTTCTTGATTTCCTCGAAGGCAGTCCGACACTCCTCATCCCATTCGTAGGCGGCGCCCTTCTTCATGAGCCGGGAAAAGGGCTTACACTTGCCGGCCAGATTCTCGATGAATCGGCGTATATAGGCTAAGTGGCCTTGGAGGCCTCAAAGTTCCCAAATTTTGCTCGGGGGAGGAATTTGGCTGATGGCCTTGATCTTCTTTGGGCCGATCTCAATGCCTCAGTATCTAACAACAAAGCCTAGAAACTTTCCAGAGGTGACCCTAAAGGCACACTTCAATGGGTTCATCTTCAGGTGATGGGAACGGAGGAAACCGAACACCTTCTTGAGGTCTTTGAGATGGTCCTGGCGCTGACATTATTTAACCACTAGGACATCTATGTAGCATTCCACCAGTGTCCTGAGAATCGGCTTGAATATGCGGTGCATGGACCTCTGATAAGTGGCACCTACATTTTTCAAGCCGAATGGAATAACCTGGTAGAAAAAAGGTACCTTGGGGAGCCCTGAAGGTAGTGGACTCCTCGTCCTCGGGGGCCATCTGGATCTGGTTGTACCTGTAATACCCATCCATGAAAGATAGAGATTGGAACCCGGTTGTGGCATCAATCAATAACTCTGTCACCGGGAGTGGGAAGTCATCCTTTGGGCAGTGGCGATTAAGGTCGCGGAAGTCGATGTAGACTCTAATCTGCCCATTCTTTTTCCTGACCGGCACAATGTTAGCAAGCCACTTGGGGTACTGGACTTACTTAATGAAGTTGTCTTTGATAAACTTGTCAACTTTGGCCTCAACCATAGCACCATGAGAAGGGTGCATCTTCCTGGGAGGCTGCTTAAACCCACGATGGTTTGTCGGGAGGCCCAGACGGTGAACGGCTACCTGGGGATCTATTCCTGGCATCTCATTGTAACTCCAGGCAAACACGTCACGGTGTTGTTTGAGGAAGTCTACGTACTGTTGCCACTCCTCGGGGGACATGGCTGCACTGATCAATGTGGGTTTCCGATCTGCCTCGCTACCAAGGTTCACCTGTACCAGTTCATCAACCGTGGTAGAGACGCCTTCCTCAAAGGCAGGGGGAGCATCCTCCAGGTCTTTCTCTCCACCCATGGGGGGATTTCCCATGATGGGAGACACTTCTAGGCTATCAAATCCTTAGGGGTAGCTGGTTCCGGCTTGGGTAGCAGTGGTCATCATATCAGGAGACTCACTCGCTATTAAGACCATAGCAATGAAGGCAGTCGACCCTATCCCATCTGGCCTTCGGCCTAAGGGGCCATGTTTGATGATATCAAAGCAGTGGTGACGTGTCGGCCTGAGTTGGTTGATTCCAGACCGGTGGAAGAGACATGTATGGCGCACCGTTGTTGTCATAAGCTTGACATTCTGGTACCGTACAGGGGTAGGAGGTTCTGGGATCACCTGAGCCTGGTTGATGTAGGAGTACGAGGTGATTTTCCATCGTCACTTGGACACAAGAACATTCCTTCCTTGTGTACCCGAAACAATAAAACATTTCCTCATGTTGGGGGTCGTGGCCTCCAATCAGTGGATCGGGAGGATGTAGGCGTCATCCATGCTTGCTGAGGGATCACTTGTGACCAGGGCGGGTTCATCCTCACTTACTAGGATTTTCTTATCCTTACTCTTGTAATAATCAGCATCCAGATAGCGGGCCTCACAAGAGGCGAAAGGAGATGCATCTCCTTGGTGTGTGCCTACTCGACCGTTGAGTGAGTATTTGAGGCACTGGTGATAAGACGAAGGGACCGCTGCAAGCAGATGGAGCCATGGCCTACCCATCAATGCATTGTAGGCAGTGTCCTGAGAGACGACCATGAACTCAGTGCTGGCAATTAAGCCACCAAACTGAGTCTTCAGGAGGATCTTGCTGACTGGGGTTTGCTCAGTCCTGTCGTACCCCTGGATTCTGAGGTCAGAGGGAGTTAAATCACCTTCAGACAGACCCAGATTTCGCAATGTCCAAGTCAGAATTAGGTTGATTCCAGAACCCGTGTCAACGAGGCAGCGGTGGACCTCCACACCATTGAAGTGGCTAGTGATGTACAGTGGTCGAATATGCCCCTGTATAGGAGGGTCTTCATCTTCACCAGAGAACGAGATAACTTCCTGACATTTGGCGTTCTCAATTGTCTCGGCATGGAAGGCTTCTGCAGCTTCTACCTCCGTCTCAAACTGGATGGGGCACCTTAGGGCCTCGGCAAGTGCCTCACGCATTTTAGATGATAGGCGAAGGTCCTCAAGGATAGAATGCCTTGCCGAAATGCCGTCCAGGTGCTTTAGGACATCATACTTTCGTTCCAAAAACGAACCTCTGCCTACAGAAGGTCGTTCGGCACTTGGAGGCATAGCGGGTCCTGCCGGTTGAACCGGCGGTCGGCTAGTACTGGCTACATTTTGCTGCCTACTAGTTGAAGCCTGGAGAGTAGTCGTTGGACTAGGATCGTACAGCGGAGGCTGTCCTGTAGCCGGGAAATACTGATTGTGATATGAACGAGGCAGCTCTCCCTGATCTAGTATCACAAACGGCGGTGGAGGTAGAGCTGAGGGCGTCAGATGGGGTTGCGCGTGCTGAGCTCTACGCTGATCCTACTGTCTGGTCTCAGTAGTGTGCACGGCTTGGCAGAAAGTGCCTGCTAACATACCTCGATGACTGGCATGGTTGCGGTTCCGCTGACATTGACGTCATCTGGAAACATTGGGGAGGTTCGCCTGGCGTTCCCCCTTGTCGGGAGTCATATAGGGCTTTACCAGCTCCACGGTGTTAACCGAAGCGTACCCCTGGCTGTCGCTCGACGAGTCATCCACCACCGGGCATATTCTAGGAGGAATCCCCATTTCAGGGGGCATAAAGTCACTGAGAGTGTGGGATGACGATGGCACCGGCGGAGCGCGTTGCTTCTTCTTGCGTCGTCACTGCTTGCCCTTTTGGGAAGAGGTCGGTTGTGAAGATGATGCAGAGGTACCAGATACTTCTTATGAAGGTTATGGCTGCTTCAGGTGTGCCCAGATGATACCATGGGAACGAACGATAGTTTTTCAAGCCATCCAGTCGTCGTATTTCCGGGATCCACGGCTAGGAACCTGCTGCCACTCGCCTTCGCTATCACTACTGATCTCTGACCCTACAAAGACACCCACCACTTGTGTTGGTGCCGGGCCCAACCTGACTATGTTGTTGTTGACCTGGTCTTGAAGCCAGTCTTTAAACACATAGCATTGCTTGAGGGTGTTCCCCATAATCCAATGATAAGGACAGTTGTTGGGGTGATCGGTGAGATTCGCCTCTGCCGGCCTTCTACACTCAGGAAGGCGCACAATCCCTTGCCCTAGAGCACTCCGGAAGTAGCCATGGACCTGATTTTCGTTGAACGAATAAGTATGGTGCCTTCTTTCTGGATAGGGGGCCTTGGGGGCCTGGCCCTGACGAGGGGCCGGAGGGGCTTGCTAAGGAGGCGGCACCTGATTGTCTCGGCTAGGTGGAGGTAGCACATTGCGCGGGGGAACCTGTCGATTCTGGGGTGGTCGCTGCTGGGCAGGAGCCTGTGCTTGAGGTGGAGGACCTCTACGGGGTTGCAGGGATGGTGTCGCTGGCAGTAATTCCAGCTACCTAGGGGATTCTATTTGGGCCACTGCGGCAGGTTCGGCTCTGGCGATCCTCCTGGCTGGGATCATAGGGGGAAACGAACGTGCCTGACTAGCCTGTTGCAGAGCCTCTTCAAGGCTCTGAGCCTTATCCGAGAAATCTCTGAATACTCCAGGGTAGTTCTGGGTAATCAGGGAAGGTACCAGCTCCGTTTTGATGTTCCCCACACACATCGTCAGTAATTTCTCCTGGGTCAGTGGAATATCGAAGGAATACGTAAGTCCCTTCCACCGGACGATGAAATCTGCGACTCGCTCATCGGGCCTTTGCTTGCACTTGAAGAGGTCTTCAACGTTGGTCTTCCGCGTGGTGGAGCTGAACTGGTATAGGAACTGCCGGCGGAGATCCTCCCAACCGGTCACCGATCCGATAGGGAGCTGGTTGTACCAGATGAATGCGGAACCTTCCAATGTCTGTACGAAACATCGGAGCTTGGCGGCTTCTTGCTGGGTCGGGCTCCCCAGCATGGGGCCACACCTGGAAGAAAAATGAGCCAAGTGCTGCGGCGGGTCCCCTGTCCCATTGAAAGGCAAGAAAGTGGGGTTCCCAAAACCTGGGGGTGTGGGCATATCATCCACCCACGCGGGATACTGCTTTCCATCCGGTGGGACCGCCACCTACTGCGTTTCCAACGCTTTGAGGCGGGCTGTGAGTGCCCCTATAAGATCATCCGGGTGGGGGTCCCTATCTTGACGGGGATCCCTAATCACAAGTGCATTGCTAGGTTTTTCAACACGGTAGATGGCATCGGCATCTCGTGGATCGACTGGCGGAACGACCTGTGGGGCGATTGGGGGAACCCGGACTGGATTCTTCAGATTACCCCGTCGTTCGGGGGGGGGGGGGGTTGACGAGACGTATCGCACCCTCTTTCCATAAGTTCTGGCTTCTGACCTGTCTGCGGAAGTAGCATGATCAGGGTTTCCCAGAGGCATCTCACCAGGGGGAAATTGTTCCTGCCCCTGCTGCCTCGGCCTGGGATTACCATAGTCGGGTCACCGCTCTGCAGCGCGCTCAGCCAAGAGTTCCTCAACCAGCCTCTTCTGCTCAGCAAGCTGTTGGCGTAACGTGGCATTCTCGGGATCTTCATCTGTTTTATGCACAGAGGTAGATGGGTCGGAGTGCTTGACAGTTCCGACGTGCTCTTTACCCTTGTCGGTATTTCGACCGAGTACCAGTGACTCGGTGGGTACAGGGAGGCCTAGCAGGTTCCTCTACTGATGGGTAACCCTCCCTGATGGGTCCAGCAGTGGCGGTATGCCCTCGGGGGTAAGTCTCCATCAAGAAATTCAAGCTCATCTTCCTTGTCCACTACGTCAGCCATGTGGATTGTGACCCCTCTCGAGGGAATGTCCTCAATGTCGCATAACAAATCAGGTTGTTGTCGGATAGGGTCAAAGAGGAGAGCGGCGTAGTGTCCCCAACCACAGACTTGCACATGGGGGGTAGCTTCCCTGATGACTCTACGGAGTACTTTGAAACTCTGAGCACATTTCCGTTGAAGGGCACTTTGACGGTCTGGCGACTCAGGGCGCTGGGCCACAAGGAGTGCGGCCAAATCGATCAGGAGGCATTGCTCGCCGATTTCTTCGAAGTGCTCTCAACTTCTAGGGTACACCACCCACTCGTAATGAAGGCGGAAGTGTGTCTCCCATAGGGTTCGACAAAAGCACCCCACTTCTTCAGGGGTAAGGGACTCTAGTGCGCGAAAGTTCAGCACCGCCGTCAGCCAGAACTTCTCCGAGAAGTAGTCCGCTATGAGAATGCTCCAGAAGCTCCTGGGTTCATACTCGAGTTCTGGCCCTGTATTGCCCCACTCGTCAAACGGGGGTGGCTAAGGGACCGGTATCGGTACTGAGGCGGACTTCTGGGATAGTAAACTCAGCGGCGGAGAATACGGCGAACGAGCTGACTGGCTGCCGAATTTCGGGCCATCCTCTGAAGAGTGAGGTGACCTAGCCATGATGTCACAATACGATGGGCTGATAGCCACAGCTTCCGGCATAGGAGTCGCGACTGCCGGCGATAGGTCATGTTGTCGCTCTACCGTCGTTGGCCCCCAAAATAGCTCTTCGTGACCTCTGGTAGAGGTAGAGGGCGCTTCTGGTGACAATGGTGGTGATTGCACAGTCGAGACCTGCGGAATTTCCATGATTTCTTCCTCCTAGATGTACCTACAGAGGGATATGGGAATCTGGTGGACCTCATATTCCGGGAGAATGAGGCTAACGCGCCTGGTTCCTGCCCCAGTCCTTGATACTGAGGAGCGGGGAGATGGTTCCATCACTGAGTCGCATTCCGCTTCAGAGTCCGAGAAGTGGGCAGGTTTGATCTCCACCCGGGCCTTCACAGGACTCTTCTTGTGGCGGCGACGACCCGCTCTCCTGTCCCGGGGTGGCTCTTCGGGACAAGGTTGATTCTCATCATGTAGTCTCGGGGTGGAGCTGGCGTCGTGGTGGAGAGGACCCCCGCTCGAGATAGCCGAGGTGCGAGGGGCACCAGGGAAAATGTCTAAGGGTACATGGGGAGGACCTCCATGGATAGCACCCATGTGGGCGGAGCCTCTGTTGGAATCGGCAGGAGCATGGGGAGGACCTCCATGGTCGATGCTGGAGGAGTGAGGCTGACCTTCACTCCTCGAGTTTCTGGGGCGAGGAGGACCTTTTCCCATTGCAGAGAGGATGTAGGGAGGGCCCCCACATTGGAGAAGGATCGGATGGGTAGTGCCTTCAGATCGGCAATCGGGGGCAGGAGGATGGACTCCATACCCTGTATAGTGGGCGCGAGAAAGTTTTCCGCACCGAGCATCACTGTCGCGGGGCAGGTATTCCTTCGGGATTGGGGTAGCACGAGGCATACCTCCATGACGAGCTTCAGAGCGGGGAAGGCCCACACTCTGTGGAGTAGTGGTACGAGGAGGGCCCCCGTACGGGGTGACATCACCGCGGGTTAGTTCGCGGCGATCACCACTCAGTCCTGCGACCCGGAGAGTCAACCCAGCCTGCTTGTGGGGCGGTTGGGGTCTCGATCCTAGTTGGGTGAAGGAGTGCCCCTGTTCAGTGTATGTAGGGACTCCATGATGCACGCCGGTGGTGGCTCGGGCCATTGTAGATGTTGACGTCGACGCATCTGGGTGAGCACCCTCAGCCCGGGCCCGGTGAAGACGTTGGGTCAGATGAGCTGGCGTAGGTGGTGCAGGGGCATGGCCTGCCTGCTCTTCCTGCAGAGTCGTACGGCGGCGATGACGCGGCCAGACGGGATCCCTTTCCTGGAGCCCTTGGGTCGGGACCCTGAGCGGGATGAGTCGGACACCGCCCGCCTCATCAGCGTAAGGCGAGGAGTCGTCGAGGCGTTCCGGGGACAGGCTCCCGAAATGGTTGAACGTTGGGGTGGGGAGCAGGGGATCCCTGTGTGGCCTGTTAGGGCGGCGTTGATGGCGGGGCCTGTATGCCTCCAGGTCCAGGAGGGCCATATTCCGAGTTGGGATGACCCCATCCTCCTCGTACCTGCGTACGAGGTTGTTGATCACCCTTCACTGGATGATCTCTGATGGGGAGAGGGGAAGTGGGTGCCCCGTATTCTACGATGTAGCGGTCGTCGTGGTGGTAGCGAAGCCATGCGGGGTGGCTGTTCCGGTGTTGCCCCTGCCCCTGTGTAGGCGATCGGGTGGTGATCGTGTCTCTGTAACAGCAACCTGGTTCCTAAGAAACGAAGGGATCAACTCATCAGCACTGCGAGGAAAAGGATTGACAATCAGTGCCCCAGCATCCTTCTATTCTCCACGTCTGTAAGAAGGATCCACACCAACACGTTGCAGAATGGAGTGCCCCACGTTCTACTGCCCCGACTTCCGGTGAGTTTTACGATAGGCCCTCTATTTGCTTGGTAGGACCAGGCATCGGATATCTGGATCCGGTGACACATCAATCTACTGGTGTCTCAAACGCTACTAATCTCCACATTGAGGAGAAGAATTTCACGTCAGGTTCACCATTTTTGTTTCCGACGCTTTTGTCGGGGCGCGCGCATCCATCCGTCTGCGGAGGAGGACGCGCTGCACTATTTCCCAGCATTCCCGCTTTCCAAAGCCGGGTGGTATTCTCTCCTTATTCAGGTACATATGCTCCTTGATCGAAACGGGATGATGGGATGTCGGTTCTTCCTTCTGCAGATTCCTCCTCAGAACTCATCACCTAGTCCGGGTCTCCCTCATAGATTTAATACGTTGTTCGTGAAACTCTTCTCAGTGCCATGTTTCCATGGATGCTGGTTAATTACACTACTTCTGTTGGGACATTCCAAAGGGTCCGGTCAGGGCAGCAACCTTCAGTCGGGGGAGTAGTCACGTTGAGGCATCAGTAGCGTGTCTGGATGCTAGGGAACCGGTATGTCTGTCTATTATCCCTGGTCATAGGGCTTCTCGAGGGCGCATAAGCCCGAGGCATCCCACATCGAGCACGGGTAATTATATTCCATAGACACATATCTGAGGATTTCCTCAGCTTCCCATGTTTAACACAGGGTATGTCGCGAGTTTAACGTCCAGCAGAGACGGATCAGCCCGATCATAGCATTAGCTAGAATGGATCAGATTGAGGGATTTCCCTTGAGGGGGTACCGATATCGGGACCAGCCTATGGACGGCTGTGAAGAGGAGAGGACCGGCATGGTCTCACCAGGATATTACGGTCCGTGCGAGAATCAGGGTGGATGATGGATGGATGAATGAAGTGGAGGGGGGGAATGGCAAGGGACCATTTCAAGGGTGATGGTGAAGTTGGGCTTGAGCCTCTAAGAGACCTCCTACATATCCTCGTGGCAGGGAATCAAAGTCCATCTAGTTTAGAATGGTGTCGGCAAGCCGACGTGAAGGTGGACCTTGGCCCGATGGATGTCGTCAGAGAACCAACATAAAGGTGGACCTTGGTCCAATGCGTCAGCGAACCGACGTGAAGGTGGACCTTGGTCCGATGAGAGATGGGCTTTAACCTCGGAGAGGCTTCCTACGTACCATGTCGTGACATGGATCAAAGACCACGTAGTTCAGGTTAGACATCGAAAGGCCGACATGAAAAAGGAGGACCAGGAGGGTCCTAGTGGTGGTGGGCTTGGACCTCGTGGAGGTTTCCTACGTACCATGTCGTGACATGGATTAAAGACTACGTAGTTCAGAGGGGCTCCATCGGCGAATCGACGTGAAGGTGGACCTTGGTCCGATGGGTGGTGGGCTTGAACCTCTGGAAGGCTTCCTACGTACCATGCCTTGACATGGATCAAAGAACTTGTAGTTCAAATGATGGAATTCGTCAGCGAACCGACGTGAAGGTGGAACTTGGTCCAATGAGAGTTAGGCTTGAACCTCGGGGAGGCTTCCTATGTACCATGCCTTGACATGGATCAAAGACCTCATAGTTCAAAGGGTTTCATCGGTGAACCGACGTGAAAGTAGACACAGGGGTCTACTAGTGGTGGGCTTGAACCTCGTGAAGGCTTCCTATGTATCATGCCTTGACATGGATCAAAGTCCCCATATTTCGGAATGGTGTTCGGTGTCGGCGAACCGATGTAAATGAGGGAGCTTGGTCCGATGGGAGATGGGCTTGAACCTCTGGGAGGCTTCCAACATACCATGCCTTGACATGGATCAAAGTCCTCGTAGTTCGGGTTGGTTACAACGGCTTGCCGTCAGACTGGAATTGCAGTTTAACGTCATGTTGGAAAAGGGAATGCAATTTAACGTCATGCTAGACGAGGGTGAAACTCGACGTGAATAAACGACCGAGTGGTGGGCTTGAACCTCGTGGAGGCTTCCTACGTACCATGCCGTGACATGGATCAAAGTCCTCATAGTTCGCTATGGTGGGGGTCAGGGTCGGTGCTCACACTAAGCCCACGTGAGTCATGCTCGGTGTGAGAAACAAGAGGTTGCAGGGACCTGATGATCACGTCGCGAAGTATGCATCCGTGAGAAGCGAAGAGGGGCTTACGCATTAGGCGGCGCATGGTGTTTGGACTTACTCTAGGATGGAGGCCTGAAGTGCAGCAAAGCATAGTGAAAGAGGGATTTGGGACCAATGATGGAAGGTGTCTCGTACCCTATCACACCCTCCACTGACCTTGGTAGTGGGGAAGTATGGAGATGCAGGGGTGCAGCCATCCATTGGGGAACTAGGGTCGCCCTTCTCCTAAGAACATACGCCGCTCCAATAAGGAGGATATCATCCCTTGTGGAGGGGTGATTCCACTCCCGTGGAGACAAGTGGCGTAAAGAATGTTCGAGCTGGGGGGACCCTTTGTGCGAGGCACGAGGTCGGGTCACAGTTTAACGTCATGTGTTGAGGACGTGATGCTTGGTAGTTTAACGTCCTGCAGCTCAAACGAGGCGGGTTCACTCCACACCCCTAGGACTTACATAACTGGTACCCTTTTCTCCTTAGGGGAGGGAAGGTACCAGTAAGGCCGTGGTCAAGGGGGGTTGTAGAGCGAACCATCTAGGGGTCCACATTAGCATGGCTATGTGAAGAAGCAATAGTCATTAGCATGCCTATGCGAAGAAGCACTAGGCGAAGCAATGATAAGAGTAATATTGTCCATGGGACTTTGAAATCACATCGTGCATACCTGGAGGGTCGCACGGGAAGCGTAATTGCCAGGCAAAGTAGTGTGCTTCGCGAAGCGGAGTGCCTTGGCCTTATCATGGGGCATAGGTGTGAGTGGAGGGTGCTTCGCCAAGTGGAACAGTATTCACGGAGCACTGCCTCGCGAAGAAGAGGTGCCTCGCGAAGCAGGGTGCTGCAAAGCAGTGTGCTTCGCGATTCGTAGCGATCCTACCTTAGCGTAGGGATCACTAGTACAGGTTGGGTGTTTCTCGAAGCATAAACGCTCTGCGGCTGCCCGGGTTCCCTTGGGAATCCCCCTCCTTCGCGAATGCCCTTAAGCTTCGCGAAAGGCATCCCTCTCGGAAGAGGGGCTCAAAATGAGACAAAGAAAAGGCATCACGTGAAGTAAAAGTACCTCGCGTAGCTCATGATTCTCGTGGGAAAAGAGTGCTTCACGATTCGGGAGAGGAGAAGACGAAAGTTCGGATTGTCCGTCTCTGGGACTCAGGGGGAGCCCAGTATTTATAGGCAAGGGGCGCCGTGAAGCAGAACTCGCGTGCCGCCTCAGGTGCTTCGTAGTGCACTCGCGAACGTCAAAGTCATTCGCGAAGAGGTACCGCCTCCGGAGCTTCACGGCGGGCTCGCGAATGTCAAACTCGTTCACGGAGAGTTACTGCCTCCGGAGCTTCGTGGCGGGCTCGCGAACGTCAAACTCGGTCGCAGAGAGTTACCACCTCCCGAGCTTCGCGGTGGGCTCACGAATGTCAAAGTCGTTCGCGGAGAGGTACCACATCCGGAGCTTCACGGCGGGCTCGTGAACATCAATGTTGTTCGCGGAGAGGTACCGCCTCTGGAACTTCGTGGGCTTGCGGTGCTCGGGGTGCTTCGCGTCGGTGCTTCGCGAGGCAACGTCCGGGCCGTCTTTTTTGTCTCTTTCGTTTGTGCAATATTTTGGCACCAACACTACTCCTTATAAACTATCCTCAATCAACTCTTCACTTGATTCTTCCATATTCTTCATCACCCACTGTATATCAAACTTGAATTATTCTCCACCAACTCTTAAAAACAACTCCAACTTTAGAAATAAATCTATTCCATTCTATTTCTAGTAATATCCTGACCAAGGTTATTGGAGTCATCTAGATATACATGTACATAAAAAGATAATCTATTAGTAAGTATAAATTCTCTTCCTTTATGATTCATATTCAAGTTTTCATGTTGGATATCTCAATTTTGTATCCACATGTTTAATTATAACTCAATTTGGATTCATTTCACTCAATCCTAGGTTCTTGAATATTTATAATGAAATTATATAGACACTTTTATCTAAATCATATAAAGCACTACCGAACACATTAGTACCAATGCTGATTATAATAAAAAAACTACATGGATAGATTAGCTTCTTTAGTATGCCTCTAATTACTACTTCTTAATATTCTCCCATCAATGGTATGGTGATAAAATATTCAAGATTTATTTTATTTGACACAAAATTATTCAATAACATTTTATTGTTGTGAATATTTTAAATCACCTCAATAAATGGCATTTGATATGTTATTTTTTTAACATATATATAAAAATTTACATTTTTCATAAAAATTAAACTGCCTTACTCACTCTATAAATGATAGTGGTGGTCATTATAGTGGTGTATATTCCTCTATAACATATTTCTCAGCTTCCCAATATTTTTTCTAGCTTCCTTGCACTACTTGTTCTTATTATCTGTCATTATCTTAAATATATCATCCAATTGTTTATTTACTTCCTTAGGTTGTCTTTCCTCTTCATAGGGTGGTGGAATAGAGCTCGTCATTTCTTTTTATTTTAGTTTCACCCGGAAAAACACCTCTTTGCCTCTCATTTATTAAGTTAACAGTCATAAAAACATGAATTTTTTGGTTCCAAATAGTCTCTCATTGATTTTTTGAGTTGAATATCAATTATCATATTACAAAACCTTAATATTTGGAGTAGGTTATAAACTATTGATGTGAAAATTCTCATTTTTTTCATGAATCAAATAGGATCTCCTCCCGTGAGTGGACTATACATGTATGAAATGGCCCATGGCACTGAGGGGTTGAAATCCATTCCTCATTCCTTAATTCTAATGTTGTGTTTGTTATGGCCTACATCCATACGAAAAAATTTATTCATTATAATCTAAATAATTAATTTCATAACAATACATACCTTGTGGTTGTTGATTGGCTATCTTTATGTATAGTTTCTTTAACATTCCATTCATTTGGGTGGAAACCCAGCTATTGTACACCATTTTCACTACTTGTACATGAACTCCATACAGTTTCCATTGAAAAAATTTTGTTGTAAATTTCATAAAATATCTATCATATATTATATGGTTAATTTTATGTTAGTGAACCTCTGATGGTAACATCTACAACTGAATTATTTCCCTATGATAAACCCTTTTAAATGGTTTGTATTAGAAACTATAATTTGATGATCTAGTGAGGAAATTTCATAATCAGAGTCTCAAATTCCTCCCATGAAAAATATAATGAATATTTATTTTATTGTTCAAATTTTAAAATTCATACCATTAGATTAAATGATTTTGAGGCTAGAAAAGACCATGTCAAAAGAATTCTTATCAAATCCTCCCAGGCAGTGATTGAGTATAGGGGTAGACTCTATATCCACACACAAGAATTATACTTTAGGGTGATAATAATATATATAATATCAAAATTACACTTATTATATTTTTATAATTGAATGTTCCATATAATTCTAGGAAAATATTAGTATGTGAATTGATGTATTCATGAGGTTTCCCATCAAATTGAATGGAGTGTGCGGTTATTTATAATATTCTTGCCTTGATCTAAAATACTTGATCAATAAAAAAAGTAATAGGGATACTTATATTTATTCCCATGTTCGACAATCTTTCCTATTTATTTTAATCTTTCACCCTTGGGCTATATTCTTAGAGATGTTTGTGTGATCCTTTTCTAACACTTTTTAATGGTTATCTTACACAAATTCCCTCTTCTAGTGTTTTTTATTTTGTCTCATTAATATCAATCCAATACTGGAATGAAAATTATTGTTTTCTTATTTTATTCCCTTTATTTTATTTTTTTACCGAAGTTTTTAATGAAACTAAAACCTGAAAATACCGTGAGTAAAAAAAAAAAATGGAAAATTCAAAAAAAAACTAGTCATACTAAACATAGTTACATATAAATGGTACTAGTTTTGTTGTCATACATAAGAATTGTTAATTTCATCTGGGAAATAAAATTTATAATTTATAAAATCAATTATATATATTATCTCTAAAAATATAGTGAAGTGGTAATCGAGGTTGATCTATAGAGAATAGGTAGAACATTTTTAGAAAATTTTATAAACTTATATAAAAAAAAGAGTTGTATTTTGTCTGGTTTAGTCAAATATGTGATGAGTATACCATGACTTTATTATTTGAGGTTCTTTCACTTAGTGATGGGGAATGTGTTTTATATTTAATTTAAATGGTGTCAGCACTAGACTCTAGTTATCCCTCTCTCATTGCGCTCACCCTTTATTTTCTAAAACCCTTATTCCCCACTAAGTCCATAGGATAGTTCAAAGAGATGTGTTTTAAAACATGTTTGAACATAGTAAATCTAAAATATTTTATTTGTTGGACCATGATTAAGGGCCACTAATTGATACATTTAATATGAGACCCTTTCTTCTCATTAGTGGACACACATTAGAGGGAAAGGTAAGAATTAAAATTAAATATTAAAATATAATCAATACATTATTATTTAAACCAATTAAAATTCCCTACATTATGTAAAATCCAATTTACATTACATATATTGGCATAAAAGTATTTACCCCCTCATGCTAGTCATAAGGGGATATGTAAAATAAAAAATGGAACTGATTGAAAGAGTAATACTCTATACATACATTAGTAGTATGTCCAACTCTAGCCTACCTCTAAGCTTCTAGTGTCTAACATATCCTACAACATCCTCCTATTGCATAATAAGAAATAAAAATCAATTTAAAGATATCATGCTTTACCCTATTTGAATAATGCATTATTGTTCCCATGTTTTTTACATTACTTGAATTTGTTTCTTCCTTTCCCTATCTTTGATAGTATGTTTTGGCTGAGAATTTAATTTGATTGTTCTAATTTGACTCATATATATCTCTTTGTTTGGTGGGGTTATTTTCTCATTATTAGCAGGAAAGGCCCCATGCATGTGTTATTAGTTTGAACTCCTTAAATCCGACATGTAATATGTGGATATCCTGATGGTTTCATGTACTTGAATTTGTAAAAAATTTAAAACATAATGTGGACAAACCCTTGTGGCACAACATTTTGTATGTATAAGAATGTTCTATAGCGTATTCATTCGTCCATGAAGCATCTCTGATTTCATCATCAAAACTCACTTATACCTATATCAACATCTACACCACATAGATCCCCCTCCATATTGTAGAATTCTATAAGAAATTTTCCTTAAAAACTCAGCACTTATGAATCAATAACCTCTATGAGGATGTAAAAATACCTATGTTATAACATTATACTCATTTATCTCTATCTTGCATAGAAATAGTGTAACTAATAATACCATAGTCATAGCTTTCTAATCACTCATTTTCTTCCTCATTTCCATGTTTGTTATTTTCATGATGAAGCTCCCTCTGTATGATGCAACTGATCCTTACACAGTGATCCTATGAAACACTGGTGGGGGTAACAGTGTAATACTTGTCATCAATATTTATGAACATCAAACTTTCCAAATAGAGCTCTTAATATAATACAGGACTTTTTTCCCTTCAATGTGGGATTTAAAAAAGATTCATGGTGGTTCAAGGACCATCCATCTTGATCTTGGGCCTCAGTGGTGGTCCTCCTCTTGATCTCGATCTTTCTGGAGGCTTTCCTGGTCAGTGATTTTCAGGTTGGTCTTGATAATTCTAGAAATGGAGGTAATGACATTGTCATCAAGGGTTTCTTCTATTGTGGGACACATGACATCAGCATAGAACAATGATGTTTAAGAAAGTTAGGAAACATACCTATAGAATTATTTATTCCATATCAGAAATAATATTGATTGAGTGATAACTTGTAAATAACTTTATAGTAGCATCATATCAGAAGAATATTTTTGGTATGGGATCCTATATACACATCACAAACCAGATATGGGATCTTGTTGACACACATGTTCCTAGTGGGATTCGACCCAACCCCTTCATGTTCACATTTTTCATGCCAAAATATTCTTCATGGTTTCATTGTGGGATTTTATATTTGGATTTATTAGTATATTGGCACTTCTTATGTTGTTTAAGTGTCTTAATGGCCCATTGTTTGAGTGATAGCTTGGTTGGAAAATTTTTACCAAAAACCTGTAAAAAGTTCCAAGAAAATTAAAACATCAAAATACATGTATTTTACTTATTTTTATTTCCTTTTTTAAAAATTTAATTCAAATATAAAATAATGACAAATTAAAACAAAATAATAAATGATTACTAATAATTGAAAAAAATACATTTATCAATAAACTTTTCACAGAAATTTTTCTATAAAATGAACAAATAAAATCCCCCATTCTTAAACTAGGATTATCTTCAACCACAAACCCCCATAACTATTCAAAGTTTAAAACCCCATCTTACCAATATTCAAAACTAAAAATGGATGAACTAAACACTTTTTAATGGGGGGAGATAATTTTCAAGGGTCACATATGAAAAATTAATCCAACTCATCACTAGATACAATATAAAAGATTATTCCCCTGAAAAATGATGGATCATCTCCTACCTTCCATTAAAATCACTTAATCTATCTTTATTCACATGACATGTCATGAACTGACCCACCAATTTTTTTTACTCTCATCACTAAGGTTAAAATGGAAATGTGTATATTTCCTCACACCTTGATGAAATGAACTAGACATTTGAACATGAAAATGATCTACATCCTACACATAGTATAAAATAGTATCACTAAAAATCATGAGGGAATCGAAAGTATAAATTATATTACTATAAGGTTAAGTGATGATATGTAATTTATGAATAAAACATTTAAATAATAAAGAAAGGTTGTGTTTTAAGTGTTTTTCTTAATAATCAAAGTAATTCAAATGACATTATCCTCTTGGAAATTACATCTTCCCTACATTCCAAATCTCCGAGTATAAAAATGTACTATAAAAGAACAATGAATGTTCTACCCCTCTATATTTTTTTCATTTCATTTATAAATTTTTAAATTTTTTTGGAAAATTAATATTGGAAAATCTCACATCCACTACCCAACCCAAAATTATATAAATTGTTTTCAAGTGATGTTGATTTTAACCCTCCATTACTCAACACCAATCTTTTAATTTTTAGAGTGTTAAATAATTAATACAATTAATAGTTACATGAACCTTCTCTAAAACCCAATAAAACACCCAAATGATTATCCATTTCAAGAAAACACATCAGTTTTTCTATGTTCTCCCTTTTTCCCACCCCATAACTTTGAAAATAATACAATCATTTGAGTAAGGAAAATAATGGATAATTTCGGTTGAAATGTGTATTATTCATATAAGAGGCCATTAATAGTCTCTAAGGGATATAATTAGGATTAATATTATGTAGTTCTCTAGGGTAATGGCTAAATAAAAGAAAAAATCCATCATCTTTAATTTAATTTTTAAAAAATCAGTATTTTGATAAGATAAAATTCAAATCCAAGTATTCAACATGTCCAATGTTCTCTCAAGAAATTTACTATTAAATATATGAAATATTTGTTCAAAAAACCTCCAAATAATAGGGGAATGTAATTTGAGTCAATCACTCAAGAAATGTGTAACAATAGAAAATTAATAAATATGAATGTTTGAAATTCAAAGGAATAAATGTGGAAGGGAAATTTCTAAAACATGTGACTAGAAAGAATGAAATATGATTTAATGAATTCAAATACCAATGCTTATCTATAATTATTCACTCTAGGTCATACTAATTACACTCTATCAACTAAAAAATTAAAACAATGCATTGTGGGGTTCCTAAAAATTCTATTTTTCATTGATAAAAAGTAAATAACTAATATAATTATGGGAATAAATTTTTTATTTGATCTTAAAAAATTTATTTTATAAAATAGGAGAGTATAAAAAAGTACTGAAAATTAAATATTAATACCTTATACATTTTAATCTCTTCTCTTTTATTTTTCATTTGGTCCTTATACCTTGAATATCCATAGACCTAAAAATACAAATAGTGAATATGTAGGCCCACTCTCATGAAAGTTCAAAAACAATGGGAATGCACCACTAACTAATTCATAATCATAGTCGAATGAAATAAAATCATAAAGAGAAAAAAAATTGTGTTGCCTCATAAATGTTCTTTTGTTATAGTCCTTGAGATCAACCTTACATCTTGAGTTTAGATAATTGAAGGTTGTAAGGAGGTTACCCAGTCTAGATCAATAAATTTTCTATGATATGATTCATCCATGTAGACGAACCTATTGTATTTTAGAAACTAAATTTACTCTTCCCCTGAGTAAAATTATTTCTACCTCCATTGTCACAATCCAATAGATTTTTTTTCAAATTGAAAAATAAAATGGGTTCTCACTAACTACCTAAACAAGTGAACTCTCCTTTAATTATTCAGGGGAAAAATCAATCTTTTACCTATAGATTTTTTCACTAGAATCTTTTGTTTATATACCTATTTATCTCTTTATTATTTCATTTGAAAAACAACTACATCACCTCTTTTTTATAGAAAACATTATACTCTACTTCTCATGAACTATCCTCAGTCAACTATTAACTTATTTCTTCTATATTCTTCATCACCTAGTGTATATATAAATTCAATTATTCTCCACCAAATTTTAAAAATAGCTCTATATTTTGGACATCAATCATTTCCCTACCCAAATCTATGAGTCTTCTTCCCATTATTATTGTGGTATTTTCATTATCCATGACCATAATAATAGAATTTATCAGAAATTATAACTTTACTACCTTAAGGATTAAATATTCCTGTTCTAATAGGGTGTGTTTCACTGTAGTATATGAAATTTGAAGCATAACTCAAGTTTCATTCAACTGTCTCAATCCCATGTTCTTTAATATTGAGTATGACATTATATTGACACATGAATTTAAATAACATAAAGGAATACCAAACTCATTAGATACAAAATTGATCACTATATAAAAACTACCAAGAACACTTTTCTTCTTTGGTAGGAATATCTATAACACTTCTGAACATTCAAAAAACAATTTGATGGTTCCAAATTCTTCATTATTTCTTTTTTTGGACACCAACTCCTTTAAAACCTTTTCATAGGTGGGAATGATTATAGTCTCCTAAAAATGTTATATTGATATGTGGGTTTTTGAACATATCTATTAACTATTAAATAATTTCTTCAAAAATTAACTACCTTACTCACTTTTTAAATAGATGTGGTGGTCAATTAGGTTTTAGTGAATCATCTCAAACAAATTTATTATATTCTTTATCATTATCCCAGATTCATTGCATTACTTGTCCTTTTTTCTCATAATGCTCCCCAATTTTTCTTCCAATAGTTTATAAACTTTTTCATGTTATCATTCCACTTCTTAGGGTGATTTATTTTACCTCATCATTTCATTGAATTTCTTTTTCACCCAGAAAAACATATGTTGGAATCTCGTTTAGTGAGTTAGCAATCTATCCAACATTAATTTATAGGATCCCAATTATTGCTCATTGGTTTTTTCAATTATTCATCAATTCATGGATGGAAAAACCTCAATATATGGAGTAGTATATGAACTCCTTAACATAATCTCCTATAGTTTTCATGAATCTTTCTATGGCCTCCTCTGGTGAGTGTACTTATCTTATAAGTTATGGACCTTGGAACTGTGTTTAAAACCCTTATTGTTTTAGATAAAATACATTCCCTTGTACTTAATTATGATTTTATGGTTCCTACAACCTCCATACCAATGAAATTTTTTTATGATTATAATTTAAATAAATAATTCATTAACAATACATACCTTGGGGATGTTGATTGGCCATAATCGTGTCTATCTTCTTTGTTATTTCATTTATTTGGGTAGAGACTTGTATATTATCCACCATGTTCAATCCTTGTACATAAACTCTGTCTTGTTTGTATTTATTTTTTTTTTCTAAATTTCAACTATTAACTCATAACTCTCTTCTTGTTACTTTAACATTAGTGAACCTCCAATAGAAACATCTATAATTGAATGATTTCCCTGCATTAAAACTTTTTAAAAGGTTTGTATTAGAAATGATGTTTTGATGTCATGGTGAATAAATCTCATAGTAAAAATCTTAAATAACACCCATGAACTATATAATTAATCTTCATTTAATTGATAAAAATTTAAAATTATTACCTATAGATTCAGAGATTTTAAGGATTGGAAAAACCTTTGTAGAAACTTTCATAGAAAATCTTATGAGTTAGTGATTTAGTGTGGATGTAGACTCTAGATCCACCCTCGATCCATATCCTTGAGGGGGAAGAATAAAATATGTGATAATGTAATTTCACATATTGTATTATTGAACCAGAATGTGGAGAAAAATTTTAGGAAACTCCCAATGTAAGAATTGGGTTATTCATGAAGAAGCCTAATGAATTAAATAGAGTGTGTGATCATTTATATGAACACTGGATTTATTATGAACTACTAATCAAGAACCATGGTAATGAGTATTATCAGATATATTCCCATGTTTTAGGGTTTTTCATAATTGATTAAACATTTTAACCTTGGGTTTCATTAATAGAGCTATTGGTTTACTATTAATCTAATATCTTGTACTGGTTATCTTTTATCCATGATATGTTCTTTCTGGTTTTTCTTTTTCTTTTTAGGTTCCTTTTGAACTCATGTTTAAAAAGAGGATCTCCTAATTTTTGTTTTCCTATTTTTAAGTATTTTTTCACATAAATGGTTTATGAAACACCTGCATGAAAATACCAAGTGTAAAAATGGAAAAAATAAAATAAAATTTTCTAAAATTTTCTAAAAAGTGTAATCATAGATAAACATTATTCCCTAAAAATGGTGCAAGTTTTGATGTCACCTGTAAGAATATTTACTTATCTTAGGGAATTAAAAGTGAAAAATTATAAATTAAACATTAATTAATAAATTACGAAAATATACTAATGTTTGAATTGAGTTTTATCCATAGAGAACAAGTATAAATGTTTTAGAAAATTCTAGAAAAAAATATTGAAAAATAAGATTTGATTTTGATTTGGTTTAGATAAAAATTTAATGAGTGTACCAATAATTTTTATGTTGAGGTTCACAAACTTAGTGAGGGGTATGTTTTGGGATTTTTAATATCAATGTATTCCAAACTAAAATCTATAGATCCTCCTCCTAGAGCGATCAGCCCTTATATTATAAACCCCATTTTCCCCTCTTAGTTCTTAGGATAGTTCATAGATAAGTGTTTATAACCATGTTTGAACATAGTTCTTCCTAACTAATGAATTGGTTGGGACATTAAGAATGATCAATGGTTGATAAATTTAATAGGTAGACCCATCCTTTTCATCAATGGACTAGAATGAGAGAGTGGGGTAAGAATTAAAATGAAATGATTAAATGAAATGAACCCAATATAATTTTAATCAAGTATAATTTCTAACACTATGTTAACTCCCCATTTCATTAAATAGATTGGAACTAAAGGAGTTACAGCCTCATGATAGTCATGAGGGGATATAGAATAAAAAATAGAATCTATTCCAACTGTATTACTTCATATCAACTTTAGTATTAGGTCCATCTCTAGTCTTCCTCTGAGGTTATGGTGTCTAATTCCCATCAAAGTAGCCACCTCACTTATAGTATAAATCAAACATCAAATTTATAAAAATATTCATGTTTTTTGAATAACTCTATTTCTCTCTCCTATATTTTTCATCCTTATTTTTCTCTCTTGGATAGTGAATTTTGGAAGAGTCTTCAGAGTGCACTAATTTTCCTCACCTTCATATCCCTCCTTGGTGGGGGGTTTTCATAATCATTATTAGCAGGTGGGGACCTGAACATGGGTTTCCTAATTAAAATCCATGATGATATCATGTAATCTATGGATATACGGATGAATTCAGATAGTTTAATTTTCACAAAAATGCAAACTAAAATGTGGAAAACCCCTTTCATCACAAAATTATCTCTAGATATGCATAACTTACAGTATAGCTAGTAGAACATAGTGAAAATAAAATTTATTCATAAAAAATATCCACTTCCTATATCAATACCTCCATAGAATAACTTCCCCTCTACAGTGTAGCCTTAATAGGATATTTTCCTTAAAAACTCAATACTTTCTAATTTAGAACCTCTACAAGGGTAGTGAAAATACCAATGATGCAACATTTGACTCTTGTATTTCCCTGTTGCATGTATATAGGTTAGCTGATAATAAAATTGATGCATATTTATGTTGTGTCAAAATTTTCTATATGACTTTTTCATACATTTTTGTTTTGGAAATCACTAACACCTTTTCTTTATTGATATTTTTTTATTAAAGAAACAATATGTTTGTTATAGTTTTATTCAGAATTATTTTTTGTTATACTTTCAAGATAATTTAATTATAGTTATCATAAAAACCAATTCCCAATCACCCTATTTATTGATTCTGAACCTCTAAGAAAAATTGATTCTGAATCACCATGTTTCTTAGATTCTTAATTGCTAAGAAAAACTGATTCTGAATCACATTGTTTTTTAAATTAGGATTCTCTTAAATTTTTTAAATTTGATTTAGTGCATTTCATAGATACTAAATCGATTCGAAATTAGAATCTGATTTACCATGTTTCATAGATTCAAATAAAAATTAATTTTTAGATTATTTTTTCTTAGTGTCTTATATGTGATTTGATTTCATTACTTTCTTAAAGTTTAGATATTTGTAGAATATTATGATTTCATAAGTTTCCATAAATCAATTTTATTTCATTAAAACCTCAAATTATTGGAACCTATAAACCTTCTTAGGAAAAATATCAACCGCTGGATCAGATAAGTTTAATATCAACTGAAATAGTTTCTCAAATAATTCGAGGGAAATCTAAAAAATAATTTAAGAAATTTTTAAGAGAAAATGAGGTAAGAAAAAAAAATTTCCCCAAGAAGATAAAGATCAATATAGGAAACTCAAATCCCTTTCACTTGATGTTAAATGGATCAAGTCATAGAAATATGAGTTGTTCAAGAAATTTAGGGCTCAGGATGACAAAGTTAATTCTCAGGATGGTAAGATTATGTCTCAAGAGGGGATGTTTCTAAACCAAGATTAAAAGATCGAGAACATTGAGAAGAAGAGCCAGGATTAGGAAGTGCACCTATATAAGATTCAAGATGATCATAGTGAGTTGAAAAAGTAAAATTTTTTATTCAAATAATAATCACCAAAGAAGGACTGATTTCCTTGTAATCCTATCTTTTATTGTAAAAAACCATTTTAATATCATGGTTTTTTATCAGTTGTTTCATATTGTATGATTCTGAACTTTTTCAGGTACCTTATAATTCCCTTCATTTCTTTTTGAAAATCACAAAGGTGGAGAAGGGATAAGATGTTATAAAAAGAATATAAATCTAAGAAGGATTGTGTCTTTGTAAGGGGGTGATTAATTAAAAGAATAAATCCTTAAGAAAATAGGTATATTCTTCCATAAGAAAAGATGAAAAGTTTATAAATGTAATAATATGACACATTGGGGGATTCCATAACCTAAGGGTGAGTTAGTCGTATTTACTATAAGTCTTAAACTTTGAGGGATATAAGTATTTATTTCAAGTTCAATATAGACACATTTCTGTCTGAATATTCATTTTCTAAAAATATTGTTTGTTCTTTCCAAAAAGGATGATATTATTGATTCAAACATTTCATTATGAATATTTCTTACCTTTTCAATTTATAAATCACAAACACCTTTTCCTTAATGATATTTCTCTATTTAATATACTTTTTGTTTGATAGACTTATATTCAGAAATAAATTTTGTTATACTTTCAAGATAAAACTAACATAGTTTTCATCTAAAGCATTTATAAATCACCATGTTTCATAGATTCAAAATCACTCAAAAAAACCGATTCTTAATCACCCTGTTTCATAGATACCAAATTTCATAGAAAAATTGATTCTGAATCACATTTATTATTATATTTTGAATTTCTTAGAAAAACTAATTCTCAATCATACTATTTCTTAAATTCTTATTTGCTTAAATTTTTAAGATCTAAATCAACATATTTTTTATATATTGAATCACTTGTAAAATTCTATCTGATTTACCATGTTTCTTAGTTTTCAATTCCAAATAATATTCAGATCCATTTTTCATAGTTTCTTATATGTGATCTGATTACATAAATTTCTTAATGTTTTTATATTTCCGTAATGTTATCATTTCATAACATTCATAAAAATTTTATATTTTCTTAATATAAAGATTTTATGTCTTTTTTAAAGATACCTAATTTCATTAATCTAAGGTTTATTACATTTAAATTCAAAAATATTATTAAAAGGTTAATGTTACTTGTGATAGTTTTTATTATCTAAATAGTGTCATTGTTTCAATTATAAGATGACTATTATGAATACCACATATCCAAGTCCCTTTGAGATTATAGGGAAAATATTATCGTTGGAGGAAAATATTTCTATTAAAGATCTGTCCTATAAATACCAAATCATTTGAACATTTTCAGTGATATGATCTTTAGGGATAATTAACACTCTCTAAGACCTCTTCCAAATTTTCTTCATACAAAATCCTAGAAGAGTTTATGTTTTGAATAACCTGTTTCACATACT
This sequence comes from Viscum album, assembly GCA_963277665.1. NCBI lineage: Eukaryota > Viridiplantae > Streptophyta > Magnoliopsida > Santalales > Viscaceae > Viscum > Viscum album. The sequence continues at coordinate 414,936,263 of OY728140.1, read as the reverse complement.
TAAATCTTCAACAAGGTTTGATTGGATTATGCGATTCTGATTTTTTTTGTATAAAATTAAGGGCATCCAACATGAATAAAGATAAAGGAGTTGATTATCTACTTAATTGAGGGCTAGTAAGTTGATGGAAGACATAGGTTCAGATCAAATTATAGATTGAGGGATTGCAGGTATAGAAATAAAAATACCAATCTTCGTATTGAGGGCTTTCCAAGGTGTGGGTAAAACAGTCTTTCTTAGTTTTATAAATCAAGGGACCTTTATCCAAGGTGTTTTGTATTCCATACTATTTGGGATAAAAGATTGGTACTCTTTTACTTGAATTTTTATTTCCACTGCAATTTATAACATTTAAAAAGTGTTTATTATACTTTCTCATTTGTTGTAACTTTGATGTAAGATTCTATACACTTTAAGGTAGAATTATATATAAGTATACTTATGTGATTATTTATTTATATAATATTTATATTCTTACTTTTTTCCCTTCTGATTTCTTTATTAAATATAGTAGAGGGTTTTGTAAATCCTTTTTGTTTAACATTATCAAAAAAATATTCCTTCAGGTTAATGACATGAACCTTGTCCAAACCTCATTGAAACAACCAAAAAATATCCATTTCATGAAAAACTTTTTTCCCACACTTGAACTTCAAAAATCCTGAAACAATTTAGAATAATTGATGGAATTGATAATTTAGAATGAAATGTGTCTTATTCTTATCAAATACCATTCATGGTCTCTTTAGGAAAAAAAGTGTTATTAACTTTAGGTGGGTCTAATGGTTAATGCAAAAATTAAGTAAAACACCTCATTCATTTTTAATGTGAATTTTGTACAATAATATATTTGACAAGATAAAATTAAAAAACATATATCTAACATGACCCAATTTCCCTCAATAATTTTACTGACAAATATTAGAAAAATTATTCTATAAACCTCTTAGGAATGGGAGAATGTAATTTAATTAAATAACTAATGGCACCTATAACAAAAAAACAATCAACATGAACATAAAAAATTCAAACCATGAATTTTAGAAGGGATATTTTATCAACATGTGACTACAATTGAAAAACATGATTCATTGTATTAAAATCTCTATAATTTTATCTAATCTTCCTCTCTCCCCATTTTACTTATTTAATTCCCTCAGGTGTAAAACTTCAAAATGGCATCATGTTGTTCCTAAGAATTATATATTTCATTGATCCAAATTAAATAACTAATCTAAATTTGTGTATGAATTTTTTAATTTGATCATAAAAATAGATTCTATAAAACTGGGGAGTAAAAGTAAATACTAAATATTGAATCTCACTCCCAGAGAAATTCAATACTCTTCTCATGTTTTCTACTACATTGAATCCTCATACCTTGAATCATCATCAACCTGAAAAAAAAATATTATAAACTTTGAGGCCCATTATCGTGAAATTTAAAAAAAATGGTAATTTTACCATAACTATTTCATAAATATAATTGAATTGAGTAAAATTCTAAAAAATACAAAATATGTTTTCCATCTAAAAGCGATATGGTTATGGTCATTGATCTCAACCTTTCTTCCTAATGTTATGTGATTTAGGGTAAAAAAGATGTTACCTAATCCAAATATAAAAAATATCAATTTCATGATTCCCCCATGTTTATAGACCCTCTAAATTTTTCAAAAAATAACTTTACTCTTACCCTAAGTGACACTTTCTCTACCTCCATGGGCCCTATCTAGTGGGTTTTGAATTGTATTGAAAAATCAGATATTACCTCACTAACTTCCCAAACCCATTTACTCTTATGGAATTATTCAGGTAAAATAGTCCCTCCACTGTCTCTAGAGTTTTATAGAAAACTATTTGATTTATTTACCACTTTATAACCTTCTTGTTTTGTTTATACAGTAAACAAATCATCTCTTTTCCCTAAAAAGTAGTGTTTTATAATCCTTGTGAACTATACTTTGTCAACTCTATACCTATTTCTTCTATAGATTTTATCCCACAACATATATTGAATTTTACTTCTTCAACACCTACAATTAACCCCAAATTCCCACATTGTATATCAATAAGTGACTTTATTGTAAGTTATCATGTTCTTAACAATATTTTTAGGTTCTTCTATTCATCATGTCAATCACAAGAAAATCGACCTAAATGAATAAATTTTCTACCTTAATGGTGAAAAATTAAAATATTCATTGAGGAATTATCACTATTATATCAACAATTCAAAGCATAGCTCAAGTTGGGTTCATCCTTCTCAATCCTATATTCTTTAATGTTGAGTATGAAATTATATTGAAACATTTACTGTAATTGAATAATCCACTACCAAAATCATTAGAACCAATATTAATCATAATATAAAAGCTAGTTGTATAACTTTGGTTCTTTTGTATCCATCTTGATACCAGTGATAAAAATTCCCCATCATAGGGATGGTTCCAAATTCAAAAAAACGTCATTTTATCACCAAATACTTTATTAAATTTTAATCGATGGTCATGTTCACAGTCACCTCAACAAATGATTTTTTTTAGTTTTTTGAACATATCCATAAACCTTTACCTTTTTTCATCAAAATTAACCTACCTTTCTCACTTTCTAATTCATATTTATGGTGATTCCTCTCAAATATATTTCTCAGCTTCTTTTAATTTTTCATAAATTCCTATTAATTATTGTTCTTCTATCTCAGCCTAATCATCATTATTTATTCCAAATTTTTAAACAGTCTTATGTTTTTTATTTCGACTTATTTGGGTGATGGAAATGAGAACATCATGTCTATTAATTTTAATTTCTCTAATTATAGCTCCTTTTAGACTCTACATTAGTTGTTTAGAAATCTTTCTAAGTATAATTTCAAAATTCTATAGTTCCGCTCATTGATTTTGTTACTCATCTCATAATTATTGAATAAAATAACATTTTTCTTTCGAGTGGGATGTCAAATGATTTAGTGAATCTCCTATAGTTTTCATGAATCATTCTAGGGTATCCTCTAGTGATTATACTTGACATTAAAATGGTATCTATTAGTTCTAATATTGAAGACCATACTATCATGGATAAAATCCTCACCCTTGTCCTTGATTCTGAGTTTGTGGATACTATGGCCTCCATCCCTACACAAAATTTTAACAATTATAATCTAAATAATTAACTTCATCACAAATCATACCTTGGGGAAATTATTGGACATTATCAAATCTATTTTCATTGACAATTCATTCATTTGTGTGGAAACCCAACTATTTTCCACCATGTGATCTCCTTGTACTTTACCTCTATTTAGTTTTCATTAAAATAAATTGTGGAAAAATTATTCCTAAAACTCATTGATATCTTTTGATTAATTTCACATAATAAATACTCTAAAAAATCAATTAAAATTGAGTGATTTTGAAATGATAATCCCTTGTAAAGGTTTTGGATTTGAAACCATGTTTTGATGCCATAGTGGGGATGTTTCCTAACCAAAATTATAATTCTTTCGCATTCGCTAAATAAATATTTTTAATTATTTGTTAAAAAATTAATCTTCTCACAAATATACATATAAGTTTTTAGCATATAAAACCCCTTGTCAAATAATTTCTTACCAGATCCTCCCAATCTATGATTGGGTCTAGGGATAGAGTTAGAATCCACTCCCAAGCATTTTACTTGAGGTAGAATTGAAGGATATGTAATCTTTTAGGGTAACTTGTTACTTTTATGAATTGGAATGCGTCAAAAAATTCTCAAAATATCCAAAAATTATAATTTGGGTTTGTATAAGGTATCTTATAGAATCGAATGTAGTTTGTGATAATTTGTATGATAGTGATCTTGATCTCAAATTTTTGAGTAGCAACTTGAGGTATGAGGATACTCAGATTAATCCAAACATTCAATGGTCTTCCATATATTATTTAATATATTACCTAGGGTTCCATTCTTATAGATATTGGTGTACTTTATATCCATATTATTATAATGGATCTCATTAATCCATGTTATGTAATGAACTAAACATTTCTAGATGAAATCCCATTTTTAAATGAGTAAATTCATTATAATGTAATGAAATTATATAAAACACAATCACTAATTTTTTTATTTTTGGACAGTTATATAGTATATCAAATTTAAAAAACATTTAAGAAACACAACCATCAATAATATATACATTTTAAAATGAAAATTATGATTAGTATATTAAGGGATACGATATAGTCTAATTAAAACATCTGAAAGAAGTGATGTCTTCAACTCGTAGGATCATACCGTATGAAGCCTAATTATCATAGATTATATGGGAGATAAAAGCATTGGAATTTTATATTTTCTAATACCAAACCAAGATTTAACAACTAAAGCGTGAGTGAAACTATTAATGGTATTATTTCATGCTCATCGAGATCACGTTCCAAACCATGTTCTCCGAACCAACCTAAAATAATCACACCATAATACAATTTACCCTTACAAAATTTACTCTTGTAAGAAAGGTTTGTGTATATAGACAATAACAATATGTATTTTTATACTTTATTTTAATAAAATAATGATCATATTTATTATTTTTTATTATTTCTTTGGAGATGAATTGATACTGAGTTTGCTAAAAAGTATATTTTGATACGATGAAACACAAATTTTATTTTTGGGAAGTATATTGTTTCAATAAAGACATTCATTTCGATGAATTCATGACATTTTAAAATATTATTATTAAATAATATGTATTATAAATAAGTGATAATATAATTTTACGAATTCAAATAAAATATTTATAATAGATAGAAATCTATTGTTGTCAAAAAACAAGTATTTTAAATAAATGTGGAATTTTTATTTAATATATTAAATTCCCATATTTAGAAACCTATGTTGATAAGGATGATAAAATTACCCAATGGTAAATTTTTAAAAAAATTCAAAGATAATCGAATTTTTTGGCCAAAATTGAATATGATATAAATATACTATTTGTATTAGGACATCATAAAAGCCAAAAAAGTGATATAATAATTAATAAAAAGAGTATCCACAAAAAAAATCATGTTTTCCCTTTAAAATTATTAGTTTATTATTTTATTTTATTAAATTTACAAACCCTTTATGAATCCTAAAAACGAATATTATATTTTAATGTTTTGAAATCATTCATTTACAATCATAAGACAATCACACATAACCAAGGGTATTATTTTAATGATTTAATATCACAACCTTATTAAATAATTAAATACACTCCTATTTGGTAGAAAACATTTGAAAGGAATGATATAGGTTATGGTTTGGATTAATTTATCACAAAGAGTCCCAAAACTAGGTTTATAAGTTATAAAATAATTCTCCATGCCTTTTATATATAATAAAAAACATCACATTTATATTCACTACAAACCCTTAGATAATAAATTTACTCTACCATGAACTCATTAGATACCTCCTAATGTGACCCTTATCTTTGAATAATCTCCTCCCAACATTTTAGAAGTTCCCTCTCATTATAAGGGATCCACTCATTCTCCTATGTATTTAAGAACCTTTTTTATATTATGCCTTTTTATTTCCAATTTTTCATTTAGTTATATGTTTTTACAAATACATTTTACTATACTTATGGTACTCATGTGATGACATACCCCTTTCACTCTCATTCACCCCTTCTATAAATGTTAATGAACACCTATTAAGCCGCCAAACATTTGTGTAGTGAATATTCATCCTCATTTCTATACTAGGGTATTCTCGTAGTTATACCTATATTTCATTAGTTTTGGATTTCCGTGTATTTAATGCTCACTCCATAATTATGGGGATAATAGTGATGAAAGGAATCCTTATTTTGTGAAATCTATGTGGCACACTTATTCATGTACATGACATGAAAGTGATGGGTGGGCCTGAAATTATATTGCCCTTTGATGCACTGGATAATGTTTTTATCTCATAATATTCCATGTCTGGTGCATGTTTGGTTATAATAATCACATTATGTTATGCTTTCATAGTGTTTATCCATAACTTATGTTTATGATGTCATTTTTTATGTCATTTCCACATTCCTGGGTTTCCTCCATGTTATCATCTTATATCATGTGTAGATATCCATGATCACAATTATAACCCCTTTAATGTTTTGTTAATACACTTATTTAATAACATTTAATATTTTCATCATGTTATTCTTTGATTATTCCCTTACTCATCTTTATAGATTAGCACTTTCTTGTGCATTTATCTAGGTTATCCCCTACAGTTTTAGAGGAATCCTATTAATTTAAGCGAATCTTATAAAGTTTTGATTATGTAATTTTATTTTTCTTTAAATTTTTAATTATATGTTCCTAATTACCCAAAAAAACTAGGCCTCACATTAATCTTTGGTTCTATTAAGTGTATCATTTTACAATAAATCATAAAATATTGTTTACTAAAGATATGGGTTTTAATACTTGGTATTACAAGAATTTCAATTTATTTTTATGTATTAGGATTAGAAAACTCTATTTAAAGTCATAGGGATAAGGCTGAACATAATAAAACACCACCAAATTTTGTTAATGCTTAGATTAAGTGGTTTCTAACAAAATAAATCTTTTTTGGATACTACAAGTGTATGTGACTCTGAAACAATTTTACCTAGGGGTAATAGCCCTAAAAAGGGTTAATTAATCTAGAATTAATCATAACCAAGTGCATGAAAATGGTCCTTGATGAACACCTTGTCGAACAGTCTCTGGGCATATGCTTTGGTAAATTACCAAGCTCTTTATGAACCATTTTGAAGGGAACCAAATTCAAATAATATTTATATTATGAAATTAATGAAGATAACTATGATTAAAATATAGAAATCTATAGATTAAAGAATATATATCAGTTATGAGTTATCTCATTAATGTTCATCGCTTACCATTTATGTGTTTAATAGTTTAAAACTACCAATCACTTATTTTTCATTGTTTTCTAGTCAATGGTTTTAATTATGAGAAAAATAGTCAACAACCAATATGATAATGACTGAAATGAGATACCCCACCTGACAAGAGAAGGATTCAGGATAATCTTAAATGTACATTCCCAATAAACTCATCTTTTTAACTAAAACATAAATCAACTATAATGCACAAATCCCCCTAAAGAATTTTTTTTCAATTGATACCCTTATGAGAAAAGGCCACTGACTTTCATTAGATATTATGATCCATTAATCAGAGAAAAATTGATCAAATCCATTGAAATGATAAAGTCCATAATTCAATGTGCTAAAAAATATAAATTCATATTGATTTTTTATCACATAGAACAAAAATATGATAAATAGAAGAAATTTGGAAAAAATTATTAAGCCTGATTAGGTGATCAGTGTGATGGAGTGAAAGGAATTTTTAAATTGTTTTTCAAAAAAATAGTTTCCTCCCACTCTCCAACTTATAATTGAGAGGGATTTCCTATGGCACAAGAAAAAGGATGATGAATCCATTGAGATATATAAAGTAAACATCCTAATACTTGTGTTATATTCATTTGGATTTATCATCTCCTTATAAATTTCTATTGATCACTTATTTAGTATGAAATATTTGAGTCTAAAAAAATATTTGGAAATTCAAGAATTTGATAGATAAATATATTAATGTTGAAATTGAAACAACCAAAATTAATTGTAACCATGTAATATAATCTCTTTGTCATTATATATTTAATCAAGAAGATTGAAAATATTGTATCATCAATCTATGTGATTAATTTATCTTTCATTGAAAATATAAAATGAACTTATCAATGCCACACCATGTCCATATATTTTATAATATATTAATATTTCAATCGAAGGGCTAAAGATATCAACTTCATTAAATCATATGGAAAAATCCTTTCTTGAATTATTTAGTAGTCTGTACCACTCATGCTTCACCAGATGTATTCTACCTCTCTATGATCATATTTCAATACAGTTTTCATCAATACATCATAGTATAAGACTAATGATCTGCATTAATAGTATTACAAAAGTCTAGGTATCCTGAATAATTTTTTCAAAAAATAATTTCTAATGACGTGTAATCATGTAGAATTGTTACATATGAATATTTCCTCATAATATTATGTTTTGAGATTACAAAGTGTGTGCTTCATAAGATGACATATCATATTATTATGGGTGTCAATTACATAATAGTCAAATATATAATGTGTCCCTTTATATAATTTTTTCTTAAACTTGGGGCTTATGTTTAATATCATCTCCATAGAACTTAAATGTTATCATCAGAGAGGTGAACTACTATGACCATTTCAATGTGAAATACATCATAGGTCATTATCACTAAAATGTAATATTGAATAAAAATCAATGAATGATAATAAATTTATTAATATAATATTCATTTCACATACAGGTGATCTAAATTAAATCTTAGTTGGTTTTATGGAACCAACTCTAACAAGAACCACCCAAAGGGAGTGGGTCATGGATTTCATCCATTGTAGCGTAAAAGTTGGATCCATTATTTAAATTCATTATATAACCTCTTTTGGACTCTTTTGCATTTAAAAAAATTGTGGGTAAGATTTGTATCCATTTATGAATTTTGTTCATAATATTTGATTTTGAATGTTATCAATTTAAAATGACCTTATATATTTACTGTTATGAACATTTAAAGATAGGCATTGATGGAGGATTTTTACAAAAATTAAACTTCTTTATAAAGATAGAGTTCATATATGTGACCTACTCCACATTTGTGCCAAACCTTAAACACTAAGTTTTATTAAAACCTCATGAAACCTAATTTATTCCCATGTAAATCATTCTATGGTGCCTCTCATACCACCTCACACACCAAAGTTACACATTCCTGGTCTCACTGACAAATACAGCTACACACACACCTAGAAAAAAGTCTCAAAATCACCCATATAGAACACCTAGGTGCCTGTAGAATTTATGAGATGTTATCTTCTATGTATGGGAAATCAGGATAGGGATTTACTATGAAAGGACCCCCATAGCCTCATTTTTTGTACCAGTGTTATAATACAGATAGATACCATGAAATATAGAGTATTAAATCACATTAACATACATAACCCTTACTACTACAAAACAATCCTTAAAGATCATTTTCCTTTATCAGCACTAGAAAAAAATGGTGATAAAGGTACCATTTGTCAGTACTAAAACAAATGCTGATAAATAATACATTTTATCAACAGATTTTTTAACTACAGATAAAAAGGAAACATTTATCAGTACCTTTTTTTAACACTAATAAAAGGCGTCCTTAATCAGTACTTTATGTTTCGAATTGATAAAAGACACCCTTTATCATCACTTTATTTTTAGCGTCTATAAAAGAATCCTTTATAATCAATTTTTTAGAGATGATAATAGTTTGAGTAAAATAAAATAATTAATAAATTAATAAATAAAAAAATTATTTATTAGAATAATATGAAATAAATTATTATTTAAATAATTATTGATAAAAAGGAATTAATTGATTATACTTTATATAAAATATATATAGTATATATTAAATATATAGATATATGTAAAATAAAAAGATAAAATTAAATAAAATTAAATCAATTGGGAAAAATATTAATCATTTTATTACATAAATAATTATTGATAATGTTAATAAATAGTATGTATTAAATGTGTAGATATATATGAATTTATGTAAATATTATTTATATATTAGACAATATGATTTATAATTTACATTAATTATTAATATATTTATTGAACAATTTTTTAAAATTAGAAAATAATATGAATTAAAAATATTGACTAATCGTATTGAGTAATGGACATAATTGAATGTCGTTTGATTTTCCAATTTAACATGGATCAAATGTATTATGATGATTTCACATATATATATAGTTAATTCATTTTTATATATATACACACACACACAAATATTTTTTTTTTGGGAATTCAATCAATTGATATATTTTATTCTATATGTATTTATTTATTATGTTTTCATATTTTTAATATGTATTAATATTAATAAATAATATATTCATTTTTTAACGATTTATATTAATCAAACATGTCAATATTTTCAATATTTTAATAAATTTTAATTAATCAATTTTACTCATTTTTAACTTGCACATACATAATATTAAGTATACATTAATAATGTTAAAAATGAATTTGTAAAAAATATTAATAAATAAATATATTTATAAATGTATATTTACTATTTTATACATTTATAATTATTAATAAGTAAATAATATTTTTTTAAAATAGATATTTAATTATAAATAAATAATTATAAACTAATAATAAATTTATTTAAATAATGAATAAATTTACTATATATATATAATTATATAGTTATATATAATGATATAAATATTATATTTTTGAAATTTATTTATATAATTATATATTCAAATAATTATAAAAATATAATTTTATAAAAATTATTATCATAAGTACTATAATTATATAAAATAATTATAATTTTTCAAATGTTTTTTTAAAAAGTATTATAAGTATTTATCATCATTTAATTACTACTGATAAGAGTAGAGATTTATCAGCGCTAAAAATTTAGAACATATAAATATTGATTGTATAAGCACTTTTTTCACTAATAAATCTCAATAATTATCATCACAAAAAACAATAATAAAGATTCATTTTATACGCACTTATTAACTTAGTACTTATAAAAGGTATCATTATCATCACTTTTTTGAAATGATTATAAAAGTGTAACGATCAATTTTAAGAACCATAATCTTCCTAAACCATTTCATAATATCTAATTCTCTCCATGAAAAATTCCTACTACCAGTGATCCTTGTTTTCAAATACGATCTTCAATCTAGGATAGAATCATGGTTACAACTTTTCCATGGATTAAATCCTAGGCTCGACCGATTCAAGGGTTTAACAGAACCAATTCATGGGTTGAAATATAGGTTTTTCGATATCTCTAATTTGATTAATTTGTCCACTAAAACTCTTAAACCTGACATATGTGTATCCCAACAAGTCCAGTTGCGCTATCATAAAATAAAAAACCCCAAAATTCACTATTTTTTAGATATATTGATGTATCGTCTTCCTTGAAAGCATGTGGTTCTCCGTGTGTCAATATTGGTACCATACGACTTGAAATATATCATACCCAATGTTGGGTCATGTATTTATAAGTTATAATATGTTCCTAATACATATATTCCATGACATATACCTCTTTACAATTTTCAAGTTTTGAAAAAATCATCCATATAGCAGTCAATTTTGTCAGTGGATTGGAATATTCCATTTCAAATCACTTGGGAACATATTTTAAATATTTTAATTCTGAAATAATGGTCTATGATTACATTTATTTTCCTATAAACCAAGTAAAAATTTTCACCAATCATAGAAATCTCGATATCATGCCTCATATGATCCATAAATAAATTTACATTGTGTTATTTTCAATTATAGAATATTATGTCATTGATATATATGAGTACCAACATCCTTTGATCATTATCATCCTTTATGTATAGGGTCTAGTCAACTCTACCTCACTAAAAAACAAGATTTCTTATGTATTGGCCTATCCTAAAATTCCATGTGCCCAGATATTTATTTATCTTATAAAAAGAGTTATTTAAGTGTTACAACTTTCTTTTATTTTTATCCATAATAAACCCATCTGGTTTCGAAATGTATTCCCCCCCCCCTTAAGAAATATATTGAGGAACAAATATTTGAAATCCATTTGGTATTCTTCTAACTATATTTTCACTAAAATAGCCAATAAAATTATAATATTTTTCAACCAAGATGTGGGAGTAAATTTTTCATAAATATAAATTCCTTTAAACTAGGAGTTCCCCTACCACACTATCCATTCATTATTTTGAGTCACTTTTTTATAGTCAATGAGTTTATTACTGAACACCAACTTGGTTCTGATAACATTTTTTTCTTCTAGCCTTTGAAAATTTTCCCATGTCACATTGTTCTTATTTGGATCTAGCTTCTCATCCATTGGTTTGATCCAATTTTCATCCATGTCATAATATCCAAATGAATTAGGATTTACATGATAAAAAGGATGTTTTTATATAATCTTACTCCTTTGAGTTTTCAACGAAACTTTTCAATCACCAATCACATTCTATTCATTGATCTCTTCCTTGCTTGTATTTATTTCAGTTAATAAAAATATAGAAATATTTGAAATGATAACACACTCATTAATACTTTTAAAAATCACTTCATTTATTTCATCAAATGTCTAATAAACACTATATATGTTTTACTATAATCCATCTAAAAACATACCATTATTTAACATTTCATTTTGGTTCCACCCTTAGGAATATCTGATTAAAATCCATGTAATTCTCACAAATGGGAGAAATTACACCTTTTATAGTAAAAAATAGAATATAACTATCATCCTCATTAGTTTAATCTTCTGAATATTTGTTCTTCCAATTTGTCTTTTGGGACACATCCCCCATAACTTTTAGGTTTCTTGAACTACTCTGAGCACTAGTCATCATATGGATGACTACTTCTTTGGGTATTTCAAGAAATATAAGTGCATGTCCACAAGAGAAGGAGGATGAGTTTCAGGAAAAAAAAATTTATGATAACTATTTGAAAGATGAGCTGATGTGGATGAAAATGACTATAACTTTCACCTTTGGATGAATTCTAAGGATAAAACCTACCAAAAAAGAGTTTTTTCTTAAATTCAATTACCCATTTTATAAAAATCATATAGAAATTATTTGAAACAATAAAATATTGATTTTACCTTATTAGAATTGTATATAACATTCAGCATTGAAAATGAACATCTTCTGTGTATTTATTTAGTTACTGTAAAACATGGATATTTTATGAACCCAATAAGATGTATTTACATTCTCTCAGATGATTCAAATATTTAATTGATTGTATATTATTTTCACATCATCCTCCTTACACATTGATTTATTGTTTAATGTGATCTATTGTTGTTTTAATCATCATTCTTGTTTTACCATCAACCTATCCCTGTCGTCAACAATGTTTTCACAAAAAAATCATTATACATATAATTAATATATTGTTTCATATTTATGTTGTATTTTTTTAATATTCCTCATATAGTAATCGTTTTCTTATACAGTTGGATTATTTTTATCAAGTTTGGGTGGTTTGATTGATGCTTATTATGCTTGTGATGGATTGTACATTGAGCCTAAAACTGAGATAATTTAAAAAAGGAAATGTGTTAAAAATATATACAACCATCTAGAAAAAGGTAGATTTTTACTAATTTAATTAATTTTTTCATAATTTTATCTAGTATTTTTAGGTTAATTATCATTCCATTTTTATTTAATTCTTATTTAGTCATCTTCAATGAAATTTTGGAATTTCATATTTTTTTATCAACTATCTACAACAATCCACAAAAGGGATAATATGATTCTTTCTACCAATGTAACCATGTTTTCCATTTTCATTTGCTTTCATTGTCGAGTTACCAACACAGAATATTGATTCAATTTTGTTAGTTGAAAAACTTTCCTCATTTTTGAAATTTCAAAGAGTATAAGAAGCTCATGTTCCCATTTTGGTGACTTCTTCTGTTATAATAGGCATGTGAGCTTCCTCTACTCTTCTAAATATCAATAGCGAGAAAGGTTTTGTGGTTAAGAACATCAATTCAATAGGAATTTTTGTTAGTTAAACATGGTAAGAAAATGAAAACATAGTTACATTGGTAGTTAGGATTGTTTTGAGACTTTCAAAGGTGTAGGAATTAACCAAACCTTAATCTGACACGTGGTGTGACCGGTATGAATCCACGTGCTTATTTCTATTTAAACATGACATTATTTTTTGTAAAAAAGAAAAATTATATACTAAAAAATGAGAAATCATATTATGATTATTTTTCAAAATTTAGGGAAATTATCCATAAGTCATTTGGGACATGTAGGTACAGTTGTACCTCAATTCAATGAATAGTGTGATAGTTATAACTAAATGTTTTCATTATCAGTTTAAAATCGATAGTTTAGTGGAAAAAAATTCACTCATTTTTTTAAAAGGATAGGGTCGAAGCCTCATTTATTATTAAAGCAAAGCAAAGACCGCTTTAACTATGTAGAGGGAGACCCATTACATAGCCTAAAATCCCAGGGGTAATTTAGCCCATTACATGGCTCGTAAGCCCTATTTTTGGCCCAAGGCCCATTCTGTGAATAGTACTGTTGCAGTACTTGCCACTGCTATAATACTGCACAGTACCCACCGCCGCTACAGTTTCCACCACTACTACAGTACCCCTGCCACCACTACAGTGCCCACCGTTGCTACAGTCCTGCCGCTGCTACAGTACGCTATAGTACTGCTACATTACCTATGCCCAATGCGTTTTGAACCCCCATTTTTCTTGTAGATTTGAGGGGTGCTTACCACTAAGTCAAATGAGTTTTTTGTAAAAAAAAGTGACATAATAAAAACCAAGAAAAATAATTTATATATATTATATAATTTATTAAAATAATCCATAATTCATTTGAGATTTTCATGAATCATCTGTACATTAATATGATGCTTGATGTGACCAATATGACTCTATATTCAACTTTTTATTTAAAAATTACATTATTTTTAGTAGTAAAGAAAAATAAACTATTGAAAACTAATAAAATGCATTAATATTGTTTTGATACATTAGGGAAACAATCTATAAGTCGTTTTTTATGTGTAGGAACCAGCCTCACCTCAATATGATACATGATATTCCTCATACAATCTAATTTTTCTGTTATCTGTTTAAAATCAATAGTTTAGTTCAAAAAAATTCACTCATAGAAAACCAATAAAACACACTTGTATTTTATTTATTATTTAATAAAATTATTCATAATTCATTTTTTGATGTGTATGAATCAGTATCAAACCAAACCTTTGCATGATATTATCAGAATGAGTAAAAGTGTGTGTTTCTAGTCTAAAATGACATTTTAGTAAAAAATAAAAGGGACATACTCAAAACTGATTAAATTCATTTAGATTGTTTTGGTGCATTATTAAAATGATCCATAACCCATTTGGTATCTATAGGGATTATTCTCACGTCAATCTGACACATGATATGACCGATATGACTCCAAGTGTGTCTTTTTATTTTTAATTGACACCAATTTTAGTAGAAAGGAAAACTCACATACTCAAAACTGATAAAACACATTCAGATTAATTTTTATACTTCATGAAAATTATCCATAAGTTATTTTTAATGCATAGGAATCAGACTCACCTCGATCCAAGGAACAGTCTAACTGGTATGACTCCAAGTGTTTCTTTTTATTTAAATTTGTCATCAATTTTAGTAAAAAATATAAGTTACCTACAAAAAATGGAGAGACCACATTATGATTGTTTGTATAATTTAGGGAATCTATACATAAGCCATTTTTTATGTTTATTAATCAACCACACCTCAATCCGATACATGATGTGCTCGATATGACTTAGTGTGTTTGTTATCTGTTTAAAATCAAAGATTTACTTCAAAATATGTCACTCAATAAAAACAAATAAAACACACTGATATTATCTTGATAATTTCTAAAATTGATTCATAAATCATATGTGATGTGAAAGAATCAGTCTCAAGTGATACTGATACACAATGTTATCAGAATGCTTCAAAGTTTGTGTTTCCAGTTTAGAATGACAATTTAGTAAAAAAGACAAGTGACATGCTCAAAACTGAGTATATGAATTTTTATTATTTAGATACTCTATTAAAATTATTCATAAACCATTTGGTACATTCAAGAATTATCCTCACCTAAATATAACACATGGTGTGACCAATATAACTCCTAGTGCATCTTTTATTTAAAATTGACATCAATTTTAGTAAAAATGACAACTAACCTACTAAAAAATAAGAAAAGGAGTTCATATTATTTTAAAATAATTTAAGTAAATAAAAACTATATCATTTTTGATATGTAGGAATCATCCTCAATTCAATATGATACATGATGTTCTTGTTATGACTCAATGTGTCTATTATCATTTATAAATCAACTATTTAGTTAAAAAAATATCACTCACTAAAAACTAAGCAACTACTCTTGGATTTTTTTTTATAATTTAGAAAATTTAATAATAAGTATTTATTTTGATGTGTAGTAATCAGCCTCATTTCCAACTAATATATGATGTGATCAATATGATTCATAGTGCATGTTTCTAGTTTATAATGACATTTTAGTTAAAAAGACAAGTGATGTTCTCCAAACCAAGTAGACACATTTGGATTGTTTACATAATTTATTAAAATGATCCATAATCCATTTTGGATGTCTATGAATTAGTATAACCTTAATATGATTCATGGTGTGACCGACATGATTCAAAGTGAATTTTTTTTATTTAAAACCGACATTAAATTTAGTAAAAACAGAAAATATCCTACTCAAAACTGGGAAAACATGTTCTGGTTGTTTTGAAACATTAGGAAAATGTTCCAAAAGTTATTTTTGAAATTTAGGAATCATCCACACCTCAATCTGATACATGATATTTCTAGTAGGACTCAATGTGTGTGTTATCAGTTTAAAATAAACATTTTAGTTCAAAAATGGTAACTCACTAAAAATTTTAGAAAACATGCTTGAATTATCTATATAATTTCAGAAAGCAATAACTAATTAATTTTTAACATGTATGAATCAGTATCTTATCAATCCAACACATGATATGACAAGTATGAGTCAATGTGTGGGTTTCCAGTTTAAAATTACATTTCATTAAAAAAATAAAAGTGACGTACTCAAAACCAAGAAAAACATTCAAATTGTTTTGATACTTTCAAAAAATAATCCATTAGTCTTTTCAGACGTGTAAGAATTAGTCATACCATAATCCAATGGATGATGTAACTGGTATGACTCCAAGTTCATCTTTTCAATATATAAGTATCATTTGTTTTAAAATGAACATCACATTTCCAAAACTGATAAAATGAGCATAGATAGTTTTCTCATAATTATATCTTCAATTTTTAATTAATTTCCTTATAATTTTTATTTTATACTTATTTAGTAATTTTTCATAGAGATAATTATTGAAAATGAACAAGATATCTTTGAGGTGGAAGAATCAAATGTAACTCAATCTGATACATAGAGTTCCTTGTATGACTCAAGGTTTAGTTTAAATTTAACACTTTATGTTAATTTATTTCTTCATATTATTACTAACATAAGAATTATTTTCGTATAAAAGTGTTTTTTTCTTGAGCATGGGTTAGGATCAAAAGACACGAGAAGTCTGTTGTTTTTCAATTTATTTAATAACTTGTGCTTATGTAATAATATTATCCCATGTTTTAAATTTCTATAATAAAGTGTTTTTATAGATTTTTTTTAAACTTTATTTCATTAAAATTTTATATTTTTACTTTATTTTTCTAATTTTTTGGTGTTTTTAGTGTTGTGGTGTTCTCTTACAACACACTACACTCATGATGTAGTTTTCTATTACAACGCACTACAGTATGCCCATTTATGAGTGATTCTATAAAAATTTTAAAGGATACCTTTATCAGTGCTTCTATAACATGTGATAAAGGAACCCTTTATGTGCACATTTTTATCACTGATAAAAGTCTAGGGAATTTAATATCTATCTAGTAGTTAGTTCTTATCTAGATCCGATAAAGGACATTTTTAGATCTATTAAAGGAATATTTTTTATTATTACCTCCATCAGGTGAGTTTTGAATCAAAACCTATGGAGAGGTGATATAAAATTACATTTCCAAACCCTCCTAATTAAAATCATTCCAAAATATCTAGAGCACCTAGGTTCCAAAAATCGGTTGATCTAAAAATACTGGAACCCAGATCTTATAGGCACTAAATGACATGTTCATACAACCACCTCATCACCCATTCACCAACATGGTCTCTCATTCAGGCAGGCACCCCGTTCAAATATACACATATCCATCAATGTAACTCATGAAGACCCATTTTCCCATACACCAACCAAGGTGATAATTTATCCAAGACTCTCATTCAGGTAGCACTTTTTCAAATTCAGGTTCCTCATCTCCCATAGGTCTATACTAAAAAGGGATCCTCCCATGCACCCCACTTATCCCAAATTTTTTTACAGTTACACTATGAACATTCTATTTTGAGGTATCCATGATTTGGGTCCTGATACCTATGAACCCCACCTTGACTTGAAATGCTCCCATTGGTTTCCTTATATGACTTAAATGAAGATTATCCTTTTCATTTTCCTATATTCCTTTTCTCTGTTTCATTATATTTATTTAGTTAAGATTCTCCACTAGGTTTCCTCATATGCATTGAGTTGTGATACTCTTCTTAGTTCCCTTATATCCTATGAGTCAGGATTATCCTCTTGGTTTCATCATATACTTTGTTTTCAGAATATAATATTGGTTTTTTCAAATTCTCTGTTTTAAAATACGGATTTCTTTTCCTAAAATTAATTCACATGTCTCATATATGAGGTCAATCCAGAATGGTTTTCCTTAGCGTAAGTCACACACTAAACCATAGTTTGATAGGTTTTAAGGATAATATTCCCTAAAAAATTTATATGAGATGCAATAATTTTCATTATATATTGATTTTTGATATAGTAAGTCATTAAAACATGCATCTCAACTATTTAATTTTATGGTATGATTGGGTAAAATCTTAAGGAATGGTTAATCAAATTTCCATGAAAGTTGTACAATATGAATGACCTTAATAATTAAAAAAGGTGCAGTTGTATGAAACTACATTTTATAGACTGGGAGTTTGAATAATAATAGTTTTTTTGGACATTATAGATAGTAATAGGGGTGAAATTATATTTAAAAATTAATGTGATGAATGAAAATGGTAATTTTAAAATAAAATGATTATGAAATGATAAAGATATGAAATCTGTTAAGCAATAAATGATAAATTTGATTCATATAAGAAATTAAATATCAATGTATATTAAGTGATTAAGAATATAATAAAAGGAGGTTAATTGAATTTCGGAAATTTAAACATATCATGAATAATGATGCAATACATAAAAGAAATGAGAGAGAGAACGTAATTTGATAATGAGTTCCGAAAAATCAAAAAATGTGCCCCTATGTCTCCACCCATAAAATTGATAGATATATATATTATTATAAATACCCTTATATTTAATGGAAACCCATGAAACAAATTGTATTTGTATAAATGGAAACATAAGAACCAACTTAAATTCATTTTTATGGAAACCCAAGAACAAAATTCCATTGGTTTTAATGGAAACCTAAGAACCAACTACCCATAACTTTTGACAGAGATAACAAGAAACCAAAGGTAAAAGTTTGGATGAGAAAGTTGATATGTATGGTGGAAATACATTAAAAGATTAGTATTATATCTCTCTTTTAGGATGGAAATAGTTTTAGAGAGTGAGAAATAGAGACATAATGGTGAGAGTTGTTGAGATTTTTGAAAGAAGAAGGGCCCTTTTAGAGGAGGTATTGAAGAATACTATAGATTTAGAGTAGATGAATCATTTTTATTCTGATGTAATTGTTAGATGATATCTAAGCCTACCAATGACTCTATTTATAGATGGAATGGGATATGGATATGTCTTGTTTGAGCTGTAGCATTATTGATCCAATCAAAGCCTTTATTGACCACCATAAATGCATTCTCAAACTAGTAGTTCTCACTCCACTAGATACCTGATAGCCTTCATTGGCTAACTAGAGGAATATCTGGATATCACTAGTGATGGAATTCCCCCATCGGCTAGCTAGTGCTCCTCCACCATTTTTTCAGTGGACATCTGCTGGCTCTGGAAGATTTTATCCATGCCACTGGCTATCCATTGGCATTGAACCAGCCAGCTGATTCTACCTTATATATTCTACTACACGCATTGTCACCACCATATACATCCATTTGGTTATATTTATCTTCTAATTTCCTTCCAAGGACTTAAAATTTCTAAATAAAATTCATGAAAATCCTTAATATCTCTTCAATTTCATTAATATATTTATGTAATATCCTCATCATTCCATCATTCATTCCACTAAGAAAATAATTTAGTTGTTTTTTGACATAACTACAAAATATCAATAAAATAATTAGATACCTAAAAAAGTTCTTATGATCATTAAAACAAAATTAGATTGGAGGTACAATATTCTCCCCTTTTTTATGGTCACAAACACTTTTCATGAAATGATATGTTATGTGGAAAACAAGTGTGAAATAAGTATTTAAAAAAAATACAAGAGTGAAACATGTAAAAACTTAATTCATTGTACTCAATTGATATATTATGATATTTAACATGATCAAACTATTAACATTATATTAACTCACCAAGAAATGTCTACCCAGTTGTAAAAAAAAACATTTCCCCAATAATAAAAAACCCAAAACCTCTCCCCCATTGTGATTATAAAATATATAGCAAGGGAAAATATAAAAAAAATCATAAGAACTTAATTTCAGAAACTATTAAAATAATACCATCTAAATTTCAAGATAATAGTGAATCTCAAAATTTTAAAAAATATTTAAATATTTTCAAAAAAAAGAGAAATGGAAGGATTGAAAAATAGAAGAAAAACAAATATTAAAAATAGAAAAAAAATTAAGTCTTTTAATATTTTAAAAATATTAAAAAAAAATTAAATAAAGAGATAGGAAATTAATAAGTATGGTTAAAGAGGAAAAAAATAATGAGAATGAAAAATGATTCCCATATAGATCCATAAAAACTTTACTAGATAAGGTAAAAGTTAGGCACCCCCTAAATTGGTGATTTTAGTAAAGATCTCAATAGGTAAAAAGTTTATCAATAACATCGAGAGTTGAAAGAAAACATTTATTAAGAATTGAGATTATGATAGATTAATGAATATAAATTTAATAGCCCTACAAACTGTCTAAAAGAAAGTCTCATTTTCTACCCTTGATGGTCCTATAGTGTTATCCAATAACAATTGAAAAGGAAATACAATCCTGGGTCCACTTTGATTAGTTAATAATTAATCAAGAACCCAATTTTTTTTATTGAGAATTTATAGTAGAAATTTTAGAATAAAGATAAATACATTTGGGTGTTCCATATCTTGAATTTTTAAAATTTCAGTTATAAATTAAATTACTATATTTTAAAAAATATTTGAATATTTCATTTTCATAAACACCATTCACAAAAATATTGTTTTCAAAGAGCATTAATTATTTGAAAAATGAAAACCATAATTATTTATATTAACACATTTAGAACCAAGAATCATGTAAAAAAATCCTTAGTTAAATTTTGAATGTAAAATTTTGAGACCCTTGATTTCAAATTTGACTTCAACATTATTTTGGTTTTGTAATTTCTGGACTAAATCATATTTTTTTTGGAAATAAGATCCTTCTCATAAGAAATTTTTCTTTTTCATTATGCAATTGCTTGAATTTTCTATCATGTTTATTATATAAATAAAAAATTTGATGAAAATAATTTTTATGTCGATCATGGCTGTATTTTTTGTTTTCAAAACATAGGGGGTCAAATAAGAGGCAGATAAAGAATAAGAGGCCATAGAAGGTTCATAATTTAAATTGCTACTAACCTAAACCTCTTCCATAATAAATTTAGGACTTCAGTTACTTAGAGAGATTTGACTATAGGGGTCTTCACCATCACTACATATAGAGACTTTAAAGGATTTATTACTATTATTCTTGTATTTAAATCTCTTTCTATAGGTGGGAGATTCAATTATTATTTTACCATTTTTTAATCCATAATATTTTGAAAACTGACGCATGAAATTTATTTTTCTTTTCGGCATGCTAATATTATTTATTCCTCTGTTTCTTCACCTAATTGAATTGTTTTTAAATTTTTCCTCCATCATCAGTGTGACTTCTTGAAGAATTGTTATCTTTGATTTCATTAAAATCTATGTCTTTCTTTGTTTCCTTGGATTTTATTTCTTCTATTATCACTTTCTATTTCATGGTGATTTCAAATTCATGATCAATCCTATCAGCTCTTCAATCACCATATTTTTTATTTACATCACTTCTGGTATGGTAATGGAATTGAGATCCCAAGATATAAGTAAAATCCATCATATTTTCGTAAAAATGGTTTCTATAGAAAAATCATTACAGAGAGACTTTCTACAATTAAAAATATCATCAAATGTCATAAACATAATACTAATGGATTCATTATGATACATATAAATACATTCCAAATATTTTATAAATATATACAAGCTATTGTCTCTAACTTTATCCATGACTTTTGGTGTAACTTCCAATAATTTGTATAATTCATGGGCTATTTTATAAGAAGACATATGATTAAAATCATTTAATTCATGCCCAAATTGAATAGTCTTTATTAGTTTTCAATTAATTTTAAAAGAAGTAATATATTAAGGAGTCTATTTATATTTTGGTTCTTTGGTTGGTATATATTCATGCATAAATATTTTCCAGACAAGATAGCTTATTAAACTATGAAAAATTTTCATTCAATTTTTTCACGACCTGACCCAATGAGGGCCACCTGGCTAGTGATTAGCCAGTTTTTACTACCCCAAGACCACCTTAAATAGATAAGGGACTATATACCAGCATTGAGTTGGAAGAAAACATATATGGGGGGATTTTGATAAATGTGCCTCTACACACACACACACATCCATGCCCATACAATGATGATAAAGTAAAAAAATTGATATTATACATTCATGAATAACATATAAATCACATCATAGTACGACATAATGTACTAGAAATCGGTAAAAGGGTCCAAATAACCACCCATCCAAAATTGGAAAATAAAGTCTTACCTGCTTCGGAGTAGGGGACTATTGTCAACTACAACACTAAAATAATCCTTGATATATCTATCCCAAACAATGTTCCAACTACTCCTAGTCCTTGATGGAATCCGAAAAAAGTTTCATAGTCGATATAAGACATGAAACGTATAGGAATATCCCATGTATGGATGAGTATAACAATACCTAGTAGTTCTCCCCAAAATAACTAAACATAAAGCATCAAGAGTAGCTATCTCATCAATAATATCTATATCAAAAATATATGAGACATAATGATAGAAAAAATATCCCAAATATACTCATAAAATACTCTGAGTTATAACGGTGTAAAGAATTTCCAGGCATAGATCCACTGATGGATTCAAGGTAATTCTTTTTCCAAAAGAAACAATTCCCAAAACCATAATTCCTCTGACAACACTCATTATGAAGGACATTATCATCAGGTCTAACAAAAAAATCAAAGAGTAAATAGAGAGTATTTTTCTAGGAAACACACTACATTTGACTACTACCCCATAAAAATATTATATCTCGATACAGAGATATATGTCAATGCCTAGGTCTTGCTGGTGGGACACCATACCATACTAGAATTATCCTCCTATATAGGGTATCAATGCATGTGTATGTTTTGGTCACCCCAATTTTACAAACACTTCCTCAGGAGTCATAGAATAAATAAGTATTCCCAAAGCCTCTAGAAGGGATATATGCACAAAGACACTAAGGGATATGTAGTAAATGTGGAAAGAGTCAACTCAATATAGAATATGGGAACTCTCCCAAAATTCCCTAATCAATAGAAATATATATATGTATCATAATCCTATGATTACAATGTAATATTTCACTGAACCATCATAATAATTTACCAAGGGAACACACTCAATCGATAGTAGTTTAAGAAAGCTCATAGAAGTTCATAATGAAGAAGAAATAAGAAGAAGTAGGACTCTAACATATCCTTAAGAGAGTAAAAGGAGTGTCCCTAGGGGCACACGATGTGTCTCCCAAAACCCATAACTTCCCACATCCCATACTCACACGGCATGAAGTTTTTTACAGTTCACAATGTTTCCAAAGGGTACATGATGTTTAGATGTCTCCCTAACAATCGACATGTTGTCTTTTATTTATCTTGTATGTTGGGTCATTCCCATGTACTTATTCATGTCTGATTACATGGATTTTGAATTTTCTCTATCCAAACCATGTACTTACCACATATATGGAATGTGGGGCCACATTTCCATATAACTGTGTACTCCTTGTACATGTCGATCCGTCCAGAAAAGGGTCAAATGGAGTGTGAAAAATGTCACATAATGTGTGAAACTTCTTTTTTTTGGAATCCCTAGAACCACATAGAGGGGGCTACATGACAGCTATTAATAGGACAACATGAAGTTTAAGTGGGAATTTCAAATAAATTATGAACTCTTCACGCGTATTCACCTGAACCATCTACAAACACTAATTATTCTGAAAGACAAATCATGTGTAAAATATTTTGGGTGAAAAAACCCTCTATCCATCATTTTCAAGATTTTGGCCATAACCACACCTAGGTAAACGACCACTATCTTTCCTTATCATTTTTGTATTCTAAAAAAGTGAATTTGAACTTCTGATCCAATTGTGGATCTACTACCATTATTGTATACCGCATCCATGATATTAGATCTCCATCCCAAAACTATGGCAGTGATCCATTAAACTAAGAACCATATGATTAATTATCGATCACTAATTATTTTTCTAATTATAGGCCAAAATATAATTCTAATTATGAACACATGTAAAATGGGGAGAGAAAAATTCATAAAACACAAACATTAGTAATGGACCTCAGCCAATGTTTTTTTAACCATACTTCATTGTCATATGGAGACAAAAAAAGAGAAATAATCAAATAAAAACAATATAAATTCTTATAACATAGTGATATACTGAAATTACACAAATTAAATGATCTATATACAAATTAATTTTTTAGGTGATTAATTTAAGTTTTTTGTAGGTAAAACCAAATGGGATAAATCAACAGAAAAAAATATCCTTACTTGGATTTGGATCAATCAATGTTAAAGAATTATTGCATGTTTTTATTGTTGATGATATCCACAAGCTTCTTTGTCATCGGCAATACTTACAATACTCTAATATTGGACCCATGATATTGATTCCCACCAATATTCCCCATGATCTCCTCTCAATTATCAATTCTATAAGGATAACCCTTCCAAATGGTCATAAAAAATAATTATAGGGGATAATTTGGGTCACAATGAAAATTTAATAAATAAAATAAATTAAATATATTTATTTTATTATTTTCACCTATGATGGAATTTAACCAAATTCCCAACCTCGAAAAAGATTAAGTCAAGCCTATATTAAAACCCACATTTTGAACGCAACGGCTATCTCTGATTTCTGATCTGAGACTCTATTTGGGAGTGATTCAACTTTTTTGTAAAATATTCCACATGTGATATTAATATATTTAAAATTTTAATAATATAAATTTTTGGATCTTTGGGTATTAGTATCTCATGCCATATCAGTTAGATGTTTCGAACATATTCATAGAAATATTCCAAAGTCTTATATGATAAAAAATGAGTCACTACACTCTCACCAACATTAAGTATTTTTTCCTGAAAATAGAAAGCCTACTCGTGAAAGGGGACATTGAGCTCTCAACTTGGTTTCTCACTCTCATGAGCTCACTAGAAGGTTTCATGTGCTATAAAAAACCAACTCCCAAGGAAAAAACATACCCAGGAATGGTCATTCCCTACCTGTTCTCAACATCATCGGCTCCTTGAAAAATGAATATCTAGTCTCACATCCTAGCCTACCAAGATCAATATTTTACAATTATTTATTCACATACATCCTTTTTTGGGACACATGAAAAAAACAAGAAACTAAAACTATTTTGGTCACAATTTTTATTAGTACACAGCCTTGCTAATTGTGAAATAGAAGTACGAAAAATAAAGTTCATAAGAACCCTAGATAGAGCCTATCACCCTGGGTAAATCTCTAAAAGTCTAAAACTCCAAAGGAATTTTTAATTGGTTAGTAAATAACTGTTGATATTTCATTATGTTATCATCCAACCATGGATGGAATACTCCCTTTACAACCATACCTATCACTGAAACTAGGAAAAAAGTACTATAAACCATTGGATCCAACCATTATAATAGTGAAATAAAAGGTCCCTCAAACATGGAATCAAAATGTACATACACTAGTGGTAGAGTGGTAATAATTATAATATGTAAACTCTATTTATGGAGAATGATCCTCCCAACTATGGCCTAAAATTGACATGCAAACCTAGATCATGTTTACCATAACCTGAATGGTACACTTTAACTGGAAATCTAATTAAGGTAAGACACTATGCTCACTACAATTGAGTCCCAAAATGTATCAGGTATTGTCTCCCAAATCATGTAGTGGAAGTAATAATCACAATATACAATGATTTTTAACAGATTTATATGATGCTAGACTACATCCTATATGAACATGTGTCCCAAAATCTCTAAAAAGCTCTGTTAGTTATCACTCATAGAAAAAATATACAAAAAAAGTTTAACTTGAAAACATATTACAACTCCATTTAATTCCCAACCAAATTCTAGAGATACTAGTACATATTTACTTCCACTATATGTATGGGTAAGGGAAAACAACTACATCAACATGTCCTTTTGCAGCATGACTTGTGTTATCATCCAAACTTGAAAAAGTATGATATACTATCCACCTTCATAAAATCCATATAGAACATATCCAATGAATATCTATTCCCAAAAGATCTCATAATAAATGTCATTGGGTTGTACCTACTTGGCTTGCTGATGATGTTGAGGGGTAACAAATATCAACAGTAGTTAAACCTCATCATCCCCATGTGTCTCTTATACTTCAACTCAGCCTCTTTGGAACCACGGATATCATCTAAGAATACATATGTGAACTAATCCTTTAAGGGTTATGGATCTTGTCCATAAGTCTCAGGATTCTTCTATAGTTCACAAAACACCAATTAAACTGCTAGGTTATAATAATCATGTTAAAATATTAATATTTTAATAGTGTATCATTGATCATTTAATCTTTGTGTTTCATGTTCCATTTTCTATCAAACATGGTTATATTTTAAAATCTTAGGGTGAAACATTAACCATCCCTTCAATAAATTTTTACCTTGCAATTTTAGATTTTTTTTAATCAAGGGTTTTTCATTTGAAAATTCATTTTTTAAAAACCCACATCATTAAAATGATTAATAGAACTTAACCTTAAAAATAGGTAAAAGAAAATAAAAAACTCATCACAAAGCTAGTTTTCTAAATAGGAAAACATTACCAGGAATTATTATTTTTGACATAGAAAAAATTGATGCCCAAAATTTAATTGAGAGTTATAGAGAACGTGGTCACATGATAGTTAACGATCAAAAACCGTAAATCTGTTATGGGTTAAAATGAAATTGATTTCTCATTATGAAATGTAAATTGATAACATATTTCTTTCAAGTTAATTTTTCTTAAATCAAGGGTTTATTTTACAATCTATATAAATACCTCTATAAAATTAATTTACCCAATTTTTTTCTATTTCATATAGAAAATATCATCTTTTGGATGTTTGACAGTCCATTTCAACTCCATATCTTATGCTATAAGATGGATATTTGAGATGAGTTTTTTTATGTTCTAATAACATTTAATGAATCATAAAATTCATAAGTCAATCCATCAAACTCTAAATATTTACGAAAACCAAAACTATTATCATAGTTTATCCAATAAGATAAATCATACATTAACCTCATACAATAATATAAAAATTTAAACATAATATATTCCATAAGTATTTAACATTAATGCACCTCCAAAATATTACCAACAATATTCAATACCCAAAACTTTGATTAAACACTTACCCATAGAAAAAATAATGCAGTTCATAATTATAACACCTCAAGATTCTAAGGTACACTTCTCTGTGAATAATGTAATAGCGTGTGTTGTACGCAACATCGAGTTCTAACACACCACAACCAATCAAACTAGCCGTCATGAATAGTAATACCTACTTTTTGAAATTTTATAAATTTTATTTTTCAAAATGGACTTCATTTTTGGATTCGGAATATCGAAATTAGCCTAGGGTGAATTTTTGGTATTTTTCTGAAAAAACTTCATTTTTTGATGAATAGTGAAACTACTAAGTGGTAGTTAAAAAACTGAATTTTTCATAAAACTTAATTTTACCACTTCTGTGATTGGAATTTCAAAAATATGAGAGACCCAGTTAATATCAAGGAGTAAAATGTGGTTCATTGAGATGAAAATAATATTTGGATAATAGTAAATTTTACTTTTATTTACCACGGTTAAAAGTAAATAGGGTAATTAAGGGTAAAAATGATATTAATATTACCCTAACACATGTCCTAATTCTATTGGACAAGTGTATCTCGACCAAAAACAACCTTAGGAATAAAATATTATCATTTAGGTCCACTTGGATTAGATTAGGACATTTATTATTATTTAATTCAAAGAAGAGTAAAAAGAGTAAAAATCAAAGTTTATTTACTAAAACATTTTAATATAGGGTTATAAATAAGGTAAATTCGATTGTAAATATTAATTATAAATATAAAAATATTTCCTACATAATTATATTTTATTTATATTTTTTAGACAATAAATAATTTAATTTATTTATGACACAATTATGATGCAGTAATTACCATAATTGTGAAAAATTAAAATAATTGATATTATAAATACACAAATAAATATAATTTGAGACTTTTTATGAATTACACTAATTTTCTAGGTTAATATGACATTTTATGATTGACTTAATTAACTTTTTTAGAAGTAATAATTCTTTAATGAGTTTTAAAAAAATAAATTATTGAATAGTGTCAAAATTGACATAAAAGAGTTTTTAAAAGAAATATTATATTATTAATTGATATTAAATTCATAAAAATATAAGGTTCGCCAAATAGACTTATATCATGATATATGTATCATTAATGGACCACTTGGGGGTCTCTTGGATGTATATAGTAAGTTTATTAACCATATAATATAAAAATACAAAGAGACATTGTAAAAGTGAAACTAATTAACTAAGAGTTAAAACTAAAAGATAAGGTTAATATAATGACCCAAACCTGTCTAAATTCTATTGGTTGAGTGGTTTTAGACCCATCCCCACCTTAACCTTTAAATAATCAAATTTGGATCCATTTTAAACCGAATAGAAATTTATTATAAAATAATATTTCTAGCTTTTCCAAAGGTGCCCCTCACCCCTCTTATAAAAGGGCACTCCTCCTTCTCATTAATTCACACCTTCAAATCCATTTGGCTCGGCCAAACTCTGTCCAAATACTCTCTAAACTTCCCTAAATACAACCTAGCGGCCTTATTTTTATCATAAATCCAACCTAAGGAACCATTTTGATAAAATCAAAAGGAAGAACCCGAAGAAGAGGTAATGTTTTCACCACCCTTTTTCAAATTCATTTCTTCTTCCACTTCTTCTTTCTTTGTTTTACCATTATAAAATAATGAATCCAGTATCTACTATATACTTTAATATTATTATAAATATGTTACAACCATATTCAGTATTCTATCCATCCTTTGAATGACATGTCACCATACGTGCGTACGTACGGTTTACCGTCTCCACGTCGTGGTGTAATTGTTATTCAATATATTATTATTTGGATGGGTATAATAATGATTTTTAATTCATGTAAATAATAAATATAACATGATAATTATTATGTATATATGATATACCATCCAATTATATATTATTTTAATATCAAAAGAATTATATTGTCGCTCGTGCGTACGTACGGACTACCGTCTCCACGAACGCGATGAGATTCATTCTCCATCGTATCCATTCAAGTATAGTTATCATTTTATGATTAATAATAGTATTTAAGGATTTTATATCATTTTGGATATGAATAAGATACAACCTATCCATAACAAACACGGCTTATGTAACAAAACATATAAAAGAAAACGAGTAAGTTAACACCCGAAACGACGATAATTCTAAGATATTATTAACAAAGAAATGTTAAAAGATCATATATGATATCATATTAAAGTTTATGATTATTTAATAATTTAATAAAAATTATTTCACCATTATACAAGAGGTTAACCTACCCTCAACCAAGGAAAAGTACAAGGTAAGGGTTTATTTCTCAATCTCTTCATTATCCAAGGTTGTTTATACGTAATAATCTACTCGGACTTCTTTATCATCCACATCCATGTTTCTTAAAAATGTATTTCAAAACATTTTTACTATTTTCTAGAATATGGGTTAAAGTCATTTATATCCTTGTTTGAATTTTTATAAGAGGTTTATAAAGGAATCTTTCTGTCTTTTTCCAAACAAGGTGTTTTTTAACCTTTTCAACATAATTAAGGTAAGAATGTTTTTTTCAACTTATACGGAGGGTGCGGCTATTTTCAGCCGTTATAAAATCGTCAAAGCTTCCATTACAAGATTATAAGAATATTTTCAAAGTAAATTTTTTATTTTATAATTATGTGACTTTTAAATGATTTCAAAATGAATATTTTAAGAATTTGTGAAAGGTACTCTTTATCAAGATCATAATTCTAAATGTTTTAAAGATTTATCTTTCTAAATATTTTTAATTAATGTCCATGTTTTCAAAATGATTTTAAGGATTTATTTATATGGACATGAATGTTTTTAAATGATATTTCTTTTCAAAAGTTTTAAAGTGGTATGGGACACTTTGATTCAAAAATATCTTTTAAATTACTTCCTTTATAAATGTGTGACTTTTCAATGATTTCGAGAAAAGAGATATTTCTATCAAATAGTTTTGATTTCATCTATGTCAACATCCTTTGATGGATTTTAATCTTATTTAAAGTTGATTTATTATGATACAAAAAAAATTATTGTATTGAAGTTTTTGTGATATGTTTTACTGTGGATGTGTTATTTTTATACCATTCATGGTTTATGGAGAAAGTATTGACATTCCGTATGCTAGTTTTAATAAGAATGTTTATGTTATGTTTAAACCTTATCATATGGGAATGCATTGGACTTAGTAAGTGATGGGTGGGGCCCGCTATAGCTCCTCGATGCATCGTTAGGTCTCATGAGACAAACAAGTGTCTTGGAACAAGGCCTTGACAAAATCTTATTTGTAGTCTTGGCACAAGGCCTTCACTATGTGGTTATGATAGTCTAGCATTATGCATTCCATCATTATGAAAGTGGTTATTGATATTGCATGTGATTATTTGATTAGTAGAATATCCATGTGAATAAGTAAATTGAATTATTTTATTTTATTTTTTCCATACTATGTTGAAGTTCAATTTTAAAAGGCTTTTGTTTTAGTTATACATTGTCTTAAATGTTTATTCTTATTTATGAAAGTTTCCGCTATATTGTTATCCTTACTGGGCATTTGAGCTCACCCCTTTTCTATGTTTTATTTTTCCCAGGATGTGAAGAAGTAAATTATGTAGGAAATTTTTTTAGCTTTCTAATTAAAATTTAAAATCGAATTTACCTTATGTATAACCCTATATTAAAATGTTTTAGTAAATAAACTTTGATTTTAACTCTTTTAACTATTCTTTGAATTAAATAACAATAAATGTCCTAATCTAATCCAAGTGGACCTAAATGATAATATTTTATTCCTAAGGTTGTTTTTGGTCGAGATACACTTGTCCAATAGAATTAGGACATGTGTTAGGGTAATATTAATATCATTCTTACCCTTAATTACCCTATTTACTTTTAACCGTGATAAATAAAAGTAAAAAGTTACTATTCACCAAATTTTATTTTCATCTCAATGAACCAAATTTTGCTCCTTGATATTAACCGTGTCTCTCAGATTTTCGAAATTCCAATCACAGAAGCGGTAAAATTAAGTTTTAGGAAAAATTCAGTTTTTTAACTACCACTTAGTAGTTTCACTATTCATCAAAAAATGAAGTTTTTCAGAAAAATACCAAAAATTCACCCTAGGCTAATTTCGATATTATAAATCCAAAAATGAAGTCCATTTTGAAAAATAAAATTTATAAAATTTCAAAATGTAGGTATTACTATTCATGATTCCTTGTTTGATTGGTTGTGGTCTGTTAGAACTCGATGTTGCGTACAACACACGCTATTGAATTATTCAAAGAGAAGCATATCGTAGAAGCTTGGGGTGTTACATTCTCCCCTCCTTCAAATAATTTTGTCCTCGAAATTTCTAGAATAATACCGCATGAAAAGACTCGGGTGGTTCTTCATCATAAGTTCCTCGGGTTCCCACGTTGTCTCTTCCATCTTATGGTTTCTCCATAAGACTTTTACCAGACGAGTCATCCGGTTTCTCAGTACTTGTTCTCTCGTATCAAGAATCTTGACGGGTTCTTCGCAATAAGACAGATCGGGTTCCAATTCTAATTCCTTATAGGTGAGTACATGCGTTGGGTCAGGCATGTATTTTCTTAACAGAGATACATGGAACACATTGTGAACTTTGGAGAGACTTGGCGGAATTGCCAATCGGTAAGCTACAGCCCCAATTCATTCTAGAATTTCAAAAGGTCTGATGTACCTGGGACTCAATTTACCTTTCTTACCAAAATGTATGACTCCCTTCCATGGAGATACCTTCAGGAAAACATGATCACCGACTTGAAATTCCAAATCCTTCCTTCGATTATTGGCATAGCTCTTATGCCTAATTTGAGCTGCTTTGATGTGATTTTGGAATACCTTCACCTTTTCCATCGTTTCCTCCACCAGTTCTAGCCCTACAAGTTTTCTTTCACCAACGTCATCCCAACAGGTTGGTGTGCGACATCTCTCTCCGTATAACGCTTCATATGGTGCCATCTGAATACTCGAATGGAAGTTATTGTTATAGGAAAATTCTACCAGTGGTAAATATTGATCCCACATACCCTAAAAGTCAAGTGAGTAGGATCTCAACATGTCTTCTAAGGTTTGAATAGTTTGTTCTGATTGTCCATCTGTTTGAGGGTGGTAGGCAGTGCTCAAATGAAGTTCAGTATCCAAGGATTTCTGAAGAATTTTCTAGAATCTTGAAGTAAAACGGGGATCACGATCATAAACTATCGATAGGGGTACTCCATGAAGTCTCACGACTTCATCAATATATATTCTTTCTAGACGTTCCAGTGGTAGATCTTCTCTTATAGCAAGAAAATGTGCTGACTTGGTAATATGATCAACAATAATCCATATTACATCGTTCCTTCTAGGAGTCTTTGGTAGTCCCATGACAAAGTCCATCGTGATATTGTCCCATTTCCACAAAGGTATGGGAAGAGGTTGCAATACTCCACCAGGTTGTTGCCTTCCAGTTTTCACTTGTTGACAAACCAGACATCTTGACACAAAATTGGCAATCTCCCTCTCCATTTTGTCCCACCAAAAATGTTCCTTCAAATCTATATACATTTTGGTGCTCCTAGGGTGTATAGAGAAATTGGAACTATGATCATCATCCAGCAATTCCCTTTTTAGATCAGGTATATCAGGAACACAAAGTATCTTACAAAATTTCAAAATTCCATCTTCATACACAAAGTCTCTCAATCTCCCATCATTCACAGCTTTAATCTTCGTTTCAAATTCTTCATCATCGGTCTGAGAACTCTTAATCCTTTCTAGTAAATATGGTTTGGAAACCATTTGAAAAAGAATTTATGTTTCACCTTCCATGGTTATTCCCATGTCCATCTTCAATAGATCCATGAAAATTGGATCCCTTTCAATTCTCTTATTGTTCAAAACTCCATGATCTTTTCTGCTCAAAGAATCTTCCACCTTGTTTTCCTTCCCCATGTGGTAGTGTATTGTACAATCATAATCCTTGAGTAATTCAAGTCATCTCTGTTGCCTCATGTTGAGTTCTTTTTGTGAGAAAATATACTTCAAACTCTTATGATCAGTATAAATCTCACATTTTTCACCATAGAGGTAGTGCCTCCATATCTTCAAAGCAAAGATCACAGTTGCTAACTCGAGATCATGATTAGGATAGTTTTGTTCATGAATTTTCAACTGTCGTGATGTATAGGCAATAAACCTATCATTCTGCATAAGGACACAACCAAGTCCTTTCTTCGATGCATCACTATAAATAACAAACCCATCATTCCCCAATGGTAGAGTCAATATAGGAGCATTGACTAATCTTCTCTTCAGTTCTTCGAGACATTCTTCGCACTCTTTTGTCCAAACAAATTTAACCCCTTTACGTGTGAGCTTTGTTAATGGGTTAGCCAACCGGGGAAAATTCTGGATGAAACATCGATAATAACCTGCTAAACCAATAAAACTAAGTACCTCAGTTATACTCATCGGTGCAGGCCATTCTTGGATTTCCTTGGTCTTAGAAGGATCAACAGAGATTCCATCTTTAGAGACAATATGGCCAAGTAAAGAAATCTCCTGAAGCTAGAATTCACACTTGCTAAACTTCCCATACGATTCATGTCTTCTCAGAGTCTTCAAGATAATGCGCAAGTGATTTTCATGATCTTCGTAGCTTTTGGAGTATACCAAGATATCATCAATAAATACCACCAAAAATTCATCGAGATATTCCTTGAAAACTCTATTCATCAGATCCATGAATATAGATGGTACATTATTCAATCCAAAAGGCATTACTGTAAACTCATAATGCATGTACCTGGATCGAAATGCTGTCTTCGGAATGTCTTCCTTCTTCACACACAACTGATGGTATCCAGATCGAGGGTCAATCTTTGAAAAGTATTGAGCTTCATGTAGTTGGTCAAATAAATCATCAATGCGAGTTAGGGGATACTTGTTCTTTATTATTATAGCATTGATCTCCCTGTAGTCGATACATAACCTCATAGATCCATCTTTCTTTTTAACAAAAATAACAGGGGCTCCCCATGGAGAAACACTAGGGCGAATAAATCCCTTATTACTCAATTCCTCTAGTTGTTTCTTTAGTTCAACTAATTCTACAGTGGACATTCTATAAGGGGTCTTCGATATAGGCCTTGATCCAGGAATTAAATCAATGGAAAACTCAACTTCTAGTTCTGTAGGATGTCTAGGTAAATCTTCCGGAAACACATCTATATATTTTTTCACAATAAGTACATCCTCTATTTGAACATTCATTTCCTCACCCACATGCATGGAGATGGGACATTATTCAAATGAATGTCCTAATCGTTAGGGGAACTTACCTCAGAAAAGGCCAAGGGATCAAGGCCAAGCTTTTTCTATCACTACTGCTGAGGCAGAAGCTGCAATAGACATGGTGGAAGGTAATTTAATGGTTTCCTCAAGTTTAGAAAATTCATTATTTGATTTTGGATCATTGAATAGTTTCATATATTCCTAGTTTGCAAAGAAAATTAGATATTTACATTTTGATTTAATAATGGAGTTGTCAGTTAAAACTCCTAAGGTAAGTATCATTGCAACAATGTTTTGTGAATCAGTCCCCATTAGAGCACATAAATGTTCTTTATCCGCTGATATCATCATCATACCTATGATTGAGTTTGATATAATCCTCGGTATGGATTGGATTTTGGACCATGATGCAAAGATTTATTGTAAGAAGAAGGAGGTTACGATTTTTGATGATGGTGATAAGGAACACCTTATCTTTAGAGTAGAATCGTCACCACCTAATTTTTATCTAGATCCACCCCCAGTAGCTCAAATAAATTCAATTATTGGGGAGGAAGAGAATGAAATGACTATGGGTGAGGAAAGGAATTTTCAAATAAAGGATGTACCTATTGTGAAAGAATATGTAGATATGTTTCCGGAAGATTTACCTGGACATCCTCCAGAACGAGAAGTTGAGTTTTCCATTGATTTAATTCCTGAATCGAGGCCTATATCAAAGACCCCTTATAGAATGTCCACTGTAGAATTAGTTGAACTAAAGAAACAACTAGAGGAATTGAGTAATAAGGGATTTATTCGCCCTAGTGTTTCTCCATGGGGATCCCCTGTTCTTTTTGTTAAAAAGAAAGATGGATCTATGAGGTTATGTATCGACTATAGGGAGATCAATGCTATAATAATAAAGAAAAAGTATCCCCTACCTCGCATTGATGATTTATTTGACCAACTGCATGAAGCTCAATACTTTTCAAATATTGACCTTTGATCTGGATACCATCAGTTGTGTGTGAAGAAGGAATACATTCCGAAGACAGCATTTCTATCCAGGTACATGCATTACGAGTTTACAGTAATGCCTTTTGGATTGACAAATGCACCCTCTGTATTCATGGATCTGATGAATAGAGTTTTCAAGGAATATCTTGATGAATTTGTGGTGGTATTTATTTATGATATCTTGGTATACTCCAAAATCTACTAAGATCATAAAAATCACTT
The DNA here is from genome assembly GCA_963277665.1 of Viscum album. Classification (NCBI taxonomy): domain Eukaryota; kingdom Viridiplantae; phylum Streptophyta; class Magnoliopsida; order Santalales; family Viscaceae; genus Viscum; species Viscum album. Next base: position 414,899,832 of record OY728140.1, on the reverse strand, counting down.
GCGCATTATCCTAAAGACTCTGACAAGACATGAATTATATGGGAAATTTAGCAAGTGTGAATTCTGGATTCAGGAGATTTCTTTTTCTTGGCCATATTTTCTCTAAAGATAGAATCTATGTTGATCCTTATATGACCAAGGCAATCCAAGAATGGCCTGCACCTACGAGTATAACTGAGGTACGTAGTTTTATTGGTTTAACAGGTTATTATCGATGTTTCTTCCAGAATTTTGCCCGGTTGGCTAACCCATTAACAAAGCTCACACGTAAAGGGGTTAAATTTATTTGGACAAAAGAGTGTGAAGAATATTTCGAAGAACTGAAGAGAAGATTAGTCAATGATCCTATATTGACTCTACCATTGGGGAATGATGGGTTCGTTATTTATCGTGATGCATCAAAGAAAGGACTTGGTTTTGTCCTTATGCAGAATAATAGGGTTATTGCCTATGCATCACGACAGTTGAAAATTCAGGAACAAAACTATCCTACTCATGATCTTGATTTAGCAGCTGTGATCTTTTCTTTGAAGATGTGGAGGCACTACCTCTATGGTGAAAATGTGAGATTTATACTGATCACAAGAGTTTGAAGTATATTTTCTCACAAAAAGAACTCAACATGATGCAATATAGATGGCTTGAATTACTCAAGGATTATGATTGTACAATACACTACCACCTGGGGAAAGCAAACAAGGTGGCAGATGCTTTGAGCAGAAAAGATCATGGAGTTTTGAACAATATGAGAATTGAAAGGGATCCAATTTTCATGGATCTAGTGAAGATGGACATGGGAATAACCATGGAAGGTGAAACATCAATTCTTTTTCAAATGGTTGCCAAACCATCTTTACTATAAAGGATTAAGATTTATCAGACCGATGATGAAGAATTTCAAATGAAGATTAAAGCTGTGAATGATGGGAGATTGAGAGAATTTGTGTATGAAGATGGAATTTTGAAATTTTGGAAGAGACTTTGTGTTCCCGATATACCTGATCTAAAAAGGGAATTTCTGGATGATGCTCATAGTTCCAATTTCTCTATACACCCTGGGAGTACCAAAATGTATAGAGATTTGAAGGAACGTTTTTGGTGGGACAATATGAAGAGGTAGATTGCCGATTTTGTGTCAAGATGTATGGTTTTTCAACAAGTGAAAACTGGAAGGCAACAACCTGGTGGACTATTGAAACCTCTTCCCATACCTAAGTGGAAATGGGATAATATCACGATGGACTTTGTCATGGGACTACCAAAGACTCCTAGAAGGAACGATGCAATATGGATTATTGTTGATCGTCTTACCAAGTCAGCACATTTTCTTGCTATAAGAGAAGATCTACCACTGGAACGTCTAGCAAGACTATATATTGATGAAGTTGTGAGACTTCATGGAGTACCCCAATCGATTGTTTCTGATCATGATCCCCGTTTCACTTCAAGATTCTGGAAAAGTCTTCAGAAAGCCTTGGATACTGAACTTCATTTGAGCACTGCCTACCACCCTCAAACAGATGGAAAATCAGGACAAACTATTCAAACCTTAGAAGACATGTTGAGATCCTACTCACTTGACTTTCAGGGTATGTGTGATCAATATTTACCTATGGTAGAATTTTCCTATAACAATAGCTTCCATTCGAGTATTCAGATGGAACCATATGATGTGTTATACAGAAAGAGATGTCGCACACCAACCTGTTGGGATGACGTTGGTGAAAGAAAACTTATAGGTCCAGAACTGGTGGAGGAAACAATAGAAAAGGTGAAGGTAATCCAAAATCACATCAAAGCAGCTCAAAGTAGGCAGAAGAGCTATGCCGATAATCGAAGGAAGGATTTGGAATTTTAAGTCGGTGATCATGTTTTCCTGAAGGTATCTCCATGGAAGGGAGTCATACGTTTTGGTAAGAAAGGTAAATTGAGTCCCATGTACATCGGACCTTTCGAAATTCTAGAACGAATTGGGGTTGTAGCTTACCGATTGGCAATGCTGCCAAGTCTCTCCAAAGTTCGCGATGTGTTCCACGTATCTCTGTTGAAGAAATACATGCCTGACCCAATGAATGTACTCACCTATGAGGAATTAGAACTAGAACCTGATCTATCTTATTGCGAAGAACCGGTCAAGATTCTTGATACGAGAGAATAAGTACTGAGAAACCGGACGACTCGCCTGGTAAAAGTCTTATGGAGAAACCATAAGATGGAAGAGGCAACATGGGAACCCGAGGAACTTATGATGAAGAACCACCTGAGTCTTTTCATATGGTAGTATTCTAGAAATTTCAAGGACGAAATTATTTGAAGGATGGGAGAATGTAACACCCCAAGCTTCTACGGTACGCTTCTCTTTGAATAATGAAATAGCGTGTGTTGTACGCAACATCGAGTTCTAACACACCACAACCAATCAAACTAGTCGTTATTAATAGTAATACCTACTTTTTGAAATTTTATAAATTTTATTTTTCAAAATGTACTTCATTTTTTGATTCGGAATATCAAAATTATCCTAGGGTGAATTTTTTGTATTTTTCTGAAAAACTTCATTTTTTGATGAATAGTGAAACTACTAAGTGGTAGTTAAAAAAATGAATTTCTCATAAAACTTAATTTTACCGCTTCTGTGATTGGAATTTCAAAAATCTAAGAGACACAGTTAATATCAAGAAGTAAAATATGGTTCATTGAGATGAAAATAATTTTTGGTGAATAGTAACTTTTTACTTTTATTTACCACGGTTAAAAGTAAATAGGGTAATTAAGGGTAAAAATGATATTAATATTACCCTAACACATGTCCTAATTCTATTTGACAAGTGTATCTCGACCGAAAACAACCTTAGGAATAAAATATTATCATTTAGGTCCACTTGGATTAGATTAGGACATTTATTATTATTTAATTCAAAGAAGAGTTAAAAGAGTTAAAATAAATGTTTATTTACTAAACAATTTTAATATAGGGTTATACATAAGGTAAATTCAATTGTAAATATTAATTAGAAAGATAAAAATATTTCCTACATAAAGATATTTTATTTATAATTTTTAGACAATAAATAATTTAATTTATTTATGTCACAATGATGATGCAGTCATTACCATAATAGTGAAAAATTAAAATAATTGATATTATAAATACAAAAATAAATATAATTTGATACTTTTTATTAATTACACTAATTTTCTAGGTTAATATGACATGTTAGGATTTACTTAAGTAACTTTTTTCTAAGTAATCATTCTGTTATGATTTTTAAAAAAATCAATTATTGAATAGTGTTCAAATTGACATAAAAGAGTTTTTAAAATAAATATTATATTATTAATTGATATTAAATTCCTACAAATCTAAGGTTCAGAAAAGAGACTTATATAATGATATTTGTATCATTAATTTACCACTTGGGGGTCTCTTGGATGTATATAGTAAGTTTATTAACCATATAATATAAAAATACAAAGAGACATTGTAAAAGTGAAACTAATTAACTAAGAGTTAAAACTAAAATATGAGGTTAATATAATGACCCAAACCTGTCTAAATTCTATTGGTTGAGTGTTTTGCGACCCATCCCCACCTTAAACTTTAAATAATACACTTTGGAGACAATAGAAACTGAATATTAATTTATTATAAAATAATATTTCTAACTTTTCCAAAGATTCCTCTCACCCCTCTTATAAAAGGTCACTCCTCCTTCTCATTTATTAACACCTTAAAATCAATTTGGCTCAGCCAAACTCTGCCCAAATACTCTCTCAACTTCCCCCAATACAACCTAGAGGCCTTAGTTTTATCAGAAAGCCAACCTATGGAGCCCTTTTGATCATATCAAAAGGAAGAACCCGAAGAAGAGGTAATGTTTTCACCACCCTTTTTCAAATTCATTTCTTCTTCCACTTCTTCTTTCTTTGTTTTTTCCATTATAAAATAATGAATCCAGTATATCCTATATACTGTAATATTATTATAAATATGGTACAACCATATTCAGTATTCTATCCATCCTTTGAATGACATGTCACCATACGTGCGTACGTACGGCTTACCGTCTCCACGTCGTGGTGTAATTGTTATTCAATATATTATTATTTGGATGGGTATAATAATGATTTTTAATTCATTTAAATAATAAATATAACATGATAATGATTCTTTATATATTATATACCATCCAATTATATATTATTTTAATATCAAAAGAATGATATTGTCGCTCGTGCGTACGTACGGACTACCGTCTCCACGAACGCGATGAGATTCATTCTCCATCGTATCCATTCAATTATAATTATCATTTGATGATTAATAATAGTATCTAAGGACTTGATATCATTCTGGATATTAATAATATACAACCTATCCATAAAAAACAGGGCTTATGTAACAAAACATATAAAAGAAAATGAGTAAGTTAACACCCGAAACGACGATAATTCTAATATATTATTAACAAAGCAATGTTAAAAGATCATATATGATATCATATTATTGTATATGATTCTTGAATAATTTAATAACAATTATTTCACCATTATATAGGAGTTTAACCTACCCTCAACCAAGGAAAAGTACAAGGTAAGGGTTTATTTATCAATCTCTTCATTATCTGAGGTTGTTTATACGTAATAATCTATGGGGACTTCTTTATCATCTACATCCATGTTTCTTAAAAATGTATTTCAAAACATTTTTAATATTTACTAGAATATGGGTTAAAGTCATTTATACCCTTTTTTGACTTTTTATAAGAGGTTTATAAAGGAATCTTTCCGTCGTTTTCCAAACAAGGTGCTTTTTAATCTTTTCGACAGAATTAAGGTAAGAATGTTTTTTTTAACTTATACGGAGGGTGCGGCTATTTTCTGCCGTTATAAAATCGTCGAATCTTACCTTACAGAATTATAAGAATATTTTCAAATAAAATGTTTTATTTTGTATGACTCTTAAATGATTTCAAAATAAAAAGAGATATTTCTCTAAAAAGAGTTTTGATTTCATCTATGTCAACATCCTTTGATGGATTTTAAGCTTATTTGAAGCTGATTTATTATGAAACAAAACTTCCATATTGTATTGAAGGTTTTTTTATATGATTGACTATGGATATGTTATTTTTATACCCTTCATGTTTTATGGTGAAAGTATTGACATTTTGTATGCTATTTTTAATATGAATGTTTATGTTATGTTTAAACCTTTTCATATGGGAATGCATTAGACTTAATATGTGACGGGTGGAGCCTGCTATAGCTCCTCGATGCATCGGTAGGTCTCATGAGACAAACTAGTGTCCTGTCACAAGGCCTTGGAAAAATCTTATTTGTAGTCTTGGCACGAGGCCTTGGCTATGTGGTTATGATAGTCTGGCATTATGCATTCCATCATTATGAAAGTGGTTATTGATATTTCATGTGATTATTCGATTAGTAGAATATCCTTGTGAATAAGTAAATGGAATTATTTCATTTTATTTTTTCCATACTATGTTGAAGTTCAAGTTTAAAAGGATTTTGTTTTATTTATACATTTCCTTAAATGTTTATTCTTATTTATGAAAGTTTCCACTATATTGTTATCCTTACTGGGCATTTGAGATCACCCCTTTTATATGTTTTATTTTTCCCACGATGTGAAGAAGTAAGTTATGAATGACCTGCAGGGATAGTATGAGGGGATAAGAGTGTGGAAATGGGATAATATCACGATGGACTTTGTCATGGGACTACCAAAGACTCCTAGAAGGAACGATGCAATATGGATTATTGTTGATCTTCTTACCAAGTAAGCACATTTTCTGGATATAAAAGAAGATCTACCACTGGAACATCTAGCAAGACTATATATTGATGAAGTTGTGAGACTTCATGGAGTACCCCTATCGATTGTTTCTGATCGTGATCCCCGTTTTACTTCAAAATTCTAGAAAAGTATTCAGAAAGCCTTGGATACTGAACATCATTTGAGCACTGCCTACCACCCTCAAACAGATCGACAATCAGAACGAACTATTCAAACCTTAGAAGACATGTTGAGATCCAGCTCACTTGACTTTCAGGGTATGTGGGATCAATATTTACCTATGGTAGAATTTTCCTATAACAATAGCTTCCATTCGAGTATTCAGATGGCATCATATGAAGCGTTATATGGAAAGAGATGTCGCACACCAACCTGTTGGGAAAACGTTGGTGAAAGAAAAATTGTAGGTCCAGAACTGGTGGAGGAAATGATGGAAAATGTGAAGGTAATCCAAAATCACATCAAAGAAGTTCAAAGTAGGTAGAAGAGCTATGCCGATAATCAAAGGAAGGATTTGGAATTTCAAGTCGGTGATCATGTTTTCCTGAAGGTATCTCCATGGAAGGGAGTAATACATTTTGGTAAGAAAGGTAAATTGAGTCCCAGGTACATCGGACCTTTTGAAATTCTAGAACGAATTGGGGCTATAGCTTACCGATTGGCAATGCCGCCAAGTCTCTCCAAAGTTCACGATGTGTTCCACGTATCTCTGTTGAGGAAATACATGACTGACCCAACGCATGTACTCACCTATAAGGAATTAGAACTGGAACCAGATCTGTCTTATTGCAAAGAACCGGTCAAGATTCTTGATACGAGAGAACAAGTACTGAGAAACCGGACGACTCGTCTAGTAAAAGTCTTGTGGAGAAACCATAAGATGGAAGAGGCAACATGGGAACCCAAGGAACTTATGATGAAGAACCACCCGAGTCTTTTCATGCGGTAGTATTCTAGAAATTTCAAGGACAAAATTATTTGGAGGGGATAATGTAACACCCCAAGCTTTTATGTTACGCTTCTCTTTGAATAATGCAATAGCGTGTGTTGTACGCAACATCGAGTTCTAACACACCACAACCAATCAAACTAGCTGTCATGAATAGTAATACCTACTTTTTGAAATTTTATATATTTTATTTTTCAAAATGGAATTCATTTTGGATTCGGAATATCGAAATTAGCCTAGGGTGAATTTTTGGTATTTTTCTGAAAAACTTCATTTTTTGATGAATAGTGAAACTACTAAGTGGTAGTTAAAAAAATGAATTTTTCATAAAACGTAATTTTACCGCTTCTTTGATTGGAATTTTAAAAATCCGAGAGACATGGTTAATATGAAGGAGTAAAATGTGGTTCATTGAGATGAAAATAATTTTTGGTGAATAGTAACTTTTTACTTTTATTTACCACGGTTAAAAGTAAATAGGGTAATTAAGGGTAAAAATGATATTAATATTACCCTAAAACATGTTCTAATTCTATTGGAAAAGTGTATCTCGACCAAAAATAACCTTAGGAATAAAATATTATCATTTTGGTCCACTTGGATTAGATTAGGACATTTATTATTATTTAATTCAAAGAAGAGTTAAAAGAGTTAAAATCAAAGTTTATTTACTAAAACATTTTAATATAGGGTTATACATAAGGTAAATTTGATTGTAAATATTCATTTGAAAGATAAAAATATTTCCTGCATAATTATATTTTAATTTTAATTTTTAGACAATAAATAATTTGTTTATTTATGACACAATGATGATGCAGTAATTACCATAATAGTGAAAAATTAAAATAATCGATATTATAAATACCCAAATAAATATAATTTAAAACTTTTTATGAATTAAAATAATTTTATCGGTTAATATGACATGTTATGATTGAAGTAATTAACTCTTTTTTAAGTAATAATTATGTTATGATTTTTACAAAAATCAATTATTGAATAGTGTCCAAATTGACATAAAAGAGTTTTTAAAACAAATATTATATTATTAATTGATATTAAATTCCTAAAAATCTAAGGTTTGGCCAAGAGACTTATATCATGATATTTGTATCATTAATGGACCACTTGGGGGTCTCTTGGATGTATATAGTAAGTTTATTAACCATATAATATAAAAATACAAAGAGACATTGTAAAAGTGAAACTAATTATCTAAAAGTTAAAACTAAAAGATAAGGTTAATATAATGAACCAAACCTATCTAAATTATATCTATTGAGTGGTTTGCGACCCATACCTACCTTAACCTTTAAATTATACACTTTGGAGCCATTAAAAACCTAATATGAATTTATTATAAAATAATATTTCTAGCTTTTCCAAAGGTGCCCCTCACCCCTCTTATAAAAGGGAACTCCTCCTTCTCATTAATTCACACCTTAAAATCTATTTGTCTCGGCCAAAATCTGCCCAAATACTCTCTCAAATTCCCTCACTACAACCTAGAGGCCTTAGTTTTATCATAAAGAAAACGTAAAGACCCTTTTGATCAAATCAAAAGGAAGAACCCGAAGAAGAGGTAATGTTTTCACCACCCTTTTTCAAATTCATTTCTTCTTCAACTTCTTCTTTCTTTGTTTTTTCCATTATAAAATAATGAATCAAGTATCTCATATATACTTTAATGTTATTATAAATATGGTACAACCATATTCAGTATTCTTTCCATCTTTTGAATGACATGTCACCATACGTGCGTACGTACGGCTTACCGTCTCCACGTCGTGGTGTAATTGTTATTCAATATATTATTATTTGGATGGGTATAATAATGATGTGTAATTCATGTAAATAATAAATATAATATGATAATTATTCTTTATATATGATATACCATCCAATTATATATTATTTTAATATCAAAATAATGATATTGTCGCTCGTGTGTACGTACGGACTACCGTCTCCACGAACGCAATGAGATTCATTCTCCATCGTATCCATTCAAGTATAATTATCATTTGATGATTAATAATAGTATTTAAGGACTTGATATCATTATAGATATGAATAATATACAACCTACCCATAAAAAACACGTCTTATGTAACAAAACATATAAAATAAAACGAGTAAGTTAACACCCGAAACGATGATAATTCTAAGATATTATTAAAAAATCAATGTTAAAAGATCATATTGATATCATATTAATGTATATGATTATTGAATAATTTAATAACAATTATTTCACTATTATACTGTAGGTTAACCTACCCTCAACCAAGTAAAAGTACAAGGTAAGGGTTTATTTCGCAATCTCTTCATTATCCGAGGTTGTTTATATGTAATAATCTATTGGGACTTCTTTATCAACCACATCCATGTTTCTTAAAAATGTATTTCAAAATTTTTTTACTATTTACTAGAATATGGGTTAAATTCATTTATACCCTTGTTTGACTTTTTATAAGAGGTTTATAAAGTAATCTTCTCGTCATTTTCCAAACAAGGTGTTTTTTAACCTATTCGACAGAATTAAGGTAAGAATTGTTTTAACTTATACGGCGAGTGCGGCTATTTTCTGCTGTTATAAAATCGTCGAAGCTTTCATTACAAGCTTATAAGAATATTTTCAAAGTAAATTTTTTATTTTATAATTATGTGACTTTTAAATGATTTTAAAATGAATATTTTAAGAATTTGTGAAAGGTACTCTTTATAAAGATCATAATTTTAAATGTTATAAAGATTTATCTTTCTAAATATTTTTAATTAATGTCCATGTTTTCAAAATGATTTTAAGGATTTATTTATATGTACATGAATGTTTTGAAATGATATTTCTTTTCAAAATTTTCAAAGTGCTATGGGACACTTTGATTCAAAAATCTCTTTTTAATTACTTCCTTTATAAATGTGTGACTTTTCAATGATTTCTAGAAAAGAGATATTTCTATCAAATAGTTTTAATTTCATCTATTTCAACATCCTTTGATGTATTTTAATCTTATTTGAAGTTGATTTATTATGATACAAAAAATTTGTATTGTATTGAAGGTTTTTTGATATGTTTTACTGTGGATGTGTTATTTTTATACCATTCATGGTTTATGGAGAAAGTATTGACATTTCGTATGCTAGTTTTAATATGAATGTTTATGTTATGTTTAAACCTTTTCATATGGGAATTCATTGGACTTAGTAAGTGATGGGTGGAACCCGCTATAGCTCCTCGATGCATCGGTAGGTCTCATGAGACAAACTAGTGTCTTGGCACAAGGCCTTGACAAAATCTTATTTGTAGTCTTGGCACGAGGCCTTGGCTATGTGGTTATGATAGTCTGGAATTATTCATTCCATCATTATAAAAGTGGTTATTGATATTGCATGTGATTATTAGATTAGTAGAATATCCATGTGAATAAGTAAATGGTATTATTTCATTTTATTTTTGCCATACTATATTGAAGTTCAAGTTTAAAAGTCTTTTGTTTTAGTTATACATTGCCTTAAATGTTTATTATTATTTATAAAAGTTTCTGCTATATTGTTATCCTTACTGGGAATTTGATCTCACCCCTTTTCTATGTTTTATTTTTCCCAGGATGTGAAGAAGTAAATTATGAAATGACCTGCAGGGATAGTATGAGGGGATAAGAGTGTGGACTATAGAGACTATATTGTTGTAGTTTTCATTTTTATGATGTAATGTAAAACTTTATGAATATATCTATTGTTTCCAAGGCTACTAAACTAATCGGTCTTTTGAGACTTGATCTTTCTTGTGATCATGCCAATGTTATGTAATAATGCACCGACTCTGGGTAACTGGGGTCGGGGCGTTACAATAATGTCACATTCCAAATATGTGAATACCTTGATAACATATACTAATTACTATAATCAACATTATCTTTTTCCATTTTTCATATATCACACATAAACCCATTAATATAAATTTTAAATTATTTTTTAATGAAAAAGGTAATATCATAACATTTAACATGAACTTGCATGAATTTTAATAGAATTTATCCCAAATAATCCTTTATTTTAAACCTAAATTTTACATATACATTAACCCAATTAATGTATCTTGTAATGTAATTAATCACATAAAACTCCCCAAAAAATAAAAACAATTTTATTCTATAATATGGTTATGAAAACCACCTTATTATTTATTGGTCAAATTCATTATTAAGAAAAGCATACTGGCTAGGATATCATGTTGTCTAGTGGTTGGTGACATACCCATGTCGCCCTTCAATTGTGGGATAAAACCTCATGACATTAATGAATGTGGTTGGTTGTCACCTGAAATTTGGGATGTACTTTTTCTAAAACTATAACATTCAAAAGATTATTATTAAAATCCTCAAAAATAACATTACACATCATGTCACATTTTTAACTGCTAAGGTTTTATATAGGATATAATCCCGAAATTCACTTACCCAAATAATCTATAAATAACTCAAACTCAAAATCATATTGAAACTAATTATTATCAATAAATTAAAACTTATGTCCATAAAATATAAAACCATTACATCCCAAATATCCTTTTCAGTAAAACATTTACTAAACCAAATGGATGCATTCCAATAAATATCTCCCAAAATATCATTTTAAACTCTCATCACATAAAACATCAAAAGGGGTATATATTTATTTGTAATTATGGTCTACCATAGACTTATCATCCAAATACACTTTATGTTTATCCCACTATAGTACACTTGTTAAGGGTTATTATCCCTTCAATTAGGTGGTTAAAAAAATTAACTTGTAAAAAAATTAATTTTGATGTTTATTGGTACCATTCAATATATACTTTAAAATTATTAAAGAAAGAATAATGAGGAGAAATAATTTTATGTTTCATGATTATTTTGGCCATAATACCATTGATAAAAATACTTCTACAAAAAACACTAAAATTGTTTCTCTTCAATAATTGGTATAATATATATCATTCTTAGGTATAGGAAGTAACTATTTGATTAGGGAATTGAATTTGATAATTCCCATGTTCTCCATATATAAGAAATTGAATTACTTCGTAGTTTATTTTTCTAATCACTTTATATCCACATAAAAAACATCATCCCATCCATTTTATATATTATTCTAGGTGCTTATTTCTAAATTCTTGAAAAAAATTGAACATTCTTACCTCCTTGATCATTTCCATAAGAACTTCCATAAATGTAAATTTCCCTCTTATTTGGCTTGTTAGGAATCTCACTGATGTTTATATTGTCAATAATATATCATGATATATTATTAAGAATTATGATGATATCATTTAATCTAGTCATCACCCAATTTGGTTTCTCATAATCACTAAATTAACCATCAATTTTAGTGTTTACATTATTCCTCATGGTTCCATCCATGAATCAAAATTCAATAATTAGAGTGATATATCAAATAATCATGAAATTTTATTCAAATTATGTTTACATCATGGCACCTTTATCTTAATATATGAGTCCTTATGTGTATCATGGGTTTTCCATGGTCACTAGAAAATATATTTTATGTTATCCTATATTTTTAATTATCATTTAAGTCATAATTGTTGATATATTTCCTATTTTATGTTTTTATTAATCTATTTCCCAATGTTTTTACTAAACATGCTTTAATATGAACTATAATAACCCCATACCTAGTAGCCCAGAGCCAGTGGAAACATTATTAAATTGGCCCTAGATATAGTAAATCATATCCCAAAGGGATGAATAGATTATTAGTATTGGAAAATCAGATATATACTTTAATTTTAAATAATATTTGCAAACATTAAATAAACCACTATGTTTTCTTAGACTAAACAATTATTTCTTTTAATGTAACCGTGTATGTCAATAATAGTATTTTTCATTACATTCTAGGAAAATGAAACATAATAAAAGGCTAAGATTATATTATTAGTAATGTTATACATACCACAGAAGCGAGATAAGGAATAAATAATATAGAAGGAGTAAATGATTATCAAATAATTTCATATAAGTAATCACATGAGATAGAAAATTATATATGGTAAGAAAAAATAATAAAATAATCACATGGATATTAATAATTAATTTCATAATTATAGAATTCAGAATATTGGATATCTGAAACAAACATTAATTTCTTTAGCCAAGACATCTAAAAATATTTTCACAGCCTAATTCCATGACATATAAATTAAATGGTATGGAATTAGAAAAAAACCAAGCTAGTTTGTCTCATAAGACCTTTCAATGCATCAAGGGGATATAAATGGTTATACCCATCTCTTACTAAGTCCAATTAATTCCCAATATTAAATATTCATAACATAATCAATAAAAACATTCATATTTAAACTAGTGTGTGAATTGTTAATAAATTTTCCATGAAATAAACTTAATCATAGACCATCTAGAGTAATATGGATAATTATATCAAAATAGAACATACTCAGTCAAACTAATCACGAAACATCAAAAAAATTAATAAATATTATATAATTTAAATATATATTAAATTTATTATAAGTAGAATAGGATTTGTTAATGTTGATGTATATAATTTCTATAATGAGATCATTAAAAATATTTTTGTTTAAAATTCCATTTTAACTTCAAATATTAATTTTTAAAATCTATAAACCGCACACATAATAAAGAAATTATGTTCTTTTAAAAAAACCTTGTAAACATGTAATGTAAGCTTAAAATAATAGAGGCATCATAAGGGTGGGAAATTCTGTTCATTATAGAAAACATAATAAAAATCCTTTCACGCTATTGGAGAAAAAGTATAAAAAGTACCTCATTCCAAAAACCAAAGGAATATTAACATTAAACCATTTTGTAAAAGTATAATATTGTTAAAATTCAATTTAAAAATATTAGGATAATATTAAAAAATCTAAATTAATTTTTAGAAAACATGGATATGGAATATAAATAATCTATAATGGAGACTTAAATATAAACAATCCTAAATATTAATGATATTGTGAAATAAAACCTTACCACTTGGGTATCATTTGAATTATAAGACACGTGAAATAAATAAATTAAAGTAAAACATTAAATTATATGAATAAAACTAGATTCATGATATTATATATCAATGTGGAAGTATATACCCCACACAAAATAAATAAGTGTTGAATATGGCATATCACTCACAGAAGTAAAAGTGAGATGAGAAACCCTTACCTTAGATATAAATTCATTTGTTTGTGTATGAACCTCATATATAATTCATATATATTTTTTGTAAAATAATTATATATCCAAACTAATATATATCATATCACATATGATTTTCCTATAATCTTATATCACTAATTTATTGACAAATCTTTGTTAAAATCACTATTTTGGGTAAAATTGTTTTGTTTTTCATGTATGTTTTGGTTAGATAGGTTCAATTTTTATACCTCAATCAATGATCCATCATATACAAGATTTTAATAATGATATTATTATCATACATATTAATTATATATATTTTTTATATTAATCTATAAAATATAGGTATAGAAAATGAATTACACTATTAATGGAGATGGTAGGTCATACACACGCATGAACGATTTTTTTACTTTTTGACAGATGGAAAAATAAAGTTAGTTATATGTTAAAATTTTAAAGAATATTTATTATATAATATAAATCATATATATTCATCAATTATATCCTCATTATTGTCCATGTAAAATATAAATTATAAATGAATCACATCACTTCATAGAGGTGGTTATCCACATGTCTGCACTAACGATAATATCATTTCCCAATAGTTTGGAAGGTAAAAAAGTAGATATGATATTATAATTACATAAGTATAAATATTTCATTAATATAATATATAAATATTAAACCTGTCATAATTCCTATCCATGAAATATGGTAATTAAAAATTAATTGTATCGCTGTGTGGAGATGGTAAGTCATACGTACGCACGAGTGATACTTTCACTCCATATTTGATGGGAGATATTGTGGACAACTGTAGTTTCATAGTCACGATAAAATATAATTATATTTAGGATGATTATTTTATTATTTTATGAAATATTTCATTTATTTATAAGATGTCGAAAAAAATATAAATTGAAATATGTCAGGTAAGATGATTACCTCTTCTTCCAGAGACAACCTTTAAATCCTTTTTTAAGGAACCTAAGGCTGGTCTTTTGAGGAGACCAGTACATCTAAAATGATTCTTGGGAGGTTTATAATATTACGTGATATATATTGGTTGAAATAGGTTGCTAAAAGTTGTGTAAATAAGTTAATTAATAGGTTCCCTTTTAAATTGAGGTGAGGGGCACTTTTAGAATTTCATAAAAAAATTAAAAGATAATATGAAAATTCTAGATACAAATGCTTCCAAATATTCATGAAATAAAAAATTATATGGTTTAAAAAATATATAATTAAATTTAGAAAAAAAAATATATAATTTTAATCTTCATTTTTTATTAACCCCTTGGTTAATTACATTTGAACATAAACACTATAACCACTATTTTAATCACAAAGGGTTAATAATATCACTAAAAATGGGTATTCCACTGATAAATAGACCATGGAAGATTTTATATAACATTATCCATACAAATTTTTAAATATAATATTTATATGTATTTTAAATAATTTAATATGAGTATTATTTTTAGAAAAATATCATTAATGTCAATTTTGACACTATTCATTTAATTTGATTATAAATAAAAAAATAAAAAGGTTAATTAAAATATAATACTTGAAAAATACCCTAAAATGTCATATATATATATATATATATATATATAAAGTTCATGGGAAGAATTATATCATTTACCTTATATAACGTTTAATATTTTTAAAATCATATATTTTATTTTTTGTTAATTAAATAAATATTGTGTTAGCATTGAGCAATAATTTTAGGAAATGATATATTTTAAAAAAATTATAAAGAATTAAAATCATGAAAAAATTAATTAATTTCGAAATATAAATTCAGTTTTTTTTCATGTCTTTATTTTTTACCTATATATGCACATTAGAGATATTAAAAACAAAGGGAGTGACATTTTCTAACTTCCTTTGATTTAAAAAATATATAAGTCATTTTCTTAGAAAAGTACCTATTAAACAACTTAATATAGAGGATAAGGTGTATGTGTAATAATTACTTTAATATAATAAGAATTATGATAAAAAATTATGGTCTTATCATTTATTTTTAGTCTAGATTAATCCTATTTTAAATTTACCAAGGTGACAAATTTCACCATAGTTACTATTCATATTGACCAAAAATAAAATAGGCTTATTTATTAAATTAAATCCTGGTAATTAAAAATGTGGATTTAATTTTAGGAAATTAAATATTTATATTTATAGAAAATTAATTTTAATATAAGTGTGCAAAAGGTGACGAAAACCACTTTAAAACATATAGATTTTAAGAATAATAGTGGATTTTTTCTTATTTAATTCCTTATAAGTATTATATGGGTGTTAAAACATATGAATAAATATATACTAATATTTTTCATTAAAATAATTTAAAAATATTAATCAAATTTAATTTATAAATAAAAAACATTGTGAATTTAAAATAGTTTTTCAGAAAAAAATGCATTTTTACGTATACAAATGATTTCATAAAAAATTCAATCATAAATTATATTATAATTAACATAATTGGATTATTAATAATATAATTTTATAAATTTTAATTTTAAATAATTAAAAAAACTACTTTGAAAAATGTTTTAATTAAAAACATATTTTCAATAAAAATCATTATTTTTTACTATTCTTTGGATAATCAAGCTTTTCAAAAACATCACACTATGATAATTTTGATATTATGATTTAAAACAATTAATTTTATTAAATACATTTTCTATAAGTTTAAAAAATTAATAATATTTTTTGTTCATAAAAAGAAATAAAAATCATTTTTGAAGAAAACATATAAAATGGATTTATTATAACTTGTGTGTTTATTTCCAAAAAATAATCAATAAATTTATATAGATTAAAAATATTATATATATATATATATATCATTATGTGGTTAATAATGTTTACACACACCAATTTAAAATCTAGGTTGTAACAATCTTGTTAAATTAATAATATTTTAATAGTGTATCATGGTTTGTTTAAGCTCAGAGTTTTGTGTTGTATACTCTATCGAATGTCCTATTAATTTAAAATCATAGTGTGTTATAGCTAAATTGTCATACCATCATCTATAATAAGGTTACATCATCACCACCATCAAATATCAAGGTTCGGCCTATATTTGGAAAGTGTAATTGTTATGTGAGACCTACAAAAACCCAAATAATCCCATAATAAATGGTTTTTTTCAATATAGTAATCAAATATAAAACATCACCAAAAAATTTCTCACAATTCTAATTGAGTATTTGAAAAATAATATAACTATAAATCTATCTAGTGGAGGAGTAATCATGGGAAAGTGATGTTTTTTTAGTAGCTTAAGAAGGATATAAAATAATATGATACTTGAATACTTGATAATTGTTTCAAATCATGCATGACTGGTAATACAATTATATTAAAAAATGTAAATTTATGATTAATGATTACTTAATTTTGAATATTTTGGATCACTAAATGTGAAAGAAGTTGAATCACCAAGATTGGTATAGATAAATACAATGATTTTCTCTATGTTCATGGCTTAAGGAAAAATCTCTTGAGTTCCTCTCAAATCATTAATAATGGGATTGTGGTGATAATTTTAAAGAATTGATGTGTCATTGGGAGGATAAAGTATTCAGAAATTATAATCACATGATAATAAAAAAGTGGTAATCTAATTTATAATTTCAATGATAATGATTCATTTTACATGATGAGCTATTTTTTATGTATAAAAGTTGAAATTTTAATTGATTAACATATTTTGTTTTTAATTTATATTACCCATATTTTTATTAATAATAATAATTTATGGGTATTTTTTAATATTTGTATGACATTTTTTAGAATTAAATAAAAATATAAAATTCATATTTTTACTAGTTTATATTTTCCAATTTATTTTTTATGTGATATATATGAATGAAAGAAATAGTGTGGAATTAGTAAAATAATAGGCTAAGAAACTAGCTATCCTATAGACAAAAAATCAGGCCACTTAGAAAGCCTAAAGGGAAACCCACTAGGATATCTGAGGGAAGTCCATCCATTAAGGGTAATCCACAGTGTGGGTCAATGCATGAAAAAGTGAGTGCATAGTGTGACAGAAAATGTAACTGGCACATTGGGGATAGATTCTTGTGGCGGTGGGAGGAAGGCCTCACCAACACGGGTTGGAAAAAAGTAGCATCAAGGATCCTCCAAAGACCATCCAACATAATGGGTCACTAAGGGAACCAATTTATTTAATGGTAGAGATAGTCCATATAATTTTTTGATATTGGATGTGCTTTATTTCCTAGGTACATTGCACTTATAGAAACATCATCATCCTTGGCCTACTTGCGTGTCATCTCTCTAACAAATAAGCTACACCCGAGATACACTATAAGCTTCTACCATGTAACTTTTGTCCTCTATGGATGAATAATATATCTTTGTTTTATAATTGATAATTGAGTTTCAGTTCACTGTAACCATGGTTATGAATCATAGTGTCCTCGGGATTTTGAACCGATGAAGATGATGTTGTGTCCTGGCCTTCCTGCAATGCTGTATCCATGTTGGATATATATATAGAAGAGAAAGAACTATGATGTAGACAAAGGGTTGTTCCTTGGTCACTATATTTCTAAATGGGATATAAAAATATGTTTCATAGTATAATATCTAGTATCATTCCCAGAGTTGAGATAAATGAGGTTACGACGTTGTAGATCACCAGTGCACCATGGATGGTTATGATAATTTGACAAAGAAGAAGATTTTCAGAATATGGTATCTATGTTATTGCAGTGGTTCTAAATATGAAAAAATTAAATAAAAAAAAGAAGGATCTATGATCTTGGATAGTGGGTTATGTCGTAGCCATGCAGTCCATGCAAGGATTGTGTCTCAAGTGTTTCATCCCATTCATAGTGCATTATTGCTAGTGATTTAAAATGCCCAATTTTTTTTAGATATCATGTGTTGTGATAGAGTGTGCGGGTTTGGAGATATAAAGTATAAGTATGTGGTAGCTTATCCCACAAATGAGGTGTCAAATCACTCCCTAAAAAAATAAGAAACATCTAATCATGAGGATTGAGGATATTTCATCAAAAGACTCAGCCAAATCCCCACTCACTCTCTAATATATAATGAGAAAAATTTTCAATGGAAATAGGGGAATGTTATGGGATGAGGGAAAAGGTAATATTTTAAAAATATATATAATTCACTCTATAAATAAATGGTGACCTTACCCCCCGAACATAGAGACTGGTGAATAGAGATTGGAGTATGGAGATTGGAGGACTGTAGATATAATATACTTTGCTTCTATGAAGCGATTCTATATTTGGTTATTTTTACTTTCATATCCCTTAATGAAAATTATGGGGAGTAAATAATATATACCAACCATTTAATGATAAGAGATTTCACACAGTGAGGAATGTAATGTCTAATAATTTTAAGTTATTTTTTATATTCATTCTATTTTTTGAATTTTATTCCACTCTTACTCAGGTGAACATTTTTTCTGAAAAATTATTATATAATTTAAATTTTATTTTGTTACACATCTTCAATAGAACAACCAATATGTGAAAAAAAATAGTAATGTTTATACATGGTCTTTAATACTTGACTAATCAATTAAACAAAGTAACTAAGAGGGTAAATCAGTATCATTACTCTAGATTGTGAGTACTTTTAGAGGAGGCTCACATCGATCCATTTCCCAAAACACTTCAATTACCATGAATTACAAACTTTAGAAGGGTCATGAACATATATTTATCTTTCTTGGTATTTTTATGCCATTCATTTCAAAACCAAAAAAAAATCGACCATCTATTTTTATTTTATTTTCAAAAAAACTAAGCAATTTTTTCTCCTTCAATAAGGGATAGCCTCTACTTACTATTCACTAAATTTATAGTTAGTATTAGTTGATATTAGTGAAGTTTCTATTTTGATTCTTTTCATTTTCACCATTTTAGACGTGTTATTTCCATGATGTAGTTTTTGGAACTAAATTAGTTCATGGGTACCCCACTATGAGAAATAAAATGGAAGGAGTGAATGATTTTGATCCCAAGATCAAAAGAACCCCTAGAAAATAAAATTTGAACTTGAAACAATTATAAATCAATGCAAAAAAGTGAACTATTCAAGGAATCAATGGAAGAAGTTGGATAGGGCTCACACCAATATATCAAATAATGAAACCCCATTATGAAATCTTTAATAAACTAGAGAAGATTGTAAAATGTGGGGATCAATATGAGTATCCTTGTACCTACAGTTAATTATAATCGATTCATAATTAAGCTAGAGGGTCATACAGGTGACCACACTTTTCATTAATTAATTGTACTACCTCATGCAGTACCCAATTATAACATTGGGTATTTATTTTAATTTTTTTACACATTCCTATTTAAAAATGTAACAAGAAACATGATAAGATTGTGTATCATGCACTTCTATATCAATGGAAATGCTTGGGTGTTGATTCTGAGTCTACCTCTGCACTCAATCACATATTGGGAAGATATTTTAAGAAATATTTTGATGTGATTTTCCCTCCATAAATGTTTAGGGATATACTAGTATTAATTTTAAATGATGAAAAATTGAATGAAGAATATTTTTACAGTTAATTGGAATTGTTTGGGGGTTTAATTAAAATATGTCCTCATCACTACATTGAAATATAGTTACAACTTAAAATATTATATAAGTGGTTTTCGTAGGGTAACTGTTGAACTTTTGATGCTACCACATGAGGCTCACTAATTTGAAGTATACCAAAAGAGATATAGTATTTGTTTGATGAAATATCATGAAACTATTTTTAGTTTCAGTTGGATGGAGGGAACGTTTACAGAGTTCATATGGGTGAGAACAACCAGGTCACCCACCAAACGAATTACATGTCAACTAAATTAGATTATAATACGGAAAATAAATATCCCCAAGGTTTTTATTGTAAAGACATTAATTATTTTGTAATAACCATCAAATTTTTTCATATTGGTGGAGGAAACAACAACCACAACAACTGGACCAAGGACAACGAATTCTTCCAAACCAAGGATTTCTGCTAAGGAAATATGGTTTTCAACCACACCCCAAGGAAAATCACTACCAGGTCAATTATATTCATTGTATAAATACTTGTAATGTTTTATTAAAATCACAATATATTCACTAATGTAGTTTACAACCTACTATATGGATCAAGGATCTTTCATTCATAGACTGAGAGACGACTCACAATACTAATAAGAGGAAATGATGAACTTGGAAAATCAACTGGTTTATATTGTTATCCAACTGAAGGAGATGACAAGGAAAGTTTTACCAAATAACACTAAAATTAAAATATATGGTGATCTCAAATATATAAATCTGAGTAGTGTACATAAAAACTATGAATATGTGTAAAAAATTATAAGATATGATAAAGAACAGGCTATCTATGAAGGAGAAGTAGTGAAAGTAAGTCAGTAAAAAGGAATGTAAGTTGAGAAATTAATTTGAGTGTAAGAACCACCACTATACCAACCACCACTATAGATTTTGAAGTGAGTAAGGTGGTTAAGGATTGATAAAATATATATATGTTTATTAATATCTTAAAAATTACATATTAACATTCAATTTTTCGAGGAAAATAAGAACATGCCTACCCAAGTAATTTTTATAAAGTAATTAGTGTTATAAAAATAAAGCTTAATGAATTAGGCAGTATATCATGGAATACAGAATGTTCCTCTATTTTATTGGGAATCAAATAAGAAACATGATCTAGACAATTTTTCTATTCTTATTATCATTGGTTACAGTGATTTTGGTAGTTCATTTTGTGTTTTAGGTGGGAGTGTCAATATAATGTCATAATAAATGTTTAAGATCATAGGATAGAGATAAATGAAGATGAATAAATTTATGATTCATCATTTATATACAATAGTAATAAGTTTGATGGACCCAAACTTAATCATTACAAATTCTTGTTACATTAGACTGGTATTATTTTTCTCACAATTCAGAGGATCTTTTTATTTATATTTTTCTAGAATTAGGATAAACTATTACATCATTAACCTATATATTAAAAAGAGAAAATTTTTACTCAACATCAATTTTTTTCCATCATATAAATCATTAAAAAATAAACATGTTTTTTTTTCATGAAAAATATTCACAACATTCAACCTGCATTCTTATTTATTCATACTCATCCCCAAACCCTATGATTTTTTTAAAAAAATATGGAATCATCACAAAAATCTTAGTAATCAATATAAAAGAATAAAACTGTTTGTACAATGAAAAACATAAAATCCCATTAAAAACATTTTCTAAAATGCATACATTTGCATCAAAAAGAGAATCAAATTTCTTTTAAAAAAATATCATTATCTAGACTTTTGAAATCAATCTATTTCCAAGAAAACTCAATAGAAATCATTGAAAAGTCATATATGTTACATGGGACATCAACATCATAAAACCATTATAGAACAGCTTTAATCACCCCTAAAAATTAGATTATTTATACACATGACTTCCAGTATAATTATTTAGAGAAATTAATCATTATCTAATGTATTGGAAAAATATCTGGGTGCACCCATCCTATAAGATATAATGGGATCACCCATGAGCTATAATGGGGATAAAACTATACTAAATTACATAAAATAACCATATCATGAATAAAACTATTTAATATTTTAAAATCCAGTGTACAAAACACTTTTAGATATCAAAATACCCCTTTTCCTTAAAAATCACTTTTAAAATCTAAAATTCCTTCACATAATAAAGAAATAATTTTATTTGAAAATAACCCCAAAAAATAATAAATGAATCATAAAATAATTAATTCAACATGATGATAGGAATATTTAGTCAAGTCATATAAGTTAAAAATAAATTCTTTGATTATTTTCTAAAAATATCTGAAAGAGGAACTTTAAAAGAAGGTTTCAAAAAGAATGTCTCATACCTTGAGTCTGAATCTTCATGTTTGTTTTTTATCTTCCTGAATAATAAAAATCGTTTTATTTATACTTACTTAAGATATTTTTAAAATTTTATTGTTCCTTTTATATCATTGATTATCATTTAATATACAATTACTTAATCATTTAAGTTCATGTTAGCTATTTTGATGATATTTCATTCATAAGTCCAAAATGACTTTAGTTAGTTGAATATGGAAAAATAGAACATAATTAAATATTATATATAATAATATTCCTAAAATAATTATCACATTTATAAAATAAATATACTTTTAAATACAACTGCTAAATATGGTTCTAAAAAATTAATTATGTTACAATCCTAGAGACGGTAAGTCGTACGTATGCATGACTAACGTTTTCATTTTTCCATGATCATTATGGAATGAAGGTATATATTATTTTATATTTACATAAATATAATAGTTTCATATATATCATATTATTTCAAAAAATATAATTATATATTTCATTCATGTGATGTTGTGAAGACAAACGAATCACATTGCTTCGTGGAGGTGGTACTCCACACTTACAAACGAACAATGTTGTCACTTTTATGTGAAGAAAATAGTAAGAATTTAAATGATATATTATACTTTAATAATTATAAATATTTCATGGGGATCATATATAAAATTTAATCCCATCATTATAATCTATTCATGCGAGAAAATGATGGAAAATGAATTACATTTGTCTATGAGGTGGTATTTCTCTATATACACAGATGATGAATTATTTTCCCATTTGATGGAAGAGGATATTTATATGGATCATTATGTAAACATTAAAACATATAAGAATATTTTTTTATATTGGATTTATTATTTTATCATGGTTGAAAAATATTTTAAGGATGTGGAAGAAGAAACATAATAGAAACACTCAATTAAAAATGATACCTATTCTTCAGAAAATATCATTTGTTTAACACCTTAAGGTAATTAAGGCTGGTGTTATGCCTAAAATAATAAATCAAAATGATGGGGCAGATTATATTAATTTTTTTTGGTATTTTCCAAACCAAAATGGTTTCTAATTGTGTAAAAAATGGGAGAAGAGGTGGCCTTTAATAAGGGAGAGGATGGGTACTCTTTGAATTTCTAAAAATATTAAATTATTATAAATTAATTTTTAATTAAAAATGGTTAAATAGTTATTTATTTAAAATTAAAGATTATGATGGGTATAAATACACTAATAAAATAAAAATTACATAATGTTTTACTGTATTACTACCCTTTTCTTTTGGTTTTAACCCATATGTAACCCTTTTAACTCATATCATGATAATATGAATTCTTACTCTATGATGGTTAATATAGTTACATTAAAATGAAAAAATATCCAAAAATAGACCATAGTTTATATTTTAAACCATATCATATTCTCTTGAAAATTTTAAATATTTTTAATAAATTTAAATCATTTAATAAAATATTATTTAATATAATGTATCCATAATGTCAATTTTTAAAACTACTCTTTGCTTTGACTATAATTATGCTAATATATCTCCTAAAATTAAATATATATATTAGTATTATATAACTATAATTTAAAGTTCATATATTTTTTTATTTATTTTTTATCTCAAATTATATTTATTATAATATTCTTAATATCATCTAATTTATTTTTCCATCAATTAAAAAATTACAGCATCAGCGTTGTGTGATCCTTTAAGGTAATTATATATGAACTGAAAATTTAAAAAAAAATATTATTAATATAAAACTATTATATTTGAAACTAATATTTATATTATAATATATTCTCTAAAAACATGATTAAAAATATAACACCTATTGAAAACATGGGTGTGACATGTTTGATATTTCATTAAATATAATACTATAAAGGTCATAATCTTATCCAAGTGGCCCCAAATGGTCATAAAGTTTTCCGTTAGATGATTATAGTTAATTTATAATCATAAAATTTTATTTAGATAAGCTTTTGGGATATTTTATGGTTATTATAATTTTATTTTTATCCTAAATTACTCAATTAACCCATTACTGTGGCAATAAAAATGACTAAGTTTACAATTCATTTTGTTAAAAATTGGATTTATTTAAAAAAATTCAACCCAATAATTAAAAATACTGAATTGATATTTCATAATTCAAAATTTGAATGTTTTATAGTTTAATTTACAATTAAACCAAAAAAATGTAAGGAAAATTCATTTTTTCTGGAAAAATTCCCTTTTTAAATTTAAATGTTTTTATACTGAAATAAATTATAAAATATTTTAAAAACCCATATTTGTGTTATTTTAAATAAAAAATTAAAATTTTAAAAATCATCCAAAACATAATTTTATGATAATGAAACATTAAAATAAAAATATAATTTTCAATAAAAATGAGTATTTCTCATTATTCCTTGAAAATTTGGAATTTTTAAAAAAATAACAAAATATAATTTTAATATAAATATGACTTCTGGAATTAAAATTTTAATTTAATTTTTTAAAATAAATTTTCTAAATCGCCCAGAAAATAATTATAATATTCACTCATAAAATTCAAGAAAATCCATTTTTGAAGAAAACACATTTTTTAGAAAATAAAATTACTTTACTAGAAATTGTGTGATTTGTCCCTATGAATATACCAATACATTTATATTGATTTGGAACGGGTTATTTACTTCATAAATCATTTATTCATATTCATACCCACTAATATAACAACTATGTTATAACTGTCACATTTAAATAATAATATTTAGTTATTCGTTTAAGCTCGATGTAACGTATCTTATACACTATGAAAAATAGTTTTTCAATTTAAAAATATTGATATATTACATTCTCAAATATCGTTTTTGAAATTCTATCCTCAAAATTTTAACTCAGGTTTGGTAACCATGTTTTTAATTTTCAAAAAAAAATCTTTGTTGAAATCCCACATCATAAAAGGGGTCAATAAAAAATTCATTTTAAGAATAGAGAAATATATGTTTGAATGTTATCTATAATAAATCATATTATGTTTAAAAATAATATAACATAATTTTTAAGTAAAAAATCATGGATATAGAAGAAAAAAACTCCCAAGGGATGATAGATAGTGATATATAATATATTCATGAGAAAGGTAACCACCACAAAACCATAAATCTATGATGGGTTAAAAATCCATCAATTACTCATTAAATAAAAGTAAATATATAAAATTTTTGTTTTAATACCCATTTCTTAGAATTTGTTCATTCAGTTCCCATATAAAATAATAACATAGAGAAATATACTTACTTTACAAGTATCATTTCTTCCTTTAATAAATTTCCTCCAAAATATCATCTTTTACTCCAAAAGATGAGTCTTATAGATCATTTTTTGAGGAATGAAGAACTAGAATCAACTTCTATAGATCACAGAATCTGAAAAATAATAACTATATATTTCTCATGTATTTAAACATTATCCAATGAAATTTTTGTAAAAGATGATATAATTATCAAAAATTAATAAACCTTTATATGATGAAATACTTCTTTAATTTCCAAAATTTACCCAAAATACCGAATGTTTAACATAGAACATTTAACAAAAATATTTCCTTAAAATTTCTAAAAAATATATACAAATATATAATCCCAAAATTTTATCTATTTGAGAAAATTCTCTTCCAAGATAAATTTAATATTTTTCTACAAATAATATCAATCACTCTTAATGTATACAAAAAAAATTATTTTCTAAAACATATATACTCTAAGATATTCTAAAAATTTCTAAAAATAACCCAAGTCACCATAAATCCACTATAAAATCATATATTATTCCAAAATAAAATTATTTCATTATTCCATAAATAAAATCCCATATAATTCTCTTTACCATAATCAAATAGTGGTCTCAAAATAATTAACGTCTTTAGAAATAACATCAATTAATTAATCATCGTATCATTTTCGAATACCATGGTTATCTATATGATAAATAAGATGTTCCCAAAATCATATTTTTTTTACCAATTATATCATTTAAGTAAAAAAATAGTAATGTATTCATCACGTATGCTAGTGGTAGGTTATACACCTTTATAACCCTTCAGTTGTGGGCTCAATCCCCGTGGCCATGCCAGACTTGATAGGTTGCCACTCATCCTATGGGTTGTCCTTATTCTAAAACTATGTTAATATATTCCTCATAAAATTTTATAATCATTAGAAATGTCTTAAAATATAATGTTAAAATATTTAAAATTTAAATATATTTTTTAAACTCAAATTTCATCTCATACCATTCATTTTTCATCCCAAAAATTTAATCGCTCATAATTACCTCAAAACAATGTCTCCAAATATAGCATCCCACCTTTTTATCACATAAACTTTCATTACATTTTACAAAACTGGGGATCTTTAAGGTTTAGTGTCTTGGAAACCATGAACTTAAAACATGAAAACATAAAACATTCTTCTTAAACACTTGAAAGGATTCTCCTCATGTTCATCCTAGGTTCATTACTGCATCTCATAACCTGGGGACATACATCAAAAGAAAGGGTGAGTAGAAGGCCCAGTAAGGGAAACAAGAGAAACATTTTACATGTGAACTTGAGATACTTCAATAAGGTCATGAAAAGAACTTTAAGGCATGAGAAAGAAATCATGAGATATATCATAATAAAAATAACATTTTTCATAACTTGAATATGTGGCTACAACATTTAATATTGAAAATAATTTCATTTCACCAAGTTCCATCCCCAAGGTGTCATTAAAAATTACCAAGGTTATTCACCAAGGTATCAGTCTAAAAGGTCATCTCTAGAGATTAAGTCTTTACCCAATGCATTGAAGCGCTATCTGGGATCACCATTGACATGTATTTATTATCATGTGAGCCACATATATCATCATTAATAATTTCATAAACAAACCATATAGTATAAAATAAATGGGTTTAATTTCATAATCATAACGTTTTAAAAACTGTTTTAAAGACATGATCTTTATGTCACTTTAATCCCACGGAAAGGGAAAGCGGGTTTCATGTATGTAAATCCCAGAATTTAAAAATAGAAAATTTTGATATATATGTGAATACCTCTGTAGAAATAATATCTTTGAGTATTCACTTAATAACATAAAATAATTTTGCGAAAAAGAGAGAGGCATCTTGAGTCGAAAATTCTGCAGCATAACGGCTACGTTACAGGGTTTTAGAAAACGTTAAAAAGAGAGGGGACATGGGTCGCCCACTCATAAATGATCTATAAAAATAGTAGAGGGACATAATATAAAGGATATGAATCATGGTAATGAAATTTTAAGGATATACCATTTTAAATGAAAAACATGGAAGTAAGACAAAAATAAGATTTCTCTTATGAAAATTTGGCAGCCTAACGGCGTCACTTAAACTTCAATAAAAATGAATTGACGAGATCAAATAGGTTATCTCATCATATTATCATAAAAGATCAGTATGATAGGTATATAGATCATACCCCAACATAATAAAAAGGAACTTTAAAGAATTGACAAGAAAATAGAACTTGAAAATGAGAAGGGTGAAAGAATCCCTTAAATTTTCGGCAGCCTAACGGCGTCACTTAAACTTTCATAAAACGTAATGATGAGAGTAAGAGGGGATATATCATAATATAAACATGAAAAAGGAAATTAAGAGTAATATAAAATAACATCCTCCCACATAAGAACATGGAGCATAAAAGGAATGACATAAAAGAGATTACTTGAAAAGAAAGAGAGAGGTCGGATCCCTTACCTTAAAACGTAACTCTTAAAACTCAAAGGTTGGGACCTTGAGGGCTTGGGGGCACCTTGGTAGGACTCCTTGGGAGGTAATGAGACCAGAAATTTGTTGGGGGAGAGTGGGGAGTCGAAATGGATGAGAGTATGGCATGGTATTTATAGGGAAAGTGATGGGACAAGGCATTAATGGCCAAGGGACACCTCACAAGTGGTTTTCTCAAAAGCATGGGCTCTCCAATGGTATTTCCCATGGAGTTAGGCCACATGGGGCCCCCCATTCAATAATTCATCACCTTTGTTCGGCTAACCCATAACATATCTCATGAAATCATCATGACACAGTTATGATGTCATTAAACATACCGAAACCCTAAAACTGTATTTTTACTATTCACTGAAAATTCAACTTTCTCAGAAAAATCCCAAAATTTCACCTTAACCAAATATCAATGATCTGATTTCAAAAATTAAATCCATTTTATAAAAATAATTTTCTAAATATTTTTAATTTATTTTTTAAATAAATACACTATTCACCGAAAATTTATTTTTTTCAGAAAAATCCTCAAAAATTACCTTAACATAATATCGATGCTCTGAGTTCAAAAATGAAATCCATTTTATAAAAATAATTTTCTAAATATTTTTAATTTAATTTTTAATTAAAAAACACTATTCACCCAAAAAAACTAATACTTGAATAATAATTTATGAAACCGTTATTTAACCATTTTATTAAATCACATTACTTAATCAAGGTGCCTAGATTATATTAATACTTTCTTTAAGTTAGATTACTAATCCATTTGGTCACATTACTAATCCTAAGCATAAAATCACTATTCATAATTTACTATTCATCAAAAATTAAGTTGATCTTATTAGACTCTAAATTTCGTACTGAACATAATTGTAGAAGACCATTTTTTTAAAATAATTAAACATTTCTAATTATTTAAGGTTTACATAAACATTTTTTTTAAATATCCTTTCTCTACAATTCACCAAAAATATGCATACTATATTTATTCGGACATTTGAAAAGTCATAAACATCATTATAAGAAGAAATCCCAATTTTTATTTAAAACAAAGGATTACACAAGGCAGTTACGGTCTCCTTACATATCCCCTTATCACACCAGCATAGGACCTAAGTGTAAGGTGTGCTAAGGTGAGAGAATCTGAGGGATGCTCGGCCAACATCGCACAAGTAGTAATTTCTATCAGTTTGAACTTCTCGCGAAGGCGATTCCGTTCTAGCTTCACACGATGAAGTTCAGCTTGGGTTTGGTCCAGAGTAAAACCCAGTGGTGCTACCTCCTTCCCAAGTTCTATTAGATGGGCTTCGATCAGTCCAAGACTACTAGGTGAGGCCATCGAATCTTCTTTCTATAATAATTAACCAAGATTACTTGTATTTAGAGACAATAATCAAAACATTTAGTTTCCAGCGGTCATATTGACCAATGGTCATATAACAGTCAAAACCCAACGATCTCATTTTAATTATACTCATGTTATCAAATGAAACATTTTTGTTGAGTATAAAAATAAAATAAAATAACACATAAAATTAGGAAACAAGATTTATTCAAAATTTCGGGTCGTTACACCAAAAATATGATTACTCACATTAAAATTTTATAAAAAAAATCCAAAAAGGATATAGTTGAAATTTAACTATTAATAATCATTAAAATTATATACTTTTGATTTTACCCATAACTCTTAAGAAAATTAGATAATCTACAAAGATATATAAATCCTCCTTGAAACCAACTGTAAGGACCCAACTATAACCATTATATATTCTAGTGAAAAAAGACTTTAATTTATTTTCATACAATGTTAAGGATATTTATTTGGTGTTTTAGATAATTAGGAAAAACTATTACAAAAAATTACTATATAATAAAAATAGTACATCTCTACTAAGTATCCATTTTATATAGAATATAAAACTTTTAAAAATAAACATGTCTTCTTATCATGAAAAATCTTCACAACATTTAACTTGAATTCTTATTTTTTTTCATACCCATACATAAACTCTATGAAAGAAAATTTCAAAATATTGAATGAGAAAAAAACTCTTAGCAAAGAACATAAAATAATAAAATCATTAGTCCATTAAAAACATAAATACCAATTAAAAAACTTTTATTAAAAACATACATTTTAATCCGAAAATAGAATCATTTTTACTTTTTAAAGAATATCATTATCCTACATTTTAAAATCAAGATATTTCCAGGAAAACTCATTAAAAGGAATAGAAAATTCATGTAGGTTCCTTGGTACATTAACATCATATAATCCTTATAGAGCCCTTAAAAGAACCCTTACAAATCAGAATATCTATATGGAGGACTTCCAACACAGTTCTCAGAAGAAAAACATCATTACCTAATGTATTGGAGCACTATATAGGTGAACCCATCGTATAATATATAACAGTATCACTTGTGATCTATAATGGATCTTAGCCCTTAATAAATAATATACATGGACTATATCATGAATAAAACCCACTAATTTTTTTTAAACCAATGTATAAAACACTTTCAGATATGAAAATACCCTTTTCCATAAAAATAAATTTAAAATATAAAAAACAACACACATAATAAAGAACCCCTATTATTTTAAAAAAACCATAGAAACTCATAAATGAAACATAAAATCATTGATGCTTTGTTATGTAAGGAAATGTATCTCATTCCATATAAGTAATAAAAACATTCTTTTAGTCTTTTGTAAAAAGATAAGAAATATGAACATTAAAAGAATGTTTTTAAAATAAAGACCCTTTCTTGGAGTCTAACTCATCTCATATATTATTTAACTTTTTTTGTTCATTATTCCTTACATATAATTTATAATCATTTTATATATTGTTACATAATCATTTTAGTTCACGTTGGATGTTTTGATGATATTCAGTTCATAAATCCAAAATGTCTTTGGTAGGTTGACTATGGTCAATGAGATCATCATTCAATTATCTCTGAAATAATATTCATGAAATAATTTTAAATTTTACAAATTAATTTTAATTTTAAATCCAACCATTTTTTATGGTTAGGAAAATGATCTACATTACAGTCATGGAGACTGTAGGCCATACGTATGCTGGAGTAACATTTCCATTTTTAAATGGTGATTATGAAAAAATGGGTATATATTATTTTACCTTTACATAATGATCATAATATCATATATTTCATATTAATTATTTAAATAAAATTAAATATATCCTTCATGGGATGACTTGATGAAAAAGGAATCGTGTCTCTTTGTCGAGGTGGGAGTCCACACGTACTTACGAATGACATTGTCATTTTCTTATGCATGAAATGGTATGAAAAAAATGATATATTGTATTTTAATAATGAAAAAATTTCATGAATATAATATATAAACCATAATTCCTCCCTTATAATCCATTATTAATAGACAGTGATGGAAAACGAATGACATCGGTTTGTGAGGCGGTAGTCCGCCACACACACGGAAAATGAATTATTTTCACATTTGATGGAAGAGGATATTTATAGGGTTCATGAAATATACATAATAAAATCTTATTATATGTAGAATATTGGATTTATTATTTTATCATGGTTTAATAAAATTTTAAGGATGTTTAATAAGAAAAAAAACAAAAATGATTCATTCAAAACAATACCTCTTCTTCAGACAATCTTCTTTTCTTAACACCTTAAGATCACTATGGGTGGTATTATATATAATATAAGGTATAATTAATTCTATAATGATATTTTTTCACATATTTTATGAAAAAA
Source organism: Viscum album (assembly GCA_963277665.1). Taxonomy (NCBI): domain Eukaryota; kingdom Viridiplantae; phylum Streptophyta; class Magnoliopsida; order Santalales; family Viscaceae; genus Viscum; species Viscum album. The sequence continues at coordinate 414,867,314 of OY728140.1, read as the reverse complement.
ATGGTTTTCTGTGACAATTTGGTAATAGGGGGTTCCCTTTTATAAGAGAGGGGGGACTCTTGGAATTTCTAAAAAAATTAAATTAATATATATTAATTTTCAATTAAATACTGTTAAAAAGTGATTTATTTCAAAGATGGTATAATTATGGGTTTAAATACCCTCATAATAAATTAGATAATTTTTTACAAAATTTATACCCTTATCATTTTGTTTAAACCCATATTTAACCACTTTAACTCTTTTCGTGACAACATGGATTTTATTTTTTTGGTGGTTAATTTAGTTGCTATAAAATAAAGAAATATGCCTAAATTGAAAAGGTTTATATTTTAAACCTTTTAGAAAACTATTTTATGGATTAAATATTTTTTGGAATTTTATATCTTTTAAGAAAATATTATTTATTATATTATATCCATAAGGTCAATTTTTAGAAATATTCATTACCTTTACATTAATTATATTATTAAATCACCTAAAATTTGAAAATAAATATTTTATTATATCCATAACATTCAAATTTAATCTAAAATATTATTTTATCACATTATTTATCAAAAATACTATTTATTATAAAAAATAAAATATCATTTATTTTACTTTTCCATTAATTAAATAATTATTGAATCAGTGTTGTGAAAGATTTAAGGTAATTATTTATTTAATGAAGTTGTAAAATAAATTACTATGATTAAGATAAATCTTTTATATTTCAAAATAATATTTTTATTTGAACATATCCTCCTCATAATACCACATTAAAAACACTTATTAAAAAAATAGTGTGCATTTTTGACATTTCTATAAATAAAATACTTTAATGGTCATAATCATATCCAAGTTTCCCCAAAAGGCCATAAATTTAAATATTGGATGATTCTATTCTAGATTCAGTCCTAAAATAATAATTATGTAAGTTTTTGGGTCATTTTATGCTTATTATCATTTTATTTTGTTTCCCAAATCGCCCAATCTACCCTTTACCTTAGTTATAAAAATTACTAAGTTTACTACACATATTATTCGAAAATAAAAGGGACCAATTTAATAAATTTTTAATCACTGATTCAAAATATGAAATTAATTTTTCAAAATTTGTAACACCAAAAATTCATAATTTAATCTAAAATAAAACTACCAAAATTCAAATGAAAATAATTTTTTTTGAAAAAATGCCATTTTTATGTATAAAATATTTTTATTCTAAATTAGATTATAAAATTAATTTAAAAAATCACAATTTTATTATTTTAAATCAAAATTAACTAATTAAATTTTTAAAATTAATTGAAACCATAATTTAAACATTTAAAAACATTAAAATAAAAATACATTTTTCAATAAAAATTCTTTATTTCTCACTATTGCTCGAAAATTTATTCTTTGCTGAACAATAACAAAAATAAAATATTAATATAATAATTAAATTATTAATTAAAAAATTATATTCATTTTTTCAAATAAATTTTCTAATACTTCTTGAAATTAAATATAATATTCACCCATAAAATTCAAGATAAATTATTTTTGAAGAAAAAATATTTTTCACAGAATAAAATGGAATTGATAAATATTGTGTGATTATTTTTTAAGCACTTACCAAAAAAATCATATTGAGTTAGAATTTTATATTTATATCATAAATTAGATATTCATATTCATACCTTCCAATTTAACAGCTAGGTTGTAACTATCACCTTTAAATAATAATATTTAGTTAGTCGTTTAAACTCATTGTAGTGTATCTTAGACACTATCAACCATAGTGGTTCCTTTTAAAATATATTTTTATATTATATAATTCCCCTAGGGGAATATAAATATTTCATAGTTAATGTGGATATGTTATAATTTTTAGTATATTTTCATGTGATTGACACTGATGAAGAAAACACCTTAATAATTTTATGAAGACCATTCCTAGCTATGGGAAGGGAACTGATTGATTTTCAAATTGGGGAGATGTGTTTAAGGGTTACTATAAAATGTTAAAGTTCAATATATAGAAGTTGATGAAAAATATGGAAGAAACATGTGATGAGTTGAGAGAGGAAAACTTGAAGGATTTGAAGACGTTGATGTCCATAGAAAAATGTTGTGATTTAGCTACTGTAGAAAAAAAAGATGGAAATATCGAGTTCAGGAAAGATAAGATGTTACTGAGAAAATATTGATATAGTGGTGGGACTTCTATACCAAAACTACTCTAGGGAATAAATTAGGATTTGGGAATGAGTGAACCCTTTTACTTTTTAATATGTCCCAAAAACTAATGGATTAGACCCATCGAAGAAGAAGTATTACTCTGAGGAAGGGTGATGTTAGTTTATAAAAATAGGAGAAAGACCATCTACATAGAGCAACCACATCTTTGAATATTTAAATATTTTCACTCAGAATCCTCTTCCTTAACCTCATTCACTTCACTTCGAGAGATATAGTCAAGCATAACAACTATAAACGAAATTATTTCAGGAAGAAACCAAAATTTTCTTCTATGATCATAGAAATTTGGATTTAATTTCTGTTAAATTATGTTAAGGAATTAGTTTAGAGGTGAATTCCATTTATTTTTAAAATTTCTTGAGAATGATCCAGCTGTATCACAATTTGTATTTTTAGGTTCATGAAAATTCATGGCACAATAACCTATTGCAGCAAGAAATGACAACAAAAGAGGAGAATAGATTTAAATTTCAAAGGAAGTAACATTTGAATTTCAATATTCACTTATACAACCATGTTTAAAAAAATATATTTACTGAAAAATGTATTTCCACATAGAGATGAGTGATTTACTTTTGATTAACAACACGTGGAATTTTTAGTAATTCCATGATTCCATTTTTTAATTTAAAATTTGATGGAATTTAATAAGTAAAATGTTGATATTGGATGTTTATAGTTAATCATGGGGATTTGAAATTAAAATATTCATAATTCTTAATTTTAGTAACTTATAATTGTATTTTTCCCTTCTATATTTCATGATTTGAATTTCAAAAGTTCATTCTGATTAATTTTTTGTTTTTTCCCATGATATGAGTGATTAGATGAAATCAAAATTCCCCATTCCCAAGAGGTTTTGAGAAATCCAATAATATTTTGTAAATTCATTGAGATAACATGGGATATTTCACCTATAAAGATTTGGATTTAGCCATATCAAAATGATGATTATGAAAAAGTCACTGTAAAAATGATTGAGGTGTTTTTATTTATATATATAATATCCTTGAAACATACCCATGAATTTATCCTACTTTTATCCCATATAAATCATCAATGGACATTGGTAGGAATGAGCCACATAAAAAGGAAATTTTACCCATTCCTACCCTTACTATAATATTTTTCACGATTTTCAAAGTTTATGAGCAGGGGATGGAGTTAATGGGAAAAGGGTATGTGAATTATTAAGGGAATAAGTTTTATATGTTATAATGGGGTTATAGGAAAGGTTACATGTCATCATACTTGGTATTTATTGCTATCTCTCTTTAAAATTTCAAAAAAAAATACCAATGATGAAAAAATGGGTCGAGCTAGGGATGGTAATAAATAACCATTACTTGAAATATGGTTTTTATCATTTTAGGTTGGGTAATGGATGTGATACTTATCCATGTTCAATTTTCTAAAAATTAAAAATATTTAAAAATAAAGAAAAATAAAATGTATAATGGGGTAACTTATTCATTAGACTATCATTTTTCATGACCTTCACTTTCGGCCTTGGGATATAGGGACGATGAAAGTTTGAAGAAGAGAATGTCATTTTATTCAATTTGATTATCATGTACTATACATAGAGATAGAAATATTTTTTAGATTTAATTTTTTTATATCAATTACCTATTATACTTTAACCTTGGATTAATTGGATCTTATTTTGCATCGTCCTCATGATATTTAGTGATTGTTGTCTCTACTAAGTGACGAATGAAGATATTATTCATTTTTTAATGTTTGGAACATGTTCTCAAGGTATGATGAAAGCTCCATATACATTTTAACTTGAAATATGTGGGAAAATAAATGATGAGGAAGATTATGACATTTCATGTTAATAATGAAATTTTAAATGGTTTTAATTGAAGATAGTATTGGTTACATCATTTTCCATGGTCAGAATCATTTACATTATGACTAGTAATGAGTTGAAATTTTTTAAGGGAAATAAATGGATAAAATTATTATTTTTAATTTGTTATATTTTTTAATTATTTTATGGAATTTTTTGTAGGAATAGAAATGGTAATATAACGGGGACTTAGTAAAAAAAGTGGGACCACTACTGGACATCCCTCAAGAAAGTGTATCATTCCACTTAACAAACCCAAAGGTTATCCGACCAATAAACCCATGCAAAGTCCATGTGGTTGTGGAAATTCATTGAGTGTGTTTAAACAAGAGCTGGTTGGAATATTTCATGCAATAGAAGTGCACAAACACATGGAGTTCAGATCTGTGTTGTGGTGGGAGGATGGCCCCACCAGCATGGGGCGGTGCATGGTGGCATTAGGGGTGCTTCAACCCTCATCCCCCTAAATAGACTTCTATAGGAAGCAATTTACTTAAATAATAGATCCATATTATTTAGATTTATAATGTGTGGTGTGATCTATTTCAATTTTACTTTTCACTTACTGAAATAGTGTCATCTTAGTCCATATCATGCATTGTCTTTCTCCTAAAGAAGCAGCACCTAATCTAGGCCACAAGCAGCTGAAACTACATCATGGTCTACCATGGATGAATAATATAGCATGGGTCACCATTGGATATTTTAGTTTCACCATGTTGCAGCCATGGATATGTAGTATAGTGACCTTAGAAGGATTAAATAGTGAATATGGTGTTATTTCATGGCCTTGTTACTATTACATAGCCTTGTTTGTTGAATATTAATGTGAATAAGGTATGTCATAGATGAAGGGTTGTACCTTGGTCCCTTATTTTTCAAAATAGGGGATAATAATCTTCCCTATAGTTTAACATATAGATTCATGGTTGCAGTTAATATAATTGATGTTGCAGCACAATGAATCACCAATTTATAGTGGTCAGTTATGGTAATTTGATAAAGAAGGTTCACTATAGATTATGGTCTCCAATGGGATGTAGAAAAGAGGAATATAGAACAACAAAAGAAATTAGGAAGAGGAGAAGCAACAACCATGGGTAGTGGGATATGTTGTAGTCATGAAGGCTATGCAAGGACCTTACTACAAGGGTTTCATCCCCACAATAGTGTATTATTTTTATAAATTTTAAATGCTCAATGTTTTTAGGTTGTAATGTATTTCAACCGAGTTTGGGGGCATAGAGAATAATTCATTAGTATCATATTCTAAAAAGGAGTCTTAAAATCACTCCCTAAAAAGGACGAAATGGTTGATCATGAGGTTTGAGGATATTTTTACTGAAGACCCATCCAAATCCCTACTCCCTATATAATAGATAATGAAAAATATTCAAATAGAAATAAGAGATGTCTTTGGACCAAGGGAAAAGGGAGGAGACTAAAATAGAGATAAGTATCTATAAAAATAAAGTGGTAGCTAACACTTGAACATGGAAATTGGATATTGGAGACTGGAGACTAAATATGGGAGGATTTGAGTGAGATTTTCTATTGCTACCAGGAATTTCTACTACATTAGGTTATTTCTATTTCCATATCCTCTATTGATTATTTTAAGGGGATAACTATTTTGTACCAATTATATAATTATAGGAGTTTATACCCTATGAAGTAAGTCATGTATTGTAGTTAAAATTTGGTTTTTTTACATTCATTATAATATTTTTAATTTTATTCTATTACTGATCACCTGCCCATTTTTCTGAGAAAGTATTTTTCTCATTTAAATGTAATAACTATCCAATTTTTCCATAGCACAACAAATGTGTGGACTGAAATAACTATGTTTAAACATGGTCTTAAATTTCTAACTAATATACTAAACTAATTAAATGAGTTTCTATGAGGCATTGTAAGTTTAGAGTGTGATAAATCTTATAGGAGATTTTTGTCAATCCAATTCTGAAAGAACTTCAATTACCATGAATTCTTAACTTCACTAATGGCATGAATTTAGATTTATCTTACATGGTATTTTTATTTCATTTATTTCAAAACCAAACAAATTTAAACCTTCAATTTCAATTTAATTTTCTTAAAAACATTCTAAATAATTTATTATCATTCTCTATGGAAAAACCTCGACTCCCACTATAGTAAATTTTTTGTCAGTGATATTTGAGCTTAATTAATTTTTACTTTGATATCTCTAAGATAAGTAATGATGCTTTTGAGTGATTCCATTGATAAATATAAAAAAGGATAATAATATATGGCATAACATACATGACTATTTTCAGAAAAACATGGGTAAGTTCAACAAGTATTAAGTTGTTTTGAACCTTTAAAGAAATACACTGGCTTTTTTTTAAAAAAAGTGGTGGTATGAATTGGTTTCCCAATTCATGCCCCCAAAAGAAATTTATTAAAATCAAAAGTTAACAATACAAACACGAGGTGTAAGGAGCTTACACCAGCAGAGATTTAAAGGGGATACAAATAAAAAGATAGGACAAACAAGTCCAAAAAAAATGAAAACATCCTAGACATGAACAGCAGGAAGATAGCAAGACCATTCTTAAATCTGAGCCGCTAGCCATCCCAACCCAGCTTCAAATAAACCTTAAGAAGAGCCAGAGAACTATCCAAGAGAACAGAACATAATTCGTGCAGACCAAAAACCAGAGAAAAACCTGAAATCCAGAGAAACCAAGTAGAAGCAGAACATTTAAGGGTCTGTACAGAAATAATTCAGAGCCATCCAAATAAAACAGGACTCAAACAGTCCCTAAGAATTCGGACATCAGAATTGCCAAAGAAGTATTAGAGCGCAGAGACTTCTGAGAAAAAGAAAACTTCCCAATGTAGGCCACAAACTCCAAAAAACACTGCACCATTATGAGTAGAAAACAAGGGAAACAGTCTACACTGTTCTTAGCAGATCAAGAGTAAGCCGAACTAGCATCATCTAAAGAACCAATTTAATCTGAAAAGTTGCAGGCTATCAAGAATAGTCAGAGCCGGAAATCCAAGCAGCATCCAAAAATATTCATCAAGCAACAACCAATAGCACAGTGTTGTTCAGATCAGAGCGAGAGAATCTTCATCCCATGTCATAACTTAAAAAAGGGGGGGCAAGCTCCTCAAAAAACAATGAATCTGAATACAATCAGGGTCCATTATGATCCAAAGAGAAAATCAGGCATCAAGTGAAGAAGGAAAACCAACAGACAGTGCAGCCCGGTTGCATGCCCACTCAGAAAATCCAGAAACACTTTAGACAGTATGATAGCAGAGGATTGAAGAAAATAAAATAAAAGCTTCAGAGGAGGCACTCTAAAATAGCTCCATCCAGACAGAAGGAAAAAAGGAAAATCTGATTTTCATAAAAAAAAAACAATAACATCCAGGAGAGTGCATCTAAGCTGGGAAAAAAAGAGATCCGAAATATAATCAGTTTAAGAAATCCTTCCTGATTCTTTTATTGAAAATTTCTTGCTTAGCAGCCAAGTATGCGCTCTTAGTGATCTCTCCTTTCTTAAAAGAGCTATATAAGATTTCATCACTGAGTCCCTCTGAAGAATCAAGAGCTTCACAAGTTGGTATAGTATGGTTATCATCCCTTTCATCTTGTTTCTCCTTCTCTACATGATGATTTTCAGTAGGTGCAGAAACATTATGTCTAGCAATGTCCAACGAACGAGTGACAATAGTCCTCTCCACATGAGAAAAATCCCTGCGTTTTCTAGATTTTTTTGGATTGGGTGTAATAAACCCATCTGCATCCACTATTGGTTTCTTACCTTTCCTGGCCATGTCCCTTAAGTATTTCTCCTCAATATCAGTAGATTTATCTTCTTCAGTGCTTTGCGAGAGATCATCTTCAGATGCATCACACCTCTCTTTTTCCTCATCTTCCTAAGTGCCTTCTTGTATTTTCACTATCGACCTATCATCCAGGGAGGGTGTGGGACTATGCTGTACATTTGCATTCACCACAGAGGGTGAGCTCCCCTTCTCACCCATATCCTGAGAAGAACTTTCATGATCCCTCCGTGAATTACAATGTTCTAGAGTCGCATTAGAATTCCCGGGGACATCGTTGGCAATAGGAGTCTCAATAACATCAATAGGATTTGATTTAGTAGGATTCAAGTTAATTTTAGCATTGACCTTTTCTACCCAAACTGCTTTGCAGCGAGGTTGAGGAGGTTCAGAATTTTTTGATACACATTCTCCCATGGAATGACCAACTTTGTTACAGCAATTACATTAAGGTGGAACATTTTCAAAAACCACCTCTTGAGAATAGCCTTTATCACCATTCTGAAGCCAAAATCTGGAAGGTAAAGCCTGAGATATATCAACCTCAGTGCAGATTCTTGCAACCGAGGGTCGAGATAAATTCAAGGTGGCAGAATCTAATCTAATCGGAGTTCCAAATAGACTTGCAATGGCAGTAAGGGCACGCTGCTTGAAGAAATGTAGAGGCAGCCCTGGAAAACCGATCCAAAGGGGAACAATAGGGGGCTCAGAACCTAGTTCAAAATCAGTAGACCACTTGAATACCTTCATAGAAGACCCCCCCAAAAGACCAAGAACCGCGAATCCAGAATCGGTAATAGTCATTATCCGAGGAGAACCGAAACACAACATTCAGGGAGTTAAGAAGTCCAATCTGGAAGTTTGTAAAACCTATGTTCTCAAGGGTTTTACGTAAAAAGAACAGAGAAGGTCAGTTTTTGATAAATCGGCCAACAAGAACAAATCTAAGATCTAAAGCAAGATCATTTACCTCATCTTTGGAGAAACTAATTGCCGCTAGACCTCTGTGTCGGTAGGTTTTTTGGAGTAATGAATCCGGAGGCCTTCGATTCCTTGCGTGGACTTCTACCTGAAACTACATCTGCGAAGGATCGCTCATCCTGATACCCTTGATCAACAATGTTAGGGTTACTCCTATCACCTGAGAGCGTCGCCTTCTCGCGAGCCTCCATCCACCAATGTTTCTCATTGTTAAATAATACACTGGCTTAAATAATATTAAATTCAATAAATTAAATGTTTATTTTAATATTTATGTCAAGGTATTTCAATGAAATTTATTTTACCTAAATGAGGAAATAGTTTTATATTTCAATGATAGGTGATATTATATTCTTATTGGGTTTACAAGTCACAAATATAATAGGATCAATCTTCATTACACAATAGTATTATTCCTAGGGGTTGATAAATAAATTTGGAAAGGCTTATTGGTAGCCTACTATATTTTAAGGCATCTAAACCAAACATTATATTTTTCATTACTCTATGTGCATTATTCCAATGAATCCCTAAGAAATCTCTTCTGACAGTGATAAAATTGATGTTACATAAGATCAAAGGGTCTCAAGATTTTAGATTGATGTATGATAATAAAATAATGTTTCATTTTTTGGACTTAATGATATGGATTGCATAGAAAATATGGGTGATTAAAAATCTACTTATGGATGATAATTGTTTATTAGATAAATGTGCCTTATATATTACTCTAAGAATAAAAAATCAATTACGCTTAGTTCAAAAAAATTGAATAGGTTGAAACATATCTTGATATATATTTTTTGGCTAAAGTATAAACATTCAAACAAAATGGATGCTTCATACTCTTTTATAATTGTATGTGATAAAAAAATTACAATCAACGTGTCAAAGATTCTAGTGAAACATTTATGTTCTATGAATATTGATATCAAGTAACACTTAATTAAATAAAATGTAGATCTTGGTGATAATTTATTAATCTATTATTCAACCAAGGATAAAGTCACATCTATCTTGATGAATCCCCGACTGATGTATGGATTCTAACACTTGGGAGTGTTTTTGATAGTTTATTATCACACAAAATCCTAGTAATATTTCTTGATTATGTTCTATATTTCATTTCATTTCACTTTTTCAAAAAGGGGGTTATTAAAAATATCTCTTCTTGTAAAGGGAAAGAGAATCATGGTTTATTTTTCAAGTGATGGTCAAGGGGGATAATTGAGTATTTGGTAAATAAAATTCAGAGTAGCTCATGTTATTATATTTATGTCTCCTTCTCGTCTGATTCAGCTTGCCGATGGGATATCGCATGTCGATCACCGCCCCTCTTTATATCTAGCCTGGCGCATCAGACCTCCACTCTGGGTTTGTGTGTTGGCGTTTTAGAGGGTTTGGGTCGGCGCCGGTGGCGGCGTTCGGTGCGTCTCTTCTCCACTGCCCTTGCTGGCCATCCCATCCTGTTTCGACTCCATTTGGTCGGGCTCGATGCGGGATCTGGGTCTACTTGGGATTGTGGTGGAGGGGGGCTGACAGCGCTCTCTGCTCATGTTCTTGGTCAGTCTTTTGGACTTTTGGGTTTGGTTGCTCTTAGCTGTGGTTTGTGGTCAGATTGGAGTTTTGACGAGATCGTTCTTTCTCTTGGAGCGTGTTTTCTGTTGATGGTTCTTATTGTTAGTCTTCTTTCAGTTCAATGGTTGATGGCGGTATGCTGTTGTCTCTCCCTTAGAGTCGACGATGTGATCTCTGGCGTGGTCCCCAACCGAGGCCTCCTCTGCTCAACTCTGCTCTAGCGTCCCGGTCCAGTGCTCCCTTCCCAATCAGTCGGGTGCAATGGTCTTGATCCAGGTTCTGGGAGGTTTTGTTCGAGCAGACTATGGTCTCCGGGTGGGATACTTGCATTTGATGTTCTCTCTCGACGAAGGTTTTGATGTCTTGATCTGCTTTGATGCTTTTTACGACGGCAGGGTGTTCAACCGGTGTTCTGGGAGGTTTTGTTCGAGCAGACTATGGCCTGATTTGGTGTTACCGGAATCGTGGAGTCTTAAAGCACGGTTTGAATTTCAAACGTTTTCTCTGGCGCGCAAATATAGGGATCACGAGATTCTCGGTGATCTCGTTGAAGTGATTTAAAGCTTGCAATTTTAATTCTTGGTAGGATTTTGAATTTTGAATTTCCCTACTGTGTTATGTTGAATTCTGTGTGATGACGTGCGGGTGCCTACTAACCCTAAAAGTGGCTTTATGAAAATTTAAAAAAAATGATTTGGAGGAGTAAATAGGAAATTAATGTACCTTTTTAAATATGTTTAACCACTTATCAAAGTTAAATTAATGAACTGTAAATATAAATAAAAATAAAAAACAATTATTTTTATATTATATTAGATTAATATGATTAGAGATGACACCCACTATAATATACTACCATACTTTTGAAGGGAGTCACAACCCATTAAAGATGAATTTTTAAACATTGGAGGGACTACCAAAGACTGGAATTTTCAATCCTGGAGTAACAATCCAACTATCTTGCCTTTTTATACCTAGAGGCACAACATGAACAGTCCTACCTCTTTCTACGTAGTGGTACAACACAAAATACCTTGTCATTTCTACCTTGAGGGACAAATTAAAACATACCTTTTTTAAGATATATAACCTAACAAGATTAAGAATATAATATATTGTAAATATATAATAACTACAAAAAGAATATGAATAATAATGTATCTGAGTATCAAAGAAGTAATATATTCTCTAGTAGAGATGTCTCAAAAGATTAAAGTTCAGTTAAGCTAAGTATTTTATTAGATTTTTGTATCACATATTACGGTTCAAGAATATCCTTAAACCCACTTTATTGATCTGGTTCTATCAAACATAATATATATTTATTTTTTCAAAGAAGATTAAAAATTTTAATATTTTTTGAATATATTCTTATCCAATTCATCACATGTATGTAATTTTAAATAAATTACATTATTGTTTTTTAATTTTTCTATATCACAATGATTTCACATTTAATCCACTTGAAAAACATATTCAAGTGATATCTCTTTTATAATCTATTAATGTAATTAGGTTTTTGAACACAACATGTTGTAGCATTTAATACAGTAGTTAATATTCATAATAATTAACATTAAATAACATGGGAACTGTAACGTCCTGGTTTCGGAATCCACCTAGAGGCGTCCTGTACCCGGTTGGTCACATGGCCTCAAATGCATTTCCCTAAATGCCAGAGGCTGCTGACTAGCAGCGAGCGCCTTGGGTGTGATAGTGGGGAAACTATACCCTTATTGGCATAGTACACAACATAAATAAAAAAACATGAAATAGCGGAAGCAGTAAATATCCAAGAACAATAAATAGCAGAAGACTAAAGCAATAAACAGCTGGAGCACACATGTATATATGAAATGATGCATGATACATATGTCTAGGAAATTATCCAAACAAGTCACAATGCTGAATACAATACTAAACCAAAGTACAAAAGAAAAACAAATAAGAAACTCCTTAGCATCGCAAGGCTCGGCTTGGTCCCATGCTCTTCTGCTCCAAAACAATCAAGTACCAGAAGTCGAAGGGCGTTTTCCCTTGTCTATACCTGCAACAACATAGTCTGTTTGGACCCAAAAGCATGACCCAATCAGGGTATGAGACTAAATCATAGTAGGTAACCACTCGAAGATCTATGCCTAACAGTCAGTGAGCATATGACAGGTAATAGTACAGTAAGCAGTAAACAGCAGGTAGTAAACAGTAAACAGTAATAGGATGATATACAACAGTAATCAATCCACAGAACAACAACCAGCAGTGAAGCAAATAGAAAACCACAACAGGAACCCCTCTGGGAAGTACTCGTAGCCAACCCCTCTGGTCCTATCCAAAAAGTACCAACAACCCTTTGGGTGGTTCACTAAGCCTAACACCTCTGGTTTGGTCATACAAAATTATAAGACTCTCTAGGGAAGCTCGCTCGGTCAATTCCCCTTATAGTCTAGGGTAGTTAAGGACTCTCTGAGGAAGATCATGCGGTCTAACCCTCTTATAGCCCCATGGTCTAGAAAATTTATGAGGAAGCTCACTCGATCAATTCCTCCTATAGTCTCAGGTCTACCACAGACTCTCTAAAGAAACTCACTTAGTCAATTCATTTTCTATCCTGGAAAGGTTTTAAATAAAATTGAAAGTAAAGACTCTCTGAGGAAGCTCACTCGGTCTATCATCCTATAGTCTATAATATCCAAGACTCTCTGGGAAACTCACTAGGTTTATCCTCTGTAGTCAATAAAACCAAGACTCTCTGAGGAAGCTCACTCAGTCTACCCTCCTGTAGTCTATAATATCCAAGACTCTCTGGGAAGCTCACTCGGTCTATCCCTTACAGTCTACAGCTCCAGCTTCTCGCAGTCCCGTGCCAGTCAATGTATAATAATGCTATAAGGCCAAAGTAAACCTATAGAGCTACTTGGCTAACCAAATTACACCTATAGAGCTACTTGGCTAAACAGTCTACATCAAAACAAACATGCCAATAATATCATTCTATCCTACAGTCAGGAGGCATGGAAACAAGCATAACGGTCAAAGGACAAACAAGACCCAAAGGTCGTAACAAGAACAAAGGCATGGAAAAACATCCAAGCATAGAAATTATCCACAACTATGATTAAATTACCTCTACACAAGCATACAAGCAAGGTAGGAAAACAACAGGGTCAAAAAGGTAAACACACAATACCCCATTCACGGGTATTGGTGGAATTTGCACATAAAACTCAAAAACTTTGAAAGGTAAGGCACAACCACCTACATTGGTGCTAGGAGATCAATATACTTGAACCATGAGGCTTGATTTCCCTTAGAACGACGTAGATCTATGAAAACGCGCAAAATGTTGAACCCATGACATCTCGAGAAAGAGGGGAAATCATGGAATGAAACTCAAGAAGAAGGAATAGCTCACCGTTGTGGTTCCAATGCAATCGACAACAGTTGATTTAGGGAACGGACGGAGGCTCTAGGGCTCAGAGGATGCTCGTGGCCGTACGGATTCTCCTGGTCAAAGAACCTGAAGAAGAAGGTGTTTTCGTCGATTAGGCGCGACCTCGGTCTATCTAATGAAAACAAAAAGAAAATACATGTAATTCTGGGGTACACGGCGTGTACTTATCTTTTCCGTACTCCGCTTTAATCGGCCTCCACATTGCCCCTACACACCGTGTGTGTGGCCCGAACATGGCCAACACACGGCCTCACGTGGCGATAAGGTACACGGTGTGTACTTATAAAGTACACGGTGTGTACTCTGAAAATTTCCAGATTTCCCTCTTTTTCTCAAAAACGACCAGAAAAGGAAAAACATACCTGAAACGAAGATCCGGGTTCTTACAAACTTCCCCCCTTAAAGAAATTCATCCCCGAATTTCCCTAGCAAGGCATAGAAGAAGAAACCCCGAACAGCTCTGGCCACTGCGATCGTACATCGGCCTCCCTCTCCCAGGTCTCGTCTTGTACTCGCCCTTGCTACCATAGCACTCGTACCAGAAGAATAGACCGGCCATGGAGAACCTTCGTACTACGATCGACAATCTGGATAAGATGCTCCTAAAACGACACATCTGCTTTGATCTCAACCTCCTCGGGTTGAAAGATGTGATATGGGTCTGAAAAGTAACGTCAGAGCTGAGAGACGTGGAAGACATCGTTCATAGCCCGGTACCTCTGAGGTAACTGCAACCGATAGGCAACCAGCCCAACTCTCTCCAATACCTCAAACGACCCGACGTACGGCGATGAAAGCTTACCCTGTCTCCGAATTCTCTTGTGTCCCAACATCAGTGCGATATGTAGGAAAACCTGATCCCCGACCTCGAACTCCAGAGGTCATCTCCGCTGATCAGCATAAGATTCCTGTCGAGACTGCGCTATAGCCATCCTCTTCCGAATCAACTCTATCTGCTCTAAGGTCTCCTGAACAAGATGAGGTCCTAGCAAAGCTGCCTCTCCTACCTCCAGCCAGCATAAAGGTGATCGGCATGGCCTACCGTACAAAGCCTCATAAGGTACCATCTGAATAGTCTCCTGAAAACTGTTGTTATTGGCAAACTCCACAAGAGGAACATGCTTCTCCCAAGAACTGCCAAAATCTAGAATGTAAGCTCGGAGCATATCCTCAAGCACCTGGATCGCACGCTCGGACTAGCCATCTGTATGGGGATGGTATGATGTACTCAAAAGTACCTGTGTACCCAAATCCTTCTGAAACCCCTGCCAGAACCGAGAAGTAAAGCACACATCCCTGTCTGAAACAATGGAGTATGGAACTCCATGCAGACGTAAAATCTCATGGATGTACAACCGTCCCAACTCATCAACACTGAAAGTCTCCTTGATCGGTAAGAAATGAGAAACCTTCATAAGTCTGTTGATAACTACCCAAACAGCATTATTCCCTCGAGATGACCTCGGTAACCCGGTCACGAAATCCATCACGACATCATTCCATTTCCACTTAGGAATGGGTAACTGCTGTAGAAGACCTTCCAGTCACTGATGCTCTACTTTCACCTGATGAAAAGTAGAACATATCATAATGAAAACAACAACATCTCTCTTCATACCTGGCCACCAGTACTGGCAGTGTAGATCACGATACATCTTGGTGACGCCAAGATGAACTGCCCAAATAGAGGAATGAAAATCCTGCATCAGCTCCTCACATATGTCTATTGGCACCCATATGCATCCCTGGAAATGAAAGATCTCATCCTCGCCCACAGTCCATCCAGGAGGAGGGTCCTCTCCTGACACACTCGCCCGCAGGACTAGGCCTTCTGAGTCTGATAACTGCCTCATCCGTACCTGATCAAGAAGTGTAGAGGTAACAACTACAGAAGATAGAAAAGTATGTCCCTGTCTGTCGTGAACCTCCAAATACTTCTCAGAGAATAGAGCCATAAGTTGCCACTCACTACTATCCTCCTGCACTGTCTGTATCTGAGTTCTCCTGCTCAGTGCATCAACAACTGCATTACCCTTCCCCGACATATAGGCAAGTTCAAGGTTGAAGGACTAAAGATACTCGACCCACCTGTGCTATCTTAGATTCAGGTCCCACTGAGTGAAGATGTACTTGAGACTCTTGTGGTCGGTGAAAACCACAAAGTGCTCTCCCAGAAGATAATGTATCCAACAGCGTAAGGCATGAAGAACAGCTTCCAACTCCAGATCATGCATCGGGTAGTTCCTCCCGTGTGGCCTCAACTGTCGAGACCCGTACGCAACGACTTCATCTCCCTACATAATCATAGCTCCCAATCTGATACCTGATGCATCACAGTAGACTGTATAGCTATTGCTCAGCTCTGGAAAGACTAGTATCAGTGCTGACGTCAACCTCCCTTTCAACTCCTGAAAGGCTGACTCACAAGAATCTGACCATAAAAACTTCGTCCGTTTCATGGTCAGACCTGTCAATGGTGATGAAAGGCGTGAAAAGTTCTGTATTAAATTCCTGTAGTATCCAGCCATCCCTAGAAAACTAAGCACCTCAAAGACATTCTTCGACTGCTCCTAGGAAACTACAGCTCTCACCTTCTCTGGGTCTACTGATACTCCTGTCTCTGAGATGACCTGACCCAAGAAGTGAATCTGGTCCATCTGAAAGGGCCACTTCGAGAGTTTATCATAAAGCTAATGCTCTCTCAGTGTACTCATAACGATCTCAAGATGTGTGACATGGTCGTGTCGAGTATGAGAGTACACCAAGATATCGTCCACGAAGACCACGACGAAGGAATCCAAGTATGGATGGAACACTCGGTTCATCAGCTCCATGAAAATTGCTGGCACGTTCATGAGACCGAACGACATAACCATACAATCGTATAGACCATACCTACTCCTGAAGGCTGTCAGAGGTATATCTGATGGTTTAACGCGCAAATGATGATAATCAGATCTCAAGTCAATCTTCGAGAACACTCAGGCTCCTCGAAGCTGATCAAAGAGGTCATCGATCCTCAGAAAAGGATATCGGTTCTTGACCATCAGCTGGTTCAACTTCCGATAATCCACACAAAGCCGAAGGGTACCGTCTGCCTTTTTCGCAAAAAGGATAGGCGAACCCCAAGGGGAAGTACTGGGTCAGATGAAACCCTTTTCCTGCAACTCCTCCAACTGATTTTTGAGCTCCTACAACTCATGTGTAGCCATCCTATAAGGAGGAATGGACACCGGTGCCACTCCTGTAACGAGCTCAATAGAAAAGTATACCTCACGCTCCGAAGGAAAACCTGGAAAGTTCTCTAGAAAGACTTCCCTAAAATGATCCACCACTAGAGGAAAGTATAACTGTGAAGTTCCCTGGTCATCTAGATAAAGAATGGAAATATGGCCTGTAACTCCTCCTAGCCCATGATGATCGGGTCCAGCTCTGCCTTCCTGGACATCCCACTTGCCTCTATGGAGAAAAGATCTGCCCTCTGGTGATACGAAACTCACCCTGCGACGATAGCAATCGACGAATACCTGGAAGGGAACTAACCAGCCCATACCAAGAATGACATCATACCCTGTCATCTTGAGGATATAGAGGTCCCATAAGAAGTGACAACCTACGAACTCAAGGGGGAACTCTCTGCACTGACATACGCTAGATGTCCTCGTTCCCAACAATGTATCAAGAGTCAACATGTCGACAGACGAAAAATACAGAGCCCAAGGCTCTCCACAATAGCAATAGAGATAAAGCTATGAGAATCACCGGTATTGAAAAGTGCTAAAGATAAAACTAAGGCTACTAAGATCGTACCTCGAACTATAGAAGGGTCAGGATCCTGCTCATGATAGGTTTGCTCCATGGTAAAGGTCTGGCTTGTACCGCGGCCCTGCACCCCTAGCTGACAACTCTGTGCTGATCCACTCTGTTTTCACTGGTAACTTGGTGACTGACCACCACGGCCACGACCTCCACCTTGGCCCGAATGGCCGGAAGAACTCCAGTTCCCAAACCGGTGAGAAACTGCCGATACATCTCATGTACGAGGGGTCATAGAAGAACCCCTACCACCAGCTTTAGGTAAGAAAACCTGACAAAAATGCTGAATATGGCCCATCTTGCCACAAGATCGGCACTCCATAGGGTCTCTATAGCACTAAGGCCTAGTATTCCCACTCCTACCACACTGGTATCATACTACCTGGCTTCCCAAAGATGCACTCTGTCGAATCTAATCTCCTCGATCAGACTCCCTGCGGCGCTTCCTGCTATCAGTAGGAGGAACACTTACTCTGGATGTCAAACCACCCTGGTTCACTAATCCAGAATCTCTCAGATTGCGCTCAGTGATCAGAGCCCGGTTGACTATCGAGGATATCAAAGCCAACATGAAGATATTCACCTGGGAATGGATCCCATGCCTGAGACCATCCTCAAACTTCCTAGAAAGGAACAACTCATCACCTGCTAGAATCGGCGTGAAGCGCTGCAGCTCAATAAAATGAGATGAGTATGTAAAGACCCGGAAATTTCAAGGAATTTTTTTTCCTAAATACCTTGGAATTTTATGAGTCTACAGTTTCTGATGGAACTTGATTCTGAGGCCCGGGGTGCCCGGAATCAATTTCTGAAGTTTTGTTCGGGTACGTTTAGTAAACATATGAGCAGGTTTTTCTATCTTTTGAACCGGTGCTCGAAATTGAAATCTGAGGACACCGATGAGCTCACAACGCCGGTAATTGATTAAGGTGACATTTATCATAGTTGTGTTTTATGTAGGTTGAGAGTTAATTTTGGGGGGAATTGGAAATAGTTAAATAAAATCGTGGAGAAAATTTTATTTATCTATGGAAGTGAATTCCTCCCATGGGAAGTTATTGGTGGGGCCCACACCCACATAACTTCCCAAGTGTGGATATTTGGGAGGTGGGGCCCACAAGAACCCCAACCTTTTATTTCCCATAACTCTCTTCAAAACGCCTAATTAACTCCTCTTCCTTTAATGTGCCAAATCCCCATCATTTCCCCTTTAATTAATTTTGACAACACCTTCCATTTATTATGGTTAAACCCCTCACCTCCCTCTCTCTCTAATTAATATGACAACTCTTCTAATTAATCGGTTGAGCTACTCAATTAAATAATTATTTGTGGTGTCGTGAATCCGTTTGAAATATTTTGAATTGCATGGCACCAATATAATTATAGAGAGCCTTTTGTTTCTTTGAGGCTTGGTTATTATTTGTAAAGGCTTGGAAGAACACATTGTTCTTCTTTCGATGAAGAACAGCTCCGACGAAGAACGGCGACACGTCTTCTTTTCTTTTCTCCACGATAAGAGAGGAGATGCCACTTCTTCTTCGGGTACACTCCGACGACGACAGAATCGACACCGTCATCCACGATGCTCGACTACCGTGAATATTTTCCAAGGTAGGGGGATTATGTTCAATTTTAATGAATTAAAATTGGGCCTCATTCATCATTGAATATCTTTTTTTGTCATGGAATATTGTTATCGCCTAACGTGGACGGTGTGGGCCGAAAGAACACGGCCCGAAGACCCTCCGCTGGATCTTGATTTTTTTTTGAATCGCCGACTGGAGGCGGAACGTGGAAGAAGTCGGCGGTGCAAGGGCCATCGTCGCACACGCAAAGAAAAGCCGCGACCATGCGGGCCACAGCGGAGGAAGCACGCCACCGTCGCTCCGTGCCAGGGACGCGGAGCCGTGGCTAGGGCAGACCGTAGTGGAAGAAGCCGACGTCGACACGCCGGCTGTGCAGAAGGAACCGCGGCCCGCTTTGCGGGCCGCTTCAGCAGGAGAACCGGTCGGCCTGTCAGCCGGCTGGGCGGAATAAAGTCGCGGTTCCAGGAGGGTGCTACGCTAGAGAACCCGTGGCCCGCCCGAGCGGGCTGCTTGCGCCAAGAAGGCCAGCCGGTTAAGGAGGGTGGCGCCGCTTGGAGCCGCCAGTTTGGGCAGCCGAGGGGCCGTGCCCCCCACCTCGGACCACTCAGCCAGCCGGCCATGCCGTGGCTAGGTCGCCCCACCCCCTGCCTCGGACCGCTCGGCCCCCTCGGGCCGAGCCGCGGTCGGGTCGCTCTGTACAGGGCCGAGCCGCGCTGGGCCACGCAGTGCTGCGCCGGGCCAGGCCGCGCCGTGTTGCACCGGGTCGGGCCGCGCATTTCATCGGGTCGTTCTGACCCCCTGCTGGGTTGGACCCGCCAAAACTGGGTTGACCTGACCCGCCAGCCCACTAGGCTTAACGGGCCGGGTCCGTTTTCACTTAAGGTTGAATAACATGAAGAACACACATCTGATCGATGCGCCGTCTATGGCATTGGGACCTTCACAATGAGGTGGTTCTTTTGCGGTACTCTAAGTGAGTTTTGGATGACTTTGGAAAACAGTCGGGTTTGGAAGGAACGTAATTCCAACTGGGCCCTCCGAGCGGAAACACTTATAACTTAAGGACCGGACGTCTGATTGGCGTGCCGTCAACTATGTTGGATTCCTTTTGATGAGACGGTTCTTTTGACTTACTCCACATGAGGTTTGGACGCAGTTGGAGTACAGTCGGGTTGGTTTACCTTATAAATCCAACTGGGCCCCTCAAACGGAAATGCTAATTACTAACAGACCGGGCGTCCGATTGACGCGTCGTCTGTTGCGTTGAGACCCCTATGACGAGGCCGTCCTTTGAGATACTTCTACGTGAGATTACGTGACACTTGGAATTATCGACTAGTAGCTCATGGAGCGGACCCTCCCGGAGACATGGGTATGGAGTGCGGAGACCTAGTAGCTCTAGACCTGACGACTGCTTGTCCGATTCGTTTCGGAGTGACTTGAATAGCCCAGTGGGGAGCACTACTATGTTGGGGTGGTAGACCCATGGCAGAGGAGCACTACTATGTTTGGGTGGTAGACCCGCAGTACTCGACCGGAGGAGTACCTATGTCGGCTATTAGGGGGAGCGCTACTGTGTTGGGGCGGCAGACCCATGGCGGGGAGCGCTACTGTGTTGGGGCGGTAGACCTGCGGTAATCGACAGGAGGAGTACCTCAGCAGTCTAAGGATAGTGAGTAGCACCTCGGAGTGGTGATAGGGCTACTGTGCTCGACAAAGCAAGAGTTATCAAGCAGCCGTGGTTTCGTGAATAAAAATCATGGTTTGAGTTGAGTCAACGACCTTTGTGTTTTCCTCGTGATTGAGATGGATACTTGATAACTTAGGTATATGTATGGGCATATTCCTAAGTAAAGGTTATCTGTTGAGATATTTCTTTGTGGTTTATCCTTGTTGGATTTAGTGAGACCTTGATGGTCTCGGGGTCCCTACTGAGTATCGTTATACTCACCCCTGCCCGGGCTATGCTCGCACCTTGTTGTGTTGGATGCAGACGACAGATAGCACTGACCAAGGCAGCTTGTACGAGGACTGGATGGTACCTAGAGGTGGAATCTTGGTGTGACGGCACACGGAGCGGACTGATAGATGCGGAGTGCTGAGGAGTACATCTGTACCTACCCTTCAAGTAGGAATCCGGAGGACGATCCCGAAGCTGCTTCACCATTCAGCTGTTTTTCTTTTCAGTTGTACTTTCTTTCAGTTTTAGTTGTACCTTTCTGTTGGGCTTGTATTTTCGGCCCCTTTGTACTTTCAGCACACTTGTTTTGCTTAGTGTTTTCTTCATCTTTTTCTCTAGTTGTGTGTGTGTGTTTACGTTTTATAAAGGCAATGCCTTCCCATTTCTAGGGAATTACGCCTTTGGTGCTAGTCGTCAGCCCCTGGCCTATGGAAGGCGGGCTTGGGGTAGTCACGATACAGTCCCCGGGGGATGGATCGTGACATAGTACTCCATAACAGAAAGAGTACCCTACTCGAGACTCATAAAATCTCAGGCCCGGTCGACCCTCAAGGTCTCTGGATAGAAGTAATCATAGAAGATGTGCCAAAACTCATCCCAAGTCATACTCTATTGGCGCCCTGACTGTGAGATCACCTCCCACCACCTCTTGGCGGTGTCTCAGAGCATATAAGTATCCTCCTTTACCCTTTTCTCTGGAGGTATCTACAGATGCTCGAAGATCGTCAGTGTGGCCTCTAGCCACGACTTTGCAGCTTGGGGTCCTCTATCCCCTAAGAAAGTAGGAGGATGCTACTACTGGAAAACCCGCATCAACTCAGCCATCAACGGGGCAAGAGGCAATGCTCCCTGAATGGTATGCATCATCCTCAGGAAGTCCTCCCTGAACTACGCATCGGCACCTGCAACGAGTATAATTGCTAGTGCCAAGGCTGGCACAGCAGAAGGATCTGCAGGAGGTCCATGATCGGCCATATCCGGTGTCTGCTCACCGTCTGGCAGCTGACGTATGACCAGAGGACGTCTTGGAGGCATATCTCTGAAAGATCAAAGTACACCTTAGATCGAGATTATCAAGGACAGAGAACACAAGAGTACAAAATGGGAACATGAGAAGAAACATTTAAGTTTTACACAACACGGCTACATGGCTTGTATAAAACTACACAGCGTGTACTGCATCTCCACTCCCCTGCCTGAGACTCTTTACACGGCTAACTCACATAGTTCTTCTAACCCTAGACGGCATGGCGTGTTCACTAAGGACACATCGTGTACTAGACAAGGTTTCGGCGACCCGTGTTGTTAGTTACACGGCTGGCTACACGGCTGACCCTTACACGGTGTGTTCCGAACAAACACAGTGTGTACAAGAGAGATAACATTGTCCTATATTGTTTGTGACATGGATGGGTACCTAAAACAATACAACATGGCGTGTTCGTACCCAACATGACGTGTACTACACGAGCTTCCCTGGCCTGTTTTGTTAGTGACATGGTCGGGTACACGGCTCACTAGCACACAGCGTGTAACGACTGTACACGACGTGTTTCTGAAATCTTTTTAACCATCCCGTGTTTCTACTCACATAGTCAGTGTCATGGATTAAAAATACACGGCGTGTAGTCAAGTACACGCCGTGTATTCTGGGTTTTTCCAGGTAGTAGATCAGAAACTGCACTGAAGCCCAGAAAACACAGAAAAACAAACATGAAGGTGAAAAATTCCGATCCGTGAGGGCCCATACTCCCTGCGAACCAAATCTTGGCATCTCATACAAGTTATAACAAGGAAAACATGGAACGATCCACCAAATTCCAGTTCATGAGGTCCTATAACACCTCAATAACCAAAGTTTGGCGTCCATTTAAGAAAAGTACTATACGAACAGATTCTCTATCAAACTGCATGGATTCTTATCAAAGCATCTATCACAACAGCATGCATAATCTACACAACGTCTATCACAACAACATGAAATCGCTAATGCACCCTAGATGGCATGGAAAGAATGCATGGCATGTGAATTCTAACAAGTGAATATGTGATGCATGAGATGTCATACCCTCATCTCATCGGGTTGCGACAGAAATAGAACCGCAATAACAACAAGGGTAACAACGCAAAGCGTGTGAATCACTCTAGGTGAAATCAAATCAACTGTAACATAGCAAAACCAAAAAATTGAAATAAGCGAGGTAGATTTTCTTTTTCTCTGTACATGGGTTAGCTACTCCCGAGAACAGCTCATTACCAAGTACCCAATCCGTCCTATCCCTGGTTAAAGGCTCCAAACAGTAATCCAAGAGAAAATAATTCATCTGATACCACTTTGTAACATCCCGGTTCTGGAAGCCACCCAGAGGCGCCCCATACCCAGTTGGTCACATGGTATCAAGTGCATTTCCCCAAATGCCAGAGGATTCCAACTATCATCAAGGGCCTTGGGTGTGATAGTGGGGAAACTATGCCCTCATTGGCAGAGTATACATTGGAAATAAGCAAAACATGAAATATCAGAAGCAGTAAATATCCAATAACAATAAACAGTGGAAGACTAAAGCAATAAACAGCTAGATCACACATGTATATATGAAATGATGAATGATACATATGTCTAGGAAAGGAGCCAAACAAGTCACAATGCTGAATACAATATTAAACTAAAGTACAAAAGAAAAACAAATAAGCAACTCCTTAGCATCACAAGCCTCGGGTTGGTCCCATGCTCTCCTGCTCCAATGCAATCAAGTACCAGAAGTCAAAGGGAGATTTCCCTTGTCTATACCTACAACAACATAGTCTGTTTGGGCCCAAAAGCATGACCCAAAAAGGGTGTGAGACTAAATCCCAGTAGGAAACCGCCTGAAGATCTGTGCCTAATAGTCAGTGAGCATGTGGTAGGTAATAGTAGAGTAAGCAGTAAACAGTAACAATAAACAACAAGCAGTAAATAGTAAGCAGTAACATGATGATATACAACAGTAATCAATCCACAGAACAACAAGCGGCAATGAAGAAAACAGCTAACCACAACAGGAACCCCTCTGGGAAGCACTCACAGCCAACCCCTCTGGTCCTATCCAAGAAGTACCAACAAACCTCTGTGTAGTGCACTCATCCTAACCCCTCTGGTTTCATCATACAAAATTATAGGACTCTTGGGGAATCTCGCTCGGTCAATTCCCTTTATAGTCTAGGGTAGTCAAGGACTCTCTGAGGAAGATCACGCAGTCTAACCCTCTTATATCCCCAAGTTCTAGAAACTCTCTGAGGAAGCTCACTCGGTCAATTCCTCCTATAGTCTTAGGTCTACCAAAGACTCTCTAAGGAAGCTCACTCAGTCAATTCCTTTTCTAGACTTGAATGGTTTTAAAGAAAATTCAAACAATTAAAGACTCTCTGAGGAATCTCACTCGGTCTACCCTCCTGTAGTCTATAATATCCAAGACTCTCTGGGAATCACACTCAGTCTATCCCCTGTAGTCAATAAAACCAAGACTCTCTGAGGAAGATCACTCGGTCTACCTTCCTGTAGTCTATAATATCCAAGACTCTCTGGGAATATCACTCAGTCTATCCCTTACAGTCTATAGTACGAGGTTCTCGCAGTCCCGTGCGAGTCAGTGCATAATAATGCTATAAGGAAAAAGTACACCTATAGAGCTACTTGTCTAACCAAAGTACACCTATAGATCTACTTGGATAAAAAATCTACAGTAGAACAAACATGCCAAGAATATCAGTCCATCCTACAGCCACGAGGCATGGAAACAAGCATAACGGTCAAAGGCCAAACAGGACCCAAAGGTCGTAACAAGAAAAAAGGCATGGAAAAACATCAAAGCATATAAATTATCCAAAACTATGATCAAATTACCTCTACACAAGCATACAAGCAAGGCAGAAAAACAACAGGGTCAAAAAGGTAAACACGCAATACCCCGTTCACTAGTATTGGTGTAATTTGCAGATAAAACTCAAAGACTTTGAAAGGTAAGGTACAAACCACCAACTGTGGTGCTAGGAGATCAATATACTTGAACCATGAGGCTTGATTCTCCTTAGAACGACATAGATCTATGAAAACTCAAAAAAATTTCAACCCACTATATCTCGAGAAAGAGGGAAAATCATGGAATGAAACTCAAGAAGAAGGAAGAGTACACTGTTGCGGTTCCAATGCAATCGATGACAGTTGATTTGGAGAAAGGACGAAGTCTCTAGGGCTCGGAGGATTTTCACAGTCGTACGAATGATCCCGGTCAAAGAACATAAATAAGAAGGTGTTTTCGTCAATTAGGTGCGACCCCTATCCGTCTAATGAAAAAAAAGAAAATACACATCATGTGCTTCTGGGGTACACGGCATGTACTTAGCTTTTCCACACTCCACTTTAAGTTTCCTCCACATCGCCCCTACACACCGTGTATGTGGCCTGGACACGGCCAGCACACAGCCTCGCGTGGCGATAAGGTACACGACATGTACTTATAAAGTACACGCCGTGTACTCTGAAAATTTCCAGATTTCCCTCTTTTTCTCAAAAACGACCTGAAAAGGAAAAACATACCTGAAACGAAGATCTGGGTTCTTACGGGAACACTCCCATAATGCGTGTGTGGAAAACTCTTTATATTTAATAAAATTTATATTTTTACGGTTTATGTTTCAAGAAATTAGTACACACATGATTATATTTATTGAAATTTTAATATTTCATAAATTAACCCCAAATAAATTTTTATATGATGAGAATAATTAATGAAAAAATGAGGACTAATTAAATAAAGATAATATTGTAAAATAAACAAACAGTAATTCAAAATATAATAGAGTACATAAAATAATGAATGGTTTGAACTAAAAAATGACAATATAAATAAGTGATAATGAACCTCACAAAATATCATTCATATAAACTCTAGAATTATCTTTATGGAAGTTCCGCTATATAAGTACCATTTTTTCATTGACGGAAAACATTGAGGTCTTAATTTCATTTTAAAAAAATATATCTCACATTTATATAATAATAATATATCTTTTAGAAGGCATATTTCACTCACATAAGAATCATTAATTTTCAAAAAAAGCTTAATTTATTTTTACCAAATATTAATCTCAATCATAGAAGAATATGATATATCATGGAAGCATACTCATTAATGTTTAAGACTAGTAATGGAATAATATGACATCTCATAGAAGATACAATATATCTCATGGAGGACCTATTACATTCATATAAGGTTTATTAGTACTCATAGAACAATATTAATAGAAGAAAATTTACACTCATTGAATTTTCACATGGAAGAAAATTTACAGTCACAAATGATCTAGAAATTTTCATATTTTTAATAATAAACTAATAGTAAACTCACATTAACTCATTTTAAATGGAATAAATTATTTAAATAAAATCTATGATAAATTATAATTACGCAATAAAAAAAGTTGTCACTTTTAAAAAATAAATAAAATTTGATAATGGAGATACTTCAACATAAATCCATTTTTTAAAATTATAAAAACAAGGTCCAAATCTATCCCCCTTTTATTATGGATAAAAAACAATTAAACAAATTTTTCTTACATGTACCAGTAGTTTTAGATATATTAATAGTAAATAAACTAACCCATCTAATGTCAACATCCTACATAAAAATATCCCCCTTAATGAATAATGAAAAATAAATTGACTTTAAAAGTTTTATTGAACAAATAAAAGTTCATCCCGTTAATTTGTGTATTTTAAAATAGTGTGTATTGAATTGAAAAATTACTTCTATATAATAGTATAAATTCTCTTGGAAAAATATTTTATAAACCACAAGGATCCATGAAAGAATTTAAATATTTTCAATGAATGATTTTAAACAACTTAAATGGTTCCTAACTATTATTGAAATAGCCAATGAGAGGAATAAAATTTCATCATGCATACTCTCAAAATTAATATATGAGCACAAAGAACTTTTAACTCTCCCTAAGAATATTCTATAAATTTATCTTCCTATCACACTGAGTTACAATTTGATTTTATCCAACGTAGATAAATCATGGGGTCTAGTAAACCTTTCAGTATATTTATCTTCTATATAAATAGATTTAAGAATTATATTTCTATATGGAACATTTTCATTATTGTATCCCATTAGAATACTATTAGAAGAATTGGGGTTGGGAAAATACGCAAAATACAAGTATCATATTCATACAAATAAAATAAGAAATGTCATAACAACATAAGGGTCAGGTAGTATTGTTTTGTGGTCATGTACTCATTAAAAGGGTCGCATGATTTATAAACCCCTCATGTGATATGAGTAAAATATCAAAGACAATCGTAGAGGCCATATGTGATGAATTTCTCTTATGGTCGTGTGACCTAAGCATGATCATGCCATTTCCCAAAGACATAGGGTGATCAAACACCAAAGGCCATAGGTGATTAGGTATTTTCATGACAGGGGTTTCGTGTAGTCTTTGTTTCCTATATGAAGCTCATAGAGTCATGTGATTGAATTGATAGTAAACTATGTATGAGACTCATCTAGGAAACATTTTCTAAGAAGGTGTGATTATATAGTCGTTATTGTTTACTTAAATCCCCCTAGGGGATTTATGAAGACCCTATGACAATCAGATAATGCAAAAAATATATATTCCAATGATTTCCATGATAGACCCTTCCCATGATTATTTATTATCATGTGATGAATTGAGAGAATTCATTGATGATGTGTTATGTAGTCATATGAAGTGAACGAGACACCATTGAATTATACAAATAGCCATTCCTCTGATTTAAGCCTGGGTAAATGGATTTTCCACTATGAAGAGTAACATAGATATAATGTGAGAAGTTTATAAAACCCCTAACATTCAAATACATAAAAAAGAGATGATAATGAGATAGGTAAGAATAGGAACAAGTTTTCAGAGCTAAATAATCATGTGATTTCTTTGTATTCTGGTTAATAAAACTTGGTGAGTAACTTATGAAAAGTTGAAGAAGATTGAGTTGTATAATATTTTTTCACATTATGACCACCACCCAAGTGATTTCTTGTTAACTTCTTGGTCATGTGATCATGATATGGGCATATGATCACAAGATGAACTATTGGTCATGTGACCAGGCCATGTGATTTCCTATCCCCATATCAGTTATCTGATTGCATAGCCCTCATGACACTACATGATCATGTGTCTCCATAGCCTTTACATGGATCACATAACATGGCCCCATGAAATTCACGTGTCACCCTAACTCCCAAGGGTACCACTCATTATCTCATAATTCCTTGTACACCTATAAATTCTATATGCCATTAATATCCTCTAATACATTCTAGATTATAGTGATATAATCCCTATAATATTATTCAACCTCCCTTTCAAATAAGTGGTCAAGGGACCATATAAACTATGAATACTCTAATGATTGTTATAAATATGATATGTAGTTTGTCTTATTAAATATGTAGCCCCCATATTCAATATAAAACTTCATATCATTATTTTTATAAGGGCATATTTCCTATAAACACCATGATTACCCATATAGATCTGGGTAAAAACTATTTCCTTTCCTCATGGATCCATATCTATCATGGGGATTATAATCATATTACATTAGGGAATCCCCACTATGTAAGCCCCACATTCGTATGCAATGTGTTGGATCTTCTATTATCTCTTTTTTTTCACATTGACCATGAATTTCATAGTCTTAGAGACATGCAATTATTTTTCCATCGTTATACTAAAAATACCCCTATAATTGTATTCTCTTTGAGTTTATTCTCAAACTATATCGTAATTTTCTTCAAAGGACCATACTCTCTATTAAATAGATCTAGGAAGATTTATATGTGTAATCCTTTTTCAAGATTCTATTTTCACACCATTTATGGTACAAATACACCTGATAATAACTACGAGGACAATGATTCTTGTCATAATAATGATTCATAGAATACCATTCTAAGGCTCTAGATCTATACATTAATACCACCATATATACAACTTTAACATTTTAAGATACCCTATAGAATCCCATAATTCTTCTCCCATGGATCCATATCCTCTATAAAACTCAAAATCATAGTTTTGTTTCTTTAGTGACTAAGCCACGTGCGAAAAAAACATCCACTATTGGCATCCTTCTCCAGTTTAATCTAAGACAGCCTCCACATCTTCTTCAAAGGGATACATTCCCAATAAATCATCTCATGGAACCCCTAGTGCATAAGCCCCACATATATTCAATTTTTCACTCTCATGTGTGATGTCTGATATTTTATTATCTCTGATTTCTCAAATAGTGCTTGAACCATGTGAATATAATGACCTTCAATGATCATGACATTAGTGTTATGAACATTCCTTGAATATGGGGCTCCTCCTCAGGTGTAAGTCCCTAATAAATGCATCACATTTTCTAAGGGATGTATTCCCAAATAAATGCCTCACGATATCCTTGGATATATAATTTCCACTCAAACATTCATACAATGCTGGATTTTATTCTCATTGTGTTGACATAGATAAGTTTCCCCCTATGGTTCAAACACAAATAATAATAACATTTCATCTTCAATTTAAATAGTCCATATTCCTTATGAAATCATCCACCTCCTTTCCTCACCTGGGTATACTCCCACTAGACTTGATTCCAATTCCATCAGGTCCACATGCCCTAATGACCATTTCCTATCTATCTATATTCATTATAGCATCATTCCTTGACCTGGAGGGGTAAATCTCTTTTGGGACCAACTATATGACTCCCATTGGACTATAATTTTAAATATATCCACCTTTATCAGGATATATTCTATGTGAAACTAACTCATATTCTATGGCCAAAATCTAGTTTGAGGAAAACCAAATAAGTCTACTCATGTGTAATCCCCAAAGTAACTGTCATTAGGCCTTTTTCTCCTACTCCAAAATATTATAAATACTGATCCCCATTCTGGATGACAATATACTCAATAGTTAATATCTCTAGGGATTCAAAACATAATAACCCCGAAACAAGAATTTCTATGTAATAATCATTTACAAGATGAAATGCCTCTTCTACAAATAGATAGTATCATAGATAAGATTATCCTTTCATATGTGTGGATTCACATCTAAAAAATTTAGAAACTAATTGTTAACATTAGGGTAACCACTTCTACATCTAGATCTATAAAATATTTAAGCATGTATATTAAATATATAAGATATTCTTGGAGTAGGCAATAATTCCCAATAATAGGGTGAGATGATCCCAAAATCTGATCCACTTGAGAAATAAGAGTTCCTATGAGTCATTGGAAATAAACCCAAATGATCACATACCTATTGAAATTAGTCATTTACCCCATTATGGGTGTGGTAGATATTGTGTGTTTCCATAGATAAACCCTACCAATGTAAAAAAAATTATACAAATATATTCATCCTCCAACAATCAAGTGTTAGACCTTGTTTTGTTTACAAATAAAAATGGTGAAATCGATATGAATCATTAAATAATTAAACATAATTTTTTTTCCCGTGTGTTGAGATATTTTAATTTGTGAATTATATACGGAAAAAAATAGTAAAATGAACAACGAGAATAAAATAATTATGTTACCCATGAATAGTAAATTTATAATTTTTTTACATGTGATGTTAACCCGATTGATGACATTTTTTCTTGTTATACTTGTGACTATAGATATTATTCTCAAAATTTTCACCTTAACCCAATGAAATGAAATCATCAACCATGAATTCAAGAAATTTATCAACCATAGTTGAATTCATGGATCACAAAACAATATGACATAAAAACCCTTCAATGTCACGTGGAAATCACAATGGTCAGAAATTACCACCGACATAGTATAATATCATCCCTTGAGGCTACACGTGACGTTCTTCAAATGTTAAAACTCACTGTACCACCTCGTTCAAGGAAGGCCATGATAAATCCAATGACACCTATCATACTACTAACTACTTCAAGAATATATCCTCATAGCATGGTAACAATTATCTTACCATAGAATGGAAGATAAAAGAGTCATCCACAACTCTATTTCTATTTAGGAGTATCCCAAGATGGCATATTTCAACCATCAGCACCATCATTATTCTGCTAGTTCCCCTCATTCATTTACTGAGGTCATTTTATCTAAGGTTTCCTCCTTCGATACTCAAATCCAATCTTCAATGAGGACTCACCTAATGTGAAATGATGTGATCTATATGAAAAAAACTCATATCTCAGCTTCCACCAAATAACACTAATGATATTCTCTTGTGAAATCCCATGAGAAGGATCAAATCATTTCTCTACCAAACCAAGTCAGACAATATATCCTAACAGCAAGCATGAGGTAGTCATATATCCCCGTCATTGAACATGAATCACATTAGCATATATTTATGGAATAAGTAGGATAAGAGTGAGAATATATTCTCACTTTAATCAAACATGTATTCTAGTATATCGTAGAAATATAGAATGTATATTCCTATATCCCTACCCATACCCTTCTAATGTTAATTCATATTCTGGTAGCAATGGAGGATCTTCACCGATATATTTTGATGATTATACAATGACATGAACATATTCTTATTCTAATAACTAGTGCAACATATCAAAATGATTATCATGAATATATGGATACTCTAGAGAATTCATATATTCGTTCTCTCATGGGGGACTATTATTGGCATATTCCGATAAAGGATGAGATATAGGACCAAGATCATATCCCTAATCTGGTTGGGGAACATCAACCAAGATTTAAAATCACCCAATGATCAGCACATATTTATTTTGTAAAATCCCGATGGCGTATTCTAATGGTTGATATGATCTTTCCCATATTCTTACTCCAATCAATGATCGTTAAAAAATTCTATAAGTCACCTCAGAGCACGCTCATATCGCTTCCAAGAATTATACCCAGTATATTCAACTAACTTAAAGGGGTAAAGCAAATATTCATTCTATAAATGATGAAAAACTACACATTAACACTTTAAAGGATAGAACAGAGGTTGAACACATTGTTTCTCTTATTCTAGAGGTCTGTTGGCCTATTTTGGTGGGGAATTCACCTCATAATCAGGATCATATTCCATATTCCACTACGGTTAATTAGAATATAATTGCAAACACCCAAATGAAGTATCAGATTCCTTCAAAAAATAAATAATATCATTGAAATACTCTAGTAGTTTTTTAGTAGCGTTTCTTCATTCCCATGATCGAAAATAGTCATTGTCAGATTCTAGTGACTTCCATGCAATAGAACCATACACCTGGTCAACCCCAAAGAATAGGTCATCATATTCTGACCACAACATAGAATGAGAGTCATATTCCTAACATTGTCAACCCTGTAATCCTTGAGGTAATACAATTCATATCTATAGTATCTCAAGGGTCTATTGATTCTTCATTATATGAAAAAGGTGACGACTACCATGATAGTCCTCTTTGGTGTAGTATATATAGGGATTATGGGGATCCTTGCCATGATATCCACCATACAAAACCTCCCCATTGTGGTATCTCTCCCATATAAGTAAATCCTTCTATTTCAAGACACAATCATATATATAGGTTCTTTGAACACTGGGGTTAACCATATACAGTTCCTCATCAACTTTCATCAATACCACGCCTTGATCAGACTGTGTCATAAAGAAGAAACCTTCCATGTCTGACCAGGTGGAGAAATGTACCTCCGATGAGGAAGAAGCTGGAATGGACATGTGGAAATAGTTGGTTAAGAACAACCTTTAGACTATGTTAAAACCCATTTCCACTCTTTACTATAAATCCCAATATGAGATAAAGGAGTAGTTCATCAATTACTTATTCCAGAACATGAGGGAGACCTTTCTATTGAAAAGGCCTAAAATCCTTTATTATCAGAGATGTAAGGGTCATCTATAATATATAAACACACTCTTATATTAGATGGAACATGATACATTCTCTAAGAATCAGGACCTAATATCAGAAATTTAATATAAGATCCTAGGAAAGTCCTGCCTT
Source organism: Viscum album (assembly GCA_963277665.1). NCBI lineage: Eukaryota > Viridiplantae > Streptophyta > Magnoliopsida > Santalales > Viscaceae > Viscum > Viscum album. The sequence continues at coordinate 414,833,951 of OY728140.1, read as the reverse complement.
TATATTTTAATTACTATCTGACATATAATCATTGAAGACTTGTTTGTTATACATATTTGAGGATGCAGTGAGTATAAAAAAATACACTTCACCCCATAACCAATATTGCATCATATCCCATACATGACATCTTGTAACATCATAGCCATAGGGGATATCATTGGACCAAAAAATGTGTTAGCTAGTTTGGTAATGCAGTGAAACTTCCCCATTTTGAAAATACAACATTGTCATGAGTAGAGAGAGGGAGATAGAGAAACCAATAGCCTCATGGTTTAGGCCTAACAATGTAATTATAACACCTCCCAAATGATTAATCTAAACTTTTGGGCTCCTCAACAGCTACCTATAACAAGTGCCTCCCATTCTAAGTAGGCACTATACTTGAACCATTTGTGAGATACATTGTGCAAAAATTTAAGACTGTGATGGTAGAAAACATGTAATTTATCCAATAGTAATCACATCCCATTGAGATGGGGATATTTTTACCACATCTTCCAACTATTGAGACATAAAATACCATGTGGGACTCAAATAAATTGACAACAGCTCCAAATCAAACATGAGCTATAGCGATGGAGGTTTTTTTACCACGAAGAACATCTCATGAGTCATAAAATACTCAATAGGTTCACAATGTATCAATGGTGGTCCAATGTTAACCCCAAACCATAGGTATAGGGGAATTATTATCATCTCCTCCAAGGATATTGGCCTTCTCTAGGCTGGATAGTAGATATGGATGATCGACATACGGGTCATTCCACCTGGTGCATCACATAGACCATCCATTTACAGATCGCACGACAAGAATGGTCAAATAATCCCTCATTCTAATTATCCAAAGATTAAACTAGGGGAAAATAAATATAGAAAACCAATACCCACAAGGGTTGTATGTAAAAATAGACCAATGATAGAAATGATCAGAGTAATACCTCGATGTAACTTTCGAAGGTGATGTGAGCGTTGTAGAACTACCATATTGATAAAATAATGACAATATGATTCCTAATGCTAAGTATTACTTGATTTATTTCATCACTTTCAATCTAATATATGATACATATCATGACATAAACATTGAGGGATGTAATGTGGAAATAGTACCCTACGAGGTGAGTTGTATTGATGCCCCAACTGAGGTCATAAATTTGTGGACTCATAAGAGAACCAAAACCTTGAAAATAAAAATTCAGAGTTTCCACCCATATATGAAATTATACTAGGGATAAAGGGACTAGAGTGGATACATCTCATTCTTCAATAAGAAAGGTCAAAATCCCTTCCATAAAAGATAGTTTGTCACTGAATGATAATAAGATATACAAACTCATAGGACTCAATAAAGAATTAATCAAGGGAAATATTCCCATAGAGAATCTCTTTTTAGTGGGGGAAAATGAATCTCCTCCCACCAATCAAGACGGAGATAACCTGCTTGAAGGGTGGAATCTAAGCATCAAAATTTCTCTAGATCTAGATAGATAGATTATCTATATATAATAATTGAGGAAGACCTTGAATTTATTCCTGTTCAGTAATGACCTCATCCCTATTGGGATGATAATATAGTCTTAGAATGAACTAAAAATCAACTCATGATGAAGTTATAAAGACCGAATCATGATTTACTTTCTACTCACGCTCAAAGGTTATTCCAAATACTATAACCCCTAAAACAACTCAACACCATCGTGTCTCTATCCGCTCGTATGGAATCTATATAGGGGATACATACCCCTGTATAACCCAAAATGAATACATACTCAAAATGGGTGGATGACTGCCTTACCTCACCCAATTTCAGAAATCTAATCTTTTCAAACATCGATGGAATGGGAGATCCATAGTAGCATCTCTTGAATATTGTTTTCCAATGCGGCCCTATAATGGGACCTAGAGACCATTAAGAGTTAACAACAATGTGATACATTTTTTAAACTCTATAGGGGATAGTTTTTATTTAGTATAACAACCCCATAATAGGGTCCATTGTGGGCTGGGAGGACCATCATTATCCATTCATTCATCAATTTAGATACATGCTAAGGAAAATGAGGATCATCAACATCCTTGATTGAAAATAAGGAAAAAAATGAAAAATCCTCTAATTTTATTTCTAGATGGAAATGACTATTGTAATCACTTAGAATTCAAATCATAGATGAGCCATTTTTTGAAAAATTTTATCAATAACTATTGTGATGATCTATATACACTACAAAAAATACATGGTTAGCAGTGGTTTATCCACAACCCCAAGCCCATGACCCCAAACCCCGCAACCCCCTCCCCTCTGACCCAATCCCCTATAAACACCCCCACCCCCATGACCATCCTTATATGGATAGGTTCCCCTCATCAGCATTGATGTGAAACCCCCCTCCAACCTCCCTCTCCCCAACTCGGATCCCCTCCACTACATCAATGAATACCCCCCTAAGGATTCATTATCCTCACCCTAAATATATTATTGAGTAGCATTATAGTGTATGATACCATCCCACACCTTTATTGACTCAGTAAGGTTTCCTTATGACTTTTCTATTCCTTCATGTTTGGGGAGATTGTAGAGTCAATAAGGTTTCCTTATGACTCTTCCATTTCTTCTTGTTTTGAAAATCAAAAACACCTTATCTTAAGGAAAATTTCATTTACCCTTTGTTTTACTTTCATAAGGAAAATTTTCCTTCCCCAAGGAAATTTATCCTTACTATGTTTTTCATTGTTTATATTTTATCTAAGTATAAAAATTGGTTTCATATCCAAAACCTCTGGATCATATATATACTTAGATATAAATAATTATGTCTTCAGGATGCGAATTCATTTTCTGAACTCTCTGAATTCAGACTCCAAATATAAAAATTGGTTTCATATCAAAAACCTCTGAATCATATATATACTTAGATATAAAGAATTATGTCTTCAGGATGCGAATTCATTTTCTGAACTCTCTGAATTCAGACTCCAAACTCTTCTGAGTTCTGACTCCAAGTTCTCTGAATTCAGACTCCGAACTCTTATGAGTTCTGACTTTGAGTTCTATGAATTCTGACTCTGAACCTTTCTGAGTTCTGACTCTGAATTCTAGTTACGAATTCTTATAAACTTAGACTCCAAATGCTAGTTACGAATTCTTATGAACTCAAACTCTGAATCATGGTTACGAATTCTTATGAATTTAGACTCCGAATTCTGGTTACGAATTCTTATGAATTCAGACTCTGAATTCAAGTTATGAATTCTATATAATTCTAACTCCGAATTCTTCTGATAAATAGAATCCAAATATCCATATATTATTGAATCCGAATTGTTTTTGGGTAGACTCTGAACTTTAATTTTTTCTTACATTCCGATAAATGAATTCAGTTAAGTAACCCTAACTTTGCTTACTCATGCTTTGGTTATAAAAAAATTTCATGCATTCAGTTACTAACTAACTATTTTTTGAGTGACATGTGTATAGGTCCATCTGAAATTCAAGTAAAAATATGACCGTTGGAGGAGGGAGCCGGCCGTTGAAGTTGTGCCTATAAATAAAATCTCATTTGAAAGAGATCAGGACATGTTGATCAATCTAGAGATTACATGCATCTGAAGTGATTTCTAGAGAGAGAGACTTTTCATGCTTTGTGTATACTGAACATCTTGTTCATATTTGCATCATGCGACTCTAAATTTTGCTGAGTACATTCGAGGGATTCCAGGGATAGGAAGACAGAGGTGACGACTACCTTAAAGCTTGAGGACTTCCTTACTGAGGAAGACAGAGGTGCCAACTACCTTGAAGTTGAGGGCTTGTTGGGATAGCAAGATAGACTCTGATCTTCATATTGAGGGCTTACCCTGGTGTGGGTAATATAGACTTTCTTGAAATTATAAATCAAGGGACCTTTATCCAAGGTTGTTGGATACCCTTCTCTTTGGGTTGAAAGATTTACTACTTATTACTTGTTTTGTTTCAAGTTTTCCACTACATTTTGATTGATGAGGAATGTATAACTATATTATAATTCCTTATAGTTATACACTCTGATTTAGTAAGATTTTATATACTTTAAGGTTGAATATTTATCTTTGTAAACATCTATTAAGTTTCATTTCTGGATTCACTTTTCTGGAATTGTATTCTCAGAATCATATTTCCTGAATCAAGCAAGTGTGTAGAACTAGAGGTTTATTGAATTACCTTGTTTAAACTTGTTAAACATATTTATCTTTAAAAGTTCTGAAGAATTTTTAAATTAAACAATTCACCCCCCTCCCCCCCTCCCCCCCTCCCCCCTCTTGTATATTGAGCATCATTATTATGATACTACAATCAGTATCGTCTATCATTTCGATCCTCCAGTTGGTATCATTGGAGAATATCATACTCCATACCAACCTAACAATTAGTATCAGAGGATTGGTTCAATATGAATTAATATCATGATTATATTTATAAGAGAATTCGTCTTCTTCTTCTTATTTTCAGAATCAGATTTTCAAACTCACAAATCCAGAATCATACTCTTTTTAAAGATAATTTTGTTCTATATTTTCCTTTCTTATAATATTTTTATCCTTGTTTACAAACTTTTATTACTAACAATTTTGTGTGGAAATAATTTCTTTAAGATGGAAGGAATCAATGTTGGTTCCATTGACAACCTAAATCCAACTAGACCACCTATTTTTGATAGGAATGATTACGAATATTGGAGAGATCATATGAAGACATTCATTATCAATACTAGAGTAGATAATTTTTTTATGTTTATGGGAGGATATAAATTCCCTGACAAGGAAGTTAGTAATTTCACCAACCAAGAAAAGAATGAATATCAACTGAATTATAAGGTATGAAATACATTACTTTGTTCTTTGACTAGAAACATATATAGCCAAATTTCATCTTGTGAAGCAGAAAATTGTATTTGGAAGAATCTTGGAGTTACTCACTTTGGAAATTCCAAAGTTATTGAAACTAGAAGATCCATGCTTAGATCTGAATATCATGGTTTTTTATTTTCTTATGCAGATCCCATATGTAAGGTGCAACAAAGATTTATGACTATCATAAACAGTTTACAATCTATGGCTGAGAAAGGATTAGATAATGAAGAACTTTTGGACAATATCATAAAAATTATGCCCAATGAGTGGGAATCCAAGAGAACATCTATTGATGAGAATAGAAAGGTTACTCAAATTTCTCTTGATGAACTTTTTGGAACTATTCTTCAATATTAGACTAGAATAAAGAGAGATGCTGCTAATATTAATAAGAATAATGGGATTGGAAATGTTGCTTTTACAACATCTTCAAATCAGATGAAAGCCAATACTCTTGAGAGAGTTACTAAATATAAATATAAGAAGGTTATTATTCAATCTGAATATAATGGAAGTGAATCTTCAGAAAATGAACTAGCCAATCTTGCTTGAAGGATGAACAAGATTTTTGGATAGAAGAACTTTCAATCTAGATACATGAAGAAAGAAAGGAAAGATAAGAAAGGCTCAGAAGTCACATGTTATGAATGAAAAAGTGCTAGACATATAAGGCCCGATTGTCCTATGATTAAGAGAAAAGAAAGAAAGGAAAAGAATTCTGAGAGAAATAGAAATAATTACTATAAAGATAAAGCTATGAATGTTTTGAAAGATAATGAAACCTAGAGTTCCAGTGGTGGATACTTTTTTGAAGAATCATCAGATTATGAACCTTCTGGACAGAAGAATATTGGTTTAATAGATAGAATACCTATTGAAAATCATTGAATAATGGCTAAGGTACACAATTTTGAATCCATGACCAATGTATATTTGAATGCTAATTATAGTAATGATAAATATTATAACTCTTCTGATGAAGAATCTTCTTCTGATGAAGATAATACATTTCCTACCTATGATGAAGTTTCTAGGTTTGCTAAACTTCTTGAGAATGAGAATTCAAAACTAAAGAAAAATATTGATAAGGAAAATTCTAGGAATACAATTCTTACTAATGAAATATCAGATCTTTCTAAAGATCTTGATAATAAAATTCTTGATTTTGAAAATATTTCAAAAAACCTTGAGGAAGTAAATTCTGAGAAGGATAAACATTCTAAGGATCTTGAAAAAGTAATTTCTAAGAAAAATATTTTTGAGCCTAACTCTAGTACTAATGTTTTGGATGATAAGAACTTAGTTATTAGACTTATGTCAGAGATATTTCCTTGAGGAAGTGTTTTTCAAAATTTACCTTAGGTAATGAAAATTTTTATAAGATGTATTCTCAAATCTGACCTATTAGGAATAATTCTGGTTTTGGTTATACAAGTTCTAAACCGATTTTTAGTAATAATTATTTTTTCCCTCAAAGTGCTCCTTTCTTTACTAAGTGTCAGTGCAGTGAGAATTGGGAAAAAAATTATTCCTTAAACAAATCCCAGTCTTTAGGATTTCATAAAGATTATTTTTCTAAAAAAATGTGGGTGCCTAAGATTTTTCATTCTGAAATTTCTGGATCCATGAAAGTTTGGGTTTCGAAAGTCTAACATTATTATTTTCAGGAATGTAAAGAAAGTACCAACAGCAATACATGGTACATGGATAGTGGATGTTACCAGCATATGACTCGTAACAAAAACTTCTTTGAAAATATTATCAAGATGAAAGGAGGAAAAGTAACTTTCAGAGATAATGATAAGGGAAAAATTATTAGTATATGTAACATTGTTCTTCTTGGGAAAACTTTGATTTAAAATGTTTTATTTGTTAAAGGTATTAAGAAAAACCTCATTAGCATAAGTAAATTATTTGATGAAGGTTACCTTGTGAATTTTAGGAATGACAAGTGCTTATTACACAATTCAAAGGAATAATTTATTCTTTCTGTCCACAAGCAAGAGAATGTATACACACTAAAGGTAGAAGAAATTAGGAGACAAGACTTAACTTGCCTTAGTGAAATGAAAGATCATTCTTGGTTGTGGCATAGAAGGTTAGGACACTGTAATATTAGGAACCTATGCAAACTCTCTAAGAAAAGACTATTTAAGGATCTACCGGAGCTTAGATTTGATTCTTAAAAAGTTTGCGATCCTTGTCAATATGGAAAGAAACATAAATAAAGTTCTAAATCAGTTGGTGAAGTCTCAATCGCTGATGCATTATAGTTAGTGCATATGGATCTTTTTGGTCCAACACAAACTGGAAGCATTGGAGTCCAATATTATGTATTTGTCTTAGTTGATGATTAGACTAGATTTACATGGGTCTATTTTCTAGAAAAGAAATCTGAAGAATTTTCCTATTTCAAAACCTTTAGAGCCCAAGTTAAAAATGAGAAAAACCTTCCTTTGATAATTATTCACAGTGATCATGGAGGAGAATTTCAAAATTCTGATTTTGAAACATTTTTTAGTAGAAAAAAAATTACTCATAACTTCTCAGTACCCAAAACAACTCAACAGAAAGGTATTGTTGAAAGAAGAAATATAATTCTTCAAGAGATAATAAGAACCATGTTGAGTGAGTATTCTATAGCCAAACATTTTTGGGCTGAAGCTGTAATTACAGCTTGTTATACTATAAATCGTGTTTTAATTAGACCTTTTCTAAATAAAACCCCTTATGAATTATGTAATGGTAGAAAACCTAGACTTTCCTACTTTAAGGTTTTTGGTTGTAAGGTATTCATTCTGAATACAAAAGATAATTTACACAAGTTCGCACCAATATCTGATGAAGGAATTTTCTTTGGCTACTCCACAACTTCTAAGGCTTATAGAGTTTTCAATAAAGACACTTGTATTTTTGAAGAAACAGTGCATGTCAAATTTGATGAAACTAATCCCTTTTATTTTTAAACAACCCCAACCTACATCTTCGGATGTGTTTTCAAAAACTAATTATCAACCCATGATAAATGATCCTTCTGATAATGAAAATTTTCAAGAAGATATTTCTGAAACATTTACCCTAGAATATTTCCTACCCTACATTAATGAACTGGTTTTACAAAACCCAAATTAGTTGTTTCTTAAGAATCAACTCAGTGATAGAATCATTGGTGATTTAAATCAACCTGTAAGGACTAGAAGTTCCTTAAGAAATGAAATAGAACACCTAGCATTTCTTTCCCAATTAGAACCAAAAAGCACTGATGAAGCTTTAGGTGATGATGATTGGATAAAATCTATGCAAGATGAGATAAATGAATTTGAAAGGAATAAAGTCTGTACCTTAGTTGAAAGACCTAATAAATATTCTATTATTATAGCAAAATGGGTCTTTAGAAATAATTGTGATGAAAATGGAATCATTATAAGAAATAAATCTAGATTTGTTGCTAAAGGCTATAATCAACAAAAAGGAATAGACTATGAACAAACCTCTGCTTCAGTATCTAGACTTGAATCTATTCATATTCTACTTCCCTTTGCAGCATTCTTCAATTTCAAAATTTTTCAAATGGATGTGAAATGTTATTTCCTTAATGGTTATGTTAAAGATGAAGTTTTTGTTGAACAACCCCCTGGTTTTAAAGATCTAAATCATCCTAATCATGTTTACAAACTTACCAAAGCCTTGTATGGACTTAAGAAAGCCCCTCGATCTTGGCATGATAGACTTACAAAATTTTTGCTTCAAAATAATTATATTAAGGGAAATGCATATCCAACCCTTTTTGTAAAAAAATATAAGAAAAATGTTTTGATTGTTCAAATTTTTGTTGATGACATTATATTTGGTTCAACTCAGCAATCTTTAACAGATTCTATTGGGGATCTAATGAAATCTAAGTTTGAAATGAGTATGATGGGTGAGTTAACATTTTTCCTTGGTTTTAAAATTTCTCAAAAACCAGAAGGAATATATATATCCCAACATAAGTATATTAAAGATATTCTTAAAAAGTATGCATATAACAACACTAAGAGTATTAGTACTCCCATTGGTACCTCAAACACACATGATCTTGATGAAGCTGGGAAACCAGTAGATCAAACCTCTTTTAGTGGTATGATAGGAAGTTTACTTTACTTGATAGCTAGTTATCCAAACTTAATGTTTGCAGTATTCTTATGTGAAACATATCAATCCAATCCTAAGGAATCTCATTTAAAGTCAGTGAAAATAATTTTTCATTACTTAAAGGGAACCATGGATTTAAGACTATTTTATTCTTCTGGATTGATTTTATTTTAAAGAGTTTTTAGAATGCTGACATTAGTGGATGTAGAATGGATAGAAAGAGTATATCCGGAACTTTTAATTTATTAGGTGATTAATTAGTTTCTTTTTCATGCAAAAAAGAAACATTCAGTAGCACTCTCCACTACTGAAGCTGAATATGTAGCAGTTGGAAGTTGTTGTGATAAAGTGTTGTGGATGCAAGACACACTCACAGACTATGGTATGATTTTTACCAAAACACAAATTTTTTGTGATAATACTAGTGCCATTTCCCTAAGTAAAAACCCCACACATCACTCTCATGAAAAACACATAGATATTAGGCATCACTTTCTTAGCGATCAGACATATAAAGGGGATATCATTCTTCAATTTATCAGAAATAAAGATCGACTTGCTGTTATTTTCACAAAATCATTACCCTATGACAGATTTGAATACATAAAATAGATGTTAGGAATGATAGATGTAATGTAATATTTCTTGTTAACTTCATATTGAAGTCAATCTTCTTACAATAATAAACTCATTTTCATAGGGGGAGTACATTTTCTTATTAGTTAGATCAAAATCATTCGTAATGGAAATTTTCGTAGTCATATGTTTTCAAATCTTTCATAATGGAAATTTTTGTAGTCAGATTCTTTCTCAATTCTTTCGTAATGGAAATTTTTGTAGTAAGAATTTCAAAATCTTTCATAATGAAAATTTTCATAATAATATTTTCTAAATTGTTCGTAATGAATATTTTTGTACCTAAAATTTTTGTAATGAATATTTTCATACTTAAAATTTTCATAATGATGATTTTCATACTTAAAATTTTCATAATGGATATTTTCATTTTAATTTTTTTTTCATAATCAATTTTTTTTTCAGAATCTAAAGTTTTTCAAAAAGAAATTTGCTAATTATGAATAATCATCCTAGCAATACAAAAGGTGTGTTTACTTTCTTGAGTTTTCATAATCATCCTTTATTTGCTGGTATTTTTTGTTTTTTAAATTTTCGGATTCTCTTTTCCTTAAATCTGAATGTTTCTATTAAAACCTCAAATGATCGGATTCTATCAAAATTTCCTTAAAGCTATCTTTTCAATTGTCAGATCTGATCAGAAAGTTTCTCAACCATTGGATTGAGTATAGAAGCTAAACCATCGCTATAAACACATATATAAAGGACCCCCTGATGGCTTTCCCACATCGAAACTAAAACCTTCATGTGTTGAAGCTCTTCCCTTCTACTTAATCCAGTTACAAACTTCTTAGAACTTTCTTAAATCCGAATTTCTATAGAAGAATCCTCTTAGAAAGACATGTCTACCATCAAGCCAATCTTGGAGTGGCAGGTCTATAGAGAAAGGATGGTGCATCCGAATTTCTTCGCTAAGTATGATTCGATCATCTTGAAGAACATTAAGCTGAATGGATGGAAGAGTGTTTGCGTATCGAAGCCAGGGGATCAAGATTTAGTATATCCAGACTTTCTAGTTGAATTTTATTAATCAGTCAGTTTCTTTAAGGAAAAAGGGAGAGAGAAGTTTTCTTTTAAGAGTTATGGAAATACTTATGCTCTTTCATATACTAAGGCATCTATTTTGGTTGGTATTCAATATGAATGGGAATCTAAGTTATGTTCTCATAAGTTGCCAGATGTCAAAAGAAGTTTTGTTAAAGAGAAGGCTATGAATTTTCTTTGACTCTCTGATGTAAAGACTCTAAAGATCGCTCACTTGTCTAAAAATTATCAGATTCTCAAATTATAGGTTCAAGTATTCACAATTTCGAGAAAAGGTAAAAAAGAAACATTGAATAAGAGTGACATGTATATCCTGGATTTCTTGGTAAATCTAAGGAAGATCAATCTGGTTAAGCATATTCTCATTAAAATTGAGAATATTAAGAATGGAAACATGAAGGCTCAGATAATCATGTATCCAGCTATTCTCTCTAAGTTAATTGTTCGGTCCATAGAATCTTTTAAAATTTCTTTCAACTCGAAGCCAAGGAATTTCAAAGTTATGCTAGTCAGTGATGATACCCTAAAGAGGATGAACATTGGTTTTTCTAAAGACTCCAGGTAATTTTATGATTTACCAGAGGAAGAAGATGAATTTGTTCTGAAAAAACAAGAAGTGGTTGATCCATCCAAAAAGGGAGGAAGGAAGAGGAAGTTGAAGGAAGTGGTAGTGGAAGGAAAAAATCTAGAGCCCAAGGAAACCCAATCTGCACCAACAAAGCCTAAGAAAAAAATCATATCCTAATGAGGTTGTAGAAAAGTGGAGGGAAGATAAAAAAATAATAAATCAGGGGAGCCATGTTTTGGTTTGGATCCTACTGAATCCAAAGACATAAAAGAAAATACTGCTGAAGAGCTTGAGAAGCAAGCTAAAGAAAAGGAGAAAAAGAAGAAGATGGTTGAAGCAGAGGTTGTTCAATATCTTTTGAAGGCTGCTGAGAAAGCATCATAGAATATCCCAGTATGAAAATAATTCATGGTAGAACCCTTACCTGAAACCCCTGGAAAGAAGTTTTTCACTCCAGAGAAAGCCCAAGAAAAATTTGTTTAAGAATAAAAAGTAATGGAAGAAGTGGAAGAAGAAGATAACAGTGGTGATACCAAAGATATCATAAGGCAAGTAGAATATTTCCATGAGAAAGAAAGCCCATCTGAGAATCTCTAAATCCGAAATTCTCAAGACTAATCATCAAAACTTTCTACTCCTAGAAGGGACGAAGAGAAATATGAAGAAGAATTGAATAAGTTTTCTGAAGAAGAAAGTTCAAATCATGATTTCATTCATCTAGAAGATGCTAAGGTAGGAGATTAGAATGAAGAGATAGAGGAAGATAAATTTTTTCTTATGTTTGACAGTGAACATTAATTTCCAGATGAGGAAGCCATTCCAAAACCTAATAAGGAAAAACAGGTGGAAGTTGAGACACCTAGTAAAGCTGTTTTGAAGAAGAAGGAAGCTTCTGGATCTTCAAAGAGGAAACTTGATGAGCTAGAAAAATAAACCTCACTAAGAACAATTTAAGATTTGGAATCATTATCCCTTGGACATGATTTAGTTTTTCAGTCATTAAAGAAGCTTGTTGGGACTATTTCAATTTTTCCAAGCATTGACTCGAGATGTCAGATGCTTTAACACACCTTGAACCAAAAATTGGATTTAGTATCCATGGTGATGGATAAGTGTGTCAATATTGAGTCTGATTTTAAGAAATTTTCATCAACTACAAATCCCATAAAATATTATAGCATCCTTCCTTGTTATTACATAACATTTCATTACATTTTACAAACATAGGATCTTTAAAGTCTAGTGTCTTGGAAATCAGGAACATAAAACATGAGAACAACACAAAACATTCTTCTAAACCACTGGTAAGTCTTCTTCATTGTTCATAATAAGTTCATTATAGCATCTCATAACCTGGGAGCATACATCAATGGAAAGGGTGAGTAGAAGGCCCAGTAAGGGAAACAAGAGAAATATTTGACATGTGAACATGAGATACATCGATAAAGTCATGATAAATAACATTAAGGCATGAGAAAGAGATCTTGAGGAATATCATAATAAAAATAACATGTTTTATAAATTGAAGATGTGGCTACAACATTTAACTTAGACAATCATTTTTGTATCACCAAGGTCCATCCCCAAGGTGTCATTAAAAAAAATTTACCAAGGTTATTCACCAAGGTATCATTAAAATGGTCATCTCTAGATATTAAGTCTTTACCAATGCATTGGAGTGCTATCAGGGTGCACCCTTAATTTGTATTTATTATCATGTGATCCACATATTTCATCATCAAACATTTCATAAATAACCCATATGGCATAAGATAAATAGTTTTCATTTCATAATCATAACATTTTAAAAACTTCTTTAAAGACATGATCTTTATGTCACTTTAAACCCACGAAAAAAGAAAAGTGGGTTTCATGTATGTAAATACCAAAATTAAAATAGAACATTTTTATATATATGTGAATACCCCTTTAGATGAAATATCTTTGAGTATTCACTTAATAAAATAAATTAATTTGAGAAAAAGAGAAAGACATGTTGAGATGAAAATTCTGCAGCATAACGACTATGTTACAGGGTTTTAGAGAAAATTTAAAAGAGAGGGGACATAAGTCACCCACTCATAAATGATCCATAAAATAGTAGGGTGATAGAATATAAAGTATTTAAGAACATGGTAATGAAATTGTAAAGATATACCATATGAAATGAAGAACTTGAAAGGAAGACAAAAATAATATTTCTCTTATGAAAATTCAGCAGCATATCGGCGTTACTTAAAACTTAAAAAAATGAATTGATGAGATCAAATAGGGTATCTCATCATATGAATATAAAAATTATAGTATGATAGATATAGAAGATCATACCCCAAAATAATAAAAGGAACTTTAAAGAAATGACATGAAAATAGAACTTGAAAAATGAGAAGGGTGGAAGATTCCCTTACAAAAGTTCAGCAGCCTAACGGTGCCACTTATACATTCATAAAACGAAATGATGAGAGTAATAGGAGATCTATCATCATATGATCATGAAAAGGGAAGTAATAGGAATAAAAAATAACATCCCCCAACATAAGAACATGGGGCTTAAATTAAATGACATACAAAAGAGTACTTGAAAAGAAAGAGAGAGGTAGGATCCCTTATAAAAATTCAGCAGCCTAACGACGCCACTTAAACATTCATAAAATGAAATGATGAGAGAAATAGGGGGTATATAATCATATTAACATGAAAAGGAAAATAATATGAAAACTAACATCCTCCAACATAATAACATGGAGCATAAAAGAAAGGACATAAAAGAGAATACTTGAAAATAAAGAGAGAGGTATGATCCCTTACCTTGAAGAGTAACTTCAAAATCTTGAAGGTCGGGACCTTGGGAGGCTTGGGGGAACCCTGGGAGGACTCCTTGAGAGTTAAAGAGACCAAAGATTCATTGGGGAGGATTTTTAAATTAAATGAATAAGGTAAAGTCTTGGTATTTATAGGAGAAGTCACTACTGGAAATTCGGGCTATAGCCACGGTTCTAAACCATGGCTATAGGCCCTCAAACCGTGGATATAGGTAATAGCCACGGTTCCTCGAACTGTGGCTTTAAATCTATAGCCATGGTTAAAACCGTGGCTATACTAAAGTCCGGACAGAATATATTGCCATAGTTTAAAATCATGGCAATATGTCTATAGCCACGGTTAAAAACCGTGGCAATAAACCAATAGCCACGGTTTAGAACCGTGGCTATAGGGTGTCCAAATCCATAAAAAAAAATACCCCCTGGACACCCACCTAGACACCCCCTGGACACCCCCTGGACACGCCCTTGGACACCCCCCTGGACACCCCCTGGACACCCCCTGGACACCCCCTGGACACACCCGGGACACCCCCTGGACACACCCTGGACAGACCCTGGACACCCCCTGGACACCTCCTGGACACACCCTAGACACCCCCCAGACACCCCCCTAGACACCTCCTGCAGACCCCCCTGCCCTCCTCCCAACTGCCTTGCAGACCCCCCCCCCCCCACAGCAGCCCCCTGCCCCAGCACACCCCCCCACCTACACACCCCCTCCCTGCCCCCCACAAAATTTAATTCAGTTAGCATGCTTCCAATACAAATGAAACCTACTAAATTAACTGTAAAAGTAGTTTAATTCATAAATTTTTCTTATGCTCAATTCATGATTACAATAAATCTTTATTTTTATAGTAATCCAACTAAAATATGAACTCATAATTATACTACATGATATAGAACTAAAATTTAAGAATGATATGTAAGTAAGTTAGTCTAAACCCCGGGACACCCCCCACTTGCACACACCCCTTGGACACCCCCTAAACCCCGGGACACCCCCTGGACACCCCCTGGAACCCACCCCAGGACAGACCCCCCCAGACCCTGGACACCCCTGCCAGTCTGCCCCCCCCAGACCCTGCCCCCCCCCCCCCCCAGAACCTGCCCCCCCCCCAGAACCTGGACACCTCCCCAGACCATGGAAACCCCCCCCAGAACCTTCCCCCCCAAACACAGACCCCCCCCAGAACCTACCCCCCCCACCTGTACACCCCCTCACTGGACAGACCCCTTATAGCTCCTCCCTTCCCCCTTGGACAGACCCCCCCTAGCACATCCCCCACCCCTTTACACACCACCACTCTCCCCTCTGGATAGAACCCCTTATAACCCCCCCCCCCCTGACACCCCTGGACACCCCCCTTGACACCCCCTTGCACCCCCAGTACCAACTGCACCCAGCCCCCCCCCCCATCCCCCCTGCACCCAGCCCTATATCTAGCCCCCACCCCCTACACCCATCCCCCTCACTACCCCTTGCACCCAGGTCCCCCTCCCCCCCACTGCACCCCCACTATCCACCCCCACCCGCACCCCCACTACCCCCTGCACCCAGGCCCCCCCTGCCCCCCCATCCCCCCTGCACCCAGCCCTATATCCATCCCCCACCCACTACACCCATCCCCCTCACTACCCCTTGAACCTAGGTCCCCCTCCACCCCCACTGCACCCCCACTGCCCCCTACACCCAGCCCCCCCATCTCCCCTACACCCAGCCCTATATCCATCCCCCTCGCTACCCCTTGCACCCAGGTCCCCCTCCCCCCACTGCACCCCCACTATCCACCCCCACCCACACCCCCACTTCCCCCTTGCACCCAGGCCCCCAGCCCCACCCCACCCCCCTGCACCCAGCCCTATATCCACCCCCACCCTCCTACACCCAGCCCCCTCACTACCCCTTGCACCCAGGTCCCCCTCCCCCCCCCCACTGCACCCCCACTATCCACCCCCACCAGCACCCCCACTGCCCCACTGCACCCAGGCCCCCAACACACCCCCCTTGCACCAGTCCCCCCTGCCCCAGCACCCCCCTACCCCCCCACCTGCACACCCCCTCCCTGCCCCCCCTGCCCCCACCTGCCCCCTACCCCCACCTACACACACCCCTCCCCCTTCCCCAGCACACCCCCTACCCCCCCTACCCCCCACCTGCACACCCCCTCCCTACCCCCCCATCTGCACACCCCCCCTGCCCGGACACCCTCCCCCCTGCCTGGACTCCCCCCCTGCCTAGACACCCCCCCAGACCCTGGACACCCCAGAACAGACCCCCCCCCCCCACTGGACCCCCCCCCCACTGGACCCCCTAGACACCCCATGGACAGACCCCCCCCCCATTGGACCCCCTAGACACCCCTGCCACTTTATATTTGAATGTTGATTGATCAATGAAGTTTGTGGAAGATTTTTGAAGAAGAATGTAAGACTTGGAGGTGCATTGAGAAGCACAAAATATCATTTTTTTTATATAGAGCATAATCACAAACATATGTTATGTCATACATTTCAGTTCACAGAACCTAAGTTTGCAGACCACTGAGAACAACACAGAACATACATTTCTTGGCACATATTATTTGAGAAATAGGTGGAAGGAATAAAAGTTGAAGATGTATAGAAGGTGTGCCGAAGGTTGATAGAAATAGAGGACACACATTTTGTTAGGAATAAAATTTAGATAGGAGAAAAACAAGAAGGTACAATGGTAAATTTATGTATTGAGAGAAAGCAGTACAGAGAGAGAGAGAGTTACAGTTTGGGGGAGAAGAGGAAGAAGTGGAAGAACCATTCACCGAGTCCTTGTATAATCTGTTGAAGGACTATTCGCTGAGTCCTTTCATAATCTGTTGAAGTCCAAAAAAGAATACCAGCAATAGACACCACTGCTAGACACCCCTCCCCCTGGACCACCACCCCTGGACACCCCTGGACCACCCCCCTAGACACCCCTCCCCCATGCTGGACACCCCTCCCCCCTGCCTGGACAACCCCTCCCCCTGCTGGACACCCCTGCCCCCTGCCCCCTGACCCTAGACACCCCAGGACAGACCCCACCCCAGGACAGACCCCCCCAAACCCTGGACACCCCTGCCAGTCCTGCCCCCCCCCAGACCCTGGACACCCCAGGACAGATCCCCCCCCAGAACCTGGACAGCCCCCCAGACCATGGACACCCCCCAGAACCTACCCCCCAAACCCAGACCCCCCAGGACAGACCCCCCCAGACCCTGGACACCCCAGGACAGACCCCCCCCACTGGACCCCCTAGAAACCCCATGGATAGACCCCCCAGGACAGCCCCCCCCCAGACCCTGGACACCCCAGGACAGACCCCCCCACTGGACCCTCTAGACAACGGATGGATGTCATGGGCTATTGCTAAAAGACTGAATCCGGCTGCTGAAATCAGCAGTAAGTAAGAAGAGGTAAATGAAGAAAAATGAATAAAATTTTCCAAATATACTTGGGGAATTTTATTTATCAGCAGGAAGAATAACAGAAGAACGGTAGCTAAGAGTTCCTTCCCCGGAGGTGGAGAATGATTTTTTACATAGGATCTGTCTAATATTTAATGGAAGAAAGAGGGAGAGGAAATTAAGTACCTCATTACAAGTGGAAGAATCCAACAAATTCTCTTCCAATGGAATAAAATATTACAAAAAAAATCTATAAACCTTCTCTCTCCTCTTGTGGCTTCCAGGTGTCCAGGTGGTTAATAATTTGGTTGAGGTGAGGCTGTGGACTCATGGGGGAAATCATGAAGGAAACTAAGTTGGACTGGATTTTAAGTAGGTTGCTCTTGTTTTTCTAAAGTGTCAGGGCTGATTGGGTCTAAAATAAGTGAGTTGGAACAGGAATTTAGATGAGGGATTCAAATGTTAAGGGGTCTGGTTTAATTGGTTAGAATTGGGTGAGGTTTGGAATGGTTTTAAAGTGGGATTCCTGGTGGAAAATGTGGGGTTGGTGGCTTAGAAGTTGAGAGGTGGGTAGGCCTGATTGGTGGTCAAGTTGTGGATGGGTTTCCTAGGTGGATTGAAAAATGGTGGGGGACTAGGAAGGAGTTCATAGTGGCTAAATTGAAGTGGGATCTTGGAATTTTAGTAGGGATTGAGTTTGGATTTTTTAGTGAGAGTGGAAATGGCCCTGGAATAGCTGGTTTTATTTTGGTGGGTTGGACATGGGATTTTTTAGTGCATCGAAAAACAGTCACTAGCAGGGCTTGGTTTGGTATGAAATTCAGTCAAACGGTTGTGGGAACCATCATGGAAGAAACTACCAAATACAGACCAGAGCTAGTCTCCTCTACAGTGAAGACCCTTCATGGAAACTCTTCAAGCAAACCAGGTCTCCAGTTGCATCTTTGTCCATAACAAACAAGCCCTATTTGCATAGGCCCAAACAGACCTCCCTTTTCCAGCTTGTGGGGGAAATGTGGGAACTCCAGCATGAAATAGGCCCTCATAATAGAACAACCTCTTTGGAATTGCATCAAACAGATTGTGTACAGACTTTAAAACTCAACTTGGTAGTGATCATCCTCCTCCAATGAGTGCTACATGAGATGAGGGAATTATGGAAGGAATTTCATCTAAAACATCCAAAAGCAGACATTGAATTTCCATCACAACAGGCTGATCCGGTTCAGACGACATGTGCAAAGGATGAGGATGATCTGGTTCGGACAACATGTGAAGAGGATGAGGAAAAATAAGAATTACCAAACAAATATTATGTGATACATGTACAATAAAATATTCCAGACAATTCCAAACCAATGTTTTCAGTTGAATTGATCCTTTGTACCACCTGCTATGCACGTTTTGTGGAAAGATGAATGAGAGGCAGTGCTGAGAGGAGATATAGTTTAGGAATGAGGAAATACGAAAAATTATAGAGCTAACCATTCAATGTTTCTCTAAGGAGGAGTAACCGCCGCAGGGTGTCATCCTGGAGCAGGGTCAAATCACGGCGTGACCGCGGCGTGACCGCGACGTGACCGCGGCGTGACCGCCGCAGGGTGTCGTCCTGGAGGAGTAACCGCCGCAGGGTGTCATCCTGGAGCAGGGCCAAATCACGGCGTGACCGCGGCGTGACCGCGGCGTGACCGCGGCGTGAACGCGGCGTGACCGCGGCGTGACCGCTGATGGGTGTCGTCCTGGAGGAGTAACGCCCGCAGGGTGTCGTCCTGGATCAGGGCCAAATCACACCGTGACCGCAGCGTGACCGCGGCGTGACCGCGGCGTGACCGCGGCGTGACCACAACGTGTTGGCCTGGTCCAGTGACATCCGCGGGGCAACATCTTCCACTTAGTTTCAAATAGGATGATATGGATGGCATGAGAGGATGTTTTCTTAGAATATTTAAAGAAATGAATGCTAATCTGTGATGACTAGAGGATTGGATGACCCCTGATATACCTAATTCGGTGAGGTTTGGAGATCTAGAAATGTGTAGGAATGCCTAGAGGAATACCCCATGGGATTAGGAAAATCACAGGTTACATAACATGTAATCTGACATTACTGGTACTGTGGGACCCCTGGGCTGTGGAACTGGGATTTTGGTTGGATTTAAATATCACATGCCATGTGAAATGGTCACACAACATGGGACCCATCTTAAAAGTCTAACGGCACTTAAAGATTGTCTTGGTTCAAACAACTATTTTAATAAAAAGAGGGAAACCCCCTACAGGGATATAAAAAGGGTCAAGTACGATGTGTGCTTTATGACTAACAATGACATCAAGTATAAGGAAAACATCAATGCAATAGTGTTAAGCAAGGTATACCACTGTGAGTTTCCGCAGATAGCGCACCTCCGTTGGAGGGGTTTTATTACAAAACCGGGACTTATTTATCAAACGAAACAATTATCTGAGCTAACACTTATTCAAGAATTGCAGTTTAATATAAACATGAAAAATTAAGAAGGAAACTAAATGCAATTTAAAACATTCTCGAATTAAATGGGCTAGGAGAGGGACCCTACCTCAACCTCAAGGCGCGTTTGCTTTTGACGATGACAACTCGAATCTTCCTTTTTTCCACTTGCACACATATGCAACTTAACATATATGTAAGGACACCTAGCCCCTATGTACATATTTTCATGGCCAAATATGCACAAGGGGGGCCTTAGATATATGTTTATACTTGAATGTACCCCTTTATACTTACACGCGTATGCATATTTCATATCTATATATAAGCACACCTAGCCCCAATATATATATTCATACTGCCATTAGTGAATATATATAAAGGGGGAACTTATATATGCATATGCCTACCTATGCATACACATGTAAGCCTTCGTCAACGGTGACTCGAATCCACCTCAATGAAATCCAAAACACACAACAAAAATATAAAGAACCTAAGCCCTGGACACCCCTGCCAGTCCCCCCCCAGACCCTGGACACCCCTGCTAGTCCCCCCCCAGACCCTGGACACCCCTCCCCCCTGGCTGGACAGCCCCTCCCCCTGTTGGACACCCCTCCGCCTGCTGGACACCCTTGCCCCCTTCCCCCTTCCCCCTGCCCCTTGCCCCTTGCCCCCTGCCCCCTGCCCCCTGCCCCCTGCCCCCTGCCCCCTGCCCCCTACCCCCTGCCCCCTGCCCCCTGCCCCCTACCCCCTGCCCCCAAAATTAAAGAACAATAAAAATAATTGGAGTAATGGTATGGAGAAACTGCCCCATGCCCCCTGCCCCCCTCCCCCCTGCCCCCTGCCACCCTCCATCCTGCACCCTACCCCCTGCCCCCTGCCCCCCTCCACCCAGCCCCTTAGCCTGCACAACACCCCCTGCACCCCCCCTGCACCCTCCCTGCTCCCTGCCCCCCTCCACCCTCCCCCCTACCCCTTCCCCCTACCCCCTGCCCCCCTGCCCGTACCCCCCTCCACCCTACCCCCCCTGCACCCCTGCACCCTGCCCCCTGCCCCCCTCCACCCAGCCCCCTATCATACTTCAATACATCCTGAAGATATTATCAAAAACACTTCAAGACATAAAATGACTATTTTCAACAAATATAACAAAATACCAAAATATATGATGCAAGAACCACAAATCAAAGACCCCTCTCAACATACATGATGTAGTATGGTAAAAAGAAATAAATTAACTTACCAAAATGTTACCATCATAAAAAATGGTGCCTTAAGAGTACTTTGGGTGCATATTTCTTTTTCACCCTAAGCCTATATTTTACCTACAAGAAATAAAGAAAAAAAGATCAAAATAAATCAGAAGTAATTATGTAGAGAATAAATAATTGATAAGAAATATATTTGTGTTTATGTGCATGAATACAAACATGTATCCTGCAAAAATAGTAGATGCAAGAACCACAAATCAAAGCTTACTTGAGAGGAAAATGTTTTGTTTTGAAAAGTTCAACTATTAGAAATTAGATCTTCAAAAATTTCATCACCAGTTTCACCCTATCTTCATAAAACTGTAAAAGGTTTATGGAAGAAAGAAGGTGATACAATAATATTGAGCACAACAATTGAGTACCATATAATTCAGCTCATAAAAAAGATTTTAGAATTGGAACCATAAAACTATGATTAAATTTTTATTTTATGTTTGTAAAACTACATGGGAACAAAATAATATGTTAATATCACTCTAATCAAAACCAATAACTGAGAAGTGAAGTTCACATAGATGCCCATTACCAAGAATGGATGTTCCCCCTTGCTTTTCGGTTGCATGCCAACGTGCCCGCATTTGAACCAACACCAACCACCTCATCCTATGGTAGAAATGATTAATTAGATATATGCATCAATTTGTAACAATAAAGAATTTTTTTATCTAATTAAAAACAAAGCATATAACTAATATATTAAAAACAAAAGAAATGAAGAACATAGAGTTCAAACAATCACACAAAATGCATGAATGATACCCACTAGTTACTATATTAACAACTTCAACACATATTCATGGATTTTAATGTAGATGCATGTTAACATTTGAAGTTCAAAAATGATTTTTAGTAAAACATTAAAATAAGCATACACACCAGAATTTCAATACAAAAAGGTAGTAAAAAAGGAAGTAACAACCAACAGATTTAACAAGATGATTTCAGCATACAAAATTTATTAAAAGGAAACTTCCAACCATTTATTTCAACTAAAAAAAAGAAGTGAATTTTCAAGTTTAAGTAGAAAAATCACAGAATTTAAACTATTACTCCCATGGTGTAGATGCTCTATTCATTTGAGATCATTGGAAAAAATTTCCCTTATTTTCTTATTGAATAAATACCTTTGGTTTCCAAAACTTCATCTCCTATAAGTGTAAACATATAAATTAATTTATAAAATTTAAAGTTCA
Organism: Viscum album; assembly: GCA_963277665.1. Taxonomy (NCBI): domain Eukaryota; kingdom Viridiplantae; phylum Streptophyta; class Magnoliopsida; order Santalales; family Viscaceae; genus Viscum; species Viscum album. Next base: position 414,811,495 of record OY728140.1, on the reverse strand, counting down.
ATACAGAACAAAACTAGAGTAAAAACTAAGGTAGATTGGTTCAAAGTTACTATGAAATATAACTTCTCTAGATCTATAAAAATAGTTGAATCTATACTTCAATAGGATGTGAAATTATGCTCACCAAAATACTAAAAAAATATAAATTATAACGTACATTCACTTATTCTATGTGAATAACATATTTTTTTAATAAAAATCAATAAAAAGGAATGTTTAAACAATGATTTAGAATTATAAAATTTAGGATTAGAAAAAAATTGTGTACCCTTACCTCACACTTAATTTGAAGTATATAATAAGAATTTAAACTCTTAAAAATTTAAGGGTGGAAGGAAACAACCTGAAAATTTTCTTAGAGTGAAAGAAGTTACTCAAAATGGGCTACCATGTGAAGTGACCCACCTAACTTCCTACAAAAAAATACCTCAATCAAAAAACTTTATTAAAGAAGGTCAAATAAAAAAGCTAAAAAAAGTAACAAGATAATCTTGGGTTTATCCCCCAAGGGGTTCTATATTTAGATTGCTCACAGTTGAAAAATCATTGATTCAACGCCAATTAGATGGAGGATGTGTCTTCTTACTTAAGAACTAGCATAAAATCTTCTTTATAGCTATAGTAATCAACTCAAATAGTTTTTTAACACCCCATTTTCATATACTTTTAATTTCACCACTTTGAAATTATAACTTCCTAGGAGTAGTGGAAAGGGGGGGAAAGGGGGTATATTCCCTCTTCTTCAACTTCAGGAGTGATGTGCATAAATAGTAAAAATTCAATTCTTGGATATGATTTTTCATCCAATTCAATATCCTATATAAATTCATTATTAAAAACCACATATGTATCAATATCCACTTTTTCATTAGTGCGCAACTTCAAAATATCCTCTTGCTCTTCGACCACTCCCAAACTTTGAATTACAATTAGATTTTTTGAGTTTCAAAAGTTTCTCATCAGGTGTATTAATAACCTTCTCATTTACCACTAGTAAATCATGAAGTTCACTTGAATCTACACAACATATATAGGGAGAAGATAAATCAAAATCATACACAAAAAAATCACAATAATATAAAAGAAAATCTTGTTCAATTAAATAAAAAACTTCATTAATTTGGTCATCTTGCTCTTTTTAAAGAAAAAACGGTGATCCTAGGAGTGTTTCTAAGTTAGAAGTGATTTATTCAACCTACTCCAACCTCTTATCAAAACAAAAATCCTCAATTTTATAAGTTTTCAAAGTAAAGGAAAGGGTATCTTTAATTGGTTCATCATCTTATGATTTCACAAGAATTTTGAAAGGATTATCAAGAATATCCCACTACTAAAAGACCACCTTGGAGAGGTGGGTTACATTCCTTCTATTTTTCATTTGACATATTCATAGACCTATTCCCCATTGGTAGAGAAAAATATGAGTAATCCCTTTTATCTTTCTAGTTGACCCTCCCTATCTTACTCTTCTCATACATGGATACATTTAATCCTGAACCTCGTCCTCTAAATCACCTAAAAAGTGGAAAGAACATTCATCATATGACCAATTTTCAGGGACCTACTCCTCTCCAACAGTTCTGACCAGGTATTGTTCAAAATTTTGGACTAGTTCATCATATGACAAAAGATCAAAATGGTTATCCATCACAATACCTCCCACTTCTATAGAAATCTTCATGAATGTGGCCTCACTCCCTTAAACCTATTACGATACATTGCCGCTTGTTGAAAATGAGAAAACAGAGGGATTCTTGGGACCACCCTCATCCATATTCTTCAGTTCCATAATCGAGTAATGCTCACTGAAACCATGGAGAGGAGGGCGCGGCACGGAGGGCGCGGCGAGGAGGGCACGGAGAGGAGGGCGCGGCACGGAGGAGGTGTCGGCGAGGAGGCATCAGGGAGGAGGGCGCGGCGAGGAAGCGTCGGGGAGGAGGGCGCGGCGAGGAGGAGGGCGCGGCAAGGAGGGCGTGGCGAGGAGGGTGCGGCAAGGAGGGCGCGGTGCAGAGGAGGCGTCAGCGTGGAGGCGTTGGGGAGGGGGAGGGCGCGGTGAGGAGGAGGAATCGCGAGGGGGAGGAGAAGGAGCCCGATGGGTTTGAAAAAAAAATGGGGCTGCTGGATATAGCCACGAATGAAATAATTAACCGTGGCAGTATAAAAGATATAGCCACGGACCTATAAAATCGTGGCTATAGGTCCGTGGCTATAGCTTAGATTTGTAGTAGTGTAGGCCAGGTGGTTGTCTTTATCACACCAACACAAGATGTCCAATCATACTTTTTACTTTTTTTATAAGGTTTCATTGATGATGAGGCAAATTATTAGGCTCTCATTACTGGTCATCAGTTATCAGATGATATTTATTTCCCCCAAATGGATATGAAGGGAGAATCCAAGTTATCCCTCAAATATATTAATGGTGACCGCATTGTTATGATGAAAGAGCTCATGTCCCTACTGGATCATACCCACCAACTAATAGTACAATTCCCTTCTATGATGGAGGTGAATAAAATTCCCATGTTATAGAATGGTTGAGCTGAACACTTGAAAAGTTTATCCACATTATTATATGATCCTGAAAATGATGATTTGATTATCCATGTGGCCTATCCAAGGGTCATTGTCCCCATTCCATTTGAGATGATGATAACAAGAACCTAAACCAACATTCCTTTAGTGATTATATTCTATGACCCTAAAGTCACCCCATAGTAGAGTAAATAAACTATTATATCCCTCCCTATATCGAGTATCCCTAGCATGGTACTCTCCATCGCGATTGAGCTGAGCATAAGTGAATCCACCGGTAAGCCTTGCCGTTTACACACCAGAGTATGAATAAATTAATGCCACCCTCAAAAGATCTGGGTTTAATGAAATTATCGTATATTATAACAAAATATATGGGATACCTCAGGTTATTTTGGAGGTCAATGTTGGGTCCAAATTCACCCATCATGTGGGACTGAAGCACTCTCAACAGATACTATTATTGGGATACATTTAGCCCTCCATGCTTCATAACTACACCATTTTTTCTCAGAGTTTTCATGGGTGTTAGAGACATTAAATTATTTTCCATCAACCATTATAGATCCTCCACACCACCATGTAATATTTTCCTTTTCCACTATGGGGTCTCATATCATAGGGCCATACCCACTAGCAAAATATATCCTGTTATAGTTTATTCTAACCGAAATGGTATTCTTCTCCAAGTGGGAAGAAGTAGTTATCATCAATGATGTTAAATCTATGTTTGTGATCATGTTTTTGATCTACCACAACATATATCAATTTGGATTTCTTCATTCCATTCTCAAATAATAAGGCACTAACTTTTAGGATTAGGATTTAATGAAATTTTACACAAAGTACAAAATCTGGTCCAACGTTACTACTTACTAGAATTCATAGGAAAATGTGTAGATTGAAGAATGAAATAAGAAACAATCTATTATCCTATAGAAAACACTGGGTTATAAAAAATAAGAGTTGGCCTGATAATCTCTTGAATTTCCTCTATACCTATTGGATGATGACTCTTAATTCCACCCCAGTGACCTCATATCCCTAGTATGTGAAACCAAGTAAGTCATTCCCATCAAGGATTAGATACCATAGATCTAAATAGATTTATACAACAACAATAGTCTAGAAAGAATGAAAGAAGATCACTTGGATGATTTGGAATCCCTCATAGAGAAAAACTTCCAAGCATTTCCCAATCTAGAGAGAAACCAAAACTAGATGAAAATATAATTCAAAAATATGGTTTTCTCTGCTCCATACAATACGGTGACATGGTACTGGATCTCATAACAAGGATGATACCCAAATAAATAAACCGAAGTTGGTGCCCAAGTGGGAATGACCTTACATCATTCATAAGGTCTATTCCAACGGGGTATACTCTTTGATCACCATATATAGAGATCGTATCACACCTCCCACCAATGTGATGTTTCTGAAGTAGTACTTCACATGAGGATACCCATGGTCTAAAAAAGAAAACCTAAAAATATTTTCATGGTTCCAAGAATTATGAATATAAAATATTCACAAATGTTCCAAAATTTATGACCCTAAACTACTAGAAACCCCATGGTCGAGCTAGTATGACCTTAAAATATTCATAACTGGTCAAAGAAACAAGACCTTAAAAATATCCTTAATCTAAAATCTTTGAACATAAACAAGGAGTCATATTCCATGAATTATGAAAATAACTATTTTCTACCAATATTGTTTGAGTTTAATGACTTTAAACTATAGATATTGACATCCTAGGCACACAAAATTAAATAATGATCTTACTCGATATAAAATTAAGATGACTCATATGATAACTATGGGATGATATGAAAGGTATTACAATTTTTATAACCATGGTGCCTCATAATATATGTATGATATTGTCTAAAAAATCACCCCACTTGGAATCAATATGAATCATATGATATGAGATGAACTAAACCATCATCTATATAACACGATGCTAAACTCTAGCATTACCCATGTCATAAATTTGGGATTCCCTCACGAGAGAGGATTTCCCCCAATTTTGGAATTGAAATCCTACTATTACATAATTTTGAACCATGTGTGGATTGACTACCATTTTCATGGGATATGTTGTAATTCCTATACCTCTCATTTATAGGTCTAGATAAATATATTTCAACCCTACATCCCCTTAGTCCCATTTACACACACAACATTATGACTTTAACTTGTGTGTAGTCCATCTCAAGGTGTGAACATGGTATATAAGACTATTTGGGTACATTTACAGTAGGTTTTACCACTTCTGTGACACATATATTACTGTGAAACCAAATTACACATATTCCAAGCATCATGAATTTAAAATATCATCTATATTCATCTCGGTCTGATCATTATAACATTATATGATATGGAATTTTTTTCTGAGGTATTTGTGTGGTGCGTGGGATGTCCTGCCCTCAATTCAAATCAAATTCAACCTCATTCATGAATTGAATTTTTTTTTCAAAATATACCTGTTTCAGTAGCCCATGAATCATGAATGTAAATTGTTTTCTGTCATCCAAGAGGTATGACATTAAACATTGATCAACCGTCTTCAGGATCACTTCATTTGTTATAGGACATCCTGGTATCCGTTCACATGGGTTTTAAGCATTTTTCACTGCATTATCATCCTTAAAGATCCTCTGTATACTCAAATCATCAAGAATATAAACTATTTTCATTTTCACTAAGCTCCATGAACTCAAACAAGAATACTAGATCAAGGCATTGTGAACCTAAACTATATGCATCCACCCATTATTCACATGGTTTTCACCATCTCTAGTGTTGCATAAATCTAACAGCTCTACCATAAAAAACTATATAAGGTTTGATTCCTATCCTTATCAGATGTGCAATGATGGATAGACCATCTATATCTAGGAACAACCATAGATTAATTGTAAAATCATATGTTACATATGGTTATATCACCATGATATTCTCATATTTTCCTCCTTTTTGGGAATAAGCCCCATTAATTTCGCTTGAACAACTAGAAATCTAGTATTCCCTAAAAAATAGATATATATGGTAGAAAATAATTGGAAGATGAAGGAATATCCTACACTAATGTTCCTAGTTCTTGATGTTAATCTATAGTATTATCCTATACAAAACCACGATGCCTCATACGATATTTAAGGGATGGAAATCAAACCAAAATCCATGGAACACAATTCTAAAATGTTGACATACCCTATATAATTTATGGATGCCTCAGATTCGAAAATGGTATGATTTAGTATCCTTATTCATGAGGATCGACCCGAGCAGCAGAAATATCTTACATAAAAGAATGGAAATATTCTTGAGAAGGATCTAATTACTACTGATATGGATTTTGAAAAAACTATTGTTAAAGATAAAGATACTGGAAATGATAAAAAATGGAATGATAAAGATACCGGCAATTAGGTCGTCCGGAGGAGGCCGTCGGGAGGAGGAGAGTTCATCAGAGGAGGAGATTCTGTCGGGAGCAGGGGAGTTGCGGTCGTCCGGAGGAGGGGAGTCCGTCGGGAGGAGGGGAGTCCGTCGGGGGAGGAGGGGAGTCCGTTGGGGGAGGAGGGGAGTTCGTCGGGGTCGTCCGGAGGAGGGGAGTCCGTCGGGGGAGGCGCGGTCATCCAGGGAGGAGAGGTCGTCGGGAGGAGGGGATTGCGTCGGGGGAGGAGGGGAGTCCGTCGGCGTCGGGGGAGGCACTGTCGTCCGGGGAGGGGGGAGGCGCGGTCGTCCCGGGAGGGGAGTGCGTCGGGGGAGGGGAGTGAGTCGGGGAGGGTTCCGTAGGAGGAGCCCGAGAGAATATTGTCCAAATCGCACATATAGCCACAGATTAATTTTCATCCATTGGTATAACCATGCTATAGCCACGGACTTATAAAACCGTGGCTATAGGTTCGTGGCTATAGATTCATTTTGTAGTAGTGAGTGAGGGGACAAATCATTAATTTCAATGGGACACCTCATTGGTGGTATTGGAAAAACCATGGGCTTGCTCATGGTATTTTTCCATGGTATTGGACACTTGGGACACCTCATACCTTATTTTACTATTAATAAGTCGACCAGAATTATTGAATAATTAATACATCCTTAATGAAGTCATTAAACACCCAAAACTCAAAAACTGCATTTTCACTATTCACCAAAAATTCAACTTTCTCAGAAAAACCCAAAATTTCACTTTAACCAAATATCGATGCTCTGATTTCAAAAATTAAATCCATTTTATGAAAATAATTTTCTAAATATTTTTAATTTAATTTTTAAATAAAAACACTATTCACTGAAAATTCAATTGTTTCAGAAAAATCCTAAAAATTCTCCTTAACCAAATATCGTTGCTCTGATTTCAAAAATGAACTCCATTTTATGAAAATAATTTTCTACATATTTTTAATTTAATTTTTAAATAAAAAACACTATTCACCTGAAGAAACTAATACTTAACCAATAATTTCTGAAATAGTTATTTACCTATTTTATTGAATCACATTACTTAATAAAGGTGCCTAAATTGTATTAATACTTTCTTAAGTGAAGTTACATAATCCATTTGGTCACATTACTAATCATAAACATAAAATCACTATTCATAATTTACAATTCATCAAAAATTAAGTTGATCTTATTAGACTCTAAATTTCTTACTGAACATAACTGTAGAAGACCATTTTTTAAATATCATTACACGTTATTAATTATTTAAGGTTTACATAAAAAATTTTAAAATATCTTTTTTCTAAAATTCATCAATAATATGCATACGATATTTATCCGGACATTTGAAAATTGACAAACTTCACCATAAGAAGAAATCACAATTTTTATTTAAATCAAAGGATTACACAAGGCAGTTACGGTCTTGTTACATAGCCCCTTATAACACAAGCATAGGACCTAAGAGTAAGGTGTTCTAGGGTGATAGAATCTTGGGGCGGCTCGGCCAACATTGCCCAAGTAGTGATTTCTATTATCATGAACTTCTCGTGAAGGTGATTCCGTTTCAGCTTCACACGATGAAGTTCGTCTTGGGTTTGGTCCAGAGAAAAGCCCAAAGGTGCTACCTCCTTCCTGAGTTCTGTCAGATGGGCTTCGATCAGCCCGAGACTGATGGGGCCATCGAATCTTCTTTCTATATTAATTAATCAAGATCACTTGTATTTATAGAAAATAATCACAGCATTTAGTTTCCAATGGTCTTATTTTAATTATACTCATTTTATTAAATGAAATAGTTTTATTGAGTATAAAATAAAATAACACACAAAGTTAGGAAACAAAATTTATTCAAAATTTCAGGTCGTTACAATCTTCCCCCTTAATAAATTGCATCCTCACAATTTTGAAAATTGGGCTTGGAAATTTTGTTGAAAGTATCACATTGGAAAAGAGTCAGTAAAAATATTACTTTAAAAGAAATAAAGGGAAGTACAAAGGTCACCCGAGTTAACCCATACAAGGATACCATGTAAGAAAACATGGATATGGAAGAGAAAACAAAGGGTCATGTTCTGATGGAGAGTGATAGAAAACACGGTTAGGAGAAAATTAAACACAATAAGATCACAAACCTAAGATGTGTTAAACGATATTTGATTACCCAGTAGAAAACGTAAACCAACAACATTTTTGTTTTACGTTACTTTTCATAATTTTGAGGAATTCATTTACTAAATAGAATAAAAATATAAGGAAATATATTTACCTTCAAGTAGAGTCTCATCCCTTAATAAGTTTCCACCAAGACTAATCTTTTCTCCAAACAATAAGCATTCAAAAAGACTTGGTATCATCAAAAGCACAAGAATCATATTTTATAGAATCACATAATCCACAAAAGAATAACCATATTTTTTCCTTGTCTTTAGTCATCAACTAAAACTAAAAAGGTTAGTACGAGATCATATAATCCCCAAAAAGGATAATCCTTTATAAAAGGAAATATGACTATTAATCTCCAAAATTCGACTAAAGTACCCAAAATTACAGAAAGACCATTCAATACACAACCATCCTTAAAATTCTTCAGAATAATACAAACTAAGATTGGAACCCAAAACTCAGAAGGATTTAATCACATAGTCTTCCCCCAAAAAAATCTTAACATTTATCTCCAAATAACATCGACTACTATTAAAGTCTCATACTAAAGTGTAATTAACCTATTCATATATTCTCTATGGTAGGTTCATCATTTTCCAGAAGTAACCCAAATCACCATATGTCCATAATAAATACATAAATTATTACAAAAAAAAATTCAACCATTCCTCCTCAATTTAAATCCTATAGTATCTTAGGCATATAGTACTCCAAAATAGAAAACATCGTAAAAAATAACCTTTATCATTTAATCACCAAATCATTTTTCTATATAAATGATATCCATTTGATGTATGTTTTTAAAATCAACTTTTTCTTGATCTATAAAAATAGCAGGTTCATTAGTCCTAAAGGATAACAACAAACTCATAATTCCCATATCTTGATCAAAAGGTAGTTTTTGTAATATCATCATTCATCACCCTCAATTAATGATAACCAGAACGAAGATAAATCTTTGAGACGAATTGAGTCCCATAATGTTGGTCAAATAAGTCATTAATTCTTGGAAGAGAGTATTTTTTCTTCATTATGATCCCATTTAGTTCTCTATAATCAATGCATATTTGCATCGATCCATCCTTCTTATTCACAAAGAGAACTGGTGCTTCCCAAGGAGACACACTTGGTCGAATAAACCCATTCTCCAAAAGATCTCGGAGTTGTTTATTTAATTCCTCTAGCTCCACATTTTCTATCCTATAGGGGGTCTTTGACATCAGATGAGATCTAGGTATGAGTTTAATGGAGAACTCTACCTCTCTTTCTGGGGGAGGTCTGGGTAACTCCTCAAAAAAATACGTCAATGTATTCCTAGACGATGGGGAAATTGTCTAAAAGAATAAATCTTCCATGAGAAACTTATTTCATTTATGAATCTTTTAACTAAAAAGGATTTTATGTCTTAAAACTTCATGCTTAGACAAATTACATTTTTCTATAATTCCTTTATAAGGATTCATAAAAATATTGTGATTAACCAAACATATCCTCCGGGAGTGTCGTAACCAAGAGTGCAGCAAGCCCCGTTGTCGTGTACTAATTCCCATTCGAGTCTAGCTCAAAGTGGTGTTTTCAGGTTTTACCCCTATGTACATATGTGATAGAGCCACCTCTACCTGCTCGTATCCAGACATGGATGTATTTGCTTGATAAACCACTTACTCAATACTCACCAAAATACCAAGAATATTTCCTATATTTAAACTTTTCAATAGGGCTCTTCCTAATGTTTTCATATCCTAATTTCCATTAACAACTAAACTATCCTTTGATACCAACTATAGAATCCCACCTTTTTATTACATAATATTTCATTACATTTTACAAGTAGAGGATCTTTAAAGCCTAATGTCTTGGAAATCAGGAACATAAAACATGAGAACAACATAAAACATTCTTCTAAACCACTTGTAAGTCTTCTTCATTGTTCATCCTAAGTTCGTTATAGCATCTCATAACCTAGGAGCATACATCAAAGGAAAGGGTGAGCAGAAGGCCTAGTAAGGGAAAAAAGAGAAACATTTTACATGTGAACTTGAGATACATCAAAAAATTCATGATAAATAACTTTAAGGCATGATAAAGAGATCATGAGGAATATCATAATAAAAATAACAAGTTTCATAACTTGAAGATGTGGCTACAACATTTAACTTATAAAATCATTTCCGTATCACCAAGGTCCATCTCCAAGGTGTCATTAAAAAAATTACCAAGGTTATTCACCAAGGTATCGTTAAAATGGTCATCTCTAGAGATTATGTTTTTACCCAATGCATTGAAGCGCTATCAGGGTGAAACCTTAATTTGTATTTATTATCATTTGAACCACATATATCATCATAAAAAATTTCATAAATAACCCATATAGCATAAAATAAATGGGTTTCATTTCATAATCATAATGTTTTAAAAACTGCTTTAAAGACATGATCTTTATGTCACTTTAAACCCACAGAAAAAGAAAAGAGGGTTTCATGTATGTAAATCCCAGAATTAAAATAGAACATTTTTATATATATGTGAATACCCCTATAGAAGAATCATCTTTGAGTATTCACTTAATAAAATAAAAGAATTTGAGAAAAAGAGAAAGACATTTTGAGACGCAAAATTTTGCAGCATAACTGCTATGTTACAGGGTTTTAGAAAACATTGAAAAGAGAGGGGACATGGGTCACCCACTCATAAATGATCCATAAAACTGTAGGGGGACATAATATAAAGGATTTAAGAACATGGAAATGAAATTTTAAAGATATACCATATGAAATGAAGAACTTGAAAGGAAGACAAAAATAAGATTTCTCTTATGAAAATTCAGCAACCTATCGGCGTTACTTAAAACTTCAAAAAATGAATTGATGATATCAAATAGGGTATCTAATAATATGAACATAAAAAGGAAAGTATGATATATATATATAATATCATTCCCCAACATAATAAAAGGAACTTTAAAGAAATGACATGAAAATAGAACTTGAAAAATGAGAAGGGTGGAAGAATCACTTACAAAAATTCGATAGCCTAACGACGCCACTTATACATTCATAAAACGAAATGATGAGAGTAAGATGGGATCTCTCATCAAATGATAATGAAAAGGGAATTAATAGGAATAAAAAATAACATCCCCCAACATAATAACATGGGGATTAAATGAAATGACATACAAAAAATTACTTGAAAAGAAAGAGAGAGGTAGGATCCCTTACAAAAATTCAGTAGCCTAACGACGCCACTTAAACATTCATAAAATGAAATGTTGAGAGAAAGAGGTGGTATCTAATAATATTATCATGAAAAGGATAGTAATATGAAAAATAAAATCCTACAACATAAGAACATGGAGCATAAAATAAATGACATAAAAGAGAGTACTTGAAAAGAAAGAGAGAGCTAGGATCCCTTACCTTAAAGAGTAACTTAAAAATAGTGAAGGTCAGGACCTTGGGAGGCTTGGGGAAACCTTGGGAGGACTCCTTGGGAGGTAAAGAGACTAGAAATTCTTTGGGGAGGATTTGGAAATGAAATTAATGAGGGAAAGGCTTGGTATTTATAAGAGAAGTGAGGGGACAAAGCATTAATTTTCAAGGGACACCTCATTGGTGGTATTGGCAAAACCATGGGCTTTCCCATGGTATTTTCCCATGGTATTGGCCACTTGGGACACCTCATAACTTATTTTACTATTCATAAGTCGACCAGAATTATTTAATAATTAATAAATCCTTAATGATGTCATTAAACACCCGAAACTCAAAAATTGTATTTTCACTATTCACCGATAATTCAACTTTCTCAGAAAAAATCCAAAATTTCACCTTAACCAAATATTGATGCTCTGATTTCAAAAATGAACTCCATTTTATGAAAAATAATTTTCTAAATATTTTTAATTTAATTTTTAAATAAAAACACTATTCATTGAATATTCAACTGTTTCAGAAAAAATACTAAAAATTCACCTTAACCAAATATCGTTGTTCTGATTTCAAACATAAACTCCATTTTATGAAAATAATTTTCTAAATATTTTTAATTTAATTTTTAAATAAAAAAACACTATTCACCCAAAAAAACTAATACTTAACCAATAATTTTTGAAACAGTTATTTACCTATTTTATTGAATCACATTACTTAATCAAGGTGCCTAAATTGTATTAATACTTTCTTAAGTTAAGTTACTTAATCCATCTGGTCACATTACTAATCATAAGCATAAAATCACTATTCATAATTTACTATTTATCAAAAATTAAGTTGATCTTATTAGACTCTAAATTTCTTACTAAACATAACTATAGAAGACCATTTTTGGATAATCATTACAAATTATTAATTGTTTAAGGTTTACATAAATATTTTTAAAATATCCTTTTTCTAAAATTCATTAAGAATATACATACTATATTTATCCAGACATTTGAAAATTCACAAACTTCACCATAAGAATAAATCACAATTTTTATTTAAATCAAAGGATTGCACAAGGCAATTACGGTCTCGTTACATAACCCCTTATAACATAAGCATAGGACCTAAGATTAAGGTGTTCAAGGGTGATAGAATCTTGGGGTGGCTCGACCAACATTGCCTGAGTAGTGATTTCTATTAGCTTGAACTTCTCACGAAGGCGATTCCATTCCAACTTCACATGATGAAGTTCGGCTTGGGTGTGGTCCAGAGCAAAGCCCAAAGGTGCTACCTCCTTCCTGAGTTCTGTCAGATGGGCTTCGATAGGCCCGAGACTACTGGATGTGGCCATCAAATCTTCTTTATATATTAATTAATCAATATCACTTGTATTTATATAAAATAATTGCAACATTTAGTTTCCAATGGTCTTATTTTAATTATACTCATTTTATTAAATGAAATAGATTTGTTGAGTATAAAATAAAATAACACACAAAGTTAGGAGACAAAATTTATTCAAAATTTAAGGACATTACAAAGATCATGCAGGAAGATGACCAGTTGGTCATGGAAAATCATAGAGGACATGAGAAATATTTATGAGTTCCAAGATAGTGTCAAGGAGGATTTTGACACTGAAGATGGGAAGATCAAGGATCTCACGAGCAATTTTGAAGAAAAGGTGACTCTGGAACAGAATTCTCGGATTCAAGAATTGAAGGATTTTAATGGGAAACTGTATTCAGTTGCTCAAAGATGAAAGAGAGAAAGAGATCTTCAGATTAAGATAGAAGAAAATCTTGTCAAGCAAGAAGAAGTCATGAAGGCTTAGGAAGAGGCTCTTAAGGCTCAGGAAGAAAGAATCAAGGCTCTAGAGAAGAAAGCTAAGGATTAGGATCAGATTCTCAAATGAGAAGAGAAAGACCACAAAGATCTTAAGAAGCTCTAAACAATATTGAAGAAGCTGATTCCCAAGGAAAAGGAAGGATAAATTTGTTTAAATATGATCTTTTGTTGTATTTTCCTTGTTGTATAAATTTTTTCCAAACATGATAAATTTTGGTTGCTCGTTTCTGTTTGGATGTTTTATACTAATATTTCAGGTACCAAATTTACATTTCAATTCCCTGTATTTATTTTTGAAAATCACAAAGGGGGAGAAAGGAAAAATAATTCTAAGAAAAGAAGAAATTTCCCTAAGGGGGAGTTTTCATCTAAGGGGGAGTTCTTATACAAGATGATTTTCGTAAGTAATAAAATGACTAAGTCTCATTCTGGAAATCTGGAATATGATCCTTAGTGTGTCCAAACCTTAAGGGGTAGTTAGTCGTATTTATCTGTGCCCATGTGTTAAGGGAGATAAGTTTTACTTTTAGAGTTCAAAAAAATATTTTCAAAAGTCCTTATTTTATTTTTCGTAAGGATGTTTTTGCTTTCCAAACACTACTGGAAATAATGGCATTTGCGATGGGGCATTTGTGTCGGGATCCCGTTGCTAATAGGCTTTTGCGACGGGCCCCCGTCGCAAATAGCCCGTTGCGGAAAACGGCGTCGAAACAACAATTATTTGCGACAGGTCCGTCGCTAAAGGTATTATTTTCAACGGAGATCCTTACCGTCGCAAATATCAGCCTGTATATTTGTAAATAACTTTTTAAAATAGTATTTGTGATGGGCCCGTCGCAATTGCTTTTTAAAAAATAAAATAAAAAATATTAATAAATTATTTTAATGAATATAATAATAATATTATTTACGACGGGCATAGTATCCCGTACCAAATACTATAAAAAATAAAAAAATAAAAAAATAATAAATTATTTTAATTAATATAATAATAATCCAATTATAATTCAAAAATAAAAAAATATTAATAAATTATTTTAATTAATATAATAATAGAATTATAATTCACAAATAAAAATTATAAATTATTAATAAATTATTAATAAATTATTTTAATTAATATAATAATAATAGAATTATAATTCAAAAATAAAAAATAATAAAATATTAATAAATGATTTTAATTAATATAATAATAGAATTATAATTCACAAATAAAAATAATAAATTATTAATAAATTATTTTAATTAATATAATAATAATAGAATTATAATTCAAAAATAAAAAATAATAGAATATTAATAAATGATTTTAATTAATATAATAATATTAGAATTATAATTCATAAATAAAAAAAATATTAATAAATTATTTTAATTAATATAAAAATAATAGAATTATTTTACATTCAAATATTAAAATAATTCAAATATTACAAAAAAATATAATTAAATTATAATATTATAAAATTTTAATATATATATATATAATTTAATATTATAAAATATAAATAATATTATTATTCATATTAATATTGTTATTTAAAAATATAATATTATTAATATTTTATAATGAGACTGAAACTAAGAATAGAAAAAAAAATTCATATTTTGATTTAACAAACTTTATAACATAAAAACAAACTCTAATCTGAAGGAGGGGGGGATGGGGGAAGGGGGGGATCTGCAGATGCTGGTGGAGGAAACTCCATCCCTAAAGCATGAGTGAGTCGGCGCATGTACTTCATCTGCTCCTGGTGCTGCTGCTGCCACCGACTCATCTGCTCCTTGTACAGCTGCTGCTGGCGTCGACGCTCCTCCTCATGTTGTTGCTGCTGCTGATGCATCTGCTCCTGCTCCTGTCGGAGACTCTCTATCAGTGCAGTCTGAGATCGCAACTGATCCTCATACTGTGTAGCAGAAGAAGATGCACGAGCTCCTCTCGAGCTGGACGCCGACATCACAGCACTGCCATAATAATCTCCAAGAGTCAGTCGAGAGCTGATACCAACTACCCGGCCCTTCTTGAAGGCATATTGGGTGGCCTGCATCTATGCTGCCTCATCAAACTGACAACCAGTGGTCTGATCTGATGACTCGACCTGACTCTCAGGCCGGGTCTGTGACCCTGCGGCCTCATATGACTCCTGTAGTTGCAATTTAAAATTAAAATTTTGAATATATTATATGCAGTTAATTTTTAAACTTGAAAACAAATAATACTGACCACGATGTGACGCTGACGATCACCTCTGAGCTCCCCAGTAGCAGGATCACTATACATCCTCAGATATATGTCATACTCCGTAATATCAGGGTGCTCGACAGCCTATAAAAATAAAAAATAAACTGTTAATATTTATAGTTATATAAAATATTTATAAATAATGTACGTACCAGATGCTGTCTATGAGTAGTGAAAGTATGACTCCCAGCTCGATGAGTCACCTCCTGTCTCCCCTGATTCTGCCTCCCCACCGATGATCTCCTCTGAAAGGCATTACTCAACCAGTGCGCACATAATCCATCCCATACATGGGATGAAATGTACTCTGGTCGGTGTGCTCTACATGACTCGTCAAAAACTGACACTCCTGCTTTCTTCGTGGCAGCTTTTCTTAAATTGTGCAAAAACTGACGAAAGCGATCACGCATGGCCACCTCCCATGCCTCGTGTATGGCGTCACACATGGTATCCTCGATCGGATACCATAAACCCTACAAATAAATCAAAATATCAAGTTATAAATGAACTAATAATTTTCAAAATAAAAATTATTTATTTACGTACGTACCAACCAATGGCCGAACATGGCCTACTGCACATCAATGGGAATCTGCTCCCATGTGGTCCAAGGCTGAGAGAAATAGTTGCGCAAAATAGCGCTGCCCTGTCCGACTTCTATATGTGGAAATCTGTAAAAATAATAAACATTTATTATGTGAATAGATTAATGAAATCTTAGTCAAATCCACAGGTTATCACATAGGTTATCACACCTCCGTGTGCATGGATCAAACCCAAGACGTGGACGTCACTCGGGGATGGGGTCAGGAATCATCAATCGTGCAATACCGCACCCCCTCTGCATACTCCCTGGAGCACCTTTAGGCTGACGGTCATCTGCCAGCAACTCATCCACATCGAAAGACAGGTCAGCATCCGCCAACTCACGAAATGTGTCGTCGTCCATCTGAAACAGAAAATGATAATTTTGTTAGAAAATAATTGATAATTACTATTATATATACATATATATTAGTTATGATTGTATATAAATACCATGGAATTCTATTAGTGTTCATCTTCATCATCATCTTTATATATGTCAATTTTATCTTCATATTCCTCCTCAACATCATCGATATCCATTCAAGTTCCAGTTGCTTCATCTCTTACCATTTCAAATTCATATGTGACATCATTAACATCATCGTCATCACCGAATCTTAAATGTGAGGTGTCATCATCGATACTCACGTCTCTTTGTAAAAAAGATTGATTTTGAGTACTCTCTTGAAAAACTTCAATTCTTTCCACATCAGTGAAATCACATTCACTTTGACTAAACTGATTATCTCGAATTTTGATTTTTATTATACTCCACCAATCAGTCAAGTCTCTTGATGTAGCAAAGTACTTTGCGTAATAAACTTGATGTGCCTGTTGAGCCAATAAGAATGGTTCATTTACTATGAGAACACTTTTACATTTAATATCGATGATTCCATGAGTCGGATGAACACGCACACCTCTATCTGTATCCAACCACCGAAATTTGAACATGGTTATGTAATGTTGTCCAAGATAACAGAGTTCAATGATTTCATCAAGTATGCCATAAAATTCAACTTCATTTTCTCGATGATGAGATCCTCTCAAGCTAACTCCACTGTTCATTGTTTTTTTGATTCCCCATATACATGTGTGTGAAATCGAAATACATTCACCACATATGCATTATAAGTTTTAACAAGTTTGGAAGGTGGGTTACTCAATATACACAGTCGTTTGTCAATTTTATCAGCATGTAGAGACACCTGAAAATTTGTGAAATAATTATCAATATAATAAACTATACATTGAATGAGTTGCTAAAAGATAAAGAATTTATGTTACCAGTTTTTGAAACCACTGAGAGAAATTTTTCTGTCGGCGTTCTTCGAGAGCAGCTGCTGTAATTTGTGGAATTTGTTTCTTGATATGATTATCATACAACCTATAAAAAACAAAGTTATTTACTGTAACATAAATGATAGAATAAGTGATATAAACACTTACAGTACAACTGATGTCATCTCTTCACAGTTGAGTAGAACATACGTATGAGCTCTGTGATGTTCATCATCTGAAAGCCAGCGTTCATAAACTCCACCAAAACCAAGATCTAGCTGGTTGAAAACAGATAATTGATTGTCAATTTCATCAATATTCCTCTCATTCCGTCCCATTTGGTTGTGTTTTGAAGGATACTCAGATTCAAAATAATGGGAGCAGAAAAAAGATATTTCCTCTTG
This sequence comes from Viscum album, assembly GCA_963277665.1. NCBI lineage: Eukaryota > Viridiplantae > Streptophyta > Magnoliopsida > Santalales > Viscaceae > Viscum > Viscum album. The sequence goes on along the minus strand of OY728140.1, from coordinate 414,793,541 downwards.
CAAATAAGCTTATGCAATAGATCCTTCAATAGATGCTTTGTTACGTACTTTTCTTTTCAATTTTTTCATTCATCTTTCAAATGGGTATATCCATCGAAACTGTACTGGACCTCCACATTTGGCTTCATATGGAAAATGTAACATCAAATGTTCCATTGAGTCTAAGAAAGACGACAGAAATATTTTTTCCAGTTTACATATAATTACAACAACATCTTCTTCAAGTTTTCATAGAGCATCATAATCTGCTGTAGCCGCACAAATTTCCCGAAAAAAATGAGACATGTCTGTTATGGAATCCCAAATCACAAAATTCAACAGACCTCTTAATCCAATGGGTAGAAGTCTTTCCATTATAACATGACAATCATGACTTTTTAATCCAGTAATATGACCATTCTTTACACATCTACCCAAATTAAAAACACATCCATCTGGAAGTCTCAAATCTGCAATCCACTAACAAAATAATAAACGATTTTTTTTAGATAGTGTATAAGATGCTTTTGGTTTTAGTAACCTTTCTGTTCTGACATTCTCAAACAGTTCCAGTTCCGGACGCCTGCAAATTTGGGTAAGATCTAAACGTGCATTTATATTGTCTTTTCTCTTTCCTGGCATATCCAAAACTGTATGAAACAAATTATCAAAACAGTTCTTCTCAATATGCATGACATCCAACATGTGGCGGACCAACAAATCAGACCAATATGGAAAATCCCAAAATATGCTACGTTTAATCCAATTGTGTTCTTTCCCAAAACCAGAAATTTTCTGTTGGTTTATTGTGGGACCAAAAGTGATGGGAGGTAATGAAAATACAACTGATTTTAACTCCGAACCTGATAGCATTTTTGGAGGTTCATCCCTTTCAACTGTTCCTTTTCTGAAATGAGATCTGTTTCTACAAAAAGGATGATCAGTTGGAAGAAATCTGTGATGACAGTCAAAATAACAAGGTTTCTTTCCCTGAATGAGCATAAATGCTTTTTTCTCTCCCATACAGTAAGGACATGATTTATGACCATGTGTACTCCATCCAGATAACATCCTATAAGCCGGGAAGTCACTAATTGTCCACATCAATGCTGCTCTCAGTATGAAATTCTGTTTCGTAGCAACATCATATGTACTGACACCAGTACTCCACAATAAACTTAACTCATGAATCAATAGTTTCAAATAAACATCAATGTTCTTCTTAGGATGTCCTGGAATTAGTAAAGTCAAAAATATATATGTCTCCTTCATCAACATCCATGGAGGTAAATTGTACAGAGTTAAAAAAATAGGCCAACATGAATATTGACTACCAAAATATCCGAACGGACAGAAACCATCAGTGGAAAGGCCCAGTCGAACATTTCTAGCTTCTAAAGCAAAGTATGAATGCACTCTATCAAAATGTTTCCACGAATCACCATCGGCTGGATGATTCAAGCTTTTATCAGTTGAAATATTCTCTTTATTCCATGACATCATTGTCGCTATATTCTTAGACATGAATAAACGCTGAAGTCTGGATGTAAGCGGAAAATATCTCAACTGTTTTACAGGAATCAAACCAGACTTCCCATGTTTCCCTTCTTTATATCTCAGTTTCCCACATGTGGGACAACTATCCAACGACTCATTTTCCCCAGAATATAAAATGAAGTCATTTGAACATGCATGAATCTTCTGACAAGTAAGTCCCAAATTTCAAACCAGCCTCTTACTCTCATAGTAATTTGCAGGCAAAACATTTCCTTCGGGTAACAGTGTTTTAAGCAAAGAAAATATCTGGTCAAAACAGGTGTTTGACATTCCGTTATCTGATTTGATAGCCATAAATTTTGCAACTGCTTCTAATTTTCTCATCTTGCAGCCAGGATATAATGCATCCTCATCAGACCTCAACAACTCATAAAATTCAGACGGTGCCAACTCAGGATTTGAAGCTATATCAGCCGGAGTTTTTGTATGTTGAACAGATGAACCTGCAACATCATGTACTAAATCTTGAAACCGGGATGGATCCAGAATCAAGTTGGTATCACCTACTCTGGAACTGCGTTCACCATGTTGATACCAAAAAACATAATTTGGTTGAAAACCAAAACGCAAGATATGTCTCCCCACTTTGTCAAACGTATCAAACGTTCTCAATGCACATTTTCTACAAGGGCATTTTATTTTTCCTTCTGAAACAAATTCTGTATTTGATGCCGCAAATGATAAAAAAGTCTCCACACCCTCTATATATACTGGATTTAAACCAGAACCGTTTGGATTTCTACGTTGATTTATCCATATGTGGTCATCTAATAATGACTGTTGATGACCTCGTTGTTCCATATTTTTCTATAAAATATAAAAGCATTACTAGTTTTGAATAATTTGTTAGAAAAAACACTCAAGCAGATAATTATAGAGTTTACATCAGACACGACTGACACAAACTTTTTATTGAGATAGACCTAAAAATTGACCCTTTAAGAATTGAATATGTTGAGAATAAAGCAAAACCTGTTACAAATATTGATAATTTTAATATTATATAAATTTTTTATTATTCTAATAATACTAATATTATTTTTTCATAAATATTAATTATATAATAATAACATTATTACATTATTAGTATATTTTATTATTAATATTAAAATAATATAATTTTCTATATTATATAAAATTCTCCTTTCATCCGTATGTTTAACATTCTGTCTCCACATGTAATATTTTCATTCACTTTCACCTCTCCATTGGTGAGTAGGTTGATAATTTTGAAAAAGAATGCAAATATTACATGTGGAGACAGAAAACACACAGATGAAAGGAGAATTTTATATAATATAGAAAATTATATTATTTTAATATTAATAATAATATATACTAATAATATAATAATGTTATTATTCTTAATTATTGGTAAATATTGGTAATTATTAGTAATTATTAGTAATTATTGATAATTATTGGTAAATATTGGTAAATATTGGTAAATATTGGTAATTATTGGTAATTATTGGTAAATATTGGTAATTATTGGTAAATATTGGTAAATATTGGTAAATATTGGTAAATATTGGTAAATATTGGTAAATATAGGTAAATATTGGTAATTATTGGTAATTATTACTAATTATTGGTAATTATTAGTAATTATTTCTAATTATTCCTAATTATTGGTAATTATTCCTAATTATTGGTAATTATTACTAATTATTACTAATTATTGGTAATTATTATTAATTGTTACTAATTATTGGTAATTATTGGTAATTATTTCTAATTATTACTAATTATTACTAATTATTGGTAATTAGTGATAATTAGTACTAATTATTACTAATTCTTGGTAATTATTGATAATTATTACTAATTATGGGCAATTATTGGTAATTATTACAGATTATTGGTAATTATTGGTAATTATTACTAATTATTGGTAATTATTGCTAATTATTGGTAATTATTACTAATTATTACTAATTATTGGTAATTATTACTAATTATTACTAATTATTGGTAATTAGTGATAATTATTACTAATTATTACTAATTATTGGTAATTATTGGTAATTCTTACTAATTATGGGTAATTATTGGTAATTATTACTAATTATTGGTAATTATTGGTAATTATTACTAATTATTGGTAATTATTCCTAATTATTGCTAATTATTGGTAATTATTGCTAATTATTACTAATTATTACTAATTATTGGTAATTATTGGTAATTATTACTAATTATTCCTAATTATTGATAATTATTACTAATTATTACTAATTATTACTGACTATTGGTAATTATTACTAATTATTGGTAATTATTACTAATTATTAATTATTGGTAATTATTACTAATTATTGGTAATTATTACTAATTATTGGTAATTATTACTAATTATTGGTAATTATTACTAATTATTGGTAATTATTACTAATTATTGGTAATTATTACTAATTATTGGTAATTATTACTAATTATTGGCAATTATTGCTAATTATTTGTAATTATTACTAATTATTGGTAATTATTACTAATTATTGGTAATTATTGAAATTATTTCTAATTATTGATAATTATTACTAATTATTGGTAATTATTACTAATTATTACTAATTATTACGAATTATTCCTAATTATTGGTAATTATTCCTAATTATTATGAATTATTACTAATTATTGGTAATTATTACTAATTATTGGTAATTATTACTAATTATTGATAATTATTGGAAATTATTGGTAATTATTGGTAATTATTACTAATTATTACTAATTATTGGTAATTAGTGATAATTATTACGAATTATTACTAATTAGTGATAATTATTTCTAATTATTGGTAATTATTGGTAATTATTGGTAATTATTGGTAATTATTACTAATTATTGGTAATTATTTCTAATTATTACTAATTATTGGTAATTGGTGATAATTATTACGAATTATTATTAATTAGTGATAATTATTACTAATTATTACTAATTATTGGTAATTATTGGTAATTATTACTAATTATTGGTAATTATTGGTAATTATTACTAATTATTGGTAATTATTGGTAATTATTACTAATTATTACTAATTATTACTAATTATTACTAATTATTACTAATTATTACTAAATGTTACTAATTATTGGTAATTATTACGAATTATTGGTAATTATTACAAATTATTGGTAATTATTACTAATTATTGGTAATTATTACGAATTATTGGTAATTATTACTAATTATTGGTAATTATTACTAATTATTACTAATTATTCCTAATTATTGGAAATTATTACTAATTATTCCTAATTATAGGAAATTATTACTAATTATTGGAAATTATTACTAATTATTGGAAATTATTACTAATTATTGGAAATTATTACTAATTATTGGAAATTATTACTAATTATTGGAAATTATTACTAATTATTACTAATTATTGGTAATTATTACTAATTATTGGTAATTATTACTAATTATTGGAAATTATTACTAATTATTGGAAATTATTACTAATTATTGGAAATTATTACTAATTATTGGAAATTATTACTAATTATTGATAATTATTACTAATTATTGGAAATTATTACTAATTATTGGAAATTATTACTAATTATTAATAATTATTAATAATTATTACTAATTATTGGTAATTATTACTAATTATTACTAATTATTACTAATTATTACTAATTATTGGTAATTATTACGAATTATTGGTAATTATTACTAATTATTACTAATTATTACGAATTATTGGTAATTATTACTAATTATTGAAATTATTACTAATTATTGGTAATTATTTGTAATTATTGGTAATTATTGGTAATTATTACTAATTATTGGTAATCATTACGAATTATTACTAATTATTGGAAATTATTGGTAATTATTTGTAATTATTCCTAATTATTGGTAATTATTTCTAATTATTGGTAATTATTCCTAATTATTGGTAATTATTCCTAATTATTGGTAATTATTCCTAATTATTGGTAATTATTCCTAATTATTGGTAAATATTGACAATTATTTGGAATTCTTGGTAAATATTGGTAATTATTGGAAAACATATTGACAAATATTGACAAATATTGACAAATATTGCAAATTATTGAATATTGGGAATTATTAGTAATTATTACTAATTATTAGTAATTATTACTAATTATTGGTAATTATTATAAATTATTACTAATTAATGTTAATTATTTCTAATTAATATTAATTAATTCAAATTAATTTTAATTTTTCATAATTACTGCTAATTAATTGTAATTACGGCTAACTATTTTAAATTAATAAGTGTTTAATTGTCTTTAATTACTGTTAATTATTAATACTTATTCATAATTATTTCTAATTAGAAATCAGAAAAAAAAATCTAAAAATTTAAACTAAATAAATAAAATAAATATTAAATTAAAATTCATATAAAAACCTTAAACTTGATGTCAATGTCGAGCCGCTGGAATTGTATAACACCACCAACTGAATCTTCGAAGTCGGAAAAAAAAATTTACAACTGAAAGTCGTAAAAGAATCAGAGCAAAAAAATAGGAACAATTGAGAGTTGAGAGTGAGAAAATTGTAATGGTTGGCAGTATTTATAGGTTAGATTAATTGCGACGGGCTTTTTTGCGACAGAAAACCCGTCGCAAATAACGATATTTGCGACGGGACCCGTCGCAAATAACCCTGACCGTATTTAATTATGGGCGGCATTAAAATGGTTATTTGCGACGGGCCCCGTCACAAATAACCCCTGCCGCCGTGGTATTTGCGACGGGACTGCAGACCCGTCGCGAATAGGCTTTAACCGCCGCCGGTTAATTGCGATGGGGATAAAACCCCATCGCAAATAACCATCACGCGGTTTGGCGTGCATTTCGCGCCAAACTATTTACGACGGGTAAAAAACCCGTCGCAAATAACAGATTATTTGCGACGGGAATAGTTGCCCGTCGCAAATACTCCTTTGCAAAAGGTATTTGCGGCGGGAATAATTCCCGTCGTAAATACCCCGTCGCTATTACCCATTTTTCCCGTAGTGAAAAGGGGGAGATTGTTGAGTCAGTAAGGATTCCTTATGACTTTTCCATTCCTTCATGTTTGGGGAGGTTTTTGAGTCAATACAGTTTCCTTATAACTCTTTCATTTTTTCTTGTTTTGAAAATCACAAACACCTTATCTTAAGGAAAATTTCATTTACACTTTGTTTTACTTTCATAAGGAAAATTTTCCTTCCCGAAGGAAATTTATCCTTACTAAGTTTTTCATTGTTCATATTTTATCTAAGTATAAAAATCGGTTTTGTATCTAAATCCTCAAAATCATATATATACTTAGATATAAAGCATTCTATTTTCAGGATACGAATTCAGGTTCCAAACTCTCTGAATTCAGACTCCGAACTCTTCTGAGTTCTCAATACAAGTTCTCTGAATTCAGACTCTGAACTCTTCTGAGTTCAGACTCCGAGTTCTCTGAATTCAGACTCCGAACTTTTTTGTGTTCTGAATCCGAATTCTAGTTATGAATTCTTATGAACTCAGACTTTTAATTCTAGTTATGAATTCTTATGAACTCAGACCCTGAATTATGGTTACGAATTCTTATGAATTCAGACTCTGAAGTCTGGTTACAAATTCTAATGAATTCAGACTCTGAATTTAGGTTACAAATTCTATAGAATTCTAACTTCAAATTCTTCTGATAAACAAAATATAAATATCCATATATTATTGACTCCGAATTGTTTTTGGGTAGACTCCAAACTTTTATTTTTTCTTACATTCCAAAAAATGAATTTGGTTAAGTAACCTTGTCTTTGCTTACTCATGATTTGGTTATAAAACAATGGCATGCATTAAGTTACTAACTAACTGTTGTTTGAGTGATACTTGTACAGGTCCCTCTGAAATTCCAGGAAAAATATGACCATTGGAGGAGGGAGATGACCGTTGAAGTTGTGCCTATAAATAGGAGTTCATTTGAAAGATCTCAGGACATATTGATCAATCTAGAGATTATATGCTGCGGAAGTGATTTCTAGATAGAGAGACTTTTCATGCTTTGTGCGTACTGAACATCTTGTTCATATTTTGCTTCATACGACTCCAAATGTTGCTGAGTATATTCGAGGGCTTCTGGGGATAGGAAGACAGAGGAGTCAAATACCTCAAAGCTCGAGGACTTCATTGCTGAGGAAGATAGAGGTGCTGACTACCTTGAAGTTGAGGGCTTGTGGGGATAGCAAGATAGACTCCAATCACCATATCGAGGGCTTACCCTGGTGTGGGTAAGACATACTTTCTTGAAAGTGTAAATCAAGGGACCATTATCCAAGGTTGTTGGATACCCTTCTCTTTGGGTTATAAGATTTACTACTTATTACTTGTTTTGTTTCAAGTTTTCCTATGCATTTTGATTTTTGGGGAAAGTATAACTATCTTATACTTCCTTATACTTGTACACTCTGATTTAGTAAGATTCTATATGCTTTAAGGTAAAATCTTTATCTTTGTAAACTTTTTTAAACTTTCATTTTCAGATTCACTTTTCCAGAATTTCATTCTCGGAATCATATTTCCGGAATCAATAAAGTGTGTAGAACTAGTGGTTTTGTGAATTACCTTGTTTTACCTTGTTAAACATCTTCAACTTTTAAACTTAAAAATAATTTTTAAAGTATACAATTCATCCCTCTCTTGTATATTGAGCATCATTATTATGATACTACAATTAGTATCGTCTATCATTTCGATCCTACAGTTGGTATCATTGGAGAATATCATACTTCATACCAACCTCACACCCCTGTAATTATAGTGTTATGTATGATATAATATCATTAATTTTTATACTATATTATTTATTATATATAATGTTTTAAATAAAACACATCCTAAAAAATATGGTTCATATTCCCACATCAGGCTTGATCCTTGAAAAAATACTACAACTTGTTACTACAAGTTTATTTTTTTAAAGTGGCCAGCTGTGTTAAGAATTCATCAAAAATTACATACACTGTGACTAAGATAGATGTTCAAATATCTGAAATAGAAATTAAAAATTCAGTTGAAGTTTGTAAAAAGAATCACATAGATTCCCCCTACCCCTCATAGAGTGAATACACAATCTAATGGTAATTTATTGTTTATTTAATAACATCATGTGAGTTCTCTTACAAATAATTTTTTTTAAAGGCATAGATACATATATTATAAATAATTATTATATTGTTAATTTATATATAATAATTTCATTTATTAAATCAAAATATTTGAATTCAATGTTTTAATATATATTATTTTGGGTTTATATACAACAAGAATTTATTATATCTAATGATATATGGATATATGGATATAGAGTAACAATGGTACTCTTTCGGTGTATGATGATTGAGGGTTATTTCATATAAATTCATATAACTATAATTATTTTTTACATCAATTACTTATAGAGACTATGATCAATGCTCAGTTTCAATTAAGACACAAACATAATTTTATAATCCCTATTAAAAGGGTTTTAAAATTTTATTGTTAATTATAACATTAATGATTTAAAATGTGTATATTAAGATCATATTATTCTCATAAATTATAGATGGAACCCTTTTAAATATGAATATATCATCAAAAAATCAAAATCAAATGTAAATAAAATAAAATAACTATCTCTAACATAAGTAGTCTATGATGTATATCAATAAAGAGAACATGATTATGATCACTAAGAAATAGTTCTCTTTCTATTACATCTATTTTTTTTATATCCGTTACAAAAATATACGTATACTATATAGGGATTAAAAGATCACACAATTTTTTTTATCATATTATCATTGAATAATAATAAAGAAGATATATGAAGGGAGAATAATTTAGTATTGGTTCTTTAACACAAAAAAATATATATGAATCACATTATTTATTTTCAATTACTTTATTAAATATCATTTCTTTAGAGATACATCTAATTTGTTTCTACCAAAATTTATGGAAGTTTTCATATAAAAATTTATTAAAATTCTTATGATTCTATATGTATTATATATAATAATATGAATCTTTATAATGATTAATATTTTAATAATAATCAATATGGAAATATGAATTGCAAAATTATATTACATTAACTATATCACATATCCATTAAATGATATGATATAGTACTCTGATATATACCCTATGGTTTGGCTATGATTATAATTTTGTGTTCACTATATATAATATTTAATTAATATATTAAAATATAATATTGAATCATAATAAATGATTAACTTGTATTATTTAATATTTTTCAATTTAGCACAAGCAAAAAAGTCCTTAAAATATTCATTGTTATACTAAACAATTCCTTGGGAATCCATCAAAACATCATTAAAAATTATTTAGAAAAACATTCATTTTTTAATAGAAACTATTCCAATCATTTTAATCACATTTATATGATATTTCATTGTAATAATATGGTTCTTAACCATTTGAAATGTAGGAATTACAAGAAAAAAAATTAAGGATCATAGCCGATCAGTATCTTCGAGCACACCACCACTGCCACTATCTTCTATGGATCCTACTGATTCTGTTTTACCCCAGACTGCAAGTGGGCCAGTCATTTCCCTAGATTTAATTGGTATCCCACTACATGATTCTCCTCTAGTGATGGATTAGTTCATCACCCCTTTATATAGGTCATATTGGTGAGTTTCTATAACTGGTATGTATGTCATTTTTTTAAAAAATATTTATATTTTATTAATTTTTCAATGAATTTTGAAAATACATAAAGACAAATGTATAAGGGATATAAATATAAACACATATGTTTTATGGGAACTAAAGGAATTCTAGATTATTGTTCCATTTAATGAGTTCATACTGCCTGCTAGTGACACTGTCAGAATATATAGGCAGATTCTCGGGTAGCTTGCCTATGAGATTTTGTGCATTCCCTTTAGTAATAAATATTGGAGGAATATTACTAAAACGTGTAAAAATGTGGTCTTTGATACTCAATTAAAGGTAATATTTATTTAATATTCCTTGAAAAATAACTTAAAAGACATGAGTAATATTTTGTAATATTCTGATAAAGTATTATGTTTTTTTATTTCTAGATGTTATTTAATTTTAATGTCCCAATCTCCATTTCATCTCCATGGACTTTGAAATTTTTGGGCAAGAAATTGACAAATTTTAAATGGATATTATGGAATTTGTTTAATGAAACTTCTTTGAGCTCTTAAAAAATGTATGAAAATGTTCCTGAAGAATTTTTTTTGAGAAATGTATTCTATTTGTCGATATAAATAGAGATTCATATGATGAGATAATTGGATATTTTATAGTATCTTAATAACATAAACATAATAAAATTATAATTTTTATTAATGTTGCAGTTTTTTTGTAGTAATTATCTAAAAAAATTATATGAATCATGAAAAGAAAGTAAATACTAACATTTTAGAGTCTCGTAGTGTTTCTATAAGGATAAAAATTTTGGTTTGTATTTTATTCATTATTATTTATATAATTTTATTATAATTCAAGGGGTTTTTCTAACTTTTTAACATTTTTTATAAAGGCTGGTGAAATAATTCACTTCATTAGCCGAATAGAGATGTGGTTCAATGTTCATAGGAAACATGATAGTAGTTTTGTAAATGACCCTACCAAATACAATGGAGTATGTAATTTTCCTTACTATTTCATATCATTTCATTACAATAAAAACAAAATGATGAAAAATATATTATAAAAACTAAGAAGCCTTAAACCAAATTAAATGGGGCCAGCTCCATGGATCAAATGATTCCAATTTAGTGTCATTTGATACATCCAATCAGTCCCAATTAATTGGGTTTTGTTCGTTTTTGTTGTAATAATAAAATTTTCAATATGATATTTTTATAGTTTTAAAATGACAATAAATACTAATGAAAAATTAATTTATTTAATAAAATTACAAATTACATATATTTTAAAAAATATTATTTATTATTATTGTATTAAAAAGATAAAATTCAAGATTTATGGGATGTAATTACTCTAAAATCATCATCAGTTTCCTAGAATGATATAATTAGAGTAGTTTTAGGGAAGGGTCAGTTAACACCCCGAGTTTTTATAGACAATTTTCTCAAATAAAATAAATTTTCATTGATATATTGAATTAAACTAAGTCAAACATTCATTTCACATGAAAATGACTTAGAATACAGTAAACACAACATTTAATAGGTATATTTTACATACATCACCAACCTGGCGTGCGTTACATGCAACATTGAGCTTCTACAAAACATTTTTTTGTTATAATTTTTTAAATGATATAATTATAACATAAAAATTAAAATTCATAATATGAATAGTAATACCTAATTTTAAATTATTTTTTATAATTATTTATATAAATAAAACATATTGATAATGAATGATATCATTTTTGGTAGTGTTCTTTATACATATAAAAAATATAATTTTCTCAAATAAACTACTTTTCATGCCCTTATGTAAAAAATAATAAAATTAATTTTTGATATATTTATAAATTTAATTTGATAAAATAAACATATATTTTAATTTGTAATGTCGAAATTAGATTATAAGAAATATACTATATTTATTTGAGAAACATCATTTTTCGATGAATAGTGAAAAATACCGAAATATAATTTAAAATTAGATTTTCTTATAATTTATTTATAATGATAAATTGTATTTTAACATATTTTAAAATATTAATTACATGACATTTTTTTAATTAAACCAATTTAGGTCATTGGAATAAATTTCACTATGAAATTCGGAATAAAAAAAATAGGAACCTTTTGGAAGTATTTACTTTGAAAACATGCATTATTGTACCATCCATGAGATTAAATTGAAATTAATTTATTCAACTTCATTGATTGGAATATAGAAAAATTAATTTAATATTTCAAATCATCATAATTTGTAATTTAAATTATGGTAAACTTTTTTTTCAACCAAAAACATTATTGAATATGATTATAATTAGATACAATGTGTAAGAGAAAAATAAGGTTAAAAAAGTGATAATCCTTAAATTTAAGAACTAAAATGACCTATAGAATTTTTTAAGATCCATTTTATGGCCATAGTTTTACTATATCCTCCCTTTTTTATTATTATTTCCATTATTGGATCCAATTTATAATGGGAAAACATTTGTGTAATTCTGTCTCCCAAAATTTAGAAGAGTGACACTCCTCCTCCACTCCACTCACATATTCACTCCTTTAAACACACATAGGTTCATAAAATATCCTCCCAATACCATTAGAAACATCCTAACCTTAAAAATTTAAGTCTCTCTTAGGTAGAAATAAATCCAAGGAATACCTTTTATTAAAACCAAAAAAAGTTACCCAAAGAAGATGTAACATCCTCCCTCAAGGTCCTTCATCTTATATTCATTCTCCACCATTTACACTCTCCATATTCTGTTATTATAGAAAAAACTAGTATCATAAATAAAATTATATTTATATATTAAAAGGTTTTTAAAAAAAATTATACACACTTTTATATAATGTGTAACGAACATACTGTTTAAGTGTATGGTGAACTACCACCTCACAGAACGTTGATTGTTCATTTTTCCTTCACCACCTATCATGGTGGGAATTATGATGGAAACTATATTGAAATATAATATATATGATATTTATAATATCTTTAATCTTATTAAATTATTTAACAACATATAAATTTATACTTTCCATTTTTTGTAAATATTATAATTTCATTTGTGAAAGTGTAGACTACCACCCCTCAATGTGATGTGATTTGTTCACACGCTACATAGAATCTATTAAAGATTTGTTTAGTGAAGATATATGATATGTATGAAGTAATAATCATAAATTAATGATATTATATAAATATATACATATATTTCACATACATTCCTTCTTACAATATTACAGGAAAAATGGAAAGAGTGTTCATGCGTACGTACAACCTACCGTTTCAATAAACAATGTTGTACATTTCCTACCGCTGTATTCTATAGATTGTTATAATGATACTATATTGAATATAAAATATATTTATACTATTTTATAAATTATGTAAATAATGTTATATATATATAAGGACCAAATATACAACAAATTAATACATGTGTGAAGAAGAAAGCTGATATTACTAGAAGTGAAACCATAGCATAAAATTTTTAATAAGAAGGAAATATAAAGTAATTTTAAAACCATATATGGTATTAGATATAATTATATAGTTTTTTGATATATTTATCATAAACTTATATTTATCATACATGATATTTTTTATGAGTATGATGAAAATTAGGACAGAAGGTAAGGTAATTTCATCTCAATTTTTATATCTCTGAGATACCTTCCATGTTCACCACTCTTTTATTTTTTTGATGTATATACATCCCATGAAGGTATTATATGATTATTATCATTAAATTAATGGTTTTTTACATATATATTCTACAATATTTCTTTTATGGGTTTTTTATTTCAAGAGTTACCAAATCGGTAAGACTATTTTGTCTCAATTTTCTTTCTTTCAGACATATGTTTTGTTATAAACCTACATTTTTTAGGTGTATATAATACACATAAAATGTAATATCATGAATCTATTTATTATAAATATATTTTATACTTCATGTAATTTAATTTTATTATGTGGAGTGTATGATTCCAAGTTACAATGTGGTAAGAGTTTATTGAAACAATCTCATCATTTATATGTATTATTTATGATAATGACACCATTGATAAAATATTATGATCTATATCTAAATAAAATTATTGAGTTTTATTCAACGATTTTTATTCAGGATATATCCATGTATTAGTACCATTTTCCACTCTTTGGTATTTAATATTATTCAGAAATTTTTTTAAGAAAAATATGACTGTATTTCTCTCTTTGGTCAGAAATCTATTTTATTTAGAAAATCATGTTTTTGAAATAAATAAATTTTTATCAAATAAAAAGGATTTTAAAAAAGTTTTCTGGTTTTAAAATCATCATTTAAAAGTATTCAAATTTATTTAATAAGAATAATATATTCAAAAATGTATTTTTAATTGTTTTTCAATGTATAAATGATATTTTATTCAATAAATGTTTCTAAAATATATTTAATACTTATTTACCATTTAATATGATATCCTTTAGTGTTAATAATGCATTTTTGGGAAATTATTCAATGTTCCCAGTCATATTATGTGTTTTAATGGATTATGTTTTGATGTCAGTATGTTTATGAAACCCGTTTCTCATTCACTGGTTATATGATTTTGAAAACCGCTTATTTTCTTGGGTTATTATTTTGAAATGATTATAAAACCTATATATTTTTCTATATGTTATGATATGATTCCATGTTTATGATACCCATTTCATTTTATGGATTAGGATATGATTATATATGTTTTTTGGATTATGTATACATGATTTCATTATGATATGGGTGGGACCTATATATCCCTTGAATGCATTGGGAAAATATTTATATCTCATGAGATTGACTAAGATTGTCTTGGGAGTGAACCTTGACTAATAAGATAGTCATGAGAGTGAACCATGACTACCAAGATGGTATGGGTAGCGAATGCGTATTACAAATATGGACACTGGAGTGAACCATGACTATTAAGAATGTATTTAGAGTGAAACCATACTTCTAATATGAACTAGGGAGTGGTTCTTTGACTATAATGGAAATATTTTTTACATGATTATGTGTCTACCACAATTCATTGTCTTATTCCAATGTTATTCTTTCATAGATTATGTTATTTATTTACTTATGGTAATTGTCTAATGAACAACCATGTTTTATTCCATGATTAATGTTTATAATCTTATGATATGAAGGATATAATATTATAATGTTATGATAACATCCTCACATTTATTTGCTCATTTTTAGGTCTAAATGTCTTTCTTTTTTACCCTTACTGAGAATAAAATCTCAACCCATTTTAATGTTTCCTTTCCCATGATATGATGATATTTATTTTGTATGATGTTTCTATGAAGGGTTCTATTCATGAAGAACCTCGTAAGAGAAAATTTAGTTCACTTATGTACTAGTGTTTATGTTTCCATATTTCCAAATGCACTAGACTGATATGAAATTTGGAAGTTGTTTTGCATAATGTTATAAGTATTTCACAATTTTTTTTGAAATGTTAACGTATTAAAAGAGAGTGTCTCTATAGTCAGTATTAGAGTAATGGATTAGTAAACCTTTTGAAACTATGATGAGAAGACAATAGTCATAACCCCAAGGACATGTATAAGGATAAGTCTAAGGATAATGAAAACTATAGGAAAATGACTTAAAATTTTAGTGAAGGGTAGAGGGAGTTGTTTTGTAGTAATAAATCCATGTCTGGATAGTACAAGTGGATGTTTCACTTGACCAGATGTACCAAGTAGTATCAACTCCGATAAGGTGTGTCGGACCTGACTCTATGTAACATAGTACATGACAATGGGCCATGTTGCACACCTAGTTTGACACTCATAGGGTACATTCTTTTGGAATTCACAAACTTGTCACTAAAAAATTAGGAAGGATTTAAAAATATGATGTTAATGAATAACCTACGGTAAACCTGGGGTGATATAGATTAAAGAAGGTTTCATAATTTTGATATCCTCTAAGTGGGTGTTTATTATTATGTGGTTCCCCACTGTGAAAAATGATTCTTACTATTTGTTTTTTGTTTTAGTCAATGGATGGAACCCTAAGTAAACATGTTAATAGGGACTACGATGTACAATGCAATGATTTTTCTCCTGAACATATGAAGTATATGAGATATGGAATGAAAAACCTCATTTCTATTTTCATACAGATTTCTCAAGATATGAATCATGATGAGATTCCAAATGTTAAAAGGATGCAATATTTTCCTTTTGATTCCTTCATAAGGAAACACCCATCTTCTTTCATTTAGTATTTTTATTCAATTATTTCTGAACATTGGATCAATACCACTGAAAAGATAATCTCCATTATCTACTATTCTGAATATGAGAAATTCATTCTGGATGTACATAATTTGGAAGGTTAAGTAGAAAAGTGGAGGATGCTAATCAAGAATACAAGGCAGAATAATGGGATTGAATCCATGGATTTGGATTAGTTCAAGAACATAATTTTTCAATAAGTAATATCCTTAGATTCATTATACCATGATGGATAAATATCTCCTTATATTGAAGTAAATGGATGATGAATATTTTGGTACCTATAAGGATAACTTCACGAGACTTGCATGTTATGCTTCATGAATTATCATTCAACCCAAAAGTAAAGATGATAGGATCTTAAATGGAATAAATACAAGTCTCAAAGTGGAATTTTCCATAAGGTAATTTAGTAGTTATAAAGATATTGTGAGTTGTGTAATCAAGGATGAAATAGAGGTCGAATTCATGTTTCAATCTCAGGGTTTTGAAAATAAAATAAAGATGGGGTATAAAGGAAAATATAAAAACCATGGAGAGAAGAATATTAGAATTCCCTTATAATATATGTGTGGCAAGAATCATAGAGAAAATTTCCTTTAGGGTCTCATAAATGTTTTATGTGTGGAAGAGAAGGCCATCAGAAATTTGATTTCCAAAGTGATGGGAAGAAGTTAGCTAACAGTATAAATGGAGAAAGAGGCATAGAATTTCCCACCCATGCTTCAGTGATACAAGTGTAAAGATAATGCACATTAATATTACCACTACTCAAACCCAAGGGCTAGTGATGATGAATGATGATAGCATCCTCTTAAGTTAAGGGACCAGGTGAAATCTAATTTAATCTCTATTTCTGATGAGGGGTGAGATAACCACATAGGTAAAGGTACAGATTCCATTCACATTATAACTTCTAATGTATTAATTGATTCTAGATATACCATCTCTTTAATATCTAAATAATTTTCTATGGGTGTTAATATTCCACCAAAACTGTTAGATGTGGAATTAGCAGTGAAAACCCCAAATTGTATGATGAATGAATCCTATGTCTATGCTTTATACCATGTTAATGTTTGTGGGAATGTGATTCATGGAAATATTTTCATTCTTACTTTTCTTGAATTTGAGGTCGTCATAGTCATAGATTTTATTTCTCTTCATAAATCCTACTTCAATTGTCGAGGAAGATAAGTTACATTAAATCTTTCAAACCGTCATATGATTGTCCATCATTATGAAAATAGTGGGAACTTTTTATTGAGATTACATCCATTATATGAGACTTAATTCCAATTTAGAAGGGTTTTTATATCCAATAGTTGGAGAAAAAAGTGACATTGATGATATGCCTATTGTTAGAGAATTTATGGATGTCATTTCGAAAGAGTTGTCTAACCTTCCAAAAAAATTATAAGTTGAGTTCTCAATATAAATCATACCTAGTTCCACAAAATATTAAATAATCCTTGTTTAATGGCCCTGATTGAGTTATAGGAATTGAAGAATCAGCTCCCTAAAAACCTTGATAAGGCATTCATTTTTCCATGTGTGTCCCCTTCGGGTGAACCTAATCATTTTTTGAAAAAGAAAGATGGATCATTGTATCTCCATATTGATTATCATGAGTTGAACTAGATCATGATCCATAACATGTATCCTCCTGTAACACCTAGCTTTTTAATGGATATTTTTAAATGAATTAATTTTCATTAATTTTTTCAATGCACTATGTCAAACATTCTTTCCACATGACACTCACTTGGCATACAACACCAATTTTAACAAAAAAAATATATTATTAAAATATTATATTAGGACATAACCTAAATATTATGTTAGTGTTTATGAATATTACTAACTTGCCTACGAAAACCTATGGTTTACAAAAATATAAATTTATTTCATTAGTTAAAATGAACCAATTTAATATAAAGAGAGTATTTTGTATAAAAAAATATTTTTGTGCTCAAAAATTTATTTTATCATAAAAAATTAAATGAAATAAAATTATTTAATGATATTAATTTAATATATATTTTATATAGTTAATCAAATATTTTTTTACTTTCATCCAATAGATTTGATAGACATAATATATGAACAAAACCAAATTTATTCTTCAAACCCATTATTTTTTATAAAGCATTTTTACCGCCTTTTAATGGAGAACCAATTTTAAATAAAATTTTTAGAACTTTTAAAAATTTAATATGTCAAAATAAACATCCTTTTTGAATGAAAAACCTAAAAATTAGGTTATGATGAATTTTTTATATTTTCATGTGAAGTATAATTTCTTAATGAATAATTAAAATAATGACTTTTAACTCAAAAATACCTTTTCATCTGATTTATTTATATAGTTAAATTATATTTTTAATTTATTTAAAAGTTTAATTAGAGGGATGTTTTTAAACAAATCAATTTAGTTGATTGTAATCAATTAAATTTTGAAATTCACAATAAAAACATAGCAATCTTTTGAATTTATTAACTTTAAAAACATGCATTGTCATCCCATATGTGGGATTATATTTAAATTAATTTTTGCCACTTATGTGATTTTAATTTGGAAAATTATTCCATATTTGGAATTATAATAATATATAATGTATAATATGGTCAACTTAGTTTTTGACCTAAAATATTTTTGAATGCAAATAAATTAATTATAATGATTAAGGTTAAATTAAGCTTAATAAGGGGTTAAACCTTAACCTTCAGGCCCAAAACTGCCTATTCACTTGTCCTAAATCCATTATATGGGAATATTTTTACCCTATACCCCTTTTTTACACTTTATATCATTATTGGATCAACATTCAATAACAAAAACGTGGGTGTGGTATCCTTTTTCCAAAATATTACAGTAGTGTCTCTCTTACCACATTATAAAAGGCCTCTGCTCCTCCCACTTCTTCACGCATATCAATACAATTATGATCATTAAAAATCTACCCAAATATCTCCCCACCATACCTCACTTTCTCCTTGAATATTTTATTTGTATAAAATCTTTCCATGGAATACCTTTGGTTCAAATCAAAAGGAGTTTTCTGATTAAGAGGTAACACCGTCCCTCAAACTGCTTTCTATTATTTTATTTCTTCACTCGCTTAAATATTCTTATTAAATGATTTTATAAAAACAAAATTATCCTCAATATACTATTATTTTTTTATTCTATGTTTTCAAACTAAACTTATACACACTTCCATCTAATGGGTAATGGAGATTTTATTTACGTGTACGTTGAACTACCGCCTAACTGACCGATGATTGTCCAATTTTCCTTTACCGCCTACCATGGTGAAAATTATGATGTAAACTATGTTTATATATGTTATATATTATATTTATTATGTATTTAAGCTTATTTAATTATTTTATAACACAAATAATTATACGTTCCATTTTTCGTTAATGTGATAATTTTACTTTGAGGAAATGCGGACTACCGCCCCCTCAAAGAAATGTGATTCATTCATATACTACGGGGAATTTATTACAGATGGGTTTAGTGAATATTTATATATGATATATATGATATAATAAATATACTATAATAATTATATGTATACATATATATATATATAAATATAAATATATGATATTTAATTTCTCTCTTACCGTACGATAATTAAATGGAAATATCGTTCATGCATACGCACGACTTACCGTCTCCATGAATGGTGTATTCTATTTCATATATATATATATATATATTATTATAATTAAAATATAATGAATATATATTATATTTAAATCATGTTTTACATTCATGAAATCATGATATAATTATAAGGACCAATGATATGACAAATTAAGACACATGAGAAGAATAAATAAGGTATTACCCAAAGTGAAGCCTTAACATAAAATTGTTATTGAGTGGGTAATATAAAGTCATAATAAAAACATTATGGTATTATATATAAGAATACAATTATATGATTTATGTAAAATAAATTTTTAATTATTATACAGGATGTTTGTATGAGTATGAAGAGATTCAAGACATATGGTAAGAGAATTGGGAATCACTCTTTATTTTCATATGATACATCCCTTATTCACTAATCACTTCTTTTTTGTGGTGTATATACAGGACATAAATGTATTCTATGCCTCTTATAAATAAATATATGTTTATTTACATATCCATCCTATTATATTTCATTAATATGGTTTATGTTGTAATTTTTTTAAGATCCTTTTATATGTTTTCATAGAAAAAAAATTTTAAATGGTTTTCATTCTTCTTTGTAAGATTCAAGGAAAAAGGTTTTTAGAAATTTTTTCAAGATTAAGTTATTTTTTTCACGTTTATTTTCATGTAAAATATTTTTATAGAGGTTTTAGGTTTCAAAAAAATATTTTTAAATTAAAAATGATATTTTCCTCAAGACATGTTTTTAAAAATATATTTCGCAATTATTTCTCATCTAAGATGGCATCAGTTGATTTTAATCATGTATTTCTTGGAAATGATATAAAAGTACCATTCATGTTTTATATTTTAATGTTTTATGATTTATATATTTGTATTTTTTAAACTTGTTTCTCTTTCATAAGTTATATAATTATGAAATAATTTTCTCTCTCAGGGGTTATGTTTTTGATGAAATGATTATGAAACTTGTATTTATTTTTTCATAGGTTTTTATATGAATACCTGTTTATGATACCCATTTCATTTCATGGGTTATGATACGATTTTTTTTTATTTTTTTTATTTTTTATGATTTTTTTCACAAGTACGTATGATTTTATTATGAGATGGTTTGGTCTTATATCTCTATCTAACACATTGGGTAAATATTTATATTTCATGAGATAGACTAAGATTGTCTTGGGAGTGAACCTTGAAAAATATAATGTCCATGGCAGTGAAACATGACCAATAAGATGGTATGAGGAGTGAACTCGTGCTACTAAGATGGACATTGTAGTGAATCATGACTACCAAGATGGTATGGGGAGTGAACTCATACAACCAATATTGTCTTAGAAGCAATGCCTTGGATACTATGAAAAACATAGTATAAAATTATGTGTTTTTCATGATTTCATGTGTTATTACAGTTTAATTCTTTAATGGATTATCTCATTTATTTTATTAGGATTCATGCATTTTGAACTATCAGGAATTATGTCATGATACATTTTTATGATCTTTTATATGTAGGGTATGACCGTCAATTTTTTTGATAACATTATCATACCCTTATGGTCATGTTTATGTTTACATTTCTCCCTTATTTTCATTTAATGAGCATCTAAGCCCACCCCTTTTTATGTTTCCTTCTCCAAGTTATGAAGATATGTATTATGTTTGATGTTTCTAAGAATGGTTCAAGTCATCAAGTTCCAAGTGGGAGATAATGTAACACATTTATGTACCATTGTTTATGTTTCCATGTTTCCAATGGGACTAGACTAGTACGGTCTTCGGGTGTCTGTTTTTGTAATGTTTTATGTATTCTGCAAAAGTGATTTAATGTTAATGTTTTTCAATGCCAGGTTTTTATAGTTGGCATCAGAGAAAAAATTTATCAAACCATTGGAAACTAGGATGAGAGAACCTTAGTGAGATCCCTAAATACATGTCTAAGGATAAGTTTGAGGATAAAGAAAACCATAGGAATAGTCTTGGGATTTTTTTAAAGGATAAATTTTGTTGTTTCTGAAGAGTATATCTGTTTCTAGATACTAAAAGTGGATGTGGATCTGGTACATATGTAACTAGGAGTAACAACTTCAACACGATGTTATGGGCATGACTCGTGGTAATCCAGTACATGACAACATGCCTTACTACCCACCTAGTTTAACACAACTGGGGGATATGATTTGGGAATTCACAGATAGTTCTTGAACCATTTCAAAGGATTTAAAGAGAATTTGGTTATGAATAACATAGGATAAACTTAAGGTCTCATAGATTAAATAAGGATTCATAATTTAGAAACCATATAAGTAACATTTCATGATTATTTGATTCCTCATCATGATAACTATTTCTTACTCTATTCTTATGGTTTTATTCAATAGTTAGAACTAGAAGGAACCAAATTAATGGTGATTTCAATGGACAATGTAATGATTATCCTCTTAAGATACCAAATTCTATGGGGGAAAGAATGAAAAATATCACTGTAATTCTCACACACCTTTCTTAATATATAAATAATGGGGGAATTCCAAATGAGTAAAGGAGGGATAAACATTTTTTTGAGTCTTTCATGAGGTAGCATCCAATTTATTTCATATGATCTTCTAATCCATTTTTTATTAAACTATTGATTAGTACTATTGTAAATATATTCTCTATTATCCATAGTTTATAGAATGTGAATTTTATTATAGTTGTTTATCATTTATAAGGAGAACTAGACCACTGGTGGACTCTAATCAGGAATATGAGGCAATAATATGATATTGAATCCATGGAATGGGACTAGTTCAAGAACTTATTTTTCAATAAGTACTGTTATCAGATTCCTCTTATAAATATAGAGAAAGAGTTCCTTGAGTTGAATAAAACGTATGATGAATCTTTCAGTACCTAAGAGGCTAATTTATAAATAATTGTGATGTATGATTCTAAAATTATCTTCCAACCTAAAAGTAACGTTGATAGTTTCTTCAGTGGATTAAAGACAAGTCTCTAAGGGTTTTTTCCATAAAAGAATTTAGTAGCATTGAATGGATTTTACATTATGCAATCAAGTTTGAAATAGTGGTTGGAATAATGTTTCAATCAAATTTTTTTTATAGGAAAAAGAATATGCATTTTAATAGAAAATATAAAAACCATGAATAGAGGAATATTATCTTTCTATTATGCTCTAAGTGTGGGAAGAAGCACGATGGAAATTTCATTAAGGGTTATAATAAATTTTTTTAGTGTGAAAGGGAAGTCCATCAGGCATTTGATTGCCAATGTGGTGGAGAAAAGTAAGATATTGGTGCGAATGGAGAGAAAGTGACATAAAATTCACCTCCCATGCTTCAATGCTACAAGTGCAAGGAGAATGGGTAATTTTCTATTCAATGCCCAAATCTATGGGTGGGTAATTATGATCAATGCCAGAAACTCTTAAGCCGAGGGACAGGGTTAAATATCATGAAATTTCTATTTTTGATGAGGGGTGTGATAATGACATGGTAAAAGGTACACTTACCATCCACTCTATAATATATAATTTCTTATTTGATTCAAGATCTATATACCATCTCATATTTAAAGAATTTTCTAAAGGTGTTAGGATTTCACCAAAATAATTAGATATGGAATTAGAAGTGAAAACCCTAATGGTATGATTATTGAAACTAAAGTATATCATTCCTCTTCAGTTGATATTTGTGGGAATGTGCTTCTATCTAATCATTTCATTCTTCCTTTTGTTGAATTTGATGTCATATTAGGCACATATTAGATTTATCTACATAATGATCACATCAATTATCAAGTAAGGGATGTTATATTTCATATTTCAAAACCGCATATAATTTCCCATCAATTTGACAATAAGTATGAACATCCTATAGATATTGCTTCCAGTTTATGGGTATTAATTCCCATTTAGAATGTTTTTCTATGTCAAATTGTTGGGGAGAAAATTGACATAGATGATTTGCCTATATTTTGATAATTTGTGGATGTCTTTCTGGAATAGTTTCTTGGTCATCCACAAAAACGTGAATTTGATACTCAATATAACTCATACCTGTTTCCACACCAATTTCAATGACTCTTTATCGAATGGACTTGATTGAGTTGCAGGAATTGAAGAAGCAACTCCAAGACACCCATGAAAAGGGATTCCTCTAGCTGAGTGTGTCACCTTGGGTTTCATCAGTTTTTTGTGAAAAAGAAAGATGGATCAATGTGACTTTGAATTTATTATCAAGAGTTGAACAAGATGAAAATCAAGAAAAAGTATCATCTTCCCTATATTGATGACTCGTTTGATCAGCTACACTAAGCTCAATACTTTTTCAAGATTTAAATTTTTTATAGATATCATAAATTGAGGGTCACAAAGGAAGATATAACCAATATGTAATTTCATACAATTTATATACACTATGAATATATATGAATTCCTTTTTGCATTTCTAATTTTCCTTCTATATTCATATATTTAATATATAGAGTCTTTAGAGATTACCTCGATCAATTTATAGTAGTATTTATAGATGATATTATTATCTATTAAAAGTGAAAGGATGTTCTTGAATACCACTTAATAATTTTACTAATGACCATAAGGAAGGAGAAACTATATGAAAAATTTATAGTGTAAATTTTGGCTTCAAAAGGTTTCATTTTTTGGGTCATATAATCTCAAGATATGGTATAGTAGTATATCCATCCAAAACAGAGGCTATTGAATGCTATCCTAGAATAACCATGGTGACTCGAATTAATATATTTAATGGTGGAGTAGGATATTATCAATTTTTGTGGTATATTTTTCAAAACTATCTAATCCTATGACCATCTTTACTCGAAAAGGTCTAAAGTTCTTCTAGACAGATGAATTTGAGGAAAACTTCAAGGAACTAAAGAAAATGTTGGTCAGAAAACTAGTGCTTACATTACCATTTAGTAAAAAAGGGATTATAATCAATATGTATTAATCCAATAAGGGATTGTCATGTGTTATTTTTATGAATAAAATGTTTATAGACTATGCCTCATGATAGTCGAAGATTCATTAGAGAATTACCCAACTCATGATTTAGAGATAGCGGTGGTGATTTTCACTTAAAGATATTATGGAATTATATTTACGCATAAAAGTTTGATATGTATAGATCATAAAAGTTTGAAATATATATTCACATAGAAGGATTTGAATATTCATCAAAGAAGGTGGTTAGAGCTGAAAAGGGATTATGACATCTCAATGCATTACCACCCTGGGAAAGCAAAGAAGGTGGTTGATGGTTTAAGTCGAAAGGATCATGGGATCTTATCCATGATGAGGATAAAAAAAGATCCGATATTTATGGGTTTAAAATGGATGGATCTAGAAATCATGAAGGAATGGGGAAAATATTATCTTTCTCAAGTGAATTTCCAACCCTTTATCCAAGTGAATATTAAGGTGGCATAGAAGGATGACGTAGAGCTATAAAAAAATGTAAAAAAAATTCCTGAGTTTAAACATGATAACCATTGAATAAAAAAGGTTAGGAATCGTGTATGTGTTCCTTAAAAACCAAATTTTAATGACAACTTATTATAGGAAGATCATAGTTCATCATTCATTATTAATCTAGGAAGTAAAAAGATGTATTGGGACTTGAAAATATTTTTTCCAGTGGGATAGAATGAAGAGAGATATCGTAGATATTTTATCTCAGTTCTTGGTATTCTAGTATGTTAAGGCTAAAATTAAAAACCATAAAGGGATGTTGCATCCATTACCCATACCAGAATGGAAATGGGAGAATATGACTATTGATTTTTCATTGTACAACTCAAAACCTCTAAAGGGTTTAATGCTATATGGGTGGTAGTTAACCTCCTTACAATGTCTAAACACTTCATTGCTACCATAGAATACTTTTATATAGATCATGTATCTTGGATATACATTAATTAAGTGTGATGATTTAATGGAGTACCATGATCCATTGTACTAGATCGAAATCTGAGGTTTACCTAAAAATTCTAGAGAAGTATTCAGTAAGAACATGATACATATTTGAGTATCATCATAGCTTATAATCATTAGATAGATGGTCAATCTGAAATAACAATTAAAACCCTATAGGATATATTGAGATCATATTCTCTATATTTAAAAGGATTTTGGGATCAACACCTTCCATTGGTTTATTTTTCTTACAATAATAGATTTCACTCAAGAATTCAGATGGAACCTTAAAAAGGCCTATATGATAATAAATGTATATCTTGAACATTTTGGTAAGATGTTTGAGAAATAAAGCTATTAAGGCCTGAGATCACTAATGAAATGGAAGATAAGTTTGATCCCTTTAGAAGTATATCATGGAATCTCAATGTTAGTAATTTTTTTTTCTGATAACCGTCTACGTGATCTAGAATTTGAATTTAGTGAAAAGGTGTTTATATGAATCTATCTATGGAATAAGGATATGAGATTTGAGAGAAAAGGGAAACTAAGCCTTATGTATGTAGGTATCATTGAGATTCTAGATTGTATTGGTATAGTAGCCTATTACTTGTCACTTCCTCCAAATCTCTCTCATGTCCATGATTTGTTCCATGTATCTCTCATGAAAAAGTATATACATGACCCTTCATATGTATTGAGCTTATAGGTAATATTTTTGGAGCAGGATATTTCTTATGAAGAGTAACCAGTTGAAATTCTAGATCAAATAGAGAATGGTCTTCCAAACAAGAACATTCACTTGGTGTTTATGGTCGGTTTCGAAATTCCCAACGGTTCTATATCTGACGATATGTGGACCTACTTTCCAAAGGTTGGCATTCACTGGGCGATTTGGCCAGCGACACTTAAAAACTCACATTGATCGAGAGGATGGGAATTCAGGCTCATCTCACCCTTTTGGTTGGAAATTATTGCATGTTTCGGGACTCTCTTATAGATTTAAGACGTATTCATATGTTTGTGAATCTTTGGTTTATACCCAAACATAGTATCCATGGATTACTCCTGGTTGGAAATGGTCAGCTGAATGCAGGGGTTCAGAATCACTTAGGCCTGAGTTTTACCATACCTCATTGGATTAATGACTCCAAAGAGTTTGGACTCATTGAGACGGTGCTGGTTTAAAGCCTCATGACTGGGCGCTCTGGAGTTTATTGTCATCCAGGGGGATAGATAATGAATCGGGCGTCTGGATCGAACCTGTGATATGGGCTTCCTACGTATCCTCATTAGAGGAATTAGAATCCACATAGTTCGGTTTGGTATGGGGCTTACACTCCAGGCTTCCCAGGGATGGTGCGGTGAACTGACGTGAAGATAGTCGGATCAACCGGTTGTTGGGCTTGAACCTCGAATAGGCTTCCTATATACCCTGCCTAGGAGATAGGGATCAAAGTCCACGTAGTTCGAATGGGAGTGTCGGTGAACCGACGTGAATGTGGACCCGGGGGGTCCGATGGTGATCTGGATTGAACCTCTTAGAGGATTCCTACGTATCCCTATGGTGGGGAATCAAAGTCCATGTAGTTAGAATGGGAGTGGGGCTTACGATCTGAGGTAGCTCGAGTAACGGATTGGGGCTTAAACTCTGAGGAGGCCCATGGTGTGGATTGGGGCTTACACTCTAAGGAGTCCCATAAGAGGATGTCATGGTCGATGCCTACTCTAAGCCCACGTGAGCCATGCTCGGTGTGAGAAACAAGAGGCAGTAGGGACCAGACGATCACGTCGCGAAAGATGCATCCGTGGAAAGTGGAGTGGGGCTTACGCATGGAGCGGCCCAAAAAGTCGGCGCTTACTCAGAAATGGATTCCCATGGTGACAAAGAGCAGCGGGGGAGGGACTTGGCCCCAAAGAAGGATGGAGCAGCATCCTTCTCCACCACGCCCTTCCTTGGCCATGGCTGTGGGGAAGTACAAAGGTTCATGGGGGTTTCCTTCTGATGGGCATTCCCCCATACCCTGGGTAAGGGAGAAGTTCCCTAGTCCTAACAAGTGGAGGGGCAGAAAGGGGACTCCCAGGCTCGGACTCTGCATTACCGTGGGAATGTGAACCCAGTAATGTTTTGGGAATCCGCTCAAGGGACAGAGCAACCCCTTCGCCCTCACTTACCGTGGGTATGTGAACTCAAAATGGAATGCTGATGCGCCTGAGGGTTATATCACACGGGTCTGGTGGCTCTGTTGGAGGCCTTGGCTCGGGGTTGATGAATGGGCCAATGAGGAGGTTGCGGAGGATCAGGTCAGATTGGGCGGATTTTATCTGG
This sequence comes from Viscum album, assembly GCA_963277665.1. Lineage (NCBI taxonomy): Eukaryota > Viridiplantae > Streptophyta > Magnoliopsida > Santalales > Viscaceae > Viscum > Viscum album. The sequence goes on along the minus strand of OY728140.1, from coordinate 414,765,087 downwards.
CTCGGGGAATGGGAACTCCAAAGGATCTGGCGGGCCACACATGTGTATGATTGGTGGCAACCTTCGCGTAGGGAGGTGCTACATGGCTAGATAAGTTTTCCGCGGGCCAAGTTGGTCCGCGGACTGATGGGAATTCCACGAACTGGGGTGGTTCGCGGTTTGGTGGGTATCCCTCAAACCAGGGTGGTTTGCGGCTTCGGGTTCGGCCCGCATACTAGGCTGGTACATAGAGGGGTCCATGCGAGCAGTGGCAGCCAAGGGTGGCACCGGTTGGGGGTTCGTCGGTCGGGGCTTCGCCCGCATAGGAGGGTGCTACATGGTGCGATGGATCGGAAAAGGGGAATAAACTCCCTGGTCTGTGGGGAGTGCATCTGCAGAGGGGCCATGGTTCACAATATTCTTTTCATTGTTTATTTAAGTTCGTGGTTCACCAAGTTGTTATGAGTTTTCGGTTCCTTATTAATTCACTTCCTGCTTCATACCTGTTCTGGTTTGCGAACTGGAACTTCGCTGTTTGTGAAATCCTAAGCTCCTTCCTTCGAAATTATTCCACCCGAATCTGATCGATCTCTAAAATTTCCCCTCAGTCTCTTCCCCCTCGATATCCTTTTATAGAGTGGGGAAAGAGATATATCTGTGGTCATGCGGCACCTTTTTATGAGGCCCATGATCGGGTACCCGATTCACGAATGACTTGGTCAATCTACGATTCAAGGGTGCATTAAAGGAACTTCCCTCCCCCCCCCACGAACCAAACTAGATCGGGAAGTGCTTCGCGGCCGCGCAGGGTTCCGCCTCCATTCCGCGAATGACAGCGGATGTGACCTGGGCTGGTCTACATGGTCCATGGTTGGGGGGGTTCGTGACGGTGAACCGGGTTGGCGCTCATCCTGCTTCGCACCCACGGAGGATCTCCACCTCCATTCTGTGAACTACAGCGGTCCGCGGAGGGGGTGCTTCGTGGAAACGGCCGCGCGGCGTTATCTTTGGATGGGTTCACGGACTGGTCTAGCTTGCGCCGTCCTTTGAGAATTCACAGCACTTTTCCCCAATTATTTTTGGGGGGAATTTGGGGTAGAATCTACCATGGATTAAAAGGGATTCTCATTCCTCCTTTGCGGATTTTTTAGGACCCTACAAATTCCCCCTATCAGAATGGGGTCCGATTGGAACGAAGAGGAGACCATTCCGATGTAGAGTGGACCTGAAACTTGGATAGTTTACGGTAGGGGAGTGGACCCGGTAGGGGACCACACCTATAAATACGGGGGTCCCTCATTTTTCCTTTACCGGATTCTTCGCAAAACTATAGCTCTCTTGATTTTTTTCTCCGTGCGCTCGTTCCTTCACGAAATTCCTCGTTCGCGAACCAGCTGCCACTTCCGTAAACCATTCCTCATTCGCGGTTGCCTTCATTCGCAGACCAATATTACAACCGCAAACCAATAATTTTAATTAATTAAAAAGTAATTCATGTCGAGCCGTGTAGGAACTCGCTCCGTGGTTTTGAAGGTCCAAAACCTTCCATAATTTGAAAATTTCTAAAGTCCTCTGAACCTAATTATTTAAATCCTGGATTAAGATTCTGTGGAGAAACCTGGTTTGCGGTTTTCTAGCCAACGCTCCGCGGGCCAGAGTACTACGGACCTCTTCTTCGTAGGATTGGTTCACGAGATGTAGTCATCAAGAACCACATTTTGAGGCCTGCCTACAGACCTCGTTATGAGGGCTTCTTGACTCCTTCACCATATTCTTGGTATTTTTGTCCAGATTTTATTATTCCGGACTAACCATTTGCCCGGTTTCCATAATGCAGGGAGAAAATATGGTTCCCCCTCATCCTACACCCAGGACTACTGCCAATCCTCTCCCAATTGGTGATCAATGCATAAAGGATGTAGCTATCTCTATTAAGGATGGAATCCACCACTCCCCACTATGCTCCTTCCTTGTCGATCGTCTCTTAGAGCCACAATAGGAGTACCCCTTTTCCAATAGCCTTCCTGCCTACGGGTTTGGTTTACTGTCTGATACGCCGATTCCGGTACCATATCATGACAACAATCCTGCAACATGAATATTTACTAGCACCATCCCTCGATCTGTGATATTTTCTAGAGGGTGGCCTTCCATAAGGGATACAACTGTCAGGTCTATGTTGAATCACCTCCCTATGTCCCCGATAAGGGAACAACATCAGCTGGACGAGACAACTCACTGTTACCGAAGCATTTCCCACAATGATATGGTAAACAACCATCATGGTTGGTCAGCAGATCAGGACCTTCGGCCCGAAGGGGCATTTAAGTCAATGGATTGGGGGTGGCCCTTCTGGGTTCGCCAGATCTGTGCATAATTTGAAGTAGAATTGCAAGTCGTAGTCTTATACAAATTTGTCTGGCTATCCCAAACCTATACCCATTGGCCTCAATCCCTCACTAGGAAACTTATGAGCCGTTGGAGTCCGGACACCAGCACATTCCACCTGGTCCATGGTAAGGTGGGTATTAGTCTTTGGTACATCTTCCAGATTTTAGGGGTCCCCATCATTGGGGGTATGTATGAAGAATTCTTTCCTCCCTCTATTGTGTTGGATGACAAAGAGAGGACTCCCCCTTTAGTGAAGCAGCTTATTGACCAGGCCTAGAAGCATTCAAAGGATATGTCTCCGAAACAGCTCGTCCCATATCGTGAATGGGTTAAGGCTTTTTCTAGAGAGATCAAGTCCATGGATCTCCCACACAGGCCCACAACCTACCCTACAATGGAGTCTCGATGTCAAAGGGGAAACTAATGGCTGATCCTGGAGGAAGGCCAGTTCAACGAATGGGGCTGGGAGCTTGTTCCGAACGTTGATCGGTTACTTCGTCTGGCGGAATTTTTGGACATGTTCTTGAGCGGCTAGCTATTGAACCCACATGAGACTAGTGGCTTGTGGGTCTATAATTTTTTCATGGCAGCACAGCCGGCTACCAGAAATTTCATCAACTTGGTTGTCCCAGTATTGTCCAAGATTTATCAGTTGCTTAGCAATATTGCCGATGGGGTTCGGCCAAACTGGGTAGCCAGCCCTTTCCAAATTCTCTGGGGATGGTTGGGAGTGCATATTAAGAATTTCTACACCTTTATCAACCCTCTTCATATTCCAGGCACCACATTTCGGTCATACTTGCAAAAAATCAGTGGGGGCATGCCCAAAGAGTGGGTGACCCAAGAGAAGGATGGACAATAGATGGTTCATAATATGTGTCTGTTGTCGAGTCGGATCTCGAGTCATGATCATTTCAATTTCCGACCATATCCCTCCCCAACTAGTGTAATTAGGAACACCATATTCGAAGATTTTAGCAAGTGGTGCTACCTCTTTTCCCTCCGAGAGGGCATTCTGGTGGCCCGTATCGGTGGGGAACTGATCTGTGTGGGGAACGCGCCTTGCCGATTTGGACATCAATTTGGTTACTTCCAGGCACTGTGTCCTCCTGCACTCAATGGTGCCCTTGAGAACTTCCATTTAATGGTGGCCAGGAAACTGTGGTTAATGTTTACCTGGGAGGATACCAGCTGAGAGGTTATGACTCATGCGCTTGCAGACTCTATCCTTTTCTTGTCCAAGGGCTATACCGACTCCTGGGTGCAGTCATACCCGAATGGCCAGCTAGGGATGTGGGTGCCCACTGTCACAAGTCCTAATCCATTGAATGGAAAGAAGAAGCAAAAGTGGGATAGTGCTTTAACCCGGTCCAGCAAGGTTCTTCACAACCCTACAGGTCTCGTGCTTCTGAGGAACATTTTAACAGATAGAGGTGTATCCTCTCATGCCCTCAAAGCTGCCTAGAGGGAGTCGGTTATTCCCGCAGATGCTGCCTTTTCGACGGCCTGGGGTCAATGGGATGAATTCAAAGGCCGATCATCCTTTCGCAGCCAGTACCCCTGTACTCTGTGGCAGTATTTCAAGGAATCGGAGGTGGCATTTGACGAGATGGGCTATATATCTGCTCCTGTTGACATTCTTTATGATGTGGACCCAGAGAGGGCCAAGCGGTATATCTGGGACCTTGAGACTTACATTCATGCACACTGAGGTTATGCAGTGTTGACTCATCGAGTCTAGACCATGCTGCGATCGGTGACGGATGAGGTGGAGGAAGAGAGTGATCACTTTTCAGGGGGTGATGCTTCCAGTGGTCCCCCTGCCGTGGCTGAAGTAAGGGAATTCCCTCCCCTTCCCGTGAGGTCCCACCCATAGGTAACTCCAGAGAGTTCTAGGGTGGCGACAAGATCTAGAAAACAAACACGACAATTGGCGCCCCCACCAACCCTTGTCGCTACCTAACCTTCTCAGGTTGATCCTCTCCAGTTAGCAGTTCTTTTTACGGCTTAATTTATGAATTCTTGGAGGATTTGGGATGACCTGAGGGTTAGTGGATTGGATGAAGAGGTCTGGGCGGTACTCCAAATGGGCCCTCTCAAGCATCTGAGTATTGGGATGATCTTCGCTCTACCCTACTTGCTACTAGAGGAGGATCTGGACGAAATAGTTACCTCATTGAAGGAGATAGACGCATACATTCATTCACTCCGGAACCGACTTTATGGGTCTACCCGGGTGTCCACGATGATAAGGCATTTTGAATCGTCCGATCCTGAAGAAGAGGTCGTCTTGTTCGTCCATTATGGCATTCCTCAACCTTTACTGTGAAGGTTCTAAAATTTCCTCCTTTTATGCAGGGTGCCGAGGAATCCCAGGGGAAATTCCTTCCCCAGAGTATACTCCCCATGGTACCGCAGTAGGCGAACATGCACTTTCGGCTATGGGGATCATCGAGGAGGGATCTCCTGGCATAGTTGAGCTCATGGAAGCAACCATTCCGGACCCGGATAGGGACTTTCCTCCTCCGACTCCTCTCCACATTCTAAGCGAAGAACTATCCCATGGGAAAATATAGAGATGTCAGAAGGAATCCTGTTTATCGGAATGGCTCAGACAAGGGACGTAAGTTAAACAAGACTTCCTATTTCCTTGATTTCCAACTCGTATATTCTGATTCTTCTAGTTATTAACTTGTTTTGGTGCATGGTGTAGGGCCGCTCGGAGACCTAGTCGTGGCTACCCAAGTGGTCATACCTTCTTCCCCCTTATCACCTAGGAGATCACCTTCAGCCACACATGAGCGTGATGAAATGGAAGGCCCTTATGAAGGGTCTAGTGATATGGATTCTTTACTCCTGCCTTCATCAGTCAGAGATACGTCAGAGGAGGAACAGCTTGAAGTCGAGGCTCCTGCTGATCATACGGCCTTTATAGTTACGGGGGAGGATGGGGCTTCCGTGCCAACCTAAGTGGCCCCAAATCTGATGGGTTCAGCTGCCTCAGACCCAATGGATTCTGTGGAAATAGAGGAAGATCCTACCACATGCTAGTTGTCGAAAACCCTAAGCGGGCCATTATTTTGTTTACCAGGGGAGTGATTTCCCCAGGCTTGATCTCCGTAGCCATTTTCTAGGGGACAGATTTGGGAGATGCTGGCCTTGGGTATGGCCTTAGGCCCTGGAAACCTCTGGGGGTTCCCAGGACTCTTTTTTCTCTTGAAGACGTAGCGTCTTCCTCAAGTGGTCACGGCAACACAGAGCTTGAGGATATCGACGCCTTGATGATCATGGGTATGTTTCCCAATATCTTTCCACTGACTCTTTCCTCCTCCCTTCTCTAATTAGGGACACATATCTATTTTATTGACTCTCGGGATTTAGGATTACGACCTTTGGCATTGGCGATTGTGTCGTCGGATCCGGTCATGCCTGTGACCACAACTGCCAGAAGCAAAGTTGTTACGGCGCCAGGGTTTGTGGGTGAAGCCGCATCGGGTCCCCCCTTGGTGAAGTTCATCCCTGAATACGTATCTCCATCTGGGAGTGACTCCGAGCCTGATCAACAAGTCATCTCCATCCTTCGACCTACACTCCAAAGGGCTTGGGAGAAAATTTGGAAGCTGATTTCTCAAACACCCTTGGCCGATATGCCGACCAAATTACTAAAGTGCACAATCTGTTTATGCTACTAGGATTTGACGGCTTTGACTACCATGGTATTTATGATATAGTCAAGAAGGTGTTCGCTGACTGGGAAAGATTGGGTGGTTTTGAATCTCGCATTTCTGCTGCTCAATCTAAGGCCTGCCTTTCCACAACCCGACAGCTTTTCCTAACAGAGGCTCATGATCATGTCGGGGTTTTTGCGAGACTCTAGGGAGAAGTCACTAAGCAGCGTTCTTGAATGGAGGTGCTGAGGAATGACATACGGAAACTACAACAGGAAGAGACAAATTTCACCTCCATAATTGAAGAAGGGGAGCAGATGATGGAGGAGGAGATGAGGGCAAGCTCAAAGGCGGCTCGGGAGGCGGAAGCATTGCGGGCTGGTGCAGAAGCTAAGACAGCCTTACTATAGAATCTCTGTCAAGCAATCGAGGATTCTCATCAGTGCCTGATATAACTTTGTGAATCTGATGAAAACTTCCTTTAATAACCCTTCATTCTAGAGGTGGCTCTGGATTATGGACGCCCTTCTTACCAACTTTGTTATGGAATAAAGAAATGTTTTCCTTAGCTCTCTTGTCATATTCTCTTGTGATAGGAATTATTTGGCGTGATTTCCGCATATGTTAATTTACCAAACTTAGAATAATTAGAGTTTGGGACAATTGCTAAAAACAACTCTAACTTTTGCCTGAATCATGTGATCCAGTGAGCATAGTTTGACTATTGCTAGGATTTTATAGAAAACCCCACAAACTTTTTGTCTTTTTCTTTTAATACCCCAATTTTTCCTGGGTTCATTTGGTGTGGACCCAGCGGGTATGGCCCTTCTTTTTCTTAGGTCTCCCTTTTCGGGTTTTCGGCCTAACAAGCTTTGCGCCTCTTTTTGTGAGCGGTTTAAATTCCTGCCGACAAGACTATCATTACTGATGTTTTAGGTCGAACAGCTTTGACCAGACATGGTGAGGAAAGGGCCCCAATGTGGTTTTTTTGATTAAAAGATGTCCTGATATCTTTCAGACGCATGTGGGTGGAGCATGTGTAGATTTAAACGACATGCAGGGCACGTCTCAAGGCATGGAAGTCTTATCAACGTATAGAGATAGGAAGAGAATCGCCTAAGGAAATCTTTCCTTCAGTAGACGGGCCAGGGGAGATCAATATGTAGAGCCGCTGAGGTCATGGTTTTCATATTCATACAAAGTTGTCCTGAAGTCAATGACTCTCTATTTCTGATGGCCTAAGAACTTCATGGAAGTTCGGCTTATGGAAACCACCATGGGTGGCTTAGAGAATTATGAAAACCACCGGGGGTGGATTAGAAAGGGTATGTGACATCTGAAAAGTGTTTGAGGACATCTGTATTAATCAGGAGTGTGGAAGCAAGGTTCCTTTCCTACGCATTTATCTAGCGTAAAGGATGATTGGAGCTTGGCGCAGTTTAATGTCATGTTGTTGGGACATCATTTAGAATGGAATATCTTCTTCTAGTTCTTGGTAATCTCTTCAGATACGTTCCACCATATTCAGGAAGGGTTGTGAAAGAGGCTAGTAAATTGTATCTCAAAAGGTTTCAGAATCCCGAGATGGACATGGGGGCTCAAAGGCCAAGAGGCATATGGAGATAAACACTGCCTAAAGAAATATTTCCTTTGGTATATGAGCCAGGGGATATCAACATGCAGAGATGCTGAGGGCATGGTATACATAGTCATGCAAAGGTTTCCTTGGGTCAATGGTTGCATTCTTCTGATAGTCGGGCAACTTCAGGGAAGTTGAGATTTGGGACCACCAGGGGTGGCTTATGAGAGTTCATCTTTTTCTAAGTACAGAGTATGGTTTATGAGGAGAGGGTGTCTAGATACAGGAGGGATATCTAGGATAAATTTCCTGAGAATGGGTTAAGTCATTCCTTCTCAGGCTGGTGTGAGATGGTGGTTTGTGCAGGTCTGACCCATGCACTGAGGGATAGAGAAAAGCCTTCTTTCCTTTCTGAGTCCATGACAGGTTTGACCATGCAGTTTAATGTCATGCGGCAAGGACGACTTCCGTGCAGTTTAACATCATGTGATAAAGATGGGGAACATTATTAAAGGATGTTGTGCAGTTTAACGTCATGTAGCAAGGATGAGGAGAATTTTATATTCTGTGCAGTTTAACATCATGCGGTAAGGATGGGAAGCATTTCTGAAGATGTTGTGCAGTTTAACATCATGCAGCGAGGACATGGGAGCATTTTTTAAACTAGTGAAAATTCTTGTAGTTGGAGGAATCTCCCTATATTTTTAATTCCTGGTCTTTGAAACTTTATGCCAAGCGACCAAGATGTTCCGTGCAGTTTAATGTCATGCGGTAAGGACGTAGTTGCAAAGGTCGCTCTTGATGAAAATGTAATTGGGCATGAATATTCTGGAAATCCTAAGATGTGGAAAAGTGGTTGATTGGTGTAAATAATGGTTCCAGGGATTCTTGGATCAGGAGAAATGATATGGGGGCTCTGAGGCCGGTAAGCGTATGGAGCTAAGAAGAGTATCACCTGGGGAAATATTGCCTTTGGTAGACGGGCCAGGGGATATCAATATGTAGAGCCATTGAGGGCATGGTATGCATAGTCATGAAAAGGTGTCCATGGGTCGATAACATTCCACTTCTGATGGCTGTGAATAGTTATGAGGATCCGCAATTGTTCAGGACACAAAGTCTTCCATTTTGTAATAAAATATCTGGACAAGTCGGGCATATTTAGCCCTGGTTGCTGTTAAAGTTTAGAGAGATCCCTGTGATGATTTATCCTGCATGTGGGGGTATACCTTCACTCTATGCATTTTAACGTCATGCGGAAAAGATGAAGTACTCCTAGTTTAGCGGTCATAGAGCTTGGACCATTGGGTGACTATTGCTGCAGTCACTCAAAGGATAACTGAGTTAACATGATCTGATATACTCTAAACAGGGTGGGGGATGAAGGTTGTAAACAGTAACTCTGAGGTTTCCCAGATCAGGAGATGTGGTGTGGTGGCTCTGAGGCCGATAAGCATACGGAGCTAGGAAGAGTATCACCTGAGGAAATCTTGCCTTTGGTAGGCGGGCCAGGGGCTATCAATATGTAGAGATTTTGAGGGCATGATATGCATAATCATGAAAAGGTGTCCCTGGGTCAATGACTTTCCACTTCTGATAGCCATGAATGATCATGAAAATCTGAGAGTGTTCACAGTACAGAGTTCGGCCTGTGGGGATAATGGTTTTCAAGCATACAAGAAACATCTTCACTGAAATTGTCCATTGAGTCAAAGTATCCTAGACCTGGCTTGATGTTCATAGATGCAGGTCGTCGTGTGAACCATGGGCGGATACATAAGCTAATCAGGTAGGGATACCCTGACAATGTTTGGATGTGAAAAAGGGGACGAACTTGTAAACCCCTGTGCCATAAACTTCTGGATCAGGAGATATGATATGGGGGCTCTGAGGCCAGTAAGCTTATGGATCTAGGAAGAGTATTTCCTAAGGAAATATTGCCTTTGGTAGACGGGCCAAGGGCTATTAATATGAAGAGCCACAGAGGGAATGGTATGCATAGTCATGCAAAGGTGTCTGCGGGTCGATAACTTTCCACTTTCGATGGCCATGAATGGTTATGAATATCCATAATTATCTGGGTTGTGGAGTCTGATGTATGGAGGGGATGCATCCAAATGCAAGGAATATCCCCATATCGTTTTTCCATATATCTTGGGTGGGTCATGATGAAGTCCGTGTAGTTTTAACGTCGTGCGGTGAGGATGAAGTCCGTGCAGTTTTAACGTCATGCGATGAGGACAAAAAATAAACCCCGTGCAGATCTGGTCCGTACATGGGGGAAGAGGGTATTTTTTACTTTCATTTGGGGATGGCTGAGCCAGGGCAAGGGACCTTGGCGTCACTACGTATCCTTCGAGGGTAGGAATCAAGCCTCTTGTAGTTCTCTGAAGTTAGTGTAGTTTAACGTCGTGAGGCAAGGACGAAGAATACACCCTGTGAAGGTCTGGTCCGTACACGGGGGGAGAGAGCTTTTTTTTGAATGGCTAGCTCGGCCAGGATGGGGAACCCTGGCATCACTACGTATCCCGTGAGGGTAGGAATCAAGCCTCACTTAGTTCTCTGAAGAACAATACACCCCGTGCAGGTTTAGTACGTACACAAGGGAGAAGGGGAATTTTTTTATCCTTATCCGTGCAGTTTAACGTCGTGCGGTAAGGACGAGGAATACACCACATGCATGGCTGGTCCATACACGGGGGAATGGGACACATTTTTTTTAATTTTATTCAATTTGGGAGTGGTTGGGCCAGGATAGGGGATCCCAGCGTCTCTACGTATCCTGCGAGGGAAGGAATCAAGCCTCACGTAGTTCTCTTTGGATTACACCCCGTGCAGATCTGGTTCATACACAGGGGAAAGGGGAATTTTTAAATCTTCTTATACGTGTAGTTTAACGTCGTGTGGTAAGGACGAGGGATACACCCTATGAAGGGATGGTCCATACATGGGGGGATAAGGGAATTTTTAACTTTTATATGGGAATGGTTGATCCAGAATGAGAAACCCTGGTGTCGCTACGTATCCTATGAGGGAAGGAATCAAATCGTACATAGTTCTCTGAAAGAAGTACACTCTGCGCAGGGCTGGTCTGGTACACGGGGTAAGGGGAAATTTTTAACTTTCATTTGGGGATGGCTGGGCCATGATGGGGAACCCTGGCGTCGCTACATATCCTACAAAGGCATGAATCAAGCTGTATGTATTTCTATCAAAGAAGTACACCCCGTGCAGGGCTGGTCATGTACATGGATAAGGGGACATTTTTAACTTTTATTTGGGGATGGATGGGCCTAGATGGGGAACCCTGGCATCTCTACTTATCCTGCAATGGCAGGAATCAAGCCGTATGTAGTTCTCTGAAAGAAGTACACCCCGTTCAGGGCTGGTCCTATACACAGTGGAAGGAGAAATTTTTAACTTTTATTTGGGGATGGCTGGGCCAGGATGGGGAACCCTGACATCACTACGTATCCTGCAAAGGAATGAATCAAGATGTATGTAGTTCTATGAAATCCATGCAGTTTAACGTCATGCGGTGAGGATGAAATACTCTTGGTTTATGGTCATAGAGTTTGGACCATTATGTGCTTGTCAGTTTAATTCCCTGAAGCTCGGATGATAACTACTTTTAGTTATGCTGGTGTGGATGAATTAATCTTAGTTTATGGTCATAGAGTTTGGACCATTGGGTTCTTGGCAGTTTAACGTCCTACAACTTGGATGATAACTGCTTTTAGTTATGACGATGCAGACGGAATACTCTTAGTTTATGGTCATGGAGTTTGGACCATTGGGTGCTTGGCAGTTTAACATCCTACAGCTCGGATGATAACTTCTTTTAGTTATTCCAGTGCGGACAAAATACTCTTAGTTTAAGTGATGGAGTTTGGACCGTTGGGTGCTTGGCAGTTTAAGGTCCTACAGCTCGGATCATAACTGCTTTTGGTTACTATACAAAATACTTCTTCATGAATCTCGCATTTGTTGGAGCAGTGGTGAACTTCCCATCCATGGAGATCAGAGAATATGCTCTGTTGGAGTAGACCTCGGGTATAACATATGGTCCCTCCCACTTGGGCTCCATCTTTGGAGGTTTATTTCCAGGTATCATTGGGGTCCGGAGGACCAACACCAATTCTCCTTCCAAGAAAGACCGAAGACCGACCTTTTTATTGAAGTCTCGTGCAATCTGGTTTTGGTATACTTCCAGATGGAGCAAAGTGTGCAACTGCTTATCTTCTAGCTGATCCAATTCACCTAGCTGCTTTTCTGATTGCTCATCGATGGATAACTGATCGCAAATGGAAACACAGAGCGAGGGCAATTGGAGCTCAATGGGCAGGACCACTTCTGTTCCGTATACTAATGAGTACGGAGTAGCCTGAGTATTGGTGCGGATTGTGGTTCAGTAAGCCCACAATTCATGGAGGAGTTTATCTGAACATGACTTCTTGTCTTTGTCCACAATTTTCTAGAGAATGTTAGACAAGGTCTTGTTAAAATCCTTTATCTATCTGTTGGCCACTGTGTGGTAGTGGGATGAGTGCTTAGCCTTGATACCTATTCTTGGTATAGTTTCTTCAAATCATCAGAGCAGAAGTTGGTGCCGTTATCCTATAGTATGGTATGATGGACAACAAATCTGGTGATGATATTGGTTTTCACAAAGTTGACAATGTTTCTCGCCCTGAAATTCTTAAGGGGTATAGCTTCTGCCCATTTGGAAAAGAAGTTAGTTACCGTGAGGATATACTTCATTTTTTTTGCTGTAGCGGGAGGATATGGTCCCACGACATCCATTCCCCAGACGGAAAATGGCCAGGAGTACTTAGCTTGATGAAGTAACTTCAGGGGTTGGTGTATGAAGTTGGCATGAATTTGGCATGAATGAAATTTTGAGGTAAAGTGCTCGCAATCTCGTACCACGATAAACCAATAGTACCCAAGCCTTCGGACCTGATGGGAAGGCTTGGATCCCAGCTGATGTGCCCCATATACTCCGGCATGGACTTTAGTCATGACGGCATCAGTTTCTTCTCCATCAATGCATCTGAGAAGGATTCTGTCGAGGCCTCGTTTGTAGAGGACCTTTTGCTGACCCACACCATTGTATAGGACAAAGTTGATTTCCCTTCTCCGTATTTTCTCTAGTTCAGCCCTGTCTGGTGGAAGTTCTCCCCAAGGCAGTTTGCAATAGGGGGTCATCCAGCCGGTGGTGGGAGCATATGGATATGGGACAGGACTGACTTCATTGATTTCTTCCATCTTGGCCTGAACAAACGGCAGGACCATTTGATGATGAGCGATGCTGATAACTGTTTCATCCCGGTCTGGGATGGCCAGGGTTGTGGTTGTGTTGGCTAATGCATCGGCCTGGGCATTCAGAGACCAGGGAATATAGGTCAATGTTGGTTTTGTGGAGAATTCCACCATTAACCCTCGGACATGGTCAAATAGGGGAATTAGCTCCTCCTTTTTAATAGCATAGTCACCATTGACTTGCTTGATGACCAATTCCGATTCACCTTATACCTTAAGGTGTTGTACTTGTGCTTGGAGTGAGAGCTCCAGGCCTGAAATGAGGGCTTGATACTCCACTTCATTGTTCGTACATCTTTCTGACAAGAGAAAGGAATATGGAAAGATTGCCTTTTCTGGGTACATGAGTATTATCCCCAAACCCACTGTGTTAAATTTGGGATCTTCCATCCTCTTCCCAGTTGGGCTTCGAGAGGCGTCGTCGTAGTACATTTCCCATGCTGGGAACTCCTCTTCAACCGAGAAGATGTCTTCATCAGGTAGCTTGGCGTCCGGTGCGGCGGTTCCTGTTGAAGGGTGCTTGGCCAGAAAATTTGCTAATGCCTGGCCTTTGATGGCCTTCTGAGGCACAAACCAGATGTCAAACTGTTGCAGGATGACTGGCCATTGGGATAGGCGCCCGGTCAGCATCGGGCGGCTAAGAATGTACTTGAGCGAGTTACTACGCGAGACCAAATGTACTTCATGATGCTGCAGATAATGTATCAACTTTTGAACTATGAAGACCAAGGCCAAACAACTCTTCTCAATGTTTGAGTATCGAGTCTCAGCATCAATCATGGTTCGGCTGAGGTAATAGAGACTATTTTCACTGCCGGCGTCATTTTTCTGCATGAGGAAGGCTCCCAGCGACTGCTCTAGGGCCATCATGTATCAGATGAGTGGTCTTCCTTCAACCGGGGGCATGAGCACTGGCAGGCTTAAGAGGTACCTCTTTAGGCTGTCAAATTCTTCCTGGAAATCCTCTGTCCATTGGTAGGTAACCCCCTTCTTCATTAACCTGGTAAAGGGAAAACATTTGCTTGCCAGGTTGGCTATGAATTGCCTGATGTAGGCCAGGTGTCCTTGGAGTCTCCTCAACACAGTGAGATTTTGGGGAGGTGGCAGGATGAGTATAGCCTTTTTCTTTTCAGGATCGACTTCGATTCCATGATGGCGTATGAAGAAGCCAAGGAATTTCCCTAAGGTAACCCGGAAGGCACATTTCAAGGGGTTCATCTTCAGGTTATGCTAACGAAGTTTGTTGAAGACAGTCTCAAGGTCTGACAGTTGATCTAAGCACTGCCTGGACTTAACCAACAAGACATCCACATAGTATTCAACTAATCTCCCCAGGAATGGTTTAAAGATATGATGCATGGCGCGTTGATATGTGGCACCAGCATTCTTTAGACCAAAGGGCATAATCCTGTAATAGAAAATTCCTTGAGGGGCCCTAAAGACAGTGGCTTATTCATCTTCTCGATCCATCCCGGTCTTATTATACCCAGATTAATCGTCCATGAAGGATAGATCCTCATATCCGGTCATTGCATCAATTAATAACTCAGTGATCGGGACCGGGAAATCAACTTTCGGGCTATGCCGATTGAGATCTCTAAAATCAATGCAGATGCGGATTTTTCCATTATTTTTATTGATGGGGACGATGTTGGCCAACCATATGGGGTACTGTACCTCCCAAGTGAAGCCTTATTTAATGATCTTATCAACTTCAGACTCTATTTTGGAAGCATGAAAGGGGTGTGTCCTTCTGTCGGCTTGTTTATAGCCCTGGTGGTCTTCTGGCAGACCTATGTGATGCGTCACCACTTCGGGATCAAGTCCCGGCATTTCTGTGTAATTCCAGGAAAATACATATCGGTGTTGTCTCAGGAAGGAGGTATATACCTCGTGCTCCTCGGGGGACATGGCTGCACCAATGAGAGTGGGCCTCAGGTCTTCCTCGGTACCCAGGTTTATTTCCATGAGTTCATCCACAGTGGTGGAGATACCTTCCTAAAATATGGGAGGTGCATCCCTGAGATCTTCCTCATCTTTTTCTCCCAAATCCTCATATTCTTGATCCGACGGAGGGAGTGTTCTTCACTATGGATCCTAGGAGTCTGGAGGCGAGGCATTGTGGGCGTCCTCACTCAAGTATTTTCCCCCAAATTAAGGGTTGGCAGACGTTCCTGCATTGTCACGCTCGGTCGTTATGGTTGAAGTCATTAGGACAGCTAAGTGCGTGTCTGAACTTGAACCCCTTCCCTCGATATGGTTGATGGGCAGTACATAGTCTCTGCCAAGCTGTCTGAGGGGGTCATCAGGAACCATTTCTAGACCATTTGGAGCTGGAATCTAGTCAATACCATCGAGCGAAGGCCTCTTCTTCTTTTGATCATAAAACCCAGCGTCAATGTAGTGTGACTCAGAGAGCTCGAAAGGGGCCTTGTCGGTGTGCAATGTCATACTTTTTCCATTGATGCAATATTTAATACACCAGTGGTAGGATGAAGGAACGACCATGTGCTTATGGATCCATGACCTTCACAGCAGGGCATTGAATGTTCTGTTCTGTCGAACCACCAGTAATTCCGAATAGGCCACAAGGTCTCCGAAATGGGTCTTTAGATTAATTTGTCCCATTGTCTTCTGCTCACTCTGGTCGTAACTTAACAGAGTTGTGTCTGAGGGTACAAGTTCATCCTCACTATATCCCAACTTACGGAGTGTCCATAGGGGAATGAGGTTAACTCTAGAGCCATTGTCAATAAAGACTTTACGGATCTCAACATCATTTAGTGTGCCATAAACATATAGTGGTTTGATGTGTCCTTGTATGATGGCATCTTGATCCTGGTCGGTGAAGGAAATCACCGCATCGCATTCAGTCGGGCCAGTCTCCGTCTGGTAAATCTCGGTAGAAGATACCTCGGCTTGAAACTTCTGGGGGCTGAGCAAAGCTTCTATAAGTGCCTCCCTGAGGTCTACTGACAAACTTAGGGCATCTAGAATTGACATCTTGGATGGTACCAACTCCAGTTGCTTAAGGATGTCGTATTTCTGTTCCAGCAGCCGACGCTTCTCCATTGGTGGGGGAGTCTTAGCGGGCAGCTTGGGTGTTGGAATATGTGATGAAGAGGGACCAGCCGTGGGGTCGGATGTCAACGGTGTCCCCACATTTTGGGGATTTGGCCCGGATGGTCTAGTTGCATGCACTAGGCGGCTAGACACTTGTTCCTCCCCTGATGGGTACCACAAAATGATGGGGGTAGAGTGTCCACCTGTGGAGGTGGAGGGATATTATTTCTCCTACTGAGTCTGTTGGAAGGCTCTCCCACGGGTTTCCACAATATGGACGGTTTTGGCCGAGGTCCAACAGTAGGGTTTATTTCGGCCTCGACTGTGCCTCCCCTGATATCCCTTGCCTTTGTGATTCCCCCTCCTAACCCTTTGCGTCGAGAACTCGGGTTCATAACCATACCCTTCATCAGGGAAAGATTCCATAAGATGGATGACGTTGATGGAACCAAAAATTGGCTCCTCATCCTCTGACAAGTCAACCCAGTCGGTTGTCCTTGATGGTGTCATTTGGTGGGTCGGTGCCCGTGGTGCCAAGTTTGGGGACATAAAATCCGACAGTGTCAGGGCTAACTTTGGCCTCATTGTGGACTTCTCCTCTTGCACTTGTCTCCTCCCTTCTTGATTACGCATGGATGACCGGCTCGAGGAGGGTTGTGAGGCCGATATTGTTGGTTGTGTGGCATCAGGGGCTATTGATGGCAACACTGGATGCTGTAGTTGAGCTCGAAGTATGCCCTGGGCTCAATTTATAGTCTTCTAAGTCATACAGCTATCAAATTTCTACCATTTTCTTACTGGTGACTTCCTTCCATCCCTCCCCCTTGTCGGAGTTGGTGGTAGAAATATATGTCACATGTTCTAGGGGTGGTCCCAGCTCGACCTGCCCGGAGTCTACCATCCTTTGCCGGAGGTCTTTAAAGACGAAGTATTCCCGAATATTGTGCCCAAACATTCGATGGTAGGGACAGTAATATTGCCTGTCATCGCGGCCGACTTCTTCGGGTTTTATTGGCTCAGGGAGGCGGAGAAAGTTGCAATTCATGGCGGCGATGAAGTAGTCATGGACTTGGTCCTCTCGGAATGATTATACTTTATGTCTTCATTCCTCAAACTAGTTCCTCTTAGATCCTCTCTGATCGTCCCGCTTAGTCGGAGGCGGCCGCTAATATACAGGGGGCCCTTGAAGATTTGGCGAAGGCCTGTGCGGTGAAGCAAGCACATGGGCTGGCATGAGCGTGACATAGGATGCTTCATCTCTAACTGCTCTCTTTGTGGGAGCCTGCGAGGCTATTCAGAACCTTAAATTGGTCCTCTATAGGGAGTCCTCAATTATCAGGGCAATGGCCAAGAGATGGAAGAAGCCAGTGGTGCACTCCACTGGTATGAGCAGTGTTCACAACTCATATCGAAGATTATCGATACATATGGCAAGAAACTCGTCTTGAGGCATTGGCATATTCAGGGAGTAGGTCAGACCTTTCCATCTATCGATGAAATCTGAGACTCTCTCGTTCTCTCTCTGCTTGCAGTTCATGAGCTCACTGACCGTTATTTTAGGCAATGTTGAGCTGAAATGGAACAGGAACTACTGCCGAAGGTCTTCCCAGCGTTTTATGGACTGGGCTGGTAGGCTCGTATACCAGATGATGGCAGATCCTTACAAGGTCCATATGAAGCATCTGAGTTTCACTGCTTCTTACTATTCCAGAGTTCCCATCATAGGGTCACAATAAGATGCTTAGTGCATCAAGTGCTATTCCAGATCGCCTGATCCATTGAAGATAGGGAATACAGGGTTCCCAAAATTGGGTGGAGGTGGTGTGTTGCTCACCCAATCCGGGTAGGGCTTCTGATCTGGCTATATCAGAGCGCGTCGACCTTCCATTTCTTCCAATCGAGATGTCAGTGCATCGATGGTGTTGGTGAGACCCTAGTTTACATCATGTTGGGCCCGGTCCTGGGCATCTGTAGCCCGAGGCATTGCTTGAGGATCTATCTCGGTTGGCACCAGGGGTGCATGTGTCATTTGTGACACCTTCAGAGGGTTCAGATATACTCGATCTGGTTACTTCCTGAGTGGATGGAAGTCTTGGTATTCATCTGGATCCACATTTAGGTAGTTGGATGGGTCAGGTGCCTCATTGGGTGGGAGCCCTGACCGTGCTTCATTTCCCAGGGCAAATCTTGGTCTTTGAGGTGCACTTACTGGGATTTCATGATTTGGATCCTCATGGGACGCGCTTTCAATAAGACGGTTCCTCTGGAGTAGCTCAGTGTTAAGCCGCCTCAATTATTTCATTTCCTATTCCTGTCGAGTGAACCTCTCTTCGAGCGTAAGTGGATCGTTTTTATCGAGAGAGGGGGCGGTTTGAGGGCAACTGGTCCTTTGTTTTTATCCTTATTGGAGGCTCATAGGGTCAGTGGAGGAAGGTTAGCTAAAGGGGATTCCATATTTAGAACGGCCCTCTAGTTCCGGGTGTGCACACCTGGTGGTTCATTGTGAGTCACAACCTGACCGGAACCATCGTCTCCCGATCCATTTGGATTTGCATCATCTTCGGTGTTACCCATGGGGTTAACCTCTATGGTGTTGATAGATGCATATCGCGGGGCGGAGAAGATATCATATTTCAAATAGGAAGAGGATCTCCTGCGTCTTTTACTAGTCTTTCCTCTTCTATCCTATGATTACTTTCAGGATCCTTCACAAAGGGTGACACAGAGAGTTCTTTGATGCGACCTTACGGTACGCCTCCCTCTTGAAGGGGATGATGATTCAAACGACGGGATATGGCAGGAACCTCCTCTTCTGACTGTCCTCCCTAGAGGATAGAGTACTGATTCTCATGAAGGAGGTTATTGTTGAGGTGGTAAAAATTCCCCCAGCCCTGAGAGATGGGGTTGGCTTCGTTCCTTGGACGTTGAGTCTCTTCCCGTTTCTATTGGTCTTATGGGGGAATTTGTTGTTAAAAATGCCCCCAGCCCTGCAAGGTGGGGTTGACCCTGGATTGCGGTAGTGGTTGCTACTATCGCTACCTGCCTGATCTTGCGTTCCCCCATTCGGGGGTGAACTGGGTTTGGGGCTGAGTTCTTCTGTGAATCGACCCATTTTGGGGGGCAGGTAATGACCAATGATTGGCCTCTCTTATGCGAGAGGCCTGTTGTATGCTCTCGGTGGCCTGATTCATGAGTTCTTGGATGGCTTGTTCCCGTCGGGCCTGACACTTTTGGGACTTACTCAAGGACTGTCTCTGTTGGGTGTGTTGTCTCTCCTAAGCAAGGACCCCACTCGATTGCTTCCTTGATGTGATGGTGTTGCAAGATACCACACTGAATGGGTTCTTATGGGTGGGGAGCGGAGTGAAATGAAGAGCTCCATGTTCTCCCATCCTCTGATATGGACTCCCGTCAGGGAATTACCAATGAGGCGGCGTATCTGGTGCAGCGCACAGAGGAAATCTATCTCAATGTTTCCTTTACGCCTCTCGGGTCACCATTGTCGCACCGAAGGAAGAGCTTCCAGGTCAATGTGACGCAGGAGGTCTCCTATTATCTTGACATGGTCTACATACCCATCATAGGGAAGGAAGATTGATTTCAGCCAGCAGAGGGTTGTCCATATATTTTAGCAGATGTCGTGCATGCATTCTTCTGACAACTCTCTGGGTATGTCAAATTGAGAGGTGTTCGTGGGCTAAAACATAACTGGTATATCATCCCTAGCTAGTTTTTTCCTCAGGCGTAACATGTCTGCATACTCCTCAGCTAGCGATTCCTCTACCTGGTCGGCCCAACTGAGATGCTCACTGATAGTGTGGTTAGAGAAAGTGGGACCAATATGTATTGAATTATAATGTGGGCGATTCCGAGTTGGTTTAGAAGATGAATGTGGCCCCAGACCGTATCCTGATTGAATAAGGGTGTCGTTTGAGACTAGCTGGGAATCTGACATACTTGATCCCGTCCTTCTGAGTGCCTCAGTATATGAGGGATTTTCTATGCTTGATTCGGAAGGGGGATGACCTTCCTCTAGATATGATATGTCATTGTGGGGGGGACCTTCGCAATGGCGGTCGTAATGGAAAGGACTACCATTACTACTTGATGCCTCACTGTATAAGGGAATTTTGCAGTGCATACCGTGGGGAGGACCTCCAAGGCATGTCGCAAAAAGGGGAGGACCTTCTGGCTGTGTATTGTTGCTGTGGGGAGGGCCTTCGCAACAACTACCATCATGGTTTGACGTTCGATTTGAATCCTAAGGAGGACCTTCAAGACACATTGTGACAAGGGGAGGACCTTATTGTTGCTTGGGGCCACTGCGGGGAGAACCTTCACAATGGCGACCGTGGTGGCGAGGACTACCATCACAGTTGCTGCAATGGCGAGGACTACCATTACAGCTGCCGTAGGGAGAATATATTTGGTGTACACCCTGGGGAGGGCCTTCAGAATGTACCGCAACTAGGGGAGGTCCTTCTCGTTGCTTGACATCTCGACGGGGAGGTCCTCCGTTATCAGGGTGGCAAGGACTACCACCGTGATCTGATGCTCGGCTGCGCGGGGTGTCGTTGCAGCGTAACCCCTGGGGAGGAACTTTGGGGAAGCATACGACAAGGGGTGGGCCTTCTTTTCATGATGAGACATCACTATGGGGAGGGCCTCTGCAGTTGAGAGTATGATAGCAAAGACTACTATCATAATTTGTGGTCCCAATATATGGAGAGTGCTTGCAGTGTATACCCTAGAGAGGACCTTCAGGGTGGACTGCAGCAACTGGAGGGCCTTCTTATTTCTTGATCTTCTGGTCACGTGGAGGGTTTCCGTGACTTGTATCAAAATAGGAGCTCTCGTGATCGATCATTATATGCCCGTGGGGGAGGCCCCCACAGGTACTCTGGGGAGGAACTTCAGAGCTGCTGGTAGCGACATTGCGGGGAGGAACTTCACAACTGCTACTGCCACTCCAATAATATGGTAATGGGTGGGCAGGGTTCTGAGCCATTGATATGTGATTAGTGGCATTGGGAACCCCATCTTCTAGCAGAGCGGAGTCAGGAACCTGCTCTTTATTTTTCAGCTGCCTTCGGCGCGTTCGGGGTGCTTTCTTGTGGGCAGCGGGGACCGTCTACTATTGAAAACAGCCTTCACCTTTGGGTCCCTATCTAATTGGGTCCCGTGATGTTTTTAGGATATGCTGACAAACATCTTGACTTTTAGCAGGGATATATGCCTGCTCTGGAGCATCCACCATGATGGACGAGTGTCCCCCAGTTGGAACGAGTGAAGCTACTCGATCTGGTTGCCCTTGCGTCGTGGAATATGGTCGACGAACCTCTTGGGATGAATTAGGGATGCAGATATACTCTGAGGTGGCTATCTGATCTCTTAGACGAGTCACCTCAATTGGGGACATGAGCACACGGGCCTGAGTCCTTGTTGTTTCCGCTGATGCAATTACATTCTGGGAAGTCTGCAATATATGATCTAGGATTAATACCTTCTCCTCCATCATTGACAGGATATGCAGAGAGACATATTTGGATGGAATGGGTATGAAGTCCCATTCCAGTATCGGAGTAGGAATATCCTGCTCTGGTCCTCCGGTGGTCAGTGGGTACTGACAATTCTCCTGTGTCGGGGCAGATGAATGAATCTGCCCCTAGGCTAGGATATACTGGTTTATCTCTCTGTTTGCCGCCACATCGGGATGGTGGACTTTACTTGCATCCACAAGGAACTGGCCCTGCATGTGTTGGTTTCCCACTGTATCGAGTCAGTGGCCTTTGTTGGCAGGGATATGTGCCTGCCTATTAATTGCCGCCACATCTGGATGGATGGCTTTGTTGATCGCCACCATGCCTGAATGGTAGGCGTCGAGAGCGTCTGCTAGGAGCTGGTCCTGCAGGCGCTGGGTTTCCACCATGTCGGGTTGGTGGGCTTCATGACCCTGGGTAGGGAGAGGTGTCGGCCGGTTAGGTGCCATCCTACGTGAGCGACGGGCTTGATGGAGCCCGGTGGGGATGCGCGCCTGTACATATGATATCTCCATGTCCTGATGGCAGACTTTGGAGGATCAAACAGGTGTATGTGACTGTTCATGGTACATCTCCATGACTGGGTAGCGGAGATCCTCCTCTGGGAAAAGGGTGATGACCGGTCCCTTGTTGTAAGTGTTCCACCCTCGTCGGGCGGTCCGAGGGGCCGGATCTCGGGGGCATGGGCCTGAATCCTCGGGGCGACATCCTCTTTATCATGAGGATGTTGATCCGCGGTGTGATCAAGATGACGTCTTCCGGAGGGGGCCATGGAGCGGAACCCCCATTCAGCGGGGATGAAGTCCTCATCATCGACCTCATCCGCCTCCCTAAGATAAGGGAGGTATGCGTTGTCTCGTTCCGGGGATAGACTCCCGAAATGGTTTGAGACAGCAACATGGGCTGTTTGGTTCTGCCTTCGCGGCCGCTACTGGGCGGGTGACCGGTGGGTCCTGGTGGATTAGAGATCTTGCATGACCGCCTCCACCGTTGGGAGAGTACCTTTCATGTGGTACTCTCGGATCAACGCATCTGAGACCCAACGTTGAAGACGTTGGGTAGGTGACGGGGTCCTCCGTTGGTGAGGAAGTCTGGACATTTCATTGTTGGAAGCACGTGCATGTGAGTTCCTTCGGGACACCATTGGATCGAAGGGAGTTATGTGTAGTACTTGTAAAATATTTTAACAAATACAAACAACAAACCCGTCAAAGCAACATCTCATGATCCCATGCGTAATTAATGACCTTGCTTGGCCTCCTTGTGAGTATAAAGGGGGCACAGAGAGGGATTAGGTTAAATATATCATGCTTGATTAAAGATTCACGTCGGGTTCACCATTTTTTATTTCGGATCAGTTTCGAAATGCCCAACGGTTCTATATCCGACGATACGTGGACCTTCTTTCCAAAGGCAGGCGTTCGCTAGGCGATTTGGCCAGTGACACTTAAGAACTCACATTGATCGAGAGGATGGGAATTCAGACTCAACACCCCCTTTTGGGGGGAAATTATTTTCTTTTCTAGGACTCTCTTATATATTTAATACGTATTCATATGTTTGTGAATCTTTGGTTTATACCCAAACATAGTATCCACAGATTACTCCTAGTTGGAAATGGTCAGCTGGACACAGGGGTTCGAAATCATTTAGGCCTAAGTTTTACCATCCCTCATTGGATTAATTAATCCGAAGAGTTTGGACTCATTGAGACGGTGATGGTTTAAAGCCTCATGACTGGGTGCTCTAGATTTTATTTTCATCCAGGGGGGTAAATAACAACTCAATCATCTGGATCGAACCTGTGATATGGGCTTCCTATGTATCCTCATGAGGGGAATCATAATCCACATAGTTCGGTTTGGTATGGGGCTTACGCTCTAGGCTTGTAATGTACCGGATTTTTTCATGTATTATTTTAATATTATATGGGAATTAATTCGAGACTAGGCTCTGAGAGGGCGTGCAGTTCCGAGGCCCAGTGTGCCCAGAACAAATGTTTAAATTTAATTTAATAATTAAATTACGCGCGCATGCAGTTTTCCTAAAAAATTGGAATAACTCCCAAACGGGTGCTCAGATCAGAAATATGAGGGCACTGTTGTGTTCGGAATAGCGTTTTTACCTTAGGTGAGGCCTAACTTCGGCCGACACAGGTCGGTAGTGAAATCTGGTTTTTGGGACGTAAGAGTAATAAAATATTTAAATAAAAATATTTTATTCTACAGCGAAATATTTTAAATATGCTGCAAAAAATATCCCTTACATTTTTAATTAAATATTGTCATAAGGGTCCAGGGTTACAAACCTCATAAGTCTGAAACCCTTGGCAGCTCTAGAGGCTCTGGAGAAAACCTCCCAACGCGGCAACGACGGTGCAACGACTGGATAATCACTGATGAATGCCGCGAAATCCAGGTAGGATGTTTAAATTGTGATTTCTTCCCCATTTTTGTTTTCCACGATGAACGTGGACTAATCCACGAATAGATCAGCCCGCGGATCGATCATTTCTACGGGATGGGATATTTGCGGGAATCGTGGGGATTTGATTCTTGAAATTAATTTGGTTTTCATTAAACCTTCTAATGGTGACGAACCAAGATCGAAACGAACATCGATCGATCTTCGTCCCTATCGATTGTTGTGTTTTTTTCTCCCGATTCCTACATGTTCTTCGTATGCGTTCTATGCGTTCTTGGAGGAAATCGATCGTTACACATTCGTTTGTTGGCGCAACGATCTGAAATCAAAGATCCAACCTCGGGAAGACCTATTGGAGGTGAGACAACGACGGCGGCGGACAAATCGTTGTGGTTCAGAATTCCCATTCTTCGAGTGTTTTCGTGCAGACGGATCGGGACGCACCATCAAGGCTGATCGGGAACCCAAAACTGATGGAATTGGTTTTGTAGGAGCAGGACGGCCCCAAATCTGGAGTTTCGTGATGATCGGATGGTTGGATCAAGATCGGGAGGATCAGCCGAGGCACGCAGAGGAAGACAACGCTTCTGGAAATTTTCTGACTACACGCTGTGTAGTATGGGCTACACGGCGTGTGTTCATCAGTGGATTTACCTGGCGTGTACTCCGGGAGTACACGGAGAGGGGAAGGGTACACGGCCAAGGACACGTCGTGTATACCCCTCCCCAGCCAGACCCATCCAGATACACGGGATACCCCATGTACTGGTACACGAGCAGGCAACACAGACACAGACAGGGTACACGGCCAAGGACACGCTGTGTATACCCCTCCCCGGACAGACCCAGCCAGGTACACAGGATACCCCGTGTACTGTTACACGGGCAGGCGACATAGACACGGGCATAGACCGTGTATGGACATATAGCTAGAGTTTACGGAGCGAGCCACATATGCTCGGACACGACGTGTGATTCTTCTACACGCCGTGTAGTTGCTTTCTATACGACAAGCCGAATGACACGGTCCGGTTACACGGGCAGTACCCGGGGTCAAGGAACACGACGTATACTTTTTCTACACACCGTGTAGTTTTGTTTTACTCATCTTGAATGAATGACACAGGCCGTTTACATGGGCAGTACCCGGGGTCAAGGAACACGGCATGTAACCATACTACACGCCATGTAACCTGTCTTAAATGACTTGATCTACTTGCCTTCTGTGACTTGGACTAGTTTTCTTATGTTTCGTACCCTTGGTCCTTTCCTTGAATGTTCTGGTATCATTTCCTTTACACAGGAGTATGATCCCTTCAGCAGAACTTCCTGAATAGAGTTGTTGGGATCCCCTCTGTGAGACTTAGAGCTGGATCATCTATTCATTCCTGGAACCCTAGGTAGAGTTCTTGGTATCGACATGACCAACTTTACCTAGGCATTGATCTTCTGCTTAGGAGATTAGCTCAGACTGAGTTTTCAGAATCACCCCATGACTTGGTCGTGATCCTCATCTGAGCAACATGTTCACAAAGTGCTTGTGGAGTGTGTTCTCCTGGAACAAGTACTTCGTATATCTCTCTTCAGACCTAGGAGTGTGTTCTCCCAATTTCATGCTTAGTGGAATATTTAAGCTAGATCTTAGTGGTGGTATTCGCGATAGTCAATCGAGCATGAGTATATCTGGATATTCTTGTTATATGTTTGGTAGACATATACTATGTAGAGATGACTGTATATTTCCTTTGTGGTATTTTCCCTTGTTGTATTTCATTTTTGGTTTCGGGGTGTCCTACTGGGTATTGTTATAGTCACCCCTGCACAGGATTTTCCCATACGTGTCGTGTCTTGTGCAGACGATCGAGCACCCCAGCATAAGTAGATCCCATAACTAGATCTCCCCTCAAAAGAGAGGTATAGTTATCCATTGATCCCATAACTAGATCTCATCAGATATCAACTACCCTATATAGGATCAAAAATGTAGAGCTTTAGGAAATAAAGAAACAATTCCAAGATCTGTTGGAGAAGGGTTTTATCTGATCGAGTGTGTCTCCTTAGGGAGCACCTATTTTCTTTATGAATAATAATGGTGGATCAATGTGCCTATGTATTGATTACAGAGAACTGACCAAGATCACATTGAATAAAAAATACCCTCTTCCATGAATTGATGACTTATTTGACAAACCTTTTGGGGCGCAATTCTTTTAAAAGATTTTTCTTCAATCTGGTTATCATAAATTGAGGAAAAAG
The DNA here is from genome assembly GCA_963277665.1 of Viscum album. Taxonomy (NCBI): domain Eukaryota; kingdom Viridiplantae; phylum Streptophyta; class Magnoliopsida; order Santalales; family Viscaceae; genus Viscum; species Viscum album. Next base: position 414,738,865 of record OY728140.1, on the reverse strand, counting down.
AAGAAGATATTCTAAAAACCTCCTTCCAATCAATATATGGGAATTATGGGTTTGTTGTTATGACCTTCAGACTAACTAATACACCATCTATTTTTATGGATTTGGTGAATAGAGTCTTTAAGGACTACCTTAATATTTTTATGGTAGTTTTTATTAATTATATTCTAATATATTCTAATAGTAATGAGGAGAATTAGGATCATCTAAGGGTAATTATTCAAACTCTATGAAAGGAGAGGCTTTTTGTAAAGTTCAAAAAATATTAACTTTGGTAGAAAATGTTTCTTTCTTTAGGGAATATTGTAACCAATGAAGGAATATTAGTTGACCCAGTAAAGAAAAAGGTTATAGAGGATTGGCCTCATCCTAAAATAGTAACTGAGATTCATAGTTTCCTTGGTTTAGAAACATATTATAGTTAGTTTGTGAAAAACATTCAATGACTTTCTAATCCATTAACCATGTTGACTTGAAAAGAGTTTAAGTTCATTAGAAAAAGGAGTGTGAGGAGTGTTTCAAAGAGATGAATAATAGATTGGTTACTTCACCCATGTTAAATCTACCCTCAATCGGAGAAGGAATCATTATTTTAGTAATGAATCTTGGAAAGGGATTGGGTGTTTTACCATGGAAAATGAAAAAGTCATTGCTTTTTCACCTTGATAGTTGAGGAAACTTGAGCAGAACTATCCTACACATGATCTAGAACTGGTTGTGGTCATTTTTTCTCAAGAGATATGGAGGCACTATCTTTATGGGGATAAATGTGATACATACACAGACCATCAAAGTTTGAAGTATATTTTCACACAAAAAGGAACTAAACATGACCCATAAGAGGAGGTTGTAAATTTATGAAGATGATTATTGTTCAATTCATTATCACCCTGGAGGAGCAAACAAAGTCAATGATGCATTAAGTAGGAAGAAACCTACAGTTATGGCAATGATGAGGATTCACGGAGCTACCTTGATCAATGACTGAGTAAAACTAGACATCGGAATTGTAAGGGAAGGGAAATCATCAACCATATCCCAGATTATTTCTCAACCTTCATTACTAGAGAAGATCAAGAAAACTCAAAAAGAAGATCCTTTGTTACAAAATAAGTTTGAGGCTGTGAAATATGGGAAGTCTCTTGAGTTCAATATTGTTCAAGAAGGTGTACTAAAATATTGTACAAGACTATGTGTTCCATCTATTCTAGAAATTAAGGAGCGGATGGATGAATCTCATAGATCTGCATTATCTATAAATCCAAGAATCATGAAAATGTATAGGGACCTTCATGATCATTATTGGTGGGATAATTTGAAAAGGGATATTACTAACTACACTAAAAGGTTCCTGGTATGTCATTATGTGAAGACAAAGGAATAACATCCAAAAGGGGTATTACAACCACTAACTATTAAAAGATGGATGTGGGACAATATAACTATGGTCTTTGCCACTGGTCTCTTAGGAACTTCCAATAGGAAAAATGTGATATGGGTTATAGTGGACCGTCTACCCAAGACTACACATTTTAGATATTTTTTGTATGATTTCTCTCTTGATCAAATTTCCATGATTTATGTGAATAAAGTGATAAGGCTTCATGGAGTTCCAATTTCTATCATATTTGATCATAATCGAAGGTTCACATCAAAATTCTGGAGAATTCTTCAACATGCTCTGTGTACTGAATTTAATTTTAGTATGGCCGATCACCCCCAAACTGATGGCCAATCTAAAAAGACTATTCAGATAATTGAGTACCAATTGAGAACATGCTCAATAGAATTTAAAGGTAGTTGGGATCAACATATACCATTACTTGAGTTCTCTTACAATAACAGCTTCTACTCCAACATTAAAATGGAACCCTATGAATCTCTATATTGGAATCGATGTAGAACTCATACATGTTCAGATGAAGCTGGTGAGAGATAGATTATTGGGTATGATCTTGTGCAAGAGATGAAAAAAAAGGATAATTACCTCCAGCAACACATTAAGGATTATTAGAGTCAGTAGAATAGCTACGCCGAAAACTGTTGAAGTTACATGGAGTCTGATGTTGTTGATAATTTTTTCTTTCTAATTTCTCCATGTAAGAGATTCATTGGGTTTAGGAATAAATGGAAGCTCATCCCTAGGTATATTGGCCCCTATGAAATCATTGATCATGAAGGGGAAGTGGTCTATCGGCTTGCACCTCCAAATCTAGCTCACGTTCATTATTTATTCCATATATCCCTTTGAGGATGTACATACCTGACCCTTCACATGTACTAAATCCAGAGTTGGTACAACTGGAACACGACCTCTCTTATAAGGAGCATCCAGTGGAGATATTGGATCATAGAGACAAGGTTCTATGCAACAAGACTACCCACCCTGTTAAAGTTTTGTGGACAAACCACAAATAGGAAGAACCCACATGGGAACTAGAGGAGACTATGAGGTAGAAGTACCCACACCTTATCTATTCTGAGGGTATGAGTTAAAATTTTGGGGATGAAATTTCTAAAAGGGGAAAGAATGTAATGACCTAAACTTTTGAATAATATTTTATTTCATGAAAATTTATGGTTTATTATGTAATAATCAATAAAAATATATTAGTATAATTGAAATATAGCTGTAGAGACTTGACCGTTATATGACCATTAGTTAATATGATCATTGGAAACCATAATAATTTTTAATGTTATAATAATCATTTATAAATAGAAATGAGAATGGATAATTAATGAAAAAATTAGAGTCATTGGCCTCTATTGGTAGAATCATTCCATATAAAGCCCATTTGTCGAAGCTTGGGTAGGAGGTAGCATCACTCAACTTTATTCTCGACCATTCCCAATATGAGATTCAATATGTTAAGCTTGAACTAAATCACCTAGGACTGAATTTAATGTAGATATAAATCAACACTCAAGAAATTTTGTCTGAGTCTCCCCAAAATTCAATCACCATTGAGCACCTTACTCTTTGGTTCTATGAAAGTGTTATAACGGGTTATGTAATGAGGCCTTAATGACATTGTGTAATCCATTTGGATAAGTAATAATAATTTATGGTAAAATAAACATCATTTTTGAATTTAAAATGTCAAAATTAATCTAGGATGAATTTTTAATATTTTTTTAAAAAGTTTCATGTTATTGATGAATATTGAAAGAAATACTATTTTAAAATATTTTTTATAATATAAATATTTGATATTGTGAAATGATTTTCAAAAAACTGACATATATGGTTGTGATCAGTATAAAATTTAGTGTCTGATAAGATCAACAAATTTTTTTAGCGAATAGTAATTTAGGAATAGTAATATTACCCTTATGAATAATAATATTACCAATGGAATAGTAACCTCACCTAATGAATTATAAATATAATTTATGAATCTTGAATGGTAATGTGATATAATAGTATACTTAAATAGTTGTTTTTGAAATTATTAGTTAAGTATTTTTATTTTTTTGAGTAAATAGTGATTTTACTAAAAAAATATTTTTCTCATATTTAGATTTTTTTTTAATAAAATGGAGTTCAATTTTTAATTCATAAAAAATATATTGGTTATGGTGAATTAATATGATTTTTATAAAATTGTTTGTTTTTCAGTGAATAGTATAAATACAGTTTTTGAGTTTTTGGTGTGCTTTACGACATAATAATGATGTAATATGTAATTTCAAATATCGGTAGAGTCATGTGGAATAAAATATTATATGAGTTGTCCAATGTGGCCAAACCCACTGGATAATACCATGGAAATCTCATTGTTTTGAAAATACTACTAATGAGGTGTCCTCAGAAATTAATAAAAAAATCCCTCCAATTAATACCAACCCATTACTTCATTTAATTTAATTAAAAAATAATTCCCCTAAAAGATATGATATTATTACCTCCCAAGGATCCTCCCAAGGTGTCCTCATGACCTCAACATTGTAATATTTGATTTTTATAAGTTTCTCATCAGGGTAAGGGAATTATCATCTTCTCTTTTCCTTTCAAGTTCTATTTTTTGTGGTATGTCTTTCAAATATACATACAATGTTCTTATTTAAATATTATTATTTACCTATAGTATATTATGATTATTTTATGAAATTTTGACCCATGTACCCACTCTTTTTTATGTTTTCTAAAACCATGTCTCAGAGTCGTTATGCTGTATAATTTTCATCTAAAAATATCTCTCTTCTTCTCGATAAATTATTTTATTTTCTTTATGTGAATACCCAAACATATTTCATATCTAGGGGCATTAATCAAGTCATTAAAATTATTTATTTGATTCTATAATTGACATATAATAAAACCTCATTCCCTTTCCATGGGTTATAAATGACAAAATGATCATGTTTATAAGCACTTTTTAAAACATCGTGATTTTGATATGAAACCCTTTTCTTTTATTAATTTTGGGTTACTAATGAAATTTGTTATTATGATATATGTGGATCACATGAATGTAGATACATATTAAGGTTACTCCCTGATAGTGCTCTACTGCATTAGGTATTGAAATTAATCTCTAGATATGACATGTTTTCGGAGACCTTGATGAATAGCCTTGGTAATTTTTACGACACCTTGGGGATGAACATTAGTGATATTATTATAAATGTATATGTTAAATGTTATATCCAAATTTTCAAGATATTATCCAATGTTCTTATTATCATGATATGCCTATTTATAAATCCTTCTAAGATATTTACTCGTGTTCATATTGTATTCTTTCATGTTCACACGTAATTTTTTTCCCTATTTTCCCTTACTAGGCCTTATTCTCACCCTTTACTTTGATTTATGTCCCCAGGTTATGAGTTGGAGTAATTATACTTAAGATGAAAAATTAAATAATCCTTTCAAGTGTATTAGAATAATTTATTTGTTTTCATGTATTATGTTTCTTGTCAAAGACACTAATCTTTAATGACCCTATATTTATAAAATGTAATGAAAAGTTATGTAATAAAAAGGAAGTATGCCATATCCTCCCTTTGTTAAGAAATAAATTCATTCAATCCCATTGGTGAGAAACAAAAATATTTACCTAAAGAAGAGGTAACTTCCTCCCTCAATATCCTTTATCTTATTTTCTCTCCCCTCCCCTTCCACTATCCTTACTCCATTCCTATAAAACAACACCATCACCGTAAATATACTAATATTTTTTTATGTTAAGGGTTTTAACTACAAATATACACACTTCAATATAATTGGTAAAAAACATATTGTTTATCTATAAATTGAACTACCACCTCGAGAAATGATGATTGTTCATTTTTACATTACCACATCTCATATAGGTTATTTTTATGGGCACTATGTTTATATATAATATATATGATATTTATAATTTCATTAATCTTATTTAATTATATTACAAATACAATCTATATAAATTCCATTTTGTGTAAATATAATAATTACATTTGAGTAAGTGTGGACTACTACCCCTTTAAAGTAATGTGATTTGTTCGCACACTACATGGAATGTATTAAGGATGTTTTTAGTTAATATATATGATATATATGACATAATAATTCTATTATAATGATATTATATACATATATACATAAATTTAATATACATTCCTTCTTTCAATATTACAATAAAAATGGAAACCTTGTTCATTATACGTGCGGCCTACCGTCTCCATGAATGGTGTATTTCATTTCATACATATATATTATAGATATTATTATAATACAACTATAGTTAATATAAAATATATTTATATCATTTTTTACATTCTAAAAATCATGATATATATAAGGACCAAATATATAATAGATTAAGACACAAGTGATAAACAAAGTGAATATTACATGAAGTGAAACCATAACATAGAATTGTTTTCAAGGGGGTAATATAAATTCATAATCAAACCAAATATGCTATTAGATACTAGAATATGGTTATTTTATAGATTTATAATAATATAATATTTAATATACATGAATTTTTTCTGAGTACAATGAGACTCAAGACACAATGTAAGGGAATTTCATCTCTCTTTTTATATTAGTGTGATACATTCCACATTCACCTCTCTTCTCTTTTGTGTAATATATATAATACCCATGAATTTATTCTATGATTCATATTATTAAATTTATGGGTATTTAAATATACATTCTATGATCTTTCTTTCATGTTTTTTTTTGTTTCAAGAGTTACCAAATTGGTAAGATAGATTTGTTACAATTTTCCTTCTCGGAGACACATGTTTTTCTATGCTGACTAATAATTACATTTTTATTTATCAAACACATTTTAAGGAAGAAGTGAGAATCCAAAGTTCAAACACAAAATCAAATAACATATTCATTAAAAAAAAAATTAAGCCTGATAGAGTTAAACAACCTAAAATCTTTCCAAGATATATTGCTTACCTGAGTGTCAGGTTTATCCATTATAAGATCTTCGAACTGAAGGGTCGTCTTTTCCCAAGACTGGATGTACTCCTCAGGGATGATCTTCCTATTATTTAATCCCTCAACTAAGATCAGTTCCTACTTTTCAGTCAAGTTATATTTCTATTTATTGAAAGTTGTACTTAAATATATCCCCATCAATTTAGTGGCTTCTTCTTCAGTAGCCTTGAGAGACAAAACCTATTTAGCCACTTCATCTTCTGAGCTCATGAGAAATTCCAAGGATTTATCAAGAAATCACATAACATACACTGGTTATCCATATTCTTGGATTATTTTACTGACCGATTCTCCATTGGAGGAGGCAGTGAGGATTAATCCTTCATTTCATGGATTCTCTTCCGTCCATCCGTGGAGGCCCTAACCAAGTCATTTTTAATGTCTTGAACTATAATATCAAAAAAAATTCCTATTCACCTATATTTTTTTGCTATATATACTTCCATTTTAAATTTTATATCAAGAATATTTTTCTTATCATCATATTTTAAGCATCATGTAATTTTATTTTCTTACTTCTATGGTATGATTCTAAGTTTCTAGGTGGTAAGATTTTATTTAGACAATCTCATCTTTTATTATGATTGTTTATGATTATGCTCCCATTGATGGAATTTTATGATTCATCTATCAATAACACTCATGATTTTTATTATCCTAAATTTATTCAACATATATCAATGCAATGGAACCATTTTTTACACTATATGGTATGTAAGATGATTAATAATTTTTTTAAATAAAAATATAACTGTATTTCTCTCTTTGGTAAGAAATATTTATTATTTCAAAAACCATGTTTTAAGAAAAAAAAAATCAAGGAAAAATGTTCTTAAATTTTTTATGTTTTTCAAATATTCCTTTAAAAAATATCTATGTTGTTTTCCAGGAAAAATATAATCCAAATTTTCATTTGTATTAAATAGTGTTTTCAATTAAAAAGGGATATTTTCCTCATAAAATGATTCTAAAAGATCTTTGAAAATTATATCCCATCTAAGATGACATATCTTAGTTTTACTCATCCCTTTATGGGTAAATGATTCAATGTTACCATTCAAATCCTTTCTTTGAATATATTATGCTTTGATGGAATGATCTTTAAGAAACCCATTTCTCATTCAAGGGTTATATTGTTTTGAAACCATATTCTTTTCATGTGTTATGCTTTTGATAAGATTATGAAATCTGTATCTTCTTCCACAGGTTATGATATGATTACTTGTTTATGGTACTCATTTAGTTTCATGGGTTATGATATGATTATTTATGATTTTTGGGAACATGTATGTATGATTTGATTATGTGATAGGGTGGGGTTTATATATCCCTCTAATGAATTGGGTAATGATTTATATATCATAATATAGACTAAGATGGTCTTGGGAGTGAACCTTCCCTACTAAGATGGCCATGGGAGTGAACCATGACATCCAATATGATATGGTGAGTGAAATAATACTTCTAATATGTACTTGTGAGTGAACCATGACTACCAAGATGGTGTGGGGATTTAACCCATACTACTAATATGGACATGGAAGTGATTCCTTGACTACTATGGAATCCATTTTTATATGCTTATGTATTTTACAATTACAAGTCTTATTCCTATGTTATTATTTCATGGATTATATTATTTATTTACTTATGTTTAATGTATTATTAACTTACATGATTTATTACATGATTCATGTATATAATCTTATGAAATGAAAGGTATGATATTCTAATGTTAGGATCATTTCCTCATACCCCTATACTCATGTTTAAGCATACACGTCACCCTTGTTTACCCTTACTTAGAATCTGATCTCACCCCTTTAAATGTTTCTTTCCCCAGTTTATGTAGATATTATTAAGTGTGATGTGTCTAATAAGGGTTCTTGTTATGAAGAAACTTGTGGGGGATTATATATTTCACTTATGTACGAGTGTTTATTTTTTTATTTTCCCAACATAAATAGACTAATATTTTATTTGGGATTTTTTTTGTATAAAGTTTTAGGTATTCTATAAAATTTATGTAATCATAATTTATGAAAAGAGAGGGACTCTATATAGCATCCCAGATGTGTATGAGGATAGGTTCTGGGCATACTACTTCAATTATCTTGGGTATTGTGGCATCATCTGTTACTACTACACCCTGTGGTGGTTTAAGTAGTGTAGTTAATCAATAATCACAAATATAAATTACAAGATTAAAAGAAAACGTGAAAGAATGAGATTTTTATAAGGAAACATAGGATCAGTGGAATCCTAAAATATGGAATGCTTTAGTTTTTGTATTTTAGTGAATGACCAACATGATCCATGAGTAAATTTCCAGCCTTATAGCTCATCCAACTGTGTTAAATTCAAAATTCCATAGACCATTCACACATTTTCAAATAACATATACAATATCCCTAATCTCTCTATCTTCAATTTTTGATAATTATCACTAAAAATTTATTCTATATGTTCAGGGATGGTTCTTGATAACTACCATTAAATAAATTTTCAATGGATATATTAAAAGTTCCCATATTTTTTTTTGTTTTTTGTTAAAAAAAATTCACCAACTTAATAAAAACCCACCACTGAGTACTCAAAAAACAACACATATAAAAACTATCACTCAACTATAAAAAACATAGCTAAATGATTATTAACCATTAAATATATGATAGTTTAGAGAGTAAAATTTTATTTATTCAATAAAATATTAGAACATAATGGTATAAAATAACTGATCTATATTTTACTAATTATGTAAGCTAACATTAGAAATAGTTCTAAATCATTAATTTTATTAATCATATATTAATTATACAATTATAATTTAATAAAAAATATTTAATGATTAAAAAAATTATCATAGGGAAACAACCACATATGGATTATTGAAATGTACGAATCAACACCAAATCAATCTGAGTTCTGGTTTTCCTACGATGATCGTAAATTTGTTTTTTAGTGTTTTAGAACACTAAAATGCACATTAAACAATAAAAAAAGAAAAATAATTCTCATATTGATGTGAAATCATGGAAAACCCAACATTGAATTATTTGTGACATTTAAAAGGAAACAATGCACACATTCAATGTGTGATGTGCTTTGAATGAATAAATAAGAAAAACTAAATGCTGTAAAAGTTATAAAAACAAGTTCCAGTAGGTCAAACCCCTGAAAATGATGTCTAGTTTCCCAAAAAGCATAGGAAAATGAACATAGGTTTAACTGTGAAATGTAAGAACCAACAACATGTCATTCAGAATTATAATTTTTCTATTATGGACATAAAAGTTTTTATAGTGTTTTAAAACACTAAAACGTTTATGGAATGGTCAAACCTTATAAAAAACCTCATATTGATATGAAATAATGGAAAAACCACTAATGATTTTTCTTATGTGTTTGTATAGACAACACATCATTCTATAGTGCGGTGTGGATGGAATTACTTAGTATACAATTCTAAAAGGTACAAAACCATTTAATGATAAATGTATCGAGGTCAAAACTAGGAAAACAAGGTCATATTTCCTTGAAATAACAGAACAAAACTCATACATCTAATTATCAAATGTAGGAACTCATGAAACATCATTCTGAATTACAATTTTCCTATTATGACCATAAACAAGTTTTTAGTGTTTTAAAACACTATAATGTGCATTGGATGGTGAAAATCATAAAAAACGACCTTATATTTAAGTGGAATCATGGAAAACCACCACTGAGTTTTTTTATATGTACAAACAGACAACATGTCAATATGATATACGGTGTGGTCAAAATCACTCAGTATACACATTTGAAAGGTACAAAAGCCTTTAAAAACAAGTGTCAATGAGTCAAAACCAGGAAAACAACATCGTATTTCCTTAAAATCATGGTAAAATGATTGTATATTTAATTTTAAAATTTTGGAAATTACGACATTTAATTTTGAATTATGGTTTTCTTATTATGCCTGTAAACATGTTTCTAGTGTTTTAAAACACTAAAACATGTGTGGGATGTTAAAAACCACAGAAAATGACCACATCTTTATGTGAAAGCATTAGAAACCATAACTGACTTGTTTTTTACATGATCACATAGACAAAACATCAATATGACATGAATTGTGGTGGAAATTACACATTATACACTTCTAAAAGGCACAAAAGACTTTAAAAACACATTTTGGGGGGTCAAAACTAGGTAGAGAACATTTTATTTCCCTAAAATAATGGGAAAACAACTGTACATTTAATTTTGAAATGTATGATCTTACATCACATCATTCCAAATTACGGTTTTCCCTTGATGTTCGTAAACATGTTTTTATAGATTTAAAACACTAAAACATGTGTGGAATGGTCAGAACCATAGAAAATGATATCATATATATGTGAAATCTGAGGAAAACACCTTTAATTTTTTTTATGTGTACATGTAGACAAAACATCAATTCAAAATGAGGTAAAGTTAGAATTACTTAGTATACAATTTTGAAAGGTACAAAATTCTTTAAAATCATTTTTTGGGGCCAGAACTAGGAATATGATTTCAGATTACACTAATATCATGAAAAAACAATCAAATTTTTAATTTTTAAATTCATAAACTGACGGAATGTCATTCCAAATAATGGTTTGGTGGTTGTGGTCATAAATATATTTTTAGTGTTTTTAATCACTAAAACATGCATGGAATGGTCAAAAACCTAGAAATTGACCACATATTAATGTTATATAATGTGAAAATAATCTATGAGTTGTTTTTTACAAGTATTATTTGAAACAATTTCAATATGATATGTTGTGATGTCATAATTACTTAGTATAAACATCTAAAAGTTTAAAAAACCTTTAAAAACATGTGTCAGGGTGGTCAAAACCATGAAAATGAAATTGGATTGCCCTAAAATCATGAGACAAGAACCATAAATTTAATTATGAAATTTACGAATGGAATTCACGTTATTCATGTTATAGTTGTAAACACATTTTTAGTGTTTTAAAACACTAAAATGTGGGTCGAACTGTCAAAACCATTGAAAATGACCTCAGATTGATGTGAAATCTTCAGAAAACAACTAATGATTTTTTTTAAAATGTAATTCATGTTGTTATATCAAAATCATTAAAATCTTATTAATATGTAAATTTCAAGCACACCGTACGCCACTTTAAAACTGAATTAGAATACTTACTCATACCTTTTCAGTTTTGACTATTGAATCTTATATTAAATAGGTATATTTATGTAATCATATATTTTTGCATTATATATTATTATTTTATGTTAAAATTTCTTCTTTTTTAGTAAAAAAATAAGAAATTTTATGTGAAGCATACTTATTATATTCATGTGTCTTTCTTCTTTTGCGTTTCTTTTCATAAATTTTATAGTTTGTATTGTAGGTGACATATGTTGATAGTATGCATGATTTTTACCATTCCAATACATGAAATTATTCAAAATCCAGTCATAATTTTTCTTGTTTTTGATGGTGTGTAAAAATTTGTTCAATTATTCAACTTTAATTGTAATTTAATAGATGTAGTTTTAATTTTCCTTTACATTTTTGTTACACTTGGTGAGATGACATGGTCGGTTTCAGTTGATGACATGATCTAAAGGCATAAATATGTAGTGAGGGTTTTGAAATGGCCTTATTTGGGCATTGGATTTTTTTGAACATATTATATATGTATATTGACAAATGTATGGGTTCACATAGATTTAAGTTATGATTACTGAATATTTGTATATGATTGTGGATGTATGTTATATGTTTGATGGGTTTGTAATATATTTAGGTTTTAGATTATTATATTCCAGTTATTTTATATTTATAGTTTTTATAAATTTATTTCAAAAACATGATATCTGGTTTAGAAGAAGTTTTATGCAAGAACTATTAAATACATTGAATAAAAAATATTTAGTGGTGGTTACACATAACTAACGCTAATATGTTCTATAGTGGTTTCTTTTATTGTATTTATATTTCCCCTGGAAATTTTTTTAAATACAAAAACCACCGCTAAATAGACATGTAACGACCACTAAATTCTCTAAAAATTACACTTAACAAAATCACTACTAAAGTATAAAAATCACCACAAAATGAATAGAGACCATGCAATGTGTGGTGGTTTTAAGAACCACTGCTAAACTATTAGGCAATAGTTTAAACCTCTTCTATTTCAAAAAAAATACCAATAAATTCCCTTTTTCTTATAGTGACACACGATTGATCCTAATAAAATATCATGTAAAAGTTAGAGACTTTTTAGAAGCAATATATTATGTAGAATAATTCATTTGGGGAACCATTGTTAAATATCAACCCATGACTGTGATGTAAGGGATGAGGTTAGGTAATGTATAAATCACTACATTCATGGTCAAGCTAATATTGATGCTCGTAAAAACACTCTGGAAGGCCCTATATCTTCTAGTTCCTCCCACTTATTAGCGACGACAAAAAATTATTTTGTACTGGGTGGAAAAGAGGTATTAGGGTCACTCAAAATTTTGGGAATGGAAGAAAAAATCACATTCATTTCCAAATAAACATGTTCTTTGTTATTTCCTCAATGTAAGTGGCCCATGTATTCATCACCCAATCATAAAAAAAGATTACTGGAAAGATGTTTTGGCTAGGTGAAAGAAAATGTATGACAACTAGATAATCAATAATATAGTGGACTGAGCTCATGTTTCCCTCAAATCACTAATTTTTCAACCAATCATTATTTTAGTACCTCTCACTTCATATAAGGGGTCATTATTAGACTCATATCTTGTAGGAATGTGTAATCTCCCTAATCAGAATAAGGCATGGAAAAAAGAGTCTCATTTGATACCCTTGATATCCTAGACTCTTATATATTTCATACCCTTATCATCTGAAGAAAAATCCCACCCCACCAAATGGAAACCTCATCAAATGAAGACATTATTTTCAAATATGTTATCATAATTCATTTTGTAGAACCTTTCTCTAATGATAAGTATCCAAAAAAGTTGAGTTTTCCATACCGAACGGGGGATTCGGAGGATGAGGTTGTAGATACCTAGGGCACATGGTATGAAAAATCATGTCCATTCCTCGTATCCTGGTAAACATCCAAACCATATCCATATATGCGACTGACACCCATAGGAAAGAACCTTAGTGATAGCAACAGAAGCATGGATATTCCCTAGAGTACGTCAAGATCCATCTAATCCCCATTATATTGGACAACAAGATGGTGAGTGTACAACTATATAATTATCCCATATAAAGGGGTAGAGTATCTTGTTCCACACCACTAATAAAATATTCTCTCCTGACCTCTATCCACATGGTAGATCTATCTTCCCCTGAACACCTAATTCATTAATCTACATGTCTGAGAGAAACCCCACACTAGTAAACACTGAACTCTATTGAAAAAATTTGACATTTTGAAACCATTATTGTCTATTGTGGTCAATATTACAATCTTGGATTCTATTTTTCTTTCACTAAATCAGAGGGAGGAATTCTCTAAAGCCCTTTGGAGTAGCCCAAGAGTTTTAGATTGAAGTTTATACAACTGAGGCTTATCAAGTAGAAACTACTATAGTAAAATGTCATGAAACCATCTCAATCACATTGAATGGTTGTGAAAATTTTATTCAATGATATATTAAACCATTTTATGTTTCATAAAATCTTGATAATTTTGACATTTAAAGAGATCAGATTGATAAAGGCTTTGGGATCAACATAATCTTTGTCTAAACCCTCTGATGTTTGGGATACAATGAGGATGGTTTACATACAATTAATCTAACCATTAAAGGGTATGAAAAGAGTGATAAAAATCACAAAAAAATATCAATATCAAGGAACGATTTAGGTAACACATGTCTAATATAGAGTTCATGGTTATTCAGTAAGACATGATAAAAATTTCTTACTCGGGAGACCTTGGATTCATAGCGACGTGGCAGTGTCACCAACATTACTTCATTTCTTGAAATACCTCAACAGAAAGGTTGACATTCTATGTGGAGATGGTGTGCCCTTTGAATCTTGAAAATCCCAATATGTTGAGGTGGGTTTCTATAATATGGAAAGAAAAGAACCAATGAATGTGGGTGACATGTAGCTTTCTACCCCTAACAGCTTGTGAACCACACCTACAAGCCCAATATATTTCTGAACATTGATTATGTACTTCCTATAAACAAGATCAAGTTGAAAACCCCCATCCCTATAATGAAATAAAAAATGAAAAACTTCACTGGCCCATGTTTATGAAATATTTATTTTATCAAATGAAGTGGGTTTATTAATGGATATTTAGAACAATTCTCCATTTAGATCATAAAAATTTCCATTACCATTAGTATAAATTGAACCCCCCCACCCCACCCATGACCTCTCTCACTACTCGAGAAGTGCATAATTTGTTAACCCTTAGTAATAAAAGAGAGGATGTCAAGAATCTCCACTATTCCCCCACAATATCTCTTACATTTCAGGATTTCAGTGAATCTTCTCTTGGACTCGTATCTCTTTTTAAAAACATAGATACCCCCCATGATATCTACCAGGCTTGATTATGATCATTTTGACATGGTGATAGAAGAGGAAGAGGGTGAACTCATAGATGCCCTCCAATATTTTAGGAAGAATTTCCCACCACCATCAATGATATCAGTTAAATATAGGAATAGAAGAGGACCCACATCCCACATTGATCTATTCCTCAATGTCTCTTGATAACAAGGATATGTATATCTCATTATAGAAGTATAAATTCTTTTTAATCACTCAAAATTGTATAGAGATTTTAAGGATTGACCCCAATATGGATACCCATCAAAAGGGCCTACCAAATGACCACTGAGGTTTAAAACATGTATCCAACATAATTTTCACCTCACATGCTTCCAAGGATGAGTTAGAAGTCAAAAATATTATCAAATTCAGCTTCATCTGAGAGGTTCAATACCTAAAATGGATATCCAACTCCATCCTTGTAAAAAATAAATATAAGTATATCAATGTTTTCATCGATTTCAAGGATCTCAATTGAAACTTCCCAAAGGTTTATTTCCTAGATCTAATCACAAACTTTATAATTATTGTTCTTAGAGGATTCCAAGAAAATTATTTTATAGAAGTGAATCAAGATATAATCATTTCAAGCTGGATTATGAATATGAGGAAGTCACTACTTTTATAGAACATCAAGGGATATTCTACTACCAGGTCATTCCCTATACTATAAAGAATGTTCATGCCACCTATTAGTGCATTATGACCTCATATCTAATCCCTTCCTATAATGAATCATGGAATGCTATGTCGATGATCTGGTGGTTAAATATCAATAGAATTTTTATCACCTCATCTATTTTTAAAATGTATCTAGAAAATAACAACAATACCATTTGATAATGAATCCTCTAAATCATTTTTTTGGGTAACGTTATTGAAATTACATGTATTTATTGTATTCCACTATTTCATTGATCTTAATCTAATGAATACTACCAAAATCATCATAATGTCACTCCCACAAAATCATAAGGAGTTGAGACGTATCTTTGGATTCATTTATTATATCATGTGTTTCTTATGAAAGCTAGCTAGAAATTTTCTACCCTTTACTAAGTTAATGAAGAATGGAGTTTTCTACCAATGGGATGATGGTTACTAGGAATATTTCTAAAACCTCAAAAAAAATATTATGCATTCACCATTCTGAATTCCATTAGTGGAAGGCAGGAACCAAATTTTATATGTGGCCACCATGGAGTGATTTATTGATGAAATTCATTCATAAGAGAATGAAGTATGAAATAAAAATAGTCCCTATTATATTTTCCAAAAAATTCTAGATATTGAGACCCAATAATATAATATTAAGAAGAACTAAATTTCGATCATATTCATAATAAAAAAAAGATGATTAATTACTTATATCATTAAAAATTATATTTTCTCTCTCGTATTGATCCACTCAATTATATTCTTAGTCTCCCTATTATAAATGGGAACCTAGACCGATCTGAACTTATCTTAAAATATTTCAACATTCAATTCCTATCAAAAATTTAAATTGAATGGAATGAAATGTTTAGTTTCCTTGCAACTCATCCTGGATAAAAAATAATTCCAATAAACACTAAGTCCTATAAGAGGAGTTTTTCTATACCTACGATACCCCTTGAACATGGGAGATGTAATTATGGGGCCACTTGAAGTGATATTGGGAATAGAATGGAAATATAGATGTTAAATCAAGTTAGTCTAGGGATTTTATTTGTTTCCCCAGACAAAGAAATTATTCTCTAATCCATTTTCTTATTTACAGGTTTCACCAATAATTCGAGAGAATTTCAATCCCTTATAATAGAGCTAAATCAATCCCTACACCTGCAGATGGCCTATCTAAATATAAAAGGTTACTTGAAGCTAGTAATTAAGTATACCAAGGATGAATATGCCATGAAAAATGAAGAATAAACCTCTCCCCTTGGATATGTGTGGGGTCTAGTGTCAAAGTACCCTTTTTAGCCAATGTCGCATTATTTCCCTCATTCGAATAATTTTCGTGCTAATGCACTGTCTAATGAAGGCATGTCCCTCACTAATCCAAACCCAGATGAGATAGTATTCCACATTTCACAATATAGGCTAGTATTTCCAGTAATCAATTGTTATATGAAAGATTTCAATAAAATCATCACTACCCTGATACATGAGGAGACTATGTTCATTCCTGGATGGATGAATCTCAAAATTTATTACATAAAAAATGGAACCCCCATATCAGATTGTGCAAAAAACGAATATATCTGACACCAGTTAGTGAACTTCATCCTTTGGGATGGGTCAAATGAACATAAAGTCCTTTATAACTAAGGTTTCAATGATGTCCTCCTTATATGAAACATATCAAGAGAGACACTCGCATTAATATAGGAAATCAATATAGGATCCAATAGTTTTCACCAATCCTAGACTATACTATCCCAATAAATTAGAAATCTTGGTTACTTCTATTTTATAATGATACAATATTATTTGGAATTCTCAATGAAATTTCACACATACCAAATACATGAAAAAATCATCCATTAGCCCCTGGAGCTATTTCACACTTCTAAATACTCCTAGCTATTTTCTATATGGGGAATGGATATCATAGGGTCATATCCCTTAGTTACAACTAAACAATTCAATTATATCCATATTTCTACTTACTTCTTATCCAAATGTGATGAAACCATACTCCCCAAGGATGTCGAGAAAAATAACACCACAAAGTTTATGAATTTCTTTATCATAACCTAATTCAGTGTCCCTCACACAATATTGAGAGAAAACAATAAAAAAACCATTCAAGATAAAAATGATGTATCATTATTATTACATCGAGTCCAACCATTTTTAGGCTATCACACAGTCGAAAATTAGTAGATAAAAAACTTTAATAAGACTCTATCAAACATAATATATAAAATGTGGGACAGAGAAAAAAAATATTAACCAAAAAAACTCATGTATTACTTGTTGGCCTATCACATCACTACCTGCACATCCATCCAAGTGACCCCATACTTTATTTCTTATATAGAAGAAGTGGTATTACCCATCGATGTCCAGATAACCCAACTGATGTGTTTGTTTTAATACCATTTTCCAAATATATTTTTGGTAGATTTATTGAAAGAGAAATGGTGAATATTTTTTCAATGATAAAATTTTCAATATAGTTAATTACTTGTTGAAATTCACAATTCATTGAATATTATAATAAAAAATCATTTTTGGGAGATTAATTGATAATATTTATTAGTGAAATTTTTATATACTTTAATACTATCTTATTACTAGAAATTTAGTTAATTTAAATTTAAATTTTAACTGAAAATGATTCCTAGGGTTTTAGTATATTAATTATTTAATGTTATTTGTTTTATTATTTATATTTTTTTTTAATGAATTACAATTTTAGTTATTTTTTATGAGAATTAAATTTTTATTGAAATAATTCTTCTAAAAATTCCTTATTATTTCAATTAAAAATTCTTTTGGTGGGATTTTTTTAAATCTTCATTTGGGAAATACATTGATTTTGAAAGTATAGTGATTTTCCAATTTTTCTTTTTTTTGAATATTCTATCTTCACATTATTTACAATTCCCTATTTTTTAATACCCACTATGAAAATTGACAATCTATTGGATCGACCTTTCCTTGGTTAGAGAGAACGCAAGTGCAAATTGATTGATCATACATGTTTCATAATGACCATAAATAAAAAAAACTAATTATTGTTTCTTTTTTTAAAATGGGAAAGTCATGAGATCGTGCATATCATCCCCATTGACTACACCCAATTTTCTATTTGAAAAATTTTTAAACGAAAAATGTTGAAACTCACCCTCGTGATCCACTACATGAAAAAGGAAATTGACCGCACCTATTTCAATTCAACTACAAAATCAAATCATAAAAACATGAGAAAAATTTCCTAAAGATGTCGATGTCAACCCACCATAACATGATCTAGTTATTAGCTCTGACATAAGGCAATAAAATACATACCCTAAATATGAACCCTAGCTGAACCTCTCAATGATACCACACATTCACTCTGTCCCCAATTTACCTCAACTAAATCTGAATAGGATTACTTACTCACACTAATAAAGCTACGTAGAAGCCTCATTTTAGTTATGTTGAAGAATAGATAAGCTTCAACCAAGCCTAAGAATACCAAATATGAAATGAAGAAAACCCATAAATTTGGTGGATTTCAGGAAGAAGTAACTTAAATACCATCCAAGATTCCCAGGCCAACATCACCACTATTTTTGAGTATTAAATAATATATTTCTAGTGAAGATGTATGAAACTAACGTTCATATGCTTCACCTACTGATCACTAATAAAGGAGAACTCATGCAAGGATCTTTCCACAAGAATGAATATCGAGCCCCAACAATGTGCACCAATGCCAATGGGGGAATATGTTGGTTGAAAAATGATATTTCAAGGTTTAGAACCTAAAGAATCCAACCTAAACCCATGTTAGAAGAGGAATACATGTTTTCAAAGCTCATAGCTATGACTAGATTCATTCCAATCCCATGAAATTGAAGCTATCTGATTGTATAAAATCTAACACAGTTGTACTTATTTCCATATCCTCTTAGAGAATTTCTATGTCACCCTTTTTAGAAACCAAATTAATATTTTCATGGTGGTTGATCGAACCATGTAGAAAAACCATGATGGATGAGATGACCAATTTACACACTGATTAAATCTTGTGTGCGCCAATAGAACCCATGATGTTCCACCATAGGATATAAACCCATGCTCATCATTGGAGAAACATTTCATCTATGATTTGAACTATTACCAAGTCCTTTCGATTTCCATTGTTTTTTTTAATGTAGAATTCCTTATCCAAAATGTTAATTTTTTGGTTTTTCATTGTACTCTCATATAGGAACTCTAAAAATTCCATGTCTATTATCCACTCCCAAACACTGGCTATAGCATTGGAAGAGGCTACACACTACCCATTAGAATGATTTCCTCAATAGATTCATGTATAGAGATATTAAAGTGTAATTCATGTGCTTCTAGTTTCTGTATCCTTGAGGTAGTTCGTGGGGGTCGAATTACACAATAGATAATATGAGATTGAAGATAATTGAGGTTGATCTGAATAGGCATGTGGTTGAATTGTAATGCTAATTTACTAATCCCAGTGTAATAGGAACACCACATAACCAAATATATATTTCTGATTGAAGACATATCTTATTACATAAAAATTGATGTAGCTAAATCGCTACATAATGAATACAAATATTCAATTTTCATTTAGGTTCAAAAAATTAATTATGGTCCACAATAAAAAATAATATAAAATTAGATAGGGTAGATGAGATAGTAGTTATACGAAAGGCCCAAAAATATTTATTTCAAACTCACCCTTGTGCTAAAATTTCAAATTGGGAAATTAATTTCCCAATCTAGAAATGTTCACCTTATGTCCACATTTCACGTTTTCTTTTTGTCTAGTGGAATCAATAAATATATATGAGATTGGTTGGTAGAAAACATAATGGACTCTTCTTGGCCTGAAAAATTTTAAGTGGAAGTGAATTTCATTACAAGGTTTTAATTATTGTCATTGTCATTTCTTTCAGAACTGGCGATGAGAACCTCATAGCATGCCACATGGATTTCATCGTCTAATAGTTTCAGATATCTTCTCTTTTTTGTTTCTTTTTTAGAATAAGAGTAGGTTTTCTTTATGTCTTTCTTATTCCTAGACATGTAAATTTTAATATTATTTTTTTTAATCCTTGGCTTGGAATCAACCCTAATCTTCCTAAAAATGGGAGGAATCCCATTCTTTTCCAATTTCATCCTACTGCAACTCTATCTTCTATTTTTTAAATACATGTTTGTGTTCATTTTATCTTCATGATGTGTTGGGACCTCAATCCTTATGTGATTAAGGGATAACATACAATTACAGCTTTTGGAAGTGAATATTGATGGTGCCCAAATATCTATGTGTCATGATAATCATCCCCTTTATTATTATTTATTTTGGAAGATAGTGACTATGAATATTGTGCCAAAAAAAACCACCACCCAAGGGATGTCTTATTCACTATTTTCAACTTCATATCTATTTCCATTCTTTTCCTTGATCACTTGATGGAGTTTTTTGGAATGGTTTTGTGACGGAAGATATCATGAAGACCACTTCATCTAAAAATATATTCTAGTCTCATGTGGGATAACCTAGTGATTCATTCACCTTTTGAGAGTAATTAATTATCAAAATAGATTTTGAGAATATGTACTCATATTTTGGATTGAGATAGGCGAGTGAATAAATAGATTGATTATCCATTAAGTGATGTTGATAAATGATCTAATCCATAAAAGATCAGTCAAAGGAAGTTAAATACTCAATCAACTTGGATCTTGGTCTTGTTTCTTTCTTACTCCCTTTTCCTTCATCTTGTTTTGTTTATTATTATTATTTTTTATCTTAACCATTTCATTACTCTCACTATTTTACTACCTCTTTGTTTTTGTTCATCATATTTTTTTAATATTTTCATTGATTTCTTTGAATAAATTTTTAAAAATACAAATAAATTCAAGGGAACCACTAGTGAATTCAACATTGCTTCCTTGAGATTGACCAAAAATTTGTTCACTGTGAAATATCTTTTGTTTTCAATTGTATCTTTGACCATCCTCCTCAAAGGGATTCATCACCCACTATGAAATTATATATGTGGCCAATACTCATAAGATAAAAAATCATAAAAGAGACATAATTGGTTAGAAAGCCTCGATTAGTAGATTTTCAAAAACTGCATGACCCTGAATTCCATCAATTCCGAATTATGTTAGCCTATAACAAGAAAATATATCTCTAATAACTAATCTAAGGAGAGTTGGTATTGGTTCTTTGAACCTCAGTTATACTAGGGAAGAAACATCCAAAACAGGATCCCAAGTGGGAAGGGCCTTATATCATACAAAATTTTTATTCTAATAGAGCTTTATCATTGGCCATGATGTAGGGGGAACATATCATTCCCAACAAAAAAAAGGATTCTTAATAAATAATTTTAATAATTACTACTTGATAACCTAATTCTTATGAGTGCCTATGTCTAACATTAATGACTTCAAACTGTATATAATCCACATCTTATTCTCGTGACTTTAAATTGCATGGACAGGTCCTGGTCACCTAATAGTAAACTGCATTACAATGTCTTAGTCTTAGGATGTTAAACTTGATGACATATGGTCCATCATGTATGACCTAAAAATGCTTAGAGTGATCAATCCTATGTGGCCCAAAACCCATATGATATCTAGATCCAAGAAAAATAAATTCTCTCTCCCCGTATATGAGTCAGATAAAAATGGGTCATTTATTTTTAATTCACTACATGTTGCATTATTTTTATTCTTAAGGGATACATAATGATGTATAGAAGGCCCAAACACAGATTCATAAGAAAAAAATATAATGAGTGGCCCCCTCATCAAACCAAAATTAAAAATTCCCCTACCATGTCTTAATGATTGAATCTTCACTCACCATACCCAATTTTCTTACACTTCACATGTGGAATATACCCATGTAAAACCAAAATTCTTAACCATGTGACATTACACTATACGGTCACCATCCCTAATGTAGGACATTAAACTACGAGGCAAACATCCATCCAGCGTAACTCTAAAATTTTTGGAGCGGTTAACATCTTATGGATCATTTTCTCATCTATATGAGATCTTGATCTGTGTAGAAGTATTTTTTATGAGTTCAGTCTATGAATTAGAACATTGTTTCCCCTATTCTTAATATATGAGTTTATAATATAAAGGAAAATTTCTATACAATAACTCTATGTGGATTTATCCCTTCAATAATAGGATTTATAGTAAAACCAAGATCCTCTAAGCCTAGGACCGATCTAAATTTCAAGAGAATTTAAATTTCTCCTTCCCATGTATATAATTCATATTTGTGTATCAGACTATTGCTTTCAACAACGACATGGGGCTTAATTCCCAATCTTTTAGGATATGTAGTGATAACTAGTTCCCCTAATCTAGGTTCCAACTGCAATATTCAAAATAATATTTCCCCCGTCTATATGCTCAAGACTGGTCTATGTAGGGGATTACCTATTAACAGATAAACTTCCCTGGATTCCTTTTATCACAAGATATCAAGAGACACTCAAATATCCTATAAAGGTCTTGGAAATAGATTTCAAAAGAAATCCCCCTCCGACCTTTGTGTTTGAAACTCAATGATGATATTATATGTGTAGAGACTCGGGTTTTGGCCCTGTCATACTTTGAAATATTCCTATGAATAATTCCAGAGCTAGGCGCGAAGACGGTGTGAAATTACGTGGACCGGTGTGCCCGTAATTAATTTTATAAAAATATTAAGTATTTTTATACTATGCAGGTGGCAGGGTGTTATATCTCCTAAAAGTTAGCTTAGAACAGGAATCTAAGGGTACGATTGCGTCTGGAACGTGTCGTTTACCCTAGGAGGGGTATAAACTTTGTGGGCGCAGGCCTGCGGTGAGAAACGCCATCAGGGGCATTTTCGTAAATAAATGGAAAAGTTTATTTATGAGCGTCGGCTCAAATAACTTATGAACGGAGTCTCGGATCGCAAATCTGAGTCCACTTTTGGGTTCATAATGTCGCGTTTACCCTACGAGCGACCTAATTTCCTCTGCGCCGAGAGGTCTGGGCGAGGGAGTTGTTTTAAATGATGGTTTTAAATAAATAAATAAGAAAAGAAAACCCAATCACTCCCCCTCCCTCACCTCCTATGTGTAGCGGACAGACCCCCCCCCCATCATCCTCATCATCTACTCTTCATCGATTCGAGCCAGAATTATCGAATTTCTGCACCGATCGTCAGCAGATCGAGCTTCAGGGCGTCGACGGCGTCGTTCTGCATCTCAAGAATCGGCGTTTCACCAGCGAGGTAGGCGGTTTGATTTTTAATCCCCCAATCCCATTTTTTTATGAATTGCTTCATTTTGAGGTCGTTGTAGGGAAGATCGCATCCCGAGGGTCACGCTGGTACCTTCAGATCGTAAAACAGAACTCCGGGGTGCCCACGACGGTCCGCAGAAGGTTCGTCGGTGTGTGGCGGCTGGCCACCCTGAGCGACGGCGCGCCGGCCCCACCGCCAAAGCATGGCGGTGTGGGGTGTCATGCTGCAGAAGGCCACCGGCCAGGGCGGGCCGACGGCGGCGGGCCGGTCCAGGCCGGCCGGTGCAGGTCGGTCCGACCCCTTTTTAAAACATAGGGGTTTCTAAACCCCCGTTTCTTGCAATCCGGGAGTTGGATTTGCGTTCCCTCTATGGAGACGCGACCCTGGAGACGAGACAAACCTTTAGGTGTAGGTTTGGGAATTTTAAGGTTCGAGATCGTGGCCCCGAAGCTTGAAATGTTGAATAAAATAATAATATTTTATTATTTTACGACTTCGGGCCGTTGTAACTTCTACCTGGATCGTCCGAATGAAGTAACATCAGTTGAGTTGTGAACCTTATGGTAAAGAGGACTTTTCGAGATCATTTCTGGGTGATGGGACTGAGAACAGGGTGCAGGCCCCTTGAGGCCAAGTTTTGGAGTTTTCAGAAAAACGAAACTTTTCCGCTGGGTGTCTGTTTTGGACGAGCGAGCAGTCAATCCTGTGTGTTTTTCTAAGATAATCGCAATGGTGCGATTCGTTTTATGTGTTTTGGGATCGAGGTGTGGGCCCCACACGAGCTAGCTATGGTGAATAGTTCCTTTTCACTGGGTG
This sequence comes from Viscum album, assembly GCA_963277665.1. Taxonomy (NCBI): domain Eukaryota; kingdom Viridiplantae; phylum Streptophyta; class Magnoliopsida; order Santalales; family Viscaceae; genus Viscum; species Viscum album. The sequence goes on along the minus strand of OY728140.1, from coordinate 414,714,028 downwards.
TCCATTTCGGACGAACGAATAGTGGATCTCGTGTGTTTTTCCGAGGGGATCGCTGTGGTATGATCTGCTTGATGGGTTTAGGGATTGTTTTGTGGGACCCACACGGGCTAGCTGTGGTGAATAGAGAAGTTTTCACCGGTTTTCCATTTCAGGTGAGTAAACAGCCTATCCTGCGTGTTTTTTTGCATGGATCATGATGGTGGCCTCAGTACCGGCCTTGGAGGTGCGCGGTGTGACGTTGTTGCAGGCCGCTTGGGTTAGAAACATTTGGACCAACAGTGGTTTAGGGTACTCCATTGGTTCATTCCTATGAGGGTTCACATGGCATCACAACCCTAGTCTAGTCTTGTGATCCTCTCGATGGGATGTTTAATCTGTTAGAGTTGTAGCATCCCTCCGGTGGGCCTGAAGCAGGATCCTCTAGCATTGTTACCCTAGATCGGGTTCTTGGTATCGCTGTGACCTCTTATCCACAGGCGGCGATCCCCTTTCTATCAGGTTAACCCCATAGGGTTTGTGGCATCATCAGGCATATGATCCCCTACGCAGTGAGTCGTGCTTAGTATGGTTGTGGCATTGTCGGGTATACGATCCCCTACTCAGAATGAGGATTATAGTAGCGTTGGGGTATCGTTGGTTATACGATCCCCTACTCAGTTCATGGTTTAAGTAGGGTTGCGGTATCGTTGGTTATACGATCCCCTACTCATCACGTGGTGTTGGTAGGGTTGAGGCATCGTCAGTTCGATCCCTTATAGCGTGAGATGTACCAGATAGGGTTTTGGAATCGTCGTGACCATCGAGACACGGGAGACGATCCTCTACCTGAGTGATGTGTTTTTGTTGAGTCCCAGATCGGGTTGTGGTATCCCCCAGCAGACCCTGGGAGTGATCCCCTAGATATGAGAACTTCGTATACCGGTGTGGGTTCTTGTATCCCCTAGAAGACCCTAGGAGTGATCCCCTATCTGAGGAGTTGGGTGTTTTTTGTTGTTGCAGTGAGGTTTCCTCAGTGACGCTATCCGACGAGCGTGATATCTCAGGTGAGCGTCTGAGATGTTTGTGTGAAACCCAGTGGAGTGTATCACTCGGACAGGTGTCATCTGTAATGACAGTGATCATGGAGTGTGCTCTCCTGGTTGTGAACAGTTTCGGGTGATGAGGTCAGTACCTCATGTGGCTTGATGCGTGAGCTAAGTATATCTGGTTTGTTCAAGGTGTATGTATGGGCATACATCTGAGCTGAGCTGACTAGTTGTGTTTAGCTGAGAATGATCATGAGATGGAGTTTCTCTCTCACCTGGGTTCCCCCTCGTTGGGATGAGCGGACAGTTTCTTTTCAGTTTCTCTCTTTTGTTTTGGGTTTTTAGGGTGCCTACTGAGTATGTTTATACTCACCTCTACATGGGCTTTTCCCGCACATGTTTGTGTCTTGTACATACCACATGCCTTTCGACGGAGTCCCAGGAGGACCCAGAGCAGGCGGAGCTAAGTGAACGAGATTGATCGGGGTGTTTACTGGTGCGGTGCTAAGGGAGCCTTCTGGCGGGTGTTTGTGGCAGCGTTCCCCTTCTTCAGAGTAGGTTGGACGCGCTTTGTAGTTTTATTTTGGTGGGACCTGTTTTTCCTTTTTTGTACTACTATTGCACTCTGGTTGGGATAGTTGTATTCATGAATTTTACTTTTCAGTTTTACTTATCTCTGCACTGTTGCATGGAGATGTTTGTAGGTGCTTGTGTAAAGGTACTTTAGGCTAATGCCTCCCATGTGTGTGATAGCCTACTCGGCGCTAGATGCCAGCCCCTGGCCTATTGGAGGTGGGATTGGGGAGTCGCGGCTCGAGCCCCGTTGGGTCGGGTCGTGATAGAGTGGTATCAGATGAGGTTCCACCTTTGGGATCTCAGAGCGTAGCTGGTCTAGCCGTGAGTTTGGTTTGGGTTGCATAGTGGCAGCGTTAGGTTGTTTCGAGTTCATCTTTCAGGACTGGGACTCCAGTGTTGGTACGGAGGCCGACGTATCCATCCACGAAGACTCTGATTACCTACTTTTCGACTCAGGACATTCGTACATTGGCCGCAGGGGAAAAATGGTACATGTATCATATAGGACTGGGTTTTGGGTTTTTTTCCTTGTCCTTCTTCAGTCAGCTCTCCAGATATACTCTTTGACTGTGGTGCGTCTTGAATATATTTCAGGATGCCTCTACGATAACAGCCAGTGAGGGTTCTGCAGCGGGATTGTGCTGACTATCCGCCCTGTGTAGAGGCTATGGACCAGGGTGCATGTTATGAGCCTGGACCTCCAGGTGGTCCGCCAGTTGAGCCACCACCTGTCGAGCAGCTGGTTGTACCAGTAGTGTAGGACAAGGTTTCATGCAGGTTGAGTGCGCTGCACGAGTTCCAGAGGCAGCGACCTTTGAGGTTTCGGGGTTATCCAGACCCCCAGGCAGCTGATGACTGGCTCTAAGCAGTCACTCATGTTTTCCGCCTAGTGAGGACACCTCCATATCAGATGGTGGTCCTAGCGGCGATCCTTCTGCATGGTTCAGCCGGGAGATGGTGGATTTTGGTGACGTAGTCTCATGACGAGGATATGCTCACGTGGGAAGAGTTTAAGTGGCTCTTCAGGTAAGAGTTCTATCCGGTGACGTAGAGGTCAGTGCGGATCTAGGAGTTTCTGAAGCTTCGGCAGGAGGGCATGACTGTGTCGGGGTACTCAGCGAGGTTTACAGACCTATCGAGGTACTCATTGGATATGGTTCAAGACCCATTATTTAGGGCTCGGACCATCGAGTAGGGATTATGTAGGGACATCTGAGTAGTTGTGGTTTCCTTATGCATACCCACCTATGCTGGAGTGATGAAGCGAGGGTTGGTGGTGGAGAGATTTCTGGATGAGCAGATCCCCCATGTTAGTGTTGGGCACGCGAGAGCGGAGATGTCGACATCTAGTAGCCAATGATAGACTCAGGGGTCTGGGCATGGCCGACATTTCAGGAGGTGACCCCAGGATGGAAGATCTGAGGCTCAGGGATCACAAGGCTTGGAGGCCAGTTTTGGTCAGCCGCAGGAGAGGTGGTATTACACTTGCGACGTTCGAGGACATCTTTCTAGAGATTTTATGATCCGTCGTGCTACTGAGAGGGAGTCGGTCGACAGACCGCCTTGGCAGAGGTAGTGTCTCGAGCAAGGGGGTCCGTAGGGTGGAGAACGTGGAGAAGGAGCTGGTGCAGTAGGCGGAGGTGGTAGGTGGTATCAGTTACCACCACCCCCACCCCTAGGAGGTCCACGCCAAGCTCAGAGAGCTGGTGGCCGAGGGCGAGGACCGCTGCATTCCCCTGGGGCTGTTGACCCAGAGGATGCGTAGATGGATAGAGGTATGCCTTGTGTCCTTTCTACTTTCTGAAGTAGTTTTTTAGACACTGTTTAGCGGTACCCTTCCTCTCCTTTGCTTTCTCGTGTTTTGTTTAGGGAGTTGGTAAGACCCTGTGTGGGTGTGGTTTGGCGTGCTTCGAATGCGTAAGGAATAGGGATCCTTCCCCCACCGAGATGCATTTTTTTGACGTGATTAAAACTGTGCGGGCGAGTCAGTGCCTCCCAAAGAGGATAGTGTTGAGGTGTGGTGGATGAGTCCCTATAACATATGTGTTCGAGCATGGGTGTTTGTTGGCGAACTCGCTGGTGTGGGAGACCCAGTTGAGAGTCCATTCGCTTTCCTTGAGCTTAGGGATTTTTGGGGATGAAAAGTTCTGAGGGGGGGATGTAGAAACTCAGGTTTTGGCCTTTTCAGACTTTTGAATATTCCTATTAATAATTCCATATCTAGGCGTGAAGACGGAATGCGATTCTGAGGCCCAGTGTGCCCAGAATTAATTTTATAAAAATAATAAGTATTTTAATACTATGTACATGACGAGGGAGTGATATCTCATAAAAGGTAGCTCAGAACGGGAATCTGAGGGTACAGTTACGTCTGGAACATTCCGTTTACCCTAGCCGGGGTATAAACGTTGCGGGCGCGGGCCTGCGGTGAGAAACGCCATCAGGGGAATTTTCGTAAATAAAAGGAAAAGTTTATTTATGAGGGTTGGCACGAATAAATTCTGAACGGAATCTCAGATCACAAATCTGAGCCCATAGTTATGTTCAGAATGGCGCATTTACCCTAGGGGAGACCTAATTTCCTCCGCGCCAGGAGGTCTGGTCAGGGGCGTTGTTTTAAATGTAGGTTTTTAAATAAAAAAAATGAAAACTCAATCACTCCCCCTCCCTCACCTCCTACGCGTAGCGGATGGAACCACCCCCCCCCCTTTCACCCCCCCATCATTCGTTCTTCACTGATTTAAGCCAGAATCGTCCGTTTTCTGCGCTGATCATCAGTGGATCGAGCTTCAGGGCGTTGTCGGCGTCGTTCTGCATCTGATGCTTCGGTGTTTCGCCCCCCGAGGTAGGCGGTGTGAATTTTAATCCCCCGATCCTATTTTTGCTACGAATTGCTTCATATTGAGGTTCTTGTAGGGAAGATCGCATCCCGAGGGTCGCGCTAGAACCATCAGATTGTAAAACGGACCTCCGGGGTGCCCCCGACGGTCCGCGGAAGGTCCGCCGGCACCGTCCAGGGCGGGCCGGTTCAGGCCGGTCCGACCCCTTTTTAACACATGGGGGTTTTTAAACACCCGTTTCTTACAATCTAGGAGTTTGATTCCCATGAAGTCTGCGGCGACATGACGCTGGCTACGAGAATAACCTTTCGGTATGGGTTTGGGAATTTTAAGGTTCAGGATCGTGGCCCGGGAGCCTGAAACGTCGAATAAAATAATAATATTTTATTATTTTATGACTTCGGGCCGTTGTAACTTCTACTCGGTGCGTCCAAATGACGTATTATCAGTGGAGTTGATACCCTGATGGTACGGAGGACTTTTTGAGATTATTTCCACGTGTTGGGACTAAGAACGAGGTGCGGGACCCTCGAGGTCGGGTTTTGGCGTTTTCAGAAAAGACAAATTTTTCACTGGGTGTCCATTTCAGATGAGCGAGTAGTCGATCCTGTGTGTTTTTTCAAGAGGATCGCAATGGTGTGATTCGTTCGATGTGTTTCGGGATCGAGGCATGGGCCCCACCTGAGCTAGCTTTGGTGAATAGTGATTTTTTCACTGGGTGTCCTTTTCGGATGAACGAGTAGTGGATCTCGTGTGTTTTTTCGAGGGGATCACCCTAGTATGATCCACTTGATGGTTTTCAGGACTGTTGTGTGGGCCCCACATGGTCTAGCTACAATGTATAGTGACTTTTTAATCGGTTGTCTGTTTCGGGTGAGTAAATAGCCTATCCTGTGTGTTTTTCCGCATGGATTGCAATGGTGGCCTCGATATCGGCCTTGGAGGTGTGCAGTGTGGCATTGTTGTAGGTCGCTCGGGTTAGCGACGTTTAGACCAGCAGTGGTTGAGGGTACTCTCTTGGTCCATTCCTATGAGGGTTTGCGTGGCATCACAACCCTAGTCTAGGTTTGTGATCCTGTCGATGGGATGTTTAATCTGTTAGAGTTGTGGCATCCCTCCGGTGGGCCCAGAGCGGGATCCTCTGGCATCGTTACCCTAGATAGGGTTCTTGGTATCATTGTGACCGCTTATCCATGGTCGATGATCCCCTATCTAGCAGGTTAACCCCGTAGGGTTTGTGGCATCATCGGGCATATGATCCCCTATGCAGTGAGCCGTGCTCAGTAGGGTTGTGGTATTGTCGGATATACAATCTCCTACTTAGCATGAGGATTATAGTAGGGTTGCGGTATCATTGGTTATATGATCCACTACTCAGCGCGTGGTTTCAGTAGGGTTGCAGTATCATTGGTTATACGATCCCCTACTCAGCGCGTGGTGTCGGTAGGGTTGATACATCGTCAATTCGATCCCCTACAGCGCGAGATGTAATAGATAGGGTTTCAGTATCATCGTGACCATTGAGACATGGTAGACGATCCTCTATCTGAGTGACGTGTTTCTGTTGAGTGCCAGATCGGGTTGTGGTATTCCCCAGCACACCCTGGGAGTGATCCCCTGTCTGTGAGATATTCATATACCAGTGTGGGTTCTAGTATCCCCTAGTGGACACTAGGAGTGATCCCCTATCCAAGGAGTTGGGTGTTTTTTTGTTGTTGCAGCGTGGTTTCCTCAGTGACACTATCCGATGAGCGTGATCTCTCAGGTGAGCATCCAAGATGTTTGTGTGAAACCCGATGGAGTGTATCTCTCGGACGGGTGTCATATGGGATGACAGTGATCATGGAGTGTGCTCTCCTGGTTGTGAATAGTTGCGGGTGATGATGTCGGTACCTCATGTGGCTTGATGCGTGAGCTGAGTATATCTGGTTTTTTCAAGGTGTATGTATGGTCATACACCTGAGATGAGATGACTAGTTCTGTTTAGCCGAAAATGGTCACGAGATGGAGTTTCTCTCTCGTCTGGGTTCCCTCTGGCTGGGATGAGCGGACTGTTGCCTTTCAGTTTCTCTCTTTTGTTTTGGGTTTTTGGGGTTCCTACTGAGTATGTTTATACTCACCCCTGCACGCGCTTTGTCCGCACATGTTTGTGTCCTGTGCAGACCACATGCCTTTCGACGGAGTCCTAGGAGGACCCGGAGCAGGCGGAGCTGAGTGAGCGAGACTGACCAGGGTGTTTTCCAGTTTGGTGCTGAGGGAACTTTCCAGCGGGTGTTTTGGTAGCGTTCCCCTTCTTCATAGCAGGTTGGACGTGCTTTGTAGTTTTCTTTTGGTGGGCCATGTTTTGTCATTTTTTTACTACTATTTCACTCTGGTTGGGATAGTTGTATGCATGCATTTTACTTTTCGGTTTTACTTATCTCTTCACTGTTTCATGGAGATGTTTGTGGGTATGTGTGTAAAAGTACATTATTCTAATGCCTCCCATGTGTGTGATAGCCTACTCGGTGCTAGACGCGAGCCCCTGGCCTATTAGAGGCGGGATTGGGGAGTCGCGGCTTGAGCCTCGTTGGGTTAGGTCGTGACAGAAGGCAATAAAATACATACCCTAAATATGAACCCTAGCTGAACCTCTCAATGATACCAAACATTCGCTCTGTCCCTAATTTACCTCAACTGAATCTGAATAGGATTACTTTCTCACACTAATAATGATACATGGAAGCCTGATTTTAGATATGTTGAAGAATAGATAAACTTGAACCAAGCCTAAGCATACCAAAGATGAAATGAAGAAAACCCATAAATTTGGTGTATTTCAGGAAGAAGTAACTTAAATACCATCCAAGATTCCCAGGCCAACATCACCACTATTTTTGAGGATTCAATCACATATTTCTAGAGAAGATGGATGAAACTAACGTTCATATGATTCACCTATTGATGACTAATAAAGGTGAACTCATGCACAGATCTTTCCACAAGAAGGAATATCGAGCCCCAAAAATGCACACCAATGCCTACGGGGGAAGATGTTTGCTGAATAAGGATATTTCAAGGTTTATAACCTAAGGAATCCAACCTAAACCCATGTTATAAGTGGAAGACATGTTTTCAAAGCTCACAACTATGACTAGATTCATTCCAATCCCATGAAATTGAAACTATCTGATTGTATAAAATCGAACACAGTTGTACTTATTTCCATATCCTCTTCTAGGCTTTCCATGCTGCCCTTTTTAGAAACCAAATTAATATTTTCATGGTGGTTGATCAAACCATGTAGAAAACCCATGATGGAAGAGATGACCAAGTTACACACTGATTTAATCTTGTGTGCGCCAATAGAACCCAAGATGTTCCACCATAGGAGATAAACCCATGATCATAATTGGAGAAACATTTCATCTATGATTTGAACTGTTACCAAGTCCTTTCGATTGTCATTGTTTTTATCAATGTAGAATTCCTTATCGAAAATGTTAATTTGTTGGTTTTTCATTGTGATCTCATATAGGAACTCTAAAAAATCCATGACCATTATCCAATCCCCCGCACTAGTTGTAGCATTGGAAGAGGCTACACACTACCTGTTAGAAGGATTTCCTTAATAGATTCATTTATAGAGATATTAAAGTGTAATTCAGGTGCTTCTGGTTTCTATATCCTCGAGGTAGTTCATGGGGGTTGAATTAAAAAATAGATAATATGAGATTGAAGATAATTGAGGTTGATCTGAATAGCCACGTGGTTGAATTATAATGCTAATTTACTAATCCCAGTGTAATAGGAACACCACATAGTCAAATATATATTTCTAATTGAAGACATATCTTATTACAAAAAATTTATGTAGCTAAATCACTACATAAATAATACAAATATTCAATTTTCATTGAGGTTCGCAAAATGAATTATGGTCCACAATAAAAAATACTATAAAATTAATTAGGGTAGATGAGATAGTAGTTATATGAAAGGCCCAAAAATATTTATTTCAAACTCACCGCTGTGCTAAAATTTTAAATTAGGAAATTAATTTCCCAATCTAGAAATGTTCACCTTATGTCCACATTTCACCTTTTCTTTTTGTCTAGTGGAATCAAGAAATATCTATGAGATTGGTTGGTATAAAACATCATGGACACTTCTTGGACTGAAAAAATTTAAGTGGAAGTGAATTTCATTACAAGGGTTTAATTATTGTCATCATCGTTTCTTTCAAAAGTGGCGATGAGAACCTCATAGCATGCCACATGGATTGCATCATATAATAGTTTCATATATCATCTCTTTTTTGTTTCTTTTTTAGAATAAGAGGAGGTTTTCTTTATTTCTTTATTATTCCTAGACATGGAAATTTTAATATAATTTTTTTCAATCCATGTCATGGAATCAACCCTAATTTTCTTAAAAATGGGAGGAATCCCATTCTTTTCCAATTTCATCCTACTATAACTCTATCTTTTATTTTTTTAAATACATGATTTTGTTCATTTTCTCTTCATGATGTGTTGCGACCTCAAACCTTATGTGATTAAGGGATAACATACAATTCCAGCTTTCAGAAGTGAATATTGACGTTGCCCAAATATATATGCATCATGCTAATCATCCCCTTCATTATTATTTATTTTGAAAGATAGTGACTATGAATATTGTGAAAAAAAAGAACCACAACCCAAGGGATGTCTTATTCACTATTTTCAACTTCATCTCTACTTCCCTTCTTTTCCTTATGGTGTTTTTTGTAATGGTTTTGTGATGGAAGATATCATGAAGACCACTTCATCCAAGAATATATTCTAGGCTCATGTGGGAAAACCTAGTGATTCCTTCAAATTTTGAGAGTAATTAATTATCAAAATAAATTTTGAGAAAATGTACTCATATTTTGTATTGAGATAGGTGAGTGACTAAATAGATGGATTATCCACTAAGTGAGGTTGATAAATGATCTAATCCATCAAAGATCAGTCAATGGAAGTTAAATACTCAATCAACTTGGATCTAGGTCTATTTTCTTGCTTACTCTCTATTCCTTCATCTTGTTTTGTTTACAATTATTCTTTTTCATCTTAACCATTTCATTACTCTCACAATTTTACTACCTCTTTGTTTTTTTCATTATATTTTTTGAATATTTTCATTGATTTATTTGAATGAATTTTTAAAAATATAAATAAATTCTAGGGAACCACTAGTGAATTCAACACTGCTTCCTTGATATTGACCACATATTTGTTCACTGTGAAATATCTTTTGTTCTTAATTGTATCTTTGACCATCCTCCTGAAAGGGATTCATCACCCACTACGAAATTATATTTGTTTCCAACACTCATAAGATAAAAAATCATAAAAGAGACATAATTGGTTAGAAAGACTCGATTAGTAGATTTTTAAACACTTCATGACCTTGAATTACATCAATTCCAAATTATGTGAGCCTATAACAAGAACATACATCTATAATAATTAATCTAAGGAGAGTTGGTATTGGTTCTCTGAACCTCGGTTATAATAGGTAAGAAACATCCAAAACAGAATCCCAAGTGGGAAGGGCCTTATATCATACAAAATTTTATTCTAATAGAGCTTTATCATTGTCCATGATGGAGGGGGAACACATCATGCCCAACAAAAATAAAAGGATTCTTAATAAATACTTTTAATAATTCCTACTTGATAACCTAAGTCTTATGAGTGCCTATGTCTGACATTCATGAATTGAAACTGTATATAATCCACATCTTATTCTCATGACTTTAAATTGCATGGACACATCCTGGTCACCCAATAGTAAACTTCATTACAATGTCTTAGTCTCAGGATGTTAAAATTCATGACATATGGTCCTTCATGTATAACCTAAATATTCTTAGAGTGATCAATCCTATGTGGCCCAAAACCTATATGATATCCATATCCATGAAAAATAAATTCTCTCTCCCCATATATGAGTCAGATTAAAATGGGTCATTTATTTTTAATTCACTACATGTTGCATTATTTTTATTATTAAGGGATACATAATGATGTATAGAAGGCCCAAACACAGATTCATAAGAAAAATATATAATGAGTGTCCCCCTCATCAAACCAAAATTAAAAATACCCCTACCATGTATTAATGATTGACTCTTCACTCAGCATACTAAATTTCCTCACACATCACATGTGGAATATACCCATGTAAAACCAAAATTCCAAACCATGTGACATTACACTATACGGTCACCATACCTAATGCAGGACATTAAACTGTGAGTCAAACATCTATAAAACGTAACTCTAAACTTTTTAGATTGGTTAACATCTTATGGATCATTTTATCATCTATATGAGATCTTGATCTGGGTGGAATTATTTTTTATGAGTTTAGTATATGAATTAGAACATGTTTTCCCCCTATTCCTAATATATGAGTTTAGACTATGAAGGGAAATTTCTATACAATAACTCTCTATGGATTTATCCCTTCAATAATAGGATTTATAGTGAAACCAAGATCCCCTAACCCTAGGACTGATCTAAATTTCAAGAGAATTTAAATTTCTTCTTCCCATGTATATGATTCATATCTGTGTATCAGACCATTGCTTTCAACAACGAAATGTGGCTTAATTGCCAACCTTTTAGGATATGTAGTGATAACTAGTTCCCCTAATCTAGGGTCCAACTAAAATATTCAAAATAATATTTCCCATGTCTATATGCTCAAGACTGGTCTATGTAGGGTATTACTAATTAACAGATACACTTCCCTAGATTCCTTTTATCACAAGATATCAAGAGACACTCAAATATCCTATAAAGTTCTTGGAAATAGATTTCAAAATAAATCCCCCTCCGACCTTTTTGTTTGAACCTCAATGATGATATTCTACTTCTCTAATGGTCATACACTATGGTATTACCTAATTCTTGTTCTTAAACTTGAATTGTATATGTACAATGGGAGATTCAAAAATATTATGAACAACCTAATATATAAACCCCCTTACTACATATGAGAACAATATATATATCGAGTCATAAAATAACTACATGTTTCTTTATTCATATCTCCATTAGATGTGTATTAATGTCTGGATTCTTTGTCTTAGGACTATAAAAAAAATTTAAAAAATGACTCATTTAACATTATGGATGATACAGATCAAAAAATAAGTTTTATTTAAGGGGGGTTACATGTGGCTTGATTCATGTCTTTAAATGATGCATATCATCACCCAGATGGTCCAACCCACAAAACATTCATATTCTGAAACATCTTGGTCCTGATCAAATCATTTTAAAAACATAATGGGTCTCATTAGTTTTTTTGAAAAAATGTGAGTTACATCTATCTGACATGTAAATAAAATACATGTGAAACTAGGAACTAGAAAAAACCACCTCTTATGTATGATTCGGATTTTTACAGAAGTCCTTAGCATGGTTTCTCTCATTTGCAGACCCATTCTATAGTAATATTCCCTCTATATGTTATGGTAGTGTCTTGTATACACCCCTCACTAGTTTGATAGGATTTATTCTTTAAATTATCCTTATTTAAAATTTCCAGTGTGGCTCATGTGATTTTAGATGACTGGGCTGATCCATTGGGAATGACCAGAAGTATCATGTATAAAAAACTTGTCCACCTTGAAAGACCTTAAATTTCATAATAATGGCCATTTCATTCAAACTCGCTTTTATTATGTATGATTTTTATATACATATGATTTTCATTCATATGAGTTAGATCTATGAAAATGATTCCCTAGAATATAGTTATATACCCATAAGCTAATGCACAGATGGAAGTGTCTCTCGCATCTGAATGCCCCAAACCAATGCAAGGTGTCTCTAAAGATATTTTGAATAACTTTCATGTTAGTCCACAACATCCGGGTCAACCAATGATAAATTATATGGAATTTTCCCTAGTTTTACGATGTTAAAATATATATCATAATGTCCTCATAAAATGACCCTAAACTATAGAACACATACGTCCTCATCACATGATGTTAAACTGCATGACAGTCTCATCCTTATTTCATGATGATAAACTATTCAAAACATCATCCATCATAACTATTTATTAAAGGACCATAATATTCTAACCATGGAAAACCAAGATTTTGGGTTCTTCCATCAAATGTATGATAACTGAAAACCATAAAAAACACTTCATATGTTGAGTATCTTAGGTATCCATGAACCTCTCTTGAACCTTAGAAAGTATAAATACCCCTTTTTTAACTATTCATGAGTTAGATTTGCATTTTTTTACCCATAAACCAAATCTATCTTGGGATTAAGAAAATGGACCCTTAATCCTTGTGATCCCTAAATTTATTATAGTGCAACTTGTAACCATAGTGTGATTCACAGTCATACACATCATGTCTGTCCCAAACCATTACTCATGATCTGAGAACCTTAAGACACAATTTACAGTTTCTTCATCTCTTGTAGAAAAGGGTGTTGGGGAATTCTTATCCTTGAGAATCCTGATTAGGTTATTGTGCTAAAAATCTCCATGAAACCTGGTCCTTACATCTCCACCTTAAACTACATACACCTTGTTTAATGTTATATGACCTTAAACAATATCCTCTGATGGTATAAACCTGAAGACCCTGAACTACAAGTTAAAGAGACAAAAAACATATCATATTGAAAAACCATAATGGAGTTATGAGAAAAATTCATGTCTCTATATTATAAACTCTTCACCTTAAGAGTTTAGGAAATAGTTATATAATAAATAATTATAGAAAAAAACTCATAGTTCATATCTTATGACCATATAAAAAATCGATCCATGATTATTGGACACTTATGGTCCAGGAAAAATTTAGAATAATGATTTATCACGTATCATTACCTTGATAACATGTTCAGTACATTGTGAAAAAAATAGGTTTCTCACACCCTTCTCTAATATTATGTTTTCCATAAACCAAATTCATGTCTTTTAAGTATGAGTTGATACCCATTAGTTCCTTGATTATATACACTTCTCATAGAATCCCATAACCTTGAGTTATTCTTATTAGTTATACCCTATAAAATATTGGTAATATGGATTGACTGATCTAAATGGATGCCACTAGAATTATCTTTTAAATAACACAATGCATCATAGATTGTTCCTGTGGTACATTTTTGGTCCAATAAAAGAGGTCTCCCCTTAAACCCATGAGTAAATGTCCTGACTCCATGTGATACCAGTTTCTTCTATTATGGACGGTTAACATGTAAAAACTAGTATACACATATTATTGGTTGAAATATTCCCAGTTCATGATTTAGATGCCCCATAACCCACTATTCAAGTGGATTTTAAATCCTCGGTGTTATATCACCATGTACCATACCTGATATTGATGTAGGAATGTGATACCTCATTCTTGTACCATTTGGGAATTCTTCATCACATAACCCTAAAATGCATGATCTATTTGTCCAATATTCATGACCGTAAGTTGAATTCACACTTTATTAAGGTAGTTTATTCATTAAATTTTACCTTCATTCATGAAAATTTTCACTTGTCCCTTTCCATATGAACTATCTCCAGGTTTCCCAAACCATCATTGGATAACTTTTTTCTTTATACCCTACTCCATTGCTCAAGTGTTTGAATATCTACAAATCATTCATGGCCCTTGTAAGGGATAATGTTTCAATTCAAAGGACCCCTCTGTTTAACTATGCATGAGTTGGATTTATATAGGGGCATATGATCTATCAGCTAGAGGTTTTTTCCCTATGGGTCATGGAAATAATTGTGTAGAACACATCACCCCAACACAATTCATTATCATCGTTGGCATGTATTCCCCATTTCATCATCCCCAGATTCAAACTATTTGATTCATTTTTTATAAAAACCATAATAAATCAATCCAAGTGTATTTGACATCCTTAACATCATTTCACCATATATCATACCCATTCTTGATGGAAGGAGGCACAACACCAAAAACCTTATTGAATTATCATTGACAATATCCTGTCAGGGGGTGTAGAAAAAATAATATTTTCCTAAGTTTAAATTTTGTGTATTGGATAACCTAGTTTTTCTCCAGAGATGAGTGAAAAAAACATTATAAATTTAAATTACATGGAAATTGGTTTTTTGGAATTTGTTGCTTTTGAAAACAAAAGGAAATAACGAAGCGAGGTTTCAAAATAGATTAATGAAAAGGGTGATTAAATCAGAGTCGATCTTCCAAATGAAATTCTATCCAAGTTTCATGTTATAAATATAGCATCCCATCTTTTTATTACATAACTTTTAATTACATTTTACAAATAGAGGAACTTTAAAGTCTAGTGTCTTCGAAATTTGGAACATAATACATGAAAACAACATAAAAAATTATTCTAAACCACTCTTAAGGATTCATCATAGGTTCATACTATGTACAATTATGGAATATCATATCCTGAAGACATACATCAAAGGAAAGGGTGAGCAGAAGGCTCAGTAAGGAAAACAAGTGAAACAGTTGACAAGTGATCTTGCGCAATATTAATAAGAACATGATAAAAGTCATAAAGGAATGAACAATGGAATAATATAAATATAATAATAAAAATAACTTGAATCATAACTTAAATATGTGGCTACAACATTTCATTTAGACATTCATGAACATATCACCATGGTTTATCCCCAAGGTGTCATAAAAATTACCAAGGTTGTCCACCAAGGTATCGTGAAACTTGTCATCTATAGAGATTAATTTCTATACCCAATGCTTTATAGAACTATCAGGGCATTCCCTTAATATTTATTTATTTACATGTGATCCACATATATCATAATAAAACATTTCATAAATAACCCATAGAGAATAAAAGAAATGGGTTTCATTTCAAAATCGTGATGTTTTAAAATTTCTTAAAAACTTGATAGTTATGTCATTTATAACCCATGAAAAGGGAGTGAGAGTTATATGTATGTCAATTCCATAAAAATGTATTTTTTATATTTATTAACACCCATAGAAACGGAATTGTTCTGGGTATTCATATAAATAAAACAAGAGAATTTCTTGATAGAAAGAGAGAGGAATTTTGAGATGAAATTTCTACAGCATAATGACTTTATAAAATGGTTTTAGAATACATTGAAAAGAGAGGGGAAAATAGTAAAAAAATCATAAATAATTAATTATAAATTAGGGGTAAATAATAAAAAGAAATAAGATCTTTGTATGGATATTTTAAGGAAATACAATATGAAAATGAAACTCAAAGGAAAAGAGGAGATGCGATTTATTTTACGAAAATTCGGCAGCCTAACGATGTGACATAAAAATACAGAAAAATCAATTGATTAGAGTGGAAAGGGTCTCTCATAATTTGGATATGAAATAGATAGTTGTAAAGATATAGAAGAACAATCCCCCACATAATAAAATGGAACTATAAGACATAACATAAAGGAAGTCATGACTTAAAAGAGGAGGGTGAAAGGTTCCCTTACCTTGAAGAGTAACTTCGAAAGCTTGAAGTTAGAGACCTTGGGAGGCTTGGGGGACCCTTTAGAGGAATCCTTGGGAGGTAAAAAGACAATAACTTCATTTAGGAGGATTTTGGAATGAAAATAATGAGGTAATGGCTTGGTATTTATAGGAAAAGTGAGGAAATAAATTATTAATTTCCAAGGGACACCTCATCGGTGGTATTTGCAAAACCATGGGTTTGCCCATTGTATTTGCCCATGGTATTGGCCAATTGGGACACCTCATAGAATATATCACTACTCATAAGTTGACCAGAAATCTTACATCATTATTACATCATTAATGATGTCATTAAACACCTGAAACTCAAAACTGTATTTTTACTATTTATCGAAAATTCAATTGTTTCAGAAAAATCCCAAAAATTCTCCCTAACATAATATAAATGCTCTAAATTCAAAAATGGTCTCCATTTTATGAAAATAATTTTCTAAATATTTTTAATTTTGTTTCTAAATAAAATCATTATTTATTCCCAAAATAAAACTTTAAAACTATAACTCATTTTGTAACACCATAAGAAAGTACTCAAGATCCCATAAAATTATCATATAACCATAAGAAAAAAATGTAACAATTTATAATTAAATTTTATGAAAATACATTTCTATTTTATATTATTAAAATAATTATAAAATTTTAAATAAAATATTTATGACATACAAAAATACCAAAACTTAAAATATGATCATTTTTCACTTTTAAGATGTCTAAAATGTATTTATACATTCATGGGTGAAGTTTCTATTTTTTTGGTCGATTTACTATTCATTACTATTCATACAGGTATGTTACTATTAATACATTAATATTCACTAAAAATTAAGTTTGAACTTATTATACTGTAAATTTCCTACTAAACACAACTATAGAAGACCATTTTTTGAAAATAAATTCACATTATTAATTATCTAAAGAATACAAAAATATTTTAAAATATGCCCTTTTTCCAAAATTCATCAATAATATTGAACTTCTATAAAGTAATCCTATATTTATCTGGACATTTGAAATTCACAAATTCTACCATAATAATAATTAAAAAAAATTATACAAAAGGATTATAGAATGTAACTAAGGTTTCGTTACATAGCCCCTTATAACAACTACATAGGACTTAAGATTAAGGTGTGCTATGGTGATGGAATGTTGGGGTGGCTCAGAAAACATTGCTCATGTGGTGATTTCTATCAGCTTAAAATTTTCCCTTAGGTGATTCTATTCAAGCTTCATATGTTGAAGTTTGGCTTTGGCTTGGTCCAGAGCAAAGCTCCGTGATGCTACCTCCTTCCCAAGATCCAACAGATGGGCTTCATACGGCCCGAGTCTATTGGTTGAGGCCATTCAATCTTCTTTATATATTAATTAACCAAGATAACTGTTTTTATAAAAACCCAACGTTAAGATTATAGATTCCAATGATCATATTGACCAACAGTCATATAGCAGTCAAAACCCAGTGGTGTCATTTTAATTATATCCACTTCATTAATTAAATGATATATTTTGTTGAGTATAAAATAAAAAAACACAAAATTTGGTAAAAAAATATAATTAAAAAGTTCAGGTCATTACATTCTTCCCCCCTTAAGAAATTTCATCCCCAAAATTTTATCTCATACCCTCTGATGCGAAAAGGTGTGGGTACTTCTGTCTCATAGACTCCTCCAGTTACCATGTGGCTTCTTCACATTTTTGGTTCCTCCACAACACCTTAACAAGGTGGGTAGTCTTGTTTCATATAACCTTGTCTCTATGATCCAAGATCTTCATCGGATGCTCCTCATAAGAGAGGTCATGTTCCAGTTGTACCACCTCTATATTTATTACATGTGAAGGCTTAGGTATGTACTTCCTCAAGATGGATATGTGGAAGACATCATGACCTTGTGCTAGATTTGGAGGAAGTGCAAGACGATATGGCACTGCTCCCACATGATCAATGATTTCATAGGGGCCAATGTACCTAGGGGTAAGATTCCCTTTCTTCCCAGACCTTGTGACTCTCTTCCAAGGTGAAATATGAAGAAAGACTTTGTCACTGACATCAAACTCCAAGTCCCTTCGATGGTTGTTGGCATAACCCTTTTTCCAACTTTGAGAAGCCTTAATGTGTTTCTGAATTACATGGACTTTTTATGTCATCTCATATACAAGATTAGGCCCAAGAAGATT
The DNA here is from genome assembly GCA_963277665.1 of Viscum album. NCBI lineage: Eukaryota > Viridiplantae > Streptophyta > Magnoliopsida > Santalales > Viscaceae > Viscum > Viscum album. Next base: position 414,695,879 of record OY728140.1, on the reverse strand, counting down.
TCTCCCACCAGCTTTATCCCAACAAGTAGGAGTTCTACATCGCTTCCCATACAGAGCTTCATAAGGTTCCATTTGAATGCTCGATTGGAAGCTGTTGTTTTAAGACAACTCAAATAAAGGAATATGTTGATCCCATCCACCTTTAAATTCCATCAAGCATGTTCTCATCATTTCCTTGAGTGTTTTAATAGTTCTTTCATGTTGGCCATCAGTTTGGGGGTTATAGGTCGTACTGAAATTCAATTCAGTGATCAAAGCTTGTTGAATACTTCTACAGAATTTTGATGTGAACCTTAGATCATGATAAGATATGATAGAAAGTAGAACTCCATGCAGCCTTACCACTTACTTCACATAAATCCTAGCAAGTTTATCAAGAGATAAATCTTCCTGAACTGAGATAAAATGGGCAGTCTTGGTGAGATAGTCCACAATAACCCATATCTCATTATTTCCTTTGGAAGTTCTCGAGAGATCAGTGACAAAGTCCATAGTGATATTGTCCCACTTCCATGCTGGTATAGGTAGTGGTTGTAATACCCCTTTAGGAAGTTGTCTCTCCACCTTCACTTGCTAAGATACCAGGCACCTTGAAGTGTACTCAGCATTCTAAATTTTCATATTATCCCACCAATAATGATCATGAAGGTCCCTATACATTTTTGTGTTTCCAGGATGTATAGTGAAAGTAGAGCTATGAGCTTCATCCATTATCTCCTTCTTTATTTCTGGATTAGATGGAACACATAGTCTTGTACGATATTTCAGTACACCTTCTTGATCAATATTGAACTCAGGAAACATCCCATCTTTCACAGCCTCAAACTTCTTCTATAACAAAGGATCTTCTTTCTGATCTTTCTTGATCTTCTCTAGTAATGACGATTGAGAAACCATTTGGGTTAGGGTTGATGATGTCCCTTCCCTTACAATTCCCATGTCTAGTTTTACTATGTCATTGATCAAATGATCTCTTGAATCCTCATCATGGAAATAACAATTGGGTCTTTCCTGCTTAATGCATCAATGACCTTGTTTTCTCTTCTGGGATGATAATGAATTGACCAATCATAGTCTTTGAGAATTTCCAACAATCTCCTTTGTCTCATGTTCAATTCCTTTTGTGTGAAAATATACTTCAAATTTTGATGGTATATGTATATATCACATTTCTCCCCATAAAGATAGTGCCTCCATATCTTCAGAGCAAAAATAATCGCATCCAGCTCCAGATCATCCATAGGATAGTTCTGCTCGTGATTTTTCAACTGTTGAGATGCATAAGCAAGGACTTTGTCATTTTGCATTATGATTCACCCAATCCCTTTCAGATATGCATCGCTAAAAATAAAGAATCCTTCTCTGCTTGAGGATAGAGCTAACACGGGTGTAGTAACCAATCACTTCATTCGATCTTGGAAACTTTCCTCACACTCCTTTGTCCAGATGAACTTGACCCCTTTTCGAGTTAACTTGGTTAATGGATTACAATGTCGTGAAATATTTTTCACAAACCTCCTATAATTTCCCACTAATCCAAGGAAACTACGAATATCATTTATTGTTGTAGGATGAGGCCACTACTCTACATCTTTTTTCATTGTAGGGTCAACTTTGATTCCTTCATTGTTAACAATTTTCCCCAATAAAGAAACTTGTTGTAACTAGAATTCACATTTATTGAACTTTCCAAAAATCCTCTCCTTTGGTAAAGTTTACAAAATAACCCTTGATGATCCTCATGCTCCTCACGAATTTTGGAATATATCATAATATCATCAATAAAAACAACCAAAAAGTTATCAAGGTAGTCCTTAAAGAATCTATTCATCAAATCCATAAAAATAGAAGGTGCATTAGTCAGTCCAAAGACATAACAAAAAACTCATAATGGCCATATCTTGATCGGAAGGCAATTTTTTGGAATATCATTTTTCTTCACCTTCAATTGATGATAACCAGATCAAATATCAATCTTATAAAAGAATTGATCCCCACGAAGTTGGTCAAATAAGTCATCAATTCTTGGAATAGGGTATTAGTTCTTTACTGTGATCCCGTTCAGTTCTCTATAATCAATGCATAGCCGCATTGATCCATCATTCTTCTTCACAAAGAGACCAGGTGCTCCCCAAGGAGACACACCCAGTCAGATAATCCCCTTCTCCAAAAGATCTTGGATTTGTTTCATTAATTCCTCTATCTCCACAATTTCCATCTTATATGGGGTCTTTGATATTGGATGAGATCTAGGTACGTATTCAATAGAGAACTCTACCTCTCTTTCTGGTGGAGGTCCAGGAAACACCTCAGGAAATACGTCAACATATTCTAGTAATATGGGGACATTTCCTATCCTCAAAATCTCATTTCCTTCTTCTTCTCCACCAATCAATTCTATAAAGAATGATATAGAAGGTTCTTATAGAAAAAAATCAGGTTGAGATATCTCTCCTTAGAAGATAACTGTATGTTTTCTATTCAATACTACTGAGATTTCCTTACTTCTATATTTGATCTTAGCATTATACTTTGAGAGCCAGTCCATCCCAAGTATAATGTTGAATTCCAACATGGGAATGACTACTAAATTTGTGATAAGATTGTGATCAATAAATTTAATACTATAGTTTCTAAACACTAACGATGCTTGGATAATCCCACCAGGAGTCTTGACTAATAACTCTACTTTTAGGAAGTCTGGGGTTGATTATAAATTCTTTGAAAACATGGAGGAAATAAAGGAATGCATAGAACCAGAATCAAACAAAGTACTTTCTAGCTTTTAGAGAACAACAACAGTACCTGCTACCACATCATTTGGAGCTTCAATATCATCTTTCGTGATAGAAAAAGCACAACCTTTCTCTCATGACCTTTGCTAAGGCTGATGGAGGTTCTCCTCTACTACCCTTGGATTTGGATAGTGATTGGAAAAGTTCCCAAGTTGTCCACACTTAAAGCACTGGACATCAGGTAGGGTCTGCACCATCTTCCCCTTTTCATTAGTGTTTGGAAGTTGAGTTTTCACCTCACTACGAAAATTCCTCACAATATGTCTATCTCTTCCAAACTTGTATCATTTCCCACTCTTGAGAAGGCAGTTCCCTGAATGCTTATTCCCACATTTATTACACGTGGGTCATTTCAGTTTCTTGCCTCCTCTTCCCTGATCAAAGGTCCTACCTAAGCAGGGGCCCATCGATCTCTTTTTGTTGTTTGATTTAGGAGACCAATGCGTCTCATTGAACTATAGTTTGAATTTCATTGCACTCTGTACGATCTCCTCATAGCTTTCATAGTCTTGGTTGGCTAGATTCTTCCACATATGAGGTCTCAGTCCACCAAAGAATCTATCAACCTTACCATTAGGATCCATGAAAAATCTTTAGGTATAATGGTAAAGTCTTGTAAAGTTCATCTCATAGTTTCTCACAGATTCATTTTCATTATGCTTCATCTTGAGAAACTTCTTCTCCATTATTGTTATCATAGAACGAGGGAAATACTTACTGAAGAAGATCCCTATGAACTCTTCCCACTCCATAGATTCAACCTCCACTCTTTGCCTCATGTTTTTAATCAGTTCCCACCACTGATCAACTTCTAACTCTAAGCGATAGATATCTAGGGCGAAAATCTCTTTCTCTGAACAATAGAGCACAGAAAATATCTTCTTTATAGAGCTGATCCATTGTTCAACAATCAATGGGTTGGTCAATCCATTGAATGTTTGTGGTCTTTGACACATAAAGGAATCAACAAAATGTTGTTACCTTCATGGTGAGATTGGTCTCTCATCTTGATTCAAGTTATTTCCCATAACTTGAGTCTGTTGGTTCATCATTTGCATGAATGTTTCCATTCTGGCTTCCATCAGAGGGTCGTCAGTGCATGGTCCATTGTGATCACCATTTTCATTATTCCTCATATTTCTCTCCATTTTCTAAAGGAATAAAACCTTAGTGAGAAACTTATTTCATTTACGAATCTTTTAACTATAATGGATTTTATTTCTTAAAACTTCATGCTTAAATAATTACATTTTTCTATAATTCCTTCATAATGATTCATAAAAAGATTCTGATTAACCAAACATATCCCCCAGGAGTGTCATAACAAAGAGTGAAGAAATGATATTTGTCATGTACTAGGATACCTTGGGTTAAACCTGAAACTCATTTTCAGAGTTTTCACTCCTAGGTACCTCTGTGCCAGAGCCACCTCTACCTGCTTGAATCTAGACAGAGATGTATTTGCTTCATAAACCACTTACTCAATACTCACCAAAATACCAGTATGTTTTCCTATATTTAAACTTTTTTATAAGATTATTAATAAAGTTTTAATAGCCTAATTTACACAAATAACTAAACTATCCTTTGATACCAACTATAGCAACCTGCCTTTTATTACATAACTTTTAATTACATTTTACAAATAGAGGATCTTTAAAGTCTAGTGTCTTGGAAATTAGGAACATAATACATGAAAACCACATAAAACATTCTTCTAAACCACTCATAAGGCTTCATCACAGGATTATACTATGTACAATTATTTCATCTCATATCCTGGAGACACACATCAAAGGAAAGGGTGAGAAGAAATCTCTCTAAGGAAAACAAGTGAAACAGTTGACATGTGATGTTGAGCAATATTAATAAGAACATGATAAAAGTCATAAAGGCATGAAAAATGGAAGAATGAGAATATCATAATAAAAATAACTTTAATCATAACTTGAATATGTGGCTACAAAATTTCATTTAGACATTCATGAACATATCACCAAGTTTTATCCCTGAGGTGATAAAAAAATTACCAAGGTTATTCACCAAGTTATCGTGAAACTTGTCATCTCTAGAGATTAATTTCTTTAACCAATGAATTGGAGGGTTATCATGGAAAAACCTTAATATATATTTATTTATATGGGATCCACATAGATAATAATAAAACATTTCATAAATAACCCATAGAGAATAAAATAAATGGGTTTCATTTCAAAACCATGACATTTTAAAAGTTCTTTAAAACTTGATAGTTATGTAATTTATAACCCATGGAAAGGGAGTGAGGGTTATATGTATGTCAGTGCCAGAAATATATATTTTTTTGTATATTTATGAACACCCATAGAAATGAAATATGTCTGGGTATTCACATAAATAAAAAAGAGAATTTATTGATAGAAAGAGAGAGGAATTTTGAGATGAAATTTCTGCAGCATAACGACTATATAACATGGTTTTAGAAAACATTTAAAAGAGAGGGGACAAGAGTCACACAATAATAAATAATTCATTATATAGTAGGGGTAAATAATAAAAATAAATATGATCTTTTTATGGATATTTGAAGTAAATTCCATATGAAAATGAAACTCGAAGGAAAATAGGAGATGCGATTTCTTTTATGAAAATTCGCCAGCCTAACGGCGTCACATAAAAATTCAGAAAATTCAATTGATGGTAGTGAATAGGGTCTATCATAATTTGGATATGAGATATACAGTAGTAAATATGTATAATAACAATCCCTGACATAATAAAATGGAACTATAAGACATAACATAAAGGAAGTTATGAATTAAAAGAGGAGGGTGAAAGGTTCCCTTACCTTGAAGAGTAACTTCAAAAGCATGAAGTTCAGGACCTTGGGAGGCCTGAGGTCACCTTGTAAGGACTCCTTGGGAGGTAAGGAGACAATAAAATTTTTTGAGGAGGATTTTGGAATGAAAATAAGGAGGTAATGGCTTGGTATTTATAGGAAAATTGAGGGAATAAATTATTAATTTCCAAGGGACACCACATTGGTGGTATTTGAAAAACAATGGGCTTTCCCATGTTATTTTACCATGTTATTGGCCACTTGGAACACCTCATAGCATATATAACTATTAATAAGTCTAACATAAAGCTTAAATCATTATTACATCATTAATTATGTCATTAAACTCCCGAAACTCAAAACTGTATTTTTACTATTCACCTGAAATTCAACTATTTCAGAAAAATACCAAAAAATTAATCTAACCTAATATCAATGATCTGAATTCAGGAATGATATCCATTTTATGAACATAATTTTCTAAATATTATTTATTTTATTTTTAAATAAAATCTTTATTTATTCCAAAAATACAACTTTAAAACTATAACTCATTTTGTAACACCTTAAGAAAGTAATCAAGGTCCCATAAAATTATTGTATAACCATAAGACACTAAAGTAAAAATTTATGGTTATATTTTATGAAAATAAATTTCCATTTTAAATTATTAAATTAATTATAAAATTTTAAATAAAATATTTATGACATACAAAAATACCAAAACTTAAACTATGATAGTTTTTTCACTTTTATGATGTCTAAAATGTATTTATACATTCATTAGTGAAGTTTCTATTTTTTGGTCAATTTATTATTCATTAATATTTATTACTATTCTTACGGGTATGTTACTATTCATACTTTACTATTCACTAAAAATTAAGTTGATCTTATTAGACTCTAAATTTCATACTGAACCCAACTGTAGAAGACCATTTTTTGAAAATCAATTCACATTTTTAATTATTTAAAGAATACAAAAATATTTTAAAATACACCATTTTTCCAAAATTCATCAATAATATGGATCTTCTATAAAGTCATCCTATATTTATTCAGACATTTTAAATTCACAAATTTTTCCATAATAAGAAGTAAAAATTTTATTTATACAAAATGATTACAGAAAGTAAATAAGGCTTCGTTACATAGCCCCTTATAACACCTGCATAGGACCTAAGTGTAAGGTATGCTATGGTGATAAAATCTTGGGGTGGCTCGGATAACATTTCCCGAGTGGTGATTTCTATCAGCTTGAACTTCTCCCTTAGGCCATTCTGTTCAAGCTTCATATGTTGAAGTTTGGCTTGGGCTTGGTCCAGAGGAAAGCACATTGATGCTACCTCCTTCCCAAGCTCTGACAGATGGGCTTCATATGGGCTGAGTCTACTGGATGAGGCCATTCAATCTTTTTTCTGTATTAATTAACCATGATAACTGTATTTATAAAAACACAACGTTAATATTATAGTTTCTAACGGTAATATTGACCAACGGTCATATAACAGTCGAAACCCAATGGTCTCATTTTAATTATACACACTTCAATAATTAAAGGATATAGTTTTGTTGAGTATAAAATAAAAAAACACAAAAATATAGGAAACAAATATAATTAAAAATTTCAGGTCATTACAATAAAATAACAATTCTCTAAGCTCGTGATAGTCAAATTCCACAATCTCTTCCTCTTACTCCCTTGAAGGAATTTTGATGGTGGTAATAACCCTCATTAAATCTTATCTTGGTATACACTCCTTGAAATATCTGGGAGAGTAATAGTGAATACCCCAATTAACTTAGTAACTACTTGATCATGTATTATTTTTTCTTGGAAATCAATAACATACAATACCCCAACCAGATGTAATGACAATCATGGAGTATATCACCACTAATCCTGGTCTTATTCCATCATGTATACACAAGAAACTAGTAAAGGGAGATAATGATCAATGACCAAGGAAATAACAATAATAGAAACTCGAACCAAATATGATCATAATTGATGATAAAAACATCTACTATAAAATTGAATCCAAATTAACAAATATGTAAATGTCTTTATTAAATGACTTGATATTTCTCAATTATTATAGAAAGAAAACCTCCCCTTCCCAAAACACTCAATAATTACCACTCCATTCGTGGGGTTATGAAGAAGAAATGGTAATTTAGAGATGTTAAAAATAGATATGAAAATCAAATGAACACTCCTAAATGTGAATCTTATAGTATATCCATCCTCTTCTTCCTAAAAACATTGAATTGAGGTAGAGACACATATTTATTGGATTGAGGGGTGTAAAATTTTACCTCTAGTTTCTATCCACCAAATTTTTTACCATATTTGGAATAGAAAATTACCAATTATATGAATACATCCTTATTAAATGGTGTTACCCTAAATCTTGATCAATAATCATCAACATCTCAACATATTTTTCAATGTGTAGATAATTTTTTAGTTGAATTAATAAATCTAACTTTTATTATCCGAACAGAATCTCCATCCTCTTCCTATTTCATGTGTGTGTAATCTAGATTAATGATTTAATTTCTACAAGAAATTTTATTTGGACATGATACATCTAGTACGCACCCTTATACAACTATAATAACATCATTTATATCCTTATATCTCGAGATATGCCTCATTTTTTTGGACAGGTCGAATATTTTATCCCAAAACATTTCCCACATTGAATGAATTATTCAACCACTTTAGAATTCTAATATGAACTTGTTCCACTTTAATGAACTGAATACCATAGACAATGGAATCCTAATAAAATAATTCCTTAATTTTGATCAATCATCAAAAATTTATTTCTGAAATATTAATGAGATTAAAAAATTCTAAAATTCCCAAATTAATGCATTTTAATAATTTAGCTCAAAATTAACCAAAAAAAAAAACTAAAAAAAATATTTCAAATTTAAAAATAGTGGGATAAAATCATTAAAATAAAAAATAAAAATAATGTAAATATCATCAATATTAATTCCCCCAGGCATGGAACTTAGACTCCTGGACAAGTAATAATCACACTAAAATCATAGAAATTCTAAAACACATAACTATGAGATCCACCAATTTATCACTAAGAAACAAAATATATCATGTCTCCTTAAAAAAACTATTTAAAGTTCACTATTAATATCAATAAATTAATTTACACTTCATTTATCCTCCCATTCACACAATACACATACATCACATGAATTTTCCCTCATCGGAAAAGTGTAGATTTTCAACAAGGATTTTCTCATCCAAAAACCTGAAAGAATCACTATAGTTTTGAAAATTTTATAATTATCCACCTTATTTTAGTAAAGTATATGTGTTCATTATGAGTAATATTCAATGAATATTCAGTATCTTAGGGCTGGTCGGTTTAAGATGTCAAAAATTCTAAGATAGAAAAATTAGGGATTGGATCTTTTTGAAGAAATATTGAATGATTATATTTTTCACTAAATAATGGTCTCATCCTCACTCTCCTCATAAGAAAATATTATTACAATATTTTGACAATTATGTATATAGGCCACACCATAAAAACATCCATATCAAAAAAATATCCACTCAAATACCTCAAATAAAATTGAATTGTTGATTAATATGTTGAAATTATGAAAATCATTATTTTTAAAGTTAGTGATGGTGATTTAAATTTCATGTATTTTCTATGACTTCCAATCCTTTCTCTTGAATTAAAATAATTTTTTTTAATAACAAAATAATTCAAATTTAATTTTTTAGAAGCTAAAACACAATATTTTTTTCCGTAATTTTACTCTATAAAATCTTAAAAAATGAACAAGTTATTTCATAATAATTTTTTCAGTTGTAAAATAAATTTTCATCCCCATATTTATTCTCCACTATATAATAAATTTTTTTATCATTTCACAATATAGCTTCCCCCACACATCATCTAGATAATTCAATTTTTTTACTTCTAAAGTTGGTTGGATGTGGAAAATTTTCTTGTAATGTGGTTGATGGAAAAAACGGATACATGGATTGAATGTATAAGGAAGGATAGAATAAAAAGTATTCTCTTAAAAATAGTTGATTTCAAATCAAATAAATGTCTCAATCATTTAAATCATAAGTATCTCAACCCCTTAGTTTTTCATATAAAGATACTAAATTTTTGTTAAAGAAAGCATGGTTTGGTTCTCTCAAAAAGTGATTTGAATGTGAAAAATATGTCAAAAAGGATCAAAAGCCTCACTGAATGGTGATTTTAATAGTTGATATAGTGATATGTGACATGATATTCAAAACATAAATGTATTTTCATGAAATTCGTAATGTTTTTGACTTTAAGAAAGGCCATTTTTAGTATTTATTTATGCTTGGATTTATGGGATAAATTGGTTCAATCATTTAAATGGGTTTGAAAATGGTGTAGATAATCATTTTATCTCACAAGTTTCAAAAACACACTAAAATTGAAAAAAAATGAAAAAAAACATTTTTTTGTAAAATATATATTTTTAAATCCTAAACTATAGTGGTTACCTCCCCTGGACATAAATAACGATGTTTACTCAATGAATTCAAGTAGATTAAACATGTAAATAGATTTTTAATTGAATAAAACAGGAAAATAAGTGTTATGAAGAGGTATAGGTTGATGTATTTTAGTGAAATACAGGTTGTAGGAGTGTGGAATCCTCTATTGGATCTGATGGAATGTTCACATGGAATTTCTTTAGCTTGTATCCATTAATAGTTAATGCTTTGTTCTCTTCTTACTTCATAATATGCATAGTACTAAAAGAAAATACATGATTAAATATAAATGAACCTTACAATCTAGAACTATGTATACCTAGAATCATCATCATTATTGAGTTGAATAAAAAAATCTCCATGATAGAATACTTTTAGTTCAATCAGTTTTTCACGAGCCACCCATGTTCTATATTTATAAATCTTGTAATTCTCCAAATATTCTCTTCTAATTTTATCCTTAACTTACAGTTATTTTATAGCTTTGTAGAGGTCAAAATCTTTCTCTTTCATATCCCAACATGCCTTGTTCTTTAATTTCATTGGAAGGTGAATGTTTTTTTTATAAATCGATCAATATAGTCTCATTCCTATCAAGATTTTATAGGATGTCCTATAAGTCCATATGATGTATTCTAATAATTAGATCCAATAATTACTATTGGGTTGATCTGTATTTTCTAGAATTTTTGTAGCTTTCATATTAGACAATATATCAAGGACAATGTTTTGTGGATGACAGGGTGTTGATGTTTTATAATGAACCCTGGACGTTCTCACCAATTTCATCATTCTTCTATAAAAAAACGAGCCTCTTGATCATTGATGATGGCTCTAGGTACTCATGAACCTAAATAATATTTTATCCCTAAAAAAATCATAGATGATATGAAAATCATTAGTTTTGATTGCTTTGGATTCCACTGATTTTAAAATAGAATCTTCTACAAGAAAGATATAATAATTTTTATTAGATTAGTAAAGTTACAATAAAATCTATTCCCTGGAATTCAAGAATCTCAAAAAAAAAAAATAAGTGGATTTTGTTGAATCTTTTCTTGTATATTTGAAATATTCCCAAAAAACTGACATTTTTCTCATATTTTTCAAAATTCATGTGCATATTTAAAATGTGTAGTCCAATAAATTCAAAATTATAATACCTTCCTTGTTATCTTTTGAGGTCTAAAGTGTCTTCTATAAGTTAAAGAGTTACAAAAATCAAAAATAGAATCAATTTTTATACTGAATGGAATAGATGTTTGAATTGTATAAAATATATTAAATAACACACCTACAGAACAATCCTAAGAAATTAAAATAAATCTTGAACGGTAGCCTGAATCAGAAATCTAAGGGCACCATTGATTTTAGAACATGGATTCTACCCAAGGTGTGACATAATCATTGCTGGCACATAGTGTTTTTGAAAAAGTTTTTGTGAGATTGGAATTATTAAATTAAAATAATTAAATGATTTATTATATATTGTTTGATGCAATAAAATTATTCATCTTTGAACATATAGATATGGAGTTTTCCTTAGGGGTTTCCACTAAACCTTAATGTCCTATAAGCTATTGGAGGAGAGTATTCATGGTGAACGATGAAGGATCGTGTCCAGATTATGGATCGTTGCTCCAAATAACATCATGGATCTCCTTAATGATGGATGTTTCAAACAATTCTTCATTAACTATTTATCCAAACTCCATGTAGGATGTATGCCTTTGTGATTTTCACCATTTTCTTTAAAACCAAATAAACTTGGATCATTTCCACGAACTTAATTAATACATGAATCACCAGAATATTTAATTTGATGGAATTAATTTTGTTCATTTTGTTTTATTCCCCTTTGGTTTTATTTTTCTCAGAAAGTTAATCGAGGCTGATTGAACAAAGGTTGAGGTTTCTTCCTCACATTTTTTGGGTTTTGGATTTTTATCTTTTTCTTCGCACATTCATCAAGTGTGTTTATGTTGGATCATTGAACAATGAATACCTAGTATTCTAAAATTTCGTAACTATTATTTGGAATAATATATCAATACCATGGGTGTAGTTCATGATCAATGGTGTGATTGAAGAGCGATGACAGTAGTGTATGATCAGAGGTGGATCAGACAAATTTTTGTTTTCTGTTCTTCCAGGTTTCAACGTGCAGTGACATGTTGGCTCGATGGACAGTTTTCTAAGATGTCCTAAATGGGGATTCCTATCATTGATGATGGTGGGGCTTGCCTAACCCCCAATCTACAAGTTCCGGCAAGGGAGGAAGCTTTGTCAATGTGCATAATTATGTGAAGAAATATAATGATGGATCTAGAAAAACTCAATCAACATGGTGTGTATTTCATGATTACACACCCAAGGGGATCCCTTGGATATGGTGCTAGTGTTTCAGCTAATGTTAAATTTCACACACCATGTGACATGGTCACACATTGTATGACCCCTCTATAATGTATCAATGTGTACTAAAGAAATTTCATGAACACAACACCGAGTACAGGGGAATGTACACGACATGTTCCTAGACTTATACACATCCAGGTCTACATGAGATGGTATATGTGAATGGCCAGAGATACACAGACACAACCACAAAACATGGGAAGGTGTTGGGATACCTATAGTAACTATTTATTTATCTCACATGTAATGTATATCAAGGTTTACATGTCATGTGAGGAATTACCACATGTTAATTACTGGGGATAACTAGACATGCCATCTACCCCCTTCAAGGGTGTTTGTATCCCATTGTTTCTTTAGTTTGGACCAATCTTGGTTGATTTTGTTCCATTGGTACACTCCCTCAATGGAACAGTGTCACATTACATCAACATCATAAGATTATGATCCCCTCTAGATGATGATTCTTAGATAGGGTGCATGGTGTCCCTCCATGAGAATTGATCATGCTCTTATATCATCTATTTACCCTTGGTGGAGTTTTCAAAATTGTTGTGACCTCCTTGAATAAGGAATCGATCCTCCATCTAGTTTCTTGTATCAGTTGGGTTTGTGGATTTTTTTTCATACGATCCCCCACATAGAGGGTTGATAGAGATTGGTTTTGTGGTGTCCCCTAGAGTTTCTTGGAATGGCCTCTTATCTGAGTATCATGGTCTTCCATGACCAGTGTACTTTTATGGATGGATCCCAATGATCTAGACCACTTTGATGAGATTCATTAATGTTATCATGTCTCATGGAGTGGATTCTATTAGAATGATCATTGCTTCAAGCATAGTTATGTGGTTGGAATTTGGTTGTGACCTCCTAGTGATGTGGTGTCCTTACATAGTATGTCTTGGTATTTTCTATTATAAATTTATTTTTCTATCTTTTATTAATATCACTGCACTTCATAATTCATGTTTAGTGTTTTGAGGTTTTCTACTGGATATTTTTATACTCACCCATGCATAGGATATTCCCACATGTGTTGTGTCTTATGCAGATGATGCCCCTTTTTATGGTGTCCTAGGAGTACATGGAACAGGTGTAGAATAACATTAGAATAAAAGACTGAGGTATTTTTTAGGATCCTTCATTTGATCTTAGTCCTAACCCTTATATCAGGTTGGAATCTTTACAGTTTTTGATTGGGCCTATATTTCTCCCCTTTTCCAATATCATAAATTTATTTTCATACTTTGGTTATAGGGTTATATATGTATGCAAGTATTATTTTCAGTTGTTTTACATTTTAGCAGTGTATAGGATTGCAGATGTGTGTGTCTGTGTACAAGTACATTAGGTGAATGCCTACCAGTTCTAGGATATGGCTACTTTAGACTGGTTTCTATCCCCTGGAATATTTGACGTGGGCTTGTGGTAGTCATGGGTCAGACCCTAGTTGTTTGGGTCATGATATTCTTGTATTAGAGGTTCCAGTTCTACCTTAGGACTAGACTCGGTGAGATTATTTTGGGAAACAATGTTTAGTGTTTCGAGTTTGAATTTTATGGTAGGGAAACTTGTGTTAGTGTCGATACCAAGATATCCATACACTAGTTCATTGATCAACTTCCTTTCAACTCAGTACATTTTAACATTGGTTGAAATGAAAACTTCTATACATGCATCATATAGGAATGGGTTGTGTCTTCCATTTCCTTCATGATTCATCTCCCCAAATATACTAGTAGGACCATGGTAAAACTTATTTTATTTCAAGTTTACTAATCCCAGATATCCATCCCTGATTCTATTATGCAATCATGAGGATGATATGACTCCTATTGTGGGTTCTTTATAGGGTCCTATACTAGAGATAGAACCTCCAGGTGGTTTATTAGATATAACACCACTCGTTGAGTAGCAGCTAGCACTGGATTTTCTAGCTGAGGATACTATTAGGTTGAGTGTGTTACATGAGTTTCATAGGTAGTGAACTTAATGTTTTTGGGTGAACCAGACCCTCAGGTGGCTAAGGATTGGATATAGTTTTTTCACTTATGTTTTCTGCCTTGTTAGGATGCCTACTGATCATATGGTGATCCTCACGGTGAGTCCTTTTTAGGGATCTATTGGGAAATGATGGAGCTTAGGGACTTAGCCACATGAAAATAAAGTTCTACCAGTGTCATACTTTGAGAATATATTTAAAGATGAGATATACCCTGTAAAATTTTGATCAGAGCACATATAGAATCTTTTTCATGTATAGTGAGGCAGCTTGACCATGGGAGAGTACTCAGTGAGGGTTTCAAATCTCTCATATTACTCCAGGGATATGGTTTGGGATCTGTTCTTCATAAAATGAACCATTAATTTGGGATTATTCTAGGACATTAGGGCTTCAATGGTATCACTTTTCATTATCACCTATGTTGAGGTGCTTGAGTGATACTTGGTGGTGGAGGGATTCTTGGAAGAGAAGACACCGATAGTGGGTGCTGATAGCGGGTATCCAATAGATGATACCTTGGAAACAGTTATCCAACAATGGTCACAAGGATCCATGTGTTTTAGATTCCTTAAGGGATGATCTTATGACATAGGTTCAGCAGTGTGGTGCACCTATGATGGATTTAATCAGCCGAGAGAGAGGTGGTGTTTCTCTGATAATGGCCAGGGACATCTGGATTGGTATTTTATGACCTATCATAAAGATGGTTGAGATATGGTCAAGGGAACACCAAAGTATAGAAAAAGGTATAAGCATGGTGGTCTACAAGGTGGATGATTTTGAAGAGGGGTCGACAAAGCCACGTGAGGTGGTTGGTTGTTTGTCATATTACCACCACAACCTCCATGTGGTCCAAACTAGGCTCATGCAGCAACTGGTTAGGCACGAGGCCAATTGTAGACTATGGAGGCCTATGAACCTAAGTATCTAGCTATTATACAAGTTATGGTCTATTTTTTTTCTTATTTAGATGTAGTATTGATAGGAACATGTCCAAGTCATTCCTTCATTTCCACTTCTCCAGTTCGTGACTTAGAGATTCTGGTTTATCCATTGGCTCGACCATTGTGGTTGGATAATCCTATGTGAAGTTAATCAGAAATTATGTACTTATAATGATAGTGTGATCTGACTATTATAGGTGATAGTTTTTTACATTATATATTCATATAATTGATCAGGTCTTACAAATCCATCTTAGGTATGGACTTGCTATCCAAATTTCATACCCAGATTGTCTATTTTAGGAGGAGGATGTGGTGTGTTTGTAGTGATGGGACGCAGTTTTCTTTCTTTTTTGGTGAAAAGTAAATCATGGTAAAGTAAAACATGATAAGTAATAATATCATACAAATAAATACTCCATAGTTTTCTAGCATGACTCTTGGAGGATTGGATGCTATGAGCATTCAGTTTCTTGTGGTGGTGGTGGTAGAGTATGAGGATGTCTTTCCATAGGAGATACTCGACTTACCTCCACACTTTGAGAGAGATTAATGAATTGAATTGAATAATAGGATGGCCCTCATATTTGAACCAACATATTAGATGGATCCCATAGAGCTTCATGAGTTGAGGGTGCAGTTGGATGACTTGTAGGAGAAAGGCTTTGTAAGACCCAGTGTTTCCCACTAGGTAGTCCCAACATTGTTTTCCCAAAAGGAGGAAGAGATCTTGAGGTTATCTGTAGACTATTGTTTTTTTAACAAGGTTACCACAGAGAATAATTATCCACTCTTGATGATTAATGGCCTATTTGATCATTTGAGAGGAGTGTGATGATTCTTGAAGATTGACCTCATATCCGGCTATCGCCAACTATGAGTACGGGATGAGGATATAACTAAAATGACATTAAAATATATCAATGGTCACTATGAGAAATTTTTGATGTCTTTTGGTGTTACAAGAATCCCATCAGGGTCCATGGTACTAATGAATAGGAGCTTTCATCCTTTCTTAGACTAGTTTGTGGTGCTCTTTATCGATGATATCCAACTGTATTCAGCTTCCGAGGAGGAGCATGCGAGTAACATGAAGATGGGGATGGACACACTCTAAGAGAACCATATTTATGGTAATATATCAATGTTTCAATGTTGGATATGATAGTTCCACTTATTGTGACATGTAATCTCATAGGAAAGAGTAGTAGTGGACCCAGTGAAGGTTGAGGCATTAATTTTATGGGATCTAACCATGAGTCTTACAGAAGTGTAGAGTTTCCTTAAGTTGATAGGGCACTATAAAATGTTTTACTATATTTATTTAGATTGAATGCACCCATTATATCTTTGAACCAGAATTGGTAGCCTTTCATTATGATGGAAATGTGAAATCAGTACTTTTAGGAGCTGAGGTAGATATTGACGAGCACTCCCATCTTGAGATTTCTAGAGAAGGTTGTTGAGTATTTAGTGTTCTAAAATCCATCAGGGATCAGACATGGTTGTGTGATGATGTAGATACAGGTAGTAAATTCCTATATTTCACATCAGTTGAGAACACATGAGTCAAACAACATGACCCATTATCTTGAGTTAGTAGAAGTAGTCATTGCACTGAAGATGTGGCAGCACTACCTGATGGGAAAGCAGTTTATCATTTAATATGACTACCAGAGTCTCAAGTATATCTTCTCACAAAATGATCATATCTTGAGAATAACAAGATGGCTAGGGTTCCTCTAAATCTGTGACCTTGAGATATTCTATACTCATGGGAATGGGAATGTGGTGTAAGACTCTCTCAGTATGAGATCTTGTTCTCAGTTTTTGGATGAGGTGTCTGAGTAGTTAGCCTCATTATAGTTTTCCGAAGTGTAGGATGGTGCTTCCTATCTCTAGTCAATGGTTGTTACCCCACCTGAACCCCTGCTTCACCACCATTTTCGCCGCTCCTCCTTCTATTTCTACTCACAGACATCATTTTTTTCTACAGAACTGATTCTTCTCTCAATCAACCATCGAAATAATAGAATCACACTCCAATTAAACCACAACTCGTATCTAAAAAAATATTTTCTCTTGAGCAACCAAGCCACCTGGAGTCTTCTTCGGTTTTCTGGTTTGACACTCACGCTGCCGCTAGTCCGGAATATAACGGCGCTAATGGATCTGGGGTCGCCACGCCACCATGGGGGATTCGCTGCAACCGTAAGCCGTTGCGAGCAGGTGAGGTTGTCTGCCGCATGAGGAGGAGTCTGACCGGTCTCCCATTGACCTGTGTTGCTTTACCGCGCTGCTGCAGTTAGAAGATAAAGGTTCCGCCGACCCGCCGCATGATGCTGAGCCAAGGAAAAGCACACCGCCGCTGAAAAATATCTCCAGAGGAGGAATCGAGTATGGATTTCCATTGCGCCGTGATGGAAGGTGTAGCTGCATGTGATGAGGAGCTACCTGGGTCATGATTTTCCGGGGAAGTTGATGCCGCCACTATGGTGCTGCACCAGAGGAGATGGCAAGCCACTGCCTACTGAACCGGATCCGTCTCTAAGCTGTTGTGAGCGAGGTGGATTCGAGCTTCTGTAACCGAGGATTCCTACTACAACAGACCTTCGGATGAGGAATTGAGACCCATTGCGTTGTGTTTCTGACGCTTTGAAGATGAAGTTGTGATGCTGGTGGTGTCCATCACCACGACTTGTAGGGGAAGAGGCTGGTGCCCTGTTTGGAGAAGAAAACCAACATCCCCCTAGGGTTGCGCCGAGATTAAGGGGGGAGAAGTTAAAAAAACTTTAAAAAAACTAATAAACTAAAATAAAGTTAAAATAATAAACATTAATAATTATAAATAAATAATTTACATAAGATATTTCATAAAACAGAATTATTAAACATAAATAATGTTTTTTAATTAATTGATAGTTATTTCTAAAATAAAATTAGAATAGATTATTAAAAAACTTATTAATTATAATTTAATAATACGTATTAATAATTATTTAATAATACATTTTGTTTATGAAATTAAATACAAATAATAAGTTATAAATTAAATTATAAATAAACTAAACTAGTTAATTTAGAATGTTACCAATGTTAATTTTCAAAGTAATAATAAACTTAATATTTTTAATTTACATTAATAATGTTAATTAATAACAAATAATAACTTGTAAACAATTTAACATCAAAATTAATAATTTATAAAACTTTTTATTTTTAATAATAAATATAATAACTCTTTTAATAACAAATTTGATCAACTTGTAATACGTAAATTATCATAATTTTATTTATAATTAAATAATAACTATTTAATAATAAATTTCATTTCATTATAATTAATTAAAATTTAATTGCTAGTTATTAGTAATAGTAATAAAATAATGTATTTAATAACATTATTTAAAAGTTTATTAATTCATTTAAAAGACTTTAATAAACTATTTTCTTAAATTATAATTCTTTATTTCCTTTGCATTTTAATTGTTTTGTTTGTTTCTCTTACGTAGGTTCATTCAATAGTCAAAAACACGTCTGAGTACTTCCAACTAACTCATCCAGAGTTAGTTACAATTGAAAATCTGGTGTGATGTGTCAGTCGCAAAGAAACACACGTGTGCGGTGCACTCATGAAGGACACATTAAGTCGGTGGAAACTGACCGGTGACGTGCAGCTTTTGACATCATGATACTTAAGCAGAGAAATCAGTAGATGGAGGGGGTGACATTCATGGGAGGGGGAATTCATTTGATACATTCGATTATTCACTCGAAAGCAGAGCAAGAACCTGAAGGTGACTCTCGAAGCTTTTCTCAGAGAACCTTTTCCTGGCGATTCAAGGGCCTGGAGCAGTAGCAATTCAAGCTAACAGAGGGATTTTTCTTCCTCTGCTTTCATTAAATTATTCTCCTTTCTAATTGGATGGTTTTAGTATATGTAATTGAGATATGCTTGGCTAAACATTCTAGTCCGGGGATAATTTGATGTTCCACTGGTTACTTTTAAATGTTCTTTTTTCACTTCATTATTAGATGTATTCAATACTCATCGGCGAGATCGATACTGAATTCATTCAATTTCATTGTACGCCAAAATTTAATTTCAGAATTTCACAATCAATTGGTGATATTGATTGTGAATACATTTTTCAAAAGATAATAAATTATTAAGACTTCAGGGCTTACGGTGAGTTTGTCCTGTTGTTACTTTTAAATTGTTTACAGTTGATTTATTTCTGGAGTGGCGAACTTTAGAATAGATTGACTAGTGTGACTTAACTCCTGGAAAGGGAGATAATTCATACTCTTATGGTGGTATTCTGTAATATCTTTTAAGTGAATTGAAATACCTCTAAAACTAGTAGAATGTATATTTTTCCCTGGGCGTTTACTCTGATAGTTCGTTTATCAACACTCTATATTTTAGTTGTTCATACTTTTCAATTAGTTTTCTGTTTCATTCTAGTGTAGATTGAAAACATATAAAAATTAGTGTTACTTCTCTTCATTAATAGACAAATCATAAAAAAAAGTACAAAAAAAGAGTATCCACTCCACTGCAGACAACAGTGGATTTTTTTATGTTTTTTTGAAGAATAGTTGTCAGAATTTCCTTCTATGTGGGTTCGACCCTACTTGCCAGATATACAGTAGTTAGTAGGAATATAAATTTTAAACTTTGACCAGCATCGACGATAGTTTATGTCAAGTTTTTGGTGCTGTTTCCGGGGAAGTAATGAGCCATTGATTCTAAAAAAACTAAAAAAATCACATAGAAAAAAATTAATTTTTTTTTTAAATTTAAAAAATGTAAAAACAAATCATCATCATTTTCTACTGAATTGCAACTATTTTATGTATTGATTGAGTTCATGTTTAGTTCAACTATTGTTCTACTTGAATTGCTAATATACCTTGTATGAGCACAAGATACTCTACTATTAGTCTAGATCCACTGAACATAGAAATAGACAAACATCTCACTACTCTAAGAAAGAAGAACAAAACAGAAATGGAAAACTTAAACAATAGAGTTCCTACACCTAAAAACTATCAAAACCATCCAGAACTCATAGAAGAAAATGAATGTCCTAGGATGAGGTAGTTCCAAGTTCCTCAAGTTTCAAGCAATCCATCATCCATCGGATTTAGTCCCAAGGCCCGAAAATATAAACTTAAATAATCACACATCTCACTGTTGCCTGCTTTTAATAGACTCCTCAATGAGGAATCTCTTGCCTTCATTAGAGACTTCTATAATACTGTGTAGCAATTACCTCTTCTAGGACTTCCAGAATATGAACTTAGAATGAGAGTCTTTCCCTTTTTCCTTAAAGGTAATGCTAAAAATTGGTTTTTGAGTCTAGATGAGAACATTTTTTAAAACTGGGATCAAGTGTACAAATCTTTTATTATGAAATTTTATCCCTAAAGACGTAAAGGAGAACATAGAATGAAGATAACTATTTTTTATCAAGAGGATGTAGAAGATTTTCATGATGCTTGGGATAGATTAAGGGATCTTCTTAGGCAGTGTCCCCATTATCAACTCTCATCTCACCTTCTCATGGATACTTTATATGAAGGGCTTTCCTCCTCTAGACAGAATCTAGTTGTTCATACTGCTGGGGGTAATTACAATGATAAGAAAGATGAAGAACTTAGACAAATTTTTAATAATCTTTCACTGGATTCACAACATAAAAATTCAAGAAGAAAAAGAGTCAGTAGAAATGTTATCCCAAACACAGGTTCAATGAATGAAAATCAAATTCAACTTGCTGAAATCACCAACCAACTTCAATATTTAATGAACCAAAACTCTAAACCAACTTTTAATCAACTGGGCTGTCAAAATACTAACCAATCTTTAATGGAAAAGTGTGTCCAGTGTGATATGTTTGGGCATACTAAAAACTTATGTCCTAATTTTTATATGCCAGCCCAACAACAAGAAAGCTTAAACATTGTTAACTATGGTCCTAGAATGCCTCTTAAAGAAGATCCATTTTCAAATAATTACAATCAAAGCTATCAGAACCACCCTAATCTATCCTGGAAAGATCAAGGCTTATTTAAACAGTCCACTGCCCCTAATTACTCTAATCAACCAAGACCAAATTTTCTAAATCAACAAAGGGTCGAGTCTTCAAATATACAAGGAAACAATGATAGTCATATTTTTTCTAATCTTTATATAACCTTGAATAAAATTAAATCTCCAGAGGAAAGATACATGACTCAGCTGACCAAACATCAAAATCAATATGAGTCTGATAAAATGAAAACTAATGTGAGAATGAAAAATATGGAAACACAAATTGGACAACTTGACTCAGCTGACCAAACATCAAAATCAATATGAGTCTGAAAAACGGCCTAGGTCAAAAAATTTTTTAAAAATACGCTACAAAGGCGGCATCTGCGATGCCGCCTTTGTATTAGCGCACAAAGGCGGCATCTGCGATGCCGCCTTTGCTCCCCCGCGCCGCCTTTGGCCCGGATCGATGACATGGCAAAGGCGGCCGGGAGGAGGCCGCCTTTCGGCTCAGGGTAAGGCGAAAGGCGGCATCGCCGAAGCCGCCTTTGGCCATACGCAGAGGCGAAAGGCGGCTTCCGCGATGCCGCCTTTGCCTGAACTCCCTATAAAAGGGCGGCCACCCCCCCCCCTCTCCTCACTTCTTCATTGCAACCTCTCTCTCCAATTTGCTCTCTCTCTCTCTAAATTTTTTTTTTTGCTGTGCGAGCTTTTACGAAGCTTCATTTAGAGGTATGTTTCTTTATTTAATTTAATGTTTTTATTTAATTAATTTAATTTTGTTTAGTTTTAAATCTTTCATTTGTTAAGCAGTTTAGGTAATTCTTAATATTTAGTTATTTAGTTTTTGTAATTAGTTATATATAGTTTTAAATAATTACTGTTAGGTAGTATAGATTAACTTAAGATTAACTTAAGATTAAGTATTTAGAAATTTTGGTAGCTTAAAGATTATGTGGTTATCTACGCAATTAAATTCCTGTCTGGATACAAACAAGTGGATGTGGCTCTGGCACAGATGTACATAGGGGTAAAACCCGAAAACACCGCTTCGAGCTAGACTCGAACGGGAACTGGTGCACGATAACGGGCCTTGCTGCATCCTGGTTTGACACTCCCGGGGAATATGCTTAAGATGATTCATATTTTCTTTATAAACTACTAAAATTTCTAAGAGAAGAAAAAACAAATCAGTATATTTATCAATGATAAATGATAAATATAATTTTATAGAATGAAATAAGGATATAAGAATTAACGAATTAAAGTTATTATTAGTTAATTATAAAATAATAGAATAAATAATGATTAGTTGTTATTAGTTAATTTTAGAATAATTAATAAATAACATAGGATTAAAACATGAATTAATATAATGATTAGCTAACGATACTAATGATCTGTATATTTATCAATGATAAATGATAAGTATAATGTTATAGAACCAAATAAGGACATAAGAATTAACAAATTAAAGTTATTATTAGTTAATTATAGAATAATAGAATAATTAACGATTAGTTATTATTAGTTAATTTTAGAATAATTAATAAATAACATAGGATTAAAACATGAATTCATATAATGATTAACTAACGATACTAATGAACATATAAAGTGAAATGAAGAAGAACAAACAAACTAAATAAAAAGGCGCTCTAAAATTACATTCTAATAAATATCATATGGTGAAACATCAGTAGCATAGTTTATGGTATAGAAAGGCGCAATAAAATTACATTATAATAAACATCATATCGTCGAACATAATTGTTAATATTTTGTTATACTATCATAATTTTGATGAAAGAACACATTTTTGACGTAGAGAGCCATGTATGCCTGTGTGTACTGTTATGGGGAGATTATTCAAACTGAGCAAGGAGCTTCTTACAGTACACAACCAATTACGGTGGTTAGTACAGTGGATTGTGTTACCATAAGTGACCTTCAAGAGAGAATTCATGTTTCCTTAAATTTGGGACCCGATCAAGAGATAATGTCTATGAGCTATAGACATTTGCAATTTCCAACAACAATGTGGCATATAGCTTGTCCATTGGTTGCTGATGCGCAGTGGGTCCAAGCAGTTAATTTATTTTCTCAACGGTTAGATGGTACCATGATGGAGTTATACGTTGTTGTTGCTACTGTACAACAACAACGTCCATTTGTACAAAGACGTAGAAATACAAGAGTTGTTGAAGACAGTCTACCTCATGACATTGAGCCTATTCCAAATGATGCAGCAGAAGAGGACAACCTAAATGATCTTCCGGATATACATGTCAATCCGACTTCTGATGAGGAGTTTCGTAATGATGGATCGGATGGCGACAACAGTGCTGATGAGGAGGGACCAACAAAAGATAGAGAGGAGGTTTTGAGAAATGCAGTTGTTGTACATCAACCTCGGTCAATAAATCATCCACCATTATTTTCATCTTGGTCAGAAGCAATGACACGTGTGCCTGAATTCGATAATACTGTTCTCACACCGGCAACTGAGTTCCCTGGAGTTGTACCAGATAGGTTTAGTGAGGTGGACAAAACCTTATATATTGGAAGGAATTTTCCCAGTAAAGATGCCTTAAAAAGCACGTTAAAGAGATTTCATATTGAGAGAAACTTCAACTATGTAGTTCACGAATCATGCCGTAGTAAATATGTTATACGGTGCGTGAAGTATGGGGATGATTGTAGATTTCGCTTAAGGGCTATTCCAGACATTACCTTTGGAGGTTGGAGAATCTCAAGGATTGAGGCGGCTCATAGTTGCGTTCAGCCAAGTCTCACACAAGATCATACTTCATTGGATGCAGAATTTGTGTCATCTATTGTTGTTGAGATGATTAGGACATGCCAAGATGTTCCAATATCCCTTGTGCAAGAGAGGATTCTACAGACATTCGGTTATAAGATTTCCTATAATAAGGCATGGATGGCGAAACAGAAGGCAATTGTGAAGGTATATGGTGATTGGGATGACTCATATCGAGTATTGCCGCAATTGCTAGCCATACTGAGGCATCATAACCAAGTTGTCTTCCATCTGGATACGAACGAACATGTGTCTCCTGATAATCGACTTGATCCATCTCGTGTTCAATTTCATCGGTTGTTCTGGGCATTCCTTCCTTGTATCTCTGCATTTCGTTTTTGCAAACAATTTATTCAGATTGATGGAACATTTCTGTATGGAAAATACAAGGGCGTATTGTTGATTGCGGCAACCCAAGATGGAAACCGTTCACCTCTTCCGCTTGCCTTTGCCATTGTAGAGAAAGAAAACTATGAATCATGGAGTTGGTTTCTGGCATGTATCAGCAACCATTTCACCAACATTCAGGGAGTTTGTTTGATATCTGATCGTCATCGAGCAATTAATGAGGCAATCAATGCAGATCCTGATACATGGAGATACCCAAATGCACATCATCGGTTCTGCATTAGACACATTGCTAGCAATGTACATAAAAAATTCCACAACGAACCGATGAAGAAGGCAATCACGAGGCTTGGTACGTATTTTATTCATTCTGTTTTACTGTTTCAATATAAATATAAAATCAATTTATGTGAAATATCATCTACGTGTTGTAGCATATGAGTCGGACCAACGACGATTTGAAGAACGTTTTGAACAAATTCGTCAGGCTAATCAAGAAGTTTATGATTATATGATGCGGATTCCAAAAGAGAAATGGACATTGGCATACGACGGGGGAAAGAGGTACGGACACATGACGACAAACATTGTGGAGTGCATCAATGGTATCTTCAAAGGACTTCGCAAGCTACCTATAACCGCATTAGTTCAGGAGACATTATATCGATGCGTGAAGTACTTTGTGGATAGACAAAAACTAGCATCAGACAGAATACATCAAGGGATAAGATATGGAATACACTTTCAACGAGAGATTGAAAAAAATATTGAAGAAGCTTCTGGTTATCACGTATGTCTATTTCGAAGAGAAGATTCCCGATTTGAAGTTCAAGAGCGTTCAGACCCCATCACAAATCACGTCGGTGAAAAAATGGTGGTATTACTGGAAACAAGGCAATGTCAATGTGGAAAATTTCAGGCCTTACGGTTTCCATGTACACACGTCATCGCAGCATGTGCCTCTGTGAACATCTCATGGGAAGCATATGTTGATCCAGTGTACCAGATGGATATCATTGCCAACTGTTATGCTGCACCATGGACACCTATTGGGGAGTATCGTTATTTCCCAATGCCTGAAGGCCAGCCGATAGTGATACCTGACATGAATCGGTTACGTCCTCGTGGGAGACCAAAGGCGAGTAGGATGCGTAATGAGATGGACTGGCCTCAAGAACAAGGGCAGAGTTTGCGATGCACAATATGTCATAAAGAAGGTCATAACCGGAAGCGATGCCCTAACGTTGTTGGGTCGACTTCACAGTCTCATTCATAATGATGTATTGTCTTCATTGTGACATTCTCATATTGTGAACTAAATGTTGTTATCTCTTTTTTAGAAAACTGTTCTATAAGAAATTTATAATATCATAATAATTAGCATAAGATATTGAATACATAAAATTTGATAAATTCTAAAAACATCATTACTAATTGACATGGTTTATCTTAATCCAATCCATAAGTAGTTAATCACAAAGCTCCCCCAAAATATGTGTAACCAAATTCAAGACTCAATATTTTAGATAACATAACTTATTTCATATTAATATTCATGCTTTCAAGAAATAACTTTGAATATGAAATAATAGAATTTATTTCAAAACTCCGAAAGCGGAACACTTAACCCATATTGAAATGTGTATGTCAGTTAACCCATTAACATGTTTCCCGGACGTTAATATTAAAAATTTTAACCCTAAACCCTCCAAACCCCAAACCCAAAGACACCTTACACATACCCTAATCTCAAAATTCCAAACCCTAAACCTTAAAAATTTTACCCTACCCGTGACATAAAAAATCAAAACCCCAAAACGAACAAAAAAATCATGAATCCTCGACCCAAAACACTATATCTGAAACCCAAATACCTGAACTCTAAAACAAAAAACCTAACCCATGAACCTAAAAACCAATTATTTATACCATAATCTCAAAATAATAAACCGTAAACCTTAAAACATAAACCCTAACCCTGAAATCATAAACCTAAACCCAAAAACCCTACCAAAAAAATCCTAAAAAACTAGACCCAAAACCCTATAACTGAAACTCAAATCTCTAAACCCTAAAACCTAAAATCTGAACCCCAAACCCAAAAAAATATTACCCATAACCTAATCTGAAAATTCTAAACCATAATCCTTAAATGATAAACCCTACAACTTGAATCATAAAGCGAAACCCCAAAACCGAAAAAAAAAATCCAAAATCCTGGACCCAAAACACTATATCTGAAACCGTAATACCTAAACTCCAAACCCTAAAATCTGACCCCTGAACCAAAAAACCTATTACCTATACCCTACTATCATAATAATAAACCCTAAAACTTGAAACCAAAACCCTAAACCTGAAATCATAAACTAAAACCCGAAAACCATACCAAAACAATCATAAAACCTATACCAAAACCCTATATCTGAAACCCTATCTCTAAACCCTAAATCCTAAAGGCTGAAACCCGAACCCAAAAAATTGTTCCCCAAAACCTAATATCGAAATTATAAACCCTAAACATTAAAACATAAACCCTACCCCTGAAATCATAAACCGAAACCCCAAAACTGAACAAAACAATACTAAATCCTCGACCCAAAACACTGTACCTGAATCCCTAATACCTGAACTTTAAAACCTAGAAGATGACCCATAAACCTAAAAACCTATTCCCTATACCCTTCTATCAAAATAATAAAACCTAAACATTAAAATATAAACCCTATCCCTGAAATCATAAACCAAAACCTGAAAACCAAACCATAAAAATTCTAAAACCTAGACCCAAAACCCTATATCTGAAACCCTAATCACTAAACCCTAAAACCTAAAAGTTGAAAACCGAACCCAAAAACATATTACCCATACCCTAATATAAAAAATCTAAAACCTAAACCTTAAAAGATAAACCCTACCCCTGAAATCCGAAACCAAAACCCCAATACTGAAGAAAAAAAATCCAAAATCATGGAGCCATAACACTATATATGAAACCCTAATACCTGAACTCTAAAACCCAAAAGCTGACCCCTGAACCTAAAAACCTATTCCTTATACCCTACTCTCAAAATAACAAACCCTAAAACATAAAACCTAAACCCAATCCCTGAAATTATAAACCTAAACACAAAAACCATAACAAAAAAATCCTAAAACCTAGACCCAAAACCCTATATCTGAAACCCTAATCTCTAAACCCTAATGCCTCAATTCCAAAACCCGAACCCAAAGACATCTTCCCCATAACCTAATCTCAAAATTATAAACACTAAACCTAAGAACATAAACCCTACCCCTGAAATCACAAATCGAAACCCCAAAACTGAACACAAAATCCTAAATCCTCGACCCAAAACACCATAGCTGAAACCCTAATACATGTACTCTAAGACCTAAAACCTGACCCCTTAAACCCAAAAACCATACCAAAACAATCCTAAAACCTAAACCCCAAACCCTATATCCGAAACCCTAATCTCTAAACCCTAAATCCTAAAGGCTGAACCCTGAACCCAAAAAAATATTCCCCAAAACCTAATATCAAAATTCTAAACCCTAAACCTTAAAACATAAACCCTACCCCTCAAATCATAAACCAAAACCCCAAAACCGAACAGAAAAAAACCTAAATCCTGGACCCAAAACACTCTATCTGAATCACTAATACCTGAACTTTAAAACCTAAAAGATGACCCCTAAACCTAAAAAACTATCCCCTATAACCTACTCTCAAAATAATAAAACCTAAACAACAAAACCTAAACCCTATCCCTGAAATCATAAACCAAAACCTGAAAACCATACAAAAAAAAATCCCAAAACCTAGACTGAAAACCTTAAATATGAAACCCTAATCACTAACCCTAAAACCTAAAAGATGAAACCTGAACCCAAAAACATATTCCGTATACCCTAATTTAAAAATTGTAAACCCTAAACCTTAAAACATAAACCCTACCCCTGAAATCATAAACCAAAACCCCAAAAACGAAGAAAAAAAATCCAAAATCCTCGACCCATAACACTATATCTGAAACCCCCATATTGAATACATACAATTAGATAAATTCTAAAAACATCATTACTAATTGACATGGTTTATCTTAATCCAATCCATAAGTAGTTAATCACAAAGCTCCCCCAAAATATGTGTAACCAAATTCAAGACTCAATATTTTAGATAACATAACTTATTTCATATTAATATTCATGCTTTCAAGAAATAACTTTGAATATGAAATAATAGAATTTATTTCAAAACTCCGAAAGCGGAACACTTAACCCATATTGAAATGTGTATGTCAGTTAACCCATTAATGTTATATTTACATTTTACACTTACGACTCATTTTCTTTGTTTATATGCAGATGGATGATACCATACTACTCACTCAGCAGCCTACCCATATTTCGCAGGCCGTGTTAGAGGGTCATCCAGATCGATTTGTGAAGGTGCGTCGAGCGCACCATTTTCATCACATGGAGCCTCCACATGCCATTAGACCTTACTTGCGCCGTGCTGGCTTCTATGGCCTTGCCGTATCAGATTTCACATTTGTAGATCATTACCTACTTGCTGCCCTCGTTGAGAGATGGAGACCAGAGACACACACATTCCACTTGCCTGAGGGGGAGATGACCATCACCCTCGAGGATGTCGCAGTTCTTCTCGGTCTTCCTATCCAGGGGAGACCCGTTATTGGACCCACTCGTGCAGCTTGGCCAGACCTTGCTCAACGCTTGTTAGGCGTTGATATTTTGTCCGACCGTAGGGCTACAGATGGATCGTCCATATCTATGCGTTGGTTGGAGTCGCAGATTCCACATTTACAGGATGATGATGATGAGCAGACCGTCATGCGTTACGCCCGTGCATATATCTTACGACTCATTGGTGGGACCATGTGTACTGATCACTCGGGGATGCACGTGCATATGATGTATCTACCCCTACTAGAGGACTTTGATCGGGCTGGGACGTACAGTTGGGGATCAGCCTGCTTGGCATACACGTACAGATCATTATGCAGACTATCCCATAGGGACCGTACAGGTCTTGGAGGATGCGTCATCCTTATTCAGATGTGGGCATGGGAGCGCATCCCATCATTCCGCCCTGACCTTGCTGGTCCACCGGTCGAGATGGAGGTGCTGCATGACGCTCCGCGTGGACGCTGGTATGATAAGTCATTTCTATTGGTTTTTTATTCTACTATGAGTTATTGACTATAATTTCTCATTATTTGTCATTATCGTTGTATTTTACAGGTGGTGTCAGCGACACAATTTCGACGTGGTTCCGAGACAGCATTTGGGCGTATATCGGCTACAGTTGGACTGTCTCTTACCTGATCAGGTATGTATATACAATCTATCACTGTCTAACATTTTTAATAATAACATCAATTTTGGTTTTTAGTTGGGTGTTTTTTTTGACAAAATCACTTGTCATTTCAGATTTCATGGCTTCCATACTGGAGTATTATGGACCAGTTGCCAGCATACTGCACTGTTGGTCTTGAGGATGCTATGGCTGTAGTGCCCCTCATTCACTTTCATATTATTGAGTGGCAGCAGCCTGACAGGGTCATGCGCCAATTTTTTCGTACTCAGCCGATTCCATTACCATCTAGACAGACAGACAAGCTTCATGGGATGAAGCTGACAGGGAGGCAGGATGATGACTGGTCCCAAGTACATGCGAGTTTTATCGACTGCTGGCACAGACGTGCAGAGTTACGTATTCAAGGTGTTCCTACAAATCGATTCTCTCTTTCAGAGCAGGTTGACTATGCGCCCTGGTATAGACTAAAATCTATACTGTATCTTACCCAAGCTGGCATAGAGATGCAGAGGATGGTAAGTTAATAAATTCCTATTACTTTGTTTATTGAATTATTTTCTAATTCCATTTGAATCTATTTACAGGGAAGTCACACAGAGCAGCTTGTTCGCATGAGCGATGAAGAGGAGGAGGGGGTCTTTAGCCGGGCAGCCGTCCATGCTACAGCGCTGGAGGCGAGGGCATCTTTTCATGCATTTTCCGAGAGCATCTTCACGCGTCTGGCTCGGAGACAGGAGGTTCCTGCCCCAGAGGAACATCCTCCAGCTGCTGCTGGTGCTGAGGAGCCACGACCACGGCGACGTAGACAGCGTCGTGCTGCACGTGAGGCATCGCCTGTTCCACAGGCAGAGGTCGGGCCTCTAGTAGTCCAGGATCAGCCTATTCAGGATGTGCCTCAGGTGGCATGGGATCCGTCTTTCCTGACAGGATATCCGCAGTTCTCTCCATCTTGGGTTCCAGATCCTTCCCAGCCTTGGATTCTAGAGCCGTCGTCGTCTTGGGGTATAGCTCCATCACAGGCTTCGTTCCCCTCTGCGATGGAGGCAGGTCCTTCTACCACCCTAGTGGGAGAAGGATCTGGATGGCAGTACGAGATGCAGTTGACAGCTCCTCCAACTGACACACAGATGGAGGATGCGACAGTCGACGTTTCAGTGCCCGAGGATCAGCCTTCTCCAGGTCATCAGACTCCACTGCGCACTCGACGCGGACGTCCTATTCGCAGACCACCATGTGGGACAGAATCTCCTCGCCACAGACATATGCATTGATTGTACATTATTGTTTACATGTTTTATGTGTACTGAAATCAAAATACTATTTTTACTTGTTGGTCAGAGTGGAATCTCAGGAGGGGGTAAATTAGGTTTTATTTATATATATTTATATAACCATACGAACATAATAATAAAACATTAATAATTACTAATTACCTAATTACAGATTATATAATTAATAATTCTATTACTAATTAACTATTTAATTAGTATATAATTAATATTTACAAAAAAATGTTAATGAAAAATAATTTATAAGCTTTCAAAACCGCCTACTTGAAACTTAAAAATGTTTCAAGTACGTGACTTTGAAAGACTGTAAAATATAAACTATAAAACGAATATAATTGAAACTTTAAACATTGATTAAACATATAATAAATAGTTGAAAACAAAAGAAATTTCTAAAAAAAAGTTGATGAAAAGAAATTTATAAGCTTTCAAAACCGCATACTTGAAACTTAAAATTTTTCAAGTACGTGACTTTGAAAGACCATAAAACATAAAATAGAAGACCAATATAAATGAAACTTAAAACATGGATTAAACATATAAAAAATAGTTTAAAACAAAAGCAATTTACAAAAAAATGTTAATGAAAAATAATTTATAAGCTTTCAAAACCGCCTACTTGAAACTTAAAAATGTTTCAAGTACGTGACTTTGAAAGACTGTAAAATATAAACTATAAAACGAATATAATTGAAACTTTAAACATTGATTAAACATATAATAAATAGTTGAAAACAAAAGAAATTTCTAAAAAAAAGTTGATGAAAAGAAATTTATAAGCTTTCAAAACCGCATACTTGAAACTTAAAATTTTTCAAGTACGTGACTTTGAAAGACCATAAAACATAAAATAGAAGACCAATATAAATGAAACTTAAAACATGGATTAAACATATAAAAAATAGTTTAAAACAAAAGCAATTTACAAAAAAATGTTAATGAAAAATAATTTATAAGCTTTCAAAACCGCCTACTTGAAACTTAAAAATGTTTCAAGTACGTGACTTTGAAAGATTGTAAAATATAAACTATAAAACGAATATAATTGAAACTTTAAACATTGATTAAACATATAATAAATAGTTGAAAACAAAAGAAATTTCTAAAAAAAAGTTGATGAAAAGAAATTTATAAGCTTTCAAAACCGCATACTTGAAACTTAAAATTTTTCAAGTACGTGACTTTGAAAGACCATAAAACATAAAATAGAAGACCAATATAAATGAAACTTAAAACATGGATTAAACATATAAAAAATAGTTTAAAACAAAAGCAATTTACAAAAAAATGTTAATGAAAAATAATTTATAAGCTTTCAAAACCGCCTACTTGAAACTTAAAAAATGTTTCAAGTATGTGACTTTGAAAGATTATAATTATATTACTAATTAACTAATTAATTATTATATAATTAATAGTTATATTAATAATTAACTAATTAATTATTATATAAGTAATAATTAATGAGTAATAATTAATAATTAATAATTTAATGAATAGTTATAATTAATATTTATATTACTAATTAACTAATTAATAATTACTAATTACTTATTAATAATTATTAATTACTAATTACTAATTATAATGAATAATTATAATAAATATTTATATTACTAATTAGCTAATTAATAATTAATAATTACTAATTAATTAGTTAGAATTATTAATTGTATTTCTAATTAACTAAATATTTATTATATATGTAATAATTATATTAATAATTAATTATTATATAATTAATGATAATATTACTAATTAACTAATTAATTATGACATATTTAATTATTAATAATTACTAATTAATAATTAAAAATTATAATGAATAAATGTAATTAAAAATTATAATGAATAAATGTAATTAAAAAATAAAAATATATATTTTTAAGAGAAAGGCGGCATCCGCGATGCCGCCTTTCACCCGCAGCGCAAAGGCGGCATCGCAGATGCCGCCTTGCCCCGAAATGCAAAGGCGGCATCCCGGATGCCGCCTTTGAGGTGCAGTTTTAAAATTTGTTTTGCCGGAACCGTTTTCTGGCAAATTTTTTTTTTTAAAAACGTAAACAAAAAAAAAACCCTCTCTAAGCTGTTGTGAGCGAGGTGGATTCGAGCTTCTGTAACCGAGGATTCCTACTACAACAGACCTTCGGATGAGGAATTGAGACCCATTGCGTTGTGTTTCTGACGCTTTGAAGATGAAGTTGTGATGCTGGTGGTGTCCATCACCACGACTTGTAGGGGAAGAGGTTGGTGCCCTGTTTGGAGAAGAAAACCAACATCCCCCTAGGGTTGCGCCGAGATTAAGGGGGGAGAAGTTAAAAAAACTTTAAAAAAACTAATAAACTAAAATAAAGTTAAAATAATAAACATTAATAATTATAAATAAATAATTTACATAAGATATTTCATAAAACAGAATTATTAAACATAAATAATGTTTTTTAATTAATTGATAGTTATTTCTAAAATAAAATTAGAATAGATTATTAAAAAACTTATTAATTATAATTTAATAATACGTATTAATAATTATTTAATAATACATTTTGTTTATGAAATTAAATACAAATAATAAGTTATAAATTAAATTATAAATAAACTAAACTAGTTAATTTAGAATGTTACCAATGTTAATTTTCAAAGTAATAATAAACTTAATATTTTTAATTTACATTAATAATGTTAATTAATAACAAATAATAACTTGTAAACAATTTAACATCAAAATTAATAATTTATAAAACTTTTTATTTTTAATAATAAATATAATAACTCTTTTAATAACAAATTTGATCAACTTGTAATACGTAAATTATCATAATTTTATTTATAATTAAATAATAACTATTTAATAATAAATTTCATTTCATTATAATTAATTAAAATTTAATTGCTAGTTATTAGTAATAGTAATAAAATAATGTATTTAATAACATTATTTAAAAGTTTATTAATTCATTTAAAAGACTTTAATAAACTATTTTAGTAAATTATAATTCTTTATTTCCTTTGCATTTTAATTGTTTTGTTTGTTTCTCTTACGTAGGTTCATTCAATAGTCAAAAACACGTCTGAGTACTTCCAACTAACTCATCCAGAGTTAGTTACAATTGAAAATCTGGTGTGATGTGTCAGTCGCGAAGAAACACACGTGTGCGGTGCACTCATGAAGGACACTTTAAGCCGGTGGAAACTGACCGATGACGTGCAGCTTTTGACATCATGATACTTAAGCAGAGAAATCAGTAGATGGAGGGGGTGACATTCATGGGAGGGGGAATTCATTTGATACATTCGATTATTCACTCGAAAGCAGAGCAAGAACCTGAAGGTGACTCTCGAAGCTTTTCTCGGAGAACCTTTTCCTGGCGATTCAAGGGCCTGGAGCAGTAGCAATTCAAGCTAACAGAGGGATTTTTCTTCCTCTGCTTTCATTAAATTATTCTCCTTTCTAATTGGATGGTTTTAGTATATGTAATTGAGATATGCTTGGCTAAACATTCTAGTCCGGGGATAATTTGATGTTCCACTGGTTACTTTTAAATGTTCTTTTTTCACTTCATTATTAGATGTATTCAATACTCATCGGCGAGATCGATACTGAATTCATTCAATTTCATTGTACGCCAAAATTTAATTTCAGAATTTCACAATCAATTGGTGATATTGATTGTGAATACATTTTTCAAAAGATAATAAATTATTAAGACTTCAGGGCTTACGGTGAGTTTGTCCTGTTGTTACTTTTAAATTGTTTACAGTTGATTTATTTCTGGAGTGGCGAACTTTAGAATAGATTGACTAGTGTGACTTAACTCCTGGAAAGGGAGATAATTCATACTCTTATGGTGGTATTCTGTAATATCTTTTAAGTGAATTGAAATACCTCTAAAACTAGTAGAATGTATATTTTTCCCTGGGCGTTTACTCTGATAGTTCGTTTATCAACACTCTATATTTTAGTTGTTCATACTTTTCAATTAGTTTTCTGTTTCATTCTAGTGTAGATTGAAAACATATAAAAATTAGTGTTACTTCTCTTCATTAATAGACAAATCATAAAAAAAAGTACAAAAAAAGAGTATCCACTCCACTGCAGACAACAGTGGATTTTTTTATGTTTTTTTGAAGAATAGTTGTCAGAATTTCCTTCTATGTGGGTTCGACCCTACTTGCCAGATATACAGTAGTTAGTAGGAATATAAATTTTAAACTTTGACCAGCATCGACGATAGTTTATGTCAAGTTTTTGGTGCTGTTTCCGGGGAAGTAATGAGCCATTGATTCTAAAAAAACTAAAAAAATCACATAGAAAAAAATTAATTTTTTTTTTAAATTTAAAAAATGTAAAAACAAATCATCATCATTTTCTACTGAATTGCAACTATTTTATGTATTGATTGAGTTCATGTTTAGTTCAACTATTGTTCTACTTGAATTGCTAATATACCTTGTATGAGCACAAGATACTCTACTATTAGTCTAGATCCACTGAACATAGAAATAGACAAACATCTCACTACTCTAAGAAAGAAGAACAAAACAGAAATGGAAAACTTAAACAATAGAGTTCCTACACCTAAAAACTATCAAAACCATCCAGAACTCATAGAAGAAAATGAATGTCCTAGGATGAGGTAGTTCCAAGTTCCTCAAGTTTCAAGCAATCCATCATCCATCGGATTTAGTCCCAAGGCCCGAAAATATAAACTTAAATAATCACACATCTCACTGTTGCCTGCTTTTAATAGACTCCTCAATGAGGAATCTCTTGCCTTCATTAGAGACTTCTATAATACTGTGTAGCAATTACCTCTTCTAGGACTTCCAGAATATGAACTTAGAATGAGAGTCTTTCCCTTTTTCCTTAAAGGTAATGCTAAAAATTGGTTTTTGAGTCTAGATGAGAACATTTTTTAAAACTGGGATCAAGTGTACAAATCTTTTATTATGAAATTTTATCCCTAAAGACGTAAAGGAGAACATAGAATGAAGATAACTATTTTTTATCAAGAGGATGTAGAAGATTTTCATGATGCTTGGGATAGATTAAGGGATCTTCTTAGGCAGTGTCCCCATTATCAACTCTCATCTCACCTTCTCATGGATACTTTATATGAAGGGCTTTCCTCCTCTAGACAGAATCTAGTTGTTCATACTGCTGGGGGTAATTACAATGATAAGAAAGATGAAGAACTTAGACAAATTTTTAATAATCTTTCACTGGATTCACAACATAAAAATTCAAGAAGAAAAAGAGTCAGTAGAAATGTTATCCCAAACACAGGTTCAATGAATGAAAATCAAATTCAACTTGCTGAAATCACCAACCAACTTCAATATTTAATGAACCAAAACTCTAAACCAACTTTTAATCAACTGGGCTGTCAAAATACTAACCAATCTTTAATGGAAAAGTGTGTCCAGTGTGATATGTTTGGGCATACTAAAAACTTATGTCCTAATTTTTATATGCCAGCCCAACAACAAGAAAGCTTAAACATTGTTAACTATGGTCCTAGAATGCCTCTTAAAGAAGATCCATTTTCAAATAATTACAATCAAAGCTATCAGAACCACCCTAATCTATCCTGGAAAGATCAAGGCTTATTTAAACAGTCCACTGCCCCTAATTACTCTAATCAACCAAGACCAAATTTTCTAAATCAACAAAGGGTCGAGTCTTCAAATATACAAGGAAACAATGATAGTCATATTTTTTCTAATCTTTATATAACCTTGAATAAAATTAAATCTCCAGAGGAAAGATACATGACTCAGCTGACCAAACATCAAAATCAATATGAGTCTGATAAAATGAAAACTAATGTGAGAATGAAAAATATGGAAACACAAATTGGACAACTTGCTAGGGATTTTTCATCTAGGGAAAAAGGTAGACTTCCTAGTACCATGTAACTTAATCCTATAGAGAATTCTATGGATGTGGTCACTAGAAGTGGGCATAATACTCAAGTTGTTACTAAAAAACTCACTGAAAATGCCCAAAATTAAAATCTGCTTCAATCTAAAAAAATATGCTTTGTTCACATGCTAGAAATTCACAGAAAAGTCATGAAAATGATCAGAATCTGAATTTATCATTTGAAACTCAAGCTGAAACTTCATCTAAAAATCAAAAGAATAAAGTTAAATAAAAAGTTGATGAAGAGGTGAGGGATATACCTACTGTTCTGAAATTTTTTTCCCCACCCATCCCTTTCCCTAAGAATCTGAAACCTCAAAGTAACACTAGGGATGAAGTTCTTCAGTTCCTTGGTCTCCTTTACAAACATCAAGTAAACATTCCATTCATTCAAGCTTTAATTCAAATCCCATATTATTTGAAATATCTTAATAAAATTGTTTCAAACAAAATGACCCTATAATAATTTTCTACTTACAGCTTCACTGAAGAGTGCAGTGTTGTTCTTTAAATGAAAATCCCACCTAAACTGAAAGAACCAGGTAGTTTTGTCATACATTGCACACAAGGAAATTTTGATCAACTCAACTATTTGTGTGATTTAGGTGGTAGCATTAATCTTCTCCTATACTAATTGTTTCAACAGTTGATGTTGGGTGGTCTTCAACCCACCACAGTCATACTACAGTTAGCAGATAGATCTTTCACTCATATTATGGGTAGGGTATATGATTTTCTAGTTGGGGTTGGGAAGCTATTTCTGCATACATAATTTTTAGTCTTAGACATGGAGTGTGATCAAGAGGTTCCCATCATCTTGGGTAGGCCCTTCTTGGCCACTAGTGGTGATGTTATTGATTTTTTTAAGGGGAAATTAATTTTTAAAATTAGAGAACAACAAAAATAGTTCAATGTGTTTAAAAATGTTAAAGGACCAAATTTTTCTGAAAACTGTTCAATGGTAGAGTCCTTAGAAGATGATAACTCAATTAGAAACTCTGAAGAATTTGAAAATCAATTCTCGGTTGAAGAAAATAATTTTGAAGATGAAAATCCTGCTGAATTTGTTTTAGAAATTAAAAGTTCTACTAAAACACCCAATCTGAAAAATTTTCCAGAACTGGACAACTGTCCAGTTTCTTATGTAGAAGGGTCCTCTGTTTATGAACTTAGGAGATTTTTGAGTGAATATGAGGGTGTTTCTGTTAACACTAACCATGATGAACATTTTGATGATATTTAGGGAGAACTTTTAAGACAACTAGATTATTCTTCTTTGATAAAATTATTAAATACCGATCTAGAATATCTGGATAGTGTACTGCCCACTTTGGATAGTAGCACTGTTACTTCTGAATCTGAGCATGAAATTGAAAATATTTCATCATTTCAAACACCATAAAAGAGATATGTTGAAGATCTTGGACCTCCCCAGAATAAGAGTCTTCCTTCTAGTGTAGAACCACCCACTCTTTAGCTAAAACCAATTCATGCTCATCTTAAATATTCATTTTTGGGTGAAAAATATACTTTGCATGTAATAATTTCTACTAAACTAAATGAAAATCAAGAGGAAAAATTATTAAATGTTTTGAAAAGGTTTAAATCTGCCATAGGCTAGACCATAGCTGACATCAAGGGTATTATTAACTCATTTTGTATGCATAAAATACCTATGGAGCCTAACCATAATCCTAGGGTAGAGTGTCAAAGAAGGTTGAATCTGAATATGAAAGAAGTTGTGAAATAAGAAGTGATCAAACTGCTGAACACTGTTATGATATATCCCATTTATGATAATGTTTGGGTCAGCCCTATTTAGGTTGTTCCTAATAAGGGAGGTTTCACTATAGTTAAACATGAAAAGTGTAGAGGGTGAATTCCCCTTACCTCAATGTGAGGTGAGGATGTTCTTTTATAGATGAGTAAAACGAAATACAGAGAGGGTAAGTCCGATGTGGGACTCAGAAATACCCAATTAAATGAAATGGGGTCCAACACTCCCCCTCAAACTGAACATGCCCAGATTGGAGTGATTCCCACAAAGAAAAGATGACAAGACAAACTCATACTCCCCCTCAATCTGGGCTATGGAGGCTGTGAATCCCCAGCCTAGAAGTGAGAGAGTCAAGGCGAGCCCCTGGGAGACCCTTGGTGAAGAGATCAGCAAGCTGATCTTCCATCGAGACATGACCAAAGCTGATATGGTGCTGCTCCAGATGGTGGCGAAGGAAGTGGCAGTCCACCTCGATATGCTTAGTCCGTTCATGAAAGACGGGATTCGAGGCAATCTTCGTGGCGGTCTGATTGTCACACTAGATATGAGCAGGGGTGTATGTCGGGAAGCTGAGATCATGTAGGAGATCATGAAGCCAGAGGATCTCAGTGGTGACGGTGGCCATGGCGCGGTATTCAGCCTCGACACTCAATCTGGAGACGATAGTCTGCTTCTTGCTGCGCCAAGAGATGAGATTACCGGCGAAGAACACGGTGAACCCCGAAGTAGACTTGCGGGTCGCAAGGCAACTTGCATAGTCGGCATCACAGAAGGCCTCAACATCCAAGTGAGCATGACGGGAATACTGAAGGCCACGTGCAGGGTCTCGCTTGATGTATTTGGCAATGCGAAGGACAACATCCCACTGAGATTGGGTTGGATGCTCAATGAACTGGCTGACTTTGCCAACGACACAGGCAATGTCGGGTCGCGTCATGGTGAGGTAGTTCAGCTTACCTACCAGACGTCGATAGTGCTCGGGATGAGGAAATGGTTCCGAGTCGGAATGGAGAGTACGTTCGCCAGGCTCAAGTGGGGTGTCCACGGCAGTGGCGGTACTTAGACCGGCATCCTGCAATATATCAAGAGCATACCTACGCTGGCAGAGAAAGATCGAGTCCTCAGAACGGGAGACCTCGATGCCAAGAAAGTAAGTCAAGGGACCAAGATCTTTGGTATGAAAGTTTTGGTGAAGGTGCGCCTTGAGGCTGGAGATCCCTCTGAAGTCGCTTCCTGTGATGATGATATCATCAACATAAACCAAGAGCAAGATACAGTCGTGCGGTGTCGTACAGAAGAAGATGGTGTGGTCCTTCAGACTCTGAGAGAGGCCAAAGGCCGTGACGACAGTGCTGAAGCGGCCAAACCAAGCGCGAGGAGACTGCTTGAGGCCATAGAGGGACCGACGGAGGTGACGGACATGGGAGTCGGCACCGGAGGAAGAAAAACCAGGGGGGCTGCTTCAGGTAGACTTCTTCCTCAAGAACGCTATGGAGAAAGGCATTCTTGACATCTAGCTGATGAAGTGGTCAGTGATGATGAGTAGCCAGAGAGATGAACAGGCGGACAGAGGCCATCTTGGAAACTGGAGAGTAGGTCTCAAAGTAGTCGATGCCATATGTCTGAGCAAACCCCTTCGCCACCAGCCGGGCTTTGAGGTGGCAAATAGAGCCGTCGGGATTGAGACGGATCGTATAAATCTATTTGCTGCCCACTGCCTGTTTGCCTACTGGAAGGGGGACAAGATCCCAAGTATGGTTTTCCTCCAGAGCCTGCAATTCATCCCGCATTGCAGCTAACCACCCGGGGTGAGATTTGGCTTCACCAACCGTGCGAGGTATAGAAACTGTCTCTAGAGCAGACAGACCCCTGTATGAAGAGACAAATAGAGGAGTACTCTGGCAGGAGCGAGTACCTTTCCGGAGGGCAATGGGCAAGTCCTCGGGTGGCGGAGCAAGAGAAGCGGACGAAGCGGGAGCATCAGTGGCACGGGCCGAAACGGGGGATACAGTCGAAGGACGGCGGGAGTAGACCTGACCAAAATGGGTGTCAACAGGGGGTAACGCCGGTGGAGGAAGGATGATGAGGGGAAGACAGTTATCAATAGCAGAGTCAGGAGGAGGAGAGGGAATGGAGAATGGAGAACCCTCAACAAAGGAGACATCCGTGGAGATGACATACCGGCGAAGGTCCGGGGAGAAGCAGCAGTATCCACGCTGAGTGCGGGAATATCCAAGGAATATTCAGCAGAGGGATTTGGGAGAGAGTTTGGTGCGGCCAGGGCGAGTGTCACGAACATAACACAAGCAGCCAAACACTCGAAGAGGGAGGGAATGAAGAGGGAGAGTGGAGAAAAGATCCCGAAAGGGAGTCTCCCCCTTAAGGATAGAAGAAAGAAGGTGATTGATGAGGTAGGTAGCAGTGATAATGGCATCGCCCCAAAAAAGCAGAGGCACCTGTCAGTGGAAGATGAGGGCACGAGCAGTCTCCAGAATATGTCGATGTTTCCGCTCGGCCACGCCGTTCTGCTGGGGTGTATCAGGACAGGAGGTCTGATGAAGGATACCATTTGCCTAGAGAAACTGCCGAAAGGAAGTGGAGAGATACTCGCGCCCATTATCCGAGCGGAGACATTTGACAAAGATAGAAAAACGGTTCTTAATTTCACTGAAAAAGGTTTGGAAGGTGGAAAACACTTCGGAGCATTCTCGAAGAAGGTAAAGCCACGTCATGAGCGAATAGTCATCAATGAAAGAGATATAGTATTTATATCCCAAGTGACTCGGAATGGTACATGGGCTCCAAACATCTGAATGAACCAAATCAAAGGGGTGGGAGACCCGTGTATCCGTGCGAGGAACGTAGGAAGAGCGATGATGTTTCGCAAAAGAACAGGACTCACAATGAAAATTAGGAGTCCGATGGAAGTCTGGAAACAGCTGATGAATGGTGGAGGCAGACGGGTGTCCCAATCGAGAATGAAGATCTAGTGCCCGAGAAGAGGTAGACATGCAAGAAATGGGTGCTGGTCCCTCGAACATGTAGACCCCGTCTCGAAGCCAGCCTCGACCAAGTTCCCAGTTCGTAGTCTGCTCCTGAAACACAACACCAGAAGATGTAAATATGGCCGCACAGTTATAATCCTTAGTCAGTTTACTGATGGAAAGTAGATTAAAGGGACTGCGGGGCACATATCAATGGAGTCAGGGAGCATGCGCTGAAGCCCGCTATGGGGATAGTGGAGCCATCAGCGATGGTGATGGCTGAAGAACCGGCATAAGTGCAGTAAGACGTCAGCATACCAGCATCACCGGTGAGGTGGTCGGAGGCACCTGAGTCCAGCATCCATGCAGGGGAGCAATGGCTGACCAAGGCAGTGGGGAAAATAGTACGGGCTAGAGAAGCCGAGGAGGGAGCGGGTCGGACAGAGGCCGGCGGATCATGAGGCCGCCTGAGGTCGGCCATAGAAAGGGCCAGAGACGGGAAAAGAGAGGCGACAGTCGAGGACGCGTCCCGGACCGTGGGATGTCCCTGCCGCGGGTGATGAGATGGGCGTCCATGTAGGACCCAACATCGGGCGATCAGGTGGCCAAACTTGCCAAAATGGTGACAGAAGGGGCGTGGACGACTTGAAGCACGACCACGTCCCGAGGAGTCCGCCATGGAAGCGTCGGGTAGCTGATGCAGCGGGCCGGCGGGAGGATCGTGCGCAGGACGTGCGCGTGCTGGAAGGGCCTCCAGAACGAGGGCGGTTTGTCGGGACGAGGGCGTGCTACCAGGACAAGAGCGCCCTGTCGAGAGGGCCTGCCAGGACAGAGGTCGAGGGAGACTGCTAGAGTGAAGGCGGCAGAAGGGGGGGGCGTAGGTCGAGAGCAGCGGGGGGGCGCTCGGGAGCCGCGGGGCAGGGGGAGGTGCGGGAGGCGTCGTGCAAGGGTTGTCGGGAGCACGCCAAGCGAGGGTGGCCGGGAGGCGTAGGAGGTGCGGGACGACGGGGAACCGGAATGCCGGGGAGCCGGGAGCCGCGGGAGGGCGTCGTCGGGGCTAGGGCGCGGGCGCCAGGGCGAGGCCGAAGGCGGGGCGCCAGGGCGAGGCCGAGGGTGCGGCGTCGCTGGGTGAGGGCGAGAGCGCCTGGGAGAGGCGCTGGTGAGGGTTGCCGGGAGCCGTCGGGGCTAGGGTGCGGGTGCCAGGGCGAGGCCGTGGGTGCGGCGCCGGGGCGAGTCTGGCGAGGGCGATGCGTCGGGTCGAGGCGCCGGCGTGGAGGTTGCACGCCTGGCAGAAGGGCGGTGTGGGGAGCCATGGGGGCGATGCGGGGAGTAGGGACGCTGGGGAGCCGAGAGCCGCGTCAGGCAGGAGGGCTGCTGGGAGGATGGAGGGCCGCCGGGAGGGAGGGCCGCCGGGAGAGAGGGAGGGCTGGGAGGGAGGGCCGCCTAGAGGGAAGGGCAGAGCTAGAGGGGGGAGAGAGGAAGGGCCAATCAGAACCGGGAAACCACTGGGAGGGAGGGTCGAGAAGATTCCTCTGATACCATGTAGAGGGTGAATTCCCCTTACCTCAATGTGAGGTGAGGATGTTCTTTTATAGATGAGTAAAACGAAATACAGAGAGGGTAAGTCCGATGTGGGACTCAGAAATACGCAATTAAATGAAATGGGGTCCAATGAAAAGAATGAATAAGTCCAAGTTAGGAAAGCCACAAAACAGAGAGTCTATATAGATTATAGGAAGCTTAATGAATCCACTAGGAAGAACCATTTTCCATTGACCTTCTTGGATCAAATGCTTGATAAGATTATTGGAAATGAGTTTTTATGTTTCTGAGATGGGTATTCTGGTTACAACCAGATACCTGTTGATCCAGAG
This sequence comes from Viscum album, assembly GCA_963277665.1. Classification (NCBI taxonomy): domain Eukaryota; kingdom Viridiplantae; phylum Streptophyta; class Magnoliopsida; order Santalales; family Viscaceae; genus Viscum; species Viscum album. The sequence goes on along the minus strand of OY728140.1, from coordinate 414,651,962 downwards.
GATCAGTAAAAGACCACTTTTACATGCCCCTTTAGGACATTTGATTACAAGCAGATGCCCTTTGAGTTGTGTGCAGCTCTAGCCACCGTTCAACGGTTTATGATGGCTATATTTTTAGATATGATTGAGAGAAATGTTGAGGTTTTCATGGATGATTTCTCCATTGTGGGTAGCACTTTTGATACTTGTCTTGGAAATCTGGAGTTAGTCTTAGAAAGATGCATTGAAACCAACATTCTTCTTAATTGGGAGAAGTGTCAATTCATGGTTACAGAGGATATTGTTCTAGGTCATAAAGTTTCAAAGAGAGTTCTAGAAGTTGATACTGCTAATATTGATGTTATTCAAAAATTTACACCTCCTGAAAATGTTAAAGGTGTTAAAAGTTTCCTAGGGCATGCTGTTTTTTACCGGAGATTCATAAAAGATTTTTCTAAAATAACTAAGCCCTTGTGTTATTTGCTGGTCAAGGATTCACCTTTCAACTTTGATGATAACTCCTTAAAATCATTTAATCTGCTTAATGAGAAACTCACTACCTCACCCATCAGTACTGCACCTCATTGGAAATTACCTTTTGAACTTATGTGTGCTGCTAGTGATATGGTTGTAGGTGTTTTCCTTGGACAAAATAAAGATAGGAAGTTACATGTGGTGTATTGTGTTAAAAAACTGTTAAATGATGCCCAAAGGAATTACACCACTACTGAAAAAGAATAGCTAGCTGTTGTGTTTGCTCTAGAGAAGTTTAGACAGTATTTGTTAGGATCAAAAGTTATCATTTTCAGTGATCATTATGCTTTAAAGTATTTTTTATCGAAGAAAGAAACTAAACCCAGGCTGATTAGATGGATTTTGTTGTTAGAAGAATTTGATTTAGAGATTAGGGATAATCATGGAGTTGAGAATTTAGTTGTTGACCACCTATAAATGTTTCCTCTTACTCAATCTGAATTTGAAGATCCTAGGGAGATAAACTCTTCTTTTCTTAATGAGAAACTGCTTACTCTGTCAATCAGGAAATCTTCTTGGTTTTTAGATTTTGCTAACTTCCTGGCAGCATATGTTTTCCCCAAAATCCTACCTAATAACCAAAGAAATAAATTCATTTCTGAGCTTAATTACTATATTTTGGATGATAATTTAATGTTTAAGAGATGTGATGATGGTATCCTTAGGAGGTGTGTGCCTGAGGAAGAGATGTTGCTTGTCTTATAAAGTTTTCACTCCTCGCCTTGGGGAGGTCACCATGGTAGTGAGAGAACTACTCAAAAATTATTACAATCTAGTTTCTATTGGCCCACCCTTTTTAAGGATGCTAATAGTTTTGTGGTTGGTTGTGATAGGTGTCAGAGGCTAGGTAATGTTTGTAGGAAGTAGGAGTTACCCCAAAAAGATACTATGGAAGTTGAGATTTTTGATGTATGGGGTTTAGATTTCATGGGTCCATTTCCATCATCTCATGGGAAAGAGTATATTCTTCTTGTTGTTGACTATGTTTCAAAATGGGTTGAGGCAGTTGCACTACCCAACAATCAAGCCAATTCTATAATAAAATTTATAAAAAAGAATATATTTACAAGATTTGGAGTTCCCGAAGCCTTTATCACTGATAATGGAACACACTTTAAGAACTATAAGTTTAAATCTTTGATTAAGAAATATTGTTGGGTTCATAAAATCGGTACTCCTTATCATCCACAGTCTAGTGGAAAAGTGGAAATTTCAAATAGGGAACTGAAACAAATACTTGAGAAAATAGTGTCAAATTCTAGGAAAGACTGATCTCTTAAATTGGATAAAGCTTTATGGGAATTTAGAACTTCTTTCAAGACCTCAATAGGTATGTCTTCTTACATGATGTTTTTTGGGAAATGTTGTCATTTACCTGTAGAGTTGCAACATAAGTCTTATTGGGCAGTTAAGGCTCTAAAATTTGACTTTAAGAGTGCTGGTGAGAGGAGATTACTTGAACTGACTGAGTTGGATGAGATTTTGAGAGAGATTTATGATAATTCAAGAATTTATAAAGAGAGGACTAAAATATTTCATGATTATATCATTCAAAACAAATAATTTAAACCTGGATAGAAGGTCCTCCTATTTATCTCTAGACTAAAACTCTTTCCTAGAAAGCTGAAGTCCAAATGGTCTGGACCCTTCACTGTAGTGAGAGTGCTGAAGAATGGAACTGTAGAAATTATAGGGGAAGAGAACAAACCCATGTTAGTTAATGGGCGGAGAGTGAAACTTTATTTTGAGGAACAACCAAAGGGATTGGCTTTCTTCACTGTGCTTGAAAACTGATCTTGAATAAAGTTTGGATGAAGACTTTAAACCTTAGCACTGCATGGGAGGAAACCCATGGTTCTTTTGTCATTAAATTGTCTCTTTTTAACATATTAATAATGTGTTTCTTATGTGCTATGTTTTTATTAAAATACCTGTTACTGGTTGTTCTTTTTCTCTTGGTTCTATCTTAGGATGCTACTTCTTGTGTCAATAAAGGATGCTGCTGATTGTGTCAATAAAGGACAGAAATTAGCAATTATATTTAGGGAAGTACTCAACTCATAATTGTTGCATTTATTTTTCTCCTCTTATTGAATGTAAGGATACAATCTGCTGCATGTTTTTTTTAAAAATTCTGCTACTTGTTTGCTGGAATATACTGTTGTATATCTTGATATATTGAAACTAATGGTACATGTCACTTTGTTGAAGAAATTTTTTCTATATGTCAATATGCTTTAAACAAATTCTGCTTCTTCTTCCTTGATGAAAAATTAAATTTCACCATTGTGGAAACCATTCCACTTCATGAAATTAAGTGTGGGGGGGTACATGATTGCTGGCTGTTGTGTTTTTTTAATGTGCTTTGATAAGGGGTGTTAGGAATGCTTGAATTATGTGTTATTGAACATTTAATTGAATCATATTTTCTGAATTTCCTCACACCCAATTCTCTCTGCACCCAAAAGTTACATGCTTTGTTTGTACTTTAATGGTAAATCATTATCAGTGGATTAAATTTTTCTGTGTGTACGTGCATGTGGACCTACTCCTATGTTATTCATTGTGGAAAACAATATTTTTGAACTTTAAAGAGACCCTTTATACATGTCATCTAAATACTAAATTAAAAATCTGTTTTGAGCCTTAAATGTAAAATTATTCTTCTCAACTTTAGAAGTCAACTTTGGGGAAAAAGTTGGATTTTAAGTGTGGGGGAGGGGGTCAATTCTTGACTATGCTTAACTGTGCTTAATTGAAAGCCCATCAATTCTCACTGCAACTTAAAAAAAATTCAAAAAATGGGTAAATTTTTTCAAAATTCTTGCTCATTTTTAGGCTTTACTTAGGTTTTCAAATGGTTCTTGCCTATGAATAGTATTTCTTTGGTATTTAAGTTGTGCATTGAGTATGAAATTATTGATAATGGATGATTTCTGAGTGATATTTACTTAGTGATTGATTGGAGATCTTGATTTATAGTCTATCTTTGAAAGTAATTTGGGTTACATGTTTGTGGAGTTATGATCATAGCTTCTGGAACTGGAAGTTTGACTCAATATTAGGGGCTTCAGTTTTATTTATTTCCTTTTAATTATAAAAATTAATCCCTTTAATGTGCCAATATAAATGATTTTTGATATAAATCTTTTGAAATTGGGGTAGTCTGGGCATCTTGGATCCCATGGTGAGTCTCTGAGACCCTAGATGTTGGGTGCTTTCTATTTACTATGAGCCCTATGTACACTCTTAATAAGTGCTTTGCACAGTGCTTAGAACATGATACATGGCTTGTGAAACATTAAATAAAGTGTTTAGGGTCAAAAATGATTTCATTAAAGTGAAAGGATTGATGAACACCAAATGAAGAAGGGGTCAACTGGCTTATATGGGAGTCATTTAGGTTGTATCATTAAGGTGATTTAAAAAAAATTAATTATTTTTTGAACCTAGGTAAAAAGTCAAAGTGCAAGGTTCCTATTGTTAAGTTCTTAACTCCACTGATGTTTTATCTCTTGTCACTCTTGACTTTAGAACTTGATTTTGGATTAAAATGATCACTATGTACAGTCACGTATGAGGCCTGACATCTTCATTGATTAATGATTCATAGTTTTCAAGTGTATCCTTTGATTATTTCTTCCAGTCAAGATTCATATGAGAAATCCATTTTCTAAAAGCCTATTTACACTTAAGTCTTCTTTTTTTAAGTGATGGACATGTTACAATTTGAGATGAATCTTTAATACTACAATTTGTTTTTCACGGATAATAAAACATGGGATTTTTTTAGAACAAACAACTCTTAAGTGTGGGGGAATTTGATGTGGTTCTATTTTTACATAGTTTAGCCGCATCATTTTACTTTATTTTTAATGATTTAATTAATTATTTAATCACTTTATAATAAATAATTGTACTTCTGTATTTTTATAATTAAATTTGTTAATTAATCAATTTTTATAATTATTTATTTATTTTTAGTCTTTAAAATAATAATTTTATTCTTACTATACTTTTATAATTTAATTATTTCTTAATTAGTTTGGTTAATTAAAATCTGATTGACTTTTTAGTAAATTAACATTTTTATAAACTACTATTTAATCATTGTATTACTATTTAGACTTTATTTTCATATTTTATTCTTTAATATGGATTCATTAAAATATTTTAACTTTATTTATTAATATGTTTAATCATCCTGATAATTAATTAAGTTATTAATTTTAGTTTAAATTAAATAAAATAGTTTGTTTTCAACTTTAAGTATTCACTCAGTTATTTAATTAATTAATTTAGAGTTTTAAAATAAAAATTATTTAATTTTATGTATACAGTAAGATTATTTATTCATTACCTTTTGTTGTTACTCTACCAGTCGTGTAGGCAAGAGCTATCAGTGACCTATTGGGTCACCGATGCTACACTTTTTCACTCACTTCCTACCCTATAATTATTTATATAGTATTTCAAATTTATGTCTTTTATCAATTTAGTTTATCAATTATCCAGTTCTTTATTTAAGTTTTGTCAATTGGTAATTTTAATGTTTAAAGTTTAATAAAAATTCTATTTTAAATTCATGGTTTTTATCTTTCTTTTAATTAATTATTTTCAATCTTTTTACTTAGTTTACTTATGTTTTAATTTTAAGTTCAATTAATGCGTTTTTAATTTTTGAAAGTTGTCGTTAGTTATTAATTTTTGTTCTAACAGTGACCCTTTTCTTAATGGGAAACAGTGACTATTAAGTCCAATGGTGACCTTTTGTCATCGGTGACCCTTCTATTTAGTTTTCAATAGTGACCATTTTATTCCCAAATGTGAGCATTATTTTGCACTTTCGGTAACATTAATTTTTAATTATTAGTGATCTTTTATTTCATCCTACCAGTGACCTTTAATAATTTGCACCAGTGACTTATAATTTTTTTTCCAATGGTGATCTTTTAAATATTGTACCGGTGACTTTGTTTTTTTTTTATCTGCAAGAGTGACCCGTAGGTATACAGCCCACTAGTGACTTATTTATTTTTACATAATGGTGACCCTCTAATTTATTGCCTAACAGTGATCTTTTCTAAACTAAAGTTAACGGTGACCTTTGACCTTTGGTTTTTTAACTGTGACATTTTATTCTAAGTCTAATAGTGACCTTGCGCCCCTACACCTCACCGTTACGCCCCTCCATCTCACTGTTATTTCCCTTTCCTTCCACTGTTCTCCCCTACCTCTCGCTATCACTTTGCATATAATAAAACTCTACCGGTGTCACACTCACAGTGCTTCTGTCACCCATACTTCACAGCACTACGGCCTCCCCTGAACCCCTGGTTCACCACCAGTTTTGCCGCTCCTACTTATATTTCGACTCACAGACATCGTTTTGTCCTACATAACTGCTTCTTCTCTCAATCAATCATCGTAACAAGAGAATCACACTCCAATTAAACCACAACTCATATCTAAAAAAATAGATTTTCTCTTGAGCAACCAAGCCTCCTGGAGTCTTCTTCTATTTTCTTGTTTGACACTCACGCTGCCGCTGGTCCGAACTCAGACGCCGCTAATGGATCTAGGGTCGCCGCGTCACCATGGGGGATTCGCTGCAACCACAATCCATCGCCAGTAGGTGAGGTTGTCCACCGTGTGGGGAGGAGTCCAACCGGTCTCCCATCGACCTGTGCAGCTTTACCGCGCTGCTGCAGTTAGAAGAGAAAGGTTGTTCTGACCCGCCGCTTGATGCCGAGCCGAGGAAAGCCACACCGCCGCTGAAATCTCTTAAGAGGAGGAATCAAGAAGGGATTTACGTTGTGCTGTAATTGAAGGTGTATCCGCATGTGAGGAGGGGCTACCTGGGTTGTGATTTTCTGGAGAAGTTGATGCAGCTGCTATGGTGCTACACCAGAAGAGATGGCAAACCACTTCCTGTTGAACCGAATCTGTCTCTAAGCTGTTGTGATCGAGGTGGATTTTAGCCGCTGTAACCAAGGAGTCCTACTGCAACTGAGCTTTGAGTGCAGAATTGAGACCGTTGCATTGTGTCGCTGACGCTTGGAAGACGAAGTTGTGCTATAGGAGGTGTCCATCATCGCGACTTGCAGGGGAAGAGGCTGCTGCCCTGTTTGGAGAAGAAAACAAAGATACCCCCTAGGGTTGCACCGATATTAGGGGGGAAGTACTTAAAAAAACATTAAAAAAACTAATGAAATAAAATAAAGTTTTAATAAAAACCTAAATTGAAAAATAAAAAACATTAATAATTATAAATAAATAATTTACATAAGATATTTAATAAAAGAGAATTATTAAACATAAATAAAATTTTATTTAATTAATTGATAGTTATTTCTAAAATCAAATTAGAATAGATTATTAAAAAGCTTATTAATTATAATTTAATAATACGTATTAATAACTATTTAATAATATATTTTTTTATAAAATTAAATACTAATAATAAGTTAAAAATTAAATTATAAATAAACTAAACAAGTAAATTTAGAATGTTAACAAGGTTAAATTTCAAAGAAATAATAAACTTAATATTTATAATTAACTTTAATAATGTTAATTTATAAAAAATAATAACTTATAAACAATTTAACATCAAAATTTATAATTTATAAAACTTTTTATTTTTAATAATAATAATAATAACTCTTTTAATAGCAAATTCGATCAACTTATAATACGTAAATTATCATAATTTTTCTTTTGTAATTAAATAATAAATATTTAATAATAAATTTCATTTCATTATAATTAATTAAAATATAATTAATATTTATTATTAATAGTAAAAAATAATTTATTTAATAACATTATTTAAATTTTTATTAATTTTTTTAAAATAATTTTTAATAAACTATTTTCTTAAATTATAATTCTTTATTTCCTCCACATTTTAATTGTTTTTTTTTGTTATTCAGGTTCATTAAAGAGTCAAAAACACATCCTAGTGCTTCCAACTAACTCATATTGAGTTAGTTACAAGGGATTATCTAGTGCGACGTGCCAATCATAAAGAAATGCATGTGTGCGGTGCACACATGAAGGACACTTTAAGTCAGTGGAAACTGATCGGTGGCACGCAGCTTTTCACAGCATGATACTTAAGAAGAGTAAGAAGAAGATGTAGGGGGTGACATTCATGGGAGGTTGGAATTCATTTGATACATTCAATCATTCACTCGAAAGCAGAGCAAGAATCTGGAGGGGACTCTCAGAGATTTTCTCAGAGAACCTTTTCCTGGCAATTCAAGGGCCTGGAGCAGCAGCAATTCAAGCTAGCAGAGGAAGTTTTCTTCCTCTGATTTCTTTCAATTATTCTCTTTTTTAATTGGATGGTTTTAGTATGCATAATTAAGATGATTCTAGGCTAAACCTTCTCATCCAGGGATAATTTGAAGTTCCACTGGTTACTTTTAAATGTTCTTTTTCACTTCATCATTAGATGTATTCAATATTGATCGGCAAGATCGATACTGAATTCATTCAATTGGATTGTATGCCAATATTTAATTTCAGAATTTCTTAACCAATTGGCGAGATTAATTTTGAATAAATTTTTCAAAAGATAATAAATTATTAAGACTTCAGGACTTACTGTGAGTTTGTCCTGTTGTTACTTTCAAATAGTTTTCAGTTGATTTTTTTCTGGAGTGGCGAGCTTTAGAATAGATTGAATAGTGTGACTTAACTCCTGGAGAGGGAGATAATTTATACTCTTATAGTGGTATTCTACAATATCTTTTAAGTGAATTGAAATACCTCTCAAACCAGTAGAATGGATATTTTTCCCAATGTGTTTACTCTGATAGTTCATTTATCATCACTCTATATTTTAGTTGTTCATCCTTTTCAATTAGTTTTTTGTTTCATTCTATTCTAGATCAAAAACATATAAAAAATAGTGTTAATTTTCTGTGTTAATAGACAAAACATAAAAAAAGTAAAAAAAAGAGTATCCACTCCACTACAGACAAGAGTAGAGTTTTTGATGTTTTTTTATGAATAGTGGTCATAATTGTGTTCTATATGGGTTCGACCCTGTTGGCCACATATGCAGTAGTTAGTAGGAATATAAATTTTAAACATTGAACGACTTCACCGACAGTTTAGGTCAAGTTTTTGGTGCCTTTTCTGGGTAAGGAACGTGCCTGATTAGACAACAAAAACGCATATGTTAATTACATTTTAATGGTATTAAATGTTCATTTTTGATCTTATGGGCCTGAGTTAGTGGATTTTAATTTTGAACATCCATTCTCATCATTTGTGCACTTCATGCCTAATGTACACCAATTTAGGCCCAATGATTCATCTGATTTTAAGGAATGTAATTATCCACATTTTAATTTTATATTTTGGGAAATTTATCTAAACTTTAATATGAACATTTTTTATTCAGGTATCAATGGAGGATTCATAAAGGATGATGGTGATATTTGGCGATGAAAGGAAATAATTCTGGAGAAGGCAGCTCGGACACAGGCCCACTGATGAGAATGTGGGGCCCACAATAATACCCCAATAAATCCCAAAATTCGTGGGATGATAGAATACATGTAGATTAACAAATCATTCTTCAGGAGTTAGTGAAAATACGGCTTCCATGGTGGTTATTAAGGCAGCCCAAAGAGAAGATCAAAATCTAGGCCAGAATCTGCGGCCCAGAATTTTATCCCACTAAAGTTGCCATAACTCCGGATCCAAAACTCAAAATAGGCCCAAATTTTACAGAAGTCTATAAGACATTCTGAGACACAAAAAAATATTCTATGTCCCACCCAGATTCGGCGATATGTTTACCTATACAGGACTATCTTATTAGGGGAGACAAGGAGGATAAAAAGTCAAGGAGGGGATCAATTTCTCCACTACTTTCCATCACCCTAAGGCCTAAATTAATTTAATATTTATGAATACATTGATTGATACTCGGCCTAAGGCTTACCAATTTACTATTTAATGTAGTGGTGGTGAGGGGGAATACATCTCTTGTTTTTTTGTAATGTTATTATGCCAAAGTTCCGTTGTAATGTTCTCAATTTCCATGTAAGTTTCATTTTGTATTTCTATGTTCTTAATCAACATCTTTCTCTCATATTCTTCCCATTATCTCTCATTAAAAATCACAAATCATAGTGATATATCTGTGTTGTGGTGAATTACTTCACACATAGGTGTGAATTTTGTTCACACACACGGAGGAGTGCTTGTTATTTCCACGATTTTAATTTCTTCAACACAATTCTTGTAAGTCATCTTCCACCCACCATTGAGAGTATACCATCAATGGAGGGCTAACCCTTTAATGGGTTGATCGTAGGATGATGAAAAGGATGGATTGAATGTTATTTTATGAATTAATTGTTGTTAATTGGATAATTAATTCAATACTTCCATTCTTCAATTATTTCCACTCTTCATCTTCACTGTGTTTGAGGAAGCTAAATCCAAGTACTAAAATGATCATACGCCTTAGATTGAATGTTATTTTATGAATTAATTGTTGTTAATTGGATAATTAATTCAATACTTCCATTCTTCAATTATTTCCACTCTTCATCTTCACTGTGTTTGAGGAAGCTAAATCCAAGTACTAAAATGATCATACGCCTTAGAGTGATCATGAATTTGGTTCTCTAAGTGTGTAGGGAATTAGTAATTGAGTTTAGTTAGCATAAAACCAGAAAATTATGAAGTTAGTGTTATTTTGAAGAATGGATTCATCAAGAATTAATAAAACCAAAATTGTTTAAAGAAGGAAAATTCATTCAATTCACCCAAATCATAATCCTAAGATCATCCCATTTTAATTAAATTGAATTCACTTAGGTTTCTTAGTGTTCTTTAAAACCATCTAAAATCAAAACCATGTTGTCCACTTCATAGCCAAAAATCCATTTCATAGGTTGTGCATCTTAGGTATCTTTTTAGGTCTCAGTGGATTCGGCAACCCAAGCAAGACTACAAGGATCATTCTACCTTCATATCTTGGGTAAATTTGAGCATGAATCAAATTTTGGCACCGTTTCTAGGGACCTAAGTAAGTAACTTAGACCAAAACCTTCTTTTCTCACCCCATTCTTCTATTCTCACCCAAGATATCTTATCTTTTCCCTTTCTCGCTTTTTTTCCATTTGACGCATGTCCGCCTACACCCGTGATAATTCAAATAGACAAGTTAGGGTGGAAATTCCTAGGATAGGGGAGTTAAGAGAACCTAGGGGATTGTTTCCATTAGATCCTAATCCTCTTGATACTACAAAGTCCAAATTTAAGCCCATTTCAGTGGAAGGTCTTCAAATAAACCAACTCATAAACCCGGGTGGAAAACAAAATGGAAATCCAAATGAGGCAGCCCCAAACTTGGGGAATGCAGTTGATCAAACCATGAATGACTACCTCACACCTTCTTGGAACAATTCCCCTCATTCATTAGATAAAATTCCTTAGGAGATTCCAACTACATATTTAAACCCCATGTCCTAAACCACCTTCCCACATTCCATGGAATGGAGTCCGAGATGCCCTACCATCACGATAATGAATTAAATGACATTATAGAAACCATGTGTCCCCCAAATCAACTAGAATTAGCTAAGATGAGTCTATTTCATTTTTATTTAAAGGATCAAGCTAAAAATTGGCAAAAAAATTTGAGACCATCATCCATCAACTCTTGGGATTAACTATAGAGAAAATTCTACAAAAAATACTTTCCCCACCACAAAAGAATTTCACTTAAAAAGAGCATCCAAAACATTTTTGAAAAAGAGGGAGAGTCATTCTATGAAACATGGGAGAGGTTAAAAGACACCCTAAACATGGTTCCACACCATGGTTTTTCAATTCCTGAACAAGTGATAATTTTCTATGAAGGGTTGGGCTTGTGGAACAAACAATTCATTAACATGATGTGTAATGGGACCTTTAAAAACAAATCCCCAAATGATGCTTATGAGTATCTAGAAATCCTTGCTGAACAAAACCAAACATGGGGAAAATCACCATATTCTAAAAAAACACAAATAACTACTGGAATGCATACACTTAGATGAGAGGAAAGCCTCAGGGATAAACTCTTAGCACTCACTAGAAAGGTTGAAGAGATAGACCTCAGAAAAATCAATGAAATCCAAACTGTAGACCCTGTTTGCACAATTTGTGACAAACATGACCATAAAACAGACGACTTACCAACCATTCCATCCATCAAGGATGTTCTTCTAGGAGTACCACCTTCTGAAGTCAATGCCCCAAACATTCAAAATCCCCAATACCAAAACACATTCAACCCAATGTATAATGACCACCCAGGTTTCCATTGGAGAGATAACCAACAACCTATCCAACCACAGGGAAAAAATACTTACCCCCATCAGAACTACCATACCCATAACCAGTTCCAAACCCAACCTATCTAATACCAACAGCCACCGGTCTATTTTCAACAAACCATCCCACCTCCAAAATATCCCACTGGGATAAAACAATCTTCTCAAGCACTAACCCAAACTGTTCTACAAACCCTACTAGAACAATTGTGCAAACAAATGGAAAGGATGAACTCAGAAGTCTCTTCCCTTAAACAAGAACCTCAAACCATCAGAACTAAAAAGGAACCCATGACTACTCAGGCGGTACCATCCTCAACTTCAAGGAGAGAATAAAGTTGTACTCAAACAACTCATGAACAACTAAAGGCTATGACTGTTTTAAGAAGTGGGAAATCAATTGAGAAACCTAAAAAACTAATTCTAAACCCATCATAAGATTCAAACTTGGATGAAAATTCAAATGAATCATAAGATCAAACTGAGGAAACTGATAACAATGTGAATGAAAAAACTCTTCAACAAACAACCCCACAACCTACCCCATTTCCTCAATGCATGAGGGGGATAACCAAGCCTGAATTGGGTGAAATGTTGAGGGAAATATTCTCACAAGTCATGTTGAACATTCCACTTCTAGATGCAATCCAAACCATACATGCCTACTCAAAGTACCTTAAGGACTTGTGCAATTTTAAAAGAAAATTTTCACATAAAAACCAAGTCCTTTTGGTAGCTAATGTGAGTACCACCATTCAAGGGACCATTCCTCCTAAGTTGAAAGACCCGGGTTTCCCTTTCATCAATGTTGAACTAGGAGAGAGCAAAGTTGTTAAGGCCTTGTGTGACCTAGGTTCTAGTTTCAATATCATCCCCTATGCTGTGTACTGCCATTTAGGCCTAGAAGAGCTCCAACCTACATCTGTCACACTTCAACTTGCTGATCATAGCATTAGGGTTCCAAAGGGGATTTTAAAGGAAGTTATGGTAAAGGTTGAAAAATTCATCTACCTTGCTGACTTCATTATCCTTGACAACCATCCAAACATAGGAAATAAGGAACAAACCCCAATCATGCTTGGTCGTCATTTCCTTGCAACAATCAACTTTGTTATCTGAGTTAGAAATGGGAACATGACCATCACCTTTGGAAACATGAGTCTAGAATTGAACATCTATAATGCAAGATCACAAATAGGGGATGATGAGGACATTCATGAAGTAAACATGATAGGAAGCATTGATAATGAATCCATAGAACATCAAGGAATATTTGATGGATGTTTAAGTCAGGATGAGATTGATTTCCTTTGTTCACATGAAGAAAGTTTATCTCCTTGGATTGAATCATTTTAAAATTTCTCTTATGGTGAAGTTTTAGGTCTAACAATCAGTGAAACCTTTCAGAAAACCAATTTCATGGAGACCAATCAAAATTCCTTCCCTAAATATGATCAAACCAATCTTGTAGCTAAAAATTCTATATGTGGGGAATCAATCCTATCTAAAAATCTTGGAAACAAAATTGAACTTGATCCAATGTCCCAATCTTCTGCTAATATTCTGAACCAGACTGATCTTGAATTGAAGGAACTTCCGACTGCACTCAAGTATGCCTTCCTAGGGGACAATCAAACACATCATATTGTCATTTCTTCATCTCTTGAATCCAATCATGAGAGGATGCTTCTAGATGTCCTTAGGAAACATAAGAAAGTCATTGGTTGGACCCTGTCTGGAATCCCTAGGATTATCCCACTTATCAGGACTCATAGGATTGTTCTGGAATCTGATTCAAAGCCATGTCATCAACCTCAATGACGACTCAATCCTAATCTCATTGAAGTAGTTAGAAAAGAACTTCTGAAATTGTTAAAATCTGGTATCATCTATCCCATAGCTGAGAGTGAGTGGGTGAGCCCAATCCAAGTGGTTCCAAAAAAGGTCGGAATCATAGTGATAACCAATGAGGATGGAGAGATTCTTCCAACAAGGGTGAGTAGTGGATGGAGAGTCTGCATAGACTATAGGAAGCTAAACTCATTTACCAAGAAGGACCATTTCCCATTACCATTCATTGACCAAGTCCTTGAGAGAGTGGCAGGTCATGCATTCTACTGTTTCTTAGATGGGTACTCAGGGTACAATAAAATTGAGGTATCCCTATAGGATCAAGGGAAGACTACATTAACCTGTCCATTTGGCACCTTTTCCTTCAAACGCATTCCCTTTGGTTTATGCAATTCCCCTGGAACCTTCCAGTGGTGCATGATGGGAATCTTCTCAGACATGGTAGGGGATTTTCTAGAGGTCTTCATGGATGACTTCTCTGTGTTTGGGGATACATTTGAGGGATGTATTTGGAATGTAGAGAGAGTCTTATCAAGATGTGAAGAAAATAATCTGGTCCTAAACTATGAAAAATGCCATTTCATGGTTAAAGAGGGACTAGTCCTTGGACATCTAGTCTCAAGTGGGGGGGATTGAAGTTGATAAATAAAAGGTTGACATCATTTGTTACCTTCCATCACCCAAAACTGTCAAGGAAGTGAGGTCTTTCCTAGGACATGCTAGTTTCTATAGAAGATTCATCAAGGACTTTAGTTCAATCTCCCATCCCCTTTGTGCTCTCCTAGTAATGGATGCTCCATTTGTTTGGACAGAAAGCTGTGAGGGTTCATTCTCAACCCTCAAATCCTCTCTCACCTATCCTCCCATTATGAAATATCTAAATTGGAACCTTACTTTTGAAATTATGTGTGATGTCAGTGACTTTGTTGTAGGAGTTGTGTTAGGACAATGTTGTGATAAAACTTCTTATGTCATTGCTTATGCAAGAAAATCCTTAAATGGTACCCAAATCAACTACACCACCACTGAAAAGGAGTTACTTACTATTGTTTTTGCCTTAGAAAAGTTTAGGTCCTACCTCTTAGGATCCCCCATCATTGTGTTCACTGACCATTCTGCACTAAAATACCTCTTCCAAAAACAAGATGCCAAGGCTAGAATGATTAGGTGGGTCCTTCTCTTACAATAATTTGACCTCAACATCAAGGAAAAAAAGGGTGTTGAAAATGTTGTAGCTGATCACCTCTCTAGTATGGAATTCAAAGAAAACTCAAATAACCTTTCTGTGTCTGGTTCATTTCCTGATGAACACCTATACTCTGTGAGTGACTGCCCTTGGTATGCTGACATAGCCAACTTCTTAGTTACGAGAGTAATTCCAAAATTCTTAGGGACTCAAGCTTGAAGGAAATTCCTTTATGATGTTAGGAATTATGTGTTTTATGATCCATACCTCTATAAGTTCTGCCCTGACCATCTCATTAGGAGGTGTCTCCCATAATCTGAACAAGAGTCCATCCTTAAATTCTATCATAGTGAGGCATGTGGAGGTCACTTTTCCTCTAGGAAAACTTCTGCTAAGGTTCTTCAGTGTGGTTTCTTTGGGCCCAACCTCTCAAGGGACTCTTACACATTTTTTTAAAGCTATCCTAGGTGTCAACAAGTATGGTTCATCACAAAAAAGAATCAAATTCCACTAACTCCCATCTTAGTGGTTGAAATCTTTTACTATTGGGGAACTGATTTCATGGGTCCCTTACCAAACCCTAGGGAATATCTTTAAATTATTTTATCTGTCGATTATGTCTCCAAATGGAATGATTCCATTCCTACAAAATCCAATGATCATCAAACTGTGATTATATTTATCAAGGAAAACATCTTCTCTAGATTTGGAATTCCTAGGGCTATCATTAGTGATCGTGGAACTCATTTTTGTAATCGTCCATTCTCATCACTCATGGAAAAGTATGGAATTTCACAAAAAGTGTCCACTGCTTACCACCCACAGACCAATGGTCATGCTGAGTTATCAAATAGAGAAATTAAACAGATTCTTGAGATAACTGTTAATCCATCTAGGAAATATTGGTCAAGAAAACTCTTAGATGCTCTTTGGGCCTATCGAACCGCATATAAAACCATTTTAGGAATGTCCCCATATAGGTTGGTTTATGGTAAATCATTCCATTTGCCGGTGGAGATTGAACATAAGGCCTTTTGGGCAATTAAAAAAATGAATTATGATCTCTCATTGGCTGAAACAAAAAAGGAAATTAGATCTCAAAGAACATGAGGAACTTAGGATGGAGGCTTATGAAAATTCAAGGATCAATAAAGCTAAAGTACAAGCCTACCAATCTAGAAATATTAAAACCAAACACATTGAACTGGGAAAACCTTTTCTTTTGTATAATTCTAAACTTCACTTACACCCGGGAAAATTGAGGTCTAGATGGTCAGGTCCATACATAGTGCATAAGGTGTACCCCCATGGGGATTTTGAAATTCAAGATCCCACCAATGGTCAAACATTTAAATTTAATGGTCATAGAGTCAAACCATTCATATAACCATTCCAAAAACATGAAGTTGATGGAGAATTGTGTGAACCTACCTTAGACGATGAAAATAATTAATCAAATGGGGGTCCAAGTCAATCTAATGACCTTAAACAAAGTGTTGCATATAGCATCCCGCCTTTTTATAACATAAACTTTCATTACATTACACAAAACTGAGGATCTTTAAGGTCTAGTGTCTTGGAAACCAAGAACATAATACATGAAAATAACATAAAACATTCTTCTTAAACACTTTAAAGGCTTCTCCTTAAGTTAATCCTAGGTTCATTACTGCATCTCATAACCTGGGGACATACATCAAAAGAAAGGGTGAGCAGAAGGCCCAGTAAGGGAAACAAGAGGAACATTTTACATGTGAACTTGAGATACTTCAATAAGGACATGAAAAGAACTTTAAGGTCTGAGAAAGAAATCATGAGGCATTTCATAATAAAAATAACATTTTCCATAACTTGAAGATGTGGCTACATCATTTAACACAGACAATCATGAACATATCACCAAGGTCCATCCCCAAGGTGTCATTTGAAAATTACCAAGGTTATTCACCAAGGTATCGTGAAAATTGTAATCTCTAGTGGTTACATAATTACCCAACGCATTGGAGCGCTATCAGGGCGCACCCTTAAATTTTCCTTTATTATCATGTGAGCCACATATATCATCATCAAAAATTTCATAAATAACCCATATAGCATAAAATAAATGGGTTTCATTTCATAATCATAATGTTTTAAAAAAAACTGTTTTAAAGACATGATCTTTACGTCACTTTAAACCCACGGAAGGGAAAGTGGGTCTCATGTATGTAAATCCCAGAATTTAAAATATAACATTTTGATATATATGTGAATACCCTTGTAGAAATAAGAGCTTTGAGTATTCACTTTATAACATAAAATAATTTTGAGAAAAGAGAGAGAGGCATTTTGAGACGAAAATTCTGCAGCATAATGGCTATGTTTCGGGGTTTTATAAAACATTGAAAAGAGAGGGGACATGGGTCACCCACTCATAAATGATCCATAAAACAGTAAGGGGACAGAATAAGAAGGATATATGGACATGGTAATGAAATTTGAAGGACATACCATTTGAAATGAAAAACATGGAAGGAAGACAAAAATTAGATTTCTCTTATGAAAATTCGGCAGCCTGACGACGTCACTTAAACTTCAATAAAAAAGAATTTACAAGATCAAATAGGGTATCTCATAATATGATCATAAGAGATCAGTATGATAGATATAGAGATCATACCCCAAAATAATAAAAAGGAACTTGAAAGACTTGACATGAAAATCGAACTTGAAAAATGAGAAGGGTGAAAGAATCCCTTAAAAATTCGGCAACCTAACGGCGTCACTTAAACATTCATAAAACGAAATGATGAGAGTAAGAGGGGATATCTCATCATATAAACATGAAAATGGAAGTAAGAGGAATATAAAATAACATCCTCTCACATAAGAACATGAAGCATAAAAGGAATGACATAAAAAGGATTACATGAAAAGAAAGAGAGAGGTCGGATCCCTTACCTTAAAACGTGACTCTTGAAACTCAAAGGTTTGGACCTTGAGGGCTTGGGGGCACATTGGGAGGACTCCTTGGGAGGTAAGGAGACCAGAACTTCGTTGGGGGAGAGTTGGGAGTGAAAACTAAAGGAGGAAAGGGTGGGTATTTATAGGGAAAGTGAGGGGACAAGGCAATAATGGCCAAGGGACACCTCACTAGTGGTTTTGGCAAAACCATGGTCTTGACCATGGTATTTGCCCATGGTATTGGCCACTTGGGACACCTCATACCTTATCTTACTATTCATAATTCGACCATATTGAATATATACTTAATACATCATTTAATGATGTCATTAAACACCCATAACTTAAAAACTATATTTTCACTATTCATCAAAAATCCAACTTTCTCAGAATAATCCCAAAATTTCACCTTAACCAAATATCAATGCTCTGATTTCAAAAATGAAATCCATTTTATAAAAATAATTTTCTAAATATTTTTAATTTAATTTTTAAATAAAAACACTATTCATCGAAAATTCATTTTTTTCAGAAAAATTCCCAAAAATTACCTTAACATAATATCGATGCTCTGAGTTCAAAAATAAAGTCCTTTTTATAAAAATAATTTTCTAATTATTTTTAATTAAATTTTTAATTAAAAAACACTATTCACCCGAAAAAAACTAATACCTGACTAATAATTTATGAAACCGTTATTTACCCATTTTATTGGATCAAATTACTTAATCTAGGTGTCCAAATTATATTAAAACTTTCTTTGAGTGAAATTACTAATCCATTTGGTCACATTACTAATCCTAAGCGTAAAATCACTATTCATAATTTACTATTCATCAAAAATTAAGTTGATCTTATTAGACTCCAAATTCCTTACTGAACACTTTTGTAGAAGACCATTTTTTGAAAATAATTACACATCATTAGTTATTTAGGGTTTTCATAAATATTTTAAAATATCATTTTTTCCAAAAAATTCATCAATAAAAAACATTCTGAAATTATCTGGACATTTGAAATTTCACAAACATCACTAAAGGAAGAAATCTCAATTTATTCACCCGAAAGGATTACACAAGGAAGCTAGGGTCTCGTCACATAGCCCCTTATAACACTGACATAAGACCTAAGTGTAAGGTGTGCTATGGTGAGAGAATCTGAGGGAGGCTCAGATAACATTGCCCTAGTAGTAATCTCTACTAACTTGAACTTCTCCCGTAGGCATTTCCGTTCAAGCTTGACACGCTGGAGTTCGGCTTGGGCTTGGTCCAAAGCGAAGCCCACAGATGCTACCTCCTTCCCAAGCTCTGATAAGTGGGCTTCATAAGGTTCAAGTCTACTGGATGAAGCCATTGCCTCCTCTTTCTGCATTAACCATTAACATCTTATTAAATCATTAAGAGTAAGTTAATATACTACTCAAAAAGATTGGGTCGTTACATTCTTCCCCCCTTAAGAAATTTCGTCCCCAAAATTTATACTTGAGGCCTAGTCAAAAAGGTGAGGGTATTTTTGCTTCATCGTTTCCTCAGGCTCCCAAGTCGCTTCTTCATACTTATGATTCCTCCACAACACTTTCACAAGGTGGGTAGTCTTGTTTCATAGAACCTTGTCTCTACGGTCCAAGATCTCCACTGGCTTCTCCTCATAAGAGAGGTCATGTTCCAGTTGTACCACCTCTGGGTTCAGTACATGCGAAGGGTCGGGTATGTACTTCCTCAAGAGAGATACATGGAAGACATTGTGAACTTGAGCTAGGTTCGGTGGAAGTGCTAGACGATAGGCCACTACTCCTATGCGATCAAGGATTTCATAGGGGCCAATGTACCTAGGGCTGAGCTTCCCTTTCTTCCCAAACCGCATGACTCTCTTCCATGGAGAGATTCGAAGGAAGACTTTGTCACCAACACCAAACTCCAAGTCCCTTCGACGATTGTCAGCATAGCTCTTCTGCCGACTCTGAGCTGCCTTTATGTGTTGTTGGATGGCATGAACCTATTCCGTCATCTCTTGCACGAGATCAGGCCCAAGAAGCTTCCTCTCACCAGTTTCATCCCATCAAGTAGGAGTTCTACACCGCCTTCCATACAGAGCTTCATAGGGTGCCATCTGAATACTCGCATGGAAGCTGTTGTTATAGGAGAACTCCACTAATGGGAGGTGTTGATCCCATCCACCCTTAAATTCCATTGAGCATAATCTCAACATGTCTTCGATTGTCTAAATAGTCCTTTCAAATTGTCCATCAGTTTGATGATGATAGGCCGTACTAAAATTCAATTCAGTATTCAGAGCATGTTGAAGACTTCTCCAGAATTTTGATGTGAATCTTGGGTCATGATCAAATATGATGGATAGTGGTACCCCATGCAGCCTTACCACTTCCTTCATGTATATATTGGCAAGCTGATCCAGAGAGAAATCTTCCCGAATAGAGATAAAATGGGTTGTCTTGGTGAGACGGTCCACAATAACCCATATCGCATTGTTTCCTTTGGATGTTTTCGGGAGACCAGTTACAAAGTCCATAGTAATATTATCCCACTTCCATACTGGTATGGGTAGCGGTTGTAATACCCCCTTAGGAAGTTGTCGTTCTGCCTTTACTTGCTGACACACCAGGCACCTTGTAGTGTAATCAGCAATCTCCCTCTTCATGTTATCCCACCAATAATGATCACGAAGGTCTCTATACATCTTAGTGCTTCCCAGATGTATAGAGAAAGTAGAGCTATGAGCTTCATCCATCAGTTCTTTCTTTATCTCCGGAATAGATGGAACACATAATCTTGTACAAAATTTCAATACACCTTCTTGATCAATATTGAAATCAGGTAACTTCCCATCCTTTACAGCCTCAAACTTCTCCTGCAGCAAAGGATCTTCTTTTTGAGCCTTCTTGATCTTCTCTAGTAATGAAGGTTGAGAAATCATTTGGGACAGGGTTGATGATGTCCCTTTCCTTATAATTCCCATGTCCAGTTTTACTAGATCTTTAATCAAGGGATCTCCCAGGATCCTCATTGTTGCCAGAACAACAGGATCTTTCCTTCTTAACGCATCCGTGACTTTGTTTGCTCTTCCAGGGTGATAATGAATTGAACAATCATAGTCTTTAATAATCTCCAACCATCTCCTTTGTCTCATGTTCAATTCTTTCTGAGTGAAAATATACTTTAGACTTTGGTGGTCAGTGTATATATCACATTTCTCCCCATAAAGATAGTGCCTCCATATCTTTAGAGCAAAAACAACTGTCGCCAGCTCTAGATCATGCGTAGGATAATTCTACTCATGAATCTTCAACTGTTGAGATGCATAAGCAATTACCTTGTCATTTTTCATGAGGATGCACCCAAGCCCTTTCAGAGATGCATCGCTAAAAATAACGAATCCTTCTACGATAGAGGGTAGTGTTAACACAGGTGCAGTAAGCAATCTCTTCTTCAGCTCTTGGAAACTTTCCTCACATTCCTTTGTCCAGATGAACTTAACCCCTTTTCGAGTCAACTTGGTTAGTGGATTAGAAAGTCGTGAAAAGTTTTTCACAAACCTCCTATAATATCCCGCTAAACCAAGGAAACTACGAATCTCAGTTACTGTTGTGGGTTGAGGCCACTCCTCCACAACCATTGTCTTTGCAGGGTCAACCGAGATTCCTTCATTGGTTACGATGTGCCCTAAGAAAGCCACTTGTTGTAACCAAAACTCACACTTGCTGAACTTCCCAAAGAGCCTCTCCTTCCGTAGAGTTTTCAAAATAACCCTCAGATGATCTTCATTCTCCTCACAACCTTTTGAATATATCAAAATATCATCAATAAAAACTACCACAAAGTTATCAAGGTAGTCCTTAAAGACTCTATTCATCAAATCCATGAAAATAGCAGGAGAATTAGTCAAGCCGAAAGGCATAACAGTAAACTCAAAATGACCATATCTTGATCGGAAGGCAGTCTTTGGAATATCTTCCTTCTTCACCCTCAGTTGATGATAACCAGATCGAAGGTCAATCTTAGAGAAGAATTGAGCCCCGCGAAGTTGGTCAAATAAATCATTAATTCTTGGAAGAGGATATCTGTTCTTCACTGTGATCCCATTCAGTTCTCTATAATCAATGCATATCCGCATTGATCCATCCTTCTTCTTCACAAAGAGAACTGGTGCTCCCCAAGGAGACACACTCGGTTGGATAAACCCCTTCTCCAACAAGTCTTGGAGTTGTTTCTTTAGCTCTTCTAGCTCCACATTTTCCATTCTATACGGAGTCTTTGATATCGGTTGAGACCTAGGTACGAGTTCAATGGAGAACTCTACCTCTATTTCTGGGGGAGGTCTAGGTAACTCCTCAGGAAATACATCCATGTATTCCTGAACAATCGAAACATCTTCAATTTGTATGCTCCCTTTCCCTTCTTCCTCATCACCGATTAACTCCATAAAGAAAGCTATAGGAGGTGCTTCTAGATAGGGATCAGTTCGGGATATCTCTCCTTGGAATATAACTGTAGGTCGTTCATTCAAGACTACTGATATTTCCTTACTTATGCATTTGATCTTAGCATTATACTTTGAGAGCCAGTCCATCCCTAGTATAATGTCGAATTCCATCATGGGAATGACTACTAGATTTGCGATAAGATTGTGCTCACCAAAGTAAACACTAGAGTCTCTAAATAATTTTGATGCAAGGATAATCCCACTTGGAGTCTTGACTGACAACTCTACCTCTAGCAGTTCGGGGATTGATTCTATATTCCTTGCAAACTTGGAGGAAATAAAGGAATGCGTAGAACCAGAATCAAATAAAGTACTTGCTAGTTTTGAGAGGACGACAAGAGTACATGCTACCACATCGTTCGGAACTTCAACTTCAGTTGTTGTGATAGCGAAAGCACGGCCTTGATCCCTTGGCCTCTGCTGAGGTTGATGGTGATTCCCCTCCACCGCCCTTGGATTTGGACATTGATTAGAAAAGTGCCTAAGCTGTCCACACTTGAAGCATGTGACTTCGGGTAGGTCCAGAACCATCTTTCCTCTGTCGTTAGTGTTGGGAAGTTGAGGCTTCACATCACTACGACAATTCCGAGAAATATGGCCTTCTTTTCCACACCTATAGCACTTACCACTTCCGATCAAGCAGTTCCCTGAATGCTTCTTTCCACATTTATTGCATGTGGCATATTGCATATGCTTTCCACCTCTTTCCTGATCAAAACTTCTTCCCAGGCTCGGTTCTAGAGTTCTCTTCTTCTCATTAGATTTGTGAGACCACTATGTCTCCCCAAACTCTAGTTCAACTTTCATGGCACTTCGAACTATTTCTTCATAGCTATCATAGTCCCTGTTGTCTAGATTCTTTCGCAGATGAGGTCGTAGTCCACCAAAGAATCTATCAACCTTCCCATTAGGGTCCATGAAGAAGCTTGAGGTATAATAGGAAAGCCTTGTGAAGTTCATCTCGTAGGTTCCAACTGATTCATTCTTCTTTTGCTTCAGCTCGAGAAATTCTTTTTCCATTCTTGTTCTCATCGAACGAGGGAAATACTTATTAAAGAATATTCCCCGGAACTCTTCCCACTCCATAGCTTCCATCTCTCCTCATGGCTTCGTGTTTATGATCAGTGACCACCACTGATCAGCTTCTCCCTCTAGGCGGTAAACAGCAAGGGTGACTTTTTCTTGTTCCGAACAATGAAGTACAGAAAAGATCTTTTCAATGGAGCTTATCCATTGTTCCGCAACCAATGGGTCAGTAGATCCACTGAATGTTGGTGGTCGTTGACGCATGAAGGACTCAACAGAAAGTTGTTCCCTTCGTGGTGAGGTCGGCCTCTCAGCTTTATTCAAGTTATTACTCATAACTTGAGTCAGTTGGTTCATCATTCGCATGAATGTTTCCATTCCGGCTTCCATCGGAGGGCCGTCAGCACATGGTGCATTGCGGTCACCATCGGCACGGTTCCTCCTATTGCCCGCCATTTTATAAAAGAATAAAACCTTAGTGAGAAACTTATTTCATTTATAATTGTTTTAACTAAGACTTCATGCTTAGACAATTACACTTTTCTATAATTCCTTCATAATGATTCATAAAAAGCTTGTGATTAACCAAACATATCCCCCGGGAGTGTCGTAACCAAGAGTGCAGCAAGGCCCGTTATCGTGCACCAGTTCCCATTCGAGTCTAGCTCAAAGCGGTGTTTTCGGGTTTTACCCCTATGTACATCTGTGCCAGAGCCGCCTCTACCTGCTCGTATCCAGACAGGGATGTATTTGTTTGATAAACCACTTACTCAATACTTACCAAAATACCAGGAAGTTTTCCTATATTTAAACTTTTCTATAGGGTTCTTCCTAAAGTTTTTATATCCTAATTTCCACAAATAACTAAACCATCCTTTGATACCAACTATAGCATCCCGCCTTTTTATAACATAAACTTTCATTACATTACACAAAACTGAGGATCTTTAAGGTCTAGTGTCTTGGAAACGAGGAACATAATACATGAAAACAACATAAAACATTCTTCTTAAACACTTGAAAGGCTTCTCCTTAAGTTCATCCTAGGTTCATTACTGCATCTCATAACCTGGGGACATACATCAAAAGAAAGGGTGAGCAGAAGGCCCAGTAAGGGAAACAAGAGGAACATTTTACATGTGAACTTGAGATACTTCAACAAGGACATGAAAAGAACTTTAAGGCCTGAGAAAGAAATCATGAGGCATTTCATAATAAAAATAACATTTTCCATAACTTGAAGATGTGGCTACATCATTTAACATAGACAATCATGAACATATCACCAAGGTCCATCCCCAAGGTGTCATTTGAAAATTACCAAGGTTATTCACCAAGGTATCGTGAAAATTGTAATCTCTAGTGGTTACATCATTACCCAATGCATTGGAGCACTATCAGGGCGCACCCTTAAATTTGTCTCTATTATCATGTGAGCCACATATATTATCATCAAACATTTCATAAATAACCCATATAGCATAAAATAAATGGGTTTCATTTCATAATCATAACGTTTTTTAAAAAAACTGTTTTAAAGACATGATCTTTACGTCACTTTAAACCCACGGAAGGGAAAGTGAGTCTCATGTATGTAAATCCCAGAATTTAAAATAGAAAATTTTGATATATATGTGAATACCCTTGTAGAAATAAGAGCTTTGAGTATTCACTTTATAACATAAAATAATTTTGAGAAAAGAGAGAGAGGCATTTTGAGACGAAAATTCTGCAGCATAATGGCTATGTTTCGGGGTTTTATAAAACATTGAAAAGAGAGGGGACATGGGTCACCCACTCATAAATGATCCATAAAACAGTAAGGGGACAGAATAAGAAGGATATATGTAAATGGTAATGAAATTTTAAGGACATACCATTTGAAATGAAAAACATGGAAGGAAGACAAAAATTAGATTTCTCTTATGAAAATTCGGCAGCCTAACGGCGTCACTTAAACTTCAATAAAAAAGAATTTACAAGATCAAATAGGGTCTCTCATAATATGATCATAAGAGGTCAGTATGATAGATATAGAGATCATACCCCAACATAATAAAAAGGAACTTGAAAGACTTGACATGAAAATCGAACTTGAAAAATGAGAAGGGTGAAAGAATCCCTTAAAAATTCGGCAGCCTAACAGCGTCACTTAAACATTCATAAAACGAAATGATGAAAGTAAGAGGGGATATATCATCATATAAACATGAAAATGGCAGTAAGAGGAATATAAAATAACATCCTCTCACATAATAATATGGAGCATAAAAGGAATGACATAAAAAGGATTACATGAAAAGAAAGAGAGAGGTTGGATCCCTTACCTTAAAACGTGACTCTTGAAACTCAAAGGTTTGGACCTTGAGGGCTTGGGGGCACCTTGGGAGGTAAGGAGACCAGAACTTCGTTGGGGGAGAGTTGGGAGTGAAAACTAAAGGAGGAAAGGGTGGGTATTTATAGGGAAAGTGAGGGGACAAGGCAATAATGCCCAAGGGACACCTCACTAGTGGTTTTGGCAAAACCATGGGCTTGCCCATGGTTTTTGCCCATGGTATTGGCCACTTGGGACACCTCATACCTTATCTTACTATTCATAATTCGACCATATTGAATATATAATTAATACATCATTTAATGATGTCATTAAACACCCATAACTTAAAAACTATATTTTCACTATTCATCAAAAATCCAACTTTCTCAGAATAATCTCAAAATTTCACCTTAACCAAATATCAATGCTCTGATTTCAAAAATGAAATCCATTTTATAAAAATAATTTTCTAAATATTTTTAATTTAATTTTTAAATAAAAACACTATTCATCGAAAATTCATTTTTTTCAGAAAAATTCCCAAAAATTACCTTAACATAATATCGATGCTCTGAGTTCAAAAATAAAGTCCTTTTTATAAAAATAATTTTATAATTATTTTTAATTAAATTTTTAATTAAAAAACACTATTCACCTGAAAAAAACTAATACCTGACTAATAATTTATGAAACCGTTATTTACCCATTTTATTGGATCACATTACTTAATCTAGGTGTCCAAATTATATTAAAACTTTCTTTGAGTGAAATTACTAATCCATTTGGTCACATTACTAATCCTAAGCGTAAAATCACTATTCATAATTTACTATTCATCAAAAATTAAGTTGATCTTATTAGACTCCAAATTCCTTACTGAACACTTTTGTAGAAGACCATTTTTTGAAAATCATTACACATCATTAGTTATTTAGGGTTTTCATAAATATTTTAAAATATCCTTTTTTCCAAAAAAATCATCAATAAAAAACATTCTGAAATTATCTAGACATTTGAAATTTCACAAACATCACTAAAGGAAGAAATCTCAATTTATTCACCCGAAAGGATTACACAAGGAAGCTAGGGTCTCATCACATAGCCCCTTATAACACCGGCATAAGACCTAAGTGTAAGGTGTGCTATGGTGAGAGAATCTGAGGGAGGCTCAGATAACATTGCCCTAGTAGTAATCTCTACTAACTTGAACTTCTCCCGTAGGCGTTTCCGTTCAAGCTTGACACGCTAGAGTTCGGCTTGGGCTTGGTCCAAAGCGAAGCCCACAGATGCTACCTCCTTCCCAAGCTCTGATAAGTGGGCTTCATAAGGTTCAATTCTACTGGATGAAGCCATCGCCTCCTCTTTCTGCATTAACCATTAACATCTTATTAAATCATTAAGAGTAAGTTAATATACTACTCAAAAAGATTGGGTCGTTACATTGCATGAGAGGCAACCCATGGTTTTCATGTTTCCAATCATTTTTTTGTTTTAATAAACTTTATATTTAAAATAAGATTAGTGGATCATTTTGATATAACTTTATTCTAACTCAGACTGTTGACCTATTCTTCTCTTATGAGTATGGATGTATATAAAAGGGGAGCACTGTATTCATCCGTACCACGCAGTGTGATCCCTGAGTACTACCTTACCCAGAAATTAAAAAGAAGACAATGTATCATTAGTTGATTTTAAAAAAACAAAAACAAAAGGAAAAACATAAAAATTAGGAGACATGGTATTAAATAAATTTTTGTGTTGTTTTTCTATCTTGTTTGTTCTTATTTGTATGGTTCACGGACTATTTTTGGGTGATACATATTCAATCAAGGAGGTTCCTACATCCCCCATGAGAACAAAGAGAGATTTGGGATCACCACAATCATCATTATGAAGCCACTAGGTGAACTTGTTCCATGCCCTTTCCAACTCATTCCCCCACCCTCTTTCTCCTCTCTTTTATTTTTACAAAACTAAGGACAATTTCATTCTAAGTTGGGGGGTGTGGAAACAAAATTTTTCTTAAAAAACCAAAAGAAGAAGAAGTAAAATACCTTTATCATTCATATAATAACATCTTTTCTCACATTAAAACTACATAGAAAATAATTTTTATTTCCTTGACTCTTAATTTAATTAATGAATATGTTTACAAGCATTGATTTTGGAAGTTTGGTTGTCCAATGAGAATTTTCATCATTTTTATTTTCATCTATTAAATCAAAATGCCACAATAAATATCCTCTATATTGTGGGGTACTGATTTGAATTCTTGGGGTCCCACAATAAATAGAATAAGCTGGTTTGATTTATATGAATAATATGAGTATTCAAAAAAAAATTATAAAATAAAATAAAAAAATAAAAATAAAAGTTTGCATGTAGAGAACTAGATTGATAAAATACAAGGATTTCAGCACTTGGGGATCGTGAATCCAGAGTTGTCTAGCCCTGAGTTTTTCACTCTATATTTATTTATGGTAATATGAATTTTTTTGATCAAGTTAACTCGAGAGGATGCCTGAGTATGTGGGCTTCACTTGGTGCCCTAAGGCCTTTGAGTCTGGGAGTCATCGACAAAGTCTTGCTACATGGGTTAATTTGATTAACTTCAATCTTAATTACTATGAAAATATTGCAAAAAAAATCCAAAAAAATGGAATGGAGAATACTCATATTAGGATTAAATGCTATTCCGCCTAGCGCTTCCATGATTTCCCCCTTGAAAGAAAATGAACCCCCATATCTATTGTGATTCACAACACATAATTTCACCTAATTGAGTTCGATGAAGTATGATGATGGATTTGATCAAAGGAATGAGATTGGGATTGGGATATGCTTCTCAATTTATCATGTTTTAAATTATTTTTATAGGTTATAAAGATATATTTGTGTGTATTTTACATTGTGAGCACTGTTTGTTATAATGTGTTTAAAAAAAATCAAATATAATCTTCGAATTATTTGCTCGGGACTATAAAATATCAAGTTGGGGGTGTGATTAGACAATAAAAACACATATGTTAATTAAATTTTAATGGTATTAAATATTAATTTTTGATCTTATGTTCCTAAGTTAGTGGATTTTAATTTTGAACATCCATTCTCATCATTTGTGCACTTCATGCCTAATGTACACCAATTTAGGCCCAATGATTCATCTAATTTTAAGGAATGTAATTATCCGTATTTTAATTTTATATTTTTGGAAATTTATATACACTTTAATATAAACATTTTTTATTCAGGTATCAATGGAGGATTCATAAATGTTGATGGTGATATTTGGCGATGAAAGGAAACAAATCTGGAGAAGGCATATTGGAAACCAACCCACTGATGAGAATTTGGGGCCCACAATATTGGCCCAATAAAGCCCACATTTCATGGGATGATATAAGACATTTATAGGAACAAATAATTCTCCAGGATTCAGTGCTAATTCGGCCTCCATGGTGGTTATTATGGCAGCCCAATGAGAAGATCAAAATCTGGGCCAGAAACTGCAACCCAAAAATTTATCCCACTAAAGCGGTCGTAACACCTGAAAAAAAACTACAAATAGACCCAAATATTATATAAGTCTATAAGACATACTAAGACACAAAAAACTCTTCTATTTCCCACCCATATTTGGTGATATGCTTTCCAATACAGGACAATCTTTTCAGGGGAGACAAGGAGGATAAAAAGTCAAGGAGGGGATCAATTTCTCCACTACTTTCCACCACCCTAAGGCCTAAATTAATTTAATATTTGGGAATAAATTTATTGAGTCTCAGCCTAATGCTTCTCAATTGCCTATTTAAGGAAGTTTTGGTGTGGGGTAATACATCTATTGTTTTTTTGTAATGTTATTATGCCAAAGTTTCATTGTAATGTTCTCAATTTCCATGTAAGTTTCTTTTTGTATTTATATGTTCTTAATCAACATCTTTCTCTTATATTATTCCCATTATCTCTCATTAAAACTAATAAAGAATAGTGATATCTCTATGCTGTGGTGAATTAGTTGACACATAGGTGTTAATTTTGTTCACACACACGGAGGAGTGCTCGTTATTTCCGCGATTTAAATTTCTTCAACCCAATTCTTGTAAGCCATCTTCCACCCACCATTGAGAGTATACCATCAATGGAGGGATAACACTTTAATGGGTTGATTGTAGGATGATGAAAAGTATAGATTTAATGTTATTTTATGAATGAATTTTTGTAAATTGGCTAATTAATTCATGACTTCCATTCTTCAATTATTTCCACTCTTCATCTTCACTGTGTTTGAGGAAGCCAAATCCAATTACTAAAATGACCATACACCTTGTAGAGATCATGAGTTTGGTTCTCTAAGTGTTTAGGGGATTAGTAATTGTGTTTAGTTATCATAAATCTCGAAAATGATGAAGTTAGTGTTATTTTTAAGAATGGATTCATCAAAAATTAATAAAACCAAAATTGTTTGAAGTAGTAAAATTAATTCAATTCACCCAAAGCATAATACAAAGATCATCTCATTTTCATTAAATTTAATTCACTTAGGTTTCATAGTGTTCTTTAAAACCATCTAAAATCAAAACCAAGTTGGCCACTTCAGAGCCAAAAATCCATCTCATAGGTTTTGCATCTTATGTATCTTCTTAGGTCTCAGTGGATTCGACAACCCAAGCTAGACTACAAGGACCGTTATACCTTCATCTCTTGGGCAAATTTTAGCATGAATTAGATCCATTGATTCGAAAAAAACTAAAAAAATCATATAGAAAAATAAAATTTAAAAAAAAATTAATATTTAAAAATTGTAAAAATAATCTGCTTCATTTTATACAGAATTGATACTATTTTATGTATTTATTAAGTTCCTATTTAGTTATAATATTTTTCTACTTGAATTGATAATATAACTTGTATGAGCACAAGACACTATATTATTAGTCTATAGCCACTGAACATAGAAATAGACAAACATCTCACTGCTCTAAGAAAGAATAACAAAACTGGAATGGAAAACATAGAAAATAGAGTTCTTACACCTAAAAACTATCAAAAACATCCAGAAATCATATAAGAAAATGAAAGGCCTAGGATTATGGAGTTCTAAATTCTTCATGTTTCAAGAAATCCATCATCCATCAGACTCAGTCCTGGGGCCCGAAATTATGAACTTAAACAATCACACATCTCACTGTTTCCTGCTTTTAATGGACTCTCTAATGATGACTCTATTGCCTTCATTAGAGACTTCTATAATACTATGCATCATTTACATCTTCTAGGACTCAAATAATATGAACTTAGAATTAAATTCTTTCCCTTTTTCCTTAAAGGGAATTCTAGAAATTGTTTTTTGAGTCTAGATGAGAACATTTTTGAAAACTGGGATCAAGTGTACAACTCTTTTATTATGAAAGTTTATCCCCAAAGACTTAAAAGAGAACTTAGAATAAAGATAACTAGTTTTTATCAAGAGGATGGAGAAGATTTTCATGAAGCTTAAGATAGATTCAGGGATCTTCTTAGGCAGTGTACCCATCATCAACTCCCATCTCACCTTCTCATGGATAATTTCTATGAAGGGATTTCCTCCTCTAGACAGAATCTAATTGATCAGGATAATGGGGGTAATTATAATGATAAGATAGATGAATAACTTAGACAAAATTTTAATAATCTTGCACTGAATTCACAACATAAAAATTCAAGAAGAAAAAGAGTCAATAGAAATGTTAACCCAAACACTAGTTCAATGAATGAAATTCAAATTCAACTTGCTGAAATCACTAACCAACTTCAATCTTTAATGAACCAGAACACTAAACAAATTGTTAATCAACTGGGATGTCAAAATACCAACCAAATCATTAAGGGAATAGTGTGTCCAGTGAGGTATGTTTGGGCATACTGAAAACTTATATCCTGATTTTGATATGCCAGCCCAACAACAAGAAATCTCAAACATTGTTAACTATGGTCCTAGAATGCCTCTTAAAGAAGATCCATTTTAAAATAATTACAATCAGGGTTATAAGAACCACCCTAATCTGTCCTAGAAAGATCAAGGCTTAATTAAACAATCCACTGCCCCTAATTACTGTAATCAACCAAGACCAACTTTTCAGAATCAACAATGGGGTGAGTCTTCAAATGTACAAGGAAATGGTGATAGTCACATGTCTTCTAAGCTTGATCTAATATTGAATAAAATTATTTCTCAAAAGGAAATATACACGACTCAGCTGAACAAACATCAAAATCAATATGAGTCTGATAAAATACAAACTGATGTGAGAATGAAAAATATGGAGACATAAATTGGACAACTTGCACATGATTTTTCATCTATGGAAAAAGGTATACTTCCTAGTACCACTGAACTTAATCCTAGAGATAATGTTATGGATGTTGTCACTAGAAGTGG
Source organism: Viscum album (assembly GCA_963277665.1). Classification (NCBI taxonomy): domain Eukaryota; kingdom Viridiplantae; phylum Streptophyta; class Magnoliopsida; order Santalales; family Viscaceae; genus Viscum; species Viscum album. The sequence continues at coordinate 414,619,857 of OY728140.1, read as the reverse complement.
GCTTAATACTCAAGTTTTTACTGAAAAACTCACTGAAAATGCCCAAAATGAAAATCTGCTTCAATCTGGAAATAAAAATCAGCTTTGTTCACATGCTGTAAATTCACAGAAAAGTCATGAAAATGATTAGAATCTGAATTTATCATTTGAAACTCATGTTGAAACTTCATCTAAAAATTAAAAGAATAAAGGTAAAGACAAAGTTGATGAAGAGGTGAGGGATATACCTACTGTTCTGGAATTTTTTTCCCCACCCATCCCTTTCCCTGAGAATCTGAAACCTCAAATTAACACTAGGGCTAAACTTCTTCAGTTCATTGGTGTCTTTAACAAAATTCAAGTAAAAATTACATTCATTCAAGATTTAATTCAAATCACATATTATTTGAAATCTCTTAAGAAAATTTTTTCAAACAAAAATACCCTAGAATAATTTGCTACCTATAGCCTCATTGAAGAGTACAATACTATTTTTAAAAAGAAAATCCCACCTAAACTGAAAGAGACAGGTTGTTTTGGTATACCTTGCACACTAGGAAATTCTTATCAACTCAATTGTTCTTGTGATTTAGATTCTATAATTAATCTTCTCCCATACTAACTATTTCAACAGTTGAGGTTGGGTGATCTTTAACCCACCACATTCATACTGTAGTTAGATGATAGATCTTTCAATCATCCTGTGGGTAGGTTAGATTATTTTCTAGTTTTGTTTTGGAAGCTATTTCTACCTGCATACTTTTTAGTCTTAGACATGGAGTGTGATCAATAGATTCCCATCATCTTGGGTAGGCCCTTCTTGGCCACAGGTGGTGCTGTTATTGATGTTTATAAGGGTCAATTAATTTTTAAAATTGGAGAACAATAAGAAGAGTTCAATGTGTTTAAAAATGTTAAAGGGCCAAATTTTTCTGAAAACTGTTCAATGGTAGAGTTCTTAGAAGATGAGAACTCAATTGAAAACTCTGAAGAATTTGAAAATCAATTCCTTGCTGATGAAAATAATTTTGAAGTTGAAAATACTATTGAATCTGTTTTAGATATTGAAAATTTTTCTCAAACACCCAATCTAATAAATTTTCTAGAATTGGGGAACTGTCCAGTTTCTACTGTAGAAGGGTCCTCTATTTCTGAACTTATGAGCTTTTTGAGTGAATTTGAGGGTGTTTTTGTTAACACCATCCTTTCTGAACATTTTGATGATGTTTAGCGAGATCTTTTAAGACAACTAGATGATCCTGATTTGATAAACTTGTTAAATACTGATCTAGAAAATCTAGACATTGTACTGCCCACATTGTACAGTAACACTATTACTTATGAATCTGAGCATGAAATTGAAAATCTTTCATCATTCAAACTCATTACAAGAAATATGTTGAAGATATTGGACCTGCCAAGCCTAAGATTCTTCCTTCTAGTGTAGAACCACCCACTCTTGAGCGAAAAAAATTTCCTAATCATCTTAAATATTCATTTTTTGGTGAGAAATCCACTTTTCCTGTAATAATTTCTACTGAACTTAATGAAAATCAAGAGGAAATATTGTTAAATCTTTTAAAAAAGATTAAATCTACCAGAGGCTGGACCATATCTAGCATCAAGGGTATTAGTCTCTCATTCTGTATGCATAAAATACTTATGGAGCCTGACCATAAGCCTAGGGTAGAGTGTCAAAGAAGGTTGAATATGAATATTAAATAAGTTGTGAGAGAAGAAGTGATCAAACTACTAGACACTGGTATGATATATCCCATTTCTGATAGAGTTTGGGTCAACCCTGTTCAGGTTGTTCCTAAGAAGGGAGGTTTCACTATAGATAAAAATGAAAAGAATGAAGATGTCCAAGTTAGGAATGCCACAAAATAGATAGTCTATATAGATTATAGGAAGCTTAATGAAACCACTAGAAAGGACCATTTTCCAATGCCCTTCTTGGATCAAATGCTTGAGAGGCCTATTGGAAATGAGTTTTTCTGTTTATTGGATGGGTATTCTAGTTACAACCAAATACCTATTGATCTAGAGGATCAGGAAAAGACCACTTTCACATGCCTCTCAAGGACATTTTCTTATAGTCGGATTCCCTTTGGGTTGTGTGGAGCTCCAGCCAACTTTCAAAGGTGTATGATGGCCATATTTTCAGATATGATTGAGATAATTATTAAGATTTTCATGGATGATTTCTCCATTGTGGGTATCACTTTTGGTACTTGTCTTGGAAATATAGATTTATTCTTAGAAAGATGCATCGAAACCAACCATGTTCTTAATTGGGAGAATTGTCAATTCATGGTTACAGAGGGTATTGTTCTAGGTCATAAAGTTTCAAAGAGAGGTCTAGAAGTTGATACTGCTAATATTGATGTTATTAAAAAATTTCACCTCCTAAAAATGTTAAAGGTGTTATAAGTTTCCTAGGGAATGCCGGTTTTTACTGGAGATTAATAAAATATTTTTCTAAAATAATTAATCCCTTGTGTTCTTTGCTGGTCAAGGATGATCCTTTCAACTTTGATGAGAACTGTTTGAAATCATTTAATCTGTTTAAAGAGAAACTGACTACCTCACCCATCATTACTACACCTGATTGGAAATTAACTTTTGAACTTATGTGTTATGCTAGTGATATGGATGTAGGTTCTATCCTTGGATAGAAGAAAGATAGGAATTTACATGTGGTGTATTATGATAAAAGACTGTTAGATGATGCCCAAAGGAATTACACCACTACTGAAAAAGAATTGCTAGCTTTTTTGTTTTATTTGGAGAAGTTTATATAGTATTTGTTAGTCTCAAAAGTAATCATTTTCACTGATCATTCTTCTTTAAAGTGTTTTTTGTCTATGAAAGAAACTAAACCCAGGCTGATTAGATGGATTTTGTTGTTACAAGAATTTGATTTAGAGATTAGGGATAAGCAAGGAGACGAGAATTTAGTTTCTGACCACCTATCAAGGATTCCTCTTACTCAATATGAATTTGAATATCATAGGGGGATAAACTCTTCTTTTATTAATGAGAAGTTTCTTACTATGTCAATCAGGCAATCTACTTGGTTTGCAGATTTTTCCAACTTCCTGGTAGGAGGTATTTTTTCCAAAAACCTATCAAATAACTAAAGAAAGAAATTCATTTCTGAGCTTAAGTACTATCTTTGGGATGATCCTTTTCTTTTTAGAATATGTGTTGATGGTATCCTTAGGAGGTGTGTGCCTGAGGTAGAGATGTTTCCTTTCTTATAAAGTTGTCACTCCTCACCTTGGGGGGGTTACCATGGTGGTGAGAGAACTACTCAAAAAGTATTACAAACTGGTTGGCACAGTCTTTTTAAGGATTCTAAGATCTTTATGGTTGGCTGTGATAGGTGTAAGAGGCTAGATAATGTTGTTAAGAAGTAGGAGTTACCCCAAAAAGAAATTTTGGAAGTTGATATTTTTGATGTATGGGGTTTATATTTCATGGGTCCATTTCCATCTTCTCATGGGAATGAGTATATTCTTATTGCTATTGACTATGTTTCAAAATGGGTTGAGGCAGTTGCACTTCCCAACAATCAAGCTAATTCGATAATAATTTTTTTGAAAAAGAATATCTTTACAAGATTTGGAGTTCCCAAAGCCTTTATCACTGATAATGGAACATACTTTAAGAACTATAAGTTTAATGCTTTGATGGAGAAATATGGTTGTGTTTATAAAACCGATACTCCTTATCGTCCACAGTCCAGTGGATAAGTGGAAATTTCAAACAGGGAACAGAAACAAATACTTGAGAAAACTATGTCAAATTCGAGGAAAGACTGGTATCTTAAATTGGATAAAGCTTTATGGGCATATAGAACTTCTTGCAAGACCCCAATAGGTATTTCTCCTTATAGGCTGTTGTTTGGGAAATTCTTTCATTTACCTATGGAGTTGCAACATAAGTCTTATTGGGAAGTTAAGGCTTTAAACATTGACTTTAAGAGTACTGGTGAGAAGATATTACTTTAACTGAGTGAGTTGGATGAGATTAGAAGAGAGAGTTATGATAATTCAAGAATTTATAAAGAGAGGACTAAAATCTTGCATGATTCTATCATTCAAAACAATGAATTTAAACCTGGACAGAAGGTCCTCCTCTTTAACTCTAGACTTAAAATCTTTCCTGGAAATATGAAGTCCAAATGTTATGGACCCTTCACTATAGTGAGATTGCTGAATAATGGAGCTATAGAAATTATAGGTGAAGAGAACAAACCCATGTTAGTTAATTGTTAGAGAGTGAAACATTATTTTGAGGGACAACTGAAGGGCTTGGTTGCCTTCAATGTGATTGAAAACTAATCTTGAATAAATTCTGGCTGAAGACTTTAAACCTTAGTGCTGCATGGGAGGCAACCCATGGTTATTTTTTCTTTAAATTGTTTCTTTTTAACCTTGAATAATGTGTTGCTTCTATGCTCTGTTTTTGTGAAATACCTGTTACTGGTTGTTCTTTGTCTCTTGGTTCTGTCTCCGGATGATGGTGCTTGTGTCAATAAATGATGTTACTACTTGTGTCAATAAAGGAGGGAAATTGACAATTATATTCAGGTAAGTACTCAACTCATAATTGTTGTATTTATTTTTCTTCTCATATTGACTGTAAGGATACAATCTGCTGCATGTTTTGTTTTAAAAATTCTGTTATTTGTTTGCTGTAAAATACTGTTGTATGACTTGATATATTGAAACAAATGGTACATGTCACTTTGTTGAAGAAACTTATGCTATTTGTCATTATGATTTACACAAATTCTTCTTGTTCCTCTTTTCTGAAAAATTAAATTTCACCATTGTTAAAACCATTCCACTACATGAAATTAAGTATGTGGGGGGGGGGGGGGTACATGCTTACTGGTTTATGTATTTTTTGTTGAATTTGCTTTGCTATGGGTTGTTAGGAATTCTTGAATTATGGGTTGTTGAATATCTAATTGAATCATATTTTCTGAATTTCCTCACACCCAATTCTCTCTGCACCCACAAGTTACATGCTTCGTTTTTACATTAATGGAAAATCATTGTCAGGGGATTAAATGTTTATGTGTGTACTTTCATGTGGACCTACTTTTATGTTATTCAGTGTGGAAAAAAATATTTTTGAACTTTAAAGAGACCCTTTATACATGTAATCTAAATACTAAATTGATAATTTGTTTTAAACCTTAAATGTAAAATTGTTCTTCTCCACTTTAGAAGTCCACTTTGGGGTAAAAGTTGGATTTTAAGTGTGGGGTAGGAAGTCAATTCTTGACTATGCTTAACTATTCTTAATTGAAATCCCATCAATTCTTACTGCAACTTAAAACTTTTTTTCAAAAAAATGGGTATATTTTTTTAAAATTATTACACAATTTTAGGCTTTACTCTGCTTTTCAAATGGTTCTTGCCTATGGACAATATTTCCTTGGTAGTTAAGTTTTACATTGAGTCTGAAATTAATGATAATGGATGATTGCTAAGTGATTGATTTAGAGTCTATCTTTGAAAGTAATTTGGGTTACATGTTTGTGGAGTTATGATCATAACTTCTGGAATTGGAAGTTTGACTCTATCTTAGGGGCTTCAGTTTTTTTTCTTTCCTTTTAATTATAAAAAGTAATAACTTTAATGAGCCAATATAAATGATTTTTGATATAAATATTTTGAAACTGGAGTAGTCTGGGCATCTTGGATCCCACGGTGAGTCTCTAAGACCCTAGATGCTGGGTGTGTTTCTGTTTACTATGAGCTCTTTGTACACTCTTAATAAGTGCTTTGCATAGTTATTAGCACATGATACATGGCTTGTGAAAAATTAAATAAAGTGTCTATGGTCAAAAACGAGTTCATTAAGGTGAGGGGAATGATGAACGCAAATGAAGAAGGGGTCAACTGGTTTATATGGGAGTCATTTAGGTTGTATCATTAAGGTGATTTAAAAAAATTAATTATTTTTGGAACCTAGGTGAAAAGTCAAAGTACAGGGTTCCTATTGTTAAGTTCTTAACTCCACTGATGTTTTATCTCTTGTCACTCTTGAATTTAGAACTTGAGATTGGATTAAAATGATCACTAAGTAGAGTCACGGATGAGGCATGACATCTTCATTGCTTAATGATTCATAGTTTTCAAGTGTATCCTCTGAGTATTTGTTCTAGGCAAGATTCATTTGAGCAATCCGTTTTCTAAAAGCCTATTGACACTTAAGTCCTCTGCTTTTATGTGCTGGACATGTTATAGTTCGAGTTGAATCTTTAATACTGCAATCTGTTTTTCACTGATAATAAAACATGAGATTGTTTGAGGACAAAAAACGCTTAATTGTGGGGGAATTTGATGTGGCTCTATTTTTACATAGTTTTGCCATAACTTTTTCCCTTTGTTTTTTTAACTAAGTGGCCTTTTATTTTAAGTCTAACAGTGACCTTGCGACCCCTCACTGTTGCGCCCCTCCATTTTCCCTCACTCTCAATTTGAATCCACCTAAAATATACCAGTGTCACACTCACACTTCTTATGTCACCCATACTTCCGCAGCATAGCCGCCTTGCCTGAACCCCTGCATCACCACCAGTTTCGCCGCTCCTGTTTCTATTTCAACTCACAGACATCGTTTTTCCCTACAGAACCGCTTCTTCTCTCAATCAACCATCGCAACAAGAGAATCACACTCTAATTAAACCACAAATCATATCTAAAAAAACATATTTTCAATTGAGCAACCAATCCTCCTAGAGTCTTCTTCCGTTTTCTGGTTTGACACTCACGCCGCCGCTAGTCCAGACTCAGACGTCGCTAATGGATCTGGGGTTGCCATGACACCATGGGGGATTCACTGAAACCGCAAGCTGTCCTGAGCAAGGGAGGTTGACCGCCACGTGAGGAGGAGTCTGACCAGTCTCCCATGGAGCTTTGTTGCTTTACCGCACAGATGTAGTTAGAAGAGAAAGGTTGCGCCAACCCACCGCTTGATTTCAAGCTCAGGAAAACCACACCGTCATTGAAATCTTTCCAGAGGAGGAATCAAGCAGGGATTTCTATTGTGCCGTGATTGAAGGTGTAGCCGCATGTGAGGAGGAGCTAGCTGGATTGCCATTTTCTAGAGAAGTTGAGGCCGCTGTTATGGTGCTTCACTAGAGGATATGCCAAGCCACTGCCTGCTGAACCGGATCCGTCTCTAAGCTGTTGTGAGTGAGGTGGATTCGAGCCGCTGTAACCGAGGAGTCCCGCTGCAACTGAGCTTTGGTTGTGGAATTGAGACAATTGCATTGTGTCGCTGACACTTAGAAGACGAAGCCGTGCTACTGGTGGTGTCCATCGCCGCGACTTGCAGGGGAAGAGGTCGTTGCCCTGTTTGGAGAAGAAAACAAAGATCCCCCCCTAGGGTTGCACCGAGATTGTGGGGGAAGAAGTTGAAAAAAAAACTAAAAAAAAAACTAATGAACTAAAATGAAATTATAATAAAAACTTAAATTGAAAAAATAATAAACTTTAATAATTATAAATAAATAATTTACATAAGATATTTAATAAAACAGAATTATTAAACATAAATAAAATTTTAATTAATTAATTGATAGTTATATTTAAAATCAAATTAGAATAGATTATTAAAAATATTATTAATTATAATTTAATAATACGTATTAATAATTATTTAATAATAAATTTTGTTTATAAAATTAAATACTAATAAAAAGTATAAATTAAATTATAAATAAACTAAACAAGTTAATTTAGAATGTTAATAATGTTAATTTTTAAAGTAATAATAAACTTAATATTTATAATTTACTTTAACAATGTTAATTAATAAAAAATAATAACTTATAAACAATTTGACATCAAAATTAATAATATATAAAACTTTTTATTTTTAAAAATAATAATAATAACTCTTTTAATAACAAATTCGATCAACTTATAATACGTAAATTATCCTAATTTTCCTTTTATAATTAAATAATAACTATTTAATAATAAATTTCATTTCATTATAATTAATTAAAATATAATTACTAGCTATTGATATTTATAATAAAATAATTTATTTAATAAGATTATTTAAAAGTTTATTAATTCTTTTAAAAGACTTTTTTAATAAACTTTTTTATTTAATTATAATTCTTTATTTCCTTCACTTTTTAATTGTTTTGTTTGTTTTTCTTACACCGGTTCATTCAAGAGTCAAAATCACGTCCGAGTGCTTCCGAATAACTCATCTGGAGTTAGTTACAAGGGAAAATCTAGGGCGACATGCCAGTCGCAATGAAACACACGTGTGCAGTGCACAAATGAAGGACACTTTAAGTCGGTGGAAACCTACCGGTGACATGCAGCTTTTGACAGCTTGATACTTAAGCAGAGAAAGCAGTAGATGAACGGGGGTGACATTCATTGGAGGGGGGGGGGGGTTAATTCATTTGATACATTCGATCATTCACTAGAAAACAGAGCAAGAACCTAGAGGTGACTCTCAGAGCTTTTCTCAGAGAACCTTTTCCTAGCGATTCAAGGGCCTGGAGTAGCAGCAATTCAAGCTAGCAGAGAGATTTTTCTTCCTCTGCATTCTTTCAATTATTCCCTTTTGTAATTAGATGGTTTTAGTATACGTGATTAGATGATTCTAGGCAAAACCTTCTAGTCCAGAGATAATTTAATGTTCCACTGGTTACTTTTAAATGTTATTTTCCACTTCATCATTAGATGTATTCAATATTGATCGGCGAGATCGATACTGAATTCATTCAATTGAATTGTACACCAAAATTTAATTTCATAATTTCATAATCAATTGGTGATATTGATTGTGAATACATTTTTTAAAAGATAATAAATTCTTAAGACTTCAAGACTTACGGTGAGTTTGTCCTGTTGTTACTTTCAAATTGTTTTCAGTTGATTTATTTCTAGAGTGGTGAACTTTAGAATGGATTGACTAGTGTGACATAACTCCTGGAGAGGGAGATAATTCATACTCTTATGGTGGTATTTTTCAATATCTTTTAAGTGAATTGAAATACCTCTAAAACCAGTAGAATGTATATTTTTCCCCAGGCGTTTACTCTGATAGTTCGTTTATCAACACTCTATATTTTAGTTGTTCATCCTTTTCAATGAGTTTTTTGTTTCATTCTAGTCTAGATCAAAAACATATAAAAAATTGTGTTACTTTTCTACTTTAATAGATAAAACATAAAAAAGTAAAAAAATAGTATCCACTCCACTACAGACAACAGTGGAGTTTTTGAAGTTTTTTTTTGAAGAATAGTGGTCAGAATTGCCTTCCCTATGGATTCAACCCTACTTGCCACAAATACAGTAGTTAGTAGGAATATAAATTTTAAACTTTGATCGACTTCAATGATAGTTTAGGTTAGTGTTCCTGGAATAAATTCTTTAAATATATTAAATAACAAATGTGCATATTTTTCAGGAAAGAGTTGAATAACTCCCAAACATGGGTGTTGATCTTAAATATGAGGGTACCGTTGAGTTTAGAATGCGGTTTTACCATAGGTGTGATATAATTTTGTCATCACATGGAATTTATGAACCATTTTTCGTGGGCGTGGAATTAATAAAATAAATAAAATAAATGATTTAGTTTCTTTGGTTTGACGCAATGACATGTTTACTATTTAAAAATATGGATATGGATATTTTTTCAAGGATTTCCTCTAAAACCTAGAGACTTGGAATCTATTGGTTGAGATACTATATGGATAATGATGACGTATGAGGACCATATCATGGATCATTGTGCCAACGGTGTTCATGGATCGCATCAAAGGCATGAGTGAAGAACCTTTCATGGTCAATGATTGATCGAAACTCTAGGGATGATGTCTTATTTTCTATTTTCCATCCATTTATTTAAACATGGATTAACATTGATCGATTTCAAGAATAGAATTGATATTTCCATTGTCGGTAGATTTAATTTGATGGAATTAATTTTGTTCATTGTGGTTTATTCCTCTTTAATGGTTTTTTATATAACGAAAATTGAGGAAGAACCAATAAAGACTGAGGTTAATTACTCACATATTTTTTATCTTTTTTATTTCTTCCACCAATTGTCCAAACGTTTAGAATGGGCATTCTTTTGTTCCTTGGTTTAATGAGTACCCTATATTAGATCATCTCACAACCATTATTCAGTGCAAAAGATTGGTACAATCCATATGGTCTACGATATATGGTGTGATCCATGTGTAACAACTGTGGTGGATGATTGAAGGAGGATTGTATAGATTTTCAGTTTCCATTCTTCTCAGTTTTGATGGGTGGTGATAGGTTAGATCAAAGTATCATTTTATAAGTATATCTGATGATGATGGAAGGTCCTAGTCAACACAAAATAAACTAGTTCTTGTATAGGCGACAACTATGAAAATGTACAGGACGACACAGAAGAATATCCTAACAGATAAGGAAAATACCAATTAGAACATCCTGAATTTCGAGATTACACACCATGTGGGACCCCCTGGCTGTAGACCTAGGGTTTTTGATGAAGTTAAATATCACATGTATTGTGACATGGTCACACACTGTGCGAACCCATCATGACAGCATGTCATGTACATTAGAATGTATATAGACATAGCTCGAAGTACATGGTCATGAACACATCATTAAGTCAGACACATACATTTCCAAGTGTACATAGTCTGGTACATGAGTATAGCCAAAAATACAAAGGCATGACCAAAGATCATGGGAAGGTGTCGAGGGACTTCCGCATGCCATTTTTTCACTCACACACCATATATGTTTCATTTTACATTCCATGTGAGTTGTTATTACAAGTTCATACATGGGGATATCTAGACACATCGTGTACCCATAGTACACACCGTGTACCCCCTTAAGTATGTTTTTATCCCTTCATATATTTATTCTGGAATATTCTTGGTTGAGTATCTTCCTTTGTTCTATTCCCTCAAGGATACAATGAAAAATTACACCAAAATCACAATATTTTAATCCCCTCTGGAGGATGAGTCTTAGAAAACGTTTGTGGTGTCCCTCTATAAGTCTAGATAGTGATCATATATCATATTATTACCATAGGTGGGGTTCGTAGAAATGGTCTGACCAATTTTTTTTTGGTGTTGATCCTCCATATATAAGTCTGCATCAGTAGGGTTCATGGTATCATAAGAATATGATCCCCTGTGTAGAGGCTTGATCCATATTGGGTTCATGGTATCCCTTAATGGTTATGTCCATGACCCAATATCTGAGAATCAAATTCATCTGATATCAATGATAATTAATGGTTGGGTTCCAATGATATATACATCCTCAATGAGAGTCTCCGGTGTTAGCATGGCTCATGGAGTGGATTCTCCCGAAACAAGCATTGCTTCGAGAATAATCATATGGTGGGAAGTTGTTTTGACCTCTCGATGGTGTGGTGTACTTCTTGAGTATATCTAGGTGATTTTATCTATAACTATATTGTTATATATTTAATTGAGATGACTATACTTGATGCTTATTGTTTAGTGTTTTTGGGGTGCCTTAATGGTTATTTTTTTACTCAACCATGCATGGGATACACCCACTCATGTCATGACTTATGTTGACAATGACCCTTTTGATAGTGTCCTAGGAGGGAAGGGAGCTGGTGGAGAATGAATTGACCTTGAAATATTGATGTGTTTTTTGGGATCTTTCATTTGATTATAGTCCTTTCCATTGGAGCTAGTTGGAATCTTTATAGTTTTTGGATGGTCTTGTATTTGGAACCTTTTCCACTTTCAGTACTTTACTGTTATACTATGGTTATGATATTATAGATTTATGCATTCATTAGTTATAGTTGTTTTACATTTCAATATTGTATGGGATTTCATATTTGTGTATTTTTATAGGTACATTAGGCTAATTCCTCCAATTTTTGAGATATTCCTAATTGGTGTAGGTCACCTTCACTTAGACTATTTGAAGTGGGTTTTGGGTAGTTATGGATAATACACTGGTGTTTCGAGTCATAAAAATGTCTATTTTAGGTATGCATATTCTTATCACTTTGTCATTGAAATTTTTCCCAAGAAATGGATCCCACCAAATGAAATATTTGGATTTCATTTCAATTTTTTAATATTTTGGGTATTAAAGTGAGACGGGACCTAAGATGTCACCTTATAATTGACCATGTCAGCATACCAAGACACTTCCCCTTCAATCAAGTATATATTCTCTCCTAGAATGGATTCATTTTGTGGTTCTTGGTCATGAATTTCAACTTTAGAGTCTGGAAGTCTACTCATGTAATCAGATACATGGTTCTAAACTCCCTTCATACCTTTTCTTTCTATGATAAACTCTTATAGAATTGGCACCCATCTCATAATCATGTTCTTGGAATTGTACATCTTCATCAAATATCTATGACTTCCATTATTATAAAACATAATGAATTTATTTCGAGTAATAGATGATCTAAATCTTCCCATATAAAAGGTATTATCCATAAACACATTATATATGGTTGTGTAATTCAATTTGACTGGATCTATTATTCTTGAGGCATAATCAATGACTTTATTCTTTGCCTCCATTCTTTGATAAAGGAATACCCCAAAAAACTTAGTTAGAGGCCTGACAATGTATATCAAATGGTTCTTCCATATTTAGTGGTTGCATCACTTGGGGAGTTATTAATCTCTTATTTAACTCAACAAAGGCTTCCCTACACTCACCATTTATATTTATTTTATCATCATTAAACATTAATCTATATATAGGGAGAGAAATCAATAGTAAATTTTTTATAACCCATCTGTAGAATCATTATTTCCTTATAAATGTTTTAATATGTTTAAGAAAATTTGGGTATGTAGAGGAATTCATCACTTCAATTTTTTATTTTTCCACCTAAATGAATTTTTGTGAAATGAAATTCACAATTATAATTCCCCTCCCAACCATGAAATGGAACTTTTCAAAACATTAAATAAGATTATTTTTTAATTATGTTTTCAGGAATTTTTCTTAATGTTCAAAAAACCATAAAAATAATTTATAAAATACTTCGAAATAATCAAATAATACTTCCAAAAAATCTCTATGTAATCAGAAAATATACATTACATGAAACAATAAAATTAATCAATATCATTACCTAATCCAAATGTTATCCTTTTGTAAACAAAAGTGTTGAAAGGGTAAGTAAAGGTAGTCTTTTCTTGATCCTCATGAGTAATGGGTACATAAAAATAACATAAAAATCCATCCAAAAATCAATAATGAGTTCTCCCTTCCAATCCATATAACATGTCATCAATCAAGGATATGGGTAAATTATATTTATGAGTTATCTAATTAAAAATTTTAGTGTTTACACACACTCTTCAGTTATTTTGAATTCTCATAGAGATTTATCCATTATTTTCATTCCATACAATGTTTTGGACAATTTTATTGGTAACTATATAGATGGGATGGAACATTATGAATATTAAATAGGATAAATGATCCCATATTCAAACATATTATATTTATCCTTCTTTACTATCACTATCATGGAGGGATTCAATCTTCTTCTAAGATGTCTTGTAGGTTTTGAATTTCCCTTAAGAAGAATTTTATGTGGGTATATTTTTGGGTTTAATCTTTTGATATCAGCTATGATAAATCCTATTTCATGAAAATTATTTATCAAAATTTAAATATTTTTTTTTTCTTTGTATATAGAAAAATTATTAGTAATTATCACTGAAAATTTTTCTCCTTCCATGATGTACACATATTTCAAATATGTAGGAAGTGACTTTGATTCCATATTTTGGATTTTTAAGGGATGAAATTAAATTCCAGATAGCAAATACTAAAACATGAAATTAATATAAAAACTGAAACACATAAACTTCTTCATTATGAGATATGCCATTAAATTCATCAGAAAATTCCAAAGTTACAACTTTTTCTAATTCAAAAGCATAATTTCTAGAATTTCCATATTTTTTAATAGTCACATTCTCAAATGAGTTTTAAATCATAAAATTATTCCCTAATGTTATAAATTATTGAAAAATACTTAAATAATAAATATTTTTAGTATCATTATGGTGGTATTGTTTAAAGAGTGATTTATCATCTGATGGGTTCCTTAGGGAGTAAAAAATATTGAAGTGGATAATCTTATCTCCAAAATCTGTAGTAAGTATTCCTTTATGGACATTAATGATAAAATTTACCATCTTTCATAAAGGTCTCTAGAGAATGATTATGGGTATAGTGGTATCCTATATTCTTCTAAGTACAACACATTTACATTTTTTTTCCAAATTTTAGATCTTGTAATTTAATAAGAAATACTCCAAAACTTCTACTTGGAAACTATGGATCTGTCTGGAATTGTTGTCATTATGAGGGTTAATATGGGTATTGATTTTTGTAGGTGGTCTAGCCTAATTATTATAATTTCCAAATCCATACATGACATGGTTATTATCTCTTAATACTTGTTTTTTTATAATTTCCTTGGATTAAAGGATGCTTCACAAATTTTTATGACATAAAATTCATCACATTGGTCAGTGACATTGCTAGGTGATGAGCATAAACTGTATACCTTAGTTAGTGCATGTTGTCTACTAATGTTCTTAAATTACATATATCACACAAAATTGGTTATATAATAATTATTATGTTCTTATAAGGGTGAAATATTAGAATTATTTACCTCATTTATTTATCTTATACAAGTACCTCTTATGCTGAAAGTTTATGAGATTGTCGATATCTTGTTAATCGGGACATTAGATTCTACTATATACATTTCAATCAAATATCCTCTAGTTGATGTATCAAGTAGTTTTTTTATCATTATCCAATAATAATTTTTTAATGAAAATAAGAAAGTGATTATCCTCAACTGTTTGATGTGTGTAGTTGGAACATAGCTTCTTAAACCACTCTCAGTACTCATGAATGGTCTCTCTAGATGACTATTTGATATAGTAGAACTCTTTTTCTGATAGATGTACAACTAGATGTGGGGAATAATATTTATATGAACAATATTTTTAATTCATCCAATTCACGCACTTCACTTGGTTGTATTATGTAAAACCATTTTTTGGACTCTCATTTAAGTGAATAGTGTAATGTCCTCCACTTTACATTCTCCTTAATTACTCCTCGTGATCTGAAAGTGAGTAGAGACATGTGAACTCTTAAATATTATTGTTTGGGACTTATCCTAAAATACATTTAATTTAAAAAACAATTGTATTATTATTTGTTTTGTCTCGAATTTAGTTTTTTTTTCTAGAATGACAATTTTTTGTTTTGATAAAGGAATTTTTGTGAATATAGGTCTCTAAGGGTTTGGTTGGGATTTCCATCCATGATTATAGACTTAGAGTGAACACATGAAGTTTCACTCGAGTCTAAAAAATAATTTCCCTCAAATTAATATTATAAATTAACGTTTCTCTATTTATTCAAAAAGTTTCATTAAATTTCAGGATCTATTAGGAAGGGATTAATGATTGTGGTTCCAACCATTCAATTTTAGAATTAGATTATTGGCACTACCTTCCCAGAAAAGGTGATTTGTTTTACATTGGACTATCAAGAGGTGTGGATAAAATAATTATTTCTTAAGTTAAAATATAGTGTAGTGGTTGACCTAGGTTTTATCTAGAGAGGGGTGTAAAAAAATAAATTTTTAACTTTAAATTAGAGGTTAATGGGGTTTTTTTGAAATTTTTTTATTTTGAAAACAAAATAAAGTAATGAAGTAAGTTTTGAAAAAATAATGATAACAAGGGTTATTAGGTGAGTTTTGGACTTAAAAATTAAATCCTATCAATGTTCCAAGTTATCCAATCCTTGTATACTAAGACAATGAAAGTGAGATTACACATTATTTTTCTCTAGCTCCCTTGGTCAAAAATTTATTCTGAGAATAAAACTTATTAAAATATTATCTAGGTCTACCCTTCCTCTAATGTGTGATAGAGTTTTAGTTAATATTCCCAATTTAATTTGGAGATACTTGATTGGTTTTTTTCCTAAACAATCAATATTGTAAACCTCCCCTCCCACACATACTGACAATCCATGAGTAATTCACCACTAAGACCTAGTTTATTCCATCATTTGTAAACCAAAACCCAGTGGATAGAGAAAATGATCAAAATTAAATGAAATAAAATTAATATAACATAAAACCAAATATGATCATAATTGATAATAAATAATTTTATTAGGTTATTGAAATAAACGTAACAGAATAATGAAAGAGTTTTATTCCATGTTGTGAAATAACTAAATAATTACAAAAAGAAAACCACCCCTTCCGCAATAAATAAATAATTACCCCTCTATTCAAGGGGTTAGAGAGAAAAAAGGGGATGAGAGAGAAATTGAAAATATATAAGAAAATTAAATCAGAACCCTAACATGTGAATCCTCTATCATAGGCCTCCTATTCTTATAATTTTTTTAATGGAGTTAGAGACACATATTTATCATATTGATGGGTGGAAATATTTCCCTACAAATTCTATCCACCTAATGTTTGAGAATGTTTGGCATAGTAAATGGATAATTCTCAAAATTATTCCTTTTTAGAAGTTTTTGTACCTATAATTCACATCTTCCCTCAAAATCGCAACATCTTTGGACATGTGTAGAGAATTTTTTAAGTGACTTACCGAAGAACTATTTTTTTGGATAAAAAATAATCTTCATCTTCCTCTAATATAACACATTACATTACTGGCTTAATGAGGGAACATCACCATGAAATTTATTTTAAGTATAAAAAATTGAGTCATCTTTCATTTCCAATTAGAATTACATAATTTTATTTTTTATTTCCTAAGATATTCTTCATTTTTTAGAAGTGTTTAAATCTATATGTTAAAAATTATTTCCAAATTGATATAATTATTGAATCCCTTAGAGTTTGAATATCCTCTTGTTCTAGTTGAATGAAATTAATCCATCAAAAAATGGAATCCTAAAAAAATAATTCCTAAATTTGGATCAATAATGAAAATTTTGTGTTTGAAATGCTGAAAAGGTAAAAAAATTTAAAATTCATAAATTAATACATTTTTTACAATTTACCTCAAAATTAACCTAAAAACTAAAAAAAAGGCAATTCAACTCAAATTTACAAATTGGTGGGGATTAAATAATTTAATTATATTTGAAAAATTACATTAATATCATCACTATAATCCATCCTCCATTACTTAAGGAGGGATGCATGTTTCCAGAACCCTTATTGAATACCCATCCTTTATAACCTAAGAAGGATGCAGGGTGCTGGAATATGTCTTGAATACTCATACTCCTTGAACTAATCCATGTATTAAGTTCCTAAATACTGATAAAATCATTTAGAGGCCATGAAAATGAGACTTTTCCAACTTAAATTGACCCACATATTTAGTATACAAGATTTATATTTACATAAGGGCCCTAGGACCATCAACCAAAGGCATCTTTGCCTTGAAAAAAGAGACATAAATTCCCTATGCGACCTAGATACATTCTAGTGGAACTGATCCCCATATCATGATTCACAATCATCCTCAACAAGTATGACCCATTTCATTATCCTTTATTCATATCCCTTTATATTTGGTTTCCCATTTCCAAAATTCCAGCATTTATGACATTGTATTTTAAATAATAACAACATAAATTCCATGATTTATGACCTTAAAATTAAGTGAAATAAAGTCCAAGATATATGAATATAATACAAATCATTGATAGGGAAGAATATGTTCATGATAAAACATTAGTAACCCATTGGTCTTAATTATATGGCCTTAAATTGCATAAGTAAAGAGAAATTGAACTCGCTATATTAAAAACCAAAAAAGGGTGATCTGAAGAAAAAGTCAAGTCTCTACTTGCTA
This sequence comes from Viscum album, assembly GCA_963277665.1. Taxonomy (NCBI): domain Eukaryota; kingdom Viridiplantae; phylum Streptophyta; class Magnoliopsida; order Santalales; family Viscaceae; genus Viscum; species Viscum album. The sequence goes on along the minus strand of OY728140.1, from coordinate 414,601,946 downwards.
GACACACACCTTGTGTGCTATATAAAAATTGAGTGCCAAATAGATATATATACACATACAAATTGTTACATCTAAAACCCATAACTCCAAGAAAACCAATGGATAGAATCCCAAAGGCTCAAGAGAGAATTTACTTCCCCAGAAATAAGTCTATTCTCAATTATATGGACATCACATCTATGGGGGGATTGTTGATTCCCACCAAATGATAATTGGAGAATTTAGAGTAGGGGAAATACTAAAAACAAAAGTAACATTTTTTCACAAAGTAAACGAATAAAAATAATTTTTTCCTGAGGATCATGAAGTTGGTTTACAAGGTCATGTAATACTTAAAGGGACACACTATCATATAAACCACCCCAATGATTCACATGATGAATAAAAATTGTTTAATTTTATATATGCAGTTAGATTATTTATTCATTACTTTTTGATTTTAGTCTACCGGTTGGGTAGGTAAGAGCTATCGGTGACCTATTGGGTCATCGATGCTACCCTTTTTCACTCATTGCCTACCCTATAATTAATTATATAGTATTTTAAATTTAAGTCTTTTATCAATTTAGTTTATCAATTATCCAGTTCTTAATTTAAGTGTTGTCAATTAATAATTTTAATGTTTAAAGTTTAATAAAAATTATGTTTTAAATTCTTGGTGTTTAGCTTTCTTTATTTTCAATATTTTTATTTAGTTTACTTAAGTTTTAATTTTAAGTTCAATTTATGCATTTTTAATTTTTAAAGTTCGACATTAGTTATTAATTTTTGTTCTAACAGTGACCCTATTCTTAATGGGCAATAATGACTATTAATTCCAACGGTGGCCTTTTTTCATCGGTGACCCTTCTAATTAGTTTTCACCAGTGACCTTTTTTTCCCAAATGTGAGCATTATTTTGCGCTTTCGGTAACTTTAATTTTAAAGTATCAGTGACCTTTTATTTTATCCTACCAGTGACCTTTAATAATTTGCACCAGTGACTTATAAAATCTTTTCCAATGGTGAGCTTTTAATTTTTGTACCGGTGACTGTTTTTTTATTTGCAACAGTGACATGCTGGTACCCATCCCACGGATGACTTCTTTACCACTAGTGGGTGAAGTCTCCGACGAGGTCTCCGACGAGATCCCGATTTGGGAGTCCAGAAAGGCTGCAAAAATCAAAAACAGCAGCAAGACATTATCCACGAAGAGGATAAGGGTACTACCTGTCGGCGGCTTCACAGGATCGTTTTTGGGAATCGCTTCGCACGAAGAACACAAAGGCTTAGAGAGAAGGTAGAGAGAGAATTTCTGAAATCGTTCTGATTTCTATTTCAAATCACCTCTCCGAACAAATGGGTCGGAGGTCCCTTATATAGGCCTCTGGGCTCAACTTGCCCGAGAAGCTGACTCGATACAGGACACGCAAAAGCAAAGGTAAAAGCATAAGAAAAAGCAAAAGGTGGACCGCACTACCGCGAAACTTCCACCGCACACTTTTACAATAAATACAAACTATATAAATGACATGTTCGATGTGATCCGCTCGTCCATGCCGGGTATGACGCGTGTCTGGATCAGCGCCTAGAATCCTTCCAAGTCGTATAGAGCATCAATCATCTCCCCAACTGAGACTTCTCTCTCTGACTCCTTCATTTTGATCAATTCTTTGATGGCGCGTTGGATTTGATCTCTGACAATAAAGATATCTTCTTTATGTCCCTTCCACGTCTTGAGTTCTTCAAGAATCGTGTCTGCCTCCACCGCGAAGTCTGTCAGATGTGTCATCTCTGCATGCTGCATGTCTCTGGAGTTGATAGAGACCAACACATTGTCTCCTGCAAAGAATATACAATCTTTGCTTGTTATTTTGATTCAATTAGATAAATGCTCCAGGCGATTTGGATACGTTCATAATGACTTTTTTTCAAACTGAACTCTAGCCAATCTTCATCGCTAAACTGCGAGTCTTCGAATGCTTTCTGGACAGGTCCTTTAGTCCAGTGCCCTGGGTACAAGTTCCATAGCATAACCACTCTGTCCGCTAATCTGATAGGTTCAATATGTGCAACCAACCATAAAAAACTTGGATATGCATTGTTCATAACTGTTCTGACCATCCTGGGTACCCAATTGAATGTGGAATTTATTTTCTTAAATCCCAAAAACTGTACTGCTCCCATGCTGAAAGCTCTCTGGCATTCAATGAACTCTTCTGGTTCTAATGCCGTATCTGGTATATGGAGTTTTGGAATCCCTGTTCCTGACATTCTCCAAAACCTCTTCAAAACTGGATATTCTTCCATTCCTGTTTCCTTGATTCTCCTAACTTTGTCAAGGAGTCCTGAAACTTGGACTTTCAGCCTGATCTCTTCAGTGATAATCATACTGATCATATCTCGATCAATCTTTTTATAATCCTCCATAAGATCTTCAGATTCTTCAAGCATGTCCAAAACATGGTTCAGACCTCTTTTGAATATCCGATCATCTTTACTTTTCTGGATCAGATTATACACGGCTGTGGACTTATTTCTTGAAATATTTGGAATCCTTTGCAAATATTTCCATATCTCCTTTGCTGGATTGGGCTCTTCATCTAGCTCATCATCCAGACTTTCTTGATCTTGTTCTTCCTGAACATTCTGTCATTGAGGTTCTCTCTGAGACCTTTGATGCTTCTCAAGTTCTTCATCTACATGATCAGCCCAACTCTTAATGGTTTTCTCTCTTCCTTTAGAGATTTTATTCGTCTCAACCTTCTGGTTCTTCCGAGCCTTTCTGTTTCTCGGATTATCTACACATTGAGTGCTGTAATGGCCTTTCTGACCACATACAAAGCATTCAATATGGCTTTTATCCTTAGACTTACTGTCTAGAGGTCTCTTCGATGCATTTCCTGGTTTTTCAGCTTTTCTAGCTGAGGAACCTGTGCTTTCTGATCTTTCAACCTTTCTGGATGAAGATCCCCTCTTCTGAAGGTTATTCTCTGCTAGAATCCCCTTCCTTTGTTCAAGTCGATCAACCCTTTCATTCATTGATCTGATAACCGGGCACTCTGCCACAGAATGATTATCTATGCAAACAGGGCATCTTCTTGATTTGCTACTTTCTGCCATTGCACCTGCAAGAGTCAAAATAGCGAGTTAGTGCATCTGGAATGATATTGTCTTTTCCTTTAATATTTTCTATATTAAAGTTATAATATTGCAATTCATTCCTCCACCGTACAAGTCGTGCCTGTGTAAACCTTTTCAATTTAATTCTCATAAAATTCTTTATATAAGAACTATCTGTTCTTATAGTAAAAGGTTTTCCCAAGAAAAGCTCGTTAGCCCTAATTCCTTTAAGGACAGCCAGCAATTCTCTTTCGTGGATAGGATAATTCTTCTCTGCCTTGTTAAAACATCCACTCCAGTATCTGCTGATACTATCATTATGGTTTTTACTTATCTTTAAGATACATCCCCATGCTGAGTCTGATGCATCTGTTTCTAAGATAAGCTGATCTTCACTCCCATCTGGATACTCCAATTCTGGGAGGTTCTGTGCTTTCTGCTTCAGAATTCTGATTACTTCAGAATACTTTTCTGTCCAATCCCAAGGTACCTTACTGGATACCTTTTTCTGTATTGGAACTGAGATTTTTGCTAAATCTCTGATGTATGCTCTGGCATAACTTAGTATACCGAGAAACACCTGTATTTTCTTACGATCTGTAAGCTCATCAGGGAAAGTTTGTAGCTTTTCTGCAATATGCGGTTGAAGTTTTTCTCTACTTCCTTGGATCTGCAATCCCAAGAATTCTATCTTTGGTTGCATCCAAATGATCTTTCTTTCTGAAAGTATCATCCCTTCTTCTCTAAACACTTCAGCCACCTACTGCAAATGTTTTATATGTTCTTCTGTATTTTTACTAAATACGAGCACATCATCTATATAGACTGCCACAAACTGTGATAATCTATTGAATGCCTTATCCATTCTTCTCTGGAATATTCCTGGTACATTCTTGAGTCCAAATGGCATCACTAGCCATTCAAACAAGCCAACTGGCGTTGTAAATGCTGTCAATGGTATAGCTTCTTCTTTGATCTTTATCTGCAAATATCCTGACTTGAGATCAAACTTAGAATATACCATCGGCCTTTCATTCCTAATCCTGCTTCTCAAAGATTCTTGGTTAGGAAGATTGTAGCCATCATCCTTTGTAGCACAGTTGAGATCACGATAATCTATAACCATTCTGGCCTTACCACGCTGTTTTTCTGCATGATTCATTACCATGAATGCCGCACTCCTGTGAGGACTTTCACTGTGCTTGATTAGTCCAAGATTGATTAATTCCGGAATCTCTTTCTCAAATTCCTTAACCATATCATTTGGATAGGCAATTCCCTTACTTATGATCACTGTACCAGGATCCTTCAGGGTGATGGTAGCTTCTGACATTGCCTTCTGCCATAGTTTCAGAGGATTTTCTGACCAATTTTCTGATAAGTATTCTTTTATCTTGGCCAATGCCTCTTCTTCATTAATCCTCAGGACTTTTAATCCAACTAGTTCTTTCCACTGCTCAATCTTTCTGTGGTATTCTCTATCTTCATCTAGATAGACTTCCACTTTAACAGTAGATACTTTCTTATCTGGGACCATTCTGGTTTTTCCAGATACGGTTGGAATCAAATAGTTGTCAAGGATAATTCCTTCTGAAAATATCGTTACTGGTTGATACCTTCTAAGGAACCTATTTCCAATCAAGAAGTCATCTGGAAATTGAGGAATAAAGCAAAGCATCTGCTCTATATATATCCTACCATTGAGTTCAATCTGAACATCCTTGGCTACTTCTTGAATCAGAACTGTTGCATTATTACCAACTGTAACTTGCAACTCTGAAGATTCCCAGGTTACTCCTGAAAATCGAATTCTTGTACAAGAGAATGTACATCCTGTATCAACTAGGGCAATACATGTTGTTTCATTAATACTTAATTTTACTAATGTAGCCCATTCCTCTATCTTTGCACTGAGTAATGAAGATCCCATATATCCTACATGAGTTTCTTCATCCTCATAGATAGGTAGTCGAACAGTCCTCTGTCCAACTATCCTTCTGGAAATTGATGTTCTAGGTGCTTCTACTGAAGTACCTTCATCTTTTCCAATTGAGATCCTTGGATCTTCCAGATGGTTCTCCAGTATTTCTGATTTGAAGTCTTCTATCTTCAAATCTGATCTGTCTGATCTTGATCCTTCCGATCTAAGATCATCTTCATCATCTCTGACCTCAGAGATAACAAGTCTATTTCCAACTTGTCTAATAACATCTGGAATAAGTAGCTTCTGCCTTCTTTCTTCCTCTGGATTTGGTGAAACCCATTCTCTAGGCCAAGTTAGCCTCTTGGGGTTTATCACCTGTGGTGTCATTGCTCTAATTGATGTTCCTTCATCCTGAAAAAGATGTGTAAATCTTTCCACACCCTTCCTTAGAGTTGGCCTTCCAGTATTATAGAACTTCACATAGAGACGAGTAATTACTCTGACACATCTCCTGTCGGGTGGACATCCCAATGTCTTCTGCCAGTTCCTCATGTTGATCTTTACTTCTAGAGTTCTACTAATACTTCTGTCCATAAGAACAACATGTAAGTCTGGTATTACCTTTACCCATGCTGCTCCTGCATGCAGATTTGCACGTGCTCCTCCTAATAATGCATTGGAGAAATTGGCTAAACTGCCATCTACAACCGCAATTAGGACAGGTAGATCTTGTCCTTTTCTGACAAGAGGATCTACTCCTATCTGGATTATTCCAAAATGCACATACTTTGCATTTTTCTGGATTGCCTTGTTAACCCTTTCTGGTTTTAGCAAAGGAATTGAAAATAATCCTCTATCTGTTTTATAGACTTCAGCTGTCTCTTCATCTTCAAAGATCTTGGTCATTTCTCGATATGGTACCCAAGACTTCTGGTATACCTCAGACCAATCAAATCTGGGCATCTTCCATTCCTGACAATCTCTTCCTTCTGAAGGGATTTCAGTTTCTGAAGAATGAACTAGATCTCCTTCCATCTCCTCTAGTTTTACTAGTTCTGGAGAGTCTTCTGATGCACTAGCTCCTGTTCGAATCATGGCTATTCGAAGCTGGCTCAAAATAGGGTTACTTACTTCTTCTTCATCTAATGTAGAGTCTTCCACTTCTGAGTACTCTGAATATAAAGAATATAAACTCTCATCATCTGAGTCTATATCATCTCCCCAGATTGGCTCAAACAATATTTCTGATGAATCTTCCATCATTATTGTTTTGAGACTACCCCTTCTTTTATCTGCATCTGGGCAACTGTCAGCTCTGTGAACTTTCTTGCCGCAAAACCAACAACAATCACAGCTGGATAGAGATTTTCGTTGAGGGCATTTGGGATACTTCCCATATTTGGCCTTAAAGTTTTCTCTCATATCCTTCTGGATTCTATTTGGTCTAAGAAATCTCTTAGATTTTTCTGGATTTCTGCCTGAAAATCTACTTGATGATTTTCTTTTTCCAAATCTTTTCCAGACCTTTTTGAATGGTTTCTTTCTTTCACACTGGCCATCCTGGCACTGTGTTTTAAATGTTCTTTGTGGAGTTTTACGAAGCTCCTGCCTGGTTGGACCGCACCCATATCTTCCTGCAACACCTTCTACCTTTGGGAAACAAGAAGAACTCATATATGGCATATTTCTTACATCTTGTAAGACATGCCTCTGCATACAATAGAGTCTTATCACTTGCCTTATTTTTTCTGCTCGAACTCCTAGAGTGTCTTGCAAATCTTCACTCTGAGAAAGACGAGTCTTCAACGCTTGTTGAACAATTTCAGGCCAACTGCCTGGAAGCTTCTAGATAAAGACATCTAGAGCATATGCTTGATCTCCTGGTCCAAGAAGATAATACCAATGCTGAAACTCGCAAAGATATTCTTCAAAGTAACACATGTCACAAATTTGGATTTTGGTTAAAGCTGTTCTAGCTTTTTCTACCAATGCTCCATCCCGATCTACCAGTGAATTTCCTGCAAATTCTTGTTTAAGGAAATCAGCAACTACTGGTATAACCTCAATTGGGAATGTAACATATTCCTGGATAGCTGTTCTCACTTTTGAGTGTCTCAGCAGCATATCCCAAAATTTCCCTGCATTACCTCTTAAGGTAGCTCCTGCGAAATTAAGTGCACTATCTATGGTCCATGACTGTAAACCAACTGATAGCATATAATATCTAAGGTCTAGAGCCCATTCATCTATGGCGGCTCCTGGATCCTTTTCACAGTCTAGCTTTAGGATCGTCCCATGTTGAGGAACACCTTCTGGATGTGCTTTCTTTGGCCTATATTCTTCCTGAATATGGCTGGGATATGAGGGATTGGCTTCCCTATTGATCTTATGAAACAAATCCTTGAACGATCCTTTCTGTCGTTCCCAAGGAATTGGTTTCTGGGAGATTGTTTTCCATACTGGCTTGGCTTCCCAAGGTTTTACACCGAGTCTTTCGGTGGGAGATAACTTACTCTCTTTCTTTTTCCTCTTCTCTTCGAGTTTGGCTTGTAGGTCTTCAACTTTTTTGAGTTTTTCATTTAGGTTTTTGGAGACACGCTCTATATCCCCAAGTTCCCATTTTTCCCGAGTAATAATATCATGGATCTGTCTCTGGTATTCCTGGATACTTTGAGGAATACTCGAAACTTCTTCCTGATATTCTTGAGCTTCTCCTGCTAAAGGCCATGCGTAATCTTCTGCAGTATATCGTCCTGATAAACTTGCTCTCTCTGTATCTCGGTGTGGGTTTGTATCAGAGACAGTGACTCTGGGATGATTGGAATCTTCTCCTGAAGCTCTCCCTTCAAGCCTCTGCCAAATATCTCGGATATTTGGTCCGACACCAGATCCTCTTCCGGCCATATTTTACTGTTCAAAGCAAAATACTTCTCCTTCTGGATCTCCTAGATTTCTTTCTAGGTTTTCGACTAACCACTTGGCCTGTCGAAGTTGAGACTCTGTACGCCTAATTTCTGCCTTTAATCCTTCAAGCTTATCACGAGTTGCCTGGGCTTTCTGCCCTAACTCGATTACTTCGGGTTCGTTATCAAAAGCGAATCTGGCTTCTGGAATTTGACGATACTTTCTAAGCCAAAATTGGAGTATCCAGATGGGAGTGAAGATCAGCTTATCTTAGAAACAGATGCATCAGACTCAGCATGGGGATGTATCTTAAAGATAAGTAAAAACCATAATGATAGTATCAGCAGATACTGGAGTGGATGTTTTAACAAGGCAGAGAAGAATTATCCTATCCACGAAAGAGAATTGCTGGCTGTCCTTAAAGGAATTAGGGCTAACGAGCTTTTCTTGGGAAAACCTTTTACTATAAGAACAAATAGTTCTTATATAAAGAATTTTATGAGAATTAAATTGAAAAGGTTTACACAGGCACGACTTGTACGGTGGAGGAATGAATTGCAATATTATAACTTTAATATAGAAAATATTAAAGGAAAAGACAATATCATTCCAGATGCACTAACTCGCTATTTTGACTCTTGCAGGTGCAATGGCAGAAAGTAGCAAATCAAGAAGATGCCCTGTTTGCATAGATAATCATTCTGTGGCAGAGTGCCCGGTTATCAGAGCAATGAATGAAAGGGTTGATCGACTTGAACAAAGGAAGGGGATTCTAGCAGAGAATAACCTTCAGAAGAGGGGATCTTCATCCAGAAAGGTTGAAAGATCAGAAAGCACAGGTTCCTCAGCTAGAAAAGCTGAAAAACCAGGAAATGCATCGAAGAGACCTCTAGACAGTAAGTCTAAGGATAAAAGCCATATTGAATGCTTTGTATGTGGTCAGAAAGGCCATTACAGCACTCAATGTGTAGATAATCTGAGAAACAGAAAGGCTCGGAAGAACCAGAAGGTTGAGACGAATGAAATCTCTAAAGGAAGAGAGAAAACCATTAAGAGTTGGGCTGATCATGTAGATGAAGAACTTGAGAAGCATCAAAGGTCTCAGAGAGAACCTCAACGACAGAATGTTCAGGAAGAACAAGATCAAGAAAGTCTGGATGATGAGCTAGATGAAGAGCCCAATCCAGTAAAGGAGATATGGAAATATTTGCAAAGGATTCCAAATATTTCAAGAAATAAGTCCACAGCCGTGTATAATCTGATCCAGAAAAGTAAAGATGATCGAATATTCAAAAGAGGTCTGAACCATGTTTTGGACATGCTTGAAGAATCTGAAGATCTTATGGAGGATTATAAAAAGATTGATCGAGATATGATCAGTATGATTATCACTGAAGAGATCAGGCTGAAAGTCCAAGTTTCAGGACTCCTTGACAAAGTTAGGAGAATCAAGGAAACATGAATGAAAGAATATCCAGTTTTGAAGAGGTTTTGGAGAATGTCAGGAACAGGGATTCCAAAACTCCATATACCAGATACGACATTAGAACCAGAAGAGTTCATTGAATGCCAGAGAGCTTTCAGCATGGGAGCAGTACAGTTTTTGGGATTTAAGAAAATAAATTCCACATTCAATTGGGTACCCAGGATGGTCAGAACAGTTCTGAACAATGCATATCCAAGTTTGTTATGGTGGGTTGCACATATTGAACCTATCAGATTAGCGGACAGAGTGGTTATGCTATGGAACTTGTACCCAGGGCACTGGACTAAAGGACCTGTCCAGAAAGCATTCGAAGACTCGCAGTTTAGCGATGAAGATTGGCTAGAGTTCAGCTTGAACAAAAGTCATTATGAACGTATCCAAATCGCCTGGAGCATTTATCTAATTGAATCAAAATCAACAAGCAAAGATTGTATATTCTTTGCAGGAGACAATGTGTTGGTCTCTATCAACTCCAGAGACATGCAGCATGCAGAGATGACACATCTGACAGACTTCGCGGTGGAGGCAGACACGATTCTTGAAGAACTCAAGACGTGGAAGGGACATAAAGAAGATATCTTTATTGTCAGAGATCAAATCCAACGCGCCATCAAAGAATTGATCAAAATGAAGGAGTCAGAGAGAGAAGTCTCAGTTGGGGAGATGATTGATGCTCTATACGACTTGGAAGGATTCTAGGCGCTGATCCAGACACGCGTCATACCCGGCATGGACGAGCGGATCACATCGAACATGCCATTTATATAGTTTGTATTTATTGTAAAAGTGTGCAGTGGAAGTTTCGCGGTAGTGCGGTCCACCTTTTGCTTTTTCTTATGCTTTTACCTTTGCTTTTGCGTGTCCTGTATCGAGTCAGTTTCTCGGCCAAGTTGAGCCCAGAGGCCTATATAAGGGACCTCCGACCCATTTGTTCGGAGAGGTGATTTGAAATAGAAATCAGAACGATTTCAGAAATTCTCTCTCTACCTCCTTGCCTGAACCCCTACATCACCACCAGTTCCGCCGCTCCTGTTTCTATTTCAACTCACAGACATCGTTTTTCCCTACAGAACCGCTTCTTCTCTCAATCAACCATCGCAACAAGAGAATCACACTCTAATTAAACCACAAATCATATCTAAAAAAACATATTTTCAATTGAGCAACCAATCCTCCTAGAGTCTTCTTCCGTTTTCTGGTTTGACACTCACGCCGCCGCTAGTCCAGACTCAGACGTCGCTAATGGATCTGGGGTTGCCATGACACCATGGGGGATTCACTGAAACCGCAAGCTGTCCTGAGCAAGGGAGGTTGACCGCCACGTGAGGAGGAGCCTGACCAGTCTCCCATGGAGCTTTGTTGCTTTACCGCACAGATGTAGTTAGAAGAGTGTTGGGGCGCCTCCTCATCTGGCCCCGATAATTTTTTTTATATATCCGATATCTTTAAAAAAAAGATATTTTGATATCTTTGAAAAGATATATCTGATATCTTTGACAAGATATATTTGATATCTTTGAGAAGATATATTTTATATCTTTGATGAGATATATTTAATATCTTTAATCAGATATAAGATATCTTTTAAGAGATATATGAGATTTCATCTTCTATTTATATGAGGTGTGCGGCTCCTCTCTCGGCAGTGGTTAGAGGCAGTGCAGTTGCGTCTTTGAAGGAGCAGTTTTCAGATCTGCAACCGGTGGAACTACTCTAATTTGATCAGCTTTCATTTGCGGTGGTTTTTGATCCGATCCCGGTGTTTTTCATCTGCACTTTTGTTCGGACATCAATCTTCTGCTTTCACGGTCAGATCTATTTGGGTTTCTTTAGCAGGCTGCTTTCTTCTTTTCAGGCTTCATCAAGACTGCATCTATTCTCCGACTTTGTTCCACTATTTTTCTAAGTATTGCTTTTGAGATCCCTTTTTAATTTTGGGGAGTCTCTACCGTGTACTTATCTATTTTAGTGGATCCCTTTTTCTGGACTAGGTCCCGTGGTTTTTCCCTTTTGGGATTTCCACGTAAAAATTCTGGTGTCAATTTTATTTTCTGCACCTGTTTTTTTTGTCGCTACGCATCCACTGTTTGAGGGAAAGATTTCTCCGCTGCGCGTTCGTGTTTTTGTTGTTTGCGCGTTCATCGCTTTCCATCTTTCCCAACAAAGAGAAAGGTTGCGCCAACCCACCGCTTGATGTCAAGCTCAGGAAAACCACACCGTCATTGAAATCTTTCCAGAGGAGGAATCAAGCAGGGATTTCTATTGTGCCATGATTGAAGGTGTAGCCGCATGTGAGGAGGAGCTAGCTGGATTGCCATTTTCTAGAGAAGTTGAGGCCGCTGTTATGGTGCTTCACTAGAGGATATGCCAAGCCACTGCCTGCTGAACCGGATCCGTCTCTAAGCTGTTGTGAGTGAGGTGGATTCGAGCCGCTGTAACCGAGGAGTCCCGCTGCAACTGAGCTTTGGTTGTGGAATTGAGACAATTGCATTGTGTCGCTGACACTTAGAAGACGAAGCCGTGCTACTGGTGGTGTCCATCGCCGCGACTTGCAGGGGAAGAGGTCGTTGCCCTGTTTGGAGAAGAAAACAAAGATCCCCCCCTAGGGTTGCACCGAGATTGTGGGGGAAGAAGTTGAAAAAAAAACTAAAAAAAAAACTAATGAACTAAAATGAAATTATAATAAAAACTTAAATTGAAAAAATAATAAACTTTAATAATTATAAATAAATAATTTACATAAGATATTTAATAAAACAGAATTATTAAACATAAATAAAATTTTAATTAATTAATTGATAGTTATATTTAAAATCAAATTAGAATAGATTATTAAAAATATTATTAATTATAATTTAATAATACATATTAATAATTATTTAATAATAAATTTTGTTTATAAAATTAAATACTAATAAAAAGTATAAATTAAATTATAAATAAACTAAACAAGTTAATTTAGAATGTTAATAATGTTAATTTTTAAAGTAATAATAAACTTAATATTTATAATTTACTTTAACAATGTTAATTAATAAAAAATAATAACTTATAAACAATTTGACATCAAAATTAATAATATATAAAACTTTTTATTTTTAAAAATAATAATAATAACTCTTTTAATAACAAATTCGATCAACTTATAATACGTAAATTATCCTAATTTTCCTTTTATAATTAAATAATAACTATTTAATAATAAATTTCATTTCATTATAATTAATTAAAATATAATTACTAGCTATTGATATTTATAATAAAATAATTTATTTAATAAGATTATTTAAAAGTTTATTAATTCTTTTAAAAGACTTTTTTAATAAACTTTTTTATTTAATTATAATTCTTTATTTCCTTCACTTTTTAATTGTTTTGTTTGTTTTTCTTACACCGGTTCATTCAAGAGTCAAAATCACGTCCGAGTGCTTCCGAATAACTCATCTGGAGTTAGTTACAAGGGAAAATCTAGGGCGACATGCCAGTCGCAATGAAACACACGTGTGCAGTGCACAAATGAAGGACACTTTAAGTCGGTGGAAACCTACCGGTGACATGCAGCTTTTGACAGCTTGATACTTAAGCAGAGAAAGCAGTAGATGAACGGGGGTGAAATTCATTGGAGGGGGGGGGGGGGGTTAATTCATTTGATACATTCGATCATTCACTAGAAAACAGAGCAAGAACCTAGAGGTGACTCTCAGAGCTTTTCTCAGAGAACCTTTTCCTAGCGATTCAAGGGCCTGGAGTAGCAGCAATTCAAGCTAGCAGAGAGATTTTTCTTCCTCTGCATTCTTTCAATTATTCCCTTTTGTAATTAGATGGTTTTAGTATACGTGATTAGATGATTCTAGGCAAAACCTTCTAGTCCAGAGATAATTTGATGTTCCACTGGTTACTTTTAAATGTTATTTTCCACTTCATCATTAGATGTATTCAATATTGATCGGCGAGATCGATACTGAATTCATTCAATTGAATTGTACACCAAAATTTAATTTCATAATTTCATAATCAATTGGTGATATTGATTGTGAATACATTTTTTAAAAGATAATAAATTCTTAAGACTTCAAGACTTACGGTGAGTTTGTCCTGTTGTTACTTTCAAATTGTTTTCAGTTGATTTATTTCTAGAGTGGTGAACTTTAGAATGGATTGACTAGTGTGACATAACTCCTGGAGAGGGAGATAATTCATACTCTTATGGTGGTATTTTTCAATATCTTTTAAGTGAATTGAAATACCTCTAAAACCAGTAGAATGTATATTTTTCCCCAGGCGTTTACTCTGATAGTTCGTTTATCAACACTCTATATTTTAGTTGTTCATCCTTTTCAATGAGTTTTTTGTTTCATTCTAGTCTAGATCAAAAACATATAAAAAATTGTGTTACTTTTCTACTTTAATAGATAAAACATAAAAAAGTAAAAAAATAGTATCCACTCCACTACAGACAACAGTGGAGTTTTTGAAGTTTTTTTTTGAAGAATAGTGGTCAGAATTGCCTTCCCTATGGATTCAACCCTACTTGCCACAAATACAGTAGTTAGTAGGAATATAAATTTTAAACTTTGATCGACTTCAATGATAGTTTAGGTTAGTGTTCCTGGAATAAATTCTTTAAATATATTAAATAACAAATGTGCATATTTTTCAGGAAAGAGTTGAATAACTCCCAAACAGGGGTGTTGATCTTAAATATGAGGGTACCATTTAGTTTAGAATGCGGTTTTACCATAGGTGTGATATAATTTTGTCATCACATGGAATTTATGAACCATTTTTCGTGGGCGTGGAATTAATAAAATAAATAAAATAAATGATTTGGTTTCTTTGGTTTGACACAATGACATGTTTACTATTTAAAAATATGGATATGGATATTTTTCAAGGATTTCCTCTAAAACCTAGAGACTTGGAATCTATTGGTTGAGATACTTTATGGATAATGATGACGTATGAGGACCATATCGTGGATCATTGTGCCAACGGTGTTCATGGATCGCATCAAAGGCAGGAGTGAAGAACCTTTCATGATCAATGATTGATCGAAACTCTAGGGATGATGTCTTATTTTCTATTTTCCATCCATTTATTTAAACATAGATTAACATTGATCGATTTCAAGAACAGAATTGATATTTTCATTGTCGGTAGATTTAATTTTATAGAATTAATTTTTTTCATTCTGGTTTATTCCTCTTTAATGGTTTTTTTATATAACGAAAATTGAGGAAGAACCAATAAAGACCAAGGTTAATTACTCACATTTTTTATCTTTTTTATTTCTTCCACCGATTGTCCACACGTTTAGAATGGGCATTCTTTTGTTCCTTGGTTTAATGAGTACCCTATATTAGATCATCTCACAACCATTATTCAGTGAAAAAGATTGGTACAATCCATATGGTCTACGATATATGGTGTGATCCATGTGTAACAACTGTGGTGGATGATTGAAGGAGGATTGGATAGATTTTCAGTTTCCATTCTTCTCAGTTTTGATGGGTGGTGATAGGTTAGATCAAAGTATCATTTTATAAGTATATCTGAATCTAAATTATATCTGATGATGATGGAAGGTCCTAGTCAACACAAAATAAACTAGTTCTTGTATAGGCGACAACTATGAAAATGTACAGGACAACACTGAGGAATATCCTAACAGATAAGGAAAATACCAATTAGAACATCCTGAATTTCGAGATTACACACCATGTGGGACCCCCTGGCTGTAGACCTAGGGTTTTTGATAAAGTTAAATATCACATGTCTTGTGACATGGTCACACACTGTGCGAACCCATCATGACAGCATGTCATGTACATTGGAATGTATATAGACATAGCTCGAAGTACATGGGCATGAACACATCATTAAGTCAGACACATACATTTACAAGTGTACATAGTCTGGTACATGAGTATAGCCAAAAATACAAAGGCATGACCAAAGATCATGGGAAGGTGTCGAGGGACTTCCGCATGCCATTTTTTCACTCACACACCATGTATGTTTCATTTTACATTCCATGTGAGTTGTTATTACATGTCCATACATGGGGATATCTAGACACATCGTGTACCCATAGTACACACTGTGTACCCCCTTAAGTATGTTTTTATCCCTTCATATCTTTATTCTGAAATATTCTTGGTTGAGTATCTTCCTTTGTTCTATTCCCTCAAGGATACAATGAAAAATTACACCCAAATCACAATATTTTGATCCCCTCTGGAGGATGAGTCTTAGAAAACGTTTGCGGTGTCCCTCTATAAGTCTAGATAGTGATCATATATCATATTCTTACCATAGGTGGGGTTCGTAGAAATGGTCTGACCAATTTTTTTGGTGTTGATCCTCCTTATATAAGTCTGCATCAGTAGGGTTCATGGTATCATAAGAATATGATCCCCTACGTACAGGCTTGATCCATATTGGGTTCATGGTATCCCTTAATGGTTATGTCCATGACCCAATATCTGAGTATCAAATTCATCTGATATCAGTGATAATTAATGGTTGGGTTCCAATGATATATACATCCTCAATGAGAGTCTCCGGTGTTAGCATGGCTCATGGAGTGGATTCTCCCAAAACAAGCATTGCTTTGAGAATAATCCTATGGTGGAAAGTTGTTTTGACCTCTCAATGGTGTGGTGTACTTCTTGAGTATATCTAAGTGGTTTTATCTATAACTATATTGTTATATATTTAATTGAGATGACTATACTTGATGCTTCTTGTTTAGTGTTTTTGGGGTGCCTTAATGGTTATTTTTTTACTCAACCATGCATGGGATACACCCACTCATGTCATGACTTATGTTGATAATGACCCTTTTGATAGTGACCTAGGAGGGAAGGGAGCTGGTGGAGAATGAATTGAGCTTGAAATATTGATGTGTTTTTTGGGATCTTTCATTTGATTGTAGTCCTTTACATTGGAGCTAGTTGGACACTTTATAGTTTTTGGATGGACTTGTATTTGGAACCTTTCCCACTTTCAGTACTTTACTATTATACTATGGTTATGATATTACAGATGTATGCATTCATTAGTTATAGTTGTTTTACATTTCAGTATTGTATGGGATTTCATATTTTTGTATTTGTATAGGTACATTAGGCTAATTCCTCCAATTTTTGAGATATTCCTAATTGGTGTAGGTCACCTTCACTTAGACTATTTGAAGTGGGTTTGGGGTAGTTATGGATAATACACTGGTGTTTCGAGTCATAAAAATGTCTATTTTAGGTATGCATATTCTTATCACTTTGTCATTGAAATTTTTCCCAAGAAATGGATCCCACCAAATGAAATATTTGGATTTCATTTCAATTTTTTAATATTTTGGGTATTAAAGTGAGACGGGACCTGAGATGTCACCTTATAATTGACCATGTCAGCATACCAAGACACTTCCCCTTCAATCAAGTATATATTCTCTCCTAGAATGGATTCATTTTGTGGTTCTTGGTCATGAATTTCAACTTTTGTAGAGTCTAGAAGTCTACTCATGTAATCAGATACATAGTTCTCAACTCCCTTCATACCTTTTCTTTCTATGATAAAATCTTATAGAATTGGCACCCATCTCATAATCATGTTCTTGGAATTGTACATCTTCATCAAATATCTATGACTTCCATGATTATAAAACATAATGACTTTATTTCGAGTAATAGATGATCTAAATCTTCCCATATAAAAGGTATTATCCATAAACACATTATATGTGGTTGTGTAATTCAATTTGACTGGATCTATTATTCTTGAGTCATAATCAATGACTTTATTCATTGCCTCCATTCTTTGATAAAGGAATACCCCCAAAAACTTAGTTAGAGGCATGATAATGTATATCAAATGGTTCTACCATATTTAGTGGTTTCATCACTTGGGGAGTTATTAATCTCTTATTTAACTCAACAAAGGCTTCCCTACACTCACCATTTATATTTATTTTATCATCATTAAACATTAATCTATATATAGGGAGAGAAATCAATAGTAAATTTTTTATAACCCATCTGTAGAATCATTATTTCCTTATAAATGTTTTAATATGTTTAAGAAAATTTGGGTATGTAGAGGAATTCATCACTTCAATTTTTTTATTTTTCCACCAAAATGAATTTTTGTGAAATGAAATTCAGAATTATAATTCCCCTCCCATCCATGAAATGGAACTTTTCAAAACATTAAATAAGATTATTTTTTAATTATGTTTTCAGGAATTTTTCTTAATGTTCAAACAACCATAAAAATAATTTATAAAATACTTCGAAATAATCAAATAATACTTCCAAAAAAATCTCTATGTAATCAGAAAATATACCTTACATGAAACACTAAAATTAATCAATATCATTACCTAATCCAAATGTTATCCTTTTGTAAACAAAAGTGTTGAAAGGGTAAGTAAATGTATTCTTTTCTTGATCCTCATGAGTAATGGGTACATAAAAATAACATAAAGATCCATCCAAAAATCAATAATGAGTTCTCCCTTCCAATCCATATAACATGTCATCAATCAAGGATATGGGTAAATTATATTTATGAGTTATCTAATTAAAAATTTTAGTGTTTACACACACTCTTCAGTTATTTTGAATTCTCATAGAGATTTATCCATTATTTTCATTCCATACAATGTTTAGGCCAATTTTATTGGTAACTATATAGATGGGATGAAAAAATATGAATATTAAATAGAATAAATGATCCCATATTCAGACATATTATATTTATCCTTCTTTACTACCACTATCATGGAGGGATTCAATCTTCTTCTAATATGTCTTGCAGATTTTGAATTTCCCTTAAGAAGAATTTTATTTGAGTATATTTTTAGGTTTAATCTTTTGATATCATCTATGATAAATCTTATTTCATGAAAATTATTTATCAAAATTTAAATAATTTTTTTTTCTTTGGATATAGAAAAATTATTAGTAATTATCACTGAAAATTTTTCTCCTTCCATGATGTACACATATTTCAAATATGTGGGAAGTGACTTTAATTCCATATTTTGGGTTTTTAAGGGATGAAATTAAATTCTAGATACCAAATACTAAAACATGAAATTAATATAAAAACTGAAACACATGAACTTCTTCATTATGAGATATTCCATTAAATTCATCAGAAAATTCCAAAGTTACAACTTTTTCCAATTCAAAAGCAGAATTTCTAGAATTTCCATATTTTTTAATAGTCACATTCTCAAATGAGTTTTAAATCATAAAATTATTCCCTAATGTTATAAATTATTGAAAAATACTTAAATAATAAATATTTTTAGTATCATTATGGTGGTATTGTTTAAAGAGTGATTTATCATCTGATGGGTTCCTTAGGGAGTAAAAAATATTGAAGTGGATAATCTTATCCCCAAAATCTATAGTAAGTATTCCTTTATGGACATTAATGATCAAATTTACCATCTTTCATAAAGGTCTATAGAGAATGATTATGGGTATAGTGGTATCCTATATTCTTCTAAGTACAACACATTTACATTTTTTTTCCAAATTTTAGATCTTGTAATTTAATAAGAAATACTCCAAAACTTCTACTTAGAAACTATGGATCTATCTGGAATTGTTGTCATTATGAGGGTTAATATGGGTACTGATTTTTGTAGGTGGTCTATCCTAATTATTATAATTTCCAAATCCATACATGACATGGTTATTATCTCTTAATACTTGTTTTTTTATAATTTCCTTGGATTAAAGGATGATTCACAAATTTTTATGACATAAACTTCATCACATTGGTCAGTGACATTGCTAGGTGATGAGCATAAACTATATACCTTAGTTGGTGCATGTTGTCTACTAATGTTTTTCAATTAAATATATCACACAAAATTGGTTATATAATAATTATTATGTTCTTATACGGGTGAAATATTAGAATTATTTACCTCATTTATTCATCTTATACAAGTACCTCTTATGCTGAAAGTTTATGAGATTGACGATATCTTGTTAATCGGGAAATTAGATTCTACTATATACATTTCAATCAAATATCCTCTATTTGATGGATCAAGTAGTTTTTTTTATCATTATCCAATAATAAATTTTGAATGAAAATAAGAAAGTGATTATCCTCAATTGTTTGATGTGGGTAGTTGGAACATAGCTTCTTAAACCACTCTCAATACTCATGAATGGTCTCTCTAGATGACTATTTGATATAGTAAAACTCTTTTTCTGATAGATGTACAACTAGAGGTGGGGAAGAATATTTATATGAACAATATTTGTAATTCATCCAATTCATGCACTTCACTTGGTTGTATTATGTAAAACCATTTTTTGGACTCTCATTTAAGTGAATAGTGTAATGTCCTCCACTTTACATTCTCCTTAATTACTCCTCGTGATCTGAAAGTGAGTAGACACATGTGAACTCTTAAATATTATTGTTTGGGACTTATCCTAAAATAAATTCAATTTAAAAAACAATTGTATTATTATTGGTTTCGTATCAAATTTAGTTTTTTTTCTAGAATGACAATTTTTTGTTTTGATAAAGGAATTTTTGTGAATATAGGTCTCTAAGGGTTTGGTTGGGATTTCCATCCATGATGATATACTTAGAGTGAACACATGAAGTTTCACTCGAGTCTACAAAATAATTTTCCTCAAATTAATATTATAAATTAACGTTTCTCTATTTATTCAAAAAGTTTCATTAAATTTCAGGATCTATTAGGAAGGGATTAATGATTGTGGTTCCAACCATTCAATTTTAGAATTAGATTATTGGCACTACCTTCCCAGAAAAAGTGATTTGTTTTACATTGGACTATCAAGAGGTGTGGATAAAATAACTATTTCTTAAGTTAAAATATAGTGTAGTGGCTGACCTAGGTTTTATCTAGATAGGGGTGTAAAAAAATAAATTTTTAACTTTAAATTAGAGGTTAATGGGGTTTTTTTGAAATTTTTTTTATTTTGAAAACAAAATAAAGTAATGAAGTAAGTTTTGAAAAAATAATGATAACAAGGGTTATTAGGTGAGTGTTGGACTTAAAAATTAAATCCTATCAATGTTCCAAGTTATCCAATCCTCGTATACTAAGACAATGAAAGTGAGATTACACATTATTTTTCTCTAGCTCCCTTGGTCAAAAACTTATTCTGAGAATAAAACTTATTAAAATATTATCTTGGTCTACCCTTCCTCTAATGTGTGATAGAGTTTTAGTTAATATTCCCAATTTAATTTGGAGATACTTGATTTGTTTTTTTCCTAAACAATCAATATTGTCAACTACCCCTCCCACACATACTGACAATCCCTGAGTAGTTCACCACTAAGACCTAGTTTATTCCATCATTTGTAAACCAAAACCCAGTGGATAGAGAAAATGATCAAAATTAAATGCAATAAAATTAATATAACATAAAACCAAATATGATCACAATTGATAATAAATAATTTTATTAGGTTATTGAAATAAACGTAATAGAATAATGAAAGAGTTTTATTCCATGTTGTGAAATAACTGAATAATTAAAAAAAGAAATCCACCCCTTCCGCAATAAATAAATAATTACCCCTCTATTCAAGGGGTTAGAGAGAAAAAAGGGGACAAGAGAGAAATTAAAAATATATAAGAAAATTAAATCAGAACCCTAACATGTGAATCCTCTATCATAAGACTCCTATTCTTATAAAATTTTTGAATGGAGTTAGAGACACATATTTATCATATTGATGGGTGAAAATATTTCCTTACAAATTATATCCACCTAATGTTTGAGAATGTTTGGCATAGTAAATGGATAATTCTCAAAATTATTCCTTTTTAGAAGTTGTTGTACTTATAATTCACATTTTCCCTCAAAATCGCAACATCTTTGGACATGTGTAGAGAATTTTTTAAGTGACTTACCAAAGAACTATTTTTTTGGATAAAAAATAATCTTCATCTTCCTCTAATATAACACATTACATTACTGGCTTAATGAGGGAACATCACCATGAAATTTATTTTAAGTATAAAAAATTGAGTCATCTTTCATTTCCAACTAGAATTACATAATTTTATTTTTTATTTCCTAAGATATTATTCGTTTTTTAGGAGTGTTTAAATCTATATGTTAAAAATTATTTCCAAATTGATATAATTATTCAATCCCTTAGAGTTTTAATATTCTCTTGTTCTAGTTGAATGAAATTAATCCATCAAAAAATGGAATCCTAGAAAAATAATTCCTAAATTTGGATCAATATTGAAAATTTTGAGTTTGAAATGCTGAAAAGGTAAAAAAATTTAAAATTCATAAATTAATAATTTTTTCACAATTTACCTCAAAATTAACCTAAAAACTAAAAAAAGGCAATTCAACTCAAATTTACAAATTGGTGGGGATTAAATAATTTAATTATATTTGAAAAATTACATTAATATCATCACTATAATCCATCCTCCATTACTTAAGGAGGGATGCATGTTTCCAGAACCCTTATTGAATACCCATCCTTTATAACCTAGGAAGGATGTAGGGTGATGGAATATGTCTTGAATACTCATACTCCTTGAACTAATCCATGTATTAAGTTCCTAAATACTGATAAAATCATTTATAGCCCATGAAAATGAGACTTTTCCAACTTAAATTGACCCACATATTTAGTATACAGGATTTATATTTACATAAGGGCCCTAAGACCATCAACCAAAGGCATCTTTACCTTGAAGAAAGAGACATATATTCCCTATGCGACCTGGATACATTCTAGTGGAACTGATCCCCATATCATGATTCACAATCATCCTCAACAATTATGACCCATTTCATTATCCTTTATTCAAATCCCTTTAGATTTGGTTTCCTATTTCAAAAATTCCAGCATTTATGACATTGTATTTTAAATAATAACAACATAAATTCCATGCTTTATGACCTTAAAATTAAGTGAAATAAAGTCCAAGATATATGAATATAATAAAAATCATTGATAGGGAAGAATATGTTCATGATAAAACATTAGTAACCCATTGGTCTTAATTATATGGCCTTAAATTGCATAAGGAAAGAGAAATTGAACTCGCTATATTAAAAACCAAAAAAGGGTGATCTGAAGAAAAAGTCAAGTCTCTACTCACTAGACACACACCTTGTGTGCTATATAAAAATTGAGTGCCAAATAGATATATATATACATACAAATTGTTACATCTAAAACCCATAACTCCAAGAAAACCAATGGATAGAATCCCAAAGGCTCAAGAGGGAATTTACTTCCCCAGAACTAAGTCCATTCTCATTTCTATGGACATCGCATCTATGGGGGGATTTTTGATTCCCACCAAATGATAATTGGATAATTTAGAGTAGGGGAAATACTAAAAACAGAAGTAACATTTTGTCACAAAGTAAAAGAATAAAAATAATTTCCTCCTGAGGATCATGAAGTTGGTTTACAAGGTCATATAATATTTAAAGGGACACACTATCATATAAACCACCCCAATGATTCACATGATGGATCAATGACAAGAATAGACATTTTCCATGACATTATTTGAATAATTTTTTTTGAACTAGGAATAATCAAATGATGTCCTTGACACACACAAAAGGCCTTCTATGATCATAGTTGTCCAAGAAAGGGTTTCAAGGTAGTCATTGTTTCTCACATGATTCATGTGGGGTCATGTGATCAACATGATGATGAACTAGATCTGTGAATTTTATACGAAATATTATCTATAAAAGGTGGATCATGTGGTCACTATTTTTTAAGTAATCCCCCTTCCCCAATGTTCATTTAAAAACCACATTAAAATCAAATAATTTATCCAACTCAAGGTTGAGGCTATCCATATAAGAAACTTATCGATATCACTATTTATCATATAATAAATAGGGAGACATCACTGATGATGTGTGATTTAGTCATAAAAAGTGGACAAGACACCTTTAGCTTATGCATAATGTACTTCTTTAAAATTAATCCTAGGTATGTTTCTTTTTCACTATGTGAAAATGAATATATATATATATATATGGGGATACATCTATAAAATCTATGATATTCTATGATAGAAAATATGTGGGGAGGAAGTGCGAGAATAATGAGAAGGAGTTTCTGGATTAGAGGAATCACACAATCCAAAGGTCTTCCACTTAAAAAAATCAGGTTAGTTAATTCAGAAGAGTTGAACAAGAATTAGTTGTGTAAGATCAAGTTCCATGATGAACCCTGGTCATTTTATAACATCATAAATTCTTGGTTATAAGATAACAATATGGACATAAAATTGAAATATGGCCTCTTGGTCATGTGACCAAGCAATTTGATCACCTATCCAT
The DNA here is from genome assembly GCA_963277665.1 of Viscum album. NCBI lineage: Eukaryota > Viridiplantae > Streptophyta > Magnoliopsida > Santalales > Viscaceae > Viscum > Viscum album. The sequence continues at coordinate 414,578,175 of OY728140.1, read as the reverse complement.
GTATTAGTTATGTGATTTTGAGGCCCTCATTACATTTCCTGCTAGCATGACTCAATAACCTTCATTCAGAGTGCATGACCTATCTTTCTTCATGCATAGTGCATGACCCTAGGAAATTATTGCTGCTGTATTATTCCTAAAGGAACCACTCAAGGTCTTCTAATTAATTACCCCATGAAGTCTATACATCTTTGATATCATTCAATACTCTCTAACTTATAGTGATATAATCCCTATAATCCTATTCCATCTCCCTCACCAATCAGTTTTCAAGGGACCATATGAACTATAAGGAATTTGTTTCTTTCATAAAAATTATACATAAGGCCCCTCCATAAGACCTGAGCCCATATATTCAATGAATATATTCATATTTTTATTTATACATGGTCATATTCTATGTAAAGACCATGGTTATCCAAGTAGCTCCTTAGGAAAACTTATTCCTTTCCTTATGGATCTATATCCTTCATGGGGAATATAATGTTATTCCCTTTGGGTATCCATAGTTTTTAATCTACATGTCTATATTTAATGTGTTTAATCATATATTATCTATTATTTCATACACCAACAATGACTAACACGGGCTTAGATACTTACAATGGTCATGCTATTAGAATAATGAAAATCCCATAGTAAGTGAATCCTCGTTAAGTTCAAGTCTAGAATATATATTCATTTTTTTAAAAGGGTCATAAACTTGATGAAATAGCTTAGGGTAGCTTTATATGCATAAGTCCCATTAAACCCTCTCTTATAACACCTTTTATGACAACGATACCATTGATATAAACAATGAATACTTTGATTCCTATCACAACCAGAATATGTGAGAAACCCTTTTAATGCCTAATATCCATTCTATAATACCATATATGTATATTTCAAAATTTCACATTCATGTTGAACCTCATAATTATTCTCCCATGAATTGATATCCCCCAAGATACTCGTATTCATAATTCTCTTAAGAGAGGGAATGATTAGTTTGTAATCCCTATAGCATAACTCCAATATGATAATATTTTTTAATGTAATATCTGACCATATCCTCATCTTCTTCAAAGTTCAATATTCCTAATGAATCATATCAGTTAATCCCCGGTACATAATCCTCACAATGATTAAATATGGCACTCTCATGCATTGCATTTGATTTGTTTCTATGTCTCCATTATCTGACCATTCATGAACCATCTAAGCATAGAGATTTTCAATGATCAAGATATCAACATGATTAAAATGTATAAAATATGGGCCTCCTCCTAAGGTGTATGTACTAAACGAATGAATCTCTATTTCAATAGGCTATAATCATAAAGAAATAAATCAAAGTATAATCACACACATAATTCCCTCTCAAAAATTCAAACTATATAATCTTTGTTTCTCATCATGTCAAGATATATATGAATCATCCCCAAGATTTAAAGCCAATATAATTAACCTTTTATTGACAATTTAATTTGGCCATATTCCTTGTTAAATCAACCACATCCTTTCCTTTCTTGGCTATACTCATGTGATTATTAACGTCTGGCCCATTAGGGTCATAATCCCTAAAGACCATTTTTTATCAGACTACATTCCTAATAACTTCAGTCCCCATCCTATAGTATTATATTCAATATGGGACCACTATACCATTCCCATTAGGCTATAATCTCAATGAGATCCACCTTAACAGGTCCATATTCCCTGTAAACCCTACTCATTATCGATGGGCCATATCCACTTTGAGGCAACCACATAGGGAGGATCATGCATTATCCCCACATTGATCATCACAGGGAATATTTCAAATTTTCTTCCAATATCATAAATAACAATATCTTTCATAGATGGCATTACACTCTAGAAAACCTATCTATAGGAATTAAAAACACAATAATCCCTGAACTAGAATCACTCTTTAACAATGGATAACAATATGGATAACCACTAATACATATAGATGGTTTCATTGATGGGATTCACCTTTCAAGTATGGGGATTCACATTAGAAGAATCCAAAAACTGATCATTAACATTTGGGTAAACATGACCATATCAGAATCTAGGAAAGATTCAAGAACATATCATGAATCTATAAGAGAGTCCCAAAGTAAGAAATAATTCTCTCCAATAGGGTGACATGAGACCAGCCACCCATACATTTTACCAATGAGAGTTCCTACACATCATTGTAAATAAAATCCAATGAATGATTAACTTTAGAAAGAATTTTATTATCCCATTATAGGTATGTGAACCACTTGGTGTTTCCAAGTTTGGATGTAACCAACATGAAATATTGTATAGCCATACTATACCTTTAAAATCAAGCATTGGGGATTTTTTTAGAAAAAATCACTAAGAAAGAGATACCAAAAATCAAAGTTTTTAATATTATTGTTATGAAAATGATTTTTAGAGATAGAAATTGAAAAGGTATATTCATAATAAATCATGATATTTTCAAAATTAAAACCAAATTTAGAAATTTTTGTTTCATCCATAAAGTCTATGAACAATAAGAAGCAACAAAAATATAGTCACTCTCTACAGTTAATAAATTCACTAAATTTCGGTTTCTTATAAATATATGAAACTAAAAATTAACCAATAATGTGACAGATACCTGTTGTACTCTTTTTTTCAATTTTCAAAACCACCTAAATAAAAATATCAAAAACTAGTCTGTTCAAATAAGGTATGTGCTGGATAAAATAATCAGAGATTCACAGATTATTTAACATACAAAATTGCACTTTTAACTACCTATAAATTACTTTATTTAGGATTATACTTCTATATATCACATATACAGACTCAAAAAATTAAATCTATTATATAATTTTTTAAAAAATGTGAGTTACCAATCATATCACTAAACAACTTATTATTTATTGGTTTTCCATATTCATTATAGTCTTTATGACAAGAAGTATTTGTTGGAATATTTGAACCTTTACAACCAATAATACCAATCCTTTTAACCATTTCATTTTAATATTATGATTTATTTAGAAATATAGTATCCTTCATTTGAACTATTTTCAACCCCAAAAGAACATAAGTTCTCCCATAATCATGTCAAAATATGTAGAAATTATATTGGAAAAGTCAATACGAATAAAATCACTTAAGGATACATATATAATACCATCAAATTATATTTAAATAATCAATCTATCTTTTTAATCCCATTTAATAAATAATGTTGGATCGAATTTTCCATTTTCAAAACCATTATTCAATCATAATAATAACACTCTCTCATAACAATCTCAATGGGATTCTTCTAATTTGGAAAGAGCCTTATAATGTTTCAAAACATTCTTAGGCTTAGATTTATTCTAAAATCCTGGGGGATATTTTACAAACAAAATTTTAAATATATATATACAAAAATACACTTTTGAAATCCATTTTATGAATTTTCATTCAAAAATGAGATGCATAATCATAAATAATTCTTATGGACTCTAATTAAGAAACATGAAAAAACGATTCTATAAAATAAATTACTTCTTTCAGATTGTAACCATAATCCACTAACTTGGATTTTTTTCAAATTATGTTGCCAAACTCATTTAATTTTTTTCTAAAAATTCTTTCTGTGCTAATAATATTTTTATTCTTAGGGGGTTCAACTAAGGTTTCACTTTCATTACTATAAAACAAATAAAATTCTTCATACATTATTATAATCTATTTTTAATAAAATAAGTTTCATCAATATTTTGAGGAATAAAATCAAAAATATAATCTTGATAATAATAAAATCCAAATAAATTTCAAGTTTTCTCACCAACTATTATATCATAATTTAATATTTATATGAGATTATCTTTATTGGTTTTTAGGTTTTTTATTAGAGGATTATCCCCCAAAATAGTTTAATCTAAATAAAAATATTAGTTTCAAAAAATTTAAATCCTCTAAACTCTTTTTCAAACTATACCACATTAATTTTTTTATTATCAATCACGTATCGTAAAATTTATCATGAAAATATTCTTAAACAAAAAATGTTAATTTTTTGTAAACTCTAAATGGATTACTAGAATTATAATAACCAAGAAAAACTTATTTATATTTTTTGAAACAAAATTTTCTAGATAATATTTAGTATTATGAATATAGACATTACACCTAAACACACTAAAATAACCAATTCTAGGATTTCTCTCCTTCAAATATTCTTAAGGTATTTTCTTTACGAATTTTTAGGTAAAATAATATTAGAAACCTGACATGTTGAGCTAAAAACATTTTCCTATAAAATTATTTCCAAATAATAATAATTTAACACTACTCATACCATTTGTGTGTGTTCTATTTTCCTTTTAACAACACAATTTTTATGTAGAGTCCCAGTGGTTGAAAAATTATAATTGTACCCATTGTATTCATTGATTTTATAAAATTATAGATTTGAGAACTCAACTCCTCTTTCACTTAAAATTGATAAAATTAGAAATCCATTTTAATTTTAAACCAATTTACAATATGAAATGAATTTATACAAAGTCAAATATTTATATGTAAGAAAATAAATCCATATAAATCTCCTATAGTTATCAATAATAACAAACATATACCTTTTTCCTCCAAGACTAGTAGTTTCTAAAGGGATAAATAAATATGAAATATAAAATTTGAACTATTTTAGTTTCTTTTACATCTTGGATAGATTTGAAAGAATCATCACATCGCTTACCTCTTAAGCATGAATCACATACATAACTATTTTTGGTTTCAATTTGGGAAAATACAATTTTTTTTCTTTTTTTAAATATTATATAACAACCTAAAATTTTCATGGCCCAATATTCTATGCCAGTTTTTTTTTCATATTATAAAACATTTAAAAATTTAAAAATTTGACATCCTATCCAGTTATCTCAACAAAATTATTTGAATAAATAAAGTCATTTCTTTTTTCATAAAAAAAGATAGATTATTATTTGAAAATAAAATAATTTTAATTTTCAAATTTCAAAATCATATTTTCATCAAAAATCAATGATATATATATTAAATTATAAACATTAAGAAACATCTGAAATAACTTATAAATTTTAAATTTTAACTTCTCTAAGATATTTTACTTTTTTATTTGAATTATTACCAATAGTAATAGTACCACTATCTCACATATAAATAGATATATATTTCAAAATATCACTGGTTATATTAAAAGAAAATCCACTATCCATGTACCACACATACATTATAATGCTTCAAATATAAGTTTCCTAGAAAACAAATTTATAAATTATTTGGTACCCATACAAATTTGAGTCTAATTGGATTTGAAAACGAATTCTTGGGAACCCAAACTGATTTCATATAATATTTAAAAGGTAATATAAAAGATAATTTTTTGAGAGCAAAGCCTTGGTGTGGCCAAGAGACTTTGGAAATAACAAGGAACATTCATTTATATAATATCCCTTCATTTGATATCAAAATCATGTAATAGTTGAAGTATTTACACCTAAACCATTAATAAATAATTTTTTATATAACTTTGGTAAAATATCATCAATCAATATAAAATTTTATTTTTTTCATTTTATTAAAACATATTATTTTATCATATGTTTTTCCTCTGTAAAAAAAATTGGTATATCTTTGTTAAACATTTCAATTTAATTTCTATGTTTTTCATTTTCATTTAATATAGAATCAAATTAAATTTCTTAGGATTATTTATATTTATAGTGATAATATTTAAGGCTATGATTTTAAAAATGAAAACGTTCTAGATTAGAAGATAATTTATCATTTTATCTTGATTAAGTGTATTTTAATTTTTTATTTTTTGTAATAATTTCCTTATATTTACTCTTAATTGTTTCTGAATAATATGATAATCTTGTTAAACTGATGATTAATTAAATCAATTTCTTTATATATATCATACTTAGAGGGATAAAAATGTTATTTAGAAAAGTAATATAACTTTTATTAACTTACTTATTTTGATAAATCCATTAGATATATGTTTTCTAATTTTTTCTTGTATTAGATTCATCAATTACGTCTAAAACTAGAGTGTAACTCCACCTAGATTCAAATTATTTATTTTCATTTTTATAATATTATATCTTGTTATTATCATTATTAAATCTTGAGAAGTTGGTCTTGATTTTACCTATTTCCCTTTATTTATATCATATTACTTCGTTATCATCATTAACCATTTTCATTCTTTTTTTTGGGTGTTAACACCTGCCATATAATCATCGACTAAATAAAAAAGGAGCAAATACCTAAATATGGGTATTGTTTTCCCAGTGAAAACAAGGATGAAGGGGGTGGTTGAAGATTCATGAAGCCCCTTAGAGAGTCATTACCACATGAGCATTTCAAGATCCTTTGATGGCCCCACGCATGGCCCATCGCCTATGGCTAGTCCCACAAATCCCTCTTAAACAAACCGTCCTTCTCTTGTGAAGGCCCCATATATAACCAAATGAGCACCCCTAAGCCACATAGTTTTTCATTTTCAAGATTCCAACTAACAATCCAAAATCATTTGAGAATAAATAGGGATGACATTCTAAAGTAATATACCCCCAGTGGTCATGATGCCCATGCTCCAAATCATCATTGGAAAGAATAAAATCCTTAAGTGATATCTTGAAAATCTCACATGACCTCTGATCCTTTATAACTAAATCAAATGAGTCAAAGGGTAAGAGGAGAGAGCAGTTCTCATTCGCTGAAAAAAATGTGATGCGCACCCCAAGCGATCCATACGACACTGTGTAACCTCACAAAATCCCTATGGCTTATCATACTCCTTGATGAGAACTCATCGGATATGTCTAGGAAACCCTGCTGAGCTCTAAGGACAGGCGAATAGACCATTCCACTACATGATTACATGCTCTCTATATGAACCATATTGTTCAACAGATACATCTTCCAAAAATAGAATAAAATTCATATATTCTATTCCTATAAACTCTCATTATTCCTGAACTTTATAAAATAAAACAAAGAAGAAAAAATGGAGGAGCTGTAAGGGGTTTCTGGTCGTTGAAAGATATGTGATGTGCCACTAAGGATCCATAAGGCACCATGAGCCCTCAAAAAAAAATCCTACTCAAAAAATCCATTCTCATTATCATCCTCATCCTTAATAAATGGAATTCTCCTACACCCTTGTACGACCCATATTGTTCATGCAACACATCTCCAAAATATAGAAGAAATATCCTTGAAAACACACATGAAATCTTGTATGACTCCCAAACATTGCTAAATCCAAAAAAAGGATCAAAATAGAGGAGTAGATAGGTACTCCCAGCCACTAAAAGGCACACGACGTACCCAGTACACCCACAACGCTATCCAGTGAGACCCCAAGACAAGTCACCCAAGGTCTCGTGAGTGTACTCTCACAGGAACTTAGATCTTGTGAATGCCCTTGGACATGTGAACATGATAACATGAAAGTCCTTATAAACTTATTCATGATCTAAAAAGTCTCCAATAATCTAATAATGGAAGATACTCTCAATCATTAAAAATATGGTGACATGATCGAAGCTGTCCATGATAGAGACTCATGAAACCGCGTGGTGCCAGACCCCCTTTATTGGCTCCTGCCTCAACTCACGCTAGAAATTTCGCACAAACTAGTGAGTACCTAGGGTGGTGAGGCCTATAAATTCCCCAAACCAACATGAAGGGTTATATTTTTTAGGACTACTTCATGGATTATATTATTGATTCCCAGACACTACAGGACCTAGCTCTCAACTTCTACAGACTTCTTGAAGATATCATGCGAATGGATAGCTTTTCTTCAGGTAATAAATAAGTGGAATGATGGAGTAGTACTGACTTAGTCCTAAATCAAATTATGTGATCATACATAGATCACATGAAGGACCCCTGGTCGGTTATGTGATTTAAATTTTCTTAAGCCCACTAGATCACGTGAGACTCAAGACGATATGACATTGAATGAAACCAAGGTATTTATAATACAAGGATTATATCCAAGATCAAAGGAAGCAGACTTATGTGAATGACATGATATATTCCCATTATGCACTTTGTGTGTGTTATCCGAAGACCCACGACAGCACCAGGGCATGTAACCTAGATTCCACAACCTCCATTGACATGTTATTAGGGACACACAATGTCATCTAGACATGTTAGGGAACATCACAAAGTTCCCCTGAGGGTTCCACTTCAATCTTGTGAACCCTCTGGGTCCATCACCCAATACCTGAGATGTCCCTTTGACACATAACCTAACTAACATAATGGTGTTCACTCATGTCATCCAAGTCTCAAGAAATCATTTGGAAATGACAACCCTTGTCTCTTGATGTCTCTCAAAGGTGTCCGATAAGACTTGTGACACCCATAAGACTATTCCATACTAGCTCTGATGGAATCCTCCATTTTTTCTTGAGCCAGTTCATGTGATGGAATCCAAGATATCCCAAATAGGTTGTGAAAAAACCTGTCCACAATAAGGATACATCATCTATGGCATCTCAAGACTCGATAATATAGCTCGTCCTCAGTGTGTAAGCCTTAAAGAATAGTGAATCCTTTGTTTGTAAGACCCGAAATATATGAACTATGGGAACTCTGATTCCTGACATAACTGGGATATGTATGAAGCCTTACTAAGGCCTGATCTCTATTCCAAACACCCCGAGGAATATCCCAATACACATGTACCATATCCATATTCCATGAGGGTGATCATTTTCTTCCCCTTGTTTCTCACACTGATCATATCTCATGTGAGTTTAGGGGGTGAAACAATCACTTCATTAGGAATCATAAATCTCCATGATCTAGGGTGGCCTCTGTGTGTAAGCCCTGATATAAATGGAACTATGATTACTATTATTCCCAATATACTCATGATACATAGGCTACCTCTCCATGAGGTTCGAGCTCCATATTGATCATCTAGGGCATCCCAATTCTTGATATATAGCCTATCATCAGTGTGGAAGCCCCAACCAAAAGGTAAACCTTGATGTGTAAACCCTGACATAATGGGAACTATGGAGACTCTAATTCCTTCCATAATCAGGATACATAAGCTACCTCTCCCTAAGGTTTGATCTCCATACTAATCATATAGGGAATCCCAAGACTCGATAATATATCATGCCTTAGTGTTTAATCCCTGACCAATAGGAAAGAATCCTTGATTAATCACCTACATAAAGGGAAGTATGAAGACTCTCATTCCTTCCATATTCAGGTTACATATGCCACCTCCATCCAAGATCCAAGCTCTATATTGATTGTCCATGGAGGGACTAACATATCTATCCCATGTATAAATAATTGACATTGATAACTTTTTATCCCTTTTTTCTAAAAAATGATAATGGTCATGTGGGATTAGGGAGTTGTTATGGTAATATCATTTTCCCCTATAAAACACTACAATAGTATATGAGATCCTTATTGTATAATCCCCAACATTATATGAACAATGAGAACTTTGATTCCTGCCATAACTGGGATACGTAGGAGGTATTTCCAAGGCCTGAGCTCCCTAACAAACATCCTCAAGGACTATCCCAAAACATAGGTACCGTACATACATGCCCTATGGCTGATCATCTATCCTCCTTGTTTCCCACACCAAGCATAGCTCACATGGGATTAGGGAGGTATGAATGTACATCTCATTAGGAATCCAGAATTAATACCCCTCATATAATGGTATATACCTTGGGGCCAGTCCCAAGAACCTCAAAAAACTATATGGGAATTTATTCCTTCAACATTAAAATATATAGGATGCCTCATAATTTCTCAATCCCCTCCTCATAATATCTACCACCTCCTCATATAGAAGTACATTTAGAATCACTTCTTATATGGATACATCACATAAAGAAGCTATTCCCCATTATAAAAATGGATGAATAAACTTGGATACATACATACGTATCCCTCCACAAAACCCCCTTTTTTTCTGAAGAGTTAACTAACCAATAAACCATTTGTTCAGGGAAACTAGTCTCATATTAGGATTAGGAAGAGATTCACAAAAATATCATTAATATATAAGTGAGTCTCAGTGTAGGAAATAATTCCCCCCAAAAGGGTGTGATGAGCCCGACCTCCCATCCTCATGACCAACATGAGTCCCCGAGATTTTTTGGGCCTGAAAACCGAGATGAACACTATCCTTTAGAAAGTAGGTCCATACCCAGCTATGGATAAGGGAACCATTGGAATTTTATATGGAAGACTAATGAATGGTAGGCCCAATGTATGTGATTGAGGTAGGTCACCAAATAACCCTAAATAAAACCATCAAGGGATATCCCACACCACATTCCACATCCAAAAAAACCCAAAAAACAAAAATGGTGAACCCGACATGAATCTCTCCAAAGAAAAAACAATCAGTTATTCATCGTCATGCTATCTTCTTTCCCCTAATATCCAAAAACGTGATAAAGAAAATGTGAATCTCTATAACCATAGAATGATTGGGTTATAATGCATCAGGAACATTTTTATTCCAAACCTTATACAAACAAAGCAATAGACAAGAATAATCTTACATATGATCCTCCATAACAAGGGTTCTCATAAGTCCATCCTCATTTTGATATGTCCAAATGAGTGAAATGGAAAAATATAGAATAAAAGAAGAAATGAGTTAACCATGAATTTATGAATGATAATATTATTCCTACGATACTTCACCAATCATTATCCATGTTCTTTTTTATCTATATAATTGTAGATACTACTTGAACATCCCAATTCGAGATGACATCATCATTTTCTAGCATTTCTTCTAACAAATCAACTGCAACTACAACTTCCACAGCTCAAAGAATAATATCACATGCATGGTGAATCCAACAGAAGGTAGTTAATATGATGGTTTGAGGGTTCCATTTATATGGTACTATCCTGACCATGTAGGCTACTCGTGAAGTCTTCTAGATGTGATAAATGGAGAACCCACATCACCCGAGGAAGGCTGCTACTAAACTTGTGTCTCTCATCGCCATAACCAACAGATTTGGAGCTTATCCCTGGAGTGTGAAAACATCCACCTTCCATATCTGAGGAATGTGTACCATGAATCTAGAAATAGCCCCCTTTAGGTTCAAGAGCCTCCTAGGAGGGATCCTTATATCCTCCATCGCCAGAACCATTTTTCTAGTACCCCTCAGTCGCATGCTGGGGGTACCATCCAATACACAACTCCCTCTAACGCTCATGCATGAGATTCATGGAAAACTCATCAAAGGATAAAGGTATTGTATATCCAAAATATTACACATATCTATGCTCATACCAAAAATTAATGCATTCATACTCAGGTAGGGACCACCCAGTAGGCTCATATCTCTGCCCGCTTTGAAAAAGTCTGTAGGCATATTCCTGTAGAAAGAATTGGGGGGGGGGATCATATTCCTACCCCCATATACGAACTCCATCAGCATAATCTGATATAATATAGAGGACATAAGTGGACCCATATCCCCTCTTCAATAGAATATATCTTCCAGTTCATCATGGATACATAAAATGTGTTGGATCATATCCCAATGCACACCTTTCTATAATGAAAATACATTTTAGCAATAGTTGAAGAACTCTTCTAACATATTATGGAATTGTTGTAGATAAAGGTACATGAACATACTCTTATCCTTATATACAAGGAAGCAAAAAACTCATATAATTGAGAACAAGTGGTTGTACCAGAGAAAGCATACACTCTTGATTGCACGTGGGAGGGTTATTCGCATATTCCAATGAAGGGAGGGGAATCGAATCATGATCATATACACATTCCAATGGGGTAGAACCAGGTGAGACCAGAACATAATTTAGGATATGGTAACATTCATATCAAAGAAATTTAGCGGCATACTCCAATGGCCCAAGTTTTTGCGTATATCCTCGTTCTGGCCAAGGATGACCATGTGGGAATGGAACAAGCCTTAGGATAGGCTCATATTCATGTCAATGGATCTATCTAGAATACATAGATAGATCTCCAATTTAATGGGGATATTTATACTTATTCTAAAAAATGAATGTGCTAGAATCATTCCAAGGAAACATATGTGAATACACATATTTTATTCCATTTAGGAGGTTTGTCGGCATATTCTGATGGGGAATGCATATTCGAACTAGGATTATCTTCTAGATAGAACCAGGGAGAACCAGGTGAGAGGGGAAATACACCTCCGAGTAGTATCATGTTCCTACCATGAAATACTGGAGACATATCCCAAAGGATCAGTATCGGCCTTATAATCATGTATTGATCGAGTCTCGCCAAGTGAGAATGGCATGTACCTCAGGACATTCTCACATTCTTGTGAATAATGAGACAACTCGTCAGCATGTTCTGACAGATTATCATATCAAACTCATCTCCAGTCCACCTTAGATAGTTATATACATGTTCTAGTAATCTTCATAGTGCGGGCGTATACCCCTGCACAACTCCCAAAGGTAGGTCATCATATTCCAACAATGATGCATAACATGGCCCATATCCCTACTCTACTAAATTTCATTATCCTTGTGGTTGTTTAGAACAAATTCTCAACACCATGAGGTTCCATCATCGATTCCATATAATTGGAGGCATAAGGAGTTCATTAACATGATATTCCTCCTCGTGGTAGTGTGGAGATGGATCATAGGGACTATACTCCTAGAATCCACCATGGCCAACCTCCCCATGATGATATCTCCCATGGAAAAGATAGTCCTCACCTTGGCCAAACATCTCTATAGAGAGATTTGTTCCAATATCTGACACCTTCGTACATAGAGGTTCTCAAATCATTTGGGTTAACTATAGATGGTTCCCCATCAACTTCCAAAAGCACACCATTCATGTCAGTAGGAAACCACCAGAGCCATCCTCTATGGTCTGATCACATGGAGGAATGTAAGTCTGATAAAGAGGAGGATGACATGGATATTTGGAGAGATTTAGCTGGAAAAAAACTCCCAATAATGTTCTAGACCCTCTCCATAACTGACTATGAGATCCAAGAGGAGCTAGAGAAGGAGTGCATGCCTTATCTACACCAACATATGTGGGAAACTCATCAGTGACTAAATAATAAACATCCCCCTTATCCAAGATAAGAGTGTAACCTCTAGATGATCAATATATGTTGTTTTTAGGTAGACATGGATGCTATCTTCATGGCCTAGGATCTGAAATTGGGAAAGCACAGTACAAATATACAACATGGTTGCTTCCATTGCATTAGGAATCCTCAGCAGTAGATCTCTAAAGCCATGTCATGCATCTGTAATTGAGGATATGGATAGTATAGATCATTACAATTATTTCTCCCTTGGAGCATTAGAGAACTTATGATAAAACATCTTGCATCATTATAGCCTCTGGGGATATTAATGGACTGGTAAATGCTTGGGCCCATTGACCACTTCAAAAGAATGCCTCTTCTATAATAGTTCCTAGTCATTATGGACAGAGAGGTAAGATAGCCAACATGAAATCAAATTGGGCCCCTCAAAACAATAAGAAAACAATTCAAACAAAGAAACCATAGTTTCAATCACCCAGACAACTTCCTGTGAGAAATCATTCCCATCATGGGTCGTCATCGCACTCAACTCCTACAAGAGAAAAATTGAACCACAACAAGAGTGACACTATTGTGGCTAAGGTAACATCCATCTAGGAGTAGAACCATCTCATCAGGTCGGGGGAATATATATTGTCACATCCACCTCTTGTATCATCAATTACTAAGAGAATTTGGGACAGATTGGAAACAACTGCAAGTGATCCCCAGATCACTGGGCTGGGGGCATTTATACATCAATTATCATCCCCAAGTTCATCAAACCCTGATATAACCCTCGTGAAATCATCAGTGATCATAGAAAAACACCACCCTACTGGGTTGGGGGAATTTATATCTTCACGCCTATCCTGGGAGTCATCAAGTCCCCAACTGGAGCCATTGAATCATAAAAAATTGGACCAATCAGCACCAATTGTGGCCATGAATGTACCCACCCCATAGGTTTGGGGGAACCTTCATCATTATCACCACCATAGAAGAAATCAATATTCTCCAAAAATGGATAAATGAATCAACGGTCGGTATCCAACCTACCATGAGACACAACTCTGCTCGTTGGGGATCGTTCGACAACCCCAACTGATATCTCCCTCAGGTTCAATTTTTATTTACCAAAGTGGGAGGAATGCGTAGGGAGGGTGGTTATGCCCTGCTATGTTCACATGAAAAAATGGTCCAATGAGACCAAGGGTTCAAATAAAGGCCCTGATGGAAGCATTAGAGAATCATCATGTTTCATCAAAAGCAATGGCATGACCACTATTGCATGATATGCCTCCATCAAGGTCATCACTGTAAAATTGGTAGATATTTATTGCAAAAAAATTACAGAGGGTCAGAAAATGGAAAAATTTCATTGGGAGTAGGGTGCCTTGAATTCACTGAATGATGCTATGTGCACTAGGTACCAAAGACGGCTCTAAATCATGGAGATTATGAATATCGATTTGTCTCCTCCTCTATGGAATGCCACCAAGGAGAATGGTATGACCACATACTGATCACCTCTTAGGAGGAGTGAGGTTCCTTCCTTGAAGGACCAATTTTCATTGTATGAGAGTTAAAAACAAACTCTTCAGAAACATAATGAGGAGTTACTTATGGGAAATATTCCCAAAAAGTATCATCTCTAGGAAGAGACAAATGTTCTCCTTACCACAGTTGATCCATCATCAAGGGAAGCTTATGAAGATGAAATTGGCTCTAGGACTAGGTAGCTAGCCCACATATATGAGGAATTCGAAAATGATAATGAATTCCTTCCATTGTGGAAACTACCTCTCCCCTTTTAGGATAATTGTTCAGTCATGGGATAAATTGAAAATTAGTAAGAGATAAAAATGGATCCACCTTATCAATCCCTACCATCTCCCCAAGGGTAGGATATGGTCTAAGAAGCAATGCCTCCAGATCTCCTTAATTCACTGAGTCCCTATAAACACGATTGGAATCCAAGGAAGGGCGATGTGTTACTTTGTAGCTTGAGAGGAATGCATATCCTGAATGGGTTGATGATACCCCACCTCATCCCAAATTTATAAATCCTCCCTTCCCCAACTTTGATGGTACAATTGACCCTGAGCATCATCTCACACACCTAGTGTCCCGATGCGAGCCAATGATGGGCCCTTGAGATCAATAGGAGGCAACCAAGTTGAGGTGTTTTGTACAAACATAGATAGGGCCCACCTTCATTTGGAATAGCAATATGCAAAAATGATCTCTGTCCAGATGGGAAGACCTCCATAATAAATTACATTACCAATTTATTTATACTTTTAGGAACACAATTATCATCAACCTGAAGAACTACAAACTACACAAAAATGAATGGGTGTCTAATTTCATATAAAGGTGGAAGGGTTTGACCTACTCACTCAGCATCCATATCTCACAATAGAATCTATTGGAACATTGTGTAGAAAATCTTAGTGATGAGTTTTATACACCATTGATTCCAATGAAATTATTGAGTGGATTCCATGAATTGGATGAAAAAGTCCATGGTTTAGAGGATTCCATTCAAAAGACCTGATCCAATGATCGGCTCATGCCTATGGAATAAGGAAAAATTCCAAAAATATCAAAAGTTGTAGGTATCACTCTCAAGATAGTATTGGAACCTATCTAGATGCCTAAGTAGGCCCCAAACATCCCAGTACCTCCTATCATGAGACAAACACCACAAAATTTCCCTCGTCTAGAAGCACAGTTAATTAAGGACATTCAGGATTTGAAGAATGGATGAATAATGGGTACTACTTATAGAATTAATAGGTCTTCAATTATATCTTAGAAGACTTTGACAACAACCTTCTCACACTTCCACATCCTAGTAATCCTAATGAGGTCATCGTCACCAACCAACCCTATTACTTCCCCTTCTAAAGAAGGTTGGGTCATAATATAAATAATTGTTTCATCTTCAATGATGTCCTTCAAGGTATAATCTATTTTGGACAAGTAGTGCTGGATAATTCCTTAGAGAAAGTTTCATGCATCTCCATTGTCTAAATGGAAGAATAGGATGATTAGATGATGGTCCTTTCCAGACATGTGAAAATATTCAACAGGTAAATTGTTCGGAAGATGTTAATCAAGACCATGCCACTCTGTGGTCATAGTTGTGTAGGCCAAAATCAGATCTATCACTCTTGAAAGAGGAATCAGATGTTCCTCCCAATGTTTGATGTGACCACCAGTTCCATAATGAAATAGAAGAGGAAGAGTTATATTCTCATCAAAATTAGGCATTAACAGTCACTAATTTCTTCCTTGTAACTTCATAAATATTGGAACCTCCCCAACAAATGGAATCATCATCAGAAGTGGAGAGCATATTTGATTCTATCAAGATAATACACTTGACAGACCCCTTCTCTAATGATGAGTATTCCCCCAAATATGGTTTTCCTTCATATAACCAGGGAATGGGATGATGAATACATCGGAGATGAGGATACTTGGGGTAGTGAGGATGTGGTAGAAGTCAATATTCTGGTCATATCCCCATGAGATATATATATGAAACTAAAACTCATGGGAAAGTGATTCATCAATCTTAAAAAAGGAAAGGATTTTCCTTATATCCCTCTAGAAGTCGCCCGAATCTGATCATCTTGCATGGCCTTCTTAGAGGAGGTTTAATCTGTTTAACCCAAGAAACATGGAAATCTAATGCGACCTACTCCACTGGAAGTATATACCCCCTAAAACACCGCTCAAGATCCAATTCCATCTACCTCATCTACTTTAACTATTGAACTACATGCTTTATCCCCTAAACCACATGCCCATGGGAAACCCCATATCCAAAAGTGCCAACCTATAGAACAAAATTATGATGTTATGAAATAACTAGATATAGTACCAACCAAGATCTTGATCCTAGATGCACTCCATCATTAAAAATAACTCATTGAGGTTCTCTTTGAAGCTCACTAGAGCCCACAGAAATTTGAGACAGATGTCACTTCCACCGAGGTATATCGAGTATAGACTATGTCCTTAGGATGCCATGTTTCCATCTTATTCACTAATAAAAATTCTGAGGAGTCCATACATTGACATATTAGACCCTTATACATTTCAACCAGACTGAATAATGTCAATTTCCAAAGGTTGATGATTGATAATTGATCAAGGATCAATCTTATCTCAGTCTAGAGCCTCTGATGAATGGGGTATAGTGAAGGGGACTTATCCCCTTCAAAGCTAACCATCTAGGGATATGAAAATCATGAGTAGATACCCCTAGGGATGATCAAACTCAAATACGGATTTGGGTGCTTGATCAAACTCAAATATGGATTAGGGATCTCACATATGATGCAGAGTTTATAGTTATCCAGTAGGGTACCGCATATAATATCCTGCATGGAATAACCTAGCTCTATAGCCACGTTTTGGTGCCATGAACATTCCATAAATGACTAAAGTACCTCGTCAATGGAAAGGTTGGAATATTACATGATGATATCTCTCCCTTCAAGTATTTCAAAGACATATATGCCAGAGTGCATATCTATAAGAAGATAGACTAGAAACTAGTGGTGGATAATGATATACGGGTTTTAGATCCTAGTGGGTTAAGAACCTCTCTTCTAGATCACTGGAGAATGCTTGGCGATGATTGTGTTCTCCCCATAACGATGGTCGAGGTAGAGGATTTGATCCCATACATACAAACCAATCATATCCCCTATGATAGTTATATCTAGCATCACTCTGCAACAAACCAGATAGAAGGGGATGGTGATATCTCTTCTAATGGACTCCCTCACCATGATACTAATAGAGAGGCCCCCAGACTACCATATTTATCTGAATACGTCTCCATAGACTTAGAAATAGATTAGTATGGTCTCAGAAACACCCCTACATCATTCAAAGAAGGAATCATCACTACCATAGATGAACTCAGGAAGATAAATATGGGGACAGAAGATGGCCTGAAGCCTACCCTGATTAGTGTTTCTATTCCTCTTAAAGATCAAGATAGGTACATCACATTTCTAAAGTAGCACCAATATTTGTTCTCTTAGAATTACACAAAAATTCCTGGACTAAATCAAGATATGGATACACATCATCTCAGACATCCCGATGAGCATTATGGATTCATGTAAGGAGTTATGAGGATGCACTATTCTCATGCCACCAATGTATAGGTGGAATTTGAAAAGATGATAAAATACAAATTTATCTGAGAAGTGAAATTCCTGATATTTATTTCCAACATCATCCCTGTCAATATAAAGAATTGAAAGATTAGGGTTTACATTGACTTTAGAAACCTTAATCATCATTACCTAAGGGAATATTTCCCATTACTGATCACAAAACTCTTGATCAATGAAACTAGTTGTTTTTAGGCACTTTCTTTCATAGACAAGTACTTAGGTTAAAATCATATCAGGATGACCCCTGAGGACAAAGAAGCCACTACCTTCAGAGCACATAAAGGGATCATTAGATATCAGTTCATTCCGTTTGTATTAAAGAATGTGGGTGCCTCATTTTAGTAAACAATGCCACAAATATTTAAACCATTCTTGGGATATATAGTTGAGTGTTATTTCAACAACCTAGTTGTTAAATCCCAATAGTGACGTGATCACTTCATGAATCTACGAACAATCTTTCACAAGAAATGACAGCATATTCTAAAGATGAATCTACTAAAATGTTCCATCGGGGTAACATCATGCAAGTTCCATGGCTTTGTGGTATTCCACCATGACATTGACATTGACCCATAGAAGACTAATGCTATTTTTTAAATGTGACCCCCCAAAACTTGAAAGAACACAGGGGAATCAATGAGAAGTGAACCTACATTCTAGGATTCATAGAAAACTTGGCCGACAAAGCTCTCCCCTTCATGAGGTTGTTGTAAAAGGGAGTCACCTACTAATGGGATGAATATTGTCAGAATGCTTTCAAAATTATCAAGTAGTACTTGATGCACCCACTGGTTTTAATGACTCCAATGGATGGGAGGAAACCCATATTATATGTGGATTCTATGGAGAACTCATTATGCACCCTTATCATGCATATGAAAAATGCGGTAAGCGATAACAGTATCTACTACCTTATCCGGACCATTCATGGTATTGAGACTAGATATTCGGATGTCAAAATGAACTTCCATGCACTCATATTTGAAATGAAAAAGCTAAGTCACTACTCGCAACACCATGAGGTACACCTGGTCTATCATATTGACATACCAAATTACATCCTTCACCACCCCATGTTTACTGGATTCTTGGCTCGATGAGAAGTCATTATGAAGCAATATGGCATTTATTTCATATCTCAGAAGTCAGTGAAAGGGAAAATCTTGGCTGATTTCCTCACAGCCCACCATTCCCCCAGAAAATACACCATAAGACATATATCTCCATGGTGAAGAGATCTTTTATGACCATGAAACTCCCCAAACATGGGAGATGTACATTGATGGAGCCTCCCAGAGTCCTTTCGGTACCAGAATAGATAACCCAAAACTCAACCGTGTTAGTCTAGGGGTTGTATTTTTCTCCCCAGATAGAGAGGTTTTTCTCCACTCTTTCTCACTGTCTAAAGGCTGCATGAATAATGAGGCAAAAATACCAAGCCCTCATAGAAAGATTGTAACTAACCCTACAGTTGCACATAAACTACCTGAACATCAAAGGGGATTCTAAGTTATTGATAAAGTAGGTCAATAGAGAATATTCCACAAAAGGGAGGACCCCCCCTAACTGGCTATGTTAGAAGACTAATGGAGGAATTTTCCTTTGATATCATGCTTCATTATTCCCCCCAATAATAGAATGCTCACACTAACACACTGTCCAATGCAGCGACAATCCTGGATGAGCCTAATCAGGAGAAAGAAACATTCTGTATTATTCAATGAAGAATGGTTTCATAAATAATTGTATGTGATATGGAAGAGATCAACTAGTTCAGAACTTCCCTTGAGCGTGATGAACAAATGACCACCCCTGGATGGATGGAGCCCATAATTGGATATCTTTAAGATGATACTCTCCAAGAATTTCATCCTGGAAGTGAACAGATTCAGCGCCGAGAAGTAAACTTCACTCTACAGGATGGATCAAATAAGAAGAAAATAATCTATAAGAACAGATTTGATGAAATTGTCTACAGGAGTGTAGAAGAAGGGAATGCTTTTGATGTGATGGAGGAATTCCACAGAAGCTCTTGTAGTTCCCATCAATCTAGAACCAGGTTCTCCCACCAAATATAGAGGTTGTGATATTATTTGAAAACCAAGATATTAGACTATGTGGAATTCTACAAGAAATTTCATGCATGCCAGATCCATGAAAACTTCATCCATCATCACTTATAATTTTTTTATACCTTTATATATTCTTATCCATTTTTCATTTGGGGGATGGATGTTGTGGGTCCATATCCCCTGGTCACCACTAAGAAGCTCATGTACATACTTACTACCACCGAACTCTTTTCCAAATTGGATGAGGTGATACCCCTAAAAGAAGTCACCATGAATAATATCATCAATATTGTGAACTTTCATATCATTACTAGGTTTTGGGTTCCTCACACAATATTGATGGACAACAACACCAAAATATATTCCACAGAGTTGAATAAGCATTACCAGGAGTTTGACATTAAGACTAATCACTTGTCATACTATCATGCAGTGGAAAATGGAAAGATAAATGAATTCAATAAGACTTTTTCAAACATAATCCATAATATGATGAACAACGATAAGAAGTATTGTTCAGATAAAATCCTCCCTGTTTTTGGATCTATCATACCACCATGCGTACTACTACTCAAGCAACGATATACTCACCATTGTACGGTACTGAGGTAGTTTTTACCATATAAGTACAGACGTAGTCACTCAAAATATCCACTTGCGAAAAACTCTTAGATGATGAACAATCACAAAAAAATGACTAGATTAGTTGGAACATCTAGATGAAAAGAGGTTGTGCACGCTGCACAACTATGAAGTTCACCTACATTGGATTGCACAAGTATTTAATAAAAAGGTTCCCCTCTACTCATTATTTCCTGGAGAACTGGTGTTAGCTCTCAGAACCCTGATGATATAGGTAAAAAAGCCCCTGAAATTATTTCCCAAGTAGAAAGGGCCATACATCATACATAAGGTCTATCATAATGGATATTATTCACTGGACACTATGGATGGGAAGTGTGTAACACCACTATTTCCGACATTTTCGCCAGGGCGCGTGCATCCGTCTATTATTTGGGGGGAGGAAGCATAGTTATGGCCCCACATTCCTGCATTCCAAAGTCGGGTGGCATCCATCACTTATTCAAGGATGTTTTCTCCTTGATCAAAATGGGATGATCGGATGTCAGTTCCTCCTTCTATGGATTCCTCCTCGGAACTCGTCACATAGTCAGGGTCTCCCTCATATATTAAGACATTGGTCATGAAACGCTTCCCAGTTTCATGTCTTCATGGATTCCGATTAAGTAAACTGGTTCTATTAGGACATTCCAAGGGGTCCGGTCAGGGCGGCAACCTTCGGTCGGGGGAGTAGTCACATTGGAAATCACTGGCATGTCTGGATGCTGGAACACTAGCGTGTATGGGTTTATTTCTCTTATGATAGGGCTTATCTAGTGTGAGGAATCATGTGGCATCCCATGTCAAATGTGGGGAATTATATTCCATGGGCATGTCTATGAGGTTTTCCTCAGCATCCCATGTTTAACACAGGGTATTCCATGATTTTAACGTCTAGCGGAGACGGATTGGACTGATCGGAACAATGATGAGAGTGGATCAGATGGGTGAAACCCTCGGAGGGAACACTGATTCTAGGAATAACACATGGTTAGTTACCCGATTACTTCTAGGAGCAGTGAGAAAGTAGGTGACATGATCTCACCAGGATGTGGCAGCCTAGGTATGAATCATGATGGATATGGATTGTTGATAGTAGATGGGGAATTATATAGAAACATCATGAAAGTGACATTAGTGTTGGTCCCAAGCTTCAAAGGGGATTTCTACGTATCCCCATGGAAGGGAATCAATGTCTGTATAGTTCATGGGGTAATGGGACACCTCAGGAGGTGGCTTGTATGGAGTGGACGTCGAGGAAGTGGAACCTCTAGGTTGGGGCATGACCTTCCTAAAACACATCGGCTCAAGTGAAATACCCAGATGAGACATGAGTGGTGGGATTGAACATCATGGACGATTCATATGTACCTTTCCTTGGAAAGGATCAAAGTTTATGTAGTTTAGGATGGGGGCATAAAATCGGGGTGTACGTAGAGGAAAATGACCCAATGACATGCTGGGGCTTACGCATGGTTAGCAGCCTGGGGTTGGTCGGATGATCAAGGGGCAGGATAGATATGTGGGTCCTAACAAAGGTGATTACAATGGCTTACCGTATAGTGGGAACACAGTGGCTTACCGTCGAATGGGGTTGACAACGTCTTACCACTGATTGGGGTTGACAACAGCTTACCAATGATTGGGGGACAATTTAGTGTCATGTGGGAAAAAGGGGTGTACAGTTTAACATCATGCAGGATGGGGGTGGACCGACGAGAGGTAGATCAGTAAAGTAGGTGTTGGGATTGAACCTCAGGGAGGATTCCTACGTACCTTGCATAGGAGGTAAGGATCAAAATTCACATAGTTTGGAATGGTGTGGTGAACCCTCGTGAAGTGGTCTGGACTAGTGGGTGTTGGGATTGAACCACAAGGAGGCTTCCTACATACCTGGCCTAGGAGGCAAGGATAAAATTCCACATAGTTTGGGAGAGGTGTTGGTGAACAAGTGTGAAGGGGGTCGGGACCAGTGGTTGTTGGGCTTGAACCTTAGGGAGGCTTCCTATGTACCTTGCCTAGGAGGAAAATATAAAAGTCCCCGTAGTTCGGAAGAGGTGTTTTTGAACCGACGTGAAGGGGGTCAATAGGATAGGTGTTGGGATTGTACCTCAGGGAGGCTTCCTACATACCATTCCTTAGAAAAGGTCAAATCCCTCTTAGTTCATAATAGATGTTGGTGAACCGATGTGAAGTGGTCAGGACCAATAGTTGTGGGGCTTGAACCTTAGGGAGGATTCCTACATATCTTTCCTCGTAAAGGATCAAAGTCCCCGTAGTTTGGAAGAGGTGTTTGGGGCTTACATGCTAAGGCAGCCTAGAGAGGATGTCATGGTCGATGCTTACTCTAAGTCCACATGAGTCATGCTTGGTGTGAGAAACATGAGGCATCAAAGACTTGATGATCACACTGAAAAATGTGCGTCCATGGTAAATGTAGTAGTGATTACACATGATTAGCCACCCAAAAAGGAAACAGGGGCTTACACATGGTTAGAGGCCCAGAGAGATGGATATTGGGACTTACTCCTTGATGTAGTCCCATTGGGGACAAAGCCCATAGGGATTTGTCATAGAAGAGAGGAGGGTTCTGGTGCCCATCCTTCCCTCTGGTCCTTGGTACTGAAGAAGATAGGAGGGGAATCAGGGAAACTGCCTCCCACAAGAAAGGTTATGGTCTTA
Organism: Viscum album; assembly: GCA_963277665.1. Classification (NCBI taxonomy): domain Eukaryota; kingdom Viridiplantae; phylum Streptophyta; class Magnoliopsida; order Santalales; family Viscaceae; genus Viscum; species Viscum album. Next base: position 414,554,502 of record OY728140.1, on the reverse strand, counting down.
CATGAAGATGGATTCCCTTCCCCAGGGACAAGAATCACACAAGTAGAGAGGATCTCATTCCATGTAAGAAAGATCTCACTCCTGTGGAGATGAGCAGGTGTAAAGAATGTCCAAGATGGGGTGACCCATGTAGAGTGCACGGGGTGAGGTCACAGTTCCACATCATGTGTTGAGGATGATGGTGCTTGGTGGTTTAACATCCTGTAGCTCGAATGAGGTGGGTTCTCTCCATACCCCTAGGACATGCATAATTGTTACCTTCCTGTCATTGGGGAAGGGAAGGCATCAGTAATTCCACAAGGAGGGGGTGTCATGGAGTGATCTATTGAGGGTCCCACGTTAGCATGGATATGCGAAGAAGTAATAGCCTTTAGTGCGCCTATGAAAATAATCCTAAGGCTATGTAACACAACACAAAGCACCTCCCATGAGAATTTGAAGTCACTTCATATGAACCTGGAGGGTCGTATGGGAGAAAGTTGTGCGACATAGTTATGTATCACGTAATAGGGGTTCAGACATGGTGCCTTAGGGTAGGGATGGCACATGGAGTGCATAAGGAAATCCGCACACAAGATGAGGGGGTGCATGCAAGATGGAATAGTTTCTTGCAAACCGGAATGATGTGCGTAGGGTGGAATGGTTGCGTGCAAATCGTAAGGCTGCGCACAGGACGAAATGGTTCCTCGCAAACCAGAAGGATGTGTGAAAAATTAACCCAATGCAAGAGAAAAACTTGTGCGCAAGTAGGATCTTTTGCACTCAAAGGACTTTGGGTAAAAGGAAATGGATGAGGATCATGCCCAAGAGGGACCACCTGAAGGATGACCCTTGGAGGACCTGTCGCATAAGATCCAATAACTTGAGGCTATAGCATTTTTCACGTGGTCACAGAAGATGTTTTTTCATACAGAAGACCATCGATTCATCTTCGGTAACAGTCTTAAAGGGTCGAGGTTCATTTCAATTTATAGTCAAAACCCTCGAAGGATGCACGCAAGAGGAGCCGCGTGTAAGGAGGGGTTTGATGTTGCATTGGGCGCGTAAGGGTTTAAGCACTGACAGGTACCTTGCACGCACACTGTCCCTTCACGCTCGAGGCTTAACTAATTTTCGAGCCTGTTGTCACCAAAGGGTCCCTTTGACATTGCATTGGGTGCGAAAGATTTTGCGCACCGAAAGGAGTGTTGCACGAAACACCGGACTCTTTCTTTCCAATTCCTTTGGTAGTTTCTGGTGGGAAATCACGAAAGCCTACCTTTGACATCGCATTGAGTGTGCAAGGGTTTGCATTCTGGAAAACATCTAACACACCAGGCATAATTCTTTTGTTCAACTATCTTTTGTGTGTTTGTGATGGTTTTCCTCAGAATCCTCCCTTTGAAGTCTCATTGGGCGTGCAAGGGTTTGCATGACGGAAGAAATATTTCACGCAACCTACAATTATTGCGCGCAGCTTCCTCTCACGTCGCTGAATCTTCAGCTCCCCCTCAACCGGCCTTTTTTTACTTTTAAAAAACCCAATGCTGGACCTATAAAAAATTCAGTGTCAAAAAATGCCCCCCTCAGAATTGGAGCTGAAGGGGGACCCAATGGTCGGATTCTTAGGGTCACACCTAAATGTTGGGAAGTTCCTGTTTGGTGTATACAGGAACATGATTTGGGCGTGAAAACCTCTTTCGTGCACATGGAAGATGTGTTTGCACCTATAAATAGGCTGAGGGCCCCCACATAGGTCCCTACATGGCCTTTTTTCTGTACGACCGGAGCTTTTCTCTCGTGTGTGAAAAAAACGCTGAACAACACGCAAGTTTCCATGACCGTTTCTTCACTTTTTGCACGTCCCTATCATTTGTGCACTAGAGGCATTATTTCGTGTACCTGCTATTTTGCACACCGATTCCAAAATCTTTCATGTAGACCCTTTGGACTTCAAAAATGGCTTCCCAATAGACTGATGCCGAGAGGGATGCCACTGCAGCTGCAAGGATAACTCATATGATCACAAACCCCAAAATTATTCATGTAAGGAGGGTTGTGTATGATAATCAAATTCTTTTTATCATGCTTACACAAGCTCAAAAAAATTATGTCTGGAGCGATAGCCTGCCGTTATGGAACTTTGACCTTCTGGAGGAGGTGTTGATGCCCGGATTCAAGACGGATACACCGTAGTCATGGGTGACTCGCGAAGATAGTCTCCCATAGTTCAATATCATGAACAATGGCCATCCTAATAGGGAAACTTAGAACACAACCATCTATGTTCTAAATCTGAAGACATGGACTATTTTAGGGAGAGATCTGGTTCTTGAGGAATCTCCCGCCTTTTATGAAAGTACTTTCAGAAGAAGTATTACTGATGAGACGAAGGGTTGGAAAGAATGGGATTTCATATCTGGAGGAAACTTTACCAGTGAATGGGAATGGGAATACTGGGTATGCCAGAAATGCGAGGAGTTTGAGACAGATCTGCGATCAATAGGTCTCTTCAAAGCTGTTTGGACGTCCTAATTTCATTCCAATTAGTAGCATGACCTGGTACCATAATTGTTCAGTTGTTGGTCTCCTGACACCAACACCTTCGACCTCCACCATGGGGTGGTGAGCATTAGTATGTGGGTCGTCCACTACATTGGGGGAATCCCCTTGGAGGGGTACCAATATGATGAGTTCTTCTCGATGGGGAATTTCTGGTGGGATAGGGTGTGCACCCCCATCCTGTCATGGCACCTGCTAGAGTTGGCTAAAGAGGATTTGAAAATAAAATATATTCTAAAGGAAATATCTTATTCAAGATGGTTTGCTCTTTTCATGATGCATGAAACACCTGTAAAGATGCAAGGCCGAGGGAATAAATGACCGAACATATCTCAGAGGGGAAAAGTGGGATCATACTGGAGGGTCCTGGAGGCAAGAGAGTACCGATCATGGGGCTTTAGCATAAATGGAAATTAGGACCCAAATGCATGATATGCTAGGTTTCTTGCTGCATTCTAGAGTGGGTGGATATTGCTAGTGAGGGACACAAGTATGGGGGTCTGCCCAGGGATGCTAGTGATCGCTGGGATTTTGGCAGCGAAGAACAAGGTTAACTTGGGTGTGCCAGTGTTGGACAGGCTGTACAGTATTCTGGGGCATATCCTGAGGGGAAGTATGCCCTGAAGGATATGCGGATTGTTATAGATTCCTCACAGATGGATCACAACCCACTTTTAAGGGCATGACTTCCCAAATTCCATTTTTCCCTGGTAATGGTATAGGGTCATCCCTCTTGAACATTGCAAGAATCCACCCACTGATGCTTAGAGAAGAGGTGATCAAGCTCAAGATCAGAAACCATACCCATTTTGACTTCCACACATTCTGGACCCCTATTGGTCAAATGGTAGATAATGGAAGGGGGCCATAGGAGCATAGGGAGTACCTACAAAGCATCCGGGGTAGTGTACTAGTAGCCTGGATTGACAGTAATATCTTTTTCAAACCGTACATGTTGACCAGGTTTTCCAGGCGGTTTGGGTGTATGCAACAGATGATGAAGAAAGTATATACAAAGGTTCGGAAAGAACGACATCCTTGTATTCTCCTCCAACTATGATTTATGTTTACAATGAAAGGATTGGGTGAAATCATCATTTTTTTCACCTACCGATGTCAGTACAAGCCTGTCAACAAAGTATACCGAACACTGGACAAAAACTTATCCTGAGGTGATTCTTTGGAAACACATCCAAAAAAGAAAGTGGGCCAGTGAAAAGCCTAGAGAGCAGGGAGGTAGATGAAGTTCCATGGGAGAGGTGAGAAAAATAATGTATGGGGTGGCTAGCATGGAACAGTCAAACACTTCATCGGTCGGAGCATCGCAAGCCGAGAATGTGCCTCCACCTTCCAATGAAGGGTGGTCCCGTGTGCGGCCTCGTGGGATAGCTAGGGAACTTCTAGGAAAGCAAATCAGGCACCTTCTATATCCAACTACCAATACTATCTTCCCCTCTATGTGGTATTCTTGGAGAACACTATGATAGTCTATGTCCATTGATGAGTTGTGGCAGAGGTTGGTATGCACCGGGCTCGATTCTCCAGACATAGGGAGTATCCAAATGATGATAGGGTAAGATTTCATCACTGTCACACATACATGACAACTATGGATATGTACGCATGCAAGTGGGGGTGGTATGAAGAACCAAATCTCCTAGTAAAAAGTGACTCTTGGCCAGGAATATGACCCAGAGAAGTTTCCATCCGAGGATGAAGGTACATGGGAGGAAGAAGATGTAGAGGAATAAGAGGAAGAAGAGGAAGAAGGGGAAGAAGGTGGAGATGAATAAGAAGATAAGGCGGACCAAGTTAAAGGTCTTGGTAGTGAGGGACCCTCATAATGTCTTGCAAAATAGTGAATCTCTCAAGAGAGTGGTGATATTGTAGGCTTTGATGCAGAACTAGCTGAGCAGCTTGAGGTGAGTCTTACTCTTATCTCCACTAGCATTTATATTCTAACAAACCCAATCTATCAACCGAACTCTGTAACATTTAGGAACACATGGGAGAAGGTGAATAGGAAGCCTTCCCCATAGGGGATGAAGATGCACCTATGGACATAAGGGAACATTCTCATGAACCTATCCTTGAAACCAAACAAGGTGGGAAACTGGTAGCGGCTGGAACATGCAGTGATGATCTCAAAGGAAGATAAGAAATTGAAACCTCTGAGCTTATCTTCGTCCCCAAAATCCAAGAGTAGATGGTATCAGTTATTAAGTTAACAAGTGTCGAAGGATCCTCTGTAGTGGCGTTTCCTGCTATGACACAGGTGTTGGACACTACTATGCTTGGTTCTTGTAATCCTTTATCTTCGTTGTCCCTATTATTTGTTGGGAAATTCGGTTAACCAAGACATTGATCCCCAATGTAGTGATTGCAAGGTTGGAGGGTTGACAGACCATTGGGTTTGGAACATCTGTAGGATCCCTATCATCGACCACATCGTACCTTGCAGAAGAAACTGTTCGAGGAGGAACCACCCTAGTACTTGATGATCCAGAGGTTGCGATAATGTGTGGCAATGCTGCCAGGGTGGAGTTCTATCCTGATGAGGGTGAAGTCTTTAAATAAGAAGGATTTATAGAAGAGGAACCTGCCACTGAACTCCGGGCTGCTTTCCATGAGTACAAGTCTGAGGACCCTGAAGAGATAGATGATTCCAACTCGCATGCTACGGAGGTGATACAGATGATGCGGCACAAATAATGGAAGTGCATCACATTCCTTCTCATCCAGCCATAGGTATAATGGCTAAGCCCGATGGGGTCGATCCACACTTGGATATGCTTTCTCTGCACTGGAGGGGTAGATACTCAACATCTTCACATAATGTTCAGTGATTAAATGGAAGAGATGATATGGGAGAATATACGATGTTATGACATTTCCTGGTGCGAGAAAGATTCATAGAATACTCATGAATTTCTGAAGGCGGATCAAGAGGTCTGATGCCTTAAAGAACAAGTGAATAAAAGGGAGTCATTCATTGCAAACCACTCTGAGCTCATTGAGCAATTGAGGGCCCAGCTGGCGGTTGCTCAGGAGTAGATAGTGTAGGAGAATTGCCAAATGATTTAACTCCAAATTGAAAAATCATGAGAATATGCTTGGGGTAATTAGTTACTCTATGCATCTGCTGATGAAGAGAAGGATCTCAGGGGGCGGGAAGCAATGCTAGAGGCCACAAGTTGGAAGGTAGAAAAACTGTAGAAATCCATCCAAAACGTCAATCCATAAGGGCCCTATCTTGGCCAACCACATAAAATTATTCTTATTTGTTTTTGATTATTCTAAAATGTGTTCATGAATAGATTATTCACTTGTTTTTTCAGTTTAATTAATTCTAACCTCAATCTTAAAATAATTTGCAATCCATCCTTAAGCTCACGTGGGTCGTGCCCGAGGTGGGAAACAAGGGATGGTCTCATCATTACTTCTTTTTTTATTGTAGGATTTCTAACCAAATTTTGGGCATCTGGGGTATAAAATACCCATTTGGTCTTTCAAGAAGAAAGGGGGAGGCCTGATCGGAGAATGAAGCTCTCAGAATAGTCGAATTATCACCATCCCAATGTACTCTAGTGCATGAATGGGGTAATACCAGGGGTGTTAGAATCAATCCAAACATAGGGGATGGACAATGTGAATCACAATACCCAAGGTGTGGAATGCTGTGAAGGAGGTGTGACAATATACGGAAAATGTTGACTGTGTTCTTAATATAGCATCCCTATTACGTTATCCAGATATGGGGATAACAAATGAGGGCCGACTACTGACCATGTTTGAAACACGGGGCCTGAATCAAAATGTCACCATTATTCTTTCGGAACACTGACCCAGGACAGTAGGCGAGTCATAGGATGAGAATTCTTACTGTTTGGGGGTTCCGTCAGATGTGAATGTAAATGAGGATCCAAATAAAGGGCATGCAAAGCATGGAGGGGGGACTGAATAGTATTTCAAATGGAGTCCAACACTCTTGAAATTAATCCACCTTGGTGAAAACTCATTAGGCTGGTGCATCAGTCTGATCAGAGATCAAACATTCTTCCAAATAGGACCTCGGTAGTGAGGACCTGGCATGCCTCATAGATGATAAACATGTAGTTTAGAGTTGTATAGTGTGGATTATGCACATAATTCTAAGGTCATACTTCCTAGACCATGATTAGGGCCGAGGGGCTAGAAGGGATGATGATCCTTAGGCTGGGCCCAAGGAGAAATTCTTGGGCATTGCTAATATCTCATATGAATGATAATCAAGAGAACATACTTATTAAATCATAGTGTGGACAGAGACCAACGCTGGTATGGAGGAATCCTCTCTAGAAAGTAAACTGGTGCATCACATAATTATTGTTGGGCATCCTAAACTTGTTCAGGGTAGAGATGAAGTTACATGGTTACCCAAAAGAGTTCGGGCCATGGGGCCAAAAAAGAGGGGGAAGGATTTAAGATTCATGGGGATAGACCCAAAGACAAGATTCCTGGGAGTTCCTATGTATCCCATGAGGATGAGAATCATGTCATACATAGTTATGGAAGATGTTGTACAGTTTAACATCTTGCGGCAAGGACGTGAAGTGGTCTTAGTTTATGGTCATAGAGCTCAAACCATAGATGTAAAGGAGTGAGGGAGACATATGGTGTGGTAAATATAAAACTCAATGTGAATGAGGACATAATTCCATTAAATAATGTCTTACTTGGGATGCTTTTAGGTCGAGGGACCAAAAGTGAAAGTTTGGGGGGGCCGAGGCAAAGTGCCCGGGAATTCTTACGTACCCCATGAGATTGCGAATCAATCCATACATAGTTTTAGAGGTAGCATGTAACGCCCCGATCCTAGTTACCCAGAGTCGGTGAATTATTACATAACATTGGCATGATCACAAGAAAGATAAAATCTCGAAAGACCGATTGGTTTAGTAGCCTTGGAAACACTAGATATATTCATAAGTCTTACATTACATCATAAAATGAAAAACTACTACAACAACATATTGTCTCCATAAACCACACTCATATCCCCACATAATATCCCTGCAGGTCATTCATAATTTACTTCTTCACTTCCTGGGAAAAATAAAACATAGAAAAGGGGTGATCTCAAATGCCCAGTAAGGATAACAATATACCGGAAACTTTCATAAATAAGAATAAACATTTAAGGCTATGTATAACTAAAACAAAAGCCTTTTAAACTTGAAATTCAACATAGTATGGAAAAAGTAAAATGAAATAATTCCATTTACTTGTTCACATGGATATTCTACTAATCGAATAATCACATGCAATATCAATAACCACTTTCATAATGTTGGAATGCATAATGCCAGACTATCATAACCACATAGCCAAGGCCTCGTGCCAAGACTACAAATAAGATTTTGCCAAGGCCTTGTGCCAAGACACTAGTTTGTCTCATGAGACCTACCGATGCATCTAGGAGCTATATCGGGCTCCACCCGTCACATATTAAGTCCAATGCATTCCCATATGAAAAGGTTTAAACATAACATAAACATTCGTATTAAAAATAGCATACAAAATGTCAATAATTTCACCATAAACTATGAATGGTATAAAAATAGCATATCCACAGTCAAACATATCAAAAAACCTTCAATACAATATAGAAGTTTTGTATCATAATAAATCAACTTCAAATAAGCGTAAAATCCATCAAAGGATGTTGACATAGATGAAATCAAAACACTTTTTGGAGAAATATCTCTTTCTATTTTTGAAATCATTTAAGAGCCATATAAAATAAAAAATTTTCTTGAAAATATTCTTATAAGCTTGTAAGGAAAACTTTGAAGATTTTATAACGGCAGAAAATAACCGCACTCGCCGTATAAGTTAAAAAAAACATTCTTACCTTAATTCTGTCGAAAAGGTTAAAAAGGACCTTGTTTTGAAAATGACGGAAAGATTCCTCTTATAAAAAGTAAAACAAGGGTATAAATGACTTTAACCCATATTCTTGTAAATAATAAAAATGTTTTGAAATACATTTTGAAGAAACATGGATGTGGATGATAAAGAGATCCCAGTAGATTATTACATATAAACAACCTCGGATAATGAAGAGATTGTGAAATAACCCTTACCTTGTACTTTTCCTTGGTTGGGGTAGATTAACCTCCTGTATAATGGTGAAATAATTGTTATTAAATTATACAAGAATCATATACATTAATATGATATCATATATGATCTTTTAATATTGATTTGATAATAATATCTTAGTATTATCGTTGTTTCGGGTGTTAACTTACTTGTTTTCTTTTATATGTTTTGTTACATAAGCCATGTTTGTAATGGATAAGTTGTATATTATTCATATCAAGAATGATATCAAGTACTTAAACATCATTTTTAAATCATCAAATGATAATTATACTTGAATGGATACGATGGAAAATGAATCTTATCGCGTTCGTGGAGACGGTAGTCCGTACGTACGCACGAGCGACAATATCATTCTTTTGATATTAAAATAATATATAAATGGATGTTATATCATATATACAGAATAATTAACATGTTATATTTATTATTTACATGAGTTACACATCATTATTATACACATCCAAATAATAATATATTGAATAACAATTACACCACGACGTGGAGACGGTAAGCCTTACACACGCACGTATGGTGACATGTTATTCAAAGGGTGGATAGAATACTGAATATGGTTGTACCATATTTATAATAACATCACAGTATATGTGAGATACTGGAGTTATTATTTTAGAATGGTAAGAACAAAGAAAGAAGAAGTGGAAGAAGAAATGAACTTGGAAAAGGGTGGTGAAATCATTACCTCTTCTTCGGTTTCTTCCTTTTGATTTGATCAAAAGGGCTCCTTAGGTTGGCTTTATGATCAAACTAAGTCACCTAGGTTGTAGTGAGGGAAGTTGGGAGAGTATTTGGGCAGAGTTTGGCCGAACCAAAAGGCTTCGAAGGTGTGAATAAATGAGAAGGAGGAGTGCCCTTTTATAAGAGGGGTGAGGGGCACCTTTGGAAAAGCTAGAGATATTAGTTTATAATAAATTCATATTCGGTTTCCAATGGCTCCAAAGTTGACTATTAAAAGGTTAAGGTGGGGATGGGTCAAAAAAAACTCAACCAGTATAATTTAGATAGGTTTGGGTACTTATATTAACCTTATCTTTAAGTATTAACTCTAAGTTAATTAGTTTCACTTTTACAATGTCTCTTTGTATTTTTATATACTATGGTTAATAAACTTACTATATACATCCAAGAGACCCCCAAGTGGTCCATTAATGATGAAAATATCATGATATAAGTCTCTTGGATGAACATTAGATTTTTAGGAATTTAATATCAATTAATAATATAATATTTGTTTTAAGAACTCTTTTATGTCAATTTTGACACTATTCAATAGTTGTTTTATTTTTAAACTCATAACAGATTGATTACCTCAAACAAAGTAAATTAAATCAATCCTAATATATCATATTATCCTAGAAAATTAGTTTAATTCATTAAAAGTTTAATATTATATTTATTTGAGTATTTATAATATTAATTAATTTAATTTTTCACTATTTTAGTAATTACTGCATCATCATTGTGTCATAAATAAAATAAATTATTTAATGTCTAAAAATTATAAATAAAATATAATTATGTAGGAAATATTTTTATCTTTCTAATGAATATTTATAATCTAAAATCCAACATATATAACCCTATGTAAAAATTGTTTTGCTAAAAGATATATACTTGTGTCATTTTTGTATTCATTTTAACTTAATTAAAATAAAGTGTCCCTATCACCTACAAGTGGCACCATGGGGTCCCCAAATCGACCCAAAGATGCCTATGGTCGAACATGTATCAACCAATAAGGCTAGGACACGTTTTAGGGTAATTTAGTATTATTATAATATTATTTTTTAACCCTTATTTACCAGATTTACCCTTAACCATGGTAAATAAAATATTTACCACAGTAATTATTCAAAATGTCTAAAAATAAAAGTTACCTATTTACACAATTTGGACATCCTGATTCCAAATATGGAATCCATTTTTCTAAATTCAAAATACAGAAGTGGCAGAAATTAATTTAAAATTAATTCCCGCTGTCAAAACAAAAAGCGTGTTTTTAAGAGATAATAACTATCAAAAGATTGACACTTGTTTATGTTCGGTTTAATTGTAAAATTATGTCCAATGACCAACATTATATTAAATGGTAAAAATATATTCTAAATATACTTTAAAACGACTCAAATTCATAATTTATCACTATTAATTATTTTGATTAAAAAAGTTGTTTTTAATTAAAATTTAGTAATTTTCACTTTTCATCAAAATATGAAAGTTATCCGAAAAGTACCAAAATTTCACCTTAGGCTAAATTCGATATTCCGAATCCAGAAATGAAGTCCATTTTAAAATATAAAATATATATAATTTCGAAAAGTAGGTATTACTATTCATAACGGCTAGTTTGATTGGTTATGGTGTGTTAGAACTCGGTGTTGCGTACAACACACGCTATCACATTATTCAAAGAGAAGCGTACCGTAGAAGCTTGGGGTGTTACATTCTCCCCTCCTTCAAATAATTTCATCCTCAAAATTTCTAGATTACTACCGCATGAAAAGACTCGGGTGGTTCTTCATCATAAGTTCCTCGGGTTCCCACGTTGCCTCTTTCATCTTATGGTTTCTCCACAAAACTTTTACCAGACGCGTCGTCTGGTTTCTCAGTTCTTGTTCTCTTGTATCAAGAATCCTGACAGGCTCTTCACAATAAGACAGATCGGGTTCCAGTTCTAATTCCTCATAGGTGAGTACATGCGTTGGGTCAGGCATGTATTTCCTCAACAGAGATACGTGGAACGCATCGTGAACTTTGGAGAGACTTGGCGGCATTGCCAATCAGTAAGCTACAACCCCAATTCGTTCTAGAACTTCGAAGGGTCCGATGTAACTGGGGCTCAATTTACCTTTCTTACCAAAACGTATGACTCCCTTCCATGGTGATACCTTCAGGAAAACATGATCACCGACTTGAAATTCCAAATCCTTCCTTCGATTATCGTCATAGCTCTTCTGCCTACTTTGAGCTGCTTTGATGTGATTTTGGATTACCTTCACCTTTTCCACCATTTCCTCCACCAGTTCTGGGCCTACAAGTTTTCTTTCACCAACGTCATCCCAACAGGTTGGTGTACGAAATCTCTTTCCATAAAACGCTTCATATGGTGCCATCTGAATACTCGAATGGAAGCTATTGTTATAGGAAAATTCTACCAGTGGTAAATATTGATCCCACATACCCTGAAAGTCAAGTGAGCAAGATCTCAACATGTCTTCTAAGGTCTGAATAGTCCGTTCTGATAGTCCATCTGTCTGAGGGTGGTAAGCAGTGCTCAAATGAAGTTCAGTATCCAGGTATTTCTGAAGACTTTTCCAAAATCTTGAAGTAAAATAGGGATCATGACCAGAAACAATCGATAGGGGTACTCCATGAAGTCTCACAACTTCATTAATATATAGTCTTGCTAGACGTTCCAGGGGTAGATCTTCTCTTATAGCAAGAAAATGTGCTGACTTGGTAAGACGATCAACAATAACCCAAATTGCATCATTCCTTCTAGGAGTTTTTGGTAGCCCCATGACAAATTCCGTCGTAATATTGTCCCATTTCCACTCCGGTATGGGAAGAGGTTGCATGACTCCTCCAGGTTGTTGCCTTCCAGCTTTCACTTGTTGACAAACCATACATCTTGACACAAAATCAGCAGTATCCCTCTTCATGTTTTCCCACCAAAAATGTTCCTTCAAATATCTATACATTTTCATGCTCCCAGGGTGTATAGAGAAATTTGAACTATGAGCATCATCCAACAATTCCCTTTTTAGATCAGGTAAATCGGGAACACAAAGTCTCTTCCCGAATTTCAAAATTCCATCTTCATACACAAAGTCTCTCAATCTCCCATCATTCACGGCTTTAATCTTCTTTTGAAATTCTTCATCATCGGTCTGAGAACTCTTAATCCTTTCTATTAAAGATGGTTTGGCAACCATTTGAAAAAGTATTGATGTTTCACCTTCCCTGGTTATTCCCATGTCCATCTTCACTAGATCCATGAAAATTGGATCCCTTTCAATTCTCATATTGTTCAAAACTCCATGGTCTTTTCTACTCAAAGCATCTGCCACCTTGTTTGCTTTCCCCGGGTGGTAGTGTATCGTGCAATCATAATCCTTGAGTAATTCAAGCCATCTCCTTTTCCTTATGTTGAGTTCTTTTTGTGAGAAAATATACTTCAAACTCTTGTGATCAGTATAAATCTCACATTTTTCACCATAGAGGTAGCGCCTCCATATCTTCAAAGCAAAGATCACAGCTGCTAACTCGAGATCATGAGTAGGATAGTTTTGTTCATGAATTTTCAACTGTCGTGATGCATAGGCAATAACTCTATCATTCTGCATAAGGACACAACCAAGTCCTTTCTTTGATGCATCACTATAAATAACGAACCCATCATTCCTCAATGGTAGAGTCAATATAGGAGCATTGACTAATATTCTCTTCAGTTCTTCAAAACATTCTTCACACTCTTTTGTCCAAACAAATTTAACCCCTTTATGTGTGAGCTTCGTTAATGGGTTAGCCAATCGGGAAAAATTCTATACGAAACGTCGATAATAACCTGCCAAACCAATAAAACTACGTACCTCAGTTATACTCGTAGGTGCTGTCCATTCTTGGATTGCCTTGGTCTTTAAAGGATCAATAGAGATTCCATCTTTAGAGACAATATGGCCAAGAAAAGAAATCTCCTGATGTCAGAATTCACACTTTCTAAACTTCCCATATAATTCATGCCTCCTCAGAGTCTTCAAGATAATGCGCAAGTGATTTTCATGATCTTCGTAGGTTTTGGAGTATACCAAGATATCATCAATAAATACCACCAAAAATTCATCGAGATACTCCTTGAAAACTCTATTCATCATATCCATGAATACAGAGGGTGCATTAGTCAATCCAAACGGCATTACGATAAACTCGTAATGCCCGTACCTGGTTCGAAATGCTGTCTTCGGAATGTCTTCCTTATTCACACACAACTGATGGTATTCAAATCGAAGGTCAATATTTGAAAAGTATTGAGCTCCATGTAGTTGGTCAAATAAATCATCAATACGAGGTAGGGGATACTTGTTCTTTATCGTTATAGCATTGATCTCCATGTAGTCGATACATAACCTCATAGATCCATCTTTCTTTTTAACAAAAAGAACAGGGGATCCCCATGGAGAAACACTAGGGCAAATAAATCCCTTATTACTCAATTCCTCTAGTTGTTTCTTTAGTTCAACTAATTCTACAGTGGCCATTCTATAAGGGGTCCTCGATATAGGCCTTGATCCATGAATTAAATCAATGGAAAACTCAACTTCTCGTTCTGGAGGATGTCCAGGTAAATCTTCCGGAAATACATCTACAAATTCTTTCACAACAGGTACATCCTCTATTTGAACATTCCTTTCCTCACCGACAGTTATTTCATTCTCTTCCTCCCCAATAATTGAATTAAGTTGAGCTATTGGGGGTGGATCTAAATAAGAATTAGGTGGTGACGATTCTGCTCTAAGGATAAGGTGTTCCTTATCATTATCATCAAGAATCGTAACCTCTTTCTTCTTACAATAAATCTTTGCATCATAGTCCGAAATCCAGTCCATACCGAGGATTATATCAAACTCAATAATAGGTATAACGACGAGATCAGCAGATAAAGAACATTTATGTGCTCTAATGGGGACTGATTCACAAAACATTGTTGCAATGATACTTCCCTTAGGAGTTTTAACTGACAATTCCCTTATTAAATCAAATTGGAAATATCTAATTTTCTTAGCAAACTAGGAAGATATGAAACAATGCGATGATCCAGAGTCAAATAATGCATTTGCTAAACTTGAGGAAACCATTAAATTACCTGCCACCACGTCTTTCAGAGCTTCTACCTCAGCAGTAGTGATAGCATAAGCCTGGCCTTGATCCCTTGGCCTTTTCTGAGGTAAGTTCTCCTGACGCTTATGACATGCATTTGCATAATGCCCCATCTCCCTGCAATTGTAGCACTGAACGTTGGTAGCTTCCTTCTTCCCCTTGCAATCACGAGCTTGGTGGCCTTTTTCACCACACTTGTAACAGACTCTCATTCCCTTCAAGCAAGTACCAGGATGTTTCTTCCCGCATTTACCACAAGATGGATATTCAACCTTTCCCTTATTCCCCTTATTTCCATTCCCAGATTGATCAGCAGGTCTCTTCTTCTCTTGCTTTGATTTAAAGTCATAAGACTTAGAGAATTCCTTTTCGGTCTTGATAGCACATGAGACAATGTCTTTGTACGATGAAAAGGATTGTGAGACTAATGCTCGACGGAGAAATGGTTTTAACCCATCAAAGAAATGATCAATCTTACTTCTTGGGTTACGTATATAATCACCAGCATACCTTGCTAACCTTGTAAAGTTATCCTCATACTTTGTGACATTCTCATCCTCCTTCTGTCTCAGACTTCGAAATTGTCTTTCCATATCTGCTCGATGGTCGCGAGGAAAGTATTTTTCTAAAAACAGATCTTTGAACTCCCTCCATTCCATATTTGATACTTCATCATCTTCCTTCATATTTTGAATTAATGACCACCATTGATCAGCATCTCCAGTGAGGCGGTAAACTGCCATGATAACTTTTTCCCTTTCACTGCTCCCCAAAGCCTGAAATATTTTCTCTAGGGAATTTATCCATTACTCAGCTACTAATGGATTTGTACTCCCATTGAACGTTGGTGGTTGTTGCCTCATGAATCGATCTAACATTGATCCTCCACGCTGTGGATCAGGGTGCTCCATATGGGTAAGGTTATTATTCATAACCTGAGTAAGTTGTCCCAGTATGGTGATTAGCTGATCGGCACCAGTTGCATCACCAGCTCCACTATAATTATCTTGAGCAGAAGGGAAATCCCTACATGGAGTGCGTGCATTGATACGGTTTCCATTTCTTCCACTAGGCGCCATTTCTAAACAATGACCTAAACTAGATCAGTTTATGAATCAAAATACATAATCCCATACTTATAAAACACTTAACATAAATTGAACTATTTATGGATATAATCCATAATCATAAAAATGTTTTCTTTGAGGAATTATATACTCATAAACCCTTCATAATGATTTGTAAAGAAAATTAGAGTTATCCTAAGCATATCCCCCGGGAGTGTCGTAACCAAGAGTGCAGCAAGGCCCGTTGTCGTGCACCAGTTCCCGTTCGAGTCTAGCTCAAAGTGGTGTTTTTGGGTTTTACCCCTAGGTACATCTGTGTCAGATCCGCCTCTACCTGCTCGTATCCAGATAAGGATGTATTGCTCGGAAAACTCACAAAATCTCTACAATACCAAAATTCTAGGAAGTTCTTCTATACTAATCCTCAAAGTTCATCTTAGGTCTACGTGCTCTAATCAGATTTTATCTAAATCTAGCTTCCAAGGTTTGTACTAAACTTCCTCTGATACCAACTGTAATTCCCCGACCCTAGTTACCCAGAGTCGGTGCATTATTACATAACATTGGCATGATCACAAGAAAGATCAAATCTCGAAAGACTGATTGGTTTAGTAGCCTTGGAAACACTAGATATATTCATAAGTCTTACATTACATCATAAAATGAAAAACTAATACAACAAAATATTGTCTCCATAAACCACACTCATATCCCCACATAATATCCCTGCAGGTCATTCATAATTTACTTCTTCACTTCCTGGGAAAAATAAAACATAGAAAAGGGGTGAGCTCAAATGCCCAGTAAGGATAACAATATACCAGAAACTTTCATAAATAAGAATAAACATTTAAGGCTATGTATAACTAAAACAAAAGCCTTTTAAACTTGAACTTCAACATAGTATGGCAAAAGTAAAATGAAATAATGCCATTTACTTGTTCACATGGATATTCTACTAATTGAATAATCACATGCAATATCAATAACCACTTTCATAATGTTGGAATGCATAATGCCAGACTATCATAACCACATAGCCAAGGCCTCGTGCCAAGACTACAAATAAGATTTTGCCAAGGCCTTGTGCCAAGACACTAGTTTGTCTCATGAGACCTACCTATGCATCGAGGAGCAATAGCGGGCTCCACCCGTCACATATTAAGTCCAATGCATTCCCATATGAAAAGGTTTAAACATAACATAAACATTCGTATTAAAAATAGCATACGAAATGTCAATAATTTCACCATAAACTATGAATGGTATAAAAATAGCACATCCACAGTCAAACATATCACAAAACCTTCAATACAATATAGAAGTTTTGTATCATAATAAATCAACTTCAAATAAGCGTAAAATCCATCAAAGGATGTTGACATAGATGAAATCAAAACACTTTTTGGAGAAATATATCTTTCTATTTTTGAAATCATTTAAGAGCCATATAAAATAAAACATTTTCTTAAAAATATTCTTATAAGCTTGTAAGGAAAACTTTGAAGATTTTATAATGGAAGAAAATAACCGCACTCGGCGTATAAGTTAAAAAAAACATTCTTACCTTAATTCTGTCGAAAAGGTTAAAAAGGACCTTGTTTTGAAAACGACGGAAAGATTCCTCTTATAAAAACTCAAACAAGGGTATAAATGACTTTAACCCATATTCTTGTAAATAATAAAAATGTTTTGAAATACATTTTGAAGAAACATGGATGTGGATGATAAAGATATCCCAGTAGATTATTACATATAAACAACCTCGGATAATGAAGAGATTGTGAAATAACCCTTACCTTGTACTTTTCCTTGGTTGGGGTAGGTTAACCTCCTGTATAATGGTGAAATAATTGTTATTAAATTATACAAGAATCATATACATTAATATGATATCATATGTGATCTTTTAATATTGATTTGATAATAATATCTTAGTATTATCGTTGTTTCGGGTGTTAACTTACTTGTTTCCTTTTATATGTTTTGTTACATAAGCCATGTTTGTAATGGATAGGTTGTATATTATTCATATCTAGAATGATATCAAGTACTTAAACATCATTTTTAAATCATCAAATGATAATTATACTTGAATGGATACGATGAAGAATGAATCTTATCGCGTTCGTGGAGACGGTAGTCCGTACGTACGCACGAGCGAGAATATCATTCTTTTGATATTAAAATAATATATAAATGGATGTTATATCATATATACAGAATAATTAACATGTTATATTTATTATTTACATGAGTTACACATCATTATTATACCCATCCAAATAATAATATATTGAATAACAATTACACCACGACGTGGAGACGGTAAGCCTTACGCACGCACGTATGGTGACATGTTATTCAAAGGGTGGATATAATACTGAATATGGTTGTACCATATTTATAATAACATCCCAGTATATGTGAGATACTGGAGTTATTATTTTATAATGGTAAGAACAAATAAAGAAGAAGTGGAAGAAGAAATGAACTTGGAAAAGGGTGGTGAAATCATTACCTCTTCTTCGGTTTCTTCCTTTTGATTTGATCAAAAGGGCTCCTTAGGTTGTCTTTATGATCAAACTAAGGCCCCTAGGTTGTAGTGAGGGAAGTTGGGAGAGTATTTGGGCAGAGTTTGGCCGAACCAAAAGGCTTTGAAGGTGTGAAGAAATGAGAAGGAGGAGTGCCCTTTTATAAGAGGGGTGAGGGGCACCTTTGGAAAAGCTAGAGATATTAGTTTATAATAAATTCATATTCGATTTCCAATGGCTCCAAAGTTGACTATTCAAAGGTTAAGGTGGGGATGGGTCGAAAACAACTCAACCAATATAATTTATACAGGTTTGGGTACTTATATTAACCTTATCTTTCAGTATTAACTCTAAGTTAATTAGTTTCACTTTTACAATGTCTCTTTGTATTTTTATATAATATGGTTAATAAACTTACTATATACATCCAAGAGACCCCCAAGTGGTCCATTAATGATGAAACTATCATGATATAAGTCTCTTGGCCGAACATTAGATTTTTAGGAATTTAATATCAATTAATAATATAATATTTGTTTTAAGAACTCTTTTATGTCAATTTTGACACTATTCAATAGTTGATTTTTTTTGAAACTCATAACAGATTGATTACTTCGAACAAAGTAAATTAAATCAATCCTAATATATCATATTATCCTATAAAATTAGTTTAATTATTTAAAAGTTTCATATTATATTTATTTGGGTATTTATAATATCAATTAATTTAATTTTTCACTATTTTAGTAATTACTGCATCATCATTGTGTCATAAATAAAATAAATTATTTAATGTTTAAAAATTATAAATAAAATATCATTATGTAGGAAATATTTTTATCTTTCTAATTAATATTTATAATCTAAAATCCAACATATATAACCCTATGTAAAAATTGTTTTACTAAAAGATATATACTTGTGTCATTTTTGTATTCATTTTAACTTAATTAAAATAAAGTGTCCCTATCACCTACAAGTGGCACCATGGGGTCCCCAAATCGACCCAAAGATGCCTATGGTAGAACATGTATCAACCAATAAGGCTAGGACACGTTTTAGGGTAATTTATTATTATTATAATATTATTGTTTAACCCTTATTTACCAGATTTACCCTTAACCGTGGTAAATAAAATATTTACCACAGTAATTATTCAAAATGTCTAAAAATAAAAGTTACCTATTTACACAATTTTGAAATCCTGATTCCAAATATGGAATCCATTTTTCTAAATTCAAAACACAGAAGTGGCAGAAATTAATTTAAAATTAATTCCCGCTTTCAAAACAAAAAGCGTGTTTTTAAGAGATAATAACTATCAAAAGATTGACACTTGTTTATGTTCGGTTTAATTGTAAAATTATGTCCAATGAACAACATTATATTAAATGATAAAAATATATTCTAAATATACTTTAAAACCACTCAAATTCATAATTTATCACAATTAATTATTTTGATTAAAAAAGTTGTTTTAATTAAAATTTAGTAATTTTCACTATTCATCAAAATATGAAAGTTATCCGAAAAGTACCAAAATTTCACCTTAGGCTAAATTCGATATTCCGAATCCAGAAATGAAGTCCATTTTAAAATATAAAATATATATAATTTCAAAATGTAGGTATTACTATTCATAACGGCTAGTTTGATTGGTTATGGTGTGTTAGAACTCGGTGTTGCGTACAACACACGCTATCACATTATTCAAAGAGAAGCGTACCGTAGAAGCTTGGGGTGTTACATAGCATGGTAAGGTATTAGTTCGGGGGATAATAAGGTCATGCATATTTGGACCTCTCACCAAAAGAAGCGAAATTTGATAGATCTTGTTAGTTTTGTAGGGTAGATGTGTGTTCTTTTGTGAAGTGATAAACCTAGGACAGAGAATCCTGGTATCTCTATAGGAATATTTCTGCATGTAGGTAGTGAAAAATGTTATGGTGGGTGACCAATACCCAACATAATGTCCCTCCCCCCCGAGTGAGGGCATCAATATGCAGTGTAGTTTTTTCGTCGTACGGCCAGGACAATAATGTCACAATTTAGGGTCATGTGATAGGACCAACCAGTGAATTTTAACGTCATAAAATAAAGACACATCAGTTTAAAGTAATGTGGGACCATATGGGGAATGTGCATGACATGATAAAGTATACCGGACATGAATGAGGATGAGGTCCACATCACACCACGCATGATTCCGAGGAAGAAACCTTGGGCCAGGGGCCAACAATGGTCAGAAAATATGGGCCTGGACCTGCAGACGAAACGTCCAGGTGTTCCTATATATACCATGAGAATGGGAATCAAGCCATATGTAGTTATAAGGGTTCATTTTAACTTCATGCAGGATGTAATAGTTTAACGATGCCTTACAGCATATTTTTCCTCCTAACGCGCAAATGCGCACTGAGGGATAGTACCAAGAGTGTTGAAATTCCACTTGGACATAATGCGGTGGAAAATGATGTGAATCATGCAACTGAATTTTAAGGCTTGATGGGACTGGTGTGACGATGCATGATATTTTTTTACCGTTTTCAAAACACAGTATCCATATCATGTGACCTGGAATGGGAACAAAATATGGCCGTCAACCACTTAACATATTCCCAACACGGGATTTGTATCAATTTTTCATTCAAAATCCTTGGGGATGTTGGCCCAAAACGGTAGGAGATCCCTTGGGTTGATCATCCATGCCATTTGGGGGTCCCTTTAGATGTTAAAGATGATGAAAACCAAAATGAAGGGGATATGAAGCCTGAAAAATGGGTGAGATCATGTCTAGGTAGAATCTGACACTCTAGGTTCTGAACTAGAGAACTTCTAGGCACATTGGTGAATCACTGTAAAGGGTTGACCGGCCCATCTTAAGAGTCGCCAACTCAAAAATTTGAGTGTAGAATAGGGGAGTGAAGGAATATCAGGAGAAAGAGGTATGTGGCGTGGTTTTTACAAACCAAATGTGAATGGGGATATAAGCTAATACCATGCCATATACCCCTCCCCAAGAAGGACTCAGGCCAAGAGGCCAGAATGATAAGGAGGTTTCTAAGATATGGGGATGGAATTGAAGACTAGATGTTCAGGTGGTCCTGCGTATCCCATGAGGATGGGAATCAAGCTGTAATTAGTTTTGAAAAGTCCATATAGTTTAATGTCATGCATTAAGGATGATGGTGGGTGATGACCTCCCATAAGGGGGGAAATGGTGCAATTATGATAAACCTATTATGAAATAAGGACATGAGACCACACTACACCATGCATTTGGGGAGGTATCTGGGCCAAAAGGTCGAACCAAATGGGGTGATATTAGATCTTGTGGCTGGGACTACAGAAAAACATATCCAAGTATTCCTACTTATCCCATAATGATGGGAATCAAGCTGTACATAGTTCTGAAAAGGCTAGGGATTTTAACATTGTGCGGTGAGGACGAGGGGGAATTGAAGAAAGAGAGGGGCACATGGGGCGGTCATCATAAACCTGGGTCTGACGGGGCCAAAGTAGTTTATGCTACACCATGCGGGATCCTCCATGAGAACTACACCCAGGGGGTAGTCAAAGAGAAAAATTGTGGCTGGGTTCGCATCCAAGCATTCCTACGTATCCCATGAGGATAGGAATCAAGCCATACATAGTTATGAGAGTGAAATTTAATGTCATACAGGTTATAACAGTTTATGGTCATGTAGGATCGTATATAGTTTAACATCATGCAGGACGACATATAGTATAATGTCATATGGGAAAGGAGGTACTTCTTCCACTCACTGTTTAAAGTCATGCATGACAAGTGCTGAATAGTTTTACGTCCTTCAATTCGGACGAACCACGCATTTTAACGTCTTGTGGTATGGATGGAATAGTTTATGCTCGTGTGGGACCAGGTACTATTTAACTTCCTATGGGATTACATAATTATTAATGTCATGTAGGACATAATAGTTTAAGTTCATTTAGGACCCCATTTTCTCAAGCAATGTATCTCTTTAAGAGATTGGCATTGGTGGGAGAAGTTATGCACTCACCATCCATGGTAACCAGGAAGTATGTGCTATTGGGATAAACCTTGTGAATTATTTAAGGTCCTTCCCATTTGGGCTCCAATTTGAGTGGTTTCTATCTAGGTATCATTGGTGTTCTGAATTCCAGCACTAAGTCACCTTGCAAGAAACAGCAGAGGAAAACTTTCTTGTTAAAAGCTCTAGCTATCTTATTCTGACGCCTCTCCATATTATTCAAGGAACAAAGCCTATTCTCATAGAGGGATTCCAATTCATCCATATGGAATTAAGTTACATTATCTGATGACTTCTGATCATATACAATAATGTGTAATGAAAGAAACTGAATCTTGAAGGGAAAGATGGTCTCTGTTCCATACACCATGGAGTATGGGGTCACCTATGCGGAATTGCAATTCATCATCCAGTAATCCCAGAGGGTGTTGGGGAGCTTGTTCGAACAACTCTTCTGGTTTTGACCAACCATTTTCTGCAGAATGTTTGAGAGGGTTTTGTTGAACGCCTCAATCTTCCCATTTTCCTACATTTGGTAGCGGGAGGTATGGTTCGAACGGATGTTGTACTTTCCATACAATTTCTTCAACTATGATGCCCAAAAGTTGGTACCGTTATCGGTGAGGATGGAGTGAGGGACTCCAAACTGATAAATGATATCAGATCTCACAAAGACAATGATAGAATGTCCCTTGACTTCCTTGAGTAGAATCACTTCTTTCCACATGGAAAAGAAATCTGTAGCGGCCAAGATGAAGCTGCATTGGAGATCTTTCAACGGTGGATATGGTTCCATGACATCGCGTCCCCATACCACAAAGGGCCAAGACTAATTAGTAGTGTGGAGAGGCTCAGGTGGATAATTCACAAAGTTGGAATGAATTTGGAATGCATGGAACCTCTTGGAAAACTCGATGTAGTCACAGATCATGGATGGACAAAAATAATCATTTCTGGATCTGGTGAGATAGTTTCGGCCCAGTCTGATTTTCCCTATAATAACTGGCATGAACCTTCTACATGACTTGATAAATCTCAGCTCCTTGAATGCAACGAAGGTGAACTCCATCAAACCCATGATTGTAGAGGATCTTCTCAACACCTAGACCGCTCTAAAAGGTAAACTGTAATGCGCAACATTGGATTCTATCATGATAAGCCCAATATACTATGAGATTATCATTTTTGAGGTACTCGAAAAAGGATGTTCTCTAATCGGGAGTCACCTCAATCACTGCATCAGGGGGACTTGGAGGTCCAGACATGGAGGCGCCGGTGGGAAGGTGGCTTACCTTCAGGCTTTCATTGTCATATGGAGTGATGGGAGTGATGACACTTCGGTGTGCCACATGGATAATCAAATCATCCTATTCAATCTCTTCAAGTGATGCATATAGGATGTTCAAGGAGTCATCTCAACTGTTTTAGGATCGAAGGACATGAGTAACTTCTGGCCAAGATGGGAACTGGACCATTAACTGCAGGGTGTGTTCCAATAGTGGTATGAGCTCTGGATTTCTGAAGACATAGACACCATTGATCTACAAGATAACTAGTTCGAAGTCCCCTTTCACATGAAAGTGGGGAACATCAATATCGACTGCCAGATCGAGGCCAGTGGTGAGAGCCAAATACTCTGCCTCATTGTTTGTGAAGCCTTCTAACAATAGGAATGAATTTCACATAATGGCTTGTGTTGGGGTAATGAGGATGATACACAAGCCTACTATGTTGATCCTGGGGTCATTGATCCTTTTGTCGGTAGGGCTCCAGGAATCACCATCAAAGTGCATTTTCCAGCACAGGGTGGCTTGATCAATTGATAGGATGGCCTCATCAGTAAAATCAAGGTCCAGGGACTGCTCAGCCGGAGCTAGATGGGAGACAAGGAAATCTACCAATGATTTTCCATTAATAGACTTCTAAGGGAAAAACCTAATTTCAAACTATAGAAGGATTACTTCCCACTGAGGTAGATGACATGTCAGCATGGGGCGGTTCAGGATGTACTCCAGTGGATCCACTCGGGACACTAATTGTACCTCATGATGATGCAAGTAATTTCACAATTTCTGTACTACAAATACCAGTGTAAGGAAGATCTTCTTTATTGGGGAGTATCTAGTCTCCATATTGAGTAGCATGTGACTGAGATAGTAGAGACTATTCTTTGTTCCCTCGTTGTTCTTCGGGGAAATAAGGGCATCAAGATATCGTTCTAGAGCAGTCACATAAAGTAAAACATATTTCTAGAGACAGGTGGAATTATGACTGGAGGCTGGAGTAGATACTACTTGATTTCTTCAAAAGAAGCCTGAAATTATTCATCCTGCTCATAAATAGTACCTTTATTCATGATCCAAGAAAAGGGTTACACTTTCCGGCCAAATTCACATTGAATTGATGCATGTAGTCCAAGTGGCCGTGGAAGCCTCGAAGCTCCTGAATGTTACTCGGGGGAGACATCGGGCTAATGGACTTGATCTTTTATGGGTAGATCTTGATGCGCCTATATCGGACAAAGAAGCCAAGAAACTTCTCATAGGTGACCCCAAAGGCACACTTCAATGGGTTTATCTTCAGGTGGCAGGAATGAAGGAATCAGAACACTTTCTCAAGGTCTTTGAGATGGTCCTGACGCTGGTGAGATTTAACCACCAGATAATCCACATAACATTCCACCAGCATTGATAGAGTTAATGTTTTCATTATTATTAATATGTTTTTCAATGATTTAATCCCTCTCAATTATTCAATTTGAGTATATTTCGATCATTTAAGTGTTTTCGTTGTATTTTGTGCTTAAATGTGAAAATGAGGTACTTATGTAAAATTGACTGTTTTATATAGCTTATATTTTTCAAGAAGAACTTTTATAATATTGGTCCAATTGAAGTGAATCCTTTTTTATGCTTCATATGATATTGGGATTTAATTTTTTCTGCTAGACCATGACCCAATTCGAAACCCAATGATATAGAAAAATCAATCAATTAGAGAACTCAGTCTGGCTAGAAGAATGGACTCCACCGAATTAAATCTACAATATTTCATTCATCTAACCTTAAAATGAGGCGATTTAATCTACTGTCTACATAGTACATTCAAAGGACGATTCATAATTAATTTCATAAAATATGAAGCTCATCAAGGCATTCATTTGGGCACATCTATGTGGACTGGGTGAAAAAGTTTTTGGAAAACATAAAAGTAATGGTCATTGATTCTGCCATATATTTCTTTAAAACTATCCAAAAACTCTAAAATATTTAGGGTTGATAGTCAAATTCATTAAAAAAATTCTATAATAAGGGACCTTAGCGAGTCTCGGCTGGCTGGTGGGCAGAACAGAGGCAAAATTCTGGAGGAAAGATTCTATAGGATCAAATTTCTGTTCCTTCTTTTCTTTGTTTTACACTTATTAGTCTTGTAATGTCTTCTTCTTGAACCATATTCACAATTACCCTTACCATTGTGGGGTAAACTTCTATGTGATTGGGTAAGGAGAGTTTTTTCATTTTTTATTTCATGAGTTCTTGCTATTAATATTTTAAAATCCTCTTTTCTCTTCTGCGAATCAGTTTCAATTTCTTATAATAGTTTTTATTATCATGTACGATTGTATATAATTTTATATTCTATTGATTATTTATATTTGGTCAATGATAAATATATCCCTCTACTAGGATCTGGTTTATAAATGATGGAATAGACCAAGACTTAGTGGTGAAGTACTCGGTGATCTCTGGTACATGTCTGAGGAGTAGTGAATGTTCTAGATTTCTTGGGATAAACAAGACACGATTGGGAATTGCCTTAGATAATTGAGGGTATTTTTTGAAACTTTATTACAGATTGTAAGGAGAGTAGACCAAAATGAGGTTTTAGTAATGTTTATTCTCACATTTTTTTGACCAAGTGAGTGAGAAGAAATTATTGTGGATTCTCACTCTTAACGATTTAGTAGAAGAGAATTGGGTAAAGTGAACTGTAATAGGATTACAATTGGAAAACTGACCCTAACCTGATCAACATTTCATATCACTGATTTAAATCACATAATTTTTCAATTTGTATAAAAACTTTCACTTAATTGATTTACTTTATTTAGTTTCTTTCTTGTATTTTCCAAATCAAGCAATTTCAAAAACAACATCACTTATTTCTCTTATTTTAAGTGACAAACACTATTGTTGAACACTCCTCTCTAGATAAAACTTAGGTAACCCAATATAATACATTTTAAATTAGGTTAAATTTGTTTTTTCCACACACCATGATAGGCACGTGTCAAAACTTGGTGCCGTTTCTGGGGAGGTAGCACCAACATTTCTTTTTTTTTTCTTTCCTATCTTCTCATCTTTTCTCTTCAAAATTGCATGGATGGAACCTAAAAAACTAAAACTTTACCCATAGATTTTTAAATTGAAAGAACCTTATTGAATTGACTTAGAAAAATTAATTTGAAATCTAAATTTGAATAAATTACCCTTGTAGACTCAAGTGAAACTTCTAGTGTTCACTTTGAGCCTATCATCATGGATGAAAATCAAAACCTAACTCTTAGAGACCTCTATGAACCACAATTACTTAATCAAAATGATCAACTTGTTATGCCAGTGTTACAAAATGATTTTTAAATGAAACCTAATATGATTCCTTTGCTTCCAAAGTTTCATGGTTCAACAAGTGAAGATCCAAACAAACACATTAAGAAATTCACACAAGTTTTCTCAACTTTCAGACCCTGTGGAGTTGTTGAGGAGCAGGTAAAGTGGAAGAAATTTCAATTTTCATTGGATGGGGCTGTAAAATAATGGTTGTATAGCCTACTACGAGAAAATTTGCATGAATGGAATGACTTGGTGATATTTTTTAGGTAAAGATTCTTCCCCACCTCTAGAAGCACAACCATTCGGATGAAAATCTACACCATACGACAATCTTCTAGAGAAACCCTTTATGAGTACTGGGACAAATTTAAGAAGCTATGTGCCAGCTGTCCACATAAAGACATTGAGGAACATCACTTTCTTGTCTTCATCTATCAAGAACTACTGGACAATGACAGAAACCTTCTTGATGCATCATCTGGAGGTGCACTGATTGACAAGTTGCCAGAAGATTCCAAGGGATTGATTAATAAAATTTCCCAAAACTCACAAAAATTTGGAAAAAGAGGTATTGGAATAGGAGGCATTCATGAGGTATACACTTTTTATCCATCACCCTTACTAGAAACTAAGATTGAAGAGATAACTATTATGGTGAGGCTGATGGCCTTGAAGAAAGTTAGTGACCAATAAGTGCCAGCTAAGGTATGTAGTTTATGCTCATCACCTGATCATTTTACTAAACAGTGTTCTGAAATACAGAGAATGAAAACATGTGCGGTAGCCTTTCATCCAAGAAAGTTCCAACAAAATAAAGGATGGAGAGATCTTAACCAAGTCAAATTTGGGTTTGGAAATCAACAGAATCAAGGTATACCCCCATACGGAACCATTTTCAAAACCAATCACTATTCCATAATCAATTCTATAACACACCACTGTTTCAAGAAAAGTAGTCTTATAACCATCCTTCTTACCAAAAACTATACAATTTCTAAAGACCCTAAGAGCATCCATCCACCAGTGCACAACCTCCAATTCAAAGCTAGCAGCAAAAATCTGAGTTTGAAGGACTGAAGGACACTATTAAAGATTTTTCCAACAATTTTGAAAGTCTTGTGGACTTTCTAACCAAAAATCCCGGTAAAATCCCTTCCCAAACATTCCAAAACAAAAAATAGAATGTTAGTATAATAACTATAAGAAGTGGAAAAGAAATCCCACCACCATCCACCATTGAACCTAAATCAATACGTCTTGGGCTAAGGGAGAATGAAGTTGTAAATGATGAAAATTATATGAAAATACATTAGGTTGAAGATAAGAAAGAGGAGGAAGGGAAGGATAGGACAAGGAAGAAGAAACAAGAAACAACATTTTAAAGAAAAAAAAGGCATAAGAAAGATATAGGACCACCATTTCCATCAAGGATGATTTAATCAAAGAGGTTTCAAGAAGAATCGCTGCAAAAAGAAATTATGGAAACCTTCTAGAAAGTGGAAATCAACATACCTCTGATTGAATCACTCAAAAAAATTCAGAAGTATGATAAGTTATTGAAGGATATTTTCACCTAAAAGAGGATACTTCAAGGGAATGAGTGGATCAATTTGGGAAGAAGTGTCTCAGTCCTTATCACACCACAATTGCCAACCAAATGTCAATATATAAGGACGTTTGTTATTCCATGAACTATTGGTTAATTAAATTTCTCTAATGATTTGTGCAATTTAGGTGCATCAATTAATGTACTGCCTCACTCAGTATATACTTATTTGCAGATGGGAGACTTGAAGCCCACAAGAGTGGTGGTCCAGCTTGAAAATAGATCCACAATTTTCCCTGCAGGAGTTTTTGAGGATGTCCTAGTAAAAGTCAAAGATCTCTTATTCCCTGTTAACATCTATGTGTTGAATATGGAAGGTGATTGGATCCATTCACACTCAGCCATCATTTTGGGGATACCTTTCTTGAATACAGCCAAAACCATCATCAATGTTGATAAAGGGACACTTACCATGGAGTTTGGAGAGAGCACTATCCAATTCAATATTTTTTTGAGTCCATGAGGCACCCATGAGATGATCATTCACTCTACACACTCTCCCATGAATATGGTACAAAACCAATTGAAGAATCAGGTATGTTTCATGAATTCTTATCATTAGGAGAGAATTTTTCAATTAAAAATATAACTAAACATATGAATGCCCAAACTCATAGAGATTCTGATTTCCTGTTGTAAGAAGAGGTAAAATATGATTTCTTTGATAATTTGTTAAATGGTGATGAAGATGATATGATTTATTGTGTGTAGCATGTCAAACCATTAAAAGTAGGGAACCTCAATTTTGTTTCATCACTTGAGCATCCTCTTGATCTAGAATTAAAACCACTCCCCACTGATTTAAAATATGTTTACATTATGGAGGGAGAGAAATTACAAGTAATAAATGATAATAATCTATCTAAAACTAATGAAAAATCATTGATTGAGATTTTGAGAGAGAATTTCCAAGCAATAGGGTGGAGCTTTGGTGATATCCCAAGAATAAACCCAAAATTTTTCTCACATATAATTTTTCTTGAGGGAGATTCCAAACCTATCAGACAAACCTAAAGAAGGTTGAACCCCACCCTAATGGAGGTTTTGAAAAAAGAGATTGAGAAGTTGTTAGAATCTGGGATCATATATCCCATATCATATTCAAAATGGGTTAGCCCCATCCATGTAGTCCCAAAGAAAACTAGCCTAACCATTGCGAGGAATGAAAAGAATGAATTAATCCTTGTGAGAATTCAGAATATTTGGAGAGTGTGCATAGATTTTAGGAAGTTGAATCAAGTCACTCAAAAAGATCATTTTATATCCCTTTCATTAACCAGATGCTAGAGAGATTGGCAGGGAGAACTCGTTATTACTTTTTGGATAAATTTTCAGGATATTTTCAGGTACCCATTGCTCCCGAGGATCAAGAGAAGACTACCTTTACTTGTCCTTTTGGAACTTTTTCATACTAAAGGACACCATTTGGATTGTGTAATGATCTAGGCACATTTCAGAGGTGTATGGTAAGTATATTTTCTGATCACATTAAAGATTTCTTGGAGGTTTTCTTGGATTATTTCATACTTTTTGGAAATTCTTTTGACCATTGTATGAAGAATCTGGAAGAAATTTTGAAAACATGCATTGAAAAGAAATTTGTTTTGAATTTTGAAAAGTTTCATTTTATGGTTGAGAGAGTAATTATCCTTGGGCATGTCATTTCACATAAAGGCATTGAATTTGATAAATCAAAAACTGAAGTGATATATTCTTTGCTTTAACCAACTTGTGTGAAACATGTTTGATCATTTTTAGGACATGAAGGATTCTATAGGAGGTTAATCAAAGAATTTAGTAAGATTTATATCCCTCTCTCTAGATTAATTTTGAAAGATACTGATTTAGATTTCAATTTTTCATGTAGGGAAACCTTTGATGAGTTGAAAAGGAGATTGATTACACCACCAGTAATGCATCCACCCAATTGGGAAGAACCATTCGAGCTACATTGTGATGCTTCAAACCAAGTAGTTGGGGAAGTCCTTTATCAGAGAATTTAAGGCAAGCCACAAGTCATTTTATATGCCTAAAAAACCATAGATGTGGTACAATTCAACTACACAACAACAAAAAATGAGTTTTTAGCTATTTTTTGATTTAGAAATATTTAGATCATATCTACTTAGAAATAATGTCATTGTGTTTTCTGATCAAGCAGCTCTTAGGTACATGATGAAGAAGGCTGAAGAAAAACTGCGGGTAGTGATATGGATGCTACTAATGTAGGATATCAACATAAAAATCAAAGATAAGAAGGGATATGAGAACCAAGTGGTTGATCACTTAAGTGGACTATGAAACACCACTGAATTTGAAATTCAAGACACTGAACCACTAAATGACTGCCTTCCAGGAGAGTAGTTGTACTTTATTGAAGGAGAAGTACCTTGGTATACTGACATGGTAAATTATCTGGTAACATCTCAGGTTCCATATCATTTAAATTCCCACCAAATTCAAAAAATGAAATCTGATTCTAGACATTACATCGGAGATGATCCATTTATTTAGAAGATTTGAAATGACCAAATGATCAGAAGTTGTTTGCCTAAAAATAAAATTGAACCAGTATTTAAGTTTTGTAACACATTATCTTGTAGATCCAACTTTGGACCTCAAATGAGAGCAAGTAAGGTTTTATAATTTTGAATTTATTGGCCAAAACTTTTCAAATATTCTCATGAATTTTGAAAATGGTGTGAAAAATGTCAGTTTATAGGAAATATTTCAAAGAGACAAGAAATTTCCCAAAATCCATTTAATTTTTGTGAATTTTTTAATATTTGGGGGACAGATTTTATTGGACCTTTCCCAATGTCATTTAGAAATTCTTATATTCTTTTTTGTTGATTATGTTTCTAAATGGGTGGAACCAGAAGCCACCAGGATTGGAGAAGAAAAATTTGTTTGTGATTTTTTCAGGGCTAACATATTTTGTAGGTTTGGAGTTCCCATATCCCTCATTAGTGATCAAGGGACTCACTTTTGCAATAGGAGAATGGAGGCTTTGTTGAAAAAGTATGAGGTGCATCATAAAACATCAAATCCCTATCATTTATAGACTAATGGGCAAGATGAAGTGTCCAATAGAGAAATTAAAGGAATTTTGGAAAATACTATTAATCCAAATAATAAATATTGGAGCCAATGGTTAGAATACACATTATGGGCTAATAGGACATCCTAAAAAACCAAAATTGGAATGAGTCCATATAGGCTGATTTATGGGAAAAATTTTCACCTACCAATGGAATTGGAACACAAGGCATACTGGGCTGTGAGGAAGATGAATCTGGATCTTGAAAGTTCTGGGAAAGAGAGAATATTGCAGTTACAGGAGCTGGAAGAAATCAGAATGGAAGCATTTGAAAATTCCAGGATTTACAAAGAGAGAATGAGAGTGGATCATGACAAACTAATCCAACCAAAAGACATTCATCCCGGAGACAAAGTGTTTTTATTCAATTCAATACTCATGCTGATTCCAGGTAAACTTCATTCTAGTTGGGAAGGTCCATTTATAGTTACTCATTTATATCCATTTGGTGTTGTGCAAATTTTAAAGGATGGAGAGAATGATCCATTCATTGTTAATGGGCATAGGCTGAAGAAATTCTCTAGGGCCATGACATCTAAGACAATGGAGGATATCACACTCCTCCAACCTATTTATCAATAAACTCCATCAGGTTATACCTCTCCTTTATATTTTCTTGATTGCTGTTATTCAATTTCAAATATTCTTATGTGTTAATTCCATTTGAATGCATTACAGAAACTATATCATTTAAGTGTGGGGGAGGGAACCTTTGTAGTTTAGGATTTTTATTTGTTGTTTGTTTTCCTTTTTTTAAAGGTGTGTGTTTCAAATTTTGTGTGTTTTTTTAAATTTTTTTGTTTTTTTTAAATTTTGAGCTAAAATGGTTATCTTTGACATTTTTGAAACCCATGTCCATGGGATAAATAATTTATTCCATGAAACTGAGCTTAAATGAATGTTGAAAATGACTTTGTTTCAAGTTCATTTCTTTGGGGATTTCATGAAAAGTACTCTGATTTTTGAATCCCATGCCACATATCACTGTCTTTATATTTTAAATCATATTCCCATGAGTCTTTTGAACCTATTGTTTTCATATTATTTACATTCACCTCACTTGTTGGGAGAACCAAACAATGCATTATTTAACTAGAATTTGATTTATTCTTATCAAAACTTTAGGGTTTGAGG
Organism: Viscum album; assembly: GCA_963277665.1. Taxonomy (NCBI): domain Eukaryota; kingdom Viridiplantae; phylum Streptophyta; class Magnoliopsida; order Santalales; family Viscaceae; genus Viscum; species Viscum album. The sequence goes on along the minus strand of OY728140.1, from coordinate 414,521,831 downwards.
TATATGTGTTTTAAATGATTAAGGAGTTTCCTTGGATTTAAATCCCCCTTTTCAATAAAATCCTTTTTATAATGTCCTACCTTGAACATTTTATTCTTGTAGCCTTTAGAATTCAGGAACAACCTGTTAGGATAGCCACATTACAAGCCAATTTTCCCTATCAAACCTTCTCTTGAAGTAAAATTGCATGATCCAGTTGAACTTAAGTGTGGTGGAAGATGTCTAGTATTGTACTACTTTATATGGAGATACTTTGGGTGAAAATAAAATTTTGAAGATATGTTATTGCTTCTAAAAAAATCATTTTGCTGAAAGCTGTGCCATTTTTGGAGCTTTCATGAAGAGAGAAGTTGTGCCTTTCTGGAGCATCTAATGAAGAAAGAAAGTTGGGCCTTTTTTGGACCTTTCAAGAAATATTATATTTGAGTAGATTGAAATGTTTTATACTAAAATGATGAACTGTTTGAACATTCCTTGATATACCATGATGAAGGAGATGATTTTATACTAAGGGGAGTGAAGAGGAGACCATACTTGTGTGAATATTATAGTAATGCAATTTTTCTTCAAAAAGAGCCAATCCCTCTTCATTAAACCTCATAATTTTCACATCTAAATACTGCCAACATAAATCCATAGAATAACCTTGATAGGTCCTCATGATAAAAATTTGTCTTTGACTCACATCGGGTGGAGATATAGGAATTTATCTAGCCTATGGTGACCCTTATATGAGTTTGGATGTGAAAGACATTGCTAAAAAATTGAAATTTGTGTGATAAGAGATATTAAAAGTTGGGTAAGTGTTTTGTGTGCATGGGAGGATAAATAAAGAGGAAATATATTTAATAATATGAAATTAAGATCTTGAAATAATATTTTTTTAGGAGGCATGATATATTTTGTTTCTTGTTGTCAAATTGCTGGATCTTATGGATATGTTTTTTGAATTTGCATTGATTTTATTTTGATTCTGACTTTTCCAGAAGTCCAAGTGATAAGTGTGGGGGAATTTATAGATTTAATATTTTAATTATTATTAATATGTTTTTCAATGATTTAATCCCTCTCAATTATCCAATTTGAGTATATTTTCACCATTAAAGTTTTTTTTGTGTATTTTGGTCTTAAATGTGAAAATGGGGTAATTCTACAAAATTGACAGTTTTATATAAATTCTATTTTTAGGGAATAATTTTTATAATATTGGTCCAATTGAAGTGAATCCTTTTTTAGGCTTCATATGCTCGTGGGATTCAATGTTTTCTTTTAGACCAAGACCCAATTCGAAACCCAATGGTCCAAAAAAAATTCAATGAAGTATAGAACTCAGTATGGCTGGCAGAATGGACCTCACCGAATTAAATATAAAATATCTAATTCATCCGACCTTAAAATTAGGTGATTCCAGCTGGTGTCGACATAGGACATTCAAATGACGGTTCACAATAAATTTCATAAAATATGAAGCTCATCAAGTCATCTTTGTGGGGCCTCCAAGTGGAGTGGGTGAAATAGTGTTTGGCGTCCAGAAAGGTAATGGTAATTGATTCGACCATATCTTTCTTTACACCTGTTCAAAGACTCAAAAATATTTAGGGACAATATCCAACTTCATTAAAACCATTATATAAGAAGGGACCTTAGTGAGTTTCAGCAGCTGGATGGTGGGAAGAACAGAGGCAAACTTCTAGAGGAAAGATTCTAGAGGATCATATTTCTATTCTTTCTTTTCTTTGTTTTACACTTCTTAGTCTTGTAATGTGTTATTATTTACCCTTATTCACAATTACCCTTACCATGGTGGGGTAAAATTATTTGTGATTGGGGAAGGAGAGGTTTTCCATCTTTTATTTCATGAGTTCTTGCTATTAATGTTTTAAAATCCTATTTTCTCTTCTGCGAATCAGTTTCAATTTATTATAACAGTTTTTATTATCATGTATGATTGTATCTGATTTTAGATTTTGTTGTTTATTTATATTTGGTCTATGATAAATATCTCACCCACTAGGTTCTGGTTTATAAATTATGGAATAGACCAGGACTTAGATGTGAAGTACTTAGTGATCACCGGTACGTGTGTGAGGAGCAGTGAATGTTATTGATTTCTTGGGATAAACAAGACATGGTTGGGAATTTTCTAAGATAACTGGGGGTATTCGCTATAAATATATTACAAATTTTAAGGATAGTAGACCAATATGAGGTTTTAGTAAGGTTTATTATCACATTTTTATTTGAACAAGGGAGTGAGAAGAAACGATTGTGGATTCTCACTCTTAACAATTTAGCATAAGAGAATTGGGTAATGTGAACTGTGATAGAATTAAAATTGGAAAATAGACCCTAGCCTGATCACCATTTCATATCACTGATTTAAATCACATCATTTTCCAATTTTTTTTAAACTTTCACTTAATTACTTTACTTTATTTAGTTTCTTTCTTGCATTTTCCAAATCAAAAAATTTCAAAAACAACATAACTTCTTTCTCCTATTTTAACTGACAAACACTATTGTTGAGCACTCCTCTCTGGAGACAACATAGGTAACCCACTATAATACATTTTAACTTAGGTTATATTTTTTTTCCACACCCCATGACAGAAACATGTCAAGCATCCCAAGTATTGGATTCAATATGAGATGCATAGCCCATTGATATGTGGCACTTTCATTCTTTAGATCGAAGGGAATGACTTGGTAAAAGAAATTACCTTGTGGTTCTATGAAGGCTATAAAATACTCTTCCTTGGGATCCATTAGGATCTAGTTATACCTAGAGTACCCATTGATGAATAAAAGGGCTTGGAACCTAGCTATAACATCAATTAACAATTCAGTCATTGGGAGGGGAAAATCATCCTTTGGGAAATGACGGTTGAGATCTTGGAAGTTGATGCAGAATATGATCTGTCTATTATTCTTCCTAACTGGAAAAATTTTGGCTATCCATCTGGGGTTCTATAACTCCTTAACAAAATTTACATTGATGATCTTATCAACTTTTGCCTCGACCATGGCCCCATGGGAAGGGTGCATCTTTCTGGGAGGCTGCCTAAACCCGAAGTAGTTTGCTGGGAGACCGAGGCAGTAGATTGCTACATGGGGATATAACCCTAGAATTTTGTTATAGATTTAAGATAATACATCACAATGTTGTTTGAGTAGGTCCACATACCATTTATACTCTTTGAAAAACATAGTGGCACTGATCAATGTGGGATTTGGATCCGCCTCGTTACCATGGTTTACATGTACGAATTCATCGACCATGGTAGAGACTCCCTCTTAAAAAGCAAGAGGAGAATCCTCTAAATCATATTATTCACTTATGAAGGAGGGATCCTTGGTGGGAGGAGTTTCATATGAGTCAACAAAACACGATGGGAGACTGGTACTATCCTGATCGGCAGTGGACACTGCATCAAGGGACTCTCATGGTGCCGAAACCATAGTGATGAAGGTTGTCAATCTTATCTCATCTGGTCTTTGGCTCAAGGGGCCATGCTAGATGATATAGAAGCAATAGAGATGTGTTGGATTGATCCAGTTTATCCCAGCTTGGAAAACAAGCAAGTATGCCATATTTCCATTTCCATAGGGTGGACATCCCAGTACCTTATAGTTGTAGGGGGATCTAGGATCACCTGAGCCTGATTCATGTAGGAGTATGAGGTGATCTTCCAGAGTCACATGGACTTGGGAATGTTCTCCTCCCTCATTCTAGAAACAACGAAGCATTTCCCCATGTATGGGGTTGTAGCCTCTAATCGGTGGATTGTAAAGATGTACTCATCATCTAGATCTGTTCATGGGTCGGTCACAGTTAGAGCATGCACAACCTCGTTATCCTGAATCTTCTTGTCCATGATCTTGTATTAGTCGACATCCATATAGCGGGCTTTAAAAGAGGTAAAAGGAGACACGTCACCTTGAATTATTCCCACTCAACCATTAAGGGAGTACTTGAGGCACTGGTGATACAATAAAGGAACCATCGCATGCAGGTGGATCCATGGTCTTCCCATCAAAGCATTGCAGGCAGTGTCCTGAGATACAACCATGAACTCGATGCTGGAAACTAGGCCACCAAACTGGGACTTCAGGAAGATATTTCCAATCGGTGTCTATTTAGTCTTATCATAATCTTGACCTCCTAGGTCAGAGGGACTTAGATCATCCTGGTACAACCCCAGTTTTCGCAGTGTCTGAGTCATGATTAAATTGATCTCAGAGACTATGTCTTCAAGATAGCGACAAACCTCCATGCCATTAAAATGGTCGATGATGTATTGTGGGGGGATGTGTCCAGGTATGAGAGAGCCTTCATATTCTCGTGATAATTACCCAATGTCCCAGCATTCAGCATGCTCTACTTCTTTAGCATGGAATGATTATGTAGCTCCTACCTCCATCTCAAACTAGAGAAGGCTTATTAAATCCTCGACAAGGGATTCAAGCATATATGATGACATGAGAAGGGCCTCAAGGATGAAGATCCATTCTTGAATGATGGAAAATGTTTGAGGACATCATACTTCTGTGTCTGGCATGGGTTCTTATTACAGGAGGATTCTCTGTAACAGGAGGTATGGCGGGGACTTCCGGTTAGACTAGTAGCTGACTGGTGCTGGGAATATCCCACTGCACACTTGTTGAATTCTATGGAGTTACTACCAGATGGGGGACAGATGACTGAGACCGGTACATAACAGAGTGTGGCTGGTCAGGGCACGGTCGAGGTGGTTCTGCCTGATCAAGCAACACAAACAGGAGCGAAGGCGGATATGTTGACACCAAATGAGAATGTTGCACATAATGAGCTCTGCACTGGGCCTGTTGGTTGGCTTCAGTAGCATGCACAACCTAGCTAAAAATAATGACTGAGGCACTCTGATGACCCATATTATCGTGGATCTATCGGCATTGATGAATGCTGGGAATATTTGAGGATCTTCTTAGTGCTCCTTGCCGTCAGAAATCATGTAGGGGTTTACCAGCTCTACGATGTTAACCGATATGTACCCTTGTCTATCACATGAAGATTCATCCACTACTGGACGGATTATGGGGGGGGGGTATCTCCATCTTTGGGGGCATGAAGTCACTAAGAGTATGAGATGACGATGGTATTGGTAGGGGACATTGTTTTCCCTTGCGTTGTCGATGCTTTATCTTATGGGAAGAGGATGACAGAGCTGTTGACATAGATTTACTTTCTGTGGGTGATGTGGTGTCTTCTAATGGTTCAGGTCGATTCTGACATGCACATATAATACCATGGGAATGGGCGACTACCTTACGATTCATCCATTCATCGAACTTCTAGGACATGCGGTTAGAAACCTGATGCCACTCACCTTTTTAGTCACTGCTACTATTGGGCTTCACAAACACTCATTCCACATGTGATGGAGCTAGGAATAACCTGAATATATTGTTATAGACATGGTCTTGAAGCATGTCCTTCAACACATAGAACTATTTGAGTGTGTGACCCAGGATCTAGTGATAGAGGCAATAGTTGGGGAAATCAGTGAGATCTGCTTCTTCTGGCATTCTGCATTCAGGAAAACGTAGAAGTACCTATTCCAAGGCACTGTGGAAATAACCGGGGACATGAGACTTATAGAATGAGTAGTTCCGATTTCTCCTATCTAGAAATGTGGCCCTAGGAGCCAGACCCTGATGAGAGGCTAGAGGAGCATGTTGAGGAGGCGAATTATGGTTATCTCACTTGGGTGGTGGTGGCACATTGTGCGGGGGAGCCTGCCAGTTCTGAGGGGGGTGCTGCTAGGTCGGTGGTTGCACCTGAGGTGAAGGGAATCTACGAGGGTGTGGAGGTAGCTCCGCTGGTAACAACTCTATTTTCTTGGGGGGGCTCTATTTGTACCATCGTAGAGAGCTTATCTTTAGTATCCCTTCTTGCGGGAATCGCAGGATGCAACAAATGTGCATGCTTGGCCTAATTAAAAGCTTCCTCTATGTGTTGGGCCTTATCAAATAAGTCTCAGAATCCCCCGGTGTAATTTTGGGTGATCAGAGAGGGGACTAGTTAGGTCTTGACATTCCCCATACACAACATCAGTAGTTTCTCCTGAGTCAGTGGCATGTCAAGAGAGTAGGTGAGACCTTTATAATGGGTAAGAAAGTATGTGACGTGCTAATCAGGACTATAATTTCACATGAAGAGTTTCGCAATACTCATCTTCTAGGTAGTGTAACTGAACAAGTAAAGAAATTTCCTATGAAGATCTTCCTATCCAGCTACTGATCTGATGGGTTGCTTGTTGTACCAGAAAAATGAAGGCCCTTACAATATCTGTATGAAGCATCAGAGTTTGGCATCCTCTTACTATGTCAAATTTCCCAGCATGGGTCGACACCTTGAAATGAAATGGCCCAGATGCTGCAGTGGGTCACTCATCCCATTAAAGGGGGAGAAGGTGGGATTTCCAAAACCTTGGGGTACTGGAATATCATCCACCCATGCTGGATATGGATTTCCATTAGGTGGGATGGACACTTGTCACATTTCCAATGCCTTGAGGTGAGTAATGAGCATCTCCATAAGATCATATGGCTGGGGGTTCCCGTCATGACAAGGATGCCTTACCACCGGTGCATTGGCGGGTTCTTCAACATGATAAGTAGGCCCAGAGGCTCGTGGAGAGGCTGGTGGGATGACCTCCAGAGGAGATAGGGGAATCTGAGATGGGTCCTAGGGATTTTTCCACCACTCTGGTGGATTTGGAAACACATACGGTGCCCTCTTTACATAAGTTCATGCCTCAATCTTGTCAGTGTGGGAAGGATGGTCAGGGTCACCTGGAGGTAATTCAAAGGGAAAGGTTGTGTCTACCCCTGCTACCCCGGCCAAAAATCATTGTAGTCTGGTCGTCGCTCTAAGACACACTCAATAAGGAGGACACCAACCATCGTCTTATGCTCCATGAGCTGTTGACGCAATGAAGCTTTCTCGGGATTTTCCTCCATCTTTTGTATGAAGCTAGATGGGTCGGAGGGTTTGATAGCTCTGAGGTGCTCCTTACCCTTGTTGAGATTTTGGTTGAGGACCAATGCCTCGATGGGTACAGGAAGACCCAGTATATTTCTCTGTTGGTGATTAACCATTCCTGAAGGGTCCAAAAGTTTTGGAACTCCCCTGGGGGGTATGTTTTTCTACAAGGAGTTTTGTTTCCATTTCTTCCTCTGATAAATCATCCATGATAATTGTGGCCCTACCTGAAGGCATATCCTTGATATCACCTGGAAATTCAGGCTGGCACTAGATGAAACTGAAGTGGAGGGAAGCATACTTCCCCCAGTCATAGATCTATTTGTGGGGGGAATCCTCCTTGATAATCCTGTGGAGCACTTTAATGCTCTGGATGCATCTTTATTGGAGGGTCCTATGGCGCCTGGGTGAATTAGGGAACTGGTCCATGGGGAGTGCTGTAAAATCAACCAGATGGCATTGTTGGCCAATGTCTTTGAAGTGCACCTGGATCTTAGGGTAGGCCACTCCTCCATGAAGAAGGTGTAAATGCATCACCCATAGGGTATGGTGAAAGCATCCAACTTCTTCCTAGGATAGCAATTCCAGTGCACTGAAGTTTGGTGTTACAACTGGCCCAAACATCTATGAGAAATGGTCTGCCACAAGAATTTCCCACAAGATCCTCGACCCGGATTCGTGGTTTGGCCCTTGGTTTCCCCACTTGTCATCTAGAGGTGGTTTGGGAACCAGTAGTGGTACTGAAGCAGACTGCTGAGACAGTAGGCTGGCTGATGGATAATACAGCGAGCGGGCTGACAAACCGCTACATCTCGGGCTATCTTTTGATGAGTGTAGTGACTTGGACACCACATTGTGATAAGACGGGCGGTCAACCATAGTTTTGGGCCTAGGGATTATGGATACTAGCGATGGACCATGCTCTTTATCATTCTCCATCGGTCCCCAGAATTACTCTCCATGATCTCTGGTCGAGGTAAAGAGTGTTCCTAGTGATGATGGTAGCGATTTCCTGACTAGACACTGGAGAGACACCAAAAAATCATCCTCTTGTATGTATATACAGAGGGGGAAGGGATCTATTGGACCTCGTATTCCAGAAGTATGAGGCTGATGCGCCTCATTTTTGCCTCGACCCTTGACCTAGAGGATTGAGATGAGGGTTCCATTGCTGAGTCGTATTCCTCCTCAGAATCTGAGAAGCATATAGGTTTAATGTCAGTCTAAATCTTTCTGGTATTCTTTTTATGTTGGAGATGACCTTCCTTTCTACCCAGAGATGTCTCTTTGAGATAGGGTATATTCCTGGCTCGGGGAGGTCCTTTGACTGAACTAGTTATCGGGTAGAGAGGACTTCCACCAGAGTGAGTTGGGATGCGAGGAGCACCTGGATAGATGTCAAAGGGAGTTTGGAGAGGACCTCCATTTCCACTGAATGTTGTGCAGAGGGAATCTCTGCGGAAGGTGTTAGAGCGGTTAGCATCATGGGTATGGCCACCATGCTTATTTCCCCTGGAAGTGTCAGTGTGATGAGGGTCCCTGTACCAGTTAAGGCGAACATAGGTAGGACCTCCGTGCTGGGTGCCAATGAAGCGAGGTTGAACTTCACTCCTCTGATTTATGGGGAGAGGAAGACCTTTTATGGTTTCTATAAGGACATGGGGAAGGCCCCCACTCTAGATATTGACCGGATGTGTAACATCTCTATACTGGTAGCATGTGGAAGGAGGCACAACTCCATATTAGATGTCATGAGTGTGGAAGAGGCTTCCGTATGGAGTGTCACTATCATGGGGAGGACCCTCATTCAGATTGAAGGTGGATTGGGGTGTACCTCCACACTGAGCTTGGAAGTGGGGAGGACCCGCATTACCAATGGTGGTGGTACGAGGAGGACCTCTGTACTGGGTGTCTCTATGGCGGGTCGACCCGCGTAGGTTGTTGCCTATACTGTAAACTAGAAGAGTCAACCCAGCCTACCCATGGGGTGGTTAGGGCCTCGATCCGGGTGGGGAATATAAGTTCCCCTAGTCAAAATAGATATGGTACTGATGGTATATGTGGGTGGTGGCATGATCCATGGTAGTTTTTGACATTGATCCCCATTTGCGGGCATCCTCCTCGGCCTGCGCCTGATGTTGGCATCGAGTCAACCGGACTGAGGCCGGCAGTGCAGGCGCATATCTTACCTACTCCTCAACTTGTGGGGTTGGGTGGTAGTGATGGAGAGGCCTAGTGGGGGGCCTTCTAGGGATCCCCTAGAATGGGATCCCAACTGGTCTGGCCTGGATATCCCCCTCCTCATCAGCATAGAGGAGGGAGTCATCGAAGCATTCCAGGGAGAGGCTCCCAAAACGGTTGTGCGTCAGAGCGGAGTGCAGTGGATCCCTGTGAGGACCTTGGGGGATGCAGTGGTGAAAAGGTGAATATTCTTCTAAATCCTAGTGGAACATATCCCAAGTCGGGATAATCCCCTCCTCCTTGTAGCGGCGGATGAGTTCGTTTATCACCCTTTACTAAACAAACTCAGACGGGGAGATGGGGAATGGGAGCCCAGCTGTTGTGGACATGGAGGCTTCCATGGGGGGAATGAAGCCACGTAGGATTATTGCAGTGATGTTTCCCCTTCCCATGCATCAGTAGGTGGGTGGTGATTGGTTTACTGACACAACAACTTGGGTCCTGAAAGGTAGGTAAATTAAACCATTAGTTCTACAAAAAATAAATCAGCATCCAGTGCCCCAGCGCCATTCCATATTCCATGGCTGGTAAGAAGGATCCATGCTAACAATGTCACAGACCGTGATGTCCAACATTCAACTACCCCAACTTCTAGTGAGTTTCATGCCATTCCCACTATTTTCTTGGCGGTTCCTGGCGCCAGATGATGGGATCCGGTGACACACTAATCCATTGATGTCTTGAAAGCTAATAATATCCACATTAAGGAGAAGAACTTAACATCGAGTTCACCATTTTTTTCCAATGCATTCATTGGGGTGAGCGCATCCATCTGTTATTTAGGGGAGGAATCGCAACTGTGGCCCCTCATTCCCACTTTCCAGTGGCAGGCAACATCTGTCACTTATTCAGAGATGTTTTCTCCTTGATAGAAAAGGGATGATGGGATGTTGGTTCCTCCTTCTATGGATTCCTCATTAGAACTTGTCACCTAGTCTAGGTATCCCTCATAGATTAAGACGTTGTTCGTGAAACTCTTTCTAGTTTCATGTCTTCATTGACACCGGTTAATTACACCTCTTTTGTCAGGACATTCCAAGGGGTCTGGTTAGGGTGACAACCTTTGGTTAGAAGAGTAGTCACATTGGAAATCACTAGCGTGTCTGGACGCTGGAACATTGGTGCACCTGGGTTTCATTCCCTTATTATAGGGCTTATAGAGGGCGCAAATGCCCAAGGAATCCCACATCTAATGCGGGGAATTATATTCCATAGGCATGTCTCTAAGGTTTTCCTCATCTTCCCATGTTTAACACAGGGTATGTTATGAGTTTAACATCTAGCGGAGATGGATCAAACTGATCGAAACACTGATGGGAGTGGATCATATGGGTATAAACCTTGGAGGGAACAATGATTTTGGGAATAATGCATGGTTAGTTACCCAATTACTACAAGGAGAAGTGAGAAAGTAGGTGGCATGATCTCACAGGGATGTGGTGTCCCGGGTAAGAGTCAAGATAGATATGTATTGTTGAGAGTGGATGGGGAATGAGATGGAAACATTTTGAACATGAACGTAGTGTTGGGAATGAGCCTCAAAGAGGATTCGTATGTATCCCCGTGGCGGGGAATCAAAGTCTGCATAGTTCTTGGGGTGATGGGACACTTGATGAGATGGCCCGTATGGAGGGGACCCATAGGAAGTGGAACCTCCGGGTTGGGGCATGACCTTCCTGAAACAGATAGGCTTGACAGAAAGACCAGGATGAGAAATGGGTGATGGAACTCAACCTTAGAAAGACTTCCTACATACCTTTCCTTGGCAAGGATCAAAGTCTACATAGTTCCGGATGGGGAAAAGAATCGGGGTGCACGCAGAGGAAAGGGACCCAATGACATTCTGGGGCTTACGCATGGTTAGAAGCCCGAGGTAGGTATAACTCTCAAGGGGTGGGCCAGAGATGTGGGTCCCAAAAAACGGTACTAAAAGGATTACCGTAGAGTGGGAACACGGCAGCTTACCATCGATTATGGTTGACAATGGCTTGTCACTGATTGGGGTTGAAAACGACTTACTGATGATTGGGGGATAATTTAGTGTCATGAATAACAAAAAGGGGAGTATAGATTAATGTCATTCTGGATGGGGGTGGACCGATGTGAGGTAGTCCGGTCAAGTAGGTGTTGGTCTTGATCCTTAGGGAGGCTTCCTATGTACATTTCCTAGGAGGAAAGAATCAATGTCCATGTAGTTCATAATGGTTTGGTGAACTAACATGAAGTTGTCGGGACCAATGGGTATTGGGATTGAACCTCATAGAGGCTTCCTACATACCTTCCCTAGGAGGAAAGGATCAAATTCCACATAGTTCGAGAGAGATGTGGGTGGAACGATGTGAAGGGGGTCAAAACCAATGGTTTTTGGTCAAGAACCTCAGGGAGGCTTCCTATGTACCTTGCCTAGGAGGCAAAGATCCAAGTCCCCATAGTTTGGAAGAGGTGTTGGTGAACCGATGTGAAGGGGCCCGAGACCGATAGGTGTTGGGATTGAACCTCAGGGAGGCTTCCTACATACCTTTCCTTGGCATGGATCAAAGTCCCCATAGTTCGGAAGAGGTGTTGGTGAACCGACTTGAAGGGGATAGAGACCGATAGGTGTTGGGCTTGAACCTCAGGGAGGATTCCTACATACCTTTCCTTAGCAAGGATCAAAGTCCATGTAGATCAGAAGAGGTGTTGTTGAACTGACGTGAAGTGGTCGGGACCAATGGTTGTTGGGCTTGAACCTCAGGAGGCTTCCTACATACCTTTCCTTGGTGAGGATCAAAGTCCATGTAGTTTGGAAGAGGTGTTTGGGGATTACACACTAAGGTGGCCCAGAGAGTATGTCATGGCCGATGCTTACTCTAAGCCCACGTGAGTCATGATCGGTTTGAGAAACAAGAGGCAACATAGACTTGACGATCACACTGTGAAAGGTGTGTCCGTGAGATGTGGAGTGGGTATTAAACATGATTAGCCGCCCAAAAAGGAAATAGGGTCTTAAACATGGTTTTTGGATTAGGGAGATGGGGATTGGGACTTACTCCATATTGGAGGCCTGGTGGAGCCAAAGCCTAGAGGGATTTGGCACGGAAGAGAGGAGGGTTTTAGTGCCCATCCCCCCTCTGGTCCTTGGCACCAAAGAAGAGGGGAGGGGAAGCATAGACACTACCTCCCACAAGAAAGGTTAGGGGCTTACACCAAGATGTTTTACCTTCCCCACAGATAGGAATCACTCCAGTAGAGAGTATCTCATTTCATGTGAGGAAGAGCTCACTCCCATGGAGACGAGCGGGTGTAGAGAATGTTCGAGATGGGGTACCCTGCGTAAAATGCGTAGGGTGAGGTCACAGTTTAATGTCATGTGATAAGGATGATGTTACTTTGTAGTTTAACATCCTGCTGCTCGGACGAGGCGGGTTCACTCCATACCCCTAGGAATTACATAACTGATACTCACCCCACCCTTGGGAAAGGGAAGGCATCAACAATTCCGTAAGGAGGAGGTTTCATGGAGTGATCCATTGAGGGGACCACGTTAGTGTGGCTATGCTAAGAAGCAATAGCCATTAGCGTGCCTATGTGAAGAAGCATAAGGCTAAGTAATGCAATGGGAAGCACAACCCAAGGGACTTTGAAGTCACTTCGTAAGAACCCGGAGGTTTGTATGGAAGAAATGTACGTGGCATAGATATTTTGCACGTAAGAGGGTTTCAAACAGGGTGCCTTAGGGTAAGGACGACACATAGAGTGCAGAAAGAAAGATGCACAAAAGATGAGGGGGTTGCGTGAAAGATGGAATGGTCGTGTGCAAACCAGAAGGATGTGCATAGGGTGAAATGGTTGCATGAAAACCAGAAGGCTGCACACATGATGAAATAGTTGCGCACAAATCAGAAGGATACGTTCATAATAGACCTGATGCAGGGAGAAACTTGCACATAAGAGGGTTATTTTGTGAAAAAAGGACTTTGGGTAAAAGGACATATACAAGGATCACATCCAAGAGGTCCCACCCTAAGGAGGTCCCATAGGGGACCTATCACACAAGATCTAATACCTTGAGGACATAGTGTTTTTCGTGCAGTCACGAAAGATGTGTTTTTTCATGTAGCATAGCATCACTTTCTCTTTTGTAACCATCCCAATGGTTCGGGGGTTCATTTCAATTTATAGCTGAAACCCCCAGAGGCTGAGCACAAGTGGAGCTGCACGCAGGGGGGGGGGTGATTTAACGTCGCATTGGGCGCAAAAGGGTTTATGCACCACTAGGTACCTTGCGCACACACTTTCCCTTTGCGCTAGGGCCTTAACTGATTTTAAGGAACGCCGTCGTGAAAGGGTCCTTATGACGTCGCATTGAGCGCACAAGATTTATCATGCCAAAATGAGTGTGGAGCACAACCCCAGGCTCTTGCACCCCACCACCTTTGGCGGTTTTTGGTGGGTTTTCGTGGAAGCCTGCCTTTGATGTCGCATTGGGTGCATAAGGGTTTGCATTCCAAAAAAAATCTTGCACGCTAGGCATAATTATTGCACACAAATGCCTTGGCAGGTTTGCGATGGGTCACTATAGAAGCCTACCTTTGACATCGCATTGGGAATGCAAGGGTTTGTGCACATGAGGAAATCTTGTGCGCAACCTATAATTCTTGCGCGCAGCTTCCTCTCTCATATCAGAATCTTTCGCTCCCCCTCTACTAGCCTTTCCTTTCTTCGAAAGAACCCTATGTCAGACCTATCCAAAATTCAGCATCAACAACCCCCCAAAATGAGATATTTCTAAAAAAATACATTTCTAAGAAGTTAATCAAACAGATCTACACATCAAATTAAGCATCGTCATTTGTCCCCACCACATGACATTAAACTACATGAATCATCTTGTCCTCACCAAATGTTGTTAAACAACATGGAACATTTCATCCTGACCACAATATGTCAAACTTTACAGATTTCATCCTTACTACAAGATATTAAAATTCTTGGCCAATTCCCTCACTACATGACATAAAACTACATGAATACTTAACCCCCCATTCCCCTTGACATTGGGTAATCCATCATCCTTCCTCGTTATGTTAAAACTGCATAGTCGATATCCTAGACTCATGACATTAAATTGTATTGTTTATCCTGAACTAAGTACGGATATATTAGCATTTCCAATGAGATATGTAGGGACACTTTAATCCTACATCTTGGTCCATCCACTACATCATACAAAATTCCTGTGTTATACCCCAATTTTACCTCTGCACTGTAGGGGAACCCATGCCACTACTTTTTTCTCACACTGAGCATAGATAATGTGAGCTTAAAATTACATTAGGGAACTACCCTTACAAGAAAGGCATGAAGGTACACAATGGATCCATTACGGTCTTGAGCGAGATACCATAAAACTCATATCATAAGTCATTGCCACATAATGTTAAACTGCATGTTTGATGTCCTTTCTACACGACATTAAATTTCATGGTCCACGAAGAACTATGTATGGTTTTATTCTAATCCTAATGATATAGTTAGTGATTCCTAGGACTCTATCCTCGATGTTCTAGGAAGTTTCACATCATACAGTAAGGATGAAGGTGTATCAACATGAATTGGTGGGAATATCATGGATTGGTGGGAACATCATGGTTTTCGTTAACTACATGTGGATTTATTATCATCCTCATGTGATACATAGTGACACTCAGACATTTCGAATTTGAGCCTAGCCATAGCCATATCCTTTTTTATCCCTCTTTCCTGAGTATTCCAAGAAATATGCATAGTTTGTTTGAGACATATTTGGCCCTCATTCATGTTGGATTGCTTTAGGGAACCATGCCACACATCGCCATGTTCGAAACCCCACCTTACGGTCTGGTCCACATGAACCTAAACTATACCACATAATCCTCACTTGAAGGCATTAAACAACATGACCACCCCAAACTATGTGTTGGTGGATTCTCATTTTCCTGGGACACGTAGTGACACCCAAGTTCCATTCTTTTTTCCCAACTACAACATTACCATAATTCACGTCAGTTCCTATATCCTTACCGCATGACATTAAACATCATAGAATATTTTTCTTTCCACATGATGTTAAACTGCATGGAATCATGTTCCTACGACATGATGTTAAATTGTATGGAATGATGTTCTTACCACATGAAATTAAACTAAATGGAATCCTTTATTTACCACATGATTTCCAATTTCAGGGAATCATATCCTTGCCTCATGATGTTAAACTGCACAGAAGCATGTCTTTACCACATGACGTTAAATTTCATGGAATGATATCATCATAACATGACAATAAACTACATGGATGAAAACATTTCCCCACTACTTGAAAATAAACTATGAAGACCATCTCATATTTTTCCCTCCTCATTGAAAGATCGCAAGAGGCACACCTCAATTATCCAGAGTATGGGGTACTTCCACCATCATTTTAGAGCACCTCAAATACTTATACCACACTTCATGAGTTGGGGTTCCCCAAATAATAATAACCTTCCATGGACCTTTGAAAGGATATCTGGCTTTAAGGACCCCTTGCATGAATATGCAAGCATTCCCATGGATCATCCATGTACGCCTATGTTTATCAACCAAATGTGTCACTCTGAAAAATGAAATTCTAATTATCATGAGCCCTGACATCATCAGGGTAGCACTCAATAACACAGTGTGTCTGAACCACTCCTTGTATGACTGTCTAATATCATTACTCATGACTTAAGAATCTCAATCCATGATTTACATCATTTATCTTCCCTGATTGAGAAGATGATAGAGAAATTTTATCCATGGGTATCCTAATTAGCCTCTTGTGTCACATCCTCCATGTTAGTTCCATGTGATTCATGACCCTAAACTATTTATTCTTTGGTCAAATATATACGACCTTAAACTATAGCACAAAACTGTCCAAATCTGAAGACCTTAAACTTTCAATAGAAGAACCCAAAACTTGTTAGGCTAAAACCCTACAAAGTTTGACCTGAGAAAAAGTTGAGTCTCCACCCTCTAACCTCTTAATTATTAGTGTTTAGGAAAAAATTAGGGTGAAAACATAAACGGTGAAAAACTCAATAAGTCTATAACCCCAGTAAAATCTAGTTTATGCTCATTGGATCCACTGGTCCAAGAAGAATTTAGGGAAATATTTTTTATATCTCCTCACCATGATAATATGCTCACTAGTTAGTGAAACAACCTTCATGGAATTTCAAACTTCCTTGGATTTTACATCTTCTATGAATGACACATCATGAGTTGGGATCTCTCGAATCATCTTAACCTTCCATGGTCCATGGAAAGGATATCTATATTCAAGGACCCTTTTCTTGACTATGAATGAGTGCCCATGGATCATGTATATATTCCTATGCATGTCAACCAAATGTGCCACTCCAAAAAAAGAACATTACAATTCTCATGAGCCTTGACATCATAATAGTAGTACTCAATACTCCAGTGTGTCTAAACCATTCCATGTATGATTGTCCTAGGCTATTCCTTGCATTTGAGCATTCCAGATCGTGATTTACTATCCCTATACCAAACTATCCAATAGGATTCAATATCCTTGATGCCATGTCACCGAGTTTCGAAACCTTTCCCAAAGATAGATTACAGAACATAATTTTCAGGCATTGGATGGCCCACATGGCATGATTTGAAACCACATGGTGTACTGATCGTGGTTTATTTTAACAGCTAGATGCCCTATGGTGCTAGAAGTCTTCCAAGAAAGCTTCCTTCTCATACCTACCTTAATCATATAGACTTTTGAGTCTAATAAAATTTTTGTAGCCCTAAAAAAGAAGTAGATATCGCCTTTTCATGGCTACGCAGCCGACACATAAGGGACCTGACCCTCCAACTTAGTGCATCATCTCTTTTCTAGAGAGAAGCTTCGATCCTTGTGAGACTTTGAAACACTAGGGTGGAACCGATAATTTCATAATTAAAATGGACATACCTGAAATTTATACACCATATCATATTTATGGAATCATACTCCCAAGGTCTAATTTATGTCATCCATACCCCGACTAATCATGTAGATTTGGTATCCATTTGTATTACAACCTCATCAATATTACCAGCATAAATATTTTGTATCCCTTAGAAAAGATACCCAACATCAAGGACCCTTTTATTGACTATTCATATGTGTTTATGGATTCTGTATATATGTTTATGTCCATCAACCAAACATGTCACTCTGTAAAAAGGGAATTCTGATCCTTCTGTGCCTCAATAACACCATGGTAGAATCCAACACCTTAGAGTGTTTTGTGTCATTCCTGGAATGCATGCACCATACCCCATGAATATATGGTCTAAGCTAAAATAACATAAACTAAATAAATAGATGGGTCAATCTAAAAGACTTTAAAATAATGTAATAAATGTTCTGTGATAATGTAAATTAAACTAAATCAATAGATGGTCAGAACCAAAAGAACTTAAAATAAAGAAGTAGATAGTCCGAGCTCAAAGACCTTAAACTAAGGAATTAGATGGTCCAAGATAAAATACCTTAAACTAAAGCAGTATATGGTATGATCTAAAATACCATAAAATAAATCAATAGATAGTCCAACCTAAAAGACCTTAAAATAAATTAATAGATGGTCTGAGCTAAAAGAACTTAAACTAAAACAATAGATGGTTCGAGCTAAAAGACCTTAATATAAAGCAATGGATGGTCTAATCTAAAAGACCCAAAACTAAATCACATGAAAATTTTCATGAGCACCACTACATTTCCTTATTATGATCAATCTACTTTCGGGGAATATGCAAAGAACTCATTCTTCAGGACATATCTCCTCCTTAGGTGACCACTATGCAGATCTGACATTCATGATCATGTGATGAAATGCAACAGATGGATATCAAAAGTGACCTCCAAAATAATGTAATAGTAGGATATCATACAAATCATATAAATTTCAACAAAACCATCCATTGATACTTTATTAATGGAGGTATCTCTACAGACCATATCCTCTCTTATGAATGTATAATCCAATGTGTGATCTCAAAATTCTATTTTAATTATAGAACCTTCTCAGATGATTCTTTAATATCATCAAGTATTTTCTACAATAAAGTCACCGATTAGCATAGTTGATCAACATATTTAGTCTCCAACTCTACAACATGTTGTAACCCCTCCGTTTTGGCAATAACATCAAGCATGGATTTCACCACCACATCTAGGAATCCCTACTAATCCAGTATGGTCTTCTCCAATGTCTGGAATGCATACTGAAACTGGGAGAAATCAATCTGAAGACAGTAAATTTCAGATTAGAGATTACCCGTTTAAGCCTTCCTAGCATTATTTTTCATCCTAGTGAGTGGAATCTTCCATTACTTTTTGGGTAGCTTCTTTTATAGCCACACTTCAGTCCTACCTTGATGAGGAGGAATCCTCGACATATACTACCCTCAACTCAAGGGACCTCTTCTGTTCCCATATGAAGATTACGTCCTTCACCCAAGAATGAAGAGAGAAATAGTTAAATACTTCAAAGAAAAGTTTAGAAAACATGAATTAAAGATGACCCAATCAGTCCTTAAAATCATCCAATGGGTTTTCTAAAACTAAAATCCAAATCTCCGTCCACATCTATCGCTACATTAATTCATAGAGTTTTGTAGATCCAAGCCATGATCTAAGATTATCTTGGGGATGGGAACATATTCTGGAACAAGATCACTCAATGATATGGTTGTTCCTATGGTAATTGATAATTAGGGGAGAGAACCACCCTCCAAATTTTTATATTTAATTGGAGTAACTCTTAAAGGTTTTGGTACCAAAGAATATGAACTTCGAGGTTAGGGTTCTATAATAAGGGATGAATGAGTATTTATGTTATGGGATAAATCATTTGGTGCTTTCAAAGACCAGTAGGTGTGGTAGAGGATAAAAATGTAAATTTTTCGATAACATCACTAACATCAACCACTGCATCAGCTTCATCTTTAGGAGAAGATTTAACTCCTTCTTTCAATGAATGGTTTCTCACCCCCACCTGCACCTTATCTGTAAAGGATATTTTCACACCAATTTTTAGTAAAACGAGAGTAGAAAGAAATTTTAGGAGGAATGGTGTGAGTAAACAAAAGGTTCAAGCCTTGGTAAGAGCATTTACCTTCTTCAAAGATTGCCTCCAAACTGAATAATATAGCAGTAGAATGACTACCTACATCAACACCCTCTAAAAATGCCTCCATATTTGCCAGATTAGATGGCACCTTGACCATGTCTAATCCTTGATGGATTGGTTCTAGTAGTGGTGGATCCCTTAGAGCCACTAAATTCTCACCCACATCCTCAGAAACATGAACGTTCTCTTATAAACGAGCTCGGCAGGGACCTGTGAATTCTCATCAAATAATGATGCACTGCCAAAATAATTTATGTTTAAGAGGGAAATCAAATACCCTATATACATGGGGGTTTCAGAGGATATAGGTCTAATAATGTAAGAATTTCTTTTTCTTTTTCTTCTTCATTTCAGGAGAAGGGCCTCTAGTAGGTGTTGATGTTGGATCCATTACCTCCGAAGCAGCAATAACCACCCTCATTTAAGAATTTCGGCCTAGGGACCCTTCATCACCGACTCCCGAGTCACCACCAAATTCCTACCCCATGACCATACCCCAGGGAGTATACTCGGGGGATGGTTGGGCAGGGTGATCTTTAACAACATCCTCCTGCATCAATAAATATAAATGATGTCATCATGACGTAAAGGACACTATGGCGTAATAAGAGACATAATAGACTCTGAATCACCAATTCTTTGATAACATGGTAACCCTGCACATCCGTAGCAATTTGAAGGATGCCTAGAAGGACCATTTGGCAGACTCGTGGGGAAAAAAATATTTGACCCTCAGAACTCGCCATGATCACTTCAGTACTCCCAAGAAGGGACCTCACTTTCCTCTTATGTACATAAAAGTTTATGCCACAATGTGTGGTGATATGAGAAAAATGATCCAAAAGAAACTCTGAGAGGAACAATATGCACCAAAGGGCATCGTTTGGGTACTTCTCTTTCTAGTTATCCCATTATCGAGACGCGATGGGAACCTTCAGGTAATGCATATCCCTATTATCCATGGTAGTAGATGACTCTTCTAGAAACGGTAAGCCTTTGAATTTCTTGGTTGGTGATACCATAGATTCGGACCTTTTGGAATCCAAATTATTTCAAGGATGGGGATTATATTCGACTACTGGGGGAAGGAAAGACTCACTCACAAATTTGGATAATTTCCCATTAGGATGTGATTGGATCCAAATATTTTCATAACATTGGTATAAAAATATGATTTCATCCTGATGGGGAATGTGTTTTACTACACCCGTTTATTCTTTATTGAACATTAGACAAAATTGAAAAGCTACAGTCAGGTGCTTCTCAGCTCTAACATGAAAAGTGATTGGACACCTTGATTGGATGCAAAAAAATTTCCAGCTAAACTGGTACAGTGCATACCATTCACAAATGAGGTCCCCATCCATGTGGGTTTAATGAACCCCCCCCATGAAGGGACATCATGTAAGCACGTTCCCTAAGGATAGACTTATAATCATTAAAAAACATCCCATCAACACCAGACCACATTTCATAAAGGAGAAACATTCATGACATTTCACAAAATCCATGAATTCCAAATATTTCAATACAATGGGTCTTACCTCATTAATACATGTCATGTACATTAAAAAGTCAGTATTGGGGATTTCTCAAATGTTTAGATATTCATAACCTCCCACATTATCCCCCATATAACTCCATATCACATGAATGTGGCTAGAGATTCTGTAAGGATCTTCTCCCATATAAACATGATACATGAGGCAATAGAGAATTTCCCACACATGGATCACTATTCTGACGTGCTCCTCCCTAGCCATCTTAGTCCCCATCACAAAAGTGGAGTCTCTGAAACCATCATTCACTTTTATAAAGAGTATGTACCCACTCAGGTACATGGAATGAAGGACAGCTTGTAAGACCATTTGGTCAACATCAGGGAAAACCTCCCATCCCCAATCTTTGAACTTCCCACCTTCAAACAGGGGACAATAATAACCTGACAGACTATTGAAATACTTCGTAAGACAAGACTTCATCTTCTTGACATTTGGCTCAGAATGGGTCTTCTTAATAAAATACTCTGCTCTTTTTTGAAGGGGATTTTCTTCCCAAGAAGCACCCCTTTCAGGTGAGATTTCTAAGCTAACTTAATTAGCTCTCGAGTTAATTTATGGGTTTTGGTTATATTATTCCATGTAGAGTGGGGAGGAAATAAGTTATCATACATGATAATGAGGATAGTCACATCGTAAATCTATTCCATGTCCCAAAGATTAGTGTTGACTTCTCGGTTTGTGAGGTGGATGGTTTTCATATCTGGGGTCCTATGGTGGAAAATATCAACCATCGAATTCTTATTGCACCACGTCAATGTCCGTAGTACCCAAAAATCTTCATAAATCAAGATTTCCTTTAGCTCTATGGTAAATTTAGAAATAATATATTGAACCCCAAAGGGACATTCCAAATCCAGTCTAACGCTCCCTCCCCCAAGCAGAATTCCCAATTATAGATCCACCCATACATCTGATCAGTGGGTAATTATCGCATTATCGAGCGATACATATGTATGTCCCTAATAGATACATGATCAGTATAATTAAAGTATGTTAGCATGAATATTAGTAGATGAAAATCCTCATGGTCCCCTTTAGAGATGATTTCCCCCCCCAGAGAAATGTTTTCTCAGAGATTATTTTGAGCCCTAGAGTAGGGTATAGAAGATTACTTTGATTGAGGGATGGAAGCATTATTTGTAAGGACAAATGCATAATGGGAAAGATGTATGAAAGGGGATAGTTATATAATTTTGATCCCATCAAATTTAGTAGGATTTGTTGATACGACCCAACTGAACAATGAAATGTAGGGTCAATGTTCCCTACCCTAACCTCATGGAAGGCAATTGCTGATCCCACCTACCTCTGACATATTTTTTGTTGGATGATGATAACTAGAATCCATTTGAAAATATTTTAGAGACACATGTAAGATAAAGGAAATTTAAATTCTTCACAAAAAAATTGCATGATACGAGACATTGGAATCATGCGTATTGCATAAATCAGTATGGGATTTGCGAACCACATAAATCGTTCATGAACCGCCTAACCTCTAGAGGACTTGTGGGGTTCATAACCCCTATAGTGAATCATGTAAATTTCAGGACCCCCTGAAATTGTTTTATCATGTGACCTGAACATGGTCACATAATTAAAAAATGATCAAATAATCGGGTCAGTAAGTCTCGTGAAATAGTTGAGGTGACCATGGCCCTCATAGATGAATTCAGAGTAATTGATGAAAAATATATTGAGGTTGAAGAAGAAGATCTGCTAATAAGAAATCATATTTTCGAAAGAACTTTTGTGAAATAAGATTATGATGTGTAATTGTAGATAATTTTCATGATTAGGGTTTTTGATAGGGTCTCGCGACAAGGGAAACAATGAGAACACTCTAAGAATAGGTGATAGGTGGGATGAATTTTCCTCCACCCCTCCCCATTTATGAATTTTGTGGAATACTAAATGTTTTCTGGTAGACCAATCATCACCAAAATCATTGGTTCATGACACTGTCAAAAGCTCTGGAGGGCATTATTTTTCTTAAAAACTATGTCCTTGTCCCCTTAGACATCACTCTGGGGGGGGGGATTTGTTGGAACTCACTAAATAAGCATTGAAAAAATAAAAAATTATTAAATTCTTGAATATTGGTATTATTTTCCCCATAAAATAAAGGAAGAAGGGGATAGTTGAAGATTCAGGAATCCTCTTAAAGACTCATGATCACATGACCATTTTAATTTCAAATGAATGACCCATGCATTCAACATCACCTACAGCTGTTCTTGCATATCTCTCTTCAACAAACATTCCTTCTATTGCAATGTCCCCCTTGATAGTCAATGAGTTCCCCGATGATGCATGGTTTTTCATTGGAAAGTTCCTAAAAAACCATCCCAAATCCTTCAAGAATAAATAGGGATGACATTATAAAGTAAGAGAGCACCAGTGGTCATGATGATCATGTTCCAAATCATCATGGGAAGAATAAAACCCCTTTGTGATATATTGGAAATCTCACATGACCTATTTGGATTCACCACTTAAAACAAAGGAGATAAATGGGAGGATATTATAGGGGTTCATAGTTAGTGAAATATATGTGATTCACATGTCGTGCGACCTGCAAGACACCATGTAACCTCACAGAACCCCACTGGCTTATCATCTTTTCCTCAGTGTTATCCTACAAGACCCTATGAAAAGTCACCCAAAAAATCATGAGTGTCTTCTCATAGGAACTTGGATATTGAGAACACCCTCAGAAATTTCAACAGAATAACATGAAATTCCTTTTACATGTCTTTATGATCAAACATCTCTCCAATAATAAAAAATAAGCTAATAATGGGAGAGACTCGAAATTGCTGAAAATCAGGTGATGCAACTGAAGCAGTCCATAGTAGAGACTCATGAAGCGATGTGGCACTATACTCCCTTCGCTGGCTCCATCCGGGACTTTCTCCAAATACTCTACAAAAACCGGTGAGTGCCTGGGGCAGTGAGGCCTATAGATTCCCTTACCAAACACGGATAAAGGGTTTTATTTTTTTTAGGACTACTACGCGGATTTTATTCTTGAATCCCAGTCTCTATAGGATTTGGATCTTGACTTCTACAGACTGCTCGGAGAGATAATGCGACCGAACAGCTTCTCGTCATGAAATACATCGACACATGGCTACAGTAGTCTTGCGCTAGGCATAAATCACCTTGCATAATCATCCATAGATCAAGCGAATGACCTCTTGAGGGTTACATGAAGGACATTCCACAAGCCCACCAGATCACGCGATACACAATGGGATCTTATATTGAAAAAAACCAAGGAATTTAGAATAAAATAGTTATAACCAATATCAAGGGAAGAATGATTAAGTTAAATACACTCTCACTACTCATCATTTTCTTTGCATGTGTTATTCGAACACACATGGCCACATAAGGTCTCATCGCATATATTCCATGACACCCCTTCAACATGTCAACTAGGACATATGAAGTTCTCCAAACATGTTATGGAACATCATACATCGCCCCCTCATGTTCCACTTCAATCTTATGAACCCTCTGGGTCCATCACCCATGACTTGTGATGTCCCTCAGACACATTTCCTAGATCACATAATTGATTTTTCTCATGTCAGTTGAGCCTTGTGAAAGTATTCGAACATGAAAACCTAGGTCCTTCAATGTATCTCAGAGGTGTCAGTCAAGAAATGTGACACCCCTATAACTATGACACACTAGATCCCGTGGCATCCTACATATGTGTCAAGCCAGGTCATGCGATAGATTCTTCGACATGCCAACTGGGTTATGCGACGCCCTCTCTACAAGAAGGTTATATCATCCAGGGAATCCCAAGACTCGATAATATAGCATGTCCTTGATGTATAATCCCTAACCAATAGGGAATCCTTAGGTTGTAATCCCCGATATATATAAACTATGAGAACTCTGATTCCATCTATAACTAGGATTCATTGGATGCCTTCTTATGGCCCGATCTCTATGACAAACACCCCAGGGACTATCCCAATACATAGGTCCCATATCCATGTTCCCTAAGGCAAATCATTTTCTCCCATTCATTCTGACACAGATCATAGTTCTTTTGAGCTTTGGGGGGTTCAATGAACACATCATTAGGCATCATAAATCTCCATGATCTAGGGCATGCTTAGCTTGTAAGCCCAGACATAAAGGTAATTATGATAAATTTGATTCTTGTCATACTCAAGATACATAGGATACCTATACCTGAGGTTCAAGCTACATATTGATCAACTAGGTCATCCTAGAAATCAATAATATAACCTTTCCTTAGTGAGTTAGCCCCGTCCAATAGGGAAGACTCAGTGTCTAAACCCCAACAGAATGGGAACTATGATGAATCCTATTCCTACCATACTCAAGATATGTATTCTACCTATCCATAAAGTTCAAACTCTATATTGATCATATAGGGAATACTAGGACTTGATTATATAGACCATACTCATTGTGTATGCCCCAACCAATAGGGAAGCCTAAGTGTGTAAGCCCCAACATAAAAGGAACTACAATGACATTGATTCCTTCCATATTTAGAATACATAGTCCACCTCCATCCAAGGTCTGAGCTCTATATTCATTATCAATGGAGGTACAAGAATATGAGTCCCTTTTTATACATGAATGAGCACGGTTCATGTTGTATTTGAGAGTTTCAATGGTCATATAATCTTCCCCATAAACCCTGAAAATGGTATAAATCGGGATTAGTGTATAGGCCATGAAATTATATGAACTACAAGCACTATGATTCCCACCATAACTAGGTTATGTTGAATTCCTTCCCAAGGCTACAGATCCATGACAAACATCCTTAGGGACTTTCCTAATACACAAGTCCCATACATACATGATGTAAGGCTGATCATCTACCCCCCTTGTTTCCTACACTGGGCATATATCACATGGTCTTAGGGAGGTATAAATGAACACCTCATTAGAAATCATGGAAGAATACCCATCATATAAGTTTATATACCTTGGGACCAGTCTAAATAACTTCAACAAACTGTGTGGTGTTTGATTCCTACAACATTCAAGATACGTAGGATTCCTCATAATGGCTCAATACCCTCCACAAAATATCAACTGCCTCCTTATATGGTAACACATTCCAAAGAACTTGGTTATATGGTTGTAGCACATAAAAAATCTATTCCCTTTTTAAAAATGATGAAGAACCTAAGATATAAATAGATAGATCCCTCCAAAAAACTCCCTTTGTTCTTATAAAGAGAGAACTAACTAATAAACCATTTTGATAGGGTAACCGATACCATATCAGGATTAGTAATATATTTGAGAGCATATCATAAATCTATAAAAGAGTCCTAGAGTAGAAAATAATTCCCACAAAATGGTGTGATGAGCCCAACCTTCTATCCTTTGGACCAACGTGAATCCCCAAGAGTCGTTGGGATTGAAAACCCAAATAACCATTGGCCTTTGGAAACTAGGTACATACCCAGCTATGGATATGAAAACTGTTTATAGTATCTATGGAAGAAAAAAGGAATGGTGGGCCCAAGGTATTCAATTGATAGAGGTCACAAAATACCCCTTACTCAAACCATCAAGGGAAATACAACTCCACATTACACATCTAAACAACCTGACAAAATAGTGGAAAATGCCTTTTGATTCTTCTTAAGAATCCTTTTTATCCCTTGGGAAACATATACACCATGGTATCTTTAACATAATTGAAATTCAATATCAGAAGATTAAGTGGTGGAATGCATTTTTATTTAGAAGAAATACCATAATTTTTCAATTTCTCCTCTAGGGGAATACATTTAAATTATACTTCATATTATTGTAATGATCTAATAATATTGTCTAATGTATATTCTTTGAAATTATTAATTTCATCAATAAATACCTTTTGAGCATGCCATATGTTTTGAAAATATCTTAAAAACCATTCAAATGGAATATAATTATCTAAGCTTTATCTTAAATCACTCATTCCATT
The DNA here is from genome assembly GCA_963277665.1 of Viscum album. Classification (NCBI taxonomy): domain Eukaryota; kingdom Viridiplantae; phylum Streptophyta; class Magnoliopsida; order Santalales; family Viscaceae; genus Viscum; species Viscum album. The sequence goes on along the minus strand of OY728140.1, from coordinate 414,494,837 downwards.
TACAATACTTATGAATCTATTAAGATTTATTTTATTGTCTCTTATTTTTCCACTTTGAATTCTTAATAATCTAGTATTGACATGCCTAATTTATTTCATTTTAACTTATTCTAACCTTGATGATTAATTTATAATATTTTCAAATTTTCATGTGCTATTTTTTCATGAAGAAATATTACTAAACATTCCTATTAATTTCAAAATAAATAATATTCATCACCTTATAGTTTTGAACACAAAATACCATATCATTACCAACTAATTTTATTGGATCAAATTTTTGAAATTTGTATAGTTTCACTAAGATTGTCCAACTATCAATGATCTTGTGTTTAAGAAAAGATTCCATGTTATATAGCTAGTATCTATAATTAGTTCCATCATATAGTGGAAGTCTTATAGGTATCCAACCATTATTTAAATTCAATTATACCATCTAAAAATATATATTTCCCACTTTTCATTTTAATTCAGGATTTGATTACTGAAAATAATATAAAAATACAATAAATCTAAGGAACTTATATTGATATCAATTATTAGGTCCAAATGAGAATGAATAAATGATTAGGGGTTGAATTTAACCTTTTATATATTTTTAACTAGTTATAAAAGTTAATTAATTACAAAATAAATATAAAGAGAAATAAAAATAATAATTTTTATAGTAGTTTGGATCTAAATGTTCCTACTTTACTATTCACCCATCTCAAAAAATAGAGAGAGATTACACACACTATAATTGACTCTTGGACTTTTTAATATAGTCACAAACCCTTACAATTTCTTTTTCAAAACTAAAAGGCAATATCTTAGACTGACCTTTTCTCCCATGGAGTCAAAACACACATATCATACCTTTTTCTACTTAAAGGAACAACCAAATTAGTCCTTCCATCCTTTACTTGGAGTAACTGAATAAAATATCATGCCTTTTTCACCCAAAGGAAAGGACCAAAATATACCTTTTGTGGGTGGTATAACATGACATGATTAAGTACAAAAAATATTGGAAATAAGTAAGAACTACAGAATCCATATTAATAAGAAATGATGTGAGTGGTGAGGATGTAATCACTCTCTATTAGTAAAGAGTCAAACAATTAAATTTCAATGTCAGGTAGTATTTGATCACATTGGTGTATCAGATAGTACATTTCAAGAATATACTCAATCTATTTATCTTAATTTGGTTCTTTTAAACTCAATATATAAAGTTTTCTATGCACAATGGTTTCAAAATTTGAATATTTTTCAACTATTATTTTATAAAGCATCATGTTCATGAAATTTTAGTGAATTAAATCATATTTTTTCAATGTTTACATATCATGTGAATTTTATATTTAATGTGTTATAAAACATATTCATGTGTTCTTTCTTTGATAATATATAAAATTAAATAGGTTGTATAAAAAACATGTCAAACATTTAATACAATACTAAATATACAAAATAATAAATAATAATTAATTTGGAAAAACTCCCATAAAGTGATTCAGAAAAACTATTGATATTTAATACAATTCAAATTTAGATGGTTCATGTTCACTGAAATCAGTGAATGCATAATTATATTTAATGAAATTTTAATATAGCATAAACTATCTATAAATAAACTTATATTGGATTTGGATAATTAATGGTTTATTAAGGAATAATTAAATAAAGAAAAATAATATCAATAAACATGAAATAATTTAAAATATAAAAATGTTTGTAAAATAATTCATTTTTCATATAGAAATGAAAAATTAAATAAGAGATAATTTACTTAATGGAAGATCATTCATGGAATATCTAGAAATATATTCATGGAAGATCTAGTTATTCTCACAAAACCATCACTATAAAGGAACCATTTCTTCTCAGAGAAGAAACATCATGGATGATTAATTTAATTTTATGAAATATCTACCTCATTCATAGAAAAATTCAATATCTCATAGAAGTTCCATTTCAATCATTGATGAATCATTAATTGTTTCATAAAATCCTAATTTTCTCTTATGGAGGATCCATATCACTCATATAAGAAAATGATATCTCATGGAATCATACACATGGAAACTTTAGACAACGCATTCATGAATATGACATCTCATGAGAGATCCATGATATCATTGTGAAGGTACATTTCTCCCACAGAAGTCTCATTACACCTCACATAATCATATTCACAGAATAATATTTACACTCATGGAAGCTTATAATGGAATTTTTTTTACACTCGTGGAAGATACAAACATTTTCAATGTTTTAAGGGTTCAATAAAAATAAAATTATAACATAAACACTTAAACCCATGTTATAGGTAATAAAGTATTAAAATTAATGTTCTGAGAAATTATAATTATATTAAAAATAAATATTATATTATCAAAATAAAAATCAAAGTGGATCTAGAGCTACTTAAATTGTTACTAATAAATACAAATGGGGTATTAAAGAGATATTAGAGGGAGATTTATGATCCTTTGATAAATAGTGAGTTGATTAGTGGTGAAATATTACATAATCCCCTCATGATGTCACGACCCGTCCTCGGGGCCCATGCCGTGACTACACCAAGCCTGCCTTCCATAGGCCAGGGGCTGGCGACTAGCACCAAGGCGTAAATCCCAGTAAAAAGGGAAGGCATTGCCTTTGTAAAGTAAACAAGCACCACAGAGTAAGCAAGCGGAAAAGTAAACACTAAGTAAAAACAGAGTACAACTGAAAGTGCGGAAAAGTAAATGGGCCAGTATACAAACCCAAACTGAAAGTAAAGTACAACTCGAAAGGGAAAACAACAACTGTAAAGTAAAAGCCGCTACACCGAGCTGTCCACTGGAAATCCCACCTGAAGGGTGGGTACAGATAGCTCCACTGCCCCACGGGTCCCATCGTCCGCTCTGAGTACGTCCCGCCCAGTGGTCCACCTCCAGGTACCGTCCTGCTCTGCAAGCCTCAACCACGATCAACGCTGTCCATCTTCTGCAACCAACACAACGTAGTGCGGGCATAGCCTGTGCAGGGGTGAGTATAAGCTACTCAGTAGGGACCCCGAGACCCCTAAAGGTCTCCCAAAATCCACAAAGGATAAACCACAAAGGAAGATACAATCACGAAGTAACAACCGACACTGCTTAGGTATATGACCATACATATACCTAAGTCATCAATTCCAATACGCTCCAACCTCCGAGCCCAAGTACAACTCAGTCCACACAGGAAAGTAAACGTATTCCACACAGGAAAGCAAAACGTAATCCACACAGGATAGCACAACACAATCCACATAGGAAAGCAACATGATTCATCTCACACAGGTATACTTCTTCGAAAGACGATAAAGATGATCTCTGATCCATCTAAGTCGTCGGACCCACGAAGGATCGATAGGTAACTAACCCCCGCAATGACCCACACAGGATCGGGCCCACACAGGACCTGTAGGCGCTGGTTCACACAGGACCACTGAGCGCAATGACCCACACAGGATCGGACCCACACAGGATCAGGCCCACACAAGACCTGTAGCACTGATCCACATAGGATCGCTGAGTGCTGTAGTCGTCGTCGTCAAATCCACTAAGGATCTCTGTACTGTCGTCGTCACAGTCACAGTAGCAGTAGCAGTAGCAGTGGCAGTCACAGTCGCAACCAGCACTAGGGTTCCCGCACATAACAAGCTCGTTCGGGAGGGTCCGCTCCACGAGCCGAGAGGCTGATACATCAACTATCACATAGCCCAGAGTTGATGTATCCAAAAGTTCCGTATCGTCAACAGGAACTCAACGCAACAGACGGCGCGTCGATCGGACGCCCGGTCTGAGAGTTATTGGCCTTTTCGTTCCAGGGGCCCGGTTGGTTTTTAAGGAAAAACCAACCCGACCGTACTCCACCTGCATCCAAACCTCGGGCGGAGTATTCCAAAAGATCCGTCTCACTAAGAGGAATACAACAAAACTGACGGCACGTCAATCGGACGTCCGTAGCTCAAGATATGGGCGTTTCCGCTCCGAGGGCCCGGTTGGTTTCATGTACGAACCAACCCGGCCGAACTCGACGTATTCCGAAACTTTGAGTGCGATATACCAAATCGACCATCTCGATCCAAGGATCGCATCGCCGCTGACGGTTCGTCAATCGGAGGTCCGTAGCTCAAGTTATGGGCAAAAGACCGAAATCGATTCGAAAACGGGGGGTCCGGCACGGCGGCGCGGCCCGGCCGGTGGCGACGCGGCCTGGGCACCGCTCGGGTGCCACGCGTGGGGGGGGGGGGGGGGGCAAATCCCCCTCTTTTCTTCAGCTGGCGGCGCGGTCCGGCACGGCGGCGCGGCGCGGCCTGGGCGCCGCTCGGGTGCCACGCGCGGGGGGGCAAAGCCCCTGCTTTTCTTCAGCTGGCGGCGCAGCTGGATGCCGCGCCTTGGGTCAAACGGCCCCCCCACGTGGGGGCCTACTTTTGAGGAAAAAAAACGGGGGGGCGATGCCCCCCCTTTTTGAAACCGCCCCCCCCCCCCCATTATGGGGGGCCAATTTAACCACCTGGGGGAATTTAATTCCCCCGGTTTTGCACCATCCCAGCCGGCCCGACCTGGCCGGCCAACTTCTTCTCAACAGGACCGGCATGGGCCGGTCCTCTTCCATTTTCCGGCACCGGCGGCCCGGCTGGCCGCCGGTCATCACGTCCCGCCGCGGCCCGGAACCGGCCGCGGCCTTCGTCGTCCGGCACGGTGCGACGACACCATGCCCTTCCTCCGCGGCCCCGCTCCGGCCGCGGCGCCTTTGGTTTCCTTCGACGCGGCACGATGGCGTCGTGTTCATGATGAATCTTTCCACGGCGCGGCGCGACGGCACCACACAATAATTGTCGAATGATTCCCACGTGGTGCGACGGCACCATGCCATCTCGTTCATCCACAAGAAAATAATAATAATCAAGAACAAAGGAGGGGGGATTCGGCCGTGTTTGTGCGGTCCGGCCCCCCTCTCGTTAGACGATAACACTTAAACATTTATCCTCAAGATTGTCATTCTAGAACCAAGAACGAGAATAAATAAATAATCAACAACAATCCCTACCTCGGTTTCAAGAATGATGATCGTCAACGACCCGCGGAAGACGAGCGTCGCGGTGGTCAGCGTCGCGGAAAAGGACGTCGATGTCGTGAAGCGAGGATTCGAAGTTCTTTGACGATGATTTCATCGCGGAAAATCATCGTGGAAGAGATGACGCGGAAGAAGACTTCGTCGGTATCGCGGGTATGGCGTCGCGGAAGACGATTCCCAAGAACGTGGCGTTCTTCGTCGATGTCCTAAGGTTCTTCGCGTTCTTCGTCAAAGTTTGAAGAAGATGGAGAGAATTCTTCAAACCTCTCAAGGTGGATAGAGAATTCTAACCAAAATAAAATAAGCCAAGGTCTTATTTTATTTACACAACCAAACCATTTTGAAATTCAAAGGTTTGAAATTAAACAACTCAACCCATTGAATAACCCAACTTGTCAAGTTAATTAAAGAGGGGTTATTGGGAGTTTAAAAAAGAGAAGGTGAAGATTTATGCTTCGTGTGGGCCCCACCACACTTAATCCTCCCAAGGGAGGTTAAGTGGATGTGGGTCCCACCTCTAACTCCCTTTGGGAGAAGTTAACCAACAAGTTAAAATAAAAATTTGTATTCCACAAATTTTATTTAACTTATTCTAAATTCCCAAAAAATAACTTTCAACCCGCAATAAACGCAACCTCGGAAATGGTCTCCTTAAGAGAAAATCGGCGCTGCGAGTTCATCGGTGCCCTCGAAATTTAATTCTAGGCACCGGTTCAAAGGTTAGAAATTCCCGCTCGTTCGTTCACTGAACGTACCTGAGCCAAACTTTGGAAATTGATTCCGGGCACACCGGGCCTCGGAATCAGGTTCCGTCTGAAACCGTGTTCTTGTAAAATTCAAAAGAAAATTAAGAAAAAAAATTCCCTTGAATTTTATGGTTCTTTACATTACTCCCACCTCAGGGCTTTACGTCCCCGTAAAGATACATCAAAAACTAGGGAAACAAATGAGGGTACTGAGCACGCATCTGAGCCTCCCGCTCCCATGTGCTCTCCTGGAGGTTCCCGTGCTGCCATCTGATGCGCACAAGAGGAATCGACCATCCACGTAGGACCCACTCCTATCGATCCTCTATCTCCACCAGAACCTCCGTAAAAGTCGCCCCATCGTCAACGTCAAGCTCCCCATGGTCAATGATGTGCGTTGGGTCGTGCACGTATCTCCTCAACTGAGATACGTGGAAGACATCGTGCACCCGGTGCAACTGAGGTGGTAGAGCCAGGCGATAAGCCACCTCACCAATCCTGCTGAGGACCTGGAAGGGTCCGATGAAGTGCGGAGATAACTTGCCGCCTCGTCCAAATCTCCGAATACCACGTCGAGGTGAGACCCGCAAGAAGACGTGGTCGCCATCCTCGAACTCTAGTGGCCTCCGCCTCCTGTCAGCGTATGACTTCTACCGGCTCTGAGCTGTCCTCATCTGCTCCTGGATGACCTAGACCTTCTCTGTCATGGCCTGGACCATCTTCGGTCGCACAAGTGCTGACTCCCCAGGGTCTGTCCAGCACAAAGGAGATCTACAAGGTCGGCCGTAAAACGCCTCGTACGGCGCCATCCCGATGGTGGAGTGGTAGCTGTTGTTGTACGCAAACTCCACCAATGGTAGGTGGTCCTCCCAGCTGCGACCAAAGTCGAGGACACATGCGCGGAGCATGTCCTCGAGAGTCTGAATGGTCCTCTCCGTCTGACCATCCGTCTGAGGGTGAAAGGCTGTGCTCAGACGTAGCTGCGTCCCGAACGCCTCCTGTAACCCCTTCCAAAGCCGGGAAGTAAAGCGAGCATCTCGATCGGATACGATAGATGATGACACACCATGGAGCCGCACAATTTCTTGAACGTAGAGACGTCCCAAGCTCTCCACTGAGCCCTGCTCTCTGATGGGTAAGAAGTGAGCCGACTTGGTGAGTCGGTCGACAATCACCCAAATGGAGTCGTGACCTCTGGAAGTGCGTGGAAGTCTAGTCACGAAGTCCATAGATATGTCGTCCCACTTCCACTCTGGGACCTCCAAGGGCTGTACCAAGCCTGCTAGTACCTGATGCTCTGCCTTCACCTGCTGGCAGGTGAGGCATCGAGAAAAGAACTCTGCTACAGCCTTCTTCACGCCCGGCCACCAGTGCTGTCGTCTGAGATCCTGGTACATATTTGTCACTCCTGGATGTACCTCCAAAGGAGAAGTGTGAAACTCTCTCATCACCTCCTCTTGGAAAGCGACCGGTACCATGGTACATCCTCTGAAAAGGATGTCGTGCTCTAATCCAAGGGAGAAACCATCAGGTTCCTGTCCCAAGGATATCTGTGCACGCCGTGTCTCACAGTCAGCGTCCTCACGCTGTGCCTCTCTGACCCGCTGCAGTAGTGGAGGGGTGACTGTGAGAGACTGAAGGAAGGTTGCTTCATCTCTATCCACGAAGGATATCTTCAAAGAGGCTAGCTGCTCCGTCGCCTCCTCAAGTAAATGAATGCCCGTCCTCCTGCTGAGGGCATTGGCTACTACGTTCCCCTTCCTAGGAGTATAGAATATCTCAAAGTCATAGTCCTGGAGGAACTCGAGCCATCGCCGCTGTCTCAGGTTCAGGTCCTTCTGCAAGAAGATATACCTAAGACTCTGATGATCAGAAAATACTGTAAAGCGCTCGCCCATCAGGTAATGTCACCATGTCTTCAGAGTGAAGACCACTGCTGCTAACTCCAGGTCATGGGTAGCGTAGTTCTGCTCATGCGGCCTCAACTGTCGTGATCCATAGGCGATCACTACCCGCTCCTGCATCAGGATGCAACCGAGTCCAGTCCCTGATGCATCACAGTAAACTAAGTATCCAACTCCCTCCTCAGGCAACCTCAAGATAGGTGCGCTGTTCAATCTCTGTCTCACCTCCTGGAAGCTCTACTGACATCTGTCTGACCACACGAAGGGTTTCCCCTTCTTCGTCAAAGCTGTGAGTGATGGCGCAACTCTAGAGAAGTCTAGCACGAATCTCCGATAGTATCCAGCTAGTCCCAAGAAACTCCGAACCTCAGTCACACTCCTAGGTGGCTCCCATGCTAACATAGCCTCGATCTTCGCAGGATCCACTGCAACTCCCGCCTCAGAGATAACGTGTCCCAAGAAGTGGACCTCACATATCCAGAACTGGCACTTTGTGAGCTTACCATAAAGCTGGTGCTCTTGGAGTGCGTCTAGTACAACTCGCAAGTGATAGGCGTGCTCCTCCTCAGTCGTAGAGTAAATCAGAATGTCGTCGATGAAGACCACGACAAATCGATCGAGGTATGGCTGAAAGATCCTGTTCATGAGGGTCATGAACACTGCTGGAGCATTGGTTATGCCAAAAGGCATAACCAAGAACTCATAGTGGCCATACCGACATCTGAAGGCCATCTTCTGCACGTCCTCGTCTCTGACTCTGAGCTGATGATAGCCTGACCTGAGGTCTATATTCGAGAACCACCGTGCTCCCTTGAGCTGATCAAAGAGGTCATCAATCCTCAGTAGCGGATACTTGTTCTTCACTGTCACCTGGTTCAGGCGACGATAGTCAACACAAAGTCGCAAGCTCCCGTCCACCTTCTTGGCGAACAATATCGGGGAAGCCCAGGGTGAAACACTGGGTCAGATGAACCCCTTGCCCTGCAAGTCCTCCAACTGTACTCGTAGCTCTCAAAGCTCGTCGGGGGCTATCCGATATGCTGGAGTGGATATCGGGGCTGTCCCGGGGTACAGGTCAATATAAAAGTCTACCTCTCTGTGAGGAGGTAGCCCTGGAACGTCGTCGGGAAAAACGTCCGCAAACTGATCCACCACTGCAGGAAAACCAGGACTCCGCACGTCAACTACTCCAAGGATGAGGCTAGCCAACTGATGAGTGATGGGCTGTCCTCTCCTCCGTGGAAGTCCATCCTGTGCTACAAAGGCTCCCTTCTCGCCGGTGAAGGTGAACCTGCTCCCGTCGGTGCGTACACATCGCACCTTGCGCCTAAAACAGTCAATCTGCGCATGGACCGTAGATAGACAATCCATGCCCAAGATAACGTCGTAAGGCCTCGACGCTGCTACAAGAAGATCCCAGCCGAAGCTCTCGCCTCCTAGAGTAATCTCACACTACCGGCACCAGTGCGTAATCGTCGAGTCTTCTCCCGTAGGAGTCTCTAGCCGTAAGGATCGAGCCAACGGCTCTATCGGAATCTCCGAGCTCCAAACAAGGGCAGCGGCTATGAAAGAGTGACTCGCTTCTGTGTCTATAAGAACTGCAGCAAGGGTGGAATAGACACAGATAGTACCTCGAATAATCTCTGGCGCACCGTGGTCGTAGGCCTCTACTGACTGGAGCTGTGCCTGTCTCTGCCCGCCAGCTCCCTGTGGTCAGGGTGGCCCTCCTGGTGGTGGTGGTGGAAGAGCCTCAAAGCGTCGCCCACCACCTGCTGCTCGCCCAGCTCCTCTGCCTCGTCTGGCTCCTCCCTGCGGACCGCCATGGTCGACCCTCTGCCTCTGCCTCGGTGGTCCATCACCCGTCTGCTGCTCCTCGGCATGGCGGGTCGGGCAGTCACGAGCCATGTGGCCCTGCCCGCCGCACGAGTAGCATTGTCTGCCTCTCGAAAGACTGGATCCGCGCTGTGTGTCCCGCACTGCTGAGCCAGTGTCTTGAGGTCGTCTTCCTGAAGGTCTGGTCTGCCTAGACCCCTGAGTCATCCGTCGACTGCCTGCTGCAGATGACTCTGCCACGTGCCGCCCTACGGTGGGTCTCGGCGCTGGTGTAGACTCAGTAAGGAAGCTCTCGATCAAAAGGGCCCGCTCCAGTACTCCTGTCTGAGTCGGTATGCTGAGGGAGATCAACGATGCCCTGATCTCGTGTCTCAAACCCTGCTCGATGGTCCGGGCCCGGAAGAATGTGTCCCGTACCATGTCGGTCTAGTAGCACGAGAGATCAGTAAATCTCACCGAGTACTGAGCGACCGTCATGATGCCCTGCCGCAGCTAAAGAAGCTCTTGGATACGCACCGCACGAAGGGTGGCTGGGATGAACTCCGAGCAGAAGAGGCTCTCAAAGTCAGTCCAAAGTAGAGATGCCTCATCGTGAACCTGGAGCATCAAGCTCCACCATCGTCCCGCTACTGTGTGCAGTAGGCTCGCAGCGAGGATCACCATGAGGTCTGTAGGTGTCCTCACTAGCCTAAAAACTCGCACCACTGCCTCCAGCCAGTCCTCTGCTGCCTGGGGGTCCGTCTCCCCACGGAACCTAGGCGGTCGCTGGCGCTGGAACTCGTGCAGAGCTCCAAGGCGACGTGCATCGTCAGCGACTGGTGCTGGAAGCATCGGTGGTTTGGCGGGTAGAGCTACCGTCGGTGCCACTGCTGACAAAGGGCCCTGCACCGAGGCCTCGTCGCTCGGTGGGCTGTCGTCATGCTCGACTCTCGGAACCCCAGCTGGCTGCCGTCGTGGGGCCATCCTGAAAAGGAAACAGGTGCGCCACGGTCAGAATAGTATACCTAGTGAGCTGATATAACGTAATCACAAAGAATACTTTGAAACACACACGCAATCAATGTTTTCGTGCATTAAGTCGGAAATCAGTAGTCAGGGTCCTGGTGTACGGATACGTCGGCCGCAACACCAACACTGGACTCCCTGAACGGATAACCACACTCAATATGCTAAACATTATTGCTTCTCATAGAAAAGATCAGAGTTCGCGGTAGAACTGAACTCCTCTGATACCAATTTGTCACGACCCGTCCTCGGGGCCCATGCCGTGACTACCCCAAGCCCGCCTTCCATAGGCCAGGGGCTGGCGACTAGCACCAAGGCGTAAATCCCAGTAAAAAGGGAAGGCATTGCCTTTGTAAAGTAAACAAGCACTACAGAGTATGCAAGCGGAAAAGTAAACACTAAGTAAAAACAGAGTACAACTGAAAGTGCGGAAAAGTAAATGGGCCAGTATACAAACCCAAACTGAAATTACAGTACAACTCGAAAGGGAAAACAACAACTGTAAAGTAAAATCCACTACACCGAGCTGTCCACTGGAAGTCCCACCTGAAGGGTGGGTACAGATAGCTCCACTGCTCCATGGGTCCCACCGTCCGCTCTGAGTACGTCCCGCCCAGTGGTCCACCTCCAGGTACTGTCCTGCTCTGCAAGCCTCAACCACGATCAACGCTGTCTGTCGTCTGCAACCAACACAACGTAGTGCGGGCATAGCCCGTGCAGGGGTAAGTATAAGCTACTCAGTAGGGACCCCGAGACCCCTGAAGGTCTCCCAAAATCCACAAAGGATAAACCACAAAGAAAGATACAATCACGAAGTAACAACTGACACTGCTTAGGTATATGCCCATACATATACCTAAGTCATCAATTCCAATACGCTCCAACCTCCGAGCCCAAGTACAACTCAGTCCACACAGGAAAGTAAACGTATTCCACATAGGAAAGCAAAACGTAATCCACACAGGATAGCACAACACAATCCACACAGGAAAGCAACAGGATTCATCTCACACAGGTATACTTCTTCGAAAGACGATAAAGATGATCTCTGATCCATCTAAGTCGTCGGACCCACGAAGGATCGATAGGTAACTAACCCCCGCAATGACCCACACAGGATCGGGCCCACACAGGACCTGTAGGCGCTGGTTCACAAAGGACCGCTGAGCGCAATGACCCACATAGGATCGGACCCACACACGATCGGGCCCACACAGGACCTGTAGCACTGATCCATGTAGGATCGCTGGGTGCTGTAGTCATCGTCGTCGAATCCACTAAGGATCTATGTACTGTCATCGTCGCAGTCACAGTAGCAGTAACAGTAGCAGTAGTAGTCACAGTCGCAGCCAGCACTAGGGTTCCCGCACACAGCAAGCTCGTTCGGGAGGGTCCGCTCCATGAGCCGAGAGGCTGATACATCAACTGTCACATATCCCAGAGTTGATGTATCCAAAAGTTCCGTATCGTCAACAGGAACTCAACGCAACAGACGACGCGTCGATCAGACGCCCGGTCTGAGAGTTATTGGCTTTTTCGTTCCAGGGGCCCGGTTGGTTTTTAAGGAAAAACCAACCCGACCGTACTCCACCTGCGTCCAAACCTCGGGCGGAGTATGCCAAAAGATCCATCTCACTAAGAGGAACCCAACAAAACTGACGGCACGTCAATCGGACGTCCCTAGCTCAAGATATGAGCGTTTCCGCTCCGAGGGCCCGGTTGGTTTCGTGTACGAACCAACCCGGCCGAACTCGAAGTATTCCGAAACTTTGAGTGCGATATACCGAATCGCCCGTCTCGATCCAAGTATCGCATCGCCGCTGACGGTTCGTCAATCGGAGGTCCGTATCTCAAGTTATGGGCAAAAGACCAAAATCGATTCGAAAACGGGGGGTCCGGGTCCAGGCCGACCCGACCGGCGGCGCGGTCCGGCACGGCGGCGCGGCCTGGCCGGCGGTGGCGCGGCCTGGGCGCCGCTCGGGTGCCACGCGTGGGGGGGGGGGCAAAGCCCCCGCTTTTCTTCAGCTGGCGGCGTGGCTGGATGCCGCGCAATAATTGTCGAATGATTCCCGCGTGGGGCGACGGCACCACGCCATCTCGTTCATCCACAAGAAAAAAATAATAATCAAGAACAAAGGAGGGGGGATTCGGCCGTGTTTGTGTGGTCCAGCCCCCCTCTTGTTAGACGATAACACTTAAACATTTATCCTCAAGATTGTCATGATAGAACCAAGAATGAGAATAAATAAATAATCAACAACAACCCCTACCTCGGTTTCAAGAACGATGATCGTCAATGACCCGCGGAAGACGAGCGTCGCGGTGGTTGGCGTCGCGGAAAAGGACGTCGATGTCGTGAAGCGAGGATTCCAAGTTCTTTGACGATGATTTCGTCGCAGAAAATCGTCGCGGAATAGATGACGCGAAAGAAGACGTCGTCGGTATCGCGGGTATGGCGTCGCGGAAGACGATTCCCGAGAACGTGGCGTTCTTCGTCGATGTCCGAAGGTTCTTCGCATTTTTCGTCAAAGTTTGAAGAAGATGGAGAGAATTCTTCAAACCTCTCAAGGTGGCTAGAGAATTCTAACCAAAATAAAATAAGCCAAGGTCTTATTTTATTTACACAACCAAACCATTTTGAAATTCAAAGGTTTGAAATTAAACAACTCAACCCATTTAATAACCCAACTTGTCAAGTTAATTAAATAGGGGTTATTGGGAGTTTAAAAAAAAGAAGGTGAAGAGTTATGCTTCGTGTGGGACCCACCATAGTTAATCCTCCCAAGGGAGGTTAAGTAGATGTGGGTCCCACCTCTAACTCCCTTTGGGAGAAGTTAACCAACAAGTTAAAATAAAAATTTGTATTCCACAAATTTTATTTAACTTATTCTAAATTCCCAAAAACTAACTTTCAACCCGCAATAAACGCAACCTCGGAAAAGGTCTCCTTAAGAGAAAATTGGCGCTGCGAGTTCATCGGTGCCCTCAGAATTTGATTCTAGGCACCGGTTCAAAAGTTAGAAATTCCCGCTCGTTCGTTCACTGAATGTACCCGAGCCAAACTTCGGAAATTGATTCCGGGCACACCGGGCCTCAGAATCAGGTGTCGTCTGAAACCGCGTTCTTGTAAAATTCAAAGAAAATTAAGAAAAAAAATTCCCTTGAATTTTATGGGTCTTTACACATGAAGTGAATTTATGAAGGGGAGTTAGGAGTTGATTTTAACTGTGAAATGTTCCTTATAGTAATTCTCCATAAACTCAGAGATGAGTTAATTCTCAAAAACACCATTCTATATTACAGAGTGGTATTTAGATAACCTTATCAATGGAGGCATTTTATGAAATATTTTTTAGGAATTTTATTCAGGAGTGTCAAATGTGTTTTCATATTTTATTTATTTTCAATATTCTCATGGATAAGTTGGTTGCCACTTGAAGTTCGGTGGAGTTTAAAATAAATGAAATTTTATTAGGGATGGTGTCATCTGGATATGAAGGGGAGACCACATCATAATAGGTTGACAATGAAGAAATATTTTACTCATAAATAGAATAATGGGTTTAGGGAGATCATCTAAAAACCAGTCACCAAAAAATCCCCCTGAAAAGTGGGATATTTCTACAAGAGATGAAACATGTAGAAAATAAAAAATAAATCATAATACATTCATTATTTGATAATCTATGTTTTAATATTTTATTCTTGATGGGGATCACTAAAGAAACAACCAAATTCCACTTGGCTCTAAAGTGGTACACGGTCAATGGATCCTTAAATATATCAAGAGGGTTCCCAATCATCAATGGGGTGTTAATGCTCTTTATGAATATTAATGAATAATTTGGGAGTGAAGAGAGTTTTGAACATTATTTTTGTGCATCTAGATTAAACCTAATAGAGGTGTTTTATTTTTTTATAGAATATCTCCCTTTAATGAAGAGAGTAAAGGCACGACTTCCACTTCATAAAATTACTACATATTGGTGTTTAAAATTCATTAAACCCTTCAATAAATGATAACTTTATAAAAAAAATGATATATAAATCTATATCATCAATTCTTAACCATAGAAACCACATGGGAAGATATAGCCAAATACATGCATGTGATATCATATATTCCATGCTAATAATACTATACAATGATAGTGTATCATAAGTTATGACATATAAATCCACATGAATATATAATCACCTTATAATTCAGGGATATCATAAAATAAAATATCATGGATTTTATAAATTTCAAACAATTTCGCAACTAAAAAACATCCTATATGTAATTTATGAAAACAAAGTAAAAAATATTTCTAAATCTATCCAAAATATTTTTGGATATGGTTTATCAAACTCTATACATTAAGAAACAAACACTTATCCCAGAACATAATCCTTATAAAAAGGCCTAACTATATGACCCTATGGGACATAGTAGCATTGAGAAAAAAATAAAATCCTATGTTTAGAGATATAAGTAAAGACAATTTTATAGAAAATCATTGGTGTTACTCAATCTATTGTAGGTTCTAGTGTGATCTCAGTGAAACATAATCATATCTATATATGAAAATTTCTTCCACAAGATATATCATATAAATCATCTATATACCAATATATTTACTTTTTATATCATATTTGGTAACCAAAATATAAGTAACAATATCAATATATTATATGTTATCTCATACTTTCTCGATTCTCTAAGAATGATTAACCATATCAAAGAGTACATCACCTGTCATTCATCTAGTAAATGATACCATCAAATGTACTTCATCCAAGTAGTTGAAAACATCATATGTGTCTCAACTAAGCATGGTCATTCATTACCTTAGTCTAATACAATCTGGCTCCAAATATATTTTCTCATTATGTTAGTGGAAAAATTCAATCATAGTTGATCTCCAACTAATAACATGATTAG
This sequence comes from Viscum album, assembly GCA_963277665.1. Classification (NCBI taxonomy): domain Eukaryota; kingdom Viridiplantae; phylum Streptophyta; class Magnoliopsida; order Santalales; family Viscaceae; genus Viscum; species Viscum album. The sequence goes on along the minus strand of OY728140.1, from coordinate 414,479,328 downwards.
AAACATACCCAAACACCCACTGGTTAGCCATCCTACTAGGCTTACATAAAAATGGTATCAAAATAGGAAGGTTTTAAAGCTCTGTATCTCAATAAACATAGTTAAAATATTGATAATAATACTGCACCACTTATGTATACTGATGAATGTATGACATTCCATGGGATATACATTGGCAGTTCGACCTAAAAAATGAGTCACTACTTATTATCTGATAAGTACACTATTCATGATAATCTTAATATATCAACAAAACACATAATTCCTAATGTTTTTCATCAATTAATTAAAACTAAAAATCAAACATTAAGGAGATATTATCATTCCATTTGTTCATGTAAAATAAATTACCACACACATGAATGAATGATAGATGAATATTTTCATTTATTAAAAAACCATGACACATCATTGAACCATTAAATATATGTCTTATCTATCATATACAAAGATACATAACATGATTCTCATGGTTATTTTAAGACAATAGTTTCACTGGTAGAAATTATAAATTGTCCTTTATATACACTAAACAAATCCAAACACCAACCCTCTTAATGATCTCTCATATGAGATGGTATTTGTGAAGGATTCATTTGATAAATTGTGGAGATAAAAGTTATCTAGGCCAAGAAATGGCCCCATTTTTTCATAGTAAATATTTATCTATCTCTCTAGGCTTGAAACCACCAAAATTTTTGAAATTAAATTTTTGTTCTAAACTACTTCCATCATGGTATTTGATGAAGGGATGTACTCTGCCTCTATTTTCATATCTTCCAAAATGGCTTCTTTAGAACTCTACCAACTGATATCTCCTCCATTCAAGTAAAAAATGACACTATATTTTGATATCATGTCATCTCCATCAGATTTGAAACAAGAATCAGTGTAAGGTTTTACATAGATATCATTGTAATGACTCAAAATTTTATTAAAGGAATTTCTCTTCAAATTATATAATTGTGTCATATTTACTAATATAGTATTATAAAAATAACATTAAACACATAGAAAAAAGTAGCATAATTTTATTATTTTATCATTTATGTTACATTTATAGAATAAATATATCTGTAATAATTGAAATTATTATAATTGGATAAAAACTATATAATATGATAATTATAATATAAAAAATTGGATATGATTAATCCCCTAGAATGTGTTGGGGAGGAGAGTGATGGCAAGAGGGGGGTGAATTGCCTTTTAAAAAAGTTTAACAATTTAAAAACAAAGTTAAAAGTGCAGCGGAAATAAAAGAGGCAAGACACAAAACTTGATAACGGAGTTCGGCTTAAACCAAAGCCTACGTCTCCGCTCCCAACTCAACCGTTGAGAGATTTACTACCGATTGCTTTTTAATGGTTTTAGCAAGAAACCCACTAGACTTTAAGGTAGTCTAGAACCTATTATATCTTGCTTTTAATGGTTGAGCAAAAACCCACTAGCCTTCTTACAGGTGAAGGCTAGCTCACCTATGACTCAAGCCTTTTAAAGGGAAGGCTTGACTAACCTCTTCACACCTTGAAGGTGGTGTGAAAACCCAAACAAAGGGAAGATAAGCGAAAGAGGGGTTTGTAGGCACAAACCCAAATTGATGCTCAAAATAATAAAACAAGAAAAACCGTAATGTGGAGAAGTCTTGGGCGCAAATGGATTGATTGGAGTTGATGAAGAGCGCTCCCAAGATTCTATGGTGATGCTCCTTGGATGTGGAAATGGGTTGGAGCAATTGAGGTTCCTTGAAGGAATCCACTGGAGGTTTGCCAAATGATGAAAAATGTGTCTGTTGGCTTCCGTTGGCTTGGTTATAGTTCCACTCTTGTTCCGGGGCTTCCTAGTCCTTTATTTATAGAGGGGGAACCCTCATATGGCCGTTCGGGGTCTTCGGAGCCGTTGGAAAAGTCTTCGGAGCCGTTGGGAGAAGGCTGGTCAAAGCCCAACAGCTAGTTTGACTGGCTCCACCGGTTGACCAGTGCTTGGCCACCGGTTGGCCGGTGCTTTGGAAAATGGAGAGGCATTCTGCCCAGGCACCACCGGATGGCTGGTGAGGAGGCCACCGGTTGGCCGGTGGTGAGACAGTAGGTGTCCCTTCTGTCTGGGTTCCACTGGCTGGCCGGTGATGGGACACCGGTTGGCCGGTGGTCTGGACAGAGGGGATGCCTTCTGTCAAGATTCCACCGGCTGGCCGGTGGTCATCCACCGGTTGGCCGGTGGACTGAAATCAGTCCACTTTTGCCTTCTGGCTTTCTTGGCCCAATTCCTTGGCAACCTGAAATCATGCATATCATCCAAAAACACTTAAAACAAGATTAGATAAATAATAGAGTGATTGTGATCATGAAAATTAAACCACGAGGGGTACGAGAGGTACAACAATCTCCCCCTATTTTGATGATCACAATCACCAAAAAAAGAAATGTAAAAGACTGAAATGAAAGGCATGCTTTAAAGGATAAAGCAAAGCATGAGAGAAAGATTTGTCCCCCAATCAACCAAGAATTTCTACCCCTTTGTGATTATCAAAATAGCACGGGGCATAAAACTTGATTGAGGGAAAGGTTGAAAAACAAGATAGAGTTTTTAAACCAATTGAAATTTTTGAGATTTGAATTGAAAGTTTTGAATTGAAAGTTTTGAATTGAAGGTTTTGAATTGAAAGTTTTGAATTGAAGGTTTTGAATTGAAAGTTTTGAATAAAAAGTTTTGAATTGAAAGTTTTGAATAAAAAGTTTTGAAATTGAAAGTTTGAAAATAAAGCAAAAAGGCTTAAACGATCCTAACTCCCCCTAAATAAAAACAACAAATCACCGGGGAGAGGATTTTAGAACCGAGACAAATTTTGGTCCGGTGAGACTCGCTAAGAGGGATTTTTCAATCCAAACTTGTCTAGTGGCGGGTCTTCTCCTATGAAATTCATCATTAAAGGAAATGGTTTTGGGCCTTCCATACCGGGCATTTTTGCAATCGCACTCAACCGTTGAGAGATTTACTACCGCTTGCTTTTTAATGGTTTTAGCAAGAAACCCACTAGACTTTAAGGTAGTCTAGAACCTATTACAGCTTGCTTTTAATGGTTGAGCAAGAACCCACTAGCCTTCTTACAGGTGAAGGCTAGCTCACCTATGACTCAAGCCTTTTAAAGGGAAGGCTTGACTAACCTCTTCACACCTTGAAGGTGGTGTGAAAACCCAAACAAAGGGAAGATTAGAGAAAATAGGGGTTTGTAGGCACAAACCCAAATTGATGCTCAAAATAATAAAATAAGAAAAATCGTAATGTGGAGAAGTCTTGGGTGCCAATGGATTGATTGGAGTTGATGAAGAGCGCTCCCAAGATTCTATAGTGATGCTCCTTGGATGTGGAAATGGGTTGGAGCAATTGAGGTTCCTTGAAGGAATCCACCATAGGTTTTCCAAATGATGAAAAATGTGTCCGTTGGCTTCCGTTGGCTTGGTTATAGTTACACTCTTGTTCTGGGGCTTCCTAGTACTTTATTTATAGAGGGGGAACCCTCATATGGCTGTTCGGGGTCTTCGGAGCCGTTGAAAAGTCTTCGGAGCCGTTGGGAGCAGGCTGGTCAAAGCCCAACGACTAGTTTGACTGGCTCCACCGGCTGACCGGTGCTTGGCCACCGGTTGGCCGGTGCTTTGGAAAATGGAGAGTCCTTCTGTCCAGGCACCACCGGCTGGCCGGTGTGGAGGCCACCGGTTGGCCGGTGGTGAGACAGTAGGTGTCCCTTCTGTCTGGGTTCCACCGGCTGGCCGGTGATGGGACACCGGTTGGCCGGTGGTCTGGACAGAGGGGATGCCTTCTGTCAAGATTCCACCGGCTGGCCGGTGGTCATCCACCGGTTGGCCGGTGGACTGAAATCTGTCCACTTTTGCCTTCTGGCTTTCTTGGCCCAATTCCTTGGCAACCTGAAATCATGCCTATCATCCAAAAACACTTAAAACAAGATTAGATAAATAATAGAGTGATTGTGATCATGAAAATTAAACCACGAGGGGTACGAGAGGTACAACAGAATGATCCCTCTGACAACCAACACTATATAATTGAAAAATTCTATCAGTGATTAGACATACATTTTGAAAATTAAATCATTTGTAATATTTATAGAAAATAGAATTGAATGAATAAGGAATGTAATATGAGGTATTTATAGAAATTAGGGAACCCATATGACCACTAAAATTAGGTCGTTGGTAATATCACCATTATGAATAGTAACTAAATGATTATAATAGTATACTCACATATAGAAGTGTAAATTAATACTTTTTTATCATATAAAATGAAAATATAAAATATTTATATCATGGAACAAGTAATTAATTTTTTAAAGAATGATAAAATAAGTGTTTGTACTTTTTGTAAAAAAGAAATGTTTTATTTAAATTTTTATAAAAAATATAATTTTATATATTAAAGTTTATTTTTATAAAAAGTTTTTATAAATTAAAAAAAATTATTGTCATTATAATATAATTTTATGAGACCGTAAGTAAATTTTCAATAGGTCATAAAATAGATCATAATAACAAAATTATTATTTATTAAATAAATAAGGATGTTATTTAAAAATTAAATTTCTCATATTTAGAAAATTATTTTCATAAAATGAATTTAAATTTTATTATCTACACATTGAAAATTGGTTATGGTTAATTTTTAGTATTTTTCTAAGATAGATTAATTTTTTTAGAATAGTGAAATACAGTAAAATACAATGTTTAACATTTAAAGTTAAATACATTATTTATTGCATATAGGATTATTAAATAACCCATTAGCTTAAAATAAAATTCAATAATTATTTTATATACCCTAAAGAATCAATATTATTGGTGTTATTGTGTAAGAATAACATACTAATGAATAAAATATAAAAAAAATACCCCTCTCCTTCATTTTTATCAACCACCTTCTAGGATGGTTATAGAAATATTATTATTCTCTAAAAAATAATAATTAGTATAATATAAATTATTTAATGTTTTGGAATGTGATAATAATAATTGGACTTAATAATACAAATCCAGTTCATGATAGTCAGTAAAACTAGTTAAATGAAATAACTATATAACGATAATGTTTATACTAAATGAATCATCCATATTCTAGAACACATAAGGATATTTGGGAGAATTTTAATTTCTCTAATAAAAAATATTTTCTTTATTTTCACCTCTGGTGTAATGGAATCTTTCTAAAATAACATCAATAATTATCCATAAGTGATCCAACCATGGAACCATGAAAAAACTCTATCGGAACAAAGAAATTTAACATTATATCTCACTATAATGGATATAAATGAACATAATATAATTATAGTATATAAAATATATATCGAAAATATTATTAATTAAGTAATTAATTAATCAAATTTTATTATTTTGGATGTTAAGTTCAAGTGTAGAAAGGTTCTGGAACCTAAGGTAAGGAATCTATTTGAACCACCATATTTTCTATGGGTTATGACCTTTCTCCCTTTGACTCACTTAATATCCCTATTTAAAATTATGGAACGATTATAAATTATATATATATATGTTAAATATTTACCTATATTATTCTACCCTCATCAGATGGGGATATACTTACTTTATGTTCATCTCTCAATTGCTTCTTTAAAAACAAACACGGTTAACGGGAACTAGTCTACCACTTAATCTTTTTATAAAACACCATTTTAAAGTGTTTATTTTCATTAATGATTTCAGTAAATAAAATAATTTTTTAGGTTTAACCATTCTATTTTACCTATAGTTTTCAAATGAATCTATATATTCTATCCTTGTTAAAAATCCTTTACTCGACTACTTAAAAACAGTTTTAAATGTTCATTTCTATAAAAAAAAATATAATTCGATTATGTGTATTCACTATAAGTACACATATATAAACTATAAATACAAGATATTATAAATAAAGTTATTTCTGACATAATCATATCATGACATAATTAAGAAGTATAAAATTAGCCCAAAGAATGGAAATTTGGATAAGAAGTTCCCTTACCATGAGTCTGACTTGTCACGTTCGTTCATTATATTCATAAATAAAAAATTAATTTAATTTATACTTTGTTTAGAATCATTTTCATGTTTATTATTTATTTTTAAATCCCTTATTACCTTCCTATAACAATGATATAATTATTCATGTTCATATCGGCCATTTTGTCTATGTTCGGAACTTGAGTCAAAAATAAACTTTTTATAATTACAAATTTTACATGTGGTCAAAAGAATATTATCTCCTAAATAATATTCAGGATTTAAATATCATATATATATATATATATATTAAATATGTATTTATATCCTGAATATATTTATTTATAACAGTCCATAACATTATGACATAAGAAATGAAATGCACCATTCATGGAGATGGTAAGCCGTACGTACGCATGAATGCTACTTTAATTTATTTTTCATATTTAAAGGAATGAAAAAAAATGAGACATAGTTATATTATAATTCCATTATAATATTATATTTTATATACAATGCATATGTTCATTAACTTTATTCTTTATACGTTCCATGTATTGCATGAATGAGTCATATCACATTGATAAGGCGGTAGTCCACACTACCTCAAATAAAATTATCGTATTTACACATTATGGAAAGCCTAAAGGTATGATTTAAAATTAAAAATATAAAAATAGAGACAATATAAACATAATATATATCATATATACATATAGTTCCATCATAATGGCCACCATGAGATGTGTTAGGGTAAAATTGAACAATCATCGTTTCATGAGGTAGTAGTTCGCCATCCAAAGAAACATTATGTTCATATCCATTAGATAAAGGTGTGTGTAATTGAAGTTTTAATACATACCATAACAACATCCTAGTTTATTTAGGATATTGTTTGGTTATTTAATCAAATATTAAGAATATAATAAGGGGTGTAGAAGGAAAATAAAGGAAAGGCGTTTGAGAGAAGACGCCACCTCTTAAAATGTGTAACTCCTTTTGATTTGAGATAAAAGGTTTTCTTGAATTGGATTATTCCAAAGGTATGGATTCTAAGAGTAATATAGAGATTTTGGGAGTTTATTTGGGTAGAGTTTGGAGGATCTAAAGGCCTTGAGAGGTGTGATTAAATGGGTATAAGAGGGCGGACATGCACTTTAGGAAAGTTTAAAATATTAATGTATTTTAAATTCAATTTAGATTAAAAATGAGTCCAAATTAAATTAGATCGATGATAATATGAATATAATTATATATAAAATAATCCAATAATAATTAGACACATTTTGGATATTTTTTAATCCTTATCTTTTTTATTTATCCCTTTTGTACTCTTACCGTTTTATCAAGCATTTAACACTTTGAGAATCAAATTAGTTACCAAAACAAGAAAATTATCCAATGAAATAGTAATTAAAAATATTTTAGACTTATCATAACCATTTTTATGAATCTTATATTTTTATAGATTTAATATCGTTTGATAATTTAATTTATATTTTAAGTTATGAATTTTATCAATTTTAGACACTATTCATACCATGACTCTTTAAAAAACCATAACAATTTGATTCTTTCAAAGAAACAAAATTAATTTAACTATACCAAGTCATAATCATCAAAAAACTTTTTTTATAGAATAAAAAGTTTCAATATAAATTTATTTTAAAATTTATAATTTAATTTATTTAAATCATTCATTAATAGGAAAATCACTAAATCATCATTGTGTCAAAAATAAAATTATTTATTTGATGTCTAAAAATTAAAAATAAAGTAAAATTAGGTAAGAAATATTTTTACATTTCTAATGACTATTTATAGTCAAATATATCACTGATATAACCTCATATAAAAGTTGTCTTAAGAAAAGGTACATGTTTATGTTATATTTTTCATTACTTTAAATTGATTCTTATAAAATTTCATTTTCAAATCCATGTGGCTCCATAGGGTCCCAAAATAGACCCAAATATTACCATGGTCTAAAATATATCATCCAATTGGATTAGGGCATGTGTTAGGGTAGTTTAATATTATTATTATAATATTTTTTTCACTTATTTACAAGATTTACCCTTTAACAATGCTAAATAAAATAATTACTAGAGTTACTATTCATAATATCAAAAAATAAAAGGTACCTATTTACACAATTAGAATATCCTGATTCCAAATATGGAATTTATTTTTTCAAATTAAAAACACTGATGTTCCAGTAATTAATTTAAAATTAATTCATGTTCTCAAAACTAAAAAGAGGGTTTTTAATAAGTAGTAACTATCAAAATATTGACATGTGTTTATGTCCAATTAAATTGTAAAATTACTTCCAATGAACATAATTGGATTAAGTTATAAAAATATAATCCAATTATTTTTTAAGACCAATTAAAAGGAAAATATAACTATATAAATAAATTAAATTTAAATACATTTTTGGCATAAAATGCGGTATTTTTCACTACTCATTAAAAAATGAACTTTACCAGAAAATTACCAAAAATTTATCCAAAGTAAATTTTGATGTTCATTTTCTGAAGAAGATGTTTGTTTTTTAAAATATAACATATAATGGTATCAAAAACTATATTTAAAAAGGTTTCACCATCAAAAGGTGGTAAAACAACTTTTAAAAATTATTAGAGTATTTAATGATTAAAATCAGATTCACACTTATTTTAAGCCTCTAAAATTTATTGTATAAATGTAAAGATATTTAACAAACATGTATAATCATATTTAAGTTAGTTATTTTCATTTCTTCTAATACAACAGATAGGTGTTAACTACAATTTAAAATAATAATAATATTATATAATTTTTTAGTATAACTCAATGTTGTGTGCAACGTAAGATTTCAAAGAAACCTGTTGTTGTGTGTTGATTACACTATAATAAAAAGAAACCCATTTAATGTAAAAATAATATCTTATTCATAAATATTAATAGATATGAAAAAAGTATTATTCTATAAATACATAGGTTGTTACATCCTTCCCCCTTTTGAGAATTGCATCCTCATAATTTTAAAAGTGGGCTCGAAAACTTCATTGAAAGTCCCAAATCAGAAATGATCCAATAAAACTATCACTATTATGGAAATAAAGATAAGTAAAAAGGTCACAGAAGATAACACATACTAGTATTCCATGTAAAAAAACATGGATATGGAAGAGAAACTAAGTGTCAAGTTTTTATGGAGAGTGACAGAAAACATGATCAGTAGAAAGTTAACAATAAGACAACCAAAAAACTATTGATGGGTTAAATGGTCTTTGATTTCCCAGTAGGAAAAGTAAACAGAAAAAGTTTTTTTAAGTTCAAATTCATAAAGTTAAAGAATTTATTTTTGAGATTAACTAAGAACATAAGTAAATATAATTACTTTTCATGTAGACGTTCACCCTTTAATAAATTTCTACCACAAACTCATATTTTCTCCAAATGATGAGTATTAAAGATGACTTGGTCACATCTGAAGCACTATAATCAACTTCAAGAGAATTGCATAATCCAAAAAAGTTGAAATATATATTTCCCAGCCTTTATAAATTAACCAATACCAAAATTTTTAGTACGAGATTAGATAATCCCAAAAAATGATAATCCTTTATAGAAGGAAATACTACTCTTAATCTCCAAAATTTAACAAACAATACCCAAAGTTCAAAAAAGACCATTCAATATAAAATTGTCCTTAAATTTGTTCAAAATAATCCAACTAAGATTAAAACCAAAAATTCCGATGGATTTCATCACATAGTCTTTCACAAAATTATTAACATTTATCTCCAAATAACATCGGATGCTCTTAAAGTCTCATAATGAAAAGTAATTAACCTAATCAAATATTCTCTATGATAGGTTAATCATTTCCATAAATATCCCAAATCTCTATATGTATATAATAAAAACCTATATTATTACAAAATAAAAATCAACCATTACTCCACAAATGAAATCCCATAGTATTCTATTTTCCTTAGGCATATAGTGTTCCCAAAAGAGTAAATGTATTGCAAAATAACCATTATCAATTATCATAAAAATCATTTTCCAATACTAAAGATATCCATTTAATAAATCATAAGTTCAAAAATAAACTTATTCTTGATCCATAAAATCATTTAACTAAAAAGAATAAGTCATATTAACTAGGGAATGAATGTGGGCTAGTGGTAGGCGATGCACCCTTTTCTCCCTTCAGTTGTGGGTTTAATTCCCATAGCCTTGTTGGATGCGATTTTTTCACCCATCCTACAAGTTGTCCTTTTTCTAAAATCATATAATTTTTATGACATTCTCAATATAAGATAATTTCTTCCAAAATTACAATAACTTGTATTATTCTCAAAGGTTATCTAATGCCTTTAATTTTGCATCCCAAAATCTAATATCCATTAATCACCTCAAAAACAAATGATTATATGAACCCCTAAGGTTATCCATTATCTCCACATGAGAAAAGGTAATTCTTCCTTGAATAAAATTTTCACATATCAAACATTAGTGTCACAAATCTTAGACAAAGTCATCCAAATTAATCTCATCATCCAAAGATCATTAATACTTTTAAACATTTAATCATCATACAACCATCCAATATTCATAAATCCCTTATATATAGACTTATTAATCATTCATCGCTCTTCATAAATATTGAGTATCGATTTCCACATTATTTATTAATACATAATTCTTATAGATCTAATATCATCTTAATTTATAAATATCAATCCAAAGATGCTTCATTATTTTTGGACAAAAAAATAAATCATACCTTGAATACAGATATCATGATCTTCAAGATGTTACATTTCTCTTTTGGAATGTTTTCATAATTTAAAAAATTAAAAGTTTCTCTCCACTTCGGTTATTTCACATTTAGATAGAGTTATAAAAGTTGAGATCTTAAAATCATATTAAAGAGATACCAGGACCCATAAAATTGTTTTATGAATGAGTAGGTGTTGGATAACTCAAACAAATTCTTACATTTGATTTGAATACTCAAGAAGCTTTAAAATTATTCTAACCAGCTTTTTCCATAATAGTGACGATAAAATCTCCAGGGAGGGATAATAAAGTTGTGCAAGATCTATTTCCTTCTATATTAACAAATTATCCTTAATCAGTTGAAAATAATCAACAATTAAACATGAAAATGAATTATTATTATTAAAAAAAGATTCTTGTAGAGTGTAATGGAAACATAAAATTTTTTATATTACTCCAATCCATCAACCTCCTTATATATCCATTGTACATGTTTTTATCCAATCAACCTATTTTCCTGTAACCCTCAAAAGTTTTACATATGGTAATAACCCTATTAGTTATATGATATCCCTTACCTATACCCATATAACACTCTAACCTCTATGGTTATCTAAACTGACCTTTGATACTAACTATAAGGCCCTAGCCTTAAACATTTCATAATCTTCAGTTAAGTCAAGAATTAATATTAAGGATATTTTCAGGTTTATAGTTTTAGATAATTAGGCCATAAATATTACATTACATATAAAATATTAAAAATTAGACACTTCTACTCAAACTAATTTTTTCATAATAATAAAACTCATTAAATAAAACAACAATTTTTTTCTTGATAAAAATATTTTTGAATTATTCCTTTCTCTTACCCTTCCTTGCACCCTGTTAAAAATATTTCAAAAACTTCAGATTAGCATAAATATCATAGTAAGGGATATAAAAAACGAAAGAAAACATTAGTCCATGAATACATACAAATCAAGAAATCGTACTTTTCAATCATAAAACATAATCTCATTAACATACCTCATAAACTCTTATAATTTGTGAATAACACATAGAAATCATAAATCATAAAGGTAACTTGTGGAATAAATAACATACTTACATTATAGATTTCAAAACTACATAGGTAATTACTTTTGGAATAACCATCACATTATACTCCATAAATCTCTTAGGATAAACATTAATTTTTACCTCTATCACATTACCCAATGCATTGGAGAGCTATCACGGGCTCACCCAACCTAGGTTTATCACAGAACCACCCATATTTGATTTATCACATAACCACTTTTCAAATGTTAAAATACCATTACATAATAATAACACATAAAAGATTTAAATTATTAAAATTTCACTCATCAATCACAAGAAATAAATTCAAGATATTGAAATATTCAATCCATTTCCAAAACCATTTAAAACATTTAATGAAGATATCTTTGAATAAATGTTTCCCATATCACATTGAAACTTTTAAATTTATTAAAATATAAAAACATTAGTGTCCATATACATAAATTTTAAAACCATTTTGAGAACATGGAAATTAATGAGAAATATTTAGAAGATTAAATCATTAAAACAGTTAAAATGTTGTTTTAGTTAAAGAGTCCCATACCACTTGAGGAAATACTTGAACAAAACGAATAATAGAATAACATTTAACAAAACATATAATATCACGAGAATAAGAATATTAATGATATAATATGTCAAAATTAAGTATATACACCATATAAAAGTGAATTGTTGTATAACAACCAATAAGTCTTAATGGTATGTAAATTGAGACGAAATCCCTTACAAAGATCGTATAAATGACGTAAGAATTTATCAATGGGGTGATTATGTGTTGAAATAATATATCCACACAAAAGGAAGTGTAAATTAAATCATAAATAAATAAATAGGTATTCCACACATAATCTTGGAATAATATAATCAATACATTATGCATAAAACCCAATGAGGGAAATTGAGTTTAGTAATTCCCTTATAAAAATATGAGAGCCTAACAACATCACTTAAAAATTAAAAAAATGAGTTGATGATAAAAAAATGATCTCTAATCATTTGGATATATAATGGATAGATATAATGATATAAAATAACATACCCCAACATAATAAAATGTAAATTAAATGACATACCATAAAATAAGTCTTTGACTAAAAGAGAAGGGTGAAAGGTTCCCTTATAAAGATCATTTTGTAAATAAAATAGTTCGATTATGTATATTCACTATAAGTACACATATATAAAATATAAATACATGATATTATAATTAAAGTTATTTCTCAAATAATCATAGCATTACATCATCAAGAAGTAGAATATTGACCCAATGAATGGAAATTGGGTTAAGAAGTTCTTTTACATTGAGTCCAACTCGTCTGGTTCGTTATTTATATTCCTAAATAATAAACTAAAGTTAATTTATAATTGAATAAGAACATTTATCAAGTTTATTATTCATTTTATATCACTTATTACCTTTCTAAAATGGTTATATAATTATTCAAGTTCATATTGGTCATTTTGTTGATGTTTGGTACATGGGTCAAAAATGAACATGTTATAATTACAAATTGTCCATGAGGTCCAAAGTCCATTATCTCCATAATAATATTCATGATTTAAATATAATATATATATTAAATATGTATTTATATCCTATATATATGTATTTATAATAGTCCATAACATTTGGATATAATAAATGAAATCCAACATTCATGGAGACAGTAATCCGTAAGTACACATGAACGCCACTTTCATTTTTTGTTTCATATTTAAAGGAATGAAAAAAATGATATAGAGGTATTTTATAATTATAGTATAATATAATATTTTATATATGTTAAATAATTTCACTAAATCCATCATTCATATGTTCCATGCATTGAATTAATGAGTCATATCACTTTGAGGGGGCGATAGTTCACACTTTCTGAAATGAAATTATAATATTTACACATTATGAAAAGAATAAAGATATGAATTAAATAAAAAAAATAAGAATAGGAAAAATAAAAATAAAATATATATAATATATAAATATATTTCCTTCATAATGGAAAACATGAAAGGTGGTAGGGGAAAATTGAACAATCATCATTTCATGAGGTAGTAGTTCGTCGTCCATAAAAATAGTATGTTCATATCCATTAGATGGAGGTGTGTGTAAGTGTAGTTAGAATCCTTATCATAAAAAAATCCTAGTATATTGATGATACTTTTGTTTTTATGTAATCCATGAATAATAATATAATAGGGAGTGGAGAAGGAAAATAAAGGAAAGGAACTAGAGAGAAGACGCTACCTCTTAAAATGTGTAACTCATTTCGATTTGATTCAAAAGGTTTTCTAGAATTTACCTATGACCAAGGTAAGGATTATAGGAAGAATATATGGATGTTTGAAGATTATTTGGGTTTAATTTTGATGAGCCAAGGGGATTGAGAGTTGTTATTAAATGGGTATAGGTGGTGGCCTTTTATAAGAGGGAGGAGGGCCACTTTAGGAATGTTTGAAATATTAATTCATTATAAATTCAATTTCAATTAAAAATGAGTAAAAATTAAATTTTTTAAAATATAATATTAATATAATTATAAATAAAATCATTAAATAATAATTAGACAAGTTTTGAATATTTATTAATATTTATCGTTTTTATTTAACCCTTTTTTACTCTTACTGTTTTATCAATAATTTGGCACTTTGAGAATAAAAATAGTTACCAAAACATGAAACATGTCCAATTAAAGAGCAATTAATAATATTTTAGACTTATCATAACCATTTTTTTGAATCTTATATTTTTATACATGTAATATCATTTAATATATTATTTTATATTTTAAGTTTTGAATTATGTCAATTTTGGACACTATTAATACCATGACATTTTAAAAATCCATAAAACATGATTCTTTTGAAAAAACACAATTAATTCAAAGATAAAAATTCATAATCATCCATAAAATTATTGGATCGCATAAAATGTTTCAAAATAACTTTATTTTAAAATTTATAATCTCATTTATTTAAATCAATCATTAATAAGGAAATCACTACATCATCATTGTGTTATAAAAAAAATTTATTTATTTGATGTCTAAAAATTAAAAATAAAATACCATGCCATGGGAAATATTTTTATATTTATAATGAATATTAATAGTTGAATATAACTCATATATAACCCCATATAATATTTTTTTAGGAAAAATTACATGTTTATGTTATATTTTTCTTTACTTGAAATTAATTATTATAAAATTTGATTTTTACATCCAAGTGGCTCCATTGGGTCCCAAAATAGACCCAAGGATGCCCATCGTTTGAAATATATCATCCAATAGTATTAGGACCTATTTTATGGTAGTTTAATATTATTATAATATTTTTATTTTTACCCTTATTTACCAGCTTTACTCTTTAACAACGGTAAATAAAATAATTACTGAAGTTACTATTTATAATTTTTAAAAATAAAAGGTACCTATTTAGACAATTTTAACCTATGGATTCCAAATATGGAATCCATTTTTCCAAATTCCAAAAATAGAAGTTGAAGTAATTAATTTAAACTTAATTCTTATTGTCAAAACCAAAAAAGGGGGTTTTAAGAAGTAATAACTATCAAAAGATTGGCATGTGTTTATATCCAATGAAAATGTAAAATTAATTAGAATGAGCATAATTGGATTAAATGATAAAAATATAATCCAATTATTCTTTAAAAACAATTAAAAGGAAAATATAACTATATAAATAAATTAGATGAAAGGTAGTTTTGGCTTAAAATGCGGTCTTTTCACTATTTATTAAAAATTAACTTTATCAGAAAATTACCCAAACTTTATCCAAATAAAATTTTGATGTTAATATTATAAAGAAGATATTTTTTAGTTAAATAGAACATATATATGTGTCAAAAAAGAGGTTTAAAAAGTTTTTTTCCCTCAAAAGGTTGTAAAACGACCTTTCAAAAATATTAGAGTATTTCTTGCTTAAAATAAGATGCACTCTTATTTTAATCCCCCAAAATGTATTCGATACATGTAAAGATATTTTGAAAACATGTATAATCATATTGTAGTTATTTTTTTCATTTCCACTAATACAACAGCTAGGCATTAACTACCATTTTAAATAATAATAATATTATATTATTTTTTGTGTATAACTCCAAGTTGTGTGCAACATAATATTTCAAAAAACACATTGTTGCTTGTTGACTACGCTATTGGAAAAAGAATCTCATTTAATGTAAAAATAATATATTATACATAAATATTATTAGATATGAAAAATTATTATTCTATAAATACCTAGGTTGTTATAGATTAAGTTTCCTATATGTCAGGAATGTTGAAAGATGAACCTGAGTTAATGTATAGGAACAAGAAGTTGTTTTTCCTACGAAAAGGAAGGAGAAAAATTTAGAAAATTGAAAGGAATTTTATTAACACAATGGATTGGAATATTGTTCGATCTAATGTTTTATCAATGGATGAATGTTTTAAATTTAGAAATAATGGGAATTATGCAAATCGATGTCCAATGTAGAAATATCGTGAACAAAATCAGAAAGGATATATGGTTAATGGTTATATTACGGATGAAAAAGAGACTACAAATGAAATTTGAAAGGGAGGAGGTATTAAGGAATAAGATGATTTAGCCTATATAATTATATGAGAAGAAAGTCGGATGATTGAATTATTTATGAATTTGAATTAAAATATTATTTTATCTTAATTATGAAACATATAAGGATTGTTCCAAATAAGTTTTTCATTAATTATTTGAATGAATATTTTCAAGGGTACTGCTGACCAAGAAAAGTTATTTAATGACCAAGTTATATTTTATGATTAAGGGAATATAACCCTTAACATGTTCCTAGGGATGAAAAAAATTATTTTTAGTTTGGATAATGATATGATTGATATAAAATAAGTAAAAATAGAAAATATTTGTGACCTCAAAATTAATAAATGATTTATTGAAAATTTGGTTTATGATATCATTGATGAATATTGCATCATTTTTAGATTTAAGGAATATATATAATATTATATGTTTTTTATAAGTAATAAAAACCAAGTATTATTTCAATAAAATTTTATGGTAATTTATGTTATTAGCATGTTTCAAGAGAATAAATTATGAAGGAATTCACATATTTTGTATATGACAATAAAGTTCATCCTTATGATGTATTATGGATCGATGATAATCATATTTTTTGAAATTTAGTGGCCTTGTTTATAAATTTTGATTTTTTTGATGGATTATAATGTTAAAAATTTATCGAATGGTTTAATTTAAATTTTTTATGAGTTTTTAGAGATTAATATCTTACATCACCATATAAGGAATTATTAATACTGGATAACATGTGATATCCATTTATTATGATAATAAAAGATAGATGGAGTGACTTATCATTCTATCTGTAGATCTTATGATATTTTAGTTCTTTAGGAATAAAAAATTCAAATTAATTTCTTGGAGTAAGAGTTGAATTGGAAATTTATCCAGGCACAATAACAGGGTGGGATTTTTCATATGCAATGGAATGAAATCAGGTAAAAAAATCTTCTCATAAACATTATTCTAATTTAGGAAAAAATATTTTAAATAAAAAAACCAGGTAATAATAATTTTTTATTACCAGGGTCATTTTGAAAAGGGATCAGTAGGGGATTTTTCTCCTCATCAAGTTATCGTCTGATCTAAATGGGTGTGTATTCACCCCTTCACCCTCTAGAGTTTTTACCATTAAGGATTACCATCGGACTATCAACTCGCATGGCCTAGATGACGCATGGCATGAGAACCTTTTGACCAAGGGTCTCCTCACCAAATACAAGTTCCACACCTGGAGAATAAGAAATAGGTATCCTCCAATAGATGAAAACTTAAACGGGTGTGGTGTTCACCTAGCTACTAGATGCGTGTGATGCCGGAGACATGCAGTGGAGAGCTCTGGAAAACTTTTCTTTGAGAGTGACTAGGCATGTGAGGTGTATGGGAACTTTTGTGAGTTCTCGACTATTTATTTAAAGTCAATGGTTGATCAACTATTCTTGGTTCGATGGTATCATGGATCAGGGAATAGTGGTATAGAGAGGTTGTCTCTCTTGGTGATATTGCATGCTGGTTGTTGGAGTATGCGGAAGGAGAGGAAAAAAAGATTTATGAGGGGTGTAATCCTCAGGTTGAGTGATCATTTCTAGAATAATTAACCTAATTATCATCTTGATTAGGGCATTGGGAAACTGGAGAGATACTCTGTATCTATGATGGTTCTACACATGTACCTCCTTACCTCAGGCGGGTGGGGTTCATCCTCAGGCAACTGGATATGCTGGCATCCTCCATCGAGGGGTCTGAAACTCAATAAAGATGGCTCCTATATCTCAGGGGTCATGCAAGGAGGCTGGGTAGTATGTGATAGTGCATGGTCGGTGTACTTGGTTTTCTCCATTCAGTTGGGTCAGGGAACAACCCTTCAAGTGAATACCATGGACATGCTTGCGGGCCTCAATATTTGTATCTAGAGGGGTCTTTATATTACTAAGGTTGAAACAGACTCAATGGTGTTTCATAAAGCTCTTCGCGGCATGGGGGTGACCCCTTGGTAAATTTCTTTTGCAGTTAGGGACTTCCGTAGAATCATAGGAGCTAACATTAGAGCGCTTTAAACTTGGTGGGAGGGCAAGAAAGTCGTGGACTACTTGGCTTCAGTTAACCTCCCTGGATCAGACCGTTTATTTTTCCACAACCTGGATAGCCTGAAACTGGTGGGGGTTAACATTATTCGAGGGGATTCCTTCGGTCTTCATTTCTTTCATCCCCCTTACCTGTTGTGTCCTCTAGCCCTGTAATTCCCTCTGGGCCTTGTTTTTTCTACTCCTTATTTGGATAAAAATTTACACTATAAGGTCAAGGTCTTATATGTTCGTGTTTTCACATGCCACCTATGTTTTCCTATATGTAAACCATGTATATTTTATTCTTGATGATATTCACACAAAAATTTACCTTGTTAAATAGTATTTTTGATTAACCCTTCTTAGGATGTGGGTTTCTATGAATGGAACTTTCAATAATTGAACCTTTGATGACCAAGATTATTTTTTTTGGAGAAATTCAATTTAAGGGGGGTAGAGTGTTACACCCTGAGTTTTTATAAATTATTTTTTTTGAAAAAAATTTATTTTTTTTATGATTTTTCTACATGAAACACCATGTTATTCTTGGTCTACATGAGACACTGGTTTAGCTTAAGTTATACACAACATAGAGTTTTAAAAATACCATGATATATTATTAATATATTTATTTAAACGCGACCATTTTTACCTGTAAATTAAACATAGTGATATGAATTGTACTAAAATTTTATAAATATTAATTATAATGGTTTTATATAAATAAAAAATCTTTATAGTAAAATACATAATTTTCAGTAAGTCTTTACATGTTTTATTATTTTCTCAAAAAATTATTTTTTATGTCGTTTTTTGAACAAATATAAAATTATATTTTGAAACTTTTATAAAATAAATTTGATAAAATAAAAATAATTTTTGAATTAAAAATTTGAAAATTATCATATGGTGAATTTATAGTATTTTTTTTTAAAAAAAATTCATTTTTTTAATGAGGAGTGATATTGAATTTTAATTGAAAACTTCCTTTTTGTTTAATTTATTTGTAAAGATATATTATATTTAGAAATGGTTTTAAAGTAATATTAGTTCAATTTTATATCCATTAATCAAATTTATTTCATTGGAAAAAATTTCTTATTGAATTTGGATATAAAAACATTATAATATTTTATTCTTTTTCTCTTTAAAAACATGTTTTCTCACTCCGTATGCGGGATTTATTTTAAATTATTTTTTTACAATTATGTGAATTAAATTTTGAAAAATGGATTCCGTATTTTGAATAATAATATTTTATAATTTTTAATAATTTTAACTTCATTTTTGATAGAAAATAATAGTGAATGAAGTCAAAATAAATTACTATAATTAAAGTTAAAAATGTGTTTATTAGGGGGTTAAACTATAATGATATGAGTGAAAATGACCTAAAATATTTTCTTAACTTTATTTAATGAATTTATTTTGATCTTATACATATAATACAATAAAATATTGAATTATCACGACACTTTAATTTTTATATGACCCATAAAATATGTTATCTAATGAAAAAGACAAAAAAGATACTTTTCTTACTTTTAACATCTATAAAGAGTTGGAATAGGGGAAACCAACATATGATCAGTTATCTAAGTTATTTTGAATTATAAATGAGTTATTTTTATCATTATAATTTATTTTATATTTTTTTAGATGATATAATTACTTTGAGTTCTTAAGAAATGCTAACATGGTAATTATTAATTAATTATAAATTAAAATGCATAATACAAAAAATATTAAAAGTTAACTAAATTGAATGAATAAGTTTCTTAAATTTTTTTTATATTAATATATCATTTTACAAGTGTTTTAGAATAATATATTCTTATTAAATTATTTTCCTGATATTTTTAAATTGAAATTGAATTGATAACGTCAAAATTGACATTAATGTTATTTTAAAATAAATGATATTTTATTAAATGATTTAAAATTAATAGAAAACAATATTCTAAAATTTATTTTTAAATATTTTCAAATATTATAATATGGTGCATTAATGGACCAATTTTTTTATTATAATGAGTATATTGACCATGAAATAGTTAAAACTTAGTTATCTTGGTTAAGGTTAAAGTGTTTTTTGTGCGCATTACATTAACTTAAGTAAAAATTAATTTACAACGCACATAGGTTATAATTTTTACAAATTATATATCATATTTAGAATCATTGGGTATAAATTATATAATTATTATAACTCTAATTTATTCTTAAATGTTAAATTACCAAAGATAGTAAACTAGTTACCACAGTGAGAAACCAATATGATAAAAATACGGATACTTAGAAGTTAAGGAATTAAATGTTTAAATCATGTATTTAATTATGTGGTGGAGGTTTTTCTAGACAATATAATACTTATATGCATTTAGTTATAAAATTTTAATCCACTTGTGGTAATATTGACCTCACAATAGTGAATATGTTTATGTGTTTATAAGAATGTCACTCCTCCTCAACTCTAAAAGAGAACTTGCTCTACCCACATCTTCACACATATCGAACAGTTTGGATAGAACATGATCTATATAAATAAATTTTAAAAATCCATGCCCTCACACTATATGATTTATTCTGGATATAAATCCAACCAATAAAGGATTTAGTTTAAACCTAAGGGGGATACCAAAAAAGAGGTGACATTCATCAACGATCATTTTCATTTTATTTCTTCCTTCACCCCCTTAAATTATTATATTTTCAAGATTATATAATAACATAATTATTTTAAATATAATATGATTTTGTTATGTTTATTTTATGACATACTTTCTCACACACTTCTCACAAATGGGTTTCATAATCATTGTTTCTGTGTACAATGAACTACAGCATCGCGAACCGATGTCGTTCGTTTTTTCATTACCCCCTTTCAAGGGTGGTAATAATGATGGATTTATAGTTTATATATTTTAAATATGATATTTATTATTTCATTATATTTATGTAATAACTATATCATAAATACCTTCATAATTTCCATTTCATGGGAATATGATAATGTTATTCGTGTGTACGGCGGAAAACTGCCTCACGAAGCAATGCGATTCATTCATACTTTACATGGAATGTATTAAAGAGGACTTTAATAAGTAAATGTGATATATATTACATAAAAAATAATCTATAATGAATATATATATATATATATATCATTTAATTTTCTTTCCTTCAATAAAATAAGAAAATGAAAAAGGCGTTCCTATGTACTTACGGTCTACCATCTCAATGAATGGTGTATTATATTTCCTATAAATAAATATTATAGATTAATATAAAAAAAAAATTACATAAAATATATGATATTTATATTAGGTTTTACTTTCTAGAGATTATATAACCATGATCTATGTAAGAGGACCAAAAACATCAAGTGAAATCATATAAGAAAACTAAATCGGTTATTACCCAAAACATAACATTAACAAGGATCTTTTAATAAATAGGTAATAAAATATCATAATAAAAAAATATATGGAATAATATATGTAATTTTTTTTATATAATAAATTTATAATAACCTATATTTATTATATATGAGGGTTCAATGAGTTTAATAAAAGTCAACAGTTACGGTCAAGGGGTTTCTATTCTCACTTTTATTTTTAAGAGACTTGTGTTGTATTCACCACTTGTTTAATTTGTGAGGTCTAAATACTTCCATTTGATAGTATATATCCTGAATCTACCTCATTTAATTTTAATTAATGTTTCCATTCTGTTATTTTTTTGTGGTGATTATGATTCAAAAGTTACTCAAGTAGTAAGGGATTTCTGTCTCACTTTTTACTTTCATGAGACACATGTCATATTCACAACATATTTATTTTATGTGGTTTATATAACTCCAAAGAATGAATATTATTATTATTATATTGAAAATCATTAGGGTCTAAAATTATATTTTATTATATCTCTTCCATGGGTTTTACAGTTCAAAAGTGAAAAATCAATAGGGGGTTTGCCACAATTTTTCTTCTTTGATAAACTCATGATGTTGTAAACCTATATTATTTAATAGGGTTTATAAACCAACCCATTTAACCTTAATATAATTAATTTATTTATAATAAAGATATTTAAGTTCTATTTTTTGTTATTTCATTCATGGGGCCTTTGATTTAAGGCCACCAATGTTGTATGGGTTTTATGTTAAAATATAATTATTTATCAGGATGGTTTATGATTAATTATCTAATGTTTATATCTCATTATGTATCTATAAATAATTTTCCTGACTTTTCTTATCCTATTATTATTCCATCAGAACACTTTTTTCCCTACATTTTATTATGTTTATGTACTCTTGAGTTCAAAAAATAATCTTTTTAAGAATAATTTTCTTTTCAGTAAAAAAAAATTATTCCTCAAAAACCCTGAACACTAAATTATTTCAATCTCTCCATAGAGGTTTTAAAATTTCTATTCAAAGAAATTTTTTTCCTTACTATTTTAGAAGGTTTTTAGTTTTTAAATAAATGATTTCAAAAGGAAATGATTTTCAAAATATTTTTTATTTTTAAAAATTATTTTTCAGAGTGCAAAAATATTTTATTCATGAAGTGTTTGAAATTATTTTTAATAATTCATTTATATTTTTCAAGGTTATTTTAAAATAAAATTATTTCAAATTTTTTATGTTTTAAAATAGTTTTTTTTCAAAGCAGAGGTATATTATCCCTAATAAATATTTTAAATGATTAATCAAAAATTATTTTACATATAACATTTCATATGTGGATTCTACCCATTCTTTACTGGTGATAAGACCAAAGATTAAAATTATTATTATTTCTCATAATGGTTTTTGATTTTGGGTTATGTTGTTTATGAAACCTATTTCTCTTTCAAAAGATATACCCTGAGGAAATGATTATGAAACATAATTATTTTAAATGTTATTATATGATTGAATGATTATGAAACCTATATATTTCTAATAGGTTATGAAATTATTAAATGTTTATAATACCAATTTCATTTCAGTGGTTTTTATAAAATGATTTTTATAATATTGGGGAACACCTAAATTTAGTTTTCATTATGTGATGGTCGGGACCTATATCTGCCTCTAATACATTGGGTAAATATTTATATCTCCTAAGATAAAAATTACTAGTATGGGGAGTCAACCTAGTTCAATAAGATTGGGATGGAATGGGAAGTGAACTCTGTTTAGTAATACAGGGATGGAGCAAGGATTTAACTTGATTTAGTAAAGGAATTTGTCCACAATGATAGTATTGGGAGTGAAAAATTACTACTATGATGGTATTGGGAGTGAACCCATTCCAATATGATAGCCTTGTAAATGAGACTTTACTAATGTAAAAATGATTTTCTATGATTATGTGTATGTTAAGAATCTATGTCTCATGATAATGTTATGCTCTCATGGTTCATGTTCTTTGATTATATTATGATTCATTTCTTATGAAAAGATAATACCTATTCCATGACTCATTATTATAAACTTTGATATTAAGATTATGGTTTTTAAATTTTATGATCATTCTCTAATTCCCTTACATTCATTTTATTCTTATATATCTCCTTAGTTTACCCTTACCGAGTAAATGATCTCACCCTTTCTTATGATTCTTTTCCCTAGGTTACGAAGAATGATTTAATTACGGTATGTTTCTAAAGAGTACTAAAGGGGGGAGATCTTTGTGAAAAACATTAAAGATCATTCACCATATTATAAGATTATTCTCCATGTTTCAAAAATCACTAAACTATTACAGTCCTCAGGTGTGTGTTTGTGTAACATATTGAATATTCATTTAAAAATATGTAATATCCATGAAAGAAAATCTTGTGTCTCTATATAATAATTATCAATTTAAAATATTAATATATTCTTTAAATTGCCATTTTTATTTTATTATCTAGTAATTATCATTGCAATAATTCAACAATATTCATGATAATATAGTATAAAGATTTCCAATCAATCTTAAAAGTAACATGTGATCAATATCATGAAAAGATTATAAAGAACATGTGAACACATCCCCCTTTATATTACTATAAAATTTTTCATTGTCTTCTTTATGTTAATTTTAAACATTCACCTAATGAAAAAAATCATAATAAAAAATTCACAAATAATCTAAGAAGAAGGATTTTGAATTCCTAGGCTCAAATTTATTTTGGGGATTTCTGAAAAATAATGCGAGGAATAATTCTGCCCACAAAACTATGAATTCAAAGAAGAACTCCAAAAAACCTATATAAATAAAAAATATATAAATCCTTAACCAAAATCTATAAAAATATTTCCTATAGAATCTTCCATATCCATAAGGAAAGGAATAATATAAAATGAACAAGTGAAAGGTAAGAGAATAAGAAAACGGTAGGATGAAGGAACCTTAAATTGAAAGGAATCGATCATGTGAAGAGAGTTTCTTAGTTACTCAAGGAATATTACAAGGGGAACCAATAGATATATAAGAGTTAAATAGGGTTCAAGGAAGTTTTGAAGGACTGAACCAAGAGAATAGAATGGGTTATATTCATAATATAATTCCAAATACCACCCACTGTAACATGTATATGACACTACCATGGAATAAATAGGTATAGTCAAGTGTGTTTTGATATATATTTCCAATAAAATATCCATAAACCCCATAATATCTTGCTCATTTTTCTACAAAATCATGTATTTGACCATCACCATGACATAATGACTTCTAACATAGTTTTTCCAGCCTCAACCCCCAACTCCATCCATCAAACACCACAATATAGAGCCTCGTGCCCTCTCCTTTTCAACATGGACTCACAAAGGGGCCATATAATTGAAATATCTAATAAATGATATAATTCACCCACCCCACAAGCCCTTAAACATGAGTTTTCAAATTATTTTTTTAAAGGAATTCAACTAAGATGTTTCAGGCCCCATGTTATCAAAAACACCTACCTCTACAACATAGAGAGACTTTATAGCATAAAAAACCTCAAAAATACTTTTTCAAACTCCAAAATCATAAACATATCAAAATAACCAATTATTCATTACCATATATATAATTAATTTCACTATAGCATAATCCCTCTCTAAAAAATTAAATTTGGCCCTTAATATTATAAAACCCATCCTTTCACCCCCGCCCCAATCCTTCAAAAAACCCACTCTAATATATCTAAAACCCTCATACAATAAATTATGTCAGTAAATAAAATTTGGGACTCTAATTATCTTGTTTATATCAATATTCTATAAAATAGTGTCAATGAAATGTAAAAAATCAAAACAAATATCCTTTCTGATGGTAGTATACTAGAAAGAGTTTGACACTTGGTCTTTAAGGTGAGGGTTGTGATCCCCATATATTATGATTTTTAGCAGTAATTACATCCTTGGTGATTTAATGATCTAAAAACATAAGGAAAGATGGGGAAAATTTTACATATTTTAACTATATGGTGAATTCAATATATGAGGTCTAATACCTTCAATGATGGGGGGAAAGATATAGAAATATAGTCTAGATTTATTATACGATTGATAAAGATTGTATAAAAAATCAATGACCACTTATATCAAAATAAAACTAATTTAGGGAAGTTATTTTCACATGAAAGTAGATTGGATATCCCTATATCTTTTAGAATATTCATTTTGATAAAGTATATCATTGTTTGTAAAAATAAAATCATAATTTTTTAAATATTATATATCTTTTATTCCTATAAATTAAGAATATTTACACCATAAAATAATTAATTTTGTTAGATTGGATATAAAAAGTGAAAAATTTATATATCTTTCAATGATAAATTTAACTTTTTTACCACTTTATTATGATAATTTATTTTTATGTTAGGGTTTATTTAAATTAATTTAGTCAATTCAAACTTTTTCCCACCTATTATCAAATAGTTGAATTTTTTTATTTATGTGGTTTCATTATTTAATCACTCATTTTGTAGTAATGAGTTTTCTTTGGAATAGACTTTAAGTTATTAAGATATAAACCATGAATTTATATGATTATTGATAAGTGGAAGATCACAAGGAATGATTGAAAACTTTTATGGAGAAATTGGGACCTAAAATATTGAAGAAATATGGAATTTTGAAACATGAGGAATTTTTAACCATGTATTATAATTTTTCTTAAAACTTATGATCTAGTGGAATAAAAGATTTAAGGTGAAATGTGAAAGAAACTATTAAAACTAGAAGGTTGTGTGTTAGTTTTTTTGACATAACTATTGGGTTCATTGAAATGTTAATGTTGGTGTACTGTATAAAAATTCATGGTGTTTGAATGAAGTGAACATGGTTACCATTCACGAGAAACAAATCTCGTGAAATATTTATAATAATTAATAAACATTTAATGTTTAGTTTGATATAGTTTTTTTAGTGAAAACATTACCTATTCTGATTTATTATGGTTCTATAAGAAGAAATTTCTTCTATGTAGTTATTTGGAGAATAATATAAGATTTTTAGTAAGGAAAACAAATCACATTGAAATAATAGTGATTATGACACAATACAGTCTCATATGAGATTACTATATAAGAATAAATCAGTAGAGGGTTGAGTGGTTACACTATGGCATATTTCATCACATCAAAAGATGTGTCAAATAAGAATAATATAGATTTTATGAAATGTTTACTCTATAGAAACTTATGAGGCCATAGTATAGGTAAATAGAACATTCTATAAATCAATCTAACCTAAGAATAATTTAAAATAATTGAATGATACACTAGATTAATCACCACTCGCTACATGGGATTAAACCCAAGAGAATTTATATATATTGCATCTTGAAATCAATGATTAAGATCTAATGTATGATATGAAAGATTAAAATTATAAAAAAAAGAGAACTATCGGATAAATCCACACCACAGTTAGAAGATGAAAAAAATTTGTATGTGTTTTAAATGTTATGTTTTTAAGGTTTATGGTGTAATAATAGTATCACAAAAAACTAGTAATGATTTTATAAGTACTATGTCATGACATGGTATTTATGTCATGTGAATTTTAATTTTTGTAGAAAGGTCAAAATCAAGGTTTTTTAGGATTTAGGGACATACACCCTAAAGAAGTGTGTCAGGACAAAATGTGTCCAATATAAACAAACATTTAAATAGATATGAAGGATCATTCAATGATATTTTGAGTTTTTTTAATTAGACATTTAGATGATTTTTTAGTTCTATTTTTTGTTTGGATGTCACACCATATAAGATATGATCACCCCACAATATGGGTGAAGTCATAAAATATAAAGTTGTAATCTAGGATATCATTATATAATCAAGAGATTTCTAGAATATCAAAGAGATATAATTTTTATTTTAAAAAGAAATGATATGGCATAAATATTGTGAAATTCTCTTGACTTTTTCGGAATACATTACCCATATTTAATTATGTGGGATACATGGAATGATCATAAAAATTTGGAAGAGGGAATATTTATCCTAACCATCAAATTAAGTGTTGGATACTTAGAGTGTTTATAAAAATCATCTTATAGAGGTTCTGAAATATACCATGAACATTTTGAATATATATTTTAGGGAAACATATAATAGATCCATGCCTAATATTTAGTTATATTAATCATATCTAATTCATTAGAAGGAATAAGTCTTAAAGAAGATAGTTTTCCATTTCAATATATGGTTGTTACAGAATAATCCAAATAAGATAATTCAAGAGTGGGATTGTCTTGTTTAGGTGGATTTTATTTCTTTGGTGAAAATATTATCAATGACATAAACTCACCCCTTCATATAAAAGTATTAATCTCATATTATTTTAGAAAAAAGAGTTTAGTGAATTGGAGATTAACATTACATTAGTTATGGAGTTAAGGTCTAAGAAGATTTATAACCTTATACTTATATGGGAGAGGCCTTCATGTCCACAAAATTTTGAATAGACCTAAATCTATATTAGTATACAGTTTCACTAAAGTATTATATAGATTAGAAGTAGTGGTAGTTTCCCTTATATCGATATTTATTCTTTTTTAAACCCTTTATGGGTAGTACACCATCACATGGAGTGACCTTTACATGATATCTTGTATCTATTGAACAATGCACATTAGTAGATTTGTGTACACCATCACATCACCATGTATGTGCTCCTTGGATTTTCCCTTAGTGGTCAACAAAGTAAAATCCTTATGTTTTTATGCTTTACATTCCTATATATGTATTTAATATTTGGTTTTATTGGTGGTGGTAGAAATTGAGATTGGATGTATCCCCTCTAATAAAGTAAGATGGTCTATTTTGGGAAATGGATTTTGAAGTAGAAAAAAAATTAATTCTTTTTTTACCCTAATTAACCCCCCTAAAAAGGTGGTTACATTTAGTTTACTTCCAACAATTGGTATCAGAGTTGTAAGTTCTGATCTAAAGAGTCATCATTAAAATATGTTTTCAGATTTTTTTTTACAAATGGATTCAATGAAAATCCTCATGTTTTCAGTCAAAATATATTTCTTATAAGAAAATTATATATATCAATTTCCATATGTTAGTGGTGAAGAAATAATAAAATATGTCTAATGATATGTTTACTTGAGAAAGCATGATGAGTGATTTCATGATGTAGAGACAGACACAATTCTAAAAATTGTTATCACTAATTAGGTATTCAATAAAAATATTCATTTTACTTGTGATTTAGATATTTGGATATTTTTGGAGAAATATATGGAAAATCAGTTGATGTTAATGAGGTTATCATGCCTACCTCAAGAGAAGAATGAAAATGTGGTTGTGATTTGAATATGGTGAACTAATATAGTGAAGACTACCTTATATAAAATAGAAAATAATAGTATGAATATGTATAAGATCAATGATAAGAAGAAAACTCCCACCAAGGTATGCAAGAACAATATCAATGGAAAATATATATTTAACATATCTTTAGAAGATGATTGTAAATCTATAAATTCATATTAACCCATAGATATTTATGTGGATAGTGTGTCAATTAAATATGTTAAAAACATGGATTCTTCAATATTTAGGTTTTTCATACAACCAATGTGATATTTTATCCCTAATTGACAAGGTGGTTCTAATAGAGATTATGGGTGAAGTAAATTATTTATTAAAACTGGTTTTTTGGAGAATAAAAGGTTGAAGAAATAACATACATCCTTATATGAAGAAATTGCATGAATGGTTGGAAAGATGAAATTAAAAAGAAATATACATGTAGAAATTACACATGAAGTGTAAAAAAATGGTTGTGGAGAATGATATAAAATCTAATGTTATTACTCTAAAAATCATCTTACGGGGAGGTTAATACAAGATGGAAGTAGGATAAATATTCAATAAAACAAATACTCAATTGAAGGAAAATAGTGTAAAGATTGATGATCTTGAGGAGTATTTAAAAAAATATAATCTATAGAAGAAAATAACTCTCATGGATGCATTAACAAATGGAGTAAAAAAATATAGAATCAGGAATAAAAGAATAAATATATGATTCATGCTAAATCGGTTAGATAAAACACATAAATAATGGTGGAATTATAATAATACTACTATGTAATAACAGGACACACTATGAGTTTGAATATGGAATCCCAAGGTATCAAATGTGGAATGAAATCTATTATAACAATATCTCAATGAAGGCATGGTTATACAAGGTAAGACATTAATGATAGATATTTTATTTTTTCTAACCATGGTCATGTTGAAATAAGCTTTACCAAGAGTAGAGTTAAATACATTATTATTAAATAATCCATTCTTATAAAAAATAGGATGATCGTTTTAACTAAAGGAAAATCTACTAGTTTATGAAAAGAAATACCACATTTGAGTAGTATAATGATAGAATTTTACAAAGTGTGCACTAAAAACTTATAGTGAATTTCTCATAGAAGAATTCATAGAAATATTATAACAAGATAAATAAGATAAATAAATAATCTTCTCCTGCTATGAGAATGAATAACATGCACTTGAATAAATAATATAGTAATATAAAAAAAATGTGAGGAGTATCTAATGAATATTTAAAAGGAGAATCATGAAGAATGCCTAAGTGGTATCATAAAATATTCTACAAGGAAAGATATAGAAGTTTGGTAGAATATTATTATTTTGGAAGAGGAAGCATGATAAAGTATTCAATAATTAATTATTAATAGAATAAACATACACAATTGGTATTAGTCTCAAAATTAACATTGAACCTAAAATAAGAAAAGATAATTTCACAGGAAAAAAAAAGAATGAAATTTATATAAGTGGTATTTTGAGAGGAACCACTAAGAAGGTTTGGAAGAAATTTGGAAAAAATAGTGTATTACCCTTTTCAATAAGGCCAACCACATTCCCTAAATTGAAGATGTTTAGAAAGCTCCCCTCTCACTATATAAATAATTTTTATACAACATGTTTAGATAAATCTATTCTTAAAGGAGCAGTTAAAATCCACCGGGGTGTAATGGTGTTGAAATGAGATATATTTATAAAAAGTGGGGTTAGAGAAATTAGATTTTTTAATTTGTATCAGACATAAATGAAAGTTGAAATGTTATTAAAGATATATTTTGGAAAATAATTGGTGTTAATAAATAACATTAAATATCAAATATGTATCTAAAATCTCATTTTGTGATAAATATGTTCAAATAAAATAAATAATAATCTATAAATATAGTGGTGTCAAAAAATTATTTGAAATATCAAATGGTATTAAGAAAATTTTTAGTGATAAACCAGTGATATTTCACCACATTTCAAGTGGTATTATACCACTAAAATGGAGAATACATTTCAAGTGAAGAAGTAGAAATAGTTATGAAATTCATTTTTATATGTTTATGGGCTAACAAAATAGTATCATCTCATTTTAAGGATACTAAAAAATACTAAAGGGAGAGTCCAATGGTGTATATCAACAACTGGAAATAAAGTTTTTAATTTTTTTATAAAGATGATAAAATTAAATGTGAATTTCATGATAAAGATTCAAATGTTGATTTCATTATATGGATTAGAAGAAGTAATATATGGTATAAAGAAGATAATTGATATCAAGTGGTATCATGAGTTTATCATAAAAAGATGTATCAATTGATTTAAAATGTGGTATGAATCAATAAATTAGAACTTTATTTCTTATTAAATTAATATATTGTGTAATTGTGATTAAGATAAAAAGGATAATTGTTGGAATAAATTAAAATCTCAATATAAAAGTGTTTAAGGAATTAAGTGAGTGATATGTATAATTTTGAATATATTGACTCAAAATCCTATCTCGTTCACTATGTTGTGACTTGATTGGATTATAAATTTTTTTAATGATATATTAAAATGTTTTAAACTTGCTCATTTAAATATTTGAGGTAATTAAACTGAGAGTTGAAGTTCTTCGGATCTTGAAAAATACAAATTTGTAATTTTCTGACAGGTGGTTAAGAAAGATCCTAGACATTTGAAGATGGTAAAAAAAGTCAAAAGTTTATGAGCTATAAATTTAATGGATACTCAATTTATATTAACTATTTGAAGAATGGTCTCTCTAAATTTAGTAGTTTTTATTTATCCTAATAAGGGAGATAATTTTAATATGAGGTAAACCTGATATTACATTAAAAACCAGGTTCAAAGGGGGAGTGATGCTGATGGTGGTACCCCTTTGGAATTATATGGTAAATGGATAGAGAAATTGAAAGGAAAGTTTAGAAATAAAATAAAAGAAACAAATATAGTAAGAAGGACCTCATATTTTTATTAAAAAAGGGGGAGTTATGAAAATATACCATAAATATGTACATTGCTTGGAAGAATTTATTGTTAAATGGTGGTTTATGATTTATTAAACTACAATGGTATGTGTTATATATTTTTTACAATAACTATTTTATTTTTTAATAAGAAAATATAGGTGTACTGCATGAGAAGACATGGTGTACAAATAATGTGAAGATGATTACTATTCATGGGAACTACATTTGGTAAATTATGTACAGAATTTATTAAACACTGAAAGTAGAGAATCCACAAGATTTGATTTGGTTTTAGAGATGTAATATATTAATTATTTTTGGTTATTAAGGTGTTATAATATTCAAGTGTTTTCATGGAGTTATTTTGAGAAGTATAAAAGTATTTTAGTGATGGAATCTAATCACAACGTAATAGTGGTGACCACATTGCAATCCAATCCCATGTGGAGTTAAAAAGTGTCTACATGAGAATAAATTAGGAACGGGTTGAGTGGATGTGTTTTTTAATGTTTCTTAACATTTCAAGAGTTTTAACATAATAATAAACATATGTTTATGTAAGGTTGTTTCTAGAGAGTCATAGGACACCCCACCATATGAGAATAGACTCTGCTGCAAAGAAATATCCTGTTATAATAATTTTTAAGGTTTGAAAGCTATGTGATATTTTATTATATGAACTATGTATGATTAATTATAGAATAATTTTGATGTGATTCACTATGAATATGATGGTTGTACTCAAATGTATGATAAGAAAGATTAAAAATATGATGAATAAAGGATTGTGGGATGGATCCATGTTATAGTGAGAGGTTAGAAGAAATTCATGCGGCTCTAAAATGTGAAGTTTTCTTATGTTCATGACACAATTATTAGATCATCTAATAATTTATAAATATCAATAAAAGAATATTTCATGACATATCAATTGTTCCATGTGAAGTTTTATTTTCGTATAAAGTCATAAATCTTAGTATTCAAAGGATGTAGGGACTTACACCATGTAGAGGTGTCTCATACCACAATGTGAATATAATTACTATAGATTTCAAGAGATAAATAAAATCACATCCTGGTCATTAAATTAATTTTAAACAAGATATTGAGTGATATTTTAAGATTTTATTTTTGTCTAGAGACCATTCCATAGAATATGAGATCATGATACAACATGGCTAAAGTCATGGTATATCATACATGAAGGAAGGGTTTCACGCTATAATCAGAAGATTTATATAATATCTTATTGATTTGGTTTTACAATAAAAAGGAGAATATATGGAATAAATTTTAGAATATTTATTCTAATCATTTGGATGAATATAACTACATTTAATTATTATGGGCACATTGAATGATCATGGATGACTATAGGAAGTAAGATCAATACTAACCATTGAATCAAGGGTTGTATTCCTAGTGTGTTTATGAAAACTAGTTATATAAGTTATGGAATATATCATGAATAGTGTGAATATTTGGTTCATAAAAAGAAATAATAGAGGATATGTCACGAACCAACCCGGGTCGACCCTGAACCGGGCACCCGAGCCGGCCCGCGACATGGCCCGAGGGGCGTTCCCGATCCCCACGGGCTGGCAACTAGTGCCGGGCATCAAAAGTAAACAGGTGGGAACGATTTGGCCCAAAAGAAAATAAACTAAACAGCGGAAAATAAAATATAACAAAAATGAATAAAGAAAGAGCAACCAGCAACACTACTAACCTGACCACGATCCAAACTCCAGGTAACCCCATGGGTCACTCTCCAATACCACAACCAACATCGCTCAAGGCGAACAACTGAATCTGGAACCTGCAATAAAGCTAAAAACAAGAAAACACTATAGGCGTGAGTATTAAAACTCAGTAGGTAGGCCCGACTAATTCTATTCCCAATGCACATACCAATAAATAAAGAATTTATCAATTTCAGGTTTGAACTAAATTATATAAAATAGGTTTTCCACACACTTTCATTTCTAAAACAAGTAACAGTCCATTGCCCTTTTTAATTTAGAACAAGTTTGATGTTGAAAGAACAGGTGCATTGCATCTTCAAAACATTTTATGAGCAATTTAGAAATCCAAACTTTAGTTGTTAGTCAAAATGAGAATCACACACAACACACACTAAGGGCAATGGTAAAGTGGCACACAAGGGTCAGCAACCGAACTCGACCTCTCAATCGTCCGCCACACACAACTAAACACTAAAAGAAACATGGGTCGAACCTAGGAGATCGTGAACAATCCAGAACGTACTATACATGTGACTCATCCTGAGGCATGCCATAACTCGATGACGTCATAACGCCCATAATACTACCCGGCATAGCCCTGCATGGCCTAACCGAGGGGCCCAATCCCCATAGCAGCAATAACTCAGTATTCCCCTGCTATGGGGCCACTAGCCAGTGCGTGGTCTAAACTAGTGCAGCAATCGTTCTCAGAAAATTCACTCAATATGCCAGGTTCCCATGTCAACACATATAATAAAAGAGGGGTGCGTCACAATGTAAATCAAGCTGTCACAAAGCACTAACAACACATCTAGCTCACACGATCAACGCACACCAAAGATCACCCCCGAGTGGGTTTTCCAAAATAGTTTATTCTATTAAAGTGCCAAACGGGCCTTCAACAATTTTAAATCAAAACTTCATTTCTCGAGAAAACCAAAAACACTTGTTCAGAAGAAATCATTTATCTTTAAAACTAGAAGTACATTTGAAATTCTGTGAATTATGTTTAAAGGCCAAACGGGCATTCTTTCAAAATTGGGTGTCCGCCCGTCAAGAAAATATTCCAAGTGTTCGGTATAAAATAAACGGCTCTTCTCACACTAAATAGTCATTTAGAATTTTATTATCTAATATTATTTATCATTCATTAAAATTAATAAAACATCAAGCAATTAATAAAATCTAAATTTAAAGGTGAGTGCAATGGGGGACCTACCTCGAAGTCATCAGTAGAACACGACGAAGGAACACGCTTCGCGCAGTCGCGTACGCGCACGCAAGCCGACGATCACTGCATCGCGGAATAATTCCGCCAATGTGCTACAACAAACATGAAACACTTAAAATATCCCAACTGACATAAATACAAACACAAACAGATAACCAACACGAGATCACCTTGGCGCAGGGATGTGCCCGAACAACGGGGGCACACACCAGCTAAAGACCGCAGCGTTGCGGAATTATCTCGTCGACGCGCTGAAACAAACACCAAAACAACAATACAACAGACCACAAATATAAAAAAAAAACTCAACTAGATATCAGCCACAAAATACTACCTCGGCGCCGACGCCCTCGACCGCCGGGGTCCCGCGCCAGTTAAAGGGGTGGTGCGCACTAGCAGGGAGACCACCGGAGGTCGCGCGCGGATTATCAGGCGCGCCGCTGCCCGACGCATGACGGTGGCGGCTGGTCGGACTGCCGAAAGACGGTACGCGGCCTGCCGAAGGTGTGGCGGAGCAGGCCAGAGCGCTGGAAAAGGCCGGGGGACGCCGGCAAGCAGTGCCGGAGCGAAGCAGGGGTGTCGGCAGGGATGGGGAACGCCGACCGGGTCGCCGAAAAAGGGCGGGAGACGTCGGAACAGCACCGGGAAAAAGCCGAGAGAGGCCCGGGGGCTGCTGGAGCGGGTTGAAGGCTGCTGGTCGGTGGCGGCTTCGCCGGTAGGGTCGGCAGGGGCGCCGGAAGGGCCGGAGGCTGCTGGCCTGCGACGGGGGTTCGCCGGAAGCGCCGGCCGGGGAGCTGCGGAGGGAGCCGAGACAGCAGGGGGGGTTGGCGCGGCGGCCGGGGTGCGCCATCGAGACAGTGCGGGGGGTGAGGGAGGAGGTGTGGCGGCCGGAATGGGAGCCGGACGGGGGTGCGGCGTGGCGGAGGCCTGAAGGAGGTCAGGAGCGCGGGCTGCCGGAGGGAGGGGAGGCCGGCGATCGGGCTGGCAGAGGCAACAGGGGCACGGCGGCGGTGAGAGGATGCGGCGAGGCGGAGGGATCTCAGCAGGGGAGGCCGCAAACCAGGGGGCGCGCCGCAGGAAGAAAGAAAGGAAAAAAAAAACGGGGAAAGAGGAGGGGCGGCCGGCGGTACGCAGGAGGAGAGAGCCACGCCGGACTGGAAAACCTGGGCAAGGGGAGTAGGAGGACGCCGGAGGGGCCGGTTGCGGACACCGGAGGCCGCATGGCGGAGGAGCACCAAAGGTCAGGGGGGGGGGGGGGTCGTGCGGGCAGCGCCGCCTGGGCGAGGGGAAACAGGGGAGTCGCCGGCTGCCGGGAAGGGATGGGTGGAGGCGTCCTGGAGCTGGCTGGCAGGGCTGGTCAGCAGGCCAGATGCAAGCGGAGGTGATACCGGGAGGGGCCTGGTGCGCGCGGGTAGAGAGGGAGGTCATGAGGGGCACTGCCGGGAGGAGGAAACACCGGACAGGGGAGGCGGCGCGGACAGGAGGCAGGATGCAAGGCGGAGATCGCTGAGGCACATGGCGCTATAGGGAGGCAACAGCGAGGGCGCTGGCAAGGTCGGCGAGGGAGGCGATTCACGCAGGGAATAGAGTGGGAATGTGCGGCGCGCGGCGGAACAGGAAAGGGAGAATGGGGGTGGGAGCTGGCCAGCTACGGGAATTAGGGTTTTGCCGTTTTTTTTCATTTTAATATAATAAAAATAATGTTAATAACTAATACCATAATAATAATCAGAATAAAATTAACAATAACAAGATAGTAATAATTAAAATTGCCTACAATAAAAATAATAACTATTTCGATAATAATAAAATAACAATGATACTAAAAAATTAATTGTAATATCTTCAATACAATAGTAATAGTAATAAAAATAAAAATAACAAAAATAGTAATAAAATAAAAGAGAATTTTCACGACGCGGGCCAACTGCGGCTACGCCAACTGTGCGGTGGTCAAGCACGGGTCCGAAACCAACTAAAAACATTAAACTTCAACAATTTTAAATCGGGACTCAACCCAAACCTCGGCGTGAGAACCCGAAACTAAGATATATTAAATTGTAAATTACTTCAAAAAGTTGGGGTGCGACAATTCTCCCCACCACAAAAACTTTCTGCCCCCAGAAAGTCACCAAGCCGAAAGATATACAAAACTCGAGTTCATGCCCGATCCAAAACCAAGAAGTTAAGAAATTTGAAATGAACTTTTACTCCACAGGTCACACCAGAACGATCATGAAGAAACCACGACATAAAACGAGGGGAGAAAACGGGAGGGTTCTCCCCACCACAAGAGCTTGACCAACACTGAGGCTTTTAGAACCCAAATACACCGCCCCGGGGAGGGGGGGTCAATGTGGGAACTCCCAAACCAAAACCAATCCACATAAGGTTTTAAACATTATTAATAATAAATAACGAATGATTCAAAAAGCTTCACTCACAGACCTAACAAGGATCCAAGCCCAATTGAGTCTGAAAGAAAACACAACACAAGGGAGCGGGAGAACACGAGAGGGTTCTCCCCACCACAAGAACACCACTGATGCATAAATTAACACCTAAACGTACCACCTCGGGAAGGGGGGGGGGCGACACGGAAACTCCCAACCGATCCAGGCTAACCTCTATAGCACGAGCGAGCAGGACCTCCGCCAAAACTTGGAACTCTCGACTCAGACCAAAGAAAGCCCGAAGACGATAGAAAAATCTCCAAGCAGAACATAATCCAAGCTGTAAACCCGAGCACAACCGCAAGCCTGGACTCCACCGCAGGCACTTATATCTCCAAACGAACATCGCCAAACCACGATTAACCCACGCAAGGTCCAAACATACCTCTATGAAAAACGCATGATCCTAAACACCATAATCTGGCAAACGAGACTGTTTGGATTACAAACGAATACGTTCATCCCAACCTCATGACGACACAATGAACCGACAACAACGCCAACACTTTAACAATGGAAAGACGAGAACCAAAGGGCTTTAAATGTTCTGTTGCTATCACGGATCACAAAACCCGAACTGAGGCGTCACACCCCCATCAACTCCTGACTGCGCGCAAGCTTCACCCCAAGTCCTGTGGTTGGGGCTCTGATGGTTGAAGCATCTCCTGCCTCACAGCCAGGCACTAGAATCTTCTAGTCATAGTGTCTTCCTCAGGCGACGCTTCCTGCAAAGCGTCTCTAGATGATCCAGAAACCTGCAATGATGGCACATCTTCGGAGGGGTGTGACATGACGGCTTGCATGCCCCAAACGTCCATACTGACAGTAAACCATTAAAAGGTCCGAAAAACTGGAAGTTAGAGCCACTGAAGAGAATGTTTTAGGAATAGGTCCCTCTGGCACACACTAATCGCCAGATGGGGAACCTTGACGAGCAAGTGGATACGCTGGATTGTCAACCATCTCCACTCCAACGACCAACTCAACTAAGAATGCCTCATCCACCAGCTTCTCAAAGTGATGATCCTCAGAAAGGAGGACCCGCTCCTTGATCTCTAGACGAAGACCCTTGATGAAGAGAGAAGTCTTCATCCAGTCTTGCGACTCTACCCCCGGAAAAAGAGACCCAAGATCCTTGAAATGGTCGACATACGCTTTCACCGTCTGCTGGCCATGTTGAGCACGCATGAGCTCTTCTGTTTCCTTCATCCTCACCCCCCACGAGTATAAACCATTGAATGAAGACGACATTAAAGAAATGCCACATCATCCCAAATTGCAGAAACGGCGGGCGTACAACTCCTACTCATCCAGAGCTGGACCTTCAAACAGACCCAAAACAATATGCACTCAGATCGCTTCGGGAGTTCCCAATACCCTGAAGACACGCTCGACCTCTTCAAGCCACTACACTGACCCCAACAGACTTCAATCACCATGAAGGACAGACAACGTCCAAGAAAGACCAAAAACTGGGCATGACTCATCAAAACACTAGGGATCTTTCTGGGCAGCATTTCTAAATAAGACATATAACACCAAGACGAAACCAGTATCAATCGAAGCAACATAAAAGAAAGTGGCTTCATCCAAAACAACCAGCTCAAAAGAAACAAACAACCGCAAACATAACCCAAAATTCCCTGTCCAAAATCACCGTTTCATTTTAGATTCCAAAACCACCTCTTTTTAAATTCTCATTTCAAAACCAGTTTCCAAATACCAAATCCCTTTCAAACCAAAATCACTTTCCAAAACCATTTTCCTCTTTAAAATCCAATTTAGAAAAACATGGTCAAGCCTTTAATTTCAAATAAACACCCAGGTAATCTCATGACCCATTGCACATGTCATTATCCACATTCCATTCATACATGCACCAACATGCAATTCTAGGCATTCTCTCACATATGCAAACGTTCATAAGGGGTACCTGCGGTTTCACCCCAAACCATTCTCGACCAATTTCCAAGAAAAAAAAACCAGTTTTTCCAAACCAAAGGCCTTCAGTTTTAAAACTCATTTCATAAATTTAATGTACTTTAAAAGAAATCAGTCTCATTTCCAAAAACCCCTTTTTTCACTTCCAAAAACAAACTTACACTATCCAAAACGAAAACGACACTCAACTCGCATCAAACCATCAGGGTGAGGGACCAGCGGTCACACTTAACATGGCGACATGATAGTGGGTCATGCCCCAAGTAAGCGTCAACCACTAGGAGGAATTCAAACCGTGTACCCAGACATCTCCACATGGGTCACTACTCCATGCGAGATCACGATGTAACATCGGTTTACCTCCGTTGTCATCCCTCAATCCAAAACAAACCAGAACGAAACAAGGACTCAATCCCCGAACTATCTCTGGCGACTCGAGGTGCGGAACGGGCGAGGGGTCATGACGTCCTTCCCGTACCTACCTCTCGAGTCCCGACACACCTAATCTCCATCTACCGGACATCCCAAATAACAAAGACCACCTTTGATACCATTTTGTCACGAACCAACCCGGGTCGACCCTGAACCGGGCAACCAAGCCGGCCCGCGACATGGCCCGAGGGGCGTTCCCGATCCCCACGGGCTGGCAACTAGTGCCGGGCATCAAAAGTAAACAGGTGGGAACGATTTGGCCCAAAAGAAAATAAACTAAACAGCGAAAAATAAAATATAACAAAAATGAATAAAGAAAGAGCAACCAGCAACACTACTAACCTGACCACGATCCAAACTCCAGGTAACCCCATGGGTCACTCTCCAATACCACAACCAACATCGCTCAAGGCGAACAACTGAATCTGGAACCTGCAACAAAGCTAAAAACAAGAAAACACTATAGGCGTGAGTATTAAAACTCAGTAGGTAGGCCCGACTAATTCTATTCCCAATGCACATACCAATAAATAAAGAATTTATCAATTTCAGGTTTGAACTAAATTATATAAAATAGGTTTTCCACACACTTTCATTTCTAAAACAAGTAACAGTCCATTGCCCTTTTTAATTTAGAACAAGTTTGATGTTGAAAGAACAGGTGCATTGCATCTTCAAAACATTTTATGAGCAATTTAGAAATCCAAACTTTAGTTGTTAGTCAAAATGAGAATCACACACAACACACACTAAGGGCAATGGTAAAGTGGCACACAAGGGTCAGCAACCGAACTCGACCTCTCAATCGTCCGCCACACACAACTAAACACTAAAAGAAACATGGGTCGAACCTAGGAGATCGTGAACAATCCAGAACGTACTATACATGTGACTCATCCTGAGGCATGCCATAACTCGATGACGTCATAACGCCCATAATACTACCCGGCATAGCCCTGCATGGCCTAACCGAGGGGCCCAATCCCCATAGCAGCAATAACTCAGTATTCCCCTGCTATGGGGCCACTAGCCAGTGCGTGGTCTAAACTAGTGCAGAAATCGTTCTCAGAAAATTCACTCAATATGCCAGGTTCCCATGTCAACACATATAATAAAAGAGGGGTGCGTCACAATGTAAATCAAGCTGTCACAAAGCACTAACAACACATCTAGCTCACACGATCAACGCACACCAAAGATCACCCCCGAGTGGGTTTTCCAAAATAGTTTATTCTATTAAAGTGCCAAACGGGCCTTCAACAATTTTAAATCAAAACTTCATTTCTCGAGAAAACCAAAAACACTTGTTCAGAAGAAATCATTTATCTTTAAAACTAGAAGTACATTTGAAATTCTGTGAATTATGTTTAAAGGCCAAACGGGCATTCTTTCAAAATTGGGTGTCCGCCCGTCAAGAAAATATTCCAAGTGTTCGGTATAAAATAAACGGCTCTTCTCACACTAAATAGTCATTTAGAATTTTATTATCTAATATTATTTATCATTCATTAAAATTAATAAAACATCAAGCAATTAATAAATTCTAAATTTAAAGGTGAGTGCAATGGGGGACCTACCTCGAAGTCATCAGTAGAACACGACGAAGGAACACGCTTCGCGCAGTCGCGTACGCGCACGCAAGCCGACGATCACTGCATCGCGGAATAATTCCGCCAATGTGCTACAACAAACATGAAACACTTAAAATATCCCAACTGACATAAATACAAACACAAACAGATAACCAACACGAGATCACCTTGGCGCAGGGATGTGCCCGAACAACGGGGGCACGCGCCAGCTAAAGACCGCAGTGTTGCGGAATTATCTCGTCGACGCGCTGAAACAAACACCAAAACAACAATACAGCAGACCACAAATATAAAAAAAAACTCAACTAGAGATCAGCCACAAATACTACCTCGGCGCCGACGCGCTCGACCGCCGGGGTCCCGCGCCAGTTAAAGGGGTGGTGCGCACTAGCAGGGAGACCACCGGAGGTCGCGCGCGGATTATCAGGCACGCCGCTGCCCGACGCATGATGGTGGCGGCTGGTCGGACTGCCGAAAGACGGTACGCGGCCTGCCGAAGGTGTGGCGGAGCAGGCCAGAGCGCTAGAAAAGGCCGGGGGACGCCGGCAAGCAGTGCCGGAGCGAAGCAGGGGTGTCGGCAGGGATGGGGAACGCCGACCGGGTCGCCGAAAAAGGGCGGGAGACGTCGGAACAGCACCGGGAAAAAGCCGAGAGAGGCCCGGGGGCTGCTGGAGCGGGTTGAAGGCTGCTGGTCGGTGGCGGCCTCTCCGGTAGGGTCGGCAGGGGCGCCGGAAGGGCCGGAGGCTGCTGGCCTGCGACGGGGGTTCTCCGGAAGCGCCGGCCGGGGAGCTGCGGAGGGAGCCGAGACAGCAGGGGGGGTTGGCGCGGCGGCCGGGGTGCGCCATCGAGACAGTGCGGGGGGTGAGGGAGGAGGTGTGGCGGCCGGAATGGGAGCCGGACCGGGGTGCGGCGTGGCGGAGGCCTGAAGGAGGTCAGGAGCGCGGGCTGCCGGAGGGAGGGGAGGCCGGCGATCGGGCTGGCAGAGGCAACAGGGGCACGGCGGCGGTGAGAGGATGCGGCGAGGTGGAGGGATCTCAGCAGGGGAGGCCGCAAACCAGGGGGCGCGCCGCAGGAAGAAAGAAAGGAAAAAAAACGGGGAAAGAGGAGGGGCGGCCGGCGGTACGCAGGAGGAGGGAGCCACGCCGGACTGGAAAACCTGGGCAGGGGGAGTAGGAGGACGCCGGAGGGGCCGGTTGCGGACACCGGAGGCCACATGGCGGAGGAGAACCAAAGGTCAGGGGGGGGGGGGGGTCGTGCGGGCAGCGCCGCCTGGGCGAGGGGAAACAGGGGAGTCGCCGGCTGCCGGGAAGGGATGGGTGGAGGCGTCCTGGAGCTGGCTGGCAGAGCTGGTCAGCAGGCCGGATGCAAGCGGAGGTGATACCGGGAGGGGCCTGGTGCGCGCGGGTAGAGAGGGAGGTCATGAGGGGCACTGCCAGGAGGAGGAAACACCGGACATGGGAGGCGG
Organism: Viscum album; assembly: GCA_963277665.1. Taxonomy (NCBI): domain Eukaryota; kingdom Viridiplantae; phylum Streptophyta; class Magnoliopsida; order Santalales; family Viscaceae; genus Viscum; species Viscum album. The sequence continues at coordinate 414,436,156 of OY728140.1, read as the reverse complement.
CGCGGACAGGAGGCAGGATGCAAGGCGGAGATCGCTGAGGCACATGGCGCTATAGGGAGGAAACAGCGAGGGTGCTGGCAAGGTCGGCGAGGGAGGCGATTCACGCAGGGAACAAAGTGGGGGTGTGCGGCGCGCGGCGGAACAGGAAAGGGAGAATGGGGGTGGGAGCTGGACAGCTACGGGAATTAGGGTTTTGCCGTTTTTTTTCATTTTAATATAATGAAAATAATGTTAATAACTAATACCATAATAATAATCAGAATAAAATTAACAATAACAAGATAGTAATAATTAAAATTGCCTACAATAAAAATAATAACTATTTCGATAATAATAAAATAACAATGATACTAAAAAATTAATTGTAATATCTTCAATACAATAGTAATAGTAATAAAAATAAAAATAACAAAAATAGTAATAAAATAAAAGAGAATTTTCACGACACGGGCCAACTGCGGCTATGCCAACTGTGCGGTGGTCACGCACGGGTCCGAAACCAACTAAAAACATTAAACTTCAACAATTTTAAATCGGGACTCAACCCAAACCTCGGCGTGAGAACCCGAAACTAAGATATATTAAATTGAAAATTACTTCAAAAAGTTGGGGTGCGATAATTCTCCCCACCACAAAAACTTTCTGCCCCCAGAAAGTCACCAAGCCGAAAGATATCCAAAACTCGAGTTCATGCCCGATCCAAAACCAAGAAGTTAAGAAATTTGAAATGAACTTTTACTCCACAGGTCACACCAGAACGATCATGAAGAAATCGCGACATAAAACGAGGGGAGAAAACGGGAGGGTTCTCCCCACCACAAGAGCTTGACCAACACTGAGGCTTTTAGAACCCAAATACACCGCCCCGGGGAGGGGGGGGGGGGGGTCAATGTGGGAACTCCCAAACCAAAACCAATCCACATAAGGTTTTAAACATTATTAATAATAAATAACGAATGATTCAAAAAGCTTCACTCACAGACCTAACAAGGATCCAAGCCCAATTGAGTCTGAAAGAAAACACAACACAAGGGAGCGGGAGAACACGAGAGGGTTCTCCCCACCACAAGAACACCACTGATGCATAAATTAACACCTAAACGTACCACCTCGGGAAGGGGGGGGGGGGCGACACGGAAACTCCCAACCGATCCAGGCTAACCTCTATAGCACGAGCGAGTAGGACCTCCGCCAAAACTTGGAACTCTCGACTCAGACCAAAGAAAGCCCGAAGACGATAGAAAAATCTCCAAGCAGAACATAATCCAAGCTGTAAACCCGAGCACAACCGCAAGCCTGGACTCCACCGCAGGCACTTATATCTCCAAACGAACATCGCCAAACCAAGATTAACCCACGCAAGGTCCAAACATACCTCTATGAAAAACGCATGATCCTAAACACCATAATCTGGAAAACGAGACTGTTTGGATTACAAACGAATACAATCATCCCAACCTCACGACGACACAATGAACCGACAACAACGCCAACACTTTAACAATGGAAAGACGAGAACCAAAGGGCTTTAAATGTTCTGTTGCTATCACGGATCACAAAACCCGAACTGAGGCGTCACACCCCCATCAACTCCTGACTGCGCGCAAGCTTCACCCCAAGTCCTGTGGTTGGGGCTCTGATGGTTGAAGCATCTCCTGCCTCACAGCCAGGCACTAGAATCTTCTAGTCATAGTGTCTTCCTCAGGCGACGCTTCCTGCAAAGCGTCTCTAGATGATCCAGAAACCTGCAATGATGGCACGTCTTCAGAGGGGTGTGACATGACGTCTTGCATGCCCCAAACGTCCATACTGACAGTAAACCATTAAAAGGTCCGAAAAACTAGAAGTTAGAGCCACTGAAGAGAATGTTTTAGGAATAGGTCCCTCTGGCACACACTAATCGCCAGATGGGGAACCTTGACGAGCAAGTGGATACGCTGGATTGTCAACCATCTCCACTCCAACGACCAACTCAACTAAGAATGCCTCATCCACCAGCTTCTCAAAGTGATGATCCTCAGAAAGGAGGACCCGCTCCTTGATCTCTAGACGAAGACCCTTGATGAAGAGAGAAGTCTTCATCCAGTCTTGCGACTCTACCCCCAGAAAAAGAGACCCAAGATCCTTGAAATGGTCGACATACGCTTTCACCGTCTGCTGGCCATGTTGAGCACGCATGAGCTCTTCTGTTTCCTTCATCCTCACCCCCCACGAGTATAAACCATTGAATGAAGACGACATTAAAGAAATGCCACATCATCCCAAATTGCAGAAACGGCGGGCGTACAACTCCTACTCATCCAGAGATGGACCTTCAAACAGACCCAAAACAATATGCACTCAGATCGCTTCGGGAGTTCCCAATACCCTGAAGACACGCTCGACCTCTTCAAGCCACTACACTGACCCCAACAGACTTCAATCACCATGAAGGACAGACAACGTCCAAGAAAGACCAAAAACTGGGCATGACTCATCAAAACACTAGGGATCTTTCTGGGCAGCATTTCTAAATAAGACATATAACACCAAGACGAAACCAGTATCAATCGAAGCAACATAAAAGAAAGTGGCTTCATCCAAAACAACCAGCTCAAAAGAAACAAACAACCGTAAACATAACCCAAAATTCCCTGTCCAAAATCCCCGTTTCATTTTAGATTCCAAAACCACCTCTTTTTAAATTCTCATTTCAAAACCAGTTTCCAAATACCAAATCCCTTTCAAACCAAAATCACTTTCCAAAACCATTTTCCTCTTTAAAAGCCAATTTAGAAAAACATGGTCAAGCCTTTAATTTCAAATAAACACCCAGGTAATCTCATGACCCGTTGCACATGTCATTATCCACATTCCATTCATACATGCACCAACATGCAATTCTAGGCATTCTCTCACATATGCAAACGTTCATAAGGGGTACCTGCGGTTTCACCCCAAACCATTCTCGACCAATTTCCAAGAAAAAAAAAACCAGTTTTTCCAAACCAAAGGCCTTCAGTTTTAAAACTCATTTCATAAATTTAATGTACTTTAAAAGAAATCAGTCTCATTTCCAAAAACCCCTTTTTTCACTTCCAAAAACACACTTACACTATCCAAAACGAAAACGACACTCAACTCGCATCAAACCATCAGGGTGAGGGACCAGCAGTCACACTTAACATGGCGACATGATAGTGGGTCATGCCCCAAGTAAGCGTCAACCACTAGGAGGAATTCAAACCGTGTACCCAGACATCTCCACATGGGTCACTACTCCATGCGAGATCACGATGTAACATCGGTTTACCTCCGTTGTCATCCCTCAATCCAAAACAAACCAGAACGAAACAAGGACTCAATCCCCGAACTATCCCTGGCGACTCGAGGTGCGGAACGGGTGAGGGGTCATGACGTCCTTCCCGTACCTACCTCTCGAGTCCCGACACACCTAATCTCCATCTACCGGACATCCCAAATAACAAAGACCACCTTTGATACCATTTTGTCACGAACCAACCCGGGTCGACCCTGAACCGGGCACCCGAGCCGGCCCGCGACATGGCCCGAGGGGCGTTCCCGATCCCCACGGGCTGGCAACTAGTGCCGGGCATCAAAAGTAAACAGGTGGGAACGATTTGGCCCAAAAGAAAATAAACTAAACAGCGGAAAATAAAATATAACAAAAATGAATAAAGAAAGAGCAACCAGCAACAATACTAACCTGACCACGATCCAAACTCCAGGTAACCCCATGGGTCACTCTCCAATACCACAACCAACATCGCTCAAGGCGAACAACTGAATCTGGAACCTGAAACAAAGCTAAAAACAAGAAAACACTATAGGCGTGAGTATTAAAACTCAGTAGGTAGGCCCGACTAATTCTATTCCCAATGCACATACCAATAAATAAAGAATTTATCAATTTCAGGTTTGAACTAAATTATATAAAATAGGTTTTCCACACACTTTCATTTCTAAAACAAGTAACAGTCCATTGCCCTTTTTAATTTAGAACAAGTTTGATGTTGAAAGAACAGGTGCATTGCATCTTCAAAACATTTTATGAGCAATTTAGAAATCCAAACTTTAGTTGTTAGTCAAAATGAGAATCACACACAACACACACTAAGGGCAATGGTAAAGTGGCACACAAGGGTCAGCAACCGAACTCGACCTCTCAATCGTCCGCCACACACAACTAAACACTAAAAGAAACATGGGTCGAACCTAGGAGATCGTGAACAATCCAGAACGTACTATACATGTGACTCATCCTGAGGCATGCCATAACTCGATGACGTCATAACGCCCATAATACTACCCGGCATAGCCCTGCATGGCCTAACCGAGGGGCCCAATCCCCATAGCAGCAATAACTCAGTATTGCCCTGCTATGGGGCCACTAGCCAGTGCGTGGTCTAAACTAGTGCAGCAATCGTTCTCAGAAAATTCACTCAATATGCCAGGTTCCCATGTCAACACATATAATAAAAGAGGGGTGCGTCACAATGTAAATCAAGCTGTCACAAAGCACTAACAACACATCTAGCTCACACGATCAACGCACACCAAAGATCACCCCCGAGTGGGTTTTCCAAAATAGTTTATTCTATTAAAGTGCCAAACGGGCCTTCAACAATTTTAAATCAAAACTTCATTTCTCGAGAAAACCAAAAACACTTGTTCAGAAGAAATCATTTATCTTTAAAACTAGAAGTACATTTGAAATTCTGTGAATTATGTTTAAAGGCCAAACGGGCATTCTTTCAAAATTGGGTGTCCGCCCGTCAAGAAAATATTCCAAGTGTTCGGTATAAAATAAACGGCTCTTCTCACACTAAATAGTCATTTAGAATTTTATTATCTAATATTATTTATCATTCATTAAAATTAATAAAACATCAAGCAATTAATAAATTCTAAATTTAAAGGTGAGTGCAATGGGGGACCTACCTCGAAGTCATCAGTAGAACACGACGAAGGAACACGCTTCGCGCAGTCGCATACGCGCACGCAAGCCGACGATCACTGCATCGCGGAATAATTCCGCCAATGTGCTACAACAAACATGAAACACTTAAAATATCCCAACTGACATAAATACAAACACAAACAGATAACCAACACGAGATCACCTTGGCGCAGGGATGTGCCCGAACAACGGGGGCACGCGCCAGCTAAAGACCGCAGCGTTGCGGAATTATCTCGTCGACGCGCTGAAACAAACACCAAAACAACAATATAGCAGACCACAAATATAAAAAAAAACTCAACTAGAGATCAGCCACAAAATACTACCTCGGCGCCGACGCGCTCGACCGCCGGGGTCCCGCGCCAGTTAAAGGGGTGGTGCGCACTAGCAGGGAGACCACCAGAGGTCGCGCGCGGATTATCAGGCGCGCCGCTGCCCGACGCATGACGGTGGCGGCTGGTCGGACTGCCGAAAGACGGTATGCGGCCTGCCGAAGGTGTGGCGGAGCAGGCCAGAGCGCTGGAAAAGGCCGGGGGACGCCGGCAAGCAGTGCCGGAGCGAAGCTGGGGTGTCGGCAGGGATGGGGAACGCCGACCGGGTCGCCGAAAAAGGGCGGGAGACGTCGGAACAGCACCGGGAAAAAGCCGAGAGAGGCCCGGGGGCTGCTGGAGTGGGTTGAAGGCTGCTGGTCGGTGGCGGCCTCTCCGGTAGGGTCGGCAGGGGCGCCGGAAGGGCCGGAGGCTGCTGGCCTGCGACGGGGGTTCTCCGGAAGCGCCGGTCGGGGAGCTGCGGAGGGAGCCGAGACAGCAGGGGGGGTTGGCGCGGCGGCCGGGGTGCGCCATCGAGACAGTGCGGGGGGTGAGGGAGGAGGTGTGGCGGCCGGAATGGGAGCCGGACGGGGGTGCGGCGTGGCGGAGGCCTGAAGGAGGTCAGGAGCGCGGGCTGCCGGAGGGAGGGGAGGCCGGCGATCGGGCTGGCAGAGGCAACAGGGGCACGGCGGCAGTGAGAGGATGCGGCGAGGCGGAGGGATCTCAGCAGGGGAGGCCGCAAACCAGGGGGCGCGCCGCAGGAAGAAAGAAAGGAAAAAAAAACGGGGAAAGAGGAGGGGCGGCCGACGGTACGCAGGAGGAGGGAGCCACGCCGGACTGGAAAACCTGGGCAGGGGGAGTAGGAGGACGCCGGAGGGGCCGGTTGCGGACACCGGAGGCCGCATGGCGGAGGAGCACCAAAGGTCAGGGGGGGGGGGTCGTGCGGGCAGCGCCGCCTGGGCGAGGGGAAACAGGGGAGTCGCCGGCTGCCGGGAAGGGATGGGTGGAGGCGTCCTGGAGCTGGATGGCAGGGCTAGTCAGCAGGCCGGATGCAAGCGGAGGTGATACCGGGAGGGGCCTGGTGCGCGCGGGTAGAGAGGGAGGTCATGAGGGGCACTGCCGGGAGGAGGAAACACCGGACAGGGGAGGCGGCGCGGACAGGAGGCAGGATGCAAGGCGGAGATCACTGAGGCACATGGCGCTATAGGGAGGAAACAGCGAGGGCGCTGGCAAGGTCGGCGAGGGAGGCGATTCACGCAGGGAACAGAGTGGGGGTGTGCGGCGCGCGGCGGAACAGGAAAGGGAGAATGGGGGTGGGAGCTGGCCAGCTACGGGAATTAGGGTTTTGCCGTTTTTTTCATTTTAATATAATGAAAATAATGTTAATAACTAATACCATAATAATAATCAGAATAAAATTAACAATAACAAGATAGTAATAATTAAAATTGCCTACAATAAAAATAATAACTATTTCGATAATAATAAAATAACAATGATACTAAAAAATTAATTGTAATATCTTCAATACAATAGTAATAGTAATAATAATAAAAATAACAAAAATAGTAATAAAATAAAAGAGAATTTTCACGACACGGGCCAACTGCGGCTACGCCAACTATGCGGTGGTCACGCACGGGTCCGAAACCAACTAAAAACATTAAACTTCAACAATTTTAAATCGGGACTCAACCCAAACCTCGGCGTGAGAACCCGAAACTAAGATATATTAAATTGAAAATTACTTCAAAAAGTTGGGGTGCGACAATTCTCCCCACCACAAAAACTTTCTGCCCCCAGAAAGTCACCAAGCCGAAAGATATCCAAAACTCGAGTTCATGCCCGATCCAAAACCAAGAAGTTAAGAAATTTGAAATGAACTTTTACTCCACAGGTCACACCAGAACGATCATGAAGAAACCGCGACATAAAACGAGGGGAGAAAACGGGAGGGTTCTCCCCACCACAAGAGCTTGACCAACACTGAGGCTTTTAGAACCCAAATACACCGCCCCGGGGAGGGGGGGTCAATGTGGGAACTCCCAAACCAAAACCAATCCACATAAGGTTTTAAACATTATTAATAATAAATAACGAATGATTCAAAAAGCTTCACTCACAGACCTAACAAGGATCCAAGCCCAATTGAGTCTGAAAGAAAACACAACACAAGGGAGCGGGAGAACACGAGAGGGTTCTCCCCACCACAAGAACACCACTGATGCATAAATTAACACCTAAACGTACCACCTCGGGAAGGGGGGGGGGGCGACACGGAAACTCCCAACCGATCCAGGCTAACCTCTATAGCACGAGCGAGTAGGACCTCCGCCAAAACTTGGAACTCTCGACTCAGACCAAAGAAAGCCCGAAGACGATAGAAAAATCTCCAAGCAGAACATAATCCAAGCTGTAAACCCGAGCACAACCGCAAGCCTGGACTCCACCGCAGGCACTTATATCTCCAAACGAACATCGCCAAACCAAGATTAACCCACGCAAGGTCCAAACATACCTCTATGAAAAACACATGATCCTAAACACCATAATCTGGCAAACGAGACTGTTTGGATTACAAACGAATACGTTCATCGCAACCTCACGACGACACAATGAACCGACAACAACGCCAACACTTTAACAATGGAAAGATGAGAACCAAAGGGCTTTAAATGTTCTGTTTCTATCACGGATCACAAAACCCGAACTGAGGCGTCACACCCCCATCAACTCCTGACTGCGCGCAAGCTTCACCCCAAGTCCTGTGGTTGGGGCTCTGATGGTTGAAGCATCTCCTGCCTCACAGCCAGGCACTAGAATCTTCTAGTCATAGTGTCTTCCTCAGGCGACGCTTCCTGCAAAGCGTCTCTAGATGATCCAGAAACCTGCAATGATGGCACGTCTTCGGAGGGGTGTGACATGACGGCTTGCATGCCCCAAACGTCCATACTGACAGTAAACTATTAAAAGGTCCGAAAAACTGGAAGTTAGAGCCACTGAACAGAATGTTTTAGGAATAGGTCCCTCTGGCACACACTAATCGCCAGATGGGGAACCTTGATGAGCAAGTGGATACGCTGGATTGTCAACCATCTCCACTCCAACGACCAACTCAACTAAGAATGCCTCATCCACCAGCTTCTCAAAGTGATGATACTCAGAAAGGAGGACCCGCTCCTTGATCTCTAGACGAAGACCCTTGATGAAGAGAGAAGTCTTCATCCAGTCTTGCGACTCTACCCCCAGAAAAAGAGACCCAAGATCCTTGAAATGGTCGACATACGCTTTCACCGTCTGCTGGACATGTTGAGCACGCATGAGCTCTTCTGTTTCCTTCATCCTCACCCCCCACGAGTATAAACCATTGAATGAAGACGACATTAAAGAAATGCCACATCATCCCAAATTGCAGAAACGGCGGGCGTACAACTCCTACTCATCCAGAGATGGACCTTCAAACAGACCCAAAACAATATGCACTCAGATCGCTTCGGGAGTTCCCAATACCCTGAAGACACGCTCGACCTCTTCAAGCCACTACACTGACCCCAACAGACTTCAATCACCATGAAGGACAGACAACGTCCAAGAAAGACCAAAAACTGGGCATGACTCATCAAAACACTAGGGATCTTTCTGGGCAGCATTTCTAAATAAGACATATAACACCAAGACGAAACCAGTATCAATCGAAGCAACATAAAAGAAAGTGGATTCATCCAAAACAACCAGCTCAAAAGAAACAAACAACCGCAAACATAACCCAAAATTCCCTATCCAAAATCCCCGTTTCATTTTAGATTCCAAAACCACCTCTTTTTAAATTCTCATTTCAAAACCAGTTTCCAAATACCAAATCCCTTTCAAACCAAAATCACTTTCCAAAACCATTTTCCTCTTTAAAAGCCAATTTAGAAAAACATGGTCAAGCCTTTAATTTCAAATAAACACCCAGGTAATCTCATGACCCGTTGCACATGTCATTATCCACATTCCATTCATACATGCACCAACATGCAATTCTAGGCATTCTCTCACATATGCAAACGTTCATAAGGGGTACCTGCGGTTTCACCCCAAACCATTCTCGACCAATTTCCAAGAAAAAAAAAACCAGTTTTTCCAAACCAAAGGCCTTCAGTTTTAAAACTCATTTCATAAATTTAATGTAATTTAAAAGAAATCAGTCTCATTTCCAAAAACCCCTTTTTTCACTTCCAAAAACGCACTTACACTATCCAAAATGAAAACGACACTCAACTCGCATCAAACCATCAGGGTGAGGGACCAGCGGTCACACTTAACATGGCGACATGATAGTGGGTCATGCCCCAAGTAAGCGTCAACCACTAGGAGGAATTCAAACCGTGTACCCAGACATCTCCACATGGGTCACTACTCCATGCGAGATCACGATGTAACATCGGTTTACCTCCGTTGTCATCCCTCAATCCAAAACAAACCAGAACGAAACAAGGACTCAATCCCCGAACTATCCCTGGCGACTCGAGGTGCGGAACGGGCGAGGGGTCATGACGTCCTTCCCGTACCTACCTCTCGAGTCCCGACACACCTAATCTCCATCTACCGGACATCCCAAATAACAAGGACCACCTTTGATACCATTTTGTCACGAACCAACCCGGGTCGACCCTGAACCGGGCACCCGAGCCGGCCCGCGACATGGCCCGAGGGGCGTTCCCGATCCCCACGGGCTGGCAACTAGTGCCGGGCATCAAAAGTAAACAGGTGGGAACGATTTGGACCAAAAGAAAATAAACTAAACAGCGGAAAATAAAATATAACAAAAATGAATAAAGAAAGAGAAACCAGCAACACTACTAACCTGACCACGATCCAAACTCCAGGTAACCCCATGGGTCACTCTCCAATACCACAACAAACATCGCTCAAGGCGAACAACTGAATCTGGAACCTGCAACAAAGCTAAAAACAAGAAAACACTATAGGCGTGAGTATTAAAACTCAGTAGGTAGGCCCGACTAATTCTATTCCCAATGCACATACCAATAAATAAATAATTTATCAATTTCAGGTTTGAACTAAATTATATAAAATAGGTTTTCCACACACTTTCATTTCTAAAACAAGTAACAGTCCATTGCCCTTTTTAATTTAGAACAAGTTTGATGTTGAAAGAACAGGTGCATTGCATCTTCAAAACATTTTATGAGAAATTTAGAAATCCAAACTTTAGTTGTTAGTCAAAATGAGAATCACACACAACACACACTAAGGGCAATGGTAAAGTGGCACACAAGGGTCAGCAACCGAACTCGACCTGTCAATCGTCCGCCACACACAACTAAACACTAAAAGAAACATGGGTCGAACCTAGGAGATCGTGAACAATCCAGAACGTACTATACATGTGACTCATCCTGAGGCATGCCATAACTCGATGACGTCATAACGCCCATAATACTACCCGGCATAGCCCTGCATGGCCTAACCGAGGGGCCCAATCCCCATAGCAGCAATAACTCAGTATTCCCCTGCTATGGGGCCACTAGCCAGTGCGTGGTCTAAACTAGTGCAGCAATCGTTCTCAGAAAATTCACTCAATATGCCAGGTTCCCATGTCAACACATATAATAAAAGAGGGGTGCGTCACAATGTAAATCAAGCTGTCACAAAGCACTAACAACACATCTAGCTCACACGATCAACGCACACCAAAGATCACCCCCGAGTGGGTTTTCCAAAATAGTTTATTCTATTAAAGTGCCAAACGGGCCTTCAACAATTTTAAATCAAAACTTCATTTCTCGAGAAAACCAAAAACACTTGTTCAGAAGAAATCATTTATCTTTAAAACTAGAAGTACATTTGAAATTCTGTGAATTATGTTTAAAGGCCAAACGGGCATTCTTTCAAAATTGGGTGTCCGCCCGTCAAGAAAATATTCCAAGTGTTCGGTATAAAATAAACGTCTCTTCTCACACTAAATAGTCATTTAGAATTTTATTATCTAATATTATTTATCATTCATTAAAATTAATAAAACATCAAGCAATTAATAAATTCTAAATTTAAAGGTGAGTGCAATGGGGGACCTACCTCGAAGTCATCAGTAGAACACGACGAAGGAACACGCTTCACGCAGTCGCGTACGCGCACGCAAGCCGACGATCACTGCATCGCGGAATAATTCCGCCAATGTGCTACAACAAACATGAAACACTTAAAATATCCCAACTGACATAAATACAAACACAAACAGATAACCAACACGAGATCACCTTGGCGCAGGGATGTGCCCGAACAACGGGGGCACGCGCCAGCTAAAGACCGCAGCGTTGCGGAATTATCTCGTCGACGCGCTGAAACAAACACCAAAACAACAATACAGCAGACCACAAATATAAAAAAAAACTCAACTAGAGATCAGCCACAAAATACTACCTCGGCGCCGACGCGCTCGACCGCCGGGGTCCCGCGCCAGTTAAAGGGGTGGTGCGCACTAGCAGGGAGACCACCGGAGGTCGCGCGCGGATTATCAGGCGCGCCGCTGCCCGACGCATGACGGTGGCGGCTGGTCGGACTGCCGAAAGACGGTACGCGGCCTGCCGAAGGTGTGGCGGAGCAGGCCAGAGCGCTGAAAAAGGCCGGGGGACGCCGGCAAGCAGTGCCGGAGCGAAGCAGGGGTGTCGGCAGGGATGGGGAACGCCGACCGGGTCGCCGAAAAAGGGCGGGAGACGTCGGAACAGCACCGGGAAAAAGCCGAGAGAGGCCCGGGGGCTGCTGGAGCGGGTTGAAGGCTGCTGGTCGGTGGCGGCCTCGCCGGTAGGGTTGGTAGGGGCGCCGGAAGGGCCGGAGGCTGCTGGCCTGCGACGGGGGTTCGCCGGAAGCGCCGGCCGGGGAGCTGCGGAGAAAGCCGAGACAGCAGGGGGGGTTGGCGCGGCGGCCGGGGTGCGCCATCGAGACAGTGCGGGGGGTGAGGGAGGAGGTGTGGCGGCCGGAATGGGAGCCGGACGGGGGTGCGGCATGGCGGAGGCCTGAAGGAGGTCAGGAGCGCGGGCTGCCGGAGGGAGGGGAGGCCGGCGATCGGGCTGGCAGAGGCAACAGGGGCACGGCGGCGGTGAGAGGATGTGGCGAGGCGGAGGGATCTCAGCAGGGGAGGCCGCAAACCAGGGGGCGCGCCGCAGGAAGAAAGAAAGGAAAAAAAAACGGGGAAAGAGGAGGGGCGGCCGGCGGTACGCAGGAGGAGGGAGCCACGCCGGACTGGAAAACCTGGGCAGGGGGAGTAGGAGGACGCCGGAGGGGCCGGTTGCGGACACCGGAGGCCGCATGGCGGAGGAGCACCAAAGGTCAGGGGGGGGGGGGGGGGGTCGTGCGGGCAGCGCCGCCTGGGCGAGGGGAAACAAGGGAGTCGCCGGCTGCCGAGAAGGGATGGGTGGAGGCGTCCTGGAGCTGGCTGGCAGGGCTGGTCAGCAGGCCGGATGCAAGCGGAGGTGATACCGGGAGGGGCCTGGTGCGCGCGGGTAGAGAGGGAGGTCATGAGGGGCACTGCCGGGAGGAGGAAACACCAGACAGGGGAGGCGGCGCGGACAGGAGGCAGGATGCAAGGCGGAGATTGCTGAGGCACATGGCGCTATAGGGAGGCAACAGCGAGGGCGCTGGCAAGGTCGGCGAGGGAGGCGATTCACGCAGGGAACAGAGTGGGGGTGTGCGGCGCGCGGCGGAACAGGAAAGGGAGAATGGGGGTGGGAGCTGGCCAGCTACGGGAATTAGGGTTTTGCCTTTTTTTTTTCATTTTAATATAATAAAAATAATGTTAATAACTAATACCATAATAATAATCAGAATAAAATTAACAATAACAAGATAGTAATAATTAAAATTGCCTACAATAAAAATAATAACTATTTCGATAATAATAAAATAACAATGATACTAAAAAATTAATTGTAATATCTTCAATACAATAGTAATAGTAATAATAATAAAAATAACAAAAATAGTAATAAAATAAAAGATAATTTTCACGACACGGGCCAACTGCGGCTACGCCAACTGTGCGGTGGTCACGCACGGGTCCGAAACCAACTAAAAACATTAAACTTCAACAATTTTAAATCGGGACTCAACCCAAACCTCGGCGTGAGAACCCGAAACTAAGATATATTAAATTGAAAATTACTTCAAAAAGTTGGGGTGCGACAGGATATCCATATATGGAGCCTTATTGATCATATTTTATTTGTATGAACTAATATGGATTGATGAATATAGTTTTCCATTATCATACCTAGATATTAAATGAGTGAAAGAAGATAGTTCCAATTTTGTAATTTCTTAAATGGGGGGGGGGTATTTTTCTATAATAAAGGTATTGTAGAAGACATATATTCAATCCTTGATATTAAAGATTTGATCTCATCATATTTTCAAAAAAAATAGTGTAGTTAAGTAAAGCATCACATCAAACCAATTCTATAGTTGAGGATGCAAGGTGATTTGGAATATTATACTAATATGGGAGAGTAATTAATGTTTATAAAATATTGAAGATACCCTCATGCCCATAAAATAATATTTCTTTCACCAAATTAGTGCATAGAGGAGAATAAGTGGGAGTGACCCTTGGTTCAATAGTGAATCTTTTTTGAACCACGTAAGGGAAGTGTTCCTTGGAATGAAATTACCATGACCTAAAAGCCTGTATCCACCAAACAATAGATGATATCAGTTTTTTGTACACTAGTGTATTACAATGGGTATTCTATTTAGATTATACTTTATTGGTGAACGAAGTAAAATACTTATGCTCTTAAATATTTTTTTCCTACATATGAAATTAATTTTCAGAGTGATTAGTAATGAGAGAAAGTGATATTGAACAGGAAGCTTATAATGAGGGGGGTAAATATATGGAGGAAAATGGAATTAAGTGAAGGTAATGTTTTATTTTACTATGGGACCAAATTGACCCCTCCAATCAAGGTGTTTATATTCTATTTGGTCCCAACAAAAACCAACTATCTTGAAAACTCTAGATTTTCAAAATAATAAAAATAAATAGGGGCACCTCATTTTAATAATATCCACACGGTCCTTAATAAGATTATATTTACTATTTTTTCTATGAATCTAATTTTTTTTAAATAAATAAAAATAGTAAAATAATATTTTAGGATATTTGTGAATCGTATCTATAGATTTTAGTTTATGGATTCCTCAATCATTAACTATTATTAGTTTCCATCACAGTGTATGTTGGGAATGGGATATTCAATATCACATGAGTTCATTCTTCCACATATTTTTGTATGTTTTAAGATTATATGAATCAATGATATTGATTTATTTAATGAATAAAAATTCATTGTCTAATCACATAAAGTGTTAAAATAGTTAAGAATGATTCAATCATAAGTGATGTTTGATAGTTCTCAAAAGATTGAATCTAACACTCCAATTTCTTAATTTCAAGAAGATATGCTATAAAATGGATATTATCCCCTCATTTATGGGTGTGTGGTACATGAAACAAATAGTCAAATATCTCTTCCTCCCCAATCACCATTTTTATTTTTCAAAAAAATCTAGTACCCATTTGGTAATTCAAAGTCCCTTTATTATGAATGAAGATCTAAGGATGGTGTAATCCCACTAGGGGTAAGAGTATTTTAAATGTTTTTCTACTGATCCCAATCAAGTGAAATTTATCATATTCAATAATGATAATAGTCACAATAATGAAATTATTCAATTTTGAAATTCTTCATTTTTTTCATTTTGATTTGGTGATGTTAGATAAGGAATTTAATGGATTTTATTCTATTTTCATGTTCATTTGATTAAAATATTAATCATTTAAATTTTATTATATCCACTTTAATAAATGGATTAAAATATTTCTATAATAGTTTTGTGAATAAAAATCCTTTGGAAAGGTGTTTGGGGTCATATAATAATGTACGATATGTAATATATCTCTCGTATTTCTTAGTCATAATCTATTATTGTTTTATATCATAAGGAAAAAATATAATGGATTTTTACTATATTATATGTTATGGTATATAATATTTAATATAATATTGAATCTATATTTTCACAAAAATAGAGTGTCCTGCTATATTTACAATATAGGGGATATCATCAACTATGACCAGAGCCTTACTATATCACCTTTCATAAGATATGATATCCATCACATATTATGATTGATAATACCGATATTATTTTTAAAATGTGATATATATTAAAATGTTCAAAATGTAATATTTTTCTATAATATATTATATATTATGTTTTTTTATACATTAAAATTGTTCGACAATATAAAATGGTATTTTTCAGGCTAAATTATATATGAAATTTCCATATTTATGTCTCTTTTTTGGAAAATAAATAAAATGTTTATTTATTATTATATTCAATTAAATAAGCATGTATATATAATTTTATGAAATATGGTTGTTGTTAATGCTTTAATTTATGTGAAAGATTTATTCTTATGAAATTCCGAATCCAAGAATTAAATGTTAGATTTTAAAAAATAAGATTTATTATTCATTTAACTTGATCTTTGCTTATAATTAGAGGTATTACCAAAAATTTAGTTATCAAAAATAATTTATACATATTCGGTTTTAGATTAACTTTGAATTATATTCTCACTAGAGTAAATTATCCATTTATAGAGGGACATTGGGTTTGACTTCCTACTAGCTTGGAGGCATATAACTTATTCTAAAAAGGTGTGGGTTAGATATTTATGGATATAAGATTACATATATTGATATTTTCAATCACATATAATTATAATCATTTACATTAAGATCTCATGTAATATAGGGATATGTTTTATTTGGATATGTATAAATATTTTTGGCTTCTAATTTCATGTGAGTAACACAAAAATCGGGGTTATATAAAGAGTTACACTTCAATATAGAGTAAACATATAAATTTGGTTGATATAATATGGATTAAAAAAAGAAATCATTAAAAGCAATCATATATAAAAGAATAAAGTATAAGATAATAATGATTTCATAAGATTCGGTAGTTATGGATTGAATATGAATATGATTTAGATGAAACCAGTGAATCATTAAATTAAAAACACTCAAATGGAATGATATTAATTTAAAATAAAACACATTTAAGGACCTTGATAATTTAAATATATAGGTTTATGCTAAATTAGGGTTCTTATGGAGTATCTTATATAAAAAATAGTGAATGTGGAAAACTCTAGGAGTTAATTAATCACCTAATATTGTGATATTTGGGTGACAATTATCTGAGAATACCTAATATTTAGGATACCACAGGAATAGAGTTGAGTTTAAATCCATTTTATGGATTAAACAATGGGTTGTCCAATAAAATATCTATGAATTATAACTATTATGACTGATATGATTAATTTCAAAAATAACAAAATTGAAAATGTTTGTGCTAAATTTGGGGTCACTGCTTAGTGAAATCTAGGTTTTGGATTACTAAATGGATATGATTTATAGGATAATAATTTTTAGAGGGAGTGTTTTCAATAAAAATCATTGATGGAAAGATACAAAACCTGATACTTACCCAAAGATATATATTTTTTGGAGACTATTTCATGCATCATGTATGTCATTTTCGGATATCTTATAGGCATTACCTTTAAAAAATATAGATTTCTATTTAATTTTGAGAAGTTTTATAAACGTGAATATTTGTGAGTATATGAATGTTAATGACATTGAGAACAATTTCTACAACTTAGGGGTATTATATATTGGGTTTTCATCACACATATGTTCTAATAAAACCAAACGCAGAGATAGATAAGAGTTAGTGAAAATTTTAGTAGAACTTCATGTAAGTAATGGAAAAAGTTTTTCTATACTGGAAATCAATTTTTATGATCTAAGTCTACCTGGTGGATTTATTATATAATTAAATAATTGTTATTATGTTCATACTATATACAAAAGTTTTATTCTTGTATCTTTTTTTTCCCAAGAAGGGATTTTTATTCGTTATTAACAATAATATTTGTTTTATATATAAGAATGAAGTATTTTACAGTACTGAGAATATGATAACCAATTTATAAATATTAAATATAGATAATCTTATCTATAAAATTTAGAATAAGAAGGTAAAACTTGATTCTAATTACACATACATGTGGAATTATCTAATTAAACATATAAATGGGAAATATATCTAATGAATTTGACGAATTGATAATTTTGTAGAAGTTTTTGTCTTTATTGTCAATATAAAATAGTTTTTATGAGTTTTTTTTAATTTAAAAGGAAACATTTTTGGAACGAAATTTCAATAAGGAAAAGTTTATAAATTTTCAGAACATTTTTGAATGGTCTGGATATTATGTCATAAGATTTTTGTTCTAATTGTTTAATGAATTAACATCACATTGATGGATAATCTAAATTTATTCTAGATAATATGGATGAATGATAAGTAATGATGTTTAAGTTGAAAATAAAATTATGTTGGAGTTTTCAAATGTTCATTTTAACAATCTATGAAGATAATATGTGAGTTTTGATAAAGGGAACCTTGAAAGGACTTTTAATGAGATCAATGAATGTTATTATAGAATAAAATTTGTGATACATAAAATAAATAATTATAAAATTTCACTATACTAAGAAACCTAGTATTATTATCATATGGATAAAAATATAAATTTTTCTCAAATTGGGAAGAATGCAAAGTTGTACCAGAAAGAGAAAAAAATAAAAATTTATCTAGGATAGAAAAAAATGAAAATTTGTATGATACTGAGAAAAATGAAATTTTTTATTTGAAATAGAATAATATAAAGTATACCTGTTGAACTTTCATGAATATATTTAATAGAAAAAACTGGATGATGGAAATCTAAAAATATTACCAAATAGATAATATTGAGTTCATTAGACGAAGGTTTCTAGATAGAATGGATCTGGAAAAAAGATAACTATATAAAGAAAATATAAATGAATTAGATCTTGATTAATCTTTAATGGGTGGATTAATTCAGATGAAAATCTAGTAGAAACATTATTAATATATGGATAAATTATTAGGAATAAAAATTGGATTGATATTTTAGAAACTTTACAAAACATTGTAA
Organism: Viscum album; assembly: GCA_963277665.1. Lineage (NCBI taxonomy): Eukaryota > Viridiplantae > Streptophyta > Magnoliopsida > Santalales > Viscaceae > Viscum > Viscum album. Next base: position 414,417,771 of record OY728140.1, on the reverse strand, counting down.
AGTAACCATTTATGATGATGCTGAGATGGATTTTTAATAAATCAACATTAATTAAGGAAATTTTGTGATACTCACTGATATTTGAAGAGGGTTTGAAATATTATTTTAATAAAATATTTTATTAAATTCTTAAAAAGTTTGGTTATGCTTGGTTTATTAGAGGATTTGAAGATAATCAAGCAAAGAATGTGTTGAGTGGGAATTTCCAAATTGGAGTTCATTTTTTTATTATCAGAGTAAGATTGAGTATCTAATATAGTAACATGATCCTTTTCAATGTTTTTAAAAATATTGATAATTTTCATCTACTAAGAATAAGAATAGAAGGAGTACTGGAAGAAAATATTATAGGAAGAATATTTTTCAGACACAAAGTTTCAAATGTTTCATTTTATCTATCTTATCTTAACATAAAAATTGGGATAACTTAAAATTTTGAATTTATTGAAACTATAAAAAATTTCAATGTTTTATTTATAAGAATAAGTAAATTTTAAAAAACTATCACCATTGATTCATTCTCACCTTCCTAGTGGTGCCACATTCCCCGACTCTTTAATTGGTATCAGAGTAGGATAGCACTGCTGATCTGATTTTTTTAAGTAAGAAGAATTTGAATTTAGATAACAGTATAGAAGTTTATACTTTTAATGAAAAAAGTATATCATATCTCAAAGAATAGGATCATACCCTTTTTTTCACTTTGCATAGAAGTGGTAGACAAAAAAGAAATTAGATATCCACCTAGAGAAAATGATGTGTAAATGACTTTTTTCTGATAAAATGGATCTTGAAATTTTTTGGAAAGCTTTAAATGATATAATTATGTCACTTTTAGAAAATATTTACAAAAACATTATTGTTATTCAAATGCATAAGAATATTTATGATAAACATGAAACAGTTTTTTTAAGGCATGTAAAGGAAGAGAAACTTCTGATAATGATAAGTAAAATTTACTATAAAAACAAAAAGGGAAGACACCATTGATGAATAAATGAAAATGTTAAATGAAATAATCAGTAACATTATAGGTTTTGGATATTTTTTTTTAAATTCAACAGTCATAAAAAAAATTGATGAGGAATTTTACAAATATAGTTGATGTCATAATATTAGTTATTGAGGATAGAGTAACTATTTAACATGATGAGATTCAGAACATTATCATTTTTGATTCAATGAGTAAAGATATTTTCTTTAATAATATTGGATAATAGTTGGAATTTATATGAAAAAAATAAATAAAATCATGAATTTGAATGAATAAGAGTGACCCACCATATCATAATTTTAATCACTAGATGATGAATAATATTCATGAGTGATGGGTCTTATATTAAATAAAATTAGAAAATATAAAGGCATGTAGAAAGTAAAAAATCATATAAAATATTTTAAGTGTGGAGAAATAAGACACTATTCCTCAAAATATAGAAGATCCAAAAGGGGATAGTTCAAAGAATAAGAATGAATGAACATTCATCTAATGAATATGTGGGGTAAAATTTTCAAAGAGTGAAAAAATATAAGGTGCGAAAAAGAAGATATTCCAAAATAAAGAGAAGGGTCATGATTTTTATATAAGTTGAGAATTACTCATGAAAAATCAATTCAGCATATGATCATTTTCTAGAAAAAATCACTAACTTATTTGGTAATTTCAAGATACATAAGATACAATTTTGTATTAAATAAGTATAAGGTGAAGAAATTTATGAATAATATGTTCTAAGACCAAAAATTGAATTGTGTCTTAAGAAAAACACCAAAATCCAGAATGTTGATAGAAAGATTTGTAATAAAAATGGAATAGAATGGGTCCTTAAAAATAAATAAATATATATTGAGGAAATTAAATACCTCAAAGTAAAAGTTTTAAAACATGAAAACATGTTAAAATAAAATTATGTGAAACGTGATATAAACGAAGAAGAATTGGGAAAGACTCAATCAAGATTTCTTGAAGTTGAAAATTATTTAAAAAGGATGGATAATTATTTTTTTAAGGAAATTAAAGTTAAAAAATAATAGTCAATTGTTTTTTAAGAATACAACTATACATTATAAGTTTAAACTCAACCAGATATTTCAAAATTTTCCATTAATTTTCAACTAATAATGAAAGTTCAACAATAAGGTAATTTAATTTATGTAATTAAAAGTATTGTGAAAATTTAATATCCTTTTAAATTCAATAATATAAAAACCTTTTCACCCAAATAACTAATAATTCTTAGAAAAATAATAAATAAGCAACAAATTCTTATGAAACCCAACAAAAATATTTCAATCAACATTCACATCACAATGGAAGGACAATATTAAATGGTTATTATTGGTGTTCTATAGAATTTGGGCATAAATCATATAATTATTGGTAAAAAATGTCAATTTATTGGGAAATTCATGAGTCAATGGGGATAAATACCATAATGATGAGAAATCCTGATGATAAAAATTAAAAAGTTTGAAATTTAAAAAAAAAAATTAATACGAAAATGTGTGAAAGGAAAATATTTTTAAATATTGAACATGTATGAATTTCATGACAAGGTTTTTGGATGGTGTGATCAATTTGGACTTCATTTATAATAATGTATCACTACCCTTCCTAGAAAATTTCCACTTATCATGAAATAAAGGTAACTTTGTAAAGGTAAGATTAAAGAAAAAAATTAGTAACTAACCTTCCACTAAAATCTAGAAAAATAGTGAATCCCTAGATTCTCAATAGTGTATTTTATTCTTATATTTTAGAATAAATTAAAATACTAAAAAACATAAAAACATGATGGAGGAGTAGTTACATTTTTCAATGATTGTTCTATAAAAATAAAATATATTAGCATAAGTGAAATTGAATTAAGAACGATGAAGTCTATTGATGTTCTATTTGTTGATAATATTAAACAAAATTTGTTATATGGTAGTCAAATACATGATTATGTGAATGAAGTTTTCCTCCAAAGAGTTTCAGTCATTATAAAATGATCAGAATATGGAAAAATTTTTACCAAGGGAGATAGAACTAATATAAATTTGTTCCTAATCAGAGATCCAAGAAACTCTTTTTTATTTGCGTGATGATGATAAAAATGATATTTTTTCATAGGATACATGGATATATTAGTCAAGGTAATCTAGTTAAAATATCTCTTAAATAAGTTTTCATATATCTTCATTACCTTAATAAGGAAAGTTATTTCTTTGAAAAATGTGAAAAATGATTAATGTGTAAAAAAATCATCATAAGTTTGAGATTCAGTCCACTCAACCACTTTGAATTATTCACTATGATCTCTAATTACTATTGAGTCATTAATCCACCAAATTTGATCTATAATTAATAACTTCCATTGATACATTTTCATGGACGAATCAGTTAATTTTTATGAAACACACATTTGAGGTGGTGTAAATGTTATAAATATTATATAAGGAGGTCAATAAAGAAAAATATGTATATATTAGAAATTTGGGAATATACTGTGGAAATTATTTTACATGTAACTCATTTGAATCCCATTTTTCTAGTCATGGGATTAGAATTTAATATATTTCTCCGTACACTCCACAAAAAATGGGGTAGTTGAGAGGATAAACCATAGTCTATTTGAAATTGGATGAGAAATTATTTCTTATTATAAATGATTGAAGTACATCTAGAAGAAAGAATTTTGTACAATTATACATATTAAAAAAATGTTTTTGTACAAAATAGAATAAACTCCCTATGAATTGTGGTACAAAAATATTACTAATATAAAATACTTTAAGGTATTTGGAAGTCCCTTCTTGCTGAATATTAAAATTTAAAATTTAGTAAAATTTGATGAAAGGGTCTCGGAAGTAATATTCATGGTCTATATAACCAATGGATGAAGCCACATGCTATGAAGTAATTGATCACATAAAATTAAGGAATCATGTGATGTAAAGGTTATTGAAATTAAGTTTAAATAAAAATATAAAGGAAATAGTTGTTTATAAATTGTAACATAAGTAACCTTATAACCTTCTATAAAAGGCAAAGGGAAAAATGAAGAATGTATAAATGAGTTATGAAAAAAATTCTCTAAGATTTCTGGTAACGAGGAAAAAATTGAGGAAAACAATAACTATAAATTTTGGAAGATATAGAAATAGGTTAAACCAACCAACATTAGAAGAATAATTGAATCTCAAGTAAAAAATAGAAGTAAAATATGAATAGAAAATTAAACAAAACTCATCTATAAAATAAAAATAATATATCTATCAGAAACTATTTGAACATAATGAATGTATGGAAGCTATGAATTAATAGTTATATCAGACTGAGAATAATGAGACTCGGGAACTTTTTCCATGAATAGAATAAAAAAATGTCATAGGAACCAAATAGGTGTTCTGAAACAAGATGAACAAAAAGGTGGGGGTTTATTATACAAATCCAGGATCTTCTATAAACTATATAAACATTTTGAATGTGTTTATTTTCAAGAAACATTCATCCCTATTTAAAGTCTTTAAAATAACATGATGTTCTTGGAAATTTATAGTCATGAAAGATACAAAGTCTATCAGATGGATGTTTATCATTATTAAATGGAGAAGTTGATAATGATATTTATTTTCATCAAACATATTATTTCATTTTTAACAGTAATGGAGGAATATTTTTTGAAATAAATAAATCCATGTATGGGCTAGATGAGAATCCATGAGCCTTGTATTTAAATCTTGGTAGATTCTTAAAAACATTAAAATTTTAAAGTTGAAAACATGATATAAATATTTAGTTAAAGGTAAAAACTTTTATAACATTTATTATTATTGTTTTTAGGGCATAGCCATTTCTAGTGATATATATTATATGTGTGAAGACTTATTAGAACTGATGAAGAGGTTCTTTTACATGTCTATACTTGGAAAAATTAATTAATTTCCTAGGATATATCTCATGAAAATAAAAATCTATGCATTTCATTCATAAGAAAATTATGCCATACAATTACTAAAGAAGTATGGTATGGAAGATTTAGAGAAAGTTTCTACACCTATTTTTGTTTTAATAAAGATGAGTATTAATAAATTAAAAAAAATTTAGAATTCTAAGTACTTTCGAGAGTTGATCACAATTTTACACTATTTTATATTGGTTAGAACTGATATTGTTTTTTTAATATTACGTTGTAGGTAAAAAAGTTATCTTAAACAATTTGAAATGGAATTTTTTAATATAATTTTGATCTATGTCAATGTAACTATGAATTATATATTGATTTTCAATAAGATTAATAAGTTGATTTTACATGGGATCATCAAAATTGATTAGGCTGGTGGTTCTGATTATTGAAAATCAACATCTGGAGGAAAATTTTACAAGGAGAGATATGTATTTTGTAACACCCCAAATTTTTTAAAATAAATTTAATATCAAATTCAAAAAACATTGAGTCTCTACAAAACACCATTTTTTTATAACCTAACCAGTAAACATACTTTTTCCACCTCTCTAGTTTGAATTTTGAAAAACAGTCATACACGGTTGCATTCAGTAAGATATTTAGTGTCTGATATGGCAAACTTATTTTTTAGTGAATAATAACTTACCTTTATAAATTTTAATGTTACCCTTATGAATAGTAATGTACCCTTATGAATAGTAACTTGGCCCTTATGAATAGTAATATACCCTTATAAATAGTAACTTATATAGTAATATATTCTTATGAATAGTAACCTCACACATGTAAGTAAATATATAATTTAGACTCCTTATAAATGAGAGTGAATATTTTAAATAAGAATAATTAAGACTTTGTGTCTTTAGGAAGAATAAAAAATGAATTAAACATTTATAATTAATATATTAATTTGAAATATTATTACACAAATGGACCAAAGGCCTTATTTTTATTGATTTTTGATAACCCCCTTTCAACGGATGAGGGTGAACCCTTACAAGGCTCATAGACTTAGATATTACATGATATTTAGGTCTTATGAGACCCCAGTTAATTTTTCAAAGTGTCATAAAATCAGTTATAATATGAAAATTGGTATTTTTCGAGTAAATGATGATTTTAATTAAAAATTAAATTTATAATATTAATTATTTTTTATTAAAATAGAGTTCCTTTTTTGTTTATACACATAAAAAATGGTTTGGATTAATTTTTGGGGTTTTTATAAAATAGTATAATTTTTGTTGGATAGTAAAAAATACAGTTTTTTACAACATACGGAATTTTTCATGGCATCGTCTGTAAATTATTGTGGAATAAAAAATTATTTAAACTATGTAATAACTAAATAATTATATTACAATTTTATTATTGAACATATTTAATTTAGAACATGAAAAATGTATTTTTTATGATTCATATAAAAATCATTGTCAATGTTGACACAGTGCCTGTGTAGGGATGACAACGTAAATATTGGTAATTTATATATAATAATTTAGTGATAAAAATTACATTCACGAATTATTTCTTTATTATTATGTATTATTTATTTCTTTTATTTTTTATTTCTAATTTTAGTGTTCTATAACATGAGTATTATCCAAATGTATGTGCAATAATTGTGTAGGGCAAGAAAATACAAAATAACAAAGTTAAGAAGATGACTTGTTTTGTATAAGAGTGAATATACATATTGAATAAATTCATAATTTTATTTTGTACCTAATTAATTTTCTTTATTATAGTTTTTTATTTTAATTTTTATATATGAAATAATTAATATGAATTCTTTTGCAACGTCAATGCAGCACATGTGTAAGTATAAGAAAAATAAATAAAATGTTTTTAATTAAAATTATAAGATTTATTAAATGACCCAAATTTTATATAAATCATTTTTTATAATAACTTTTATACTACTACCAAGTTATTATTCAAGTTTGGGACATTTTGGACCCGCATGAATCACTTTAAAGCCTTTATAATATTTTACTTCAAAATGAAATCAAGTTGTGACATTATAGTTTTTAATCTAATAATATTGTTATATGGGATTTTCTAGTGGTTTTATTCGAACATGAATATCCTTTGGAAATATAATAAAGTTATATTTCTCATGAAATTTTATTTTCAAATTTTAGACAAAAATAAATACCATAATATCTTCCACAAAGATGATTTAGTATTAATTTAATTAATGAATAAATCCAATAAATGATATTAAAAATAATAAAATAAATATAATATAAAATTTTTAAGCTAGTTCATGGATTTCCTAGATGAATATTAAATTTCTATTATATAATATAAAATTTTATTTGAATTTTAATCTTTTTTTGATGTGTTTAAAGTCATAGATAGGAATAGTTTTTATATTGAAAAAATTGTTTTCCATGAATAATATATTTTATTAAATTATTTTAAAATCCCTAAATTATTTAAAGAGTCAAAAATGATAATATTACTTCTAAAATGTAATCCCAATTTAGTTTTAGTCCTTTTGGGAGTCTTAATCCATATAATATATTTATTATATTTTTATAATTTTTGTGATTCCTAAGTTACCCTTCACAACACTTATAAAAGGAGGTTAATTACTTAACAAATTTCTTTACCATAAGCATTCGTGTTCGGAAAAAATCTAACAAATTATATCCTCCTTATCCTCTTACACGTCCATGTTCTTCTGGTCTCACAAAAATACCACTACCAAGATCTATAAGGTGGTTTCAAAAGAGAAATATTGAAGAGGTAAGATTTCTTCTTCTTCTCTTTTAAATTAGTTATCACTTATAACTTATCCTTACCTATTATCCAATTATTCATGAAAACTCTAGTACCTTATATGTACTTTAATTTTTTTATGATAACATAATATTACATCATCATCTCTTCTTTTCTCTCCTTTTATACTATAAATTCAAACACCATCCGATATCTGTTAATTTTCACATTCAATGAAGACGAGATTTCAATTTACATTACTATATTAAAGACTGGACATGAAACCTTTATAATTTTTGAAAAAAATCATAATATATTAATTTTGTCCTATTTAATGTTATATAATCCTTACACAGTCACAATAAAAATTAATAGTACAAAAAAAGTTCATCATGTAGAAAACTGCCAAGTTAATCCCAGCCTTTATCATTAACCTTTATCTAATGATTCATCCCAATGGTATATAACCAAAATCATTATAAGATCATTTATATCTTTTTAATTTAACTAATAATATATATTAACAATTATTAATGTTTAACCACATTTCAAACGAACTTCCGTTCATAAATTCAAGGAAACCAATCATGAAAACCAAGGAAGAAAATGCTTCCAACACAATAAAATTGAACCTATTAAACCCATAAAAAAGGCCATGAATTAAAATTATAAGGATAAAAAATATAAATTAAATTTATATTAGGTTCTTGAAATATTTATTAATGAATATATGTTTTATTATTAATGTCACTAAGATCAATCAAAGAACACATTCGGTCATAAGGTAAGGGGTTTCTTCTCCTCACATCCATTTTAGTGAGATATTATATATTCATTAATATCACTTGTGTATGGTGTATCTATAGGGCCCATTTATGTTTAATGTCAGGAATATTTTTTTTAATGATATGCAATGTATTGTTTGATGATTATTAATCTTAGGGCATACGATTCAATTGATTACAATGTTGTAAGGGTTTTCTACCTGAAGCACCATTTTCATTCGGTTTACTCTCATTGTCTACATATATCAATTCAATTAATATTTATTCATATTTACACTTTATATATTTTGTGAGAAGGTAAAATATTTATGTACCAACCAGAATCCTACTTTTACTTATGGTGATTTATATGTTTTAAACGGATCTTTTAAAAATTATTCCCATAATACAAGCTCGATTCAAGGGAACTTATCATCCTCTTAACTATTTTCATGGGCACTCTATAATATATTTTTAGAAACCATTATCTTTCTAAAAACACTAATTTAATTTAAAAAATACTACCTTGCTTCACCTCTTGTTTTATACAAATACTTACCAAAAGAACTCTTCTTTTCAACATAAAAGAGTAATTATATCAGGATTTACTTGATGATTTTATAAGAGTATCTTCATATTTTTCAACATGCTTTTTGATTCTTATATATTTTTATGATTAATATTTTAAGATATAATCTACCATATTTAATTGGGTGGTTTGTGATTAGTTTGACTTTGGATGTGGTTTCTTAAAACCATTCACCAATTTACTCCAAATGGTTAGTGTTTATGCTTAATGTTCAGGGAAAGTTATTAGTTTGAATGTGAATATATATGTTGTTTATGTTTATATCCATTAATATAAAGAATTAATTGGACTTATTATGTGATGGGTGGGGTCTGATACCCTCAATTCATTTGTAGGTCTCACAAGAGAAATAGATATGGACTTGGTCGAGACATTTCCTATTTTTAGATATGGTTTTGGACTAGGCCTTAATAATTTGTATATGTCTTGGATGAGGCCTTGAAGTTATGTTTTAGATTGTCTTACATATGAATTTCCATCATTATGAAACTAGTAGTTGAAATTTCATGTGGTTATTCGACTAGTAGAATACCCATGTTTAAGATTTATAATGGAATTAATTATTCAACACTTATTTCTTCCATAATATGTTCATGTTTATTTTTTAAAGGGATGTGTTTTTAGTTATTAATTGTGCCTAATGTTTAGGATATATTATACTGTATTTATTACCCTTAATGGGAATTTGAGATCACCAATTTCTTCTGTTTTATACTTCTTGGTTACGAGGATGATTATTCTTTGAATGAACCGCATAGTTAATCTAAAATATTATTGGATTTTCTGTTGAAGTTATTATGTTTTTTTAGTTTAGAGTTGTAATTTTAAACTCTTGTATATATCTTGTTTTCAAAAGTACTAAACCGATCAGTCCTTCAGGATGCATATTCCATGTATCTATGTCAATTTAATAAAATAAGGCACTGACTTCGAGCTTTTGGGTTCAGGGTGTTACAGTTGGTATCAAAGGAAGTTCAGTAGAAAACATGGAAACTAGATATTGAAAATGTATATTAGAGAAAAAACCCAAAAGATATTCTGTGAGGATAAGTATACATGAACATCCTTGAACATTGGTATAGAAGAGATTATGTTGGTCCTTCTAGAAAATTCATCCATATCTGAATACTACAGGTGGATGTGGTTCTAGAATAGATGTACCTTGGAGTAGCAACTCTGACAAAGAGTTTTGGGCATGACCCTGGGTATCCTGGTACATGAAAATGTGTCTTACTACGTACCTTGTTTGACACTCTGAGGGGATATGCTTAAGATAATTTACATTTTCTTTACCCACCATTATGAATGATTTATGTCCCCAAAGTAACCAAGTTATATGTTTCTAGGATACACGAGGCATTAATTTATGCTATAAAAGTTCATTATTTTATGATATAATATATTATATGGAATTGATTTGAAATGGGGCCTAGTAGAAGGAATGTGAACTTCACCAAAGAATGTGTTGCAACAATTAAGAAGTGCCATATCTCTTATGGTCCTAAGCCATCATTTTGAAGGAAGATATTCTCCCAAGTATCCCCATCATATGATGAAATAATATCATGTGTGAACAAGGTATGGAAATAATTTATTGGGTCCTATGTATTTGAAGGGAAGGTATAAAATAATAGGACGACCAAGAAAAAGACACATAATGGAAATAATGGAAATAAAGGTTTTACCACATGTGATAACAGTGGAAGAAATAACCAGAAAATTCATGAAGGGAATGGGAGATTTTTATATGTTAGGAGAATAAGGACACAAATTTTATGATTCAAAGGGAAAGAAAAATGTTTCAAATGTACAATGTTTCAACTATAAGTTGATATGACACTATGCGAATCAGTGTCCTAAGATTCAAAGGAATATACCCCAAATGATGATACTGGATAATAATCAAGTTATGTTGCTACCATAGATGAAGTATAATTATTAATATGCCTATTAAATAATCATGTAATTTGAAAAAAAATCAATGTATTTGTTATTATAATAATGGAATATACGAGGATTGTACTAAAATACTTTTTCATTAAGGATTTGAAACTATAAGATGAATGGTACCAAGAAAAGATATTCATTTAGAAGTTACATTTTTCAAAAAAATGCATGATTATGGGGAGGAAACCCCTTAATATATTTCTAATGATGAAGATAATGATGAAGAATTGATTCATTTGGATAAGTACCGACTACCTCAAAACTGAATTTTGACTTGTCTACAAGTGTTATATGATATCATTGATAGAGTTTATGATTTTTTTGATATAAGTAATATATATAATAGAATATGTAATTATTAATGCATGTTTCCAATAAGGTTTTATGGTAATTTTAGTTATTACCACATTTCAGGAGGACACGTGATAAGGATATTCACATGTCAGGAATGTGAAAATTTAGGGATTCTTCATATTGATTAATGGAAAATAAGGTAGGAGATGCATTGATTAGGATAGATCATGGAGTTCTAAACAAATGAGGATTTATAAGGACCCATTGTACATGGATCTATAAATGATGGACATGAGAATTATTCTAAAGTATTGTATCATGATCTTTCATAAAGTTGAACCATTTATGAAATGGTTTATGTTGATAATTCTATAAGGATTTAGTGTTTAACGTTACCACATGATGAAACCTATTCTAAAAGATGAAGTATAGATAATTCAAGCCACAAAAATGGATAATATTGTGTTAATGACATAGAAAATTATATCTATACTCTTATATAGTGGAATAATTCATCAACTCTCAGAAAAGAGTCTTAAACAAAAATGTTTCCCTATTATAATTTTTTTTCATAACTATAGTTTATGATTTTGTGGTAATGATCATTCATTTGAGCATGTTCTTTATAACTTTATATCAAAATATGATGGTTTCATTATTCTTCTATTACCATGCTATCTAATAAAAGGTGTAGTTTTTTAGTAAATGATTCATTTCCCTTTACCTCTTATGAAGAGGATATTTTAACCATATTTCTGATGAGGGTTTCCCACAAGGTAACTTTCAAGTATCAATAATTAACTTTCTAAATTCAATTTAAATATTTTTAGGATGAAATTTTTATAAGGGTATAATGTAAAACCCTATGATTTTAAAAATAAATTTAATATTGAAAGCATGAAACACTGAGTCTCTACAAAACACCATTTTATTATAAACTAGCTAGTAAACCTAGTTTTTCCACCTCTGTGATTTGAATTTTGAAAAACTTATATGCACAGTTGTGTTCAGTAAGATATTTAGAGTCTAATAAGACTAACCTAATTTTTTTGTGAATAGTAACATACCCTTATTAATAGTAATGTTACCCTTATGAATTGTAATGTACCATTATGAATAGTAACTTGAGCCTTATGAATTATAATGCACCCTTATGAATAGTAACTTGACCCTTATGAATAGTAATATACCCTTATGAATAGTACATGAATAGTAATATACCCTTATTAATAGTAACTTAACACATGTAATTAAAAATATAATTTAGGCACCTTATAAATGAGAGTGAATATTTTAAAAATTAATAATTTATTGTTGGTATTTTTATGAGAATTAAATAATTAATTACAATTTTATAATTAATATATTAATTTAAAAGATAATTCATTTTCTTAAAATGTATTCATGAATCAATATTTTTTTTCCTATGATTATAAGATACTTTTATAAGACCCTAGTTAATTCTTCAAAGTGTCATAAAATCAGCTAAAATATGAAAATTGGTATTTTTTGAGTAAATGATGATTTAAAATAAAAATTAAATTTCTAATATTTAAAAAATTATTTTCTTAAAAATCAGTTCTTTTTTTGATTCTACATGTCTAAAAATGGTTTGGATGAACTTTTTGGATTTTTAAAAAATATTTAAATTTTTTTTGAATAATAAAAAATACAGTTTTTATAAAATTCGACATTTTTCATGTCATCATCATCATCAAATTATTATAATATAAAAGAATTAAACTATTTAATAACTAAGTAATTATATTACAAGTTTAATATTCTACATAATTAATTTAGTTCTTGAAAAGTATATTTTTTTTATGAGAAGTATAAAAATCATTATCAATGTCGATGTAGTGCCTACCCAACGTTGAGAAAGTCAAAATTGGTAATTTATATTTAATAATTGAGTGATAAAAATAAAATTCATGAATTATTTATTATTTATTATGTTAGGTCCACAGGCCTGATTACCCTGAGAGGGGGGCTGAATCAGGGTATGACTAATTTAAAAATAAAGCCCGTTCTGATCTTGTTTCACTGTTAAGAAAAACAATCTTCTCTCTCTCTCATGTTGCACAATATAAACAGAAAGTAAAGAATGCACATGACACATCAATTTTTACTTGGTTCACCACTAAGGGCTACATCCAAGGATCATACGCCGATAGGTTGTCGGTCGTACCAAATTCCACTAAACTTCACTAGCTGTGGAATACAAGGTTTGGGCATAGTCACTCTGTCCCAGGCTCACTGCCTTTACAAGATTTAGGGTCAGCTCACTACTTTCCAAAGGGTCACTCCCTATTTCTCTACCTTTGGCTCACTACTGGTGGAGAGGATCACCTTCTTCCTCTTCCTTTGATCACTGCTCCAGAAAGAATCCACTCACAGTTTATAGACTTGTAGGTCTCTTCATTATCTCTAATGAATACATCCTCTGTTGTATGTGGATGCTCTGTTGAAGTCCAACTTTCACCCATAGATGAATATCTCTGTGCACCGAAGGTATCGGGCAAACTTCCAGTTTCCACGCAGCTCGAAAACACTACCAGGGAATCAACCTTACTTGGCGCGCAGGTCTAACGCGGCGCGCAAGTATCGGCGCACAACTCACAACTGGCGTGCAGGTCTGCCTCTACCACCTGCGCGTCACAATCTTCTGCAACTCGAAACCTGCATGACTCAATCCCTTTTATGCCCAAGTAAATATTGGTGCACAACTACCAACTAGCGTGAAACTTCAAACACTGGCGCGCAAGTCCACCTGCGTGACTACACACCACCTGCACGACCACCACACCAGTGCGACAGGAGCTCTGATTTTTCTAAGTGTTGAACTTAGTTAAAAATGAGAAGGGGTGGTCTTGTATTTATAGGCATTTGGTCAACCTACGCGGCGGCGTTCAAGTCTCCCCTCAGCGTGCAAGTCTCGGCGCGCAGGTTTCTTTCCCTTCAAGACACCTGCGCAACCCTATTTCCTTTTCCATATTTCTAGGATCTAATCTTCAAAAACATATGGCGCACAACTTTCCAACCCTACTAGGCATCGACGCGCAGGTCCTCTCATGGTGCGCAAGTCACCTACGTGAACACACTAATACCCACGTGACCCTCTTTCCTTTTCCATATTTTGACCTTCTGATCTTGAAAAACATTAGGTATTCACGTTTCCCCTCCCTCAAGTACATGACATGCAAGTCCGTTTTCCAAAAACCACTTTTCTTCATTTGTCGATTTTTTGGCCCAAAAATTTGGCAAACACTGGAAAACGACGCCACCTTGTATCTATTCTTTTTTTACCGCCTCCAGATCATCCATTCCTTTGTCAAAGTTCTTGAAACAAACATGGATCGTTGACCACATCTCTTGAACTCAACATTACACCATGAAATCCCCTTTTGTCAACAAATTTGTATGTCATTGTTTGCTTTTTCAATAATCACAACACAGATGTCCACTTTTTCAACAAACACAATCAACTCAAAAATGCTTTAATGATACCTTGAGGGATTTTTTCCGAACATATTATATATTATTTATCTCTCTCATTTTTAATTTCTAATTTTAGTGTTATGTGACATGAGTATTATCCAGATATCTGTGAAATGCTTACTGAGGGAAACAAAGGACAACATACTAAAGTTAATAAGATATATATATTTTTATAGGAGTGAATATACATAATGAATAAATTAATAATTGTATTTTGAACCTAATTAATTTATATTTATAATAGTATTTTATTTTTATTTTTTATATATTAAATAATTAACATTAATGCATATGCAACGCCGATGCAACACTCGTAAAAGAATAAGAAAAATAAATAAAATGTTTTTAATTAAAACTATAAGAATTATTAAATGACCCATATTTTGAATAACAAAATTTATATAATCCATTTTAGACTATTATCAAGTTTTTATTATAATTTTGGGACATTTTTGACCCTCATAAATCAATTTAAATCCTTTATAATATTATATTTCAAAAGGAAATCAAGTTTTCACATTGTAGTTTTTAATTTAATAATATTGTTATATGGGATTTTCCAGAGGTTTTATTTAAAAAATAATAGTATTTGGAAAGATATTAAAATTATATTCCTCATAGAATTTTATTTCTAATTTTTAGACAACAAATAAATATCATAATAGCTTCCACAAAGATTATTTAGTATTAATTTAATAAATTAATACATATAATAAATGAAAATAAAAATAATAATTTAAATATAATTTTATATTTTAAGAAAATTAAGGGATTACCCAAATGAATATGACATTTCTAAGATGTAATATTAAATTTTATTCGATTTTTAAACATTTGTTTTATGTGTTTAAAGTCATATATAAAAATAGTTTTTATCTTGAAAAAATTGTTTTTCGTGAATAAACTATTTTATTAAATTATTGAAAAATCCCTAAATTTTTGAACAAGTCCAAAAATGATAATATTACTTCAATAATGTAACCCCCCCACTTTTTAGGCCTTTTGGAAGTCTTAAACAATTATTTGGCCTTTGAGGTAGCGCATTTACGGGTGGTGCAGAAATGGTTCGATGAGGATCACCACCCAATCCTTTTTCTATAGAGATGGGTTCTCATCAAATTCAACAATCCTTTTTTTGACTCGTTCTACATCATTATCCTATAATGATGTTTTAATTAAGCCTATGAGAACTCTTGGTCCCAATGGGCGATATTGTGAGGGTAAAGCACTTACGCAATCGGTTCTTCTCGGATATAACTTCCTCAGACGGTATCCAATTGGATAATTCGTGGAGCCAAGAACGCCCAAAGGCCCTAGTATCCATGATTCATGGACCTGTTTTCCAAAGGAAGACACTCATTGGATGATGATTTGGCCAATGACACTTAAGGACTCCATTGGTCGATAGGATGAGAGGTCAGGCTCACCACACCCTTCATGGGGAGAATTGTTGCACGTTTCGAGACTATCTTATAGATTTACTTCATGTTCAAATGTTCATGGATCCTTGGTTCATTCCCGAAGAGTGTGTCCATGAGCTACCCTTGGTTTGAAAAATCGTCTTATGCATGCATATATTTGTTGCCATAAAGGTGATGTTGACTTGAGCCATATTATAAGGTTCTCTAGAGTATATCAACATCTGGGGAATGGAAGGTGACTTGATGTTGGGATTGGGCCCATAGGAAGGGATTCCTACATATCCTCAGGAGAGGAATCATAACTCACGTAGTTAGGATTGTGTGGGGCTTACATAGAGAAGCTGCCCATTTGACAGGGCATGATTGGGTGGACCCTTTTGGAGGGGCACCCTGTTGAGCTCAGGCCTTCTGGTAGGCATCCTTTGTATACTAATTTGATTAGGAATCAGAGTTCTCATAGTTCATATTCATGTAGATGTTTTAATTTTCAAGAACCTCTAATCCCACGTGATTCATGCTCAGTGTGAGAAACAAGAGGACGTGAAACATTCAACAATTCACATGCCTCCTCCCATGTTTGTGGGGGAGGTAGAACCCATGGAGGAAGAGGTTGGGGCGATCATGGATGAGGGTTCAGAGCAACAGACCCATTAATGTTAGATGAAATTAAACATCATGTGACCCGACCTCAGATTACTGGGGACTTTCGTTTGTGGGAGGGCCCCAGAGAATCATATGAGGTATACTATAGTTTAAATCCATATAGCTTGGATGATGATATCACAGTTTAATGTTAGGTGGATAGGACTATTTGTAGTCTTGTAGTTTAGGTTCATCTGAGGAGGACCACTTACTATATAAACCATGATTATATAGAGGAAAATCATGTTTGGATATTCTGATGTGCCTCAAACATGAGAGGGATGGAATGTGTAAACCATGATTATGGGGGATCCCAGATCAGGAGAAATGATATGAGGCATGGAATCCATTGAGGCGTATAGAGGTAGGTAATGACTCTCTTGATGATGAATTATCCTATTTTTGACATGCCATTTTTTTGGGAAACATATGTAGAGCCATTGGGGCATGATTTTCAAAGTCAAGTAGAGGTGTCCTCAATACATTGGCCTTCCTTTTCTGATGGATGGGAATGTTTATGAAGATCTGAAATCACCCAATATACTATAGTTTAATGTCATATAGCTTGGACGATGGCATCACAATTCAATTTCATGTGGATTGAATACTACCATACAATTTAATTTCAAGTGTTTAGGATTAAAACTCATAGTTTAAGGTTACAGATTTTAGATCATTTGTTGTAGGATCCATTATTCACTGAAGGATAATCAGGTTGGGATGTTCTGACATGCCTTAAACATGATATGGAAGGAAAGAGTAAACAGTGAATCTGGAGATTCTCAGATAAAGAGAAATGACATGGGTAATGGAATCCATTGATGCGTATAGATGAAGGAAATGAATCTCCTAAGGATGAATTTACTTCTTGTTGATAGTCCATTTTTGTAGGAAACATATGAAGAGCCACCAAGGCATGATGTGCATAGTCAAGCAGAGGTGTCCTCAGGACACTGGCCTCCCCCTTCTGATGGCCATGATTGTTTTTGAAGATCCAAAATCCCTAAATATACTATAGTTTAATGTCATATATCTTGGATGAATAATATAAGGTTTCATTTCATGTGGTTTAGGATGATAACTCATAGTTTATGGTCATAGAGTTTGGACAATTTGTTATAGAATTCATGATTAGCTATAGGATAATCAGGTTGGGATGTTATAACATTCCTCGAACAAGAGAGAGAAGGAAAGTGCACACTATAACTTTAGGGATCGTTAGATCAAGAGAAATGATTTGGGGCATGGAAGCCATTAAGGCATACAGTGGTAATAAACGACTCTCTTGGGGATGAAGTTTCCTTTGATTGGCGGTCTTCTTGAAGGATTCATATGCAGAGCCACTAAGGCATGATGTGCATACTTAAAAAAAGGGGTCTGTAGCACACTGGACATTCGCTTATGATATCCATGGAGGTTTATGAGGATCTGGAATCACCAGAGACACAGAGTTTGTGGGATGGAAAGGATGTGTTCAGGCATTTAAGAAACATTTGGGTTGTTTCTATGTATGGAGTTATGGTTCAACCTGACATTGGAGGTAGGTGATAGCGCTTCTCATGAGGTACATGAGTAATGTCTCTTCCCATGGTATTTAAGGGATGTAGTTTGGGCGGTATAAGGGTGCAACAAAAAATGTATTCGACTCAGCCCAGAAATTTTGTGGTGCAAGCCTAAATTTTTCATGGGGTTAGTGACGGTAGTGAAGTGACTGGGCTAGAGGGCTGAGACTACATCACAACAATGATCATGAGCGAGGGTACGAGGGTGTAGCCCCTGTGGTATGAACCAGTGGGCACAAACCATTTTCCACAGAAGGCATCCACATAAGAGCTAGCCATGTAGGATAGTACGCGAGGTATTTGGCCGTATATGATGGTATGCAGAGGAGTTGGCAGGTTATGATGGTATGTAGAGGAGCTTGCCAAAAATTGTATTACACATGGGGGGGGGGCTACATTCTTCAATATATGGGCATCCATGAACCATATTCCACATATGGGCATCCGCGTACTATCTTACAAATATGGGCATCTTCGAACTTTCTTCCCCATAACGGAATCTGCGAACCATTTTTATTATATTCTTTATTGTTTCACTGGTTAGATGTGGGATGTCTTCAAAATAAGTTTGCAGGGAGGATTTCTACAAACTTCTTTTTGAATATATCTCATTGGATGGAGTCCCACGAACTTCTTTGGGTGTGGGATGGAGTCCCATGAACTTCTTTAGGTGTGGGAGAAATTTCTCTGGAACCATCTACAATCATCGTCCACCTTTTGTCCATCCCAAATCTCTCTCCGTCGTCCATTCCCTTCTCCTCCATTTTTCAGTTCCCCTAGTGATCCTTTTATAGAGTGCCGAGGAATCTATATCTATGGTTCGCACGTCACCTTCTACAGAAGTGCATAAAGATATATCTAGATCTGCAGAATACTCAATCAACTAGGGTTTCTGGAGGTATGTTACGCCATTGGATTCTCCTCATCCAGGAACCACATCGTTCAAAAGGATGGTGTGTGGTGCGTACATTTGTTAGATTCTCTCTAGGGAAAATAGTTCATAGATACTTTAGTTCATGAGTCAAAATTCACCACAAACAACTTCATTCTCTAGCCAAAGCCTCACGGGCCAGTGACTTACATGCCTTCTGCGTACCAGTGGTTCAATTATTATTCCTTTCGCAAACCTTTCCCGATAGTTGGTATGCGGTCGGGCCAAATCCATTTGAAATTTTTTATTTCTTCACTTTTCTCCTCAATTTTTCAATGAAATATTCATCCATCTTATTTAATAAAATTTTGGAAGTATTTTCCTTCCCTTTGCTGAATTTTCAAGACCCTAAAAATTCCCCCCATCGGAATGGGCTCTGATTGGGATGAAGAGGAGACTATTCCGATGTAGAAGAGGTCCCAAACTGAATGATCAGACAATGATCTAATTTATTCATGAGCTAAGGGAATCAACGAGTGTAGTTAAACTATTTCCGATGTTTCATGGAAAACCTCATGATCATTTATGTCTTTCATTATTACCTTAATTTTTACCAAAGCCTACTCGGTATGGGATTAGCGGTTATAACTTGGATTTTCCTTAGGCCACCCTTTGAGGGTTTTCTCCCTAACAAAATTTACGCCATTTCTGATGAATTAATGTTTTTAATGAACTAATACACGACTTTTACTCAGAGGTTCCTTCAACGGATTGTTTTCTTCTCTAGAAAGTATGGTGTCTTTTTCAATGGCAGTTCACAATCCTACCACCCAAAATTTTTACTAATGTTTTAGGTCAAATAAAATTAACCAAACATATTGGGGAAATGGACCTAATTCGAGACCATCAGCTGGGAATATTCTAATATCCTTTAGACATGGATTAGGGATTTTTCTTGACCCTTGATTTGTGGATTCATGACATGCATGAGGCTTGAGAGACACTTTACACATACGGATGTAGAAAAGGAATCTCCTAGGGATGATTTTTCCTTTTATTGATGGCCATTTTTGTGGGCAATGTATGCAAAGACACTGGGGCATAATATTCATAGTCAATCAATGGTTTCTACAGAACACTAGCCTTCCATTTTCGATGGCCTGGTGGGATTTTCAACATTTAGGATTTATTTTGAAATTGGGATCCATAGTGGGTGGTTGGCCCGAGTAGTGGTGTCTTAAGTCATTAGGGACATTCATGTCATCTTTGAGTGGATAGTTGTTCTCGCATATTTTTTACTTGTGTGAGGGAGAGCTGGTGAATGGTCAGGTCAATTAAGAGTCTTTTTTCTATCAAGGGAACTTGGGAAGAAAAAGGTACATAAGCCATCATCTATGACTTTTCCGAATCCAGGGGTGTGACAAGATGTTGGTGTCATTTGAATGTACTGAATCTGGAAATGGCTTTCCTAGGGACAAATTTTCATTTTCTTGATGGGAATTTGTTTGGGAAATGTATGTATAGCCACAAGGGCATAATGTTCATAGTTAAGAAAAGGTGTCTGCATGACACTGGCCTTCCATATTCAATGGACTTGCATGATTATAGAGATTGGGAAATTTCTGAATACGATATGTGACCTTCAAAGAGGGGTTCACCTTGGTATCAAAAGGATAAATTTTAACTAATCTTCTATGGGGAAACCTGGAAACGAGTGGGGGCACTCTACTTTTGTACACAAATCACCTTCACGCATACAGATAGGATATATTTAGAAACCTCAAAAGGGACCAGAGATGAATCTAGATTGTATATTTCGATATATCTTGGATATGAGTAAGGAGGAAAGTGTAATCTATGACTTTGAGGGGACTTTAAATCAAGAGGGAAGGGACGAGGCTTGGAAGCTAGTGGGTATATTGAGATAGGAGAGGAATCTCTTGAGGAAAAATTTTCCTTTGGTTAACAGCTGTTTTTTGGCCGACATATGCATAGCCACCGGGGCATGATGTGCATATTCAAGAAACGGTTTCCATTGGACACTATCCTTAAATATTAGATGGCCTTGAAGGGTTATGTAGATTCAAGATCACTCATAGCATGGAGTTTGAAATATGTTAGGAGTGTATCCAGACATATTGGGGATATTTGGGCTATGATTTACTCATGGAATAGGGTGTCCCTTTCATAGATCTGACTCGTACGTAGGGTGAGGCATTTTCTTCATCTTTGGGATACATATTTATTTAACACCACATGACCAGGACATGGGGTTCCTCTCGAGGGAGGGAATTGTGACATTCCTTTTATGGTCATGCTTCTAGGACCAAATTCTTGGACTGTTTTTTCATAACTCCATAGTGGGTCTCTTGATGAAATCCTTAAGCTCACGTGATCCATGATTTTTGTGAGAAACAAGGAATCATGAGGATTCGGTTTCATTGCTCAAGAATATAAAAATCAACATTAGAGGAAATTTTTGGGCTAAAACCATTGTTATGCAGTTTAACACCGTAAAACAAGGACGATTTTGGCCGTGCAGTATAACATCGTGTGGTGAGGATGTGACGTTATGCAGTTTAGATTCATGTTGTGAGGATGTTTATTCTATCATAAAGATATTCAATAGTTTTAGTTTAATCATAATCAGGATGTTCTGAGATTCCTTAGATGCGAGTGATGATAGAAGGTGTAAACCATAGTCCCGAGGGAAAACTTCAATCATGAGGGATGACATGGGGCTTGGAAGTTGTTGGGTGTACTGAGATAAGAGAAGAATCTCCTGGGAATGAATTTTACTTTTATTGACATCCATTTTTGTGGAAAACATATGCAGATCCACAGGGGCATGATATGCATAGTCATGTAAAGGTGTCTGCAGGAAAATAGACTTCTATCTCAGATGGACTTGAATGATTATGGGGATCCATATTTTCCTGAGGTATGGAGTGTGAAAAATGGGAAATACGTGCCTAGAAATGTGAGAATACCCAGACCATGATTAACCATGAACTACTTTGCGCTTACACATAGTTTTAACCCATATGTATAAGGGGGAATAAGGATCTTTTGACTTCTCTTGATTGAGAGGTATGTGTGGAATCTCATAATACCGAGGACTAGGCCACACATCCCCCCTGATGAATTTATCAGTTTATTATCATGCAATAGGGACCTCCCTAGAATTCCTATATGAGTATGACCTACATATGGGGGAAAGTGGCTTTTTTGTTGGTGGCTGGGCCAGGATGCCAAATCGAGGAGTCACTATGTATCCTGTAAGGGCAGGAATCAAGCCACACATTGTTCTGTATGCTCCCTACCAAAGTTTTCTTTATGTGTAAGGAATATTTATGGAATTTATTTTTTGATGGTGGCTGGGTCGGGATAGAAGATCAAGGATTCAATACATATCCTGTGAGGGCAGGAATCAAGACACACATAGTTCTGAAAGTTCCCTGTACCGATTTGGCTCAGTCAATGTGAGAGGAAATGTGAGGGAATTTTGGTTTCACTTGATATGGGTGTCGGGCCTACTATATTCCCCTATAATTTATTTGTGTAATAGAATCCTCACCATTGATCTTAAGCTAACGTTAGTTATAATCGATGTGAGAAACAAGAAGTGGTCACCGAGTCTCCTTTACGGGTGTTGGGAGGTAAAGGAAATGATGGGGAATTTTTTTTTCTTTCCTAGTGAATATGGGTGAATATTGAGGATTGATGCATCACTAAATATCCATCTAGGGAAGAAATCAAGTTGTACATAGTTCTGTATGTATCCTATACCGATTTTGTTTGGTCCAAGGGGTAGGGGTATTTTTGTTCTACCCATCACAGTTTCCAAGTCTACCATGTTACTCTATAGTTGTATTTCATAAAATAATCACTAAAAATAATCCTATGCTCACAGTAGTTATACTTGATGTGAGTAAGGGGTTCCCTTACAAATGTGGGTAGATAAGGGGCATGATGGAGGCATTGTTTGATGGTGGATGGGCCTGGATCGAGGATCGAGGTGTCACTACATATCCTTTGAGGGGAGGAATCAAGACATTTGTAGTTCTGTAAGATATCGTGTAGTTTACCATCATGTGATTATGAAATTTTTTATGTAGTTTAACATCGTATGGAGAGGATATGAGTCACATTTTATTGTCACGTTTTAGGGATGAGTTCCTTACAGTTTATTGTCATGCAGAAAGGATGATGACTCATAGTTTAAGGTCTTAAAATTTGTACCATGGAATTTGGGGTATTATAACTCATAGTTTAGGGTCATAGAGCTCGACCATAGTATTTGAGGGAATTTTTACTCATATTTTAGGGTTGTGGTGCTTGGAAATTGACTTCATGGTGTTTTTTTGTTACTCACAGTTTAAGGTCTTAGAGAATGGACCATAAAATTGAGGAATTTTATGACTCATTGTTTAGGGTCAGAGAGCTTGGACCTTGGATTCATGGTGTTTTCCTGTTACTCATAGTTTATGGTCTTAGAGTTTGGACCATAACATGGGGGAATTTTTATGACTCATAGTTTAGGGTCATAGAGCTTGGAACTTAACATTTCTTTTACACAAAGTATTTCTTTATGAACATTGTATTTGTAAGAGTCATGATGAGATGCTCGTACAGTGATATTAGGGCTTATTCTTCATTGGAATAGACTCTATGTATGATATATGGTCCTCCCCACTTTGGTTCAACCTTTGGGGGATTCTTTTAGAGTATCATCGAGGTTCTGAGGACTAACACCATTTCTCCTTCAAGGAAAGATTGAAGGCAAACCTTTTTTTAAGGCTCATGCAATCCAATTTTGATAAATTTCGAAATTGTGCAGAGTGTACATCCTTTTCTCATATACTGGCTCCAATTCATCAAACAGTCTCTAGGATTTCTCATCCATTGAATGTTAGTTGAAAATGGAAACATGAAGTGATGGAACTTGGATTTAAATAGGTAACACCATCTTTGCCCCGTATAGTAGTGAGTACGAGGTTGCTTGGGAGGCAGTGTGGGTCATGGTCTGGTAAGCCCATAAAGCGTGAAGGAGATTATCTGGCCATGATTTCTTATCCTTATCGACCATCTTTTTATGTATGTTGGGTAGAGGCTTGTTGAAAGACTTTATCTATCCATTGGGCACTGTGTGGTAATAGGAAGAAATGTTCTCTTTGATTACATACTTCTGGTATAACTTGTCCAACTTAGTAGAGCATGATTTGGTGTTTTTCCATCAAGATAATATGAGTGAAACCAAATCTGCTAATGATATAGGACTTCCAAAATCTGAAAATGTTTTCCACCCCAAATTATTTAAGGGGTATGGGTTCAGCCCAATTGGAAAAGAAGACGGTTGCTGTGAGTTGGAACTTGAATTGTCTGGATATGGCGGGAGGATATGGTCCCACAATATCCATCCCCCAGCTGACAAATGGTCAGGAGTATTTAGCTGTATGAAGTAACTTTGGGGGTAATGTATGAAATTCACATGAACTTGGTAGGAATGGAACTTCTTGGTGAATGTGGCAAAATCCTGTATCATAGTGGGCAAGTAATACCTAAGCCATCAGATTTGGTGAGAGAGCATGGTTGTTGATGGGTGCACTCCACTAGCTCTAGCATGTACTTCTTTCATGAAGACAACTGTTTATTCTCCATCAATGTACCTGAGAAGGACTTCATCAAGACCTTGTTTGTAGAGGACCTTTTCTTGGTTTACTCCATTGTACAAGGAAAAATTGACTGCCCATCTTTAGGCCAGCTCCCTTTTATCCCTATCTAGTTGGAGTTCCTCATTTTGAAGGTAACTTTCAATGGGCGTCATCCAACCAGTGGTATGACCATACGGATCAGGAATAAGAATAATTTCATCAATTTCCTCTATATTTCTCTGGATGAATAGAAAGACCATCCAGCGGTGATCAATGCTAATGATTGTTTCATCCTAGTAGGGATCATCCAAGGTTGTGGATACATTTTCCAAAGCGTTAGCTTGAGAATTTTGTGACTTGGGGACATAAGTCAACGTTGGTTCTGGTGGTAATTCATCCATCAGTTCTCGAACATGGTTCATCAAGGCAACCGACACTTCTTTCTTGATAGCATAGTCATTGTTGACCTGTTTGATGACTAACTCTGAATCACCATTTATTTTTAGGTGTTTGGATTTCACCTGGAGTTCTAATTCTAGGCTAGAAATGAGTTCCTAATACTCCACTTAATTATTTGTGAACCCTTATGAATACAAGAAAGTGTAAGGAAATATTTCCTTTTCGAGATATATGAGTATAAATCCTATCCCCACTTTTCTGATCTTGGGATCCTCCATCCTTTTCCATTTCGGGCTTTGGGATGCATCATCGAAGTACATTTCCCATGTTTAGGGGTTTTACTAAATGGAAAACACTTCTTCATCTTAAATTTCAGAATCCAACTGTATTGTTTCTTCCGAGGGGTCTTCATCCTAGAAGTCTGCTAACACCTAGACTTTTATTTCCTTCTGGGTCATGTATATTATTTCAAACTATTTTAGGATGACCACTCATCGTGATAGGTTCCCATTCAGCATGAGACGGTTGAGGATATATTTGAGTAGGTTGTATTGGAATTCTTATTGGACCTCATTGTGCTTCTAGTAATTCCTAATCTTCCAAACATGAAGATTAGGGTGAGGTAGTTCTTTTCAATCTTTGAATATCGAGTTTCAGCATTGATCATTGACCGACTGAGGTAGTAGAGGTTGTTCACACTACTGGAATCATTATTCTATGCAGGGAAGGCACCTAATGACCATTCTAGGGAAGTTACGTATAAAATGAGTGGTCTCCCTTCAACTAGAAGCATGAGAATAGGCAGTCTTAGGATATATCTTTTAAAATTTTAAAATGCTTCTTGAAAATTATTATCCCACTCATACTTAACTCCTTCCTTCATGATCTTGGATAAAGGTAAATATTAACCTGCTAAGTTAGCTATGAAGCACCAAATATAGGTGAGGTGCCCCTGGAGACCTCTCAACTCAGTGAGATTGTGAGGTGGGGACATGACAAGTATGAATTTTTTCTTTATGGGGTCAACTTAGATGCCATAATGGAATACGACGAAGTCGAGGAATTTTCCCAAGGTAACACCAATGGTGAATTTAAGGGGATTCATATTAAAAATGTGATGTTGCAATACATTGAAGACAGTTTCAATATAATCTAGTTGGTTTGAATGCTATCATGATTTAACCACCAGGTCATCAACATAACACTTGATGAATATTACTAATAATGGCTTAAAGATGCGATGCATGGCACACTGATATTCGGTGTCAACATTCCTTAGATCAAAGGGCATCACTTTATAATAGAAAACTCCCTGAGGGGCCCCGAAAGTAGTAGCTTATTCATCTAATTGGGCCATATATATTTTATTGTATCTAGAAAATCCATCCATGAAAGAGAGGGCTCTGTATCTGGATGTTGCATTGATCAACAATTATGTGATCAGGACCGAGAAGTTGTCATTTGGGAAATGTTGATTAAGGTCCCCGAATTCCATTCAGATTCCAATATGTCCATTCTTATTTTTTATAGGGACTATGTTTTCCAGAAAGGTCAGATATTATACCTCTTATATAAATTTGGATTTTATCAGCTTGTCAACTTCAGCCTCTTTTATGGAAGCATGCATTGGGTGGGTCCTTCTGGCTACCAGCTTATAGATCAAGTGATATTATAGTAAGCCCAAATAATGGGTGGTGACATCAGGATCGATTCTTGGAATCCCTATGTAATTCCAGGAAAACACATCTCAACTCTTCATTAAGAAGGAGGTGTATTCCTTTTGTTCCTCGATTGTCATGGACACACTGATCAGAGTTAGTTGGGAGTCATTTTTTGTGTCTAGATTTATCTCCTTAAATTCATCGATGGTGGTGGAGACACCTTCTTCAAATGCCATAGGGGCATCTTTGAGTTCTTATTCCTCTTCTTCTTCATCAACATCTTCATCATCTTTTTCTTTTTATGGAGGTAGAATTTTCCATAGAAACTCTTTGATGTTGGAAGAGAAATCGTCATTTTCCTTAGTGTGTGAGGAAAGGGTAGTTTGATGTACTGAGGATGGGAAAGAACCATCTTTGATGGGGCTTTGACTATCATTGTGGGAGTCAGCCCTCCCTTTTGGGTCCTTTGACTCGGTGGACATGACAGATACCATGTAGACAACTAATCTGACACCCGGACTTGCGTTTATTCCTTCAACTTAGTTTAAGTTTAATACATACTTGTTCCATGGTTATTGGAGGAGGTCAGTGGGAGATATTCCCAATCCATTCAAGGCATTGGTCCAATAAACATCATCGGACAAAAGATGTTTTTATTCCGATTCATAAAACCCTACGTCGATATAATGAAACTCAGAAGACTCAAACGAGGATTTATCAGTGTGAAACATCCCTATTTTTCCATTATTTCAATATTTGATGCACTGATGGTGTCAGGATGGAATTTTAGCGTGCTGATATAGCCTAGGAATCCCTAATAGGACATTTAAGGCCATGCTTTTCCGCACTACCAAGAAATCAGAATCAAATATGAGATATCCAAGCCACATTTTAAGCTTGATTTGTACCAAAAATTTCTGCTCACATTTTTCATATCCCTGTAGAGTTGTAGTGTAGGGTGTCATGCTATCTTCATCACATCCCAGTTGACAAAGTGTTCGCAGTGGGAGGAAATTAACTCTAGAGCCTTTTTCAATGAAGATCCTCCAAACATCAACTCCATTTATCTTTTGGAAAACATATAAGGGTTTGATGTGACCTTTCATGGTGGCGTCTTCATCCCTATCTGTGATGAAGATGACATTGTGACATTATTCAAGACTAGTCTCTGTCTGGTAAACATAAACTACTTATACTTAAACCTCAAACTCCTGGGGACTTATCAAGTCATCGATGAGTGCCTCACTATGATCTGCAGACTGTCTCAACACATCCAGGACTGACAGATTTTCTGGTACTAAATCCAGCTACTATAAAATATCAAGCTTCCGCTCTAAAGGTAGACACTTACCAGCTTAGGGTTTCACTTTTAAAGACACTTTAGGGGTTTGATATTTGGAATTATATGGTTCGGCCTCTATAATAGGAGCTGGAAGTGCTGCAATCCTTTTCATATTTGGTTGAATTAGTATGCTTGTATACCTTGGACAGTTCAATATTTTTTCTTACCTTGATGGATATTCCAAGATAACCAGGCACTGATTTCTTTAGATGGAGGAGAAGGGTAATTTCGGTTCTTATTGTGTCTATCGGAGGGTCCTTCCGCAAGTTTTTGCAATGTTAACGGTTTGACTTGTGGTGTGGCCTGGAATTTGACTCCTGCCACAATCATGCCTTCCAGGAAACCTTCTGCCTCTACAACCTCTTCCTCTAGCTCTCTAGTTGGGTATAGATAATTCCGGTTTGTGGCCATATTCTTCATCAGGGAAGGGGTATATCAAGTAAATGACATTAATGGTTCTGAAGAACAGTTCTTGATCCTCCGTTGTTTTTGTCTGACGGTCTCCTTCTGATGGTGTCGTTTGGTAGGGTGCTTCCCATTTTACCGTTTGGAAGGGCAGTGACAATTATACCATGTCTATTGGCATAATGTCTGAAAGTGTCCTAATTGACTTCAGATTTGTCATCAACTCATCTTCTTACTCTTTCTTTCTTCCCTTCTAGACTTTGGAGGGCCGTGGTATTGAGGAGGATGGTTGTGTTGTACTAAGATATTTTAGGGGCATAGTTGGTTGTTTCAACTACTCCTAGAGGATGCAATGGACTTGGTTGACAGTCTTCTATGTCATCCTATTTTCAAGATTTTTCTCCTTCTTACTGGTGACTTTTTTCCATTCCTCTTCATATCTTGAGTCTAAGGTGGAAAGATACACCACTTGTGCTAGTGGTGGGCCCAACTTGACTTGCCCAGAGTCCACTATCTTTTGTAGGAGATCCTTCAAAAAAAATATTGGATGGTATGTACCACTATTCTGTGATATGGATAATAATTTGGATAGTTTTTGAGACCTACTTCATCAGCTCTCTTTGGCTCTGGTAACCAGAGAAAATTACAATTCATAGCGGATATGAAATATCTGCAGATCTGGTTGTCTCAGAATGAATAATAATTATATCTTAGTTCATAGAACTGATTTATTTTGTCACCCCATCGCTCATCTTTTTGAGGTGGGGGTGGTTGTTGGAATCCGGGGGGTCCCGCACGATTCGTTTGTGGCCTCACAACTGGAGCTGGTGCTGCAAGTAGCTGAATCATGATAGAAGCTGCTTCATCTCTTCCCGTTATTTTCTATGGGGATGGTGGGGCCACTCGAAACTTAAGGTTGGTCCTTTGGAAGTAGTATTCTATCCTTTTATAAATGGCATATAAGTCTTGAATTCCACTAGTGTACTTAACCAGGATGAGTGGCATTCACAATTCATCCTGAAGGTTATCGATTCACATTGAGAGCATCTCATCCTGGGGGAGTGGGCAGTTCAAGGAATATGTTAGGCCCTTTCATCTGAAAATGATGTCTGAGACTCTTTTGTTCTCCCACTTTTTGCAGTTTATGAGATCACTGACCATTGTATTGGGAAGCATTGAAATAATCTAGAAGAGAAATTATTGCCGGAGGTCATACCAGTCTATAATTGAAATGGATGGCAGGCTACTGTACCATACGAAAGGTGAGCCCTACAGGGTTCGTACAAAGAAACTAATATTTATGGCTTCTTGCTGCTCTAGAGTGCCCATCATGGGATCATAGTAAGAGGCATAATGCATAAAATGTTGTTCTAGGTCCCCCAAGCCATTGAATACTATGAATATAGGGTTCCCCAAGTTTGGTGGGGGTGGAACACTGCTCACCCACTCGGGGTAGGGTTTGCGCTCTGGTTTTATCAAAGCGTGTCGCCCCTACATGGCTTTTAGTCGAGCCATTAGCTACTTTATGGTGTTTAGGATCCCTTGATGCATATCGTGTCGGGCTTGAGCTTGAGATGGTGTGGCAGTGTACAAGACTAGGTGTGTCAGTACTGCTATAATTTGGGGTTGATACCCAGTCGTGGTTATGATCTCTGGGTTTACATGGATATATTATGGTTGCCTTACCCATGGGGGAAGTCTTGATATCCTTCTGGGGATACATTGAGAAATCTTCCTAGCATTGATACATTCATCGGGATGAGTGCATGTGGCATGGGCACCACTTCTGGTAGGACTAACTGACGTTCTGTGGGGAGAACACATCCGACGAGATATCTCCCATGACGTAGCTCAGCATAAATTGGCCCGAGCTCTTTCATTTCTTCCTCCTTCATGGATAAACTTTCCCCGAGGGTGAGGGATGCACTCACAGGGGTAGGATAATGTAGGTCATAGACGACCTGGATTTATTGTTCTCTTTTTTGGGTTTTCGCGTGAGAGGTAATGTCA
The DNA here is from genome assembly GCA_963277665.1 of Viscum album. Lineage (NCBI taxonomy): Eukaryota > Viridiplantae > Streptophyta > Magnoliopsida > Santalales > Viscaceae > Viscum > Viscum album. The sequence continues at coordinate 414,387,033 of OY728140.1, read as the reverse complement.
GATTGGATGAGGGGAACCCAGATTTTGGGCCGCCCTTTGGGTTCAATTATACACACCGTCAGGATCAGTGTGGGATTTCTCCAAGGGGGAACCATCATCCTTCACATAATCCCCCCTGAGTCATTTCTTATGATATCCGTGGGGTTGACATTTACCATGTTCACTGAGGCATACCTCATTGGGGGTGGTGTACCTGGTGTCTAATGGTAAGAAGGATTCATGAACCCTTTATTGGACTTTCTCTTTCCATTCTGCAGTATTCTCTGGCTTTCTTGGTGAAGATTGACCCAAAGGTATCCCTATTCTGACCTCGTAACACACCTTTGTCCCGAATGGTGTGAACCATGAGAAGGGGTGGAATGGGTAACTCCTCTGTCCATCGTTATTTCTAGACGATGGAAGACACACGTCTGCTGTGAAAAGGTTTGAGGTAAAAATTCCCCCAGCCCTGTGGGCTAGGGTTGTTCCCGTTCTCTTTTTGATTCACTAAAACCTAGATTTCATAGTCTTACGTGGGCATTTTGAGGTAAAATTTCCCCCAGCCTTGTGGGATGGAGTTGTTCCTGTATCGCGACGGTATCCACCGCTATTTCCACTCTTTTAATTTCATGTACTATCATGCTTGTGTGATCCAATTATGGAATTGTGCCTACACAGATTTTATGGAATTTTTAAGATATGGTAACTTATTTTTAGTTTTCTTCCTTGAGGTGGGAAGCCTGCTAGATGTTCCTAGTTTCCTGACTCAGAATATTTTCGATGGCATGATCTCTTTGGGCCTGAAACTTTTGAGACTTACTTCAGGATAGTTGTTTTAGTATCCCATATTTCCTTAGTAGGTATTTCACTTGGTTGTTGCCTCTAGGTGATGACATTGTAGGATGTCATTTCCAATAGGGCCTTCTAGACGGGACGTGGGGTGAAGTGTACAGCTACATGTTCACCCCATCCCCAAATGTGAACTCCACCTAGGTCATTTCCAATGAGGCGACACAATTTAGAGAGTGCGTGGAGGCAGGACAGTTCAAGGTTTTTCTTTCACCTTTCTGACTTTGGCTATATTGTGGACGGGATGGCTTCCAGGTCAATTAGATGGTGAATCTCTCCTATCGTGCTAACATGGTCTATGTACCCTTTGTAGAGTATAAATTTTTATTCATCTTTCTAAGAGTCATCCATATATTGAGGATAATTTCATGTGTGCATTCCCCAGACAATTATACTAGTATGTCGAAGTGAGATGTGGTCGTAGGATAATACATCACTAGTATATTATCCCTAGCTATTTTTCTTCTCACATGCAATATATCATGTGGTTTTTCCTCCAGAGGATCCTCTACTTGATATGCCTAGCTCGACTACTTCTGAATAATTTCATTCCAAGCAGTTGGCCTGGTGGGAGCCATATTGATTTTAGAATGGTGTGTGGTGTCTCAGAATATGAGTGTAGCTCCCTGCCATCCTCTAGTTGAGAAATAATATCACTCATTATAGATGGAGTGACCGATGTTTCTGACTCCTTTTTGAGTGCCTTAGCATATGAGGGCTTTCCCTTATTTTTTCTATCATGGGGACGACCTTTTTTACAGCATGAATTTTGGTTGCGAGGAGGACCTTCACAAGTGGTACTACAATGGAGAGGGCTACCATTGAAACTTGATGCCTGATTTTGAGAATTTTATTTATGGTGTATACCCTAGGGAGGACCTTTAGGGGGGATGTATCATGGGTAGGACATTTTTACTGCTTGATTTCACTATAGGGGGGACCTTAACAGCAACTATAATTGCAGGGAGGGCCTTCACAATTACTGTCATCATGGCGATGACTACCATCATGAATTGATACCTAGATAAAGGGAGAATTTATATATTGTACATCCTGGGGAGGTCCCTCAGAATGTACTATAATGATGGGAGGACCTTCATAGTAACTGCCTTTGTGGGGAGGGCCTTCACAATGACTGCCATTATGGAGAGGACTACCATCATGAGTTGACGTCTAACTACAGGGACAAGAATATCTCAACGTATACCCAAGGGAGGACAATCATAGAGGATGGAAACAAGGGTAGGACCTTCTTGGTACCTGATCTTCAGTTCGAGGGGAGGGATACCCCGACACGCATCAGGAGATAGGCTCTTGTGATCGATCATTCTTGGCCCACAGAGTAAGCCCTCATGGGTGCTCTATGGAGGACCTTTAGATCTGCAGGTAACAACATTGTGGAGAGGACCTTCAGAACTACTAATTCCACTTCCATTATTTGGTAATAGAAGGATAGGGTCTTGATCCTTTGTTGATATATGTTTGAGGACGCCAAGAACCCTAGCTTCTAGTAGAGCGGGGTTATGTATGTGATCTTAATTTTCTGGTTTCGTTTGGTGCTTTTCATTATTGATTGCTCTCTTGAGGGTAAATGAGGCCATATATTGTGGGTAATGGCCTTCATATACGAGTCTATGTCTTGTTGGGTCATGTGATGTTGTTGGGATATGCTGACATACATCTTGAGTTTTGGAAGGGATATATGTTTGCCCTGTAGCGGCCACCACTTTGGACCGGTGTCCACCATTTAGAATGAGTATTTGTTCTTGATCTGGTTCTCTGTATGTCGCAGGATATTCCCTTCGACCTTCCTAGACTGGAGAAGGGATGAATAACTACTCAGAAGTGACTAACTCATTTTTATGAGTGACTCATTCTGTTTGACGAAACTGGTTTGTGGGCCTGATTTCTTGCATTTTTCATCGATGCAATGATATCATGGCATGTTTGGAGGATATGTTATGGAATTGAATTATGATATTAAATCATTTCCATGATGTTATGAGATATAACTTTGGATGAAATAAGTTTGAAGGCCCATTCCAATTTTGGAGTAGGAGTTGGTTCCTGTTCCAGTCCACCATGAGTTTCCAGGGGATAATAGTTGTTCTCCTATTCCGGGACAGAGGAATGAGTCTGTCACTGGTTTCCACCATATTAGAATGGTGGTCACCATATTCATGAGAGGGGATTTTCATCTGCTCGCTTGCTGGTGTATTTGTCTCACGGGCTTTGTATCCATCTGAAGGAATTTATCTCTGCTCGTATTAAGTTGCTTCCTTATATGTATGGCAGGCATGATATGCATCATCAGGTATTTGTGCCTACGTATGTTCACTTTCTTACCTATTTATATAGAAGACCTGAGATGAATCAATAGGTGTTTGTGCCTACATGTAGCTGAGTGTCACCCTATTTGGATGGCGGGCTTGTTGTGCATCGGCAGATATCGACATCTGCTTGTAGTTTTTCTATCTGTCTGCATGGAGGGATCAGTGAGCACTAGAAGAACGTTCATGTGCTTGTATTGTGCCACCTTATTTCTGTGGTAGACTTGAGTGGAGGGGGTAGAGTCATAGGTCTTCCCATTGAATTCCACCGCAATAGTATGACGGAGTTTCTCCTCCGGAACTAGGGTGATAGCATGTTCCCGGTTAAATATTTTCCACCCTTGGAGGCATCACAGGGGGCCCAGGTCTCCTAGACTTTGGTAGGTTCCCTCAGTATAAGGTCCTCCTCAGTGGGAGGAGGCCTGGTCATCCGGTGTCAGTGGCGATACTGTCTGGCAGGGGCCCATGATAAGGAACCCTATGCAGTTGAGATGAAGTTGTCAGTATCGAATTCATCTACCTCCCTAAGATAAGGGAGGTACTCCTTGTCACATTCTGGGGAAAGGCACCTGAAACAATTTGAGATGACCACCAAGGCCGCCTTACAATGGGGTACCGGCAGCAGCTGGAGAGGTGGTTGGTGGACCTTTATAGACTGGACAGCTTGTCTTGTGGCCTTCTGTGTAGAGAGAGTACCATTTCAGTGGTACTCTTTGATAAGTATATTGGATACCAATCATTGAAGATGTTGGGTAGGATATGGGTTTCTTCTCTTTTTTGGGTCCCTAGCCACCTACAGAATCACTGATGTGCATGTCTGCATGGGTTTTTGGGATTTTATTTCGATTGAAGGTCACTCTATAGGAACTTTCAATATACATATATGACATACAAACCACAAATCCTTTTTAGAGTATCATTCATTGATACATATGCATATTTGGCGATTCGTATTGGACCCCTTCCCCTTTTCTTTTGCTGCGGGGTGGAGGGGCCTGAGTGGGGTGAGACCACCACCTTGGATAAAGATTCAAATCGGGTTCACCATTTTTATTCTTCCTAAAAGGTGGTGAATTTTTCTCATAACAGGGCAAAAAAAATGGTAAAACATGTAGAAACCTTTTATATTTTATCATTGGGGGTAGAACTGCCACCTAGGTTAAGGATTCACATCAGGTTCACCATTTTTGTTCCGCCTCCGATGTGGTGTATTTATAGGCGGTGCATAAATGTTTCGATGAGGATCATGCCCTATCCCTTTTTCTATAGAGATGGGTTCTCGTAAAATTCACCATTCCTTTTGTTTGATCCCATTCCATGTAACTATCCTTTAAAGAAGGTTGAATTAACCCTGCAAGAACTATTGATCCCAGTGGGTGATTGCATGGGGGACAAGAACTTGTTAAATCGGTCCTTCTATGATAGAAATTCCTTAGAAGGTTTCCATCGGGTTAATTTGTCGAGACAAGAACTCCCAATGGACCTATTATCCATGATTCATGGACCTTCTTTCTAAAGATAGGAACTTGTTGGCTGACTATTTGTCCAGTGACACTTAAGGACTCAATTGGTTGAGAGGACCGAAGGTCAGGCTCACCGTACCCTTTCAGAGGTGAATTATTGCCTATTCTAGGACTCTTATATATTTAAGTCATGTTCATATGTTTTTGAATCCTTAGTTCATTTCTGAAGAGTGTGTCCACTAGCTAACCTTGGTTTTCAAAATCGTCGTAAACATGCATATATTTGATGCTACAGAGGTGATGCTGACTTGAGCCATATTATAAGGCACTTTAGAGTTTATCATTATCTATGAGGGACAAAAGGTGAATTGATGTTGGGATATGTCGCATATGAAGGGCATCTTATGTATCCTCAGGAGAGGAATCAAAACCCATATAGTTCAGATTGTGTGGGGCTTATGCATTGAAGCTTCCCATTTGACAGGACATGATTTAGTGAACCCTTTTGGAGGGGAACCCTGTTACAATCCGAAATTCTAGTAGGAATCCTATGTATCTTGGTTTGATCCGGAATCATAATTCATGTAGTTTAGATTCATGTGGATGTTGTAATTCTCAAGAACCTTTAATCCCACGTGATTCATGCTCGGTGTGAGAAACAAGAGGACATGAAAGATTCTTCAATGCACATGCCTCCTCCCCTGTTGTGGGAGAGGAAGTGCCCATGGTGGATGAGGTCGGGGTGACCTTGGGCGAGGGTGCAGATCAACAAACCCTTTAATGTGAGATGACATTAATAGTCATGTGGTCCATCTTTATAAGATTGGGGACTTTCCTCAGTGGGAGGGCTCCAGAGCATCATATGAGGCGTACTACAGTTTAAGGCCATATAGCTTGGATGATGATATCATAATTTAATGTCATGTGGATAGGAATATTTGGGGTCTTTCAGTTTATGGTCATGTGAGGAGGACCACTTGCTATAGAAACCATGATTATCTAAAGGAAAATCTTGTTTGGATATTCCAATGTGCCTCGAACATGAGAGGGATGGAATGTTTAATCCATGATTATAGAGGATCCCAGATCAGGATAAATGATATGAGGTCTGGAAACTATTTAGGCATACATAGGTAGGAAAGGAATCTCCTGAGGGCGAATTTTACACTTTTTGATATGCTATTTTTTTTGGAAACATATGCAGAGCCACCGGGGAATGATGTGCATAGTCAAGCAGAGGTTTCCTCAAGACACTGGACATCCTTTTCTAATGGCCAGGAATGTGGATGAAGATCCGAAATCACTAAGTATAATACAGTTTAATGTCATATATCTTGTACGATGGAATAAGAGTTTAATTTATTATGGATGGAATAGTACCATACAGTTTCATGTCATGTGGTTAGGATGATAACTCATAGTTTAAGGTCATAGAGTTTGGACGATTTGTTTTAGGGGCCACTATTATCTGAAGGATAATCAGGCTGGGATGTTCTGATATTCCTCAAACATGATAGGGAAGGAAAGCGTAAACCATGAATATGGAGATTCTCAGATTTAGAGAAATGATATGGGGCCTGGAATCCATTGAGGAATATAGAGTTAGGAAAGTACTCTCTTGAGGATGAATTTTTCTCTTGTTGACATGCCGTTTTTGTTGGAAATATATGCAGAGCCACTAGGGCATGATTTTCATAGTCAAGCAGAGGTGTCCTCAAGATAATGGACTCCCCCTTTGGATGGCCATGAATGTTTATGAAGATCTGAAATCACCCAATATACTATAGTTTAATGTCATATATCTTGGACTAATACCATACGGTTTAATGTCATGTGGTTTAGCATGATAACTCATAGTTTAATGTCTTATAGTTTGGAGCATTTGTTATCGAATCCATGATTAGCTATAGGATAATTGGGCTGGGATGTTCTGACATGCCTCAAATAGGAGAGGGAAGGAAAGTGTAAACTGTGAATTTAGGGATCCTCATATCAGGAGAAATGATATGTGGCATGGAAGCCATTGAGGCGTATAGAGGTAGGAAATTAATCTCCTGAGGATGAATTTGCCTTTGACTGATAGCCATCTCATAGGCTTCATATGTAGATTCACCGAAGCATGATGTGAATAGTCAAACAAAGGTTTCTACAGGACACTGAACTTCTTCTTATGATAGCCATGGAGGTTTATGAGGATCTAGAATCACTAGAGGCATAGAGTTTGATGGATGGAAAGGATGTGTTCAGACATTTAAGAAACATTCAGGCTGGTAATTTCCATGAAGTTATGGGTAAACCTGGAATAGGAGGCAGGTGATAGGGGTTTTCAGGAGGTGCATGAGGAATTTATATTCTCATGGTATTCAAGGGACAAATGTTTTGGTAGTATAAGGGCGCAACAGAAAATGTCATCGAACCGAGCCGAAAAGTTCAAGGTGCGACCCTCCATTTTGCATGGGGTCAGTGGTGGTAGCGAAGGGACTAACCCAGAGGGCCAAATCCACAGCATAACAATGATGCTGAGCAGGGGTGCAGGGGTGCATCCCTCATGGAATAAACCAATGTATGCGAACTGTTTTCCACATAGGGCGTCTGGATAAGAGCTAGCAGCATAGGAGCTGGCTGCATAGGATGGTATGTGGAGGAGTTGGCTACGTATGATAGTATGCATAGGATTTTTCCATATATGATGGTATGTGAAGGATCTTTCCACGAACTATCTTCCGCATAGGAGGGCCCACTTACTGTCTTCTGCATATGGGCATCCATGAACTGTCTTCTGCATATGGGTGTCCCCGTACTGTCTACCACATATGGGTGTCTGTGAATTGTCTTCCCCATATGGGTATCCACAAACCATTTTTATAATATTATTTATTGGTTTTCTGGTAGGCTGCATAGGGTCTTCCAATTATGGTTTTTGGGGAGGACTTTTGCGAACTGATTTCTGCATATGCTTCGCAGGATGGAGTCCCACGAACTGCTTCAAGTGCAGGATGTATTATCGCGAACTGCTTCATGTTCAGGAGAAATTTCTCCCGTACCCTATACATTATTCTTCTAATTTTCATCCATCCCAAATCTCTCTCCATCATTCTTCCCATCTCCACTATTTTTCAATTCCCCTGGTGTTCCTTTATAGAGTTTCGGGGAATCTATATCTGCGGTTTACGTGACACGATCTACAGAAGCCCATGGAGAGATATCTTGATCCTCAGAAGACTCAATCATATATGGTTTCTAGAGGTTCCGTGCACCATCATCTTCTCCTCATTCGAGAACCATATCATTCACGGGGATGGTGTGCGGTGCAAACATCTGTCAGATTCTCGCCAGTGAAAACAGTTCGCGGCAGCTTCTGTTCACGTGTCTAAATTCACCGCAAATAGCTTCATTAATTGGCCAACGCCTCATGGTCCATCACATCATAGCACTTCCTCATAGTGGTAGTTCATGTCTTATGCCTTTCTCAAACCTTTCCTAGTATTCGGTACACGGTCTGTCCAAATCTCTTTGGAAAATTTGATTTCTTCAATTTTCTCCTAAAATTTTCAATGAAACATGAATCCATATTTTTACCAAACATTTGGGATTATTTCCCTTCCATTTTTTTAATTTTAGGGACCCTACAACCATATAATATATTTATTATAATTTAATATTTTTTTTTATTCCTATGTTACCCCTCACCTCACCTATAAAAGCAGGTTCCTTCCTTCACAAATTTGCATTACTACCTTTAACACTAGTCATGAAATTTTTTTATTGGTTTATCCAGATCATAATATATGTATTTTATCTTATGTAAAGTTTTCAAATCCTTACACACTCATAATGTAAAATAATATTACAAAACAAGTTCATCATTCATAGAATCGCCATGTTAATCCAAGCGTTTATCATTAACCATTATCTAATGAGTCATCCTCATGGTATATAACCAAAAACATTATAAGATCATTTATATCTCTTTAATTTCACAAATAACATATATTAAAAATTATTCATGTTGGAAAAAATTTCAAGTGAACTTCCAGTCATAAATATAAGTAAACTGATCATCAAAACTAAGGAAGAAAATGCTTCCAAAACAATAAAATTGTAACATTTAAAACCATCAAAAAGGCCATGACTAGACCTAATATGGTAAATTAATCAATAAAATATAGATGATGTTATGAAATTATTAATTAAGGAAGCTAAATTTTATTATTAAGGTTATTAATATCAATCTATGAACACATTCGGGCATACGGTAAGGGGTTTCTCCACCTCACTTCCATTTTTGTGAGATATTCCATATTCACTACTATTACATGGGAATGGTGTATGAATACTTCCCATTGATGTTTCATATAATGAATCTCTTTTCTTTCATTATATTAGATGTATCATTTTAATATTATTAATTTTGGGGTATATGATTCAATTGATTACAATTTTGTATGGGTTTTCTACCCGAACCTCCATTTTCATTTGGGTTACTCTTATTGTCTACTTAACTCAATTAAATTCTTGTTTATTCATATGAACTCCTCATATATTCTGTGATAATGTTTAGTATATAAGTTCCAACATTAATTCAACATTCACTTATGGGGATTTATATGTTTTAAAAGGATCTTTCAAAAAAAATCGTGTAATACAAATCTGATACAAGGGAATTTCTCAAACTCTTACCTATTTTCATGGGCACTCTATAATTTTCTTTAGAAACCATTATCTTTATAAAAACACTCATTTCATTATGAAAATACCAACTTACTTAACTTATGGTTTTATACAAATACTTTTCCAAAAGAACTCTTCTTTTCAAAGTCAAAGAGTAATTATCTCAAGATTTACTTGATGATATTATAAGAGAATCTTCATCTATTTCTACACTCTTATTGATTATTATGTATTTTTGGGATTAATATTTTAGGAAATAATATACTACATTTAATTGGTTTTTTTATGATTAGTTTGATTGTGGATGTTCTATTTTAAAATTATTCTCCAATTTACTCTGAATTGTTAGTGTTTTTATATCATGTTCGAGGAAAGTTATTAGTATCAATATGAGTGTATATGTCATTTATGTTTATTTCTATTCACATGAGGAATGAATTGGACTTATTATGTGACTGGTGGGGACTGATATAGTCCATCAATTTCTCATTAGATCTCATGAGAGAAATAGATATGGACTTGGCTGAGGCCTTTCCAATTTTTATATATGGTTTTGGCCAAGGCCTTAATCATTTTCATATGTCTTGGTCGAGGCCTTGACATTATGTTTTAGACTGTACAACATATTCATTTACATTATTATGAATCTAATAATTGAAAGTTCATGAAGTTATTCTAATAGTATAATTCCCATGTTTATGATTGAATATGGAATTATTTATTCATCTCTTATTCCTTCCATAATGTGTTCAAGTTCATTTTTTAAAGGCATGCGTTTTTAGTTATTCATCATGCCTAATGTTTATGTTTATGATATCTTCTGCTTTATTGATTACCCTTACTGAGCATTTGAGCCCCCACCTTTCTTATGTTTTATCCTTCCAGGTAACAAGGACTATTATTATATGAATGAATTGCAGGGTTAATCTAAGAGATTATTGGATTTCTATTGAATTTATTATGTTGTTTTTTATTTTTGAGTTGTAATTTTGATCTCTTTTATGTATATTGTTTCCAAAACTACTAAACTAATTGGTCCTTTGTGATGAATATTCCTTATATCCATGAAAATTTAAAAAATAAGGCACTAACTCTAACCTTATGGGTTCGGGGAATTACATATTTCATAGTAAGAAATATTGTTCAGTAATATTAGTACAACTAAATACGCATATGTTTCTTCTACTCATTAATGTAATCAAATGATGTAGATAAAAGTATATATTGAGGATTTAATGGGGGATGTTGAGTAACCATTTAAGATTATAGATTATGAAAAAAGATTCATTGACCTCTATAAAAATAAAGTTCAACATTACAAATCCAATGGCATTGATATTAAGTATCATTTTATTAAATGAACAGATGCAGTTAGAGATAAAAATTTGGATTATATCTCCAAAAAATAAAAAATGAAAATATATTCACCAAATAATTGTTAGAGGGATGGTCTAAGAAATTAAGGAAGAAAATACATGATCATCTTCCACTCTTTACTTTGGGGAAAGTTCTTGAATAACCCCCATGTTACTTTAGATACGATTTTTAAAGGGGGAGAATAAGTAAAACTCTTTTTTTACATGTTTTGAATCTAAAAATAGAGTAATAATATAAATGGGGTATAATGGTTCTAGAAGTAATAGTTCTATATGATGAGATAATTGATGTTGAGTATATAAATATCATGGAAACAAAATTTCTTATCACTGAGGAATATAATTTTATCAAAAACATTTAATTTATGTTGTGTGAGGATATTTATCACTGAGAATGGCTATGGATTTATGGTGATTTTGAAAAGGAGTTGTTATAATGTTCAAATAAATACAAAGGGGGGTATTGAATAACCCATGGTTCTGTTGATGATTTTGTTTGTATTTTTAAAAAAATAAAGTGTTTCTAATATTCTATTGAATATATAATGTTTTGAGTTTACATTTTTAGATTGATATTTCTAGAAGGAAAACATTGGAATTATTCATAAGAACATCTTTGGATGTTCTGGATATTAAGTCTGATGATACTTATTCTGATCATTCATGGAATCAATATCACTTTGATTGAAGACAAGATGTGATTTTAAGCTGAGATTGTAAAATGATAAGTAAATAGGTTGAAGATGTAAATTATATTATTTTGGAGTTTATGGAAAGATTTATAATATTCAATTAATATGATTTGGTAGTTTACATAAATTGAAATTTGGAAGGAATTTTTTAGAGTTCAATGAACGGTTTTCTAGAAGATATATTATGAGTACATAGAACAAAAGTTTTATAAAATCTAACATGTCTAAGAAACCTATAATTAATACCATACATATAAAAATACCAAGTTTCACTGAATAATGAAAAATGTTAGTTTTTACTAGACAGAAGAAAAAAATACACTGTTCTAACAGATATAGAAAAAATGAAGAGTTGTACCGTATATAGAAAAATGAAATTTTATATTTGATGGAGAAAAATAAAAATTCTACTATATGAATATTATTCAATCTATTTTATTGATAAAATATATAAATATTATCAAACTAAAAATCTTGAGTTCATCAGATAGTGTTTTCCAAATATAGTGGACTTTGACAGAATAAATGAATAAAGAAAAACTAATCCAATAAACTCTTGATAAAGCATTACCATGTGGATTAGTTCTTAGGAAGAACCATTAGAAAAATAAATAATGGATGGAGGAATTATTATAAAGTATAACATGAAAAATATTTTAGGATCTTTACAAAAATTTATAAATTCATTATTGTGATGGTGTTGAGATGGATGGCCAATGACTCAAAATTCATGAAGGAATGTTTGTGATTATTTCTAAGACTTGAGGAAGGTTTTAAATATTAGTTGACTCTGTGATTTTATTAAAGTCTAAGGAAGTTTGTTGACTCCATTTTTTTTGAAGGCTTTTAAGATAATAAAATGAAGAATGAGTTAATAAGGAATTTAAATATTGGAGTCCACATTTTTTTAATTTATTATCAGTAGAGGATTTGTTATATAAAGTGGTGATATGTTCCTTTATAATTTTTTTGAAAATATTGAGAATTGTGATCTTCTAAAAAGAATATCATAAGAAGGAGTTCCAGAAGAACAATGTTTCAGAAGAAAAAATTCTGAGTGCAAATTTATAGAAGTTTGAGTTTAGAGGAGGAGCTTTTATCATTAAAATATAAAGGCTTAGAGGAAGAAATTCATTATAGCTAAATAAAAAATTGGCTCATGATATTATTATTAGTATAAAAATTTACATTATTGTACTTGATACATTTGTAAACTAGAGGAAATAGTATAAAAACATTTTTAGGTTAAGAGTGATTCCTTCCATCCATTATTTTGGTTAAGTTAAATTACATCACTATCCACATTTGTAATTGTGATTGAGTTTATTTTAAAATCTATGACCCTAGTGATTCTAAAAATTGGGAGTAGGTACCCACATTAGTATGGAACCTTCAAAAAAATTGGATTCCATGCATTTATATTTCTTATTATTTCATATTGAAGAGGATCAATTACAATGTTTAGTGGATAAATACTATAATAAGTTTAATAGGTTTATTACCAATAAGGAAATAATAAAAAAATATCACCATTGATTCACCTCCCCCCTAATGGTGATAGATTCTTGGATGTGTAGACTTTATAGAGATGTATTATTTGAAAAATTTAATTTTAAATCATTTGAAAAATATGAATCTTGTTCATTTGATATGACTACCAAAGAAACCATTTGTGTAAAAGGTAAAAGAAATAATAGATCATGGATCTATACATAGTGACGTAATTGTTTCAATGGGTACACAATAAAGCAGTAGTGTTAAGTACTTTTTTAATTTTAACAATGAATACAGTTGGTATGGTTATGTTTTTCTAATGAGACACAAGTATGAAACCTTTTAAATATTTAAAATGTATCAAAACAAAGTATAGAATAAAATGTGAAAAACTATTAAAATTATTTAATTAGATCAAGGTATAGAATAATTAATCTTAGAATTAAATTATTATCTGAGAGATCATAGAATTGTTCTATAACTCACACTACCAGGAACACTACTTTGGAGTAGCATGTATGATAAGATTAATCATTCCCTATTGTACATGATTGAATCGATGATAAATGTAACACCCTGAGATTTTATGAAAAATATTATTTTTTAATTTCATTAATGTATTGTGTTGTATTCTAAACCAAAGGGATCTTTCACAACACACATCATTGAATTTCCTTGCATTACACGCAATCGCGACCTTCCTCGATAGCGTGTGTAGTACGCAATACCGAGTTTCACTAAACAACGATATGCTATTAAAATATTATTAAAACTAGCCATTATGAATAGTAATAACCACTTTTTGAAATTTTGTAAATTTTATTTTTCAAAATGGAATTCATTTTTGGATTTGGAATATCGAAATTAGCTTAGGGTAAAATTTTGGTACTTTTCGACTAACTTTCATTTTCTGATGAATAGTGAAAATAACTAATTTTTAATTAAAAACAACCTTTTTAATTGAAATAATTAATAGTGATAAATTATTAATTTGAGTGGTTTTAAAGTATATTTAGAATATATTTTTATAATTTAATACAATGTTGGTCATTGGATGTTATTTCACATTTAAACAAGACATAAACAAGTGTCAATCTTTTGATAGTTATTATCTCTTAAGAACACGCTATTTGTTTTGACGACGAGAATTAATTTTTATATTAATTAATTCAAATTATATGTTTTTAATTTGGTAAAATAAAAGTCATTTTTGAGTTCACAATATCAAATATATCTTAGGAATAATTTTTGGTATTTTTCTGGAAACTTTCATTTTTTGATGAATAGTGAAACCACTAAGTGGTAGTTAAAAAAATGAATTTTTACTAAAACTTAATTTTACCGCTTTTGTGAATGGAATTTCAGAAATACGAGAGACACGGTTGATGTCAGTAAGTAAAATTTGGTTCAATGAGATGAAAATAATTTTTGTTGAATAGTCACTTTTTACTTTTTTTTACCACGGTTAAAAGTAAATAGAGTAATTAAGGGTAAAAATGATATTATTAGTACCCTAAAACATGTCTTAATTCTATTGGATAAGTGTAATTCGACCAAAAACAACCTTAGGAATAAAATATGACTATTTAGGCCCACTTGGATTAGATTAAGACATTTATTATTAATTTATTTAAAGAAGGGTTAAAATAGTTAAAATCAAAGTTTAATAAGTATATCATTTTTAATATAGGGTTATACATAAGATAAATTCGATTGTAAATATTCATTAGAAATATAATATTATTTCCTAAATAATGATATTTTATTTATAATTTTTATACATTAAATAAATTAATTTATTAATGACACAATGACAATGCAGTAATTACCATAATAGTGAAAAATTAGAATAATTGATATTATAAATATCCAAATAAATATAATTTGAGACTTTTTATGAATTAAACTAATTTTATAGGTTAATATGACATTTTATTATTGATTTAATTAACCTTTTTAGAACTAATCATTCTGTTATGATTTTCACAAAAATCAATTACTAAATAGTGTCAAAATTGACATAAAATAGTTTTTAAATAAAATATTATATTAGTAATTGTTATTTTATTTATAAAAATATAAGGTTCGTCCAAATGACTTAGATAAGGTTATATATATTAATAATAAACAACTTGGGGTTCTTTTGGCTGTTTATAGTAAGTTTATTAACCTTATAGTATAAGAACAAAAGAAGACATAGTAAAAGTAAAATATTTTATCTTAATGTTAAATCTAAATGATAAGGTTAAAATTGGAACCTAAACTTGTCTAAATTATATTGGATGAGATTATTTAGACCCATACCCACCTTATCTTCGAAATAAATCAATTTGGAGCTATTTAAAACTGAATTTGGCGTTATAATAAAATAATATTTTTAGTTTTTCCAAAGGAGCCCCTCTCCTCCCTTATAAATGGGCACCTCCTCCCCCTCTTCCTCACACCACTTTGAGCCTTAAATATCGGCCAAAACCTGCCAATTTCTCCTCTACACTTCCCTAGAGACATCTTAGAGGTCCTGGTCTTCTTCAAATACCAATTTTCGTGCCCTAAAAGGATATCTCAAAGAAGCGCTTCAAAGAAGAGGTAATGTCCGTTACCAATTCTTTCAACTTTATTTATTCTTCCAATTCTCCTTCTTAGGTTGTTTCATTATGAAGTAATAACATAAATATCACTCATATACTGATATGTTATTATAAGAATTAAACAACCCTATTTCACCATCTATCCATCCTACGGAAAACGAAATCACCGCACGTGCGTATGTACGGAATACCGTCTCCACGCCATGGTGTAATCTATTTTCCACCACCACCTTACTTGGATGGGTATAATGGTGTACATAATAACTATATATGAATATTTTAATGTGATATTGATTCTGAAATAGTATACATACTCTCCAATACAATTCCACTATCATGAGAACGATATCATCACTCGTGCGTACGTACGGACTACCGTCTCTACGACGCGATGAGATTCATTTTCCACGTTAACCATTCATGAATGATTATAAAGTATATATAATAAGTAATCATGAAATATATGACATTATAATGATACTGGATTTATGTGTATATATTTGTATGTCATCTACTTAATTCCATTCAACTCAATAAGGAAACGAAAACAGCGTTCATGCGTACGTACGACCTACCGTCTCCATGAACGGTGTATTTCTTTCCATTTAATGATCTATTATATATATGTATATTCTGAATATATATTATATATAAATCATGTTTTATATTCTGTAATTAAGTAATCATGATCTAAGTAATCATATGAATAATTACAAGTCAAAACACGGACGAAAAATGAAACAATTTTACCCAAAACTCTCTTTAACATGGAATTTACAAAAGAACGGGTAATATAAAGTCATAAGTGAACCATATATGATATCATAGCAATGATTATGATTCTGGAATAAGTCAATGACATTATTTAAATCATTATATAGGAGGTTCAGACACTTACGAAGCAAATCGGACCTAGGGTATGGGAAATATCACAATCTCATTTTTATCCGAGATTGTTTATACTTCGGTATTTACTAGGGTGTATTTTATCATCCACATCAATGTTTCCCCAATATGTAATATTATTTCCATCCACCTACAATTTTTTAAATCTAATTTTACCCTTCGGTGAGTTTTTAGTAAATGATTTTAAAGGAATCTTTTGTCATTTTTCGTACAAGGTATTTTTTGACTTTTCTGAAAAAATTACGAGAAGAATGTTTTTTAACTTATACGGCATGAATGGAATTTTAAAACATTATTTCCAAGAAGCTTACATTAAAAGTTTTGATGTTTATTTTTAATCAAATTATTTTAGTTTAAAATTGTATGACATGTTAAGAAAGGAAAAATGTTTTTGAAGTAGAAAGGATATTTTCCCCAAGAATGGAGTTTCAAGAGTTTTATCAAAATTATTTTCCATCTAAGATAATATAGGGTTATATTTTTATCCCTATTATTACATGGATTTGATTATGTTGTGATGGAAATATTTTTATGAATTCCTTTATCTTATATGAATTGTTTTATGATGTCACAATGTTTAAGATTCCCATTTTTATTACATGGGTTATGCTATGATGTATGGTTTATGATTTTGTGGCACACATAAGAATGGTATCATTATGAGATGGGTGAGACCTATATCTCCCTCCAATTCATTGGGTAAAGATTTTATATCTCATGGTATAGACATGGCTGGAATGGTAGGTTAAACTGGTTCCGTGAAACAGGACTGAAACGAGGAGTGAACTCAGTTCAGAAATGGACATTGTCCACAATGATAGTCTTGGAAATGAGTCTTGACTAATAAGAAATGATTATCTATGATTATGTGTGTCGGCCACAAAGCTTCATGTTTTAAGTTATTATTATTGGGATTACATTTCACTACTATGATTTATCCCATGTTATGATATTATGATCTCTTTTGCAGGTTGAGATTTCCAAAATGTTATGTTCTTATGAATATGATGTGATTGATATTTCTTTTGTTTACCCTTACTGAGCATTTGAGCTCACACTTTTATGTTTTATTTTCCCTAGTATATAAATAAAGGTTTTAGGTATAAAAAAAGGAAGATCTTTATGGGAGATGTTGAAGATCTTTCACCATGATTAGAAGATTATATTCTGAGTTTTCAAAGAGACTAAACTATTACGGTCCTTGTGTGTGTGTTTTTGTTATGTACTAAGTATTCCGCAAAAGTAATGTAATGTCAATGTACGTCAAGCTTTGGGTCTCTACAGTTGGTATCAGAGGAAAGGTTTAGTCAACCTTTGGAAACTAGGATGCGAGAACTTTAGTGAGATTACTAGAGATATTTCTAAGGTATGTCTAGGGATATCCCTAAGGTTAAGTATAAGTAATGGTTATAGTACTAGAATTACGGTAACCTAAGATGTTAGATATTGAAGGTACTCCCCCTTTATTATGTTGTTTTCCCAAGAGTTATTTTTTCCTCTCACACTATTCTTTTTGGGTTTTAGACGATGGCTAGAACCCGAAGGAACCGTGTTGATCAATGTAATGGTCAATGCAATGATTGTCCTCCTGAACAAACAAATGTTATGGGAGATGGAGTGAAAAATATTATTGCTATACTTACACAAGATATGAATCATTCTGGACTTCCAAACGAGCAAAGGAAGGAGCAACATTCTGTTGATTCCTTCATGAGGCAGCGTCTACCTTCATTCTGCGGGTCTACTGATCCATTAGTTGCTGAACAATGGATTAGTACTACCGAAAAGATATTTTCAGTTCTTCAATGTTCTGAACATGATAAAGTCATCTTAGCAGTGTATCGTTTGGAAGGTGATACTGATCAATGGTGGAATCTTATTAAGAATATGAGGCAAAGGGATGAAATTGAGTCTATGGAATGGGACGAGTTCAAGAACTTATTTTTCAATAAGAACTTCCCTCATATTCTTCGAACAAAGATGGAGAAGGAGTTTCTTGAACTAAAGCAAAAGGATGATGAATCTATTGGTATATAAGAAGTGAATTTTACAAGGCTTTCAAGGTATGCATCTGGATTTATCATCCAACCTGAAAGTAAAGTTGATCGATTCTTCAGTGGCTTAAAACCAAATCTTCGAAGGGCATTAGCTATAATAGACTTCAGTAGCTATTATGAAATTTTGCATTGTGCTATCAAGGTAGAAATGGAAGTTGGTGTTACTTATCCATCTCATTGTTTTGACAAGAAACAAAAGATGGAGTTAAAGGATAAATCTCAGAATAATGGTGAAAAGAAGATGAATGTTTCCTTATGCTCAAAGTGTGGAAAGAAGCATGGTGGAGATTGTATTAAAGGGACTATAAAATGTTTTAAGTGTGGAAAATAAGGTCATAGAGCAGTTGAGTGTTGAAGTAATAGAAAAAGTGTTTCTAATGATGTGAATAAAGAAAATACTGCAGAGAACGCACCACCAACACTTAAATGCTTCAAGTGCAAGGAAATGGGGCATTATGCTAATAAATTCCCTAATCCAAGGGTTAGTGATGATCGACATGAGAAACCACTTAAGGAAAAGGACAAAGGAAAGTCACATGCGATCACTATTGGTGATATTGAATATGACAACAATGTGGTGGAATGATTAAGTGTTTATGTAATGGGATTCCAAAATAATGTTGTATATAGTATCGTGGAATATTGGAATATTTATGTATTGGTCTATTTTGGTTTTCAATAGTACCGGTAACCATGGAATGTGATTGAGATATTTTTGGAAAAAAAAGATGATATATTCATAATGAAGGGAAAACAAGAAAATGAAATGTTTGACCATATTCATGAGCTCATGATTGATATAAGGACTAAGTGATATCATGGTTTGAGTATATAGAATTTTGGGGATTTTGGTATGTGGAAAGTGTTAACTTTTAACTGCATTCATGTTTTCACTAAGGTTTAATGGGTATTCATTTTTCAAAGGAATACATGATTAAGGCATTCACATAACTGGAATGTGACCAACAAGATATATGGGGAATAAATGATGGTATTCACATGCTTGGTTGACGACAATTCAAGTAATCGTTTTCTTTATACTATGAGCTTGGACCAAAGTATTTTAGATAAGCCTAACGATTGGAATGGATTATGTTGACCATAAGTTAGTATTGTTTAAGTATATGACTTTTTTTTTGATATTATTTATGTGATGTTATAGTGATGTAGTTTTAGAAAAAGGACAACCTGCAGGATGGGCGATAGCCCATCGCGTCGGACAAGGCTGTGGGAATCGAACCCAAAACCGAAGTGCGACTGGCCTTTATCGCCTACCACTGGCCTACAGGAAGTCCCTGTTTAGTAGAAACTAGTTTTATTATATTAAGCAGTATGATATATGAATTATAAGTCCATTTTAGGAACCATATATGATTAATCTCACTATAGATGGACTTATGTATTCTTTGATAAGTTTTCTAACCTTTTGTTTGAGACAGATGGAATGACCCATCATTCTATCACATGATCTGCTAACACATCACGAATAACAAATTAAACTTTATTTCTTTAAGAGATGAAGTGGAAATTGTCCAAAGAACGACCAACAGTGAGACTATACCAAAATTACGAAGGTATTTCTTCTAATTCCAATTTCATCAACTTTAGGGAAATGATCTTGAAAACCAAAAATGTTGTCCTAGTGCTCTTATATCTGATGAATCAGATGGTACCTTAGGTCATCACAGATTTATGGCTTTGTGATTGCTGGATTTTCCATATCCATGTTCTCTACCACTCTCCATCATAACATGATGGTTAGATTTCTCTTCCATATCCATATTTTCACTTATGTGGAAACCCAGTGATTAGTTTATTTGGGTAACCATTACGTTTCATAATTTTTTTTTTAAATATTGGTTTTGGTATTCCTTTTTATGATGTGGGTTTCTATTAAAGAAACTTTCGAGTAGTAAACCATTTATAACCCTGACGAATTTCAAGGGCAAAATTTATTTTAAGGGGGGTAGAATGTAACATCCCGAGATTTTATGAAAAATATTCTTTTTTAATTTCATTAATGTCTTGTGTTGTACGCTACACCAAAGAGAGCTTTCACAAAACGCATCATTGAATTGCCTTGCATTAAACGCAATCACGACCTTCCTCGATAGCGTGTGTAGTATGCAATACCGAGTTTTACTAAACAACGATATGCTATTAAAATATTATTAAAACTAGCCGTTAGGAATAGTAATAACCACTTTTTGAAATTTTGTAAATTTTATTTTTCAAAATGGACTTCATTTTCGGATTCGGAATATCAAAATTAGCTTAGGGTGAAATTTTGGTACTTTTCGGCTAACTTTCATTTTCTGATGAATAGTGAAAATAACTAATTTTTAATTAAAAAAACCTTTTTAATCGAAATAATTAATAGTAATAAATTATTAATTTGAGTGGTTTTAAAATATATTTAGAATATATTTTTACAATTTAATACAATTTTGGTCATTGGATGTAATTTCACATTTAAACAAGACATAAACAAGTATCAATCTTTTGATAGTTATTATCTCCTAAGAACACGCTATTTGTTTTGACGACGGGAATTAATTTTTAAATTAATTAATTCAACTGATATGTTTTGAATTTAGTAAAATAGACATCATTTTGTAGTTCATAATATCAAATATATCTTAGGCCTAATTTTTGGTATTTTTCTGGAAACTTTCATTTTTTGATGAATAGTGAAAACACTAAGTGGTAGTTAAAAAAAATGAATTTTTCATAAAACTTAATTTTACCGCTTCTGTGAATGTAATTTCATAAATACTAGATACACGGTTGATGTCAGTAAGTAAAATGTTGTTCAATGAGATGAAAATAATTTTTCGTGAATAGTAACTTTTTACTTTTTTTTACCACGATTAAAAGTAAATAGGGTAATTAAGGGTAAAAATAATATTATTATTACCCTAAAACATGTATTAATTCTATTGGATAAGTTTAATTCGACCAAAAAAAACCTTAGGAATAACATATGACCATTTAGGCCCACTTGGATTAGATTAGGACATTTATTATTAATTTATTTAAAGAAGGGTTAAAATAGTTAAAATCAAAGTTTAATAAGTATATCATTTTTAATATAGGGTTATGCATAAGATAAATTCTATTGTAAATATTCATTAGAAATATAATAATATTTCCTACATAATTATATTTTATTTATAATTTTTAGACATTAAATAAATTAATTTATTAATGACATAATGATGATGCAGTAATTACCATAATAGTGAACTATTAGAATAATTGATATTATAAATACCCAAATAAATATAATTTTAAACTTTTTATGAATTCTACTAATTTTCTAGGATAATATGACATGTTAGTATTGATTTAATTAACTTTTTTTGAACTAATAATTCTGTTATGATTTTCACAAAAATCAATTACTAAATAGTGTCAAAATTGACATAAAATAGTTTTTAAAACAAATATTATATTAGTAATTGTTATTTTATTCCTAAAAATCTAAGGTTCTGCCAAATGACTTATATAAGGTTATATATATTAATAATAAACTACTTGGGGTTATTTTGTCTGTTTATAGTAAGTTTATTAACCTTATAGTATAAGAACAAAAGAAGACACAATAAAAGTAAAATTATTTATCTTAATGTTAAATCTAAATGATAAGGTTAAAATTGGAACCTAAACTTGTATAAATTCTATTGGATGATAGGAGTTCGACCCATCCCCACCTTAGATTCTAAATAAATCAAATTGGATCTATTTAAAACCGAATTTGGCTTTATAATAAAATAATATGTTTAGTTTTTCCAAAGGAGCCCCTCTCCTCCCTTATAAAAGGGCACCTCCTCCACCTCTTCCTCACACCACTTTCAGCCTTCAAGCTCGGCCAAACCCTGCCAATTTCTCCTCTCCACTTCCCTAGAGACATCCTAGGGGTCCCGGTCTTCTTCAAATACCAATTTTAGTGCCCTAAAAGGAGATCTCAAAGAAGCGCTTCAAAGAAGAGGTAATGTCCGTTTCCAATTCTTTCAACTTTATTTCTTCTTCCACTTATTCTTATTAGGTTGTTTCATTATAAAGTAATAAAATAAGTATCACTCATATACAGATATGTTTTTATAAGTATGAAACAACCCTATTTCACCATCTATCCATCCTACGGAAAACTAAATCACCGCGCGTGCGTACGTACGGAATACCGTCTCTACGCCGTGGTGTAATCTATTTTCCACCACCACCTTACTTGGATGGGTATAATGGTGTACATAATAACTATATATGATTATTGTAAATTGATATTGATTCTTAAATAGTATACATACACTCCAATACAATTCCACGACCATGAGAACGATATCATCGCTCGTGCGTACGTACGGACTACCGTCTCCACGAAGCGATGAGATTCATTCTCCACGTTAACCATTCATGAATGATTATAAAGTATATATAATAAGTAATCATGAAATATATGACATAATAATGATACTGGATTTATTTGTATATATATGTATGTCATCTACTTAATTCCATTCAACTCAATAAGTAAACGAAAACAACGTTCATGCGTACGTACGGCCTACCGTCTGCATGAACGGTGTATTTCTTTCCATTTACTGATCTATTATATATATGTATATTTTGAATATATATTATATATAAATCATGTTTTATATTCTGTAATTAAGTAATCATGATCTAAGTAATCATATGAATAATTACAAGTCAAAACACGGATGAAAAATGAAACGATTTTACCCAAAACTCTCTTTAACATGGAATTTACAAAAGAACGGGTAATATAAAGTCATAAGTGAACCATATATGATATAATAACAATGAGTATGATTATGGAATAAGTCAATGACATTATTTAAATCATTATACAGGAGGTTCGGACACTTACGAAGCAAATCAGACCTAAGGTAAGGGAAATATCACAATCTCATTTTTATCCGAGATTGTTTATACTTCGGTATTTACTGGGGTGTATTTTATCATCCAATTCCATGTTTTATCAATATGTAATATTATTTCCATCCACATACAATTTTTTAAATCCAATTTTACCCTTCGGTGAGTTTTTAGTAAAAGATATGAAAGGAATCTTTTGTCGTTTTTCGTACGAGGTACTTTTTGACTTTTCCGACAAAAGTACGAAAAGAATGTTTTTTTAACTTATACGGCATGAATGGAATTTTAAAACATTATTTCCAAGAAGATTCCATTACAAGTTTTCATGTTTATTTTTAATCAACTTCTTTTAGTTTAAAATTGTATGAAATATTAAGAAAGGAAAAATGTTTTTGAAGTAGAAAGGATATTTTCCTCAAGAATGGAGTTTCAAGAGTTTTATCAAAATTATTTTCCATCTAAGATAATATAGGGTTCTGTTTTTATCCCTATTATTACATGGATTTGATTATGTTGTGATGGAAATATTTTTATGAATTTCTTTATCTTATATGAATTGTTTTATGATGTCACGATGTTTAAGATTCCCATTTTTATTACATGGGTTATGCTATGATGTATGGTTTATGATTTTGTGGAACACATAAGAATGGTATCATTATGAGATGGGTGGGACCTATATCTCCCTCCAATGCATTGGGTAAAGATTTTATATCTCATGAGATAGACATGGCTGGAACGGAAGGTTAAACCGGTTCAGTGAAACAGGACTGAAACGAGGAGTGAACTCAGTTCAGAAATGGACATTGTCCATTAAGATAGTCTTGGCAATGAGTCTGGACTAATAAGAAATGATTCTCTATGATTATGTGTGTCTGCCATAAAGTTCCATGTTTTATGTTATGATTATTGGGATTACATTTCACTACTATGATTTATCCTATGTCATGATATTATGATCTCTTTTGCAGGTTAAGATTTCCAAAATGTTATGTTCTTATGAATATGATGTGATTGATATTTCTTTTGTTTACCCTTACTGAGCATTTGAGATCACCCTTTTATGTTTTCTTTTCCCCATGATATAAAGAAATGTTTTAGGTATAAAAAAAGGAAGATCTTTATGAGAGATGTTGAAGATCTTTCACCATGATTAGAATATTATATTCCGAGTTTCCAAAGACAGTAAACTATTACGGTCCTTGTGTGTGTGTTTTTGTTATGTACTAAGTATTCCACAAAAGTAATGTAATGTCAATGTACGTCAATCTTCGGGTCTCTACAATAAATCAATGTGAACTTCCTATTTAATTCTAAGGATATTCTCTAGAGACTTATGAGTTACTTATTAACTGTGTTATATATAACATAATCATATATACTCAGTATGAGAAATGGACTGGTAAAATCCCAAATTTTATTTTATTATGATTGGGGGTTATGAATCATATAAATTTTTTTGGACTCTAACATACAGATCCTTAAATTAGAAAAAAATCGTATTTTATAGTTTTATAAAAGAGAAAATGGGATTTTATTTCTATACTTATACAAACCACAAATTTTTTTGGCTCGATATAGTGTTTTCCTTTATAAGGAACACATGATTTGGGTAGTCTGTGGGAGGAAATTCAAACATATATATGTTTATAGCCAATAAATATGAAGTGTTCCTATGATGTATATTTAGTAAATTCCATAAATATTTATTTTAGAAAACCGAATCAAGATATATAAGAACCTAAAAGGTGTTGTAGGATTCATCCAGAGACTAATAGATATGGATTTATTATAGAAAATGATGATTAACTAATTATCATAGGTGAATAGCCTACTACCTACCATGAGATCATTGAATGTTATGATTTCATGAAAGATTTTAAATTCAAGGAATCTAAAATTGACTCACTGTACACTAGGAAAGTTTGTAACTTGTTTGATACACCTGAAGGGGTAACACCTGTAGTGTGAAAGTGGGATTCCCATAAGAAAATTGACATAGATTTTAGGGTGACTACCAATAAATCATGTCTGATCATAAATGGTTACATAAAAATTTATGGTAGTAGCTATAAAAATATTTTTTCTTCTATTTTATGATAAATTTAATATGGATATTTCTTTTCAGAGTAGATCATTTTTATTCAGAGATATATGTATAGAAAATAACTTCCCTTAATATGAATTTAGTTATATATGTGTATATAATACAACATGAAGTTTTTGAATTTCCAAATGATTCTACTAAGGTATGAAAGATTAAACAACCCATTTATAGATTGAAAAAACATTATAAAATTTAAAATATTCATTTTATGATGTAATAAAATGGGTTTTTAGTAAGAGTATAGATTATTCAATTGTATACAAGGGATTAGTGGGGTTGTTATGGTATTTCTGATATTTTATGTTCATAACATGCTTTTTATAAAAACATATGCCTCAACATTACAACCAATAATGATATTATTTGGAAAATTATTCTTGATGAAAGACATGGGTGATTAAAGATACAAACTAGGTATGAAGATCTATAAGTATAAATTTAATAGGTTACATAGGTTGAGTTATAATGCATATATAGGAAAAATTATAAGGATGTTTGAATAGATAACTATTAAAGGGGTATTAACTATTGTTACATGATATTAATCTTAAGAATATTCTAGATCCATCTATGGAGTTATAAAGGATGGATGTAATTCCTTACTTTCATTCTATAAGATCTATAATGTATTTTAGGTTGTGTACTCGACCCGATGTCACTTATAGTTTAAGAATTAAACCCAATTACCAATATAATACCCGTGAGAGTCACTATATATATATAAATAACACCCTCAAGTACTTGATAATAACTAAGGAAATTTTCTTAATTTTAGAGTATTGTATGATCTAAATTAATGGGGTTAAAATGATTATAATTTCCAATCTAAAAAAGTTGAAATAAGATCCCAATTGTGTTGTTTTCACATTGAACGATTGAACTATATATTATAATATTTTTAAATAAGCTACCACAACAATAGGTAATGTTAAATATATTGGTATAAAATACAATACAAATTAGATCTATTTTTTGTATAATAAATCATGACATTATAATAAAAGAAATATTTTTCTATCATTCATTGATTTGTATTTTAACTTATTTTACATGAACAGTGGAATGATAATATCCCCTCAAAGTAAGACTTTGATTTTTCCCTAATTGACGATAATAATATAGTATTATGGGTTGTGACAATATGTTAATATTATCATGAGTTTGGTAATCATGATATAATAAGTGTGTATTTATTATTTGGATGGACCTGAAAAATTATATCTCATGGAATGTCATGTAGTCATAGATATAATTAATTTTGTATTCTCATATTGAATACTTTTTAAATTAGGTTTGTGAGATTTATTATATGATAACTTTCATACATTATATATTTCTTATGAAAACTATGATTCTTATCTAATCAGTGTGTGGATAGGTGTATTTTTTATCATGTCATCGGTTTGAGCTCAAGCGTGATGGGATTTTATACCCATATGATGAGATAAGTCATTTGATTACTTGATTTAATTACTAAGGAAATTAAAATAAAATCTTATTTTTTGTCACATGTGATGTACTCAATTACATAGATGAGGGACATGTGATGCACTCATCGGATAGATAAATAACATGTGATGCATTTATTGACCTGGTTAGTCTTTTTAGTAAAATGATGAATCGATGAGATATCCTATACTATATTGAAATATTATATAAATAGTGGTTTTTAAATATAATTAAAAAATGGATTATATTGATATAAATTTGATGTATATAATATATATGATGTTGGGAATTCTTATATGGAAATATGAGTGTGTTTCATTAGGATTACACCTGACCCCTTTATATATTGTGTAGAAGCAATGCTTTTCTACGGGACACCCTTTTCTTAAATCTATTAAATTATCATTTAATATTAGTTTCCAAGGATATGAAATCCTATAGGGTCACACATTTAGGCATTATATTAAGTATTATGTTTTGGACAAAACATTTGTTACAAAATGATGAGTATTTTGATGAACCATATCCGAAATATTTTCTGATGAATTTGCAAAGAGTTTTACAGATTTTGATAGATTCCTTGTGGAATTTTTATACAATTTGGATTTTCTTGGAAATTCACAAAATGAGTATATTATATTTTATGGTATTCCTAAATCATATCTTATAATTTTAACATACGAATTCTTTAATCATATCTTCTGATTGGTTTATATCATAGTATATGATGAGAATACAATATATGATCTCATATGAATTCATTATATCAAATCATCCCAATTAGTTTATTCAGATATAAAATAATAATATTGTAATTTTTTAAGTATTAAAATGATTATTAAGTATTTTATATGAAGTAACAGTTATCAACATCCACAAGATGGTATTTGCCTCTCCACTCTCTCTATTCAATGAATGTAGGATATAAAAGGGATGGGATATTTTCATTTACAGGTATTCAATACATGAAAGACGTAAAAAAAATGATTTGCATCCATAATCATGATTTTTATTTGTGAATAATTAAATAAAAATATTTGTAGTTATTTTCAGTCCTCTTCTTATGAATGGTGATCTTAGGTTAGTGTAATACCCTCAGAAAAAAGAGTATTTTGGTTGTTTATTTTATGATCCAAATCAATAACATTTCATCTCATATAATAAATATTGAAGTAAAAGTGATGAATGTATGCCTATTTTTATGTTATTCATTTTATGTATGTCGATTTTATCAATGTTATACAGGGAATTTCATTGTTTTGGATTATCTTACATGTTTAGCGGATGAACACCCTAATCCCTTTAAAATGTATTGGGGGTTTTATAAGGGATGGATTTATATATGTAAATAAAAATAAAATTATAATTTTTATCACTTGATAGATTTAATTTTCATGTAACATTTTATTTGATTTATTTATAGTTTTACCTATTTACCATTGAATTGTTAAACTTTAGGTCTTATCATTACTTTTTAAAATAATTGAATTATACAAGCTTGGGTTTTTAAAATTTTAATTAAATTTATGAATCTATAAACTATGTATTTTATGGAATTATTTATTTATTCAATATTATAGTATGTGACACAAAACTTCTATAAAAATATTGAGACCCAAATCCATGAGTTTGAAGTTCAGAAGTGGAAGAAGAATGGTGTAATATGAACCTACAACCCACTATATCTCTATTTATTTTAACCCAAACTATAATTCTAGATACTCAAATTATAAAAGGTTCTATGTTATAGAAAACTATGAGGATATCTTAAAACATCGTAAAAAGATACCTACTCTAAAAAATTGCAGCTTGGAAGCTTAAAATCATTACATAGTACACCCCACATTTTTATTCCATGACTATATTAAATAATTTTTTTCACACAGAACACAGAATAAAAATGAACTACAATTTATTTCATTGAGGAATAATATTAAAAAATAATGAAAAGTAATACATTATGATAAAGTAATATGAAACACCATTAGGAAATATATAATAGAAATAAAACCACAAGAAAATAAAAAAGACTACACATTTCAAATTTTAATTCTTATGGGTCTCCTTAAAGATTATACCACTAATTATAACTATTTAAAGAATGAAAATTATTAGGAATACGATATAAATGTAGAATAATAAATGAAATATTATGATGAATTAAATTTATATAAGTACATAAGGCTATATATAAGAGTGAAAATGGTTAATATGATAAATATATGACCATTGAAAATGTATATGACAATTCGGAATACATTTAGAAAATAGAAATATTGAAAATGTATTGGTCTTATAATTTTTTTTTGAAAAAAACGTTTTTATAAAAAAATAATATATTAAACATTTAGAATAAAAATTTAACATCTATTAAATAAATGGGGGTTATAAAAAAGTAATTTATAATCAATAATTATATAAGAATTTTTTTATTCAAGTAAATATTTTTTCTAAAGTATTATCTATTTTATTTATAATATAAATTATATATATTTAAAGATTAAATTTTATAAAAGAATATTTTATTATTTAAATTAATGAATTGAAATTATTAAATAGTTTCAATATCAATTTTGGTGAAAAAGTTGAGTTATCAAGGTGAATAGTGAATGTCCTTGGTAAACTATAAAAATAGTAACATACAATATATGGTTAAAATGATTTAAAAATTTATAAAAATAAAATAAATTTTTATAATAGTGTTAATATTTATCATACTTATTTGTTGAACTTATGGGACACTTTCATGTCAAAATGGCCTTCCTTATCCAATAAAAAATTTGAAATTAAAAATATACCACTCAAACTCACCTACAAAAGGACCCATCCTCTACCCTAACCAAACGAATTATATCATTAAATTTACTCATGAATACAAACCTAAATTTCTTCTCCTAAAGTTATCATCCATTTTAGGCATCTTCATGTCCTACTAAGAATTCTAAAATTCCTCATTAGGAAGGAAACCATTTCAATGAGTGAATGCATCATTGAATACAGTGTTTTCTTTATCTTTTTCAATTACATTATCATTTTCAAAAATCTAAAAGTTCATTCACTAATATAATGATATAATATTATAATCATTATTACTATAAAATAATTATATTATTATAATATAACATTATAATCATACTCATTCATTAGTATAACATGTTCATGTTTATGATAGTTCAACCACCTTCATGAACTATTTTATACTGTCTTTGTGAATTTTCATTATAAAATGATTATAAAACCATAAAAGATGGTAATATATGAAATTAAAAATTAAATTATGTTATTATTATTATTTTATTAGGGGAAATAAAAATTAATGATCCTTATAATGTAACTTTTTATTTTCGTTAAAGTTACTGAAAACATGCGTATTTTAAATTATATTCTTGTGAACAATACCCATACCTTCCATTAAATTAAAATGGAACTATATAAATAATAAAAATAATATGATTCATTTCTCTTTAATAATCTAGTAATTATTAAGTTGTTATCAAAGAAATTGGATCCACATTGTTATACTAAAACTATTAAAAATAAAATAAAAACTTTTAGCATTTGATAATGAAAATATACTATAAAAAACTAATATGAATGTAATAAATGAATTTAATTAAATAATTTAAAAGGATATATATGTATATCTGAATAATATTATTAAATAATTTATTAAGAATTAAATATATATTATAATTTATGTTAGAGGACATTCATTATGTCAGGAGAAAAGGTAAAGGTTTCTCTCCAAATATTTCATATTTTTTGAGATTACCAATCCCTAAATATAAATTGGGTGAATATGTATGAAATTTAAATATAAAAAACAATTTTATTCTCTATTTATGTTGGTTACTTACATACATTTTCACCATCTATCCACTCTTGGATTCATAATTCATAAAAAATAGCATTTATAATAGAAATTATCTTTATCATTTATTTTATACTAGGGATAATTCTCCTTATTTTCAAAATTCTTTAAATTGTTTTAGGGATTTTATTATGCCTATATTTTGGGCTTCTTAATATCATATTATATTGAATTTTTATTATATAAAAATTTATTAAATGAATCTATTTATCTATCTTCCATTATGATTCTCACTTGTAAATATACCACCATTTTTTTCTTTTATTTATGAAACATCCTTGTCATGTTTTCATGATTACTAAAATTAAAACATATTAAATTTAGCATTTTTTTAAAATAATTTATTTATTTTTTATTTCTTTTTATAAGATATCAAAATATGAGGTACATTTCTTCTTATTATCTAAATAATTTTCTAATTTTCATATAAATTAATTTTTTTTCTATTCCAAAATACATTAATGTTTTTTATGTTTCATAGGGGATATTTTCTAATAAAATCAAACTTTTTGTTTATCTAGTTGAATTATTTATATTTCTTTTTATAGTTTTTATAAAACTAAATTCATTATCCTGGGTTAAATATCTGAATTTTTCTATGTTCATGTTTCATAAATATCTATGTATATTCATTATATGATAAGTTATCCTTGATATAATATTTTATATCCTTTAATTATTAATTTTCTATATTTATATGTCATACTAAATTCATATGTTTTATTTCTTGTGTTATAACAAAATGATTATGTTATGATTCTTATTTATGATTTATGTTTTTTGTTTTACAAGGTATTATTTCTTTATTTAATTGTTATATACCTTAGATATGTTATCATTCCTAGATGATCATATTATGATTACTTATAATATTTATTTTGGTATCCTATTTCGTTCTAGTTGATATCTCTTACCCTTATTGGGAATTTGATATCACGCTTTTCCTATATTTTTATTACACAGGTTGTGAATAAGAGTATAATATATGATATGTATATAATGGATTAAATAATAATGAAATTATGTAATAAACATAAATTTTGTTGTAAAATATGTTTATTATGTATCAAATCTCAAAATACATTAATCCTCTTGGTTCAATCAGTTTTATATATTGTGAGATATAATAGAAAATCATCTATAATGATGTATTATTTATATATATTATGATTTGATCATATAAGTTAGTATAATACTAGGGTTTAGTTACTTTTCTCGATTATATTATAATGATAAATAAGATAAAACTTCAATGATCCTAGGTTTTACTAAAATAGATATATGTTGAACTAGAAATATTATAGGTTTAAGTGAAATTTTTTTAATTTAGGAAATATTATAATTGATTATCACATGATTTTTTAAATATTTATATTATTGGTAAATAATAACACTAACCTTTTTGGTTTCAGACAATAGTTAAAACCAAGATATACCAAGTGAAAATTGATTTTGATGGAAAATTAAATGATTTTACAGACTAGAAATTAAAAGATATGGGAGTTATTGTAAATAATCTCATGGTTATGATCTCCCATATATCTAAATCTATGATTAATAACACAAACAATTTTGATCTCCCAACCACACCAAAGAACGAACAATTTGATATTGATTTTTTCTTGTGAATATTCCCAACATCCTTTAGTGGATTTTTGGATCCATAAATTACCATGTCATGGATCAATAGAATTGAAAAGATATTTTTTATTCTTTAATTCATTGATAATAAAAATTTTATTTTAATAATTCATTGACTAGAATTTGAATAATATCAATGATGGATTATCATTATGAAAATAACATATAATAAAGAAATTGAATCCATGGAATGGGAAGAGTTTAAGAATTTTTTTTTCAATAAATATTTTACCCGAACATATCATTCTCTAATTTAAAGTGAATTCCTTGAGCTAAAGAAAATGGAAGATGAATCCTTGGTACCTATAAGTAAGACTTCATAAGCCATGAATGATGCACCTTTTGTTTTATCATTGACTCCAAAAGAAAAATAAATCATTTCTTAAGTGGCCTAAAAAATATATTTCAAAAGAATCAATTGTTAGGGAATTTGGTGCTATGAATAATTTACTTTATGTTCTATTAATGTTGAAATAAAAACTAAACACTCTCATTTCTCTCATGGTTTTTTATAGGAAGATTAAAATATAGTTTCTTGGAAAATCAAATGATAAAACCCTTGGGTGAAAAAAGTTTAAACATTCTATATTAAGAAAATATTGTATGAAGAATCCGGAAAATTTCCTCAGAGTAACGGGAAAGTGTTTCATGAATAGAAAATAAATCCACTAAGAACATGAATGTTGAAGATATATGAATAGTTAGAACAAAGAAATGAATTTAAATAATTCCATACCTAATACCCTACCCACTCTTTAATGTTTCAATTACAAGTAGTTTGGATGTTATGAAATCTAAAACCAAAACCAAAATGTTAATAAAGACAATAAATGTTACTAACCTTTGAATCCAAGGGATAATGGTAAATCCTATTTAACCACAACTACCAATATAGGTCCTGAAAATAATGTGGTGAAAGGTATGCTCATCGTCCAGTCAATAACTAAAAATTTTATACTTGATTATAGTTTTATAAACTCCTCTCTATATATAAATTTTGTTAAAATAATTTATTTACCGCCCTAGTGATTACATATTGAATCATTAGTGAAAACACCTAATTGAGAAATGATTAAATCATAAGTTTATAACTCTAATATGATCGAGTTTTATGGTAATTTCATTCCTAAAAATATTTTAATTCTCCCATTGGTAGAATATTAAGTAATTTTTGGAATTGACTTTACCTCTCCATATAGATCTTATATCAATTTTTATTACATGGAAATCACATTTCATATCCCAAATCAAGTCTTGATCATGTATCATCACAATATCTACTTTGAACTATCTATGGAAATTATTTCTCTTGTATGGGTCTTGATACCTTAAAAAGTGCCATATTTATCCCAAATGTTGTTATAGAAATATATTATTTAGGATATAATGATTTTCAAGAAATTTTTTTATGTGTTTCCAAAATTATTTCTCGGTCTTCCCCCGGATTGTGAGGTTGAGTTTTCCATTGAACTCACACATTGAAATATACCTATATTTAAGATTCCTTATAGAATGATTACTATTTAATTGGATGAAGTAAATAAAAATATTTAAGAGAATATGGAAAATGGTTTTATATTCCTGGGTTCTTTACTGTGTTGTACACTAGTCCTCTTTATTAAGAAAAAGGATGGATAAATGTATCCTTTAATGGATGATAATGAAATTAACAAAATCATTATCAAGAACAATTATATTTTACCCTGTATTTATGAATTATTATTTCATCTATAAGGGTTCAATAATTCTAAAATATTTAACTTTAATCAACATACCAACAGTTAAGGGTGAAAATTAAGCATTTATCTAAGAAAACCTTCTATATAAGATATATTGACTATGTATTCATAATTATTTCTTTCTAAATTTTAAATTCCATCACAATACTCATGGATTTAATTAATAGAGTCTTTAAATACTACCTTGATTAATTTTTTGTAGTAATTATTGATGATATTTTAATATATTCCAAGTGAAAGGGATAAAATGAAGAGAATTTTAGAATTTTACTGAAGAACATAATAAAGGATAATGTGTATACCATGTTTTTCATGCGTGAATTATAGTTATAGGAAGTATCATTATTAGTACATTAAATCACCGAAAAGGGTATATTTATGGATAAATTAAAGATAAAGGTTATTAATGAATGGACTAGACTAAAAACTGTAAAATAAATTCATATTTTTTTATATTATCTATATACTATTAACGCTATATGAGAAATTGATCAAAAAAATAAAATATACTATTTGTGTTAACCTAGAAGGGAATTCAGTTCATATATAAAGATGAATGTGAAGATATATTTGAGGATCATAAAATATGGTTGGTTATTATATATGTACATACATAACCCTAAATTGGAGAAGGGTTCTTTACATACATCGATGCATTAAAAAGGGCTTGGGGTGTTCCCTTATGAAAAATAACATGGTTTGATATTATTACTCACATCACATAAAGTTCCACATTCAAAATCACTTGACATAATATTTTCATATATAATTAGTGATATTTTTATTAAATATAAGGATTAATTTATTCTACATTAAAAATATCTAATATATAAAATGATTACAAGTTCATAAAGTATATATTCTCATATAAGGACATAAACATGTGAAAAAGAAAATTTATTTGATCAAGGACAATGAATAGTCAATATATTACCACCCTATGAAGAAAAACAAGTGGTTGATGCTTTGTTAATGTAGGATCATGCTACCATATCCATAATGAGGTTTATAATATGACCAATACTTATATATTTGAAGACGATGTGCCCAAAAATAATAAGGGAAAGGTAGAAATCCTATTTTCCACACATTATTGACCAACTATCCACCCATACAATGATCTAGGAGGAAAAAGCATGATATGTCACTATATAAAAAAGAATGAAATATTCTACAGTTCAACCATGATAATAATGTAATTATAATATCAGGGAAACAAATATGTATCCCTTAAATTTCATAATTTATAAAGGAGTTTTTTGGATGATTCATAAATCATATCATTATCTATTCATCATATAAGAAAAAAATATGTATATAGATCTTAAGGAGTAATTATGGTTGTTTAATATATATAGGTAGATTGTAGAGTACACATCTTTATGTTTAGGTTACTAATAGGTTAAATTTGATTTTAATAAGTATAATGTGATGATGAAACCATTATGCGTACCTATATGTGAAAAGAAGAACATCAATGTGGATTTCATTGTAGTTCACCCTATGTCCTCTAAAGTCTATAAATCCAATTGTCTTATGTTTATCACCATATAAAGTTAGGTAATTTCATTTCTATTTTATGTTCCTAGTATATTATGTACCCATGAGAAGTGGGGTTGAATCAATCGTACAATTCTACAATTTACTTTTGTGAAACAAATCATTTTGGATTGTTAGTGTCCAATCCAATAAAATGATTTATCACTATTTCACCCCAAATATAGTATAAATGAGAAAAAATATAAGTCATACAAGACTTTTATAGGTTTATCCCTTAAAGCGGGTGATTAAATTCATTTTGTATTTGGGTTGATCTTGATGCATTGATATTTCTACTAATATCAATGATGATTAAAAGTGGTTTGGGATAGTATCATACAAAACCTAATAGTTTTTGGCAATATGTTTTCTCCTGAATGAATATTATACTATATCCCATTATTTGATAATATATATACTCAAAAATAGTGAAAAATATCCTCAATTAATCTCAAGGATGCCTCAGTATAACCATATAAGATCTTCTTCTTCAACTTAAAGTATTTTAATAATAAGGACATATTCAGAATCATTTTAGGTGAATCGATCTTCTTTTCATTTCTAAAATATCTAGATATTTTTTTAATTTTAATAAAAATATAATTTAAAATAATTTATAATTATTTTTATGTGAAAATTTAATTATTTAAAAAAAATCATAGAATATATTTTTTAAAGCCTCTTTATAAGGGTAAAATCCTCGTTAGCTTCATGGAATATTTTCATAGTTAAGAATTTAGTTTGTGTCAGATTTCAAGGCATGTAGAATATTGAGATAAATGAAACAAAAATATTAAATATATTAAATTACACATGAATGAATTATCTAAACTAATTGAATATCTCCCTAATAGTTCATTGTATAAGAAATCTGAGAACACTATTAGGTTTGGGACATAGGGTTTACCCATGGTGGGGTATAACATTTGTGCACATTGGGAATTTGGTAAGATACCATTCAAGGATAACTTATTCAATATTTTTATTATATTATTTTTAAAACAATAATTTAATATCCACCAAACAGTTTTTCATATGCGAAATTAGAGACCACTCTTTGGTCTCGGATTCACGGTTTACCTTAGGTGGGACATAATGTTTATGCATGTTAGGCATTTAGTCACATCACACATGATAATACCATTTTTTATTTTATTATTATTTAGAATTTAATTTATTAAATTGGTTTATTTTATTTATTTACACTTCCTCTTTTTCACGCACTCCCCTTCTACCATTGTAAGAATCACCTTCTTCATGGAAACATTAAATATAATCATTTTTTACTGAATTAAATTATCAACTTATTAATGATGTTAAATATATGACTCCACATAAAATTTTTATTGGAACAGAATTTTATCAAGGATTTTAATTTGGTTTTCAACCATGATAATGTGGGTTGGGTTTTTAAGTGGTCGATCTTTTCAAATTAATGGTATTTTTGACCTTATATAGTTTAATGGACCTTAGAGATTTCTCTAAACATGATTGAAAGAATGATGAATCTGATTTAGTCTTTTTTCTATCCTGATTACCAGATCCCCATCTTCTTCTTCTCCATGAATGTTGTATATAAGTGGGGTATGAGACTTTTTTTATTTTTTATTTAATTTATTTTATTTTCTCTTTATTCCCTTATTATCTAAATTTCGGAAAAAATGATGTTAAATTTTATGTAAATATACAATGATAGAGCCAAATTTATCAACAAAAATTCTATTAAAATATTAACAATGAATAATTATATGAAATTATCAAATAATAATTATAAATAATTGTAAAATTATAACTTCATTAAATAATAAAAAAAATTATTGTAACAGTTAAAAAATTGATAATTTTATGGAATTATAATAAAATATCAAATGATAATTTAAAAAATTATCAATGGATAGAACAATAATTTATCATGGTTAATCTATTAAAAATTTATCGAACGATAATTTTTTTGATATGAAAGTATAGTCAGAAATAATTATCAACCTATAATTAAAATTAACTATCAAGGTAATTCTGTACAATTATCAAAGATAATTATAAATAATTATAAAATAATACTTTCATCAAATTACCAAGGATAATTGTGAATGCATTCAGTGAAAAAAATTATAATTTGAAAATTATATAGGAGAGATAAAATAACATTTCATGTAATATTTTAAATTATAATTTGAAAATTATATAGGAGAGATAATATTTCCTCACATGTAATATTTTATGTGATAATTTGAAAATTTTCCATGAGAAATAAAATATCACTGTATGTAATATTTTAGATTATGATTTGAAAATTGTCTATGTGAGATAAAATATCATCACAAGTGATATTTAAAATGATAATTTAAAATTATCTACGAGTGAGAAAGGGAAATCACAAGAAATTTTTTATTTCTTTTAGAAATAAGATATATTTTTTGGTTCTAGTAACTCTTGGAGAACCTTGATCATTGATGTCTCAGCATTTATAAAAGTATGGTTGTGAGTAGGCATTCTTTATTGTTGAGGTTTCCACTCCAGTTGTCGAACTACCCACGGTGGTTTATCTTTTCATGTAACACCGATGAATTTTGAGGTATAAAGTTCCTTAGATTTTTTGGATCTTTTACACATGTTACCTTAATATGGTTTATGCATAGAAATATTTGATGACCCTGCTATATTATGATCACATGTTGGTGTGTGTATCCCTGGAAACCATGTGTTCTTTCCCTAAGTACTTTTTTATAGGTTATTCATGTTTGATGAAGATCACATGTATTGTTTGGATACCATGTACATGATGATTTTTTATGATTTCTCGTGTATCCCACTATGATATGTGTGCTTTTATAATATTTTTATTTGAACCCAGAGAAGTTGGAACATCATGACATGTTTATCCCTTAGTGGGGGAGTACACATGATTTATGATGATGATAATTATGATGAGGGACCAATGCATATGGTAATAATATGATGACGCCTTGTGAATTCCATGTGATTCACTCAATTCCAAGAGGATAAAAAGGGTTATGTTATCAAAACCTATTGAATTTCTAGTAGTTTCCAATTCCTAGAGAATGATAAGAACTTAACTTCCTTAATGTCTAGAGTATACTGAGTTTTACATTCACGTGATGTTGAGAAATATAATTTATAAGACTTGTGGATATTCTTTAATTGTTATGACACATTGATTATCCTTCTAGAATATAGCTGAAGAAGGTACAACTAAGGGATTGTGGAAGATTGGTTAGTGCACGAATATTCAAATTTGGATTGCTTTTTATGTTTGTTGAACATTTATCATTATTATGAAATATGATTGTATAATTGATAACATTAGGTTATAGATGAATTGGTGGTATCCTACTGAGTCTTGTACTCACACCGTACTCGGGTATTTCGATGCGCTTATAGATTTCATGAAGGATCCTATTAAGGGAAATGGCCTTATGACAGAGGGATGATTACTAGAGCATGAACATATTAGATTATCAGGATGGACTCTAGAGAACCTAACGTTTATCCATTTATTTATCTACTTCTTATTACACTATTTTTTCTTGACACTTTGGGGGATTCTTATTTGCATGACATGTCTTCCATATTTACCATTCTATATGATTTCTATGATTATTTATTAATTTTTTTATTATTGATTATTGATCCTATGACATGATACTGAGGGTATAGTATTCCTGCTGATAGACTAAGTCCCTCACTACTAGTTGGTAGACTCTTTTGTATGGGGAGGCATCCAAGAGGTCATGTGGAATTTGGGATCAGACCCACTGGAATGGATTGGGATGTTATAAAATAGAATCATTGGATCATGATTCACTAACTTTTTTCTTCTCTTTTCTTGGTTTGGGATAGGGTAGATAGTATATATGATATTAGGAATTGGGTTGGAGAACTATGTTAGTTCCTGGATAACACTATGTATTGGACCTCTGAGTTTCAATAAACGAGAATTTATGTTTTTCTATTATGGTTGACCAAACTCACCTTAGAAAATTCACTCAGTGTTGATATGTGATTTATGATATTTTACGTGAATATATGCATTATAAAAAAGTTTTTAGGTTCACATGAAATATATATACTAGTTTTTATGCTTCATAGTATTTCATTAATTAAATTGATTGATTTTTTCAACTTTTTCAGGTTAGTTTAACTTTTTTGTTATATATTTTCAATACTATTATGATATATCTTTATGGGAATTGATTAGTTGAACTGGACTTGTTGTTGTGTTAGTATATATATTTTTACAGTGACTAATTTGAAGGGACAAAAAATGGGTTAGTTCTAGGATTGGTATACCTTGGGTTAAGGGTAGAATTCTAGATGAACCTTGTGTTATACCATAGACTAGTTTAGAGAAGCATTGTGTGATATCATATACCAATTAGAATTTATCCTAATGAATCTACTTATTTTATTAACTGTGTTACTTCACATTATAGAGGATGTTAACTCCAAGTAGTCTAATGGGACTACTTGGGAAGAAAATATAAATACTTCTACAACGGATTATGTTTTGTATATACCAATGTATGTATAGAAGAATGCAGTTAAGAATGCTATGAAACCTACTCTATGGTTTTGAAAATTGTCCCACTTCAACTATAAGTCTTTTTCTTAGTGAATTTACTAGTAATAGGAGTCCATAACTACGGTTTAATATGCCCGGATTTTCAACTTCATAATTATTCAACCCTATAGAGCATTGAAGGCCCTCATGATGCTGAAGGATGGGTTGAAATATTTTTGGGAATCATCAAACATGAAATGAATGTAAAGGATTGATAATTTAAGCTGAGATTCAGATCAAACCAAGTGGATATACCATTTCAATACCCTTTTATCATTTAGAACCATCCAAGATTAAGGAGATCAAGCTAAAGCTGGGAGACTTGTATAAGAAGGGATTTATCAAGATGAGTACTTCACCATGTTGTGAACCTATATTTTTCTCAACCAAGGTGCATAGTAATATTTAGCTATGCATTAATTGGAAGAAGTTGAACTAGGTAATAGTGAAGAACCAATATCCATTTCCTAGGATTGATGAACTTCTGGATCAACTATGGGGAGTTTGGTGGATTTCCAATTTTGATCTTCAATCAGGCTATCAACAGTTTTGATTTTGTGAAGAGGATATAATGAAGACGTTGTTTTGAGGTTGTTATAGACTGTATAAGTATTTTTTATTCCATTTGGGATAACAAACATGTCAGTGGTGTTCATCACCCTCATGAACATGATATTTAATCTAAACATTGACTCATTCAATATAATGTTTTTCAATGATACCCTCTTCTACTAACTAACACTATATAAACATGATAGGAACATAGAGATAGTCCTGAGTATAATTTGAGCACATAGGATTTGTGAAAATATTTCGAAGTGTGACTTCTAGATTTGAGAGATGAAGTTCACAAGAAATGTGGGGTTTGAGACCGGTATATATGTAGACCCATAAATTTTTGGGTGACCCATATCTTTGAATCTTCTTTAGAATGTGTTTGAGATTAGGATCTTTTTAGGTATATCAGGATATTTACAGTGGTTTATCTAGGACTTCACACAACTATCAACACCCATGACAGTTCTAATAAATAAAGGATAGAATCAACATTGGTCAGACTAGTGTGAAGATGATTTATTTTTTCTTAATAGAATGTTAATGATTTATACAGTAATAAAATACACTGGTATTTGGATTGGTTTTGTAGTTTTATATGATGTTTCATGAATTGGAGACACAATATCTTCTGTGAGAGATTTATTGTTTATACATACCATAAAATAATTTTATATTTCCTGATACATTGGTACATAAACTAGAGATGGAGGTAATGAATTCAATACCTATAGATGTTTGAATTTATTATAGTGTTTTCACCTGGGAGGGGTAATTTTTTTTGGATACTATTAACCATAATAGAAAGGGTGAGAACGAGCTTTGTGAGAGCCCCCCCGAAGAGTAGTGGTGATTAATAAGATTATTGACGAATTGGAGGATTGAAGCCTCAAAGGACTGATGATCTATGACATGTTCTCACTTAGAATTACATCTTCACTTTTGGAATGCATAAATGTTTAATATAAGTCATAATCAGTGTGTTCTTAATAATATAAAAACTATTTGGTGATTCCTCAATACTCTGATGGTTAATGGATGAAGATGTTGTGAAATTTTTATATAGAATAGTAATAGTCTTTGATTTTATCATATAAGATCTAATTAGATATTTTAATAACACTATAAGGGTATTAAATCCTAGGGTGACATAGTTGAATCATGACTTCATGGGGCAATTTTGGTGTAAAGGAATGATAGTTTTGTTTTCTAATGCCTTAACTATCAGAGGGTAAAGGCCAATCACCAGTATCATGTTGGGTTGTTTTAGGAATTTCCAATACCTATGTAGAGGCAGGTTGATGTCATGATTGAATTTTTCATGAGGTTTCCCAAGAACTATATGATTTGTGATGCATTCTAGGTGATTTTCAATCAAATAAACAATTCTTATCACTTCTTACCAATGAGAGAGACACACTAAGTGGAGGAGTTATGAAAGATTTCTATCTGAGAGATCATACACCGACATAGAGTTCAGTTGAAAATTATTTTGGATATATACAAAATTTTTATATCACATTTTTGGTAGGGATTGTATAAATCCCTCAGGAATAACTATAGTTGTATAATGGTGTATCATCCTTAGACCAATGTATATTCTAAGTGGACTATATCCATATTAGAGTATATGATTCGATCTTGTTTTCTAGACTTTGGTTGAGCATGGTATGATCACTTATCCTTGATTTTGTTTTTATACAGTAATTGTTACCATGATTCAATTAAGATGAGACCTTATAAGAATATTTTGGTGAGTCCATGTCCGTCATC
This sequence comes from Viscum album, assembly GCA_963277665.1. Taxonomy (NCBI): domain Eukaryota; kingdom Viridiplantae; phylum Streptophyta; class Magnoliopsida; order Santalales; family Viscaceae; genus Viscum; species Viscum album. The sequence goes on along the minus strand of OY728140.1, from coordinate 414,344,473 downwards.
ATTTTATTAGCATGAGGTGGGAGAGGCAGTAGTTTTTGGCCCGAGTACATATTAGGAGACCTCTGATAGAGTGAATCTCATACAAAAGGTGTTTATCAATGCTCAATGTAGAAATAGATCTTATGCTGAACATAAGGGGGACCCATGGACTTCATTGTGGGAGATCAAGTTTTCTTGAGAGTGAATCCATAGTTAGGGAACATAATTAATGTAAAATAGGGAAAGCTTGCACCATGTTTTTTGGACCATTTGAGATTACCGATTGGATAGGGGTAGTGGTGTACCCTCTAGACATACCTTCTCACTATAAAGGAATTCACAATGTGTTCCATGTGTCATAACTTTTGAGGTACATACCTGACCCTGCGGATATTTTTTATTGTGAGGAAATTTAGCTGGATACAATTTCACTTTATTTGGAGAATCTGGTGTGGATTATAGATCAAATTGAGAATGTGTTTCAAGAAAAGACAATACCACTAGTCTATATTCAGTGGAAATATGGATGAATCCAGGAAGAGATGAGGGAGTCTGAGTCTGATTTTTGAGTTCAGTGACCTGAGTTATTTGAGGAGAACTGGTAGAGATACTTCATAGGGATTAAAAGTTGATAGATCAAGAGAAATATAATACCCTAAATATTTAAAAATATAATAAAAACCCTCTTTGATAATAATTTAAAAGTATTTTATGTTAAAATTTAATTTTTTTCAGAAAAAATTATTTAAAAAATTTGATAAATGTTCTGTGTAAGGGTAAAATTCATGTTAGCATTAAGGAATATTTTTAGAGTTAGACAATGAGTTACTGTGAGATTATTAGGCCTATAGTGCCTCAGTAAGGATGAAATAAAAATATTATATATATTATATTACACACACATGATTTATTAGAAATAATTGAATATCTCCCAAATGGTTCTTTGTATTGGAAATCCTAGAACATTTTTAGGTTTGGTGCACAGGGTTTACCCAAGGCGGGGAACAACATTTGTGCTCATTGGTCATTTGGTGAGTTCACACATGAGGATAACTTATTTTATATTTATATTATATTATTTTTTAAAAATAATTTATATCTCCCTAATAATTTATTTTATATGAAATATGAGACCACTGTTAAGTCTGGTATGTAGGGTTTACCTAGATGAGACATGGTTTGTGTTTGTGTTTCACATTTGATCACATTGAACATAGTAATAACCTATTGTTTTTTTATTTTATTGTTATTATGAATTTAATTAATTAAATAGGGTTTTTATAATTTCATTATCCTTACATATGTCCATGAACCCTCTTTCCACCACTGTTGCATGAATCTTATTTAGAAAACCTTAAAATATACACTTTTTTACTCAATTAATTCAATAAGAATTTAATGAGGTTAAATCTACGAATCTGAATTTATGTTAGATTGAAACAAAAATTAATGAGGGTTTTTAATTTGGGTTCAAACCATGATGACATAGTTTAGGTTTTTAAGTTGTCAGACCTTTCTAAGTTTTAGTATTATTGACCCCATCATGTTCGATTGATCCTCAAGGTTTCTCTGTTCATGATAGGAAGTCCAAAGAATGTTATTTTATATTGTTTCTCATCTCGGTTGCAAGATACACATATTATTCTTCTCCCTATATGTTGTTTATATGTAGTGTATGAGAATTCTTTTTCTTTTTCATTTAATTTAAATTTTTTTCTCTTTATTTCCTTCATGTGAAAATTATAGAAAAAATGATGTCAAATTTTACATTAAAAATTGATGGTATAACCAAATTTATGAAAATAAATTATACTAAAATATTAACAAAGAATTATTTTGTGAAATTATTGAATGAAAATTATGAAGAATTTTCAAATTAATATTTCATTAAATTATCAAAATATATTTGTAGGATTTATTAAAAAATAATTTAATAAAATTATGAGAAATTATCAAATTATAATTTGCAAAAAAAAATATGAAAGGATAAAATATTCATTTATCATGGTATATCTATAACAAAATTATCAAACTATAATTTTTTCAATAAAAAAAAGAATACTTTTAAATAATTATCAAGTGATAATTACAATGAAATGTCAAGGTAATTGTGAAAAATTATCAAATATAATTATAAATAATTACATAATGATAATTTCACCAAATTAACAAGGATAATTACCAACACATGTATTGGCATAAACAATAATTTTAAAATTATCCAAGATAGATTAAATATCACTCCCTGTAATTTTTTAAATTTAAAATTTAAAATTATCCTGTAGAGATAAAATATCATCACATATAATATTTTAAATGTTGATTTTAAAATTATCCATGATATATAAAACATCATCACAATTAATATTTTAAATTATAATTTGAAAATTATCTATGAGAGATAAAATATCATCGCATATGATATTTTTAATGATAATTTTGATGGTATCCATGAGAGAGAATGTATCATTCAAAGTGATATTTTATTTATTTTTAAATTAAAATATCCTTTTTTTTATTCTAGTAACCCTTGAAGAACATATAGCATTGATGTTTCAATGTTAATGATAATAAGGATGTGAAGAGGTGTTCTTTACAATTGAGGTTTCAACTCTAGTTATTGAACCACAAGATGTGGTTTATATTTTCCTTTGATGATAATGACTATTGACATAAGAAGTTCCTTACCTTTTTTGGATTTATTAACATGTTTTCTTAATATTATTTATGTATATAAATATTTAATAACCATTCTATATTATAATTTCATATTGGTGTGTGTAGCCCTGGGAACCTTATTTTGTTTCCATGAGTACTTTGTATCTTGTTAATATTATTTCATGTTGACCACATGTATTATTGTAGTGCCATACATATGATTATATGTTATGTTTTCTCATGTATCCCACCTTATAATGTGTTGTTTTGTGGTATTCTTCTTGGATCCCAAGGCAGGTGGACCTTCGTAGCATGTTTCTCCCCTAGTTGGGGAGTGCACATGACTTATGATGATGATGATAAGGGGTCCATGAATAGGGTATGGATATTAAGATAACATTTGTATTCCATGTGATGCATTTGATTCTTAGAGGATTCCAAGAGGTATATTCTTGATACCTAGTGAATTATGAGTAGATCTAAATGCCTAGATAAATCCAAGAACATGACTCGTTTAATACCACATTTTTTCCAAGTTTCGTGATCACATGATGCTGAGTAGCATAATTAATGATCCTCATGGTATTCCGTGATTCTTATACCACCTTGATTATCATTCTGATATAAATCCACTGTTGGTACTGTTAGTGGTTTATAGAACCTTTTTTAGTGCACGACCACTCATTTTTGGATAATATGTTTATGCTTCTTATCAATTTATCGTTATTATGGAATTAAAATTTATACTTGAGAACATCAGGTTAAGGAAACATTGGTGGTGTCCTACTGGGTATTATACTTACACCCTACTTTGGAATTTCGATGTGATTATAGATTTTATAAGGGATTTAGTGATGAGAAAGGACCTTGTGATGGATGATTTAGTTGTGGAATGTGGAGATAGTAGTGGATCGAGGAAAAATCCATAGGACCCATTGTTTATCCATTTAATTATCAACTATTTTCTATGTAGTTTTTTCTTTCCAATTTAGAGGGATGTTATTTTATGAAATGTATTCCATATTTATCATTACTCATGTTTACTCTGATTATTTATTATATAGTTTATTTTTGATTATCAATCCTTTAACATGATACAGAGGGTATAGTCTTCCCACTGATGAACTCAGACCTTCACTTCTAGTTGATAGCCTCTTGTGCATGGGGAGGTGCACATGAAGTTATGTGGCATTCCATCGTGTACCCACTGGTTCAGGTTTGTAATTCACATGTACATACTCAAAATACAGAAAATTTTCTTCCTCATCATGAATAATATATTATATTCTCTTTTCATGGATTATTTTATTTTATTTTTCTTCATTTTTTATATTTAGCATCATTATAAATATTAGTTTTAATATTTTATAACATAATTACACTTTATTAATGTACGTTCAAAACTATATAATTCTCAGTCATACTTATCTCGTATAGTTCTAGATAATAAATGAAAAAATAATAGATTAAGAAGAATTTATGATAACCTCAATGATTCTTAGACAATTAATCCCCTTAATCTCCCTCAATTAAAATGAGTTCTTTCCTTTTAACTTTCTAAATAACCAATTTAACCTCAAACCTATCATTTGTATGATATCATTGAGCATTACTATTGTGATGTAAAGGAATATATCATGAAATCAACTTATTTAGGTTATTTCTTAGTTTCATCATGGAAGATCCTATCACCGCAGGACACATATTAATGAATCATTTCAATATTGATCCCAACATCAATGAGAAATAATCATTGAATCTATATCTCTTGTGAAATATTATTTATCATGCACTAAGCCATGGCCTTATCCTAAGGTGTGGAAATATCTCATATAATAGTTCCATATTTAGTTGCACATTCTTTCTCAGCCTTCCTCATGTCATGACACATTCTATCATGACATGAAAAACTTTTTCTGTAATTATCAATTGGTGATGGATTAAACATAATCACATGATATTTTTAACTTGAATATAAAACTAACCATTATTATATTAATGGTAATATCATTTAGAACAATGTGGGGATATAATATTCTATGATTCCCATAAACCTCATATTTCCTACACTGTTGACCTTTATATAAAATTAAGAAGATATTGGTGACACTTATGTATTGATAAAATTATATTTACATATCAAAACATCTTGATCCAATTATATTTTACCAAATGAGTACCTTTATTCATCCAAGAACGACCCTTTGTATGATCCTACTATGTAGTATGTACTATCATATTGACATTTATGTATTTAGTGGGGATATGGAATTTTATTTTTTTAATCTGCACTACCTTGGTTACCCTTACATAATAACACTCAGTACATTTAAATTATTGAGTAGACTACCAATATTCATCAAATTATAAATTATAATATTTTTATTTTAGGTCCAACTTAATATAGGAAAATTTTATGTATTTCATTCATTTTTTAATTTTGAAAAAATATAAAATGTCTATAATTATTCAAATAGGCAAAAAATTCTTTAAATAACCTAGGGGAATCTCCAATCAATAAAAAAATACCAAAAAAACTTAAATGATAAATTTATTAAAAAATCACTTCAACTTAATTTTGAAAATCCATATAAAAAATATATACTCAAATATATGTGTTTCTAGGAACCACCACTACCTCAATAACTCCAACATCAAACTCTGCACTCATAAATTCAACATTCAAAATATATTCACTATATAGTGAAACAGTTTCTCAATATATTAATAACAATATAGATTCTATTGGAACTAAGACCTTTAAATGCTATAAAAAGAGTCTATATTCTAATTGTTTCAATCCTCAATGGTTTTATAAGGTATTTTTCAAGAAATCGATCTTACAGTACAATATGGCTATAACATAAAAGTTGGAATCATATCCTAATGTTTTCGAAATTTTTGGGGTCAATATTTGGAGGAGGGATAAATATTTGTGAAAGGTTTTATATTTAGTTAGACTCTTCATAAGTGTGGTAAAATAATTAGTTTTTAGAATACCAGGTTTGTGAAGGTTAAGATTCATGAAGACGTGGAGCTTCACAAATGAGAATAATGAACACATGATGGTATAATGGTAAATATTTGCAACTACAAGAAGGTTTTTTTGGGTTACATATTTCTATAGCTTTTTGAATAAAGGAACATCATGACAATTAATTCTAAGTTTCATAAAAAAATTTTGGTAGCTTAGGATCATTGAAAAAGGATGAGCCTATAAATAGGTAGCTACCCCTACGTCATTTGACATAAAATTAATTAGAGAAAAGGATAAATAGTTCTAAAATAATGAAGGATGAGAGTTTCATGAATAAGAAATTCATTGTGCGCATGAGCATCATGAAAATCATTTCTTATTCTTTACTAATGCTTAAGTATCTCTAAAAAAGATTTTTCATGATGACTGAGTATTCCATAATGAATTAGTACTCTGTGAGGCAGTTTTCTTAATGAAATATTTAAATTTCACAGGGGATCTTTGTTATGTAACTTCTCGGATATATTTGTTGAACATATGGTTTAAGTGAATAGTGCTTTAAAATTCATCAACTCAGGTTTACAGTGTAAGAATATTCTCATGATAATCAAGTAAAAAGGCTTAAATTTTAATATATTTAAACGAACTTTATGTCATTTAACTAAGTAATATTTCACCCAAACCAGTGAGAAAGGGGGAGTCAACATAAGTGTTTCTAGATAGGTAGTGTTATGTCTCTAAAATCATGTAAAGGTAGTGATCCTAGCATAGAGTGACTCTGTTTTAACATATATTTTACCCAAGAACTAGTGAACCTTAGTGGATTTAGGTATGACTGATATATTGTTGTTGTATGCTCCTTGGACTAGGACTTAGTAGTGAACTAAATAAAACATCTGTGTTTTCTCTTTGTATATGAATGTTTAATTACTACATTATTCTATCATATAGATTTAATAAGTTCATTATAACATGGGAACAAGATCTATCACTTTGAAAGAAAATGATGACACCTTGATTCACCCCTCCCCTCTAAAGGGGTTTTGGTGTCCAAAATGTTGTATTAGAGGGTACATGTTACTTTTATTCAATATGTCCTTTGTGTTTTCTTGGATAATTTAGTGAATATCCAGGGTTTTTCCCTATTTTATGGAATAAACATCAAGATTTGGTGGATAATATGAGATATTATCTGTTATCCCTTGTTATGGAAGTTATATTTGACACATATTAGAGGTTTTTTCCACTGATGAAATAAATCTTTCTATGCCTAAAATAGATAGAAAAATTATTTATATAGATTCCAAAGCTCATGATTCTCTTAATGTATCTCTATCTGATTAGATCTATTTTAAGGTGATGAGTTTTACCCCATCCATGTCCATGTGGTAGAAAATAGAAAATATATATGAAGGTGAAAAAAAAAGAAAAACATTCCAAACATCAATTCAATCCCAATCGATTTGATGATATAAAAATGTATTCAAATAAAAATATAGATTTTTTCATTAAACGTATAACTAAAGTCGATAGAGCTATTTAAGGACTTAGGGATGAATTTATAGACATTTATTTTGTGAATTAAATCCTAAGATTGATCCCACCTCTTTCAAATCCCAATGTTTCAACCCTTGAGTAAAAATATTATACTAATATTTATCTTGATGATCTGTTAAGTAGTCTGGAGGAGTCTTACATGAGAGTCAAACTAGAATATGCATCAACTCAAGTAAGTATATAAATAGAATTAAAATCCATGGAAAACATTATATTTATAGAGTAATTAATTATGGATATGATGATTAAGATGAACTTATTTCTCTTTTCTCCATGAAATTAAAGAGAAGAAATGGGATATTTGAAGGAAAACTTCCATTGAATTTTTTTTGTATGGTTGAGTTGGGAACATTTCCTCTCAGTTCTCAAGGAAATTTAATAATGTGTAAAGTGATGACAAAATCATGAAGATACCTAGGAAGAGTATTCTTACCAAGAGAGACATGATGTCAGGGAAAAAATTTAGAAAATGAGCTTTGTTTGCAAATAAAAACAAGATAATAATTAATTTTTGGAGGATGTTGAACCAGAGTTTAAATTTAAATCCCACGAATCCATGATGGATACTATTGAAAAGAAATATCCTACAAGATATGTTAATAAAAATTTTCTTGGTGTTTTTTCATTGAAGGAAGAACCTAAGCGTTCAAATGATGATCTTGAAAATAAAATAAATAGAAACAAAAAATATGAGATATTGGATGAAAGAGTCATCAGGGTATGTTGAATAGCTTGAACTAGAACATGATAAACTAAAAAGGATAGGTATAATATCATGTAACATCTACTAAAATCTTGGAAGAGGCGATGGAATTTAAATTAATGATTTCTGAGTAGTCTAAAGTCTTCAATGTCCTTACATTGATACTATAAGAAAATGGTAAGATAGTTGAAGGACATGAAGAATAAGTTGTTACTGTAAAGAGTGAACTGTAAATTAAATAAAACACAAAGTAAACAAAGAATAAATTTAGTTTTGGAATACTCTCATATGCATAGATGTTATAAATAGCTAAACATGGTTCTCAAAGAGTAGAATTAGCCTTGAATGATCAGGAATCCACATGTATGGGAAATTTTTTTTTGTGATGTTGAAACATCAATGGCTCGAAATGGGTTGAGATAAAACAAACGGAAGCTAGAAGTTTGAGATTACACAAAGGCACCTATTTTTTCAATAAATAAATATTCAATCCTAATAAAAAATATATCTAAAAATAATCCACAAGTCTCTAGATAAAATATCCAATCAAATTTTTTAATTAAGGAAGGGTACATGAGTAGGAATGGAAGTGAGAAGACATTTCCTCTTAAGAAATGTTAATTCTATGGATTTATGGGAAATATAATATCCTACTATAAAGTGGTAATGATCTATCTAAATAGGGAATCATTGGGAAGTCCAAAAAGAATAATGATACCATATCCTTGTTCATATTGAATAAATATTTTCTAAGGATTTTTTTTCACATTTCTAACTATGATCATAAATTTATTTATTAAAGACTGAGGAAAGGTGGGAAAAATATCTACAAACTCAAATATAGGTCAATACTCATCAACTAAGTAGAATTTTACTAGAAAATATATAATCTCCTTTGGATGAAAAAAATGAGTATGGTGAACCCATGAATATTGAAAAGATATTGGAATTGTCTTCTTTAGACTCGATTCAATCATGTATCACATGGAAGGAAAATAATAAAATTGATAAATCCAACCTTTTAGAAATGGCTCTCAATGCTACAAAGAACATCATTACCTAGATTCTTGACAATAGATGATCATCCCACATGATAGGAAATGCATATTTTTTAAATAATGTTAAGAAACCAGATGATGCAATAGTGATATTTATCAATGAAGGTTCTTTAAAGATAAATGGCAGTGAAAACCCCAAACTGGTAAATGTTGAGTAGGGGAAAATTAAAGTTCTCTTTGTATATGGTTTTCATTGAAATCTCCTAAGTGTGAGTAAACACTATGAATCAATAATGATAGTGATATTTAATCATAAGGGGAAAACTATCAGGGAAAAACATATAATTATCTCATGAAGGAATGAAAAAAATATGGAAATTTATACCAGGTTGACAGTAAAGAGAACACTGGTTACTTAATAGTTGAACAAGATAATAACTTTTCACAATGAAGATTGGATCATATTAATGAGCATAACTTGGAATAGATATCTATGCTAAAGATAGTCCTTGCAATTTCCAACCTAAATGAAAGAGAAAATACATGTGTTTCTTACATTTGAGGAAATATGGTTTGGAGTTCATATCAGTTAAAGAACATAAGGGAACCAAATTTTCTTGATGTAATCCAAATAGACCTATGTGGTCAAATATATGTGGTTGGAAAATATGGATATAGGTATTTAATAATTGTTATTTATTATTATAGTATAATTTCTTTTGTAATGATTATTAATAGGATCCAACACATTCTTGATTGTGTGAAGTGTTATCGTCAAATAGATGAGAATGAAACTTGCCAAACAGTCAAGATTATGTGATCTAGAAATAGAAGAGAATTCAAATCCGTTTAATTTTAAAATCACCTAGAAAAACATAGTTTAAGTCATGAGGTATCTAGAGTGAGAACCCCTAGACAAAATGGGGTTGTGCGGCACAAAACTCAATAGGTGAACAATACGTCTAGAACTATGTGGATTGAGAGTCGTGTTTCTCATAAATACTGAAAAGAGGTTTTTTTAAGTAGAAGTGTACACTCAGAATCATACATGGGTTTTTATGGGAAAACCAATGCACCGTATGAGATATGGGATTGAAAGAATCCCTCTCAGATTTTTTTTTAAATTTTTTTGGAAGTAAATATTTCAACTGAAACAAAGAAAGAAATCAAGGTTTGTATAGTGATGATATCGATGATAGAATATTCCTTGGATATTCAATAAAGAGTAAATTGTACAAATGTTAAAATAATTATCTTAAAAAGTTTGTGGAAAGTAGTGATTTCTAGATCAATGAGGAAAAAACCATATATACCATTATAATCTCATATGTTGGTATTATTGAATATAAAGAAGAAAGTGGACAAGGAAAATATTCAAATAAATAAATAGTAAAATCCTCAAAAAACATTCAAGGATTACAAAATGATGATGAATCAGAAGAAGAATCAGAAGAGGAAACCATTGCTGAAGGACCTTCACCAGAACATCACATGAGAAATATAAGATAAAAAATTGATTCATCCAAAATCATTGGGGATTGGACCGCAGCTACAGGGATAGGGAGAATGAGGAATGAATCAAATTCAACCTTCATATCAATTGTGGAACCAAATTCATTTAATGAATAAGTGAAGTATGATTCATGGGTTATGGAAATGAATGAAGAATTAGATTATAATGAAAAGAACCTGACAAGTGGTCTTATTAAGAGACATGAAAATCATGATGTGATTAGAACAAATTAGATTTTTTAAAATAAATTTGATGAGCATAAAAATGTGATCAGAAATAAAGAATGCCTGGTGTGTAAAGGATATGATTAAATTTAAGGAAATAATGTTGAAGAAATTTTTCCTCCAATAGCTAGACTAGAGTCAATTTTGATTTTCCTTTCCATGGTAATTCAAATAGAGTGAAAATTTTATCATATGTATTTTAAAAAGGAATTATTAAATGGAGTTCATGAATAAGGTGTATACATTGATCAACCAATGATATTTCTAATTGAAAATGATTATAATACGATTTTTTGATTAAAGAAGGTTCTCTATGTTCTACAGCAGGCATCACAAGTATGGTATTCTTGACTAGATACTTATTTGAAGAAACTTTAATATAGAAGAGGATATTTAAACTATGATATATATTTAATTTATTCTTAGATAGATCAATTTATGGTACCTTTTTATTTGTATGATATAATCTTTGGTGGAGGCAAGAAGGGATCAATGGAAGAATTTTCGAATCACATGAATTCTTAATTTGAAATGCCTATGATTGGTGAAGTTAAATAATTTTTTAGGATTCATATGGTTTAAAGGAATATGTATACCTTCATTTATCAGAAAAAATATGTCATAGATATAGTGATGAATTTTAACATGCATGACTCCAAACCAAAGTCAACTCTGGATTCAGTTGGAACAAAACATGGAAAGAATAAGGATGGGATATCTATGGATCCCACCTTGTATAAGAGAATCATTGGAAGCTTATTATACTTGACTACAATATGGGAAAATATCATGTTTTAAATATGATTAACAACTCACTTTCAATGTAATATAATGGAAGATCACTTGACATCAGTAAAAATAATCATTAGATATGTTCAAGGTACTCTCAAATTTTACTTATTCATTAAAAAAGGAAGAGATAATGAATTATTAGTATTTCCTAATACTAAAAGGGATAGAGATATGGAGAATAGTAATTCTACTATTGGTGGATCATTCTTCAATGGAAAAAATTATATTGGCTCATTGAGAAAGAAATAAGAAACAAATTATCTCAACATAGAAGAAGCATAATATATCTCCTCTATGAAGGTACACACTTGGCTATTATGGATGAACAAATAAATAAATAATATTTTTTATGATTATAAACATTATATAGTTATTCATAGAGATAATAAGATCATGATCTATCTTATGAATAATCCAATTCATAACTATCGTACCAAATATATTGAGATCAGATATCACTTTATTTTAAAAAATGAACAATAAGTGATTAATATAGAGCAGGTTGGCACTAATGAACAGGTGGATAACATTCTGACTAAGCTGTTGGTAGCACATATATTTGATAGACATCTATTTAACCTCAGTTTTCAACAACCTCCTATTTCATGAAGATGTTACAGATGGACCCCTCCCTCCCTTTGTGTTAACTATTTTAATATGTTTGTGGAAATGATGTAGATTTTTGGGAGAGATACGATCCATGAAGTGTCTATTTTGAGATCCAAAAGTACAAATATAAGTTCTTAGGATTTATTTCCTTGGGGGGGAGAATGGATAAATTCAATGTTATAAAGGTTTTTTCGTGGCTGTTTTTTGACAAATCATGAAATGCTTATGTGAAACATTGAGAACTGGGTGTTATGAGGAAACAAATAATTTTTATCATATCATATGTTGGACATCTTTAATACTTCCAAAACCTGAGAACCCAATTCATGCTTCCCTTATTGTTTTATACCTAGATCTTTTCTTACATAGACATAAAGAGTTGGTTGATTTTTTTTATATTTCTTGTTTTTGTTTCAGTTTGGTGCTTTAGTGAATTTATCTATATATTTTTAAAAATCACATAGGGGGATATTGTTGGAACCAAGGCCTATAACCACTAGAAATGGAGTAATGTATTTTGTTTCTTTTTCAATCCTCAATGGGTTGATTAGGGAGTTTGTATGATAGGTGATCATATAGTACAAGATGAATACAATATTAAATGTGTCGATATTTCCCAGTGTTTCCCAAATTTTTGGGCTCAAAATTAGAAGGAATTATAAAGCTTCTTGAAAGGAATTTTTTGGGTTTTCAACTTCACAAATATTGTAAATACTTGTGTTTTGCAAAGACTAGGTTTTACAAAGGTTGATATTTGAAAAGATGTGGAAAATTGTGAACGAACATCACAAACATGTGATGAGATGATGGAAAATATTCATGAATACTATAAGGTTCATGATTGGTTTAAATATAAATGAATATTCAAGTGTAAACTACTTCATGAGAATATTATAAAAGGTTTATGAAATAGTTTCTAGGAGATTGGGATCTTCACAAAAGGCTAAGCCTATAAATAAGATGTTTCCCCTACATTATTTGAAACAAAAATAATCGGAGAAAAGAATGAATCATTCTGAATTTGAGAAGGTTGAGAGATTATATAATCATGTATTTATTTTAATCCAGAGCATTGAAAAAAATACTATCTTAATCTGGAATTATTCTTAGGTATCTCAGAAAAATGATTTTAGTGATGACTTTGTATTCCATGATGACCTAGTGCTCTGTGAAGGTAGTTTTCTCATGAAGGCTATGATCCTGTGGAAGTCACTTCATGAAGGACCATCATGGATAACATTATTGAACATCTGGTTTATGTGAATAGTTAATTTATGTACATCAACTCGGGTATTCACTTTAAGGAATCTTGGGGAATGAGAAAAAATAAGGGCGATCTGAAATTACCAGTAAGGGTTTAGTATAGCAAAATATATCATGAATCAAAAAATAATAATCAATATGAAAATGTAAATCACTGAATACATATTCCATTTCATAAATAACTTTTTTATTATAATTAGATATATTATAATTAATATGGAAATTTAAATAACTAAAAAAATTTCCATTTAATCAATAAATTAAAAATTTAATTCATCTAGAGATAATATCATAAGGATAATATAATGGGTAATAAGATAAGGAATATCCAATATGGAGAGGAAAATAATTGTAAACACATTTCATTTAATTAATAAATAGAAAATGGAATGTATTCAGATATAATATCATTGTAAAAATATCTTGGATAATAATAAATAAATTATTAATTAATTTAATGATGAATTATTAGCAATTCACTACATAAGATTACTGATGCATCAAGAGGCTATATAATTCTATGCCCCAACTGTCACTATAGGTCCAAAGTATTCCTTACATATCAAATGTGAATTTTAATAAATTAATTAATATTAATTATCATTAAATATTAATGTTGAGTAATAAATATGGATTTATCAATATTTTCTAATTAATCAGGTAATATTCAAAGAAAACACTGTATGTAAAAATGGTATAAGATTTAGGAAATAATCATATCCATGATACAAAGGATATATATATTTAAAAGAAACATCATATGTAAAAATGATATATGGTTAGGAAATAATAACACCCATGATAAAATGAATGTCGATAATTAAGAGAAATGAATTTTAAATGAATTTTAAGAAAGTGAATGAATCATAGGAAAGTTAATGAATAAAAAAATAAATCCAAAAATTGAATTAAAATAATATAATTGGTCAAAATGATCATAATACATTCATATAATTAATAATGGTGGTGTCCATATAACATATCTCTAGTGAAGTATAATAAAAATAAAGGGTTTTTGTCATTGATTAATAGAAATATCATAAATGTTTTGTTAAAAAATTCTTGAGGAAAATATCCATTTCATTTTGAAAAACACCATTTAAAAATAAAATTTCCCAAAAATTTAGACAATAATTTTATTTGAAAATAAAATTTATAACATATAATGGATTCATTCAAACATTGGGTGGTCATGATATTAGAAAATTTCATACATTCTGAGTACATTAAAACAAATATTCTTTTTATATTTTTTGTAAAATCTAAACAGACATTGTTTTGAAATTGACATTAATATTCCTTTAAAAAAAATTGTAAAACAAAAAATGGGTTAAATGTTACTTAATAAATCAATTTTATATGGTCAAAAACATTTTGGAAACATTTTTAGAAAAAATTAATTTACAAAACAAAAGATTTATAACTGAAGGGAAAATGAAGTCATATTTTCTAAAAAACATTTGATCAATTATTATAAGTACCAAAGAATGGGAAAATAATAATATTACATGAAAATATAATGAATAAATATAGGATAATAAAATTAAATTGTTTTATAATAAAATGATCAAATAATTTCCTTCATCTAAAATTCACGAATTAATAATCTTGATTAGAATGAGATTGTCAAATAAACCATTATAAAGATCATAATATTAAAGTGGGGATTAATCAGTGAATGAAGTATGTGTATCAAAATTAAGTCCACATGAAACATGTTTTACTAAAACATAATATAATTAGAATTTATTACACTTATAATCTTATAATATCCTAGATGACTAAGAAGTAATATATCCAAATGAAAAATAAATTGAGTTATGGAATTTTTTACCACTTGGTTACTTTTAATTCAAATCCCCTTAGATGAAATATTTAAAATTGAAACTTAAAATACCATGAATTATTAATTAATCATTATATTTTATTTCAAAGGGTTAGTATACATACCGTTTAAAAAACAATTATGTGCACAATAATAAAATATGCCTCTATTAAGGAAAATTGAGATGAAATATTTTATCGCTTTGGAAATATATTAGAATCATAAGACCAAATAAAGAATAGAATAAAATTAAATATTATATAAAATAAAAATAAGGATATTCAGGATTATAATGTGCAATGGTTATTTACATACACCATAAAAAAGGAAAAAGTGTTGAATATGGTATATGTCTCCTAGAAATAAAAGAGAGACTAGAAATATGTTACATCATGATTTCCATTAGCTGAAAAAGATTTAACCCCTAGTATAGTAGTTTTTTAAATTGTTATTAATTTATATCATAAGAATATTCATATTTCTAATTTCATATATTATCATCTTATATCATTTTACCACCCATTTGTTAATAATATTCCATTATTTTCAATGTTTTTTGTGTTAATTATCGTGTTTTCTCAACGTGTTTTGTAATGAATATTCTAGTTCATATATATAGGACATTATTAAATCATATATCAAATGATAATAATGGTATAAATAAAAAAATTACTCAATATAAATTATTATAATAACTATTAGAATTTTGGTATGGGAAATTAATCGCATCGCTTCATGGAGACGGTAGGTCGTACATACACACAAGTGACGTTATCATTCCCTTAACAGGTGAAAGGTTAATGAAGTGGGTAATATACTAAATTTATTTAATTAATATCATATAATATATATCAAATATATTAATTAATTTTATCTTTATTCCATTCCATGTAAATCATAAGTGAAAAATGAACCAGAACGCTTCATACGGTGGTAATCCCCCTACACACGAGCGACTTTATCCTATTTTAAATGACATATAAATTAAGAATTTATATGTGATAATATAATAAAATAATCATATTTATATAATAAATACAAAATATAAACATTAATTCCTTTATTATATCTATCCATCTGAGATTGTTATAGAAAATGAGTTACACTGGTTCACAGTTCAGTAGTCTTCCATACACGAGATCAATGATTTTGTTTCCCATATGAGGGAATTGGTGATAGATTAATATTATTCCATACAAATAATAACATATAATTTAATTTTATAAACCATTTTATTATATTTTATATTTTAATATATAATTTATTATTTAAAAAAACATAGATAATGAAATAACTTTGTTAAGAAAATTACCTTATCTAAGAGAAACTTCATTTATATCTCCTCTTAAGAAACCTACGAATGCTATTTTTAGTAGGGAAGTAGATATAGAATATCTATAAATATTTTTGGATAAATATTTAGGTAGTTTTTTTTCAATACAAAGGGTATTTATATGTGTTAATAAGTGAGGTATTGGAGTTCCCTTTTATTAGTGGGTAAAGAGAACCCTCTTGGAAATTACTTAGAAATTTCCCAAAAGATTCCAAAATGATAAATTTATTCAAATGAAAAAATATTTCAAATAAACCAATCTTATAAATTGAGAATTATAAGGTGGAAATATTTAAGTACAATAATATTTATACAAGTTTTAGTTCATTTTTTACTCTTATCTTCTTAGTCTAACCCTTGGTATATCTATTTTTACCTTAACTAAGGTAAATGATTTTTATTATTTTCACTGTTCATTTTATTATAAAATTATATTGACCATATTAGATAATATAAATTATTCTACTTAAAAATTTGGAATCCATATTTCCAAATTCGATTTATATAAGTGGGAAAATAAAATTTAAAATTAATCCCATAGGCGCGACAAGAAAGCGTGTTCTCAAAGAGAAAATGATCAAATGATTACAAAATTTTTATACAAAGTTCAATATTAAAATAATTCTAATGACAAAATTTTGATTATTTTATATATAATGGAAATGATTTTACATTAAAACTAGTTTAATATATCATTTATACTTATAAATAATCTAAAGGAAAATATGGTTTTCAATTAAAATTTTGAATTTTTTCATTATTCATCAAAAATGAAACTTTTTAGAAAAATCCCAAACATTTACACAAGATAATTCTGTTATTATAATTTAAACAATTAATTTCATTTTATTAAATTAATTTTCAAAAATTTTTAACAATTAATTTTAAATTATGTGCGCAAAATGTTTCTAAACCGGTTATTATTAAAAAAAATACTATTTTTTAGATTTTTTTTTCTTTTAAATGATGATTATTTTATAATTTCAGGGTGTTACATTCTCTCCAAAATAAAAAAAATTGAAAAAATTCAATTTAAAATTGATCTCATTATTTATGGTTTTTATATTTGAAAATTATTTTTTTAAAACTTGCATAGTAAAAGGAGTTAATAAAAATCCTCTTAATAAGATAAAAGGGGATGTCTAAAGGTCACGTAAATATGTTTCTAAGTCAGAGAACGTTTTTTGAAATTGAATATATGGAAATGGAATAAAAGTGTAAATAAGTATATATAATAAAAGGGGTCATTAACCATAATAAATTTAATGGTCTATATAATGTTAAAGACTTCAAAATAATAAATCTATAATGATTTAAAAACCATATGATTCATTAAATATGAATGTTATCAGATAAGTTTTTTATTTCAAGACCCATTTCCCAATTTATAGGAATTATTTTATAGTATAATAATGTAATGCAGTATACATACTTTGTATTTTTATATTTAATAATAAAAATTTCATCATTTGGTTGTTCTTCTATCAATTTCCAATTCATCACTTACTCTGAGAAATGAATATCAAAAAATGAAATTTTTATGCTCGGATAACTAAAATTTTCTTTTAACAAATCGTAAGATCCATGAAATACTGGAAAGTCTTTCCATTTGTCACAAAATATTTTACAAAACCAATATGATTATCATAAGTTATCTAATATAGTCCATTAATCTATAAACATCAATTGTAACACCACTAGTTCGTTATTAATATTTATTTTCAAAATTTTTTAATTAATAACATATTAATTAGGATATCATGTATTCCAGAGGAAGGCATTAGACAATTATCATCCATTGATTATGGGATTATTCCCCATGTCCTTTCTGGACATGGTGTATTTTCACCTGGAATGTGAGTTATCCTTTTCTAAAACTGTAATAATATAATTCATATAACATCCCCAAAACAATATGGTGTAAATAATTACAAATATATTAGTCATTTAATAACCTTTTTACTAAGTTTTTAAATACATATTTTTTTCACAAAGTTTGATAATTTTATTTGAATTTTATTATAATGTAATTAATGATCATATTAACCCTAAATATTATCAATACCTTTAAACTTCTATCTATAAAATGTCAAGGAATTATTCCTCAAATAAATTTATCATATACTAAACAAATTTCTTGTATTATTATAAATGTTTTCTAAAAATATACATAATCTTATAATATTTTTACCCCCATATTTTCAAAAGGTGTTTTTGAGAATTTTAACATTTAATCAACCTTAAACTTATAAACCCATGATGGTATCCTTAACTATGTAGTTAATGAATACATATATAGTCATTATATGATTCATGATTATTATAAAAAAATACCATTTGTAAAAAAATTCTAAACATTAATTATTGATTCATAATACATCAATAATTTGACCATTTAATTTCAAAATAGGTCATTCCTTGGTCGAGGTTTTTACCTTTATAAGGGAGAATTAACTCCAATAATATAAAGGTTATCCTCATTTAAGGTAATAAACTATAAATGGATCCTTAAGATGATTTTTATTTCCTTAGATCATACTCTTCATCTTTCCTCAACCATTCTTTTCTTTATGGCATTATTTTTCACACATAAAACATTTTCACATTCCTTTAGACACATTATTTTCAATATATGGAACCTTTGTTTTAACTAACATCTTTCATTTTCATTATCTATTAAAATATATCATTATGGTTTGTAAAAAATGTGAATTATTATAATAATATCCCCCAAAAGTGTCAAAATAAGTGTGCAGTAAGTCTTGTTCTCATACACTAGGTGATGATCGGGTCAAGCCCATTTCACACTTTTTGGATTTACAACCCTTATGTAATCAATTCTAGAACTACATTTACTGGTAGTATCTAGAAAGGGATTAATTTCATGTAAGAATACCATAATATCTTTCTCGACAAAACATTTGGATATTCTTATATATTCATTATAAAATTCTATCATATAGTTATGATACCAAATCTATGTTTTCCTATATCTACTTCCAACTTTTTTCTATTAATATTTTTCTAATACCAACTATAGAAACCCCAACCCTTGTAACTCAGAGTTGGTGTCTTTATTTTGTTGGAATAAGAAATCAGGAATCACATCTCGAAGGACTAAAGAGTTTATTAGTCTTGGTAAAATAAATACATTAATATTTCCTAGATTACATTTGAAAACAAAAAATTACAACATATTTTTTTCAAGAATATCATTATTCCCTATAACATTACCTTTCACATAAATAATAATACATTTCATGGAATCCTAGGGAAAGTAAAAAATAAGGGTGATCTAAAATTCTTAGTAAGGGTGAAGTATAGTGAAATATATCATGAATAAATAAAGAATAGTAAATATTGCAATATAAATAAGAGAACACACATTCCATTTAACTAATTATTTGTATGTCATAATTAGATAATTCACAATCAGTATGGAAATGTAAGTAAATGAAAAACAAGTCATTTTATAAATAAAATGAGAATAAAATTCATCCATATATATTATTATTACTAAAATATCGTAGATAATAAGATAAATCATAATAAATATGGAATAGAAAATAACTGAAAACACATTCCATTTAATCAATAAACCGAGAATGAAATTCATCTAAAGATAATATCATTCCGAAAATATCATGGATAATAATAAATGAAATATTAATTAAGTAAATAAATAATTATTAAAAATCATGATATAATAAATCATGATTCCTATACCATCAATACCTTTTACAAGATCGTTTTATACTATATATAGAAACCTTTTTAATTTCAGCCTTCTGATTCTCATCATTATACTACTAATGCATCAAGGGGAAATATAATTTTAGTCCCCACCCATCACTATACATCTATAGGATTCTTCATATATGAAATAATCAATTTAATTCAATAATAAATATTTCTTATCATAAAACATCATTATTTATTAAATAATATAGAGTTATCATCATTTCCCAGTTAATCAAATAACATTTATCAGAATTTTTAAAAAAAAATGGTATACTATTTAAGAAATTAGAATATCCATGATACAAAGGATATTGATAATAAATAGAAACACCATATGTTTAAATAAAATTTGGTTTTGAAAATAATTGTATCCCTGATAAAGATAATATGGATATTTACAAGAAATTAATTTCTTAATGATCATAAGAAAGGTAATGAATATAAAAATGAATCAATAAAGTGAATTTAAATACTCTATGTGGTCAAACCTATTTAAAAAATTTCATATAATTAATAATTATGGTATCAAAAAACATCTACCTAGTGGATTATAAGTGAAATAAAGGGTTGTTGTCATTGAAGAATATAAATACTATAAAAAGTTCTTTAAAACATTCTTAAGGAAAATATCTTTTTCATTCTAAAATAACATTTGAAAAAAAAATTCTAAAAACATTTTTCAAATATATTTATATGAAAATAAAATTTTAAAAATTTAATTAATGATTTTAAAAATTGATTATTCATGATTATATGAAATTTTGTATATACTAAGTATGTTAAAACAAATATTTCTTTCACATTTTCAGTAAAATCCAAACATTAATTTTTTTGAAAATGAAATTAAGATTCCTTTAATATAAAAAAATTAAAAATGGTTAAAAAATTCTTTAATATATCATTTTTAAAATGTTAAAAAATTGAAATCATTCTTTTGAAACATGTTTTAGGAGAAAACATATTTTTGATCGAAGAGAAAAATGAAGTCAAATTTTTATAAAAATATTTTATAAATTATTTTAAGTACCAAAGTGCAATAAAATGATAATATTACTTGAAAATATCAATAATTAATAGATGAGAATAAAATTAAATGGTTTTATAAACAATTATCAAATAATTTCCTTCAACTGAAATTCATGAATAAACAATCTTGATTACAATTAGATTGTGAAATTAACCCTGACAAAGATCATAAAATTGAATTGAGGATGAATAAATGAATAAATTATGTGTATCAAATGAAAATAAGAATAATTTTTTTAAATAAATATAAATATAATCAAAATTCATTTATCACATAGTCTTATAATATTAAACACAAAGAATAAGTAATATAACACAATTAAGAGAAATTGAGTTATGAAATTATTTACCACTTGGTAACTTTAATTTCAGATAATATATGATGAAATAATTCAGATTGAAACATAAAATACCAAGAATAATTAATGAATGATGATATTATTCATAAATTGGTCTTTATGCTCACTATATAAAATAAAATTTGGTGTATAACTATAGACTATGAATCAATGGAATGGAAATTGAGACGAAGTCCCTTACCACTTTGGTAATACTTTTAATCGTAATACTAAATAAAGAATAAAATGCATTGAATTTTTAAATATAATTAAAATAATTATATTTAGGATATAAAATTTCAATGTGGCAGTACATAAATACACAAAAGAAACAGGTGGTGAATATGGCATACATCTCCCAGAAATAAAAGAGAGACAAGAAATCCCTTACATCGCACCTTTCATTTGTTGAACATAATTTAACATGTATTATATTGGTTATGAAGAATTTATTAATTTATAATAGAAAAAAATCATATTTATGATAATATATATGATTCTATTATAACATTTAACCACATTTGGATAATAATATTCCATTATTTTTATTATTTTTGGTGTAAATTGCCTTGGTTTTTCGTGCGTGTTTTTAATGAAAATTATGGTTATTATACAAAGGACATAAGTAATTAATCTATAGAATAATAATAATGGAATTAATATCATATTTATTAAGTATATTATTTATTATAACTACTCTTAAAATTTTGGAATGAAATTTTTTTTGCATCACTTCATGGAGATGGTAAGTCGTATTCACGCACGAGCGACGATATCATTCCCCTAACAGGTAAAAGGGTAAGAAAATGGAAGATATTTAAAATTTAAATAAATATTATGATCTTATATATTTATATATATATTAAATATATTCATTAATTGTTTCTTTATTACATTCCATGTAAATAATAAGTAAAAAATTATTTACATCGCTTCGCGAGGTGCGAGGCAGTAGTCCTCCGTACACATGAGTGAGGATATCAAAATTTCAAATCCATGGAAAGTAAGAAGGTATAAGTGATAATATAATTCAAGATAAATATTTATATCATAAATAATATAAAGAAAATCAATTCCATCATTATATATATACGTTATATGTGTTGATGGAAAATGAGTTACATCAGTTCATGAGGTAGTAGTCCACCATACAAATGATTGAGGATTTCATTTCTCATATAAGGGATGTGAAGATGGATTAATATTATGACATAAAATTAATAAAATATAATTATATGTTAGCTAATATTTTTATCATGTTTTATGTTTTTAGGCATAATTTATGGTGTAAAATGAAGAAAGTTACCAAAAGGGCTTTGTTAAGACAATCACCTTCTCTAATAAAACTTCCTTTGGATCTCCTGTTAAGATAATTATCGATGGTATTTTGAGAGGACCATAAGATGTAAAAGATTTATAAGGATTTTTAGGAGATAATTTTGAAATGTATGGTCGATCCAAAGAGGATTAGGGGGTGTTAATTTGTTAGGGGATTGAGTTCTCTTTTATATGTTGGAAAAGGGAACCCTTTTAGAAAATACATGGAAATTTCCCAAGAGAATCCAAAATGATAATGTAATTCACATAAAAATGATTTAAAATTGCCCTATATTTTATCTTTGTAAGAGTAATGTGTAAATACGACCATAAAATAATATTTATACAAGTTTTTTATGTTAATTGATCCTTTATATTTATAGTTTAACCCCTCAGTAAATCCATTTTTACCTTAACCATGATAATTAATTTTTACTGTTTTCAGTATTAATTATGTAAAAACATTAAATTATCCTTATTATATGATATAAATTATGATAATAAAAAATAATAAATCCATTTTTCAAAATTCTATTCGCATAAATGGAATAATAGTTTTTAAAATTAATCTGGTAGATGCGATGAGAAAGGAGGGTTTCAAAGAGAAAATGTTTAAACTTTTAAAAGATTTTTATATAAAAATTAATCATTAAAATGATTAAAATTACCAAAATTTGACTAATTTATATATAATTTAACAAATATTACATTAAACATATTTTTAAATATAATATAATTTTATAAATAATTTTAAAAAAATTAAAGCATTCAAATAAAATTCAGTATTTTCCACTATTTATAAAAAAAAAACTTTTCAAAAAAATACCAAAAAATAAATATAAGATAATTTTTATATAATAATTTAAAAAATTAAGTTCATTATATAAGATAAATTTTATAAAATTTTCCAACATTAATTTTAAATTATATATGAAAAATGCATCTAAACAGTCTTTTAGAAAAAAATGTTGTATTTCACAAAACATTTCTTTTTTGTTTTAAATGATTCTTTTTTATAATTTTTTGGTGTTAAAATGATTTTATATATGTTCTAATCCATTTAATATAACTATAGATTAGGGTTATGAGATTTTTTATGAATGGTAATCTCAACCCTAAAAATATCATTCCCTTTGAGAACCTTGATCTTGTGGGAGTTGTACCTTATCACTTGCCCTTGTAGAGAACCTCTCATTATTTCATGATGTGTTCTATATATCACTCTTAAGAAATTTTATACAATATATATCACATGTAATAAACTTTTGTGTTGTAAAACTTGACCCTTATCTCTCTAATAAAGAAAACTAATAAAGATCTTGGATTATAACGATAAATAATTATAAAACAAGACAACTCACCTAGTCAATGTTATCTGGAGAAATAATAAGTTTGAGGAAGATATGGGGGAACCTAAATTTATAATGAGGAAAAATTTCATAGTCTATTTTAAAATTTATAATGAATTGTTTTGGGAACAAATTTTTGAATGAATTTTGAATGTAACACGACACATTTTTTATTCCTTAACTATGTTGAATTACCAATTTCACTTGAAACACTGAATGAAAATGAAAAAAATTATTTCATCAAGGAATAATATTACATAATATTGAAAATTAATATGTTATGATAAAATAATATGAAACATAATTATGAAAATTATAATAGGAATAAAACCACAAGTAAAGAAAAGACCAAAAAAATATACATCTCCATCCCCAAGATTTTATTTAAAGACGATACCTTTGATTATATCCATGGATATAAAGAAAAATATTAGGAATATGGTAGATATTTAGAGACATAAATGAAATATTATGATTAATTTAATTTATAGAAGTATTTGATTCTATATATAGGAGTTAAAATGTGTAAGATGGCCTTTGAAAATATATATGACTATTTGGAATATAAATAACTAATAGTTTTATTGAAAATTGGATAATGAGAATAAAAAATATATATAAAAATTAAATATTTATAATAAATAACATATTTAACATGTATGTTATGTTTTTTTCCATTTTTAAATATATAATTATTATAAAAAGTAAAGTATAATAAGATTTCACATAAGAAATTTTTTTTATTAAAGAAAATTTATTTTTTAAAAAATATTTTTTATATTTATTTAAAATGTAAATTTAACATATTTAACGATTTAATTTGATAAAATAAATTTAATTTTTATAATTACGGCATCTAAATTAGGCAATATGGTCAATTTTATTTTGAATGAAGAAAATAAGTTACCGTGGTGAATAATGAATTATGGTAGTAAATTGTGAAAATGGTAAAATAAATTATATGGTTAAAAAGATGTATATATATTATAGGAAAATAAATAAAAGTGGATAATTGATTTAATAGTAGTATTACCTGTTTTTTTCCTCTTATGATACACTTACCATGTTAAAATAACTATTCTTAACCATTAAGAAATGAGAAATTTCAAATATAACACTAAAACTCACCTATAAAAGGACATATACTATACCCACCAAAAAACATATTATCTTATTTTTATTCAGAAAAAAAAATAACAAAATTATATATAATGAATTCATTTTCGTCATTGGGTAACTTCTAGTTCCAAGAAGGTGAAATATATCCATTATTACAAACGAGTTGATTTTGAGAAAGAGCGAATTCATCAATGTATCCAGTTACTCTATGTCATTTTCAATTACCTTATAATCACTAATATTATCAAATATTATATAAAAATATAATAATGTGATATTATGATCATTATTATTATTAGAAAAATATAATTATATACTCTTACTCGTTAATTAGTATAACTTATTCTTATTTATGTTGATTCAAACACTTATATGAATGATACAATACTATATTACTAATTTACATTATAGATGAGTTTAAAAACATAAATTATTGAACTAAATGATATTAATGGGTAATTTATATTCTTATTATAGTTATTAAATGGTGAAAAAATAAATGATCATTAAAAACTAACTCATTCTTATAAGTAGAGTTACCTGAACCATACACAATATAAATTCTATTCTTATAAACCATACCAATACATCCCATAAAATAGATATAGATATGTATAAATAATTTATAGGATATTATTGAAATTCCATTAACAATATTGTAATGAGGAACTTTTTATTAATTAATGAATATTGACATTAGCATACTGAAACTAGTACGAGATAATCAAATATATTATCATATGATGAAAAAAATTGACTATGGGTAACTCATATATATATAATAAAAGAAAATAATTGGATAGTATAAAAGGTAATTGATATTAATAATTTTATTAAATAAGTGATTAACATGGATATGTTTATTATACATGAGGTTAGAGAATTTTCATCGATGTTAGCAGTAAAGGTAAGAGTCTCCCACCAGATATTTATTCTTTTTTGATATTTACCAGAAAGTTTGTGGTAAAGAACCTTTATTAAAAAAGAAAAATAAATTATAAGACCCTTTTGAACTAGGTAAGGGAAGAGCCATGAAAAACCCATATAGCTAGAGATAAATAGCCATAAATTATAGTGTCCTGAGAGCCCAGAAGGACAAAGCCCAATCAGAGGCACGCAGCCAAAGATTCAAGTGGCTAAAAATCCCAGTGGAACAAAGTCCATTAAAGTGAACTAAAATAATGAAGAAAACCAAGCAAAACCTAAAGGACCAAAAGACCATGTTTAACAATTGAAATCCCAAATACTCACAACAACAAAACCCTCCCATATGAAAGACTCTATAAGCATGTCATTACACTGAATAGGGATACAACCGGATCTGCTGGATCCCAACCTCCATGGTCTGGACCTCCACGAAACACCCATGGAAGAGGCCTTACAACATCAGTTGCCACCGCCACAACCATCCACACCAGTCCTCCTCTCCATGTCCTAAGATCAGATCTCTTGCGATGTCATCCATCCAAAACTGTCTCTGTCGGAGCATGATACAACCATCCACACCACCCACCACATATCTGCAAATATTGATCATCTAGAAAACCCATTCCACTAGATCTGGATTGAAACCCTCTATGAAATTCACTGTCAACTGTCATTCTGATTCATAACCTAAATCTACCAATGAGGTCTGTCGTCTGTAGCACTGCTGTCCGAGACAAGCCCACCCATCTATCGTAACATGACTTCTTACTTGATATTAATGTCATATAAACTTATATTGGGAGAATTTTTTAATAATTTTCATCTAAATACCAACTTTTCATCCCCTATTGTTATTTTTTGTACTTATATTACTTCTCACTATATCTCTACTATTTGATTCATAATTTATCAAAAATGAAATTTGTAATTGGAATATTCTATTTATTTTCATTTTTACTAGGAATATTTCTCCTCCACATCCACATTATTTATATTTTCTTTTCAATTTCACTCTATCTAGTGAAATGATATCTTATGGCCACATAATGTTGAATTTTTTATTACATACAATGGTGTGAATGAAATATTTTCTCTCTCTTCCATTATGTTTCTATATGGGTTATTTTCTCCCACTGTTTTCATTAGTTTTATTTATGAAAATTCCTTTTCAAGTTTGCATGATTCATTAATAAAATTTAGATTCAATATCTAATTGTTTTAAAAAAAATTAATCTATTAATTAATTATTTTTCAAATTTATGAAAATATATTTTATATTTATTCTTATTTTATAAACTATTTTCAAATTTTATTCAAATTTATTTTTCATCTACCTCAATATCCATATATATTTATTTCGTTTCATTGGGGATTTATTCTAATTAAATCATCCAATTTATTTCTCTAGATGATTTATTTCTATGTATTTTTATGATTCTGATAAAACCCGTTTCATTATCATGTGTTGGTTATGTGATTAGAAATTAATAAATGTTTTCATGTTTATTTTCCACACATATGTATGGTTTATAATTATATGAGGGGTGAGACCATAATTATATAGTTTTCATTGGAATTCGGTAAATATTTATATCTCATGGGATGTAATGTTATTGGACATGGTAGGTTATCCTATTCCACTATGTTATGGGTCATTTTTGTCCCCTATTTGATGATGGTCTTGGTAGTGAGCCTCAATTTAAGATATAATTTTCTATTCTTATGCATATTCCACATTTCTATGTCATGACACATTCTTATACCTCATTTCTTATGTTATACCTAAATCATTATGTTATGATTCATCATTTTGTTTATCATTTCATATTTTATTGGATATGATTTTTTATTTAATTTTCTTATAACTTAATTATGTTCTCATAAAAACACATACATATTAAGATAACTTGTGGTCTTTATTATGGTTTCCTATGTGATTTCAGTTGATATCCCTTGTATTTTACCCTTATAGAGCATCTAATCTTAGTCATTTATTATATTTCCAATCCCTAGGTTATAAATAATAATATAATATATTCTAGAAGATAATAAACTATAAAGTAATTATAAAATAAATATACACTAGGATGTAAAATAAGTTGATCATAATTTTAATATCTAAATATTCTAAAACTTTTGGTTCTAGGAGTGTTATTTATTATGATATGTAATGGATAATCAAGTAAAATGATGTATTAATTATATATGTTATGGTTGTATTATATTAGTGATAGTGGTCAAGGCATGATATTCAGACTGAACACTAAAACTATGTTGAAATATCAGGAATGGGTTGGTGGTAAGGGACATAAAATCAATAAGTTCAATATCCAAGAAGGATGTGTTTTGAGGTAAATATAATGAAGAAGTCTCGGTACTTTAATGAATGGTTATACCAATGGTTTCAACACATTTGGAATTGACTTTTCACAATTGGAATATACCTACGGTTTCATTAAATATTTTTTATAGACCTCTGTATTAGTTTATACCAATGGTTTTAGTAAAACATTGATATATATATATATATATACCAATTATTAAATGTACCATTGGTATATGCCTGACATTATCCATAAAACATTTATCCAATATTCATACCCCTACTAATAGAATGAAAAAAATTCAAAGTATAATCTTACCAATATATCACTTTTAGTCACAATAAGTATTCAAATATAGAAAAATAACACATATATATTACATTCAAGAAATTAATAACTTTAAAACAAAATTATAACATATATACAATTAGTTATAATCCTTTGAGGCCAACCTCAATAACCAAAGTGTTGTGAATTTAAATTAGGAAAAGGAACTTGTCATTATATATCACTCCAAATAGTCATATTTATTGTAATCACTTCCATCTTGTTCATCACCACCATTATCCCCATCACTCATGTCATCATCCTTAAAACTTTTATCACCTTCATCACTAAGAGGTTAATTAACCCAGTCACTAATAAGACCATCATATCTGCATCATAAGATAAGTTCATCATCGATATTCATGTATAAAAAACTATAAAAAATTAACTAGAATTTTTTGATTCATAGTTATCATATATTTCATGAACTTATTGATGATTTTTTGACTTCTTTCATGCTCTTAGATTTACAATTTTTTTACTATGTTACTTATGAATGGGCCTCTTCCAACTGCTGGTCGGTTCTAGGAATGGTTTTTTAATTTATTTGATGTGGGATAATACCTAGTAATCATTATATAATTCTTAGGTAGACAACAAACTCTACATTGGTTCTCCTCTCCTAATATATAACTCAAATAATCATTGGATATAATTTTTTATCTTCATTCTCATTAATATCCATTAGTTAACTTTGTTGAAAATATAGATTTGAAGAAATTTTTAAAAATATATATTGAAATTTTCAATTATATAATAAATATTATAATATTTTCATGTGTCTCACCAATATAATAACATCAATATTTATTCATCCTACTTGAGAAAAAAATATTTCTCATGGTATATTAACTTTAATGTTCAACATCACTAATTATAAATATAAATAGTTTTAAGGAAAAAATATTCATTAATATTTTCAATGAATAATAATTAATCAAGAAAAACTATAACCATAATATGATGTACCTTATTATCAATAACTGAAGACCTAAAAACATAATCATTCTCAATTTTACTATAAAAATACATGGTTTATCTCATGTTCATGAATAATTATCCATCCCAAAGAGTACACATAGTTTGTAAAACTCTTATTTCATTGCTTATTTGTGAAGAATCCTAAAAAATAAGATTAACTAATAAGAATTTTTTAACGTAATTATTAATCATTATCAATCAGACCCATAAAATTATAATAATACCTTAATATCATAACACTTTTAATAGTAAATAACATTCTTATAAAATGTGATAGGATAATCATTTCTGGTAGGTATACTCCCTTTTTTTATTCTAAATCTATCATTCTAGACAATATATAAGTCATTCTTATTTGCTCTCCACTGCTCCCCTAATTTCATCAACCATGCAACCCTCATAGCTAGATCTTCATGAAAATTAAATATAATATTCATCTAAAATATTAATTTATATAAATATAATAATAATATATATTTTAGTCTAAAAATTTATCTTTCACATTGTTGACGCTCCTTTCCGTCACAGAGTCCAACGAATGACAAAAAGGAATACCATAAGCACAATGAAGGTCACCCTTTGAAGAACATCAAAAATTGAAAAAGGCATGGACCAGGAACCTATTTGGGGAAAGTCGTGCAAGTTTCCTACATGCCGTGCAAGTCACTTGTGCACCACCTATGGGTCGCACAATTCACTTGCGTGCCCTATTCTTTTTTTCACCCAAGGTGCCCTGTGGATTATAAATACCCCCTGTGGGCCCCCCATTTTGAAGATGAATTTTATAAAACTCAGATTCAAGCTCTAGTCACCCAAGTCTTTGTCTGACTTCTTCCGAACACTTATAAGGTAATTCTTTACCTATAATGGAAGATATAAAGAGGAATAATAAGGCTTAAGTATTAGAACTCCTCAAAAATTGTTTGCCTAAGTGTCCACCCCTTAAGAGAAATGAAGACACTTGCGCGCTGCCTTGCCCTCTCGAGGTACCTTGCACGCCAACCTTCTAAAAGCCTCTAAGGATGATACCAAGGGATTGAGTTCAAAGTCTCCCAAGTATTACCCTATAGATTCTTCATCGCCCAAGGTGACTCATGTCATGCAAGTCTACTTGCATGACCAGGACTTGCATGCCAGAATGATACATGCGTTCATCCTTCATAGTCACCTCCTTTCCTCAACTCCACCTCTTCTATTTAATATATAGCATTGAAAACCCTCTTCAAATCCATTTATGGCATGGTTCCTTTTTTGGATTCTTTATTTGAAAGGAATTTTGTGAGAACCTCTCCCAAAACCTTGTGACTTACAAGATTTATGTCACCATGATTAAGTGTTTTCCTATATATAACCTCATCCTTTAAGATGAGAATATATTATGATTTTGGGCCTCCTTCTCCGGAATAAGCCCCAATCATAAGTTATAAGTTCCTTTTAATCTGGGCCTCCTTCTCAGGAGTAAGACCCAAGTTACAAGTTTCCTTAACCTAGGCCTCCTTCTAAGGAGTAAGCCCCAGTCGTAATTTCCTCTTAACCTGGGCCTCCTTCCCAGGAGTAATCCCCAGTCATAAGTTACTTTTAACCTGGGCCTCCTTCTCAAGAGTAAGCCCCAGTCATAAGTTTCCTTAAACATTGGTAATCTTCCTCAAGAGTAATCCCCAGTATTAATTTCTTTTGATTTGGTATTCCTTTTAAGGAATAAAACCCAGTCATGAGTCCCTCTTAATTTTGGCTTCCTTTTCAAGTGTAAGCCCTGGGTTAAAACTCCAAATCTCTGTAAAGTACAAATTCCTTTATGGACCCTACTCTTGGGCTTCTTTCCTAAGTCTTGGTCTTCATTTACTTGGGCAGTCATACATACGTAAGACCCACATCATTTCTCATGATTGAATCTATCATGGAACCATATTCATGTATACTGATACCTCTTGTTTCTCACACCGAGCATGACTCACATGAGTTTAGAGTGTGAAAGTAATCACGACATCTCTTTTTTGGCTATTAAACATGTATAAACCCCCTATTTCTTTATCTAAACTACGTGGACTTTGATCTCTTCCTTAAAAGTAGAGTATGTAGGAAGCCTTTCTAAGGTTCAATCCCATAATTCATTAATTCTTTTTCATCCCATATAACGTTAAACTGTATCCTTATTATCTAACTACATGGGTTTTGATTTCTTTTTAACAAGGATACGTTGGTAGCACATCTACGGGTAAGATCTGAAATAATATCTGTCTTTATGAAGGACAATAAACCTCAAGTGCCCCACTAAGTGGCTTTAAAACGAGTATTGTCATCATAATGACCAAGAGATTTCTATATAATGTATTGAAGGATACCATTGACTAAGGATCTCTAATATACATGTATGATTCTTTATCAATGGAGAACCTCAAATGCATATAAAAGATTCTATAAATTCCATACATATCAATTATTGATTGCTAAATCTAAAGGAAAACTCATTTTCATACATGGTAAATTAATAATGATTCGTTAACAGAACTTAAATCTATAAGAGAGTCCTAGAGTAGGTAATAATTCCCCCTTAAAAGGTGTGATGAGCCTGACCTCCCATCCTCTCGACCAATGCAAATTATTATGCCTCATCAGTCCACAACTAATGAGAACCTACCTTGGGAAAGTAGGTCCAAATGGATATAGAATCATTGGATGTTTCCGGTTCTATGAATAAACCCTTTAGAAACTTATTGTAAAGTTAGAACCTTAAACAAACAAGGTAATCCCCATTTCCAGAAGAAACAAAAAATGGTGAACCCGACATGAATCCTTAACCAAGTTAAAATGATGTTTTACTTAATTGTTAGGTCCCTATTAAAATCAATATGAGGGCCAACAAAGCAATCAATAACATATGTTCTCATACAAAATATATAGTTTGGCCAGACTTATCTTGATTATGTCTGCTATATCAAACATGCACTCTTTTCCAAGATCTCTCTGCAACACAGAATGGATTCTTTAAAGTTCTCACCTATGAATGCATCGGCCGCTACTCCTACTGGATCCTCGTCTACTCTGAGGACGACATCACCTACTCAGCATCTTCAATGTTGGGTCTCGAATGCGTTGATGAGGGAATTCCATTAACACGGTACCATCCCGACTCTAGAGTCTGCTCGACAAGCCGTCCAAGTTAACAACTCACCCTGGTTGTCCGGACAGCGACGGACAGTGGACAAGAAGCAGGCGGTGCTAACCACCATCTCTAGCCATTTCGGGTCGTTATCCCTAGAACACAACAACCAGTCCCTCCCATATTATAGGGAGGTGAATGAAGAAGTCACTCAAGGCCTCAGTTCAAGAAGACATGAGTCCTTACTGAGGACACCCATCAACAATCACCTCCAAACTCGTGCAGTAGTGCACCCTCAACATGATGAGGGTATCATCTCTAGGTGTTCGGCTCAGGTTCATCAGACTCGAGCATGTAAGATGAACTATTAGAGGCAAAATTAGGCCAATAGGGAGTAGGTTCTTACCTCTGCCCCCTCCGAAGAAGTCCATCAACCTAACTTGATGGAAGGCAATGAGCAGGCACACACACTCGTCCGTTCTAATCCCACTGTCCAGCAGACTCATCTGGCAGCAACCCGCCAATCCTGTCAGGCAATTCTGATAGAGTACTATAGGCAGGCACATACACCAGTTTATAATTCATCATCCTATCAACAAGATTGTCTGACTTCATCCAAAGAAGCTCTCCAACCAAATGTGTTGACCACCTGTAAGTAGGAACATACACCTGTTTATAATCACCAATTATTTCAGTAGTCTCGTCTACCAGTATTGAAGGAAATACATCAACCATACTTGACAGGGAATATTCATCAGGCATATACACTTGCAAATGTTCATCAATTCTACCAATAGTCTCATTTGGTAGCACCCCGAGAAGTTATTCAGAAAGCTCCGATGACAAATTTGGAGCAAACTCAACTCTCTACCCCTATGCATAAGTACTGTCAATATCCGTTGATAGGAAAAGGAAGACATGAGTAGGTACATACACCTTCTCCAGACACAGAATGGACGTATATTACCATTCCAATAGGTGAAGTAACCAAGAACATTCTAAGAATGGTGAAAGAGCATAAGAAAATCTTTACCCATATTCTGGATACCTATCAGAATATTATAACAACTTCAGCAACATCACAGGGAAAGAAACAAAAATCTATCCCTATCATTGGAGTGACTCATGAACATATCACCTCGGAGTAGATACACACCTCTTTTCTTGTCTAAGAGGGTCATGGGTCATACTTCCCCATATCATAAAAACAATCAAGTCGGGCACATATACCTGATTTAAATGGAGATAATCAGCCTAACCTAACCATTTCTCCCGAGCAGGCACATACACTTGCCTATAATAACCACTTTCATCAACAAGTGGTTTCCAAAGTGAGTAAGAAGGCATCCAAGAAAAAGATCCATCCAGCACAGTTAAAAAATAAAGAGCCAATATGCAATAAGTCCTTTCTCAATTCTGGAGTTCTTGAAGCCCTCATACAATTATCTGTTACATCTCAAGATTATACTCTCTCATTTACAAATTCCAAAAGTAACAACAATAATTCTGAAGGTCTTCATCAGGCACTTCTTCATGAAGGCTTGAATCATGAAAATTCGGTCAATCTCAAAGTATCATCTTCATATAAGAGCCATGATAACCCTCTACGTGTCCAGAATACCAAGGAGAAAAAGGTTTCATCTTTTGTTGTAGCCCACCATGGTGGTCCTCCCCATGATAATGAATTTAACTGCAAAAGTACTCTATGTAGTAGTAATTCACATTGGCTGGAAAATTCTTCAATGGAAAATGTATTAATGTGAAAGACCTCTTATCTTGACACACTTGAAAATGTGAATCCAGTCATGTATAATGCCTTACCGCTAGTAGGTGAAATACTTTCTCAATCAGAAGATAGCTCGGGGTGTAGGTCATTCTCCGAACCACCCCTGGGTCATTCATCTTCTAATTTCCCAAATGAATTCTCCACCAATCTTGTTGAATCTTATGAAGTAGCAATGAAGCATCATCTTTGGTCCAATTAGGTAGAAGAAACATCATTAAATGAAAAAGAGGAAGTTCTGAATATGAGAAAACAACTGAAAAAAGGTGAAATACCAGTCATGTTTTGTCCTTTACCCTGAATGGGTGGATGCAATTCCTCCCCCATCAAATTTTGCGAGTACCACATTCCCAATTTTTAATGGTTTGGGAGATCCAGAACAACACTTAACACATTTTATTTCTCATTGTGATCCTATGATGGGAACTCCTCAATAACAAGAAGCAGTTAAGATTAGGTGTTTTTTACAGTCATTACAGGGACCTGGTTTTGTATGGTGTACAAGTTTGCAATCTCGGTCAATTATTGGGTGGGAAGATCTCCGTCAAAAATTCCTTCTTCAATTTAGCTAAACATTTCCAAAGATGATAGTTTTTTATCTTCCCAACAGTAAGAAAAGGGAGAATGAAAGAGTTTCAGATTTCATTGCTCACTGGAAGGGATTAACATATTCCTTAAGTTTAGAACTACCTCAAGAAGAGTAGCTTCCAATCTGTGTGGAAAATCTACGTGATGAATTACGCACACCGTTGATCCGTGTGAAATAAACAAGAAGGTTTCGAGACCTTAGTTAAATCGCTTAGAAGATAGAATATTCTCTTATAAAGACTAAGGCTAAAACTCATGTAATTCCATCAGCTCCTGGAAGGAGTATAGGGAATGAAGAGACTCATATAGTTACACTTAAACAACCACCTGTGCCTACTTCTACTTCAAAAGATTCATCATATCGAAGGGCTCCACCTCCTCAGCGTCAATAACAATGGCCACCTCGTCAAGATGATAAAATAAATCAAAGGAAAAAATAGTTTGAATATTTAATGAAAAAAATTTATTCTTTCCGGAATGAACAAGTTTCTGGATACTTCATCTCAGCTTCGAAAACAAATCTGGTTCAGTTGCCAAGGCCCAAAAGGCCGAACAAGGAAGGAGATGAAGACCTCCCCAACTATTTCCCATTTCATCAAATGTTGGGGCACCCCATTCAAGAGTGTTTTGTCTTCAAAGACCTCCTGAAAAAGATGGTGGACTCTAGTAAGTAAAATTGAAAGGCTCTTTAGCCCAGGTAGCATGTGTTACTACTACTGATCCAGAGGAAGAAGGAAAATGGCATGAAGTCAAAAGTAAAAATGCACAGAAGTATGATGATTGGATGTTCAGGAAAATGATCAACTGAACTCATTCCATTTTATGAACACAATTGAATCAACCAATTTTATCTTTTACTATAAATTCCACAGTAAAACCGCCTTCATCAGAAGGAAAATCCTCAAAGAAGCGGCGTAATTTGAAGAAAGAAGAGAACTTAGAAGAAGATGATATCATGTCAAATCCTAATTTGTCTTTGACTCTGGTAGATTTTATGCCATATACTTCAAAATCATGGGCACCGCCCAACCAAATGGAAGAACCTGAACTGGTTAATCAGGTATAGTCTTCGTCAGATGAAGAATTGATCTTTGGTTCTGTTAACATGATTCGTTTAACAAATCATTTTGCCAATGACAGTTTTGATTATGATGAACCTAAGTTCCCTATATCTAACAGAGGAATTATAGGAAGAGATAGAGGTCTAGGATATAGGGGAAGACAAGGATATTCTAGAAGCCACTATTTCAATCCTACCCCTGCTAGAACTATATATGGAGCAGAAACTCATGGCAAAGCCCTTCAGTGGGATCAACAGGAACAAGAAATTTCTTCCACACATGGAAGATTTTGTCCTGACATAGTTATTTTGGGAGACCGGTTAGAGGTCACCTCTTCTTCTTATCAGAAAATAGATAGACCTAGTTGGTATAATCTACCAAATCCAAGAGAATTTCCAACTCCTACCCTGATACGGGATGCATCTACTTCCAAATCATCAACTTCCAAGGCACCTGAAAAACCACATTTTCATGATGGGAAACACATACCTTTGGAACAAAATTATGATGTATTGAAACATTTGTCCCAAGTACTAGCCATGTTATCAATTCTGGATGCCTTGAATATGTCAAAAGATCTTCGGGAGTTGATTATTGAGGCTTTGACAAGTCCTCAATAATTCGAAACTGAAATTGTTGTGACTAAGGTCTACCATATAGAGAATGATCCTGCAGAATACCATGCAGTGATATATTTTATAGATAAAGATGAATATGATGTTGTATATGGACATATCAAACCTTTGTATCTATCTGGAAAATTCAATGATATAGACATCTGATGAGTTTTCATTGATAATGGATCAAGAGTCAATCTCATTCCTATTCGTACACTTCGTCGATTGGGCCTCACCAAATCTTATTTATCTCTTTATAATTTGATGTTGCAAGGATATGATAGGAATGAAAAAGAATCTCTGGGTGAAATTACACTCAAAATTCAGTTTGGAGATCTTGTGTCTAATTCAGATTTCATGGTTGTTCGTCAGGACACAGCCTTCAACATTTTTCTTAGATGACCTTGGCTACATCAACATGTGGTCGTACCTTCGTCGTACCATCAATGTCTCAAATATTGATTCAATTATCAAATTTGGATATTATATGGTGACAAGGCCCCATTCAAAAAGTGTTAATCTCAATACATTGAGGCAGAAATTTATCACATGGAGGGAAAGGAAAAATCCACAGCAAAGAAGGTCACCAAAATTAATGTTCTATATGGTTTGGAAAAGATTCCAGTAAACCTATTCATACATGTCAGTATAGATTATGTATTGCCTATCAGTTAAATTGATAGGATATACCTAAATCCAAACACTCTTATGGAAACTTCCATAATGTCAATTATGGAAATCAATCCAGACAACATAGGAGATATTGTTGATTCACCAAGCAATGATGAAATCTTATATGGATATATCTTCATTTCATCTGCTGAAATCCAGAAATTCTATACTTCACCAACCAAGTCAGAAGAAGTTATAGAAATACCATAGGAAAATAATGATGTTTATTCTCAATCCATCATCTCCTCTCTATCACCCCAGGAAGACCCTTCATCATCAATAGGGTCAGAAATGGCAGCCTCTTCTCCAAGATGTTCAAATTTTAACTTCTCTCTTGACCAGGGAAATTATGCTTTGTCATCTACTATGCAAGTAGAAACAGAAGAAGTAACATATACTAAATAAGAATATGAAGATCTCAGGGATTCTCCTCTAGCATTTGAAGAGGTTATCTCTACCATTTTGGATGAACTCATAGAAATAAATTTGGGTACAAAAGAAGATCCATGCCCCACTTTAATTAGTGCGACCATGACTCTTGAAGAGAAAGAAATGTATAATTAATTTCTAAAGAAAAATTGATATGTATTTGCTTGTAATTATACATAAATGCTAGGTCTCGTTCCCGATGTTGCCACTCATCATTTGGGGTTTCAAGAAGAACATCGAGGATTCAAGCAAGCAGCAAGAAGAACACACACATCTTATCCCTCCAAAA
Source organism: Viscum album (assembly GCA_963277665.1). Classification (NCBI taxonomy): domain Eukaryota; kingdom Viridiplantae; phylum Streptophyta; class Magnoliopsida; order Santalales; family Viscaceae; genus Viscum; species Viscum album. The sequence goes on along the minus strand of OY728140.1, from coordinate 414,306,054 downwards.
TTGAAGATGAAGTTGATAAGATTATCAAGGATAACTTCATTATAGAAGTTCAATATCCCAAATGGAAGGCCAATATTGTCCCTATGAAAAATAATAATGGACAAATTAGAGTTTTAATTTACTTCAGAGATCTTAATCGTCATTTTCCCAAGTATGATTTTCCAGTTCCGATCACAGAACTCTTAATTGATGCAACAACTGGATACAAAGTTATTTCCTTCATGGATTGTTATTCTGGTTATAATCAAATATGAATGTCCCTAGAAGATGAATATTCTACAGCCTTCAGAGCTCCTCAAGGTGTGTTTTTCTATTGGGTAATGCCATTTGGCCAAAAGAATGCAGGTGCAACGTATTAACGTGCCATGCACCATATCTTCAAACCCTTTTGAGGGAAATTTATTGAATGTTATATGGATGATTTGGTGGTCAAATCTAGACAAAGTACTGATAATTTGGCCGATCTGGAAAATATATTCAACAAACTTCAACAACATAATTTGAAGATGAACCCCTTGAAATGTGCTTTTGGGGTAACTTTAGGAAAATTTCTCGGCTTTTTTGTACATCATCATGGTATCAAAGTTGATTCTGATAAGAAAAAATCAATCCATGATATGTCACCTCCAAAAAATATGAAATAATTAAGAGTACTTTAAGGACACTTAGCCTATATTTGGAATTTCATTGCCAATTTGGTAGGAAAGTGTTTACCCTTCAACAGATTAATGAAGAATGGAGTCACCTACCAGTGGACTGAAGAATGTCAAGAAGCATTCGATACCCTCAAGAAATATCTCTTGATTCCACTGGTATTAATTCCACCTATTGAAGGAAGACCACTTATTCTCTATGTGACAACTTTATAGAAGTCATTGGGTGCCTTAATTTCCCAAAAGAATGATATTGGGAATGAAAACAGCCTTTACTACCTCAGTCGGACAATTCTTGAGGCAGAAACTCGATATTCAAGTATTGAAAAGTGTTTCCTTGCATTAATATTTGCAGTTCAGAAATTAAGACACTACCTGCAACATTATGAGGTCTAATTGGTATCTCACAATAACCCAATCAAATTTATCCTTAGTAGTCCAATGCTTACAAGAGGTCTGGCAAGGCGAGCAGTTATTTTGCAGCAGTTTGATATCCAGTACATGTCTCAAAAGGCAATAAAGGGGCAAGCTCTGGTAGATTTCCTTGTTGAAAACCCATCTGTAGAAGATACATATTTAAATACTGAACTTCCTGATGAGGAAGTCTTATCTATTCAAGAAAATTCTCAAACATGGAAAATGTACTTTGATGGTGCCTCTAGAAGTCCAATAGGGAAGAAAATTGAAGATCTTAAATTTAAAAAAGTTGGGTTAGGAATAGTTATTATTTCCCCAGAAATGGAAGTGCTACCCTATTCCTTCTTATTATTTGAAGGTGGTACAAACAATGAAGAATAATATCAAGCACTCATCACAGGCTTGGAATTGGCGCTTCAGGAACAGGTGAATTACTTAAAGGTTAAAAGTGATTCAGATTTGGTAATAAAACAAATCAATGTGGATTATGCCATCAGAAAGGAAGATTTAATCCCTTTTTATGATTATGTCAGAAATTTAATGGTGTAATTTCCTTCGAAACCGACATTTTCTTATGTCCTGTGGTTACAAAATGCCCAAGATGATGCACTAGCTAATGTAGCCATAGCCCTGGCAGATCCAAACAGGGATGAAATAATCATTAGTATTTCCCACGGTCGTGTAGTTTCACCTTTTGTACAAATCAAAACAGAGGAAATCAATGAAATCAGTCCCATTTCTGAACCATATGGTCATACTACAGGATGGATGACACCTATCAGGGAATACCTTCAAAATGGAATACTCCCTCCTGGTAGATCCGGGAAAGAACAAGTCTGGCGACATGTGGTCTAATTTACCTTTTATGATAGCCCATATCACCAAAAAATTCTCTACAAGCGAGGTTTTGATGGAATTCTCTTCAGATGTATTAATGGTGAAGAAACAATGGCTATCATGAATGAAGTACATGCACGAGTTTGTGGTGCCCACTAGTCTGGACATAGACTTTCTGGTCAAATTCGAAGGATTTGATACTTATGGCCTTCAATGGTGTAAGATTTTGTTGATTTCACTAAGAAGTGTCATTCTTTCCATGTATGTGCCAAATTCATTCATCAACCCCCAGAGTTTCTTCATACAGCTAAATACTCATGGCCATTTTCCACATAGGGAATGGATGTTGTAGGACCTTATCATCCGACTACATACAACCAGTTTAAGTATATTATTACTGGTACTGACTTCTTTTCCAAATGGGAAGATGCAATACCTCTCAAAGAAGTTAGTTCTAAAAGAATTGTTAGCTTATTCAAGTCTAACATCATTACCAGATTTTGTGTTCCTTATACCATATTGATGGACAATGGCACGAAATTCTATTCATCCGAGGTGAGAAAGTTGTATCAACAATACAACATCAAATCCAACCATTCATCTCGATATCATGTAGCATCCAATGGAAAAATAGAGTCCTTCAATAAGACTCTTTCAAACATACTGCAAAAGATGGTGGATAAAGATAAGAAATCATGGCCTGATAAACTTTTTCATGATTTATGGGATTTTCGGACCACTACTTGCACTGCTACACGGTCAACTCAATATTCATTGGTATATGGAACAGAAGCAGTCTTTCCCATTGAGGTTCAATTACCTTCACTTAGAGTATCCACTTGTGATCAGTTATCTACATATGAACAATCTCAAAAGTGATTGGAGGAATTGTAAAGACTAGATGAAAAAATATTTTGCACCCTACACCACTTGGAAGTCTATCAGAATCGAATAGAACTATCTTTCAATAAAAAGGTTCATCTTTGTTCATTCATTCAAGGAGAATTGGTATTGGTCCTTAGAACTCCAATGATACTAGGAAAGAATCCTCCAAAGCTTGAGCCAAAGTGGGAAGGACATTACTCAATACATAAGGTCTACTCCAATGGAGATTATTCTTTAATATCAATGGATGGAGAACTCATTACAACTCCAACCAATGAATGATTTTTGAAGAAGTATTTTGTGTAACACAAATACACCCTGTTTTCCAATCTACATGATGCTAAACTGTGCAGCACTGGTCCATGCATATGACCTTAAACTATTTTTTCCCTTGCTGTAGGACATTAAACTGCATAGCCCCTCGTTTATCCAACATGACGTTAAACTGTGTCCCCTTTTTTCATCCAACATGACGTTAAAATGTGCATCATCCTGCATGAAATTAAATAGTAAAAAATCCCTTACAAGTCCTATATGATGTTAAACTGTACATGTTCATCCTACATGACGTTTAAACTGTGAAAAAATCCATTAATACATCCTTATAGATACCGAAAAGTCTGTAATTAATGAAGGGAGTTTATAAATGAAAAAGTGTAGTCATATTCGAATTCGGAGGCTCGGTTCAGAGGGCTCGGATGTGTTGCGTGAAAAAAAGGGGAATGCGTGTGAAAAAATTGTGCTGCACGGAAGGGGTCTGGGATTCGTGAAGGGTCCCTAGCGCAGGTGAAAAATAATTTCGCACCCATGCCCCGTGCGGTTAACATTCTGTGTCGCTGTCGTTGGCGTGAAAATTTTGCGCACCCCCTGGATTCCGTGCTGTCGGATGCCTATAAATAGAAGAAGACCCCTTCCATTTCAGGGTTGCAGAATTCGAACCGTCTCTGATGCACGAAATCGGACTTCTGCGCGAGCAATATGGCCTTCAGGTACTGATACTTTTGGCACCACCTCGCCTCAGGATCCACCTTTGTGTGAAATCCCTCTGTCTTAGACAGAATTCCAAACCCTTCAGGGTTACTCCCTTGCACACAATTCCTCCTGTTGCGCACAAAATGGTCCAATTGCGCGCAATACTTTTCACTGGGTGCGGCCTTACCTTTTGGTGTGGCCTTTGACACTCGCGGACAATTCATATTCCTTGTGCACGATCCTACTAGATGTGCACAATAACTCTTCCCCGATTATGCGCCATCCCAATGTTTTGTGTGCCAACCATTTCTTTGCACGCAACCCCTGGGACACCTCACCTTGATGCTCCCTGGGTGCCTCCTTGCGTAGGCACCCGATGTGCTCCTTCTGGATGCCCCGGGCACACACACCGGGCATACACACAAAGCGTTGTTTTCTTGTGTGACCTTCCAGGGTCATACGAAGTAACCTCAAGGTCCCTTGGGTGGTTTTTCCCGTTGCGTTTCTTTGCCTCATGCTTCTTCGCATAGGCACGCTAACAGCTATTGATTCTTTGCATAGCCATGCTAACATGGACCCCTCGATGGTTCGATCTGAGGCCCCCCTTCACTACGACCTTGCCAATACCTTCCCTCCCACAAGGAGAAGAGGGTACCGGTTATATATGTCCTAGGGGTGTGGAGTAAACCCACCTCGTCCAAGCTTCAGGACATTAAACTGCCAAGCACCTCATCCTCAACACATGACGTTAAACTGTGATCTGGCCCCATGCCTCGCACGTAGGGTCCCCCCGCCTCGAACATTATCCATGCCCACTCATCTACATGGGTATGGGATCAACCTCCACATGGGGTGATATCCTCTTTCTCAGAGTGGTGTTTGTCCATGGGGAAGAGCATCTGCCATGGTGTAAGCCCCTACCCCCTCTTGCAGAAGGTAGCACCCATGCACCTTCATACTTCCCTGGCACCAGAGCCAGCGGGGAGAATGAGGGGAAGTGGGACTCCTCCTTTCTTCAGTCCCAAATTTCTCTCCCTCTTCACTTTGTCTCCCTTGGGCCTCCGTCCTAGAGTATGTCCCTGAACCACGGGCCGACCAATGTGTAAACCCCTCTTCACTTCCCACGGACGCACCCTTTATGACGTGATCGTCAGGTCTCTGCCGCCTCTTGTTTCTCACACTGAGAATGACTAATGTGGGCTTAGAGTAGGCATCGATGATGATAGTGGTCCATCCAACATGATGTTAAAATGTATCCCCCGTCTCATATGACGTTAAACTGTACCATCCCAAACTATATGGACTTTGATTCCCTGCCACCGGGATACGTAGGAAGCCTCCATGAGGTTCAAGCCGACCACCCGGTCGGTCTGCCCTCTTCACATCGGTTCACCAACCACCATGGTCCATATCAGAGCGTAAGCCCCATCCACCGTTGCTTCTCCATAGCGGCACACAAGCAACACCATTGCATAAGCCCCATCCATCCGTCATTGTGGGACGCCTCAGAGTGTAGGCCCCATTCATCCACCATTGTGGGCCGCCTCAGAGCGTATGCCCCATCGATCCACCATTGCGGGTCATCTTAGAGAGTAAGACCCATCCATCAGGACCCCAAGTCCCTCTTCACACCGATTCACCGAACCCATATCCTTGGGCCGTCTCAGATCATAAGCCCCAAATGCCTCGTCCCACATGACGTTAAACTATACCATCCTGAACTACATGGACTTTGATTCCCTGCCACAGGGATACATAGAAATACTCCACGAGGTTCAATCCCAACACCCATGTCTCATCCTAACCTATCCCTCAAGCCCATGCGCCTCAGGATTCTCAAGCCCTAACCTGGAGGTCTTACTCCCTCTAGGTCCCATTCCTGCATTCATTCTCACGATTCGCCCTTTCAGGTGTCCCACTATACCACCCGAACTACGCGGACTTTGATTCCCTGCCACAGGGATACATAGGAAGCCTCCACAAGGATCAACCCCCTTCACTTAGTCACCCATCCTGATTCTTATCTAGGCCACCACATCCTGGTGGGATCATGCCACCTCATTCCACTCCACAACATTGGGGAATCCACCCACGTGTCAGCCCCAACATCGGTGTTCCCTCTAGGGGTTGTTCAATCTGATCCACTCTAGCCAGTGTTCCGATTAGTCTGATCCGTCTCCGCTGAATGTTAAACTCATGACATACCTTATGTTAAACATGGGAAGCCGAGGAAAACCTCAAATACATGCCTATGGCATAAAATTCCCCACGTTCGATGTGGGATGGCTTGGGCTTCTGTTCCCTCTAAAAGACCTATAATAAGGGGAATAAGATAGACATGCCAATTCCCCAGCGTCAAGACACACCAACGATGCCTCAGCATGACCACTCCCCTCACCGAAAGTTTCTTACTTGACCAGACCCCTTAGAGTGTCTCGACGGAAGTAGCGTAATTAACCGGCGTACATGAAGATATGGCACCGAGAATGATATTAATGAACCATGTCTTAAATATATGAGGTAGACCTGGACTAGGTGATGAGATCCGAGGAGGAATCCACATAAGGAAAAACATACAACCCATCATCCTATTTCTATCAACGAGTAAACGTCCTTGAATAAGGAGCGAATGTCGTCTGCCTTTGGAAAGTTGGAATGCGGGGAAAAAGCTGTGAATCCTCTACGGATGGATTCGCGTGCCCCGACGAAAGCGTCGGAAACAGAAATGGTGAACCTGACATGAATCTCTTCTCCTCAATATGGAGACTAGTAGCATTTGGGGTGTCGGAAGATTAGCATGTCACAAGGTCTGGGCACCCAGCACTAGGACGTGAAACCCTATAGGGGATGGGGTGGTCAGGACGTTGAGCACTCCTTTCTGCGAAGTTTTCAGCGTGGATCCCTCTTACCAACCACAAAAGATGAAATGGGGATGAGCTAATGGTTATCGATTTCTTTTCCTATCAGTGTCAATGAGTTCATCTCCCTGCTTTCAGAAATTAGATTGCTACATCCAGAGCTTGACCGCCACCTGCCCAATGGTGTAGGGGTAGGGGTAGCACCAACGTGGCCACCTCGCGTGGTTTCGCCTCTTACATAGCTTCTCCGACCACCGTGAATACTGGGCACTCACGTCCCCTCTCCCCATAAGAGATTATCCAACGAAGGGTGATCAATAACCTTGTGCATAGGTATGAGGAGGAGGGGGTCATCCCCACCAGGGACATGGCCCGTTTGGACCTTTAGGCAGCTACGCCTCACCACGAATGCAGCCCCTAAGGGCCGCGAGGGAGCCACTGCTCCCCACCCCAACGTTCAACCGTTTTGGGAGCTTATCCCCGGAACGCCTTGACACCTACCTCCCCTACGCCGACGAGGTAAGAGATTTATGGGTTAGCCCAATCGGAGACCTGCTTCAAGGGTTCACGATAAGGGCCCCTGCCAGGTTGCATCGGTGCCGCCGCCCAACTCCTCGAGCCGAGGAGCAGGGAATCCATGTGCCCGTACCACCGGCTCCAACCCATCTGACCCAACGCCAGCGTCGGGCACGAGCGGAAGAGGATGCTCGCCCCAGGGCATCAACGTCAGTGACCACTATGGCCCGAGGCACTGTTAACTCCTATCATCAAACCCCCACACACGTTAAGCATGGGAAGTTATATGCCCGATCAGGATCGAGGCCCCAACCGCCCCACTGGCAGGTTTGGTTGACTCTCATAGTCACTGGCACATGCAATGGCTGCTACAGACAAATTTTTGGTAGTGCCATCTAGCATGAAGTCCTTCTCTGTGCCATTATTCTGAAATGTGTGTCCCCTCCCGGCTTCTAACCTCGACCCAGAGGCCTGTCTGGCACCACACTCGCCGCAGGTAAGGGGATTCCCCATGAAAACAACACTCTGGGTGGGGCTCTCTCTAGTGCTCACTACACTGGGTACGAGGTCACTTCCCCTACCACATGCCGCGAGTATGGAGCTATTGTATATCCAGTCACTCACCAACATGGAGGTCCTCCCCGTGTCCCTTTTGATATTTTCCCCGGTGCTCCTCGAACACCGAACTTCAATCCTCTCCTCCCCAGCACCAGTGCGGCCAGAGGATTCCATGACAGAAATAAGCCCTTCCCCAAGGATCCACCGAGGGGCAAGAAGGCGGGACGTCTTCACCCTAAGAGAAACACCATGGAATGCCAAATGGAAATCAGACCTATCCATTTCTCATACTACGAGGCGGAGTACGACTTGGTGATGGAGCCCTGTCCTCAGTCCTCTGAGTCAAGAGCAGGGGTAGGGATGTGGCGCGTTAGCCTTGTACTCCCCGAATGTGAGATCCATATGATCCCTACCTCCCTCTGAAAGTATATCCAGGAGGACGAGGACTTGTCGTACCCCCAAGGATCGAACTTGCAGTCACCATCGACCTCTCCGGAAGCACCTTCTACCTCGGCCAGAGATGGCGGAGAGATTTTTTGGGGGTTGATGGCAGAAGAGTTGTGACATAGGACACCCGCGGCAAGAACTGACACTATGACATGAGGCCCGTTCGTTGGTCCATCCTACCATGACATGGCGGCTAGTTCACTACAACCCTTAGTGGTTGACCTAGGATTTGGCAGCCAATCGACATGTTTGTCGTATTCTCCGACGGCCAGCCCACCAGCCCAGCGGCCTGCCTCGACACCGTTTCCAGATCCCCAACCAATCCTAGTTGATGAGAGGGGCCATTAGGAGCCAGAACTAGAACTTGAGTCATGGAGCTTCAGGACCATCCTCGCAGCAGGCCCTTTCCCCGAGAAGTTTTGGCTACTCGTAGGGTCGGATTTTGATACACTAGAATCACTCACCCTAGGAGAGTTTGAATGTTACCTCCAGACCCTCCAGGTGACTCACATACACCTTCAACACCAGCAAGTGCATTATCCTGGGAGCCAAGTACACCTCGAGGATATCAGCGTGCAATGTCATCGGGTCGACCTGGTCACGCTCCCCGCGGTCCGGCACCCCGATTCACCTGGCCACCACAGGGCCCTCCAACAACAATGCATTTAGAGTTTTTAAGTACTCTGCAAAGTTTTCGAGGAGGCCACCCCCCATGCGCATGTCCATGTATGGGGGCAGTATGCTGACCTTCTCTTCAGTGCGATTTGCTGGTAGCCCGACTCACTAGACGGCTCTGAGGACATGCCCCTGAGGGCAGCGGTGGTCAACATGGCTGACTTATCGGGAGAGGGGGATGGTCTGGAACATCTTGATGGGAGATTAACCCTTGAAAAAAAGACACCAATGGACCCCTTAGATAGGATTACTCATCAGCATATGAACCTACTAGGTCTCCCCACACCCACTGTGGAATTAATACTGAGCCAGAATATCAGAAAGGGTAAAGAGCACATTGGGGCTGTCAGGCTCTCCGACCCATCTGCCTCAGTGAAAAAGGTAGAGGAAGATCCTGAGAAGGCCACATTGCACCAGCAGCTTGCTGAGTAGAAAAGGTTGTTCGATGAGCTTCTGTCTGAATGCATTGCAAAGCGGCGAACCGACTATGGTGACCCTAGGTCGGGGCACTAGGTGCGGGAACAACTACCCCTCAGTGAGATTCTCCCCAATAGAGATTATCCAATGAAGGATGATCAACGACCTTGTGCGTAGGTACGATGAGGAGGGGTTCATCACCACCAGGGACATGGACCGTTTGGACCTCAAGGCAGCTGTGCCTCACCGCCAACGCCACCCCTGAGGGCCGCACAGGGAACCGCTTCTCCCCACCCTGACGTTCAACCATTTTGGGAGCTTATCCCCGGAACGCCTTGACACCTACCTCCCCTACGCCGATGAGGTGGGGGATTTCTGGGTTGGCCCAATCGGAGACCCGCTTCAAGGGTTCACGTAAAGGGCCCCTTCCAGGTTGCGTCGATGCCTCCGCCCGACTCCCCGATCCAAGGAGCAGGCAATCCATGTGCCCGCACCAATGACTCTAACCCATCTGACCTAACGCCAGCGTCGGGCACGAGAGGAAGAGGATGCTCGCCCCGAGGCATCAACATCAGTGACCACTGTGGCTCGAGCCACCACTGAATCCTATCATTAAACCCCACACAAGTTATGTAGGGGCAGTTTTATGCCCGATCCGGATCGAGGCCCCAACCGCCCCATGGGCAGGTTTGGTTGAATCTCCCGGTCACCGGCACAGGCAATGGTCGCTGCGGACCAATCCGTGGTAGTGACAACCAGCGTGAAGGCCTACTCCGTGCCACCATTCTAGAAGGTTTGGGCCCTCCCTACTTCCAACCTCAGCCCGAAGGCCTTCCTAGTACCACCCTCACCGCATTTAAGGGGATACCCCGTGACAACAACACTCCGGGTGGGGATCTCTCCAGCGCTCCCTACACTGGGTATGAGGTCACTTCCCCTACCGCAGGCCGTGAGTATGGAGATGTTGTATATATAGTCACTCACCCACATGGAGGTCCTCCCCGTGTCCCTTTAGACATTTTCCCCAGTGCTCCTCACACCCTGGACTTCAATCCTCTCTGCCCCAGTACCAGTGCGGCTAGAGGAATCCATGACAGAAATCAGCCTTGCCCCGAGGAGCCACCTAGGCACAGGAAGGCGGGACGTCGTCGCCATAAGAGAAACACCAGGGAATGCAGAATGGAAATCAGACCAGTCCGTTTCTCAGACTCCGAGGCGAAGTACGACTCGGCGATGGATCCCTCTCCTCATTCCTCTGAGTCAAGGGCTGGGGTAGGGACATGGCGCATCAGCCTCATACTCCCCAAATGCGAGATCCATATGATCCCCGCCTCCATCCGAAAGTATATCCAAGAGTACGGGGACTTTATGTACCCCCAAGGATCGAACTTGCAATCACCGTCGACCTCTCTAGAAGCACCTTCCACCTCGTCCAGAGACGGAGGAGAGATTTTTTGGGGGATGATGGAGGAAGAGTCACGACATAGAACACCCCCGACAAGCACTAACACTATGATAGGAGGCCCTTTCATTGGTCCATCCTACCATTACATGGCGTCCAGTTCACCAAAACCCTTGGAGGATGACCTAGGATTCGGTGGCCAATCAGCCTACTCTCCGTATTCTCCGACGGCCAGCCCACCAGCCAAGTGTCCTGCCTCGACACCGCTGCCAGATCCCCAGCCACTCCTAGTTGATGAGCGAGGACATCAGGGGCTGGATCTTGAACCCGATTTATGGATCTTCAGGACCATCCTCATAGCAGGACACTTCCCTGAGAAGTTTTGGCTGGTCATAGGGTTGGATTTTGATACACCAGAATCACTCACCTCGGGAGAGTTTGAATGTTTCCACTAGACCCTCTGGGTGAATCACTTCTGTATTCTCCACCAGCAAGTGCCTTATCCTGAGATCCTAGTACACCTCAAGGATATCGGTGAGCAATGTCGTCAGGTCAAACTGGCCACGCTCCCTACGGTCCGGCACCCCGAGTCACCTGGCCACCACAGGGCCCTCCAACAACAATGCATTCAGAGTTTTTAAGTACTCTGTAGAGTTTTTGAGGAGGCCACCCCCATGCACATGTCTGTGGATGGGGGGCAGTACGCTGCCCTTCTCTTTAGTGCGATTCTCTAGTAGCCCGACTCATTAGACGGCTCTGAGGACATGCCCTCAAGTTCAGCGGTGGTCAACATCGCTGACCTATTGGGAGAGGGGGACAATCTGGAACTTCTTTATGGGAGCTTAACCCTTGAGAAAAATCCACCACTGGACCCATCAGGGAGGATTAATCATCATTAGAGGAACCTCCTAGGTCTCCCCACACCCACTAGGCATTAATACTGAGCCAGAATATTGGAAAGGGTAAAGAGCACGTTGGGGCTGTCAAGCTCTCCGACCCATCTGCCTTAGTGAAAAAGGTAGAGGATGATCCTGAGAAGGCCACGTTAAGCCATCAGCTTGCTGAGCAGAAATGGTTGGTTGATGAGATTCTAGCTAAACTCATTGTAGAGCGGTGAACCGACTACGGTGACCCTAGGCCAGGGTAGCAGGGGCAGGAACAAATACCCCTCGGTGAGATTCTCCCAAGCAACCTCGATCATGCCGTGTTCCCTAATAGAGGATAGGTCGAAGCTCATGGAAAGAGGGCACAATATGTTTCGCCAAACCCTCCTGAGCGGCGTGACCACCCAAGAGACCCTGCTTGAGTTCCTCCCGCTGCCCCAAGGGTCGCTCCACCAGCCGATCCACGAGCTGTTGAGTTTGTCTACCGAATTGAAGAGCCTGAAAATGCACTTGTGGTTAGGGATCCTCGTCAAGATAGGAACCTACATCCAGAAGATCTGATGGCAGCACTCATCGCCCGCTTAGAGGCTTTGGAAACTCGGTAGGTGGTGATCCCACCAGAAGGAAAGTTGTACCCAGCATGGTTGGATGACATGCCAGCACCTCCAGGATTCTAGAACCCCACTTTCTCTCCCTTTAATGGGATAGGAGACCCACCACAGCACCTGAACCACTTTAACTCAAGGTGTGGGAATATGTCAGGGACCCTAGCACAGTAGGAGGCCACCAAGATCCGTTGCTTTGTTCAGACACTGGGGGGGATAGCGTTCATCTGGTACAACCAACTCCCTATCAGATCCGTGACTAGCTGGGAGGACCTTCGCAAGAAATTTCTCTACCATTTCAGTTCCACAACCCGAAAGAAGAACATCACGGACCTCTTCAGGAGCAAAAAAAGGCCTGATGAGCGAGTTGCAGACTTCATCGCCCAGTGGAAGGGGCTCACATACTACCTTGACATGCCACTAACTCAGGCTAAATTAATGACAATGTGCGTAGGGAATATCAAGTTAGAGTTGGTTCCTTCTCTGATCACTTAGAATTACCCCGGAGGGTTCCAGGAATTCTCAGACAAGGCCCAACACCTCGAAGAAGCCCTGCAACAGGCCAGTCAGGCATGCCCACTGCCTCCGGTAATCCCAGCAAGGAGATCTGCCAGAGCCGAACCTGCTGTTGTGGCGCAGATAGAGGCCCCCAGGCAGCTAGAATTGATACCATTGGAGCCAGCTCCGCAGCCCCATAGGGGTCCTCCCCCATAGGCACAGCTTCCATCCCAGCAGTGACTACCTCAAAATCGGCAAGCACCTCTGCGTTACGCGCTGCCACCGCCTAGGAGAGATAATCAAGTTCTGCCTCCTCAGCATGCTCCTCCGGCCCCCATCAGGTTCAGCCTCCTAGAGACCCCCTTCCGAACATAAGGAACCAGACCTACTCATTTGACGAGGCTCAGGTCCCGGGTTACTTCCAAAGTGCCTTGGAGCAGAGAATCGTGCTGCTGCCTGACTGCCAGAAGCCAGAAGCGGCGCGTCTCACTGATCACCCCAACTACTGCCCTTATCAATGGGTCCTGGGGAACACCATCAAGCGATGCTATGTGTTCAAGGACTGTATCCAAGACCATATTGACAACAATATAGTCAGTTTGGGCCCATCCCCGACACAAGTGGCAGGTGTCTTTGTGAGATCGGATGGTAGTAGTGGCGATGAAGGTGAATAGCAACAGGTTTCCGACCATTGTCCCAAAAGTATAATAAGGGGATAGCCCGCAAGGAGGTCTCCCGTTCCCACAACATCATTCGTGAATGCCTCAATCATCCAGAGCCCTCAGAAGCTGCGGTTAATACTACGACATCGTCTTCTCAGCAAGCCTCTTCCCAGCAGAGCAAGCAACGATGGCGCAAGAAGAAACAACGCACCCTGCCATTGTTGTCATCGACCCACACTCTTGGTGACTTTATGCCCCCATAAATGGGGACCCCTCCATGACTCCGCTCGGTAGTGGATGACTCCTCAAGTGATAGTCTGGGGTACGCTTCTGTTAATACCGTAGAGTTGGTAAATCCCTATTTGACCCCCGACGAGGGGGGACGCCAGTTAGACCTTCCCAATGTCCCCAGCCGACGCCAACATCGGTAGAACCATGACCATATGTGTTAATGGGGCATGAAAATTGGAACCTCCAGCTAGGCCGTGCATGACGATGAGACCAGACAGCAGGCCCAATACAGAGCGCAGCACACGAAGCCCCTTCATCTGGTGACGACAGGTCCGCCTCCATCACCGTTTGTGTTACTCGATTAGGCGGAACCACATCGGCTGTGCCACGACCAGCTTCGCCTTGCCACCATCCGACCACAGTCTTCTGGTCCTCATCCAGTAGCCACTCTCCAGGCTTCGACTAGTGAACAATGAGATATTCCTAGTACCAGTCAGCCGCTGGTCCAGCCGTCAGGGCCCGCTTTGCCCCCGGTCACAGAGCTACTTCCTACAAGCAGAGGTTCACGCCTGGCAAGGAAGTACGTCGTTCTTAAGCACCTTGTCGGTATCCCAAAAATACTTCCCATTCTTGAATCCCTTCTTCTATAACCAGATATGCGTGAGGCACTCACCGAGGATTTAAGAAGACCCCTCTAGTTTGAGACGGAGGTTGCAGCTACAGAAGCCTTCCACACCTAGGCAATTGAGAACGCCGAATGCCAGACAATTATCTCCTTCTCTGGTAAAGATAAAGACCCTCCTATATAGGGGCACATTCGCCCACTATACACCACTGGACAGTTCAATGGCATGGAAGTCTGCCACTATCTCGTTGATATCGGCTCCAGGATCAACCTTATCCCGACACAGACACTGCAGAAGCTAGGGTTATCTGAGGATGACCTGACTCCCTCAGATTTAAGAATCCAGGGATATGACAGGACAAAGCAGACCCTGGTCGGCAAGATCCGTTTGAAGACCTAGTTCAGTGGCTTAATTTCCAGCACCGAATTCATGGTTGTCTCCTAGGACACCACGTACAATGCATTGATGGGTAGGACATGGCTCCACCTACATGCAGTGGTCCCCTCCTCGTATCACCAATGCCTTAAGTACTCCAGTAGTGGTCGAGTGGACGTACTCTAAGGTGATTCGTCTCCTTTAGCCTCTTGTGAAGCCCGCTACTTAGACGCTGACTATTACAAGAGCAAGGATAAACAAGTCCAGGCAAGTGGAGTCAAGCCCTTCACTACTACAGCCGATCCATGGGAAGACCTGAATGACGCCTACGTCTTCCTAGTCCATCGGGTGGAGGTCACGACCCTTGATATGAGGCAGTGTTTTGTCATTTACGGGACAAAATGGAACCATGATCCCAATTACCGGTGACGTTAGAAGATATATTCTTATTCTTATATGAATTAGGCCTCAGTTGTCCGAGAGACCCCTACTCCCGTCAGGTATCGAGACGTCCAACTCATGGTGACAGCAGTCCGTCATACCTGCCTATTTCACCAGGCTGGAATAAGTCGGTTGTAGCTGACAAACCACTACTGCTTTGATATTATCAAGCATAGCCCCTTGGGTCGAAGGCCAGATGGGATTGGGTCAAATTCCTTCATCGCAATGATCTTAGTGGCGCCGGAGTGCCCTGATGAAATAACCACTACCGCCCAAGCTGGTACCAGCCTTCTCTCGAGGTCTGTTAACTCGAAAGTAACCCCCTCTGCAGAGGATCCCTCCATGAATACAGAAGAGGATCTGGAGGATGCTCCTCCCACTTCTGAGGAAGCTGTTTCAGCCACGGTTGATGAGTTGGTACAGGTGGACCTTGGTAGCGAGGTAGATACGATACCCACCTTGATCAGTGCCGCAACGCCCCCCGGTGAGCAGCGGCAATATATATACTTCCTTAAACAGCACCGTGATGTGTTTTCCTGAAGTTATGATGAGATTCCAGGATTGGATCCTCAGGTATCCGTCCATCACCTCGGTCTTCCGGCAAGTCATCACAGATTCAAGTTTCATCCCAAAAGGATGCACCCTTCTCATGGTTCCTTGGTTAAGGCCGAAGTTGATAAGATCGTCAAACCCAACTTCATTAAGGAAGTCTAGTATTCCATGTGTCTAGCCAACATTGTGCCAGTTAGGAAGAAGAAAAGACAAATCCGGGTCTGTATTGACTTCCGCGACCTCAATCATCACTATCTGAAGTATGACTTTCCCCTTCCAGTGAAAGAGTTGTTGATTGATGCCACGGCTAGGTTCCAAGCCCTATCCTTCATGGATGGGTATTCTGGGTACAACCAGATACGGATGACCACTGAGGATGAGGAGTCCACTTCCATTAGGGCACCCAAAGGTACTTTCTATTATCAGGTTAAGCCCTTTGGCATGAAAAATGCGGGTGCCACCTATCAGTGAGCCATGCACCGCATATTCAATCTAATTATGGGAACATTGGGAGAATACTACGTGGATGATCTTGTAGTAAAATATCGATAGCGCCAGGACCATCTCAAGGACCTTGAGAAAGTTTTCAGTTTCCTCTATTCCCACCACTTGAAGATGAAACCGTTGAAGTGTGCTTTCAGGGTCACCTCTAGAAAATTACTTGGATTTGTTGTCAGGTACTAAGGCATTAAGATAGACCCAGAAAAGATCAAGTCCATCAGCCAGATGTCTCCCCCTAGCAATATTCTAGAGCTTCGAGGTTTCCAAGGAAACTTATCCTAAATACACCGATTCATAGAGAATCTGGCTGACAAGTGTAATCCCTTCTCCTAGCTCATGAAGAAAGGCACCACCTATGAATGGGACGAGGAGTGCCAGACCACCTTTGAGTAAATAAAGCAATATCTGCTCCAGCCTCCGGTCTTGATGCCACCTGTCTCCGGGAAGCCGATGGTCCTTTACGTGACTGCCCTAGAATGATCCATGGGTGCCCTTCTAGCCCAAAAGAACAATGAGGGAACAAAGAATAGACCCTACTACCTCAGCCACATGATCCTCGATACGGAAATCAGATATTCTCCCATGGAGAAGAGCTTTCTTGCGCTCGTATTTGTCGTGCAAAAACTATGGCATTACCTGCAGCATCACGAGGTACAGCTGGTCTCTTGGGTAGACCCATTGAAGTACATTCTGAACCGCCCCATGTTGACTGGCCGACTGGCGCGGTGGGAAGTAATCGTCCAGCAGTTCAACATCAGGGTTGTGCCTTATAAGGCTATCAAAGGACATGCATTGGCAGACTTTCTAGCTGCCCATACAACCTCCATGGATCAATCCCTGGACTAGGTCTTTCCTGATGAGGCAATCCTCTCAGTCGATCATGCCATCCCATGTTGGCAAATATACTTTGATGGTGCCTCTCGGAACCCCACTAGGAGGAGACTCAATGACCCCAAGCTCAACAGAGTAGGCCTGGGTGTCGTCTTTATTAGTCCGGTGCAAGCCATTCTGCCATATTCATTTCTACTATCGGAAGGTTGCACCAATAATGAGGAAGAGTATCATTCCCTCATTACTGGCCTTGAGATGACCCTCATGGTCAACATTCCCCATTTGCATGTGAAAGGGGACTCCGAGTTGGTCATCAAGTAGGTCAATGGTGACTATATCATCAAGAAACCATATATCGTGCCATTGTTAGAGCATACTCTCTGGCTAATGGCTCAGCTCCCTTCTCGGCTGGAGGTTACTTATGTTCCTCGATCACAGAATGGTCGGGAAAATGCTTTGGTCAGTTTGGCTGCATCACTCGCAGAGCCCGAATAGGATGAGTTAATTATATATGTGGCCCACCAGAGAGTCATATCTCCTATTACCCCAGATGATGACAATGGACCGCAGGTAAGAAATATCACTACCAGAGCCTCTACGTCGGAACCCTCAGGTCCCTCAGGTGTTGTGATTGAGATGATTCTTTATTAGAGTACACCCTTGTTTGAATACCTCCAACATGGAAATCTTCCGTCAGACCGGGCAGAGCGCGAGAAAATCCGACACCGCACGTCACAGTTAACTCTTCAGAGTGGTCCCAACCTTGAGAAGATCCTTTATAAATGAGGATTTGATGGTTTTCTCCTCCGTTGCCTTCAAGGAGTTGAGATCTCACAAGTCATACTAGAGGTCCATGCCGGTTCCTGTGGCACTCACCAAGCTCGGTCGAAACTATCTCACCAAATTCAGAGGTTAGGGTATTTTTGGCCCTCCATGGTCCAAGATTGCATTGAGTTCACCAAGAGGTTCCATGTGTGTCAAGTTCATTCTAACTTTGTGCGTCGGCCACCGGAGCCTCTCCACGCTACCAAGTATTCTTGGACCTTTTCAGTCTGGGGGTTGGATGTCGTAGGACCTTACCCACCAGCAACGGCTCGCCAATTCCGGTTCATCCTGACCGCTACGGACTTCTTTTCCAAGTTGGTGGAGGAAATTCCTCTCAAGGAAGTCAAGGCCCATTCTATCATCGATTTTGTGAGTTCTAATTTCATCTATCGATTTGGAGTACCTCACGCTATCCTCAATGATAATAGCACCAATTTCCGAGCAGTCGAGCTGAAGAAATTGTACAGAAAGTACAACATTCTCTCTAACCATACCTCCTGCTATCATGCACAGTCAAATAGATAGATTGAGGTGTTTAAAAAAACCCTCTCTAACATTATGAAAAAGATAGTTGGTCATAACAAGAATAGTTGGCCGGATAATCTCCCCAACGCCCTTTGGGATTATCGGATGACGACTCGTAATTCCACCTAGGTGACCCCGTATTCCCGGGTGTACGGAACTGATGCCGTCCTACCCATCGAGATTCATTTACCCTCATTACGCACAACAATCTATGAACAGAAAGTGCCGAATAGAGTTTCCGAAATCTGTCTAGCTGAGCTGGAAGTGCTGGACGAGAATAGGCCTCATGTTTTGTACAACCTGGAAAGGCATCAGAGCAGGATGGCTCGAGCCTTCAACAAGAAGGTTCACCTTTTCTCCTTCCTACAAGGTGACCTAGTCTTGGCCCTTAGGGTGCCAATGATCCTCGACAGGAAACCACCCATGTTGGAGCCCAAATGGGAAGGACCTTTCATTGTTCATAAGGTGTACCCCAATAGAGCATACTCCCTGGTGGCCATGGATGGTGAGCATATAACTCCTCCCATCAATGACAAGTTCCTCAAGAAATACTTTGCTTGAGCCAGATAGTCCTGCATGAACTTAAACTGTAGGGTCCTACACAACCTTAAATTGTACGGTCTGTCATGACCTTAAACTGATGGTCTGACATGACCCTAAACTGTTGGGTCCCCTATGACCTTAAACTACACTACGGTCCCACATGACTTTAAACTGCACGCTCTTCCTGTATGATGTTAAACTGCAAGCCGGGAAGGCCTCCCTGACCGAGGCCCAACCTCAGTCCCCCGACCTAGGCTCTCTTCTGTGGGATTGTATAGTGGGGTGTGGGATTATGTCATCATTCACGTTGGGTTACTCATCGTGCCATACACATTCCCTGATGAAATGCCTTTCATCGTCCTACATGACTTTAAACTATTCCTTTAGAGCTATATGTGGCTTGATTCCCATCTTTATGGGATATGTAGGACCACTTGAACACCTAGGATTCAGGTCCAGCCTTGTCTCTTAAGAGATCCCACGATCTCCCGGTCACCTCGGCCTCTTGGCTTGTCCCTATCCACGAGGGGGATATATAGGTGTGGTACAGGGTTTTTGGCACCATGCCCCGTTCCCCTGGGAATCCGCCATCTTTTGGACGATCTCAAATTGAGCCCCTCAACCCTTTTAAGTGGTCCTCTAATGAGTTCAGAGTACTCTGGTTTAGGACCTAGAGTGTCAGATTCAACTTAGGAAAGTTCTATCTACTTGTCATGCTTCGTGTTCCCCGTCATTTGGGCCCTCGTTATCCTTCATACCTAGAGGGACCCCCAAAACGGCCTGGATACAATGCCTAAGGGCTATCCTACCATCACAGGCCAATGCCCCCAAGGGTTTCAGACAAAAAATTGATACAAATTTGGCATTGTGAACATGGTCAGCGGTCGATGCTCATTTGTTTGTCCCCCTTTCAGGATAACACGATAGGATACTATGTTGCGAACATGGTAAGTAGTAATAATACATCATCACATAGACTCCTTTTGGACCTGAATGTTGGTTTCATGATTCACATTATGTTCCACCCCATCGTGTCAAGGTGGAATCTCGACACTCCTTTCACTAACTCTCAGTGAGCTTCTACACATCAGGCAGACAAAGCTACGTTACGGC
The DNA here is from genome assembly GCA_963277665.1 of Viscum album. NCBI lineage: Eukaryota > Viridiplantae > Streptophyta > Magnoliopsida > Santalales > Viscaceae > Viscum > Viscum album. The sequence continues at coordinate 414,286,205 of OY728140.1, read as the reverse complement.
GTCTCTCGAGGCTCCCGTGATCTGAGCGCTAAGATTATGGGCTTGGGTCTTCTCTAATAACCATTCACAGCTTGAAACTCATCCCCATAGGAAATGAGTGGTTTCCCTGAAATTATGTTTCGGGCCTAGATCAGTTGGAGGCCAGTGTCTCCTGCCCCTTGATCTTTAAACCCTCGTCGGCCCCTTGGCCTAAGGATCCTCTCCTGGAATCGTGTGTGGTGATGGTTTGGGATTATGTCCTCATCCACATCATGTATGATTTATCGCATCATGCACATTCCCCCAGGTCTAAGCCATACGACCATAAACTGTACTATTTGGTCCAACCAAATGACCTTAAACTGTGATGATATCGCCCTAACCGCACAACGAAAAACGACACTGCATTGTGATGACCTCTCCATAGAGGACATCACATTGGGTATTGGTCATTTACCATACCATTTGTCAATTACCGTGTACAACTTGATTATTGTGGCGATGCCAAGAATTTCCACCCTAGGCTTGTCGCTTCATAAAGAAAAATCCCATTCACCTTCAAGGACAAACAAGAAACATAAAATGCCGCTTATTTTGGTGTGAGGGTTAAAACCAAACCCATCATTAATTTCTTGCACTGGTACCAAACCGTACTACCTCCTCAAGGAATACATGTGAACCAGGCTCATGTCCTCATTCATGTCGGGTTTCATAATCACCTTGTCATGTGCTTCCCGCCTTCCTTGCAGGTCCCTGGTCTGAGTTCTAAGACCTTAAACTAAGATTCTTTCTAGAACTACATGTGGCTTGATTCCTATACTTATGGGATACGTAGGAACGAACAAAACTTTTACCTCGGGTCCGGCCCAGGGAGTCGAAATTCCCATCCTTTCCTCACCTGACACTCCGGTGAGTTGCGTAAGTGCAACACTTTCCCTGAACAAATTTAGGATGCCCCATAATGATGTGGGAAGCAATGGTTCCCTCACCTGAGAGGTCCTGTCAAGAAGGGATGGTCCATGACCAGATTAATGCACCCGCTTAATGTGCTTTTGTTGCGGTGGTATAGTTTCAAGAGTTTTGGATTCTGTTTGAACAAACCACCACTTTGATTTCCACACTTTGCGTGCCCCTTTATTCAGATCCTCATCCTCTTTCACATTTGAAGGGACCCCTTAACGGTATGGATGCTCGACCTTTGGTCTGCCTGCTGCCTGGGTCCAACATATTGGAAAGCTAATCATGTCTGATGGGACCCCCTAACAGTATGGATGCTCGACCTATGGTCCGCCTGCTATCCTGGGACAACATTCTGGAAGACTAATGGATGATATTTGAATTAGGTCCTGTGTTGTGAACATGGTCAGCAGTCAACCCTCATTTTTCATCCCCATTTCTGGCTAATGAAACATGGGTGCTATGTTTCGAACATGGTCAGCAGTTATTCCTCATTACCACGCTAGCCTCACCGTGTTCCGAATTTGGGGTAAGATGATTTACATTTTCCATTCCCCTCTATTCGTATTGATTTCAATGCCCCTGGAATTTCCCTACTCGTGAGTTAGAGCACATTGAGAAGACGATACACCGATCAGTCTGAGGTCCCCTCCCTTCGGCTGAGCCTCCCTCTTCTCCTTGGAAATCTCGGCTCTATTTAAAATGCCTGAAGCTTGGTTGAGCCCCCACGGTCAGACGAAATGATAATACGAGCATCCTTTGTTTATCACATTGGGTACGACCCACATGAGCATAGGGATGAATTGTTATTTATTTCGGGATTATGGTTTAGTGTATTAAACCAAAGGTATAGATAAATGGAGTTGTCCGTACATTGGAAGCAAAAAGTTCATGAGCTGGCCAAAATAGGTCCCTCAGGGGTCAGCTTCTTGGAGAGATCTTTCCAATGCCGCTACCCTTTGGCTGGTGGCCTCCAAGACTACTTCCCGCCCCCTGAAGACTCTCTCTTCATCAGCAGCCGCAGAGTGCAGTTCTCCAACCTCATCTTGTGCCCGCGCCTGCTTAGTTTGAAGCACATTCATCTAGTGACTCACCTCCATCAGTTATTCTTGGGCGTCAGAAAGCTGGGCTGTCAGTTGATCCACGAGCTCAGAGCATGTTGCAATGAAGGCCTCCTTCTCTTTCCCTTGCTCTTTGAGGCGTCAGACTTCTTGCTCCGCCCTCAGGAACACTTGGGTGCTCACTGATTTCTCCTGACACTGGGAAACGTATGTGCACCGGCTGATCTCACGTATCTTCTCGGCCATGTAATCATAGACCGTCAGATTAAGACGTTGAGAATCCACCCCTTCAGCACATAGGAAACGCAGCTAGGTCTAGATTGATCCCATCTACCTCAGCCAATCCGCATGAGGCTTCCTGAGAAAATACTGGATGCACTTCCACCCTTTGAGTCATGTCATCTGGCTCTCCTTGGCTGCTTCCGAATCTGAGTCATCTATTTCTTTGGGATCAGTGGGCCGGTATACAAGGAATGCAACCAGAAGTTCAGTAGCAGGGTCTGCCTCAGTGATGCCTTCCTGAGGAATAGGATCCTAGACATTTGGGAGACCTTCCTCTCTCGCCCCAATAGCAGCGATGCCTTCGTCAGCTTCTGGACTCGCTCCAATGAAAACACCTCTGATGTCCACCACCCCTACTCACCAATTGATGGGGCCAACTCAGTTTGTGAAGTATGTTCTGGTGGAGGCGGTACGTCCACCACTAATTCACTCACAGATGGCCATGGCTTAGTATCCCGATGAGCCTCTAATGCCGATATCACTCTACAAGGAGCATATTGATTAGTTGAGTTATCTGACAGTAAACACCAGTAGAGAGGCGAGGGACTTACAGAAACCTATAGCTTCAGCCTCCAGTGTTCTGGACGCTACAGGAGCTGTCATGGTAGGAGACCCCTCAACGCTTGTCAGTTCGATAATGGGAGTCAGAGCCCCATCCTATCCCACAGGCACCTCTTATCCTTCTTCTATTGGAGACGCTTGATCAGAGCCTATATACTCCTGGGTGAGATAGAAAAATGGATTAGAAATTGCAGAAGATAATGGATAATGAAGGGGGATAAATAAGGATAGAGACAGACCTAGAGCAGTTCGGTTATGTCTATGCTGGAGCCAACGATCTCACCACTCTCCTACAGGCTCCCTTAGCGGGACCCTCCTTGAGATCCTTTGTCTTCTCCGGCCTCCTCCTCTCCCTCCAACTTGTCACCATCGTCATCGTCCTCTGACGACATCTGTTCAGGATCATGCCCCTAAACGAGCATCACTTTCACTAATAGAGATGGCTCCACGCGCCGACCCCGTAGGCACGCGTACATGTCCATGGCCTTCAGGTAAGCATGTCGTCGATGAAAGTTTACCCGGTCGGTAACCCGAATGAGCCTGACTTCTGGAAGCTGGACCCCGTCCCGCATTATCTTCTGCCAGAGGGATTCAATGCTCCTCGACTGCCGTAGGGTCAGCCAGGCCTACCACAATTCTGGGAAGATTTTATCATGGGAAGGTTGGAGAATATATCTTATCTGCTTCTCGGGCAGTTCTCTGGCCGCCCCGTGTGACCCTCCTTCGGGCAGCGAGGACGCAACAACACCATGTGATGTCCCTGCTGCTGAGGTCCCGGCCTGCGCAGGCCTTTCTTCATGGTGCGCCCCTAGTACCCCCTTCTAGCGGCACCTTGCCTACTCTCTCGTCGCTTGGGTTCCACACGGGTAGTCTCAAGTTGCCGAAATCTCTTGCGCAAAAGCCCCTCGGGGTATGCGATGGCTTAGTGTTCAGCATACTTGGTGGATAGGCCAGCGTCGGCCCCGGTGGGAGGAAGGGTGACAACGTCTCCAGAGCCATAAGTTCTGAACATTAACCACATCTGGCGAAGGGAGCATGGATTCCTCTCCTCCCAAACATCCGTGAATACCCTCTTCCGCATTCGCTGGAGGCATACGAACTGTTTGGAGAATCGGGACAGCATGTAAGGCTCGCATATGATCTTCTTGTCAATCCGAGCAACAAGCACCCCGCCTCGGATGCTCTGGAAGTATTACTGCTACTCTAGCGAGCCTTGCCCGTTGTCTACCATTTGGCCGATCGGTGTGGAGAATGAGATGAAGTTGATGTTGGAATGGTTACCAATTCTAATCCTTACTCCCTCCTCATTAAGCGTCATCGGCGTGACCCCAATAATGTTCAGTATAGATGGTTGTAGGCCATTTCCCGAAGGACGAATGGCGTTTGGGAAAGTGTACCCACCAAGATGAGCTGCTACTCAGCCATGGAAGATCTGGAAGGGGCCACACACGCTGACCCCCCTCTTGAGATGCGTCCCAGAATGGCGAACAACCTAGCCAGCACGGGGACCCCCATATTAAACCTTTTATTGGTGGCCATGGTTCCCGCCATCACCAGGGTTTCTGGATGGACGCCCATCCCTGTGTCCCACCTGGCCGGAGCCACCCACTCAGGAAGGTGGTGAGGAACCCGGCATATCGAACATTTGGGTCTTAGGCCTCATTAATGTTGTATCCCCATGATTGGTATTTCCCTGCCTCTAGGATCCTCAAGTACGATCCATTATTGCTCCGCTAAGCCACGATTGGACACCGTTTTCCCTGTACTGGCATCTTGACCGTCGGGTCCTTCTCCAGGAACAGGCTGAACCAGTCCTTGTAGGCGATGTCCTTGACCTCCAACCTCTCTTTGGCCAGCTTAAGCAGATGCCATGTCAGCAGGGGGGTATGTGATCTGTCCCCCCAGGTGTTCATTGGGGGAATGAACACGTCATATTGATAGACCTTCAGTGGGATACCTCCGATGTAGTGGAAATCCCAGAGACTGATGCCAAATTCCCCATGGTGAAGATGGAATGTGTTGGTGTCATGGGACCACCGGCTGAATAGCTCCGGCCCTAGCTCAGGCTGGCAGTAGAAGTGGAACTGCGACATCCACACCGCCTCGAACAGACCAATGTGTCGCAGATCGACCCCGAATTGGTCACGCGTATGGAAAACCCAATATGACCAGGCTTATTATTTGGTGAAATTTCCTCCGGAACGCAAATCCCAATATTGTAGCCAACCCTTAGTATCGTCCGTGATGCTCTGATGGAACGTGCTTGCGTAGATGGATGGGGAACTATCTACAACAAGATCACCCCCAACAATGGTCCTAGTCCTTGGGTTCAGCACATATACATCCATGTGCCTGGTTTCTCTGGCAGGATGACCATTTTTGGTGATATTGTATCGGGGAAGGTAATCCTCATGGGTCACCTATGACTGCGGTGTGTTAACCTCGAAACCTGGAAGCGGAACCTCCTCCAAGATGCTAAAGTTCCATAGCAGAAGGTTGTGGGACAAATGGTACTCCTTCTGGGCATGGGATAACAGATTTAATAGAGTATGTTTTTGGAGACAACCACCCTGGCACCATAAACCTCCTCATTCGCCGCCATTTCAGATCTGCGAGCAGTGGCTTCCCCCTCATCTACTTGGTTTGAAACCATCTTCTTCCAGCCAAGTTCTTCGAGAGTATTGCGCGTAATCTGGATGTGTTGTGCGAAATTCAAAAGCTAGGTGCAAAATCAGAGAAGTCGGCGCGGAAAATCCCAGGTTTGCATGTAAATACATCCTAAACTCGGAGCAATTACACGCTGCCAAAACAGGTTTTATGCGCAGATGCAGAGTGTCACTACCCGTCCTCGGGGCCCGTGCCATGAAAACCCATAGCCCGCCTTCCATAGGCCAGGGGATGGAGACTAGCACCAAAGGTGTAAATCCCAAAAGAAGGAAAGGCATTGCCTTTATGAAGTAACATACACAACAGAGTACGCAAGCGAAGTAAACACTAAGTAAAACCGATTACAAGTTAAGAGATGAAAAAGTAATGGGCCAGTATACAAACCAAACTGAAAGTACAGTACAACTGAAAGGAAAGTGAAAAAATAGTAAGAAAAACAACAACACCGAGTCGTCCTCCAGAAATCCCACTTGAAGCGTGGGTACAGATAGTCTCCTCAGCTCCTCGGGTCCAACTGTCCGATCCGTGTACGTCCCGCCAAGTGGTCCACCTCCAGGTATCATCCATCTCCACAAGCCTCCACCTCGATCAGTGTTTTTCGTCGTTTGCATCCAACACAATGTAGTGTAGGCATAACCCGTGTAGGGGTGAGTATAGGATACTCAGTAGGGACCCCGAGACCCCCGAAGGTCTCTTAGAATCCATGAAGGATAACCCACAAAGAAAAGATACAATCACAAAGTATCAAAAAAACCACTTAGGTATATTCCCATACATATACCTAAGTCATCAGTTATAGTTCGGCTCCAGCTCTCGAGGCCAAGCACAACCCGGTCCACATAGGAAAACACAACCCAGTCCACACAGGAAAGCACAACCCAATCCACACAGGAAAGCAAGTTAACCACATCAAGGATAATGATTGAGAATCATGACTCAGCTCACACATGTATACACTTAGTAAGGGGATAGAGATGATCAGATGTAGCCACTAATTCATCTAAGCTGTCGGACCCACATAGGATACAAGACCAGTTAAGCTATCAGACCCACACAGAATACAAGACCAGCTACTCTGCTGGACCCACACAGGATACAAGTACATAGTCCAATACTTCCAAACCCACATAGGACACAAGAACAGTAGTCATCATCGTCGAAACCACAGATTATTCCAATACGGTAGTCGTCACTGTCAAACCCACAGAGGATTCCAGTACAGAAGTCGATGCATTCGCAGCCAGCTCTAGGGTCCCGGCACACAACATGCTCGATTTCGAGAGGGTCCACTCCTCAAGAAAAAGAGAACTGATACATCAACTGTCATGAAGTCCAGATTTGATGTATCCCAAAGTTCCGTCTCGTCAAAATAAACCCAACGCGATAGACAGTGCGTCAATCGGACGCCCGGTCTGAGAGTTATTGGCTTTTCCGTTCCAGGGGCCCGATTGGTTTTTAAGATAAAACCAACCCAAACATACAACAGATGCATCCAGACCTCAAGCGGAGTAATCCAAAAGGACCGTCTCAACAAAAGGATCCTAACACAATTGATGGAACATAAATCGGATGTCCGGTCCTTGAGATATAAGTGTTTCCGCTCTAAGGGCCCGGTTGGTTTCGAGTTCGAACCAACCCAGCCATACCCAAACTTTTCCAAAACCTCAAGTGTAATATACCGAAACGACCGTCTCGATCCAATGATTCATATGCAACTAGTGGTGCGTCAATCGGAGATCCGTAGCACAATTTATGGGCAAAAGAACGAAAGTGGTCCGAAGTGGGGGGTATGGGTCTGGCCCGACCCGGCCCAACCCCCCTAGGTCGGCCCGAACCGGGTCCGGGTCCGACCAGGTAGGGTGCGGCCCGACTCGGTAGGGCGCGGTCCGACCCGGCTGGGCGTAGCCCGACCCGGCTAGGCGCGGACCGGTCCGCGCGACCCGCCCCGGCCCGGCCAGGGGGGGTGCGCTGGCTCGGCCTGCGGGCCGCGCAGGGGGGACGTGGTCCCACCTTTGTTCCGCGAATGCCGCACCTTGCGCGGCGTCTCCCCCAGATCCCGCGCGGCCACGGGATCCGGCACCTTGACGTCGTGGATTCAGCCGCGGCGGGCTCCTGCCGGCGGCGTGCCGGGGCACCGCCGGTGACTTCTGCGGGCCACCAGAGTCATTCCGGTGGTCCGATTTCGCTCCCGTCTACGTCAGCGGTCGTCTCAGGTCCCATACATCACTGAGAAGGATTCCAATTTCCATTTTGGTCCTGCCTCATCATCGCCAAACGTTCCATGCATCAAGAACATAATATCTGTGGGTTCAGACTTGTTCTATGGTCCGCACCCACCGCGTTAGTGGTTCAAAACAATTCCCAAAAATTATACGTCATGCCAAGTGTATAGTTCACATAAAGAAAAATAAACCAAAACCCCTACCTCAACAGTTGATGTCGGGCGTCAGCGTCGCAGGGAAAAGGATCATAGGCATCGTCGGAGCGCGCCGAGGGGGAAGCAGCGTCTCCTCTCTTGTCGTGGATAAGAGAAGGGTGGCGCGTCGTCGATATTCAAGGAACCGGCATTATTTGTCATTCTTCGTCAGAGGCCAGCGTTATTCGTCAAAGACCAACGTTCTTCCAAAAGCTCCACGCTCTCCCGATATCTCCCGCACAACAAACGTCCTTCCCCAAACTAAATAATAGGTCCTCCTATTATTTAATTTCACATGCAAAGAAACTCCCAGAATTAATCACCATCTTTAGTAAAACATGTTGACAATTGAATTTAAGGAAGGGAGAGGGAAGATCCCCATTTATTAAACACGTTGGAAAATAAATGGGGGGTTTTCCAATTTAATGAGGGGTTGTTAAAGAGTTTGGTGGAAATTAAATGGTGGGGTTCGTATAGGCCCACCTCTCTAATATCCACACTTGGGTAGTTAAGTGGATGTGGGCCCCACCCTTAACTACCCATGGGAGGGAAAAACCACCTCATGAAATAAGAATTGTTACGAAAATTTTTATTTACTTCTTAAAAAAAACCCCAATACATCTTCTCCTCCTTTGCGAATGCAACTACAGTGAGTGTCCCCTTAAGAAATTATTAGCGCTGCAAGTTCATTGGTTCCCTCAGATTTTAATTTCAAGCACTGGTTCAAAAGTTAGAAAATCCCGCTCGTTCGTTCACTGAATGTACCCGAGATAAACTTCAAAAATTGATTCTGGGAACACCGGGCCTTGGAATCAAACGTCGTCAGAAGCCACAGACTCATAAAATCACAAAGTATTTAAAAAAAATTCCTTGAAATTTCTAGGTCTTTACATTACTCCCACCTCAGGGCTCTATGTCCTCGTAAAGATACAACATAAACTAGGGAGAAAAATGAGGGTACTGAGCACGCATCTGAGCCTCCCACTACTATGTGCTCTCCTGGAGGTTCCTGTGTTACCAACAAAAGCAAACCAGAGGTATCGACCGTCCACGTAGGACCCACTCCTGTCGATCCTCATTCTCCCCCGGGACCTCTGAAAAAGTCTCCCTATCATCGATGTCCAGCTCCCCGTGGTCGATGATGTGTGTCGGGTCGTGCACGTATCTCCTCAGCTGAGATACGTGGAAGACTTCGTGCACCTGGTGCAACTGAGGTGGAAGGGCCAGGCGATATGCCACCTAACCTACCCTACTGAGGACCTGAAAAGGCCCGATGAAGCATGAAGATAACTTGCCACCTCGACCAAATTTCTGCAACCCAGGTCGAGGTGAGACCCGTAGGAAGACGTGGTCACCATCCTTGAACTCCAGTGGTCTCCGCCTCCTATCAGCATAGGACTTCTGTCTGCTCTGGGTAGTCCTCATCTGCTCCTGGATGACCTGTACCTTCTCCGTCGTAGCCTGAACCATCTCTGGTCCTACGAGTGTTGACTCCCCTGGGTCAGTCCAGCGCAAAGGTGATCTGCAAGGTTGGTCGTACAGTACCTCATAAGGTGCCATCCCGATGGTGGAGTGGTAACTGTTGTTGTACTAAAACTCCACCAAGTGTAGGTGATCCTCCCAGCTGTGGCCAAATTCAAGGACACATGCACGAAGCATGTCCTCGAGTGTCTGAATGATCCTCTCTATCTGGCCATCCGTCTGAGGGTGAAAAGCAGTTCTTAGGCGTAGCTGCGTCCCGAAAGCCTCCTGTAACCCCTTCCAAAGCTGGGAAGTAAAGAGAGCATCTTGATCAGAGTCGATAGACGATGGCACACCATGAAGCTGTACGATCTCCTGAATGTAGAGGCATCCCGAGCTCTCTATTGAGCCCTGTTCTCTGATCGATAGGAAGTGGGCCAACATGGTGAGTCGGTATACGATCACCCAGATGGTGTCGTGTCCTCTAGAAGTACGCGGAAGCCCCGTCACAAAATCCATGGATATCCCGTCCCACTTCCACTTCGGGACCTCTACGGTCTATACCAAGCTTGCAGGTACCTGGTGGTCCACCTTCACTCATTGTCAAGTGAGGCATCGAGAAACGAACTCCGCCACAACCTTCTTCATACCCGACCACCAGTATTGTCGTCTGAGGTCCTGATACATCTTCGCTACTCCCGGATGTACCGATAGAGGGGATGTGTGGAACTCCCTCAACACCTCCTCCTGCAGTGTAACTGGTACCATGGTACATCCCTGGAAGATGGTGATGTGATCCCCGTCTTCAGAAAATCCATCGGGTGCTAGCCCTGAGGATATCTTAGCACGTCACGCCTCACAGTCAACGTCTCCACGCTGTGCCTCTCTGACCTGCTGAAGAAGTGTAGGAGTGACTGTGAGGGACTGTAGATAGGCTTACCCATCACTATCAACGAAGGATATCTATAAAGCGGCTAACTGCTTCATCGCCTACCAAAGTTTCTGAATGCCCAATCTCCTGCTGAGAGCATCAGCCACAATGTTCCCCTTCCCAGGAGTATAGACAATCTCAAAGTCATAATCCTTGAGGATCTTGATCCATCACCACTGTCTCAGGTTCAGGCCCTTCTATGAAAAAATGTACTTAAGACTCTGGTGGTCAGAGTAGACTGTAAAGAGCTCTCCCATCAGATAGTGTCACCACATCTTCAGGGCGAAGACCACTGCTGCTAACTCCGGGTCATGGGTGGGTAGTTCTGCTCATGCTTCCTCAACTGCCGTGAAACATAAGCAATCACTGCTCAATCCTACATCAAGACACACTCGAGTCTGGTCCCTAATGTGTCGCAGTATACTATGTACCCTACGCCCACCTCTGGCAGCCTCAAGATGGGCGCACTGGTCAATCTCCACCTCAGCTCCTGGAAGCTCTCCTGACATCTGTCTGACCACACGAAGGGTTTCCCCTTCATTGTCAGAGCTGTAAGTGGTGCTGAAACTCTAGATAAGTCTATCACAAATCTCTGATAGTACCCATCCAGACCTGGGAAACTCCTCATCTCCGTCACGCTCCTGGGTGTCTCCCAAGAAAGTACTGCCTCGACCTTCACGGGATCCACTGCAACTCCTGCCTCTGAGATGACATGCCCCAAGAAGTGAACCTCTCGAATCCAGAACTAGAACTTCGATATCTTACCATAAATCTGGTGCTCTCAGAGTGTATCCAGTACAATTCATAGGTGGTAGGTGTGCTCTTCCTCAATCATCGAGTAAATCAGTATGTCGTCAATGAAGACTACGACAAACCGATCGAGGTAGGGCTGGAAGATCCTATTCATGAGACTCATGAACACTGCTGGATCGTTGGTCACACCGAAGGGCATGACCAATAACTCAGAGTGGTCATACCGACACCTGAAGGCCATCATCTGCACATCCTCATCACGAACTCGTAGACGATGATAGCCCGACCTGAGGTCTATCTTTGAGAACCAATGTGCTCCCTTGAGCTGATCAAAGAGGTCATCAATCCTCAGAAGTGGATACTTGTTCCTCATGGTCACCTGGTTCAGGTGATGGTAATCTATACACAGTCTCAAGCCCCCATACACCTTCTTGGAAAATAGGACTGGAGAATCCCAAGGTGAAACAATGGGTCAGATGAAACCTTTCCCCTGTAAGTCCTTCAGCTGTACCCGCAACTCATGAATCTCGGCGGGAGCCATCCGATATGCTGGATTGGATATCGGTGATGTCCTGGGGTACAGGTCTATATAGAAATCTACATCCCTGTGAGGAGGTAGTCCGGGAACATTGTCAGGAAAAATGTCCGCATACTGATCCACCACTATGGGAAATCTCGAACTTTGCACGTCAAATTATCTGAGGATGAGACTAGCCAACTGATGTGTAATTGGCTACCCTCTCCTCTGCGTGAGTCCATCCTATGCTGCAAAGGTTACCTTCTTGCCGGTGAAGGTGAACCTGGTCCCATCCGTGCGGACACACCACACCTTGTTCCTAATATAGTTGATCTGAGCATAGACTGTAGATAACCAGTCCATACCCAAGATGACGTCGTAAGGCCTCGACGCCGCTACAAGAAGATCCCAGCCGAAGCTCACGCCTCCTAGAGTAAGATCACACTGCCAGCACCAGTGTGTAATCGTCTAGTCTGCTCCCGTAGGAGTCTCTAACTGTAAGGATCGAGCCAACGACTCCGTTGGAATCTCCGAGCTCCAAAAAAGGGCAGCGAAAATAAAATAATGTCTCGCACCTATGTCTATAAGAACTGCAGAAAGGGTGGAGTAGAAACAGATAGTACCTCAAATCATCTCAGGTGCACTGTGGTCGTAAGCCTCTACTGCCTAGAGCTGAGCCTGCCTCTGCCCTCCAGCACCCTGTGGTCGGGGTGGACCTCCTGGGGGTGGTGGTGATAGAGCCTCAAAGCGTCGTCCACCACCTAATGCACAACCGGCTCCTGTGCCTCGTCCACTTGCTCCCTGCGGACCACCATGAATGAACCTTTATCTCTTCCTGGGAGGTCCCTCCACTATCTGCTGCTCGTCTTCATGGCGTGTCAGGCAGTCACGAGCCCTATGGCCCTACCCACCGCATTCATAACACTGTCTGCTCCTCAGAAGGCTAGCTCTGCACCGTGTGCCCCGCACAGCCGAACCCGTGTCCCGAGGTCATTCACCATACGACCTGGTCCGCTTGGACCCCTACTTTATCTGTCGACTGCCAGCTACAGAAGACTCCTCTTTGTGCCGTTCTGCGGTGGGTCTCACTACTGATGGCTGCTCGGCAAGAAATCTCTCCACCAGTAGGGTCCGCTCCAGCACCCCCGCCTGGGTCGGGATGTTGGGTGGAATCGTCGAAGCTCTGATATCATGCCTCATCCCCTTATCAAAGGTCTGGTCCCAGAAGAATGGGTCCCGTACCATATCTGTGGAGTAGCACGAGAGGTCGGTAAATGTCGCTGAGTACTGGGCTACTGACATGCTGCCCTGTCGCAGCTGTAGTAACTCCTAGATGTGCACCGCATAGAGGGTGGATGGAACGAACTTTGAGCGGAAGAGGATCTCAAAGTCCGCCCAAAGTAGAGACGCCTCATTGTGTACCTGGAGAATCAGGCTCCACCATATACCTATTTTTTCATGCAGGAGACTCACGGAAAGGATCGTCATGAGGTCTGCTGGTGTCCCTACCAATCTGAATACTCTGACAACAGCCTCCAGCCAATTCTCGACTGCCTGAGGATCTGTCTCTTTTCAGAACCTGGGCGGCCTCTGTCTCTGAAACTCGTGCAACGCGCTCAGGTGGTGTGCACTCTCCGCCGCTGGGGCTGGTAACATCGGTGGCTCAGCGAGTAAAGTTACCGCCGGTGCCTCCACTGTAATGGAGCCCTGCACCGAGGCCTCGTTGCTCGGGGGGCTGCCGTCTTGTACAAAGCTCAGAACCCTAGCTGGCTGCCATCATGGGGCCATCATGAAAAGAAACAGGTGCGCCAAAGTTAATACAGTATACCTGGTGAGCTGACACAAAGTAATCACAAAGAAAACTTTTGAAACACACATGTGATCAATGTTTTCGTGCACTGATTTGGAAATCAGAAGTCAGGGTCCTTGTGTATGGATACGTCGGCTGCCGCACCAATACTGGACTCTCTGGACTAATAACCACACTCATTACTCTAAACATTATTGCTTCACAAAGAAGAAATTATCAGAGTCCTGAGTTCTGCAGTAGAACCGACTCTTCTGATACCAATTTGTCACGACCTGTCCTCGGGGCCCATGCCGTGACTACCCCAAGCCTGCCTTCCATAGGCCAGGGGCTGGTGACTAGCACCAAAGGCGTAAATCCCAAAAGAAGGGAAGACATTGCCTTTATGAAGTAACATACACAACAGAGTACGCAAGCGAAGTAAACACTAAGTAAAACTGAGTACAATGTAAGAGCTAAAAAAGTAAATGGGCCAGTATACAAACCCAATAGAAAGTACAATACAACTAAAAGGAAAGTGAAACAACATTAAGAAAAATAGAAACACCGAGTCATCCTCCGGAAATCCCACCTGAAGGGTGGGTACAAATAGTCTCCTCAGCTCTTCGGGTCCAACCGTCTGCTCTGTGTACATCCCGATAAGTGGTCAACCTCTGGGTACCGTTAAGCTCCACAAGCCTCCAACTCGATTAGTATTGTTTATCGTCTGCATCCAACACAATGTAGTGCGGGAATTGACCATGCAGAGGTGAGTATATGATACTCAGTCAGGACCCCGAGACCCCCAAAGGTCTCTTAGAATCAATGAAGGATAAACCGCAAAGGAAATATACAATCAGGAAGTATCAACAACACTACTTAGGTATATGCACATGCATATACCTAAGTCATCAGTTACAATTCGGCTCCAGCTCCCGAGCCCAAGCACAACCCAGTCCACAGAGGAAAGCACAACCCAGTCCACACAGGAAAGCACAACCCAATCCACACAGGAAATAAAGTTAAACACATAAATGATAATGATTGATAATCAAGACTTATCTCTCACAGGTATACACTTTGTAAGGGGATAGAGATGATCAGATGTAGCCACTGATACTTCTAAGCTATCGGACCCACATAGGATACAAGACCAGCTAAGTTGTCGGACCCACACAAGATACAAGACCAGCTACTCTGCCAGACCCACATAGGATTCAAGTACATAGTCCAATACGTCCAGACCCACATAGGATACAAGAACAGTAGTCATCACCGTCTAATACATGAAGGATTCTAGTACGGTAGTCGTCGCTGTCAAACCCACAAAGGATTCCAGTACAAAAGTCGATGTAGTCGCAACCATCTCTAGAGTTCCTGCACACAGCATGCTCGATTCCGTGAGGGTCCGCTCCTTGAGAAAAAGAGAGCCAATACATAAATTTTCACAAATTCCAGAGTTGATTTATCCCAAAGTTCCATCTCATCAAAAGAAACCCAACGTAACAGACGATGCGTCAATCAGACGCTCGGTCTGAGAGTTATTTGCTTTTCCATTCCAGGGGCCCGGTTGGTTTTTAAGCTAAAAACAACCTGACCGTACTCCAGCTTCATCCAAACCTCAAGAGGAGTAATCTAAAAGGACCGTATCAACAATAGTATCCCAACACAATTGACGACACATAAATCGGATGTCCGGTCCTTGAGATATAAGCGTGTCTGCTCCAAGGGCCCGGTTGGTTTTGAGTTCGAACCAACCCAGACATACCCAAACTTTGCCAAAAACTCCAGTTCAATATACCAAAATGACCATCTCGATCCCAGGATTCATACGCAACTGGAGATGCGCCAATCGGAAGTCTGTATCATAAGTTATGGGTAAAAGACCGAAAGTGGTCCGAAGTGGGGGGTCTGGGCCAGGCCCGACCCGGTCCAACCCCCACCCTGGGTCGGCCCGGTAGGGCGCGGACTGACCTGTCTAGGCGCGGCCCGACCCAGTCCGTGCGACCCACCCTGACCCAGCCGAGGGGTGCGCTGGCTCGCCCAGCGGGCCGAGCAGGGGGGACGCGGTCCCTCCTTTGTTCTGCGGACGCGGAGCCTGGCGCCGCGTCTCCCACGGATCCCGTGAGGCCGCAGGATTCAGCCCCTCTCCACCACATCTTCAGCCATGGCGGGATCCTTCTGGCACCGCCACACCGGCGACCCACGCTGCCCTTGACTTCCACGGGCCACCGGAGTCATTCAGGTGGTCCGATTTCTCTCCCGTCTGCGTCAGCGGTCGTCTCGGGTCCCGTACGTCACTGCGAAGGCTTCCAATTGCCATTTTGGTCCCGCCTCGTTGTCGTCAAACTTTCCGCGCATCAAGAAAAGAATATCGGTGGGTTCGGACTTGTTCATTGGTCTTCACCCACCGCGTTAGTGATTCAAAACAACTCCCAACAATTATACTTCTTGCCGAGGGTATAATTCACATAAAGAAAAATAAACCAAAACCCCTACCTCAACAGTTGATGTCGGGCGTCAGTGTCACGGGGAAGAGGATCATAGGCGTTGTCAGAGCGCACCGAGGAGTAAGCGGCATCTCCTCTCTTGTCACAGAGAAGAGAAGGGTGGCGCGTCGTCGATCTTCAAGGAATCAACGTTCTTTGTCATTCTCCGTCGGAGGCCAACTTCTTTGTCATTCTTTTTCAGAGACTGACATTTCTCCAAAAGCTCCAAGCTCTCCCAATCTCTCCCACACAACGAATGTCCTTTCCCAAATTAAATAATAGGTCCTCCTATTATTTAGTTTCACACGCAAAGAAACTCCCAGAATTAATCACCATCTTTAACAAAACGTGTTGACAATTGATTTTAAGGAAGGGAGAGGGAAGATCCTCATTTATTAAACGCGTTGGCAAATAAATGGGGGCTTTTCCAATTTAATGAGGGGTTGTTAAAGAGTTTGGTGGAAATTAAATGGTGGGGGTCGTGTGGGCCACACCTCTCTAATATCCACAATTGGGTAGTTAAGTGGTTGTGGACCCCACCCTTTACTACCCATGGGAGGGAAAAACCACCTCATGAAAAAAAATTATTCTGAAAATTTTTATTTAGTTCTTAAAAAAACCCCAAAACATCTTCTCCTCCTTTGTGAACGCAACTACGGTGAGTGTCCCCTTAAGAAATTACCAGTGCTGTGAGTTAATCGGTGTCCTCATATTTTAATTTCAAGCACCGGTTCAAAAGTTAGAAAACTCCGCTCATTCGTTCACTGAACGTACCTGAGATAAACTCGAAAAATTGATTTCGGGCACACCGGTCCTCGGAATCAAATGCCGTCAGAAGCCACAGACTTTTAAAATTCCAAAGTATTTTAAAAAAAATCCTTGAAATTTCCAGGTCCATACACAGAGGAAAGTTCACGCACGAGATCTCTGAGCCTATCACGCGAGAAAGTTGCGTACGGAGCGTGGGACCCATGGACCCTTTTATAGGCGAAGCCGGGGTTCCGCGCTATGTGGAAATCTCTTTTCACGCTAGTCGGAGGTTTTTGAACCCTACCATTTTTTACGCACAAGAGGCCCACGAAGCCCACACTTTGGAATTTCGGCGTTTCCCTCGGAATCTGATCATTGCGACCCCTCACCGATCCAATTCTGAGGGGGGGCATTTGTAGACACCAAAAATTCCATAATTACTGAAGGGGGTTTCTAAATGACAAAGAGAAGTCATATTCGGACCTGGAGTCTCGGTCCAGAGGGCCCGAATGTGTTGCACAAAAAAAGGGGAATGCGCGCGAAAAAATTGTGCCGTGCGGAAGGTGTCTGAGATTCGCGAAGGGTCCCTGGCGCAGGCGCAAATTACATTTGCACCCGTGCCCCGCACAGTTAACATTCCACGCTGCCTTTGATGGCGCACAAATTTTGTGCACACCCCTGGATTCTGCACCACCAGATGCCTATAAATAGAAGGAGACCCCTTCCATTTTGGGGTTGCAGAATTCGAACCATCTCTCATGCGTGAAATCAGACTTCTACGCATGCAAGATGGACTTCTGGTACTGATCCTTTTCGCGCCACCTCACCTCAAGATCCGCCTTTTCTTACAATCCCTCTGGATTAAACAGAATTCCAAACCCTTAAGGGTTCCTCCCTTGTGCACAATTCCTCCCGTTGCATGAAAAACGGTCCAATTGCGTGCAATACTTTTCGTTGGGTACGATCATACCTTTGGGTGTGGCCTTTGCCACTCGCGCACAATTCGTATCCCTTGTGCGCAATCCTACTAGCCGTGTGCAAGCCCTCTTCCCCGATTACGCGCCATCTCGATGTTTTTCATGCCAACCATTTCTTTGCACGCAACCCCCGGGACCCCTCACCTTGATTCTCCCTGGGTGCCTCCCTGTGTAGGCACCCGATGTGCTCCTTCTGGATGCCTCGGGCACACACACCGGGCATACACACCATGCGTTGTTTTCCCGTACGACCTTCCAGGCTCATACAAAGCATCCTCAAGGTCCCTTGGGCGGGTTTTCTGATTGCGTTGCTTTGCCTCATGCTTCTCCGCATAGGCACGCTAACGGCTATTGATTCTTCACATATCCATGCTAACGTGGACCTCTCGATGGTTCACTCTGCGACCCCCCTTCACTATGGCCTTGCCGATACCTTCCCTACCATAAGGAGAAGAGGGTACCAGTTATGTAAGTCCTAGGGGTGCGGAGTAAACCCGCCTCGTCCAAGCTGCAGGACGTTAAACTTCCAGTACCTCTTCCTCAACACATGACGTTAAACTGTGATCTGGCCACGTGCCTCGCATGCAGGGTCCCCCCGCCTCAGACATTCTCCATGACCATTAATCTCCACGGGGATGGGATCACCCCACACATGGGGTGATATCCTCCTTCTCGGAGTGGCGTTTGTCTGCGGGGAAGGGCAACCGTCTTGGTGTAATCCCCTAGCCCCTCTTGCGGAAGGTAGAACCCATGCACCTCCGTACTTCCCCGGTGCCAGGGCCAGCGGGGAGAATGACGGGAAGTGGGACTCCTCCTTTATTCAGTCCCAAATCCCTCTCCCTATGCACTTTGTCGCCCTAGGGCCTCCATCCTGGAGTAAGTCCCGACACCATGGGTTGCCCAATGCATAAGCCCCTCTTCAATTCCCACGAACGCACCCTTCGCGACATGATCGTCATGTCTTTGCCACCTCCTATTTCTCACACTGGTCACGACTCACGTGGGCTTAGAGTAGGCATTGAACATGATAGTGCTCCGTCCAACATGACGTTAAACTGTATCCCTCGTCCCGCATGACGTTAAACTGTACCATCCCCAACTACGTGGACTTTGATTCCCTACCACGAGGATACGTAGGAAGCCTCCACGAGGTTCAAGCCCACCACCCGGTCATTCCACCCTCTTCACGTCGGTTCACAAACCACAGTGGGACATCTTAGAGGGTAAGCCCCATCCACCATTTTCACTCCATAGAATCACACAGGAAACACCTTTGCGTAAGCCCCATACATCTATCATTGTGGGATGCCTCAGAGTGTAAGTCCCATCCATCCACCATCGTGGGCCGCCTGATAGAATAAGTCCCATCAATACACCATTGTGGTCCATCTTAGAGCGTAAGCCCCATCTATCTAGAACCCAGGCCCCTCTTCACATCGGTTCACATATCCTTGGGCCATCTCAGAACATAAGCCCCAAATTCCCCGTCCCACTTGATGTTAAACTATACCATCCCAAACTATGTGGACTTTGATTCCCTGCCACAGGGATACGCAGGAAGCCTCCACGAGGTTCAAGCCCAACACCCATGTCTCATCCTGACCTATCCCTCAAGCCCACACACCTCGGGAAGCTCATGACCTAACTCTAAGGTCTTACTCCCTCTCGGTCTCATCCATGCGTTCATTCTCACGGGTCTCCCTTTTAGGTGTCCCACCGTACCACCCGAACTACGCAGACTTTGATTCCCTACCACGAGGATATGTAGGAAGCCTCCACAAGGTTCAAGCCCCATCACTTCATCACCCATACCGATTCTTATTTGTGCCGCCACATCCCAGTTGGATCATGCCACCTCATTTCACTCCACAGCATTCGAGAAGCCACCCACGTGTCATCCCCAACATCGGTGTTCCCTTCAGGGGGTTCTTCAATCTGATCCACTCTTGCCAGTGTTCTGATCAGTCTGATCCATCTCAGCTGGATGCTAAACTCACTGGATACCTTGTGTTAAACATGGGAATCTGAGGAAAACCTCTGATATATGCCTATGGCATACAATTCCCACCATTTGATGTGGGATGCATCAGGCTTCCATGACCTCGAGAAGACCTATAATAAGGGACATAAGACATACATGCCAATTCACCAGCGTCAATACACACCCACGATGCCTCAGTGTGACCACTCCCCTAACCAAAGGTTGCTACCCTAACCAGACCCCTTGGAGCATCTTGACGGAAGCAACATAATTAACCAGTGTCCATGAAGATATGGCACCGAGAACGAGATTCACGAACCACGTCTTAAATCTATGAGGGAGACCCGGACTAGGTGACGAGCTCCAAGGAGTAATCCATGGAAGGAAGAACCGACATCCCATCATCCCGTTTCGATCAAGGAGAAAACGTCTCTGAATAAGGAGTGAATGCTTCCCACCTTTGGAAAGCGGGAATGCGGGGCAACAGCTGCGCGTCCTCCACATATGCATGCGCCTCGGAAAAAGCATTGGAAATAGTCCTACATGACATTAAATTGTGCACATGTACTACAAGACATTAAACTTCACAACAATACGTTCTAGATACATGACGCTAAATTGTGCATCGTTAGGGTTGTTCCTACCTCTTGTTTCTCACACTGATCATGACTCACATGAGCTTAGAGTAAGCTTCAACCATAACACCTTCTCTGGGATGCTAACCATGCTTAAGTCCCAACATCATCTTCGGGTCACTATCCTCAAGTACACCCTGATCATCAAAATTCATTCTCAATCGAACTACGTAGACTTTGATCCTTGCCTTCTAGGATGGGTACGTAGGAAACCTCCCGAGGTTCAAGCTCAAAACCAATATCTTCAAGTCAGTTCACCTCCATCTCAAACGATGCTGATCCATGAACCTTCCCCGCCCAAAACCAATATCTTTACATTGGTTCACCATCGTCCTTGCTATATTACATTAAACTATACAATCCCCCATTTTCCTTGCTGCAGGACATTAGAATGCATAGCACTATTCCATGCAAATGACCTTAAACTATTTTTCACCCTTTGTCCTGTATGAAAATAAACCAGAACAATCCTTGATATCCTCAATCGATGGGAATTATTATTGACATGGTCTCCAACCATGTCATGTTTCAAGAACTACGTGTGGCTTGATTCTCATCCTAATGAGATATGTAGTGACACCCAAGTCTTTAATCATGGGTCCAACATAATAGTAATAAAGTCCTCTTTTCCCCTCATATTTAAAAACCAAATATATACAAAGGGTATTTCAAGAACTATGTATGGATTGATTCCCATTTCTATGTGATACATAGGAATGTTCAAGCATCCCTCGAATCCAGCCCCAGGTATTTGGGATGAACCCCAAACTCCACTTTCAGTCCCTTGGCTGAAAAGTCCTCATGCGGGCATATGAATGTCTTATGAAAACCCTGGTCTTTATTCACATTAGGTTTATAACAAACACACAATGTGTCTCCCTAGATATGGTTTGAGATCTACGACCCTAAACTAAGGTCTCCTACGCTCTCGTCCCACGTGACGTTAAACTATATTTCAAAAACTACGTATGGCTTGATTCTTATCCTAATGAGATATGTAGTGAAGTCCAGCATCTCAATTCAGGACCTAGCCACAACATGATTATAGTCAGCATTGGTCTATGTATCTCCTTCATGCATTGGAAAAAACCCATTTTCATATGTCATACTCTTAACCTTAAATACTTCCAGATCTCCATAATCCTTTTCTTGAATTATCATCACAAAATGTTTGAATAACCAAGAATTATTTTTCCTAACCATACAACACATTCCCCTAGGTGTCTTTGCATAAGTAGTCTATATAACGGACTTGTCAACCAAAAGATGCTATTATTTGAATATACAGCCAACACCCTTAGGTGGCCCTGCATAATTCAACCCCCCTAATGGGTTAGTCAAATAGTGGTAACTTCATTATTGGAGGGAAACCTCTTTTTTCCTTATTGGTCTTAACAAAGATATGTAGGGATCCGCAAAAACATTCATCCTAAACATATTTGTCCTATACTCTTTTTCATGATATGAAAGTATTCAAGTCTATGGTTTATATTTTCATTCCCTACGTTTGGTTCAAACCTTCTTAGGAGTGACATTAATCCAATTCTTTGACAATCTTGATTAGGAATATCCTCTCCATATTCAAGTACCTCTCTCCATACAACAGACTCTATGCTTTGGGAAATTTGAATCTCCATAAACATTCACTGGCTTTTAGTAATAGAAAAGTAAAATTTTTGAGAGTTCTTTTGCCTAAATATACAGCACGTGGCCCTAGGTGGCCTTGCATAAGTAGTCTACATAACAGACCTGTCAGCCAAAAGATGTTATTATTTGACTATTCAGCCAATACTCTTAGGTGGCCCTGTATAATTCAACCCCCTAACGGGTTTGTAAAATAGTGGTAACTTCAATCTTAGGACATACTTCCTCTAATGAATTTTAGCCCTTTTTTTCACATCATCTCTCAGATTCAAAATTTATTAAGTCATAGTTTACATTTTTTCCCCAATACTTGAATGTGGTAATATGTTTTCAAAAAAATTATCAAGGAATTGAGTCAATTTTAATCCATTTGGTCAAAGCTATTCAACCTTAAACATTATCCTTTATATGTACGACATGAATGACTTTAAACTGCAAACAAGAGATAGGGTACTCATTAAATTGGGAACCTATAAAAGGAAATCTGAACAAAAGTCGAGTCCTAGCTTTCTAAACATACATATTTTATGATTTCGGAAATATTGAGCAACAAAAATATGCAAAGTTTGTGGGGTTGTTTGTATAATCTTAGCAAAAATCAAACTATGATTACTAGGCCCATTGGCTTAGATTAAAAAAAATTAGTATCTTGCAAGATAATGCAGGTACAAATGATTGAAAATGAAATGTCTTTTTTATTGATGCACAAGATTAGAAGAACATCCACAGATTGGAGTATCTTCTCTTTTTCAAGAATTACAAGATACTTTCAACATAACTTTTCATTTGATTTATGCCATCCCGAGCTTCATAAGCAGCCACTTGAAGTTAATTCACTTGAATAGCTTCACTCCTTTCAACTTGATGGAGTGATTTATTGTCATATGCGATGGATTTCATACCATCCATTTGGACTCCTTCAAATGAACTGTTAATCTGGTCAAGTTCCCCAGTAATGGTATCTAGCTGTTGCTGAAAGTGCATCTACTGGACAACTTTCTCCTTGAACTTCTACTTCATCCCCTTCACCTTTGCAGCATGATCAGCCTCATCTCAAGACACCGTAGCCTTCAATTCACCGATATTGGTCAGTAGCCTCACACTGATCAGATCTTGACAACCCTTTTTCTTCTGATCCCTCCTTAAGATGACTTGTTTCACTACGGTATAGATCTCTTGATATCCAAAACCACCAAGTCCCAACATGATGAACAATGATGATATTCACAGGATCTTTGAAGATATATCTTCAAGAGTCACTTCAGATATGATCTTCCATATATTATTTCATGCCTTGCGATGTGAGAATTGGAGTGCCTTTTGAACCTCTAGGTTTGATTTAGCATCTCTATCACAGGGGGGAATATAGTCCAAGATTAATGAATTTAAGGAAGTGCCCTATTCTGCTCCTTCCCCCCTGACCCTTGGTACTTCACTTTCTACTCCCGTTGGGACTGAGGCTGAGGCTTTACCTCCAGATCTAGCCATTGAAGTTGACAGCCTAGCATAGTCAATTGAAATCTTTGGTTAGTTTCAAAGGATAACAAAAGTTGATTAGTTGTCCTGAAAATTAAGTACAGCCACAAATATTATCATCTTTTACCCAATGGTAGATCAGTAGCATGAGAAGGCTCCTCCCTACCTTTCCTAGCATCAACAGTATTTTTAGGATGGGTTTCAGGAATCTCTACCGGGTTAAGATCCACTTGACCTAGCATCTCTGCAATGATAGGGTTGTCTCTACCCCCATCAGGCATCGGCAGATCAGCAACTTGCTCAGATGGAACTGCACATTTCAACCAATCAAGGTCAGAGATGTAATAGACTAAAATTAACAGGACAAAGAATAACACTCACATCCAAAATCTTCTAAATCACATGGTAATTTAACATGATCTAAAATTTCTTCAAAATACGCACCAAGTTTCATCATTTCATCCAGTGATATCCCAGATTCATGGTTAGTCTCACTAGTGGGAGAATTTGACATGTCTCCTTGGTGACTTTCCTCATGCGACCTCTGACCCTAGATAGCTTCCTTAGATAAAATTGCAGAGTCAATTGAAGTGGTAGCCAAATGTTCTCATGTAGGATCTTCTCTCCTTGCAGCACCAACAGGAGCAGTACAGGGAATAGACTTTGGACCTTCTTCTCTCATCATTTCTTCAGGAGCAACCAAGTCAGCATGAATTTGCGACTATTCACCAGCACTCTCCATCATCCTCAGAGGAGGGTCATTCCTCTCCCTCAAAGGGGAAATCAAAGAATCCCCTGAAATCCCAATAAGTATGATCAACCTTTTCATGAGATAGGATTCATGAATATCCTAAGTACTTTCCACTACTGATGAAGTGTTTAGCTGTGGTATTCTTCCTTCGATGCTTTTTCTTATTTAATTTTTTGGGTGTGTTGACATCATCACCTCCAAATACAGGTATCAGAGACTGTAAAGCATTGTCTAACTCCTCGTTCTTGGCTTGTTGGCTTGGAGATACTTCACCCGACTCCTGAGGAGATTCATGAAATCCAAGAACAGTGCCACCAGGGCTATACCACGGTGAAGGGACCTCAATATTTCTTTCCTTAAAAAGCTACATGATGAAGAAAGTAATTTACTTTAGTAACAATGCTTTGACTGAAATGAAGTTACAAAACAAATAAGGAAAGAAATTTACATCTATGGAGCCATGTAATCGTGTCACTCCCTGTATACTGAAACACCAATCCCCTCAGTGGTGCCATGATATATCATTTCCTTTACTCTCTTGGTGATAGGAATGGAATCATCAGTGGAATATATGATAATATCCAGCTCTCTGATGTAAGCCCGCACTTCATTAGGGTTATCCACGAAGCGGATATCAACAAATCCTGGAGAACCCCCACTCCGTGGATATGTAGCCCTTCGAATAAGTCCATCTAGGTGGTTTCAGCGTCACAATATAATCTCCACCATGTCTGGACAACCTCTGGTCATAAATATTCTAAATGTGTACTAGAAGGCTGGGAGGAGGGTCCTATAATCTGGGACTTCAACTTCTTCCCAGCTCCTACAATCATAGATAAAGGATAAGAAAATTAAACTTATTGATCTATAAAAATAATGGTGACTAAATTGCCTCAATTATATAACTCACCATGAGTCGATGGAGTAGGTATCTTGACTATGGAAGGAGGATTATATCTTGCACGAGGCCGTTTTGACGCATGGAGTGCCTCATCATCCCCATCCTGGGAATCCAGTGAATCAGCCCTAGGTGAAGAACCTGATGAATCAGCTCCGGGTGAGGAAGAGTCACCTTCTAGATGAGATAATTATTTTCTGAAACTTCTCTTTTTACTCCCCACCCGGAAGACAGGAGGATTCAATACCCCTACCAGGTATGATGCTACCAAGTTCTCGACAAACCATGTAGTTAATTGACTCGCCGCTCCAGCAACTGGTAGATCAAACACTACACCTGTCTTCTCCATAGCTTTCATCAACCATAGTTATTGGGAAACCATTGGATGCTGCTCTGACCTGACGTGCATGGGAGGGTATAAAACAATCTACTGCAGACACTTTAATTGGAATGCAAATCTATATGGAGCATAAGCCTTGCATATAATCTCTCCGTCAATTCTAGTGGCCAATACACCATCTCTGCAAGCCATCATATATGAACTGAATTCCAGGATAGTTGTTCCATCATAAAAAAACCTCTAGGTCGGCAGGTTTCTATAAGGAAAGAAATGAAATTCCTTGAACATGCTCATCCTCACCTTCATGTCATAGTAATTCAGGGACAATGGAAAATTTTTAGAAAATTCCTGCACCGATGGCCAAAAAGAACTTCCATGAATCTATACTCCGCTTTGTATAGTGTGTGTCCTGAAGTGAGTGGTGATCCATTCCCACAAAACTTGGAATGGTCCCACTATTCTCAAAGGATACTTAACCATATAGACATGGAGTAATCTCCTGTGAATATTCTCCAAAATTGGGGTGTCCAACCCAGCCATTTTTCTCTCAGCCAACTTGGCTGCAATAATAAAGGTCCCTGGTCTGACGCCTCCCTTCGAATCCCTAACTGGAATAATATAAACGCTGAGCCACAAGGCTAAGAATCCATCCAAATAGGTCTTCTCTGGGATTATTTAATTCACTTCATACCCCCACTTTTCAAACTCTCCCACTTCTAGAGTTGGACAGAATGTGCCAAGAGAACCCCTCTTCTCTGCTCTGGGGCAGCTGGTAAGATGAGTATTGGTGGTCCCCTTATCCTTCTTCTTGGTGAGAAACATATCCATCCACTCCTCTGGATCAATATCCTTTCTATAATGAGTTTTGGTGGACATTGAATTATTGATCTTGTTGAAAATTTTCAATAACTCTTGAGCCAAAGCTAGAATCTTCTTTGAATCATTTCACATCGCTTTCATAGGGATGAACTCTTCATACATGTCTCCCAGAATTGGAGTCCCCGAGATCTTATAGACATCCCACAAGCTGATGCCTACTTCTCCATGAGTCAGATGTAAAGAATTGGTTTCTGGGCTCCAGTGGCTGATTAGCTCCGACACAAAATCATCATTCCTGTAGACATATGTCTGCCCAACCTAGAAGGATTCATATATTGCAGCTCCCTTTAGATCATCGACAAACTTTGTACAGGTTCGTCGCACCCAATATGCCCACATCCAAGTCGGCTTCACACATCCTCCAGGACAAAAATCCCAACTCTTTTTCCATCCCTTGGATTGGTCCATTTGAGAATTTCAGAAAATAGAAGGATAGCAATGCGGCTGCAGCTCAGGTTTGTGAGGCTTCAGATATGGAGCACATGGGCTATGATGCATTATGAATGCCTTCTCAACTATTCTAGCATTGAAAAATGATCCTGTAACATAGGCATTTTCTGAATAAAAATTGGTGTATGTCTGAAACCAGGAATGAGGAATATAATTCTTCACCTCTGGAATGTTAACTCCTTGCATATGACCATGGCCATATAAAGGCAAGTAAATGATCTATGGTAAATTTCCCTGATATTTATTCAAGTACTTAGCCAAATCTGGGAGAGTTATGTTGCAGATATCATAATAATCATGGCCAATGATGTTTATCATGTCATCTATTCTCTTGCTGGCCAACTCATCAGCTAATCCAATTCTTTTGGGAGCCATTGAATCTTCACAAAGATCAAACAGTTAGCTTTTAAGTAAGTCTGTTTTTATGAAATATTTGTGAAGAAAACAAAAAAATGGCTAAGGCATTAAGTCATGGAAGTCTTTTCGCACAAGTTTTTGCGCGCAAGTGTTGTCGTACAAGTCAAAATCCTTACTGGAGAAGCGGGACACAAAGAAGAGCGATCAACCGAGAAAACAAAACACTTGTGCAATGAGAGCTCAAAATATTTAGAGGTAGGATGGTTTGCGTGAAGTGACTCCCATATATATACGAGATCCTGCAACCCTACACGCTGGAACCTGTACGCTGAAACCTACGTTCCTAAAACTTGCGCGCGGATGAACCCTAGTTTCTCGTTTTCCTTAGAGTCAAATCCTCTTTCCTTTTTTGGATCCAACTCTGAGGGGGGACTTTTTTTATGCTCCTTTCCATCACAGAGTCCAACGAATGGAAAAGGAAAATACCTTAAGCACAATGAGGGTCACCCTTTGAAGAACATCAAATATTGACAAAGGCATGGACCAGGAACCTATTTGGGGAAAGTCGCACAAGTTTCCTATATGCCGCGCAAGTCACTTGCGCGCCACCTATGGGTCACGCAAGTCACTTGCATGCCCTATTATTTTTTTTCTCTCAAGGTTCCCGGTGTCCTATAAATAGCCCCAGTGGGCCCCCCATTTTGAAGACAAATTTTCTAAAACTCAGATTCAAGCTCTGGTCGCCCAAGTCATTGTCTGACGTCTTTCAAACACTTCTAAGGTAACTCTTTACCCAGAATAGAAGATCTAAAGAGGAATTATAAGGCTTAAGTGTTAGAACTCATCAACACTTACGCGCCTAAGTGTCCATCCCTTAAGGTAAATGAAGACAGTTGCGCGCCTCCTTGCCCTCTCAAGGGAACTTGCGTGCCATCCTTTTGAAAGCCTCTTGGGATTATACTAAGGTCTTGAGTTCAAAGTCTCCCAAGTATTACCCTATATATTCTTCATCACCTAAGGAAACTCATGTCGCACAAGTCTACTTGCGCGACTGATATTGGCCTGCCAGAATGATACTTGCACGCCTCCTTCCTAGTCACCTACTTTCCTCAAA
Organism: Viscum album; assembly: GCA_963277665.1. Lineage (NCBI taxonomy): Eukaryota > Viridiplantae > Streptophyta > Magnoliopsida > Santalales > Viscaceae > Viscum > Viscum album. The sequence continues at coordinate 414,258,093 of OY728140.1, read as the reverse complement.
TCCACCTCTCCTCTTCAAGATATAGCCTTCAAAACCCTTTTCAAATACATTTATAGCATGGTTCCTTTGTTGGCTTCATTATCTAAAATGAATTCTGTGAGAACCTCTCCCAAAACCTCGTGACTTACAAGCTTTATGTCACAACGGTTAGGGGTTTTCCTATATATAACCTCAACCTTTAATATGAGAAGATCTTTTGATTTTGGGCCTCCTTCTCAGGAATAAGCCCCAAGTTACATGTTTCCTTAACCTGGGCCTCCTTCTTAGGAGTAAGCCTGAGTCATAAGTTCCTCTTAACCTGTGCCTCCTTCTCAGGAGTAAGCCCCAGTCTTAAGTTCTTTTTAACCTTAGCCTCCTTCTCAAAAGTAAGCCCCAATCATAAGTTTCCTTAAACATTGGACATCTTCCTCAAGAGTAAGCCCCAATCTTAATTTTTTTTGATTTGGGCTTCCTTCTTAGGAATAAAACCCAATAATAAGTCCCTCTTAACTAGGGATTTCTTTTCAGGTGTAAGCCCCGGGTTAAAACTCCAAATATACATAATGTACAAATACCTTTATGGACCCTTCTCCTAGGCTTCTTTCCTAAGTCATGGTCTTTATTTACTTGGTCATTCATACATACATAAGTACCACATCATTTCTCATGACTTCATCTTTTATGGCACCATCGTCAAGTTTACTGATACCTCTTGTTTCTCACACTAAGCATGACTCACGTGAGCTTAGATTGTGAAAGTAATCATGAAACCTCTTTTTAGACTATTAACCATGGATAAACCCCATATTTCTTTATCCAAAATACATGGACTTTGATCTCTGCCTTAAAATTAGAGTATGTAGGAAGCCTTTCTAAGGTTCAAGCCCATTATTCATTAATTATTTTTTGTCCCATATGATGTTAAACTATATCCTTCTTATCGAACTACATGGGTTCAGATTCCTTTTTAACAAGGATACGTAGGTACCCATATGCAGGTACGATCCCAATTCTGAAATAATCTTTGTCTTTCTGAAGGAAAATAAACATCAAGTGCCCCCTGAGTGGCTTTAAAACCAGTATGGTCATCATAATGACCAAGAGATTTCTATATAATGTATTGAAGGATACCATTGAACAAGGATCTCTAATACACATATATGATTCATTATCAATGATGAAACTCAAATACATATAAAATATTCTCTAAATTCCATACACATCAATCATTGATTGCTATATCTAAAGGAAAACTCATTTTTATACTTGGTGAATTAATAAGGATTCATGAACATAACTTAAATCTATAAGAGAGTCACATAGTACATAATAATTCCCCCCAAAAGGTGTGATGAGCCAGACCTCCCATCCTCTCGAACAATGCAAATTCTTAGGCCTCATCAGTTCACAACTAATGAGCACCTACCTTTGGAAAGTAGGTCCAAATGGATATAGAATCATTAGATGTTTCCGGTTTTACAAATAAACCCGTTAGAAACTGATTGGAAAGTTGGAACCTTAAACAAACAAGGTCATCCCCATTTCTAGAAGAAACACACATATCTCAGTTTAAGTATTATGATTGATTTTATCTATAAAATATCTCTTGGAGAGTGGTTTCATGGGAATGATATCTCTATATTTTGTAACTTCCCTAAAAATCATTCACATTCTCTAATATTTCTACAAATTATTTTATTGTATTTTGTTTAATCTACCATTACATGTGTATAATGGTTCCATAAATCACACATAGAAGTACATGTCATGAACCTACCAAATGGGTATTGAGTGGAAACTATCCCTAGTTCACCTCCAAAGGCCCGCGGCTGGTGACAAGCACTGAAATTCATAACAAATATAGGATTTCATTGCCTAATTTACATGTATTCACGCACCCAAACATTTTCATTCACAAATGTAGAGGTATAAATATAAAATATTATAAAATCCTAAGTAACAACCATGCATATAGAAACCTCTATGGAATACAAGAGTATGATAACATAATATGAAAATTAAATGGTAAAAGTACATTCCAAACAAGAAATATTCTCCAACTCGAAAATAATTAGAAATGTAAATGATGAGAGATCCCATCTCCAAATCTCCAATAATCAACCACTATATGTGGTCAAATGCACCAGTGTATCCCTATTCTCCTTTGTAATCATCAGCGACCTGTCTGTCATCTTCATAAGACACGACACATGTAAGAAAATCCCATGCATGATTGAGTATATACATTCCGAGTAATATTCCCCAAAAACTAACATGGGAGATGTAGGAGACGTGATAGAATTAAGAAACTCAACCAATTTCAAGATAGAAATGAAAACTAATAAACAAGGATATATTCTCATAAAAAACCCAAACAAGATAGAAAGGGGGTTTGCATATCACAACCCAACCCATGATAAGTGTTTTATAATAGTTATAATGGGTTAATGAATGCTTCCCAACATCTTTCATGTCTATACAAATATTTAACCATGTGGAGGACCCATACCTTGAAACTATATATCACAGTCAAGGGGAATAATTTCAATGTAGATAAAGGACATGATACCTACTCCTTCAGGGGGATCCACTCAGTAGATAGGAGACATGTGACCTAGTGCATCAGGGGGTATCACTCAATAGATAGAGTACCCACACCATAGTGAATTAGGAGGTTCTACTCAATGTATGGAGGACCCATAACCAATTATTATAGGGGGTATAATTCATTAGATAGATTAATTTCACTCTAATATGATAGAGGTTCCAGTCAATGTATGGAGGACCCACACTCTAGTATGATAGGGGGAACCACAGAGTAGATAGAGGACCCACACACTAGTATGATAGGGGCACCACTCCATAGATAAGAGACTTGATCCCTAGTACAATAGGGTGTACCACTTAGTGGATAGAGAACCCACACCCTAATATGATAAGTGGTACCACTCTGTAGATATAGGACCTACACCCTAGTGTGTTATAGGGGTTAAACTTAGTAGATAGTGTACCCACACACTAGTCCATCATGGGGTACCACTCAGTAGATAAAGGACATGCACCCTAGTCTATCAGGGGTACCACTTAATAGATAGAGGAAATGTGCCTTGGTCCGTTAGTGGGTACCACTATAATGATTCTACCAAATCACAATTTTCATCAAACCCCACCTAAATAATTTCCATGCTATGAAAATCTCACATAATATCCCAAACTCTACTATGAATTCCCCTATCATGTTCTATATGAAAAAAATCACTCAAGATATGCTACTCATGGGCCAAAATCTGATTCCAAATGAAAGAGATACTAGAGATAGAAAACTCTTCAAGAAGTATAGGTCTTGTGAAAGGATCCACAATGCACGTGACCTTGCCTCGTCACCCATTTGTGTTTTCTTAGAAAATATGTTGTTGGACATGTAGTATTACATAGTGTATAAGGGTACTACATGGCATGGATAAGCCACATGAGGCCCTTCCTATGTCCATGTACATGGTTGTGTTCATGACCATGTTCCCCAACCATGTACTAACTCGTGTACTCCTAGAGTACATGTGGGTCCTTCTATCTATGGGTCACATATAGCATGTGGGGGTCCCAAATATTCTGTGATACTTATCTTCCCTAAAACCCTATACATTGAAAAAAATAAGACGATGTTTGTTCTTTCGAACTTCACGATATTTAGTATGGATTTTCAAAAAACCCATGGAATCTTCATACAGTTCCATATCCAGCTCCTTCACAAGAAAATCTATAGTTCCACCACCCTAAAATGGCGGATTCTTCCTCTGTCTGTCAATTCATGATCTCAAGTATCTTAAAATTGGATATTTTTCCCTTTCACAGAAATATATTAATTCCACAAGCACCCATCATCACTATTGTCTTGTATTTTCATCTCAGATCCACAAATCCATCATATCGACCCAAAAAACCGTCCTGATCCATCCAAAAAATGACATCATGATCATCACACATGAATCTTCCTTGAATTGCAGGTTTTGATCATTCTATATCTTCCCCTAAAATTTCGAATTGTGGTCTCCATTGGCCAATGACAAAGAATGTAATGAAATATAAGGGAAAAGAAAAATAATCTAAGGTGAAAAATCATTATCCAAGATTTCATGGAAAACAAATTTGATTGGGGATAATCGGGGTGAAAAAATTTGGCATAATAATTAGATAATTCAAATAAACAAATTTATTTAACAAGGGGATCATGAGATGATTTTAATTAAACACATATCAATAAAAAGATTTATAATCCATGCTTAAATGGTTTAATCAAGAGGTTGAAAAATAAAAATTATAAGTCCAAGATCAAATCAGATCATTCATTGGTGAAGAATGCATTCACCAATGGTGGGGAAGAACTGTTTTGTTTGATTTTCCTTGATTTTCCCTATTCTGATTATTGTTCAATCACCTAATCTTAATTTTTTATTGATGGGTAGTAGAAACACCTCTAAATGATCCCAGGTTAAGTTTTATAACCTTGGTGATTCGAAATAATATACTATTTATATGGAAAATTAAGTTTATGTTTTTTAATTAATTAATTAAATTAATTCATTCCGTTGAGTGTACTATCCAATGCCTACTCAATATGAACTTCAAATGTTGAAAAAAATTAGGTCACTCCTAGGGAAAATCATATTACTAGTATTAAAATATGGTATCAAATTTCCATTTTGAGACTCCATTTAGGAGATATTCAATTATTTATGAAAAAACATGTGTGCATGATATAAACTATTTTTAATATTTTTATATAGTTAATTTCAGGAACATGTTCCTCAAAATAGTGCTCTGTCTCAAAGTATAGATCTGAAAAATATTCTTTGATATATTTCAAATTTTTATGAGAAAAAACATAGTCTCTATAATATTCCCGCTTTCATGATTCTCTCCCTTGAAATGCAAAAAAAACAAAACAAAAAAAAGGATGGTGATATTAAGGCTGCATCTAACTCTCCCACTCCCAGAAGCTCTCCTGCATGCTCCCATGCTCCCACATCACACTAACCAAAGGGAATAGTATATCCACACAGGATCATCTCTAGATGATCCTCAATTACCGTCACACGCTCTATGAATGTGGTTCTATCCCTAATGTGTAGCTCAACCAAGTCAATAAAGTGTGTGTGGTCCTTCACATATCTCATCAGTTGTGATACATGGAAAACATCATACACCCTCTCCAATTGTGGGGTTATGGTGAGGTGGTAGTAAACCTCACCAACCCTTTGAATAATCTTGAATGGCCTGATGAACCTCAAGGATACTTTCCTCCCAAGATGAATCTATTTAATTCACATTGTGGTTAGAATATCAAGAAAATTTGGGCCCCTTGCTCAAACTCCAGGCACCTACGATGTTGATATTCATATGATTTATCCTTGCTCTATGTTATCCTCATCCTATCATAGATCACCTATAACTTTTCCATAATTTCCTTCACTATATTCAGGCCAACAAGATACACCTTTCCAATCTCAGTCCAGTATTAGGGTGACCTGTAGGGTCTCCTGCACAAGACCTTGAAAGGTTCCATGTGGATAGTAGAGTGTTAGATATTATTCTAAGAAAAATATAATATTGGCAAGTGATACTCTCATCTCTATCCAAAGTATGTCAATAAATACCTCTGTATATCCTCTAGCACCTAGATAGTGTGCTCGCTCTGGCCTTCTTTCTGGGGGTTAAATGATGTACTCATACTCATATGGGTCATGAATGCCTAATGTTTTCCTCTCCACAACCATGATGAAAATCCCACATCATGGTCAAAGATAATAATTGAGGGAACCCCATGAAGTTGGATGATCTCCCACACAAACAAATTCCATAAACTATTAACTAAACCCTGCTCCTTGATAACAAGTGTGAAATAATTATAAGCTAGTCAACTATCTGCCAAATGGAATCATGGCCTCTCACTATCCATGGAATCCATGGCACAAAATATATGTATATGATATCCCAATTAAACTCTGGAATCTCATTAGGCTGCAAAAACCCACCAGAACATGAGGCTCAAAATTTACCCACTAACATGTGATGCATTGAGAGATGAACTCGATTATACTATACCTCATGCTAGCCCAAAAAAATTCTACTGATGGTCTCAATGCAATTTCCCTACATATGGATGCACTACCAAAGGAGAAGGGTGAAACCCTCTCATCACCTCCTCCCACATCATGATTGAGACCATCATTTTTCTCGGGAAAAGTATGACATGATTCCCTCTTTCTAAAAATCCATATTGTGAATATATTGAGGATATTTAGTCATGTAGTACCTCATGGTCATTTTCTCCCAACTGGATGTCTCTCACATGATGGATAAGAGGAGTATTCAACACCATCAATTGAAGAGAAGCTTCACCCTCCTCCTTAAATAGGGTTAACTAAAAAGAATATAACTACATTAACGGGTCTTATACCAAACGTTCATAGGACTTCCTGATAAGGGTATCTTCCACCACATTTCCCTTCCCATGAGTGTAGACTATATCAAAGTCACATTATTATAGGTACTCCAACCAACACCTATGTCTTAGGTTCAATTATCTCAACATGAATAAATATCTGAGACTCTTATTGTCTAAGTAAACAATAAATTTCTCTCCCAAAATATAGTTCCTCCACATAATCAAAGAAAATAATACCACTTCCAAATCTAAGTCATGAGTCACATAGTTCAACTCATGGGTTCTAAACATCCTACCTCTACATAAAAACACTATTTAACCCAGCTCTAGTAGAATCATAATAAAATATATTCTCCATGAACTCCTTCAATAGTATCAAAATAGGAGCACTCATTAAATACTTATAAACTATCATATTCCCCTAGTGTCATGTGATCACATTAAACCTTGAATAATACTCATAAACTATCATATTCCCCTATTGAAGATACATAATATCCTAAATACATATTTATCACAATAATGAGTGGCAATTATCCTCATGAAATAACTATTGAAAGTTATTATAATAGAGCATCGTCTCATTATGAATCTGTGTGTCCAGACTCTACTAGCACCGAGCTACTGCATAGGTAAGAATAGATACTACTGAAACAACCTAATCATTTGGAGTCTGGATAAGTTTTAAAACTCATATAATAGAATCTATCCAATAATCCTACACTTTCAAATCTGGGTCACCATGTAACCTTAACGGCCTCTCACACTGGGACTCACAGAGTATGTTAAGACTTCATAGATCCTCATCCTAATCTGCTGGAACTATCTTCTAATTGATATGTGGGGGTTCCACAACCAATCCTCCATGAGGAAAGATCTCATATGATATCCCATGAACTGATACCTCATCACTCATCATATTTTTTCATGATAATGAAATGGTTACCTTTTTGGATGTCTATGTGAAGGTATCATGGAAATTTAATCAATATGTATCATGGTCATATGATCATATATATATATATATGGGAGATGACTCATTAATTATAGTCTAAGACTCAATTATATATAATGAATGTACCAATTTTTATTTCAACTAGTGTCTCAGTATGCTATGTTGTCAAGAACATGGTCAAAGTACTGGTGTATGGATTTTTTGGTCACTACACAAACATCGGGTTCCCTTTCCTGAAAGTGACACTCGATACACTTTTTACAGTTCTGCCATGTGTCCCAACCAAATACTCATAATGGGAAAACTACAGACATTGTCCCATGGAATGAATTATTTTTATACCAATCTATCATTACCTGGTCCAATGAGGGTCGAGCATAAACTACACCAAGCCCACCTCTATAGGCCATGGGTTTGCAACAATCACTTAGTGGTATAACCAATATGTGATTTCATTTTTTAATGTACCTTATGCACACACCAAACTATCTTCATAAAGAATGTCATATTAATTAATATAAATAATATTAACATCTAGAATAACAACAATACATGTAACAACCTTGAGTGAATACAATAGTATGAAAACATATTCTAAAAAGTAAATGGGGAAAATACATGCCTGACTAGACATATTTTCCAACGTAAAAATAACTGGAAAATTAAATATTGAGATATCCCAGCTCCAAATATCTAATATCTGGCCACCATATGTGGTAAAATGCAACAAGGTACCCCTATGATCCTCTATAATCATGACCTACCCATATGTTATATTCATAAGATATGAAACATGTGGTAAAATCCCATGGAGTGGTGGGTATATACATACCTAGTAGGATTAAAACAAATTTGAAGGGTGAATAATAGGAGACATGATAGAAGAAAAAATATCAACAAATAGAAAGAGTGGAACAAAAACCAATAAATATGGTTATATTTTCATAAAACAAACCCAGAATAAGGATAAATGGGATCTCCATCTCACGACCGAACCTAGGATAAGAGTCCACCATTAGTTCCAAAGGGTCTATAAATGATTACCATCATCTCGCATGTCTATGCGAATAAGTAACCATGTAGAAGAACAATAGCTCACCATTATTCCACATAGTTGAGAGGGAATAATCTCTAAGAAGATAGACAACACACCCTATCTCATAAGGGGGTTCCACTCAATAGATACAGGACCCATGACCTAGTGCATTATAGGGTATAACTGAGTAGATAGTGGACTTGTGGCCTATTACGATAGGCTAGGTTTCACTCTGTTTATGGGGTCCCATTCCCAATTACAATAGGGGATACCACTCAATAGATAGATGACATAAAACTAATTAATATTGGGAGGTACACTCAGTGTATGTAGAACCCATAACCTAGTAAAATAGTTGTGACCAATTAGTAGATAAATTACCCACACCCTAGTATGATAGGGGATACCACACCATTGATATAGGACTCACACCCTATCAGTATAGGGGGGATCCACTCGATAGATAGGGGACCAAAACACAAGTATGATAGGGGTAACACTTTTTAGATATATGACTCTCAAACTAGTGAATTAAGGGGGTATTAATAAGTGGATAGAGTACCCATGCCCCAGATTATTAGGGGGTACCACTTAGTAGATATAGGACTCATTCCCTAGTCTTTCTGGGGTTCCACTTTGTAAGTAGAAGACCTGCGCCCGGGTATATTAGGGGGTACAACTATAATGACATTTCTTAATCACCTACATCATTGGATTATTTATAAATATTTTCTATTCTTGGAACATCTCAAAACAAATCTCAAAATATATAATGAAGATCTTCATCGAGTTCTTTGTAGAAAAAAAATCAAGATAGACTACTAACTTTCCCTAATTATAGTCAAACAAAGGAAATAAGGGAGATATAAAACTCATTAAAAAGTAAACAAAATGTGATGTGGTCTACACTATGTGTGACCTTGCCTCTTCACCTATCCATATATGCTTAGAACAATGTTCTTTAGCAATGTAGTATTACATGGCATGTAAGGGTACTGCACGACGTGCCTCATCCCCCTAGGGTTTTGCCCATGTTATTGAATGTGTATATTGGTTGTGTATTATCCAATTCAATGAAAAATTACATTTCATACCTAGAATATATGGGTCACATAGATTTTGGGGGGTCCTAAATTCCATGTGATAATTTTATCCCTTGGAAAACAAATCTGCTTAAAAAATTGATGAACATGTTCTTCCAAACTACATGGAATCTAGTCAAGGTTTTCATATAACCAATAGATACTCATGAGGTACTATATCTAGATCCTCCACTAATAAATACTCCATTTGACCACTTGAAAATGGTGGGATATTCCTTTTTAAATTTATTTTTCCCCATGGTGGCCAAAAATTGGTTCTCTGGCCCTTCCTCATGAAATCATTGCAACTACGAGTGCCTCCCATCATTTTCATCTTGTATTGGGATAATGGATCCATGAATATATCAATAATACTCTTAAAACATTCTAATTAATCCTCAAATCATCATCATTATTGTTTTAATTTAATATTCTTCAAGTCTAGGGGTTAGATTGTGCTTGAAACTGCCCAACAGTGTTGAATCACGGTCTTTAAAGACCAACAACGAAGATCACAAAGAATGATGGTGGGAAACAAAATAAACAAAGGTGAAAAAATAATTTGATAATAATTATTGTCCAAAAAATTAGATATGGGAAATATAAGTTGAGAAAATATGTCACAAAATGATGATAAATCAAACAAATAAATTGATTGGACAAGGGGCTCATGTGAATGTTCCAATTAATCGCAAATCATTAAGAAGATTTATAATATGAGCTTAAATTTTTTAATCATGAGGAAAAATCACATTTAATTAGTAATACCTCATATTGGATCATTATTTGGTGAATAAAATTTTCTCCAATTGTGGGGAATATTCATTTCATTCGATACCTCAAAATTTTCCCCGATCTCGTGTCGTTTCGTGACTTAATCTCAATTTTTTGGTGATGGATTTTATAACCTCCTCTCAAAGGTCATAGGGTTATGTGGATAAACTTAGAGATTATCCATAACATATAAATAAAGATTAAATTGAGTTTAATTAATTTATTTAATTATTTAATTATAATAATTAATCAATCCCCCAAATGTACCTTCCAATGGATCCTTTATCCAAAAAATCATGCGCTAACCAACTTAAGTCATGCCTACGGTAAATCTCATTCTCCATATTCAAATGTGGTCTCATATTTATATTTTGAGATATTTTTAGTAAATAATTCATTATTTATAAAAAACAATCATGATTAATATAAAATATATAAAATATTTTTATAAAATTTATTCTGGGAAAATCGTGACTCGGAATCACATGTCGTATTAGCGTCTCACTCTGAAAATATTCCTCGATATATTTAAAAATATTTCAAGGAAAAACTATGGTCTATATTTTAAAACCATCCGTCCTAATATTATTTTTTCCATATATGAAAAAATTAAATAAAAATATAAAATTAATACACATTACAACTGTTAGAAATTGAAAGTTATGCACCATACACTTTAATATGATGACTGTAATAAAATCCCTGCTCAGATAAAATATTGTGAGTTAATGATAAATGAGTGTCACAATAAAGGAATAAGTCACCAATGGTATCACAAAGTGTCACATGATTTCTCACATATCATTGGATAAATTTTCTTTATTTTTGTTTTTAATTTAGTGATGAGGTGGCGAGAACCTCTCACTTGGAGTAGGTAATGTTTTTCAATAATTTCTGATGAAAACGATTATTGAAAACATAAAACCCATTTTTAGGGTATTCTGAAAATATTTGGGCTCATAAAACACCTAATATTGAGAAAATTTAAATATAAGGGTGTATTATATTTCACAAGCTTTGCTTTTACAACTCGTAGAGACAAAATAGACTTACAAATAAAAAGTAATAGTTTTTTGAATTTGGAAGATATTCTTCCAATTTTTGGGAAGTTTTCATCCAAGTAAACTCTATATATGAATGATCTACTCCATGTGTACCCTTATTTTCATGAAATATACTTCACACACACCTGTATCCATTTGTGCCTTTTTTTTATGTTTCATGCCATGTATGTGGTCTTCTCTTTGATTGAACAACTTCATACACACAACCTCATCCACCCAAATACATACATGGGTTACTTAAGTGGTTACATCCATATTTGTGGGTCTAAATCTAGGTATTTAGTATTAAAGGACCTCATTTCCTCCATTTTTTACATATTACATAATACCCAAGCCTTAATTATTGTAATATTTTATTTTTATAGAAACAATAACACAATGAACATAACTTTATTCAAGAATGTGATTAAAACCTAAATTATAATTTTTTTTAAACTTATTTTTTTGAAATTAAACCCATTTTTAATTAATCATCATACTATTATTTTTTTAGTTTTTTTAGAAATTGTTGATTTTGGGTGAATAGTGAAATAACTAATTTTAAAAAAATAGTCACTTTTATGAAATTATAATTTAAAAATAATGACAAGAAAAATAATTAAAACTTTTTATATAAAATATATATATTTAGAAATAAATATAATTCATATAAAAATATATTTTTTAAATTATAAATATATGTTTATCATTTTAGAAATCTAAGTAATGTTTTTGTTCAAATAATATGTGTTTTTTGTTCTTTTTTTAATCAAGTATTTACATGGGTACTTTTTGTTTTAAAGAAAAATAATTCTCCTTTTATTAATAATTATCCAATTAATTTCATTGGTATCAATATTTTAGTTTATTTTATTGTATAATTATTCTATACTTAAAATAAATTTTTTTCAAAAAATGATTTTCAATGTGTTTTACGGACATATATAAAAATTAAATTCAATCACATCTACAAAATGAATCCTTCCAAATTTATTAAATATTTTTTTAAAATAATTATAATTAGTTAATAAGGCCTAATTAATTTATTTTTAGAGAATAGTGATCATGGTAAATATGTATTACCTTGTTTAAGGGTAAAATGGGTGAAAATGGTTAAAAATAAAGTGGTCCGTCTTTAATATAAATAAAAACAAATTTTAAACCTTATTTTTTTTGTTTTATTTGATATTAACCTTATAAAATTTTAATCTATGGAAATTTTCAGGTACTTAAATAAAACAAATAATTTATATTATATGAATATTTTAAGTAATTCTAAGTGTGTCATTTCCCCCACTTATCAAAGGGCACTACTTGTCCTATTATCTTCACACCTCTTGAGAAACTTATATTTACCAATACCTACCAAAATAAATTCCCAAACATTATCCTCATGACATAGAGGCTTTGGTATCATCAATGGACCAACATAGATAGAATAATGTGTAAGCCAAAGGTTATTTTCTAAAGAATTAAAACTTTTATTCGAGTGTTTTCATTTTATTTCTTCTTTTACCTCCTTAAAATATTATATAACCATAATAAAATAATAATATAATTACATTATATTTACTTAAATGTTATTAATCAAGTTTCATCGACTGTATGTATCTCATTTTCATCATACAAAAAATGAAAATATTACTTTTGTGTACGTACAACCTATCATCTCCAGGTAATGATTTAAATTGTTTTCCATCACCACTTTACTTGGATGGTTATAATGATATAATTAATGAGTATATATAATATTTATGACATAATTATCTTTTTGGAAACATAATATATTATTTAATTTCTTACCCTTCCACCCATAAATAAATGATAATGTCACTCGTGTGTATGTGTGTATAACCACTTCCACAAAGAGATGTGATATATCTTTCATGTTTTTTTCAAGGATTATTATATATATATATTAGATTTATATGATATTTATATCATGATTAAAATTATTTAGATAATTTAACCATGATTATCATTCAAGGATCTAAACTACCGAACTAAAACTTACATGAATAATGTAACAATTAACACTCAAGAATAGATATTTTATAAATAATTATTAATAAATAGGTGTTTAAATGTTATAAGTAGCTCATATATGAAATTATAATTATGTATATATATATGTAATAGAATTATAATAAATATAAATTTATTATACAAGATGTTAAAATCAATTAGGAAGCAAATTAGTCCAGAGGTATGATTTTTTCACAATTTCATCCTCGTTAAAGATTATTTATGTTTAAGTTTTAATTAGGGGAATTACATAATAAATCAATATTAAACCCCATATATATTATTTTTCTATAATTTTTTTTGGATATTACATTTTATCCTTTCATTTTTCTATCTCTATGTACTCAAAATTTTAGATAATATCTTCTTGGAAAATCGACTTTGATTTTCTATTCAATCCTGAATATTTTTCTCCCATGATCATATTATCATTAAAATGATTTGAAGAATATTCTTAATATTATAAAATAATTTATTAATTTAATTTTTACCCATGTTTTACATTATATAAATAATTCAAATGAAAAATTCTTTGTTGTTTTCCAAACAAAGTACTTTTTACCCATGGTCTGAATGGAACCTTTGTTTTAACATACAACACATGAAATTATTTTCCAATAGATATTACTAATATCTGATTTAAAGTATCAATTATAAATTTACATGGTTATTTCCAAAAAATATCCATATATTCTGTAAATTTTTTAAATTTAATAATTGATTTCAAAATGAAAAGCTTATTTTTCTCATGGAGTATTCTGGTAAACTTTTAAAAGTATTTTCATCAATGTCAACATAATTTGATGAATTTTATGATTTAATAGGGGTATTTTATTATTTTACCATCCACCCTTATTCTCAATATGGATTATCATCACTTGGATTGTGGAATGTATTGATATTTCATATGTCAGTTCCACCAATATTGATAGTTATTAATAATTAAGGCTTGTTGATTAAGATATATTTTTAATCATATGATGAATTCATTATAATTATTATGTGGTGAGTGAGTATTTGAATTAAATTGTCCATGAATTAATTAGTAGGTCTAATGAGACAAAATCGGTGAGGTTTTTGAAATATTCCTGACCAATTTTTGTAATATTTCTTATCAGGTGTCCTTGATGGTAGGTTTAATATGTGAAAAATTATTCATTCCATCATTATGAAATTAGTTTTTTATGTCCCTATGATTATTCAAATAGTTATGTTATACATGCATAAGTTTCAAACTCAAGTGATTCTTTATATGAAATTATTTATCATCATTTTTATTCCTTATTTTTCATTCCTTATTTATTCAATGATAGATTCCACTATATGTGTTCCCTTACTGAGTATTTGAGCAAACCATTTTATTTTCTTAACTTTCACTAGGATTCTAGGAATTATAAAATGATTTATATGGAAAGAAATTCTATATGGAATTATAATTTTCTCAAATAAAATACTATATTGTATTTTATGTTTTTAAATTTATTTTGATATTCAAGAATGTAAATAGGTTTCAAAGAATACTAAACTATTTAGACCATCAATATGTTGTCACTTATATATAGTACCAATGTTATAAAAAACCACCAACTCTGGTGTATTATGGTTATAGTTTTTGTAGTTTGTATTAGAGAAAGTATAGTATAAACGTCAAGAAATATATTAAGAAAACATATATTAGAGAAAAAACCCTATGCAAGACTCTGAGGATAATTATAATAATATGATAACGTCATAATGTTTTTTAAATTAGACATTATGGAGTTCTATGGAAAATCAATCCTTGTATGGATAATAGAAAGTGGATATAACCAGGGCATATATGCACCTAGTGGTAATAAATTTTAAAGAGGTGGACTGGGTATTCACTTGATTGTCATTGATACATGATGAGTTGGACTAAGACTAAACACCTTGCGAGAAACTCTTTGGGTATATGATTTTGCTTATTCACACACTCTTTACAAACCATTATAAAATGAAAGAAAATATTTTTAGGATTTTTAGGTATTACGAAAGATAAAAAAATATGATTTTGAAATTATCAATGAATTAATTTAAAATTTATATGAAATATTCCACCAGTCTTGGAATTATAAATTATGATTTATAATATTATAATTTAATATAGTTTATCCCATTGTTTATAAATAGAATCTATAAGATTTAATAAAACCCATATTACTACATATAATCTATGAGGGGATTTCCCTCGAGGAGATTACAACGAGGTTGGAGATGGAGCTAGAGTTAGAGTTAAAAAATCATAACTATATTGGGGAAACTAACTCATTTTATGACCAACAACCCTACTTTTATGGAGCAACCAATTAATATACATTATAGTGTATCAATGATAGACCATTTCATGTGACAGAAACCTCCATCATCCTAAAAAACCTCAAATCAATTAGTAGCTGGTCAATGGAAAAGTTCCCTAGAAAATATATTTCACATTTTTGGGAATTAATGAATGAGAGGTGGTTTTCATGGATGTTTATCATCTCATAGGGTATGTCGATAAATTGTCTTCATTGATTCAAAATTTTAAGGATGAGGAGGAAAAAATTACCAAAGAGTACAATTATTTTAAGGTACATTTCTTTGAATAATATTTTCCTCATGAATATATATATATATATATATATATGGAGAGAAAATATCTTATTTTAAGAAAAAAGTAAGATGAAAATGTTTCTATGTGTAAATATAACTTTAGTAGGTTAACAAGTATTGTTTCAAACTATGTACATTCTCTAAGAAGTAAGATTTATCAATTCAGTAATGGGATAAATCCAATCCTTTTAAGGGAACTAGTCTCCTCAACATTCTCATTATGTGAAGATGTAGTATCATATACTATCAGGATATAGAAATATTTTTTCAAGTCTCATTATTTCCAAGGAAATAAATAGAATAATGTTATTAATGAGCATTAAATGATGAAAAAAATTGATAAGGTAAAGAAGATAAGGGGGATTTTGAATATATGATATATATAGAAGGAATCACCCTGGTACATGAATTAAGGAAATATGATTTGGATTAAAGTGTGGAGAGAAAGGACATCATTATTATGAATGAAAGGGGGATGAAGAATTTATCAAATTATAAAATATTAACTTTAATGAGATTGGGAACTATGCTAACCAATTCCCCAACCATCAAGTGAACATACCACAAAATATTCCAAGGGGAGAATGCCAACATTATTCAATTAAAATAACAAATGTTTAAATCTATTATGATGTGGTTATTGGTACCTCGATCAAAACATCAAAGTTATCTAAGGATTTATTTGATTATGGATCCTCACACTCCTATATAACTTCAATGTTGGCAATGAAAATTTAATATACCTCTAGAACACTAAGAAGGGAGTAATAAATCAATACACCTAGTGTAAATATGATGGAAAAAAGAAATGTCACATAGTACCCATTATGATGAATGAATATACCCTATTCAAAAAATTGATTATTATATTTCTGGGAGACTTTGATATAATCCTTTGTATAGATTGGATTTAAAAGTATAATGAAAACATGTATTTTCTAGAGAAAGAGATCTTGATTTTGATAAATTTATACAATTACTTATTTTTATGAGAGTGAATCCATCCTTAGGATCATATCTTGATCCACCCCAAATAGATTACTTTAATGAAATTATAGCTGAATTAGATCAGAGAAAACCTATGGATAGTAAAGGTAACCCTATAATATAATATGTTTTCATTGTACAAGAATATATTGATTTTTTTCCCTAAAGAACTAATCATTCATCCCCATAAGCATAAAGTAGAGTTTTCTATTGAACTCATCCTAATATGAAACCTATATCTATTATTCCTTATATAAATGATTATGCGGATATTTTGGAGTTAAAATTTAACTATAGGAGTTGTGTGATAAGGGATTCATATTCCCCATTGTTTTTTCTTAGGAATATCTCATTCAATTTATAAATTAGAAGGTTGAGACAATGTGACTGTATACTGATTACAAGGAAATAAATTCCCTTAACATAAAGAAAAATTATCCCCTACCTCATATTTAAGACTTTTTAAATCAACATCAATGAGCTTAAATTTTTTAAAATAAAGATATTCATCCTTGGTATTGTTAATTGTGAGTAAGGATGGAAGATATTCCAAAAAATAATTTTGTTTGAGGTATGATATTACACCCTGACCCGATACATTTCTATTATTTTATTATTTTTTGTCTTACATTTGTTCCATGAATTTCCCAAGTGTTTTTAGGAAAACAATTCTTTTGGTAAAAGAGAAGGGGGCACACGGCTGGTGCACAGTTAAGAGAAATGGTGCTCTAGGATAGTGCTAACCATGTGGAAAAGATTGTAGCATTATCAGGGGTGTATAGAGAGGTTCATGGAAGTGAATCTCTTAAAATTATCCCATGTGGTCCCACCCTCTTAAGACAGAGGCAACCACACGATCGGTGCCCAGTATTAAAGGGCGTGTAGTCAAACTGTGTGGTCCACCCATTATTTAAAATCAACAAATTATAAAACAAAATAATAGGAAAATAATAATAATAATAATAATAATAATAATAATGTTTAGTATTATTATCATCATCATCATCATTATTATTATAATATTTTATTAAAATTCTCAAAAGGGTCTTCCTCGACACCCCTCTCCTTGTGTGACAACCCCTCCATCTCTCTTAATCAACTGCCCAAATGGGCACCCCACACATACCACCACCTCCTCCACACTTCCTCTAGTGGCTATTTTTCTCCTCAATCATGGGTTAAATCAACTCCAATAATAATCTCTTTCTCTCATATTTCTTTTTTCCTATTTTATTTTTGGTTTCAATATCTTCCATGTGTAGAACATGTCTTGGACAAACCCTAACTAATTTTTCATATTTTACATGTTGATTCTTGATGTCTTGGGTTCTTTTAGGGCGAATTCTGGCCATGACCATTGAAGGTAGGGGGTGAACAATAGTTATTGGGTAAGTGTGCTTCCGCTTTTTACCCTTATAAAATTTTAATTTTGTGTTTTTTAATTTGTGAGTTTCTGGTATTTTTCACTAGTACGTTTTGACCGTCGTTTGTAAGGGTGAACTACACACATATGTATGGGTAAGGAATATATATATATATATACTCTATTTGTATATATTGTTTTATAGATAGGGTATATATATGTTGTATCTAGGTTTATATATATATATTCATGTTCATGTAAGTTTGAAGACTGGATTTAAGTTGTCATGTACAAAAGCCTTGAGTTTGACATAGGTTTCTCCTTTCATATGAACATTACATTTAAGAAACATTAATTTATTTCTATTCTCACATCGTTATAATTATAATTATTGATATTAATTATTTATAATAATTGTATAGAATGAAAACATGTTATTTTCCCTTTAAATATAATTATTTGGATTTATTTTATATGGCCTTGCACACCATGTCTTTGATAAAATGCACAGTTGGACGTTATAATTTGTTTGTGGTTTTAAATGGTGTTTCATATTAATAATTATGTTTGAATATTTAATTAAATAAAAATAATTATGTAGGATCTCATTGAAATGGTTTTCAAAGAGTACATAAGGCATGGTTGGAACTTTCCAAAATGGTCTTTCCTTGTAAAAACTCCCCTTGGGATTTGACTATTTACTAGCTCATCGTTAAAGGAGTGGGAATGTCCTTATCTTGGGATCCCTTGTAAAATGGTGTACAATGGAAGATGGACTATTATAAGGGGTGATTCAGGGGTGATTCTTGGTTTGGTGAATTTTTTTGTAGATTTTGGTTATTTTATATTTATATATATGGTCAACCATTTGGATCACCCCTCATTTTGATACATCATGGGATCCTTCCATCACTAGAGGAATATTTCAGAATTATTACTTCAATATTTTAGGATTACATTCTAACTAGTTTCTCCTTAGTATAGACATTCTCTAATTTTGGGGATAGTTCCCCTCAGTTAGGTGAGGTAGGGTATGATTGATCCATAAGGCTATTTGATTGCATCAGGCACACTGATAGGGTGGATTAGGTTATGTTATATTATATATTTTCACCTAAGCTCTTAGGTATTCTAATATTCTCTAATAATTGTTTATATATGGCAGATAAACATCATGCCTCACTTAGTTTGGTCACTTGATTATTTTTTCCCATTTACCTTATTGTAACATAATTTCATTTTCTCCCATTTTGTGATATGTTTTATTTTTTAAAATAGTGTTTTTGGTATTAAAATTTTTCACGAAAAATTTATTTAGAAAAATTATTTTATAACCCTTTTCCCTTAAAAAAACAACCCTTTTCTTAATTTCCCTCCCTTATTCAAAAATTACCAATCTACCTTATTTTAAAATATATTCAAAATAATAATTGAAATGGAAAATTATTTTTTCTGAAAAGGAATTTATGAAAACCCATGTCTAATATTGTATTTCAAAATAAAAAAAACTAATATATTATTTAAATTAATTTCTTGGGTAATAGTTTAGTTGGGAAAGCCTAGGAAGTTTCAATACTCATTCCTATAGCTCTATATTTTTTAACATATGTCACTGCATCCAACTTAGACTCAGTCTCCATGGAGTGAAGTTGGTTCAGCAGTGGGTGGTGACCTGTATAGTCACATGATGGTATGTATTGTTTTATTTATTTTTGATTCTAGTGTTTATTTTTATTTTTTATTTGTTTATTTTTTTATTTATCTATTTTTTTTATAAACTCCTACCACTTGAGTATATTTTATAATTGAAACTAGTTTTAAAATGGGAGGATTGGTAACACCTCTCACGCCTTGTTGTGGGCTGACTCATGTGACTGGTTCATGGTTGACCTAGGTTAGTTCATTACAAAATGATATCAGAGAAGATCTTTGTTATTTGTAATTTCTGGTAGATCAAAGATATGATTTTATGATATCAACAGGTTGGTCATGGGTTGGTACCTAATCACCACCACTCATGACATGACCTAAGTCACCATGGGTAGTTTTGTTTTGAGTTATTATTTTTTTCATTTGGGTTATGATTTTAGCATTTTCTAGTTTTATTATCTTAGATATATTGTTGTATGAAAGTAGAATTGAGTTTTTTCAACATAGTGATATTACATGGAGAGAGAACTATGTAGAGCCTATGTATATGGTTCAATATGCTTTCTTTGGTTGGTTCATGCTTAGTGTATGGTATTTTTAATAATGTGATTGGGGTATACATGACCACAAGTTCCATATATCAATTATTTTTTGTATAGGTGATGATTTTATCTAATTTTGGTTGGTGTGAGTGGATTTTGAAATGAAAATGATTTTTGAAAATTGTTTCTGGAGTGAAATTGGGTATAAAAGAGAAAGGGTTTATTTTCTAATGTGATTTTTTTTTCAAAGGGGAAGTGTAAAGTGATTTTTATTTTCAAAAGGGGAGAATTTAATTTTAAAATGGGTAAATTTAGAAATGTAACAATTATTAAAATAGGGTTATTTGATTGTTTCTTTTAGGTTGTTATGGTTTTTTTGGTTGAAATTTTATTTGGTTTTGATTTTGGTTTTTTGATTTGTTGGTTTGTAAGCTTATTATTTGGTTTAAAATGTTAATTGGAAAAGTTCTAGTTCGAGTTTTATTTAGTTTTGTTATTTACATTGTTTAGAGTATGGTACCTAGAATAACCCATAAGGTTTCTAAGGAGTATCTTCCAGACATTGGCCCTTCCAAAAATCCTAGTGAAGTGTTGTATCTAAGATCTTAAAAATAATTTCTTGTTGTTTGTAGTTACTGAGGTTTGTTAGAGGTTATAAAGTTTCCTAATGAATTGTAGAGTGTCTGAAGGTTTTGGGAACTCTGGATTTCAGGAGAGTGGGTGTTGTCTTCAGTATGCTTGAAAGACCGATATTGGAAAAATGAAAGGTAATCGTTATATCCATGTTGTGTGTTTGGATGTCTTGGGAGATCTTCAAGACCACCCACATTCAATGGTTTATTCATTAGGAAGTGAAGGAAAAGAAATGTTAAGTGATTTTGGATGTTCAAATTGTTCAAAATAAGGTGAAGGGTAATGTTGAACATTTCAGTAAACTGGTTTCTTTTACTATAGAGAAAGTGTCATGTAGTCAGTTTTATGCTACTATTTTCATGTGGGGTCTCCATAAAAGGTTTAGGGATCATGTTATTTTTTAAAGGATATTCTCAAAGAGTTTCCTATGGAACTTGATGCTCAGAATTATTATTTTACTCATGAAGGTTCCCCATATATTGAGGATCAGGAACCAGAGGAATCTATTTGAGAAAGTCTCTTTCTCAGTTCATTCCTTTCATTTGATGGACCACATTATTATTTTTCTTCTAGCATGGTTAGTTTGAAAACTCTAAGCCATATCATCATGATCTTATGAAGTCTTATCATTAGTGTGGACATTGGTTATATCTAAATGAGTTTTTTATGTTTCATCACAGAAATAAAAAGTTTTGGTAACGGATTATTAGCTCCATATTATAATGAAAAAGATTCTTCAAGTCATCGGGTATCAAGCCATTGTTTAAAAGTGAATATTTTCATATAGTGAAAGAGTTTACAAGTGTGGGGGATGTACATCCAATATTCTTTCTCTAATATTAGAGCAGTGACCCTCATATTTTTCCCCTTTTATGGTTTTTTATTCTTAGGATCCTTTCATTTTAGAGATCATAGTGGCATCTTTCCTAATTTTGTTATGGTTATGCCTTCTGGAACATGACCTCTTAAATGGTTAGTATTACTTTTGATTGATATTAGTTATTATATGGTACTCATTTGGATATACAAGTGTTTGGAGAAATTATTAATTTTTTATTTTCTAGGTTCATTGTTCAAGTCTCTATGGTTAAACCATTTTTTGCCCATGGGTGGTTTTGTTGGGTTTTTTCTCAAGTTCAACCATTGTGTTATTCGGTTTCTTAATGTTTAGAAGTCCCCTCTATTTCCCTCATATATCTCCCTATTTTTTATCTATATTTTTTCAGGTGTGACTTATTGAGTTAAAAAGTTACACAAGGTTTCATGGTTTCTTTTGGTGTTGATTTGTTTTGAGTCGAGATTTTGTTATATGTTTGGCTGGGTGACTTTATAGGGGCCAAAACTATTAATACTATAGAGAATCTTTACACCCTAACTGGAAACATCTCTATTATTTTATTATCTTACATACCATTGTTCTATAGTTTTATCAGGTGTATTTCATGAGAAATATCGATTTTTCAAAAAAAAAGAAGGCGGGGCATGGTTAGCACATTGTTAGGGGAAATTTTATGTCATCTTAGTGCTAATTTTGTAGCCTAGAGATTGGTACTGTCTAGGGTGCACAAATAGGTTCATGGGAGTTATCTTCTCCCTAGTAGATTTTGTTTTCCCTCTCTCTTAGGATAGAGGAATCCTCACAGTTGGCACAATTTCTGGAAGATCGTGTGTACAAACCAAATGGTCTTCCCAGGTTTCAAAAATAAAAAATAATAATTAAACCAAATAAAAAGAAATAAATATTAATAATTATAATAAAAGAATAAAAAAATTATTATTATTATTATTATCATTATTATTAATATATTTTATTAAACCCCTTAAAAGTGCTACCCTCACCCCCACTCCACATGTGACTCCCTCACCCCTCCACCCCTGTCTCTCTTGACTGGCCGCTGATAAGGGCTCCCCGCGAATGAGACTACCACCTCCCCACTTCATTTGGATTCATTTTTTCTCCTTGATCATTGGTGTGATATACATCAGTAGGATTCTCTTCCTCTTCTCTTTCTTTATTCCTCTTTTATTCTTTCCATTGTTCTCTTTTGTGTGGTGTGCATGTCATGGCCAAACCCTAGATGATTTTGGGTATTTTACTTGTAGATTATTCATTTTTAGGGTTCTCAAGTTCTATTAGGGATGATTCCTTCCATGACTTTCAAAGAAAGTGGGTGAACCATAAAATTTGAGTAAGGGTTATTTTTTTTACCTTTGGACAATTTTAAATTGGGGTTTTGTAATTTTTTATTTTATAGTATTTTTCTCTAGTGTGTTTGGAGTGAAGTTCATGAGGGTGACCTACACACATATGAATGGGTAATGCACACACACACACATATATATATATATCCTCTATATGGATATTCCATCATGATGAGGAGAATATCTACATTTCACCTCAGTTATTTTTTATATATATGTATAAATTAATGTGCATGTAAGCATAAAGAGGGGATTCAGTTTGATATGTCTAAGAACCTTGAGTTTGATGTAGGTTTCCCATTGCAATTGGCCTTTTAATTCAAGAAACACTGATTTATTGTTATTCGAACCTCATTTTGATGCCAATTAATTATATGTATTCTTTAGAATATTTTTTTGGAATGAAATCAGGTGGTTGTTTTTTATTAAATGTGTTGGAATTATTTTATATGCCCTTGCACACTATTTGTTTGATAAAATGTATGGTTGGATTTTATAAGTGGTTTTTGGTTCTAAATAGTGTTTCCTCCTTCCAAATTTGTTTTAATGTTTTATGAAATTCTTAGTGGTATGTTGGACCCCTTTGAAAAGTTTTTCCAAGAGTAAATGAGGCTCAATTAGAACTTTTAGAAATGGGATTTCTTTAGAAAAACTATCTTTCGGAAATGACCCTTTCCTATGTCATCATTAAAGGAGTGGGAATGTCCTTGTCATGGGACTTCACTGGTGAATTTTTTGGATAAAGGGAAAGGGACTATTATGTGGTATGATTTAGGGGTGATTCTTAATTGGGTTATTATTTTAGTGTCTTGTGGATATTATTTATATATATATGTTAGATCGATTGTCTCACTCATATATTTTATAAATCATGGTCACCTAACATATATTTTGGAATATATGGGAAAACTTGTTACACTAGTTTAGGATTATGATATGACAAGTATCCCCTTAGTATGGACACACTCTTCTTTAGGGATGGTTCCCCTTAGTTTGGCCAAGTTTGGTATGACTGAGTGTTGGGGCTATTTTATTGCATCAGGCACACCAATAGGATGGATCATGTTATAATATGTTCAAGATTTTCCCTAGAGATCCTAGGTATTCCCATGTTATCCATCATTTTTTTAATCTATAGAAGACAATTTAGTTTCCACATCTGGTTTGGTCACTTGAGTATTGTTTTCCCACTTCCCTCATTATACTGATATTTCATCTTTTCCATGTATGTGATATGTTTTATTTGGTAAGGTAGTTTTTTATGTCTCTAAATGATTCATGAAAAATGACTTTAGAAAACTATTTTCATACCCCTTTCACCTTTACAAAAATAATCCTTTTACACACCTTCTCACTTTTGTTATAAAATATCCTAACTCCCATTTTAAAAAATATAATTAAAAATAAGAGGGTAAAATACCATGATCTATTTTAAAAATTATTTTTTGGAAAAAATATTTTTAATATTTTTTTAAAACCAGTTGTAAATTAATCTTTTTTTAAGAAAATCATTGAGAATAGTTTATCTGAGAACACCTACTGAGTTTTAATACTCCTGCATATAGCTCTATATTTTGTTTACCCTTTGGAGATGATTCTAGCTTAGACTCAATTTCCATAGAGCAATGTTAGATTAGTGGTTGGTGATGATCCACAGTGTCATATGGAGTTATGTGTCATATTATTTATTTTATCTACTAGTGTTTATTTTTAATTTTCAGTATATATTTTTTTATTTATATTTTTTATGAGATAAATTGTTCCCTCCCAAGAGGATCAATAATTCCTCTCATAATTTATTTCTAGAAATCTTGGTGGCCGATTCAGGGTAAACATGGGTTGTTTCGTGCCATATGAACATTATGAGTTTATAGTAATTCTCCTTGTATTAAATAATGTACCCTACATTTTGAAGGATCTGATGAACAAGGTGTCCAAATAATATCTTGATATTTTTTTTGTGGTCTTTATTAATGATATCTTAACATACTCTAAAAGCTAAAAATAGCTTAACATTCATTAATGAATCATTCTTGAGACTCTTAGAGAAAATGAGTTATATAGTAAATTTTGAAAGTGTGAATTTTGGCTTTAAGAAGATCATTTTATTGGCTATATTGTCTTTAAAGATGTAATATCAGTTGATCCTTTAAGGAAAAAGGTATTCAAAGAATGGCCTATTCTAAAAAACATAACTAGGATACATAGTTTCTATGGGTTAGCATGTTATTGTTGGAGATTTGTTCAAAAAACTCCCGATTAGCAATCCTACTAACTATGTTGACTCATAAAGGGGTTATGTTCTTATGGATAGAAGAATATAAAGAAAGTTTTGAATGAATAAATAGGTGGTTCATAAACATGTAGGTGTTTACATTACCATCTAAATCGAATGGATTTGTTATATATTGTGATGCATAAAATAAAATACTTGGATATGTCCTTATGAATAAATATAAATTTATTTCCTATATATTATGATAGTTAAATATCTATTAATAGAACTCTCTATGCAATTATTGAAAACCATAATTTTTTCCTTAAATGTTTATTTTAATTATCTATATAGTCAAAAATATGAGATATGTAATGATCACAATAGTGTGAAATATATCATTTCCTAGAAATAGATCAAAATGTGGAAAAGGATAAGGCTAGTTCTACTCAAGGATTATGATTTATCAATATAATATAGCTTTGTGAAGGATAATAAAATAGATGATGCATTGACTGGGAAAGATCATTGAATTTTTACTAAGATGAGAATTGATAATATTTCCATATTCATTGAAATAGTAAATTTGGATATGGTAATTATTAAAGAAGGATAAACATCACTACTTTTCCAAATTATTTTAAAACCCAACCTTTTTAGATAATATGAAAAGTTCCCAGGATAATGGTAATAGTATATAAAAAAAAGTAATGTTGTTAATGTTTGGAAACTAGTGAATTTTATTTATAAATACAGTCTTATGAAATTAGGATTGTGGTTACATGTTCTACCCATAAATAATTCAAAGATAAAATTATTAGAAGTACCTATAGCTCTAATTTCTCAATAGACATAGGAAGAACCAAAATGTATTAGGATTTGAAGGAACGCTTTTTTGGGATAACATGAAATAAAAAATTATAGAATATGTATTAAGATTATTTGTTTTCAATAGATAAAGGTTGAGAGAAAATATATCAATCCAATAATTTTTTACATAGGTATTTTATCTTCTTATATGAATTTTAAAAACATTACACAAACACATACCTATAGATCATAAGAGTTTAGTGCATTTGGACATTAGGTACCCAATCATATAATTTGGTGAAATATCTTAAACTTATCCCATAAATATCTTCCCCATTAGTACTCTTTACAAACATACCATACCTAGAACATTTCTTCATAACCTGGGGAAATTAAATATAATAAACATGAGCTCATATGCTTAGTATGGGTAAATAAGTTAGATACATAAGTATGACATGAAAATAAGGGTATGAGTGCATGAAAATGACATTTGAAAACCATACCCTAGAAATAAAATATCATAATGGTGAGTAATTACATAAATTTTTTTATTTCATAAGACATGAATCATATAGAAATAAAATAACACAATTCATAAGAGTGAAGCATTGTCATAAGATAAGGAATTGGGGTATGCACATAAGCATAGAAAATCATTTCCATAGTAGTCACAAATTACTACCAAGGATATCATATTATATTGGGTTTACTCCCAAAACTATCATAGTTGTTAAGGTTCACTCCTAAAACCCTCATAGTGGAAAATTTACCTTAATAAATTTGTTTTACTCCCTATTCCATTCCAATCTATCTCATGATATATAGATCATTACCTAATGAATTGGAGGAAGATATAGGTCCCACCTGTCACATAATGATATTCATATTTATGTGTTCTGTGAGATCATAAAAAATTCATCAAATCATAAACCATGAAATGAAATGGGTTTTGAAAAAAATTATTTTTTCATAGCCTAGGTAAATGATACATGTTTTTTAATCATTTCTTCATTTCATCATTGAATAACCGATGAAAAAAAAGATTTCATAATCATTTTACCATGGTATAACCTGTGGAAGAGAAATGGGATTTATAAACATGTTTTAATATTTAACATAAACTATAAAAATAAAGATTAATATTTTATACCTGGAACATATCCCCAATAAATAATTATTAACATCAAATGATGTCATCTTTGATGGAAATTTATTTTCAAAGATCACTTAAAACATTTATTAAGGAAAATAAATGTATTTTAAAATAAATTTTTAAAATAAAATTTTATAATTTTTTTTAAATCATTTAATTTGAAAATAAAATTTTAAACTTATAAAGTAAACTTTAAAATAATTTAAAATATTTCATGTGGAGAATATCCTTTCTGCTTTGAAAAAAAACTTCAAAAAATTTTCAAAATCCTTTTTAACATTAAAATTATTTAAATAAAATATGAAAATTTAAAAAATATTAAGGAAAATAATTTCATGGAATATATCATTAAAACATTATAAGGGAATCTTGTAATCATTGATTGGTTATGATAGTGATAAATACTATACATGTTGTGCAAGTAAAAATAAAATATTCTTTTAACATTTTTGGTAAAATATAAACTGGCATTGTTGAGAAAAGGACATGAAGATTACATTTAAATAAATTTTCTAAAAGGAAAAATATGGGTAAAAAATTATTTAATAAACCATTTTTAAAAATATTCAAAACTTTTTTGAAAACTTTTTTATAAAACATTCTTTTAAAGGATAAATTATTTTCGACCAAAGAGATAAATAAAGATGATTTTTCTTAATTGTTTTTGAATATTTGAGTACATAAAGAGAGTAAAATAAAGGAAACATGTATTCTAATTAAATAACCATAATATAATAATTTTTAGGATTTTATTGAGAGATATATTGAAATATTTCATTATTGGAATCATAATCATAAACAATCCTGATAAATGGTGATATTTTAAAATAAAACACATAGAAATTAATAACATTGAATCGTAATCCCCAAGAAATAATAAAATTAAATGAAATATATAATATCATTAAAAGAATTATATTCACTATATAACATAAAAAATGGATATTATATACACCTCAAAGAAAAATATAACTGCATAACAAAACTTATGTCCCAAAGTCGGAAAATTGTGACAAAAATGTCTTTCGGTTTTAGTAACATTTTAACTATCAACCCCATGAAAGAGAGATCATAAAATGAATATTTAAATAAATAAATTAGGGATAAAACTCATAAAATAAAATCATTAATATTATATACTCTACATAAAATAAACAAGTAGTGTATTTGCATATGTCTCCGAGAAATAAAAGATAGACTAAAAATACCTTGTCTTAAGTCTCGACTTACCTTGTAGACAATCTAATATCATGTATAATAAATATAAATTTATTATAAATCTATCATAGAATAATAATTATATATATTACACCATATAAAATTTACTTATGACCATTTATTACTCATTTATTTCCAATTCCCTATTAAGATCACATTTTGGGTAATAATTGATTTGTTTTTTCATATAAGTTTTGATTTGTTATATTTAGTACTCTATCACTGATCATGGTTCCAAAAATATTTAATAATAATAAATATATAATTATAATTTTTATAATTCAATTATAATTTTATGAAAAATAATTAAGGTTGATTTTGAAAAATTAAGTAGGTTATGATCATAGACACGGTAGGTCATACCTATAAATGAGTAATGTTTCCATTTTTCAATGATCATTATAGAAAAAAGGTAGGTAAAATTTTATCATTAAATATTTATCATAATATTATAAATATAATATTATTACTTTAATTAAACTTATATGTATCATCCATGTTGTGTGGTGATGAAAAGAGGGAGTCATGTCGCTTTGTGAAAGCTGTAGTCCACACACACACAAACAAGGTTATCATCTTTCAGTGAGTGAAACGGTAAGAAATAAAATGATATATTATGTTTTAATAATGATAAATATGTAATAAATATCATAATTATTTAGTTTATGTGATATATATTCATTAAATTTATCTGTATTATATTCTATGTAAATAATTAGTGGAAAACAATTCACATTGCATTGTGAGGCAGTAGTCCGTCGTACACACATGTGAATTTTTCATATCCCATACAGAATGTAAATTAAAAAAATAAGTAAATGATATAATTAATAAAAATGTATAATCATGTTATAAATTTCATATATTTACTTTATATCCATCACCATAACCAAACGTGAGAGGTGGTAATGGAAGAATGAGTGACATCGGTTCGTGAGGCAATAATCCACTATACACACGAATACTGATTTCATAACCCATTTTATGAAAGTGGGTATGGTTGTAAATTATTAACTTAAAATAAAAATATATCATTATATTTAAAATAATATTTTTGTTATGTCATCATGGTATAATAGTAATTGAAGGAGGGGGAGAAAGAAATAAAATAAAAACTCTCGTTGAAGAACACTACAAATTCTTCAGGTAACCTCCTTATATTTTCACCAAAAGCCTTCATATATTTTATTTATGCCCAAAATAAGACTTATATGATGATATTAAGTAATTTTGGGAAGTTATTTAGTCATTTATTGGGTGAAAAAAATGGTTTTAATGTCTCAATAGGAGAAGATATGGGGTAGCCTTTTATAAGTGAGGTGAGTGGCACACTTGTAATTATTTAAAAGGAAAATAGTTTACCCATGTTTATATAATGAATAAATGAACAAAGTTTATAATTATCTATAATTAGACATTATTAGGTCAAAATATGGCCATAAAATAGATTTTACACGAGTTTTGAGGTCATTTTAACCCTTTTCGTTTTAGTTTAACCCCTAAGTAAACCGTTTTTACCGTAACTGTGGTAATTAATTTTTTCTATTTTGACTATTAATTATGGTCAAGAATTATGTAGAAATTATTAGAAAATATAAATTATTCTTATTCCAAATATGGAATCTAATTTTTAAAATTCCATTCATATCACTGGAAAAATTTAATTTTAGATTAATCGCGGAGATGTGATGAGAATGTTTGTTTTCAAAGAGAAATGTTCAAAGGTCTACAAAGGATTTATATCAAAATTCAAAATGAAAATGATTTAATTGAACTAAATTTTATTAATATATATATATATAACTAAAGTAATTTTACTTTTAACCCAATTTAAAATATTAT
This sequence comes from Viscum album, assembly GCA_963277665.1. Taxonomy (NCBI): domain Eukaryota; kingdom Viridiplantae; phylum Streptophyta; class Magnoliopsida; order Santalales; family Viscaceae; genus Viscum; species Viscum album. Next base: position 414,227,523 of record OY728140.1, on the reverse strand, counting down.
TAAAATTTATAAAAAAATTAAATGAAAAGGCAGTTTTCAATTGAAATTCAGTATTTTTCACTATTCATCAAAGAATTAATGTTTTCAGAAAAATATAAAAACATCACCCAATGATAATTCGGAAATGATTATTTTAAAAATAAAATTTATAATTTAAAATATATTTTATAAAAGTGTTAAAATGTATTCTTAAAATAAGTGCACAAAAAGGAAACAATACAGTTTTTAGAAAAATATTGTTTTTAAGCATACAATTGGACTTATTATTATATATTTTCTAGAAAACATAAAAGTTTATTGAATATATAATATATTAAATTTAATTAAAATAATTAACCAAATTTTTTTCTTAGTTTATTTTGGTAAACTGTTTTTTTTCATAAATTTGTTTTTCAAAAAAAGATTTCATTTTTATTCAAATAGTTTTTTATTTTCAATACTAATTAATAGGTCACTAGATAATTCATTTTATATAAATTTTTAAAACATGTATTTTAATAATTTAGTTAATATTATTCATACCTACCGTTCTAATAGCTATTTGATAACTATCATATAATAATATTTTAATAATGTGACATGTTTCGGTTAAATTTAGTGTTGTGTGTAAAAAATATAAAGGAAGTGTTACATGTAACAAAAAATATCAAAAATATTATATAAATTTGAAAAATTATTTTAAAAAATATATGGGTGTTATATTATAACCCCCTAAAATGATGTTCTCCACACAAAATTTATCTTAGTCATCATGGGCTTAAAATTTTAAAATGTGTTCATAGAAACAAATCCAAATCACTTTTTTTATTATTTTTATAAAATGCCAATTTAAGGGGAAAGTGGAAACCACACATGATTACACTGAAACTTTTCAAAATTCAAAACACAATAGTGAAATTGAAATCCAAAGGCCACTGCTCAAAATTCAAACCACAAAATAAAATTCAAATCAAAAGGCCTTCGCGGGAACCGACGCGTCAATGTAGATCCCACAAATCATGCAGCTGCCTGGGAAATCTTGCATCGATTATTGCGTCATCGATATCTCCATCCCTGCACCATTCACAATGTCTCCACCATCAACGCATCACCTTCATCATTGTCACGTTACTGCCATCAACTCATGATTTCGCCGACGACCCAACCCACCGGAGTCGGGGATGCAGCACAAACCACCATCACCAAAAAACCATCAACCACAGATTCCCGACATAGAAATATAAACACTGTCATCCCCATTGTCATCGTCGCCGTAGATATTCCATAACCGGATCACAAAAGGGCATCTTAAACCCAAACATCAGTCAAAGAATCTTCACAACAAAGAAGAAGAACTAGCCAAGTGTGAAACCATGGATCGAGATGTGGCCACTGTAAGAATCGCCTCCTACGACGCCGATGACCGCTCGAACTACATAACCCAAGACCCCTTGGAAACAACCGCACACGTCCGACTGGGATAATAGCGGTGGAATCCTGGAGTAAGATTGGAGAAAGAAACTAACAGAGGCCATGATAAGGAGCTCCGATCATCACCATGACCACCGAGCCCGACCATCAAAGACACCACCGAGCAAACCGCTGCTAAAGAGGGACAAACAGGATCGAAATGAACCTCAAGAGAAGGACTACAACCAGGAAGGAAGACCAAAACCAAGAAAAGAAAAGCACAAGGAAAAGGAGGAAAAAGGGACAAAGGAGAAAACTAGAAGGGAACACCATCAACCCTCCCACCTTCACAATCCCAAATAAACCTCAAACATCGTCGATCTTGACCAAAAGTGGGGTCTGGAACAATGGGTGAGTCCATAAGAGCAGAGGATGAGGGCTGATGAGTAAGATCACTTCCCAAAGAAAAGTGCCCAAAACACGAAGAACTGAAAATGAGAGGAAGAAGCTCACTGGAAGCCACAACTATCATAATCCCAAATCACCGGGATGTATTGAGTCAAGATGAGATGGGGCTTGTTCACAATGTTACCAGCAACAAGAGATAAGGTCATAGCGAATGAGATTCAGAAGGAGAGAAAGGAGATGAGGACAGAAGAGGAGGAACACCAGAGGAGGAAATCTCACCGTGAGGAGGCGATGAGAAAGAGGGAGCAGCGGTGCTGGGAAAACCCTAGCGCGAGGTGATAGCAGAGACCTGGAGAGTGGGGGCCGTTTCTCCCCCTGTGTTCATAGAAATAGACATCCTCAAAAGGGTAAATAAAACATCATCTTGAAAAATAGAAATGTATGTGAGATAGTTATCTATAATAACAAATAATAGGTTTTCATGTTGTATAACAATGGTTGTATGTGAAATCATGGACATATAAGATAAAAATTACACCTAAATACTGATGGAGATTGATAGAGAACATGGTCAGGAGAAAGTTCACGACCACAAATCCATAAACCAAACTGGTGTGAAAAGTCCATTGATATCATAAAATGATGATAATAGGACAAAATTTAATTTCAATACACTTTTTCTAATTTTTTGAAATTCCTTTTCCATATAGACAAATGACATATGAAAATATACTTACTTAATATCTTTTTAATTCATTGGCACAATTTTATCCTTTGGTTCCACCATGAACAATTTCCACTTCATATCTTACTCTAATAGATGATTTTTTTTTTCATTTTTGAAACACTAAATAAGATCCATAAAATAATGGTAATTCATTGATTGTTACTCTACTTATGAAAATAAAAAATGGTTAACACTAGTTATCAAATATTATAAAATCATCATATGGTGAAGTAATACGTTAATCTCTAAAACCTCATCCAATGTTCAACTTAAACCATTCCATAAATTGTTAAACTTATAACCCTTCAAATATTAAACATTTATAAATAAATTTAATAAATTTCTCATAATCAACTTAACATTAATACCCTATATATCATAAAGTTGCTGTTTATTATCAGATACCAAACATGTGAATACCTTCATCAAGTATTCTCTTGAAACATAGTAATGACTTGAATTACCATAAAAATATATTGAAAACATTCATGATTCCTAATTACATAAATAAGAACATATATTAAATAATATATCCTTAAATTTAAAAATGTAGTGTACTCTATCAATGATAACATAAAATACCTTTTTATTGAATCATTAATCAATTCCAAGGTAATTAGTACTATCCAATTTACTTATTCATATCTAATTTCTCTATATCCCAACATCATTATCGCAACATTAAAAATTTATTAAGGGTTATCTTACCTTATTAAAAATATTTTCTTTCCATTAAATTACTTATCTAGTCCATCAGTACCTTTTAACATATACTTGAACATCTTTAACTAAACAATTCTACAAAAAATCCATATATATATTAAATTTCATATATCATAATTCTAAAATTATAATACATAAACAGTTTAGTTATTCCAGATCATCCTTAATCCAACATCTAGGATTCGTAATATCTTTCCTTAATACCACCTTCCTTTCATATTTCATTCGTAGTCTCTTCATCATCAATAGAACCATCATTACTCATGCAACCTATATATTTCTCTTCATGAGACTTCCCATTAGGAAATCAATTTTCATAATTAACATAAATTACACATTTAAAATATTAAATATTTATGATACATAAGGGGTTCCATTATTCACATCTATCTCATTAACAAAACATTTCATTTTTCCTTTGTAGTTAATTCTTGTGAGTCCTTCTTTTCACACCAAAAACATCTTCTTGTCCATATAATACATTCTATTGGGTACTTCTTCCCATGTTTTTAATATATAGGAAACTAGATATTATTTCCTTTATGGCCTCCACTACCAAAACTCAGTGAACTTTATCTGCCTTATTTTGGCTAGCCTAAGAGTTGGTTGTGGTGCATGTTGTTAATCATGTTCTATGACAACAGATTCAGGATAATCAAAATATCTTTTACTCTACTAATTATTCCATTTATCTTATCATCAAAAAATCATCCTTCATATATAATGTTAACACGGTCCTTTTTAGTTTCCCTACTTGACTAAGACCAAAAAAGATAGTGTGAGAAACACAAATAATAATGAAAAAACACAGTTTTAAAAATAATTCATAGGATCCATAATTCAAGATAACTTCTTTAAAATATATGACACATTCTATTTAACCTAGGACATCCCTGATCATTAAATTTTTAAATCCTTCATTAGGATTCTTAAATATTTTTCAAATTTCCAATACACATCCCCTAGTAGTGTCAAACTAGGTGTGCATTAAGGTACATTTTTTTTGAACTTGGTGATGATCAAGTCTAGATTAATACATCCTTTTTGGAGTTATTTCCCCTAGGAACCTCTATACCAAATCCAAATACAATTGTATTATTCATATAGGGATGTAATTTATTTGAAACTACATGCTCTATCCATTACCAAAATTATTGTAAACTTTACTATATTTTGAATCATCCTTATTCTTATCTACAATGACATCCCTGTATATATCCATAGAAATATATCTAGATATCGCACTAATGTTCTCTAATCATAGCTTCCAAAAGTTAACTAAACCTCCCTATAATAACAACTACAGTGACCTAGGAAATTCCTAATTACCTATTTTTAAATGAATATTTAATACATAACATACACACACACCTTAGGATTGTAATATGTTAGTTTATTTAGCCACTAGGTAATCAATCTTCTAATTTGGTGAAATATCTTCAACATATCCCATAAATATATTCCCCTTTACCACTTTTCACAAACAAATCATTCTTAAAAAAATTATTCATAACCTAGGTAAAGGAAACATAAGAATGAGTGATCTTATATTATGAGTATGTGTAAAAAATTGAGATGCGTAAGCACAACATGAATATATTGGTATGAGAACATGGTCATAACATTTTAAAACCATACTCATCGTATAAAATATAATAATATTGAGTCATGGAATAAATATTTACAGTTCATAAGATGTGAATCATCTCGAAATAAATCAATATGAGATAGGAGAATGTAACATTTACATAAGACATGGAATTTTGACTTACAGATAAGCATATAAAATCATTTACATAGTAGTAAAGGATAACATAAAATTCAATCATAGTGGAATGGGTTTACTCCCCAAACCATAATACAATTCAAGGTTCACTCCAAATACATTCATAAAAGAAAACTCTCTTACTAAAATTAGATCACTTAGTGTTCTACTCCTTTATATCTCATGATATGTAAATCATTAAACAATGCTTTATAGGGTGATATAAGTCCCACCCATTATGTAATGAAAATAATATTTATTTGTTCTATAAGATCACAAAACATTAATCATATCATAACCCATGAAATAAATTGGGTTTTATAAACATTTCATTATATCATAACATGTGGGAAATAGATAGGTTTTACAATCATTTCATCATTATATAATACCATAACTCATGTAAATAAGTAGTTTTCATAAGCATTTTATCATAATATAACTCGTGGAAGAGAAATGGGTTTCTTAAAAATATTTTCATCATAAAAATAAACCATTAAAATAACTAATAATAATTGTACAATTCGATCATACCCTATGTAAATCAAGAATAATGTCAAATTATGTCATCTTATATGGATTTTTTTTTTGAAATATCATTTGGAAATTTTTTTTAAAAAAAATTCTTTGAAAATTATTTTTAAAACTTGAAATAAATATATTATTTTAGAAATTATTTCCTTCAAAATTAAATTTTAAAATTTATAAAGGAATCTTTAAAATCAGTTAAAATATTTTTTGAGTAAAATATGTTTTATAATTTAAAAAAACACATTTTGAAACATTTTCAAAATCCTTTTTTTATAAAGTAATAATTTATTTAAGAAATTAAAAATTCCCCCAATATTGAGGAAAAATAATTATTTGAAAATATTTGAAAAATTGCAAGTTAATATTGAAATATTTTAAAGGTTGTTATGTTAATAAATATTGTTCATGTTATTCATGTTAATAGAAATTATTTTCACATTTTTAGTAAAATCCAAACTGTCATTGTTTGGGAAATGAAATCAATATTAAATTGAAATAAAATTGTAAAAAGGTCAAACATAAATATAAATTTCATTAATAAACAATTTTAAAAATTTTAAATATATTTTTAAAATCATTTGAATAAAAACTAATTTTGGAAGAAATGGGTTTTTCCACTGAAGATAGAAATAAAAACTATTTTTCTTAAAAACATTATTTTTGAATAATTAGTACATGAAAACAATAAAATGAAGGGAAAACATGTGTTATCATTTCCAGAACATAAAAATTCAAAAATCATTATTTTATTAATTGATAGATGTAATATAACATTAGTTGAATCATAATCGTAAATATGTCCAATAAACAATGATAATGTAACATAAAACTATTTCCACTTTGTTAACTTTGAATCATAATACCCATTAAATAATAACATTAAATGAAACATTAAATAACATTAAAATAACTATATTCATGATATAACATATCAAAGGTGTGGTAGATACACCTCATATAAAAATATAGGTGTATAACAAAACATTTGTCCCATATAAAGAAAATTTTAAAAAAACTATTACCTCTTGAGAATCTTTTGAACTATAAACCCCATAAAAGATGTGTCATCCAATGGATATATAAATACAAAATAATAATAATGATAATCATAAAATACTTTAATGGGAATTATATACACCACATTAAATAATTGAGTGGTTAATTTTCATATGTCTCCCAAAAATAAAAAAGACTAGAAATCCCTTAACTTAAGTATTAACATCGTTCATACACATTAAAAATCCATCTATAAATATAATTTCATTATATGTATATTATAGAACCATTATTATATATCTTATACCACATATTATTTACTTACGACCATTTATTACCTGTACATTACCAATTTCTTTTTACAATCACGTTTTGGGTAATAATAACTTTGTTATTTCGTATATGTTTTGATTTGTTATTTTTTTTCATATTAAATTGATGATGGTTACATATTATAAATGTAAATAATAGTAATGGAATAATTATAATATTTATATATCAATTTTACTTTAAATACAAATCATTACAGATGGTTTTGAGAAATTTAGTATGTTATTATCATTGCGATGGTAGGTTGTACGTACGGATGAGTAACGTTTCACTTTTTTAACGATCATTGTGAAAAGAAGGTAAGAAATATTTTCTATTTTCAAAATAATAATAATATAAAAAAATATAATATTATTACTTTAAATATAATTATACATATCACCCACGTTTTTTTATAAAAACACAGAGTCACATCACTTTGTGAAGGTGGTAGTCCACATGTAAACGAATGACATTATCGTCATTCATTGAGTGAAAAGGTAAGAAATAAAATGACATTATTTTTTATTAATGATAAATATTCCATTAATATTGTAATTATTCTATTTATATCACATATAATCATTAAATTTTCCCTTTTTTATCTTCCATCTAAAGCGTTAGTTAAAAATGAATGACATCACTTCATGAGGCGATAGTCTGCCGTATACACGAGCGATGTTATTATATCCCCTATGGAATGAAATTAAAAATGTTATATATGATATATTTTATCCATATTTATAATTATTTTATAAATACCACATATATAATTTATATCTAGAATCATAACCAATCATGAGAGGTGGTAATGGAGAAAATGAATGACATTGGTATGCGAGGAGGTAGTCTGTCATACACTGGAATGGCCATTTCATACCTTATTTTATAGAAGTGGTGATGGTTTCAGGTAATTAGAATAACATAAAAATATATCATTATATAAAATATAATTATGTTATTATATCATCATTTTTTAATAATAATTAAAGGATGTGGAGGAATAAAAAAAATAAAAGCGCTCAGTGAAGAACATTACCTCTTCTTCGGGTAACCTCCTTAGGATTGCACAAAAAACCATCCTAGGTTGGATTTTATAAAACAATAAGGATTATATGATGAGAGAATGGATTTTTGGAAGTAATTTGGGAAGGTATTGGTCAATATAAAAGGGTTTGAAAGTGTGAATTGAAGAGGATAGGGGTGGCCTTTTATACATTAGGTGAGTGTCACACTTTTAATTTTTTGAAAAGAAAAAGGTGTACTCCTGTTTTTATAATACCAAAAGGGTTAATAATTAATTATTATCAAGACTTAAAAATTATAGGGTATAAATAAATCTATAAAATATTTTTATACATTTTTTATGTTATTTTAACCCTAACAGTTTTAGTTTAACACCCCGATAAACTCATTTGTACCTTAACCGGAGTAATTAATTTTTACTATTTTCACTATTCATTATGGTAAAAAAATTAAGTTGATATTATTTGAAAATATAAATTATTATGGTTAAAAATATGGAATATATTTTTAAAATTTCATTTTATAGAATTGGAAAAAAAATAATTTAAAATTAATCCTACATATGCTTTAAGAAAGTAGGTTTTCAAAAAGAAAATGTTCAAACTTTTACAAAGTTTTCATATACAAATTCAATATTAAAATGATTGAAATGAATAAATTGTATTAATATATATATTATTTAAATAAATTTTCTTTAAAATTAATTTAAAATATGAGATAACATTATACATAATTTAAATAAAAATAAACTTTTTAATTAAAATTCAATATTTTTCATTATTCATAAAAAATTAATCTTTTTATAAAATTATCAAAAATTCACCCTAGGATAACTTTTACATGATTATTTAAGAAATTAAATTTACTTCTTAAAATATATTTTCTAAAACTATCTGAAATTATTTTCAAAATAATTTCTCAAAAAAGTGGAAAAACGTCTTCTTAGAAAAATATTGTTTTTAAATGTAAAATTTGACTTTTTCTTATCTTTTATATTGAATAAACATATGATGAATGTTAAATAGTTTCTTGAATATTAAATATATACATTAAATTTAAAATTATTCACCAAATGTTTTTTTAATATATTGAGGTAAAACACGTTTGTTTGTATAACATTTGTTTTCCAGAAAAGTATTTTCTTTATTTTTGAATTTATAATTAATTAAAAAAAAGAATTGATTTTATAAACATGTGAAAATGATATATTTTCACAATTTAGTTAATATTATTCTTACCCTCTATTCTATTGACTAGATGATTACTATCCTATAAGAATATTTTAATAATATTTTGTTTAAACTTTTTGGTTTGTGTAACACAAACTAAAATCAGTGTTACGAGTAATGAAAAATATAAAAAAGAAGAAATTAATTTAAAAAAAATTATAAAAACTCTAGTGGTTACAGACAACATCCCAAATGGGTCATTAAACCTACGCCTATTCTTATTTGGAAATGGGGTGATATTACAATTGAATTTGTCAATGGATTGCCAAATACATATATAAATAATGATTTAGTATGGGTAATTGTTGATCAGATTACCAAGTCCACACATTTCATCACTATAAGGGAAGATCTACCTATTGAGATCCTTTGACATCTCTATATTAATGAGGTTATAAGGCATAATTCTATACTTATTCAAATTTTATATGATCATGATTGATGGATTATATAAAAAATTTCAAAATAGTCTTTAAAGGGATCTTAACACCAAGCTATGTTTGACCCCCACCTATCATCATGAAACTTGTGGTCATTCTAAAAAGACTATTTAGACATTTCAAGACATGTTTACTTTGTTATTTCATGAATTTAAAGGCATGTGGGGTCATTATTTACCTTTGGATGAATTAAAATATAATAATATCATCTATTTAATATTTCAAATGGAACCATATAAATCATTATACGGAAAGTGGTGTCATGCTCTAACTTATTTGGATAAAGTTAGTGAAAGGTAGATTGTAGGTTCAAATCACGTTAACGTGATAATAATTAAAGTGATGTCTATTCATAATCATATTATGGAATCTCAAAGAAGAATAAAAAAGTTATCTTGATAACTAAAGGAAGTACATAGACTTTCAAGTGGGTGGTAATGTTTTATTGAAGGTATTTATGTGTAGTGTCCCACTCAATATCATTATCTTGAGAGCACAACGAGTCATTAAATGGACTTAAGCGACATCCCCAAGATTCCCAAGGCTAGAAATAAATGCCGAAGAGTTTCAAATACAAGTGGTGGAACAGTTACCCTTTAAGAAATAACCAATAACCAACAAACCATTCACTAGATGATACATGAACAAAAGAAAGACAACTCACAACTTCATGTATCTCAAACCCACATCAATGTGCACAACAATGGAAGAATAACCAAGTATCAAAGTACCCAACAGATAAAAAATTCAAAACTCTCAAAATAACAGAAGAAATTATACTTCACAAGCTCCAAGATCCACAATCTCCGAAGAGCCCAAACATCATGAGGTAGTGCTAAGAACATGGGAAATGTTACCATTCCCCTGTCCAGGAAGATTGCATCTGCAAAAGAACCAAAGTTATGATGTAAGGGTGAGTATAAAACTTGGTATGTTTTACCTAATGACTCCCCTACTCAAACCACACTGATAGAAAAGTTTTCCACATTTATATAAAATAGTTTATATAAAACAATTTACCAAAATAGTTTATAACCAAATATAAACACATTACAAAAACCATTTACAACCAAGTGAAAACAATCTAAATGAAACCAATTTCTAGAAAGTTATTTTTATAGAAAAATAACCAATCAAGCTTTTAAAATTAATTCTTCTTATCATTTGGAATTACTATTCCACACTTCACAACACACCCACACACGCATGCTTCGTTTGATAGTTCCATACTCATGAGCAGTCTCTCATCCAATTACATTGTGTCCCAATGACACTCTCACCATATCCAGGGTTATTTACCTTATGCCCCAATGGTAATAGAACATTACTAAGGGACCTTTAATAATGAACTCACACTGACACAATTTATGCCAAATACGTCCATTTCTACAATAAACCATTTGAGTAAAAATAAACATTTATTGAAAAAAAAGCACCAACAATTTCAGAGAAGCATTTAAATATAGTAAAACATTGCCCTTTTATGAAAAATATATAATCCTAATCAAGTTCCATCAATCCATAAAAATCACCTTTTCCAATTCCACATTTTAAAATTAAGAACCAAATCACTCATTCAAAATCCATAATTTTCTATATTTCACAACCATCACACAAGAATGTTTCCAAAAGGTTTTCAATATAAAAATACTAATAAATTCAATACCACACACAAAATTTTAAATTAATCCAATCCATTCTACTAAGTGGAGTCGATAAATAAGGATCTTACCTTGAAGGTTTTGGAAAAAACCCCAACGAACAAAGAACACACAAGAAAACTAGGCCGATTCTCCAAGAATCCACCTTATATCTCTTCTCATAGCAATATCAAGACCGAATATCATCATAATTGGCATCCACAGACCTATATTTACCCATAATGGGCTTATATCTAAGAAATAAAGAGAATAAGATAAGTAGATCTAAGTAGATCTATGAAACCGATCAAGAACGATGAAATATGATCACATAACTCAAGAATCCAGCTTCGATTCACCAAAGTAAGACTTCAGATCACCTTTGGATCAATGGGAGAACCTTATTTGGCCTTATGTGAAAAAAATCATGAGTTATGACCGCATAAGAGAAAAACAAGCCACTTCGAGGCAAAAATGTGTGAGATACACTTTTTTAGGATCTCACTTAAATGTTCGCATAGTTATTTCGCATGGTTAGACAAACCATGTGCTAACTGTGTCTTTGATACTTCCTAGATAGACCATCGCATGGATTCCTTGCACGGTCTCCCTAACCATGATCCAACCATGCTAGATCCACTGCCTAAATAGAAAAAAAATGCATGGTTTGGTTGAACGGTTAGAAAAACCATGCGCCACCCATTTGACTTCCATTTTTCTTTAAAACTACTTCCAAATTTACCCGAAATCTCTCATTCATCACCCTTAACCCATATAACCATGAAAATAATGAAGTATGGGTTACATACCAAAAAACAGGGGTACTAAATTCTCTTCATCATTGGTATTTATATCTTCAAAAAGTAGAAAACCCTCATAGATCCGAAAGAGTTACGACCATTTCTATTTCATCTCCTTCTCATGGTCCTAAGTCTCTTCTTGAATCTGACCATGATACCATAAAACCTACACTAGACTGATTATTTTTCCATGAAAGACCATCTATCTTCTATTTACAATCCATACTGGGATATGTATCAACGAAGAATCTATTTCTAGGTCAATGTGATCCCATTTGATCACATGGTCTGGATCAAGTTGATACTTTTTCAACTGAGATACATGGATCACATTATGCACGGAACTAAAATGTGGTGGTAATGCCAACAGATATTCCACCACTCCAAGAAAACATGATCACTTAGAGAAAATGACAATGATCTTTGATGGTGAACTACATAAGATTTATGATGACTCTGATCCATCTCCATCCTCTTTCTGATCAACTATATCTTCTCTGTATTTTCATAGACAAGGCTTGGCCCACCTAGTGATGTTTCATCTATTTCCACCCAGCATAGTGGAGAATGACATGGACTCCCATACAATGCTTCAAATGGATCCATATGTATTGAGAATTGATAGCTATTATTGTTTGAGAACTCCACCAAGGGAATATGATCCTCCCATGAGCCACTGAAATCCATTACACAAGCCTAAAACATGTCTTCTAATGTCTTTATTTTCCTCTCAGACTGGCCATCTGTTTTAGGATAATACTCTGTGATCATAGTCAACTGAGTCCCAAGGGATTTCTATTAGGATTTACAAAGATGAGATTTGAACCTTAGATCTCTGTCTGAGACAATTGAAACTGGTACGTCATGACTCTTTACTAATTTTGGGACATAGATTTTAGACAGATCCTCCACCGTATGTGTTTCACAAATATGGATGAAATGGGATGACTTGATATGTCCATCCACTATCACCCATAAAGAATCGTGTTTCTAAAGCATTCATGGAAGATATGTAACAAATTCCATTTCCATCTACACTCATTACCACATAGTAATAGTTAAAGACTATAACATACCCACTGATCTTTGATGATCTTCTTTAACCAAATGACATGTTAAGCATCGCAAGATGAACTTGACCACTTTACTTTTCATGTCTCTCCACCAAAACTACACCTTCAACACCTTATAATGTTTTTGTGTTCTTGGATGTACAACCCATCTGAAATGGTGGTTATCATGAAAGATTTGTTCCTAAAAAACCATAGGTACAACCATTAATTTTTTAAAGCATAAAAATTAACTCCCATCAAGTTTCTAGCCCTCAATAGTCTCCCCACCATTGATTTTTTGAACTCATAACCAAACATTCTGCATCAGATGTGTGTTTCACTTTTACCATATTTTCCAAATATCGAACAAGCGTACCTAAGAAGAAAACTGAAATATCACCTCAGTTTTCACATTCCACATGCATGTCATCTAGGACCGACACCAACTGTTATTCATCTAAAGCTTTTTTCGCCAACTAGGTATATGAATTTCTACTCCATGTATCTACCACCAAATTCCCTTTTCTTGGTGTATACATCATGTTAATGTCAAACACATGTATGTATTCCATCGATCTTTTTTGCCACAGATTCAAGTCTCACTATGACAAAATGTGTTTCATGCTTTTGTTGTCTGTAAACATAATAAATTTCTCACCAAAGAAACAGTGTCTCTATGTTTTCAAATCATAAATGAATACAACTAACTCTAAATCATGTGTTGGGAAATTCTTCTCATGCACCCTCAACTTCCTTAAACTATAAACAACTACATGGTCTCCTTGCTTGAGAACATAGCCCAACCCTAATTCCAATGCATCATAGTACACGACATACCCCTGTCCTGATTCTAGAAAAATAAATATAGGTGTTGATGTAAGACAAAATTTTAGATCCTAGAATGATTTCTATAATTCCTCTGTCCATTAGGATGGAGAATTATTCTTTGTCAGAGCTGTTATTAGCAAAGATAGTCATGATAAATCATGTACAAAGCATCAGTAGTAACTAGCTAGACCAAGAAAACTACGTATCTTGAAGAAATTCTTCGTTGGTTTCTATGAGATAATAGATTCTATATTTTTAGTATCAACTGAAACACATTTTTTATAAATGAAATCGCCAAGAAAACGTACTTCCTATATCCCAAAATCACACTTTGATAATTTCGAATAAAAACAATGATATATCAATATTTGTAAGAGTGTTTCCAGGTGCTACTCATGGTCATCCCATGTCGTTGAATACACTAATATGTCGTCCATAAACACCACAACAAAAGAATATAGATATTGCTGAAATACCTGATTCATCAAATCCATGAAGACAGATGGTACATTTGTTAGACCAAAAGGAAAGACTATATATATATAGTGTTTATATCTTCTTCCGAAAGCCGTCTTTGTAATAAAACCCTTTAGAACTTGAAATTGATGATATCCCGATCGCAAGTCAATCTTGGAGAACCAATGATCTCTCCTTAAGTGACCAAACAAATCATCAATGCATGGAAGTGGATATATTTTCTTTATCATAACTTGGTTAAGCTTAAGGTAATCAACACACAGCCTAAGAGTTCTATATTGTTTCTTCACGAACAAAACTGGTGCTTCCCATGGGGATGTACTTGGTCGAATGAAACCTTTTCTTTCCAGTTACTCTAATTTCACTTTCAATTCTTTTAACTCTATTGGTTTCATCCTATAATAAGAAAGAGAAATAGTAATTGTCCCCCAAAGGAGATCAATCACTAACTCTACTTCCCTTATAGGTGTTAACCCTTAGATATTCACATGAAATATGTCTGGAAATTGATCCAAAACTATGGGAAAATTAATTTCCTCTATCTCTTCCATTGATTCTAAAGTTAACACTGCTAACTGATAAGAGATCATTCCCACCTTTGGTTCCAACAATATTTTTTTTCCTTTTCATTACCATCCTCTATCCTCTTAAGAGATACTCGATGTCTCCCTCAGTTGTGGAACCAGCTATTCTCCAATAAGAGTCGATGTAAGCCTTAGACATTGTCAACCAATCCATACCCAGGATTACATTATAGACATCCATGTCCAACATCAAGAATTTCCATTTTAGTTTGAATTTATCAAGAGTTATAACACATGATTTATACACAAAGTCTTGACATTCTACTTCACTGAGAGGAGTTTTCAGTTTTAAATAGAAGGCATAATTTCCAACTTTAAACATTTAAAATCAACAACACAAGAAGCAATGAAAGAATCTTATGCACCAGTATTGAAGAGAACTTTCACAAGGGTAGAATTCAAAAGAATCGTACCTCTCACCATTTATGGTCTAGCTTTATCATCGACAATCATATGCTCAGCTCCATACAATTGCTTCGTCACTACACTATTCTCTTTGTTGCCTTTCTGAGATTTCCTTTGTTGAGGAATAATGGTATTTCTAGAATCACCATGGCTATCTCTACTCTATTGACAATACTGATTCTACAGTCCTCATCCTATCTAAGCATACAATTCTTGTGATGCCTAAGAAGTGTCTCGAAAACCTAACCTTGGAGCACTATGACAATAGCTTTGAAGATGTCACGTCTTGTTGCAATTTTGGCATGCTCTAGGTTGTGTCATACACTCTCGCTTTATGTGGTCAAGAGAAACACATTAAGAGCAACCTTCTTTGCTCTGGGGTCATAGAGGAAGGTTCACTGATCTAGTAATCTGATTCTGATTACCACTTCCACCTTGTAAATAGGTGTCCCTTTTCCTATTAATTCTAAAGTTTGAGTTCCCACAATTTTATGTAGGTATTACCATACCTCCTCCCATATATCTCAAGATATCGCGTTCATCCATAGTCACTCAGTTCACCATATCTATATAATCCATGATACATAGAACCACAATATTTGATCGTATCTTCTTCCATAGCCCCGATTCGAAGATACATTCCTTTAAATATGCACGTGCCACAAATTTAGGTGAATAGAATACTAAATTCATGAATTTAGCCACTTAAACTGTGATAGAGAGTATCACTATCTTTAGGGTGAAGAAATACATCATTTTTTGAATCTTGAATGTGTGAGGATAGAATTTTTTGTTGAAAAATTCCTCAAAATCGCCCCATGTAAGGACTTCATCCAATTTAGCACGCACCTCCAAATCCCACCACTATCGTGCAAGATCCTAGAGCATATACATTGCCATCTTGACCTATAACTCCACCAGTGTGATGATGAAATCGAAGATACAATTCAACCTATTCAACCACACATTCATCTTTTTTAGCTAAGTGTCCCCCCATATGTTAGGTGGATTCTGATTGATGAATTGGATAGTATGATCCACATTCCATGGATAATTCCTTTGGTTCCTCATATCCACAGTTTAAAAATCCTAGACAATACTCTGAACTAGATCTTGGTTCACCCATGGTTCATGTGCAACCACATTCTCCGCAAATTATTTGGGTTGGTTTCAAGGATGCCTATCAGGTGCCATTTTCTAAACCAACAACAAACTATGTCAATCTCACTCTCTTGTAACTGATGTCTTGTGATTTCAAATTATATCACATCAAATATCAAAACATTGTTTTCCAAAACAAATTTTTTCTATGTTTAACCATTTTTGAAAACATTTCTTCATTATTTTTTTTAAAATTAAACCATTTTCAAAATACCATACACATTCCCTTTTCAAAATCATTCATTTGAAAAAAAATTATACTTTTTTAAAAATACACACTTTTTCACAACATGAATCATTCCTCGAAATGTTGTGTGCACTTATAGTGGTAACTCATTCCTCTATAATGCATTTTATGCTCATCTCATTGGATAAACCCATGAAAATGAGATTCCTAAATCCTGAAAGTGTATCTAAACACTTATGTACCCAACTCCCTCGTAACTTGACATTAAATATAAAAGGGTTAGCTATGTACTTTTATGTTATACATTTCATGTTCCGACCATCATAATCCTATCTAAGATTTCAACCCAAAGGATAGAAAAGTATTAATTTTTACTCCTATACCAATAACATTGATGACCACCTGTTAGGTAAGGACTGAAAAAGTTGATAACATTTTTACCAAAAAGGAAAGACCAAAATAAAACTATTTGTAGTGACCTTCCCATTCTCATTAGTTGGAGAGAAAAACAAGTCATTACATGGACATAAACGACATCCCCAAGATGCCAATTGCTGGAAATAAATACCTAAGGGCTTCAAATAAAAGTGTGGTATGATTTACCCTTCATGAAATAACCAATAAACCAATAAACCATTCACTAGATGATGCATGAACAAAAGAAAGAAAACTCGCAACTTCATTTATCTCAAACCCATATCAAAGTGTACAACAATGGAAGAGTAACCAAGTATCAAAGTACACAATGGATAAAAAACTCAAGACTCTAAAAAGAATACAAGACTCCATGCTCCACAATCTCTAAGCTCTATAATCTCTGAACATCCCAAACATCATGATGTAGTGCTAAAGATATGGGAAATGTTACCTTTGCCCTTATCCCAGAAGATAGCATCTGTAAAAGCACCAACGTGATGAATATGGGGTGAGTATATAAATCAATAGGTTTTAAACAATGACTTACATACTCATGCAACTTGGATAGAAAATTTATCCACATTTATATGAAATAATTTATATTAAACAATTTATCGAAACAGTTTATAACCAAATATAAACATGTTTCAAAAACCAATTACAACCAAGTGAAAAACAAACTAAATGAAACCAATTTACAACAAGTTATTTTTCCAGAAAAATATCCAATCATGCTTTTAAAACCAATTCTACTTATCATTTGGAATACCCATTCCACAGTTCACAACACACCCACACATGCATGCTTCGTTTGACAGTTCCATACTCATCAGCGATCTCTCATCCAATAACCTTGTGTCCTAATGACACACTCCCCAAATCCATGGTCACGTTCCTTATACCCCAATGGTACTCATCCCATTCTAAGGTCCCATTAGGCATGAACTCACTCTAACACCATTTATACTAAATACTTCTATTTACACAATAAACCATTTCAACAAAACTGAACATTTATTGAAAACCAAAGAACCAACAATTTCAAAGCAACATTTAATTTCAATAAAACATTCCCCTTTTATTGAAAAATATGATCCCAAACAAGTTCCAACAATCTAGGAAAATACTTTTTTTAAATCCACATTTTTAAATCATGAACTAAATCACTCATTCAAAATCCCCATTCTTCTAGATTTTAGAACCATCACTCAAGAAGATTTCGAACAAGTTTTCAACAAAAAAACCCCAATAAATTCAACACCAGACACACAATTTTAAAGTAATACAATCATTTTTACTATGTAGAGATAAGAAATAAGGCTCTTAACTCAATGTTTTTCGTGAAAACCCCAATGAATGAAGAACGTACAATAAAACTGGGTCGATTCTCCAAAAATACGCCTTATATCTCTTCTCCTAGAAATATCAAGACTAAGTCTCATCATACATGGCATCCGCACACCTAGATCTACCCAAAACATGCATATATCTAAGAAACCAAGAGAATAAATGAATTACATATAATTAAATCTTAGGAACAGATCATGAACAGTGAAGAACGATCACATACCTCAATAATCTGAATTCGATTCACTAAAGGAAGCCTTCAGATCACATTCGGATTGATCAGAGATCCTTATTTTGCCTTAGGAGAAGAAAAATCCAAATTTATGGATACGTAGGAGAAAAAAAGATCCACTTAGAGGAAAAAACGTGTGATATTCACTTTTATAGGATCTCACTTAAAGTTCTACAGAGTTAGTTCGCACGGTTAGATAAACCGTGAACTAACTGTGTGTTAGCTACTGCCTAGGCAGACCCTCTCAGGGCTTCCTCGCATAGTATCTCTAACCATTCTCCAATTTTTCAGGAGCCACTACCTCAAGAGGACCAAATATGCATGGTTTGGCTACACGGTTAGATAAACCATTCGCCACCTGTGCAACTTCTATTGTTCTTTAAAATGGATTCCAAAGTTCTCCCAACTCTCCCCTTAATCACTCTTAAACCTTATAACCATGAAAAAACCAATTATGGGTCACATACCAAAAACTGGTTGTACTACAATATGTTTATAGGCATTATAAGATTCATTACGAAATGGAAACTAATTCCTTGGTAAATTGTGCCTTTTAAAATTGTGCAAAGAATTAGAGATATGAATAACCTTTTGGTAATGACACCTAAACTCTATGATGTTCATCATGAGTTGAATATCTTTTTATTAAGATAGTACATGGATGATATAAGGCATGTGATAACTTATTATGAAATATAATTTGAACTCTAATTATCTTACTATGAAAATCCTATCCAGATTTTCGATACTATAGATCAAGTGTTGAGGAATCGGATGACTCGGATGGTAAATTTACTTTGGAGAAGTCATAAGATAAAAGTGGTGATATAAGAACCTGAGGAACTTAGGATGAAGAACAACCCACATATATTTATGAGGATAATATCTGAAAATATCTAGGATGAAATTTTTATATGAGGGGACAATGTAACACTCGAGCCTAAATTATAGTAAGCTTTCTTTTCTAGAGATTCAAAAGAAAAATAATCATATCTTTATTGAAGAATATGATTAAAAATTAATTATAAATTTTTTAAAATTTAATTTTCTAAAATTAATTTTATTTCTAATTCATCATTTCAAAATTATCTTAGGGTGATTTTTTTTATATTTATGAGAAATAGAAGATTTTTGGGTGGATAGTGAAAAACACTGAGTTTTCAAAAACTATCAGTTTTATGATATTATATTGACAAACATAATAACATGAAAGATAATTATTTTTATTATAAGAAAATATCTATATTTAAAAATTAATATAATTAATATAAAAAAATAATTTTTTACTTAGAAATATATGCTAAATATTTTAGAAATCTATGTATTTTTTTTGTCTAAACAAATATTGTTTATCATTATTTTAACTAAATCAAGTATTTAAAAATTTTATTTAGATATTGGTTATTTATTATAAATAAATTAGTCTAAATCTATTTAACATGATATAATTAATTATATTTATATCAAAATTAAACTTTATTTTTCATCAAAAAAATTGTTTCTTAAAAGAAAAAAATTCCTAAAAATGGGTTTTTTGAATTTTGTGAACATATATTAAAATTAATTACTATAACTTATAAAAATTGAGACTTTTAAAATGGATTTGAAATTTTAAATCATAATAATTAATATTAGGAAATAATTTCAACTTAATTTTTGGTCATGATGAATAATAACCATGGTAAATATTTATCACCTATGTTAATAGTAAAATTGGTTAAAATCATTAAAAATAAAGGGATATGGATTAAAGATAAAAAAACTA
The DNA here is from genome assembly GCA_963277665.1 of Viscum album. Lineage (NCBI taxonomy): Eukaryota > Viridiplantae > Streptophyta > Magnoliopsida > Santalales > Viscaceae > Viscum > Viscum album. Next base: position 414,207,085 of record OY728140.1, on the reverse strand, counting down.
TATTAAATCTTATTATTTTATTTAATTAAGACTTAAAATTATTTCTATTTAATATATAAAAATTATTAACCGCTTTCATAAGCAAAAGAATTTATATTATTAAAATATTTTAGTAATTTCAATTGTATCATTTTACTCACTTATTAAAGGAAAACAATTTAACTCTATTATTTATGAAAATTTGTGCCACTTATCTTGACCAAGACCTTAATAAATACATTATAAACATTCATCCCCATGACATAGTGTCTTTTCTCTCATCAAATAACCAACCTAGATGGCTTGAGGTTCAAGCCAATAATTGTTTTCCAAAGAAGATGTATTACTTTTAACTGAGTGTTTTAATTTCCTTTCCTCTTATATATCCTTAAAATAATATAACACCATGATAATATAATATACTAATTTTTTTATGGTTGAACACCCCCTTAGTTATCTTATATCCAGCCTACGAAAATGGAAAACATTGCTCATGCGTGCGTACAACCTACCGTCTCTCTATAGAGGTGTAATTCATTTTTCATCACCGCATAAGTTTTATGGTTATAAAGATAGAAATAATAAATATAATTATATTTATGAAATTATTTCTATTACTGAAATATAATATATAAAATAATCATGTTCCCTTACACTAGTAAAAAATGATAGCGTTACATGATTATGTGTGGATTACCATCTCCATGAAACAATGTGATTCATTTTCATTTTAAAACGTTAAAGAACTATTATAAATATGTATATAATATATATATATTGTATTTATATCTTTAATATCATTATTTTGATATTGGAACCAAGATCAAGATGCAAGGACTGAAACTATCCAACCAAAACAGACATGAAAAATGAAACAGTTAACATTCAGAAATAATGATATTAATAACAAATTATTAATAAATTAAATTTTATTATTATTAGTGGATAATTTATGATATTATAAGTATGTATATATTTCTCATATATAATTATAATAAATTTAAATTAATTACATATGGGGCTAAAATCACATTCGAAGAAATTCATACCGGAGGTAAGTGTTTATTTCCCAATCTCATCCTTATTCAGGATTATTTATGTTTAAGATTATATTGGAGTAATTATATGAGATTTTTATCTTAAAACCATATATTTTATTATCCTATTATTATTTACATAAATTATAATTTTTTCTTCCATTTTTCTCTCTAAAATTACTCAAAAGTATAAAATAATTTTTTTTATGTAAAACTGAATTTTGTTTTGGAATTTTATTCTTCCATTTCCATATTTTTTTTCAAATGGATTCAACATTGTTTTTATTTTCCTAAAATGATAGATTAATTTATTTTTAACCATATTTTAAATTTTATAAACAGGTTTAAAATGTTCCTTCTTATTTTTTTCTAAAATAAGAACTTTTTTATGATAGTTTTATTAGAATAATTGTCTTAACATATGTCACACAAAAAATATTTCCCAATTTCATGACTAATATTTGATTTGATGATTCATTTTAATGTTTACAAGGTTCCTTCCAAGACAAATCATAATATTTTTGAAATTTTTATATTTTAAAATAGGTGAATTCAAAAATTAAAAGGGTATTTTCTTGGGAAATTTTTTTAGTGATCTTTTAAAATTATTTACTTCTTGATAAATCATATAATTTACTATAGATATGTGATAATGTTACCAACCACATTTATTCTATATATTAATTATGATAGTTTTAGTGGGGAAATCTTGGAATTATGTATTTCTATTCTTATGATATGTATATTATTGATAATTAAGGTGTGTTGATAAAGTTGTATTCATTATTAATTTTGGGAATGCATTGGACTTGTTATGTAATGGGTGGGGCTCAGAATTGCATAGACCCTCGATGTATCAGTAGGTATCATGATACTAAACAGGTTTTTTATTTGGCATATAACTTACTCAATTATGTAATACTCCCTAGCATGAATCATTGATGGTATTTTTATCATTTTTGGCATTAGGCATTCCATCATTATGAAATACGGTATTGATGTTCATGTGATTATTTTAATAGTTATGTTATCCATGGTTAAGTTTCATACTCATGCGATTATTTTTATGGAATTATTTAATCATCATTTTTTCATATTCTTAATGCATTATTTATTCTATGATAGCATTGGTTGTACTCAATTCATCACTGATCATTTCATATCACTCTTTTATTTTGTTTCTTTTCCCAAATATTCAAGGATGACTACAATTTTTGATATGTACAGATAAACTAGATAGAGTAATAATGTTCCAAAATAAAATAAAATATTTTATTTTATGTAATCAAATTTAATGTGAGACTCAATAATGTATCTAGTTTTTTAATACTACTAAACTATTTAATCCCTCAAGATATGGTATATTGTATCTTGTACTAAGGGAATAAAGTACCCATCAACTCCAGATTACTAGGGTTGAGGTTGTTATAGAAGTTATTAGATAAATTTTAGTATAAATTATGGGAACTAGATTAAGAAAATATATAATAGATTACATAACCTATTGGAAAACTCTATGGATAACTCTGTGTATAGGATAACAACATAAATTTTTTTTAATGTATAGATTATGTGGTTTTCTTAGAAGATAAACCCATGAATGGATACATGAAAGTGGATGTTTCCATGGAATAGATGCACCTAGGGGTAAAAACACTAAAAGGGTAGATTACATATTTACTCAATCATTACCAGTGCATGATGAGTGGTCCTAAGACTGCACACCTAACTAGAAATTCTCAAGGCCTGTGATTTAGTTGATTCACAGGATCATTAAAAACTAATATTAAGGATTTTAAAAATACATTATTTGTGGTTATCCACAAAGATACTAATTTTATGTATATAATATTATCTACACACTTTTTTTGTTTATTTTAGGTTTTTTAGTAGTTTCATAATTATACATTATGATTTATAATGTTATGATCAAATATAGTATATAAAATTGTTTAGAAATGAGAACTAGGATATGGAATGAAAACTATATTAATTCACATAATCTATATAGGAATTTACCACATAGGAATGACAATGAGGCTAGATCTATAGATGGGGGTGTAACTAAACAAATTGTTTACTATTTTTGGGCAGCCAACTCATGTTATGGGTAATAACCTTGCCTGTGTGAAGTATCTTATTGATATTTTACATATTGTAAAATTGTTATAATGTTTTATTGGATAATAAAATATTTTATTCAATGGAACCAAAAATAAATTATTATATGATCAGTTAATAAGTTCCTTATAAAATATATTTCCCCCTTTGGGATGTGATGAAAGGTAAAAGGTGATACTAGTAGTTTAACGTAGCCAACGAGCCCATACCTGAGTGGTAAGGGATCCTGTTTGGCATCCAAGAGACCCATGTTCAAAACCAGGCAGAGGCGAATTTCTGGGAACTGTAGCGGGCACTATAGCAGTACTGTAGAAGGCACTATAGAAGTACTATAGTAGGCACTGTTTGGTACTATAATAGCTGGAATATTCGCCTGATTTGGGTTTTCGGGCCACCGGTTTGGGCCTACGGGTCTCAGGGCCTTCTGGCCATCAAAGGCATTCAGGCCACAGGGCCTTCGGGCCATTGAAGACCATAAAGTAGCCCGGTTCACACAGATCAAGTCCCATATGAGGATCAGAGCACCAGTAGTAGTCACTAGAAGCAGAGCTAACCAGATTGGAAGAATGAGTGGGTATGGAAACTGCCATCGGGACCAGGCATCATGCAACTTTGTACGGGGCAATGCTAGCCGATCAGCAATGCAGGTGGGGAGCTAAAGGCAATCAATGATGCAGAAGCTGGGGAGGGGCAGTTCAGTGGGCTAGGCCTACAGGTCATGTATTGGCCATGGTATGCCTCTGGGCCTTCAGGTCATGTATTACGGTTCATTTAGGGCCTTGTGACTTGGGCCTACGGGTCATGTACGGGTTCCCCTTTAACACTTAAAAGGGGGATTATCTATAATTAAAATAAACAAAGGTGAAAGTAGTTTAATGTATCTTAGGGGATGCAGATCAATAGTAGTCATTCAAAATAATAAGTATGAGTAATAAATAGAGAATAATTATTAGAAGTATTTTAATGAACTTTTCTTTGAAAAATATTTTCCTCATGAATAATGCGTGGGTATGGAGAAAAATTACTGATTCTAATACAAAAGGAAGAGGATAATATTGTTAAGTATGGATCCAACTTTAAAAAGATAGAAAGTCATGATGAAAACTGTATACATAATTCAATGAGTGATATTGACTTTCTTTAATGTGATAAAGCTAATTTTCTACTGGGAATTAGTTTCCCAAACATTCTAATCATATGAGGATATAATATAATGTGCTATCAAAATAGAGAAATAATTCTAATATTCTTATGAATTTGACTGAAATAAAGAGAATACAAGGAGAGTTGATCACCTCATAAAGTAAAAAATGTATAATGGAAATAATATAAGGGTGATATTTCCCATGTGTGATACTTACGGAAGGAAACAACATGGTACATTCTTGAAGGGAACATGATTTTTTTCAATGTGTGGAGTGAAAGTCCATAATGATCATGAATTCAAGGGTAAAGGGGAATCCATAAAAGTATAGTGATTTTTCTGTAAGGTGATGGGGAGATATTCTAACTAGTTCCCCAAATTTTAGGGGAAATTACCATATAATTTTCCAATGGGAGAAGTCCAGACTTACATACTTTCTAAAGATAAATTTGATGTTCCTGGTAATGTGGTGGTAGGTACTTTGATCATAACTTCAATGTTATATAAGGATTTATTCAATTATAGATCCTCACACTCTTTTATATCTTTCATGATTTCTAAGAAAATTGTACACTTCACTGCCACACTTATAATGGATTTATCAATCAACAAACCTAGAGGAAATATTCTGGAAACTAATATATACCAGTCAGTCCCCATTATGATTCCAGAGTGTACACAATTCAAAAAAAATTATTATTATACCTATGGTAGTCTTTGATATTATCCACGGTATGGATTTAAATTTAAATTAAAATGAAGAAAATTATTTATATTTTAAAGTATATGAATATTTGTGGTGAAGATATATAATTTAATATCAATATAATAGAGACTTCATCATCTAAATCAGAACTAGATCCTCCCCTGGCAGGTCTACTTAATAAAATTCGAGGAAAATAAGATCATACACAACCTATAGATGATAAATTTAACCCCAAGATAGAATATGTTCTTATTGTGAAAGAATAAATTTATTTTCTTCCTAAAGAACTACTCAGTCATCCACCTCAGCATAAAGTTGGTTTTCTATTGAAATAATCCCTAACATGAAACATAAATATAACATTTCCTATAAAATATCCATAGCTGATATAATGGTATTAAATAAAATACTTCAGGAGTTGTTTGATAAGGGATTAATACACCCAAGTGTTTCTCCTTAGGGTATTCAAGTCTTGTTTTTGAAAAACAAGGATGGAATTATGATATTGTGTGTTGATTACAGGGAAATAAATGTCATTATCGTGAAGAACAAGTATCTTCTTCCATGCATTGATCACTTATTTCAAGGAGAAAAATATTTTTGAAATATTTACATTAATTTTAGGTGTCATCAATTATGATTAAGGATAAAATATATTCCAATGAAAATATTTCATATTAGGTATATACATTATGATTTTATAATAACTACCTTTGTATTTACTAATTCACCCTCTATTTTTATGGATATGATGAATAGAGTGTTCAAAGAATATCATGATAATTTTGATGTGGTATTTATTATTTTTATATTAATATAATTTAAATTTTATGAAGTTCATAAGATTCATTTATGAATTTTTCTTAAGACACTTAAAGAAAATAAGTTATATGGGAAATTTAAAAAGTGTGAATTTTGGATTCCAAAAGTTCCATTTCATTGACATGTTATCTCTAATAAGGGAATATCAATTAATTATTCAAATAAACGGGTTTCCCAATAATTTCATATTACAATAAAAATATCTAAGACATGTTGTTTTCTTGAGTTATCAAGTTACTTTTGGATATCTGTTCAAAATTTTGTTTGTTTAGAAAACTCATTAACAGTGTAGAAACATAAAGGTGTTAAGCTATTATGGAAAATGAATTCAAATAATGTTTTTAAAATTTGAAAATAAGGTTTATAAATGTGAAGGTGTTGAAATTTCCATCACGAGTTAATGAATTTGAGATATATAATGAAACATCAAAGAAAGGACTTGGATGTTTCCATATACAGAATGATAACGTTATTTCCTATGTTTCAAAGCAGTTAAAGTTCACTAAATAGAACTATCTAACACATGATACTGAGATATAAATTGTAAATTTTCCTTGAATATGTGAATGAATTATGTATATATTGAATAATTTGATATACATATGGATCAAAAGAGTTTTAAATACATATTTTCATATATAGAGCTCAAAATGAGACAATGGACATGTCCAGAGCTACTTAATAACTATGATTTTCCAATAATACAACCTTGGGAAGGATAATAAGGAATTTGATGAGTTAAGTAGAAAACATCAAATAATTATGAATAATATGAGGATTGAAAAAAGTTTTATATTATTGTACTGGTAAATTTGGATATATAAATTATTACAGAAGGAGAAAAATCACTCATTTTCCAAATGATTTCCAAATATTCCTTTTCGAAAAGATAAACAACTTTTATATCACTAATAAGATTTTATAAAAGAACTTTATAGTTATTAATGATGGGAAATTGGTATATTTTATTTCAAAAGTTGGTGTATAGAAATTTTGGAAAGTGTTTATGTCTTTCATCCATACCTTTGATGAATAAAGGATTATTATAAGAATAATATAGCTTAAATTTCTCTATAAAACCATGAAGAACCAAAATGTATTAGGATTTGAAGGAATATTTTTGGTACGATAATATAAAATGGTAAATTAGATAATACATATGAATATGATTAGTTTTTTATCATGTAATGGTAGACATAAAATATCTCAAAGGATTCATGCAACCTATACATATTCTTATGGGGAAATTATATGATATTACTATAGCATTTATCATTGGATTAGAAAAGACTCCAAGAAATAATGATTACATATGGGTTACTATTGATCACATTACAAATTCAGAACACTTAAATTCTATAATGGATTATATTCATTTTGATAACCCTATATGGCTTTATATTAATGAGGTTATAAGACTTTATAGTATGCTTCTTTTAATTATAACTGATCAATATTAGTGGTTTACATAAAAATATCAAAAGTGTATTCAGAATTATCTTGAAAATGAGCTATATTTGAGAACCACCTATCATCCTCAAACTTATGGTTAGTATGAGAGGACTATTCGAACATTAGAATACATATTTATGTTATTCTCACTTTACATTCAAGGTATGTGGGATCAATATTTTCCTTTGGTGGAATTATCATTTATAATAACATCCATTCAATCATTCAAATGAAAAAATATAAATTGTTATATAGAAAGAGGTATCATTTTCCAACATGTTGGAATCAATTTGGTGAATGGAATATTATAGTGATAGATTATGTAAATGATACAACGATGAAAGTATATACTACTCTGAATAATACTAAGGAGAATAAAAGAATGAAAAATGTTTTAATGATAATCAAATGAAGGGATTAGAATTTCAATTGGGTGATCATATTTTATTGAAGTTAGATTCCTAGAAATGTGTTCTAATATTTTGAAAGACAGGTAAACTAAGTCCTTGGTAAATCGGGCCTTTTGATACTCTATGAATAATTACAGCTATGGATTACCTTTTAGAAATGCCACATAATCTCTCTAAGGTTCATGATGTGTTCTATATCTATTTATTAAGGAAGTACATAAAGGATCCAACACATATGTTCACCTATAAATAAATATAATTAGAACCTGGATTATCTTACTTTAACAAGCCTGTGTAGATTTTGGATACTAGAAAATAAATGTATAGGAATCGGAAGACTCGCCTGGTAAAGGTATATTGGAGTAATCCTATGATATAAGGGTCGATGCGGTAACATAAGGAAATTATGATGAAGAACTATCAACATCTATTAATGAGGTGATACTCTATAAATTTTAATGAATATTTTCTTAAGGATGCCATAATGTAATACTTGATCCTCAACTATAGTAAGTTTTTATTTGTTGAGAAACAATAAAACAATGCACATGGAATTATTCAAGAATATGATTAAAACATAAATTATTAATTCTTATATATTTAATTTTATGAAATTAATTTTAGTTATCAATTCACTATGTAAAAATTTTCTTAGTTTTAATTTATGATATTTTTTAGAGATTTTTATTTTATGGAAAATAGTGAAAAAATAATGATTTACATAAACCCTCACTTTTTTTGGGAAATTATAAATATATAATAATAAATTCAGAGATCAAAAAATAATTTATAAAAAATATATATATTTATTATGTAATATAATTCATATAAAAATATAATGTTGAACCTATAAATATATGCATAACATTTTAGGAATCTAGGTAATTTTTTGTCCAAATAAAATTTGTTCTTTATTTCTTTCTCTTAGTCCGTATTTACATGGTTACTTTTTGTTTTGGTTTGTATTTAAATAAAAATAAGTGTCCTTTTATTTAACATAATCCAATTAATTATAGGGGGACCAAAATTATACTTTTTTTACTGTAAAATCATTTTTATGCTTATAACTAACATTTTTCTGAAAATGATTTTTGTTGTGTTTTATACATTTATATTAAAATTAATTTATACAACTTATAAAAATTTAATCTTGAAAAATATATTCAATATTTTAAATAATAATTATTAATATTACGAAATAATTTCTAATTAAGTTTTAGTCATAATTAATTGTAACAATGGAAAATATTTATCACCTCGGTTGAGGGTAAAATCTGTTTATAAGGTTAAAAATAGAGGAATTAGGATTCATGATAACACAAAACTATTTCTAAAGTATACTTTCTTGATTTTATTTATATAATTACCTTATCACCTTAAAATTAATAAAAAATTTGAGCTAGTTTCACATGAAAATGATTTTATATTATTCATATATTTTATTAAATTCTAAGTGTGTCATTACCCTCACTTATAAAAGGGAGCCACTTTTCCTCTCTTCTTCATACCTGTAGAGAAAAAATAGCTTTAAAATACTTAAAAATATCCATTAAAAACATTCATAACAACTACATATATTATTTGGTCTCATAAAAGGACAAACAAAGATGTCATAAGAAATAATAAAAAGATGGTCTTCTAAAGAAAAGGTATAACATTAAATTTAGGATTTTCATTTTATTTACTATTATAACTCCCAAATATATTCTACAACCATGATCATATAATAACATAATATTCTTAAATAGACAAAAAATTTATTATTCTAGTTTAGAAAATCCATATTCATGTTCTTTCCATTCTATGTAAAATGAAAACATCACTTGTGTATACGTATGACCTACTATCTCCACCTTGAGGTGTAATTCGATTTTCATCAACACTTTTCTTGGATAAATATAAATATGGAACTATTGAATATTAAATACATTTATGAAAAAAAATTATTCTATAATTATAATATATTATTTTACTTTCTTTCCTTTCCACTCATTAGAAATGATAATTTCACTCATCCGTATGTGTGGATTACTACATCCATTAAGCGATATGATTAATTTTTCATTTTCACATTTAATTGAGGATTATAACTATTTATATAATGGATATATTTTTTTTATCATGATGAATATTTTATAGATAATATAACCTTAAAAAATATATAAGTTCCTAAACTACCGAATTAAAACTTACTTAAAAAAAAAACAGTTAACACTTGTAAATGGTGTTTTTAATAAATAATTATTAATAAAAAGGTGTTAAAATGTTATAAGTAGATAAAATATTATATTATAAGTATTTATATTGTTTTATTATGGAATTATAATAAATTTATTATATAGGATGATAAAAGCACTTACAAAAAATGTTGGACTTGATATAAGGGTTTATTTCACAATATCGTCCTTATTTAAAATAGTTTAAATTTAAGTATATATTTGGGGAATTATATGGTATTTACATATTAAAACTCATATATATTATTATCTTATAATTATTTATTTAAATTACATGTTTTCATGTCATTTTTCCTTCTATAGTACTAAAAATTAATAAATAATTGTTTTTCAAGTAAAATCAACTTTGTTTTTCTATTCGGATGGGAAACATTTTATTCTATAACCATATTTTTTAAATGAATTCAATAGTGTTTCTAATATTCTTAAATGATTTATTAAATTAATTTTTAAGAATATTTTAATTTATATAAAAAAAATATAGGGAATTTGTTTTTCACTTTCCAAATGATGCATTATTTACTGAATGTGTTAATTGGATATTTGTTTTAACATACACCGCACAAAAAAATTTCCCTCTATCATGAATTTTTTTTTCATTGAAGTATAAATTATAAAATTTCAAGGTACTTTCCATCAAAAATTATTTTCCTACCTTTTGGTAAATTTTTATATTTTAATATAAGTGATTTCAAAATGAAAAGGGTATTTTACTCAAGAAATATTTCGTTGAACTTTTAAACATATTTTCATCTATGTTATTATCCTTTGATTAATCTTATGATTTACTATGGGTATGTTATAATGTTACCATTCATCCTAATTCTATAAATTTATTGTAGTCAATTTGAATTGGGAAAGTATTGAGATTTTGGATTCTAGTTTATGCAAGATAGATAGTTATTGATAATTAAGTAATATTGATTAAATTGTTTTTTTATTCATATAATTAATAAATTGAACTTGTTAAGTGATGGGTGAAGCCAAAAATTACATATCCCCTATATGAATCAATAGTTATCATAAAACAAAACATGTTGTGTATTTGGAATATTTCTTATCCATTTATGTAAGAATTTATGGAATAATGCCTTGATGATAAGTTTACAATGTATGGAAATATGAATTCTATAATTATGGAATAAGTTACTGATTACCCTATGATAATTATATTATATTTTAGAAAATTTCAAGATCATTTGATTATTTATATTTCATTATTTGATCATTATTTTTTTCTTCCATATTATTGATGCCTTATTTGGTCTATAAAAACTTTTTTGGTATGTATTCCCTTACTGAGAATCTGAGATCACCATTTTATTTAGTTTCCTTTCCCCTGTATGTTTGTATGTGTAATATGATTGATATGGTATCATATTATGGAGGAAATAATAATGTTCTCAAATAAATACATTATTGTATTTTATTTTCCCAAATCTAATGTGAGATTAAAGAATGTATCTAGTTTTCCAAGGCTATTAAACTAATAAATCCATCAAGATTTGATCACTTGTATCTATTACCAATGTAATAAAGTAACCACAAACTTTGGGATACTTGGTCAGGGTTTTTACACATGGATGGACTATGTGAACATCCAAAGTAGACCTATGTACTAAAGAAATTGAGCACACAGATCCCACTTTCAAGTGATTTTTGAATCTAAACACAATAAGAAGGGGTGGAAGATAAAAAATTAGATCCTCTTAATTTGAGACATTCTCTAGGAACTAGACCACCTAATTGAATAGACCTAGGTATCATAGAACCTTAGAAACCAATCATGGGTTTCATACTACCTGTGTTCCCAAAAATGGGTTCCATACCACTTGAGAGCTCGATCCTATGTACTAGACCACTTGAGAACCAAACCACATAAGTGCTTACTACCTGTGAATTTCCTACTACCTGGGAACCAATACACCTAGGTAACCTACATATGTGTCATAAACAACCTAGGAACTGAAGTACCTTTGAACAGACTACCTTGGATTCTAGTACCTAAGTTCTATTTTCTCTAGGTTACCAATATAGGCACCAACTATAAATACCCAGACTCGCACTCCCAGATCTAGTGATGAAATCATAATATTTACATTTCTATATTTGACATCGATAATTGTTACCCAAATTATTCCATCCAACCCATAATAAATTTAAAGGACATATTGGATCACTTACACACCGAACGACATTTTCAGTTTAGATTTTTAGATAATTAGGAACAAATCTTACATAAATAACACTCATGACTTCAAGAGAGTGTTTCTCCCACTATAAAAACCTTTTCATATTCCATATTTAGTATTCAACATCTCCCACAAATTTACTCACATATTAAAACTTTCTAGACTGAAGTCATTTATCATCATTATTTATAATCTTTGTAAAAGGAAACATATGAATGGTGGGCTCAAATTCTCAACAAGGGTAAACATAGTAATTAATATTTGAATGTAACTAATAAGAATAATAATAAAATAAGGGTATGTTTACATAATCAATTTTGTTTATTATAATATAAGATAATTTATTTCTTTAAATACCCATGTCATAAAAAATGAAACATGAAATAACAATATATCAATTGAAAGGGTTGTATGAATCAATAATATTGATCCAAGTGATGCCAATTTTTATCAAAAGATTCATTAAATCCCTACCTAAATCATAATGAAAACCTATTGGTATCTTTTAAAATTATAATAATAACATATTTTAAACTCATTTATGAAATAACAAGAGCCTATTTTAATCTATATAAGAAAACCTCTAGTAACTCCCTTTCTACTGCCTCTAAAGAAAAGTAACATTACCCAATGTATTGAATCAATATTTGGGAATACCAATTGTATAAGATATATTAGGATCTCCCATTCATCAAGAGATATAATGAGGCTCAAATATTTGAATATACTATATTTTTATCACCCATTATCATAAATAATGCCCAAGTATCATTAATGAAAAAAAATTTATAATCCTTCACTTTAAAAAATAATAATAATCATTGTTCTTTCATTGCTTGATTTAACTGTGGGAAATAAATGGGTTCCATGACAATATCATAATCCATCCATAGAATGAATAAGATTGGTATTATTAAAATGTGTTCCTAATAGAGTGTATGTAACATCAATGGTAATTATTGATGATTAATTTAAATACCCCTAAAAGATCATTAAAATCATTCTTAAGTAAAATACACTTCTCACATTGAATATCACTTTTATAAAATTAAAAAATTAAAAAATATTTTAAAAATCATTTTATTTTAAAATAAAATTTTAAATTTATAAAGGAAAATTCAAATAATATAATTTTCATGAATTTATAAGAATATGTTCAGGTAATAAATTTTAAAAATAATCATTCTTTTCAAATATATTTTAAGGGGAGTTTAGAGTGACCCATTTGGAAAAAAATAAGAAATTTATTTTTTTTAATTTGAAAAGAAATTATAATACCATGTGAAAATATTTATAAAACCATTTATGTTTACCAAACAATTTGACACATTTTAGAAAATAAGGATATGGAAGGGAAAGATTCTTGATAAAAAAGAATATACAAGATCGATATCACTTCCTAACGACATTCTTGATGTTTTATTAATTAATAATGGAGTAAAGAGAAATTAAATGTGTAAAATACATTCATAAATAGATTTTAATAAAATATATGTGGTTAATAAAAATAATATCACATTATTCCCTTCAAAGGAACCATGTATATAAACAATCCCGAAAAGGAAGAAGATTGTGACAGAAAGCCTTTACCGCTTAAAAACCCATCCAATCATAAGTAATTAATTGTAATAATGTGATATAGATATAAAATTCTCATTAAGTATTTTAATAATTATTTAAAAATTCATTCATGAGTAACTATGGAAACCATACAAGGAACCCCTGGTAAATATGTCTCGGGAAAATGAGATTGAGGCAAAGAAAACCCTTAGAAAGTTTATATCAGTGAATTAGTAATTAATCAATGGATATATTATGTGTAACACATGTAAATCCCAAAAAACAAGTGGATATAGAGAATAAATAAATTTACAATTCAATTCACACAAAATCATATCATAGCGATGTCTATTATGAAGAGTTATCACCCTAAAAAATTAAATTGAGTTAAGAATACTTTTACTGCTTGGTAACTTTTAAGAAAAATCCCCTTGGAAGAATTAATTAAAATTTCAACATAAAATGAAATGAATTTAGAATTATTAATGATATATCAGGTAAAATGGGTTGTATATATACCATATAAAATAAATTAGGTTTATAATAATAAAACATGTCTTAATGAAAGTAAATTGAGAAGACATCCCTTACCTTAATTCTAAACTATCAATGTATATCCTTTAAATCCCAAAAAATAAACTTATATAAATTATTTATTTAAATAATAAAATTTCGTAGTTTTGTTAATATATCATTAGACATGTTTTTTCATTTATTACAATTACATATTTAATTACTTAATCAATTAAATCCTTATTGGGTGTTTTGGATACATTCAGTTCATAATTTCTCAATGACTTTGGCATGTTGGCCATGGTAAAAGGGTTCATTGATAAATAATCCTCAGAATAATAATAATTAAATAGATATCATTTTTATACATTAATTATACCATTAAAACCAACCATTTAATATGATTATGATAAATGAATTTTGTTACAATCATAGAGAAGGTAGGTCATACAAACGCATAATGTTTCCAATTTTCAACGATCATTATAGAAAGAAGGTAAGTATTATTTTATATTTCTAGAATGTAAATAATATAATAAATAAATATTAATTATTTAAATATACTTACATATATAATCCATCTAATTTTTTGATGAAAACAATTCACATCTCTTCATGGAGGTGGTAGTCGACACGTACGCACAAACGATTTTATAATTTTTCAGTTAATGGAAAGGTAAGAAATTAAATGATATATTAACATTAAATAATGATAAATATTTAATTAATATCATATATATATATATATAAAAATTAATATCATAATCACAATCATTTTTTTATAGGTGATGATGGAAAACAAATGACCTCAGTTCGTAAGGTGGTGGTCCACCGTACACATGATTGACAGTTTTGTTTCTCATTTGATGGAAGAGGAGATGGATATAGGTTGTTCCATTAACATTGAAACATATAAGTATATGAAATATAATCTTTTATTACTTAATAATGTTTAAATAAAATTTTAATGTAGTATAATAAGAAATAAAACAAAAAATACTCAGTTAAGAACTATACCTCATCTTCAGAAAACCTCCTTTTCTATACACCTTAAGCCCTATAAGGTTAGTACTATTCTATAAATAAGGAATTTATGATATGTATATATATTTATGGAATATATCGAGATAGGTATTGTTTAATCCAAAAGGTTTTTTATGTTTTAATAAATGAGAAGAATATCTTCCCTTTTCTAAAATAAGAAAGGGGTGCTGATGGAATTTCTTAACTATTAAATTAATATAAATTAATTTTGATGTCCAAATGAATAAAAAAATGATAATATTAAAATTAAATATTATTATAATCCTAAAAATCATAATAAAATAAAATTTCAACATTTCTGGATAACATTTTTACCCTTACCTTTTTGTTTTATCCCTTCATCAACCCTTTTGACAATTACGGTAATATCAATATTATTTAATATTAAGGGGTTAATATAGTTACTATAAAATTAAAATTGTACCTTAAATGAACCATTTATTATATATTAGACCTTATATGTATCATGGTATGAAGATAATATTTTTAGGAATTTTATATCCTTTAATAAAATATAATATATTATAAAATAACAATAATGCCAATTTTAGGACAATTTATTTAATTTTACCATTAATACTTCAATAAAATAATAGAATTGAAATAAAATTAATAAAAAATTTCTAAAATTTAATTTATATCTAAAAAAATTAACCTAAAAACTCCCTCAATTAATATAATTTTTTTATTTTTCAAAATCATTTTATTTTTTTACTGCATGCACATGCACTATGTTAGTGTTTCATAGGCATTTAAGAAAATAGTTTTATCACTAAAAATTGAAAATAAATTAAAATGATGTAAATAATTATTCATATTTAAAATGAATATTTATAACTTAAAATATTCTTAGTTTATCCCTATGTAAGAAAAATTAAAGATATTAAAATAAAGATAATAACACTTTCTTACTTTTCTTTATATAAAATAATAAAAAGGTTAAAAATTATAAAAAATGAAAAAATGGAAAATACTAGAATTTTGGATGATTATTGATGATATATACTAATAATAAAAAATTAATTAGTGTTAGGGTCATTATTTAGTCCGTATCATTTTATTTTTAACATTAATTACTAGATTTATCCTTTACCGTGGTAACAAAATTTACTAAGGTTACTATTCAAAATGTCCAAAAATAAAAGGGAATTTAAAAAAAAATTTGAACCTCTTATTATAAATATGGAAACCATTTTTAATTATTCAAAACATATAATTGAATGAATTTAAATTAAAATTAAACTGTAAAAATTTGATGAAAAACTATTTTTCAGAAATAAGCCGTTTCAAATATAAAATATTTTGACACTAAATTTAAGTATAATTTCATTTAAAACCCCTCAATTGTATTATTATAAATCAATATGAACTAATAATATTTTAAAATTAATCCAAAATATAATTTTTAGAGAATAAAATTTTCTATAAAAATCAGTATTTTTCATTATTCATTGTAATCTTTTCACAAAATTTTCAAAATTTCACCATAAGATAATTTTGATATGATGATTAAAAAAATCAATTTAATTTTATCAATTAAATTTTATAAAAATTATGGAAAATAATTATAATATTTTCTCACAAAATGAAATAAAAACGATTTTTGAATAAATATTATTTTTGAAGAATAAAATGACTTCACTAAAAATTGATTTCTTATTTAATAAAAATTAATTAAAACATTTTCATTAGTTTGGAACTTTATATATATATTTTTATGTATTAAAATTATATCTATACTTACCAATTTAATGACTCAGTTATAATGGTCATAGTTATATAATAATATTCTGGGGTTTGTTTAAACTCGATAGTGCGTATCTTGTAAGCTATTGATTATACTTTATCTTTCAGAATATCAAAATATTATATTTTACACAATTTAATGAATTGAATCCTCTAAATTTGAAATCCCACCCAATAAATTGGGGTTTTACTTTTCAAAATACATTTTTTGAAAACAAACTTCATAAAAAGGTTTAATAAAACTTCTCTTGAAAAGAAGGAAATTGAAATTTAATAGTAATTTGAAATAAAACAAACTAGGTTTTCAAATTGGAGAACATTAGTCATAATTAAAGATATAGAAAACAAATAAAAATTTAATTTCCAAAAAAATATAGGCCATGAAAGATATCATTGATCATAAAAAAGTGAATAATAAAGAAAAAGTTAATGACCAAAAAACTATAAATCAATGAGGGGTGAAATTGACCATCGATTCATCAGAAATAAAGGTAATAGGGTAAAATTTTTGTTTCAATATATTTTCCCTAGATTTTATGAATTAATTTACTATATAGTCTAATAATATAAGGAAACATACTTACATGACAAGTATAATTTCATCATCTAATCAATTTACACCACAATATCATCTTTTTTCAGAATGATGATTATTAAAGATTAATTTTTCATGCCTAGAGTACTAGAATAAACTTCTAATAGATCAAATAATTCCATAAAAGGATAAAAATATATTTCTCATGAATTTAGACCTTACCCAAAATCAAAACGGTTAGTAGAATGTAATCTGATTCCAAAAATGAATAAACCATCATATGAAGAAATAATATATTAATATTTAAAAATAAATAATAAAAAATGATGTTTAAACTAAATAATTCCGTAAATAAATATACTTAAAATTCATTAATTTTTTTCCCTAAACCTGAAACCCAAAAAATAGAAGTATTTGATCACACATTCTTCGAAGATAAATTTCAAATTTATCTCTAAATAATATTAGTCACTCGTAAATTCATTTACTCAAAAAGGTATATGACCTAATCATATAATCACAAAAATATGATAATCATTTTCAAAAATTACTTGAATCACCATAAATCCACATTAAAATCAAATATTCCTATAAAAGATAATTAATCCATGAATCCTCAAATAATACTTCATGTTAATCTTAAGAGTTATAAATACATCAACCCAAAAAAATTTCTCCAAAAATATCATTATTAACCATAAATTACCCTCACATAAAAAAATGTAAATAGTGTATATAAAATTTAACTTATGAGAGGGCTCTCTACCTTAGTGGAGAGCTCTCGGTGCTTTAGGGTTTCGAGACCCAGTCGTGTGCTGGTTGTGATGAGTGGAGGACTGATTCCCCTCGGTGATGGATGTGGGATCAAGTGTGGGGAAGAATTGATCTAGCTGTGGAAGTTGTGGTGTGGTCAGATATAGGTGCGTGAGGATGGGATCTGGCTTTAGTGGTATGGTGTAGAAGCTTCAGGTGTAGATATGGCATTGGTGGTGAGATCCTGGTCTGATGTCATGATGGTGTAGTGAAGATGTTGGCGGTGACGTGCATATGCTCTGATTGTCTGCGTGGTGGGGGTTTCTGGCATCGCGATGGAGCTAGGTGAGTGTATAGGTATACATGGTTGGACGAGGGATTTGGGGAAAGCCCTGTGGTGGGGGCACACAAGTGACGCATTTTCACTCCGGTTGGCGATGACGTGGGATGCAATTCGGTGGGGCCTCAGGTGGTAGAGGTAGGCTTCGGGTGCGGGAGCGAGCGGCTCGTGGGGAGGAGGTGCATCGGTCCTGACTATGGTAGTGTTGGAAACACCAGAAACTCTTACGGGGTTATGATTGTGCAGTTTGATCCGGTGCGGTGGGTGGGGTCTTCAATCAGCAGGCTGTCGGGCTGGAGGCAGTGGAATGGCTGGGCTGATATTTTTCATTCTGGCTTGATTAGACTTGGTGGGATTTTTTGTAATCGATTTTTCCCACCGGGTATTTAGGCCTTTTTTAAGGCTATATACCTTTGGGCCTTTAGGTCGGGTTTGTTTTGGGTCCAACCTTATATAGTTTAAAAGGGTTCCAGTTTTCTTTTATTAATAAAGGGTCTTTCCCCCAATCATTTCAGTATTTAACTTATGATCAAGCTCAAACTTATAAACCAATTTTGGTATCCATAACTCATAATATAACCACACATGAAAACATCATAATCATCAATGTTATCTAAACCATTCTCGAATACCAACTATAAAGACCAAAAACACACACTCTCAGATCTCATTCTATAAACATAAAATTTAGATTTCTATATTGGTACTGATAAATGTGACCTAATTTTTTCAATCCAACCCTTAAAAGGTAAAAAGGAAATATTTGATAACTTAAATACCCATGGACCTTTTGGGATTAGATTTTTATAGAATTGAGAAAAAATCTTACATAAACAATACTCATGAATTCAATATAGTATTTTCCAACTATACTGAGCTTTTCACATTCCATATTAGGACTTCAAAATCACCCATAAATTTCTTAAAATATAAACCTTTCTAGACTAAAATCATTTATTATTATTATTCATAATCTACATAAAAGGAAACATAAGAAGGGTGAGAAAAAATGGTCAGTAAGGGTAAGCATAACCATTAACAATTCAATGGCGTCTATAAGCATAAATGAGAATTATGGTATGTGGACATAATAAAATTTCATGATTATAAAAGAAGGGAATTTATACCCATCAATACTAAGATAATAAAATGTGAAACATGGTATAAAGGTTTATTAAAGGAAAACATCATAGGAATCGATAATAATGAGCCATGGGATGTAAATATTGATCAAAATAATAAATAAAAACCCATAAAAATCATAAAAAAATGTTTTTCAATATTTTAAAATTATATTTATAACTCATTTTAAACATGTATCTAAATTAAGTGGGTCCTAGTTAAATCCTTATGTAAAATGTAACACCCGAGACTTTTATGTTATATAAATCATCAAAGGAATCTTTTTCTACACACAACACTTGCTTGGCTTGCTTTACACGAAATCCCGAGCTTCCTCGATAGCTTGCGTCGTACGCAATACCGAGTTTCACTAAACAACGATATGCTATTAAAATATTATTAAAACTAGCAGTTATGAATAGTAATAACAACCATTTAAAATTTTAGAAATTTTAGCTCTCAAAATGGACTTCATTTTTGGATTCTAAGTATCGAATTTAGCCTAAGGTGAAATTTTGGTACTTTTCGGATAACTTTCATATTCTGATGAATAGTGAAGATTATTAAATTATAATTAAAAAAAAAATTTAATCGAAATAATTAATAGTGATAAATTATTAATTTGAGTGGTTTTAAAGTATATTTAGAATATATTTTTACAATTTAAAACAATGTTGGTCATTGAATGTAATTTCACATTTAAACCAGTCATAAACAAGTGTCAATCTTTTGATAGTTATTATCTCTTAAGAACACGCTATTTGTTTTGACGACGGGAATTAATTTTTAAATTAATTAATGCAACTGATATGTTTTGAATTTGATAAAATAGACATCATTTTTGAATTCATAATATCAAATATAGCTTAGATCTAATTTTTTGTATTTTTCTGAAAACTTTCAATTTTTGATGAATAGTGAAACCACTAAGTGGTAGTTAAAAAAACTGAATTTTTCATAAAACTTAATTCTACCGCTTCTATGAGTGGAATTTCAAAAATCCGAGAGACACAGTTAATATCAAGGACTAAAATGTGGTTCAATGAGATGAAAATAATTTTTGGTGAATAGTAACTTTTTACTTTTTTTTACCACGGTTAAAAGTAAATAGGGTAATTAATGGTAAAAATGATATTATTATTACCCTAACACATGTCCCAATTCTATTGAACAAGTTTAATTCGACCAAAAACAACCTTAGGAATAAAATATGACCATTTAGGCCCACATGGATTAGATTAGGACATTTATTATTAATTTATTTAAAGAAGGGATAAAATAGTTAAAATCAAAGTTTAATAAGTAAATAATTTTTAATATGGGGTTATACATAAGATAAATTCGACTATAAATATTCATTAGAAATATAAAAATATTTCCTACATAATGGTATTTTATTTTTAATTTTTAGACATTAAATAATTTAATATATTTATGACACAACGATGATGCAGTAATTATCTTATTAATAAAATATTGACATAATTAATGTTATAAATACCCAAATAAATATAATTTGAGACTTTTTATGAACTAAACTAATTTTATAGGTTAATATAACATGTTAGTATTGATTTAATTAACTTTCGTCGAAGTAATCATTCTGTTATGAGTTTTCAAAAAAAATCAACTATTGAATAGTGTCAAAATTGACATAAAATAGTTTTTAAAACAAATATTATATTATTAATTGTTATTTTATTCCTAAAAATCTAAGGTTCGGCCAAATGACTTAGATAAGGTTATTTATATTAATAAAACACAACTTGGGGGGTCTCTTGGATGTATATGGTAAGTCTATTAACTATATAATATAAAAATACAAAGTGACATGGTAAATGCCAATCTAATTAACTAAGAGTTAAAACTAAAAGATAAGGTTAATATAATGACCTAAACTTGTCTAAATTCTATTTGATGAGAGGAGTTCGACCCATCCCCACCTTAGCTTTGAAATAAATCAATTTGGAGCTATTTAAAACCGAACATGACTTTATAATAAAATAATATTTTTAGTTATTCCAAAGGTGCCCCTCTCCTCCCTTATAAAAGGGCATCTCCTCCCCCTCTTCCTCACACCACTTTGAGCCTTCAAGCTCGGACAACCCCTTCCAATTTCTTCTCTCCACTTCCCTAGAAACATCCTAGAGGTTCTGGTCTTCTTCAAAGACCTATTTTAGTGCCCTAAAAGGAGGTCTCGAAGAATCACTTCAAAGAAGAGGTAATGCCCATTACCGATTCTTTCATCTTTATTTCTTCTTCCACTTCTTCTTCTTTAGTTGTTTAATTATGAAGTAATAACATAAGTATCACTCATATACTTATATGTTATTATAAGTATGAAACAACCCTATTTCACCATCTATCCATCCTACGGAAAAAGAAATCACCGCGCGTGCGTACGTACGGAATACCGTCTCCACGCCGTGGTGTAATCTATTTTCCACCACCACCTTACTTGGATGAGTATAATGGTGTAAATAATGACTATATATGACTATTATAAAGTGATATTTATTCTGAAATAGTATACATACACTCCAATACAATTCCACGATCATAGGAATGATATCATCACTCGTGCGTACGTACGGAATACCGTCTCCACGATGTGATGCGACTCGTTCTACATGATCTTCATTTCATAATGATTATATAAATGAATTGAATGAATGAATATGATATATATTACACTAATAACATTATGGAAATGAGGTATCTATAACCTAAAGAGAAGAATAAGAATTTATTCGATAAAACACGCATAAGAACAAAAAGTAATAAACACCCGAATAACAAGTAGTAATGAAATATTACTAATAATAAGCTAAGAATATGACCATATATGATATCATAAAAATAATTATGATTATTTAATAAGTCAATAACATTATTTAAATCATTATACAGGAGGTTAGGACACGTAAAAAGCATATCGGACCAAAGGTAAGAGAAATATCACAATCTCATTTTTATCCGAGATTGTTTATACTTTGGCATTTACTAGGGTGTATTTTATCATCCACATCCATGTTTCCTCAATATTTAATGTTATTTACATCCACCTACAACTGTTTAAATCCAATTTTACCCTTTGGTGAGTTTTTAGTAAAAAATATGAAAGGAATCTTTTGTCGTTTTTCGTATGAGGTACTTTTTGACTTTTCCAACAAAAGTACGAAGAATGTTTTTTTAACTTATACGACATGACTGGATTTTTAAAACATTATTTACAAGAAGCTTCCTTTACAAGTTTCCAAGTTTATTTTTAATCAACTTCTTTTAGTTTAAAATTTTATGACATGTTAAGAAAGGAAAAATATTTTTGAAGTAGAAAGGATATTTTCCTCAAGAAGGAGTTCAAGTGTTTTATCAAAATTATTTTCCATCTAAGATAATATAGGGTTATGATTCTATCCATATCATTACATTGAATTGATTATGTTTTGATGGAATTATTTTTATGAATTCATTTATCTTATATGAATTGTTTTATGATGTCACGATGTTTAAGAATTCCATTTTTATTACATGGGTTATGCAATGATGTTTGATTTATGATTTTTGTGGAACACATAAGAATGGTTTCATTATGAGATGGGTGGGACCTATATCTCCCTCCAATGCATTAGGTAAAGATTTTATATCTCATGAGATAGACATGGCTAGAACGGTAGGTTATACCGGTTCAGTGAAACAGGACTGAAACGAGGGTGACTCGGTTCAGAAATGGACTTTGTCCACTAAGATAGTCTTGGCAATGAGTCTTGACTAATAAGATATGATTCTCTATGATTATGTGTGTATGCCACAAATTTTCATGTTTTAATTTATGATTATTGGGATTTCATTTCACTACTATGATTTATCCCATGTTATGAAATTATGCTCTTGTTTGCAGGTTAAGATTTCCAAAATGTTATGTTCTTATGAAAATGATGTGATTGATATTTCTTTTGTTTACCCTTACTGATAATTTGAGCTCACCCTTTTATGTTTTCTTTTCCCCAGGATATAAACAAATGTTTTAGGTAAAAAAAGAAGAAGATCTTTATGGGAGATGTTGAAGATCTTTCACCACGATTAGAAGATTATATTCCGAGTTTCCAAAGACACTAAACTATTACGATCCTTATGTGTGTGTTTTTGTTATGTACTAAGTATTCCACAAAAGTAATGTAATGTCCATGTACGTCAAGCTTTGGGTCTCTACAGTTGGTATTAGAGGAAAAGTTTAGTCAACCTTTGGAAACTAGGATGCGAAAACGTTAGTGAGATCCCTAGAGATATTTCTATGGTATGTCTAGGGATGTCCCTAAGGATAAGTATACGTATAGGATACAGTCCTAGAGATACGGTAACGATCATAGAATTTAACCTAAGATGTTAGATATTGAGGATACTCCTCTTTTATTATATTGTTTCCCTATCATGATTTTTTCCACTCACACTTTTCTTTTTGGGTTTTAGACGATGGCTGGAACCCGAAGGAACCGTGTTGATCAATGTAATGGAAAATGAAATGATTGTCATCCTGAACAAACAAATCTTATGGGAGATGGAGTGCAAAATATTATTTCTATACTTACACAAGCTATGAATCATTCTGGACTTCCAAATGAGCAGAGAAGGTAACAACATTCTATTGAGTCCTTCATGAGGCAACGTCCACCTTCTTTTAGTGGGACTTTTGATCCACTTGTTGCTGAACAATGGATCAGTACCACTGAAAAGATATTTTCAGTTCCTCAATGTTATGAACAAGATAAAGTCATCTTAGCAGTATATCGTTTGGAAGGTGAAGCTGATCAATGGTGTAATCTTATCAAGAATACGAGGCAAAGAGATGAAATTGAGTCCATGAAATGGGACGAGTTCAAGAACTTATTTTTCAATAAGTACTTCTCTCGTATTCTTCGAACAAAGATTGAGAAGGAGTTTCTTGAACTAAAGAAAAAGGATGATGAATCTGTTGGTGTATATGAAGCGGATTTTACAAGGCTTGCAAGGTATGCATCTGGCTTTATCATCCAACCTGAAAGTAAAGTTGATCGATTCTTCAGTGGCTTAAAACCAAATCTTCGAAGGGCATTAGCTATAAGAGACTTCAGTAGCTATGAAGAAATTGTGCGTTGTGCTATCAAGGTAGAAATGGAAGTTGGTGTTACTTATCCATCTAGTAGTTTTGACAAGAAACGAAAGATGGAGTTCAAGGATAAATATCAGAATAATGGTGAAAAGAAGATGAATGTTTCCTTATGCTCAAAGTGTGGAAATAAGCATGGTGGGGATTGTCTTAAAGGGACAAGTAAATTTTTCAAATGTGGAAATGAAGGTCATCGGGCATTTGAATGCCACAATGATGGGAAGAAGATGTCTAATGATGCAAACAAAGGAAGGGATACACAGAATGAACCTATTACACTTCAATGCTTAAAGTGCAAGGAAATGGGGCATTATGCTAATAAATTCCCTAATCCAAGGATTAGTGATGATCGACATGAGCAACCACTTAAGGAAAAGGACAAAGGGAAGTCACATGCAATCACCATTGGCGATGTTGAATATGACAATGATGTGGTGTAATGATTAAGTGTCTGAGTAATGGGATTCCAAAATAATGTTGTATATAGTATCGTGGAATATTGGAATATTTATGTATTGGTATATTGTGGTTTCAATAATTTTATGGTACCGGTAATCATGGAAAGTGATTGAGATATTTTTGGAAGAAAAGGTGATATGCCCATAATGAAGGGAAAATGAGAAAATAAAATATTTGACAGTATTCATGAGCTCATGATTGATATAAGGACTAAGTGATATCATGGTTTGAGTATATAGAATTTTGAGGATTTTGGTATGTGGAAAGTGTTAACTTTTAACTGCATTCATGTTTTCACTGTGGTTCAATGGGTATTCATTTTTCAAGAGAATACATGATTAAGGCCTTCGAATGTTTGGAATGTGACCAACAAGACATATATCATGATATACGGGGATCAACGATGGTATTAACATGCTTGTTATATGAACTTTTTGGTAATCGTTTTCACTATAATATGAGATTGGACAACAGTATTATGGATAAGCCTAAAGATTGTAATGGACTATGTTGGACAAAAGATAGTATTGTTTAAGGATAAAAGTTTTTTCGATATTATTGATTGGATGTTATAGTAATGTAGTTTTAGAAAAAGGACAACCTACAGGACGGGCGACGGCCCATCGTGTCGGACAAGGCTATGGGAATCGAACCCACAACCGAAGTGCAACTGGCCTTTATTTCCTACCACTAGCCTACAGGAAGCCCCTGGTTAGTAGAAACTAGTTTTATTTTATTACGCGGTATGATATATGAAGTATAAGTTCATTTTTGGAATCGTATACGATTAACTTCACCATAGATGGTCTTATGTATTTTTGATAACTTTTCTAACCTTTTGTTTGAGACAGATGGAATGACCCATCATTCTATCACATGATCTGCTAACACATCACAAATGACAAATTCAACTACATTTCTTTAAGAGATGAAGTGGAAATTGTCCAAAGAACGACAAATGGTGAGACTATACCAAAATCACGAAAGTATTTCTTCTAATTCCAATTTCATCAACTGTAGGGAAATGATCTTGAAAACCAAAAATGTTGTCCTAGTGCTCTTATATCTGATGAATCAGATGGTACCTTAGATCGTCACAAATTTATGTCTTTGTGATTGCTGGCTTTTCCATAGCCATGTTCTCTACCACTCTCCATCAGAACATGATGGTTAGATTTCTCTTCCATATCCATATTTTTACCTATTTGGAAACCCAATGATTAGTTTATTTGGGTAATCATTATATTTCATACTTTAGTTTTTAAAGCCAACTTTTGGTATTCCTTTTCACGATGTGGGTTTCTATTAAAGAAACTTTCGAGTAGTAAACCATTTATAACCCCGACGAATTTCGAGGGCGAAATTCATTTAAGGGGGGTAGAATGTAACACCTGAGACTTTCATGTTATATAAATCATCAAAGTAATATTTTTCTACACACAACAATTTCTTGGCTTTATTTACACTAAATCACGAGCTTCCTCGATAGCTTGCGTCATACGCAATACCGAGTTTCACTAAACAATGATATGCTATTAAAATATTATTTAAACTAGCCGTTATGAATAGTAATAACCACCTTTTAAAATTTTAGAAATTTTAGCTCTCAAAATGGACTTCATTTTTGGATTTGGAGTATCGAATTTAGCCTAAGGTGAAATTTTGGTACTTTTCAGATAACTTTCATATTCTGATGAATAGTGAAAATTACTAAATTATAATTAAAAACAACTTTTTTAATCGAAATAATTAATAGTGATAAATTATTAATTTGAGTGGTTTTAAAGTATATTTAGAATATATTTTTACAATTTAATTCAATGTTGGTCATTGGATGTAATTTCACATTTAAACCAGTCATAAACAAGTGTCAATATTTTGATAGACATTATCTCTTAAGAACAAGCTATTTGTTTTGACGACGGGAATTAATTTTTAAATTAATTAATGCAACTGATATGTTTTGAATTTGATAAAATAGACATCATTTTTGAATTCATAATATCAAATATAGCTTAGATCTAATTTTTGGTATTTTTCTGAAAACTTTCAATTTTTGATGAATAGTGAAACCACTAAGTGGTAGTTAAAAAACTGAATTTTTCATAAAACTTAATTTTACCGCTTCTGTGAGTGGAATTTCGAAAATCCGAGAGACACAGTTAATATCAAGGACTAAAATGTGGTTCAATGAGATGAAAATAATTTTTGGTGAATAGTAACTTTTTACTTTTTTTTACCACGGTTAAAAGTAAATAGGGTAATTAAGGGTAAAAATGATATTATTATTACCCTAACACATGTCCTAATTCTATTGGACAAGTGTAATTCGACCAAAAACAACCTTAGGAATAAAATATGACCATTTAGGCCCACTTGGATTAGATTAGGACATTTATTATTAATTTATTTAAAGAAGGGATAAAATAGTTAAAATCAAAGTTTAATAAGTAAATCATTTTTAATATGGGGTTATACATAAGATAAATTCGACTATAAATATTCATTAGAAATATAAAACGATTTACTACATAATGGGGTTTTATTTGTAATTTTTAGACATTAAATAATTTAATTTATTTATGACACAACGACGATGCAGTAATTATCTTAATAATGAAATATTGACATAATCGATGTTATAAATACCCAAATAAACAAAATTTGAGACTTTTTATGAACTAAACGAATTTTCTAGGTTAATATTACTTGTTTTGAGTTATTTGATTAACTTTGGTCGAAGTAATCATTCTATTATGAGTTTCAAAAAAATCAACTATTGAATAGTGTCAAAATTGACATAAAATAGTTGTTAAAACAAATATTGTATTATTAATCGTTATTTTGTTCCTAAAAATCTAAGGTTCGGCCAAATGACTTAGATAAGGTTATATATATTAATAAAACACAACTTGGGGGTCTCTTGGATGTATATGGTATGTTTATTAACTATATAATATAAAAATACAAAGTGACATGGTAAATGTCAATCTAATTAACTAAGAGTTAAAACTAAAAGATAAGGTTAATATAATGACCTAAACTTGTCTAAATTATATTGGATGAGAGGATTTCGACCCATACCCACATTATATTCTAAATAAATCAATTTTGAGCTATTTAAAACCGAACTTGACTTTATAATAAAATAATATATTTAGTTATTCCAAAGGTGCCCCTCTCCTCCATTATAAAAGGGCACCTCCTCCCCCTCTTCCTCACACCACATTGAGCCTTCAACATCGGCCAAACCCTGCCAATTTATTCTCTACACTTCCCTAGAAACATCCTAGAGGTTCTGGTATTCTTCAAAGACCTATTTTAGTTCCCTAAAAGGAGGTCTCAAAGAAGCACTTCAAAGAAGAGGTAATGTCCATTACCAATTCTTTCATCTTTATTTCTTCTTCCACTTCTTCTTCTTTAGTTGTTTCATTATGAAGTAAAAACATACGTATCACTCATATAATTATATGTTATTATAAGTATGAAACAACCCTATTTCACCATCTATCCATCCTACGGAAAAAGAAATCACCGCGCGTGCGTACGTACGGAATACCGTCACCACACCGTGGTGTAATCTATTTTCAACCACCACATTACTTGGATGGGTATAATGGTGTAAATAATGACTATATATGACTATTATAAAGTGATATTGATTCTGAAATAGTATACATACACTCCAATACAATTCCACGATCATAGGAATGATATCATCACTCGTGCGTACGTACGGAATACCGTCTCCACGATGTGATTCGACTCGTTCTACATGATCTTAATTTCATAATTATTATATAAATGAATTGAATGAATGAATATGATATATATTACACTAATACCATTCCGGAAATGAGGTATCTATAACCTAAAGAGAAGAATAAGAATTTATTCGACAAAACACGCTTAAGAACAAAAAGTAATAAACACCCGAATAACAAGTAGTAATGAAATATTACTAATAATAAGCTAAGAATATGACCATATATGATATCATAAAAATAAGTATGATTCTTTAATAAGTCAATAACATTATTTAAATCATTATACAGGAGGTTCGGACACCTACAAAGCATATCGGACCAAAGGTAAGGGAAATATCACAATCTCATTTTTATCCAAGATTGTTTATACTTTGGCATTTACTGGGGTGTATTTTATCATCCACATCCATGTTTCCTCAATATGTAATGTTATTTCTATCCACCTACAATTGTTTAAATCCAATCTTACCCTTTTGTGAGTTTTTAGTAAAAGATATGAAAGGAATCTTTTGTCGTTTTTTTATGAGGTACTTTTTGACTTTTCCGACAAAAGTACGAAGAATGTTTTCTTAACTTATACGGCATGAATGGATTTTTAAAAAATTATTTCCAAGAAGCTTCCTTTACAAGTTTCCAAGTTTATTTTTAATCAACTTCATTTATTTTAAAATTGTATGACATGTTAAGAAAGGAAAAATCTTTTTGAAGTAGAAAGGATATTTTCCTCGAGAATGGAGTTCAAGTGTTTTATCAAAATTATTTTTCATCTAAGATAATATAGGGTTTTGATTCTATCCCTATCATTAAATTGATTTGATTATTTTGTGATGGAATTATTTTTATGAATTCATTTATCTTATATGAATTGTTTTATGATGTCATGATGTTTAAGAATTCCATTTTTATTACATGGGTTATGCAATGATGTATGATTTATGATTTTTGTGGCACACATAAGAATGGTTTCATTATGAGATGGGTGGGACCTATATCTCCCTCCAATGCATTGGGTAAAGATTTTATATATCATGAGATAGACATGGCCGGAACGGTAGGTTATACCGGTTCAGTGAAACAGGAATGAAACGAGGGTGACTCGGTTCAAAAATGGACTTTGTCCACTAAGATAGTCTTGGAAATGAGTCTTGACTAATAAGATATGATTATCTATGATTATGTGTGTATGCCACAAAGTTTCATGTTTTAAGTTATGATTATTGGGATTTCATTTCACTACTATGATTTATCCCATGTTATGAAATTATACTCTCTTTTGTAGGTTAATATTTCCAAAATGTTATGTTCTTATGAAAATGATGTGATTTATATTTCTTTTGTTTACCCTTACTGAGCATTTGAGATCACCCTTTTATGTTTTCTTTTCCCTAGGATATAAAGAATGGTTTTAGGTAAAAAAAAGAAGATCTTTATGGGATATGTTGAAGATCTTTCACCACGATTAGAAGACTATATTCCGAGTTTCCAAAGACACTAAACTATTACGATCCTTGTGTGTGTGTTTTTGTTATGTACTAAGTATTCCGCAAAAGTAATGTAATGTCCATGTACGTTATGTTTTGGGTCTCTATATAAAACCCTCTGGTAACTCCCTCCTTCTTTCCTGTAAAGGAAAGTAACATTACCCAATGCATTGGGTCATTATCTAGGATTCCCATCTAATAAGATATATTAGGATCATCCATTAATCATGAGCTATAATTATTCTCAAACCTTAATATAATCTATATCTATCTCAAATTTCTTTATCAAAAACCTAAATCATTTTCATGAATAAAACATTTAGAATATTTTACTTTTTAGCATAACAATAATCATTGTTCTTTCATTGCTTCATTCACTCGAGGGATAGAAACTGGTTCCATATCAATCTCATAATCCAACATAAGAAATAATAATGATATTATTATTACAATATTTACTCAATGGAGTGTAATAAAAATCATGGTTTTTTGATGTTAATGAATTTAAATACTGCTAAAAGATCATAAAAAACATTCTTCATGAAAATACACTTTTCACTTTAAAAATAACTTTTAAAACTAATAAATCATAAAATATTATCAAAATAATTTTCTAATAAAATATTTTTGGATTTTTATAAATTAATCTTCTAATGAAATGATGTTCATGATGCTGGAAAAGTCAATTCATTTTATAAACTATAAAAATAAACATTCGTTTTCCAACATTTTTCAAATAGTGTCTAAAATGACCAATTCTGAAAAAGTTAAGTAATTTCATTTTTAAAACCTTTTAAAGGAAGTTAAAAGACCATATAAAATGTATTTTGGAAGAAAAATTTTTATAAAATAAAATTTTTATGGAATTTTAGTAAACATGGATATGGAAGAGAAAGATTCTCGATCTAAAAATATATATAATATTAGTATCACTTACAAATGACATTCTTGATGTTTCATTAATAAAAATAGAAAATGTAAATTAAACATGTAAAAAAAATTATAACCATAAGATAATAATATAGTTCTAGTTCAATAAAATAATAGTACATGATTTTCATCAAAGGAACCTTTGACATAAACAATCCTGAAAATAACGGAGATTATAACATAAAGTCTTTACCATTTTGGTTACCTTTTAATAAAAGTCATTGAAATTAATTATATGATATGGATATGTTAATATAATTAAATAAAATTATTTCTATTTAAAAATTAATTCACGAGGTAGTAATAACAGTATATAGTGAAACTGTGGAGTACAACATGAAACATATCTTAATAAAATGAGATTGGGACAAATAAAACCATTGCAAAGTTCATATAATTGAATTGATAATTAATCAATATATAGATTATGTGTAAAAAATTAAATCAAAAAAAGAAAAAATATAGATATATAATTATAAATTAATTTAAAAATAATCATGGAATAATAAAGTAATTTAAGAACATTTATAACCAAATGAATGGAAATCAAGTTAAGAATCATTTTACCACTTGGTATCTTTCAATTAAAATCCCCTTGGATATAGTAATTAAAATTGAAACTATAAATACAATGAATTATTAAGTAATCATGAAATATCATTTAAAATAGGTAGTATATACACCATATAAATGAAATTATGTTCATAATAATAAAATATGCCTAAATGAAAGTAATTTGAGGAAAAATACCTTACCTTAAGTGCAGAATTTTCGTATATGTCCTTTAACTCTTGTATAATAAAAAATTATCAATTAATTAAATTTTTAATAAAATTTTATATTTTTATTATATTATAATTAATTTTTTTTTTCATTTATTACATTGACATATTTATTACTTAATCAATTAAGTACACATTGGGTGTTTTGAGGATGTTCGGTTCATAATTTCTAAACAGATTCTCCATGTTGACCATAATCAGAGGAGTCATTATTACATATTATCTAGAATAGTAATCATTAAAAAAATATAAATTCTATAAATTTATTACAACTTTAAAACATATAGTTTAATATGGTTATGAAAAATAAATTATGTTACAATCATGAAGACGGTAGGTCATATATACACATGAGTAACGTTTCAATTTTTCAATGATCAATGTTGAAAGAAGGCGAGTAGTGTTTTATCTTTCCATAATGATAATAACATCTTAAATATCATATTATTTATTTAAATTTACTTATATATATAATCCATGTGATTGGGTGAATAAAAATTAATCACATCACTTTGTGGAGGTGGTAGTCCACTTGTACACACGAACGATATTATCTTTTTCCACTGAATGGAAAGGTAATAAAATAAATAATATATTATGTTTTCATTATTATAAATATGACATTAACTCCTATCTAAAAATATTTCACAATGGAGGAAGGTATATAATGACTCATGATCCCTAACTCTAGTAGTACCTAGGTTGTTAAAAAGCACTAGGGGTGTAAAAATCACACATATGAGCAGAATTGACCTATAATTTAAAAATAGAATCAGCATATAGGTTGAAAAATAACAAAAAACATTAGTAAATATATTTAAAGGTAAACCAAAACTATCCCACTATAAATGAACATAAATAAAACAACATTAAAATGTATCCAATATAACACACCAAAACAAGTGGTATAGTAGAGACTCAACAACAACTCAAGAATCCAAGCTAGTAATGTCCATCTCAGTCACCAAAGTCCTCCTGGAAACCTAAAAAATTGTTTATATAAATTGGGTGAAAATAAAATTTATACTCATTATGGACATGACCAAGGTCTTAAGTTCACATGTGAAAAGTGCATGCTAGTGGGCAAGTGAACAAATATCAGAACCAACAAGAACCTAAACAGGTAACCTAACTATTTAAGCCTCACCATGGATCACTTCCCAAATCATGTATCCAATATAGTAATATAAAAATGATATTATAAAAAAAGAAAGGTACCCCACTTCCACTTCCCCACTGACTCTCAACTCTCATTCCCAAAAGTAAAACATCATGTTCTCTCATCTCATCCACACATCTCACAAAACAATCACATTTTGTACCAACCATATTTGATGTGAGTTGGGACACATCCATACCTTTCCCAACATCTCAATATCTAGAATCCCATGCTAGAATCAAGAATCATCAAATCATTTCTCCAATAAAAACATTTTATCCATCACTACAAATCTCTCATGAATAATCCTCGTCACACCACATCTTGACCGAAGACACCTAGGCCATCAAACCACATCTCATCACAAAACCATAGCAGTATGGTATCATAAATGTGAAAGAAATCAAACTCTTTCCCTCTGAAAAATATGCATGACCCCCACCACATATCACATCACATCACTACCTCGTCACATCACATCATTCCTCAAGACACCATGCTAGTTTAGAAAACATTTTTTACA
The DNA here is from genome assembly GCA_963277665.1 of Viscum album. Lineage (NCBI taxonomy): Eukaryota > Viridiplantae > Streptophyta > Magnoliopsida > Santalales > Viscaceae > Viscum > Viscum album. The sequence goes on along the minus strand of OY728140.1, from coordinate 414,173,125 downwards.
TCGGTTATTTTTTATTTTTTACATCGGTTTTTGGATAAAATTCTTACAGGAGACATTATAAATATTGTATTTTACATCTGTTATTTTAAAACTGATGTAAAAAACATAAATCCAAAGAATTTTTCACGTCAGTTCCTAAAAAAATGATGTGGAAAATGTTTCGGAGTCATGATTTTTTATGTCTATTTTTAAATAACTAACATGGTATATAATTTATTATGTCAATTATGTAATAACTGATATAATAAACCATGCCTCTAAAGCATTGTTCAAGTTAGTTATTAAAAAACTTATGTGAAAAACAATTTTTTTACATCATTTATTTTAATAACTAATGTGATAAACTAGTATGCGAAGCATTTTTTCACGTCGTTTATTAAATAACTGACATAAAAACCTTTCTCAGGTATGTATTACGTTGGTCATAAAATAACCCACATAAAAACCAATTTTTTTTAATAAAATCGTACAACCATTACTATTCTCTTCCAAAGAAGAACAAAAACAAGTATAAAATAGATCAAAACCAAACCAAAACTAGACCAAAATACATACCAGAAAAACATCCAAACTAGACCAAAAAAAGAAGAACCAAAGGAAAATTAAACATTCAGACACATAACATTAAAAACATGGAATGTAAATTAGAAAAATCCTAAAACCCCTTGGACAACCCTACCCTCATGGACAGCCCCCACTCCCACTGGATAGCCCCCCACCCCCTGGACACCCAACCATCCCCCTAGAACCCCCCTAGACACCCCCTGGACACCCACCCCACTGGATAGCTCCACCACCCCCTGGGCACCCACCCACTCCTTGGAAACCCCTCCCCACCCCTTGGAAGCCCCCCTGGACACCCCCACCCCCTTGGACAACCCTACCCCCTGGACAACCCCCACCCCTGGACACCCCCCTAGACACCACCCCACCCCACCCCAATTGACATCCTTCCACCCCCTGGACACCCCCACCCACCCCTTAGATAGACCCCCACCCCATGGACACCCTCCCACCCCCTTGACACCCCACCCCCTAGACACCCCCTACCACCTAGACAACCCCCACCACCTGGAAAGCCACCCTAGACACCCTCACACCCCCATGGACACCCCCTACCACTCCAGGACACCCCCACCCCTGCACCCCCACCCCTACCCCTTGGACAGTATCCCACCCCTCTGGATTCCCCCACCCCACCGGACAACCCCCACCCCTTGGAAACTTGCCCACCCCCTGGACACCCCAACCCCTTGGACAACCCACCACCCCTAGAAACCCCCCACCCCCTAGAAACTACTTCCCCCAAACCTCCTGGACACACCCCAACACCCCTGGACTGCCCCCATCCCCCTAGACTACCTCCACCCCCACCCCTAGACACTACCCACCCCATTGGACACCCCCACCCCTAAACACCCTTCTACACCTATGCCATTGGACACCCTACCACCCCCTAGACACCACCCACCCCACATGGACAGCCCCCCCCCACCCCCCATGGATTTCCCCCACCCCCTGGACACCCCCTGGATAGACCCCCACCCCCTAGATAGCCCCCACCCCCTAGACACCACCTCACCCCACTGGATAGCCCCCACCCCCCTGGACACTCACCCACCCCATGGACACCCCACCCCCTAGACACCCCCACCGCCAACCCCCTAGACACCCTCCCATCCCCTAGACGCCCCATCACACCCCTGGACACCCTCACACCTCCTGGACACCCGCCCACCCACTGAGACACTCCCACCCCTGGACCTCTCTCCCACCCCCTAGACACGCCCCACCCCCTTGAACACCCTCCCAACCCTAGACACCACCCCACCCCCATGGACACCCCACCCCCTAGACATCCCCACTTCCCTGGACAACCCCCCACCCCCTAGACCCCACCCCACCCCACTGGACATCCCCCCACCCCTCTGGACACCCACTCACGCCCTTGACACCCCATGGACACACCCCCCACCCCCTGGACACCCCCTCCCCCTGGACACCCCATCCCCTCGGACACCCTCCCACCCCTACACCCCAACCCTCCATGACCTCCCTCCCACCCCTGGAAATCCCCCACCCTTGGACATCCCTTCACCCCTTAAACACCACCCCACCCCTTAGACACCACCCCACCCCACTGGAATGCCCCCCCCCCCACCCCATGGACACCCTCCCACCCCTACCCTCTTGGACACCCTCCCCCATAGGCACCAACCCACCCCCAATGGATAGTCCCCACTAGACCCCCCCCCCACTTGGACAACCCCCATGGACACCCTCCGCCCCCCATGAAATCATTACTATGCCCTACCAAAGTATGAAACAAGCAGAAATGAGACCAAAAGAAGACCAGAATCCATACCAGAAACACATCAGAACTAGACCAAAAAAATAATAACCAAACCAAAATTAAACATTCACATATGTAACAGTCAAAACATACAATTTCAACTAAAAAACGTAAATCCAACCAAAAAAACTACCAAATACACAATTATAACTACAATATTCAAAATTAAATTTTACACTACAAACAAACTAAAATCCAATCAAACCTGTAAAATAATTTTACAATTCCACTTATAAGTGTTTAACCTCTTGAGAAATATAGGGTTGAGGGTCATCAAATAGGTAAAAATTAAAAGGATGGAAGTTAACATATATAATGAATAAATAAAATGAAATATTATTGAAAAGTTTATAAGGAAATCTCACCAGGTCAAACTTCACAAGTGTTCCAGTTGTAATTATTTCATACATAAATTTTATCATATAATATCTGCATTTGATGATGCCTTGTGGTTCATGAAAATTCTATTTAAATGACTGTCAATTAAAAATATAAATTTTAAGTAATACATCAAAAAGTATAAATTATAAATGGTTATTTACCTTTAATTTTACATATTTGATCTTGGAACTCTTTTTTTTGTTTTTTCGAATGTAGGCCCATGCCCTGTTAGAAAATAATAATAATGGGATAAATTTAAAATGAATTATAAAATAAAAAAATATTAATAAATTAAAAATTACTTTTCCAAAATATTCTTAAAACATCCCCACACATCTCCATAGAATGATCATATCCAATAAAGTGTTTTCTCCCTTGAAAAAAACACCTAACATCCAATGATCACTGATATAAAAGAAAATTTAAAGTTAGTGGTTTTTTATGTTAAAAGAAAATGAACACTTTTCTAGATATATGTTTTATACCTCTCATAAAAAGGCATCATCCAACACTGCGTGATTATATTCTATTCAAATATTTTAGCAATATTAAGTGTTCTTTGTTCCCCATCCAATGCATGTGCTTCAGTGGAAATCAAATGTGGGTCCATGAATCCATATACATTTATCCTTTCATTATTCTCACACATGTTATAAATATACCTAAAACAAAACAGATATATGTATACATTTTTAATAAATATAACATAGGGAAATGTGTTAAGACTTACATGTAAAAAATATCCACCATGTTGATGCCCGACTTATCTCGAGTAACAAGCTTCATGATATCATTTTTCAAAATCCCCACATTTATTGCACATCTAAAAACATGAGTTTCCATTATAAAAGAATAATGATTCGCCAAAAAATTTGAATATCTTGACAATCTATCAAGACTAATAGAATTTTTATCTGATTCATACCCATTTTTCTTTGTTTTTGTCTATATAGTATTTCTTTAACTTTGAAGTATTCCAGTAAATAAATATAAAAATATATTAGTTTTAAAATGTTAAAAAAATTAATAAAAATTAAAATCAAAGATATAACATACATACTTTTATGGTAATGAGTCACAAAAGTATAGATGGCCAAAATAAAAACTGGCTGATACTATGTCCAACAGTCATCACCTCATCTGTAGGTAATGGTACTCGAAATGATATATTTATTATATCTTGTATAGTGACCCTATGATTCTCTACCTCTAACTTTTGATGATGAACTATATGTCCTCTGTATTATATCATTCCATATGAAACTATATTATGGCGAGTATCATCAACATACAACTCAAAATAAGTAAGAAGCTGTGGCAGAGGAGTAGGAAAAAAATAGGGTCTGCATGCTGAGGTGGATGATAAATATTGGGGTCTGTAGGTGGGTGAGTGGGAGAAACTAGTAGAGGTTGAGGATAAATAATGGGGTCTATAGAGGGAGGGGGGAGTGGGAGTTGTATTTTTAAATTGTTATTACATGTCTACCGACATATACTGTACTGACACTCTAATATTTTCCACCATTGTCGCATTTATATTATGAAATTCAGCCTCTAAGGATTATATTTTTTTATAAAAACCCTCTATGGAAGAATTTTAAGAATGTGGGAAAACTTTTCTTACTGATACTCCCGTCGGGTATCCTCATACATGACTGAGGTGTTTGGGATTTACCAATACTACAAAAAAAAAATATCTTGCCTACCTGTAGCTGTAATACCCCCTGTATGCTCTTCTCCTCAAGAGAATCCTGTATTAATTAATTGATTATTTTTTTAATTATTCAAAGTATATAAATAATAGAATTAACTTAAATAAATAAAATAAATATCTTACAATTATCTCAGCTATGATTCTTAGTTCTTCCAAATGATATTGCCCCTTTTTTCTCATCTGATCACTCTTACATTTTTCATATCTAGATGGGGGGAATGGAGGGGAAACCTCTCCATAACTTGAAGACTCAACTTTATGTTTTTTGGAATTTTAACACCATCATTTGTTATTCCAATAAACTATACCCTCCCCAAGATAAACTACGAGGTTATACATTTCTAGATTGGATATTATGATGAGATTTCCTTGTTTTCTATAAATTAAGAAAAATAAATCATTAAAAAAACATTAATAAGATCATTTATGTAAGAAAACTTATAAAATTTTACATTACCCTTACTAAAAATGAATCTTTTCTTCCACTATAAATAAATTGTTTCTATGTTTCTTCATCTATGAAAGGATATATATGACATGTACTTCCATATTGCCTATGACCAAAAAAGAAATTAGATGTGAGGGTTGATTTTAAATCCCTCCATCTCTTAGCATCCATCAATAAACATTTCCCCCTGACTCCTCCAGTGTCAGAAATATCAAATGTCATCAGATAAAGAAGTGGTAAAACATATTATACTATAAAAATTTAAAGATTAATCAAACAATAGAAAAATATCCTACCAAAATTGTCTCCCAGAGTCATGTGGTTGATCTACTGATGATCTGTCATTATCCTTCAAATCAAAAAAAATATTAGTTCACAAATATAAAAATTCAAATATTACAATACTACTGTAAACAAAAAATGAAAAACTAAACTTGTTATGTGATAGTAAACATGGTAAACATGGTAATCATGTTAAACAATGGTAAAAATGGTAAACATGGTAAACATGGTAGTGTAATTTTCATTCAAAAAAATCAATAAATATATAAGTTACTTAATGGTAAACTATGGTAAACTATGGTAAACATGGTAAACATGGTAAAGTAAATTTTATTCAACATAATCAATATATATATATAAGTTATGTAATTGTAAACATGATAAACTAAACTAAACAAAATTAAAATAAAAAAAAATTTCTACTTATTTGTTTTAATACTTGTTTTAATAAACAAAAAAATTACAATATCTAAAATTTTATGAAATTAATAAATGTAAACAAGAAATAAACATATTTTACCTGAAATATTAGGAATGTACAAATGGATTGTTTTCCCAAATTCCTTTATCGTGATCGTTTCTTATGGCACAAACCATGTCTTCATCATGATCGTCATTATTTGTTGATAACATTTCATTTGAAGTTGGAGTCTCACATAAATCATCATAATTATCAAGTTTATCCTCACAAACATATTGTTTTTTTCCTTGAAAAACTATAGGCCACTGCATATCTTGTCACGACCCGTCCTTGGGGCCCGTGTCGTGACTACCCCAAGACCGCCTCCCATAGGCCAGGGGCTGGCGACTAGAACCAAAGGCTTGAATCCCTAAGCTGGGAAGGCATTGACTTTGTGAAAGTAAATAAGAACAACAGAGTACGCAACAGGAAGTAAACAGTAAGTGAAAACTGTATACTTAAAGTTAGTGTTGAAAGGAAATGGGGCCCCGAAATACAAGCCCAAAAGTAAAGTACATGTACAACAAAAAGCTAGTACAACTGAAAAAGTAAAACAACAACCACTGAGTCGTCCTCTGGGAATCCCACCTGAAGGGTGAGTACAGATGGTCTCCTCAGCACCTCGGGTCCGTTCGTCTGCTCAGTGTATGTCTCGTCAAGTGGTCCACCTCTGGGTACCGTCCAGCTCTACAAGTCTCTACCTTGATCATTGTTGTCTATTGTCTGCATCCAACACAATGTAGTGCGGGCATATCCCATACAGGGGTGAGTATACGATACTCAGTAGGGACCCTGAGACCCCCAAAGGACTCCCAGAATCCACGAAGCATATACCACAAGAGGGAGTTACAAACATGAATTATCAACCAACCCTAATTAGAAATATTCCCATACATATACCTAAGTTATCAATCACAGTTTGGCTCCAACTTTTGAGTCCATGCACAACCCAGTCCACACAGGAAAGAAGTCAATCACGTCGATGATAATGATTGAAAGTAAAGACTCAGCTCACATAGGTATACACATTTCGTATAGCGATAGAGATGATCAGATGTAGTCACTAATTCATCTAAGCTGTTGGACCCACACAGGATACAAGTCTAGCTAAGCTGTCGAACCCACACAAGATACAAGATCAACAACTCTGTCGGACCCACACAGGATACAAGTACAGAGGTCAATACTGCCAGACCCACACAGGATACAAGAATAGTAGTCATCGCCATTGAACCCACATAGGATTCATGTACGGTAGTCATCGACGTCAAACCCACAGTGGATTCTAATACGATAGTCGTCGCAGTCACATCCAGCTCTAGGGTTCCCACACATAGCATGCTCGATTCCAGGAGGGTCCTCTCATCGAGCAAACGGTGTTGATACATCAATTACCACGAATTCTATAGTTTATGTATCTCGAATTGCCTCCTCATCAAGAGAAACCCAATGCAATAGACAACATGTCAATTGGATGCCCGGACTGAGAGTTATTGGCTTTTCCGTTCCAGGGGCCTGGATAGAATTACACTCACTCCAAACCCGGCCATTTTCCAAAGATGACCAAAACTCACTTAGATTATCGAAAAAGGACAGCCTCTTCGTAAGGGTCCCGGTTCTGCAGACGGTGCATCGATCGGATGCACAGTCAAGAAGTTATTCGTATTTAAGCAAAACGGGACTGACCCGTCATGCCCAGTGGGTTGTCGGGTCGGCCCGTCCTGGCTCGGTGGGTCCGACCTGGATAAGGGGTCGGCCCGGCCTGGCGGGGTGCGTCCCGGCCCACGGCTGGCTGAGTAGATCGGGGGCACGGCCCATGGCATTCTGAAACGGCGGTGCCGAGCGGCGTCGCCCTCCTGTCCGATCGACCGAAGCCGGCTAGTCTTCCCGGTGTGAGCGGCCCGCACGAGCAGGCCGCAGTTCCTTCCACCCGGCCTGCTGACGAGCCGGCCGGTTCGTCCACCAAAGTGGCCCGGTTTTCGTCCGCGGTCTCTTCCGCCTGTGCGGCACCCAGTTTGATGGTTCTCTAACATGCTGGTGTGCGGCCTCCGCCTTCGGTCATCATCAACTCCGGTCGCCACCACCTCCCATTGCCGCCGCCAAAATATTCAAGAACCATTGGAGGGTCGTCGGGCCATGTTCGTTCAACACACGCTCTCCGTGTTAAATGATATCAATTGGCCAAAAATAAACCATAAATTCAACGTAGAACAGGGTACAGAATATTCACTTAAAATTGTACAAACCCCTACCTTGATTTCCAAAAACAGAGCACGTCAATGAGTCACAGAAGACAAGCATCGTAAAGGTTAGGCTTCGTGAAAAAAGGACGTCGATTTCGTTGACGTCAGCGTGTGTCCTAAGAAGAAGCATCATTGGTGACTTCACATTCTTTTTCAGAGATATTATTCGTTGAAGAATGATTTTCTTCATCGAGAGGGGAACACCTTCTTCTAATTCTTCAAAGGTTTCTCCACCAAATTTTTTTCCAAGAAAATATTATAAAAGCAACCCAAATTTAATAGAATTTACATGCAATTAAAATTGATTCAAATCAATTCAATGATTAATTAAAGGTTTCATTTAATTAATCCTAGTTGTTGGAATTAATTAAGAGGAGGGGAAGAGTTAAAAAAAATTCAAAAGAGAGTAGTTGTCAAATTAAATTAAGGGGAGTTAATGGGAGTTGAAGGGTTAGGGGCTCGTGTGGGCACCACCACACATTATCCTCTCCTGGGGGGTTATGTGGGTGTGGGAGCCACCTCTAACTCCCTCTTGTAGGAAATAAAAAACTCTTAAACAATAAAATTGTGTACAACAATTTTATTTAATTTAATATAAATCCCCAAAAATTAACATCTCCTCCCGAGCAAACGCAACTGCGGTAAAGGTCCCCTTAAGAGAATACCGGGGTTATGAGTTCATCAGTGCCCTCAGATTTCAATTCTGAGCACTAGTTCAAAAGATAGAAAAACCTGCATGTACATTTACTGAACGTACCCAAAAAAAACTTCAAAAATTGATAATGGGCACACTGGAACTCAGAATCAAGTGAATTCAGAAACCACAGACTCATAAAATTCCAAAGTATTTAATTAATAATTTTCCTTCAAATTTATGGGTCTTTACATTACCCCCATCTCAAGGATTTACTTAAAGCTACAACCCACACTAGGGAAACAAATGGGGGTACTGAGCATGTATCTGAGCCTCCCACTCCCATGTTCTCTCCTGGAGGTTCTCGTGCTACCAGTGAATGCGCACTAGAGGAATCGACCGACCACGGATGACCTTCTCTAATCGATCCTCGATCTCCACCGGGACCTCCATGAAAGTCACACTATCATCGATGTCCAGATCCCCATGGTCGATGATGTGCGATGGGTCATGCACCAATCTTCTCAGTTGAGATACGTGGAAGACGTCATGCACCCAGTGAAACTGAGGTGGAAGGGCCAGCCGGTAAGCCACCTCGCCTACTCTGCTGAAGACCTGGAAAGGTCCAATGAATCATAGAGATAACTTGCTGCCCCAACAAAATCCATGTAGACCTCGTTGAGGTGAGACCCATAGGAATATGTGGTCTCCATCCTTGAACTCTAGTGGTCTTCATCTCCTATAAGCATAAGACTTATGTCTGCTCTGTGCAGTCTTCATCCGCTCCTGGATGATCTGAACCTTCTCCATCGTAGCCTGAACCATCTCTGGTCCTAAAAGTGCTGACTCCCCTAGGTTAGTCTAGCATAGAGGTGATCTTCAGGGTCGACCGTACAGTTCCTAATATGGTGCCATCCCGATGGTGGAGTGGTAGCAGTTGTTGTACGCAAACTCCACCAAGGGTAAGTGATCCTCCTAGCTATGTCCAAAGTCAATGACACATTCACGAAGATTGTCCTCGAGAGTCTGTATGGTCCTATCAATCTGACCATCCTTCTGAGGATTGAAGGCAGTACTCAAGAAAAGCTGCGTCCTAAAAGCCTCCTTTAACCCCTTCCATAACTGGGATGTGAAATAAGCATATCGATCGGAAACGATAGATGATGGCACACCATGAAGCCGTACGATATCATGAACATAGAGGTGTCCCAATATCTCTACTGAGCCCTGCTCTCTGATCGGTAGGAATTAAGCCAAATTGGTGAGTCGGTCTACAATCACCCAGATAAAGTCACATCATCTAGATGTACGTGGAAGCCCTGTCACAAAATCCATGGATATCCGATCCCACATCCACTCTGGGAACTCTAAGGGCTATACCAAACTTTCTGGTGCCTGGTGATTCTCCTTCACTTGCTAACAAGTGAGGAATCATGAAACGAACTCTGCTAAAACCTTATTCATACCCAGCCACCAGTACTATTTCCTGAGGTCCTGATAGATCTTCACCACTCCTGGATGTACCGCTAGAGGGGAAGTGTGAAACTACCTCAGCACTTCATCCTGCAGTGCAACTGGTACCATTTTACGTCCCCTGAAGAGGATGACATGCTCCCCTCCTTCAAAAAATCCATCAGGCACCTGTCCTATGGATATCTGAACATGTAGCATATCATATTCAATGTCCCCACGTTGTGCATCTCTGAATCCCTAAAGAAGTGGAGGAGTGACAGTGAGAGACTGAAGAAAGGATGCTTCATCTCTCTCCACAAAGGATATCTGCAATGCAGCTAGCTGCTCCATCGCCTCTCCCAGCAGCTGATTGCCCATTCTCCTGCTAAGAGCATTTTCTATAATGTTCCTCTTCCCATGATTATATACTATCTTGAATTCATAGTCCTGGAGGAACTCGATCCAACGCCGATGTCTCAGGTTCAGGTCCTTCTGCGAGAAAATGTACCTGAGACTCTGGTGGTCAGAGTAGACTGTAAAGTGCTCGCCCATCAGATAGTGATGCCACATCTTCAAGGCGAAGACCCCTACTTCTAACTCCTGTTCATGGGTAGTGTAGTTTTTATCATGTTATCTCAACTATCATGAACCATATACAATCACTACTCGCTCCTGCATCAGGACACACCCGAGTCTGGTCCCTGATGCTTCGTAGTAAACTACATACCCTACGCCCTCCCCTGGTAGCCTCAAGATGGGCACACTGGTCAACCTCTGCCTCATCTCATGAAAGCTCTGATGGCATCTATCTGACCACACGAAGGGTTTACCCTTCTTCATCAAAGCTGAAAGTGGTGCAGCAACTCTAGAGAAGTTTGGAACAAATAACCTATAGTACCCAGCTAGAACTAGGAAACTCCGCACCTTCGTCACACTCCTGGGTGGCTCCTAAGAAAGCACTGCCTCGATCATCACTGGATCCACTACTAATCTAGCCTCTGAGACGACATGTCCTAAGAAGTGAACCCCTTGAATCCATAACTGACACTTCGAGAGCTTACCATAAAGATAGTTCTCTCAGAGTGTATCCAGAACTACCCACAAATGGTAGGCGTGGTCTTCCTCAGTAGTCGAGTAAATCAGTATGTCGTCGATGAAGACTACAAAAAACGCTCGAGGTAAGGCTGGAAGATCCTATTAATGAGACTCATGAACACTGTTGGAGTGTTGGTTACGCCGAAGGACATAACTAAGAACTCGTAGTGGTCATATTGACACCTGAAGGCCGTATTTTGCACATCCTCGTCTCAAACTCTGAGCTGGTGATATCCTGACCTGAGGTCTATCTTCGAGAACCATCATGATCCCTTGAGCTGATCAAAAAGGTCATCAATCCTCAGGAGTTGATACTTGTTCTTTACGATCACCTGATTCAGGTGACGGTAGTCGACACATAGTCACAAGCTCCCATCTGCCTTCTTGGCAAACAAAATCAGAGAAGCCCGGGGTGAGACACTGGGTCGGATGAAACCCTTCCCCTGTAAGTCCTCCAGCTATACCCGCAGCTCACAAAGCTTGGTGGGAGCTATCCGATATGCTGGAGTAGATATCAGTGTTGTCCAGGGGTATATGTCAATGTAGAAGTCTACCTCTCTGCCAGGAGGTAGTCCTAAAATGTCATCAGGAAAAACATCTGCATACTGATCCACCACAACAATAAAACTTGGACTTAGTACATCAACTGTTATGAGGATGAGACCAGACAACTGATGTGTGATCATATGCCCTCTCCTCTGCGTAAGTCCATCCTACGCTGCTAAGGCTCCCTTCTCTCTAGTGAAGGTGAACCTGGTCTCATCCGTGTGGATACACCACACCTTGCACCTAATACAGTCGATCTGATCATGGATTGTAGATAACTAGACCATACCCAAGATGACGTCGTAGGGCCTCGATGCCGCTACAATAAGACCCTAGCTGAAGCTCTCACCTCCTAGAGTAAGATCACATTGTCGGAACCAGTGTGTAATCATCGAGTCTACTCCCGTAGGAGTCTCTAGCCATAAAAATCGAGCCAACGATTCTGTCGGAATCTCCATGCTCCGAACAAGGGCAGCGGTAATAAAAGAATGACTCATACCTATGTCTATAAGTACTGCAGCCAGGGTGGAGTAGACACAAATAGTACCTCGAATCATCTCAGGTGTGCCATGGTCGTAGGCCTCGACTTCCTGGAGATGAACTTGCCTCTGTCCGCCAGCTCCCTGTGGTCGGGGTGGACCTCCTGGTGATGGTGGTGGTAGAGCCTCGAAACGTCGTCCACCACCTGCTGCTTGGCCAGCTCCTCTGCCTCATCTGCCTACACCCAACATACCACCACGATCAAACCTCTGCCTCTGCCTATGAGGTCCCTCTACTGTCTGCTGCTCGTCTGCATGGCGGGTCGGGCAGTCACAAGCCATGGGCCCCTGCCCGCCGCATGCATAGCACAGCCTTCTCCTCATAAAGATGGCTCTGTTTCGTGTGCCCTGCACAACTGAACCTATATCCTGAGGTCTCCCACCTAATGACCTGGTCTATTTGGACCTATAAGAAATATTTCTACAGCCGGCTGTAGAAGACTCCACTACGTGTCTCCCTATGGTGGGTCTCCCCGCTGGTGTCTGCTCCGTGAGGAAACTCTCCACTAGAAGGGCTCTCTCTAGCACCCCCGCCTGCATCAGAATGCTGAGGGGAATTGTCAAAGCCCTGATCTCATGCCTGAGTCCCTAATCAAAGGTTCAGGCCCTGAAGAACGGGTCCTATACCATATCCATGGAGTAGTGTGAGAGGTCAGTAAACCTCACTGAGTACTGATCTACTGTCATGCTGCCCTGCCACAGATTTAGTAACTCCTGAATCTGCACCGCACGAAGGGTGACTGGAACAGACTCCGAGTGGAAGAGACTCTCAAAGTCTTTCTAAAGATGTGATGCCTCATCATGCACCTGGAGCATCAATCTCCACCATCTACATGCTCTTGCGTGCAGGAGACTCGCGGAAAGGATCGCCATAAGGTCGGATGGTGTCCCTACCAATATAAAAAATCTGGTGATAGCCTCCAGCCAGTCCTCAGCTGCCTGTTGGTCCATCTCTCAGTGGAACCTAGGTGGCCTCTGTCACTGTAAATTGTGCAACGCACTCAGGTGGCGTGCACTCTCTACTTCTAGGGCTGGTGCATCAGTGGCCTAGTGGGTAGTGGTACCACTGGTGCCTCCGTTGTGATGGGGCCCTGCACCGAGGCCTCGTCGCTCGGTGGGATGACATCTCATACGTAACTAGAAACCCTAGCTGGCTGCCTTCGTGGCGCCATCCTGAAAAGAAACAGGTGTACCACAGTCAAAATAGTATACCTGGTTAGCTGACTCAAAGTAATCACAAAGAAAACTTTTGAAACACACATGAAATCAGTGTATTCATGCACTAAGTCAGAAATCAGAAGTCAGGGTTAAGGTGTATCGATACTTTGTCCGCCACACCAACACTGGACTCCCTGGACTGAAAACCACACTCAATACTCTTAACACTATTTCTTCACAGAAAATAATGACCAGAGTCCTGAGTTCTGCAGTAGAACTAACTCCTTTGATACCAATTTGTCACGACTCGTCCTCAGGGCTCGTGCCATGACTAACCCAAGCTCGCCTTCCATAGGCCAGGGGCTGGAGACTACCACCAAAGGAGTGAATCCCTAATATGGGAATGAATTTCCTTTATGAAAGTAAAAAAGCACAAAAGATTATGAACTAATAAGTAAACACTAAGTGAAAACTGTATACAAAAATTTAGTGCTAAAATAAAAAGGGGCCGAAAATACAAGCTCAATAGTAAAGTACAGGTATAACAGAAAGCTAGTACAACTGTAAAAGTAAAACATCAACCACTGAGTCATCCTCCGAGAATCCCACCAGAAGGGTGGGTACAGATGGTCTCCTCAGTACCTCGGGTCCGTCCGTCTACTCCGTGTACATCTCGTCAAGTGGTCCACATCTGGGTACCGCCTAGCTCAACAAGTCTCTACCTCGATCAGTGATGTCCGTCATCTTCATCCAACACAATGTAGTGCGGGCATAGCCATGCGGGGGTTAGTATACGATACTCAGTAGGGACCCTGAGGCCCCAAAGGTCTCCCAGAATCTATGAAGGATATACCACAAAAGAGAGTTACAAACACAAATTATCAACCATCCCAACTTAGGTATATGCCCATACATATACATAAGTTATCAATCTCAGTTCAACTCCAACTCTCGAGTCCATGCACAACGCAATCCACATAGAAAAGAAGTCAATCACATCGATGATAATGATTTAAAGTCAAGACTCTTCTCACACAGGTATAAACCTTTCGTATAGCGATAGAGATGATCAGATGTAGTCACTAATTCATCTAAGTTGTCTGACCCACACAGGATACAAGTCTAGCTAAGCTGTCTGACCCACACAGGATACAAGACCAGCTACTCTGTCAGACCCACACATGATACAAGTATAGAGGTCAATGCTAACAAACCCACACAGGATACAAGAATAGTAGTAATCGTCGTTGAACCCACAGAGGATTCCAGTATGGTAGTTGTCACAGTCGCATCCAGCTCTAGGGTTCCCACACACAACACGTTCGATTCCGGGAGGGTCCGCTCCTCAAGCAAAGGGGGTAGATAAATCAAATATCATGAATTCTAGAGTTGATGTATCCTGAAGTTCTGTCTCATAAAAATAACCCAATGCAACAGATGACACATCAATCAGACGTCCGGCCTGAGAGTTATTGGCTTTTCCATTCCAGGGGCCCGGTTGGAATTACACTCATTTCCAACTCGACCATTTTCCAAAGTTGTCCAAAACTCACTTAGAGTATCGCAAATTGACAGCCTCGTCATAACGGTTCTAGTGTGCAAACGGTGCGTCGATTGGACACACGGTCAAGAAGTTATTCGCATTTAAGCGAAACGGGCACGACCCATCAAGACCGGTGGGTTGGCGGGTTAGCCTGTCCTAGATCGGCGGGTCCGACCCAACTACGGGGTCGGCCCGGTCAGGTGCGGCATGGCCCGAACCGGCTAGTGTGGCCCGTCGCGGTGGGGGCGCGGCCCGACCCGGCCCGCGGCTGGCCGCGACTCGTCCAGCTAGCCGAGCAGATTGGGGGGGGGGGGGGGGCGTGGCCCCCTGTCTTTTGAAACGGCGACGCCGAGCAGTGCTTCCCTCCTATATGATTGGCCGGTCTTCTCGGTGTGAGCGACCAGCACATCCTGGTCATGGATCCACCGCCCACAGTGCCCATGGGCGTCACAGTTCCTTCTGCCTGGCCGGCCAACGAGTCGGCCGATTTGTCCGCCGAAGAGGCCCGCTTGCGGGCTGCGGTCTCTTCCGCCCGCACCGCACCCAGTGCCATGGTTCTCTAATGGGCCAGCACGCGGCCTCCGCCTTTGGTCGTTGTCAACCCTGGTCTCCACCACCTCCCATTTCCTCTGCCGAAATATTCAAGAACCATCGGAGGGTCGTCGGGCCGGGTTCGTTTGGCCCACGCCCTCCGCGTTAGGTGATATCAATTGGCTGAAGATAAACCAGAAATTCAATGTAGAATGGTGTAGAAAATATTCACTTAAAATTGTACAATCACCTACCTTTATTTTGAATAACAGAACGTGAACGAGTCACGGAAGACAAGCATCATGAAGGTCGTGCATCGTGGAAAAAGGACGTCGATTTCATTGACGTCGGGGTGCGTCTGAAGAAGAAGTGTCACTGGTGACATTGCATTCTTCATTGGAGATATTCTTCATTGAAGAACGGTGTTCTTCATCTAGAGAGGAACAACTTCTTCTAATTCTTCAGAGGTTTCTCCACCGAAATATTTTCCAAGAAAATATTATAAAAGCTACCCAACTTTAATAGAATTTCCATGCAATTCAAATTGATTCAAATAAATTCAAAGATTAATTAAAGGTGGAATTTAATTAAACCTTTTTGTTGGAATTAATTAAGAGGAGGTGAAGATTTAAAAAAAATTCAAAAGAGAGGAGTTGTCAAATTAAATGAGGGGGAGTTAATAGGAGTTGAAGGGTTAGGGTCTTTTTTCGGCCCCACCACACATTATCCTCTCATGGCGGTTATGTGGGTGTGGGACCCACCTCTAACTCCCTCTTGTAGGAAATAACCAACTATTAAACAATAAAATTGTGTACAACAATTTTATGTTATGTAATATAAATCCCCAAAAATTAACTTCTCCTCCTGAGCAAACACAACTGTGGTAAAGGTCCCCTTAAGCGAATACCGGTGCTGCAAGTTCATCGGTGCCCTCAGATTTCAATTCCGAGCACCGGTTCAAAATATTGAAAAACCTACATGTACGTTTAATGAACATACCCAAACAAAACTTCATAAACTGATTTTGGGCACACCGAAACTCGGAATCATGTGCCGTCAAAAACTGTAGACTCGTAAAATTCCAATGTATTTAAGAAAAAAATTTCCGTGAAATTTTCGGGTATTTACATATATGATTTATCAAAAATATAAAAAATATATTTTTCATTTGTTTCCATTATAAAATAATCCTTTGTGTCTTCCAATCTATTCAGATTAACAACTGTCATTTAAAATTCATCATGTCTAACACTGTTGTTACCGATAAACCATTTTTAGTTAAAAATAAGAAATTTAATTTTAAAGTAATCAACCTCCCATACTTCTTCAATTACTCCATAATATTCACTTGACTCCGAAATTGGGTTTTTGTATTTATAACTTGAAAAATTCATTACTTCTGTAAACACCAATACACCATTATTCTGAACAACATCATTGTTGTCATGAGCTTTCTTATGAAATGTATACCCATTAATGTCATACCCAGACCATGTTATCACATTTAAACTTAGACAACCCACTAGCCATATTAATGTCTCTGATACATCTGATATATAAAGCAAATTATTCTTAAACCATGGAAAAAATGTTTTGTTGTGCTCATTAAAAATCCACATTTCTTTCGTCTTTGGATGACATTGTTTCAACTCATTAATATGAAATGTCATATACGGTTGAGAATCATCTATGTTATTCGAGATGTATAATTGTACCTTCTTCATCTATTCAGATGACAATGATTTTACTTTCATTCAAAAATCCCCTTTCCCTCATTATTAACATGTTCATGGGGAGCTGGAGGAAAACCTATATTCTCTTTCGTTTCCAAGTAGCTCACACAAAACACTGCAACCTCCTCAGAAATAAACTTTTGAATAATGGGGGCTTCATGTTGATATGGATTCTTAACATATGCCTTCAATATTTTCATATACCTTTCATAAGGATACATCCAATGAAGATATACAGGTCCACAAA
Organism: Viscum album; assembly: GCA_963277665.1. NCBI lineage: Eukaryota > Viridiplantae > Streptophyta > Magnoliopsida > Santalales > Viscaceae > Viscum > Viscum album. The sequence goes on along the minus strand of OY728140.1, from coordinate 414,155,766 downwards.
TCATTATTTCTTAAACTAGATAAACCATTAAAAGAACCATTATATCAAAAAAAAAGGAGTAAAATACATTTCCAATTTATAAAGTATAGAAAATTCATCCTTTTCTAAAATGTTCAAAGCTTTCACATCAATCACCTTCATACAAATTGAATTAAAAAAATAACTCACCTTCATTATCGTCTTTCTGACATGGATGGGTAATATTCTATGCAATGCAACTGGTAGAAGTTGTTACATCATGACATGACAATCATGAGATTTCATACCTATAAACTTTAAATCCTTAAATGAGACAAAAGTTATTACATTTGAAGAATATACTTGAGGCACATTAATATCATGAAGACACTAACAAAAGATAATTTTCTCCCTCTTAAATAATGTATAACAATCCAGGGGAAGAAATGTTTATCTTCCATTAGGAGTGGGAGCTAACTCCAAACGTATTCACATTGATAGTAAGTTTAATCTTTCATTCAAACCTTCTTTACTCTTTTCTTTAATATCTATCAATGTTCCAATCAAACTATCGCATATATCCTTCTCCATGTGCCTGACATCAAGATTATCTTTCACTTCATGATATCTCTAATATGGTAGCTCAAAAAATATTGACCTTTTCTTCCAAATATGTCTATCATTAATAGATTTATGTGTCTTTCCCAATGTCACATCAAGGTGTTTCCCCCTATCAAAATACACATTAGGAGATAAAGGTTTTAGAGAAATATCAAATTCTTGTGATCCATTGAATGCCTTTTTTAGTCTTTTATTATAGTGATCTAGAGGTAAAAACTTTTGATGACCTATGTATATTGTTTTCCTCCAATGATGCATTTGACAATATGAAATCTGTTTTTTGAAAATTGGAAATACTGTATTCCCCTTAACACTATATCCTAACAAATTTCCATATGCTGGGAAGTCATTTATAGTGAACATAAGCACTAAATGAAGTTTAAAATATTCCATTTTATTAGAATTATATACCATAATACCATACTCCCATTAAAGTTTCAAATCATCAATCAATGGTGATAAGAAAACATCAATATAATTTTTTTGTTGCTTGGAACCAGAGATCATTATACTCCACATGAAATATTTGCGCTTCATAAGAACTTCAGGAGATAGGTAGTAAATCACCAATAAAACATTCCATGAACTATGTGTGCTACTGAGGCTTCAATGTAGATTCATTCCATTTGTGCCCAACAGATGTCTGATATTTCTAATTTCATTTCCGAATATAGGATATTGCTCATAAATTTTCTTCCGTTATGGACAATTAGATGGATGACGTATTTTTCCATCACATATATTCTCACCATCATTCCATCTTAACCTTTTTTCATCATGTGAATTAAAAAATAAAGGTTTCAAATGATGAATTATAGAAAGATACCAAAATACCTTGGCAGGGATCTCTATAATCTCCACATCATCCTGTGATTTTTATTCTAAATTATACTGTGATGTTCCACATTTAGGACAATCTGACAAAAATTCATAATCCTTCCTATATATCATATAGTCATTTGGACAAGAATTTATTTTCTTGTATCCCAATCCCATCGGGCATAATATTTTCTTCTCCTAATAATGTGAATCTAGAAGATCGTTGTCTTTTGGAAGATTGTATTTCAACAGTTGTAGCGGCTCTGTAAAACTTATATCACTCTATCCATGTTTCTCCTTAAAGTTAATCAATCTTAACACCACCAAAAAAACATAAAATCCATAAAACCATGATACAATGGTTTTTCAGCATCACCATATAGACGTGCAACTGTCGGTTCTATGTCAATTTGTTCTGTTGTAATATCATGAATCATTTCTTCAATTCCATCAGAGTTACCATCATGAAAATCATCTCCATCAGTAGATCTAACATTCTTTCTAGTTTTACCATGCCAAATATAAGGGCTATAACTTAGATTAAAACAATGATAAATTATATGATCTTTTATCTCTTTACTTTTCAACTTCTTTATATTCATACATTTCAGGCATAGATAGAAAAAAAATTCTTTCTTGGAAAATTTTGGTTAGAAATTTCAAAAAAAGGAATCAACACCTTCCTCATATTCATTACTCATTAAATATGACATAATTCAACTTCGACTCATTATTACCTATAATAAATATCAAAATTATACATATTGTTAAGATATTCCAATTTTATATTTAAATGAAAAATATCATAATTTGAATGTAAAACAATTTTGAAATATAAAAAAATATATGTATATTTGAAAAACATACCCATGGAAATAATTTTAGAAAGAAAATATAATTAGATATAACATTTTTATATTTATATGAAAAATGAAATAATTTGAAAGTAAAAAAGTTTTGAAAAAAATTGGGAATAGATGTGTCAGTAATCAGGGATTGGGGAATATTCAAAGGAAATATTCTACTCAATTTATATTGATATAGAAAAGTTAGTCATATCATAGAAAAGTGTCCAATGAAATTATTATATGATGATGATAAAAAATCCATGAAATGTTTTTCAAAGGTTGTGAGAGGAAAGTGTAATTTAGAATGAAAATCCTTGAGAAATAATAACTTTCTTTCCCATGAAGATGTTATCTCCAAATAAGTTGAATTCATGGAATTTGAATACTATACAGACTATCTGAAGATAATATATGCAAATGATTTCAATGAAACTTATTGTATACATGTTTTCCAGCATATAATCTATGCCAACAGTTTATGGAAGCTGTTGGGATATATGTATTCCAACAGTTCCAGAACCATTGGCATACAATCTCTAGTATATAATCTGTTGCAACAGTTTATGAAACTGCTAGTATATAATCTTCACCCAATAACCAACAACACACCCTCTTCACCCAAAAACCATGAAACACCATACCCATCATCCTCTTCTTGTCTTCCAGAACCTATACACTTGGATTTCAGAACCTATAAAGGGGGTGGGGGATTTCCAGTGGTGGGGGCTACCCAAGGGGCGGGGGTGTCCAGGGGGGTGTCCAGGGGGTGGGGGCTATCCAATGGGGGTAGGGGCTATCCGTGGGGGTGGGGGTGTTCTGGGGGGGGGGGGTTCTAGGGGTGGGGGATATCCAAGGGGGTAGGCGATCCAAGGGGGGGCGTCCGGGGGGGGGTGTCAATGTGGTGGGTGATTAGCCACTAAATGAGGCTAATATTCATTGTTAATATACATAATTTTCATGTTCTTTGTTATTCATAAACACCATTTTAGTGCATTTTACACTTTGAACATCATTTCACATTATGTTTGTAATACCTTCTTAAAATGCACTATTATGTGGTACATTTTTGAACATCATTTAAAGTAACCAATGATTCATCTAATTGTAAGGAATTGAATTTTACATATTTTAATTTGATATTTTTGGAAATTGATATACACTTAAATATGAACATGTTTGATTCAGGGATCAATGGAGAATTCATGGAGGATGATGGAGATATTTGGCAATGAAAGGAAGCAATTCTGGAGAAGGCAGATTGGACACCAGCCCACTTATGAGACTGTGGGGCCCAACATACAGGCCCAATTAATCCCAAATTTCTTGGGATGCTAGAAGACATGTATAGGAACAAATCACTCTTCAGGAGTTAATGCTAATTCGGCCTCCATGGTGGTCATTTAGGCGGCCCAAGTTAGAAATACAATTCTGGGCCAGATTCTGCGGCCCAGAAAAACAGTCCACCAATTTGATCATATCTCGGAATACACAACTCCAAATGGGCCCAAATTTTACAGGCGGTTAGCAGACATCCGGAGCTCCATTTTCTTCTTCTATGGCCCACCCTGATTCGGACTTCTAGAAGGTCTTCCAGACGCGTCTGTTCGGTGGATGAAAACTGGCTGCCACCTCGGGTCAAGGGTGGAGAAGTCACCTCTCCACCTACTTTCCACCACCTATGCCTACCCTCATTGATTGGGATGACTTGTACTGTTGGTGGTTCGACCCAAGGCTCCCAAAATTCCTATTTAAGGCAGTGGTGGTGAAGGAGTTGAGGATCTTGGATGCCTTGTTTACTTGTAATGTTATGCTGCATTTTTGTTGCCTCAATTTTGTCTTTCACATGTAAGTTGTTCAATTCACTTTAGTTTCTTAATAAAAGTTCTTCTTCTACTCTTATTCTGTTGTTCTTAATATCACTTTGATACCGTTGGATTAAGGTGTGAATTTATTCACACCAACCCTTGTGAAATTATTCACACAATGGTGGAGTGATCATTTTATTTTTGTTGTTTTCTTTACTTCTCCATTCCTCCCTTATGAGTCTACTTTCCGCTTCCATTGAAACCATGGGATCAATGGAGGGCTAACCCACTTATGGGTTGATCCAAGGGAGTAGAAAGGGGCTGGATTGGATGTTATTTATCACCTAATTAATGTATAATCACTTCTTTAATTGGGATTTTTATTTGATGATTTTTAAACTCCATCGTCCTTGTTGAATTTAAGGCCACACACCTCAAGTACTAATACGATCCTTTACCTTGAAGTGCTCAAAACTTTGATCCTTCAAGTGTATAGGTGATTAGTATTAGAGGGTTTAGGCATTAAACCAGTAAGTGATGATGTTGTTTTATCTCCTTAAATGAACCCATCTCAAATTTAAGAAATTGAAATCATTAAAAAGAAAATACGTCCAATCCACCCCGAGTGATAACCTAGGATCAACTCATTCTTTTAAATTGAATCCACTTAAATCTTTTAGATATCTTTAAAACCCATCCAAAATCAATCCAAGTTGGCCACTTCATAGCCAAAAATCCATCCCTTAGGTTGTGTATCTTAGGTATCTTCTTAGGTCTCTGTGGAATCGACAACCCAAGCTACACTACAAGGACCGTTCTACCCTTCTTCTCTTGGGTAAATTTGGGCGTGAACCAAATTTTGGCGCCGTTGCCGGGGACCAAGTAAGTACCTTAGATCCAAAAAAAAAACCTTCTTTCCTCACCTCCATTCTTCTACTCTCACCCAATATCTCTTATCTTGTCCCTTTCTCGCTTTTTTTTGGCGCATGTCCGCCTACACCCGCGATTTCTCAAACAGACTAGTTAGGGTGGAAAGTTCTAGGATAGGGGAGTCAAGTGCACCTAAGGGATTGTTTAAATCAGATTCAAATATTCTTGAAACCCCAAAGTCAGAACTTGAAACAAGTCCAATGGAGGGTCATCCACAAAATCAAATTGTAAACCCTGGGGGGAATCAAATGGGAATCCAAAACCAAGAAGCTCCAAACTTAGGGAATGTAGTTGATCAAACCATGAACGACTACCTCACTCCAGCTTGGACCAATGCCCCCTCATGCATTAGACACAATTCCATAGGAGACACCAACTACATATTCAAACCCCATGTCCTAAACCACCTTCCAACCTTTCATGGGATGGAGTCAGAAATGCCATACCTTCATGTCAAAGAGTTCAACGACATTGTTGAAACCATGTGTCCCCCACATCAACTAGAATCCGCTAAGATGAGGCTATTTCCTTTTTCATTAAAGGATCGAGCTAAAAATTGGCTAAACAACTTGAGACCTGCATCAATCCACTCTTGGGACCAACTGCAAAGAGAATTCTACAAAAAATACTTCCCTCATCACAAAACAATTGCACTTAAAAAGAGCATCCAAAACTTTTTTGAAAAAGAGGGAGAGTCATTCTATGAAACATGGGAGAGGTTCAAAGACACCCTAAACATGGTTCCACACCATGGGTTTTCCATACCTGAACAAGTGAGAATTTTCTATGAAGGGTTGGGTCCGGGGAACAAACAGTTCATTGACATGATGTGTAACGGAACCTTTAAAAACAAGGCCCCAAATGATGCTTACGAGTATCTCGAAAGTCTGGCTGAACAAAACCAAACTTGGGGAACTTCACCTTATTCTGAAAAGCCACAAAGAACCACTGGAATTCACACACTTAGAGAAGAGGAAAGCCTTAGGGCTAAACTCGCAGCACTCTCTAGGAAGGTTGAAGAGATAGACCTTAGGAAAGTCCATGAAATCCAAAATGTAGACCTTGTTTGCACAATTTGTGACAAACATGACCATAAAACAGACAACTGCCCAACCATTCCATCCATCAAGGATGTTCTTCTAGGAGGACCCCCAGCGGAAGTCAATGCCCTAAACTTTCAAAAGCCCCAATACCAAAACACCTTCAATCCAAGGTACAATGACCACCCAGGCTTCCGCTGGAAAGATAACCAACAACCTAGCCAACCACAGGGACAAAATCCTTACCCCCATCAGAACTACCAAAACCATAACCAGTTCCAAACCCAACCTATCCAATACCAACAACCACCGGTCCATTTTCAACAAACCATCCCACCTCCAAAATATCCCCCTGGGATAAACCAACCTACTCAAGCACCAACCCAAACTGTTCCACAAAGCCTACTAGAACAACTGTGCAAACAAATGGAGAGGATGAACTCAGAGGTATCTTCCCTAAAACAAGAACTTCAAACCATCAAAACAGGAAAGGCACCCATGCCTACTCAGGCGGTGCCATCCTCAACTTCAAGGGGAGAGTCAAGTTGTGCTCAAACAACTCATGAACAACTAAAGGCTGTGACTGTTTTAAGAAGTGGGAAATCAATTGAGAAACCTGAACAACTAATTCAGAACCCACCTGAAGATTTAAACTTGGATGAAAATTTAAATGAACCACAAGATCAAACTGAAGAAACTGATAACAATGTGAAAGAAGCAACTCTTCAACAAACAACCCCACAACCAGCACCATTTCCTCAACGCATGAGGGGGAAAACCAAACCTGAACTGAGTGAAACGTTGAGGGAAATATTTTCACAAGTCAAGTTGAACATACCCCTTCTCGATGCAATCCAAACCATACCTGCCTACTCAAAGTACCTTAAGGACTTGTGCACTTTTAAAAGAAAATTTTCACATAAAAACCAAGTCCTTTTGGCTGCTAATGTGAGTACCACCATTCAAGGTACAATTCCTCCTAAGTTGAAAGACCCAGGTTGCCCTTACATCAATGTTGAACTAGGAGAAAGCAAAGTTGTCAAAGCCTTGTGTGACCTAGGTGCTAGTGTCAATCTCATCCCATATGCTGTGTACTGCCAGTTAGGCCTAGAAGAACTCCAACCCACATCTGTCACACTTCAACTTGCTGATCGTAGCATTAGGGTTCCAAAGGGGATTTTAAAGGATGTTCTGGTAAAGGTTGAAAACTTCATCTACCCTGCTGACTTCATTGTCCTTGACAATCATCCAAGCTTAGGTCCTAGGGAGCAAACTCCAATCATTCTTGGCCGTCCTTTCCTTGCAACAATCAACTCTGTTATCCGAGTCCGAAATGGGAACATGACCATCACCTTTGGGAACATGAGTCTAGACTTGAACATCTATAATGCAAGCTCACAAATAGGAGATGATGAGGACATTCATGAAGTAAACATGATAGGAAGCATTGATAATGAGTCCATGGAACATCAAGGAATATTTGATGGATGTTTAAGTCAGGATGAGATTGATTTCCTTTGTTCACATGAAGGAAGTTTATCTCCTTGGCTCGAATCATTTTCAAATTGCTCCTATGATGATGTCTTAGGACCAACAATCAGTGAAACCTTTCAGGAAACCACATTCATGGAGACGACTCAAACTCCCTTCCCTAACCCAGGTCAATACAATCTTGTGGCTGAAACTTCTACACATGGGGAATCAATTCAATCTGAAAATCTAGGAAACAAATTTGATCTTGATCCAATGCCCCAATATTCTGCTAAAATTCTGAACCAACCAGATCTTGAATTGAAGGAACTTCCTACTTCCCTCAAGTATGCCTTCCTAGGGGAAAATCAAACACATCCTATAGTCATATCTTCTTCTCTTGAAGCCAATCAGGAGGGGATGCTTCTAGATGTCCTTAGGAAACACAAGAAAGCCATTGGTTGGACCCTGTCTGATATTCCTGGGATTAGCCCACTTATTGGAACTCATAGGATTACTCTTGAATCTGAATCCAAACCATGTCGTCAACCTCAAAGGAGACTCAATCCAAATCTTATGGATGTGGTAAGGAAAGAACTTCTTAAGTTGTTGAAAGCTGGTATCATCTACCCCATAGCTGAGAGTGAGTGGGTAAGCCCAATTCAAGTTGTCCCAAAGAAAGCTGGAATCACTGTGATCACTAATAAGGATGGGGAAATTCTTCCAACTAGGGTGAGTAGTGGCTGGAGAGTCTGTATTGACTATAGGAAGCTCAACTCTTGTACCAAGAAGGACCATTTTCCCTTACCCTTTATTGATCAAGTCCTCGAGCGAGTGGCGGGTCATCAATTCTATTGCTTCCTAGATGGGTACTCAGGTTACAATCAAATTGAGGTCTCCCTAGAGGATCAAGGGAAGACTACATTCACATGTCCTTTCGGTACCTTTGCCTTTAAACGCATGCCGTTCGGGTTATGCAATGCCCCTGGAACCTTCCAGCGGTGCATGATGGGAATCTTCTCAGACATGGTAGGGGATTTTCTTGAGGTCTTCATGGATGACTTCTCTGTGTTTGGGGATACCTTTGAGGGATGTCTGCAGAATGTGGATAGAGTCTTGTCAAGATGTGAAGAAAAAAATCTGGTCCTAAACTGGGAAAAATGCCATTTCATGGTTAAAGAGGGACTTGTTCTAGGCCATCTGGTCTCGAGTAGGGGGATTGAAGTTGATAAAGCAAAGGTTGACATCATTCGTCACCTTCCATCACCCAGAACTGTTAAGGAAGTGAGGTCCTTCTTAGGACATGCTGGTTTCTATAGAAGATTCATTAAGGACTTTAGTTCAATCTCTCGCCCTCTTTGTGCTCTCCTAGTAAAGGATGCTCCATTTGTTTGGACAGAAAGCTGTGAGGGTTCATTTTCAACCCTTAAATCCGCTCTCACCTCTCCTCCCATTATGAAATCTCCAAACTGGGACCTTCCTTTCGAACTCATGTGTGATGCCAGTGACTTTGCTGTAGGAGCTGTGTTAGGACAACGGTGTGATAAAACTCCATATGTCATTTCTTATGCAAGCAAATCCTTAAATGATGCCCAAATCAATTACACCACCACTGAAAAGGAGTTACTTGCTATTGTGTTTGCCTTAGAGAAATTCAGGTCCTACCTCTTAGGATCACCCATCATTGTATTCACCGACCATTCAGCTCTAAAATATCTCTTCCAAAAACAAGATGCAAAGGCTAGATTGATTAGGTGGGTCCTTCTTCTTCAAGAGTTCGATTTAACCATTAAGGATAAAAAAGGTGTCGAGAATGTTGTAGCTGATCACCTCTCTAGGTTGGAATTCAAGGACAAATCACATCACCTTTCTGTGTCTGATTCATTTCCCGATGAGAACCTCTATTCTGTGAGTGACTGCCCTTGGTATGCTGACATAGCCAACTTCTTAGTTTCAGGGGTCATTCCAAAATTCTTAGGGACCCAAGCTAGAAGAAAATTTCTTTCTGATGTCAAGCATTATGTGTTTGATGATCCATACCTATATAAGTTCTGTCCTGACCTAGTCATTAGGAGGTGTGTGCCAGAATCCGAACAAGAGTCCATCCTTAAATTCTGTCACAATGAGGCATGTGGAGGTCACTTTTCCTCTAAGAAAACTTCTGCAAAGGTTCTTCAATGTGGTCTCTTTTGGCCCACCCTCTCAAGGGACTCCTACACATTTTGTCAAAGCTGTCCTAGGTGTCAACAAGTAGGGTCCATCACAAAAAGGAATCAAATGCCTCTCACTCCAATATTAGTGGTTGAAATCTTTGACTGTTGGGGAATTGATTTCATGGGTCCCTTCCCAAACTCTAGGGGATATCTTTACATTCTCTTGGCTGTCGATTATGTCTCAAAATGGGTTGAGGCCATTCCTACAAAATCCAATGACCATCAAACTGTGATTAGATTCCTTAAAGAAAACATCTTCTCTAGATTTGGGATTCCTAGGGCAATCATTAGTGATCGTGGAACTCATTTCTGCAATCGCCCATTCTCATCGCTCATGGAGAAGTATGGAATTTCTCACAAAGTGTCCACCGCTTACCATCCACAAACCAATGGTCAAGCTGAGTTAGCCAATCGAGAAATCAAACAAATTCTTGAGAAAACTGTCAATCCATCTAGGAAAGATTGGTCGAGCAAACTCTTAGATGCTCTTTGGGCATATCGAACAGCATTTAAAACTATCCTAGGAATGTCCCCATATAGGTTGGTTTATGGTAAAGCATGCCATTTGCCAGTGGAGATTGAGCATAAGGCCTTTTGGGCAATCAAAAAAATGAACTTTGACATTTCTTTGGCCGGAATAAAGAGGAAATTGGATCTAAACGAGCTTGAGGAACTTAGGATGGAGGCTTATGAAAATTCAAGGATCAATAAAGCTAGAGTTCAAGCCTACCAGTCTAGGAATCTTAAAACTAAACACATTGAACCAGGGAAACCTGTGCTTTTGTATAGTTCTAAACTTCATTTGCACCCAGGAAAGTTGAGGTCTAGATGGTCCGGTCCATACATAGTGCATAAGGTGTACCCCCATGGGGCTGTTGAAATTCAAGATCCCACCAATGGTCAAATATTTAAAGTTAATGGTCATAGAGTCAAACCATTCATAGAACCATTCCAAAAACATGAAGTTGATGAAGACCTGAGTGAACCTACCTTTGATGAAAAAAAAAACAACAATTAATCAATAAGGGGTTTAAGTCGAGCTAACGACGTTAAACAAAGCGCTGCACGGGAGGCAACCCGTGGTTTTTATGTTTCTAATATTTCTGAATCATCTTTATTTTTCAAATAAGATTACTTAATCATTTTTATATTTAAAAATAAAAAAAAAATAGACTCTTGACCTGTTCTTCTATTATGAGTATGGATGGGTACGAAAGAGGAGCACCATATTCATCCGTGTCACGTGGTGTGATCCTTGAGTAATACCTTACCCAGAAATTTAAAAAGAAGACAATGTATCATCAGTTTATTTTGTTTTTTTTATTCAATGGGTTAAAAAAAATATATAATAATACAAAAAAAAAAAAAAAGTCCACGCCATAGGCCGTGGGGCAAACCCCGTCACAACCGGCGAAGCCGCGGGGACTCGAACCCGGGACCGAAGGGAGACAGGGGCGCGCGCTTACCACTGACCTGCGGCTTCTTGTGCTACCTTATTCTATAATTTTTATATATATTCTTATATTTTACTTCCTTTATTATATAAATATATATATATATATATATATATATTGTTTGTTTTTGTTTGTTTTGTTTGTTTGTTTTGTTTTTTCCTTTTTCCACTAGGGAACTTTGCAAGCGACATGGATATCAAAGGAATAAATTCGAGCGGCAAGAACTTCAAACTTCAACCGCCAGGTGACTTCATTCCATAATCCTCATTTTCAATTTCCTTTTTCAATTTTTATTCCCTGCCTCTACTCCTTCTAATTTTTCATTTCTTCAAACACTGGGGACAGTGTTGTTTTAAGTTGGGGGGGGAGATAAAATAAAAAAAAATGCTTTTGTGTCAAAAACAAAAATTGAATGATTTGAAAAAAAAAAAGTAAATGGAAGGACAAATTCCTTTAACTTTGAACATGGTAATACACATTGCACACTTTGAAACTGAATATCAAATAATTTAGCATGCCCTGATTCTGATTTTAATCCTTGTATAATTTCATGAGCATAGATTTTGGAAAGTGTGGCTGTCCAATGTGATATTTCATCGTTTATATTTTCATCCAAATAAAAAAATGCCACAATGCACGTCCTCTAGACTGTGGGGTACTAATTTGAATTTTTGGGGTCCCATAATAAATAGCATAGGCTGGTTTTATTTTTATGAATAATATGAGTATTCAAAAAAAAAATTAAAAAAAAAATTATTATTATTAAAAAAATAAAAAATAAAAAAATAAAATAAAAATTTGCGTGTAGAGCAATGGATTGATAAAATGCGAGGCTTTCGGCACTTGGGGATCGTGACTCCAGAGTTGTCTAGCCCTGAGTTTTTCAATCTATCTCTATTTATGGTAATATGACTTTGTTTTGATTAAGTTAACTCGAGACGATGCCCGAGTATGTGGGCTTCACTTGGTGCCCTAAGGCCTTTGAGTCTGGGAGTCATCGGCAAAGTCTTGCTACATGGGTTAATTTGATTAATTGCAATCTCAATTACTATAGCAATATTGCAAAAAACAAATCAAAAAAAAAGAGGGATGAAGAATACTCATATTAGGATTAAATGTGATTCCACCTAGCGCTTCCATGATTTCCCCCTTGAATGAAAATGAACCCCCATATCTATTGTGATTCACAACACATCATTACACATAATTGAGTTGGATGAAGTATGATGATGGATTTGATCAAAGGAATGGGCTTGGGATTGGGATCTGCTTATGAAACTATCTCGTATTAAAATATTTTGATGGGTTTCATGATTGTTTGGTATAAGGTTTTTTGGTGATCATTTTGTATTAAAATGTTTTTAGAAAAGGGAATTTGAATTTCATTTTTGATGAGATATATTTTGCTCGGGACTAGCAAAACTCAAGTTGGGGGGTGTGATTAGCCACTAAATGAGGCTAATATTCATTGTTAATATACATAATTTTCATGTTCTTTGTTATTCATAAACACCATTTTAGTGCATTTTACACTTTGAACATCATTTCACATTATGTTTGTAATACCTTCTTAAAATGCACTATTATGTGGTACATTTTTGAACATCATTTAAAGTAACCAATGATTCATCTAATTGTAAGGAATTGAATTTTACATATTTTAATTTGATATTTTTGGAAATTGATATACACTTAAATATGAACATGTTTGATTCAGGGATCAATGGAGAATTCATGGAGGATGATGGAGATATTTGGCAATGAAAGGAAGCAATTCTGGAGAAGGCAGATTGGACACCAGCCCACTTATGAGACTGTGGGGCCCAACATACAGGCCCAATTAATCCCAAATTTCTTGGGATGCTAGAAGACATGTATAGGAACAAATCACTCTTCAGGAGTTAATGCTAATTCGGCCTCCATGGTGGTCATTTAGGCGGCCCAAGTTAGAAATACAATTCTGGGCCAGATTCTGCGGCCCAGAAAAACAGTCCACCAATTTGATCATATCTCGGAATACACAACTCCAAATGGGCCCAAATTTTACAGGCGGTTAGCAGACATCCGGAGCTCCATTTTCTTCTTCTATGTCCCACCCTGATTCGGACTTCTAGAAGGTCTTCCAGACGCGTCTGTTCGGTGGATGAAAACTGGCTGCCACCTCGGGTCAAGGGTGGAGAAGTCACCTCTCCACCTACTTTCCACCACCTATGCCTACCCTCATTGATTGGGATGACTTGTACTGTTGGTGGTTCGACCCAAGGCTCCCAAAATTCCTATTTAAGGCAGTGGTGGTGAAGGAGTTGAGGATCTTGGATGCCTTGTTTACTTGTAATGTTATGCTGCATTTTTGTTGCCTCAATTTTGTCTTTCACATGTAAGTTGTTCAATTCACTTTAGTTTCTTAATAAAAGTTCTTCTTCTACTCTTATTCTGTTGTTCTTAATATCACTTTGATACCGTTGGATTAAGGTGTGAATTTATTCACACCAACCCTTGTGAAATTATTCACACAATGGTGGAGTGATCATTTTATTTTTGTTGTTTTCTTTACTTCTCCATTCCTCCCTTATGAGTCTACTTTCCGCTTCCATTGAAACCATGGGATCAATGGAGGGCTAACCCACTTATGGGTTGATCCAAGGGAGTAGAAAGGGGCTGGATTGGATGTTATTTATCACCTAATTAATGTATAATCACTTCTTTAATTGGGATTTTTATTTGATGATTTTTAAACTCCATCGTCCTTGTTGAATTTAAGGCCACACACCTCAAGTACTAATACGATCCTTTACCTTGAAGTGCTCAAAACTTTGATCCTTCAAGTGTATAGGTGATTAGTATTAGAGGGTTTAGGCATTAAACCAGTAAGTGATGATGTTGTTTTATCTCCTTAAATGAACCCATCTCAAATTTAAGAAATTGAAATCATTAAAAAGAAAATACGTCCAATCCACCCCGAGTGATAACCTAGGATCAACTCATTCTTTTAAATTGAATCCACTTAAATCTTTTAGATATCTTTAAAACCCATCCAAAATCAATCCAAGTTGGCCACTTCATAGCCAAAAATCCATCCCTTAGGTTGTGTATCTTAGGTATCTTCTTAGGTCTCTGTGGAATCGACAACCCAAGCTACACTACAAGGACCGTTCTACCCTTCTTCTCTTGGGTAAATTTGGGCGTGAACCAGTGGGTATGTCCAATGGTGGGGTTGTCCAGGGGTGGGTGTCTCCAAGGGGGTAGGGGTGTCCAAGGGGTGGGGCGTACATGGGGTGGGGTGTCCAGGGGGTTGGGGGGATGTCCAGGGGGTGGGGGTTGTGCAAGGGGGTCGATCTGTCAACGGGGTGGGGGATGTCCAAGGGGTGGGGACTGTCCAGGGGGTGGGGGTGTCTAGGGGGTGGGGGCTGTCCAGGGGGGGCTGTCCAAGGGGGTAGGGGTGTCTAGGGGTGGGGTGTCTAGGGGTGGGGGGTGTTCTAGGGGTAGGGGAGTGGGGTTTCCGTGGGGGTGGGGGTGTCCAGGGGGTGGGGGATGTCCAAGGGGTGTGGGGGATGTCCAAGGGGGTATGGGGTGTCTAGGGGGTGGGGGCTATCCAGGGGGTGGAGGCTGTCCAAGGGGGTAGGGGTGTCCACGTGGGTGGGGGCTATCCACGGGGGTAGGGGGTGTCCAGGGGGTTTGTCCAAGGGGTAGGGGTGTCTAGGGGGTGGGGGCTGTCCAAACTGGTGGGGTTTTTCCAAGGGGGTAATGGGTGTTTAGGTGGGTTGGGGTGTCTAGGGGTGGGGTGTCCACGGGGGTGTGGGGCTGTCCAAGGGGGTAGGGGTGGGGGTTGTCCAGGGGGCGGGGGATGTCCAAGGGTGTAGGGGTGTCCAGGGGTCGGGGTGTCCATGGGGTGGGGGGTGTCCATAGGGGTGTGGGGGTGTCCAATGGGTGGAGTTATCCAGGGGGTAGGGGGTGTCAATGGGGGTGGGTGTGTCCAGGGGTGGGGGTTTCCAGGGGTGGAGGGGATGTCCTGGGGTGGGGGCTATCTAGGGGGTGGGGGTTGTCCTAGGGAGGTGGGAGACTGTACAAGGGGGTAGGGGGTGTCCAGGGGGTGGGGACTGTTTAGGGGGTGGGGCCATCCAAGGGGGTAGGGAGTCTCCAGGTGGCTTTCCAGGGGTGGGGGTTGTCTAGTGAGGTGGGTTGGTGTCCAGGGGGTGGGGGTTGTTTATAGGGGTGGGGGTGTCCAGGGGGTGGGGGTGTCTAGGGGTGGGTGGGTGTCCAGGGGTAGGCGGGTGTCGAGGGGTGGGGACTGTCTTGGGGTGGGGAATATCTAAGGGGGTAGGGGATGTAGAGGGGGTTGTGGTTTTCCAAAGGGGTAGGGGCTATACAGGGGTGTGGGGGTTGTCTCGGAGGGTGGGGAGACTGTCCAGTTTGGTGGGGTGGTGTCTAGGGGGTGGTGACTGTCCAGGGGGTGGGGGTTGTCCAGGGGTGGGGGTTCTAGGGGGTGGGGGCTATCCATGGGCGTAGGGGGTGTCTATGGGGGTGGGGGTGTTCGGGGGGTGGGGGAGTTCCATGGGGGTACGGGTGTCCAGGGGGATGGGGGATGTCCAGGGGGTGGGGGTTTCCCTTGGGGGTGGGGGTGTCCATGGGCATGGGGGGATGTCCAAGGGGTGGGGGTTGTACAAAGGGTGGGGTTTCCAAGGGGTGGGGGCTGGCCATGGGGTAGGGGGTGTCCAAGGGGATGGGGTCTATCCAATGGGGGTGGGGGCTATCCATGGTGGTGGGGGTGTCCCTGGGCATGCATGGCTATCCCGGGGTGGGGCTTTCCAAAGGGGTAGGTGGTGTCCAGAGGGGTGGGGCTATTGAGGGGGTGGGGTTGTCCTAGGGGGTAGTGGTATCCAAGGGTGGGGGTTGTCCAGGGTGTTGGGGCTGTTCAGGGGGTAGGGGTGTCGAGGGGTGGTGGGGGTGTCCAGGGGGTAAGGGGTTTTCCAGGGGGTGGGGGTTGTCCATAGGGGGGTTGTCCAAGGGGGCTGAGGGTGTCCCGGGGGTGGGGGTTGTTTAGGTGGGTGGTGGGCTATCCAAGGGGGTTAGGGGTGTCCAAGGGGTGGAAGTTTTCCATGTGGTATGGGGTGTCCAGGGGTTGGGGGCTGTCCCGGGGGTGGGGGATGTCAAAGGGGGTCGGAGTGTCAAGGGGTGGGGGATGTCCAGGGGTTGGGGTTGTCCAATGGGGTAAGGGTTGTCCAGGGGGTGGGGCTGTCCAGGGGGTGGAGTTTGTCCATTGTGGTGGGGGTGTCTAGGGGGTGGAGTCATAACTTTCACAAAAATTATTTCATGGTAGCACACACAATGAAGTACATGCACACACCCATGATAGAACACACATGGTGGATAAAAAATCATAGAACATGCATGATATCACTCCCATTGTTTATTTTTTCAAAAAATAACCTAGCATGGTATACAAGAACACTATGAAACTTACCATAATATAAAAACAATGATAGAAAAAATATCTCAAAAACTAAATTTTAGGCATCATGAAAAATAAACAATGAAACCAAGTCTTGTGATGATTACTTCAGTGTTGCGAGTCGGCCTGATAGATCTGGTGATAATAAAGATGATAAATTATGTTGGAAAAAAGAGGTTGGAGGGAACGACTTTGAAGAATCATTTCTATGTTTCCTGTATGAAAGATATGAGTTGCAGGGAATCCGATCCAAGAAAACAGAATGACAGAATATGGGGCCCAAAAAATCATTTAAAAGATTTATCATGTTGTTTATTTAATAACTGACGCAATAAACTATTTTTTTATGTTTATCATGTCGGTTATTTTTATAACTGATGTAGAAAATATTTTATCACGTCGGTTATAGAATAACTGACCTTATAATTCAGAATTTATAATTCTGGTTGTAAAATAACTAATGTTATAAAGAGCCGATATTTGATTTATCACGTCGGTTATAGAATAATCGACGTGATAAATCACTGAGAATTGATTTATCAAGTCAGTTATAAAATAACCGATGTGATAAATCAAATAATGGTATTTTTGTATGTCAGTTACAAAATAACTGACGTGATAAATCGATTCTTAGCGATTTATCATGTCAGTTATTTTATAACCAACGTGATATAGCAATTTTTATAGCTTTGCACATCGGTTATATATAACCGACATAAAAACGCCGACGTGGTAAACTTTTTTTCACTTTTTCCATGACCAACACTACTAGGTAATATCAAACACAAACCCATATCATCATTACATATAAAGAAAGAGATGTGAAGAGAGTGTAGTCATTCATATGTGTCACTAACATCCTAGATGATGGGTAAACCACCCAGAAACACGAATCTATGTGTGTTGGTAAGGTTATCCAACATGGGTGGGGAATGTATAGAAATAAAAAAATTATGATATATAGATAGTACACTATACCAAACATATTAGTTACCATCAACCATACTAGTTCACACAAAATCATTACCACCACATTGCACATCAACTACCACAACTGTTTCCCCAATTATATAAAACACACCCCACAAATTCTACACAAACCACATGATTCCATTTTCAATTACCAGTTTCACCACATTCCAGATATATCAAATTCCTACTACTTATCATTTACTAAGATAATTAATTAACATCTAAAAAGATGATTAATTTTTCATCTAGTTAATTTATTCCATTTACCATATATCAAATTCCACCCCATTTATAATTAATTTATTCCATATATAATCAAGAAAAGAGCACAACCACCACACAATAACTCACCCATCTCACACAACCACAACAACAATAGAACAGACCCACCATCATCACCATACCACATCACCCAAGCCATATCACCACAACAACCACTCACAACTCATCCCAACCATATCTCACTATACAACCACCGCACAAATTAACTACACATCACCACCATAGGTCACTACTAGATATCACCGCCAAACATCATTACCTCACATCATTGCCAATAAAAACCACAATCTATGTGAAATAAACCCATTTTAAATCACAACCCCTGTATATATTTACCACTTTGTAAAACTATACACATAACATCTATTCCAACCAATAATTACATCACAGCTCCAGGCACAACACATCCCATTCGATCACCACCATCACCATACAATTTCCCACAACACAAAACAAAACCAAAAAAAAAAAAGAAACCACACATAACAACAACACATCTCAACTTCCATAATTTATTCAAGGGATTTCATTTAACTACATATATATTTAGAAAAAATATTATCACATAATCCATATTTCAATTGGAAACCAATTTATTATCCAAATTTATATACTTTTATACTTTTATTCGGGGTGTTATCACACAACAACATAGTATGGGTATCAACTCAAATAATATACTACACAGTCAAGGCTCCCAAAAAATGTTATTATTAACAAGGAAATAATATTTCATAATATTATCAGTAATATATATCAACACAGTAAAGTATGTGATTTATCCCCATACACATAAATTTTGGTTTATATAAATTAATTATCTTTAATATTAAAACCATTACTATATACCTAAAGTAAATAAAAATAATGAAATACCCACACATCAAATGTAAATATGAGATAATGATGATTCTCTACCTTAAAGAATATATTTTCTCTCACTATGTGCCATAGGGAAAAGAATAATAAGTCTACAATGCACAACTTCACAAGGAACTCATAGATCAATCTGCACCACATAAAAGGGTCATAAAATCATATCCCACACATACCCTAAACCAAAGCTACAATACTACTAAAAAATCTAGAAGAATCACATAAGGGAAACAATAGGGTATGGATAACAAGTAACTATGGATTAATGACAAAAAAACAGAACCCAATGATTAATATGAGGGAATATGGGATATAAAGCCTCCCAAAATCACCTAGGGTACATCCACAGTGAAAGGGAGATGAGCAGTAGAGTGAGAGTAGAATCGGCCAAAATATGTTTATAACCAACATATAAATATCTGAATTTATCTATTAATTTACAAGTTTGCTCCATAAATTACATGGGCTTATATAACATACGACATAAAACAACCCATCACGATGTAAAAAACTTTACAATAAAAAAAATTGGTGGATTAGGATGGAATTAAATTATGTTGTAAAGTACCATCTTTCAGAGTAAAACCATTTTACAGAACCACCCCTATATCATGTAGAAACTTGAAATTGGTAGGCCACAAAAGACATAAACCAAAACATTGCACTGTAAACCCTTCTTTTATAGCATAAAAAATCTTATAATGTTCTAATGCAGTTCCAAATCAATTAAACCTTCCCTATCCTCCTCCAAATACTCTCCACCAAAAAAAATAGAAAGGTAATAGACTAAGAAGGCATGAATAATTACATTAGATACCTCTATAATGTTTCTCATACATCAGAATCAAACCTGAAATCAATGAAAAGAAAGGGTTATGAAAAACATCTTGTAAGATACCTCTCAAAAGGTTCTCATTACTCCTCAAACACCACTAACCAAACACACCAATTGAAATACCCAGAAACTTCTTACGCAACCACATAACCACTCTCACCAGAAACAGCACCATATAATATGATACCAACCACATTACCACACAATCATCTATTCCTCCACACATATCATGCTAACCACCACCACAACCAATACCCAAAACTTCCCCGAGTACACAAATCAGTTAATTCCATCATCCATGTCAATATATTATCCACTTTGGGGGACTAACTCACCACATGGTTTTAATCACGTCAGAGTATAATGAATCATGATTAGGATTTAGGCCATCCCCTTTTTATATATCAAAATATTTATCACATATCACATATTAATAATAAATAAAAATAACAGATGTTATATAATGTTATCATTTATAAATCATATAATTGATGGAAAACTAAACAATGTAAAGGAAAAAATCAAACCATCTCTCGGTACTAGGAATGCATATCCACCTCTCACTCCCATGTATAATTCTCTAGGCCGCCATAAATCCACCACACATGAACCAAGTAATGGTTTATCCATGAAACACCCTCTCTTAATGTAACAACCCAAGATTTTTATACATAATCATTACATCATCTTTTTAGAATATTCATTGCATTACATAAATTCACACCTAAGAACTATAATAGTTTAGTGCCTTTGGAAACATGGAAACATAAAAATTGGTACATAAGTGAGCTACATAAGCTCCCACTATGTTATTAAGAACTAGTAACATTCTTAGATATATCATACATAGTACTTATATTCATAACCTAGGGAAAGAAAACATAACAAGGGGTGGTCTCATATGCTCAGTAAGGTAAACAAGGTAGACATGTAAGCATAACATGAAACATAAGTGTATGAGAACATGAGAATAACATTTTAAGACCATATATTGTGTATAAAAGGTCATAATTATGAGTCATGGAATAGTGATTATCATTTCATATGGCATGAAATGTAGGGGAATAAAAAAACAAGATCCAATAAATTATAAGACATGGGATTTCCAACATTAACATAAGCATAGAAAATCATTTCCATATTAGTCAAGGATCACTACCAATACCATCATAGTAGAAAAATTTTGTTATTAAATCTGGATTACAACCCATTACTTACCTTTATCATAGAACTGAGTTTAGTTCTCATTTTTTCCCTATATTACTGAATCAAGTTCACTTTCCATTCAATTCATGTATTTCTCATGAGATATAAATCTCAACACAATGCATTGGAGGGAGATATAAGTCACACCCATCCCAGAATGCAATCATACATATGTCTGCCAAAAAATCAAAAAAAATAATCATATCATAATCTATGAAATGAAATGAGTATTATTAACATGTCATCATATAATAACATTTTCAAAATAGATAGTTTTCATAATCCTTTCTTCATATCTTAACTGATAAAATAATTTGGTTTTAGAAGTGTTTTATCATGGTATAACCCAAGGAAGATAAATAGGTATCATAAACATAATTACATAAAATCATAAACCATTCAGAGTAGGAATATGAATAGAATTATTGGATCATATCCTCAGTAAGTAATAGGTAACACCAATGGATTTCATCTTTGTTGGAAAATAATTTTAAAATATCTTTTAACAACATTTCTTGAGGAAAATATTATTTTTTATTTGAAAAACTATTTTAAAAACATAAAACATTTTAAAAATATTTTTTCATTTGAAATAACTTTGAAAATGAATAAATTAATCTTCTATGTAGTGATCAATCATATAAGTGGATAATTCCATCCACGTCACACATTAAAACAAAAAATCCTTTTATATTATCGTTAGAAGTAAAAAGAGACTTGATCGGAAAACTACCATAAAATTACTTCTAAAAACATTATAATGGTATAAAATGGGTAAAAATATCTTTTAAAAAACATACGATAATGTTATAACATTTTTTAAACATTTTTAGAAATAATTATTTTGGGTTAAAATAGATTTCTGACTGAAGAGAGACATAAAGTCGTATTTTCTTAAAAACATTTTCATAATTATTTTAATTAATAAACAGTGGATAATGGAACCATTAAATAAATATATAATTAATTACTAGAATAAATTAAAATTCATGATATTTATTGAGATATTTATCATAATAATTCATCAATAAATGTATAATAATAAATAATCCTGATAAATGATGATATTTTAGCAATAAAATCTTACCATATTGGTATCATTGAATCATAATCCCTATGAGAGAATAATATTAAATTATTATTACAATATTATTAAAATAATTATAATTATTATATAACATGTTAAAGGGATTTTATATTCAACTTGTAAAATAATATTGGTGCATAACACAACATGTGTCTCGAAGAAGAAAAATTGAGACAAAATTCCCTTACCTTAAGTCATGACTCTCATCATACTCTTTAAAAACTCATGTACAATAAATATAAGATTATTATAAATATATTAAAGAACATTATTCATACATATGATACCATGCGTGATTTACTTATGACTTTATATTACCTATTTATTAACAATTCTATGTTAGAGTTACATTTCAAGTGATCATTGCTTTGTTTTTCATGCATGTTTTGACTTTCTATTCTTGTACCTATTAATTAGACCATAATTTCATCATATAAATAATTTAAAACATGATTTAAATGTCATTTATATATTAATTATATATGTATTTATATTAATGTACAATATATAGAAATAGAAAATGATATACACCATTCATGGAGATGGTAGGTCGTACATCCGCTTGAACTCATTTTTTGTTTTCTTATCGAATTAAAGGGAAAAAATTATATGATATATTATCATTAATGAATAATTTTTATTTCATATATATATATTTTTATTAAAACCATCCATAATAAAATCAATGTAAATATTGAATGAATCACATTGCTTCGTGAGGTGGTAATTTTGTATACACATGAACAACATTACCCTATTTAGAAAAAATGGAAGGAAAGAAGGTATGTGTGATATAAATATTAAAAAATCAAAATAAAATCATAAATATAATATATATAATATATAAACTATACATAAATCATTATTATAAAACATTAAATGTGTTAATGGAAGAACGAACAACATCAGTTCGTGAGGCGGTAGTCTGCCTTACACACGGATGATGATTGGGTACCTCATTTGATGAAATTGTGTAAAGTTGTAGGTATTATCCTTAACAAAACAATATATCGGTATATTGATGATAATTTTGTTATATTATTTTTAGGAAATAAAATAATTTATGGGTTTTGTGGAAGAACTAAAACAAAAAGTTGCATTAATGAACGTTACCTCTTCTTTAGGTATCTCCTTCTCATTTGCACCAAACACCATAATTTGTTGAATTTTTGCCCAATGTATGGATTCTAGTATTAAGGTAGAGAATTATATAGTATAATTAGATATACTTTGGCTGATACAATGGTATTTAAAGGTTTTAATAATGGTGCATAGGGGGTGACCTTTTATAAAGGAGGTGAGTGGAAAACTTGTAAATTTTATACAGATAGAATTCCACCCAAGCTTTTCATATGTAAAAAGTGTAAAAAATGGATAAAATTACAAAATTATACATGTTAAGGATAAAATATGTCCATAAAATGGGTTTCTAAAAAATGGATCATTAATACACCTTTTATTATATGTTTAATCACTAAGTAATCTTGTTCTTACCTTAATAACTTTTTTTTATTACTTTCACTAATAACAATTGTAAAAAAATAAAGTTAAACTTATAATAAATTATAAATTATGATTATTAAAAATATGGAATCCATTTTCTTCAAATTATAATGCAATAAGTATAAAAAATTAATTTAACATTAATATTGCAGAAGTGTTGTGAAAGCGGTTTTATAATGTGAAAATGTTAAAAATTTACAATTTTTTATATCCAATTTTAATGTTAAATTTTTTATAATTAACTAAATTTTATTAATTGATTTATCATTTAACTAAATATACTTTAAAACTAAATTAAAATATATTTTAACTATATAAATAAAATAAACAAAAATACAATTTTCAATTAAAATTCAGTATTTTTCACGATTTATTAAAAAATAAAACTTTTCAGAAAAATATAAAAACAAATCCCCCTAACATAATTTTTAAATTATAAATTAAAAAATAAATTTAATTTTATCAAATTAAATTTCTAAAAGTTTCAAAAATTAATTTTATTGTTTTTCACAAAAGACATAAATAACATTTTTTTAGAAAATAGTTTATTCAAACATATAATGACTTTACCAAAAATTATAAGTTTTATTACCAATATGTTTAATTTATATTAAACTAATATAATTAATATTAAAAAATTTGTTATTACTATTCATTTTTCAAGGTCTAATGGCTAGGTTAAAATGGTCACATTTAAATATCGATTTTAACAATATAACATTGATTTGTTAAAACTCTCTGTCATGTGTAATGAAAGATAAGACGATTTTGTAAGTAGAACAAGTTTAAAATGGTATAGAATATAAATAAACATAACTTGGATTAATATTTAATGTAAGACATAAATTTAATTTAATTTATTCGAAAAAAATGTTCCAAAAAACATTGTGTGTTACATTCTACCCCTAATAATGGTTATTTCACCCTTGAAATTGCTCCCTCTAATAAAAAAAATTAGGATACTTATACCTCATAATATACTCAAGTTCCAATGTATCTTCCACAAATGGCTGGTTTCACAAAACAAATTGACTAGGTGAGTGGTCTTCTTTCATAGAACTTTCCCTATAAGATCTAGAATATCCAATGGATGATCCTAATAATAAAGGTCTTCCTTCAATGGTACAACCTCCATGTTTAGTACATGTGAAGGATTAGTTATGTACTTACTCATGATAGATACATGGAACACCTAATGAAAATATGATAGGTTTGAAAGATGTCCCAAGTGATAGGCTACCTTCCGGATATGATCAAGAATTTCGAGACACTGATATACCAAGGTATTAGTTTCCCTTTCTTACTGAATCTCATAAGCCTCTCCCATGGAGAAATTCTTAGAAAAGTTTTTCACCAACTTCAAATTCTAGATAAAACATGTGATTATTATCACAACATTTCAACCAACTCTGAGATAGCCTAATATTTTTTTGAAAGGATTATACTTTCATTACCATTTATTCATCAATATCAGTTCCCTATAGCTTTATTTCTACAAATTCATTATATAATGTTTGATCTATACATTTCTTACCATATAGGGATTATAGGAATCCATATGAATGCTTGAGTGAAATATAATGTTGAAAGAAAACATACCTAGAGGAAGGTGTTGATCCAAATTCCCTTTAAAATTCTGAGAACTATATCTCAATATATCTTATAGGGTTTCAATTGTTATTTTAGACTTACCATCCATCTATGGATGATAATTAGTGATAAAACACAATTTTGTATCAAGGGATTACTGAATACTTCACTAGAACATTTAGGTAATCCTTAGATCCTAATCAGATACAATGGAATGTTGTACTCTATGTGACCTTACCACATCCTTATTGTATATCCTTGAAATATGATACTGAGATAATTATTCTATGATAGTGATGAAGATTACTGACTTACTAAGGTGATTGACTACCACACATATATAATTATTCCCATTATAGGTTTTAGGGAGTCTAGTGATAAAATCCATACTGATTTCTCCCATTTCATTCTGCTATTGGTAATGGAAGTAACATGGATTTAGACTTTTTTTGTTCATCCTTAACTTGATAACTTACCAAGAACCATGATAAAAACTCTATGATAACCCTATTCATTCCATCCCACCAAAAAGTATTCTTTCAAATATATATACATCTTCGTACATCCATGATGAATATAGAATGAAGAACTATGATCTTACTCTAACAAATCCTTAAAATATGGTATGGAATAAATGAATACATGATTTATGATCCTTATCATTCCATCATTATCAAGGTTTACCTCTAAATCATTTAAACTTTTTTTTTATCTCCGCAACTTCCTTCTATACCACATTAATCTTCACTTAGATATATGGTTATAAATTAAATTGATAAAGACAAAAATATTACCCTTAATTTAAGATTTACATATCCATCCATTGAAAACCTAGAAATATTGAATATTGTGTGATCCTCATCATTGATATGCTAGTATGATCTTTTTGACTCAAAGCATCGACCACCTTATTCTTATTCCCATGGTGGTAATGTATTGAGTAGTTATAATAATTTATCATCTCTAACCATCTTCTCTAGTGAATGTTCAACTACTTAAGTGTGAATATATACTTAAAACATTTATGATCTGTATATATATCACACTTTTCTCTATAAAGATAATTCTCCCATATCTTTAATGAAAAAAATACAGCAACTAACTCCAAATCATGAGTTGGGTAATTTTTCTTATGAATCTTTAATTATCTTGAGGAATAATCCATAACCATTTTATTCTACATAATAAAACAATACAATACCTTCTTTGATGCATCACAATAGATTAAAAACCTTATTTATTATAGGGTAATATAAGAACAGGGACGCTGACAAACCATTGCTTCAGTTCCTTGAAATTTTACTCACATTCATCTATCCAGAGGAAATTGGATCTATTTCGAGTTAACTTCATCAGATGATTATATAGTCCTGATATATTCTCTAAAAACCATAGATAATATCTATATAAACTAAGAAAACTATATATCAGTTAGCATGGTTGTTCTAGTCAAACATTCAATAGCCTCTTTCTTTAATGGATTTACTTATATACCCACTCTTGTGATTATATAAACAAAAAATGAGACCTTTTGCAGCCAAAATTCACACTTTTTAAAATTTCTCATTTAGTTTATCCTTCTTTAAGGCATTTAATATAATTATCAGGTGGTATTCATGCTCTTCCTTTCACTTTATATAGATAATAATATCATATATAAATACTACCAAAAATTGATCAAGGTAATCTCTAAAGATACTATTCATCAAATCCATGTATATGAGAGGGTAATTAGTAATACTGAAAGGAATAACTATTTATTCACAGTGCCTATACCTTGTACTAAATGTCATCTTTGGTAGATCCTCCTTCCTGGCCCCCAATTGATGATATCAATAATGAAGATCAATCTTGGAAAAGTATTGGGCTCATGAAGTTGATCAATAAAGTCATCAATATAAGGAAGAGGATATTTCTTCTTAATTATGATATGGTTCATCTCCAAATAATCAATGCACATCCTCTTTAAACCATATTTATTTTTCACAAAAAGAATAGGTTCCCTCTAGGGTGACACACTTGGATGAATTCATCTCTTGTCAAGGTTTTCTGGGAGTTTCTTCTTTAATTCCTACCACTCAATTAGGGCCATTCTATAGGGATTATTTTAAATTGGAGTGGTTATGGGTATAAGTTCAATTCATAAATTAACATGTAATTTTTGTGGAATTATATGAAACTCTTCTGGAAATACAACCACAAATTCTTGAAAAATATTTAAATCATTGATTTTAAGGTTCTCCTCAACCATTTGAGATAATCATGCCTTATGAATGGGAATTAAGACCCATATATTGGATGCAATATCCATAGGAAGTTCGTAATTATAATAAAATTGATTGATGAATTTAATCTATCTTGAAATATCGAACATAAATTCCTATCCTCAATAATTGAGATGGGATTTATGTAGATAAATCCAATCAATTATTAATATGACATAAAAATCAACCATGTGATGAATGACAAGATTTGACGAAAGAATATTCCCACTAGTGTCAACCAGAGAGTAATCATAAACTTGAGATGCAGTTATCATACCATTTGGATTTTTTAGTGCTAATTTCACATCTAATCATTTGGGTGGCATCTTTATTCCCTTACAAAATTAATTTTATATAAATGAATTGGTAGATCTAGAGTCAAATAATACATTAAAATTTCAAGAGTGGATAGTAAGTGTACCTTTCCACATTTTATTATCACACTCCTCATCAGAAAGAGTGATCTCATGAGATTTTCCCTTGTCCCTTGTCTTAATAGGTAATTGATATCAATCATCTTCATTAAACCTTAGGATTGGGAATTGTTTAGCATAATACAACTTATTTTTAAACTTAATGAAATTACATGTAAGAGGTGCAATCTATGAATATTTATCTCTATTATCATCATTATTTAACTTCTTTCCATCACTTCAGCAATCAATTTTTATATGGCCTTACCTTATACACTTAAAACATTTACTAGTCCCCCTATGGAAATTTCCACCATGCTTCTTCACAAAATAAGAATATAAAGGAAATATCATATTTTTCTTTCCTGGGTTTTTATATTTTTTTAATTACATATTCTTTTCATTTTCAAAACCATGATATTGATATGTAATTCCATACTATATTTCCACATTAACATCACATTGAACAATATCTTTATAGCTACTGATGTTTCTTATGGATAATTCCCTTCAGAGAATTCGTTTTAAGCCACTGAACAATTGTTAAACCATAAATTCAGGTGGTATTATAATACCATAATTGTACCTCAAAAGTCTTATAAAATTAGCCTCATAGGTACCAATATATTCCTTATCCTTTTTAATTAATTTAATGAACTCTTTTTCCATTTTTATAAATATAATATGAGGAAAGTACTTACTAAAAAATATTTTCTTGAACATATCCCAATCCATGGATTTAATATTATTTTGTTACCTTGTATTCTTGATAAGAGTCAACCATTGATCCCCTTCGGCCTCCAAATGGTATACAACCAAAAAGAATTTTTCATGTTCTGAGCATTAGAGACTGAAAATTATCTTTTTTGTGCTAATGGTCCATTTTTCTGAACCTAGTGGAGAAGAAGGCCATATAAAATAATGTAGATGTTTTCTTTTTAAGGAATCAACATAATTTTATTCCCTCATTTTTTATTTGTGAATTACTACATGATTCATAGCTTGGGAAAGTTATAGGAAAATAGCCACAATAATTTTCATTCCAACTCCAGAAAAATTTGGATTCTTAAGAGGAAAATAATTGCATTTTCTATCGTAATTATCATTAACATGGGACCTTCAGGTTCCAACCATTGACTAAAACCAATAATCATATAGTGAGAAACAATAATCATAGTGGGAAACAAAAAAATCATGGAAATCACTTATAGGATGTCTAAATTAGGACACCTTCTTTATTTCATGAAAACTTGGGTTTATACTAGGCTATTCAAATCCATATTCTATTTAAATACATCATGAGAGTTCATAAAGAGTTTGTAAATTTTAAAATTATATCCCCCAAGATTGTAAAACCAGGCATGTAGTAAGGACCATTTTCGTGCACTAGTTCATAATTGAGTTTTTCTTAATATGGAAATTTTATTTTCCCCCCGAATTTTCATTTTTTAAGAGCCACATCCACTTGTACTATATAGATAGATATGTATTTCTAAATAGCAACTCACTCTATCATTTACCAAAATTCCATGAAAATTTCCTATACTTTGACTCATACTTATACTTATCATTAAGAATATCTTTTTTGATCTCACTAATGTTTTATCATCATAGTTTACAATGTTTAAATAAAAATTTTCTCTGATACCAACTACAATTACCCAATATTTTCATACATAGACATTACGTCATATTTTCAAAATATTCATTACATTACATATACTCATCCCCAAGAATTTTCATATTTCATTTCCTTTGGAAACATGGAAACATAAACTATGGTACATAAGTGAGATACATCATCTCCCACTATATTATTCATAAATATAACCATCCTTAGACATACCTTACAAAATATATATATTTCTAAACTTGGTAAACAAAACATAATAAGTGGTGAGAACATGTTCTCAATAAGGGAAATAAGAGAGATACATAAAAATAAAATTAACATAACGGTATGAGAACATGATAATACCATTTTAGAAATATACCCTTCATATCAAAGGTCATAATTATGATTCATGGTATAAGGATTGGTAGTTCAGAAGACATTAATAAAAATTTAATCATAGAACATGATCCATGAGAGGATAAGACATAGAATTTTTCGCATTCAGATAAGCATAGATAAACATTTAAATATTAGTCAAGGAACATTTTCCATACCATAATAATGAAAAAATTCATTTAATAAACTAGGTTCAGACCTCATTATTACCCTACATTATGGAATCGATTTCACCTTAAATTATATCCATGTATTATTGATCCTATTTCACTCCCCATTCCAGTCGTTTGTATCACCTGAAATATAAATCATTACCTAATTCATTAGAGGGAGATATAAGTCCAACCTATCACATAATTAAATCATACATATCTGTGAACAAGATAAAAAACATGCATCATATAATAACCAATGAATTAAAATGGGTATCATAAAATTTCATCATATCATAACTTGTGGAGAATATAAATGTTTCATAATCATTTCATCATAGGATAACCCATGAAAAGAAGCATCTTTCATAAGTTTTTTATCATGGTATAAAATGTGGAAGAGAAACGGGTATCATTAAAATCATTCCATAAAAACATAAACCATTAAGAGAAATAATATTAATATTATTCTTTTATTATATCCCTATTAAGGAATAGGTAACACCAACATATATCTTTTTAGATGGAAGAAAATTTTGAATGATATTTTATGAACATTTCATGTGTAAAATATACTTTCTACATTGAAAAAAGATTTTTAATACATAAAATTTTTAAAAATAATTTAAGTTCCAAATAAATACGAAAATTATAAAGTAATCTTCAAATAAGTCATCATCCATGGTATCAGAGAATTCTGTCCATGTGGTTCATGTTAAAACAAAGATTTCTTTCATATTTTTGGTAGAATTCAGAAGTGACCTGATCTAAAAATTATAAAAACAGACCCTTTAAATCCATTTTTTAAAAAGATAAATCATGGGTAAATATTTATTTCAAAGAAACATCTAATAATAGTAGTCCATTTTTTAAAACATTTTTAGAAAACATGGTTTCGTGAGGAAAAATATTTCTTACTAAAAAAAGAAATAAAGCCATATTTTCTTTAAAACATTTTCTTAATTATATTAAGTAACAAAGAGTTTAAAAACTGTATCATTAAATGAGGATATCAGGAATAAACATAGGGTAATAAAATTCAATAGTTTTATTGAGATATGGATGATAATATGTCCTCAATGGAAGCATAATCATAAACAATCTTGATAAATGTTGAGATTGGAGAAATAAAATCTTACCACTTTGATAACTTTGAATCATAATCTACATAATAGAATAACCTTAAATTAAGAATAAAATATCATGAAAATTATTATATTCACGATATAACATGTCAAAAGGTTATTTTATAAACCTTATAAAAGAATATTGGTACAAAACATAAACTATGTCTCAAAGAAGGAAAATTGGGACAAAATTCCATTACATTAAGTCTTAACTCTCATCATAATCATTCAAAACTATAGTGTAATAAATATAATTTTATTATAAATATATACAATAATAATAAATATATAAATATAATACCATATATGATTTAATTATTACTTTATGTTACCTGTTTATTAGAAATTCCATGTTAAAGTTACGTTTCGGGTAATAACTGCTTTGTTTTTCATTTATATTTTGACATCCTTTATTGGTCATATTATATAGATCCTAATCTAATAATATCAAAAATGTAAACTATAATATAAATATCATATATATATATATATTCATTATATTTTTACTTATAATAATCTATGAAAATAGAAATAGGAAATGAGATACAACGTTCATGGATATGGTAAGTCGTAGATACACATGAATGTTCGTTCAATTTTCTTGTTGAATTAAAAGAAATAAAATTATATAATATATTACCATTCCAAAATCATTTTTAGTTTATTTTATCTGACAGAAATGGGGATTCATCTGGTTAATGTAATCATCTGATAGATACTGGTCAGCCCTTCCATTTTATATTATGAAGAAGAAGACATAGTTATTTTTTTCTGATGAATTTCCACTCCCTAAGACAATTTTCTATTTCTGAATGGTTTACAATGGGATTTTTCATGGAACAAAAAAAACCCAATGATTTTGTATCTATGAGGACCTACTTTCCAATGGTAGGTTCTCATTAGGTGTTTTGATCTAAAATTCTTAATAACATGCATTGGTCAAGAGGATGGGAGGTCGAGCTTATCACACCCTTATTGGGGGTGTTATTTCCTACTATGGGACACTTTTATAGATTTAAGATATGTTTATGAATCCTTCATTAATTCCCAAGTAATATTTGGGTCATCCCAAGATTATAAATCCACTATTATAATGTGTGGAGTTGGAAATCATATGTATGTATTGAGGTTCTACATCAATGGAAATATCTGTATATATCAAAGGTTCTCCATTGATATTATCCTATTATATAATACATAGAGATTATTTGGTTGTTATTATAAAAATTATGGTTCTCTATCCACACATAGACGCACTCTAGAGTTTTTTTTCATCCCTGCAGAAAAATTTCTATCTATAGTTTATCATCATCAAGGAAGATGGGAATTTTTTGATATTGGGATTAAACCTATAAATGGGATTCATATGTATCCTTGAGAAAGGAATAAAAACCCAGGTATTTTGATGTCGCTTAATGGGGAACATCATAACTTCTATGTTTATTTGATGAGGACCCAACTGTATAGTTTAACGTCATGTGGCAAGGATGTGTAGGCAGAAGGTCCCTAGTCAATGTTTAATGTGGTACTTATGCCGAAACAACACAAGTAACCTTGAAGGGAAATGAGTTTCCAAGTTGATTTAGTAACTTCTTGGGATATGGATGAAAAAATAACATAGTTTATTTATAAATTGGGTTGAACCTTGGAGAGGCTTCTTACGTATCCCATTTGTATGGGAATAAAATCCCACGTAGTTTTGTTGTGAAAACCCATGCCTATGGAGGACCTCAGGGGTATGTATCGTATGGGAGTATGGTCCTTTGATATGATACATTGGGGATTACTCCTAAAGAGGATAACCCTTATGAAGGTACCATGAGGGATGTTTTATCTAATGGTTATTCAGGGTCTTAACTCAGGGATTACTATTGAGGAGGATACCCAGATTAAGGGAATTATGATTAGGGCGTATTCCTAAAGTGGATACCCATTTAGCTCAGAACCTATGTGGGTTTCTTATGTATCCTGGTTAACATGAGTCAGAGTTCTCATTGTTAAAAACTTCTAGTGGATCGTGTGGGTGTTGTGATCATCACTAACCTCACAGCCCATGTGATTCATGATTGGTGTGAGAAACAAAAGGATGTGGATGGTTTTAAAAACCAAACATGTTTCCTCTTCTACTGGTGGGGGAGGCCAGGTCTATAGTAGAAGAGGTTGGGGATACAATACTTCCCCCTATTCACTTTACATTGTACATGAGTCCAAGGTGTGGAAAGAATGAAAGTGAAGGACGCGTAGGTAGAGAGGAGAAGACTGCAACCTCCTACAGGAAAGGCTAGGGTCTTACACAAGGATAGATTACCTACAATCTATTCTATAGTGGGATGAGGATATAATTCCATGTTGAATAGAAAATAATGTGTTATTCATACCTTCCATGCTAGTAACTGGTGGCTATCTATCTCAAAGATGAAAAGGTAGGACATGGTCCTATCCCTAGAATATAAGACAAGAAACTCTTCAACATTGTCCACAGGGTAAGGTTCCTCATGACAGTAGATATAAAAATCTACAGACACCCTGAGGATCCAGACCCTATGTTAGGATAAGGTCGGGAAACCTCTCATAATTGAAATAAAAATCCAAATGGGAGATACTCTAGAATGAATTTCTCTATGGTTTGTAAGTCAGTCAGTCTTAGTGGTGGATTTTATTTTATCCCTCTAAGATAAGTGATACAAAATACAATAGGTCTAACCATGAATGGATTTGAAGAAGGCCCGATGGATGGATCGTGCGGGCTAGGAGGAAGGGTGAACCAAAGAGTCTCACACAGGGGTTCTATGCATAGGTAGGCTTGGAAAAAATGATACTCCTTAGTAGATAGACCGCCTATGAGACTACACATGGGAAATACAATGCTCAATCCTTCAAGAGTCTCCACAAGTGTTGCTAGAGGTATGCCGCATAATTCCCTGGTTAAAGAAGGGGACCCACACTGGTCTTCATTGATTAAGGGTTGGGAGAATTCCTCGTATAGGTGTTATTTTACTTTAAACCCTGGGAGGACTTAAGTTACACTATTCCTATTTAATTACCACTTCTTGATGTTTTAGAGAACTTCCTAGGAGGTTTTAGAGGACTTTAATGAAGAACTAGGGAGATCCGAGAAGCAATTGTCCTTCAGGAAAATCTGTCTGTCAAAATAAAGACTACATGGGCCTATTTATAAGAAAATATAGGACTCTGGGAAAAAGTATTAGTTCACAGAAGTAGGTCACATATAGGTAGGTAATTCTTATTGGTCACACAAGTTTCCATATAGGTACCTAGCACACCGATTTTGTTTTGAGGGATTTGAGTGGCTCACTTGGGTGAACCTGTTGTTCCATACCATGGGGGATATAGTCTAGCACCTTTTCTTGGGATCGATGTCAAGTTTCAGCCTCAACCCTTTGGTCATATTTCTTTACTAACATCACTGACTCTAATGATAAATATATATTCACACTAAAAAACTCTCAAGTCCAGTCAAGGATGATTTGGGTCATGACTCCTTGAAATCTAATCTTCTCTTTCTTCCGGCACAAAGATGTATTTCCTCTCAAACATAGAATTTGGTGTCTATGTATGGTTCACTTATTAAATTATATAGAAAATTTATTGGACAACATTTCACTATGTTAACAGTCATATATATCACATATTTTTACTAAAAAAATCCTTAACACATTCTATCTAAATAGTGAACAAATGACATCGCTTCATGTGGTGGTAGTTTTTCATTCACAGAAACGATGTTATCGTATTACCAGAAATGGAAAACATCATGGTATGTGTGATATAAAAATTAAAAAATCGTAATAACATCATAAAAATAATAAATATAACATATAAACTATAAATCCGTCATTTTTCCTATCATTTAAAGGTGTTAATGGAAGAACATATGACATTTTTCCGTGAGGCGGTAGTCTATCATACACACAAACGATGCTTATATATCTCATTTAATGTAAGTGTGTAAAGTTGTAGGTCATACCCTTAATACAAAAAAAATATCATTATATTTAGTGTGCATATTTTTTATATAATTATGAAATAAAAATAATTTAAATGGATTGAGTGAGAACTAATACAAAATTGTTTGTTGATGAATGTTACCTCTACTTTGAGTATCTCCTTTTGGTTTTCACAAAATAACTCCCTTGGTTGGATTTATAAAAAAAGGAAGTATTATAGGATGAATTGAGGTAATTTGGGAAGATATTTGGATAGGTCATATCCAAGAAAAATGGCTTTATATGGTTGAAAGGGGGGGAGTGGGGTGGCCTTTTATAATAGAGGTGAGTAGAGAACTTGTTAATTTTTGAAAGATATAATTTCACCCACGTTTTTCATATGTAAAAGTTTTAAAAAAGTATTAAATAAAAACTAATACCTTATAAGGTATAAATATGGATATAATATGGATTTTGGACATGTTTTGGGTCATTTTTACACCTTCTATTTTTAGTTTAACCACTAAGTAATCTTTTTTCACCTTAATAATTGTAATCAATTTTTAATTTATTTCACTAATAAAATTGGTAAAAAAATATTTTTACCTAAGTATAAATTATAAATTATTATTATTCTGAATATAGAATCATATTTTCAACATTATATCCACATTATTATAAAATTTTAACTTAAAATAAATCTCATATATGTGCCGTGAAAATGTGTTTCTAAAGAGAAAATGTAGAAAAGTTTACAAGGATTTTATATCCAATATTAAAGTGGAATTAATTATAATAAACTAAATTGGATTAATAGATGTATAATTATTCATTAATTAAAGGATGATCTCTGTCAGAATCACCCCTCATGTAGGGCTTCATAGCTCCCCCGGTGGTTTCTTTGGGTTCTTCCTCTCAATCGGAGGAATGATTTCTAGCGCTTTCCATATCCATGGAATTCTTTATGGTAAATAAGATATTATTCAATTAACCCTGGTATAAAGGTTTGGGATTGAAAATCCTCATCTCCCTACCTTCTTGTGTTTTATCAACTCTTGTCCATTGGAGTCCCTGACTAGGGTTTTAGTGTTGAACATGAATCCATTCTGCATTATTTTTTCCTTGAGGGAATTCTTCATCTCGGATTGGTGTTTCTACCACAGATCTACTGGTATTTGGAGATTGTCCCTAATTAATTGTTCCATAGAAATGAATTTTGGTAAATAATTCTCCATATTTGTGGCATGGATCTCTCTTCATTGGATGCCTCTTCGTTGCATGTCCCCTGGTTTCCTGAGCGGTATCAATAACTCGTTGGGAACCTTCCAATGTGGTGATGAGAGATTGTTTCACCTGGAAGGTATGAATACTGCTCAGATTTGCATTGAGTTCAACTTAGCTCTCCCTCTCCCATCTAGTATCTTGCTGAGTGTTTAAGGGATTCTCATCTAGTCTCAATATCTGGTGTTTCCTTCCCCACTGTTCTTCTTTAAAAAAATTCAACAGTAAGGGCATGCTTCTTCAAAATTTCATAAATTTTGGAAATCTAAAGTAGGTAAGGATTAGGTTCATTCCCCCTAGATTACCCTATCTTCTCCTAGTGTGCCAAAGGTATCTCCTCCCAAATCTAAGTTAGATCCTAGAGACTGAGGGAAGAGAATTCTTTTATCATCTCCCTCCCAGGATTAGGTAGCCTCTTCCTCCCTAGCAAGCATCTTCCTAATGGCACCAGCTCTTAATAGTCTGGTGTTAACCTTTATCGATTTTATTTATCCCTATTCTCACCATTCTTCTAGGATCCTCTTCAGTTCTCCCTTAGTTGGTGATCAATCTCTCTGTTTTATCCCTATCCTCTATGTTTATCTATCAAAGACCCTTATATTGGAGAATATTTTTATTCTCTTATATAGGCTGCCTCTCCCATTATCATATCCCCTCCCTACACTATGTATGTTAAGTATCTAGAGCCCCCTCCTCATAATAGCCCTCCCACCTCCCTGAAGGAGCCTCTTCTCAATGTCCTTTCTCCTGCCTATCTAATATGAAATCCCTCTAGTAGAAATTTTACCAAATCTTAGTCGAGGTCCATGTACTATACCAGGTCTTCAAATAAGTTTCTAGCCAATGTGCCTCAGGATAATGCCAAGTGCCTCTCTTATCAATGATTAATCTCTTCTTATAGAGTTCTCGTGGATTGGTTTGTTGGGTAACGTTGAAATTTATCTCCAATTAATTTAGTAATAATTCTATTTTGCTGGTTTCAGTGCTAATACCCAAACAGGACCCTTTAAAAGTTAAGGACTTTGCTTGTCGTTTGTGAGTCCAAGGATTTATTTCTAGTTTCCTATATAACTCTCATATCTAGATTTTTTGGAAAGCTGGTTTTTCAGTAGATTTACTCTCTGAGTCAGAGAGGTTTTTTAATGTCAATGTTTTAGTGGGAGAAAATTATTTCTTTATATTTGTTGTTTATGAAAAATGTGATGTGAAAGATAGAACCTCTCTATAGGAATACTTTATCTCCTTTAATCTAGGATATTTCTCTTGGCTGATTGGAGGAGAATTCAACATTATGGCCGACCCTGTGGAGAAAAAAGGTTGTGGTTTTTTCCCTAGGAGATCTAGTTAAGAATTTGTGCCTTTCAAATAAAATAATGGGCTCTAGGATGATGGTTTTTAGGAGATCCTTTTACCCAGTGTAGTAACCAGTGTGGGAACCACTCTTCTTGGAGTCACCTAGAACGATGCCTTATGAATGAAGTATCCCTTTATGCTTTTCTAGCTATTAAAGTCTCTCATCTAGTTTATGGCATTTTGTATCACTCTCATCTTACCATTATCTTTCAACCTAAGAAGATTAGTGAGGATTTATTTCATTTTTATTCCACATGGGATGATACTCCAGAGTTTTTGGACCTCATGAGGAAATCATGGGATCATTTCATTATCGGTATCCCTTGGATCGATCTATATAATAATTTGAGGCATATTAAGGCCCACCTTCGATCTTGGGTAAAGTGATTCCCTTTAGGGGAT
The DNA here is from genome assembly GCA_963277665.1 of Viscum album. NCBI lineage: Eukaryota > Viridiplantae > Streptophyta > Magnoliopsida > Santalales > Viscaceae > Viscum > Viscum album. The sequence goes on along the minus strand of OY728140.1, from coordinate 414,117,858 downwards.
CAAGAGCTAGAAAATATTAATAGGGACATCCACTGTCTTGAATCTGGACTTGAATCTTCCTAAGATAAGGATGTCTTTAGTGCCTTGAGATACAATAAAAAATTATTAGAAAATGTTTTGTTGAAGCAGAAGCACTTCGCCTATGAAAAATCAAGAGTTAAATGGATTCGAGAAGGAGACATAAATACCATATATTTCAAGGCCTTCCTCAATGAAAAACTCAAGTTTATGACCCCCAATTTATTGTCAAAATATAAAACCTATTCTAATGACATATATTCTATTGTCATTTTGGCTGACTTATTTTTCATATCATTACTTTACCTCCATACCTTGAGTATGGTGGGGGGCTATCTGAGCGGTCATTCATATTTCTTTGATGTGATTCCCAACATTGTATCAATTAAAGTGAGTGATAGTTTGAATTCTATTATAAATGAGGATGAAATCAAAGATTTGGTTTTTTTAATTAATCCTGATAGTGCACTGGTACCGGATGCTTTGCCTACTTATTTTTTCAAGATCTCAAGGGACATTGTGAAGGCGAGTTTTATCGTCATGGTGTAGGACTACATTCACGGTTGTAATCTTCCTCAAGTGGTTTGTGAAACTAAAATTGTGATGGTTACCAAAGTCAACCCCCGAGTCTCTGAATTTGTATTTTGAATTTAGTTTGTGCAATTTTCCTTATAAATTACTTCCAATGTTCTCAACAAAATACTTTCCATATTTCTTCCTAGTTGGGTGCCTTAAGAGCAGCAAGGGTTTGTTGAAGGTAGGTCTATTTAAGGGGATTTTACATTGGTTCATGAAGTGATAAGTGATATAAATATTAAATCCTTTGGTAGAAATGTGTCCATTAAATAGAATATGAGTAAAGCATATGATAGAGTTTATTGGAGTTTCCTTTACAAGGTACTAGAATTCATGGGTTCTTTGGCTTGGGTCATTGACCTTCTCTTTAAATTCATTAGTTCTCTATGGTTTTTTATCTCCTTTATGGGAAAGAAATTTTGTTTCTTTAAAGCTACTAGGGGTTTGATGCAGGTTGACCCATTATCTCCCTCCGTATTTATCATTGGTCAAGATACCCTCAGCTACCACTTTAATAATTCCATTGTTTTGGGCTAGATCCTCCCCTATCAGAATAAGTTACAGGTTGGAGTTATTTATCATCTAATGTTCTTGGATGATTCTATCCTATTTGTTAATGGTTGTGGGAAATCTATCCAAGGGTTTAATGAGTCCTTAGAGGTGTATTTCTCTTTGAGTGGTAAATTTTTCAACCATGAGAAAAGAACATTTTTTGTTCCTAACACTTGTTCAGAGATGAGGATAAGGGTTTTGGTTTACATCCTTAGTATGTAGATTTTTTTCTTTTCCTATGTCCTAATTGGGTTCCCATGTGTCCCCTAACCCCCTTATCATCAACCACATTGATGGGTTCATTCAAAAAATATTGGGTCAGATTCTAAACTAGAAGAATAGGTTCTTATCCTTTAGAGGTCACATCACTTTGATTAACACCATTCTATCCACCATTCTTATGCACATGTCAGCTACTCTCAAGGTCCTGAAGAATGAGATTTCAAATATTGATAAAATGTTGACATCCTTCTTATGGGATGGGAGCTTAGAAGGTAAATTCTATTGACCCCCTTAGTCCAAGATTTCCAAACCTATTAAGGATGGGTGTTTAAAACTAAAGGGAATTTCAGGTTCTATTAACGTCCTTCAAGAAAAACGTTTATGGGAAATACCTAAGGGTAAATATTTATGGGGTAAACACATGCTGAATTCTTGTGGAATCTAGGATAGATCTTCTATATTGAGGTCCTCCAGAATTAAGAAGTTGTTTTAGTCATATATATCCATCCTGCAACATCACACTCACTAGATTATTGGAAATTGTGAAGTTAGCCCATTGGAACCACAATTGGTCAGGGACTCTTATTGGATTTAGGCATATCCCCTCCCCCAATATTAGATTCAGGTGGACTAGGAACCATACCACTCTCATTTAGGCCACTCTGGATGATTACTAGAGAAATATTTTTGATATAATCGAAATATCTAATGAGGCAAATCACTATGTTTTCACCCAATATTCTTCTAGTATGTTCATAATTAATGATTTTTATAATTTCTAAACTATTTCTGATTTCCTGGACTGGTGGGGTGAATCGTTATGCTTCAAAGGTCTACCAAGGATGTTTCTTCTCCTACTATGGCCAGTTCAAAATAACGTGCTACCAATATATGATAAAATTAAGCATATAGGGATTAGCCTTTCTTCAAAATGACTATACTACAAGGTAATCAAATTTAGGTCTATGTTCCATCTATTCTTCAATATCAAGTGGGTGAGGGAGTTGTGTGTAACGAACCAAATCCGGAGGCACTCAACTGGTGCCCCGTGCCTAGTTAGCCACATAACCTCAAGCACATTTTTCAAACGCCAGAGGCTGCCGACTAGCAGCGAGGGCCTTGGTAAGTTATTTGGGAAACTATGCCCTCATTTGGTAAGGTATACAAGGGAAAAGAAATAACAGTAAATAGCGGAAGAAGTAAATGACATACAACAACTGAACCAAATAACGGAAGAAATGAATATATAGAGTAATGATGATAATGATGCCGAAGGTACAAGTATCTATGGAAAGCAGCAAACACAACAATGTGCTGAAATACAACTACAAACAAAGTACTAAAAGTAACAACAACTCCAGAAGCATCGCAAGCCTAAGCTCGGTCCTATGCTCTCCAGCTCCAACCAGCAATCATGTACCTGAAGTAAAAGGGTGATGATCCCTATCCACACCTGAAACCATATAACCTTTTTGGGATGAAAATCAGGACCCAAATAGGGTGTGAGACTAATCCCAGTAGGAAATCACCACATGATATGTGCCCTACTATCAGTGAGAAAAATAGAAAAAGTAAATGAAATAAATGCACCAGAAAAACCAAGGTACACCAAAGTAACAATCCTACAAAGCTCCATTCACATTTATTTATTAATCTAATACAATCATTTAATTATCAACCAAGAATTCTAGCAAATAGCTCTATATTCTCAAGGCACAACAAGTAACACAACATGTATCTCAACAGACTACCTAGACAACAAGCAGTACAAAACGAAGCTTGTTCTTTGGCTTTGTGGACTCGTCACAACCAACCAAACAAATAATAATACTGACTCTCTGGGTGGATCCTACTGGCAGACCCCTCTAGTCAAATAATCATACAAGGCACATACACTCTGGGAATCTCTCACCATCAATTCCCTTATGGTCTTGCAACGTTAGCTATAGACTCTCTAAGGAAGCACTTACATCTAATTCTTCCTGTGGCCTCGATACATGTGTAAACTAAGAAAACTCTTTGGAAGCACAAAGTCCAATTCCTGTAGGTCCTGTATATGAAACTAATTTATAACAAACTCTATAGGGAAGCCCTTAATCATCAATTCCCTCTTTAGTCTACCGCACCAGGTTCACACAGACCTGAGCAGTCTAGTCGTGCGTAATCGACTATCATCATCCCTAAGTAAGTTCAACAACTACTTCGCTAATAGCTACAATGCATCAAAATCATATAAACAGTAGGCAATACATTCAATCAGCTATAACAAGGTAGACAAACAATGCTATAAGGTTTTCCTCATAGGAAACCTAAGCCAAACAACGATAAACAACCAGAGCAAGGGAAATCACCCATGGGTGATCCTAAAACAAGAAACCAAGAATATATTAATATAAATTAACCTCAAGAAAATATGAAATCCAAAGAAATTAAACAATGGAATCAAAATCCCTATCCTGGGATACCCGATACATGGGTATCTGGTAATTTTTGCACAAAAACTCAAAGACATCCAACGTAGGGAAACAAAACACCTACCTCGATGATAGGAGATCGATATACTTGAAACTCGAACTTTGAATTTGTCTAGAACAAAGTAGATCTTCAAAAACATCTAAAATGTTCAACCTCATATAACTCTCATAAGATAAGGAATTAGGAAACGTGGCCAAAGAAGAACCAATAACTCACCGCTGCAATTATATTTCAACTGATGATGTTCAATTTAGATAACCGGTGATGGATCGGTGGCTCAGAGAAGATCCGTAGTTGTACCCTCACTCTCAGTTGAAGAAGCTGGAGAAGAAGGTGTTTTCGGGGTTAAGACGTGACCCCGGTCCATTTAATGAAAAAAAAGAAAATACACTGCATGTACTTCTGGGGTACACGGTGTGTACTCTATTTTTCCATACTCTTCTTTAAGTGGACTCCTCATCACCCCTACACACCATGTGTATGGCTCAGACACAGCCAGCACATGGCCTGGCATGGCAAGGGAGTACACGGCGTGTACTCATAAAGTAGATGACATGTACTTAAAAAATTTCCAAAAACTCCTCTTTTCTCAAAAACTTCAGAAAAAGGAAAGACATACCTGAAAAGAATATCTGGGTTCTTACAAACTTCCCCCCTTAAATAATTTTTACCCAAATTTCCCTAGCAAGGCGGAAAAGAAGAAACCTCGAACAACTCGGGCAACTGTGATCGCATATCAGCCCCCCTCTCCAAAGTCTCGTCCTGCACATGGTCGTGCTTCCATAGCACCCGTATGAGAGGAACAGACTGTCCACGAAGTACCTTTGTGCTATGATCAACAATCCCGATAGGATGCTCCTTGAACGATGCACCCTCCTCCAGCTCAACCTCCTCGGGTCGAAAAACATAAGAAAAGTCTGAGAAATAGCGTCAAAGCTGAGAAACATGGAAGAGGACGTGCATATCTTGATATCTCTGATGTAACTGCAACCTATAAGCAACCGGTCTGACTCTCTCCAGAACCCCAAATGTCCCGACGTATCTCGGTGAAAGATTACCCTATCTCCTGATCCTCTTGTGTCCCAACATCAGGGTAACACGTAGGAAAACCTGATCTCCGACCTCAAACTGTAGAGGTCATCTTCACTGATCAGTATAAGATTTTTGATGAGACTGTGCAGTAGTCATCCTCTTCCGAATCAACTCTATCAACTCTGATGTATCCTGAACAAGATGAGGTCCCAGCAAAGCTTCCTCTCCTACCTCCATCCAGCACAAAGGTGATTGGAAAGGCCTACCATACAATGCCTCATAAGGTGACATCTGAATAGTTGCCTGAAAACTTTTGTTATAGGAAAAATCCACAAGAGGAATATGCTTTTACCAAGAACTGCTAAAATCTAAAATGCAAGCTCGGAGCATATCCTCAAGCACCTGGATCGTGCGCTCTGACTGGCCATCTCTCTGGGGATGGTAAGTTATACTCAGAAGCACCTATGTACCCAAAGATTTCTGTATCCCCTTCTAGAAATACAAAGTATAGAGGGAATCCCTATCAAAAATGATAGTACTCAGAACCTTGTGCAAGCGCCCAGTCTCACGGACGTACAATAGTCCAAGCTCATCGACACCGAAGGTTTCCTTTATCAGCAAGAAGTGAGGAACCTTCGTGAGCGTATCAACGACAACCCATACCGTATCGTTCCGTCTCAACGATCTCGGTAACCCTATCACGAAGTCCATTACGAAATCATTCCACTTCCACTCGGAAATGGGTAACTGCTGCAAAATCCTTGTTGGCCGCTAGTGTTCTGCCTTCACCTACTGACAAGTGGAACATCTCATGACAAAACCAGCCACATCTCTCTTCATTCCTAGCCACCAGTACTGGCGGTGTAGGTCATGATACATCTTGGTGATGCCAGGATGAACTTACAAGATGGAGGACTGAAAGTATCGCATCAGCTCCTCACGTATATCTGCTGGCACCCATACGCATCCCTAGAAACCCAAGATCTCATCCTCGCCAACGATCCATCCGGGAAAGGGGTCCTCTCCTGACATGCTTTACCGTAGGAATAGGCCTTCAGAATCTGCTCACTGCCTCATTAGAACTCATTCAAGAGGCACAGAGGTAACAACTAAAGAAGATAGGAAAGTATGCCCCTGCCTGTCGTGCACGTCCAAATTCATTTCAGAGAACCGAGCCATAAGTTGCCACTCACTACTGGCCTCCTAAACTGCCTGTTCCTAGGTTCTCCTACTCAGTGAATCAGCCACTGCGTTGCCTTTCCCAGGCGTATAGGAAAGCTTGAATTCTAAGGACTGGAGATAATCAACCCACTACCGCTGTCTCAGATTCAGGTCACGCTGCATGAAGATGTACTTGAGACACTTTTTGGTCAGTATATACCACAAAATGCTCTTCCAAAAGGTAATGCCTCCAACAACGCAAATCATGAACAATTGCAGCCAACTTCAGGTCGTACATAGAATAATTCATCTCATGTGGCCTCAACTGCCGAGATCCATACGCAACCACACGATTCTCCTGCATAAGCACTGCTCCTAGCTTGATGCCAGATGAATCACAGAAAACTTTATAACTCCTACCTGACTCTGGAAAAACTAGAATCGGTGACGAAGTAAACCCCCCTTCATATCCTAAAAGGATGAATCATAGGATTCTGACCATACAAACTTTACCCCCTTCTTGGTCAAGCACATCAACGGTGCTCCTAAGCATGATAAGTCCTGTATAAAATTCCTGTAGTAACCTGCCAGCCCCAAGAAACTCTGTACCTCGAAGACATTCTTCGACTACTCCTAGGTAACTACTGTTCTCACCTTCATTGGGTCTACTGATACCCATGTCTCTGAGATGACATGACCTAGAAAGTGGTTCTTGTCCATCCAAAAGTGGCACTTTGAGAGCTTAGTATATAACTGATGCTCCCTCAGTGTACTCAAAACGATATCAAGATGGGTTGCATGGTCATGTAGTGTGTGAGAGTACACCAAGATGTCATCCACAAAAACCACCATGAAGGAATCCAAGTAAGGATGGAACACTCTGTTCATCAGTGCCATGAAGACATCCAGAGCATTCATGAGACTGAACGGCATAACCAAGTACTCATACAGACCATACCTGCACTGGAAGGTTGTAAGGGGTATATCAGATGGTCTGACACGCAACTCATGATAGTTGAATCTCAATTCGATCTTTGAGAATACTCTACCTCCTCGAAGCTGATCAAAGAGATCATAGATCCTCGACAAGGGATATTAGTTCTTGACTATCAACTGGTTCAACTTCCTATAATCCATGAAAATCCTAAGGGTACCGTCTGCCTTCTTCGCCAAAAGGGCAGGCGAACCCGAAGGAGAAGCACTGGGTCAGATGAAACCCTTTGCCTGTAACTCCTCCAACTACTTCTTAAGCTCCTGAAACTTAGGTGTAGACATACTATAAGGTAGAATGGATACCAGTGCCACTCCTAGAATGAGCTCAATCGAGAAGTCTACCTCATGCCCCGGAGGTAAACCTAAAAATTCCTCTAGAAAGACATCTCTATAACGATCCACCACTGGAAGAAAGTATAACTATGAAGTCCCCTGGTCATCGAGATAAAGACTCACAAACTGGGTCGTAACCCCTCCTAGACTATGATGCTCTGGTCTAGCTCTACCTTCCTGGACATCCCACTCACCTTTATGAAGAAAGGACCCGTCTTCTGGTGATATGAAACTCACCCTGCGGTGATAGCAATCGATGACTTCCTGGAAGGGAACCATCCAGGCCATCCCGAGAATGACATCGTAGCTGGTCATCTCTAGGACATAGATGTCCCATAAGAAGTGACACCCTGAAACCTCTAGAGGGAATTCTTTGCACTGATGTATTCTATATGTCCTTGTTCCCATGGGGGTGTCGAGAGTCAACATGTTAGCAGACGAAAAGACACAGAGCCCAAGGATATCCACGACAACAACACAGATAAAGCTATGTGAAGCACCAGTATCAAAAAGAGATAAAGATAAAAATGAGGCTACTAAGATCATACCTCAAACTGTAGAGGGTCTGGGATCCTGCTCCTAATGAATCTTCTCTACAGTAAAAATTTGGCATGTACTGCGGCCCTGTGTACCAGCCTGAAAACCTTTATCTGCTCCTCCCTGAGCCTGAACACTGCTTCCACGACCTCTACCCTAACCTGGACGACCTGAGGAACTCCAGCCCCCAGTCTGCTGTCGAATTGGTAATCCTGCTCCTGTATGCGGGGTTGAAATTGATCCTCCTTCACTAGCTGCTGGATGGGGAACCTTGCAGAAACACTGTAGATGACCCATATTACCACAATATCGGCACTCCACTGGGTCTCTCAGGCCCTGGGGATTCTTATGACCACTCCTCCCATACTGATAACACACCACTTGGGTTCTAGAAGGGAGATCTTGTCTACCAGAAGGAGTATATCACTTCCTCGGGTTGCCTCTTGTAGTCTCTCGGTGGCGCTTCCTGCTATCTGTCTGAAAAGAATCATCCCTGGATGCTGAACCACCCTGGTCCACAACTCCAGTCACCCTTAGGTTACTTTTTGTGATCAGCACCTATTTTACCATCAGAGTAATAGAAGTAAACTAGAAGACATTCACCTGTGATCTAATCTCTGGTTTGAGTCCCTCCTCAAACATCCTTGCCAAGAACAACCCGCCATTCCCTAGAATGGGAGAGAAACTCTATAACTCTATGAAATGGGAGGAATACTCCATAACTGAAAGAGTACCCTGTTCCAGGTTCATGAACTCCCTAGCTCTGTCAGCCCTCAGCGTCACTGGGTAGAATTAGTCATAGAACGTATGTTGGAACTCATCCCAAGACATAGTCTGTTGGCGCCCTGCCTGAGAAACTACGTCCCATCATCTTTTGGTGGAGTCTCGCAGCATGTAAGTCGTGAGCTTCACCCTCCTGTCTGGGGGTGTCTAGAGATAGTCGAATATGGGTAACATGGATTCTAGGCATGACTCCTCAGCCTACGGTCCTCCATCCCCTGTAAACGTGGGAGGATGCTGCTGTTGAAAAACCCACGTCTGCTCTACCATAGTTGGGGCAGGATGATGAACTCCCTGGAAGCTCTGCTTGAATCTCATGAAACCCTCTCTGAACTGAGCATCAAAATCAGTCTTTGGAATCACTGCAGGTTCCATATTTTTAATGATTGGTGGAACTACATGTAGTCCTGGGTCTGTCGTATCAGGCGTACGGTCATAACCTAGTTCTTGACGTGCAACAGGAGGACGTCTTGGTGACATATCTCTGAAAGATCAAAACGCACCTTCATTAATGAGGAACACGGTTGAAACATAAGAGAGTAAAATGGAACAAGAGGAAGAACCTTAAAAAATTTGAAAAACATGACTACACGGCGTGTAGTATGGCTACATGGTGTGTTTCCAGAAATTTTACCCTGGGCATGTACCTTGGCCATACGTGGATGTGTAAACAACCCGACTACACAGCGTGTTCTCAAACTACATGGCGTGTACTGACCCTTTTCTCCCTACCCGGTTACTCCTACATGACTAAGTCAGACGGACGGTCCCAGCCGAAGACTACATAGCGTGTTGAGGAAGACACAGTGTGCACTAGACATGCCTTAACTGGCCCATGTTGTTAGCTACATGGCTTGACACACGGTCGACACTACACTGTGTGTTCCCAAGGGACACAGTGTGCACTTGAAGGAAAACCACGACCCATGTAGTTCATTACATGGCCGACTACACGGATGACCCTTACACGGTGTGTTTCGAACAAACACAGCGTGTATAGGAGAAGATAACACCGACCCATGTTGTTAGTGACATGGCCGGGTACATAGAACAAGACTACACGGCGTGTTCATACCAAACACGACATGTACTACCAGAGTTTTCCCGACCCGTGTTGTTAGTGACATGGACGACTACAAAGTTTACCACTACACGGTGTGTATATACCATACACGGAGTGTTCCTAAAGACCCTTTTTCATCCCTGTGTCCTTGTCCACACAGTCAGTGACACGGCCAAAACTACACGGCGTGTATTTATAAAGTACATGTTGTGTATTCTGGGTTTTTCTGGATAGTAGCCTCAGAACTGCACCAGAGCCCAGAAAACGCAGAAAATAGAGGTTAAGGTGCCAAGTTCCGATCTAGGGGGGCATACTCCCCACGAATCAAAGCTTGGCATCATAACAATGAATATAACAAGAAACAATATAACAAACTCACGACCCACCAAATTCCGATCCTCGAGGGCCCATAACACCTCTAAGACAAAAGTTTTCGTCCATGATAAAGAAGCTCTAAACAATTGATACCCTATTCACATAGCAGGTATTTTATCATAGCAGCTATCAGAACAACATGCATTGGCTATCAAAAATTCTATCTCAACAGCATGAAATCTCTAATGCAACCTAGATGGCATGGAAAAATGAATGGCATGCGATTTTCTAACATGTGCCTATATGATGCATGGGATGGCATACCCTCATCTTATCGGGTTGCAACAAAATAGAACAGAAATCATATAAATAGTAACAACACAAAACAAGTGCATCACCCAATGGTGAAATCAATTAAACTGTAACATTAACAGAACTCGAAAATTACTACATTCGAGGTAATCTGGCCTTTTCCCTATACACGGGTTCTAGAACGCTCGGGCACAACTATTGACCATTTACCTATTCCGTCCTATCCCTGTCTAATGTCACCAAACAGTAAGTCAAATAGGAAAGGAAGAACATCCTTTGATACCACTTTGTAATGAACCTAATTTGGAGACACTCAACTGGTGCCCCATGCCCGGTTCGCCACATAACCTCAAGCGCATTTCCCCAAATTCCATAGGCTGCCGACTAGAAGTGAGGACCTTGGAAGGTTATTGGGGAAACTATGCCCTTATTTGGTAAGGTATAGAAGGGAAAAGAAATAACCGTCAATAGCGGAAGCAGTAAACGACACACAACAACTAAACCAAACGGTGGAAGCAATGAATATATATAGTAATGATGATAATGATGCAGCAGGTACAAGTATCTAAGGAAAGCAACAAACACAACAACATGCTGAAATACAACTGAAAACAAAGTACTAAAAGTAACATCAACTCCAGCAGCATCGCAACCCTAAGCTCGGTCATATGCTCTCCAGCTCCAACCAGTAATCATGTAACTGAAGTAGAAGGGCCACAATCCCTATCCACACCTATAACCATATAACCTGTTTAGGTCGAAAAGCCGGACCCAAACAGGGTGTGAGACTAATTCCAATAGGCAATCACCACAAGATTCGTTCCCTATTGTCTGTGAGAAAAATATCAAAATTAAAGGAAATAAATGCAGCAGAGAAACAAAGGTACATCAAAGGAACAATACTACAAATATCCATTCTCATTTATTTATTAATTTAATACAATCATTTAATTACCAACCAAGGATTCTAGCAAACAGCTCTATATTCTCATGTCACAGCAAGTAACACAACAGGTATCTCAACAGACTTCCTAGACAATAAGCTGTACAAACCCAAGCTTGTTCTTTGGCTTGGTGGACTCGTCACAAAAAAACCAAACAAATAATAATACTGAATCCCTGGGTGGCTCCTACTTGCAGACCCCTCTAGTCAAATAATCATACAAGGAACATACACTCTGGGAAGCTCTCACCGTCAATTCCCCTATGGTCTTGCAACGTTAGCTACATGCTCTCTGAAGAAGCACTTACGTCTAATTCCTCTTATGGTCTTGATACGTGTGTAAACTAAGGACACTCTTGGGAAGTATAAAAATCCCAATTACTATAGGTCCTACTTATGAAACTAATTTATAATAGACCCTCTAGGGAATCCCTTAATCATCAATTCCCTCTTTAGTCTACCACACCAGGTTCACACAGCCCTGAGCAGTCTAGTTGTGCGTAATCGACTATCAGTAGCCCTAAGTAAGTTCAACAACTACTTTGATAATAGATACAATTAATAAAAAGCATATAAACAGTTGGGAATACATTCAATCAACTATAACAAGGTAGACAAACAATGCTACAAGGTTTGCCTCACATGCAACCTAAGCCAAACGACGATAAACAGCAAAAGCAAGGGAAATCAGCCATGGGTGATCCTAGAACATGAAACCAAGCATATATTAATATCAATTAACCTCAAGAAAACATTCAATCTATGTAAATTAAACAATGGAATCAAAATCCCTAACCCGGGATACCCGATACATGGGTATCCGACACTTTTTGCACAAAAACTCAAAGACATTCAACGTAGGGAAACAAACCACCTACCTCGATGCTAGGAGATCGATATACTTGAACCTCGGACCGTGAATCGGTCTAGAACGGAGTAGTTCTGCAAAAAAGTATAAAATGTTCAACCTCAGATAACTCTCATAAGAGAAGTAATCAGGAAACGTGGCCAAAGAAGAACCAAGAACTCACCGCTGCGATTCTATTTCAACCAACAATGTTTGATTCAGATAAGCAGTGATGGATCAGTTGCTCGAAGAAGATATGTGGATGTACCCTTTCTCTTGGTCAAACAAGCTGGAGAGGAAGGTTTTTTCGGTGTTAAGATGCGACCCTGGTCCGTTAAATGAAAAAAAGAAAATACACGGCGTGTACTTCTGGGGTACACAGTGTGTACTCTGTTTTCTATACTCCTCTTTAAGCGGCCTCCTTATCACCCCTACACACCGTTTTTGTGGCCCAGACACGGCTAGCACATGGCCTGGCGCGACAAGGGATTACACGACGTGTACTCATAAAGTACACGACGTGTACTTAAAAAATTTCCAGAAACTCATCTTTTCTCAAAAACTTCAGAAAAAGGAAAGACATAACTAAAAATAAGATCTGGGTTATTACATTGTGGGGTGATTTTGGGCAGTTTACTAGCTAGTCTGGATATTCGGATTTGACTGAGTATTTTTTTCTTTAATGGTTCCAATGTTCTAGGAGTTCCAGATCTGAGAGGAAGGGAGGATTTTTTATCCTCACTGCTAGTTTTTGGATCCTTTGGTTTTCCCTAAATGAGTCACAATATCATTACACACCAAGGTCTATTTCAGTTAACGTTTTTAAAACTAGGTCTTTGGATTTGTATTTTTTTAGGTTGGGCAAGGATCCGCTAGATGGTTCCTCCCACTCGGCCATACACCTGCGACTCTCCTCCCTTAATATTGGTTAACATGTTAAGGGTAAATGGATCAAATTGATTTTACCCTCTTGGTGAACAAACATAACATAGATGGATCATGATCCTTGTATTAATGTGTGGTAGTGGGGTGATTAGAGACTCTAATGGTCCAATTATTATGTCTTTCTCGTATTTATTTGGAAATGGTGACTCGCTTCAGGTGGAATCCCTTTCCATCCTCTCAGGTCTTCTCCTATGTGTCTAAATGAACATTCTTATCTAGGAGGTTGAGACCAATTAAATCACTTTTTTAATGAGTTATCTGATAAGGTTCTTACCCCTTGTCCCATTGAATACTCCATAAGGAGAAAGCGGCTTATGTTACCACATGTTCATTATTCATACCTAACATGAAGAAAATATGGTGGAGAAAATTATTTCTTCTTACACCTCACCAGAGGATCACCATATTTTATTTTCTCATCTTGGTTCATTTCCTCTTAAGGGTGATACATTTTTATGGGCTGATCCCTTGGGTTACACTATATCAAACCCCTGTAAGTTTATTTTTGTTGTCTCTTCTACCAATTTATTTTAATAAAATAAAAATTCTTTTGGTGGTGGTAAAAATATTTATAGAGTTTATTAGAACATTATTTGTTTTATTATCAATATGATTCATTTATGAAAAATAATTTTGTGTAATTTTTAAAAATTATTTATTACTATTCATTTTTATGAGTCTAAAGGTTATGTTAAAATGGTCATTTTTAAATAAATATATTAAAAATATAACATTGTTGTTTTAAAACTCTATGTCGCGTATAACTAAATATAAGATAGTGTTTCATGTATTAACATTTTACCATGGTTTAACATATAGATAAATGTTAACTTGGTGTAGATTTCAATGAAATACATCAAATAAATTAAATTTATTCTAAAAAAAGGTTCATAAAAACTCAGTGTGTTACTCATGATGATCCTGGATCTCCACCAAATTTTCTATGAATGGCGTGTCATCTATGATATCCATATCTCCCAATTCAATGATCTGAGATCCATAATGAATATAAAGATGAATTTGAGACACATTTAAGATATAGTGGATCCTCTCTAACCACAATGTAAATTACAACTGATACATTGCCACTCTAAATCACCCCAACAAAAACCTCATATTTCCACATTAAGTTGAGACTCTTAAAAACATATGGTATCCAACCATAAACTCCAGATGCATTTATCTATGACCAAAATTGTACTTATAAAAATCCCATAACACCATAATTATCCCATTTACCAACTGTATTTTCTCAGTCATTCTTCATACCACATCAAGGATAATAACTTATGACTCCCCAACTTCCATCTATAACAATGCAGAATGACATAATCACTAATAAAATGCCTGAAATAGGCATATTACAATTGATGGGTGATAAAAATTGTTGTATTAAAACTCAACCAAAGTAATGTTACTTATCAGCGATCCAAAAAAGTCCATGATTCAATCTTGCAACATCACCTTCAGTATCTCGATGGTCCACTCTGTCTTCATATCTATCCGAGGAAGGAATGTATTGCTAATGTGAAAATTAGGGCCAAAATATTAGTGTAATACCCTACATAACCATGAGGTAAATGTGTATATCAATCAAATATTATGGTCCTCATTACCCATGAATCCTAACCACATCATCTACATAATTCCTCAACAAAACATCCAGGACACTCAACTTATAGATCACCAGAAAATGAGTTAACTTTTTTAACTGGTCCTCTATCATCCAAATTACATCACAATATCCATGAGATTGGGGTAAATCAATGATGAAATAAATATATATTTCTTCTCATTTCCACTTATTAACATCCAAGGACTATAAAAAACCTCCAGGAACATGTTTCTCTACTTTCACCTATTCAAAAACCAAACACCTCGGCACAAAATATGCCACTAATTGTTTCATCTCTGGACACCAATGTTGTCTCCTCAAACCTTGATACATCTTGGTAACATTGGGATACACCACCAATGGTGATCTGTGAAACTCATAAAGAACTCCCTTGCACATCACCCCTATAATGGACAATCTCCCAAGAAACAACATCCAGTTTTGACCATCCCTCATGAAAATCACCATGGCCAGCCTGGTAACCCATCACCTCTGCCTCTAATTCTCCCCACAAAGACTCATCCACCTGCTGCATCAAGGAGGACACCACAATCATCTAATAAATTCAACCTCATACACTAATCTCTCAATCATGAATATTCATTACTGAAATCCCCTTCATCCCTTTCCAAACAACCATAGACTTCAAAAACACATCACTTCAGGACTTATAAATCAATGCATTAGCAACTACATTCCCCCTTTTAGGTTATAAGAGATCTAAAAAACATAATCCTAATGAAAATTTATCCATATCCACTGGAATACATTGAAATGTTTCTAATAATATATATATTATAGTATCTTATGTCCATGAAAACCATAAAATGCTCTCCAATAAGGTAGGGTCGCAACAAATTTAGAGCGAACATGACTACCAATATCACTAGATCAAGGGTGAAATAGTTATACTCATGGGGAAATAAAATACTAGACCCATAAATTATCAAATCTCCCTACTACATCAGTACATATCTATTGGGAAAAAAATCCATCAAGGTATCATTGAAGCATTTTTGAGGTGATTGTGTTTGTTGAAAAAGTGGACATCTGTATTGTGATGGTTGACAAATCAAACTGTGACATAATTTTTTTTGAAAAAGGGGATTTCATGGTGGCATGTTGAGTTCAAGGGATGTGGTTAATGATCCATGTTTGATTCAAGAACTTCGACAAAGTAATGGATGATCTGGAGGTGGTATAAAAAAGAACAGATACAAGGTGGCATTGTTTCCATTGTTTGCCAAATTTTTGGGCCTGAAAATTGACAAATGGAGAAAATTGGTTTTTGGAAATGGGACTTGCACGCTGTGTACTTTAAGGTGAGGAAATTTGCATGCCCAATGTTTATCAAGATCAAAACATCAAAAAATGGCAAAGGGAAAAGGGCCGCTCATGTATCTGTTAGGTCACGCAAGTGAATTGCACGTCGAGGTAGGACTTGCACGCCGATACCTAGAAGGATTGGAAAATTGTATGCCATTTCTCCTTCATGATCAGATCATAAAAATATGTCAAAGGTAGAAGGGGTGCCCATGTTTTTAAGTTGGTCACACAAGTGTCTAGGGGCACAGAAGACTTGCACGCCGAGACTTGCGTGCCGAGGGGAGACTTGCGCGCCATCGCGTAGGGTGTCCAAATGCCTATAAATATAGGTCTACCCCTCCTCATTCGGTGTAGAGTTCAACGCTTAGAAAAATTAGAGCTCTCGTCGTGTAGGTGTGGTGGTCATGCAAGTGGTGTGTGGTCGCACAATTATAAGTTGCATGTCAGGTGATAGTTGCACGCCTAAGGTGGTTTGGGCGAGAAAGAAAGTGTGTCGCGCAAGTTTGGAGTTGGAGAACCTTGTGTCGCGCAAGTGGTTGAGGAAGACTTGAATGCTAGTTTTGACTTGCATTCCGAGACTTGTGCATCGACTTAGAGAAGGGTTCCAAGTAAGTTTGTTTCACAGCAGTGGTTTAGGGCTGTGTGGAAGCTGAAGATTGCCCGATACCCTCGGTGCAAAGAGAGATTCATCTACGGGTGAATGTTGGATTTCAACAGAGCATCTACATACAATGAAGGATGCATTCATTAGTGATAATGAAGAGACCTAAAGGTCTATAAACTATGAGTGGAACCTTTCCAGAGTAGTGAGCATAGGAAGAGGAAAGATTTGATCCTCTCCACCGGTAGTGATCTAGAGAGAGAGAAATAGGGAGTGACCCTTGGGAAAGCAGTGAGATGACCCTAAACCTTATAAAGGAAGTGAGCCTGGGAATATAAGTAATCTATCCTGAACCTTGTAAAAAGGAGTGTGATTATAGTGGATTTGGTACATCAGCACATTGTCGGTGTAATCTCCTTGGACGTAGCCCAGAGAGGGTGAACCAAGTAAAAATTGTTGTGTCCTGTTCATGCTTTACTTTCTATTTATATTGTGCAACTGGAAAGAGTGAGAAGAATGTTTTTCTTAACAGCGAAACAAGATCATAGCAGACTTTAATTTTAAATTAGTCATACCCTGATTCACCCCCCCCCCCTCTCAGGGTATTTAGCCTTGTGGGCATAACAATATCATAGGACTAGATGGGACACATCATAGAAAACATTAACCATCACACCCACCTCAAGAAACTAAAGCAATGTAGCATTGGTGAACATCTCCTTCAGGTAACTAGACACTACCTAACACTGATAACTATAAACAAAATCTTGTCCTTATTATTAAATACTACTATAATGTCTATAAAATGAGAGAAATCAATCACAACCCGTTGGTAATATCTTGTGAGACCAAGGAAACTATAAACATGTTCCATGTTCTTGGGTGATTCCCAAGAAAAAATGCCTTGACCTTCGACTAGATTACTTCCATACACTACTATGTCACCACATGCCCAAGGAAACACGTATTTCATGTGCATAACTCACACTTGGTTAAATTTACATTGATCTGGTTGTATCATTGGTCCTAGAAAATAACATTTTTATTTTTGGTATACTTCTACAATTACCTCAATTAGAGCAAGATATCATCACTATATATGATTATGAAATTGTATAGGAACTCATAAAACACAAATTCCATCAGTCCCATGAACATGACTTGTGAATTCGTAACATCTAATGGTATAAAAAAAATCTAGATGTTCCCATACCTACACTTGAAGGTGTTCATCAAGATATCCTCATATTTATCCCTCATATGGTGATTTCCATACCATAGATCGATCTTTGAAAACTAATTGTATCCTCTAAACCATTCAAACAGATCATAAATACTTGGAAGAGGTAATAGTTTTTGGAAATCACCTGGTTTAACCTCCATTAGTATAAAAATAACATTAGAGTACCATCTTCCTTCTTAGTTGAAAAACTTAGATCACCCAAAGAAGATACAAAGGTTTGAATGAAACCATATAAATTGAATAATCAACCTAAAACCTAAACTTTTATAACTCTGTAGGAATTATTGGATATGGATCCATTGAAATCAGAGAAACACCCAGCTAAAACTCTATACCAAAATTGAAATCATGTTGAGGGGGTAGTGTCATAACCTTATTTTGGGAAACATCTAAGAACTCCCCAGAAACATTGGGAACATTTCCTATTTAGCTTCTATTGAAATCTTCACCAACTAGGACAAAAGAGGATCAACTTTCCTTCCACCCGATCCTCTCTAACACTAAAAAACGCCACTCACTATCCCTCTACATAAAAAATCAAAAACTACCCCAAAAAAATTGATTAATGAATGGATAAAATATATCCAATCTATTATAAGAATAACATAAAATGGTTTTATTTATAGAAAGAGGAAATCTCCCATGGACTGGTGTTTCTATGTCACTAGCCTACATCCCAGGAACACATCAAACAATGAAGCTTGACCTCTAAATACAATATATTATTCTGGGGGAACTGGAAGAATCTCTTCATATTGTCTCAAATAATAGACCAAATCAGGAGAAACAAAGGAGTTGGAGGATCCTAAATAAATAAAATCACACACAAGGGTAGATGATAAGATGATCATATCTCAAAAAAATCCTAGATATTCTAGCATTGTAACCTCTAATTCATCCATATATCCATGCCTATATCCTATTCCACTCTATTGTTTGCCTAAAATTCCATACTATAGACTAGGTACCAATGGATAGGGACTATCATGAAGATTTACTATCCCAGCACCATCTTCTCTTTTTTGTTGAACAAGCATCAGTAGTCCCCATAACTGAAACTACCACGAAGGAAAAAAAATATTTTACGAAAAGTTTCCTAAACACCCACCTGATACTAGCCTCCATTTCTAGTTAGGTATTGACCCTGGTGGATCCCATATCTTCCATATACATAAAATAAAAATGAGAATCCTCTGGAAGGTTCTCAAGTTCCAAATAATCCGAAATAACTAAAAGGGGTATACCTCAGTCGGTTCCTCGCTTAACAGAACCCTGACAACCAGAACACCAGAAACCCACTAACTGATGCTCTTAAACTTGATAAAGCCTTCTAAACATTATCTTTAGATTCAAATCATAGTGAAATTATCTACTCAATAACCTCATCCTTTTTCTGAACATCTATATATATATATATCTAGGGGGTGTAAACTGAGAATCCACGTATCTAATCACCGGTAATAAAGCCTCCTCTAGACACCACACTCAAGGTTCCTCATCTAGAACTAATTATTGGGAAAAGTGAAAAAGTTCCTAGAACTTGATTCCAAGCTCATGCACACTCAAGATACCATACTGAAGAGAGAGAAACTCTTGATTATTTAGTTCCTTTATCATAAATGACAATAACTGTTCCTAGAACTCTTTCTAAATGTCTATACACAGCAAATATACCTCACTACAATCAGTAAGAAATATTTTCTACCATTTATTCACAACTCCCTACAATTGAATGACTATAAAAAAACAAAACTCATCCCATGCTTTTGTCAAACTAAAAATCATCTCGAGCTCCTTTAACCTGTGCTTTGTCTCAATATTTGATATTCTCCCACCATACTTTCTCAAACTCTACCACTAAATGGAACACACAACCCTCTTCAAAACCTCATCATCCTCTATTGGATAAACCCTAAAATGATCAAACAGATCATCCCGATTGACCTCAACTGCTTATGATACTCAAGAATGATTCCCATGAGCCATTTTTTTAAAAGAAAGGATAATATCATAACCTCATAGGCATAGATTTTTTATTAAATATTATTTAATTGATTAAGTTTATTCCCCATGGTATCCTAACTCATAAACAAATGAAATCAATCATTATGCATGAACTTATCCTTAGTATCAAACCTATAAAGAGTTCCACCTCTCTTGGTAATTTTATAGTCTTAGAGTCTGTACGTTGGATCACGGGGGGTCTTGATATCCCATTTCCTATCTAGTCTACTTGGACCATGTCACCCACCAAAAATAGCTTGAACTATTTCTATACTAACCCATGGAAACCTCACTATGACTAACTCCAAACCCGCCCAGTATCTCAATCAATACCATTAATACCACTATTCCAGGACCCCCTCACACCAAATATTCCTCAATGTAGTAAGATAAATAATGAACTGATCAAGTACCTACTCTAATAGGACCCGAGTTAGTGACAATCACTGAGGGTGTAAAAATCTAACATATAGGATACATTACCCACTAATATAGAAACATGATCAGGAGATAAGATAAAAAACCACATAAAAACTCCAGTGTATATATATAAAGTTAAATCAAACCCATCCCACAATTTATGAAAAAACTGAAAATAATATAATAAAATATCTAATATAATATACCAAACTAATTCCAATAGAACTGACTCAAAAGAAGCTACGAAACCAATGCTAATAATTTTCATATTGAACCCCAAATTAAACCTAGAATCATAAACATAATTTTATATACATATGGTGAGCATAAAATGTATACTCAGTATGGAAATAACCATGGTATTAAGTGAACATGTGAAAAGATAATGGTAATGCACCAGAGAATAAATAAAATAACCAAAAAGCACCTAAATAGTTGATCTAACCATCCCAACCTCACCATGGTCGACTCACTAAATCAAGCATTTAATATAGTAATATAGCATTGAGATCATAAAAAAGTTCATAGATGTCGCTTGCCTAATTATTTTCCACTCTCATGCCCCAAAACTAAATGTCATGTGCTCCCATCCCTTCCACACATGTCATATCATAGAAACACTGCATACTATACATCAATGATGTGGATTAGGAGGAATACCTATGTAACACAACCTAAAAATATCTATAATCCGGTGCTATAATCAGGTATCATCACATCACGTCTTGCCTTAAGACACATGGGACATCATTGCACATCTCAACTAAAGACCCTTGAACCATCATACTACCTCTCTCTCAATGAAACTTGGTCCGTCACACCATTTCTCATCACATAACTAGAAAAGTATGGTATAATTAATATAAAGGACATCAACTTCATTCCCTCTTCCAAATCACATATCACATCACATCACTGCATCATTAAATCACATCTCTCCCAAAGAAACATGGTTAGCACTTTAAATTAATCTCCAACACTAACTCATGTCATAAATGATAATTAAAGAAGAGAGGGGGATAGGGGTAACTAGCCATACATGTCACTTTCATCCTAGATGTTGGGGAAAACACCTAGAACCCATAACCTATAATCATTGGCATGGTTATCCAACTCATGTTGGTTTTGTATATGAATAAAATAAAATAAATGATATATAGAGAGAACACAATACCCAACCTATGGGTTCACATCAACTACAATAGTTTATTCCACATAACCACCACACAATATATTAACTACCATAGCTAATTCAACCACTATATGAAACATAACAAACAACCACTACCCAAGCCACATGATTCCACTTTCAATTATAAGTTTTACCACTTTCTAGGTATATAATGTTCCCACTAACTTTCATTTACTATGAAAATTCATTCATATTTACACATCCCCTAATAATTTTTCATTATTTTAATTAAATAAATTTACCACATATCAAATTCCATCCCATTTATAATCCATTTATTACATAGATAAGTAGGAAACTAACACAACCACTACACAATAACTCACCCATCTTACACAACCATTGTACAACAGCACGCATCGACCATTGTTGTTGCGCCATGCCTCTCAATATTTCTCACTATAGTAATCACTCATTGCACATACCAACCACATCTCACAACACAACCTCCACAACCAAAAACATCACATCACCACAAAATTTCACCCCCCCACCCACATCACCTCCAAACATCATCACCACATATCATTGCCACTACACACCATAACCTCTACGTACCACAACCACTGTGCACCACAATCACTTTGAATTCATACCACATCATACAACTACCAACATCACATAAATTCCAACCAACGATCGCATGATGTACCCACCGACTACAAATATAAGTCGGTTACCACCATCACCTCATGACTTTCCACAACACACAGGGCACCACAGTATAGAAATTGAACACAACTGCAACACTTTATGGATTCAAAAATATATTCAAATTATTTCATTTCTTTTATTTATTATTTATCAAGTGTATTACCACATTAACAAAATATCTATGATCAACCAATTTAATAGATAAATATACAATCTTTATCCTTTTATTTAGGGTGTGGTCACATAACAACCTAGTTAGGGTCTCAACTAATATCATCTATAAAGAAATAAATGTTCCTAAATTACATTAATTTCATCAAGGTAACAAAATTGAATAATATCATCTAAAATGTATAACAAAGGAGTAAATAATGTGATAACTTCCAATTCCCATCAATTATAGGTTGTGTCAATTAATTATCTTTATTATGTCAACACATAATATTCACATAAAGGAATGAAAAAACATGAAGTCCCCACACATATAACATTAACATTAGATAATGAGGATTTCCCACCACATAGAATATTTTGTATTTATCTACACACTTTAGGGTGAAGAATAAGAATCCAACAACTACACAAGTATCTTAACGTTTAATTGAAATCTCATGAAAGGATTATCAAAAATGTATCCCACACATACCCAAAACCAAAGAAAAAACAAGGAAATAATTGAGGAAGAATATAAGAAAACAAAAGGGTAAGGAAAAAAATCCACATGTATCTATGAGAAATATCCACTAGAACCCAAGGAACGGGGCAAGGGAATATGAGAAGGAAATCCAACAAAAATCTTATAGGGTTCATCCATAGTGAGAGGGAGATGAATGGATGAATGAAATGACAATTATTAGAACTATGTTTATAAAAACCTTGAAAATTTCCTAATTTATCTCATAATTTACCATTTTATACAATAAAATCCATCGGACCATATAACTTACTATGAAAAAACAACATTCAGGCTACACACCCCTTTCCATTGAAAAACATTATTAATATTATTGAAATTAACTTACACTATAAATTTATGTCTTACGAGGTAAAAACATTTTTCAAAGCCACCCATGATCCATATAAAAACTATAAATAATATTTCCACACAATATGAAAACCACATCTTTATTCTATAACCCCCTTGTTTATGGTGAAAAATCATTCTGCAGTTATGTTGCGTCTCCAACTCCACCGAACCTCCTCTAACATCAGCCTAGCACTATCCAACCAAAAAAACATCTAAGTAATGGGTATGGAAGTAATATATCATTAAAAAATATTTCATTAATATAATATAATATATATATATATTAATTTTATCATTATAAACTATAGTGAGATACAGTGATGGAAAATGAATAGAATCAGTTCGTGAGGCGGTCTTCTGATGTACATATGATTAATAGGTTTGTTTACCATTTGATGGAATAGAAGATGGATATAGGTTATTTAATTTACTTTACAATACCTTATATTATGGAATATACTAATGTTATTATTTCATTATATTTTAATAATATTTTAATGTGGTATAAGAAGAAATAAAAAAAATGCTCAGTTAAGAACTATAGTTATTTATTGAATAACATCCTTTTCATTACACATTAAGACATTCAATATTTTTATTATATCCTAATTAAGGCCTATAAGGAAATGATATGAATGGAAGTAATATATTTGGATCATTTATGGATTAAACA
The DNA here is from genome assembly GCA_963277665.1 of Viscum album. NCBI lineage: Eukaryota > Viridiplantae > Streptophyta > Magnoliopsida > Santalales > Viscaceae > Viscum > Viscum album. Next base: position 414,093,999 of record OY728140.1, on the reverse strand, counting down.
TGTTTTTTTATGTGTGAATAAATAAGAATACGATGTTCCCTTTTATAAGAGATGGGGGGACACTCTTGGAATTTCAGAAAACATAAAATTAATATATATTAATTATGAAGTATATATGGATAAAAAATTTATAATATTATAATAATACATGAGTATGATTCTAAATAATCTCATATAGTAAAATTTGGACAACATTGGATCACATTTGTACCCTTATCAATTTATTTTAAGACTTTTTAAACCAAATCGACAATTATAGTGATATCAAAGTTCTTTACTCTTAAGGGGTTAATATATTTACTATAAAGGTATAATTGGAAATAAAATGAACCATGGTTTATATTTTAAACCATATCCCAATAACTTGTCCTAATGTTATGATTTTATTAATTTAAAATCATATAATAAAATATTACTTATTAGAAAATAACACTAATTACAATTTTAGAAGAATTCCTTTAATTTCACTTTTAAAACTACAAGAAAACAATATAATATGAATAAAACACATAGAAACATTTATAATATTTCATTTATACATAAAAAATTTATAAAACAAAAATTCACTCAAATATTATTATTTTTAGAGTCTGAAAAATTATTTTATTTTATTTTTTTAACTCCATTCACAAGCACTCTATCAATGTTGCATACAAATTTAAGGAAATCAATTCTTCAATAAGAATTTAAAATAAAATAAAATTATGAAAAAAATATTTTTTATTAAAGATGAATATTTATAACCAAACAGATACTCTATTTATCCATATGTAAAAAATCTAAAATAATAAAACAAAGAGAATGTCATTTATTAATTTTCTTTATATAAAATAATATAAATGGTATAAATGAAAAAAATCAATATAATAAATTTTTTAAAGATTATTTATGGGATAAAATCATTCAATAACATTAATTCAAGTGTTATGTTCATTCTATAGTTCTTATCATTTTATTATAAACCTTAATTACCTGATATTTCCTTTACCGTGGTAAAATATATTACTAAGGTGACTGTTCATAATGTCCAAAAACAAAAGAGGATATTTTTTTCAAACTTTTAACACAATAATTCCAAATATGGATTAAATTATTCATATTTAAAAATTTATAAGTGATAAATTTTAATTTAAAATTAAATCGATTAAACTCGATGAAAAACAATATTTCATAAAAATTTATTTTTTCAAGTATAAAATGTTTTTATACTAAATTAATGTATAAAATTCACTTCAAAAATAATAATTGGATTACTTTAAATAAATATAATCAAATTAAATTTTAAAATTAATTCAAAATATAATTTGAAGTAAATATAACTTTTAATAAAAATCATCATTTTCACTATTCATTGAAAAATAAATGCTTTCAGAAAATTCTAAAAATATCAATATAATATAATTTTTATATAATTATTTTATAAATGAACTTACTTTTTTAGCTAAATTTTTAGAAATTTCCAGAAATTAATTATAATATTTTCCTATAAAAATAAATAAAAATAATTTTTGTAGAAAAAGTGCTTTGAAGAATAAAATAACTTTACTAAAAAATGTGTTCTTATTTCATAATAATTAATCAATAAATTTGAATTGATTAGGAACTTTATTTTTATTTCATAAATTAGTTAGTCTTATTCACAACATCCAATTTGGTAACCAAGTTATACAATTTTTATTTAAATAATAATATTTCATGGCTTTTTTAACCCCGATTTTGTGAATCTTGTACGCTATATATCATAGTTTTTATTTAAAAACAATGGTTTATTAAACCCATTATCCTAAGTCACTTACCTTTGTTCCCATTCACCCACATCAATTACCTGGGTATTATTGGGAATGTGTCAACAATACAATTAAATATATGATGATTTTTTTGTTCACAAATACCCTTGTTTGTTTTCTAATAATGTTATGTTAAGTATGATTCAAATATATATATATATATCATGATTTTATTTATATATTTTATGGAATGAAATGATACAGGATGTGTTATGGAAACATTATTCAAACCCTACATTTAGAAATTAAACATATGGATCATCATCCCTACGCTACGCTGAACAGTTTGTGTATAGATCTTCATCACTACAATTGATATTAAAGGTATGGTTCTGCAACCCTATGTTTAGAAGAATAGAAAACATATGGAATATCAACCATACTATGGAATATAGAAACACTATTCATACCCTACATTCAATAAGTTGAACGCATGGTTAATCAATGCTACGTTTTGAATGAACATTGTGCTGGAAGGATGAACATATGGATTCTCATCCCTACATTTCTTTTTATCCGTATGTTTTGCAGATATGAAGGTTTGTTTAAGGAACCATAATTTTTGAAGGATCCCTACACTATGCAAAGAAACCCTACACTATGCATAGGAACCCTACACTATGAAATATAACTCCACTCTATGCAATGCAACCCTATGATACAGAGTTGAACTCTACATTTTTTTATTCAAATAGCAGAGTTTTAATATTGCAATATAATCTAAGATTCATATAATGGTATTCATAGTTTTATAGTCTAATTGAAATATTCTCTATATCTGATTCCAAACTTGTTATGATAGATTCAAAGAACCATATTCATCATATGAATTCTATCATATTCTTAAGGGAATTTATGACTCCTCCCTAGAAAATTGTAATTTAAATTTCCACATTCTATAATGAAATTTTCTTGGATCATTAATACTGAAGCAATCTATCTTCTTTATATATTCTATCAAATTTTATTTTGAACAATATATACAAAAATAACCATATAAATTCAACTTTATTCTTATGAATATCATTTACAGTTCTTCTATAATGTGTGATCGACTCTATTATTTATTGAAAGAGGATACACTTTGGAGACATACATTTTCAACCTCATACTGTTGTTTAATGCTACACAATTTGAAGATAATTTGTAACCAAGATAACTTCACAGTTATTCATTCTTGGAGACATTCATTTCTAATTAAGAAGATCCATATATAATCAATTTCTATTTCTCCTACAGAAATTGTAAAGATCAACTCGAACCCTCATCAAGTCAATCTATATTGATTTATTGGAGTATCAACTTCTCACACATAGTTGTGGTCTAAGTATTAACTTCTTGTTCTAAGCTGTGGATAATTGGTTCCTTGAAAAAGAACCAGAAGGATTTTTGTATCCTTTTTTTAAAGGTTTTAACAGTCTACACTCATTTGTGGATTTTAAGGTCTAGTGATAACATGATCTTTCTATTGATATTCATCATGTTCATAGAGAGAGAGTTGGTGGAGTAGAATTGGAGATATTTTTTCCCCAAACCACTAAAAATTTATTGTTTTAATTATTTCTGTTTATCCACTTCTCTTATTTCATATAGAAGAAAACACTGTATATCTGCATAAATTAAAAAGGGACTCAAAATATGGAATTGGTGATGATTATTTAAAATAAAAATTTCAGCCCCCCACTTTTGTTATTTTTGTATTATTCTGACATAACAATTAGTATCGGAGGTAAGATTTTGTGATAAATCTATAAAAAGATAAAAAAATAAGGTCTATACAAATCATATGGAAATGGATGATCCAAAAGAAGGTAATTCTATGGTTTGTTCCCCATATTTTAATGGAGATAACTATGGATGCTGGAAATCACATATGATCATATATCTGAAAATTAGGGCTTCAAAATCTATTAAAATATCATCACTCCTTATGTGATTCTTGAGAAAACGAGACATAGACTACTGAAATAGAAGTATAATATGACATCAATTCAAATGAAATGAATTCTATTATCTATGGATTTAGACCTGATGAATTCAATCAAGTTTCACAATTCCCTACTGCCTATGAGTTATGTAAAATTATTTCAGTTACTTATAAAGAAACATATAAAATCATATATATGAGATATACAACTTATAATCTAATGTTTGAAACTTTTAGAATGTTTTATGGCGAAATAATCACACAAATGAATTGAAGATTAATAGATATTGTCAAAAATATTACTGCATTGGGAGATCCCATCATTCAATCAGATCAAGCTCTAAACGTATGTTGTGTACTTCCCTCTAAATGGAATGGTATGTCTATAGAAATTCTACCATCACCACAAGTCAAGAATTTAATGATGAAGGAACTGATTGGAATATTGATGATGTATGAAGTATAAATTCAAGATGAAATTGAAGATCATAATATTATAATAAAAATAGAAAATATTTCTCCAAAAGTAATATATCAGAAGCATAATCAAAAAATAAAACAAGATTTCAAAATAGAAAAAAATTGAAATTCCTCAAAATTATGAAATAGAACTGGCTCAACTAGAAAGAATGTTTAGAAAATTATACAAAAAGAAAATAGGCTTTAGACAATCCTTTAATAAGGATCAAAGAGAACCCCATGCTGTAAGATGCTACGAATGTAAAAATTTGTGTCACATCAGACCTGAATGCCCCCAATTGAAAGATGTAAGAAGAATGATAGAAAAAAATATTATAAGAATGCTGATTATGAACATAAAAGAAAAAGAAATATAAAATCTACATGGATTGTATCTAAAGACACCATAATCATTTCAAAATCTGATTCAGAAAAGGAGAACCAAAAACTAAAATCCAACATGTGTTTTATGGCTAAGGAAGAAGAGGAGAATAATGGACAAAGGAATATAAAAGCTATATGGTATATAGATAGTGGATATTCAAGGAACATGAGTGGAGGAACAAAAAAATTTCATACATTGAATCAAATGGATAGAGGTCTAGTCAAATTTGGTGACAATGAAAAAAGAAATATTGTTGGAGTTGGAATGGTTGGAGATCCAAAGACTATCTCAATCAAAAAAGTATTGTTTGTACAAGGGTTAAAGTACAACCTAACAAGTATTTATTAACTTTGTGATAATGGGTTTAATATATATTTCTCTAATAATCCATGCTCTGTTTTCAAAGATAAATTTTTTAAATTTAGATCACTAATAATCTAAAATGAATGTACATTGGACTTAAATTCCTTGTGTAAACAGAAATTGGACTGTTTAACTACTAATAAATATGAGTCATTGATCTGTTATATAAGATATAGACATTTCAATATATGTGCTTTAAATAAATTATCTATGAAACAATTAGTTTCATATTTTCCTAGTGTTATGTTAGAACATGATAGATTTTGTGATGCATGTCATATTAGAAAACAATATAATTGTTTTTCAAATACATTAACAAAATTGTTACATATAAACCTTTAGAAGTTATTCATATGGATTTTTTGGAACATAAATTGTATCTAGTTTGGTTATTAAATTAAATTTTTATGTTTTAGTTCATAATTATTCTCAATTTACTTGGGTATATTTTCTAAAACTCAAAATTGAAGTATTCATGGTTTTTAAAAGTTTTCGTAAAATTATTCAACAAGAAAATGGTTTTAAAATAATTTCAATGAGAAGTTATCATGTTTGAGAATTTTATAATCAAGAATTCAATTATTTTTTCTCAAATATAGGTATTAAAAAACGTATCTTCACTAAGAACACCTCAAAAAACTGTAATATTTGAAAGCATAAATAGAACTATTCAAGAAATGGAAAAGAATATGCTGAATGAATACAATCTTCCTACCTATGTTTGAGTGGAAGCTATAAGCACAGCCTATTATATCATGAATGGAATTTTAATAAGACCAATAATAAAAAATAAACCCTAAGAACTTTAAAATAACAAAAAACCTAAAGTAAAGTACTTTAACTTTTTTGGCCGCCAGGTATATATCTTGAATACTAAGGAAGTCCTTGGTAAATTCGATCCAAAAGCTGATGAATGAATGTTTTTTGGATATTCTGTTACTTATAAATCCTATAGGGTGTTTAATAAATATTATATACTTGTTAAAGAATTATTTTATGTGAAGTTTGATAAAAACAACCCTTTAATTAAAGACAAATATCAAATAGATAAAATTATTGATTCATTTGACAACATGAGACTTGAAACCCCTAAAGCGGATTTTCAAATTGATATAAATAAAATTCAGTCTAGTTCAGATGAACATGAAACTGAAGAAGCTGGAAATGTTTACCTAGATTGTATAGAACCTTAAAGAACCATCCATTAGAAACTGTCATTAGAGAACATGATATATGAATCCGAACTAGAATAAATGTACGAAAAAAAGTTGTATTTTATTTCTTTTTATCTCTGTTATAACCTAATTATGTTGAAGAATCATTGGAAGATGAGAGTGGGATGTTAGAAATGCAAGAGGAACTAAACTATTTCATAAGAAATGATGTTTGGTATTTAGTATAAAGGCCACTAGATTATTCTGTAAAAGGAACCAAATTGATCTTAAAAAAATAACATGATGATCAAGGAATCATATCTAGAAAGAAATCAAGATTACTATCTAAAGGATATAATCAGGATGAAGGAAAATATTATGATTAAACCATTACACCTATAGCTAGAATATAATCAATTAAATTTTTTTTATTCAATTCATCTCTTGTGAATTTTAAATTATATCATATGGATGTTAAATCTATCTTTCTAAATAGTTAATTACTGGAGGAAGTTTATTTTAATCAACCCCTTGTTTTGAAAACCCTCATAAACCAAATTCCATTTTTAAACATACCAAAGAAACTTATTACCATATACAAACACCTAGATCTTGGTATGAGAGATTAATATCATTCGTGTTGGAAAATTTATATTCTATAGGATTAGTATATCGAACTCATTTAAAGAAAATTGTATGTTCTGATATTTTACTAGTAAAAATTTATGTTTTTGATGTTATTTTTGGTTAAAAAAATAAAGATTTGTGTAATTATTTTTAAAATTAAATGAAAAAAATAATTTGAAATGTGTATGATGGGAAAACAAAAATTCTTTTTAAGATTTAATATTTATCAAAAAGATTATGTAAATGTTTTAAATCAAAGGAAATATATTATTGATTTATTGAAAAAGTTTGGACATGAAAATAATATGACTTATACATCTCTTATGTGTACCAATATAAGACTTGATTCGGAAAAATCTGGAAAACCAGTTGACAATAAGTTATATAGGGGTATGATAGGTAGTTTATTATATCTTACTACTAACAGTAAAGGAATAATTTTTCTATATGTTTATGTGATATATTTCATTCAAATCCAAAAGAATCCCATATTACTACTATTAAATTAATTTTTATATATTTAAAAGGAACTAGTTTTCAATCACTTCTTTACTCGAAAAAATATGATTTTATTTTAATTTCATATTCAGATGCTGATTTTGGATGATGTATTTTATATAAAAAAAGCACCTAAAGAACTTTTCACTTTCTAGGAAAATATTTAATATCATGGTAAAGTAGGAAACAACACTCAGTTTCCCTATCAATAGCTGATGCAGAATATGTTTCTACTAGTAGTTGTTATACACACGTATTATAGATGAAAACAATCACATTACTTTGAACTAAATTTTAATAATATACATATTTTATGTGATAATATTATTTCTATTAATATTTCAAAAAAAATCTTATAAGTCAATCTACGACTAAGAATATTGATATCTGACATCATTTTATAAGATATTAGGTTATTGAAATGGTTATATATTTATAATTTTTTAATACTAAATATCAATTAGAAGATATTTTTACTAAACCACTTCCTAGTGGATGTTTTGAATTTATTGAGGGGGAGTTAGGATTATTTAATTTTAAAAAATATTTTATTAATTGATTATTCCAATCTCTCTGAATATGTTTTTATTAACCTTTAAATTTTTTCATTTATTTGTTTATTTTTAATTTATGTATTTATTAGATTTTAAAAAATATATAATTCATAATTTTAACATATTTTCAAATTAAAAGTAATGAATACATTCCCAATCGACATAAGAAAATAGTCATATATATCCCACTCTTTTTACACCTTCTTGACTCTTCAGATTATTGAGAGCTTCTCATTCAAATATTCCAAAACCCTAAACCTTCGATTATTAAATATCAAACCCATCAGAAATGGTATCATTATGAAGAATTTAAGATATTGATTTGGGTGCACCTACGTATCCACCAGTAAAGTATTGTAAAATTCTTCATGGTAAAGTGATAGATCATGAGTATATAATTGATAAAAATATTCCATTAAAGATTTACATTAGATTTCAAGTATTATAATTTTCTTTTGGTGATGGTAATACTCACTTGATGTTTGAAATCAAAGTGAAAGAGTTTTTTAAAAATGAATCATTCTATTTTGGACACAATGAAGGCTCTATAATCACTAAGATTTACACAAATATTTTAAATGATTGAACTACTAATAAATAGAAGGATGCATCATCGTGAATCTTAGTTATTAAAGAGTCTTAAAGAAATAGAATGATTTATCTATTTGAAACATAGATGTCTTCAAAACAATATATTAAATGTTGTAAATATCATGAAATTTTAATATTTATAGAGAAACTCATGCAATAGTCTTTTACTTTTTAGAGTAGAACAACAACAGAAGTTGATGGAAGCTGCTCAGGGGAGTAGAGGGTGATACCATCAGTTGGTTCCATCAGACCAAGGCCTTATAAATAGGCCAAATCAAGACATAAATAAGGTTTTATTGTTTATAGAAGAAAAATAACATTCAAAGTTCCTAAGACAATAGAGGAAGCTATAAATGAAGTTGAGTGTGAGTCTCTGGTGGATAAGAGTATTGAGCAAGAAGCTCACAGAGAAGAATATAATAGGAAAGATATCATGGCCCTTGAAAAACTATCACCCATTGTTCATAATTCAATATCTATATAAGTATCTTCATTGAGAGGCAGATTGGGATTTCATGGAGAGCCATGTTTGACTTTGGTAGAAGTTAATCAAAGAAGAGAATAATTCTTCGAGTCTTCTGACTCATTAAAAAGAAAGAAAGAAGAATTGGTTCAAAGATTCAGTCATGTAAATGCTCATAACTTTTTTCAGAGAAAATAATTGTAATCTAAGAAGAAAAGAGTTTATGATTTAAGAAATTCAATAGTTCCAAGATCTATGTTTGAGGAACGACAAACAAAACTCTTATAAGTTCAAGAAAAATTTATTTCTATGGTAAATATTGAAGATTTTATTAAATTTTTAGCTAGAGAACTCAAAACATTGAAAGATGAATTTGTGAAGAAGTCAGATTTTGTTGAAATAAAGAAAATGTTAGTAAAAAAGTTTTAATCTATCAAATAAAGTATGTAGGATTCAACCTCTTCTAAACAGAATTCTCCAGACTTGATTAGGATATTTGAATTTATTATATCAGTATTGGATGAATTCAATAATAGACTGCACACTCTATAGTGTGACAGTACACCTTTGAATGTTCTTCTGGATAATCATAGAGTTTTTTACTATTAGTTTACCTATAATAAATCCTTGTTAACAATCATTGATCAAGTTAGGGATAAGTTAACTACTTTCATTCCGTCTGAAGAATAATTCCATGAAATTTTAAGGTAAATTTAATTGAACTATTGAATGTTATACAAGATTAATAAGATACTTCAATAGTGGACATATGTGTTTAAAAATAATTTTCAAAGCATGTTAGTGAATCTTCTTGAGATTAATGGGGTTTTTTAATTCTTTCCTCATCTATCTTCACCTTCTACCCATGGAGATTCTGATCAAGAAAACCATTCTAACCAGAGCCTATATTTTTGAACAATTCATAAGTTTATTGTGGGATGTACTCATAATTTCTCAAAAACATTTGATCTTCATTTAGGTTTAATTTAATTTAATTTTATATTTTTATGTTTTAAATTTTATTATACTTTTATTTTCGTCTTATTTTTTTCTAAATTTTCACTACCATATCACATATCTTATTTTTGACCAAATTGACTATAACCTTCATGTACAGTTCAGTGTTATATTAACTATGGTTTATATATTTTAATATTTGGAACATTTTTTATATCATAAAAATTGGAATAATATTTTAGAACCAAAACATTACACATTATTTTTAAAAATTAGATAAATTTGAGCAAACAAAACTTTTGTAGTTTATAAGTATCTATTTTCCTTCATTGAAAAAATACTGTGAAATTGAAATATTTTGTCACGAACCGACCTCGGGGCCCGTGCCGTGACTACCCCAAGCCCGCCTTCCATAGGCCAGGGGCTGGCGACTAGCACCAAGGCGTAAATCCCGGTAAACAGGGAAGGCATTGCCTCTATAAGTAACAACCACCACAGATTCAGCAAGCAGAAAGTAACTACAAAGTGCAGAAAAGTAAAGGGGGCCGGAATACAAGCCCAACAGAAAGTACAACTGAAAAGGAAAAGAACAGCAACTGAAGAAAAGACGGCGGCCTCGTGTCGTCCACTGGAAATCCCACCTGAAGGGTGGGTACAGATAGCCTCCAGGCTCCTCGGGTCCCACGTCCGCTCCGAGCACGTCCCGCCCAGTGGTCCACCTCCAGGTACCGTCCTGCTCCACGCCCCAATCGTGATCAGCGCTGCCCGTCGTCTGCATCCAAGACAACAAGGTGCGGGCATAACCCGTGCAGGGGTGAGTATAAGCTACTCAGTAAGGACCCCGAGACCCCCGAAGGTCTCCCGAAATCCACAAAGGATATAGCACAAAAAGGAAGGTGCAATCACGAAGTAACATCTGACTCGACTTAGGTATATGCCCATACATATACCTAAGTCCCCACTTCTAGCTCTGCTCACGAGCTCAAGAACAACTCAATCCACATAGGAAAGCAAGACTCAAATCCACAAAGGAGAGTAAACAGTAAATCCACATAGGATAGTTCAACACAATCCACAAAGGAGAGTAACATAAGATTCAGCTCAACCAGGTATACTTTTTCAAATGACGTCAAAGATGATCACTGATCCATCTAAGTCGTCAGACCCACGAAGGATTGATAGGTACTAACCCCCGCAAAAGACCCACATAGGATCGGGCTCACACAGAACCTGTAGGCAGTGGCTCACACAGAACCGGTAGTAAGGACCCACACAGGATCGGGCCCACACAGGACCTGTAGCACTGATCCACGTAGGATCGCTGAGTGCAGTAGTCGACACAGTCCACTGAGGATCTCTGCACAGTCGTCGCCGCAGTCCACGAAGGATCTCTGCTCTGTCATCGTCGCAGTCCACGGAGGATCTCTGCTCTGCCGCCGTCGTAGTCCACGGAGGATCTCTGCTCTGTCGTCGAAGTCACAGCCAGCACTAGGGTTCCCGCACACAGCGAGCTCGTTTAGGAGGGTCCGCTCCACGAGCCAAGAGGCTGATACATCAACTGACACGTAGTCCGAAGTTGATGTATCCAAAAGTTCCGTATCGACAACAGGATCTCAACGCAACAGACGGCGCGTCAAACGGACGCCCGGTCTGAGAGTTATTGGCATTTTCGTCCCAGGGGCCCGGTTGGTTTTTAGGGCAAAACCAACCCGACCGTACTCCGCCTGTGTTCGATCCTCAGGCGGAGTATGCCAAAAGTTCCTTCTCACTTAGAGGAAACTACCACAGCTGACGGTACGTCGATCGGACGTCCGTAGCTCAAGTTATGAGCGTTTCCGCTCCGAGGGCCCGGTTGGTTTCGTGTACGATCCAACCCGGCCGAACCCAAAGTCTTCCGAAACCTTGAGTATAATATACTAAAACGACCGTATCGATCCAAGGATCGCGTAGCCGCTGACGGTTCGTCAATCGGAGGTCCTAGGCCCAAGATATGGGCAAAAGACCGAAGAGGGCCCGAAAACGGGGGTTCTGGGCCCGGGGCGACCCGACCCGAACCCCCCCTGGGCCGGCCGCACCGGGTCGACCCGACCCGGCTAGGCCGGGTCCGGTCCGGCCGGGGCGCGGCCCGGCCGACCGGACCGGCCGGCTCGGCTTCGGCCGAGCGGCCGAAGAGAAACCGCCGCGGGTTTGACCCGCGGCTTGGAGGGACGCGGCCCGCGCGGGCCGCGTGCTGGGTGGACGGACCGCGGATGCGGTCCGGCGGTTCGCCGCCGCCGCGGCCGAGCCGCGGCGGATTCCTCCGGCGGCGCGTCGAGCGCCGCCGCCCCCGGTCGCCGGCGCCGCCGCGCCGGCGACCCGCGCCGCCGCCGCCTTCCGCGGGCCGCCGGAGTTGCTCCGGTGGCCCGTTTTGCCTCCCGTCTGCGCCATAGCTCCTCCCGGGGGCCGATCTTCACTGCGGGATCAACAGATCGCCCCTTCCGCACGGTTCGTCGTCGTCCGCCAAATCTGCACAACAAAAAGATCGGCGGAGGGTTGCCGGGTCTTGATTGTTAGACCCGCACCCTCCGCGTTAGTCATAAACTCAACGGGAGGAAAAGAAAAATAACCAATCAACAATTTTAAAATAAATTAAAATTGTTCCGTGATCGGGTTCTTTATTTTAAAAGAATAAACACGGGAAATAAAATATTCCAACAACCCCTACCTCGAAGTTGCCGTCGGTCGTGAGGTCGTCGCGGAATCGCTCGTCGCGAAATGAGGGGATCGTCACGTCGTTCGCGGAAGAGACGTTCGTCGCACCGTGGGAAAAGCGTCGCGCCGACGATCTCCGGATCTAGAACAAACGGATTTAATTAATTAAATCCGTTGTTATTGAAATTAAAAAAAAGGAGAATTAAACGATCCGTTTCTCACCTTAGTTGCCGAACGAGGATCGGCCGCGGAAGAAGAGGCGTCACCGAAGAACGTCGCGGGTAGAGCTCGTCGACGTCGCAGATCACGGTGTGCGTCGTCGAATTCCGGTTCCGGCGTTCTTCGCGTTCTTCATGGGGAGGGTGGAGGCTCAGAGGATTCGCACAACGATAGCAATCCTCTAAAATAGACAAGTTTGTCTATTTTATTAATTTGCCAACGAACGCAAACGCGTAAGTAACGACCCATTAAATTCCTTGAATTAATTCAACGAATGAAACATCCCATTTAATTCACGAAATAAACCGCCCAATTAAATGGTCTATTAAGAATTAAGGAAAACACGTCAGTTGACTTTTCAGTTATTTTGACGGGTTTTCGCGGGTGCGTTACTTAGCGAAAGAAACGGCGGGGCTCGTGCGGGCCCCACCGCACAAATATCCGACCAAGGGGTAGGGTATTTCCGGATAGCACCCTATCCGCTTCAACTCAGTTCAAGTGGCTTCCAAGCGGCTTCCAAGCGGCTTAAGTGAAATAAAATAAAGTTGTCGCACAACCTTTATTTTATTTCCGACTTAAAGCCCAAAATTTTAAAAACCACGGTTGAGCAAACGCAACTCCAGAAGAAGCGTTTCTAAGCAAATATCGGCGCTGCGATTTCATCGGTGCCCTCAGAATTCGATTTCGGGCACCGGTTCAAAAGATAGAAAAACCCGCTCGTCCGTTCACTGAACGTACCCGAGCCAAACTTCGGAAATTGATTCCGGGCACACCGGGCCTCGGAATCAGGTGCCGTCTGAATCTTCGCTCTTGTAAAATTCCAAAGAAAATTAAGAAAAAAATTTCCTTGAAATTTTCGGGTCTTTACATTACTCCCACCTCAGGGATTTACGTCCCCGTAAAGATACATCAAAAACTAGGGGAACAAATGGGGGTACTGAGCACGCATCTGAGCCTCCCGCTCCCAAGTGCTCTCATGGAGGTTCCCGTGCTGCCATCTAATGCGCACAAGAGGAATCGACCGCCCACGTAGGACCCGCTCATGTCGATCCTCGATCTCCACTGGGACCTCCGCAAAAGTCGCCCCATCGTCCACGTCCAACTCCCCAAAGTCGATGATGTGCGTCGGGTCGTGCACGTATCTCCTCAGCTGAGACACGTGGAAGACGTCGTGCACCCGGTGCAACTGAGGTGGTAGAGCCAGGCGATAAGCCACCTCTCCTATCCTGCTGAGGACCTGGAAAGGCCCGATGAAGCGTGGAGACAACTTGCCGCCTCGGCCAAATCTCCGTAAACCACGTCGAGGTGAGACACGCAAAAATACGTGGTCGCCATCCTCGAACTCTAGTGGCCTCCGCCTCCTGTCAGCATATGACTTCTGCCGGCTCTGAGCTGTCCTCATCCTCTCCTGGATGATCTGGACCTTCTCTGTCGTGGCTCGGACCATCTCTGGTCCCACGAGTGCTGACTCCCCAGGGTCTGTCCAGCACAACGGTGATCTGCAGGGTCTGCCGTACAACGCCTCGTATGGTGTCATCCCGATGGTGGAGTGGTAGCTGTTGTTGTACGCGAACTCCACCAAGGGTAGGTGGTCCTCCCAGCTGCGACCAAAGTCGAGAACACATGCACGGAGCATGTCCTCGAGTGTCTGTATGGTCCTCTCCGTCTGACCATCCGTCTGAGGGTGGAAGGCTGTGCTCAGATGGAGCCGCGTCCCGAACGCCTCCTGCAACCCCTTCCAAAGCCGGGAAGTGAAACGAGCATCTCGATCGGAGACGATAGACGACGGCACACCGTGAAGCCGTACGATCTCCTGGACGTAAAGACGTCCCAAGCTCTCCACTGAGCCCTGCTCTCTGATGGGTAAGAAGTGTGCCGACTTGGTGAGTCGGTCGACAATCACCCAAATGGAGTCGTGACCTCTGGAAGTGCGTGGAAGTCCAGTCACGAAGTCCATAGATATGCCGTCCCACTTCCACTCCAGGACCTCCAAGGGCTGTACCAAGCCTGCTGGTACCTGATGCTCTGCCTTCACCTGCTGGCAGGTGAGGCATCGTGAAACGAACTCTGCCACAGCTTTCTTCATACCCGGCCACCAGTGCTGTCGTCTGAGATCCTGGTACATCTTCGCCACTCCGGGATGTACCGCCAAGGGAGAAGTGTAAAACTCTCTCAGCACCTCCTCCCGTAAAGCGACTGGTACGAAGGTACGTCCTCTGAAAAGGATGTCGTGCTCTGCTCCAAGGGAGAAGCCATCAGGCGCCTGACCTGAGGATATCAGTGCACGCCGGGTCTCACAGTCAGCGTCCCCACGCTGAGCCTCTCTGACCCGCTGTAGAAGTGGAGGAGAGACTATGAGAGACTGAAGAAAGGCTGCTCCGTCTCTATCCACGAAGGATATCTGTAAGGAGGCTAGCTGCTCCGTCGCCTCCTCAAGTAGCTTAATGCCCGTCCTCCTGCTGAGGGCATCGGCTACCACGTTCCCCTTCCTAGGAGTATAGACTATCTCAAAGTCATAGTCCTGGAGGAACTCAAGCCATCTCCGCTGTCTCAGGTTCAGGTCCTTCTGAGAGAAGATATACCTGAGACTCTGGTGGTCAGAAAAGACTGTGAAGCGCTCGCCCATCAGATATTGCCGCCAAGTCTTCAGAGCGAAGACCACTGCTACTAACTCCAGGTCATGAGTGGCGTAGTTATGCTCATGCGGCCTCAACTGACGTGATCCGTAGGCGATCACGGCCCGCTCCTGCATTAGGACGCACCCGAGTCCAGTCCCTGATGCATCGCAGTAAACTACGTACCAAACTCCCTCCTCAGGCAACCTCAAGATAGGTGCGCTGGTCAATCTCTGTCTCAGCTCCTAGAAGCTCTGCTGACATCTGTCTGACCACACAAAGGGTTTCCCCTTCTTCGTCAAGGCTGAGAGTGGTGCCGCAACTCTGGAGAAGTCTGGCACAAATCTCTGATAGTATCCGGCTAGGCCCAAGAAGCTCCGCACCTCCGTCACGCTCCTGGGTGGCTCCCAAGCTAGCACGGCCTCGATCTTCGCGGGATCCACTGCAACTCCCGCCTCAGAGATGACGTGCCCCAAGAAGTGGACCTCACGTAACCAGAACTGGCACTTTGAGAGCTTTCCAAAAAGCTGGTGCTCTCGGAGTGTGTCTAGCACAACTCGCAGGTGGTAGGCATGCTCCTCCTCAGTCGTCGAGTATACCAAAATGTCGTCAATGAAGACCACGACAAATCGGTCGAGGTATGGCTGGAAGATCCTGTTCATGAGGCTCATGAACACTGCTGGAGCATTGGTTACGCCGAATGGCATAACCAAGAACTCATAATGGCCATACCGACACCTGAAGGCCGTCTTCTGCACGTCCTCGTCTCGAACTCTGAGCTGATGATAGCCTGACCGGAGGTCTATCTTCGAGAACCACCGCGCTCCCCTGAGCTGATCGAAGAGTTCATCAATCCGTGGCAGCGGATACTTGTTCCTCACTGTCACCTGGTTCAGGCGATGATAGTCGACATACAGTCGCAAGCTCCCGTCCGCCTTCTTGGCGAACAATATCGGGGAAGCCCAGGGTGAAACACTGGGTCGGATAAACCCCTTGCTCTGCAAGTCCTCCAACTGTACCCGCAGCTCTCGAAGCTCGGCGGGGGCCATCCGGTATGCTGGAGTGGATATCGGGGCTGTCCCGGGGTACAAGTCGATGTAAAAGTCTACCTCTCTATGAGGAGGTAGCCCTGGAACGTCGTCAGGAAAGACGTCCACGTACTGGTCCACCACTGCAGGAAAAACTGGACTCCGCACGTCCACTGCTCCTAGGATGAGGCTAGCCAACTGATGAGAGATGGGTTGCACTCTCCTCCGCGGAAGTCCATCCTGTGCTGCAAAGGTTCCCTTCTCGCCGGTGAAGGTAAACCTGCTCCCGTCGGTACGAACACATCGCACCTTGCGCCTAAAACAGTCGATCTGAGCATGAACCGTGGATAGCCAATCCATGCCCAAGATGACGTCGTAAGGCCTCGACGCCGCTACAAGGAGATCCCAGCCGAAGCTCTCGCCTCC
Organism: Viscum album; assembly: GCA_963277665.1. Lineage (NCBI taxonomy): Eukaryota > Viridiplantae > Streptophyta > Magnoliopsida > Santalales > Viscaceae > Viscum > Viscum album. Next base: position 414,077,255 of record OY728140.1, on the reverse strand, counting down.
TAGAGTAAGCTCACACTGCCGGCACCAGTGCGTAATCGTCGAGTCTGCTCCCGTAGGAGTCTCTAGCCGTAAGGATCGAGCCAACGGCTCAGTCGGAATCTCCGAGCTCCGAACAAGGGTAGAGGCTATGAAAGAGTGACTCGCTCCTGTGCCTATAAGTACTGCAGCAAGGGTGGAATAGACACAGATCGTATCTCGAATCATCTCTGGCATGTCGGGGTCGTAGGCCTCCACTGCCTGGAGCTGGGCATGTCCCTGCCCACCAGCTCCCTGTGGTCGAGGTGGCCCTCCTGGTGGTGGTGGGGGTAGAGCCTGGAAGCGTCGCCCACCACCCGCTGCTCGGCCAGCTCCTCTGCCTCGTCCGTCTCCTCCCTGCGGACCGCCACGGTCGACCCTCTGCCTCTGCCTGGGTGGCCCCTCCACCGTCTGTTGCTCCTCTGATCGGCGAGTTGGGCAGTCACGAGCCATGTGACCCTGCCCGCCGCAGGAGTAGCACAGCCTGCCTCTCGGAAGGCTGGCACTCCGCTGTGTGCCCCGCACTGCTAAGCCGGTGTCCTGAGGCCGTCTGCGTGGGGGTCTGGTCTGCCTGGACCCGAGAGTCATCCGTCGGCTACCTGCTGCCGAAGACTCAGCTACCTGCCGCCCTGCGCTAGGTCTCGCCGCTGAAGAAGGCTCTGCCAGGAAGCTCTCGATCCGGAGGGCTCGCTCCAGCACTCCCGCCTGGGTCGGAATGCTGAGGGAGATCAGCGACGCCCGAATCTCCTGCCGCAAGCCCTGCTCGAAGGTCCGGGCCCGGAAGAAGGGGTCCCGTACCATGTCGGTCGAGTAGCGAGATAGGTCAGTGAACCTCGCCGCGTACTGAGCGACCGTCATGCTGCCCTGGCGCAGCTGGAGAAGCTCCTGGATGCGCACCGCTCGGAGGGTGGCCGGGACGGACTCAGAGCGGAAGAGGCTCTCGAAGTCCGTCCAGAGCAAGGATGCCTCATCGTGAACCTGGAGCATCAAGCTCCACCATCGTCCTGCCGCCGCCTGCAGGAGGCTCGCCGCGAGAATCACCATGAGATCCGCTGGTCTCCTCACTAGCCTAAAGATCCGCACCACCACCTCTAGCCAGTCCTCGACGGCCTGGGGGTCCGCCTCACCGCGAAACCTGGGCGGTCGCTGGCTCTGAAACTCATGCAGTGCCCTGAGGCGACGTGCATCGTTAGCGTCTGGTACTGGTAGCATCGGTGGCTCGGCGGGTAAAGCTACCGCCGGTGCCACTGCTGGCAAAGGGCCCTGCACCGAGGCCTCGTCGCTCGGTGGGCTGCCGTCGCGCCCTACACTCGAAACCCTAGCCGGCTGTCATCATGGGGCCATCCTGAAAAGGAGAACAAGAGCACCACAGTCAGAACAGTATACCTGGTGAGCTGGCACAAGTAATCACAAGGAAAACTTGAGACTTTCATGAAGTAGATCAGTATACCCGGTGAGCTGACACAAGTAATCACAAAGAAACTTGAAACACACACGCAATCAATGTTTTCATGCATTAAGTCGGAAATCAGTAGTCAGGGTCCTGGTGTACGGATACGTCGGCCGCCGCACCAACACTGGGCTCCCTGAACTGATAACCACACTCAATACACTAAACACTATTGCTTCATATAGAAAGAAAAGACGATCAGAGTCTGCGGTAGAACCGACCACCTCTGATACCAATTTGTCACGACCCGACCTCGGGGCCCGTGCCGTGACTACCCCAAGCCCGCCTTCCATAGGCCAGGGGCTGGCGACTAGCACCAAGGCGTAAATCCCGGTAAACAGGGAAGGCATTGCCTCTATAAGTAACAACCACCACAGAGTCAGCAGGCGGAAAGTAACTACAAAGTGCAGAAAAGTAAAGGGGGCCGGAATACAAGCCCAACAGAAAGTGCAACTGAAAAGGAAAAGAACAGCAACTGAAGAAAAGACGGCGGCCTCGTGTCGTCCACTGGCAATCCCACCTGAAGGGTGGGTACAGATAGCCTCCAGGCTCCTCGGGTCCCACGTCCGCTCCGAGCACGTCCCGCCCAGTGGTCCACCTCCAGGTACCGTCCTGCTCCACGCCCCAATCGTGATCAGCGCTGCCCGTCGTCTGCATCCAACACAACAAGGTGCGGGCATAACCCGTGCAGGGGTGAGTATAAGCTACTCAGTAAGGACCCCGAGACCCCCGAAGGTCTCCCGAAATCCACAAAGGATATAGCACAAAAAGGAAGGTGCAATCACGAAGTAACATCTGACTCGACTTAGGTATATGCCCATACATATACCTAAGTCCCCACTTCTAGCTCTGCTCACGAGCTCAAGAACAACTCAATCCACATAGGAAAGAAAGACTCAAATCCACAAAGGAGAGTAAACAGTAAATCCACATAGGATATTTCAACACAATCCACAAAGGAGAGTAACATAAGATTCAGCTCAACCAGGTATACTTTTTCAGATGACGTCAAAGATGATCACTGATCCATCTAAGTCGTCGGACCCACGAAGGATCGATAGGTACTAACCCCCGCAAAATACCCACATAGGATCGGGCTCACACAGAACCTGTAGGCAGTGGCTCACACAGAACCGGTAGTAAGGACCCACACAGGATCGGGCCCACACAGGACCTGTAGCACTGATCCACGTAGGATTGCTGAGTGCAGTAGTCGACGCAGTCCACTGAGGATCTCTGCACAGTCGTCGCCGCAGTCCACGAAGGATCTCTGCTCTGTCGTCGTCGCAGTCCACGGAGGATCTCTGCTCTGCCGCCGTCGTAGTCCACAGAGGATCTCTGCTCTGTCGTCGAAGTCACAGCCAGCACTAGGGTTCCCGCACACAGCGAGCTCGTTTAGGAGGGTCCGCTCCATGAGCCGAGAGGCTGATACATCAACTGACACGTAGTCCGAAGTTGATGTATCTAAAAGTTCCGTATCGACAACAGGATCTCAACGCAACAGACGGCGCGTCAAACGGACGCCCGGTCTGAGAGTTATTGGCATTTTCGTCCCAGGGGCCCGGTTGGTTTTTAGGGAAAAACCAACCCGACCGTACTCCGTCTGTGTCCGATCCTCGGGCGGAGTATGCCAAAAGTTCCGTCTCACTTAGAGGAAACTACCACAGCTGACGGTACGTCGATCGGACGTCCGTAGCTCAAGTTATGAGCGTTTCCGCTCCGAGGGCCCGGTTGGTTTCGTGTACGATCCAACCCGGCCGAACCCAAAGTCTTCCGAAACCTTGAGTATAATATACCGAAACGACCGTATCGATCCAAGGATCGCGTAGCCGCTGACGGTTCGTCAATCGGAGGTCCTAGGCCCAAGATATGGGCAAAAGACCGAAGGGGGCCCGAAAACGGGGGTTCTGGGCCCGGGGCGACCCGGCCCGAACCCCCCCTGGGTCGGCCGAACCGGGTCGACCCGACCCGGCCTGACCCGGCTAGGCCGGGTCCGGTCCGGCCTGGGCGCGGCCCGGCCGACCGGACCAGCCGGCTCGGCTTCGGCCGAGCGGCCGAAGAGAAACCGCCGCGGGTTTGACCCGCGGCTTGGAGGTACGCGGCCCGCGCGGGCCGCGGACGCGGTCCGGCGGTTCGCCACCGCCGCGGCCGAGCCGCGGAGGATTCCTCCGGCGGCCGAGCCGCGGCAGATTCCTCCGGCGGCCGAGCCGCGGCGGATTCCTCCGGCGGCGCGCCGGGCGCCGCCGCCCCCGGTCGCCGGCGCCGCCGCCGCCTTCCGCGGGCTGCCGGAGTTGCTCCGGTGGCCCGTTTTGCCTCCCGTCTGCGCCATAGCTCCTCCCGGGGGCCGATCTTCACTGCGGCATCAACGGATCGCCCCTGCCGCACGGTTCCTCGTCGTCCGCCAAATCCGCACAACAAAAAGATCGGCGGAGGGTTGCCGGGTCTTGATTGTTAGACCCGCACCCTCCGCGTTAGTCATAAACTCAACGGGAGGAAAAGAAAAATAACCAATCAACAATTTTAAAATAAATTAAAATTGTTCCGTGATCGGGTTCTTTATTTTAAAAGAATAAACACGGGAAATAAAATATTCCAACAACCCCTACCTCGAAGTTGCCGTCGGTCGTGAGGTCGTCGCGGAATCGCTCGTCGCGAAAGGAGGGGATCGTCACGTCGTTCGCGGAAGAGACGTTCGTCGCACCGCGGGAAAAGCGTCGCGCCGACGATCTCCGGATCTAGAACAAACGGATTTAATTAATTAAATCCGTTGTTATTGAAATTAAAAAAAAGGAGAATTAAACGATCTGTTTCTCACCTTAGTTGCCGAACGAGGATTGGCCGCGGAAGAAGAGGCGTCGCCGAAGAACGTCGCGGGTAGAGCTCGTCGACATCGCAGATCACGGTGTGCGTCGTCGAATTCCGGTTCCGGCGTTCTTCGCGTTCTTCGCGTTCTTCGCGTTCTTCGCGGGGAGGGTGGAGGCTCAGAGGATTCGCACAACGATAGCAATCCTCCAAAATAGACAAGTTTGTCTATTTTATTAATTTGCCAACGAACGCAAATGCGTAAGTAACAACCCATTAAATTCGTTGAATTAATTAAACGAATGAAACAGCCCATTTAATTCACGAAATAAACCGCCCAATTAAATGGTCTGTTAAGAATTAAGTAAAACACGTCGGTTGACTTTTCAGTTATTTTGACGGGTTTTCGCGGGTGCGTTACTTAGCGAAAGAAACGGCGGGGCTCGTGCGGGCCCCACCGCACAAATATCCTACCAAGGGGTAGGGTATTTCCGGATAGTACCCTATCCGCTTCAACTCAGTTCAAGTGGCTTCCAAGCGGCTTCCAAGCGGCTTAAGTGAAATAAAATAAAGTTGTCGCACAACCTTTATTTTATTTCCGACTTAAAGCCCAAAATTTTAAAAACCACGGTTGAGCAAACGCAACTCCAGAAGAAGCGTTTCTAAGCAAATACCGGCGCTGCGATTTCATCGGTGCCCTCAGAATTCGATTCCGAGCACCGGTTCAAAAGATAGAAAAACCCGCTCGTCCGTTCACTGAACGTACCCGAGCCAAACTTCGGAAATTGATTCCGGGCACACCGGGCCTCGGAATCAGGTGCCGTCTGAAGCTGCGCTCTTGTAAAATTCCAAAGAAAATTAAGAAAAAAATTTCCTTGAAATTTGCGGGTCTTTACATATTTAATCATATCATATTAGTGTTTACAAATCCTAAATTTTCTTTAAATCAGATTATGGGATTTTTATCACAAATAAGGGGAGATTGTTGGGCATGTATTTTCTCAGTAGTAATCTATAATATATGTTGTTTTTTATTCTCACAAATGCCCTTATTTGTTTTTTTAATAAAGTTTCATTAATTATGTTTTATGAATATTTATAAGGATTATAATTATATCTTTGATGGAATGAAAATATATGGGATGTGTTATAGAAACAATGTTCGAACCCTATGTTCGGTAAATGAGTGTATGGATCATCATCCCTACACTACACTGAACTATTTTTGTATAGATCATCATCCCTATGCTGGATATTAAACATATTGTTTGGAAACCCTACATTCGGAGGAATGAAAAATGTATTTAATATCAACCCTACATTGGAATTTGGAAACACTATTCATACCCTACATTTAGAAGATTGAACATATGGTTAATCAATACTATGTTTGGAATCAACCTTGTACTAAAAGGATGAACGTATGGATTCTCGTCCCTACATTTCTTCTGATCCCTACATTTCATGTAGATGAATGTACAGTTAAAGAACCATATATTGAAAGGAACCATCCACTCTGAAAATGAACTCGACGTTATGAAAGGGAACCTTATACTATGTAAAGGAATCCTACGCTATAAAAAAGAAACCCTACACTACGGAGTATAACCCTATGTTTTTTATTAAAATTACAGAGTTTTAATGCTACAATATAATCAGAGATTCATGCAATGGTTGTGATAGTTTTATAGGGTAATTGAAAGATTCTCTACATCCAACTCAAAACTTTTTATGATCGATTCAAATAAATATATTAATTAGTTTAATTCTATTACATTCATAAGGGAATTTATGAATCTTCCCTGGACAATTTTAATTTGAATTTTCACATTCAAATATGATATTTTCTTGGATATAGAATAATGGAGCAGGCTATCTTCTGTATATATTCTGTTGAAATTTATTTTGATTAATATATACACACATTCCCATATAAATTCAACTATATACTTTTGAACATATTTGACAATGCTTCTATAATGTGTGATCAACTATATTATTTTCTAAAAAAGGATACACTTTGTAGAGATACATTTTCAACCACATACTGTTGTTTATTACTACTCAATTTGATGATCATTAGCAACCAAGATTTCTTCAAAGTTACTCCTTCTTGAATAAATTCATTTCTAAGGAAAAAAATCCATCTACTATCAGTTGTTTCTGCTTCTACTATAATTTTAAAGATCAAACCAAACCATCATCAAATCAAATTCTTTTGATTTATTAGAGTATCAATTTCTCGCACTCAGTTATAGTTTAAGTATCAGATTCTTATAATAAGACATGTATAATTGTTTCCCTATAAAAGAAACATAATGATCTATTTTAGCCTTGTTGAAAAGGTGTCAACTACCTACACTCAATTGTGGATTTTAATGTCTAGTGATAAGAGGACCTTCCTAGTGAAATTCACCAATCTTGCAAAGAGAGCATTGGTGAAGTGGACTAGGGGATCATTGTGTCAAGAACCACTATAAATTTGTGGCGTTCATTCATTATGTTTATATTATACTCATATTTTATACAAAATAAAACACTACATATCTGCGTAAATAAAAAATGGAGTAAAAATTCAGAATTGGTGATGATTATCAAAATGACATGATTCACCCCCCCTCTTGTGTTATATTTTTATTATTCTAGCCTAACAGGTGTCCCTTCTTCCATGTTACCAACCTAGGTTCCCCATTAGTCTATAAGGCCTCCACCCCTACATAATAGGTTGGTATCAGTGTCGATCAATGATCTCAGACCTTTGGCATGATCCCTCTACATCCGTCACTGCCCCCCCAATTAGTGTCTTTCTTGTTAGGGATATTAATGAATTAATAAAATTTATTCATTTCCTTGATTTTGAAAATTCACAATAAACATAGAATTTTAACTTTGAGTAGGTTATTTAATTTTTATTATACATTTATTTATTAGTTTATTTTTTTAAAGGATCTAAAATTATTTTTTATATATACTGGAACATATGACAAACATTGAATCTATGTAGATTTCAACTCATATGATGGTAGAGATAAATCTTTCATCCATCAGAATATTGATAAATGTGTCTGATAGAGTTGTATCCATGACCAAAAATATCGGAATTAGATCATTGTATTTTGTTACAACATAGGCTATAAATTCTACTAATGTCTTCAAGGAACAAAGTATGTTAAACAATATTAATATTTTTTTTTGTAATTTTTCTGTTTTCATCACTCAATTATTTGTGTTATTTAGTATTTATTTTTTCATTAATTTTGTTTTTTTCTCTCAGAGATACTATTTGTAAAAGTATTCATATAATGTTATTATCTTCCCCAATAATTTTTCTTTTCCCAATCCTTTTTTATTAAGGAGGTTCTAGGTTTGGAACCTAAGCTGTTTTTGATCAAGGAGCTTCTAGGGAGTGGGATTTTTATCCTATGACATGATTTTAGTTAAAGAATCCCCGGTGACGACATGCTACTGACCATGGAGATCGAAAAGTATATGGGGGTTAGAGTGACCTGATACCTTTTGATAGGTTTACGTTGAAAGAAGCTCTAGTCTTGGAACTTCAAACCTTACAATCGGTATAATATATGATGTTTTAGGTGTTGAACTAGGATACATATGATCAGTTCTACATATCCATTTATCGTTTTTGATAAAAGTGAATGATTCCATTGACTGGAATCGGTTTGTTAATATTATACCATTTATGATGTTTATGATTTATTATCCTTAGCTATGTGCATTATTTCTTAAATTTCTATTTTTTGTTTAATCTCGGATTGGTGTATTGTTGTGTTTATCAGTTATGTTTTTAACTTCCAATTCATTTATTTTTTTATGTAAAATATTTTACACTATTATTCTTAGAAAATTTATGTTTTGAAAAAATTAATTCTTCTTGTGGGAGAAAAATTGAAATTCATGATTTAACTTCAATTCACTCCCATCATGATGTTTTCTTACCTAACTTTATTGGGAAAACACCAACACAAACTTTTTAAGTATGTTCAAACATGATTTGGGTTATGATACTTACAACTCGCACAAAAAAAATCAGGCTCAGTCAAACACTATTTTGACTTCAATTCACCCCCTGAAAATTTCTCACAAATATTTGATTGAATGTGAATTATGACTAAAATGTTATAAAAATTGGTTGACCAATAATGAAACTCAAAGAAGACACTTTTATCCCTAGAATTTTAATTTTATTTAATATAAACATTCAGTATATTACTATATTTTATCTAACCTTTCTCAAAGATAAACCTAAAATGTTGTAATTTGTTAAGTACATTAGTTCTTGACATACACTGACATGGTTTCTTGTTCTCAATGATTTTTCAATATTTTGATGATTTTTCCTATATGGATGATTAATTGTTAAGAATCATCGATGTACAAGAAAACTTAATGTATGATAAAATTTAAGGTTTTGGGATTTTGTATTCATTATACAAATAGGATAGAATAGGTTACCTTTCATACTCTAACCATAAATAATTCTATAAAATCATTTATCACACACAAAATAAAAACACACGTAAAAATGTGTCGTTCAAAGAACCATCATATGTGCACAGATACACACTCCAAATGAAAAAATAATATTTTATTGAAGGTTAAAAGAACATGTCTATATTATTATCAGGATCAAGAGGTCCACATATTAGTATATTCAAGAATGTAAATGGGGGTTCTTATACACTAACTCAAAAATATATTCTAATTATGAGAATGTTTAAACACCTACAGAAAAGATTAATGGGGGTTTAAAATAACTGAATGAAAGAGTATCTGTACTATAACATCCTGACCCCAAACTATTGGATTAAGTAGGACAGAAATTCCACTGAACTTAGGTGCAATCCCCATATAAAAAATACTAGTAATAAATACCAAGGGAATCACCAAATCATGGGTGATGATTTTTAATTAAATTCACACGTTCTTTAGATGCCTCTAAGAAGGAAATAATTGGGACCTCAAAATCCCAAGTTGTGATGATTCACTCAACTGATGAGGAGACATCCCGGTCAAATGAATAGGTGAATGAAGATCTAGAATATCAAATAGAAGAATGAGATGAAACATCCTACCAATAACTCAAAAATGGAGAAATTTCTACGGAGACATACCTAGATATTAGACGAAAAATGTTTAATAAGAGTTTGGTGCAGGAGCCTAAGCAAACACCTTGATTTTATATGATTATGGTCGCGACTTCATGTACACAGCTCATTATTTCAATTTTCTGCATGCAACTTGCTTTGACAGTTTCTTGTTCTAGTATACTTATTTTAATCTCATGTTAGTTACTACTGTTTTACTGTTAGATTCGTGGATTGTATGTTGAGTTCTGTAATAAACAGAGAACTCTCTTTGCTGAATTTTTTCACTAATACATGAAATTCTATTGGAAGATGACTTTGTGCAACTGGTTGAAACCATCTAAGTCTTTTTTATCCAAATTTTCCTAGTTTTCTCTTTTTAATGCTGGTTCAGTGTCTCAAGGACTTGTTCAGGTTTCATTTTTTCCCTTACTCACAACTTTATAGCAGTGGGAGAGAATTTTCTCATGTGGATAAAGAAGCAACATCGAGGAGCACTTCAGATGATCAGTTGAAAACAGACTCGATGTGACCTTCTAGTTTCATCCCTTCCATATGGAATGGTGGAGGACCCTTTGGAGAGTGCATCTCATTACTTTAATGGATCTTCCTTTTTGTTTCTTTGTTTGTAATTCTCAAAATTCTGGATGGTGTAAATTCATTGCACCTGGTGTTTGTAATGCTACTTTTGTTTTTAATAAATTTTATTGGGGAATGAATTGGGTGACCAATTCATGTCACCACTTTTTTCAGAAAAAAAACAACATGACTAAACTCCAACACTTACAAATATAAAAAATTATTAGATTCATATTGTATAAAAATTGTATGATAAGGAAATACTAAAAGATCAAGAATCAATGGAGGATTGAAGGGACAAGATGGTTCACTACCATGCTCTACCTAATAGGAACCTCCAATATCCATCACTATAGACCATAATAGAAATTAAATACTCTTAACAGTTAAGAGGTCTCCCCTTATCTACACAATGTCAAACGATGACTGCATTCACACTGAGATACATATATAGTGGTGAGTATGCAACCTTAATACATTCTATCGATGTCTTCCCACACATTCCCCTTATACAATAACAAATTAGCTCACATTTTATGTATAATAGAAGATATTAATATGAAAATGTTTTCAAAAAACATACATATATATATATATATAATTTCACTAAAATAATTCACACCAAAAACACACCCATGATAAGAACACACATGCACATGCAATCCACTTACCCAATGAATTTCTTGTCAGATTGGGCAATATGAACAATAAAACTCATGAGCAGAAAATTTATCCCTCCTTACAAGTCAAAAATGGGTTATACAATCCATTGTGCACCAATTTCTGCATGGAACAAAAATATGAACCAACAAACCCCCTTCCAAGTGTACCATAATTTCATCATGATAGCCTTTTATAAATCTATAAGGCCCAATAATATGAATCATTAACATGGATAGAAATATATATTTTCTATAACACATTCCAATTACTGATCCATCATTATAATGAGTGAACACACACACCAATCTCACATCATATAAAAAAATACTTTTAATATTTCAAAGTCATCATTTTCAAAATCAAATCATCAAAAATTTATTTTGTTAAAAACTTTTCCCCTGTCACCCAGAACGTTTTATCTAAAACCATTTTCCCATAAATAGTGCGTCAAATAGGATTTCTCAAAAACATTAAGAAAATATAAATGAATGAATATAAATTTATACACCACAAGATTCCAGGTTCATAATAAAATTAAATAGATAGAAACTACCTATCTCAAACATGATATATAAAATAAAATCACATCACATCATTTTAGATCCGATCACTAGAAACCATATTATAATTTCTTCATCAAATTACCCAAAAATTCAAGATAACATTCTCCTGAGGTAAAATAACACCATAATCTCTCAAATAAACCCTCTAGTTTATGTTTCGTAACCAAAATATTATAAATAAATATTTTGAGGTAATTTTTTTTTAAGATATAATTTTCCAATTTTGATAATAAAGTATCATAGTTAGGCCACACCATTCAGAAAATCATGCGCCAACCATGAAAAATGCCACCATCCCAAAATTTCAAAATTCACCTAGTTAACATAGGAGTTACCCAAACCATGAGCATACCCAATGAACCCATTTTCATATCATACATGTAGAGTCCCGAAGCTTGACGTACATGGAAATTACATTACTTTTGCGGAATACTTAGTACATAACAAAAACACACACACAACGATTGTAATAGTTTAGTGTCTTTGGAAACTCGGAATATAATCTTCTAATCGTGGTGAAAGATCTTCAACATCTCCCATAAAGATATTCCTTTTTTTTACCTAAAACCTTTCTTTATATCCTGGGTAAAAGAAAACATAAAAGGGTGAGCTCAAATTCTCAGTAAGGGTAAACAAAAGAAATATCAATCACATCATTTTCATAAGAACATAACATTTTGGAAATCTTAACCTGAAAAAGAGAGCATAATTTCATAACATGGGATAAATCATAGTAGTGAAATGAAATCCCAATAATCATAACTTAAAACATGAAACTTTGTGGCATGCACACATAATCATAGAGAATCATTTCTTATTAGTCAAGACTCATTTCCAAGACTATCTTAGTGGACAGAGTCCATTTCTGAACCGAGTCACCCTCGTTTCAGTCCCATTTCACTGAACCGGTATAACCTATCGTTCCATCCATGTCTATCTCATGAGATATAAAATCTTTACCCAATGAATTTGAGGGAGATATAGGTCCCACCCATCTCATAATGATACCATTCATATGTGTTCCACAAAATCATAAATCATATATCATTGCATAACCCATGTAATAAAAATGAGATTCTTAAACAACATGACATCATAAAACAATTCATATAAGATAAAGGAATTCATAAAAATAATTACATCACAATATAATCAAATCAATGTAATAATAGGGATAGAAACATAACCCTATATTATCTTAGATGGAAAATAATTTTGATAAAATACTTGAACTCCATTCTTGAGGAAAATATCCTTTCTACTTAAAAAACATTTTCCTTTATTAACATGTCTTTAAATTTTAAACTAAAAGAATTAGAATAAAAATAAACTTGAAAACTTTTAAAGGAATATTCTTGGAAATAATGTTTTAAGAATCCATTCATGCCATATAAGTTAAAAAAACATTCTTCTCGTACTTTTGTCAGAAAAGTCAAAAAGTACATCGTACGAAAAATGACAAAAGATTCCTTTCATATACTTTACTAAAAACTCACCGAAGGGTAAAATTGGATTTAAAAAATTGTAGGTGGATGGAAATAATATTACATATTGAGGAAACATGGATGTGTATGATAAAATACACCCCAGTAAATGCCAACGTATAAACAATCTCAGATAAAAATGAGATTGTGATATTTCCCTTACCTTAGGTCCGATTTGCTTCGTAAGTGTTCAAACCTCCTGTATAGTGGTTTAAATAATGTCATTGACTTATTCCAGAATCATACTCATTGTTATGATATCATATACGGTTCACTTATGACTTTATATTACCCATTATTTTGTAAATTCCATGTTAAAGAGCATTTTGTGTAAAATCATTTAATTTGTCGTCCGTGTTTTGACTTGTAATTATTCATATGATTACTTAGATCATAATTACTTAATTCTATAATATAAAAAATTATTTATAAATAATATATATTCATAATATACATATATATAATAGATCGATAAATGGAAAGAAATACACCGTTCATGGAGACGGTTGGCCGTACGTACGCATGAACGCTGTTTTCGTTTCTTTATTGAGTTGAATGAAATTAAATAGATGAAACACATATATATATATATATATACATAAATCCAGTAGCATATATTTAATTATTATTCATTATATGTACTTTATAATCATTCTTTAATGGTTAATCATGGAAATTGAATCTCATCGCGTTCGTGGAGACGATAGTCCATATGTACGCACGAGCGATGATATCATTCCCGTGATCGTGGAATTGTATTGGAGTGTATGTATACTATTTCAGAATCATTATCACTTTACAATAGTCATATATAGTCATTATTTACACCATTATACCCATCCAAGTAAGGTGATGGTGGAAAATAGATTACATCACGGCGTGGAGATGGTATTCCGTACGTACGCATGCGCGGTGATTTCGTTTTCCGTAGGATGGATAGATGGTGAAATAGGGTTGTTTCATGATTATAATAACATATAAGTATATTATTGATACTGATGTTATTACTTCAAAATTAAAGAACCTAAAAAGAAAAAGCGGAAGAAGAAATAAAGATGAAAGAATCGGTAACGGAAATTACCTCTTCTTTGAAGTGCTTCTTTGAGACCTCCATTTAGGGCACTAAAATAGGTCTTTGAAGAAGACCAGAACCTCTAGGATGTTTCTAGGGAAGTGGAGAGAAGAAATTTTCAGGGTTTTGATGAGCTTGAAGGCTCAAAGTGGTGTGAAGAAGAGGGGGAGGAGGTTCCCTTTTATAAGGGAGGAGAGGGGCGCCTTTGGAATAACTAAAAATATTATTTTATTATAAAGTCAAGTTCGGTTTTAAATAGCTCCAAATTGAGTTATTTAGAAGATAAGGTGGGGATGGGTCGAAATCCGTTTATCTAATAGAATTTAGACAAGTTTAGGTCATTATATTAACCTTATCTTTTAGTTTTAACTCTTAGTTAATTAGATTGACATTTACCATGTCACTTTGTATTTTTATATTATATAGTTAATAAACATACCATATACATCCAAGTGACCCCCAAGTTGTGTTTTATTAATATATATAACCTTATCTAATTCATTTGTCCTATCCTTATATTTTTAAGAATAAAATAAAATAATATTTGTTTTAAAAACTATTTTATGTCAATTTTGACACTATTCCATAGTTGATTTTTTTGAAACTCATAACAGAATTATTACTTAGACCAAAGTTAATTAAATCAATTCTAACATGTCATATTAACCTATAAAATTAGTTTAGTTCATAAAAAGTCTCAAATTATATTTATTTGGGTATTTATAACATCAATTATGTCAATATTTCATTAATAAGATAATTAATGCATCATCGTTGTGTCATAAATAAATTAAATTATTTAATGTCTAAAAATTAAAAATAAAATACCATTATGTAAGAAATATTTTTATATTTCTAATGAATATTTATATTCGAATTTATCTTATGTATAAACCCATATTAAAAATAATTTACTTATTAAACTTTGATTTTAACTATTTTAACCCTTCTTTAAATAAATTAATAATAAATGTCCTAATCTAATACAAGTGTCCCTAACTGGTCATATGTTATTCCTAATGTTGTTTTTGGTCAAATTACACTTGCCCAATATAATTAGGACATGTTTTAGGGTAATAATAATATCATTTTTACCCTTAATTACCCTATTTACTTTTAACCGTGGTAAAAAAAAGTAAAAAGTTACTATTCACCAAAAATTATTTTCATCTCATTAAACCAAATTTTAGTCCTTGATATTAACCGTGTCTCTCGGATTTTCAAAATTCCACTCACAGAAGTGGTAAAATTAAGTTTTATGAAAAATTCAGTTTTTTAACTACAACTTAGTGGTTTCACTATTCATCAAAAATGAAAGTTTCCAGAAAAATACCAAAAATTAGATCTAAGATATATTTGATATTATGAATTCAAAAATGATGTATATTTTATCAAATTCAAAACATATCAGTTGCATTAATTAATTTAAAAACTAAATCCTGTTGTCAAAACAAATAGTGTGTTCTTAAGAGAGAATAACTATCAAAAGATTGACACTTGTTTATGACTGGTTTAAATGTGAAATTACATCCAATGACCAACATTGTATTAAATTGTAAAAATATATTATAAATATACTTTAAAACCACTCAAATTAATAATTTATCACTATTAATTATTTCGATTAAAAAAAGTTGTTTTTAATTATAATTTAGTAATTTTCACTATTCATCAGAATATGAAAGTTATCCGAAAAGTACCAAAATTTCATCTTAGGCTAAATTCAATACTCCAAATCCAAAAATGAAGTCCATTTTGAGAGATAAAATTTCTAAAATTTTAAAATTTGGTTATTACTATTCATAACGGCTAGTTTTAATAATATTTTAATAGCATATTGTTGTTTAGTGAAACTCGGTATTGCGTACTACACACGCTATCGAGGAAGGTCGCGATTGCGTTTAATGCAAGGCAAGTCAAGGATGTGTGTTTAGAAAGATCCTTTTGGGGTAGCGTACAACACAAGACATTAATGAAAATAATTTTTTTTATAAAATCTCGGGCTATTACATTCTACCCCCCTTAAAATGAATTTCGCCCTCGAAATTGGTCGAGGTTATAAATGGTTTACTACTCGAAATTTTCTTTAATAGAAACCCACATCATAAAAAGGAATACCAAAACTTGGCTTTAAAAACTAAAGTATGAAATGTAACGATTGCCCAAATAAACTAATCACTGGGTTTCCACATAGGTGAAAATATGGATATGGAAGAGAAATCTAACCATCTTGTTCTGATGGAGAGTGGTAGAGAACATGGCTATGGAAAAGCCATCAATCACAAAGCCATAAATTTGTGATGATCTAAGGTACCATCAGATTCATCAGATATAGGAGCACTAGGACAACATTTTTGGTTTTCAAGATCATTTCCCTAAAGTTGATGAAATTGGAATTAGAATAAATACTTTCGTGATTTTGGTATAGTCTCACCGTTTGTCGTTCTTTGGACAATTTCCACTTCATCTCTTAAAGAAATGAAGTTGAATTTGTCATTCGTGATGTGTTAGCAGATCATGTGATAGAATGATGGGTCATTCCATCTATCTCAAACAAAAGGTTAGAAAAGTTATCAAAAATACATAAGACCATCTATGGTGAAGTTAATCATATACAATTCCAAAAATGAACTTATACTTCATATATCATACCGCGTAATAAAATAAAACTAGTTTCTACTAACCAGGGACTTCCTGTAGGACAGTGGTAGGCGAAAAAGGCCAGTCGCACTTCAGTTGTGGGTTCGATTCACACAGCCTTGTCCGACACGATGGTCTGTCGCCCGTCCTACAGGTTGTCCTTTTTCTAAAACTACATTACTATAACATACCATCAATTATATCAAAAAGAAATTTATCCTTAAACAGTACTAACTTATGTCCAACATAGTCCATTCCAATCTTTAGGCTTATCAATAATACTGTTGTCCAATCTCATATTACAGTGAAAACGATTACCAAAGAGTTCATATAACAATCATGTTAATACCATTGTTGATCCCCGTATATCATGAGATATGTCTTGTTGGTCACATTCCAAACATTCGAAGGCCTTAATCATGTATTCTCTTGAATACCCATTGAACCTTAGTGAAAACATGAATGCAGTAAAAAGTTAACACTTTCCACATACCAAAATTCTCAGAATTATATATACTCAAACCATGATATCACTTAGTCCTTATATTAATCATGAGCTCATGAATACTATAAAACATTTCATTTTCTCCTTATCCCTTCATTATACGCATATCATCTACTTTCCAAAATATTTGAATCACTTTTCCTGGTTACCGGTACCTTAAAATTATTGAAAACCACAATAGAACAATACATAAATATTTCAATAGACCATAAAAGTACCTCAACAACATTATTCTTGAATACCAATACATAAACACTTCAGTCCATCCACTTCAATGATTGTCCTGGAAAAAGTCCTTCCTTGATTTAGAATTAACTTTTTAGGTCAGGGAATTGAGTTGGGTAATGCCCATGTTCTCCACAAATAAGACATTGAACTCCATAACAGTCTGTCACTCTATGTCACTTTTCTCCACACAGATAACATCGGTCCCTCCATTTGAGGTATTCCTCAAGGTTCTTCTTCCCTTCTTTAGAAATCTCAATCTTCCTTTCTTTATGCTCCTCAACATGCGAACATGCATAATAGTCTATCTTCCTCTTCTTTGATGAATTAGGCATACCACTAAATTTCACCTTGCTAATCATATATCGCGATGACTGATTTGGAATAATCACAAGTTTTTTTTCTCTAGTAATTACACAATTTTGTTGCTCATAGTCACCAATTTGTCCATTGGATTCAATGTTAACTGAATTCCTTCTCGTTCCCTCCATTAACTAAAACACAAAAAGAATCTTGTGAGAGGAAAAAATCATGCTAGAGAAAACAATATAGTAAAGGGGGATTAACCTCAATATCTAACATCTTAGGTTAAATTCTAATATCGTTAGCACAATTCCAGGACTATAACCTATACGTATAATTAACCTCAGAGACATCCCTAGATATACCATAGAAATATCTCTAGGGATCTCACTAATGTTTTCGCATCCTAGTTTCCAAAGGTTGACTAAACCTTTCCTCTGATACCAACTGTAGAGACCCGAAGCTTGATGTACATGGACATTACATTACTTTTGCGGAATACTTAGTACATAACAAAAACACACACACATGGATTGTAATAGTTTAGTGTCTTTGGAAACTCAGAATATAATCTTCTAATAGTGGTGAAAGATCTTCAACATCTCCCATAAAGTTCTTCCTTTTTTTACCTAAAACCTTTCTTTATATCCTGGGGAAAAGAAAACATAAAAGGGTGAGCTCAAATGATTAGTAAGGGTAAACAAAAGAAATATCAATCACATCATTTTCATAAGAACATAACAGTTTGGAAATCTTAACCTGCAAAAGAGGGCATAATTTCATAACATGGGATAAATCATAATAGTGAAATGAAATCCCAATAATCATAACTTAAAACATGAAACTTTGTGGAATACACACATAATCATATAGAATCATTTCTTATTAGTCAAGACTCATTGCCAAGACTATCTTAGTGGACAAAGTCCATTTCTAAACCGAGTCACCCTCGTTTCAGTCCAGTTTCACTGAACCGGTATAAACTACCGTTCCAGCCATGTCTATCTCAAGAGATATAAAATCTTTACCCAATGCATTGGAGGGAGATATAGGTCCCACCCATATCATAATGATATCATTCATATGTGTGCCACAAAATCATAAATCATACATCATTGCATAACCCATGTAATAAAAATGAGATTCTTAAACAACATGACATCATAAAACAATTCATATAAGATAAAGGAATTAATAAAAAAAATTCTATCACAACATAATCAAATCAATGTAATAAAAGGGATAGAAACAGAACCCTATATTATCTTATATGGAAAATGATTTTGATAAAATACTTGAACTCCATTCTTAAGGAAAATATCCTATCTACTTCAAAATAATTTTCCTTTATTAACATGTCTTACAATTTTAAACTAAAAGAAGTTGATTAAAAATAAACATGAAAACTTGTAAATTAATCTTCTTGGAAATAATGTTTTAAGAATCCATTCATGCCATATAAGTTAAAAAAACATTCTTCCCGTACTTTTGTCATAAAAGCCAAAAAGTACCTCGTACGAAAAACGACAAAAGATTCCTTTCATATCCTTTACTAAAAACTCACCGAAGGGTAAAATTGGATTTAAAAAATTGTAGGTGGATGGAAATAATATTACATATTTAGGAAACATTGATGTGGATGATAAAATACACCCCAATAAATGCCAAAGTATAAACAATCTCGGATAAAAATGAGATTGTGATATTTCCCTTACCTTAGGTCTGATTTGCTTCGTAAGCGTTTGAACCTCCTGTATAATGGTTTAAATAATATCATTGAATTATTCCAGAATCATACTCCTTGTTATGATATCATATATGGTTCACTTATGACATTATATTACCCATTCTTTTGTAAATTCCATGTTAAAGAGCGTTTTGGGTAAAATCTTTTCATTTGTCATCCGTGTTTTGACTTGTAATTATTCATATGATTATTAGATCATAATTACTTAATTCCAGAATATAAAAAATGATTTATATATAATATATATTCATAATATACATATATATAATAGATCGATAAATGGAAAGAAATACACCGTTCATGGAGACGGTTGGCCGTACGTACGCATGGACGCTGTTTTTGTTTCCTTATTGAGTTGAATGAAATCAAATAGATGACATATATATATACATAAATACAGTAGCATATATTTCATTATTATTCATTATATATACTTTATAATCATTCTTTAATGGTTAATCATGGAAAATGAATCTCATCGCGTTCGTGGAGACGGTAGTCCGTACGTACGCACAAGCGATGATATCATTCCCGTGATCGTGGAATTGTATTGGAGTGTATGTATACTATTTAAGAATCCTTATAACTTTAAAATAATCATATATAGTCATTATTTACACCATTATACCCATCCAAGTAAGGTGATGGTGGAAAATAGATTACACCACGGCGTGGAGACGGTATTCCATACGTACGCACGCGCGGTGATTTCGTTTTCTGTAGGATGGATAGATGGTGAAATAGGGTTGTTTCATACTTATAATAACATATAAGTATATTAGTGATACTTATGTTATTACTTCATAATGAAAAAACCTAAAAAGAAGAAGCGGAAGAAGAAATAAAGATGAAAGAATCAGTAACGGAAATTACCTCTTCTTTGAAGTGCTTCTTTGAGACCTCCTTTTAGGGAACTAAAATAGGTCTTTGAAGAATACCAGAACCTCTAGGATTTTTCTAGGGAAGTGGATAGAAGAAATTGGTAGGGGTTGGCTGAACTTTAAGGCTCAAAGTGGTGTGAGGAAGAGGGGGAGGGGGTGCCCTTTTATAAGGGAGGAGAGGGGCACCTTTGGAATGACTAAAAAAATTATTTTATTATAAAGTCAAGTTCGGTTTTAAATAGCTCCAAATTGAGTTATTTAGAAACTAAGGTGGGTATGGGTCGAAATACTCTCATCCAATAGAATTTAGACAAGTTTAGGTCATTATATTAACCTTATCTTTTAGTTTTAACTCTTAGTTAATTAGATTGACATTTACCATGTCACTTTGTATTTTTATATTATATAGTTAATAAACATACCATATAAATCCAAGAGACCCCAAAGTTGTGTTTTATTAATATATGTAACCTTATTTAAGTCATTTGGCCGAACATTAGATTTTTAGGAATAAAATAACAATTAATAATATAATATTTGTTTTAAAAACTATTTTATGTCAATTTTGACACTATTCAATAGTTGATTTTTTTTGAAACTCATAACAGAATTATTACTTCGACCAAAGTAAATTAAATCAATCCTAACATGTCATATTAACCTATAAAATTATTTTAGTTCATAAAAAGTCTCAAATTATATTTATTTGGGTATTTATGACATCAATTATGTCAATATTTCATTAATAAGATAATTACTGCATCATCGTTGTGTCATAAATAAATTAAATTATTAAATGTCTAAAAATTAAAAATAAAATACCATTATGTATAAAATATTTTTAGCTTTCTAATTAATATTTATAGTCTAATTTATTACTATGTATAACCCCATATTAAAAATTATTTACTTATTAAACATTGATTTTAACTATTTTAACCCTTCTTTAAATAAATTAATAATAAATGTCCTAATCAAATCCAAGTGGGCCTAAATGGTCATATTTTATTCCTAAGGTTGTTTTTGGTCGAATTAAACTTGCCTAATAGAATTAGGATATCTGTTAGGGTAATAATAATATCATTTTTACCCTTAATTACCATATTTACTTCTAACCGTGGTAAAAAAAAGTAAAAAGTTACTATTCACCAAAAATTATTTTCATCTCATTGAACCTCATTTTACTCCTTGCTATTAACCGTGTCTCTCGGATTTTCGAAATTCCACTCACAGAAGCGGTAAAATTAAGTTTTATGACAAATTCAGTTTTTTAACTACCACTTAGTGGTTTCACTATTCATCAAAAATGAAAGTTTCCAGAAAAATACCAAAAATTAGATCTAAGCAATATTTGATATTATGAATTCAAAAATTATGTCTATTTTATCAAATTCAAAACATATTAGTTTCATTAATTAACTTAAAAATTAATTCCCGTCGTCAAAACAAATAGCGTGTTCTTAAGAGATAATAACTATCAAAAGATTGACACTTATTTATGACTGATTTAAATGTGAAATTACATCCAATGACCAAAATTGTATTAAATTGTAAAAATATATTATAAATATACTTTAAAACCAGTCAAATTAATAATTTATCACTATTAATTATTTCGATTAAAAAAAGTTTTTTTTAATTATAATTTAGTAATTTTCACTATTTATCAGAATATGAAAGTTATCCGAAAAGTACCAAAATTTCACCTTAGGCTAAATTCGATACTTCGAATCCAAAAATGAATTCCATTTTGAGAGCTAAAATTTCTAAAATTTTAAAAGGTGGTTAATACTATTCATAACGGCTAGTTTTAATAATATTTTAATAGCATATCGATGTTTAATGAAACTCGGTATTGCATACTACACACGCTATAGAGGAAGGTCGCGATTGCGTGTAATGCAAGGCAAGTCAAGGATGCGTGTTGAGAAAGCTCCTTTTGGTGTAGCGTACAACACAAGACATTAATGAAAAGAATATTTTTTTATAAAATCTAGGGCTGTTATATTCTACCCCCCTCAAAATGAATTTCGCCCTCGAAATTCGTCGGGGTTATAAATGGTTTAATACACGAAAGTTTCTTTAATAGAAACCCACATCGTAAAAAGGAATACCAAAACTTGGATTTAAAAACTAAAGTATGAAATGTAACGATTACCCAAATAAACTAATCAATGGGTTTCCACATAGGTGAAAATATGGATATGGAAGAGAAATCTAACCATCATGTTCTGATGGAGAGTGGTAGAGAACATGGCTATGGAAAAGCCAGCAATCACAAAGCCATAAATTTGTGACGATCTAAGGTACCATCTGATTCATCAGATATAAGAGCACTAGGACAACATTTTTGGTTTTCAAGATCATTTCCCTAAAGTTGATGAAATTAGAATTAGAAGAAATACTTTCGTGATTTTGGTATAGTCTCACCGTTTGTCGTTCTTTGGACAATTTCCACTTCAACTCTTACAGAAATGAAGTTGAATTTGTCATTTGTGATGTGTTAGCAGATCATGTGATAAAATGATGGGTCATTCCATCTGTCTCAAACAAAAGGTTAGAAAATTTATCAAAAATACATAAGACCATCTATGGTGAATTTAATCGTATAAGATTCCAAAAATGAACTTATACGTCATAAATCATACCGCGTAATAAAATAAAACTAGTTTCTACTAACCAGGGGCTTCCTGTAGGCCAGTGGTAGGCGATAAAGGCCAGTTGCACTTCAGTTGTGGGTTCGATTCCCACAGCCTTGTCTGACGCGATGGGCTGTCGCCCATCCTGCAGGTTGTCCTTTTTCTAAAACTACATTACTATAACATCCCATCAATAATATCTAAAAAACTTTTATCCTTAAACAATACTAACTTATGTCCAACATAGTCCATTCCAATCTTTAGGCTTATCCATAATACTTCTGTCCAAACTCATATTATAGTGAAAACGATTACCAAAGAGTTCAAATAACAAGCATGTTAATACCATCGTTGATCCCCGTATATAATGAGATATGTCTTTTTGGTCACATTCCAAACATTCTAAGGCCTTAATCTTGTATTCTCTTGAATACCCATTGAACCTTAGTTAAAACATGAATGCAATAAAAAGATAACACTTTCCACATACCAAAATCCTCAAAATTCTATATACTCAAACCATGATATCACTTGGTCTTTATATCAATCATGAGCTCATGAATACTGTCAAACATTTCATTTTCTCCTTATCCCTTCATTATGCGCATATCATCTACTTTATAAAATATTTGAATCACTTCTCATGGTTATCGGTACCTTAAAATTATTGAAAACCACAACAGACCAATACATAAATATTTCAATACACCATAAAAGTACCTCAACAAAATTATTCTTGAATACCAATACATAAACACTTCAGTCCATCCCCTTCAATGATTGTCCTGGAATAAGTCCTTCCTTGATTTAGAAGTAACTTTTTAGGTCAGGGCATTGAGTTGGGTAATGCCCATGTTCTCCAAAAATAAGACATTGAACTTCATAACAGTCTGTCACTCTATGACCCTTTTTTCCACACAGATAGCATCGGTCCCTCCATTTTAGGTATTCCTCAAGGTTATTCTTCCCTTCTTTAGAAATCTCAATCTTCCTTTATTTATGCTCCTCAACATGCAAACGTGCATAATAGTCTGTCTTCCTCTTCTTTGATGAATTAGGCATACCACTAAATTTCACCATGTTAATCATATATCGCGATGACTGATTCGGCATAATCATAAGTTATTTTTCTCTTGGAATTACACAATTTTGTTGCTCATAGTCACCAATTTGTCCATTGGATTCAATGTTAACCAAATTCCTTCTCGTTCCCTGCATTAACTAAAACACAAAAAGAATCTTGTGAGAGGCAAAAATCATGCAAGAGAAAACAATATAGTAAAGGGGGAGTACCCTCAATATCTAACATCTTAGGTAAAATTCTAATATCGTTAGCGCAATTATAGGACTATAACCTATACGTATACTTAACCTTAGAGACATCCCTAGACATACCATAGAAATATCTATAGGGATCTCACTAAAGTTTTCGCATCCTAGTTTCCAAAGGTTGACTAACCCTTTCCACTGATACCAACTGTAGAGACCCGAAGCTTGATGTACATGGACATTACATTACTTTTGTGGAATACTTAGTACATAACAAAAACACACACACAAGGATCATAATAGTTTAGTGTCTTTGGAAACTCGGAATATAATCTTCTAATCGTGGTGAAAGATCTTCAACATCTCCCATAAAGATATTCCTTTTTTTTACCTAAAACCTTTCTTTATATCCTGCGAAAACGAAAACATAAAAGGGTGATCTCAAATGCTCAATAAGGGTAAACAAAAGAAATATTAATCACATCATTTTCATAAGAACATAACATTTTGGAAATCTTAACCTGCAAAAGAGAGCATAATTTCATAACATGGGATAAATCAGAGTAGTGAAATGAAATCCCAATAATCATAACATAAAACATGAAACTTTGTGGCATCCACACATAATCATAGAGAATCATTTCTTATTAGTCAAGACTCATTTCCAAGACTATCTTAGTGGACAAAGTCCATTTCTGAACCGAGTCACCCTCATTTCAGTCCTATTTCACTGAACTGGTATAACCTATCGTTTCAGACATGTCAATCTTATGAGATATAAAATCTTTACCCAATGCATTGGAGGGAGATATAGGTCCCACCCATCTCATAATGATACCATTCATATGTGTGCCACAAAATCATAAATCATACATCATTGCATAACCCATGTAATAAAAATGAGATTCTTAAGCAACATGACATCATAAAACAATTCATATAAGATAAAGGAATTCGTAAAAATAATTACATCACAACATAATCAAATCAATGTAATAATAGGGATAGATACATAACCCTATATTATCTTAGATGGAAAATAATTTTGATAAAATACTTGAACTCCATTCTTGAGGAAAATATCCTTTCTACTTCAAAAACATTTTCCTTTATTAACATATCTTACAATTTTAAACTAAAAGAAGTTGATTAAAAATAAACTTGAAAACTTGTAAAGGAATATTCTTGGAAATAATGTTTTAAGAATCCATTCATGCCGTATAAGTTAAAAAACATTCTTCATGTACTTTTGTCGGAAAAGTCAAAAAGTACCTCATACGAAAAACGACAAAATATTCCTTTCATATCCTTTACTAAAAACTCACCGAAGGGTAAAATTGGATTTAAAAAATTGTAGGTGGATGGACATAATATTACATATTGAGGAAACATGTATGTGGATGATAAAATACACCCCAGTAAATGCCAAAGTATAAACAATCTCAGATAAAAATGAGATTGTGATATTTCCCTTAGCTTAGGTCCGATTATTTCATAAGTGTTCGAACCTCCTGTATAATGGTTTAAATAATGTCATTGACTTATTCCAGAATCATACTCATTGTTATGATATCATATATGGTTCACTTATGACTTTATATTACCCATTCATTTGTAAATTCCATGTTAAAGAGCGTTTTGGGTAAAATCGTTTCATTTGTCATCCGTGTTTTGACTTGTAATTATTCATATGATTACTTAGATCGTAATTACTTAATTCCAGAATATAAAACATGATTTATATATAATATATATTCATAATATACATATATATAATAGATCGATAAATGGAAAGAAATACACCGTTCATGGAGACGGTTGGCCGTACGTACGCATGGACGCTGTTTTTGTTTCCTTATTGAGATGAATGAAATTAAATAGATGTCATATATATATAAATACATAAATCCAGTAGCATATATTTCATTATTATTCATTATATATACTTTATAATCATTCTTTAATGGTTAATCATGGAAAATTAATCTCATCGCGTTCGTGGAGATGGTAGTCCGTACGTACGTACGAGCGATGATATCATTCCCGTGATCGTGGAATTGTATTGGAGTGTATGTATACTATTTAAGAATCATTATCACTTTAAAATAATCATATATAGTCATTATTTACACCATTATACCCATCCAATTAAGGTGATGGTGGAAAATAGATTACACCACGGCGTGGAGACGGTATTCCGTATGTACGCACGCGCGGTGATTTCGTTTTCCGTAGGATGGATAGATGGTGAAATAGGGTTGTTTCATACTTATAATAACATATCAGTATATTATTGATACTGATGTTATTACTTCATAATGAAACAACCTAAAATGAAGAAGCATAAGAAGAAATAAAGATGAAAGAATCGGTAACGGAAATTACCTCTTCTTTGAAGTGATTCTTTGAGACCTCCTTTTAGGGCACTAAAATAGGTCTTTGAAAAAGACCAGAACCTCTAGGATGTTTCTAGAGAAGTGGAGAGATGAAATTGGCAGGGGTTGGCCGAACTTGAAGTCTCAAAGTGGTGTGAGGAAGAGGGGGAGGAGGTGCCCTTTTATAAGGGAGGAGAGGGGCACCATTGGAATAGTTAAAAATATTATTTTATTATAAAGTCAATTTCGGTTTTAAATAGCTCCAAATTGAGTTATTTAGAATCTAATGTGGGTATGGGTCGAAATACTCTCATCTAATAGAATTTAGACAAGTTTATGTCATTATATTAACATTATATTTTAGTTTTAACTCTTAGTTAATTAGATTGACATTTACCATGTCACTTTGTATTTTTATATTATATAGTTAATAAACGTACCATATACATCCAAGAGACCCCAAAGTTGTGTTTTATTGATATATATAACCGTATCTAAGTCATTTGGCCGAACCGTAGATTTTTAGGAATAAAATAACGATTAATAATATAATAGTTTTTTTAAAAACTATTTTATGTCAATTTTGACACTATTCAATAGTTGATTTTTTTGAAACTCATAATAGAATTTTTACTTCGACCAAAGTTAATTAAATCAATCCTAACATGTCATATTAACCTATAAAATTAGTTTAGTTCATAAAAAGTCTCAAATTATATTTATTTGGGTATTTATAACATCAATTATGTCAATATTTCATTAATAAGATAATTACTGCACCATCGTTGTGTCATAAATAAATTAAATTATTTAATGTCTAAAAATTACAAATAAAATACCATTATGTATAAAAGATTTTTAGATTTATAATTAATATTTATAGTCTAATTTATATTATGTATAACCCCATATTAAAAATGATTTACTTATTAAACTTTGATTTTAACTATTTTAACCCTTCTTTAAATAAATTAATAATAAATGTCCTAATCTAATCCACGTGGGCCTAAATGGTCATATTTTATTCCTAAGTTTGTTTTTGGTCGAATTACACTTGCCCAATAGAATTAGGACATGTGTTAGGGTAATAATAATATCATTTTTACCCTTAATTACCCTATTTACTTTTAACCTTGGTAAAAAAAAGTAAAAAGTTACTATTTACCAAAAATTATTTTCATCTCATTAAACCTCATTTTAGTACTTGATATTAACCATGTCTCTCGGATTTTCAAAATTCCACTCACAGAAGCGGTAAAATTAACTTTTATGACAAATTCAGTTTTTTAACTACCACTTAGTGGTTTCACTATTCAACAAAAATGAAAGTTTCCAGAAAAATACCAAAAATTAGACCTAAGCTATATTTGATATTATGAATTAAAAAATTATGTCTATTTTATCAAATTAAAAACATATCAGTTTCATTAATTAATTTAAAAATTAATTCCCATCGCCAAAACAAATAGCGTGTTCTTAAGAGATAATAACTATCAAAAGATTGACACTTATTTATGAATGGTTTAAATGTGAAATTACATTCAATGACCAACATTGTATTAAATTGTAAAAATATATTATAAATATACTTTAAAACCACTAATATTAATAATTTATCACTATTAATTATTTCGATTAAAAAAAGTTGTTTTTAATTATAATTTAGTAATTTTCACTATTTATCAGAATATGAAAGTTATCCGAAAAGTACCAAAATTTCACCTTAGGCTAAATTCGATACTCCGAATCCAAAAATGAAGTAAATTTTGATAGCTAAAATTTCTAAAATTTTAAATGGTGGTTATTACTATTCATAACGGCTAGTTTTAATAATATTTTAATAGCATATCGATGTTTAGTGAAACTCGGTATTGCATACTACACACGCTATCGAGGAAGGTCGTGATTGCGTGTAATGCAAGGCAAGTCAAGGATGCGTGTTGAGAAAGATCCTTTTGGTGTAGCATACAACACAAGACATTATTGAAAAGAATATTTTTTTATAAAATCTCGGGCTGTTACATTCTACCCCCCTTAAAATGAATTTTGCCCTCGAAATTCGTCGGGGTTATAAATGGTTTACTACTCGAAAGTTTATTTAATATAAACCCACATCGTAAAAAGGAATACCAAAACTTGGCTTTAAAAACTAAAGTATGAAATGTAATGATTACCCAAATAAACTAATCACTGGGTTTCCACATATGTGAAAATATGGATATGGAAGAGAAATCTAACCATCATGTTCTGATGGAGAGTGGTAGAGAACATGGCTATGAAAAATCTAGCAATCACAAATCCATAAATTTGTGACGATCTAAGTTACCATCTGATTCATCAGATATAAGAGCACTAGGACAACATTTTTGGTTTTCAAGATCATTTCCCTAAAGTTGATGAAATTGGAATTAGAAGAAATACTTTCGTGATTTTGGTATAGTCTCACCGTTTGTCGTTCTTTGGACAATTTCCACTTCATCTCTTAATGAAATGAATTTGAATTTGTCATTTGTGATGTGTTAGCAGATCATGTGATAGAATGATGGGTCATTCCATCTGTCTCAAACAAAAGGTTAGAAAAGTTATCAAAAATACATAAGACCATCTATGGTGAAGTTAATCGTATACGATTCCAAAAATGAACTTATACTTTATATATCATACCCCGTAATAAAATAAAACTAGTTTCTACTAACCAGGGGCTTCCTGTAGGCCAGTGGTAGGCGATAAAGGCCAGTTGCACTTCAGTTGTGGGTTTGATTCCCACAGCCTTGTCCGACACGATGGGCTGTCGCCCATCCTGTAGGTTGTCCTTTTTCTAAAACTACATTACTATAACATCCCATCAATAATATCGAAAAAACTTTTTTCCTTAAACAATACTAACTTATGTCCAACATATTCTATTCCAATCTTTAGGCTTATCCATAATACTACTGTCCAATATCATATTATAGTGAAAATGATTACCAAAGAGTTCATATAACAAGCATGTTAATACCATCGTTGATCCTCATATATCATGAGATATGTCTTGTTGGTCACATTCCAAACATTCTAAGGCCTTAATCATGTATTCTCTTGAATACCCATTGAACCTTAGTGAAAACATGAATGTAGTAAAAAGTTAACACTTTCCACATACCAAAATCCTCAAAATTCTATATACTCAAACCATGATATCACTTAGTCCTTATATCAATCATGAGCTCATGAATACCGTCAAACATTTCATTTTCTCCATATCCCTTCATTATGCGCATATCATCTACTTTCCAAAATATTTGAATCACTTTTCATGGTTACCGGTACCTTAAAATTATTGAAAACCACAATAGACCAATACATAAATATTTCAATACACCATAAAAGTACCTCAACAAAATTATTCTTGAATACCAATAAATAAACACTTCAGTCCATCCCATTCAATGATTGTCTTGGAATAAGTCCTTCCTTGATTTAGAAGTAACTTTTTAGGTCAGGGCATTGAGTTGGGTAATGCCCATGTTCTCCACAAATAAGACATTGAACTCCATAACAGTCTGTCACTCTATGACACTTTTCTTCACACAGATAACATCAGTACCCCCATTTGAGGTATTCCTCAAGGTTCTTCTTCCCTTCTTTAGAAATCTCAATCTTCCTTTATTTATGCTCCTCAACATGCGAACTTGCATAATAGTCTATCTTCCTCTTCTTTGATGAATTAGGTATACCACTAAATTTCCCCTTGTTAATCATATATCGCGATGACTGATTTGGCATAATCCCAAGTTATTTTTCTCTAGGAATTACACAATTTTGTTGCTCATAGTCACCAATTTGTCCATTGGATTAAATGTTAACCGAATTCCTTCTGGTTCCCTCCATTAACTAAAACACAAAAAGAATCTTGTGAGAGGCAAAAATCATGCTAGAGAAAACAATATAGTAAAGGGGGAGTACCCTCAATATCTAACATCTTAGGTTAAATTCTAAGATCATTAGCGCAATTCTAGGACTATAACCTATATGTATACATAACCTTAGAGACATCCCTAGACATACCATAAAAATATCTTTAGGGATATCACTAACGTTTTCGCATCCTAGTTTCCAAAGGTTGACTAACCCTTTCCTCTGATACCAACTATAGAGACCCGAATCTTGACGTACATGGAAATTACATTACTTTTGTGGAATACATAGTACATAACAAAAACACACACATAAGGATCGTAATAGTTTAGTGTCTTTGGAAACTCGGAATATAATCTTCTAATCATGGTGAAAGATCTTCAACATATCCCATAAAGATCTTCCTTTTTTTTACCTAAAACCTTTCATTATATCCTGGGGAAAATAAAACATAAAAGGGTGAGCTCAAATACTCAATAAGGGTAAACAAAAGAAATATTAATCACATCATTTTCATAAGAACATAACATTTTGGAAATCTTAACCTGCAAAGGAGAGCATAATTTCATAACATGGGATAAATCAGAGAAGTGAAATAAAATCCCAATAATCATAACTTAAAACATGAAACTTTGTGGCATACACACATAATCATAGAGAATTATTTCTAATTAGTCAAGACTCATTTCCAAGACTATCTTAGTGGAAAAAGTCCATTTCTGAATCGAGTCACCCTCATTTCAGTCATGTTTCCCTGAACCGGTATAACCTACCGTTCCAGCCATGTCTACCTCATGAGATATAAAATCTTTACCCATTGAATTGGAGGGATATATAGGCCCCACCCATCTCATAATGATACCATTCATATGTGTTCCACAAAATCATAAATCATACATCATTGCATAACCCATGTAATAAAAATGAGATTTTTAAACAACATGACATCATAAAACAATTCATATAAGATAAAGGAATTCATAAAAATAATTACATCACAACATAATCAAATAAATTTAATAATAGGGATAGATATAGAACCCTATATTATCTTATATGGAAAATAATTTTGATAAAATACTTGAACTCCATTATTGAGGAAAATATCCTTTCTACTTCAAAAACATTTTCCTTTATTAACATGTCTTACAATTTTAAAGTAAAAGAAGTTGATTAAAAATAAACTTGAAAACTTGTAAAGGAATCTTCTTGGAAATAATGTTTTAAGAATCCATTCATGCTGTATAAGTTAAAAAAACATTCTTCGCGTACTTTTGTCGGAAAAGTCAAAAAGTACCTCGTACGAAAAATGACAAAACATTCCTTTCATATCCTTTACTAAAAACTCATCAAAGGGTAAAATTGGATTTAAAAAATTGTAGGTGGATGGAAATAATATTACATATTGAGGAAACATGGATGTGGATGATAAAATACACCCCACTAATTGACAAAGTATAAACAATCTCAGATAAAAATGAGATTGTGATATTTCTCTAACCTTAGGTCCGATTTGCTTCGTAAGTGTTCGAAACTCCTATATAGTGGTTTAAATAATGTCATTGACTTATTCCAGAATCATACTCATTGTTATTATATCATATATGGTTCACTTATGACTTTATATTACCCATTCTTTTGTAAATTCCATGTTAAATAGCGTTTTGGGTAAAATCGTTTCATTTGTCGTCTGTGTTTTGACTTGTAATTATTAATATGATTACTTTGATCATAATTACTTAATTCCAGAATATAAAACATGATTTATATATAATATATATTCATAATATACATATATATAATAGATCGATAAATGGAAAGAAATACACCATTCATGGAGACGGTTGGCCGTATGTACACATGAACGCTGTTTTCGTTTCCTTATTGAGTTGAATGAAATTAAATAGATGATATATATATATATATAAATCCAGTAGCATATATTTCATTATTATTCATTATATATACTTTATAATCATTCTTGAATGGTTAATCATGGAAAATGAATCTCATCGCGTTCGTGGAGTCGGTAGTCCATACGTACGCACGAGCGATGATATCATTCCCGTGATCGTGGAATTGTATTGGAGTGTATGTATACTATTTCAGAATCATTATCACTTTACAATAATAATATATAGTCATTATTTACACCATTATACCCATCCAAGTAAGGTGATGGTGGAAAATATATTACACCACGGCGTGGAGACGGTATTCCGTACTTACGCACGCGCGGTGATTTCGTTTTCTGTAGGATGGATAGATGGTGAAATAGGGTTGTTTTATACTTATAATAACATATCAGAATATTAGTGATACTGATGTTATTACTTCATAATGAAACAACCTAAAAAGAAGAAGCGAAAGATGAAATAAAGATGAAAGAATCGGTAACAGAAATTACCTCTTCTTTGAAGTGCTTCTTTGAGACCTCCTTTTAGGGCACTAAAATAAGTCTTTTAAGAAGACCAGAACATCTAGGATGTTTCTAGGGAAGTGGAGAGAAGAAATGGGCAGGGTTTGACCTATCTTCAAGGCTCAAAGTGGTGTGAGGAAGAGGGGGAGGAGGTTCCCTTTTATAAGGGAGGAGATGGGCACCTTTGGAATATCGAAATATATTATTTTATTATAAAGTAAAGTTCGGTTTTAAATAGCTCAAAATTGATTTATTTAAAAGATAAGGTGGGGATGGGTTGAAAAACTCTAATACAATAGAATTTAGACAAGTATATGTCATTATATTAACCTTATCTTTTAGTTTTAACTCTTAGTTAATTAGATTGACATTTACCATGTCACTTTGTATTTTTATATTATATAGTTAATAAACATACCATATACATCCAAGAGACCCCCAAGTTGTGTTTTATTAATATATATAACCTTATATAAGTCATTTGGCCGAACCTTAGATTTTTAGAAATAAAATAACGATTAATAATATAATATTTGTTTTAAAAACTATTTTATGTCAATTTTGACACTATTCAATAGTTGATTTTTATGAAACTCATAACAGAATTATTACTTCGACAAAAGTGAATTACATCACTCCTAACATGTCATATTAACCTAGAAAATTAGTTTAGTTCATAAAAAGTCTCAAATTATATTTATTTGGGTATTTATAACATCAATTATGTCAATATTTCATTAATAAGATAATTACTGCATCATCGTTGTGTCATAAATAAATTATATTATTTAATGTCTAAAAATTACAAATAAAATACCATTATGTAGGAAATCCTTTTAGCTTTCTAATTAATATTTATAGTCGAATTTATCGTATGTATAACCCCATATTAAAAATGATTTACTTATTAAACATTGATTTTAACTATTTTAACCCTTCTTTAAATAAATTAATAATAAATGTACTAATCTAATCCAGGTGGGCCTAAATGGTCATATTTTATTCCTAAGGTTGTTTTTGGTCGAATTACACTTGCCCAATAGAATTAGGGCATGTGTTAGTGTAATAATAATATCATTTTTACCCTTAATTACCCTATTTACTTTTAACCGTGGTAAAAAAAAGTAAAAAGTTACTATTCACCAAAAATTAGTTTCATCTCATTGAACCACATTTTAGTCCTTGATATTAACCGTGTCTCTCGGATTTTCGAAATTCCACTCACAGAAGTGGTAAAATTAAGTTTTATGAAAAATTCAGTTTTTTAACTACCACTTAGTGGTTTCACTATTCATCAAAAATGAAAGTTTCCAGAAAAATACCAAAAATTAGATCTAAGATATATTTGATATTATGAATTCAAAAATGGTGTCTATTTTATCAAATTCAAAACATATCAGTTGCATTAATTAATTTAAAAATTAATTCCCGTCGTCAAAACAAATAGCGTGTTCTTAAGAGATAATAACTATCAAAAGATTGACACTTGTTTATGACTTGTTTAAATGTGAAATTACATCCAATGACCAACATTGTATTAAATTGTAAAAATATATTATAAATATACTTTAAAACCACTCAAATTAATAATTTATCACTATTAATTATTTCGAGTAAAAAAAGTTGTTTTTAATTATAATTTTGTAATTTTCACTATTCATCAGAATATGAAAGTTATCCAAAAAGTACCAAAATTTCACGTTAGGCTAAATTCGATACTCCAAGTCCAAAAATGAGATCCATTTTGAGAGCTAAATTTTCTAAAATTTTAAAAGTTTGTTATTACTATTCATAACGGCTAGTTTTAATAATATTTTAATAGCATATCGATGTTTAGTGAAACTCGGTATTGCGTACTACACACGCTATCGAGGAAGGTCGCGATTGCGTGTAATGCAAGGCAAGTCAAGGATGCGTGTTGAGCAAGCTCCTTTTGGTGTAGCATACTACACAAGACATTAATGAAAAGAATATTTTTTTTATAAAATCTCGGGCTGTTACATTCTACCCCCATTAAAATGAATTTCACCCTCGAAATTCATCGGGGTTATAAATGGTTTAATACTCGAAAGTTTCTTTAATAGAAAACCACATCGTAAAAAGGAATACCAAAACTTGGATTTAAAAACTAAAGTATGAAATGTAACGATTACCCAAATAAACTAATCACTGGGTTTCCACATAGGTGAAAATATGGATATGGAAGAGAAATCTAACCATCATGTTCTGATGGAGAGTGGTAGAGAACATGGCTATGGAAAATCCAGCAATCACAAAGCCATAAATTTGTGACGATCTAAGGTACCATCTGATTCATCAGATATAATAGAACTAGGACAACATTTTTGGTTTTCAAGATCATTTCCCTAAAGTTGATGAAATTGGAATTAGAAGAAATTCTTTCGTGATTTTGGTATAGTCTCACCGATTGTCGTTCTTTGGACAATTTCTACTTCATCTCTTAAAGAAATGAAGTAGAATTTGTCATTCGTGATGTGTTAGCAGATCATGTGATAGAATGATGGGTCATTCCATCTGTCTCAAACAAAAGGTTAGAAAAGTTATCAAAAATACATAAGACCATCTATGGTGAAGTTAATCATATACGATTCCAAAAATGAACTTATACTTCATATATCATACTGCGTAATAAAATTAAACTAGTTTCTACTAACCAGGGGCTTCCTGTAGGCCAGTGGTAGGCGATAAAGGCCAGTTGCACTTCAGTTTTGGGTTCGATTCCCACAGCCTTGTCCGACACGATGGGCTGTCACCCGTCCTGCAGGTTGTCGTTTTTCTAAAACTACATTACTATAAGATCCCATCAATAATATCGAAAAAACTTTTATCCTTAAACAATACTAACTTATGTCCAACATAGTCCATTCCAATCTTTAGGCTTATCCATAATACTGCTATCCAATCTCATATTATAGTGAAAATGATTACCAAAGAGTTCATATAACAAGCATGTTAATACCATCGTTGATCCCCGTATATCATGAGATATGTCTTGTTGGTCACATTCCAAACATTCTAAGGCCTTAATCATGTATTCTCTTGAATACCCATTGAACCTTAGTGAAAACATGAATGCAGTAAAAAGTTAACACTTTCCACATACCAAAATCCTCAAAATTATATATACTCAAACCATGATATCACTTAGTCCTTATATCAATCATGAGCTCATGAATACTGTCAAACATTTCATTTTCTCCTTATCCCTTCATTATGCTCATACCATCTACTTTAAAAAATATTTGAATCACTTTTCATGGTTACCGGTACCTTAAAATTATTGAAAACCACAATAGACCAATACATAAATATTTCAATACACCATAAAAGTACCTCAACAAAATTATTCTTGAATACCAATACAAAAACACTTCAGTCCATCCCCTTCAATGATTGTCCTGGAATAAGTCCTTCCTTGATTTAGAAGTAACTTTTTAGGTCAGGGCATTGAGTTGGGTAATACCCATGTTCTCCACAAATAAGACATTGAACTCCATAACAGTCTGTCACTCTATGACCCTTTTCTCCACACAGATAACATCGGTCCCTCCATTTGAGGTATTCCTCAAGGTTCTTCTTCCCTTCTTTAGAAATATCAATCTTCCTTTATTTATGCTCCTCAACATGCGAACATGCATAATATTCTACCTTCCTCTTCTTTGATGAATTAGGCATACCACTAAATTTTCACCTTGTTAATCATATATCGCGATGACTGATTCGGCATAATCACAAGTTATTTTTCTCTAGGAATTACACAATTTTGTTGCTCATAGTCACCAATTGGTCCATTGGATTCAATGTTAACTGAATTCCTTATGGTTCCCTCCATTAACTAAAACACAAAAAGAATCTTGTGAGAGGAAAAAATCATGCTAGAGAAAACAATATAGTAAAGGGGGAGTACCCTCAATATCTAACATCTTAGGTTAAATTATAATATCGTTAGTGCAATTCTAGGACTATAACCTATACGTATACTTAACCTTATAGACATACCTAGACATACCATAGAAATATCTCTATGGATCTCACAAACGTTTTCTCATCCTAGTTTCCAAAGGTTGACTAACCCTTTCCTCTGATACCAACTGTACAGACCCGAAGCTTGACGTACATGGACATTACATTACTTTTGCGGAATACTTAGTACATAACAAAAACACACACACAAGGATCGTAATAGTTTAGTGTCTTTGGAAACTCAGAATATAATCTTCTAATCGTGGTGAAAGATCTTCAACATCTCCCATTTAGATCTTCCTTTTTTTACCTAGAACCTTTCTTTATATCCTGGGGAAAAGAAAACATAAAAGGGTGAGCTCAAATGCTCAGTAAGGGTAAACAAAAGAAATATCAATCACATCATTTTCATAAGAACATAACATTTTGGAAATCTTAACCTGCAAAAGAGAGCATAATTTCATAACATGGGATAAATCATAGTAGTGAAATTAAATCCCAATAATCATAACTTAAAACATGAAACTTTGTGGAATACACACATAATCATAGAGAATCATTTCTTATTAGTCAAGACTCATTGCCAAGACTATCTTAGTGGACAAAGTCCATTTCTGAACCGAGTCACCCTCGTTTCAGTCTTGTTTCACTGAACCGGTATAACCTACCGTTCCAGCCATGTCTGTCTCATGAGATATAAAATCTTTACCCAATGCATTGGAGGGATATATAGGTCCCACCCATCTCATAATGATACCATTCATATGTGTGACACAAAATCATAAATCATACATCATTGCATAACCCATGTAATAAAAATGAGATTCTTAAACAACATGACATCATAATACAATTCATATAAGATAAAGAAATTCATAAAAATAATTCCATCACAACATAATCAAATCAATGTAATAATAGGGATAGATACAAAACTCTATATTATCTTAGATGGAAAATAATTTTGATAAAATACTTGAACTCCATTCTTGAGGAAAATATCCTTTCTACTTCAAAAACATTTTCCTTTATTAACATGTCTTACAATTTTAAACTAAAAGAAGTTGATTAAAAATAAACTTGAAAACTTGTAAAGGAATCTTCTTGGAAATAATGTTTTAAGAATCCATTCATTCCGTATAAGTTAAAAAAACATTCTTCGCGTACTTTTGTTGGAAAAGTCAAAAAGTACCTCGTACGAAAAACGACAAAAGATTCCTTTCATATACTTTACTAAAAACTCACCGAAGGGTATAATTGGATTTAACCAATTGTAGGTGTATGGAAATAATATTATATATTGAGGAAACATGGATGTGGATGATAAAATACACCCCAGTAAATGCCAAAGTATAAACAATCTCGGATAAAAATGAGATTGTGATATTCCCCTTACCTTAGGTCCGATTTGCTTCGTAAGTGTTCAAACCTCATGTATAATGGTTTAAATAATATCATTGACTTATTCCAGAATCATAATCATTGTTATTATATCATATATTGTTCACTTATTACTTTATATTACCCATTCTTTTGTAAATTCCATGTTAAAGAGCGTTTTGGGTAAAATCGTATCATTTGTCGTCTGTGTTTTGACTTGTAATTATTCATATGATTACTTAGATAATAATTAATTAATTCTAGAATATAAAACATTATTTATATATAATATATATTCATAATATACATATATATAATAGATCGATAAATGGAAAGAAATACACCGTTCATGGAGACGGTTGGCCGTACGTACGCATGAACGCTGTTTTCGTTTCCTTATTGAGTTGAATGAAATTAAATAGATGACACACATGTATATATATACATAAATACAGTAGCATATATTTCATTATTATTCATTATATATACTTTATAATAATTCTTGAATGGTTAATCATGGAAAATGAATCTCATCGCATTCGTGGAGTCGGTAGTCCGTACGTACGCACGAGTGATGATATCATTCCCGTGATCGTGGAATTGTATTGGAGCGTATGTATACTATTTAAGAATCATTATAACTTTAAAATAATCATATATAGTCATTATTTACACCATTATACCCATCCAAGTAAGGTGATGGGGGAAAATAGATTACACCACGGCGTGGAGACGGTATTCCGTACGTACGCACGCGCGGTGATTTCGTTTTCCGTAGGATGGATAGATGGTGAAATAGGGTTATTTTATACTTATAATAACATATCTGTATATGAGTGATAATGATGTTATTACTTCATAATGAAACAACCTAAAAGGAAGAAGTGGAAGAGGAAATAAATATGAAAGAATCGGTAACGGAAATTACCTCTTCTTTGAAGTGCTTCTTTGAGACCTCCTTTTAGGGAACTAAAATAAGTCTTTGAAGAAGACCAGAACCTCTAGGATGTTTCTATGGAAGTGGAGAGAAGAAATTGGCAGGGTTTGGCCGAGCATGAAGGCTCAAAGTGGTGTGAGGAAGAGGGGATGAGGTGCCCTTTTATAAGGGAGGAGAGGGGCACCTTTGGAATAACTAAATATATTATTTTATTATAAAGTCAATTTCGGTTTTAAATAGCTCAAAATTGAGTTATTTAGAAGATAAGGTGGGGATGGGTCGAAATCCTCTAATCCAATAGAATTTAGACAAGTTTAGTTCATTATATTAACCTTATCTTTTAGTTTTAACTCTTAGTTAATTAGATTGACATTTAC
The DNA here is from genome assembly GCA_963277665.1 of Viscum album. NCBI lineage: Eukaryota > Viridiplantae > Streptophyta > Magnoliopsida > Santalales > Viscaceae > Viscum > Viscum album. Next base: position 414,037,941 of record OY728140.1, on the reverse strand, counting down.
CATGTCACTTTGTATTTTTATATTATATAGTTAATAAACATACCATATACATCCAAGAGACCCACAAGTTGTGTTTTATTAATATATATAACGTTATCTAAGTCATTTGGCCGACCCTTAGATTTTTAGGAATAAAATAACGATTAATAATATAATATTTGTTTTAAAAACTATTTTAGGTCAATTTTGATACTATTCAATAGTTGATTTTTTTGAAACTCATAACAGAATTATTACTTAGACCAAAGTTAATTAAATCAATCCTAACATGTCATATTGACCTAGAAAATTAGTTTAGTTCATAAAAAGTCTCAAATTATATTTATTTGGGTATTTATAACATCAATTATGTCAATATTTCATTAATAAGATAATTACTGCATCATCGTTGTGTCATAAATAAATTAACTTATTTAATGTCTAAAAATTACAAATAAAATACCATTATGTAGGAAATATTTTTATCTTTCTAATGAATATTTATAGTCGAATTTATCTTATGTATAACCCCATAGTAAAAATGATTTACTTATTAAACTTTGATTTTAACTATTTTAACCCTTCTTTAAATAAATTAATAATAAATGTCCTAATCTAATCCAAGTGGGCCTAAATGGTCATATTTTATTCCTAAGGTTGTTTTTGGTCGAATTAAATTTGCCCAATAGAATTAGGACATGTGTTAGGATAATAATAATATCATTTTTACCCTTAATTACCCTATTTACTTTTAACCGTGGTAAAAAAGTAAAAAGTTACTATTCACCAAAAATTATTCTCATCTCATTGAACCACATATTAGTCCTTGATATTAACCATGTCTCTTGGATTTCTGAAATTCCACTCACAGAAGCGGTAAAATTAAGTTTTATGAAAAATTCAGTTTTTTAACTACCACTTAGTGGTTTCACTATTCATCAAAAATGAAAGTTTCCAGAAAAATACCAAAAATTAGATCTAAGCTATATTTGATATTATGAATTCAAAAATGATGTCTATTTTATAAAATTCAAAACATATCAGTTGCATTAATTAATTTAAAAATTAATTCCCATCGTCAAAACAAATAGCGTGTTCTTAAGAGATAATAACTATCAAAAGATTGACACTTGTTTATGACTGGTTTAAATGTGAAATTACATCCAATGACCAACATTGTATTAAATTGTAAAAATATATTCTAAATATACTTTAAATACACTCAAATTAATAATTTATCACTATTAATTATTTCGATTAAAAAAAGTTGTTTTTAATTATAATTTAGTAATTTTCACTATTCATCAGAATATGAAAGTTATCCGAAAAGTACCAAAATTTCTCCTTAGGCTAAATTCGATACTCCGAATCCAAAAATGAAGTCCATTTTGAGAGCTAAAATTTCTAAAATTTTAAAAGGTGGTTATTACTATTCATAACGGCTAATAATATTTTAATAGCATATCATTGTTTAGTGAAACTCGGTATTGCGTACTACACATGCTATCGAATATAATAAATAATTTAAAGCATGAATCAATTGTCTTGGTCTTTCCACCAATCATTTTTCATTTAAATTAATCAATTTATTTCACTTATGCATAGAAAACATTCTTGGATATAATTCATTCTATATAAAAAAATATTTAATTAATCAAGGCATGGAAATTTCCATTTCATATAATCCAATCACTTATAAGGTTCCTTGTATATCTAAAAAATTGTATAAGATTGGTAAAATCCATATACAATCCACATTGAACACTTATAAGGTGTCTCAGTCGTTTAAATCATTTATATAATAAGGGAAATTCATGTTGAAAACCCCAAGGGGTAACCATTATTGAGTTTGACATCCTCTAAATACTTAATAATGACCTTTAGAAGTATAAGGATATTTTTATATCAATTTACAGAAGAATAACACTTTTTTATGTAATGTGTTATAAAGGTAGGTGTGCGACTGTTTCATCAGGATTTCGGTGTGTGGAATAGATTTTTCTCGTCACATTACCATTTCACTTATCCCTAAAACTCCCAATGGTCCCCCTATCTGTAGCTGAGTATGGACCAGCTTTACAAAGGTCGGTGGTCATCTAGGCTTTGAGGCCTAACAACTCTTATGGACTCTCATTGGTCGAGGGGATGGGATTTTGGACTCATCGCACCTTTATGGGGGGAATTTGTTCCTACTTTCGGACTCTATTATAGATTTAAAACATCTTCTTGAATCTCTCCAAAATCTTGATACGGGACCGGTTACCCTAAAAAAAATTACAACGAGTCAATTCTCTTTTATGTAAAACAAATCAGGATTCATCTATATATATCTGAGGTTCTCCATCATTTTTCAATATTGGGAAATTGCTTATGTGTTGAAGTCAAATGACCAAGTTCTTCGGGATATGCTCCCATGTATGGAGGTGACTGATATCCCGAGGATGGGATTGAGCCATTATGTGGCATCCTACATATCATGGTTATTGTAGTAATCAAACCCCAGGTAGTTTGATTGGCATTGGGACTTACACACTAAGGTTTCCCAATTTATTATGCCTAATGAGGTGTTCGTTGTATCCCCCTAATCCCACGTGTTCCATGATCGTTGTGAGAAACAAGAGGGAGTACATGGTTAGCCTCATGGAATGTGTATGTGGGGTTTGTATATTTGGCCAGTCCATGAGATATTTGATATGGAGCTCGAGGCTTTAAGGAGGCATGTTATGTATCCGGGTTATAGTGAGAATCATATTCCTCATAGTTCTTTAAGGCTAGGGATTACAAATTGAGGATTCCCTAATGAATGGGCCTTCATATCTGGAAGATCTATCATGATCCTATCTAAATACCCTGGTGGATATCATGTGACCTCGATCAACACATATAGGGGGTCTCACGAGAGCCAGGGTGATGTGGTACAGGGGGTGTTGTGTGTCTTAGCCGACACCTCAGGTATACATCGTGAGTCTAACCTGGCATGTCTAGAGGTGTGCCGCATGTCTTGGAAGAAACCTCGGCGAGACATCATGAGTCCAATATATCATTTCTAAAGGTGTGTTTCATGTCTTGGCTGACACCTCTATGAGAAATCGTGAGTCTAGGTTAGCTTTTCTAGAGGTCTGCTGCATGTCTTGGCCAACACATGCGGGAAACATCGCGAGTCTAGGTTGTTATGTCCAGAGTTGTTCCCAATGTTTTGGTCAACACCTCCATGAGACATTGTGATTCTAGGTTGACATGTCCAAAGGTGTCCCATGTCTTGGACGAATTATCCAGGAGAGTGCGCTGTGAGAGCTGGATCGCCATGTCCAGATGTTTCAAAGAGACTCAGCAGATGTGTGTAAGCACCATCATATGAGTTAGGAGATGCATCCAAAGGATATCGTAAGATTAGGGTGACAAACCCAAATGGGTTTTCAGGTTTTGGGTGGTGATCTCAGAAGGTTTTCAAGATCTTTCTTGATGTGTTCGAAGCATTCCACATGTCTTAGATGACATGATGAAGGTACGATGTGAGATCTAGATGGTGCATCTTAGCACTATCGCATGTCTTCATATGGAACACCTGAAGGCCATAAAGGTCTACAATAATTTCCTCTGCTTGATCTTTCCACTTTGAATCTCATATTTTTCCCTATTATTGTGAGTGATTCATCTTTGTTTGCTGTCAGTTTGTTTGAGTCTTGCGTGATTAGGAAGACATGTGATGTGGACTTCGCCTGTCTCGCTAGGTGTCCTTTGTGTGATCTTTGATTGATCATGTGAATTGATTTATTCTTGGAACATGACTACTCTGGTAGTCCACTAGTGTATGACATGGAAAAAATTTGGTTGATCACCTGATCAGATGTGTGCGGAAGCCAAAGATCTGATCACCGACATGCGTGGACTCTAGCGTCTAGTCAATTATCCTACCAATCGATTAGCCAACCAAATATTTTTTCAAGTTGGAGTAAAGAATTTATAGGTTCAGACATCCCATGTACTCACCTATTTGTGCATGGAATCTGATGTGAGTCTAGAATAGATTGGATGTAGGGTCTGGCGTTATGTAGTTTCATGATTCTTTATGATGAGCTGTATCTGGGGATCTGCCTGATTTTCAACAGTCACAGGCACATCTATACTTTATCTGATTATTGATGGTTATTGAAGTCTCACACTTGGAGGGATTCCATGTCATCATTTCATCATGTACAAGAGCCTTTGTGAGATCCATGTGTCTGTTGGAGGGCACTAGTGAGTCCTTGGATGGCCTATCTCGGGGTCTCGTGGTCCATACCAAGGGTGCTCTAGACACATCGCATGTCCTTCAGTGATTGCAAACCTTTCTCCCCTCCCCCCTTTACATATCCTTAATTTTATGTGATGAAGGTTGGGAATAATGCATGATTTCATGTATGAAACTGAGGGTATTTTCTCTATTTTTTTATATGAGTCATGTTACTGATATGGGTCATGTGGTGATGCATGCATCTTTCATGGAAAAACCTGTATGTTCACCCTTAAAGAACCATAGGTTTTCCTGGACATGCACTAGGTCATTCGTGTGGTAAAATTGAAAAGCTAGATGGACCTCATGATGAAATACAATCATGACATTGAGGTATCATGGTGTCTTGTGGGTCACTGAGGCCACACGCCACATGTCTTTCAGCTACCACATACACAACTCACCTCCGCCCTTTTTTCTTGTTTGTTTTATTTGACAAGGGATGGGAGGTACGTGAGTCTTCTCGGGTAATATCCATGGTTTTTACTGTATTTTACCATGGTGAATCCTATGAACAATGTGGATTATATGAGAGGGTGTAAGTATTGTGTCCAAAACTATTCATTTTTCCTTATAGTGTCAAGGAGTTGTCTGGTGGTTCCCATGTTTGGAGACTGAATCCGAAGGGGCGCATCAGATAGTTCAGGGTGCATCACATGTCTTTATGGGCATGCCACATTTCCTCTTGTGACCACAGACCCCTCTCACCTCCTATTCTTTATCTTCATTATTCTATGTGATGAAGTCTCGTAGGTCTCAAGAGATGGATTGGACATCATCTAGGGATTTTATTCTTCTTAATAATGCCTCAACATATGATATCTATGACTATTGGGGGTCTCTTCCTTGGGATGTCAATTCCCTTTATTTTTAGGTGAATTCAAATGGTTTCTCAAGAACTTTCCAATGAAAAACTACGCAGCCTCGGGGGATGCTCATGCAACCATTTAGTCACTGGAGAGTAAGGTCACTTGTTGAGGAGGGTTTTGTGTGTCTTGTTGCGGGCTAAGAGCCATGTATAGAGACTTTGTGATACCTTGATGTGGTCTTGAAATAATTATCTTTTTAGGGTCTCCACAAGTCTTAGACCATCCCTTTCTCCCTTGCTTTCATGGGAATGGCAATACCAATGTTAAGGTATTTGTTTCTTTGTGATTTTTTTCTAGTGCTCATTTAGTGGGTGACAACAAATACCCCCCCCCCCCAAGAGTGATATTTGAGGGGAAAAGGACTCATTCATGAGGAAAATTACATTCCTATTTATTTCATTATGATAGATGAGCGTGGATGTTTGGTGTGCAAGAAGATCATCAGGGTGGGAGATTTGTCCTGAATGATGGGTGCTTTTCATATCAATGGGGAGAATCTTGAGAATGATAGGGCTGTATGGAAAGCCTCATGAAAACTATCACATGATTTAGTTTAGGGTCTTTCATCATAGACCATCTGTTACTTTAGTTTAGGGTATTTTAGCTTGGACCATCTATTGCTTTATTTTAGGTTCTTTTAGCTCGTACCACCTGTTGCTTTAGTTTAAGGTCTTTTAACTTAGACCATATTTTTATTTAGATTAGGGTATTTTATCTCAGACAATCTATTGCTTTATTTTAGGTTCTTTTAGCTCATACCATCTGTTTCTTTATTTTAGAGTCTTTTAGCTCAAACCATGTGTTGATTTAGTTTAGGGTCTTTTAGCTTGGACTATTTGTTTCATTATTTTATGGTATTTTAGCTCGTACCATCTGTTGCTTTAGTTTTTTGTCTTTTAGCTCATACCATCTATTTAATATGGGGCCAAAATGCCAGAAATGACTCAAAATATTAAGGGATACTGAGTTTCTCTATGATACTGATAAGGCTCACAAGAATAGGAGTTCCAAGGGATATGGAAGGTTTTTGGGGTGAACACGATTGAGGGGAAAATACTAGGGAAGATAGGCCCACTCATAAATTTGGAATGTGAGTGGTACAAATCACAACCTGGAATCTTGTGCTAAATGATATAGAATGAGGTGGAAAAGTTGGATATGTCCCTTGACACTATGGGGGTGTCAGGTTTGGCCATGGTGTCATTAGGGTTTATAAATATTTGGAGGCCCTTTATGTTGGGCCAAGATATCCCATTTCAGTGGGTCTGATCCCTTCTACGTAAGTATCATGGCTGGGTAGAGAGATATATTTTTCTTTCAAGGGGATAGGAAGTATTTATGAAGGCTCAAATATCAAGATGACGAAGTTGGGTATGGAAGGAAGGCTATCTAGAATGGTTCTGGAACCCTAGATAAACTTAGATCGTAATTGAACAGATCAATCCATATACCATGTGGTTTCAAATATGAGGTGTGATCCATAAAAAGGTTTAATAATGAACGTTTTCATTACATCTTTCTGAATGGGTACAAAACATGGTGACATAACTTCAAGGATATCAGATCCTCTTGGATAGTCTTATATGGAGATTGTAAATCATGACCCGGGGTGTTCGAGTCAGGAGAACGATATGGGACAATAATACAAGGAGCAGTTCCAACATACTGATATGCTGATTGATACCATGACGATGTCAATTCTCATAAGGATTGGAATTCCCTTTTCATAGTAGTGCATTTGGTTGACTTCCATATGCATATATGCAGGAGCCATGGGATTGTATGTATAGTCAAGAAAAGGTCCCTTGAAGCCTGATATCCTTTCTAAGGGCTATATAATTCTATGGTGATTCACAACACCCAGATTCACGATGTTTGGTTGGTGGAAAGTGTAAAATTCAATGAGGGTTCAAGTACCCTAAAAGTTGTGCCACCACCTATCGAACATATTCATATGGTGAGGATATGTGATAAATCATTGACCTTATTTTTTCCAAAACTAGTGGGTCCAAAAATCATAGCTTGGATTTTACTAGGGTTATTGAATAAACCCTACAAGATTTATACCTTATTTATTTATGCCCTAGTTTTTTCCTAAACTATGGAAATGATGAGTTTAGTAGGCAGAGACTCGACTTTTTCTCAAGTATCCCTTTGTAGGTTATCAACCTGAAAAGTTTTGTGTCTCTTTTGTTAGCAGATTAAGGTCTTGTGAGTTGGACCATAATGTTCTAGAGTTTTCGGACATAAATCTTTGACCATGGTGTGAGTAGTTTAAGGTCATGCCACTTGGACCTAGTATGGGGATGTTCCATAAGAGGCCCATTAGGATACCCAAGGTCATGAGTAGTCCAATGTCCTTTTGAGTGGGAAGAGGAGATTTTATGAATCAAGGATCATGTTTCTCAGGTTAGGAGTAATTATATTGGATAATCATTTTGGGGTAACCTATAGCATAATGGGGTGATAGGTTCAACCTTGGTGATTTCAGGCTCACAAGAATCAGAAAGACCATTACATCGGGTCAATTCATCTCTGGTTGATGGGTTTGATCCCTCATATCAATATCATAGCCAAGAGGAGAAATCTATTTTCCTCTTCAGGGGTAGTGGAATATTTTTGATGACCTGAGATTCTTGATAAAATATGTGTATAACATGGATTTAGGTGATTAGAAAGATGATAGAAGCACTCTGTTCTCTAGTTGTCCAGGGTAAGGCTCTTGTGGTCCCTGATAAGGATGGGTTATGGATGATGAACTACACATTTTATCATCATGTAGTGGGATGTGCTTCCATGTAGTTTAACGCATTTAGGTGAGAACTTTCTTCCATGTAGATTAATGTCATGCGATAAGGATAAGGGAGGACTGATGTGAATGAATAAGAATTTATGAGGTCCATGAAGTATTAGTCTTGAACCCTGGGGGGTATCCTACGTATCACAACTGGTTGGGAATCAATGTACACATAGTTCTTGGAGAACCATGCAGTTTAATTTCATCTAGTTAGGAAACCATAAGGATAATGTCCCAAAGAAAAATGTGAATGGTGTGGTAGAATATACTAGACGTGAATGAGGAAAAAATAGGTCCACACCACACAATGTTCATTTTCGAAGAGGACACAATCCAAGAGGACAAAAAGGAGATGTAATGATTTGTGGTACATGGTGATGGACTCGAATAAAAAAAATTGGGCATTCCAACATTTCCTAAGAGGGTAGTAATCAAGCCACATGTAGTTCTATATATTCCATTCATTTTAATTTCATGCAGGGAGGACAAAGGTAGAACTGATGTGATTGAGGGCCAAAGATACCCACACCATGCCATGCAGTTTAACATCATGTGGTATGTAATAAGGGTGCCGATGTATTTTATTTTAGATCAACTAGGACAAAAAGGGGGATAGTTCCCCAAATTAGATGTATGTGTCATGGTAAAACAACCCTGATGTGAATGGGGACTAATGTAGTCTGCTCCACACCATAAAATCCAAGGAGGGGACTTAGGCCAAAGGGGAAAGGAATGATCAAAGGGGTCTAGGGCTGGACCTAACGGAAAATGAATGAGTGTTCCTATGTATCCCATGATTATGGGAATCAATCCACATGTATTTATTGATATTCCATACAGTTTAATGTATTGTGGAGAGGATGGAGGTCACTCAACATGAATGGGATGGATGACATGGGTCCGTGCAGTTTTATGTCATGTGGTAAGGACATTGGATCACCAGATGTGAAAGGAATATATTCATATGGTTGGTCCCAAAAATAGAGATTCAGTCTTCAATATGTATCTCATTGAGACTGAGAATAAATTCTCATGTAATTCATGAAATGCTGGCATGGTAGGAGACTGAAACTAGTGATGGAGTTCTTCTCAAACGAGGTCCAAAAGATCATAAAGTTTTATGTCATGTAGGGGAAATTGACTGTGCAGTTTAACATCATGTAGTTAGGACTCATGACATCCCATTTATCTCTCTATATTTGGGATGATAATGGGTTCATCCCAAGGCCTCACACCGTATTTTTTATGGGTAAACCCCTGTTGTAATTTTTAAGCCCGTGTGAGATTTGCTCGATGCGAGAAACAATCAATGACAAGGACCCCTCCCATTATTCAGATGCATGGAGAATTGGATGGGAGTATTTTATGTTGTGTGTTGGTAGGGTAAATACATGAGATCAAGGCATCCATACATATCCCATAAATATGGGAATCAAGCTGTACATAGTTCTAGAGAGACCTTGCAATTTAACGTCATGCAATGAGGACTTATATACACAGTTTATTATCATGTGAGAGACATTACATTCAATTTAATGTCACGCAGAAAGGAAGAGTATGGGATTTACACCAATTTGGATTCCCTATTCCTAGTGATTATACCAATGATTTCTTTATAAATCTCACATTGGTGGGTGGTGTGACATATTCCCCATCCATGGTGACCAGAGAATGGGCACCATTATTATAGACCTTATGTATGACATAGGGTCCCTCCCACTTGGGTTCCAACTTTAGGGGATTCTTCCCTAGTATCCTCTAGATTCTAAGAGCTAGAACTAATTCTATTGGGAATAAAGAATATATGAGAACCTTTTTATTGAAGGAGCATGCTATCTAGTTCTACTGGATTTCCAGGTTGTTCAGTGTGTTCAACCTCTTCTCATCAAGCTACTCTAACTCATCAAAATGTTTTTAAAATTTGTCATCATCTGAGAGTTTCCCATAAATGGATATTCAGAGCAAGGAATGTTGGACCTCTATGGGTAGCAGTGCCTCAATTTCATACACCAATGAGTATGGTGTTGCTTATGTACTAGTGTGGGTGGTGGTACGTTAGGCCCATAATGAATGGAGGACTATTTCTTACTAGGACTTCTTATCATTGTTCACCATATTTTTAGTATATTCTAAAAAGTCTTATTGAAGTCCTTTATCTATCCATTTTCCTCTACATGATAGTGCGATGAGTGATTCGATTCGATGTTATTCTCCTACTATAATTTCTTCAACTCCATATAATAGAAGATGTTATTTTTTTCCATCAATATCATGTGAGGGACTCCTAACCTATTAATGATGTGGGAATTTTTGAAGTTGATGATATTATTCATCCTAAATTCATTGAGGGGTATCACCTTAGACCATTTTGAGAAGACATTGGTAGTAGTAATGATTTACTTGAACTGCTTTATTGTGGCCAGGGGATGTGGCCCCACAACATGCATCCCCCAAATAGAAAATGGTTAGGTGTATTTAGTTGTGGGAAGTAATTCTAGGGGATTATGGATGATGTTTTCATGAATCTAGAATGAATGACATTTTATGGTGAATTCCACAAAGTCTTGTATCATGGTTTCCCAGTAATACCTCATCCTTTTGATCTGGTGAGAAATCTGAGTTCTAGATTAGTGGGTGTTTAAGGAGCCTGCATTGACTTATTCCATGTTGGAAATAATTTATCCTTATTCCATGAATCTAAAGATAATTACATTGAATCCATACCTGTATAGGATTTTCTAATCATTTGGACCATCCTATAAGGTGAGGTTTTTCTCTTGAGGCAATATCTGTTACTTTCTAGGTTGATCTATTAGGAGAGTCTCATCCCAAATATTGTTGATTATGGTCATTATCCATCTAGAGGTGGTCTCTAGTTCATCACACTTCAGGGCGGTTCCGATATGATTGGTTTCATTCATATCACACATGTTTATTGATGAGACAATTATTTTATGTGTTATGCAGAATGTTGCTTCCTCTTGATCAGGGTCTTCCAAGATAGTCACTACAATTGCCAGTGCATCAGCACAATCATTCTGTGATCGAGGGATATAATGAAACATGGTCTCAAAGTGTAAGTCTACCATTAGTCCCCTAACATAGACATTGATAGGGGATAGTTTTTCCTTTTTAATGGAATATTCTTAATTGATTTTATTTATCACCAACTCTAAATCCCCTTTAGTGTTCTAGTTGGCTATGTGCTATTATAATGATAGTTACAACCTACCAATGAGGGCATGGTACTTAGCCTCATTGTTTATATAGCCTTTATATAATGAGAAAGAATAGGGAAGAATTTATAAGGACCCAGTAATATTACATTACATAATGATGAATTTTAGACAAAAAATCACTTTCTTCCACATTGAGGTTCTCTTAAAGTTTAGATATTCAGATAATTGGGACATAATACATTCATAACATTACACATTTTTATAGAGTGGATACCATAAAACAGTATTCATTTGTTGCAAAATATAAAACATTTCAAACAATTCATGATTTCTTTGAAAATTCTTAAAACATTTAACTTGGCTTCCTTCTTTGTCTTACACATCCTTATAACCTGTTAAAATCATTTAAAAACTTGCGATGCACACAAAATCACAGTAACAGATATAAAAAGAAGGAAAGAACACATTAGTCCATGAACACTTGTAATGTATGAAATCATTTTCAAAAGACATATTAGTCACCGATATATACTTACTTTTTGAAAAATAATATTTACACAAGATAAAAAACATAAAAACTTAAATATGACCATAAAGGTATCTTGGGGCATTACTTATATAATATTCTAACCCTTTTGGCTACCTTATAATTTTTAACCATCACATCTACCTTAAAATTCGTGTAATCATCAAAGTTACACTTGAAGTAACCGTAAGGAAAACCTCCAACATACCCATACCCAATGAATTTAAGGGAAATATAGGTCCCAAAATTCATCATAAAAAACTCCAAATAACCAAAACATCATCATACAACACGAATAATTCCATAAAAACATTTCTTTGGAATTTTGTAAAACATGATTTTAAAAGAGGATTTTAAAAGTAAACCCCTTACATAAATCATATAATTCAATTGAGACATAGTAGAGTGGATGGAATATGTATATACACTATACATACACATAAATAATCATAATAGAAACAATTTTCATCATACAAAAAATTTTAATACCACATTAATACTGAAGTAGAAGGTTAACCCAAAGAATGGAAATCGGGTTAAGAATCCCATTACCCCGGGATTGAATTACTTCAAACTTGTTTAAAACTCCATTATAATGGTTAAAAAAGTGTTATTATTATATTAAGGAAGCAGATTAATATTTATAACTTCTTATATTATCATTTTATAAAATAAATTTACACTTTAATTGTTAGTATTTTGTTCCTTCCATTGTTTCAGGTGCGTTCTTTACATGATTTCCATGATTGGTTCATAATGGATGTTCTTGTAAATTAGAAGTGAAACTATAGAATTGTAATGGAAGTGTATTTACATATTTATTGTACCATAAATTTTACGATTTATAATTTTTATGTTTTATATGAGGATGATTAATGATTTAAAACATTAATTATGTTCTTTTAGATCATTTTAGTGGTTCTTTGATAATAACGACCTCATTTTGTTTTATAAATTAAAACAATGTGTAAAAACGATTTATAGAACCATGGATGTGAAATAATACATATATTATAAACTGGTTCGACCATAAAAATTTTTATTGACTAGACTTGAATTAATTAAAGAAAATTGAGATCACATTATCCACGATGTCGGTAATTCGACACATAACAGAAAATGTTTTTAATTCCTTGAATTAGTGGGGGAGAAGAAGAGCATTGATGAGTAATATTCCATGAACATGATAACATATAGAATTTATAGTATTCTATATCTTTCATGTTTCTTGGATAATAGGAGGTTAGGAAAGAAGAAGAAAAGAAAGAAACTCAAAATAAAAGAAGAGTTCCTTATGAAATTTTGGCAGCCTAACTGTGTCGCTTAAAATTTCATAAAATATTTTGATGAGAGAAAAAGGGTACCTCATAATTATTACATAATATGGGTATTAATGGGGGTATGTAATTAAATATACCAACATAATCTAAAGTAAATTAAAAATAATAACATAAAATAAAAGGAAATAAAGAAAACAATAGAGGATGTTTACCTCTTGATCTCTTCTCCTTGAGATCCTTCTTAAGGCCTTTCGTTTTGGACTTTTGGTGAGACCAGTAGCTCTAGAATGTGGGGAAGAGTCTTGGGAGGAATATTGGAAATAACTTAGATAAGGTTCAATCCTTGGGAGGTGTGTTAGGAAGAGTGAAATGAGGGTGGTATTTATAGTTGAGGAGAGGGGGTATTTTTCATAATTTTAATCATTATTATAATATTGTTGTGCAAAACTATGAATAGACATAATTAATGTGACCCAAAATAGTAATAATGGCCTTTGAGTTCGAACCAAGTGGTATTAGATCACTTATGATGTCATAAATAGTGTATTTTAGTGATAATTTGAATATACGGTATTTTACTGTATTTCACTATTCATCAAAATTTCAAAAATTTCAGAAAAATCCCAAAAATTCACCCTTAACATTTTTCAAAATGTAGAATTCAAAAATGAACTCCATTTTTTGAAAATAATTTTCTAAATATTTTTAATTTAATTTTTAAATAAAATCATACTTAATTCAAAAATTAACAATTTTAATTCTATAACTGCTTTTATATCACATTGAAAAATTAATCAAGATGTCATTATCATAAATCCTTAAGAAAATAAAATAATAATAAAATTTAAAATTCATTAGGGTCATATAACTAATCATATTACTATTCATAAGAGTATGTTACTATTCACTAAAAAAGAAGTTGGTTCAATTAGACTTCAAATAACATACTGAACACAATTGTAGATGTCCTTTTTTAGAAATTCAAAACATAGAAGTGGAAAAACTATTTTTAAAGGAAAGTTATAAATATCTACATAAAACAATATTTCATGAATTTAAATTTATTTTTAAATCTTGGGGTGCTACATTATCCCCACATTTTGTAAATTCCATCCTCACATTTTTATTTACTTATTAAACAAGTGATGGTACCTTTCTCTCATAGCATTTTCAAACTCTCATGTTACTTCTACTACCATGTGGTTTCTCCACAAAACCTTTACCTAGTGGATTGCCTTATTCCTCAATACTTTTTCCCCTCGATTGAGAATCAGAACTGGTTTTTCTTCATAGGAAAGTTTCTCTTCTAACTGAACTACTTCTGGGCTCAAGACATGTGACAAATCTGGCACATACTTCCTCAACATCGAAACATTAACAACATTGTGTACTTTAGATAAACTCAGAGTCAAATCTACTCGGTATGCAACTAGAACAAATTTATCTAGGATTTCAAAAGTACCAATTAATTGAAAAATTATCTCCTCTTTCTTACCGAAACACATAACACTTTTCCAATGAGAGATTTTAAGAAAAACATGGTCCCCTACCTCGAAAGAGAAGTCTTTCCTACTGTTATCTGCATAAATTTTCTAACTACACTGAGTTTTCCTCAAGTTCTATTGGGTCATATTTACTTTCTCTACCACTTCCTCTACTAATTTTGGCCCCATCATCATTCTTTCACTGACTTCATCCCAAAATGGTGGAGTCCGAGACGTCTTCCCATACAATGCCTCAAAAGGTGTCATCTAAAAACTGGAATGAAAACTATTATTATAAGAAAACTCAACTAAAGAAAGTTTTTGATCCCAAATTCCCTGTTAGTCCATTTAATAAGCTTGAAGCATATCCTCCAAAGTCAGAATTGTTCGTTCTGACTGCTAATTTGATTGAAGATGAAAAGCCGAACTGAAATTTAATTTTGTGCCCAACGAATTTTGAATTCCCTTCAAGAAGTTATAAGTGAACCTGGGATCCCGATCAGATACAATGGAAAAAGGAACTCCATGTAACCTGAAAATATCCTTGAGGTACAGTCATGAAACTGATCCAAAGACATTGTATCTCAAATAGAAGGAAAATGTGTAGATTTTGTCATCCGATCAATAATAACCCAAATTGCATTATTACCGAGAGATGTATTAGATAGTCCTACCACAAAGTCCATGGATATATTCTCCCATTTTCACTTTGGCATTGGAAAAGGCTGAAGAATCCCCTTCGGTAACTGCAGCTCTACTTTAACCTGTTGATATTTCTAACATTTCACAGTAAAATCAGCAATATCCCTTTTCATTCTATCCCACCAGTAATACTCCTGACGGTCTCTATACATCTTAGTACTACCAGGATGAACTGAAAATGGAGAACTATGAACTTCACACAACAAATATTTCTTCAACTGAGAATCACAAGGCACACACATCCTTTTTTTCAAATCTTAAAACACAATCTTTATCAAGGTTAAATTCTCAAAACTTACCCATTTTAACCAATTTAACCTTTTTCTATAGCTCATGGTCATCCGTCTAAATTTGATTAATTTTGTTTGATAATGATGAATACACTGAAACCTGAAATAAAATATATTTACTCCCTAAACCAACAAATTCTTAACCAATATTCATCAAATTGTTAATAAAGAGGTCATTTTTCAAATGTAACATAGTTAATGATGCATGATGTTTTTGTCTCAAGGCATATGCCACATTGTTTTCTTTTCCTGGATGGTAATTTATTGTGCAATCAAAATCCTTTATCGGTAAGATCCATCTTCTCTTCCTCATGTTTAATTTCTTCTGAGTGAATATATACTTTATACTTTTACGGTTAGTATATATTTGATATTTGGCTCCGTATAAATGATGCCTCCAAATTTTCAAAGAAAAATCCATATCTGCCAATTCCAAGTCATGTGTGGGATAATTTAACTCACGGGGTTTTAGTTTTCTTGAAGCATAAGAAATAACCTGATCATTTTACATCAAAACACAACCAAGTACCTTCAAAGAAGCATAACTATAGATAAAAAACTCACTGTTTTGGGAAGAGAAGGTGAAAACAGGAGCATTCACCAATCTCTTCTTCAGTTCCTAAAAACAGGCATCACATTCTTCTTTCCAAACAAATTTTACCCCTTTTGTGTTAAATTAGTTATCAGGATAGATAACTATGAAAATTTCTTAACAAAACATCGGTAATAACCTGCTAATCCAAGAAAACTATGAATCTCTATAACATTTGTGGGTCTTGTCCATTCATCAACCACTCTTGTTTTGGAAGGATCAACTGGTATTCCATTTTTATTTAAAATGTTCCCAAGAAAAAAAATCCTTTGTAACAAAAAATCACATTTTCTGAATTTTCTAAACAATTTATTTTCCTTTAAGGTTTGTAAAGAAACACTTAGATATTTTTCATGCTCTTCTTTACACTTAAAAAAATAATTGAATTTCATTAATAAACACAGCCACAAATTTGTCCAAGAACTCATTAAGTATTCTATTTATAAGTTCCATGAATATTTCATGTACATTAGTTAACCCAAACGGAATAAAAAAATTCACAAAGCCCATATCTAGTATGAAAAGATGTTTTTGGGATGTCATCCTCCTTCACCTTCAGCTGATGATATCTGGATCTCAAGTCAATATTTGAAAAAGTACTGAGCTCCCTAGAACTGATCAAGCAAGTCATCAATATGAGGTAAATGATACTTTTTTTAAAAGTGGTGTTATTCAAAGCCCTATAACTAATGCAAAGTCTCATAGAACCATATTTCTTTTTAACAAATAAAATAGGATTCTCCATGGTGATGTTCTAGGATGAATGAATCCTTTATCAAGACAATCTTCCAACTAATTTTTCAATTCAAGAAGTTCTATTTCATCTATACGATATGGGGTTTTAATATTGAATTAGCATCAGGAAATAAGTCAACTATGAATTTTATTTATCAATTAGGTATGGAAATGGGTAACTCATCAGGAAAAACATTAAGGTATTCATTTAACACTAGCACATAATTAATCGGAATAATTCCCTTGTTTTCAACAATATGAGAAAGATAACTTTCATTTCAATTTTTCAATTTTTTCTCATCTTCCTGAAATGTTATAAATTTTATGGGTTCATTGTTGTATAAAAACTAAAACACTTTCTGAAAAACAACTATTTTAGCTCTACATTCATTCTTAGCATGATAAATAGAAATACAATCCATTCCCAGAATGATATCAAACTCTACTAAGGGAAAAATAAAAATATTTTCAGGTAAATTCTTTCCACAGACCACAATATAAATATTCTTATAATTCCTATTTTCTTTAATATTTTCCCCTGGTGTTTTAACAACAAGTTCTGGTCTCATTTTTTGAGTTTATATTTCCAATTTACCAAAAAATTTCTCAGAGATGAAGGAATGTATAGACCATGTATCAAACAAAACATTAGAAAAATATGATTAAAAAACAATATACCTGATACAACTTCATTGGATGGCGTGGCATCTACTGACGTAGTAGCAATGGATCTCACTACACCTTTCTGCTTATAGTATGGCTTCTTTGCATCATTTCGATCTATATTTGGACAAGCATTTGTATAGTGACCTATATCAACACATTTATAACAGTTAACAGTTTGCTTATCAGGATTAGTCTTAGGATCATTTTCATTACAATCTCGGGGCCTATGTCCAAACTTAGCACATTAAAAACACTTCCCAATTTTGGTAATACATTCCCCATGGTGCTTCTTTCCACACTTTTCACAAACTGGAAACTGGATTTTCATACCATCAGATTTCTTTTATTGATTATTACCCATCGCTTGCCATCTGGATCTCTTCTTCTTATTGTTTCCAAAATGCATGTGATCATCACCAAACTCCATCTCTACCCTCTCATTACATTGTACAAGTTTCTCATAACTTTTTAAATCATGGGAGGCCAATTCCCTTCCATACCTTGGATTCAGTACTGAGTAAAAGCGGTAGATTTTACTATTAAGATCTAGAATAAGATTTGGAGCATACCTCTCCAGTCGGGTGATGTTCGCTTCATACAGATCCACTAAATCCACCTCTTTTTTGCTTCAATTCAAAGAATTTTTTCTCCATCCTAAGTCGCACCACCTTAGGAATATATTTTTAATGGAAAATACTTTTAAATTCATCTCACTCAAAGGCATAAAATCATCTATATCCATGATATTCCATACCATTGACCACCATTGACCACCATTGATCAGCTGCACCTTCAAAATGATAAATGGAAAGACTTAACTTTTGATTATCTAAACATCCCATAACACCGAATATCTTTTCAAGGGATTTAATTCATCCTTCAGCCGCTACTGGGTCAGAATATCCATAGAAAGAAGGAGGGCGTTATCTCATAAAATGTTCCACTATTTTCATGTTCTATTGTGGTACCTCTGGTTGTTCTCTTTAATGGATGCCATCACCATTTATTTCTTACATTAGCTAAGCCATTACTATCACAAACTACTCGGTTCCAATCCCTACCATTCCAGACTATATATTCAGAAGGATATCATTCTGTCAGTGCCTCTCCTCTTCAGTTTCCCTATTTCTTATTTGGACAACCATTCTAAAATAACATATCTTAGATGAAGCAACATGGTAATATTTAAATTATATAACATTTCAAATTAATCATAGAGTAAAAATCATTTATGTAATTCTTTTAACATCATCTAAACCCCTAAAGTTATCTAAACCATCCTTTGATACCAACTATAAGGACCTAACCTTATTACATTATATAATCATGAATTTTAGCCAAAAACTCACTTTATTTTACATTGACGATCTTTTCATGTTTAAATATTTAGATAATTGGTACATAATAAATTCATAACATTACACATTTTTATAGAGTGGATACCATAAAAATAGTATTCATTTATTTCAAAATATAAAACTTTTCAAATAAATCATGATTTATTTGGAAATTATTCAATCATTTAACATGGATTACTTCTTTGTCTTAAACATCCTTATAACATGGGAAAGTCATTTACAAAATTTGTATGAGCACAAAATCTCAGTAAAGGATTTGTAAAAGATGGAAAGAACACATTAGTCTATAAACACTTGTAACGTATGAAATCATTTTCAAAGGAAATACTAGTCACCCATATATACTTACTGTGGGAAACATGAGATATACACAAGAACCACAAGAAAAATAATAACATAAATATGACCATAAATTTATCTTGGGCCATTATTTACATAATCTTGTAACCTTCTCGGCAACCTTAAAATTTGTAACCATCATAACTACCTTACAATTCCTGTAACCATCACAGTTACACTTGGAGTAACCATACAGCTGACCTCTAACTTACACATACCCAATGAATTGGTGGGAAATATAGGTCCCAACCTTCATAATAAAAAATTCCTAATAACCATAACAAAACCATAAAACATGAATAATTTCATAAAAACATTGCTTTTGAATTTTGTAAAATAGAATTTTAAAAGGGGATTTTAAAAGTAAACCCCCTTACATAAATGATATAATTTAAGTGATACTTAATATAATGGATGTAATATGTATATATAATGTAAATACACCTAAATCATCATAATATAATGAATTTTAATCACAAATTTTTTTAATACAACATAAATAATGAAGTAGAAGGGTAACCCAAAGAATGGAAATCGGGTGAAGAATTCCCCTGCCTCGATCTTTTCTTTCTTCAAACATGTTCAAACCTCCTGTATAATGGTTTAAAGAGTTTTATTATTATATTATAGAAACATATTTATCTTTATAACATCTTATATGATCATTTTATAACATCATTTCACCCTTTAATTATTAGTAGTTTGTTTCTTCCATTGTTTCGGGTGCATTCTTTACATGATTTCCATGATTGGTTCATGATGGATGTTCTTTTAAATTGGAAGTGAAACAACGGAATTGGAATGGAGTGGTATTTACAAAATGAAATTACCATAAATTATATCATTAATCATTTTGAGGTTTTATATGAGGATGATTCATAAGTTAAAACATTAATGATGTTCGTTTAGATCATTTTAGTAGTTCTTTGATAATAATGACATCATTTTGTCCTATAAATTAAACCCATGTGTAAAAGAGAATTCCAGAACCATGTATGAGACATAATACATATATTATAACCTGGTTCAAATATAAAAATTATTTCTTTACCATAATTTAAGGAATTAAATAAAATTTAAATCACATCATCCATGATGTCAGTAACTCAACACATCACGAAAAATGTTTTCAATTCCTTGAATAAGTAGAAGGGGTGAAGAAGATTTATGAGGAATTTTACATGAACATGAGAAAATCCAGAATATAAATTATTCTGGAACATTTATTCCTCTTGTATAAGAGGAGTTGATGAAAGAAGAATAAAAGAATGGAACTCTAAATAAAAGAAGAGTTCAGAAATCCCTTATGAAATTTCGGCAACCTAATGACATCGCTTAAAATTTCATTCAATATTTTGATGAGAGAAAAGGGATACCTCATAATTATTATATATTATTTGAATTAATGGTGGACATGGAATGAAATATTCTATAGAAATCCAAAATAAATTAAATAGAATAACATAAAATGAAAGGAATGAAAAAAACAAAAGAGGATGTTTACCTCTTGATATCTTATCCTTTAGATCCTTCTTAAGGCCTTTGGTTTTGGACTTTTGGAAAGATAAATAGCTCTAGTAAATGGGGAAGATTCTTTGGAGGAGTATTGGGTAGAACATATGTAAGGCTCAAGCCTTGAGAGGTGTGGGACGAAGAGGAAAATGAGAGTGGTATTTATAGTGGAGGTGATGGGGGTATTTTTCATTATTTTAATCCTTATTATAATATGTCTCTCAAGAATATGAATATTCTTAATTCATGTGACCCCAAATAGTAATAATGTCATTTGATTTCGAACCATGTGGCCTTACATCACTTATGATGTCATAAATAGTGTATTTTACTGATAATTTGAATGTACAGTATTTTACAGTATTTCACTATTCATCAAAAATTCAAGAATTTTAGAAAAATACCAAAAGTTCACCATTACAATTTTTCAACATTTAGAATTATAAAATAAACTCCATATTTAGAAAATAATTTTCTAAATATTATTAATTTAATTGTTAAATAAAATCATACTTAATTCAAAATATTATAATTTTAATTCTATAACTGCTTTTATATGACATTGAAAAATTAATCAAGATGTAATTATCTTAATGATTTAATAAAATAAAATAATAATAAAATTTACTATTCATTAGGGACATATTACTATTCATAAGGGAATTTTATTATTTACCAAAAAATAAATTGGTTCCATTAGACTCTAAATAATATACTGAACACAATTGTAGATGACCGTCTTTCAAAATTCAAAAAATATAAGTGAAAAATAATTTTTAAAGGCTAGTTATAAATATTTACTTAAAAACATGTTTCATGCATTTCAATATTTTTTAAATCCTCGGGGTGTTACAAAAGTACTTTATCAAGGGATACAAATATGACCCCCAGGTCAACCAGGTTGAGTTTCATGTTCTTTATTCTTCTAACAAGAGTAATCTAAGAGGCACCATCAAAATACATATCCCATGTCCAAGGAGTGTGGTGGGAATAAAAAACATTTTCATCAGGGAGCTCGATGTCTTCCAATGATTTTTCTAGAGTGGGATGTTCTGCAAGGAAGTCACCTAGGGATTTCCCTTTTACAGACTTCTAGGATATGAACCAGATATCATATTGCTACAGGATGACTGCCCACCGAGTGTAACACCTGGTCAACATAATGAGTCCAAGTATATACTTGAGTAGGTCGATACGAGAGACCAGGTGGATCTCATGGTGTTACATGTATTGCATCAAATTTTTCACTATGAAGATGAGTGAAAGTCAGTTCTTTTCGATATAAGAATATCTTTTCTTGGCACCCATCATAGTCTGCATGAGGTAGTAGAGACTATTCTCGCTCACCACTTCGTTCTTTTGAGCGAGGCGGGAACCTAGTGAGCATTCCATGGGGGGAACATATAAGATGAGTGGCCTCCCCTACACCATAGGCATAAAAATGATGGATATAGAAGATACTACTTGATATTCTTGAATGATTTTTGGAAATTATCATCCCATTAGTAGGTGACTCCATTCTTCATCATCCTCGTGAAGGGGAAGGATTTGATGGCTACGTTGGATATGAATATCCGAATGTAGGTGAGGTTCCCTTGGAGACCCCTCAGTTCATTGAGGTTCTTGGGTGGCGACATAGATAAGATAGAACTATTCTTCTCTAGTTCAACCTCAATTCCTCTGTGGCATACCACAATTCCAAGGAACTTGCTTAATGTTACCCCAAAAGCACACTTTAGCAGATTCATCTTTAGACTATGTTGTTCCAATTTGTCAAATATTACTAGTAGATAACTGAATTGGTCACACCACTATCAAGATTTGATGACTAGGTCATCGACATAACACTCAGATATCTTTCCAATTAATGGATTAAATATTTTATGCATGGAACACTGATATGTGGTGCTGATGTTCTTTAAATTAAAGGGCATGACCTTGTAGCAGAATATCTCATGGGGTTCCCTGAAGGTGGTGGAATATTTATCCTTAAGGACAATTCTGATCTGATTATTCCATAATTATGCATCCCTGAAAGAAAGGGATTAAAACATATCAGTTGTGTCGTTCAAGATTTACATTGTTGGAAATGGAATATCATCCTTCAGAAAATGATGATTAAGGACTCTAAAATCATTCTATACCCTGATATACCCATTCTTTTTCTTGATGCGGTTGATATTGGTGATCCATTTTGGGTATTGTACCTCTTGTATGATGTCTTCTTTGATCAAATTGTCAACCTATGCCTCTACATTTGTGGTATTGGAGGGATTCATTCTTCTGGATGCCTTCTTGAAGCATCGATGATCTTCGGGATTTCATAGATAGTGTGTAGCCATCTCTGGATTCAATCCAGTAATTTCTGTTTAGTTCCAGGAAAACACATATCATTACTTCTTCAAGAATGTGATGTACATTTCCTTCTCCTTGAGAGGCATGGCAGCGCTGTTCAAAGTAGGTTGCGGATCTTCATATATCACCAAGTTTATCTATATGAGGTCATCTATAGTGGTGGAAACACCTTCCTCAAATGATGAAGGAGCATTTCTGAGATCATCCTCATCCTATTCTATTCCTGGATCCTTGGGGACAACTCCAGGTGATGATGGACAATTTGGGAACTCTTTTTCAATATCAGGGTGAGGGATATTATCATGATAAATTCCATCATCTCCCATCATCTAGGTTACAGTAGAAATATTCTAAGGGTTACTGTTACTAAGGATAGGGGAGGGTTGGAACTCTGGTACTCGGCTGGCTATTTCGACCATGTTTATGGGGACTATGTATTCATCATCAAGAATTCTCCAAGAATTTATAGTGGCATTCCCCTAGCCATTAGGGGAACAAACCTGTATAACATCACCCACTATTGTCTATTTTATTTCCTTCTAATAGAAGGATACTTTAGTATATACGGATCTACATGTTTCTATGGGTGAATTTTCTCATTGGAGTATGCTGACCTTTACATTTTTTAGGTACTTCAAATGATGGAATTTTGATGGCACTGTTGAGTGGATATGGATCCAGTGCCTTCTAAGAAAGACATTGTATGCGATGTATTTTTGGATAACCATGAACTTAGCATCAGACGTGAGCTCCCCATATTGGGTTTCTTGCTTAATCTTTCTAAGGGGCCTTTTCTCATACTTATCATACACTTATATGGTTAGATTTATATGGGATAGTCCCTCTTCTCTATACCCCACATGTCAGAGGGTTTGAGCTAGGGTGATATTTATCCCATAACCATTATCTATTAACACCCTTTGGATGACGTCATTATTGAGACTTCTTGAGATGTATAAGATCATGATGTGTCCCTAGGTGGAAACTTACTGATCTAGGTTAGTACATGAATTGGAGACATGGCATACTAAGGACAAGTATTCCACTGGATAGATCTTGGATGCAGCGACTTCTATCTCAAATTCTCATTGGATTCGGAGGGATTTAACAAGTGACACTATGAGTTCTTTAAAAATAATAATTTCATCAAGTATTGAGAGGTTTGATGGAACCGCGACTAGCTATTTCATAACATCATACTTCTGTTCCATAGTTCAGTGCATCCTATTATGGGGCTTCTCTTGGGAATGCGGCTGAGGGGCTGGAGTGGATGAGGTTGATGGACCTGGGGACTATGTGGAGGTTGATAGAATATCTACCGCTAGTTTCATAGGTTGCACTAGCCTTTCTTGTGGATTGGGTTGATTAAGTTGAACCCCATCTAAACTATCACACAAGAAAATAGAGTGTGGGTGGAAAATGGAGGGTTATTAGGCACCACCATGCCTCCTTCGATCCTACTAGAGTTCTTTCCCATAAGTCTTGACTGCATATGAGTCCTCTTTGGGGACATGAAAAGGATAAAAACTTCGGATTTATTTGTGTTTTATCTTGTATCCTCAACATTGGTGCATGTGGCATCTCGTTCCCCTGTTATATGTGGGAAACCCATTTTTGGGGGCATACTCATCATCGGATAAGGGGTTCGCCAAATTTATCATGTTGAAATAACTTAATATGAGTTATTTTATTAATGAGGACTTTCTTTAGAGGGGTGGTTCCCATGCTACTGATGTTGTAAGGAAGAAGTATGTGACAGTTAGAGCCTGCTTTGGAGAAGAATATGACTCTTTCTCCTCTATTGCTTCTTACTTCCAACAATCATGCCCACCCTTGGGACATACATTAGACTTCTCCTTTTTTGGTGGGGCTATTACGAGTTTTCTCAACTACACCTTGAGGGAGCCATGGGCTTGATCAACTATTTTATAAGTCATCCAGTTGTCAAACTTTTATGCTTTTTTGGTAGGAATTTTTTTCCACCCTTCTTCTTCCTATGATCAGGCAATGGTTATGCAAGCCACTTGTTCTTTAAAATCATCTAATGTCACCTGTCCAGAGATGATTATACCTTGAAGGAAATCCATAAAGATGAAACAATTCTAGATATTATGACCTAGCCTTCTGTGGATGGGGAAGTAATCAGGATGGTCAGTAAGATTGACTTCATCAGGCATCCTAGGTTGTGGAAGCATGAGATGGTTGTATTACATGGCTTCTAAAAAGTATCTTTGGACATTCTCATTTTTTGAAGGAGTATGCCTTATTATTCCTCTCCTATAATCCTAGCAGAATTAGTTTCATTGTGTGTCTAGCTGAGGGAGATTCTGTGGTTACCTTCGGTTAGTAGGGGGTGTTGGGTGGTCCAGATCTTGCCTGGGTTCTTGAACCATTACGGTCTTTAGGGTGGTAGTTGCAACTTCCACTTTTTCTAACTTTTTCCCTTACGCTATGGGAGTGAGATGAGGCTTGGATCAGGTTCACTGGATAGATTCTTCAAGACACTGTATTGTTTCAGTGAATTATTAGAATCCCCCTCAATATTTCATGGGCATTAGGGGTGTATGAAACTCATCCCTATGATTTTCAACATAGAGTTCTATCAGTTTTTCCTTTGAGATATGGATGCTGAGAATATGGGATAGACCCTTCCACCTTACTATGAAGTCGAACAATCTATCATTCTCACACTTCTTGCTATTTGGCAGGTCGAAGATCATCATCTTCCTCAGTATTGAACTTAATTGGTAAAGGAACCTATAGCGAAGGTCTTCCAATCCTATGATAGACCCTACATGAAGACTTTGAACCAGATGAAGGTTAGCCTTATCAATATCTATATGAAACACCTCAGTTTGGTCACCTCCTTCTGATCTCGGGGGTCCATCATCATCCCACATCAAGACACAAAGTGTGTGATATGTTTCTTAGGATCCCCTACTCTATTAAAGGTGGAGAATGTAGGGTTGTGAAAATTGGGTAGAGGCTGGGTATCATCTACCCATTCTAGGTATAGTATCTTATCATGTTGTACTGGCATGTGTCTCCCTTATATGGCTTCCATCTGAGTAGAAAGGGATTTAATGGTAGTGAGAAGCTCTGTGGGAATTGCCATCTGAGTCACTTCCCTTATGTAAGGAGTTGGTGTGGGATGATGAGGTGGTCCCACTTTCATCTCTCACTAATCCTATAATTGTCCTATGATTGATAAGTTACCTTGGAAAGGGATAGGTTGTCATTGTAGTGGATGGAATTCCTGATCTTTTTCAACTTCCTCATTTATGTGGATGGATTTACTAGACCTGGAGCTAATCTGATATCCATATAATTCTCTAGAAAGAGGATTATCCATATGAGGTGGAATATCTACCTCTATCGGGAGATGATACCCAATGGGAATATTTTTGTTGAGTATCTTTACATTGAGCTATGATAGATCTCGTATCTCACTCTTATAGTGTGGAAATTTCTTTTTCAAAGATGGAAAACTAGACATGTTCATTTCTCTCCCCTTATCCTTAGAGGTGTTCCACCAAGGAGGTGGAAAATATTTATTTTTTGGTTCCAAATTTAATATCCTTCTTTGATTCTGGGGGCACGCACCCTCATTTGGTGCATCCAAATCACCCTCCTCTTTGGTATGTATTCCCTGTTTCGATCCTCTGCATCAAAATATTGATCAATTTCTTCCAAAGTTACAGTGTTCAAAGTGGTATATCGAGTAATGGTGGTTGTTCCATTTTTTTCCACATGGAAATCCAGATCTATAAGGATTTCATTAGGATCAGTACTCAAACCCTTGTCTGTATTGATCCATTTTGTTTTACGGCCCCGATGGGGACTAATTTCTATCACCGTACACTCCTCTCCTCTTGGTTTGTGAATAGGTACCTTGAGAGAATTTCTTGTTGGGGTTTTTGAATGAACGCTGAACAGTAGTGGTTTATCTTGTGATGGGAGGAACTGGTGGGATGTTGATCGTTGATATTTTCCACCCAAACTGAAGAATATTGATTTATTCTATAGTGGTGATGATGATGAAAATACCCCCAACCCTATGGGATAGGGTTAATTTTTAATCACAATTGATGTCTCCCAAGTCATTTTAGGAGATAATGAATTTGTTGGTGGTGATTCAAATATAAATTCCCCCAGCCCTATGGGATGGGGTTTTCTTGTGACTACTGAAAACAAATCTGGAATTTTCTCAGGGATTGATGACCCAAGAGGTGGAGGTAGTGGTAAATATTCTCCTATCCCAAGGGGCTGAGTATTCTCTTGGATGACTACCATAGTAGATGCTACTATAGTCTTTGTGATGTGGTACAGTTGTGCTTGCGCGAGATCTAGGTGCGATGGTTTCCCATGATGAGGATCCCTCCTTATGAGTAGTTGTATGGGTGATTGAAAATTTGATCTCCAAGTTTGGAATGTCCTAATATTATCTTGAGGGGTCTAATTTGAAGTCTTTCTGTCCATCCTCTCTCCCCCTCTGTGATGTTTGGGCATTGTTGGAGCGGCGATATTCTGTTGCAATGACCAACTTGCTCGAGCATTCCCCGGTCCTATGACTTTGTCGGAGGATATAAATTTGTGGGATTTCGTGTTCAACGGGCTCTTCTATTCCATGGGATAAGCAAATTGTAATGCCCCATATTTTCCCCATCCTCAAATTCGGATGTCTGATGTGGCTTCGAAGATCAGTAGCTGAAGTTTCATAATGCAATGGCAGCAAGCATGTTGCAAATTTGTGTTGTGCTTCTACAGTTTTGGATCTTGGACCATGGAGATAATATCTAGGTCAAGTTGGAAATAGAGTATCCTGATGGTCTGGAGGTGACACTCATATCCTAGATAATGGAGATATTGATCCTTTAGTCACTAATGAGTGGACCACATATTCTAGAGTTGATAAGGAATTCCCTCCTTTTCTAGATCGTCGGGTATCTCATAGTTGGAAGTAGAGAGGGGGATGAACATGATAGGGAGGATGTTTCTAGTTAAGTCTCTCCATATTTCAATGTATACCTCTTCTTCGTCAGACTTACATGCCTCCATCCGATCAGACCATAGAAGATGACTCTGTTGGTCACCTACTAACGGGGGTGGAGTGCTATTGGATGCTGATAGGGAACTATATACAGTTGTTCTTGACATTTTGAGCACCTCACTATATGAAGGTTCCAGTTTTTGGTTCACCTATCTATACAGAGGTGTCTAGATAAATAGAGTATTGCATTGCCCATCAGAGATATTGATGTGGGGAGGTTTACTGTAGTGGATGTTAGGAGTATAGTCCATGTGATCTATCTCCACATTACCATGTGGAGGACTATCATGGTAATGAACATCTCATGCATCCAATTCGATAGAAGAGTTTATGGACCCTTGTGGGGTTGAGAGTGTGTCTCAAACAACTTAAAGGATAATGGTATTGAGTATATTAGAAATATGATTCATGTTCTACACTATAGTCAGAATATAATGGCTTTTATTTTGGTGGTTGTGCTAGGATATGGTCCTACTATATGGAGGTTTCTGGAATTTTCATATAACTTCCTGGTGTTTTTGGGATATGAGCCCACTTCCAAGGAGATTTCAGAATATATTGATGTGTTTCCTCATCATTAAAAGGAATATGAGCCTATCTTAAGGTTTGGTCCACTCTCACTTGATTAGCGTCAATTGGATCAAGAATATACACCTAGTCCAAATATGAATTCTCCACCAGAATATGTTGAAGGACCTCCATAATGGGATAAGTAATATGAGCCTCCTCCTATATTGACTTGGAACAATGTTGGTGCAGTCATCGTTTGTAGAAGAAGGAATATGTGCCTTGATTATGTGCACTGCGGGAGTATGCCAGGTAGTGTCACTGATAGGAATATGGGACTATCCCAAGGCTTTTTCCACTCTCACTTGGTTAGCCTTGGAAAGAATAGGGATATGGGCCTGATCCTGGGTCTTCAGATCATTTCATAGGAAATTTTTGATAGGCATGTTCCCCTATCCTGAGGATTGTGCCGCTCTCACCTAGTTGGCCTAGGTTGGAATGGAATTATGAGACTCGTCTGATGCATCACCCTTCATCGGTATATGTTGATAATCCTCCTGGGTAAGAGAAAGAATGTGTACATACTTCAGTAAAACCACATGATCATGATGACCATAGTGTTTAGTCATCATGGATATAGATATAGGAGTATAATTCTTTCCCTTAATCCAAAATAGTGCCGGAATATGATAGAGGAGTTCTTCAGTTGTTGTTAAAATGTATCGGCACCTTAACAAAGTGAGTGCAGGAATATAAGCCTGCACATCCTTCATTTTTGTAACCGATTAACAGATATATTCTATTGAAGTGGGGATATGCACTGACTTTGGTCCTCCATTTTCCATTGGGATATGCCAATGGGATTTCTGCATGGGAGTAGGAGTTTGACCCTCCCCCATGTTTTCTATTAGAATATTCCCAATGACCTGTTCAAGGAGAGTAGGGATACGAGTCCACTGGGTGGTCCCTACCAGAGTATGCTGGTGGGAATTATCAGTAAGAGTGGGGATATTTTCACCCTAATGGGTATCTAGAGTCTTCTTACTTTGATGAGTATTTCTCATCAAATCCCATGCATGGGCGTCCGAGATGGCTATCTATCAAAAGTTCACCTCATCAGGTGGCTGATAGGTACTAGTATAATGATGCTAGAGAGGATGGTTAGCTGGCTCCCTCCTCAGTGGTGCCTAGACCATAGGAGAGTCATATTTGGCCTCTCGATCAACCTTAATCATGTATAGAAGGTGGTGTTTTTCACACTCTATGGATATGATCATGAAGTGATTGTTCATGATGATGGGGGCCACTGGTCCAGTGGCGACATTTGTAGAGCGATGGGTAATCGTCAGCTACCGCGCTTTCATAATCTCATGAGCATCTTCCATAGTCAAGACTATGTTGTATTGGTGTTACTCCTGAATTATCATGTTTACTACCTACTGATGGAGTCATTTGGCAGGAGAGACCATTTTACGACCAATGGGGGTTGTGGTGGGGGATGAATTTCCATAATTAGTGCTAAAAGATAAAGACATTTTCTCATTTTGGGTGTCTGAAAGCATGAATACAACAAGGAATAAGGTCACCAGTTAATTCCATGTCATAGTAATGATAATTATCAATCAGATATGCATGGTTAACACAATTTTCATGTATTCCCTTTCCATCCATTCTACTCGCATGGACTCATCAACACGAGAATGGACTTACAAGAATCCCATTTTATGGTGGTCTTACTTCTCTTCTTGTATATAAATTACCAAAAAAGTGGACTAATAGGTTCACGTTGAGCCTATCAATGTTTTTTGCATATGAGTGACAAAAAATGGCTTTATGGAATATAACCCAGCCATTTTCTTATTTCATATATTCAAATCGGGTTCACCATTTTTATTTCATTAGGATTTCATGGAATGGAATGGATTTTTCTTAGCATGTTACAATTTCACTTTGCCCTAAAACTCCCTATGGTTCCCCCATCTATAGCTGATTATGGACCTACTTTCCAAAGTTCATCTGTCATCTGGGCTTTGAGGCCCAGTGACTCTTAGGGACTCGCATTGGACGAGATGATGGGAGGTCGGTCTCATCACACCTTTTTTGGTGGAATTTTTTCCTACATAGGGACTCTCTTATATATTTAAGAAATGTTCATTAATCACTCCCTAATCACAATATGGGTCTAGTTTCCCTGAAAAAATGGTTAGGAGTTAATTCTATTTTATGTATAATGGATCAGGATTCATCTATATTTATATGAGGTGCTACATCATATTCCGATAGTGGAAAATCACTTATGTGATGATGTCAGATGACCAAGTGCTTCAGGCTATACTCACATGTATGGATGAGGTTGATATTCCAAGGATGGGATTGAGCCACTATGAGGTGTCCTACGTATCCAAGTTATTGTAGGAAATAAAAACCACATAGTTTTATTTGAGTTGGTACTTACACATTGATTATTCCCTATTTATGATCACTAATGAGGTTTTTGTTGCATCCCCTAAGCCGATGTGATCCTTGATCATTGTAAGAAATAAGAACTGCATGGTTAGAATCATGGAATATGGACGTGGGATCTATATATTGGGGAATTCCTTGTGATATTTGATATGGAGATCAAGCCTTTAAGGATGCCCCCTATGTATCTTGGTTATAGAGGGAATCAGAGTCCTTTTTGTTCTTTAAGGATGTGGCATACATAATAAGGTTACCCTAATGAATGGTCCTTAATATTTGGAAGGTGTGTCATGATCCTTTCAACATACCCCGGTGGGTCACTGTGTGACCTAGCTCGACACATATGGGGGGTGTCGTGAGAGCCATGTTGACATGGTATGGGGGATGTCTCATGTCACATGTCTTGACCAATACATCGATGAGACATTTTGTAACACCCCGAGCTTCCACAATACGCTTCTCATTCAATAATGCAATAGCTTGCATTGTACGCAACTTCGAGTTCTAAAACACCGCAACTAATCAAAGTAGCTGTTATGAATAGTAATAACCACCTTTTAAAATTAGAGAAATTTTATATTTCAAAATGGACTTCATTTTTGGATTCGGAATATCGAAATTATCCTATATTGAATTTTTTGTATTTTTCTGAGAACTTCTAATTTTTTATGAATAGTGAAAAATACTTAAAAACAACTTTTTTAATCAAAATAATTTATAGTGATAAATTATACTATTTAGTGGTTTTAAATTATAATTAGAATATATTTTTACCATTTTATCCAATGGTGATCATTAGAATTAATTTAACATTGAAATTGGACATAAACATTTGCCAATCTTTTGATATAAATTGTTTATTAAAAACACTCTATTTGTTGTGACAGTGGGAATTAATTAATTAATGAAACTTATATGTTTGGAAGTTTTTAAAATAGACATCATTTTTTAATCGGAATATCAATTATAGCTTAGGGTGAAATTTTGGCATTGTTCTGAAAAACGTCAATTTTTGATGAATAGTGAAACCACTAAGTGGTAGTTAAATAACCGATTTTTCGTTTAAATGAAATATTACCACTTCTGTGATTTGATTTTCAAAAATATGACACACATGGTTATCATTAAGAAGTAAAATTTGGTTCAATGAGATTAAAACAATTTTTGGTGAATAGTAACTTTTAAGTTCTTAATCGCGATTAGAGGTAATTAGTGTAGTTTAAGGTAAAAATAATGTTTTAACAATATGAGATGAGCTTGAAACATGTCCTACCCTCATTGTATGTGCCATATCCGACCAAGACAATCCATGGGTCAACTTGGGGACCCCATGGAGCCACTTTAGTTGGAAAATGACATAAATAACTTTTATTTAATGTTAAAGTAAAAAATGACACAAACATGAAATATTTTACTAAACCAATTTTTACATGGGGTTATACAAGTAATTTTTTTGACTATAAATAGTCATTGGAAAGATAAAAAGATTTCCTACAACATAGTATTTTTTTTATAATTTTTATACATTAAATAAATTAAATTATTTATGACATTATTATGATGCAGCGATGACCTCATTATTTAACAATTTTAATAAAATGAAAAGATAATGTACAATAAAAGGCTTACAGTTGTCCAAAGACTATTATATGGGTATATTTCGAACCCTTATCACATTATCCACGAGTTATATAAGTGTGTGACCTTCAGAATCCGAAAATCATTGTATAATAATGTAACATTTCCTTACTTTCCAAGAGTGCCCCTCCTGTCCTCTTATAATAGGCCCCCACCTCTACCACCTCATTCACACTTTCAAACCATTTGGCATGGCCAACCTCTGCCCAAATACTCTCCCAACTTCCCCCTCTTACTCCTAGAAGCCTCACTTTGGGCAGAACTCTTCCCATGGAAGCCTTTGGCTCAAATCAAAAAGAGTTACCCGATTTTGAGGTAATGTCTTCTCTAATGTTGATTTGCTTTATTTTTCTTCTCCAACCCCCTAAACTCTTTTTATTCATTTATTTTGTAACAAAAAAAGTATCCTAAATATACTAGGATGTTTTTATAAGAAGGATTCGAGCTACACTTACACACACCTACATATAATGGTTAAAGAACATACGGTTTCTGTGGATGGCGAATTTCTGCCTCACGAAACGATGATTGTTCAACACTCATATAACACCTTAAAAGGTGGACATTAAGATGTAACTATATTTATATAAGATATATAATATGTTTATGTTTTACTTATGCTTATGTATTTCTCATTTATGTCATACCTTATGATTTCCATTATGGGTAAATGCGATAATTTCATTTTAGGAAGTGCGGACTACCGCCCCCTCAAAGTGATGTGAATCGTTAATGCCATATGTGGGATGTATAAAGGATGGAGTAAATGATATTATATATGATATTATAATGGAACTATATTATACCTGTATATAATTATTACTTCATTCCATTAAATACGAAATAGAAATCAAAGTAGCGTTCATGCGTACGTACGGCTTACCGTCTCAATGAACGGTGAATTTCATTTCTTACCTCTAAATGTTATGTAATATTATAAATACATGTATATACTGGATATATATGATATATATGATATCTTCATCATGAACATAATTCTGGATATAATGGATATATCACCACATGAACAACTTGTAATTATAATAATTTTATTTTTGACTCAAGTACCTAAGATCGACAAAATGGCCGTTATAAAATTAAATAATTACATAATGTTCATAACATGATAATAAGGGATATAAAAGGAATAATGAACATGAAAAAGGTTCTTAAGTAAATAGAAATTAACTCTAGTTTATTATTCATGAGTTTAAAGAACGGTCGAGTCAGGACAGGACGCAAGGTAAGGGAACTTCTTAACCCAACTTCCATTCTTTGGGTTAATCTCCTACTTTCAAATTATGTCATGATGTTATTATGTCCTATTTTGTATTTTTACTTTCTTTATGTGTAACTATATTTAATACACATAATAGATCTATTTTATTTTAAAAATAATCTTTTTAAGGACTTCGTCTCAATCTCCTTTCATTGAGGCATATTTGGTTTTATACACAACTTTCTTTTATATGGTGTATAAGCCCCTTTGACTTTTAAGTTTATTCAAAAGGAATCTTTTTATACGAAGCGTTTTACTAAATGACAAAAAGGGAATGTTTTTCTTTCCGTACATATGCGGCGACAACGACTTCTCCGCCGCCGTGACCATTATTTGAGTTTCAGCTTCCTCTACAAGCCATCTTTTTTTTTAATGAAAAATAAATACAAAGTTTTAACTTTCTTTTATTTTGGTATTGAAAATGGGTTTTAAAGAGTTTTTATTATATCAACGGGTTTTATTGATATCTTGTGTTTGAAATGTAGAAATGTTATGTTTCCTTTATGCATGTTTTATGTGATACGATTATGTTATGCTTTATGATATGTTTAAAACTATTCATATGAGGAATTAATTGGACTTAATAAGTGACGGGTGGAGCCCGCTATAGCTCCTTGATGAATCGGCAGGTCTCATGAGACAAACTAGTGTCTTTGCACTAGGCCTTGACAAAATATTATTTGTGGTCTTGGCACGAGGCCTTGACTACGTGGTTATGATAGTCTGAAATAATGCATTCCATCATTGTGAAAGTGGTTATTGATATTGCATGTGATTATTCGACCAGTAGAATATCCATGTGAAGAAGTAAATGGCATTATCTCATTTTACTTTTGCCATATTATGTTGATGTTCAAGTTTAAAAGGCTTTTTTTTAGTCATACATTGCCTTAAATTTTTATGTTTATTTATGAAATCTTCCGCAATATTGTTATCCTTACAGAGCGTCTGAGCTCACCCCTTTCAATGTTTTAATATTTTCTAGGATGTGAAGAAGTATTTTATGAATGACCTACAGGGATAGTCAGAAGAGGATATGAGTGTGGACTGTGAAGACTTTGTTATTAGTTTTTCACTTTATGATATAATGTAAGACTTATGAATGTATCTAGTGTTTCCAAGGCTACTAAACTAATCGGTCATTCGAGACTTGATCTTTTGAGATCATGCCAATGTTACGAAGTAATGAACCGACTCTGGGTAGCTGGGGTTGGGGCGTTACAGTTGGTATTAGAGACAGTTTAGTACTAACCTTGGAAGCTAGATTTAGATAAACTCTGATTAGAGCACATAGCCCGAAGATAGACTTTAAGGATTAGTATAGAAGAACATCCTAGAATTTTGGTATTATAGAGATTTTGTGAGTTTTCCGAGCAATACATCCCTATCTGGATACGAGCAGGTAGAGGCGGCTCTGGAAAAGATGTACCAAGGGGTAAAACCCGAAAACACCACTTTGAGATAGACTCGAACGGGAACTGGTGCACGACAACGGGCCTTGCTGCACTCTTGGTTACGACACTCCCGGGGGATATGCTTAGGATAATTCTCATTTTCTTTACAAACCACTATGAAGGGTTATGATTATATACTTCCTCAAAGAAAACATTCCTTTTTATGATTATGGATTATATCCATAAATAGTTCAATTTATGTAAAGTGTTTTACAAATATGTAATTATGTATTTTAATTCATAAACTAATCTAGTTTATTCCATTGTTTAGAAATGGCGCCTAGTGGAAGGAATGGAAACAGTATCAATGCACGCACTCCGTGTAGGGATTGCCCTCCTGCTCAAGATAATTATTGTGGATCTGGAGATACAACTGGTGCTGATCAACTTATTACTATACTGGGACAACTCACTCAGGTTATGAATAATAACCTTACTCGTATGGAGCACCCTGATCCGAAACGTGGAGGATCAATGTTAGACCACTTCATGAGGTAACAACCACCAACATTTAATGGGGGTAAAAATCCGTTAGTAGCTGAGCAATGGATAAACTCCTTAGAGAAAATATTCCACGCCTTGGGGAGTAGCGAAAGGGAGAAGGTTATCATGGCAGTTTACCGCCTCACTGGAGATGCCGATCAATGGTGGTCATTGATTCAAAATACAAAGGAAGATGATGACGTATCGAATATGGAATGGAGGGAGTTCAAAGATCTTTTCTTAGAAAAATACTTTCCTCATGACCATCGAGCAGATATGGAAAGACAATTTCTGAGTCTGAGACAAAAGGAGGATGAGAATGTCGCAAAGTATGAGGCCAACTTTACAAGGTTGGCGAGGTATGCTGCAGATTATATACGTAACCCAAGAGGTAATATTCATCGTTTCTTTGATGGGTTAAAACCATTTCTCCATAGATCTTTAGTATCACAATCTTTCTCAACATACGAAGATATTGTCTCATGTGCTATCAAGACAGAAAAGGAATTCTCTAAGTCTTATGACAACAAAGTAAACCAAGAGATGAAGAGAACGATGGAACAAGAGACAGATAAAGGGAAAAAGGGAAAGAAGGATTTTCCATTATGTGATAATTGTGGGAAGAATCACCCTGGTACTTGCCTAAAAGGAATGGGAGTTTGTTATAAATGTGGAGAAAAAGGTCACCAAGCGCGTGATTGCAAGGGAAAGAAAGAGGCTATCAATGTTGAATGCTACAATTATAGGGAAATGGGGCATTATGCAAATGAATGTCCTAAGAATCAGGGTAACTTACCTCAGAAACGTCCAAGGGATCAAGGACAATCTTATGTTGTTACTACAGTTGAAGCAGAATAATTAATGTATTGGTGCTATTGGACTCATGGATTATATTCTGGTTAT
Organism: Viscum album; assembly: GCA_963277665.1. Classification (NCBI taxonomy): domain Eukaryota; kingdom Viridiplantae; phylum Streptophyta; class Magnoliopsida; order Santalales; family Viscaceae; genus Viscum; species Viscum album. Next base: position 414,001,228 of record OY728140.1, on the reverse strand, counting down.
TAGAATAATGTGATATGTATATAAGGATTGTACTGCAGTACTTGTTGTTTCAGTAAGGTTTTAATATGATGAAGGTAATCATATATTTAGTATGTGACAATAAGAGAAACTTTACTTTGTTTGGGGAATATGATAAACTGATTTTGGAATTAAGAGACCTTTTAGAGAAAGTCTGGACAACGGTATTTTGGATAACTATAAAGGTTGGAGTGGATTAAGTTGATCTTTGGATAGTATGGTTTAAGGTTAAAAAATTTATGAAAATTATTTTTGGAATATTATACTACTATAGTTTTAAGAAAAGGACAACCTGCAGGGTGGGGCATAACCCGTCACGTCGGACAAAGATGCAGGAATCGAACCCACAACCATAGTGCGACAGGCCTTTATTTCCTACCACTAGCCTACAGGAAGTCCCTGGTTATTACAAAATAATTTTACTAATCCAAATGGTATGTGTTAACATTTGGAACCTTATACAATTAGGATAAGTATAATATTTTTGAGTTCTATTATCTTTTTGAGTGAAAGATGAGTTGAAGGTTGAAAATCTAATTGTCAAGCATAAATATATATATACCTATCTCTTATTCAATGAATAAATTAATTCTTAAACTTTAGTAAAGGGATATTAAAACAAAAAAATGTGTTATCCTAATACCTTATGTCTTGTTGAACTGATGATATTTTAAATCAACATAGATTGAAGGCTTTGAGACCCTCAATTTGACAGTTGATTTTGATTGAGGACCTCAATAACTCCCTACAAATATTTACGTTTTTCCTCCAATTATATGTCTCTAATTTCAACCAATGTTCTCCTAATCGAGATCATAATTGGGTGGTGACTTTTTCATTTCCCTTTCCCTCTTATTAAGGCTAAATTTTATTAATCTTATTTCCGATGTGGATTTTCCACAAAAGTATTTTCTATTTTCAACCTTTTATTTTACAAGAAAAATTTCAAATTACGAGGACACAATTTATTGAAGGAGGGAATAATGTAACACCCCGAGCTTCCACAATACGCTTCTCATTCAATAATGCAATAGCTTGCATTGTACGCAACTTCGAGTTCTAAAACACCGCGACTAATCAAAGTAGCTGTTATGAATAGTAATAACCACTTTTTAAAATTAGAGAAATTTTATATTTCAAAATGGACTTCATTTTTGGATTCGGAATATCGAAATTAGCCTATGTTGAATTTTTGGTATTTTTCCGAGAACTTCTAATTTTTTATGAATAGTGAAAAATACTTAAAAATAACTTTTTTAATCAAAATAATTTATAGTGATAAATTATACTATTTAGTGGTTTTAAAGTATAATTAGAATATATTTTTACCATTTTATCCAATGGTGGTCATTAGAATTAATTTAACATTGAAATTGGACATAAACAATTGCCAATCTTTTGATATAAATTGTTTCTTAAAAACACGCTATTTGTTGTGACAGCGGGAATTAATTAATTAATGCAACATATATGTTTGGAATTTTTTAAAATAGACATCATTTTTGAATTTGGAATATCAATTATATCTTAGGGTGAAATTTTGGCATTGTTCTGAAAAACATCAATTTTTGATGAATAGTGAAACCACTAAGTGGTAGTTAAATAACTGATTTTTCGTTTAAATGAAATATTACCACTTCTGTGATTTGATTTTCAAAAATACGACATACATGGTTGTCATTAAGAAGTAAAATGTGGTTCAATGAGATTAAAACAATTTTTGGTGAATAGTAACTTTTAAGTTCTTAATCGCGATTAGAGGTAATTAGTGTAGTTTAAGGTAAAAATAATGTTTTAATAATATGAGATGAGCTTGACACATGTCCTGCCCTCATTGTATGTGCCATGGCTGACCAAGAAAATCCATGGGTAAACTTGTGGACTCCATGGAGCCACTTTAGTTGGAAAATGACATAAATACCTTTTATTTAATGTTAAAGTAAAAAATGACACAAACATGAAATGTTTTACTAAAACAAATTTTACATGGGGTTATACAAGTCATATTTTTTACTATAAATAGTCATTGGAAAGCTAAAACTATTTCCTACAACATATTATTTTTTTTTATAATTTTTAGATATTAAATAAATTAAATTATTTATGACATCATTATGATACAGCGATGACCTCATTATTTAACGATTTTAATAAAATGAAAAGATAATGTACAATCCAAGGATTACACTTGTCCAAAGACTATTGGATGGGTATATTTCGAACCCTTATCACCTTATCCACGAATTATATAAGTGTGGGACCTTTAGAATCTGAAAAGCATTGTATAATAATGTAAAATTTCCTTACTTTCCAAGAGTGCCCCTCCTCTCCTCTTATAAAAGGCCCCCACCTCTACCACCTCATTCACACTTTAAAAACATTTGGCTCGGCCAAACTCTGCCCAAATACTCTCCCAACTTCCCCCTATTACTCCTTGAGGCCTCACATTGGGCATAACTCTTCCCAAGGAAGCCTTTGGCTCAAATCACAAAGAGTTACCCGATTTTGAGGTAATGTCTTCTCTAATGTTGTTTTGCTTTATTTTTCTTCGCCAAACCCCTAAACTCTTTTTATTCATTTATTTTGTAACAACACCAGTATCCTAAATATACTAGGATGTTTTTATAAGAAGGATTCGAGCAACACTTACACACACCTACATCTAATGGTTAAAGAACATACGGTTTCTGTGGATGGCGAATTTCTGCCTCACGAAACGATGATTGTTCAACACTCATATAAAACCTTAAAAGGTGGCCATTAAGATGTCACTATATTTATATAGGATATATAATATTTTTATGTTTTTCTTATGCTTCTGTATTTCTCATTTATGGCATACCTTATGATTTCCATTATGGGTAAACGTGATAATTTCATTTTAGGAAGTGCGGACTACCACCCCCTCAAAGTGATGTGAATCGTTAATGACATATGTGGGATGTATAAAGGATGGAGTAAATGATATTATATATGATATTATACTGGAACTATATTATACCTTTATATAATTATGATTTCATTCCATTAAATACGAAATAGAAATGAAAGTAGCGTTCATGCGTACGTACGGCTTACCGTCTCCATGAATGGTGAATTTCATTTCTTACCTATAAATGTTATGTAATATTATAAATACATGTATATACTGCATATATATGATATATATGATATCTACATCATGAACATAATTCTGGATATAATGGATATATCACCACATGAACAACTTGTAATTATAAGAATTTTATTTTTGACTCAAGTACCTAAGATCGAAAAAATGATCGTTATAAACTTAAATAATTGCATAATGTTCATAACATGGTAATAAGGGATATAAAAGGAATAATTAACATGAAAAAGGTTCTTAAGTAAATAGAAATTAACTCTAGTTTATTATTCAGGAGGTTAAATAACGGTCGAGTCAGGACAGGACGCAAGGTAAGGGAACTTCTTTACCCCACTTCCATTCTTTGGGTTAATCTCCTACTTTCAAATTATGTCATGATGTTATTATGTCCTATTTTGTATTTTTACTTTCTTTATGTGTACCTATAGTGAATACACATAATAGATCAATTTTATTTTAAAAATGATCTTTTTAAGGACTTCGTCTCAATCTCCTTTCATTGAGGAATATTTGGTTTTATACACAACTTTCTTTTATACGGTGTATAAACCCCTTTGACATTTAAGTTTATTCAAAAGGAATATTTTTATACGAAGAGTTTTACTAAACGACAAAAAGGGAATGTTTTTCTTTCCTTACATATGCGGCGACAACGACTTCTCCTCCGCCGTGACCATTATTTGAGTTTCAGCTTCCTCTATAAGCCATCTTTTTTTTAATGAAAAATAAATACAAAGTTTTAACTTTCTTTTATTTTGGTATTGAAAATGGTTTTTAAAGAGTTTTTATTATATCAACGTGTTGTATTGATATCTTGTGATTGAAATGTGGAAATGTTATGTTTCCTTTATGCATGTTTTATGTGATACGATTATGTTATGATTTATGATATGTTGAAAACTATTCATATGAGGAATGCATTGGACTTAATAAGTGACGGGTGGAGCCCGCTATAGCTCCTCGATGCATCGGAAGGTCTCATGAGACAAACTAGTGTCTTGGCACGAGGCCTTGACAAAATCTTATTTGTGGTCTTGGCACGAGGCCTTGACTACGTGGTTATGATAGCCTGGCATTATGCATTCCATCATTATGAAAGTGGTTATTGATATTGCATGTGATTATTCGACCAGTAGAATATCCATGTGAAGAAGTAAATGGAATTATCTCATTTTACTTTTGCCATATTATGTTGATGTTCAAGTTTAAAAGGCTTTTGTTTTATTCATACATTGCCTTAAATGTTTATGTTTTTTTATGAAAGCTTCCGCAATATTGTTATCCTTTTTGAGCATCTGAGCTCACCCCTTTCAATGTTTTAATATTTTCCAGGATGTGAAGAAGTATTTTATGAATGACCTACAGGGATAGTCAGAAGAGGATATGAGTGTGGACTATGAAGACTTTGTTATTAGTTTTTCACTTTATGATGTAATGTAAGACTTATGAATGTATCTAGTGTTTCCAAGGCTACTAAACTAATCGGTCTTTCGAGACTTGATCTTTTGTGATCATGCCAATGTTACAAAGTAATTCACCGACTCTGGGTAGCTGGGGTCGGGGCGTTACACATTTTGAGTCCAGGATATCATTTCTAGAGGTGTGTTTCATGTCTTTTCCAATAACTAAGGGAGACATCACAAGTCTAGGCCTGCATGTCCAGAGGTGTGCCTCATGTCTTGGCTGACACCTCTAGGGGACATCGTGAGTCTAGGTTGGAAGGTCTTGAGGTGTGCCGCATGTCATGGTCGAAAACCTCTGGGAGACCTCGTGAGTCCAGGTCAGAATGTCCAGAGGTGTGATACATGTCTTAGAAAACACCTTCGGAAGACATCTTGATTCTATATAGTCATGTCCATAGGTGTCGCGGGTCTTGGATGACTTATCTAGGAGAGTGCGTCATGAGAGATGGATCTCTATGTCTAGATGTGTCAAATAGACTAGACTAACGCGAGTAAGGACCATCATATGAGTTAGGTGATACATATGAAGGATGTCTAAAGTCTAGGGTGACAAACCTAGATGGTTTTAGGGATCCGGGTGGTGCTCGCAGAAGGTTTGCAAGACCTGTCTCAATATGACCAGAGCATCCTGCATGTCTCAGATGACATGATGAAGGTAGGCGGTGTGTATTGGTGTTTTTGTGTGTCTTTAGATGAACATGTAAATCCCACAGAGTTCTATGATTGTGTCCTCTGCTTTAGTTTTTTACTTTTAATCCCATATTTTTTCCATGTATTGTGAGTGCCTTGTCATGGTTCAGTATTAGTTTTTTTGGTTCTCACATGATCTGGAATACATGTGATGTGGACATCGCATTTCTCACTTAGAGTCCTTGTCATTATCTTTGATTGATCATGTGAAGGACCTTAGGCATGTCGCATCACTTCTCTAGCGGTCCTCTAGTGTATTACCTAATATAAATTTGGTCGATTTCATGATCAGATGTGCGCAGAATTCGGGGATCTGATCGCTCACATTCATAGCCTCTAGCATCTAGTCAATCGACCTAACAATCAATTAGCCAACCAACCCTCTTTTTGAGTTGGATTAGAGAATTTATAGGAGCATCCATCCCTCATACTGATTGGTTTGTGTGTGGAATATGATGTGAGTTCAGGTTGGAGTCGATGTGGGGTGTGGTGTTATGCAGTTTCATGAGCCTTTACGTTGTACCACAACTGGGGTGATGCCTAATTTCTAGTGGTGACAGGCTCATCCATAATTTATTATATTATTAATTATTATTGAAAACTCACACATTGAAGGAATTCCATTCCATCATGTGGACATGTCCAAGGGTCTTCGCGATATCCAAGTGCTTGTTGGAGGGAACTTTTGAGTCCTTGAATGGCCTATCTCTGGATCTCACTGTCCATACTACGGGTTTGATAGATGTGTCGCATGTCCTTCAACGACCTCGAACCCTGCTCACCTCCCCATTTTCCATCTCATTAATTTAATGAGATAAATGTAGAGATTCATGTCCAATTTTATGTATGTAGATGACGGTATTTCCTGTAATTTTTATATATGAGTTGCATGACCGATATAGTTCTTATATTGATGCGTGAGTATTTCATGGAAAAACCTATCTATTCATCCTTATAGTTCCATGGGTATTACTGGACATGCTCTAGGTCTTTTATAAAGTGAAACTGACAATCTAGAGGGACTTTGTGAGGTGAGGTGGTTGTGACACTGAGGTCTGGAGGTGTCTCACATGTCACTCAGGGTGTGCGCCACATGCCTTTCAGTGACCGTGAACACCACTCACCTCCTCCATTTGGATCCCCCTTGTTTTATTTGACAAGGGTTGGGAGGTACATGAGTTTTGTTGGGTAATATCCATGGTTTTTACTAGATTTTATGGTGGTGTCTCATGTGAAAAATTTGGATTATATGAGAGTGAAAACGTATTATGTCCAAATCAATGAATTTGTCCTTAGAGAACCATATATTTGTCCAGTAGTTACCATGTGACGTGGATGATGAGCCTAAGGGGCTCCACAAGATGCATTGGATAGGTTAGGATATGTAATGTGTCTTCAAGGGCACACCACATGTCCTTCATTGACCAAAGATCCCTCTCTCCACCTCTTATTTATCTCCTTCATTATATGTGACGAAGGATGAGAGGTCTCACGAGATGGCTTATACTTCATCTTGGGTCTTCCCAATGATGCTTTAGAGTGTGATATTTGTGACTACTAGGGTTCTCTTCCTTGGTATGTCACTTCCCTTGATTTTTAGTGGATTTGGGATGGGTTTTCAGGCACTTTCCATTTAAAACATACATAGCCTTAGGGGAAGCTCATTCAGACTTCATCATTTGGTCACTCACGAGTAATGGCGCTTGCTGAGGAGGGTTTCACAAGGCTTTCCGTAGGCTAAGCGCCATGTATGGATACTTAAAGTGAACCTGTGGTGGTCATCTAATCGTGATACTTTTAGGGTCTCCACAAGTCTTTGACCATCCTCTTCTCCCTTAATTTCATGGGAAAGACAATACCCATGTTCAGGTATTTCTTCCATTGTGATTTTTTTGCTGGTGCCCATTTGGCGGGCATGAACTGTGACATAATAGTGATACTATGAAGACACCATAACGTTTATGAAAAAAATTAGACCACCTTTCGTAGGGTCATAGATGACTCCTCTTCTAATATAGGCTTCATATTTGAAGTATTTTGGAATAAATTTGATAAATATTCCAACGCCCTAAAAATAGGGTGAATGAGATCGCACAAAAATAGTGTAATAGATTAGAAGAAAATATAGAATTAAAGGAAGAGGATTTGACATAATACTTACACAGATCAAATGTGATTTATGGTAGTTGATTTGGATTCTGGATCGAGGAGTTATCAAAGAACCAAGAAGGAGGAGGAAAAGAGATCATTAGAGAAGAAATGGTAGATCCATTTCTGTAAAAAAGAAATAAAGAAGTGTTTGGGATTTTAACATAATTAATGACATTTCAGTAATTTATCCTAGACAAACTGGGGGAACAGTTTGGCTGCACAGTTGTCAAAACTATGTGCTACTCCACTACCAAAGGGGGAACCCGCATGGCCAAGGTGCATGGTTTGGCTAACCGTGTGAAAACCATGCATGAGACAATGACTCCAAACCATATTCAACCCACATGGGTGTTCATTTGGTCTCACATAATTGGAGACAAACCATGCAGCCTCCTATAGGCCACTGAGTTCCCTGCACATGTGTGATAACCATGCGGTCTACCCTGTTTTCCCATTTCTTGGCGCTTTGAGATCTGAAAAAGCCATAGACTCTCCTATATCCTTCCAGAGGCCATAGGAAATGTTTTCGAGTATTTAAAAATGAATTTAAGCTAAAAATAAAATGATTTGTCCCTTCATACCACAATCCATTACTATGTACTATAATTGAAATGCACTCCTATAGAAACTTAAGATGCCTCCCCTAACCTCACTTTCCAAAAGAATATTTTATATACATCAAGATGTGTATACATGGGTGAGTATACAACCTCATAGTTATTCCACAAAATACCTCCCAAACACATCACTTAAACAAGAATAATTTAGCTTACATTATATATAAAATAAGAGAAAAGAATATGAAAAAAAAGTGCAATGTATATGTATGAATAATTACTGAAATAACTCACAGCAAAAACACAATCATGATATGAACACATGCACCCATAAAATACACTGACCCAATGCATCTCCAATCAAAGTAGAACCTCTAAAAAATATAAATCGCAAGAGGAAAATCCATCCCACTAAATCTAATTCATCATTGGTAGTACAATATAGTGTGCCCCATTTTTCGCATAATAGCCAAGATGAAACCAACAATTCCCTTTCCCAATGTGCCCCAATTTCAGCATGATAAACTTGTATAAATAAACAATGCCCCATCAAATACATCATGAACACACACTAAAATCTATATTTTACAAAACACTTTCCAATCGCCAATCCATATTTACAATGAGTGAAAAAAAAACACCCAATATTAATCTATATCAAACCTAGATTACAATATTAAAAAATAATCATTTTCAAAACCTAAAAACCAGACATGAATTTTATCAAACCCTTTGTCAAAATTACTAACAACCTCTTTTCTAAAACAATTTTTCTATAAAAATAGTACCCAAAAGGGTTTATTATAAATAATTTATTGAATATAAAATAAAACATTTTAATTTTGAAACCAAAGGATTTTATATTCTTAATTAAATTAGAGGGATTGAGAAGAGACCTTCCTCAAACATAGTCTCTAAAATGAAATCACATCACACCCTCATATATCCTAACTCTAGAAAACCTAAATTGGTTTATTGGTCGAAAACTCCAAGAATCCAACAATAGAAGATCCATAGGGAAAATAATCACTAAAAGAAACCCTCAGGTTCAAGAATCCTAACCATAAGATGATAAATGAGGGTTTTGAGGGCTGTTTCGGTTTTAAAATAAAAATTTTCAAATTAATTAATGACATTGAATGATTTAGTAAACCAAGTTCCAACCATATGAAATGTCACTATACAACAGTTTCCATATTTTCATAATTATCAACGGTTTACCCAAAACATGAACCAATCATATGCCTACCTAGAGAACATTTTTATCTCTCATGGTTACTTATGGAATTTTAATGGTTACCCACAACCAAGTACAAACGTTTCACTTTTTAAAACACCTTCAAATCTTTCAAAAACCAACAAAAAATCTCAAAACAAAAACTAATCATTCCATATAATAAAAATACACAATAAAATGGTAAAATACATCAAACTAGAGGTGTTACACCTATATATAATCATTATTCTCTCTAGGTGCAGAATACCATAGTCTGAATAGGTGATGAGGTTTTCCTTTTATGTTTTTTATGATAACTAATCATAATCCATATTTCCCTCACACCATGTCTACAAGAAATCTATGTTTTGATTTAGTATCCCTATCCATGCTCTAATATAATATGTTATGGACTACTTAGTTTGGGAAGTTCCTTATAAGAATTTATGAACTAATTATGAATATTTTCTATTATAGATAAAATTATATTATAATGCATTCAAGAAAGAAATTTGTTGAGTATCAGTCTAGATTTTACTAACAGAGAGTACCAATGTTCATAAAAAGGACAAATTAAAAGATGATAAAACCCCTTAAAACGTGAATAATTCCTTCTTATCTCATCAAACGATGGGCACAAGAATGAATAATGTTATGTTTTAATCCCATACTGGGGTCTTTCTAGAATACATATCTCCCTAGGTTACCTCTCTTATCTCCCTTTGATGGCTACTCATTACTTGGGATAATCTTCCTGATAGAAGGGGAGTGATCCTTCAGTTTAATTAGAGACCCAAGTTCTGAGATGAGGGATCTAACATTTATATTAAGATGGAGAATAGTACATCTACTATTTTTGATACACACTTTATTCCAATACTACTAGATTTTCTAATATTCTAGTGCATTCACCACACTTCTAACTTGAGATTTCATGGATGATGCACCAATGTTTTGAAACCACAAAGATATAAAATTTTGCATCTTGTCTAGCTGGGTATCTATAACCATTCAAGCCTTAAGGGTGTATGAAGTATGACATGCCCCCCCCCACAAATAGGTGTATATAATACACCTATTTTGTGTATTCATAATAGGATTATTTTAGTAAAATTTGATATATTTCTACTATACCTCGAGATTAGTGGGATCATACGATTGTTAACACCCCAAAACAATAAATGGTACATATTTGGGATATCTTTTCACTAAATTCACCTCACCCATTCATTAACCACCTAACAAAAGTGAATGATGTTAAAATATGTAGCCAAAATTAAAGAACCTAAGCTTATAGAAGTAAAAATGTAATGATTTGGTTCCTAAAACAATTGAATATTAAATAAGAATGAATATTTTTCATTATCTAAAATAGGTTTAAAAAATTCTTGGTAATGTAATGTGTGATATTTACAAGGATACTTATAGATATTTTACTATATCTAAATATAGATAATGAATAATGTTTCTCCTCTTCAACTATAATAGGATCCCTCTTATATTTGTTTTTCATGAATTTTACTCCCAGTTTTTTTCCATTCAATAGCTTCTAATACAAGTATCCCCATAATTTTGTCCACATTATCCTCAATACATATTAGTTTCATACCAAAAAACATTGTCATCCTCTTCTATTTCATCCAATGGTGTTTTCTTTCCTGATGTGAGTCCTAAACAAAACCATTGAACACACTTTTGAGATATTAAATTTCTATTTTTAGAGTTTTAGGAAAGATATGATATGGATAGTTATCGAGAACACAACACTATTAATGATTATGAGCCTTCCCCTGAAAGCAAGAAACCTGTACTTCTAATTGTTTATGTGACTGGTAATCTTGTTCACTAGAATATCAAAATTATGGATGTGTATCCTTCACATAGACAATAGGGTACCCTAGTATTCCATGGGAAATTATCTTCTGGACATACCCATCCAATCCAGGATTATAGTTAAATGTTTTTTATAATATTAAATGTTTATATTTATAAAATAATATTCCAACATTCAACTATTTACAATTCTATAAGAAATAATACTAAAAACACTTGAAGTTTAAAAATTCAATTGCTTTTAATAAAATCGTGTTCTCATGTATTTTTATTTAAAATATTATTTATAGATTTTATAATTTTAATTTCACAGACATTATTTTTTTATTAAATATTTTAATTTTATATTAGTATTATATTTTTAGTTTTTTTCTAAAAAAATTATGTGAATAATGAAATATATTGTCTTTTCAATTATCGTGCCTTTTAGGGGGTTATTAGTTTATAATAATGATTTATAAATTTCTGAAATCCTTTTATAGAAAAAATTTAAATTTTATGAAAAATATTATAAATTTAAAAATTTTGATTCTAGTTTAAAAACTAGAATTTAAGGTTTTAGAACTTAAGTAATATAAAAAATTGTTTTTAATATATTTCATAATTAAATTTTAAAAATTTATTTTTTATCTCCTTTAGAAATTTAATAAAATTAAATTATTTTTAAAAATTTAACAAATATTTCCAAATTATATAATCATCTCCATTTTAGTTTTTAATCATAATGTATAATTTACTTAGGAAAAAAGTAGTTTCCTCGATGAGAGATAAAATAATAAATGAAAAAGTATCAGAGTAAGTAACCACAATGATATTTAAAACATGATTAAGAATTCTTTTTGAGGCCTTGATCTCCCTTATCAGTTCTAATCTCTATTTTTTATCAATTTTGGAGCCACTTTATTTGACAGTTACTTCCCATTATTAAAAAGTTAAGAGTATTTACAAAAATGGATTTCCATTTCACTTATAAAATGAGATCTCTTATTCTCACTTACCCTCACACCAAAAACCCATTAGTTCAGAACAAACTCTTTAAAAACCTATCATAAACAAATCTATACACTATAAAGTTGTTTTTTTCTTCTCAATAGACCATCCCTTAAAGGTTTAACATCTTTACAAAAGAGATAATCCAAGAAGCGAGGTAAAGAAATTCAATCACTCCATCCTCATTTATAATTCTTATATTCACTTCTTCTTACTCAAATTCCATTTCACCATATTAACATTATTACTGAAGTGTCTTTAGTATACTTATTTTATAATTATGGTGTATAAATTAACCACATTTTCTTATTCTATTAAAAAAATGAAAATGTGAAACGTTTGTATGTGCGGACTACCACTTCCAAGAAGTAATGTGTTTGTTATACATCACCAGATAAGATGTATAGTTAAAAATTGAATTTAATGTATAATTATGATATTTATGACTTAATATTAAAAAAATTATAAACTATTTTATATGTCTCTATTTTTCTATGATAACAAGATCATCATTCATGCACACATGCAGACTATCACCTTCGTGGATCGATGTATTCTACTTTTCATTAAAAAAACTAATGGTTGGTTATAAGACTGATTTTAAAAGAAAAATATTATGTTTATGATTGGAATAATTTTTTTAATGAAATTTTAATAAAATATTTATTTTATGATTTATTAACAACCATTATAAAATTAATCATCTTAATTAAGTTGAATAATAAGGAAAAAATATTTATTCATACTATGTAATCATTTAATTCCATAAATATTCTAATAATTATTTAGTATTAAGATATGTCACACTAATAAACCCTAAATTATATCATTATTATAATGTTATAATTATGTTGTTACTAAATTATCACATAATCATCTATTAATCATGGTATGCTCATTTTTTCATCGATTTGACCTCCTACTTGAAAAATGCAATGAAATTATATCATGGATGTTGATGAAAACATAATTAATCGTATAATATAATTAAAATATTTAATTAATTTTTCTTTTTTTCAATAAATGACACATAAATATTTACCTCAATAATTAGGAAGACATTTTTCCTTGGTTAATAAAATAACTGAAGTGTGTTATTTTTTATTTCACCTTCAAGGATAAAGATTGAAAAACTCATCGACATAAATTTAAAATTAATAAAACATTATAATTTATCCAATATATTAAACATAGTAATCTTTAAATTATTAAAATTTTAATAATAATGAATACCAATAGCACTCCTATAAAACTAGTACAAATAGTCAAAACTATAAACACATGTTGTGGGAAAACATGTACAAACTAATTAATATACATGTAGATAATGATTATAAATGAAAATTATAAATATTTTTAGGTATTAATATGGTACTAAGATTATTTATTAATATAGTTACGTTTCTTATATATGATGTTAGAGCACGTGTGTGGAAGACAAGATCACTGGTAAGGGTTTATTATCTAAAATTTCAACCCCTTGAGAAGTATTTCTTATTATACACCATGTTTAATTTTGAATAGTGTATCTACTTCCCTTTAAATTTTTTTATCATGATCCTATCATTATTAATGATATTTAATGTTTCATTTTTATTCATATTATTCAGTGGGTTTTGACTCAAAATATTCTATGTTTGTAAGGGTTCTTTGTATCAATGTTGAATTCCTTGAGACTTGTTTATATCATACACCATTTTTTCATAGTGAAAATTATGACATGTTGTCATTTTTTAACATGATTTCAATATATTTAATTACTCTTAATATTATATTCCAATTTTATTGTCTAATATGGTTTTAATACAAAAACTACAAATACTTATAATGGTTTCTTTATCTCATTTTCAAATCCATGAGACATGTTTGATATTTCCCAACATATTTTAATTTATATGGTGTATTAACTACCATATTTCCCTTAATTATAATGAATATATTTCATCTCATGATATTTGAATCTATATTTAATCATTACACTCTCATGTTATTTTGATTCTTATGTTACCATTACCATAGCGGTTTTTATTAACTCAACTCCCATTATAGAGTTAAAGTGGTTCTTATTGAACTTTTTTCTACCCATATTGGTTTCTTAAAATATAATATTTTGTTTAATTTTAATTTATCTTCCTCCCTATTGTAAAATTTCCATTTATTTGAAATATTTTACCTTGATAAAAATTATGTGTCAAAATTATATCATTGTTGACAATAATTATCATCCTCTTTAATGATGGTTCCACCTCGTTGTCCATATTTTACTTTCTACCCAAATTTCTCCATTATAATTTGAGACCTAATTTTGTTGCATCTCATGTGAAATCTATATTTACCTTATCTTCTTTTAAAAAGGTTTTTTATTAAATATTTTAATAATGTAGGTTTTTTTCAAGGGTATTTCAAAATAATTAAAATAGTTTTCCATAATTTTAAAACAAATAATTTTCTTTGAAAACAAAATTTATTTAAATAAATTTATTTCATTCAAGGAAATATTATTGAATTTTATTTTTCAAAATTAAAATATTTTTCAAAATTTTTACTTTACCTTTTTGAAAAAAACTTTTGAAAGGACTCACAACTTCATCTATTTATGATAATTTTACAAATGAATTCAAGAATATATTTTAATATTTTCTTAAATGTGATGACATATTTCCACCAACTTTTCAATTTTATATGAAACTTTTTCTCTATGTTTTTATGGTTTCTAAATGAAATAATTTGTCTCATAATTTTATAAAATAATTCTTTGAAAATTATTTCAAATGATCAAGGAAATTTCTTCTTTCCAAAGTGTATTTTTGTAAATATCCTAAAAAGTATTTTAAGTATTCTTTATTGATAAATTTTTTCAAATTATACCATCCACATTCATTCTTTTTATAAATTATGTAATTCCCTTCTCTTTTGGAGGACTGACCCATCACTTCTTTTTTTCTCTTTCCTAATCACCTTTGGTATATAACCATAATTTTTATTCAAATTATTTTCCATTATGAATATCATATTTGGGTTTCTTTAATTTAAGGGTGTTCACCTATATTTCATACATCTATTGGTTGATGAAATTATTAAATTAACCATATAAAAGTTATCTATACAGTGTAAATATTATATGCTTTATTACCTTGATTTAATGGTATTTACCTAGAATATTACTAAATATATCTGGATACCTATTAATTTTTTCACAGGTATATCATGTTACAATTATTTATGGAATTATTATTTTTTTATATAATTCCTTTTTAAAGTTATATGAAACCCATTTTCATTCCATGGTTTCTTTATGATATGATGATTATTTATTTTATATGTAATAAATATGTATGGATGATGACGGGTGAGTTTCTATATCTCCCTATAATTCATTTGTTAAGTTTTTATATCTCATGAGATAATGGGAAATTAGTTTTGGTGACTCAATCCACTGAGTAAAATAGGTGAATGATGCATTATACACAAGAGGGAAACCATTTGTGATACCAGACCTACTATGTTATGGTTTTTATACTTATATATATTCCATAATTATCAACCATAACTTGTTTCTATAATATGTGGACTTTTCATGATGTATTATTTTGTTATTCCATGATTTATTGTCTCTTTTTTTGTTTGGTATAACTTTCTTAAGTATCATACTTATACAGATATTCTTATCTTATACTCACTTATGATCTTTAATTTTTATCACTAAGGTTTACCCTTACTGTGAAAATGATCTCACCCCTTTCTTTAGTTTTTATTTCAGAAGGTTATGAAGATAATAAAATTATAAAATGTCTATAATAGTTTCTTATTTGTATAATTAATTGGATATTTTGAATACTTTATACATATTAATAATCCACTTATATAGTGGTAAAATTTATATTAGTTTAAAAAATGAGTTTTGTCGGTTAATTTTTTTCTAATTATTAAAAAAATTCAAAATAAAAGGTATTGTGAATAGTTTTTAATGAAATATTTTATTTAATTCATGTAATTTAGATGATATAATATCTAGGTATTCACATGGTGTATCACATTGATGAATATCATATACATAGTTAAATAATACAATCATTCATCTTATTGGTGAGATAGTAAGGAAAGTGGATGAATAATAGTGGAATAACAATTTGTATACCCGCTATAAGAAGGAATATATTTTAACGACTCTCGAGATGAAGTTACACTCTAACATATCCTATGTTTTGTCCATATCAAATTTAATCATCATGATATCATTTACTATTTACCTATTCATATCAACTATGATTTCATACACCATAAAAATATGCCCCTATATGCTTCATCCCTTGATAAAATCATGTTTTTAATTCAATATTATATTAGTAATAGTGAGTGGTAGATTTTAGTTAATTAAAAATTTCATGATGTTTTATATAAAACTACATAAGAAAATAGGGATATATTAGTTGAAAAGATAGGTTCTTTCACCAAGTGAAGTAGGATAAGATTAAAAGTGCATCATACTACTATAATATAACCTTCCTTGAATTAATATTGAATTAATTCAACTAAATTAATCTTGATAATATCTCATTTATCTATGTAAAAATATCTTGGGAACCCATCGGTACCTAATACACTGTTTGAGTAATGGTTTTGTAAAGCTTTCTTAATTTCTTGATCACTAGGAATAAATTTAATGTGTTTATTTTTGTCATCAATGAACCATATCAAAATATATTTTAAGTGATTACCATCACTTAGATACTAGGGATATCCATATTTGTGATTTTTTATCACCTAAAACTAGACTACTGAAGTGGGATGTAGCAAGATGTCCTTTTATTACAATGGAACTGGTGTAGGAATTTTCAACATTCCATAGATTCAGATCCCACATTTAATTATTCAGTTTTATACAAGTATAAAAATATTTCATATTATTTAATATATATCTCTCTCTCTCTTAACAACAAGGATGTTAATCTCTCCCTAATTTTTTTCCACCTCAGGAAGATTCTCATCCAATCTATTTTTCATGATCACTAGATAATTAAAAATGGATTCATCTCATCGACTATGAAGGTACGTATCAAGTTGAATTATTTGTACTTTAAGGGAATATATAGATGTTTAGGAATTTGTCCTTACCTTTTTATATTATATTAAATCACTTATAATCCTTTTGAGTTTGTTTTAGAAGTCTATCCATATATTCCCTAACATGGTGTATGTCCAAGAGATAACAACCGCTTACAAAAAAGTGATATCTTGTACCCAAGTATTCTTAAAGAAGAAACTCATATTGCTACCAGTATCACACTTTAGTCATATCATTATTAGGGCATGATCATATAAAACACTCACCATTTTATTAACTTTAGTTTGAAGATATGAAGTCTTCCCTTAAATTCTTCTTAGGAATCTATCCAGTTTACTAAAAATGCACTTGTTTCCTCTCTTGTTATAACACCAATTGAATTTTTCACCTAAGAATCAGAGAACCATTGTACCTTTTATGTTATAAAGGAATTAAATTCATTCATGAATTTCCTATAGTATACTCCTCCTATTATTTTATTTGAATGTTCAAATTTAGTGTTGAAGTATCCCCCTATCAGCTATATTGTATCTTTAAGATGAAAGGATGAAAGAAGCCCCCAAATATAATCCCTTTAATTATAATTTCTCTTCATGTAACAAATAGAAACATCCATAATATTTTAAGGAATACTCTATCCACCATACTCCTAATAGAATATGGGATGATCCACTTTAAAACCTAGTAGTTTTATCTTGTAAGAAAAATAAATTTTAACTTGAATATTTTATAAATTGAAAAAAACTACTTAGAATAGTTGAATATCTTTTTCCATTGTTAAATAGTCTCACCAAAGAATTTGTTTAGGTAAAGGAGTTGATATATCCATATCTCCATAGATATGGACCACTATATTATGAAATATTAGTACACACCCTCCATTTGTAAATAAAAATATCTAATGGACTCTTAAATTCCATGTACTATATGAAGTAATCATACAACAAAACTAATTAAAATCACCACATGATAAACCCAACCCGACATTACATACATTATCTATAAAATCAGGATGTCTTTTATTGAATTTATATCATTATAATCCTTCAATGAGATGAACCAATTTAACCTTATCATTTTTTATTTCAACATCACTCCGTTGCGTGTTTTTTGGCATGCCATCTGACATGAAAATATTTTGAAGCCAAAGTGAAACATTAGTTTTTATAGTAAAAAGGATTGTGTTCCATCTAAATTGGTATTATATTGAGATTAATCATGTTTATTTCACTCATTTATAACTAATATTTCCTCCAAAAATAACCATTATTCTTTTGTGAAATCATTAATTTAATTTTTTTTGAAATCCAAGATGACTAATTTGAAGAGTTTCTAAGGAATGAACAATTCATATTCAATGTATAATAATAAATTAAAAGCCTAAAATTTCCATGATCAACCATGCATGAAAATGAAACAATATATATATATATATATAATAACAAACTTTTGGGTACACATTACACCGATGATCACCGAAAAAATTTAATCCAATCATATACTTATTGAAGATCTGTTAAATGTAGCTAATGGACTCCCTCCTTCATGGTACATCCCCAAATATAATAAATAGTAAAATTATCTTGTGGTATTCCTATCACATCCATAATATGCTAGTATATTTAAGATGTTAAGGAGAGTGAAGAATAGAGCTATAGAAATGAACAATGAAGAATAAAAAATGAGCATGAACACCCATCAAAATGGAATTATCCCCTTTATATAGGCCTCAATACACTCCCGGTCCATTATATACATTTAATCTTAGATTACAAAAAATATTAGTAATGCATGATAATATAAACTTTGTAACCACTTGGCTTATTTAAGACCCCAAAAATTCATTTCATGAAATTTTTAATAATGGTAGTTTTCTGGAAGAATCCAAAATGTTAGTTTTGAACATTAAACATTTATTCTCAATCATAAAGTGTTATAAAAATTACTAAAATTATTCATAGAATTATGAAATAGTTGATACATATAATATGATTGGAATATTGTTTCATAATATTTCTAAATCATGGATTATGATAATCCCATATCATCTCTTACAATATATAAAATATACATCATATATATATATATATATGATATATATCCATCAATATCCCACTTATACTAAAGAAACATACACTTTACATCATTTCAACTTATATTGTGTCTTATAAAATAACTCATGAAACCATATCCAAAATCCTTTTGAATGTTTCTAAAACACTGTTGGAAAGTTATAAATAATTTTCCATTATATCACATAATGTGAAATATATTTTGAATATCCATCCAAATATCCTTTTGGGAAAACTTTAAACCACTTTTATTGCAACTCTATGAGTTTTGTAAAACTAAATCCTCATTTATTCAACCATAATGGTACATCCCAATCTAAACATGAATATATTTTACATAATTTTAAAATTTTAAACAAGAAACCTCATGAATAACCTCCCAATCCTAGAACCCATAGGTTTAGTGTCTTTGGAGATAGGATACATAAACATATTTTTGCATGTTATAGATTTAGAATCTCCCAAAAAATATCAATATAAGACTTATTCCTCACCCAAACCTATATATAATTTCCTAGGGGAAAGGAAAATATAATAACGAGTGGGTTAAAATGGTTATTAATGGAAAATGTATCAAAAATATATAATAAGGTAATATTATAATCATTTGAGAAAAAATTAATTAGGATAAACATCTAATTAAAAGGATCATGGAATCATAAGGGGTATTCATAAGATATTATATCAAATCATAGATCCTGGAATGAAAAAAAGGATCATAAAAACATTATCATAGAAGAATAAAATATATTCCAGGGCATGGAAACATGTGAAGATAATCAGAAACCATGAAAACATAACACTAGAACATGGAATAACATGGAAATTTTGAATAGGAATAAGCATAAGTAATCATAACATTGTTAAAAACATAATAATTCCCTCATATTTAGTTATGAAAAAACCCAAACATGTCCAAACATTATGATGTGACAAAACACAATAATTACCATGCATTAAGTTGTAAAGAAACTCAATATATCTCATGAATTATGATGTGAGAAGATACAATCATGTGCATGAATTATTTGGTGAACAAATCCAACATTTTCTATGCATTATGATGTGAGAAAAACCAATATTTCATGTGTATTAAGTTGTGAATAAACTCAATCATGTACATGCACAACATCATTATATATTGAGATATAGATATTTATCCAATGAAATATAAGGTTATATAGGGCCCCACCTATCATATAATTGTAAAACATATGTATTCAATATAAAATAAATCATATATCATATCATAGAAACACATATAAAAAAATTGGTTTCATATCACTTCCAAATGGTGTCACATAATACAGAATCAAGAGTATATCAATTGATACCAAAAACTAAATATCCCAAAATTAGTATAAAATTATTTAATAGATGATCATGAAAATTAAACCATAAGATTTACATTCATTGGAGGTGGAGAAGAAAATTGAATTGATATTATAAAAAGAATCAGGAATATTTTGTAAAATGGTTGTAAAAAAACTTATAAGTGAATTAAAAAATCCAAATCAAGGCATGGAAA
Source organism: Viscum album (assembly GCA_963277665.1). Taxonomy (NCBI): domain Eukaryota; kingdom Viridiplantae; phylum Streptophyta; class Magnoliopsida; order Santalales; family Viscaceae; genus Viscum; species Viscum album. Next base: position 413,980,518 of record OY728140.1, on the reverse strand, counting down.
GAGGACATTGAAAACATTGATTTTGAAATAATTCCAAAGATTGAAATCATGAAAATAAATTAAGTTAAGGAAAATAAATTTGGAGTGAATATATATATATATAAGTGAAATGAAATCCATTTATTTATTCTTTGAAAACATTACATTTATTTTTAGAACAAAAATATATAGAATATTAGGTATGAAAATTAATTTATAAAAAGTGAAAACTTGGAAATGATGCATGATAATGAATAATATACATTATAAAAAGAAAATATATTCAATGAAGAAAATATTTAAAATGATTTTCATTTCATGATTTTGTAATGAAAGTCAAATATGAAAGATGTGAAAAAACATTCAGAAGATTCCACTCAAACTTTTGTGTTGAAAGTAAAAAATGGAACATAATTGTTAATAATAATTAAGGTATGGACAATAAAATTCAGGAAATAATAAAAAAGATGAAAATGAACAGAAAATATCCATTAAAGATGCTGAAAATTATTCCTAACAATGTCATGTTTTTATCGAGTATGAAATAAATCAAATATGAATATTTTGAAATAAAGAAGTAATTTTACAATAGAGAAAGATAACATTAATGTCAAATATATAAATAAGGAGAATAAAAGGAAACATATATTTTCATAGTCAAGGAATAATTTTTATGACCAAGTGAAAATTAAATTGAGTTGATAAAACACCTACATCTTTGGAAACCTTTGGAGTCAAAATATCTTGAAAGAGAGAACCATGAGTGGATTTATAAAAAAAATAAATTTTATGAAAGGTATGATAAAAATAAACCTATGGGATATATTTTTTTGTGGGACATCCCATATCTCTGAACATCTCTATTAAATTAATTTAAATAAAAATTTTAATTACAATACGTTACCATGATCTTTATGTGTAGAGTTATAGATAATTAGGAAAAAACATTAAAAAATAAAAGGCATTTATTATTCGACTAATATAAGTTTTTCCACTATATGATCAACTGATTAACAAATAATAATTATTAAACATATCCCACAATTTCTATACCCAATATACTTTTATAGACACATAATACTTATTACTTTTCTTCATAACCTAGAGAAATGCAAATAAAAGAAAGGCGTAAAGTCAGATACTTGATAAGGGTAAACAAAATAGATAACAATCAATGATAATAATATGGAATAATATGAGAATATTAGTATAATAAAATTAAATAATATACTTATACCCAACAAATAATATATTAAAAATTATGTCATAAGTTATCTTATAATATAAAATTACGAAATGTCTTTAAAAAGTTGAATAAATATGGAATGTAACTTAGCATAAAAAAACATAAAAAGATATAAAAATCATTATAATAGGAAACCTTGGGAGTAATTTCATTATCTAAAATCCTATGTGAAAAAACATTTATTTACATGATTCAAAATGTGAAAAAAACTCATTATTCCCATGCTTGTGTGAACAAACTCATTATATCACCACCTAACTATTTCATGAGATATAAACTTAAACCAATCCATTAGATATTGATATAAGACCCCACCCATCATCATAATTTCATATATTCACCATAATAAATAAATCATTCATCATAAAGAAATCATGGAAATAAAATGGGTTTCGAAACATTTCTAAATGTTATCACATAATAAGACTTCATCATTTATATTGATTGATACCAAAATTTCAGAAATAGTAATAACAAGATAAAACCATGGAAAATAAATGGGTATACAATGACATTAAGTAAATATATAGGTAAATAACTTTAAAATTGTAAAACATGGTAATTACATCGTATAGATAAAGGGTATACATTTTAGTCAATTTTTTCCCAATCAATCGGTGTATGGGTAACTAGGTGAACACACTTTAATTGAAGTAATTAAAATAGATTACTTATAGTGTTGGGTAAAAATACCTATTTATTGTCCTTCATGTATTTTGGGTTGATTATATTTGTTGAAAAAAACCAATTGAAAAAGTTCTAATATGTTTATTTCCAAATGAGGAGTTATGAAGGTGGCTAAATTTCATAGTCCTTCCCAAATTTTTTGGTATGAAATTTATAGTTAATTTTTTGTCAAAGATGAGATTCTCATATAAAAAATTTTAAAAACTATGTTGGAGATATTTCAATCCAAAAATGTGGTTTTTTCATGATCAAAATAATATATAGAATTTATTGGGTGACTATAAAGGGAGAACATGAAACATATGTGATGATCACAAGAAAGGAAATTCAGAAAAGGCATTGAGATTTCATAAAAAGTTTGAAAAAATGGAAATATTAGATAAGGGGGAGTATTTTGTGCTAGAAATGTGATTATTTTGAGGCCACCACAAAGTATTCTCTTCATTTTAGAAAGATGGTGATTCATAGGTATTTTCAAGGGAATTTATGTGTCATGAAAACTGCAAAGTAGGTGTAGTACTTGGTGAATACCAATTATCCAAGGGCTTAAATGTACTTTTGATAAGTATGATTTCTGAGTTTATTTATGTATATAAAAGAACCCTTATCACTTGAATAATAAGAGAGAATTTCATTAGAGATCACTATAATTATATAAACTCATCGAAGTCTAAAAGTTTTTTTCAAAATAGTTGAGTTTGGGAAGTAGGTTGGTTTGTGATCTAGTGGCGTTTGTAAAGGTGGATAAGTTAATGAAGTATTTTTTTTTCAATAGATATATTGTTTATAAGGTTTCATAAATCCATGAAGCAAAGGTATTGTTTGAAGCACTAACCCCATGTGTTTCAAAGGAAGTTCACATAGGGATTATAGAATTTCAAAAAGTAATAATAATAGTCTATGAAAGTAGTTTCTATAAAGAAAACACTACACAATAAAGTGGATTTTATATCTCAGGTTAAAAAAAGTTTAATGGAAAACTCAAATATGTGTATACAAAATTTAAGGTGATTCATATTATCTGAAGAATCTTCTGGAGGAGTTGTGAATTTACTTTAGTTGAGAGAGAAGTGATATTTCAAACTCTAAATGGTTGTAAATCAATAGGGATAGGGAGTCTGATTGAAAAATTATAATAGTAGTGTTCTATAATTTATTTTGGTACATTGGAACATTGACTTTGTATACTCCATTAACATGCCCAGTTAAGGGAAAACTATGTAATTTTTTTGTGTCACATGCATTCTTTCAATTATGTATTTACATATTATTGTGAGAATAAGAGAGATGATTGTTTTTTTAATTTTGAAACAAGATCAAAGGGGAAGATTTTTTATTCTATCATACCCTTATTTACCCCCCCATACCATTAGGGTATTTTAACTAGTGGGGAAAATAATTGGCTTTATAAAAAAAATTAAATTCAATGTTTCTCTCAAAATATAAGAAATAAAATTTGTTAATCACAATGGGATTATGATATTTGATAAAAATAATTTTCAACTATGGAATAATCATATGTAGAAATAATTTTAATCATTAGGAACTGATGTTTTTATTGATGAAATTCATTTTATTTTAGTTAGTATTGAGAGTGAAACTTTATGAGAAGTATGCCAAAAATAATTGGATGTTGATACCAAAGAAATCAATGATTTAGGTTGATCCTTATACAACACAGTCCACATGAAGGTGATGTCATTTAATTCATCACATTACATGTGGGAAAATCTTATTAATATATACAAAGGTGGTTTAAAAGTTCAAGAAGCTAAATTTAAGTTTCTATGAAATAATAATGAGGACTTAGTGATGCACACTAATGAGTCTATTGATGCGTTATTTGACCAGGTGAATGTAAATTCTAAAGACTTGTGTAGTCTTGGATAAATACATGGTGAATTAAATATTGGTAAGAACATCTTAGGAATAAAACCACACAAGTTCAATATGAACGTCTCTTTACTTAAGGATAAATATAAAAAGGATTTGTCATTGGATAATTTTCAAAGTACTCTTATCACATATGAGTTGAGAAATAGAGATAATGATGTTGTGGAAAAGGGTAAGTTTATGGAGGTAGAATTCAAGGCCATGAATAATCATACCATAGAGGATGGCCATGAAGAAGAAGAGGTGGATTAATTTATGTCATTAATTTCTTTAAATATTCAAGAGGGAAAGGAATGTTTAAAGTTAAGCCTCTACTTTTGTGTTTCCAATATGGAAAGGTTGGAATCTTTGAATCCATGTGGCCTATTATATTTCTAAAAGATGATAAAGATATTGAGGTTTATATAAATAAACCATCATCCAATATGAAAGGAAAGAAAAGTAATAAACATAAATTTTTCAACAAAATGAGATTGTAGTTGTTATAGGAAATTCAACAAAAATAGGAGAGAGAAACAATGGTAAAATAATAGTTAAAGGAAGAATTGATATTTGGTTTGAATTGGAAGATTCTCTTAATAAGAGATATGTTTGGGATGTAAAAAAATAAATCAATCATAGTGTTTCATGATTTCAAACTATATATGAAATATAAATGGGAGGATAATTGTAAGTAGAAGGTAGGAAATAAAAATATTAAGTCTTCAGTGCTAGAGAAATTGGATAAGGTCATTAATTTTAATCTCAAATTTGAAGAAAATACTAGGGCTATCAAAGGTTTGAATAAAATGATAATAGATCGAGTAAAACATGTCAAGGAACATTAAGAGGAATTTTTCATCCAATGATGTAACATAGAATATTAGCATAGAAACTTGACTCTTGATATGCCATCATGAAATTAGGTATTATATGTAATAGAGAAAGTGAAATTAGAGAATTCTGTTCTAGAAAAATAGTCAAATAATTATCAAGAGAAGAGAAAGACACATCAGAAAGACACAGTTAGTATAAGGATTGATGAAAATATAATGCAGTGATGATTGTTTTCAGAACACAAGAACTCACTTTGAAGTTTAATATTGAATTGGTTATATATCATGAATAATAATATTCCTAAAACCCAAGGGAAAAATGGTGTTTCAATGATGATACAAAATATTTCACCTCATATCAACTATTGATGTTGTGGAAATATGGGACATTATTTTATTCTCTGTATTATAACCAATAGGTACTACATTGAAAAAGATAAACAAATGAAGTGAAATAGTGTTCAGTATTCTAAGTGAACTTTTGATAGTTATTTATTTTATTGAAGTAGATTAGGGCATGAGGCAAAATATTTCTCATTATCAACGAATAATAATCTGTTAACATATCCCAAAATTGGTTGTAGAATTAATTTTAATCCTTATAAGATAAATTTTCTTCATCATTCTCTAAATAATATCAAGTGCATATATCAAAATTTTGTGTGAATCTAATAACACAGATCAATAAAAAAATATTTAAGAAAGTAGTTATAGCATAAATTTCTATCAATGCATGAGTTCGAGTTGGTGTGTGGATCACTGATAGTGGATTCACTTCCCATGTAATAGAAAATAAGTTTTTAGTGACATGAATCAAATACAAAAAGGAATGTGTCCTGAAATTTGGAAATGATAAAGACCTATATATTTTTATCTTAGGAAAATCCTTGTTTGGGGACAAATATATGAGGCATGTGGATGTCTTGGTTGTTGAAGGACTTAGTTAAAACTTGTTAATTGTCAGCCGATAGTTTGACTTAGGGTATCTAACAAGATTTTATAATAATTTGTGTATTATTAAGGTAAAATATGGTATAGTGGTAACCTAGGGGAATCACATGCAGGGAAATATCTTCCATATAAGTTTAGAAGAGGAAATGTGTTTTATATCCAATGAATAAGAATACAGGATTTGGAATAAATTACTTTTCCATTTGATCAAATAATCCCCAGATGATCTAGTGAAATTTGTATAGATCGTTATCTCCCCATGTTATAATGTTATCATAATCACGCATGTGATGTCTACTAATAAGGGAAGATCGCTCAAAAGGGTGAGGGATTTTTCCTAGGAGAGATAGTGAAAGTTTTTTTCAATTAAAAAAAAATATTGGGCTGATGGACATGGGATTTTCCAGGGATTTCTTTACATGGTAAAACAACAGGAAGTGGATTTCTCGCTCCTGGAGCCGCTTGGACCACTTCTTAGCCAATGACCATGCTATCACATCCATTTTTAACACTAAGGTGACTCATTTAACATAGGTTATTTCTGATCATTCTCTAATTTTGGTATCTCTATCCTATAAGAAGAATAGGATGGATCACTTTTCTTTACCTGTTTGTGGGTGGATATACCGGGTTACCAGCAAGCTATAGAAAATTTTTAGAGTAATCCGGTTTGGGAGAGCTCCTAGCTAGGCTTTTACTAAAAAATCTATAGGCTGAAGGATGATCTTAAAGAATGAATTATACTATAGGATTTTGATCTCTGGATATGAACTTGATCCAAAATGAGATTGATCATCTAGAGATCAGTTTGGAAGATAGTTGTGATGACCATGTTTTTGGTGAGTTGTCTGGTAAGAAGGTGATTCTAGAGGACATGATTCTTTGACACAAGAGGATAGCCTGGGAGTATGTAAGGATTAAATGGCTTCATGAGGGTGACTAGAATTATACTTTATTTTATTCCTATATCTAGGAGAAAATGATATCCTTTAGTCCTATCCTCTTTCCTGATAATGGATCATATACTGATGATCCTAATTTGGTAGGGAACTTGGATCTCTCCCATTTTAGTGAGATTATTATAGGGCCTAACCAGAGAATGATGGAAGGTTATCCCGAGGGTTATGAGGAGATCTAGGATCTTGTTACTCACTTGGTGTCAATAGAAGATAATGTGATTTTTGAGGCTGATCTGTTTGAGGAAGAGGTGTATGAATCGATGGAAGGCCACAACCCGAAGAACACCATGAGTCCATATGGTTTTCCCATTGAATTTTACATATTCTCTTACATCTTAGTTAAAAAATATATTACCTTCAAATTGAAATATTTTTTACATGGATCCAACCTCCCTAGAGTGGTCAGTGCTACCTCTTTTTTTCTTATTTTGAAAATAAAAGAACCCATGACTCTCCACCACTATAGGCTGATCAGTCAATAATTTTTCATAAAATGTGTTGTCCAGTTTTATTAACAAATGTCTCTCATGTCACCTATCTAGTTGATTTCAATGGACAAAATGGATTCATCAAGGGGAGATCGATTCAAGGGGTGATATCACTAGCTTAGGATCTGATCATTGATATTAACATCAAGTCCCATAAATTAAATATGGTGATAAAACTCAATATGGATAAATAATTTTATCAAGTCGAGTGGAGTTTCATCCTAGAGGTTCTACAATAAATAGTACTCTCTAAAAAAAATCGACCTTCTATTAAAATGTTTTAATTCTACTTGGATATCTATCTTCTTTATGGGGAGGTCCTTTGGGTTCTTTAAGGTGATTCATGGCCTCAGGCAGGGAGACCCACTATCCCCTACCTCTTAATCCTATCTTGGGAAATTCTTAACCATATCATTAAAAGGGTTTTATTTAGGTGTACCTCTTTTCTCTATAGGTGCCGACTACATCAAAATAGTTTGTCTCATATAATGTTTGTGGATGACATGATCAAATTTCTGAATGAAAGTAAGATATCTATCAGAGGTATCAATCAATTCCTAGAATCCTTTTTCAAGTGGAGCAATAAAGTGATAAATATCTCAAATAGAATTATTTACATCTCATACGGGTGTTCATATCAACGTGTTTCTTCTATAATGACCATTTTTAATATGCATGGGAAGTCATTTACTATGGAATATATGGGCACTCCAATCTCACCAAGGAATCTGAATTTTCATCATTTTCATTATCTTCTCAGTAGAATCTAAGCTAGAGTTATCAACCGGAAAAACCAGTTTTTATCCTTTGGTGGAAGAATCACCCTTGTGAATAGTGTTATATACTCTATTCCTATCCATGTGTTATCTATTGTCAGGGATCCTTAGTATGTAATTTCTTCCATTGATAAAATTTTGGTCTCCATTATTTGGGATGCCCATATAGATGGAAAACACCATTGGGTTCCATGGAGTTAAATGGATAATCAAATAAGATAAGGTGACATAATGTCATAGATTTATCAATAACGCTACAATACATGAATGAAAGGCTTACCTAGGAGAATCTGGAAGAGAGAACTCTTTGGGGTAGACACATAAGATACAAATTTTGTGGGGAACTGACTAACGTTGGAGGGAGATCTTCCTCTATATGGCCTCTAGTTTTACGGCATGTCCATGTTCTTAAAATCCACTCTTAGTTGTTTACTGGAGAGGGTGATGTATCCTTTTAATTCCAAAACAAGGTGGGAACTATTATTAATTTTCCTAGATGTCCCATTCTGGAGTTCACATTCAAGGAGGACAAAAAAATGGAGGTTCATTGATGTTATTATAAACTATGATCAATGAGATATCTTTGATTGCATTGATTTGAGTTTAAATCTAGATAGATGTGTTTTTACGAAGTCCACTTCCAGTTATTTTTCATCCAAGGACTATTTTAGGGTGCTTCAAACTATTGAGGGGGTATATGTCTTGAGAGAGATGTTTTGGATGAGTGAAATTATAGACAAGATAAATTTTCTTCTATGGGGAGTTAAGAATTAGGCACTGGCCACTGACGATAATATTCTATGCATGGAAATTTGCATGGCCTCCTAGTTTACTTGTTGTAGATCATGTAAGGAGGAGACCTCACATCACCTATTCTTTGAAGGTAAAATAGGATCTATCATTATGGAGTTCTATCAGAGAGGTCACGTGATTCTATTCTTAATTGGTTCAGTCTTCTATCTTTCTTGATGCTTGGTTTCTTAGACCATGGGCCAAAGAAAAAATTTGGATCTCTGGTTTTTATGGTGGGTTACTTGTGTATTTGGAGAGACCAAAATTAAGCTCACATTGAAGGGTTTCCCACCTAGAGTTATTCTTTGATTATTTGAACCATATGTATACTAGTTTAGTTGAAAAGTTTTATTAAGAGTGGGGAGGACTCTCCCACTTTCAGGAACATCTAAGAAGGTGTCTCTTCTTCCATCATTGGAGTCAAGAAATGGAATTGGGTTCATTAGATACCCCATCCATCAAGACTCAATCTCAAAATTGATGGTTCTTGTAGCTTGAGTATCTCATATAGAGGAGGGTTGTGTAGGATCCTTATAGATCTGTCATTTTTTGGTTCAATGTATACTTTGACCATGGCCATTCTCTCCTCTCTGAAGTAATGGCACTAAAAATGGGGATTCACCTTTATCAACAAAGGATGTATTCTCTTGCGAAATTTGTTATGGATTTCTTTGTCCTTTATAAAGTCTTACAGGTTATTGGTAAGATCCCTTCCATCTATGTTATTATAAGATTTATAAGTTATTTATGCTTCACAATGGAGGTTCTTCATACTTGGAGGGAGGGGGAAAGCTGTAGATTTTCTAGCTTCCTCGTCTTCTCTCGACACTAATATCATCTTGTATATTCATTTAAATTACATACCTATAGAGGTGGAGATATTTTTAGGGGGGATTCCCTCAACCTGCACTATTTTAGGCTACCCCAAGTAGTCTCTCACTGTACTCTGAATCATTTATTGAATAAATTCATGATAATTAGTAGTAAAAAATAAGAAGTTACCCAAAGTTCATGAACATGTGTATATTGATGGGTGTGGACCTATCTCACAAATATCCATTGATGGGAAGAGAAATTATTTCTTCTCATTGATGAATATAGTAGGATAAAGTGGATTTACATCATCAATCACAAATCATAGATGTTTATTTTACTAATAAAATATTTTAGGGAATTTGAAAGTATTATTGAATAGAAAAGTATAAAATTCATGACTAATAATTGAATGGAGTTTACCAACTACTGTGTGGAGGAATATCTCTAGACATAAAGAATACATAACCAAGTTTCATTATTAATAACTTCTCAGAAAAATCTTGCAGATGAGGGGAGAGATAAGATCATAAAAAAATATATCCAAAATTAATCTCATTGAAAGTGATCTACCAGATAAGTTTTATAAGGAAGACATCTTAACATTGGTCTATATTTTTATGAGATATTTTTTATTTTTGAAATAGAATAAGACTCTATGTGAGTTATGGTATGAAAATAATCCATCTATTAAGTACATTAAATTCTTAAAAAGTTAGTGTTCTATTATTAACTGGGAGAAACAAAAGAAGTTTGAATCATAAGGATATGAAGGATATTCCTTGGATATTCAAGAAAAATAAAATCATATAATTTTTTTAATAATTATCTAAGAATGTTTGTTAAAATTAATGATGTAATTATAGTGGAATATGAGTATATCATTCTTCAAAATAGTATGAATTTTTTAGAAGATAGTGATAATTAGGTGAAAAATGTAGGAGCATAAGTTCATAAGGTTAATTTATAAAAATATTTAGATGATGATAAATATGTATTCATACATATATCTATACAAAATAAAAAATAGCTGAAATGAAATTTATTATAAGTATATCATTTGTGACCAGACAATTCCATTATAGATAAGCAGAATGAAGTATCTGCAACAATAATCATTTCCATCACAAGTATAGCTAAAATGTTATGAAAAACCTAAAAAATATTTTAATTGGGTTTAAGAAATGATTGAATAGATTTAAAAAATAAAAAATAATCAAACATGGGAACTTTTTTTAAGAACAATAGATAAGAACATAATCTACATCAAATGGGTTTTCCACAACATACTTAATGGAGATAGAATGGTTATTTAAAAAAATAAAAAATTATGTTTAAGGGATACACCCGTATCAAGGGAATCCATATAGATGAAGCATTTCCACATATAGAGAGGTTGAATATGATTAAATTATTCTTATGCATTACATCACAAAATAATTCTAGGCTTCCTAGATTGATGCCAAGTCATAATTTTTTAATGGACTTCTAGAAGAAGAAGTTTACATAAAAAATGGTTTTTTCATTTTTGAATATTAGAACAAAAATTTTCAGTCATATAAGGAATCATGTTGATAAAAATAGGAACCAAGAACATGGTATTAACTACTTGATCAGTATTTAAATAAGCTCAATTTCTATAATTGTGGAGTTGATTATAATATATATGTTAAAAATGGGAGTAGTCAAGGGATGATGGTGTCAGTGTATTTAAAATACATAATCACTAGTGTATCGAATGAAGATAAATAAAAATTGTTTGTATAATTCATGAAATTGTCGTTTAAAATATAAATGATTTATGAACTAATTTGTTTCCATTTTTTATAGCTTATACAAGGAAATAATGTCACATTTATATAATAATAAAAATATTATAATAATATTCAATGAATATTTAGAATTCCAAATTTCAAGGAGATGAAAACTATGGTTGTTATCCATATGAAACTATCTAGGGATGAAAAAGAAAAAGTGGTCAATTTCACATATTATAGGTAGATCATTGGGGTCCTATTAAACATAACTATGAACTAACCAAATATTTTTTTCCACTTGTCAAGCGACAGAGTATCAACTTAATCCCAAAGATATACTATTAATTTTGGTGAAAATAATAGTTTGATATATCAATGGAATAATGGATTTATGTTTATTATACAATAAAAAATATCAAAAATATTTATTCGGTTATACATATGTAAATATATTTTTTTCAGCAGATGATATAAATTTAACATCATGCAGTGAATTTTATATTTTTAGATTGTTAATTTATTTGATAAGTAAAAAATATAGAATTTCACTGAGAAACACAGCATTTGAATTCATTATTAACACTTAATATTACAAGAAATTACTATGTATGAAATATATTTTTAATGATATGCGAGTTGAAGAAAAGTCTATGATCAAAATCCATTATGATAATTCAAATGTTATAAATCATAGGAAAAATCTTATCCATCACTCACAGATGAATAATGTTAAAATCAATGATAATTTTATTAAAATAGAGAGTACAGTATATAATTTTAATGTTGGAGTATGTTCCTACTAAACTATAAAATTTAGACATCCTAATAAACTCTTTTACCAAAGAAGCATTTGAACAACATTAACTAGCTCTTGGAATCCAATTGATTCCCCACACATAAATAATGTGAATGAGGGACCCCTCTCCCCATGGTATATTTTGTTTTTTTACTATGTGCTGATATGTATTCTTTACTATGTAGAATAAAAAAAAGGAGAGAACTTTGGGTTCATTGGTAGTGGTGTAAAAGTATTAATCATGAAAGGGGGAGAAGATCATAGGGGAGTAGTGAAATTGGGGGAGTTTTTTAATTATAATAATGAGGAAGATTTTTTAATGAAAATTAGCCACAAAAAATGTTTTTGATTGAAGAGGTTGTTGATGTAGGTTTTATGAATGTGGACTTATTATATTTCATATTTTTTTAATAATTGGATTGATTTCTAAAAAAAATAAACAATTGGTATATACTTTCATGAATAGTTGTTATGTACAAAGGACCATCAAGTGGTGTCAAGAATAAAGTGATTAATTGATGAAAGTTTCCAATTGATATTATTTCTAAAACTGATAATTGATCATATAGGATTCAAGTATGTGTTGATTAAATCTGTGATCCCTTTGTGGAGTTATAGATTGTGAATGGTGGTTAAATTAGAAGATGCATACATGATTGTCAATAATAGTTTCTTCATAGTTTTCAAGTGTCCTCAAAAACCCAAAATGGGGATATTATTGGGAATTAATCCTTCTAGATAGTATTTCAATGATTTGGGATTTATTTTTTTGTTGAAAATACAATTAAAAAAAGTTCTAGTGGGTTTTTATAAAAAATAAGTTGTTATAAAGACGGTAAGATTTTCTGTTGTTTGCTAAATTATTGGGCATCCAATTTCAACTTTTATCTTTTTGAGATCATATTATTCACACAAATAAAAATTAATGAATCACGTATCATCCATGTCAAACCAAAAAGGAAATTTTCATCTAATAAAAACCCCATAAAAAAAGTATTTTGTGACTAAAAAAGGCAGCTTGTGAACCATACGTGATGATGGTGGGAAACACAATTTAGCAAGGGCATTATGCTCACATATCAAGTTTGTAAAATATAAGTAAAGTTAAAAGAATATATATTTTTTTAGAAAAACGACAGTAAATTTGAGGCCACCATAAATTATTCTCTTTATTTTTAAAAGACGATGATTCAAAGCTCACCACAAGTTAATTTAAGCATTGTGAGAACTGTATAATAGGTGCAATACTCAATGAAGGATTATTTTAAAAGGAATTAAATATAATATTGATTAGAATGTTTTTATAATTTCTTTTATTATATAAATGACCCATAATGAATTCATTTAGATAAGATAATTTCATTAGATATCATCATCACTGAATAAATTTAGCTATGTTCAAAAGAGGTTCTCAAAAGAGTTATGTTCACGAAGGATATAGGTTCATAAAGTATAAGAGTTCACAAAATAGAATAGTTCACAAATTATTATTTTTTTGGAAGGAGGATTTTTTCTTGTGGTATCATCTACCCATAAATCAAATGTATTTCAAAAAATCACCAGTTCCACATGGTGTATAAGCAATTCAAATAGTGATTAAAGTAGTTTGTAAAGGAACAAGAATAGTTCTTGAAAGTAGTTAATGAAAGAAAATTACCTATAAGGTAAATTAAATTTCACATATCAAGTTAAAATAGAGTTTCATAGCACCCTCACATATGTGTGAACCAATTTTTTATGTGATTCAGATCAATGGAGGAATCTTCTGGTGTAGTAGTGTGTTTACTTCTATTGGGAGACTAGTGATCTCTTAAAGTGTAAATTGATGTAAACCAGAAGGGATGGTGAGTCTGATACAAACATTCTAATAGTAGTGTAATATATTATTTGTTGTTAAATTGGTATATTTATTTTTTATGCTCTTTATACTAACCCAATTTAGGTTGAACCATGTAAAATCGTTGTGTCTCCTGCATGCTTTCAATTTTGTATTTACAAGTTGCTGTGACAAAAAAAGTGATGAGTGTTTTTTAATGGAGAAAAAAGATCAAAGGGGTATTTTTTTAATCCATCATACCTTTATTCACCCCCCCCCCCACATTTCATTATCTATCCTATTTTTTATAACAGACATAGGAAAGGAATTGGATGAAAATCATTGACTCAAAGAAAGGGAATTAAGACAACCAAACACTGCAGTAATGGTAACATTATAATCAAATAAAATAATAAGAATACCATTAAATGAAAATTAAAATATCATGAAATGATATATATTCATTATAATTTATTTAAATGCGTAAATTAACGCACTATTTAAGAGAAATTATAGTTTTCAATATTAAACATGTCTCATGGATTTCAAAATGAGACAAAGAAACTCTTACAAAATTAGAATTTTTTTAATCAAAACACCTTCACATATATGATTTAAAATGAAACATTAAATTATATGAATAATGATAGTATCATTTTATAATATATATAAAGAGTATTAGATATTATATTCTCAAGAAAACATAGTGTATAATAAGAAATATGTCTCAAGGGGTGAAAATTTAGACAAGAAACCCTTACCTTAAATTTTTGCTTATCTGAATGTGCTCTGACCACTTTTTTAAAAAAATAAATATCTTAATATTATATTTAATAAAATTAATTATATACATTACCTTTTATATACTCCATTTAATATAATTTAATATGAATATATTAGTTAGTTGTAGCATGTTTTTATCAATAAGTGTTAGTAACTTTAATTGTTTCACGCAAGCATTATGATGTTGATTATGGTACTGATTATTTGATAACAAGTTCATAATTACTAAATCAATAAATATAATTTAATAGATAAATTATTTTTATTTACAAATCTATTTTCTCATTCTATAATTTTTTATTTATTTTGTGTGAAAATATAATCGGTGTTGGTTTATTTCGATAATTTTAATGATCAAAGATGATATTTTGATAATAAGTTAAATACATAATATACCATTTCCAGAACCCAAAAAGATGTTATTTTCTTATTAAAATATAATAATAATATTATTTATGTTTTAATAGTAATCCATGATATTTCTGTATATCATTTTTCAAGTAGTTAGTAAGACTGACCAAAGCATAACATACCATAATTAAAGGATTAGTATGGTTATAAAAGTGGTTTCTTCCTGAAAAATATCATTATTATAGAAGTGTAATGATATTATTTATATATTTTTAAGTTTTTTGATCATATTTTAATTTTTTTTAATAACTAATGAGGAAACTATATAAAAAATTATATACATTACTTTGTAGAGGTGGTAGTCCACACAACGCACGGTTAACATTTTCATTTCTCAATTAATGAAAATGAATGTTAGTGGATAAAAAATTTTATCTTCATGATCATAATTATATTATATATTTAAAATTTATTCTTAAATAAAATCATTATAAACAATGAATAAAAGTACTAGTGATAAATGGAATACTTCACTTTTTGGAGGCAGTAGTCCGCACAAAAGCACGATCAATGTTATTCTGTTTTTATAATTGAATGGTAAAGAATAAATAATGGTTATTACATAAATATAATTAAAATTTAGTATAATATTGATATATAGTTCCTTATATTACAATTATTAATAATGTTTTTGAATTTAATGACTAAGAAGAAAAGGCTAAGGATTAAGCAATACTCATGTTGGGACCTTGAACTTTCTCTTGAAAGTCACCATAGAAATGAAGGGATTGGGATAACTTCTAGTGAAGGTAGGATTTAGTACGTACAAGATACATACAGTAACGAAGCATTATGTATGGTCACAATGAATTTTTTAAGCGAAAGTGTGTCATTGAAAGGGTGGAAGTGACCCTCTTTTATAAGTAATGAAAAGGGAACTTTGGCCAATACCAATTATTTTTCAATAACAGACTAACAATATTTATGGTTCAATGGATCCAAAAGTGATATATATATATATATAATATATTTTAAGGTGATATAATGTTTATAAATCCTCTACCACTAATTTTAAAAAAATTAAAACTTTTTTCAATCCTTTTACCACATGATTTTTACATTTTACCATTTTGGTTTTTACCTTGATAACTAGTATTTTACTATGTAATTTATGTTTTAATAAAAATATAGGATAACCAGTATTTCCAAATTCACGTTTTATAACTTAAATTTATGGCCTCAATAACCTAATTAAATTTCCAAAAAAATATAAAATTAACTTTCAAATTAAAATATTTAATATATAGAAAAAAATAATTTATAGAAAAATGTTTAATTCACAATTAAGTGTTCTTAATCTTATTTGGTATTTATTACCAATTAAATTAGTGGTAATATATTTAAATATAGGATTTAAACATTATATTAAATTAATTTTTTTGAAATAATTAATTAATTTTATCAAATAAATCTTACACAATATTAACAAACCAATTCTTTGAAAATATCAGTATTACCATTATCATAATCATTAAATTTGATCACAGTAATCAAAATTTTATATATAAAAATTATAATTAAATTACTAAATAACATTAAAATTTTTATCTAAAATATGAATTCCATTTTTTATATTTATTTTCTATAAGTGTTGTAAACTATTTTTTAAAATAAATGAATAAATTAGTTTTTAGAGTAAAAATTTACTTATGTTTCCAAAATATTAAACATGGGTTTCTAAAATTAAAAAAAGTAATTTTAAATGAATTATTTTAATTTATAAAAATATATTTTTATACAAAAGTTTTGAAAAACTTTTAATTTATTTTCGTTTTATGATAATTTCACAAAAGTTACACTATTCGAAAAAATCGATTGTTTTCACTACACGCCTAAAAATTATTTATTTCAGAAAAATACCAAAAATATATATTAAGATAATATTGACATGTTTAATCCAAAAAAAATTAATTTTTACAAATTAGAATTCTAAAATTTATAAATTTATATTTTAGTTGGAAATTAAATATATAACGAAATGTGGTTTTTATTAAAAAAATAAACATTTTAAACTTCATGGGTCTTTAATATTATTTCATAAAAATTTATAAATAATAGAAATTTGATATAAAATATTATAAATATAAATATTAACTATAATAATAAACTTTTAACTCTGATCAATTTAATTTTTTTAAGGTAAAATACAATACCTTTCTTTTAAGGGTTCTTCAAAAGGAATCCTTTTTAAAATATTAAGTAATGAAAAATAATCATATCTAATTATTTTAATTGGTTTTTATATTTTTATCTACTAATGATTATATTCTCCAGGTGATGGTTCATTTTAGTTGGGTGTTGTGTTAGTTCAGTGTTGCATGTGACTCTAGCTTTTAGAGATATTATTAATTTTCAGTTTCCAAATATCAAGTCATTACATTATAACCCCATTAAATAAATTTCATCACTGAAATTTTAGTTATTAATCAATGATGAAAGTATATAAGGGTATTCTTAACATATTTATCATTTGGTATATAACTTATAATATAAAATCTATCATACTTTTTGGGTCTATATTAAGTTTCTTATCTTTCCTCAAAAAAATTTAATCTTTAATATAATTATATAACAAATTATGTATATACTCTAATCATACATTCTTAAAATTATACCTTTCCAAAAACTATATGAATCTCTAATACATTAAACCAAAGTGAAACCACATATTCTTCAAAAAAACTACTTTTGACTCTCAAAGGGTATTAATCACTAGTTCATAAAATCATACACTCGAAAATATATACCATAATCCCAAAAATGTGATGAACTTCATTAAAAATATGATTCAATTATCAATCTCAAGTTTATTAATACTATTTAAATTAAAATTTTAAAATCAATCAACCCATTATTATCTCAACATCAATCATATATTAAACTTAATAATCATATATCTATCAATTATATTTTATTTAATTGATATAGTTGAAATATTTCCCTTTCATAAATTAACTTTTCAAGGTTATTGAAATCATTTAATATATGTTTCCAAACATTTAAATAAAAAATACTAAAGAACATTCCTTATATGCTTTATATAATCTTAGTTATATTTAAAATGTACTAGAATATATTTAATAAATATCATTCACTAATGAAACTAGCTAAGAGTATCAACATTTAATTTCTATTAAGATATTAACCACAAAACCTTAGGTAAGAAAAAGAAACTCCCCTTTTACCATCATAAAACTAATATAATAATATTATCAACCATTTAATTATTCTCCCCTATTTGGTTATAAGACATAGTGTTTTTTAGATATATACATTTCTCAACATCATTTTCATGATCCCATTTCAACCAAATACTAAAACAAAAATGGTTCTGTTAATATCCAAAATATAAATATTAAATAATTAATATTATATTGTCTTCTTCTATGAAACCTTATTTTTTAACATGTGATACTTTTGGTTCAACCTATGAATACTTCTATTAAATCCATAGTTAATCATGGTCATTTTATTATGAATCCTTTTGTTAAATCCATAGTTAATCATGGTCATTTTATTATTAGGTTCTTTGACCGAATTTGTTAACATCAAACTCAAATCCATCATAATGGTTCATTAAAAAGAATAAAAATTAACCATAGAATATCCCTCATAACTATAAAACCTGGTGTCCAGTTAGGCCTCATTTTCATGCATCAGGTGACGATCAAGTTAGTAACCAATCTTCCCTTTTAGGTTTATTACCCATACATACATCTTTATAAGATCCTATATCCACTTGTAGTATCTAGAACGGGTTGTCATTTCTCAAAAAATATTATTCTTAAAAATTCACAAAAAATTCATGATGTTAATGTACACCAAGAATTATCCCTTAAACTTACTAAATTTATCTTATCCTAATACCTAAAATATTCAATATCATCTCATCTAACATAAAGGGTTATCTATTCATTTGAAATTATGATCAACCATAACTTATCAACCCTTTATGACATTTTCATCCTTGACCAATAATATCTTAATCCACAATGTTATCTAAACCCTTATTTAACACCAAATGTGATAACACATATACGTAATAGTCTCAATTTCACAACATTAGAGAAAAACTTTTATTACAATACATTCCCATAGACATTTAGGTTTAGATTTTTAGATGTTTATGATAAAACATTAACCAAAAAATCATATCCTTTTCAAATAATTTATATTTTTTCCACTATATGATCAATTTCTTAAACCATAACAAGTCTTCAAAATCTGCCAAAAATACTCCACACAAGATACTCTTCTAGACACATCATACATATTACATTTCAATATAACCTGGGGAAACATAAACATAAAAATGTGTTTATCTTATATACTCATTGAGGGTAAACAAATGGGATAACAATCAAATATCATAAGTGATCATGATTTGATTATATGGGTATAATCAGGATAAATATTAAAGTTATACCCAATAAATAATAGATAAAAAATTATGGAATGATTTTTGGATAAACAAAGAATTATATAATATCTTATAAAATATTCATAAATAAGAAATCTAACATATCTTAAAAAATAAAATTATAAATGTGTCACAATCCTAAGTATATGAAATTTTGTGAGAAAACTATATACGAACATGCCCATGTGAACAAACTCATTATTTGGACACCTAAAAATGTGAGAATACTGATTATTTCCACTTAGCTATAAAAAAAACTATTTATATCCATTCATGAATATCGCATGAGATTTCAACATAAACCAATACATTAAAGGGTGATATAGGACCCCACCTGTCATTATTCTTACATATGTTTTCTAGAAGAAATCAATACTTTACCATAAAGAACCCATGGAAAGAAAATGGGTTTTGTAACATTTCCAAATTGTATCACATAAAAATACTTCAAAATTTAGATCTATTGATATAAAAAATTTAATAATACTCAAAAAATTAAAACCCCATTGATAAAAAATCGGTGTTTAATGACATTGAGTAACTATAACACATGGTATTTACACTACATAGATAAAGGGTACATAGTTTATTCAATGTTTTTCCAATCAATAAGTCTATGGGTAATTATATTAAAACCCTTAAATCAAAGGAATTTAAATATTTTACTCATAATGTAAATTAATTGTAATAATAGTAATTCTTCAATGAAAAATAATTGAGAAAAGAAACCATTGTTATAATAAAAACATTATAATAAAAACCCATTGAAAGATATAATTTGAAATGAAATATTAATTACCATGAATAATGAGAATATAATTATACAAAATATAAAATGGGTATTAGATAAACCATTCTAAATAAAACATGGCATATAATAAGAAATATGTCTCATGGGGTGAAAATTGAGACAAGAAACCCTTACAGTAATGGTAATGCAAGAATTAAAGAAAATAAGGGTGGTAACACAAAATGAACATTAAAATATCATTAAATAAAATATATTAATTATAATTTACTTAAATTGGGCAGTTAATACATCATATAATATAAATTATTGTGTGCAATATCAAAGATGTCATGTGGATTTGAAAATGAGACAATGAAAACCCATATGACATTAGAAAGATTTGAATTGAACCTCGTTATAGAATATTGTCACGACTCGCCTTCACCAAAACTAGGGAAGGGTCAGCATATTGCCAGACCCTTCCTTCATTAAGTTGAAGGAGAGATAATGACCCCCAAAACCCACCTTCAATAGGTCCTGGAGTGGAGACCAGCACCAAGGGTATAAAATCACACACTAAATGGAAGGTATTACCCTTTTTGTTTTAATAGGATCAAGAGATAAGATAGTAAATCCCACAACACCAAAACTGAAAGTGTGAGTACGGCTGAAAGTAAACCATTTCCATATTCATGTTCAAAGGTAAAAGATACAAGACACAATAATCCAAAAGGTAAAGTACCAAGAATGGAAAATGACAACAGCTTCTGCCCCAATGTCCGAGCTAGTACGGTCCCGCATGATCCCTGATTTCATCCTGGAAACCTGAAAATAGTTTTATATACATAGGGTGAGCATACAAGTACACTCAGTAGGGAAAACCAAAGACTCTCGTGCACGAGTGAGGAGACATTCTAATGCCCCATGGAAAAGAGAAAACCAAACACCTAACAAGGTAAACTATCCACCCAATCCTCACCAAGGAACACTCCCCAAATAACGCAAGTCAAGTAAAGTATAGTAATAAAGCATCGATGTTTGGGTACCCTGTGCTGCTTTCCCACTGGTTATTGAAGACATCCTATGCATCGAACCAATCATGCGATTCTCACCATAGTCCCATTGCCACATCCAATCACACACACCTGTGCCACAACCACACATCCCACTCGCAGACACCTGGGCCACAACCGTTATCCCGCCCGCAAACACCTGTGCCACAACAACCTCACGTAACCATGCCCACAAACACCTATGCCAGAACAACCACTACTATGCCTGAAGACACCTGGGCCTCATTCTGAAGATACTTAGGAAACAACCTGCCCGTAAAAACCTGGGACAACTACTGCAACCACCCCGCCCGAAGATTCTTGGGATAATAATGGACCTCAGGCCATCACAGCCTGCCCGAAGATACTTGGGCTATCTGGGAAAGGGAGAAGAATGGTTCTAGTAACCAGCTACAAATAGATTGTTGGGATAAACACCCTCCCCCATGAAATGGGAGTGTTCGGCACTAAGTTGTCAACTTGGGTGGGGCACGAATAAGAAACATAAGAACTACAAATATATATATAAGTAATAAACACTGGACCCAACATAGGGTTTCCAAATCCAATCCATGTACAATCACACTCGTCCCTATTCATAGGAAGCACACTGCTCACAGCCTAGTCACAACTCACCCCCAGAACCAATCCCCATTCAAGCTATTCTTTCTTCCATGTTCAAGTAATCTCATTTAAATAAAGTTCTGCAATACTGGGCAACTAACAACATAAGAAAAAACCAAGGGAAAAAGTTACAGCCAACAACATTTAACCATTCACACTCAGTTCTCTTACAAAGTTACAATAAAAAAGGGATAAGTGAGATCCCTCAAAGTACTGGAACCAAAGAAAACCCCGAGATACAGCCCCATGTTCCCAAAATCCAGAAGCCTAATGGTTTCTCAACAAGAGAGGATCCCACCCCAATTCATGATATAAGTAGAGTAATCACACATACTCAAATTTGCAACTAGAAAAAGTATACAACAGGGGATCCCATCCCCACCCACATCGCCCCAGCCATCGGCCTGTGAAAGAAACAACCAAACCACTAACACCAACGCAAGTCAGGACCATACGGGTATTTTCAGATTTAAAAGATTTAACACACTCCATGGTTTCAATTCTTCTTTCTTTAACCAGGGTTATCACAGAAAAGGGGTGATCCTGGTGATTTCAATTTATTTAATCAAGTATACGTAATTAACCAATTCCCTGTTACAGTTATTTAAACATCCAGGAGCAGGTTCAATAGTGCATAGAGAAAGGCCACCAACGGCCATGATTTTCAGTGACCATAGAACCATACAATTTAGAACACATAACAACATAAATAGTACAACAGAACATCGATCACACCCCCCCATTTAATTCTTTAAAGGTTCGTTCATTATCTTTGTTAAGTTCGGTTTCATCAATATCCACTGGGAAAAAATTATATCCACCCTGCATGATACACAGAAAGAAGAGGCGAAGGAGAAAATCCCAACCTGATGAATCAAGGATCAACGTTAAGTCCTCGCATGAGTAGCAGGAACTCCACGGAATGCGATCAAGGAAAACTTCGAGGGGTTACAACTAGTCAGGAGGAAGGGTATTGCGAGCACAGGGTGATAGAGAAAAAGAAACGTAGGGAGAAGCCTTTAGGTTAAAAAGGATGAGATGAATCATTCCCAGGATGGTTAAGATGCAGAAAGAAAAAATCGAAACCACGTAAGAAGCGGGGTCGTGGGTTGACCACGCGGCTAGAACACCCCACATGAAAGGTCTCCGCCTTTCGGGGCGGTTTAAACCGACGCACACCTCATGGTTTTTCAGTACCTCACCAATTATTTAATTTATATTCCATTAATGGGCATTAATGAGATTTAAAACAAGCATAATGGGGTCGAAACATGGTTTAAAAACCAACTTGCGTAAAAAGGAGGTGCTATTGGAAAACTCGTGGGGGGGTAGGAGAGAGATACCGGTAGGCGACAGCTACCGGTAGCCTAGAGCTACCGGTAGGCGACAGCTACCGGTAGCCTAGAGCTACCGGTACCCCAAGGTCACCAATAGGCTAGGTCTACCGGTAGGCCAAGGCTACCGCTAAGAGTCACCAAGAAGCTGGGATGGCCTTCCAGACCACCCAGAACACCTCAAACATCATATTTTTACCAAGTAATGGACCCCAAAAACCCGGGCCATTGCAATTATAATCTCAAACATAATTTTTAATTCCATGAATGAATATTATATCATTATAAAAAATATTAATGGATCATTATATACACCATTAGAAATAAAACATTGTGTATAATAAGAAATTTGTTGTAAGGGATGAAAATTGAGAAAAGAAACCCTTACCTTAAATTCCCACTTATTTTAAAATGCTATATCCTCTTATATAAAAAACATAAATATATTAATATTATATTTTAGAACCATATTCATATATATTGACTTTTATATAGTTCATTTATTATCATAAATTATGGATATATTATTTAGTGTACTTTATTTTTTTCATCAGGTGTATGTAACTTTAATTATTTCAAGCATGCCTTTTAATGTCAATTTTGATACCCA
This sequence comes from Viscum album, assembly GCA_963277665.1. Classification (NCBI taxonomy): domain Eukaryota; kingdom Viridiplantae; phylum Streptophyta; class Magnoliopsida; order Santalales; family Viscaceae; genus Viscum; species Viscum album. Next base: position 413,956,786 of record OY728140.1, on the reverse strand, counting down.
TTCATTGATAACAAGTTATTAACCACTTGATAATTAAAGATAATATAATTTATAAATTATATTTATTTATAAATATCTTTTTTCATTCCATACGTTTTTTAGTTATTTTTCATGAAAATTGAATCGGGATGGATTATTTTGATAATTTTATCAATCAAAGATTAAATTTTAATAATAAATTAAATACTTAATTATACCATATATATAAACATAAAAATAAATATTTTATTATGTAATTATATTATTATTATTATTATTTAATTTCTCATAGTCTTCCATGATAGTGTCTCAAATCATTGTTCAAGTAGGTGGTTAAATTGACCCAAACATGAACATACCATAATTAATGGATGTGTATTCTAATAAAAGTGGTATATTTTGGAATAATATCATTATTATAGAAGAATAATGATATAATTTATATATTTATATGGTTTTGAAAAACATTTTAATATATTTTAATAACTAATAAAGAAACTAGATAAAATATTATATATGTTACCTCGTGGAGGTGGTAGTCTGCACAATGCACTATTAAAATTTTCATTTCACGATGAATGAGATGGAATATATGTTGATTATAATTTACCTCCTCATAATAATAATAAAATTATATATTTCACATCTATTCTTCAATACAATCCTTACAACTAGTGAATAGTGAAGGTAGTGAAAATGGAAATCGTCGATTCATAGAGGCGGTAGTCCGCACAAACACACGATCGATGTTATTTTGTTTTTATAGGTGGATTAGAAGGAAAAAATAGTGGTTGTTCCATTAATATAATTATAATAAGTATAATAATGATTATTATTTCATTATATTATTTTCTATAGGATATGTTTTAAATATAAATATAAATAATAAACGGTTCTAGATTAAGTAATACTCACGTAAGGACCTTAAACTTTCTCTTCAAAGTATCCTTAGAAATGAAATGAATAAGATAACTTAGGGTGACTAGGGGATTTATAAAATGAAATAGAATTATAGGAGAGTAAAATTTTAAGTTTTTAAACAAAATTTATAAGGTAAAATGTATCATTTAATGGGTGGAAGTTTCACCTTTTATAAGTGAAGAATGAGTCACTTTTGTGAATATCCATTATTTTTCAATAATGGAATTACACAATAAAGGGGTAAATTGATCCAAAAATGACAAATAGTGGATGTTTGGCTGATTGAAGGTTTATAAATCCTCTAAAACTCATTTTAACACATGATTTAAGCATTTTTTAATCCTCTTACCACTTGATTTTTATATTTTACCATTTTGGTTTTTATCTTGGTAACTAGTTTTTAACTAATTAATTTATGTTTAAAAAATATTAGATAGTACACCTTACAAAATTTGGGTGTGATAAACTTAAATTCAATCCTTATATTACCTAATTCAATTTATAAAAAAATAATATTAATTTAAAATTAAATGAATTAATATATATAAAAAAATGTTTTATAGAAAAATGTTTTTCACCATTAAATGTTATTAATATTATTTACTATCGATTATCAGTTGAATGAGTGATAGTATATTTAAATATAGTTTTTAAAATCAAATTACAGTATTTTCTTAAAATATATTAATTTATTTTATTATATAAAAACTAAACAATGTTAATAAAATAATTGTTTTAAAATAGAGGTTTAACCATTTCATGGATATTAAGTTTAATCTTAGTAATCATAATTTTATTCCTGAAAATTTTATTGAACTTATTAATAATATGAATATATTTTTCTAAAATATGAAATACATTTTTATATTTATTTTATACCACTGATTAAAACTAAATTTTAATATATGTAAATAAAATCGTTTTTAAAGTAAAAAATTACCTAAGTTTCAAAATGGTTAAACATGGGTTTTATAAATTTAACATAGTATTTCTGAATGTTTTATTATATTTTATAAAGATATATTTTTTTATAAAAAATTTTAAAAGAATTTTAAATCAATTTTTTATGATACTTTTATAAAAATGATGTTATTAGAAAAATCAGTATTTTTCACCATTTACCAAAATAATTAATTATTTTAGAAAAATAAAAAAATTATACAAATATAATATTCAAATTTTTAACCAAAAAATTAATTTTATTTTTTCAAATTATAATTATAAAAATTATAAATTTATCTTTTAAATGAGAGTAAAATATATAAATAAAAAATGGTTTTATTAAAATGTCTCCTTTTTAAAATTCAATTTTATTTAATCTTATTTCATATAATTTTCTAAAAAAATTAATATTTAAATATATTTTTATAAATATAAATATTACTTATTATAATAAACTTTTAATTATGATCAATTTAATTTTTTAAGTTAAAATACAATACCTTTTTTTGTTATTCTTCGAAATGAATCCTTTTTAAAATATTAATCAAATAAAAATAATAACATGGAATTATTCTAATCAATTATCATATTTTCACCAACTAATGATTATATTCTTCGTTTAATTTTAATATTTTGTTCTTTTGTTGTCGGTTGTTTCATTAGTTCGGTGTTGTGGTTGAAAGATGCTATTGAATATATTTTTATTTTAAAGGATTAAAAATCTTGGGTCATTAAAATCTATAGCAGAAAAAATGTGTTGAATATTGAATTTATATCAATGAAATGAAATTGAGGTGACAAAACAATTACATCAAATTATTATTTTTCAGAAGTGTTATAACCACCTATAAAATTATCATAGACTCATTAACAATATATTTTATAATGATATTCATATTTATTTCCATTTACAATAATATTTTATATTAATTTATTACATAGTTATTACTTATTTTTAGTTAAAATTGATATTCCATGTTAGTAGTTTAAATTGTTCCTTGTCTGATTTGGTGTATAAGTTTCAATCATCCCTTCTTATTTTTAGTAAATCATCATTAAAATTTTAAATGTACTATAATTAAATCTATATTATTTTTATAAATATCTAATCTCATTCCATGGTATTTTCTGGTATGATTCTCCAAGGTGAAATCAAAAACATTTTTATTTTGGTCATTTTTACCAAATAAAAGGTGGTATATTAACAATGAGTTAAATATTAATATAACCATTCCAAAACAAAAAAATGAAATATTATTTATTTATTAATATCATAAAATAATAGTATTTATGTTTTCAAAATCATATTTGATAAAAACGTTATAACATTGTTAATGTATATGGTTAAACAGATCCAATTAATAATATGATATAATTAATGGATATTTTTTATTATGAAGTGATTTCAATATAATATAATCATTATATAATTATAGTGTTATTTTTTATATGTTATTTAAAATATGAAACACAATTTATAAGAGTTTGAGGAATAAGATAAATTAAAAAAAGAATGGTAAAAAACTATTACTTACAAAGAACTAATTATATCTCCTCTTATAAACCTTCTTGGTTTTGATGGAATTTGGGAAATATCTAAAGACCAAAAGTGAACCAAAATAGGATACAATTATTAGGTAAGTAAATATGGAAGATTATGAAAGTGAATTCAATTATTTGGTGTAGATTTTAAGGGGTAATAATGGTATCTTAATATAAGTGAGAGGAGTTTCATTTCGGTAATACATATTACTTAATATAAAAAAACATAATTATTTACAAAGAAATAATATCCAAATTTGATCAAAATGGAGATAATATAAGTTTCAGGTTCATAAAAAACTCATACACTCATTTAAAAAAAAATTGATTTTATTTTTGTATTTTACACCTTAATTTAACACTTTTACCATATTTTAGATTTTATTGTGGTGTCCATTTCTTTTCCTTAGTATTTAATTTTAATACCCAAACATAAAATTCGACATACTACCTAACTTAAACATACTAATTAAAAATATGAAAATAATTTTATTATATTATATTTTTGAAAGTGATAAAAATTAATTCTAAAGTAATAATTTATAACATATAAAAATGGTTTTTAGAAAAAAAAATATTTTTAATCATAAAAATCAATTTAGACCAAAAAATATATTTATAGTATTGATTTGAAAAACATTTGTTGGAATATTTTTAAACAAAATATATAACTATTACTTTAAAACTAATCCAAAATTGAATGACAACTTTGGAAAACTTAATTAATGAAAAATGACTAAAAATAATTTTTTTATTAGAATAAAATAGAACTTTAGTTCCAAAGTATAAATAATAAACATTGAAATTCAATATAATATTTTTGAATGCATAATTTTACCTCATAAAACTTTTTTGGTCAAGAAAAAAGGATTTATAATTTTTTAAGTCATTCTTATATCATAATGATATCCTAAAGGTTATGGTATTTATAAAAAATGTATTTTTATTATTCAACTAAAAATAAAATTTTTTCAAAAAGCCCAAAAATTTACCGTAAATAAGTTTTAAATTATTAATCCCAAAAAATGATTTTATAAAATTAAAATCCTAATTTTTAGATATTTAACTTTTAAATAAAATCATATGATACATAAAAACCAATTTTTTAATAACAAAAATTAATTCTCTTTTTATGAGTGATCATATATATATATATTTTATTATTCATTAATTATGATATATTTGATAATTTATTATCTATACATGTAGAATAATGTCATTTTATTAAATTCTTATCCAAATTTAGTTGAATTTTGAATTTAAATAAATAATTGAGAAAATAGTTTTAGTGCAACTAACTTTATATTCTATGATTATAATATTCTATTGATGACCATTTAACTTTTCTTACAACTACATTACCATGATTTTATAACCATTTTTTGATAATAATAATCTATACATAATATTAGTTGCATTTTTAAACAAAAAAGTAAATATTTCAAAATTTTATTTTATTTTGAAACATGTTACTATAAGTTTTAAAAAAAATTAGAGTAATAAAACATGCACCCAAAATATGATAACAACCATCTTAGAAATTAAATAACTTGTAAGTAAATTTTTATTTTAGTGTAAATAATTTTGAATACATAAAATAGATTTTATAAGAACATTTTAATAAATATTTATTATTCATAAAATTGTTTAACATTTTGATGTAAAAAACATATAATCAATAAAGTAAACTAGTTTGATGATAAATATGTGCATAAATGTTTGGTATATATCATTATAAAGAAATAAATTCATTTTATATTTATATTTATTATTTATAAAAGAAAATTTATGAAAATATTCATTATAACTCTAGGATGTTACTCATAAAGTGAGACATTATATGCCTTTATAGCATTGAAACAAAATATGAATTCCAAATTCATAAATGTAAAAAAAGAGAAACCTCTTACAATTTATTAATGCTACTCAATCTACAAGTGGGTATGGTGTGATCTCCATCAAACACAGGTATCTCTATACCCATTTCCATTAGTTTTATCATCTTCAAGCATGAATTTTCATATTATCCCATTGTTCAAGACATCAAGTAACCCTAATACATTAAGTATCTCAATCTCATATAACTACTCATATGTTCTCAATTCTATAAGTGTAGACTAACCAAGTAAATGAATACATCATATTTATCTCACCTTTATGGTTAAACACATCATATTCCCCTGATACGATAGATTATCACATCACATGTATTATCTAGGAATGGTCGTACACTTCCTTATACTATCTCAATCAAGGTCCCATATGTCATACTTGCTATATGAGAGGATAACTCCGATATTGGTTAATCATTAACAAATTAAAGGACTAGAAACATACCCAACCACCCTCTGATTATCTAATCATTAAGGTTTCCATAATAATGGTATTTAATTATGAATTTTCTCATACTAGGTATATCCCCAACCTCAAGTATGAGGAAATCATAATATGAAACATACACATCTAGTATACCAAATAAATAATGTATTAAACTCCATATTGTAGACCTATTTGGTCATCTAGTGTAAAAAAACCTATTTTTCACATCATATAAATATTTGTATCTATATAAAAAAATCACCTCATGTTAATCTTAATATTTCATCATATCCTATAATACCCCATGAAAAACATTAGTTAGAGATAAATAAAATTCAAACTCTGAGATGAAAATTATAATTTTACTTCAATATAAATAAAACCATGTGTAAAAATCTATCTTATAATATCATATATGATAGACTTTCAAATCATCATTATATTTGTTTAAATATTATGGTTTTATTAAACTTTTTATATCGCTTATATAATTAATTTCCCATCTCTATATTACCATATGATAAAAATCTTCCACTAAGGTTTATTAGTGGGTAAAATCTAAGAAGTAATCCAAATCAAATATTAGTGAGACTTAAGAATTATATTACTAATTTTCAACTCAAATAACATAGTATTCAAAATCTTTTACATCACATCATCAAATATAATTATTTTCATAACTTATTTTATCTGCATATAACTCCTTTTAAGTTCATCATAATCATCAATCCTGGAACCATTTCAATCAAAAAACTTCCTTTAGGTAATTTTGGTAACCAAATGTAACTCTTTATATTTTTATTTACCAATATATCCTAAAAAGGATTTGGATATAGAATGATATTTACTTTTCATGATAACTATGTATAACTCTTTAAATTTCCATATATCAATATACCCTAAAACACTTTTAGTATTTTAGGTGTCATTCTCTTCGTATTTTTACTAGGAAAATCATTTATTTTTCATATTTTAAAATCTTTAATCCAAAATAAAACATATAGTAGTCTCTTAGAAACTATATTCTCTACAAAATGTCATGACAAGATACAAAAACAACTTAATGTTATGAAAAACAAATATTTTATCTTATTGGTTATATATATTCATATATTATATGGTATTTTATATATTTGGATCATTATTATTAAAATAAAATTTTATTATTTAAAATATGTATCTAATGTGTGGTGGGGTCACATATATCATATTTTAGTGAAAATCTGTATAAACTTAGTTTTCCTAAATAAAACTCATTTTATATTTATCTTCTTTTCATACATGTTATAAAATATATTGAATTATATACCTTGTGAATCCAAACCATTCTCTTATATTATACATAACAATGATTTTTCATAAAAAATATCTTATCATATAAGACATATAAGTTGAAAACATGTATCCATTATTTATATCCATTCAGGATTGATATACTCCTTTCCTTTTAACTCTTTTTCTTCATCATCATCCAAAAACCATTCTCTTTATTAATTGAATGAATGCAACAAGAATATTCATCTCATTCTGTGATTTTAAACATTTATATATTTACAATATTTGTACCATATACATTTGGTAACATATACTCTTAAAAATAATTGAATTTATTTCTATAACAGTAATACCTAATATATACTCTTCTTGGTGTTTCTCAAATTACTTCAATTATCTTAAACAATTTCATCATATAGAAACAATGACCTTCCTTTATGAAATCTACTTAATGTTTCAATAAAGATGGTTAAATAATAAATGTTTCTAATCATTTTTTTCTAGATTAAATCATTAACCATTTGTTTTTTAATCATAAAACATGTTCCTAAACATCACATGTGATGCTCTGATAACCACAAAAAATTGAGAAAATATGAAAAATATTTATTAATCTCATTCAAATTATTTGAAATTTTCTAGAAACAATTCCAAAATGAATTACACACCCATAAAAAGCATTAGAGGATATATTCAGTCTCACCAAGTCATTAATGTACTTAGTTACATTAAACATATAAGTGGAGATTAAAGTTCCTTAGGTTATTATTTATCTAATTTCATTGAAATCTTAATTGAAACATTTTATTACTCTCAAAGGCATTTATATTCACTTTTTGAACACCTTCAATATTTTTATACTTGGGAAGGTATTTCTCTAACAAATATAATTGCCTCTCTTACTTAATAACTATTTTTAAGTCTTTTTAATTATATAAAAATTTTATTACATTAATATTTCCCTTTTAATGGTGGATTTCAAAATATTTTTTGATGATGATGATTTCATTTCTCTATAAAAGAATCTTTAATCATATGAGTGACATGTTTTACATTCATAATAGGATTTTATTAAATTTGGTCTGATTAATATAATAAACCCTTTTAAAATCCACGATATCAATTAATGATCTAGTAAATATATTTCACTAAGATCTAGTTCACTTTTTTTGTCTCTCCCATTACTTAGTTATTCAGTTAGATTATCATGAAAATAATATTATATATGACTCTTGGATAATTGGGAAAATAACTCCTTAACTAATAAATAATAAGGATAAACTCAACTATATTCTTCTAGTATCATAATTATATTAAGGTCTTTCTATAAAGTGTAACCCAATGAAAATTTGAAAAATAGGAACTATATCCTATTTGGGCCACTCACTACTTTATTTCCTGACACAAGATAATAGATGGGAATCCAGCTTTAGCATAACATACCTGGTTGGATGATTGAGGTCATGAAAAGTGTATTCATGACCCCCTCCCTTCAAAGGTACCCCTCATAGGATTAAATTGATAAAGAGAGATAATTACACTAAAAGGCCACCTCCAATAGGCCATGGGTTGGTTACTAGCACCAAGGGAATATAATCAAACACATGGGAGTAATTACCCTCATAATGATTTGAAAATAGATAAGATGAGATCAACCAGAAAACAAAATATTCTTATAAAAATAATGATGTAATACAAATAATTTATTTTAATTCATAAATAAATGGATACAACTAAAAAATTAAAAATAGATAAATCCTTAGCATTGACTACAAAGATCCAACAGCTCCTGAATAAATCCTTAAACTAGTCATTTCAGGCTCAATCAACAAACCATTTATGCTATATTAAAAACATTTTACACATATATAGGGTGATAATAACATGTATACTAATTTGGATCCTCACTGAAACATCTCATGAAAAAGTTTAAAGAACCATACTAAATCATGGTGAATAAAAAAATTAAATTAACTCATCACCTAAGTAGACGTCCTATTTTTGTCTACCCAAGATATGGTTCACTCACCAAATATAACATCCAAGAGTTGTAAATTAATATCATAAGAATATATAGAAATCCTTATAGACATGAAACATCATTTAAACACACTCAAAATGATCTCTTAGGGGAGATACCTCTCAAATATGAATAAAGGCATTAAAATAAACATTGCATAAAAATTTTTAATCAATATCATGTTCAACATGAGATTATATACTTAATCCTATGAAAATAAAGTATTAGAAAACATGGTATTTTGAGCACAAATCTATGAATATATTTCCTATGTAATGTCCCATAACCATAAAAAAATCCACACATATAGGCAAGAAAACCAAGTAATAAATTTATATCTATCAAGTAATAATTATAATAAAACAACACTACAAAAGGAGACAACATAAAAAAATCACTTAATATTGATTTAATAGAAATCATATAACATCATATATTATAAAACATTATTATGTTCAGCACTTCAAAATTTTCACTTAGTCTTTCTATCAAATGAAAATCTACACATTATTTATCCACATGTATCATGCTTTTAATTTACCACATGTCCCACTTTAATACTTTATACTTAATAAAGACATAGAATAATAATCAAGCAACATATTAAATTCATAAATTTTAGAACATATCATTCTTAACATGTCATGAACAAGGTAGATAATCATGATTGCATATTAATTTATTAATAATTATAGATATGATAGTTATAACAATTCATTAAGTCCTACTGGTTAAGGATTTGAAATAGAAAAATTTCTTTCTTGATATTTTCTTTCTTGTCAAACATGTATCCCAATATTTCATAATAAAACAAGTTAAATTTAAAAATCATGATAATAAAACTTTTCACTAAAAATATATTCCATTTAAAATCTATCAAGTTAGAGAACCTTTTAACTGAAAACCTTTTTAACCCTTCCCCATATCAATATATTTTTAAAAATCCTCTTTTTGAAAAAATGTCTAATGCCTTTTTTGAAACTGATATTAAAATATATATGATTTTCTTGGAAGTAAATTTTTTATTTTTAAGAAAACATGTTCCAAAAATTGAAAAAAATAAATAAGCATTTTATTACTAATAAAATTACTAAGTTGGCCTAAATTTAACCAATTTAATTCATCATGCATCACAAAATTTAAAAATCCACCAACCAATGTAATTTAAAACTTAATCATGTTCTATTTTAACCATTTGATAATTTAAAACACATTAAGTATGATTTTTATCATACCATATTTGACATGATTTCCATGATAACTCATATATATATATATATAAGTTACATGATTTTATGAAATTCATTTTATTCAACAAACATGATTCAACATTTCCCTATAACAGTTTAATACCAACATAAATAAATTAAAAACTATTGAACCCAATTTAAATTATGAAATTCATAGTAAATAAAACAAGAGGTTAAAATAATCCACTTGATCCGGATGCAAAAAAATTACATTTTTTTAACAAAATTTTATTTACCAGGAACTCGATCATGAAAAAAATTCAATGGATTTAACATTTCAATTTCCATTTATTATAAGAACATTTCATTATTTTAAATGTTTTTAAATTAACACAAAATAAATTAATCAACCAACACAATAAAATTGATTAAAAAACATATCTACAACAAGAATATAAATCAAAGGAACCCATTCACAACACCATGATATTCTCTTCTTTGGGCAACACTGAATCGCCCAAATGGTTTTAAAATTCATCATAAAAAAATTGTTATGATGGGTCAAGAATCCCCTATATTCATATTCTGGGGGCTATAAAACATGTTACTAGTATATGATAAATCCCGTTTGATAATATAATAATACAAGGACACAAACACATATCAATAGAAGAGATCATAAATGACAAGAGAATGGAAAACATCAGAATTTGAGAAGCCAACTATTACAGTCCTAAAATAAAACTAAATATAAAACGTAATATCTGAGAATCCCCTATAAAATACCCAACTCATCATAATACTTGAGAAGTTAGAACCAAAACTATCATATTAACTCACGAAACACCATTATAGCCAACAAAACCTAATGCTCTCCCCGAGCATGATTCAAACTGAAGGACATCAAAACCTCCTCTAATCAAACCTTTGTCACATGATCTAAAATAAATCCCTCAAGATTTTATAGACTCTATTGTTGTAAATCTGTAAGTAACATCCTCTAAGCTGTTTCATTGTCAACCCCTGATCGGTATTGATTCATGGAGCATTTTACTAATGAGTATTTCAACCTTGAGAAACTCTTTCATAATAACAAACATTAGGGACTTATAACTTTGGACATGGATTATTATTTTTAAGGTTCATGGTTTAATTAGTTTTTAACCTATTTATCATTGTCTATCCAGTTAAAACATAGGCATATATAAGCATGATTTATGATCATTTCTAAGGTCACTACCCAACAAGAATAATCACTTCACTTAGCATGTCCAATAAATTTAAAGGTCATTGCATTAGATCATAAGGGTGCATAAATTCTCATGTCCTTATTAGTATCCTTTTTAACACATATTAAGCCCAACTGATATTATTTCCCTTTCCAAACTATGGATCCTAACTGATAACTAACTTTAAATTTCATCATATCTCTGAACCATCACCTTTGATGTCACATTGTCACAACCCCTCCCTTTAATGGTACCCCTATATGGATGAAAATATAGAAAGAGAGATAATGACACCCAATTCTCGCCTCCAATAGAAAATGGGTTGGAGATAAGAAACTTGGGTATATAATCACACCTTTGGGAGGAATTACCCTCATAAATATTTGATATTTAAAAGATAAGATCATAATAAATATCATAAATATCCTACTAAAAAAATAAAAAGTAACCACAATACATGATTTACTGTCATACATTACATGATACAACTATAAAAGAAAATAAAAAATAGATAAATCCTTGTAAATGACCTTGAATCTCCAAAAACTCCTCAAAAATTTAATTTATAAATCAATCGCCATCCATCTCTTGTTAGACTGAAAACATTTATATATACATAGGGTGATCATAACATGCATACTCAATAGTATCCTCCCTGAAACCTATCAAGAAAAATGTGAAATAATAATACTAAATACATGTGAATAAACAAATGTAACTAACCCATCACCTGAATAGGTATAATATTATGTTATCATACTCACCAAGGATCACTCACCAAATAAAACATCCAATTGTAGGAATGAATTATCATAAAAATATAGATAAAGTCACCCTAAAACCATTTCCCTATGGATTTTGTACTCTTTACCAATGTGAATACATCCATTTCCCCATCCTTTATATATACAAAAATTGAAGTACCAACCATATATCATGTCTTGCAACATTAAACACATATCAAGTTTGATGTCCCCAACTACATTTATGATAATAGATTACTAAGGAAGTGGGGTATTATGAATGTGTAGGAAATCAACCTTGTGTCTTCCTCCTACTGTGCAAGACCCCCACAACATATCTCATCATCCACCACTGATATCACTAGAATCTACTACTGAAGAGAGAGCGAGGGTAATGGGATAATCATTCATATTTATCCTCCCCATCATGCATATTATAGAAAATATCCCCCCCCCTCCCCCAATGTTATCTAAACCCTTATCTAACACCAAATGTGATATCCCATATATGTAATAGTATCAATTTCACAAAATTAGAGAAAAATTTCATTACAATAAATTCTTACAGTCTATTAGGTTTAGAGTTTTAGATAATTATGATAAAACAATAACCAAAAAATCATATCATTTTCAACTAATTTAAATTGTTTCCACTATATGATCAATTTCTTAACCCATCACAAGTCTCCAAAATCTGCCAAAAATTTTCCACACAAGATACTCTTCTAGACACATCATACATATCACATTTCAATATAACCTGGGGAAACATAAACATAAAAAGGTTTTTATCTTATATACTCAGTGAGGGTAAACAAATGAGATAAAAATCTAATATCATAAGTGATCATGATATGATTAAATGGGTATAATCAGGATATATAATAAAGTTATACCCAGTAAATAATATATAAAAATTTATGTAATAATTTTTTATAAACAAAAAATTATAGAATATCTTATAAAATATTCATAAATAAGAAATGTAACATATATTAAAAAATAAAATTATAAATTTGGCACAATCCTAAGTATAGGAAATTTTGTGAGAAAACTATATACGAACATGCCCATGTAAACAAAATCATTATTTCGACACCTAAAAATGTGAGAAACTGATTATTTCCACTCATATGTAAAAAAAGCTCTTTATATCCATTCATGACTATCTCACAAGATTTAAAAATAAACCAATACATTAAAGGGTGATATAGGACCCCACTTGTCATTATTCTTACATATGTTTTTCATAAGAAAATAATACTTTACCATAAAGAACCCATGGAAAGAAAATGGGTTTTGTAACATTTCCAAATTTTATCGCATAAAAAGACTTCAAAATTTAGATCTATTGATATAAAAAACTTAACAATAGTCAAAACAATAAAACCATGTGGATAATAAATGGGTGTTCAATGAAATTGAGTAACTCTCTTGGTAAATACCCTTAAAATAATATAACACATGGTATTTACACTATACAGATAAAGGGTACATAGTTTATTCAATGTTTCTCCAATCAATATGTCTATGGGTAATTATATTAAAATCCTTAAATAAAAGGAATTTAAATAGGTTACTCATAATGTAAATTAATTTTAATTAAAAGTTATTCTTCAAAGAAGTGGAATTGATACAACAAACCATTGTGACAATAAAAAAATCATAATAAAAATACCTTGAAAGATATAATTTGAAATTAAATATTAATTACCATGAATAATGAGATTATAATTATACAAAATATTAAATGGGTAGTAGATGAACCATTCCAAATAAAACATGGCATATAATAAGAGATATATCTCAAGGGGTGAAATTTGAGACAAGAAACCCTTAGGGTAATGTTAATGCAAGAATTAAAGAAAATAAGGGGGATAACACAAAATGAACATTAAAATATCATTAAATAAAATATATTAATTATAATTTACTTAAATTGGGTAGTTAATACATCATATAATATAAATTATTGTGTGCAATATCAAAGATGTCATGTGGATTTGAAAATGAGACAATGAAACCCCATATGACATTAGAAACATTCGAATTGAACCCCACTAAAGATTATAATCTCAAATAAAAATTTTAATTCCTTTAATGAAGAGTATATCATGATAAAAAAATATTAATGGTTCATTATATACACCATTACAAATAAAACATTGTGTATAATAAGAAATTTATTGTAAGGGATTAAAATTGAGAAAAGAAACCCTTACCTAAAATTCCCACTTATTTTAAAATGCTATATCTTATGGTATAAAAAACATAAATATATTAATATTATATTTTAAAACTATATTCATATATATTAACTTTTATATAGTTCATTTATTATTATTTATTATGGATATATCATTTAGTTTACTTTATTTTTTTCATTAGGTGTATGTAACTTTAATTATTTCAAAAATGCCTTTTAATGTCAATTTTGATACCCATTAATTCATAACAAGTTATAAATTACTTGATAATTAAAGTTACAATAATTTATAAATTATATTTATTTATAAATATATTTTTACATTAAATAAGTTTTTTAGTTATTTTTCATGAAAATTGAATCGGGGTTGGATTATTTCGATAATTTTATCAATCAAATATTAAATTTTAATAATAAATCGAATACTTAATTATACCCAATATATAAACATAAAAAATTAATATTTTATTATGAAATTATATTATTATTATTATTATTCAAGTTCTCATAGTCTTCCATGATAGTGTTTCAAATCATTAATCAAATAGGTGGTTAAACTGACCGAAACATGAACATTCCATAATTAAAGGATGTGTATGCTAATAAGAGTGGTATATTTTAGAATAATATCATTATTATAGAAGAATAATGATATAATTTATATATTTATAAGGTTTTTAATTATATTTTAATAAATTTTAATAACTAATACAGAAACTAGATAAAAATGATATATGTTTCCTCGTGGAGGTGGTAGTGTGCACAATGCACTATTAAAATTTTCATTTCATGATGAATGAGATGGAATATAGGTTGATTATGATTTACCTCTTCATAATAATAACTAAATTATATATTTCACATTTATTCTTCAATACAATACTTATAACTAGTGAATAGTGAATGTAGTTAAAATGGAAGTCATCGATTCATGGAGGCGGTAGTCCGCACAAACATACGATCGATGTTATTTTGTTTTTATAAGTGGATTAGAAGGAATAAATAGTGGTTGTTCCATTAATATAATTATAATAAGTATAATAATTATTATTATTTCATTATATTATTTTTTATAGGATATGATTTAAATATAAATATAAATAATAAAAGGTTCTAGATTAAGTAATACTCACGTAGGGACCTTAAACATTCTCTTCAAAGTATCCTTGGAAATGAAATCATTAGGATAGCTTATGGTGACAAGGGGATTTATGAAATGGAATGGAATTATAGGAGAGTAAAATAATAATTTTTTAAACCAAATTTATAAGGTAAATTGCATAATTTAATGGAGGGGAAGTGGTCACCTTTTATAAGTGAAGAATGAGTCACTTGTGTGAATATCCATTATTTTTCAATAATGGAATTACACAATTAAAGGGTAAATTGATCCAAAAATGATAAATAGTGTATTTTTGGGTGATTTAAGGTTTATAAATCCTCTAAAATCATTTTAACACAAGTTTTAAGCATTTTTCAATCCTCTTACCACTTGATTATTACATTTTTACCATTGTGGTTTTTATCTTGGTAACTAGTTTTTAATTAATTTATTTATGTTTTAAAAAACATATTTGATAGTACACCTTAAAAAATTTGGGTGTGATAAATTTAAATTTAATCCTTATATAAAATAATTAAATTTATAAAAAATAGAATTTTAATTTTAAATTAAAAAATTTAATATATAGAAAAAATGTTTTATAGAAAAATTTTTTTCACCATTAAATATTACTAATATTATTTACTATCGATTAACAGTTGAATGAGTGATAGTATATTTAAATATAGTTTTTAAAATAAATTAAAGTATTTTTGTGCTAATATATTAATTTATTTTATTAGATAAAAACTAAAGAGTGTTAATAAAATAATTATTTGAAAATAGAAGTTTAACCATTTCATGGTAAATAACTTTAATCTTAGTAATCATAATTTTATTCCTAAAAATTTTATTGAACATATTAATAATATAAATATATTTATCTAAAATATGAAATACATTTTTTATATTTATTTTATACAACTGATTAAAACTAATTTTTAATATATGAAAATAATATAGTTTTTAGAGTAAAAAATTACTTAAGTTTCCAAAAGGTTAAACATGGATTTTATAAATTCAACATAGTATTTCTAAATGTTTTATTTTAGTTTAAAAAAATATATTTTTATATAAAATATTTTAAAATACTTTTAAATCATTTTTTATGATAATTTCATAAAAATGATGTTATTAGAAAAATAAATATTTTTCACCATTTTCTAAAATAATTAATTATTTTAGAAAAATGAAAAAAAATTATACTAAGATAATATTTAAATTTTTAATCAAAATATTGTTTTAATTTTTTCAAATTAAAATTATAAAAATTATAAATTTATCTTTTAAATGAAAGTAAAATATATAAATAAAAAATGGTTTTATTAAAAAGTATCCTTTTTAAAATTCAGGTTTATTTAATATTATTTCATATAATTTTTTAAAAAAATTAATATTTACATATTATTTTATAAATATAAATATTATCTATTATAATAAACTTTTAATTATGATCAATTTAATTTGTTAAGTTAAAATACAATACCTTTTTTTAATAGTTCTTCGAAAGGAATCCTTTTTAAAATATTAATCATATTAAAATAATAACATGTAATTATTTTGTTTAATTATCATCTTTTCACCAACTAATGATTATATTCTTCATGTAATTTTAATATTTTGTGCTTTTTTTGTCGGGTGTTTCATTTGTTTGGTGTTTTGTTGGAAAGATGCTATTGAATATATTTTTAATTTAATGGATTAAAAATCTTGGGTTATTAAAATACATAGCAAAAAAATGTGTTGAATATAGAATTTATCTTAATGAAATAAAATTGAGGTGAAAAAACAATTATATCATATTATCATTTTTTTAGAAGTGTTATAACCACATATAAAATTATCATAGACTCATTAAAAATATATTTTAAAATGATATTCATATTTATCTACATTTACATCAATATTTTATTTTAATTTATTAAATAGTTATTACTTATTTTTAGTTAAAATTGATAATCCATGTTAGTAGTTTTAATTGTTCTTTATCTGATTCGATGTATAAGTTTCCGTCATCACTCCATATTCTTGATTAAATCATCTTTAAAATTTTAAATGTACTATAATTAAATCTATATTATTTTATAAAGATCTAATCTCATTCTATGGCAGTTTCAGGTATGATTCCCCAAGGTGAAATAAAAAACATTCTTATTTTGGTCATTTTTACCAAATAAAAGGTGGTATATTAACAATGAACTAAATATTAATATAACCATTCCAAAACATAAAATTAAATATTATTTATTTATTAATATCATAAAATAATAGTATTTATGTTTTCAAAATCATATTTGATAAAAACGTTATAACAGTGTTAATGTATATGGTTAAATAGATCCAATAAATAATATGATATAATTAATGGATATTTTTTATTATAATGTGATTTCAATATAATATAATCATTATATAAGTATAGTGTTATTTTTTATATGTTATTTAATATATGAAACATAATTTATAAGAGTTTTAGTAAGAAGATAAATTAAAAAAGAATGGTAAGAAACTATTACTTACAAAGAACAAATTATATATCCTCTTATAAACCTTCTTGGTTTTGAAGGGATTTGGGAAATATCTAGGGACAAAAAGTGAACCAAAATAGGATGATATTATTAGGGAAGTAAATATGGAAGATTATGGAGGTGAATTCAATTATTTGGTGTAGATTTTAAGGGGTACTAAAGGGATCCTAATATAAGTGAGAGGAGTTTCATTTCGGTAATACATATTACTTAATATAAAAATAATAATTATTTACAAGGAAAGAATATCCAAATTTTATCAAAATGGAAATAATATAAGTTTGAGGTTCATAAAAAACTCATACACTCATTTAAAAAAAACTTTTTGATTATATTTTCGGATTTTAAACCTTAATTTAACACTTTTACCATATTTTAGCTTTTATTGTGGTGACCATTTATTTGCCTTAGTATTTTATTTTTATACCCAAACATAAAATTCAACATACTACATAATTTAAACATACTAATTCAAAATATGAAAATAATTATATTATATTATATTTCTGAAAGTGATAAAAATTAATTCTAAAGTAATAATTTATAACGTATAAAAATGGTTTTTTTGAAAAAAAAATATTTTTAATCATAAAAATCATTTAGACCAAAAACAATATTTATAGTATCGAGTTGAAAAACATTTATTAGAATATTCTTAAACAAAATATATAACTATTACTTTAAAAATAATCCAAAATTGACTGAAAACTTTTGAAAACTTAATTAATGAAAAAGGACTAAAAATAGTTTTTTATTAGAATAAAATAGAACTTCAGTTCTAAAATATAAAAAATAAACTTTTAAATTCAACATAATATTTTTAAATTCATAATTTTACATCATATAAACTCTTTTGGTCAAGAAAAAATGTTTTATAATTTTTTAAGTCATTCTTATATCATAATGATATCTTAAAGGTTATGTTATTTATAAAAAATGTATTTTTATTATTCAACCAAAATCAAAATTTTAAAAAAAACCCAAAATTTTACCATAAATAATTTTTTCATTATTAATCCCCCAAAAAAATTATTTTATAAAATTAAAATCTGAATTGTTAGATATTTATCTTTTAAATTAAATCATATGATACATAAAAACCATTTTTTTAAGAACAAATATTAATTCTCTTTTTATGAGTGATCATTTTTATATTTATTATTATTCATTAATTATTATATATTTCATAATTTATTATCTATACATGTAAAATAGTGTCATTTTATTAAATTCTTATCCAAATTTAGTGGAATTTTTAATTTAAATAAATAATTGAGAGAATAGTTTTAGTGCAACTAACTTTATATTCTATGATTATAATATTCTATTGATGACCATTTAACTTTTCATTCAACTACATTACCATGATTTTATAACCATTTTGTGATAATAATAATCTATACATAAGATTAGTTGCATTATTAAACAAAAAATTAAATATTTCAAAATTTTATTTTTTTTGAAACATGTTACTAAAAGTTTTAAAAGAAATTTTTTAGAGTAATAAAACATTAATAAAAAATATGATAACAACCATCTAAGAAATTAAATGATTTGTAAATAAATTTTTATTTTAGTGTAAATAATTTTGAATACATAAAATATATTTTATAAGAACATTTTAAAAAATATTTATTATTCATAAAATTGATTATCATTTTGATGAAAAAAAAATATAATCAATAAAGTAAACTAGTTAGATGATAAATCTGTATATAAATGTTTGGTATATATCATTATAAACAAATAAATTAATTTATATTTATATTTATTATTTAAGAAATAAAATTTATAAAAATATTAATTATAACTCTAGGAAGTTACTTATAAAGTGAGACCTTATAGGCCTTTATAGCATTGAAAGAAAATATGAATTCCCAAATTCATAAATGTAAAAAAAGAGAAAACTCTTGTAATTAATTAATGCTACTCAATCAACAAATGGTTCTGGTGTGATCTCCATCAAAGACAGGTATCTCTATACCCATTTCTACTAGTTTTATCATCTTTATGCATGCATTTTCATATTATCCCATTGTTCAAGACATCAAGTAACCCTAATACATTAAGTATTTAAATCTCATATAACTACTCTTATATTCTCAATTCTCTAAGTGTAGACTGACCAAATAAATGAATACATCATATTTATCTCACCTTTATGGTTAAACACATCATATTCCCCTCATCTGATAGATTATCACATCACATGTATTATCTAGAAATGGTCGTACACTTCCTTATACTATCTCATTCAAGGTCCCATATGTCATACTTTCTATATTAATGGATAACTTCCATATTGGTTAATCATTAACAAATTAAGTGACTAGAAACATACCCAACCACCCTCTGATTATCTAATCATTAAGGATTGAAAAATAATGGTATTTAATTATGAATTTTCTCATACTAGGTATCTCCATAACCTAGATTATGAGGAAATTGTAATATGAAACATACACATCTAGTATACCAAATACATAATGTGTGAAACTTCATATGGTATACCTATTTGTCATCTAGTGTAAAAAACCTATTTTCACATCCTAAAATTATTTGTATCTATATAAAAAAAATTTCTCACGTTAATCTTAAAATTTCATCATATCTTATAATACCCCATGAAAAACATTAGTTAGAGATAAATCAAATTCATTCTCTGAGATGAAAATAATAATTTTACGTCAATATAAATAAACCCATGTATAAACATCTATCTTATCATATCATATATGATAGACTTTCAAATCATAATTATATTTGTTTAACTTTTAGGGTTTTATTAAACTTTTTATATCTCTTATGTAATTAATTTCACATCTCTATGTTACCATCTGATAAAAATCTTCCACTAAACTTCATTAGTGAGTAAAATCTAAGAAGTAATCCAGTTCAAATATTAGTGAGACTTATGAATTATATTACTAATTTTCAACTCAAGTAACATAGTATTCAAACTCTTTTACTTCACATCATCAAATATAATTATTTTAATAACTAAGATTATCTGCATATAACTCCTTTTAAGTTCATCATAATACATCAATCTTGGAACCATTTCCATAAAAAAAATCTTTTAGGTAATTTTGGTAACTGATTGTAACTCTTTACATTTTTATTTAATGATATATCCTAAACAAGTTTTGGATATAGAATGATATTTAATTTTTATGATAACTAAGTATAACCCTTTGAATTTACATTTATCGATATATCCTAAAACACTTTGAGGATTTTATGTGTAATTATATTGGTATTTTTACTAGGAAAATCATTTATTTTTTGATATTTTAACTTCTTTAATGCCAAATAAAAAATATAGTAGTCTCTTAGAAACTATATTCTATACAAAATGTCATGAAAAGATACAAAAACTCTTTAATGTTAGGAAAAACACATCTTTTATCTTAGTGGTTATATATATTCATATATTATGTGGTATTTTATATATTTGAATCATTATTATAAAAATAAATTTTATTATTTAAAATATGTCTCTAATGGGTGGTGGGGTCACATCTGTCATATTTTAATGAACATCTGTATAAACTCTTTTTTCCTAAATAAAACTCATTTTATATTTATCTTATTTTCATACATGTTATAAAATATATTGAATTATAAACCATGTGCATCCAAACCATTCTCTCATATTTTACATAACAATGCTTTTTATAAAAAAATATCTTCTCATATAAGACATATATGTTAAAAACATGTATCCTTTATTTATATCCATCTGGGGTTGATATACTCCTTTCCATTAAACTATTTTTCTTCATCGTCATCCAAAAACTATTTTATTTATTACTTGAATGAAAACTATATGAATGTTCAGGTCAATCCTTTATTTTAAACATTTACATATTTACAATATTTGTACCATATACATTTGGTAACATATACTCTTAAAAATCAATGAATTTATTTCTATAACATTAATACCTAATATAGACTCTTCTTGGCGTTTCTCAAATTACTTTAATTATCTTAGATAATTTCATCATATAGAAACAATGACCATACATTCTTAAATCTAATTAAGGTTTAAATAAATATGGTTAAATAATAGATGTTTCTGATCATTTTATTCTAGATTAAATCCATAACCATTTGTGTTGTTATCATAAAACATGTTCCCAAACATCACATGTCATGCTCTGATAACCTCAACACTTTGAGAAAATATGATAAATATTTATTAAACTCATTAAAATTATTATAAAACTTCCAAAAACAATTCCAAAATGAATTCCACATCCATAACAAGCATTAGAAGATATATTCTATCTCACCAAGTCATTAGTGTACTTAGTTACATTAAACATATAAGTGGAGATTAGAGTTCCTTAGGTTATTATTCATCTAATTCCTTTGAAACCTTAATTTAAACATTTTTTTATTCTCATAAGCATCTATATTCACTTTTTGACCACCTTCAATAGTTTTGTACTTAGGAAGGTATTTCTCTAACAAATATAATTGCATATCTTACTTAAGAACTATTTTTAAGTCTTTTAAATTATATAAATTTTTTATTACATTAATATTTCCCTTTTAATGGTGGATTTAAAAATAATTTTTGATGATGATGATGTCATTTCTCTATAAAATAATCTTTAATTAGATGAGTGACATGTTTTACATTCATTAATATGGGATTTTATTAAATTTAGTCTGATTAACATAATAAACCATTTTAAAATCCACCATATCAATTAATGTTCTAGGATCTATATTTCACCAAGCTTTGGTTCACTTTTTTCTCTCTCCCATTACTTAGTTATTGAGTTTTATTATCATGAAAATATTATTATATATGACTCTTGGATAATTAGGAAAACAAATCCTTAACCAATCTATCATATGGATAAACTCAGTTATATTCTTCTAGTAACTTAATTATATTAATGTCTTTCAATAAAGTGTATCCCAATGAAAATTTGAAAAATAGGAACTAGATCGTGTTAGGGTCACTCATTACTTTATGTCCTTACACAAGATAATACATGGGAAGCTAGCTTTAGCATAACATACCTGGTTGGATGATTGAGGTCATGAAAATTGTTTTCATGAACCCCTCACTCAAAAGGTACCCCTCATAAAATTAAATTGAGAAAGAGAGATAATTACACTCAAAGACCACCTCCAATAGGCCATGGTTTGGTGACTAGCACCAAAGGTATATAATCAAACACATGGGACTAATTACACTCATAATGATTTGAAAATAGATAAGATGAGATCAACCAGAAAACAACACATTGTCATAAAAATAATGATGTAATCCCAATACATGATGTGATATCATACATAAATGGATACAACTAAAAAATGAAAAATAGATGAATCCTTAGCATTGACCACAAAGATCCAAAAGCTCCTGAATAAATCCTCAAACTAGTCATTTCGAGCTTAATCAACAAACCATTCATGCTAACCAAAAAATATTTACATATATATAGGGTAAGAATAACATGTATACTCATTTTTATCCTCCCTGAAACATCTCATAACAATGTTAAAGAAGCATACTAAATCATGGTGAATAAAAATATTAAATTAACTCATCAACTAAGTAGGTGTCCTATTTTTGTCTACCCGAGCTATGGTTCACTCACCAAATATTACATCCAAGAGTAGTAAAGTAATATCATAAGAATATATAGAAAGTCTTATAGACATGAAACATCATTTAAACACTCTCTAAATTATCTCTTAGGGGAGATACCTCTCAAATAGGAATAGAGACATTAAAATAAACATTTCATCAAGGAGTATAATCAATATCATATTCATCATGAGATTATATACTTAATCCTACAAAAATCAAGTATTAGAAAACAAAGGATTCTGAGCACACATCTATGAATATAGTTCCCATGTAATGTCCCATAACCATACAAAATCCACACATATAGGCAAGAAAAACCAAGTAATCAATTAAATCAATTAAGTATTCATTATAATAAAACAACACTACAAAAGGAGACAACAAAAAACAAATCACTTCATATTGATTTGATAGAAATCATATAACATCATACATCATAAAACATTATTATGTTCAGCACTTCAAAATTTTAACTTAGTCTTTCTATAAAATGAAAATATACACATTATTTATCCACATGTATCATGCTTTTAATTTACCACATTTCTCACTTTAATACTTTATACTTAAAAAAACATGGAATAATAATCAAGAAACATATTTAATTCATAACTTTTAGAAGATATCATGATTAACATGTCATCAACAAGGTAGATTAGAATGCCTGCATATTAATTTATTAATAATTTTAGATATGATAGTTACAACAATGCATTAAGTCCTACTTGTTAAGGAGTTTCAAATAGAAAAATTATCTTGAGATATTTTCTTTCTTGTCAAACATGTATCACAATATTTCATAATAAAATAAGTTAAATTTAAAATCATGATAATAAAACTTTTCACTAAATATATTTCATTTAAAATCTATCAAGTTATAGAACCTTTTAATTGAAAAAATTTTTAATCCTTCTTCATATAAATGTATTTTTAAAAATTCTCTTTTTGAAAAAATGTGTAATGAATTTTTCGAAACTGATATTAAAATATATACGATTTTCTTGGAAGTAAATTTTTTATTTTTAAGAAAACATGTACCAAAAGTAAAAAAAATAAATAAAAATTTTATTACTAATAAAATTATTAAGTTTTCCAAAACATTAACCAATTTAATTCATCATGAATCACAAAATTTAAAAATCCACCAACCAATATACTTTAAAACTGAAACATGTTCTATTTTAACCATTTGATAATTTAAAACACATTAAGTATGATGTTAATCATACCATACTTAACATGATTTATATGATAACTCATATATATATATATATATAAGTTACATGATTTCATCAAATTCATTTTATTCAACTAACTTGATTGTACCTTTCTCTATAACAGGTTAATACCAACGGAAATAAATTAAAAATTATAGAACCCAATTTAAATTACGAAGTTCATAGTAAATAAAACATGAGGTTAAAATAATCCACTTGATCCAGATGTAAAAAAATTTACATTTTTTTTAACAAAAATATATTTACTAGGAACTCACTCAAGAAAAAACTTCAATGGATTTAACATTTCAATTTCATTTATTATAGGAACATTTCATTATTTAAAATGTTTTTAAATTAACACAAAATAAATTAATCAACCAACACAATCAAATTGATTAAAAAAACATATCTACTACAAGAATATAAATCAAAGGAACTCATTCACCACACCATGATACTGTCTTCTTTGGGCAGCACTGAATCACCCAAATGGTTTTAAAATTCATCATACAAAAATTGTTATGATGGGTCAAGAGTCCCTTATCTTAATATTTATGGGGCTATAAAACATGTTACTAGTACATGATAAATACCTTTTGATAATATAGTAATAAAAGGACAAAACCACATATCAATATAAGAGATCATAAATGACAAG
The DNA here is from genome assembly GCA_963277665.1 of Viscum album. NCBI lineage: Eukaryota > Viridiplantae > Streptophyta > Magnoliopsida > Santalales > Viscaceae > Viscum > Viscum album. The sequence continues at coordinate 413,931,295 of OY728140.1, read as the reverse complement.
AAAATGGAAAACATTAGAATTTGAGAAGCCAAATATTACAGTCATAGAATGAAACTAAATATGAAACCTAATATCTAAGAATCCCCCATAAAATACCCAAATCATCATAATACTTAAGGAGTTAGAACCAAAACTATTGTACTAACTCATGCAACATCGTTATAGCCAAAAAAACCTAATGCTCTCCCCGAGCATGATTCAAACTGAAGGACATCACAACCTCCTCCAATAAAACCTTTTTCTCATGATCTAAAATAAATCCCTCAAAATTTTATAGAATCTAGTGTTGTAAATCTGTAAGTAACATCCTATAAGAATTTTCATTATCAACCTCTACTCATTAGTGATTCATGGAACATTTTACTAATGGGGATGTCAACCTTGAGAAACTCTTTCATCATAACAAACATTAGGGACTTATAAATTTGCACATGGATTTTTTTTAAGTTTAATTATTTAATTAATTTTTAACCTACTTATCATTGTATATACAGTTAAAACATAGGCATATATAAGCATGATTCATGATCATTTATAAGGTCTCTACCCCCACAATAAGCATGACTTCACTTAGCATGTCCAGTAAATTTAAAGGTCCTTGAATTAGATCATAACGGTGCATAAAATCTCATGTCCTAGTTAGTATGCATTTTTTAACACATATTAATCCCAACTGATATTATTTCCCTTCCAAACCATGGATCCTAACTGATACATAACTTTAAATTTCATCATATCTCTCAACCATCACCTTTGATGTCACATTTTCACAACCCCCTCCCTTTAATGGTACCCCTATAGGGATGAAAATATATAAAGAGAGATAATGACACCCAAATCTCACCTCCAATAGGACACGGGTTGGAAATAAGAAACTAGGGTATATAATCACACCTATGGGAGGCATTACCCTCATAAATATTTTATATTTAAAAGATAATATGAGAATAAATATCATAAATATCTTAATAAAAAATAAAAAGTAACCACAATACATGATTTGATGTCACGAATTACTTGATACAACTAAAAAAATACAAAATAGATAAATCGTTGTAAATGACCTTGAATCTCCAAAAACTCCTCAAAAAATTAATTTATAGATCAATCATCAGCCATCTCTTGTTAGAATGAAAAGTTTTATATATACATAGGGTGAGCATGGCATGCATACTCAATAGGATCCTCCCTAAAACCTATCATGAAAAATGTGAAATAATAATACTAAATACATGTGAATAAACAAATGAAACTAACTCATCACCTGAATAGGTATAATATTATATTCTCATACTCACCAAGGATCACTCACCAAATAAAACATCAAATTTTAGGTAAGTATTATCATATAAATATAGATAATGTCACCCTGAAACCATTTCCCTATGGATTTTTCACTCTTTCCCAATTACAATACATCTATTTCCCCATACTTTCCATATAAACTAATAATAGCACCAACCATATATCATGTCTTTCAAAATTAACTACATATCAAGTTTAATGTCCCTAACTACATATATCATATTGGATAACTAAGGAAGTGGGTATTATGAATGTGTAAGAAATTAACACAGTGTCTTCCTCCTACTGTGCAAGAACCCCACCACATATAACATCATCAACCACTGATATCACTAGAATCTACTACTGAAGGGAGAGCGAGGGTGATGGTATAATCATCCATATGTATCCTCCCTGTCATGGTTGTTATGGAAAACATCCCCCCCCCAATGTATCTGGGTGTTGATCGGGTTACCCAACTCGGGTGGGGTGCATAATAATTCATAGAATAATCCAAGTACATAGTAGTCTCACGTAATCCCATACTTATGGGTTCACACCAGAAATAGCACCAAAACCACAATCATGTCACTACTAGTATCATGCCACCAAGTACTACCTCTAATGTAGAACAACTAACCATAAGCATCACGGAAAGGGTCACAACCCGGGTTCTATTTCCTATTCTTTTATTTAACAAATCAACCACCAAGATTCACTCATTTAATTATTATATTAAATTCACACCAACAAATTATTTATTCATAACCACATTTATATATGTCAATATTATTTCATTTCTATTGAACAGCTAACAAACAACCACCACATCAAACTTCAACATGACAACTAAATCCACCAAGTCATAAATAACCAAGGCCATCAAGTTGTACACAAACAAGGCCACCAGGTCATGCACAACCAAATTAAACATGTCGTTCTCACCAAGTTAATCATAAAACAAGAATATCAACTCAGCCATTTTCATTAATCAGATTTAAGTATTTAATCTTTTAAAGAGTTCCTCAAATTAATCAATCATTATAAGGAAAAATTATTTTATTTGAAAAATTTAAGGTAAAACCATGGCTTCATAATAATGGAATTCAATCCTTTAATAGAAACAAAGGTCTCTTTCAACCCCAAACAATTTATTATTTAAATAACAACCATTTTATCTCTATCTTTAATTAACCAATTTATTATTAGAAGAACTCATCAAAAAGAAATATAGAATCAATAGCTGTTAAATATCTAAAATTGATAACAAAATTATAAAACACATTTTTATTTAATATTTTATTAATAATAAATGATATAATTTCCTCAAATTGTGTTAAATATGTTCAATTAAAAAGTATTTGGTATTAGATCATTCATTTGAATATTTGATGAAAATTCCAGTTTTACATTTTCAAAATCATTGTAGTATTTCGATCATAAATATTTTTATTTTAATTATTTAAAGCTAATATTTTTTAATTTGGTTCCGTACTTTATGGGATAAAAACTTTTATTCAGGACACAAGATCAAAAGAATGAATTTTGATGGAGTAATTGGGTCATAAAGTCAAAGGATGGATGGACACGCCAGAATAGATAAGCTTATGAATTTGGGCCGTAACTCCTTCATTTTGGCTTGGATTGAGCCCACCCATTGAGAGGAGATATAGGACCCATATCCTCACATATGATACTTCTATAAGTCTGGCCAATACATGCGTTTTGGAGGTAAAATGGGCAGTGAAAGTTGGATTAAAATATTTGGCCGAATTTCCACATTCACACTTGAAACCACTTGTAACCTCTCCTCCACTCCCCTCTATAAATTGGAGTTTTTATCATTTTTAAGGGTTGGTACGTGCATTTGGAAGTTTAAGGAAGAATATAAGAGGTTTCACTCCAATTATACAACCATTTTAAAAGGGGTAGCTCTTGAAGCAAGGATCCCCTCATCAAGCCTTCCTCTTCTCCTTCTTCTTCTTCATGTTGTAATGCTTTTATTATTTCAATAAACTCTTAGTTTGTCTTGAATTTATTCTATTATTTTTAATTTTATTCATCTATTAATCTTCCTATTTGGGTTGGAAATCAAGAGTTAAAATGAGATTTGTTTATACCCTTTCTAAACCGTTGCAAATGCAAAACGTTTCTACGATGACTACGCCGCTCATGGAAGAGTAGTTTTTTTATTTAATCGATATAATTGTCACCTCCTTCATTCATTTATTTTGAATCAATGAGTTACTATAATTATAATAATATGTTATATTAATTGAGTTTTAATTTAAATGAAATTAAGCAAAAAATTGAACAATCTACACAAAAACACACGAGGTTGAGAATTTGGGTAAATTATGAGAGTGCAAACTTAATCTGTGAAACCAAGTCACACGGGATAAATATAAAGAGTTAAAATATCATCCCTAAACACAATTAATCATAATTTCCAGAGTGTATTTGTTCCATAATTAACCATTGACCATAATCTAGACTTAGAACATTAATCAAAGCAGGGTGTTAAGATTGCATGTTCCAAAACTAGCCTAGGGTTTAATTCATTTCATCTTTGTGGTTATGTTAACTCCCGTAGGGTTTGACGGTTAACAAATTAGGGGATCATAATTAATGTGATGTTAATTTAAATGATAATAATTAATATGTAAATGAATAAGTAGAGTTAGATTGATTATGTCTTTTAAATATTCTCTAAAAACATCTTCTTGTTGTGTCATTTTAATCGAACTTCATTTCAAAATTAAAAACAAAAAATGCAATCTTCTTCCAGCAAAATTCTTCAAGTTTTATAAAAGATAAACAAAAACCCCCCATAATTTAAATTAGTGTTTTAATTATATTATATTTTACTTTTATAATACCTTTAAGAAGTTGTTTTAATTTACCTCTTCCTTTGAGAGACGACCTTGGTCAGCCACTCTGCTGCACCCAAGTACCCCAAAAACCACAAATCATTGGAGGGCGCCCACGACTACGCCTTTCAAATTATCTCTAATACTGGGGAGGAAAGTAATTTATCCAAACATTTAGAGGTATATCTTTTATTTTTCTTTTTATTATTTTCTTCACCTCTCTCTTTCATCTTTCCCCTTTCTCATGTTTTCATTTTTTTTCATCCTCTTCTTTTGGTTTTGGACCATCAACTGAAACTTCTCATTTTTCTTATGTTCCACTTTTCCTATTTTCATTTTTTCGATTTATGACATGAAATAATCCCGAGGATCTGTTATATCTTGACCTTGAGATTGAACGTAGCCTTCGAGCTCGAATCAGACAGTCTCTGTCTACGGGAAGTTTCAATATTCAACCAGTTGGTGAATTCCACTCTTCTGGAAACATTGAAATTAGAATCAATTCAAATTAAAACATAAAAGAAGAATCAATGGATATAAATAATAACAATGAGCTAAATATAACCATTCAAGAATTGGCTCCACCTAATATTAATTATCAACCAAATTGTATTGCATACCCAAATCTCAAATCGGACATTGAACTAAAATCTGGGTTAATTCACTTACTTCAAAAGTTTCATGGCCTCTCTGGTGAGGATCCCAATAAACATTTGAAAGAATTTAATGTCGTTTTCCCAACCCTAAAACCTAAAAATGTATCTCAATATCAAAACAAATTAAGAGCATTCCCATTTTCACTTGATGGAGCTGAAAAGGATTGGATGTACAATTTACAACATGAAGATGTAACATGTTGGAAATATTTGAAATGTCTTTTCATGCAGAGATTTTTTCCATCATCAAGGACCACTTCCATTCCTAAGGAGATCTCAGGGATCAAGAAAACACAAGGTGAGCCGATGTATGTGTACTCGGAGCGATTCAAGAAGTTTTTTGCAAGTTGTCCACATCACCAAATCAGTGAGAAAATCCTCATTCAGTACTTCTATGAAGGACTCACACCTATGGAGAGGAGCATGGTGGATGTCACAGCAGGAGGGGAATTGGTGGACAAGAAACCAGTAGTCGCACGTGCATTGATCGACAAGATGGCCCAAAACTCCAAACAATTTGGCGATAGAGGTACACCACATGTAAGGGGAGTACATCAGGTAAGTCCTTCTTCTCTTGAAAGTCATTTGATTGATACCAAGTTGGAAGAATTGACCACTACGGTGAGGCGAATTTCTTTGGATCAAAAGACATAACAACCTACACCTTCAAGGCCTTGTGGAATTTGCACTGAGACAAGCCACCCAACTGATTGTTGCCCTCAACTACAAGAAACAAAAGATTGTGACACAGTATTACCTGGGAGACCATATCAGCAACAACAAAGGCCCCCTTTTCAACCAAACTTCCAGAAGCCTTCACCTTACCAAAAAAGTTTCCAAAAACTCCAAAGGATATTCTAAGCTCAAAAATAAACAATTCAACAACATGGAAACCTAAAACACAAGGTAGACTCTAACACTGATGATATTTTGAAACAAATTGTTCTCAATCAATAGAATGAGCTAAAGAGTCAAGGTTCAGAGTTGAGGGAGTTGAAGACTCAAATGATCCAGATTTCCACTACCCTCCATGAACTCGTAAGTAAGAATTCGGGAAATATTCCTTCCCAACCTACTCCCATTCTAAAGGGGAATGTCAGTGCCATTACATTGAGAAGTGGGAAGAAAACAGGTGATGCTTCCCCACCTATCATCCCACCGGGATTCACCTCAACATCGGAGAAGCCCCATTCAATACCAACTGATGAGAAACCCAAGGATAATGATAAAGGTACGAAATATATTGATGATTTTCCTCCTAAACCTTTTCCTTTTCCAAATAGGGTTGTTCAAACCAAGAAGATGGCTGAAGAGGTGATGAAAAAAGAGGTTTTGGACACATTCAAGCATGTTGAGATGAGCATCCCTATACTTGAATCCATCAAACAAATCCCAAGGTATGCCAAATTCTTAAAAGATCTCTATACTAATCGAAAGGTAAATGAGAGGATCAACCTTGGAAGGAATGTCTCAACACTCATTACACCAAATCTAGAAATTACAACAAATTGAAAGGATCTTGGGACATTCACCATATCATGTACCATAGGGGATTTGCACTTATCTAATGCTCTTTTTGATTTAGGTTCTTCAATAAATGTGATTTTTCACTCTGTATTCTCTTATTTATATGTTGGAGAGCTGAATCTGACGGCAGTAGTGGTGCAATTGGCGAATAGAGCAATGACATATCAAACGAGAGTCCTTGAGGATGTACTTGTCTGGGTAAGAGACATGATCTTTCTAGCAGACTTCTATGTGCTCAAAATGGAGGATAATCAGTTAAGTTCTCATGCTCCTATTATCTTAGGTAGAACCTTACTCAAAACTGAAAAACTATCATAAATGTTCATGAGGGTAAACTTTCCAAGGAGTTTGGAGATGAAGTTTTAATTTTTAATGTTATGGACTCCCTGAAGAACCCCTCTGAGGACCATTATGCTTTTGTAATATCCCATTTGGAACCACCAACTAAAAACTCCATGGATTTTGTTTGTCCTATGCTTAGGGAGATTATGAATATTGGTTCTAGTTCGATGTCTTAGAGTACTTCCACACCTGTTTTTGATGGCAAAACATCTCTTGGATTTTATTTTCATGTGGATTCAAATTCTGATCATATAAACTCTGATTATGACATGGTTGTTGAGTATGCTGATGTATTTGATGAATTATTTTCTAAATCTTAAATATGCATACTTGAGGAGTGGTGATAGATTACTTGTTATCATTGCTAACAATCTCTCTTTTGAATGTGAATAAAAACTTTTGAATATCTTGAGAGATAAAATTAGGGAAATTGGTTGGACATTAGAAGACATATCAGGTATTAGCCCCTCCATTTGCATGCATAATATTCTATTAGAGGATGGGGCTAAACTGATTAGGCAGACACAAAGGAGACTTAATCCAACACTTTTGGAAGTTGTTAAGAAAGAAGTTGAAAAATTACTTGAGGCGGGTATCATTTACCCTATTTCTCACTCACAATGGGTTATCCTTGTCCATGTTGTACCAAAGAAAACTAGTTTCACTATTATAAAAAATAAAAATGATGAGTTAGTTCCTCTGAGAGTACAAAACAGTTCATGAGTGTGTACTGATTATAGGAAACTAAATCAATCCACTCGTAATGACCTTTTCCCACTTCCATTAATTGACCAGATGTTTGAGAGACTCGTAGGTAGGACACATTGTTGCCTCATGGATGGTTTCTCCAGATATTTTTAGTTTTCCATTACAGTAGATGACCAGGAGAAGACGACATTCACCTGCCCATTCAGTACCTTTGCTTATCGAAGGATTCCATTTGGACTTTGTAATGTCCCAGGTACCTTCTAGAGATGCATGGTGATTATTTTCTCAGATTTCATTAAGACCTACATGGAGGTATTTATGGATGATTTTATAGTATATGGATCCTCATTTGATGAATGTATCTCTAGTTTGGGTGATGTGTTGCATCGTTGTATTGAGAAAAGTCTGGTCTTGAATTTTGAAAAATGTAATTTCATAGTCGAAAAGGGAATTTTCTTAGGTCATATAGTCTCAAAACATGGAATTGAAATTGATAAATCTAAGGTATACATTATTTCATCCCTTACATATCTTACATGTGTGCCTGATGTTCGATCATTCCTTGGACATGCTGGATTTTATCGACGCTTCATCAGATATTTTAGTAAGATCGCTCCACCCTTATCTTGATTGCTTCAAAAAGATATTGACTTCAATTTTAATGATTCATGCAGGGTATCATTTGATATCCAAAAGAAGTTTCTGACCACTCCACTGATCATACATCCCCTGCAGTGGGACCTTCCATTTGAGCTTATGTGTGATGCGTCCAACTTCGCGGTTGGAGCTGTCTTATCTCAAAGGGTGGAGGGACGTTCACATGTGATTTCGTATGCATCGAGGATGTTGGATTCTTCCCAATAAAACAACACCACAACAGAAAAGGAGTTTCTTGCTGTTATATTTTCTTTAGACAAATTTTGTTCATATTTATTGGGATCTAAAGTATTTGTTTTTTCTGACCATGTAGCTTTGAGGTACCTCCTAAAGAAGCCAGATGTAAAGCCACTAATTATCCATTGGATGCTCCTTATTCAAGATTTTGACATTGAGATAAAGGAAATGAAGGGTTCATGGAATTTGGTGGCAGACCACATGAGTAGGCTCACTCACACACCAGAGGGTGACACCTTGGACAAGGTACCACTTCAAGACACTTTCCCCAATGTGCATCTCTATAACATCTCAGGTACGCATCCTTGGTATGAGGATTTAAATAATTACATTGTTTCCTCTGAAATCCCATTAAATTTAATAAAGTGTTAAGTAAAAAAAATTAAAAAGAGAGTCTGGGTTTTATGTGTGGGATGATCCTTACCTCGGATACATGTGTAGTGACCAAGTCATTAGGAGGTGTGTTCCCGATCATGAGTTTGAGTCTGTTTTTCATTTTTGTCATATACTTGCTTGTGGTAGACACTTTGGACCCCAACATACTACTAGAAAATTCTTAGACTCTGTATTATATTGGCCTAGATTATTCCATGATTCCCATGTGTTTTCTAAGTTATGCTCTCATTGCCAACACACTGGAAACATTTCAAGGAGACACGAGATGCCCCAACAACCCATTTTATTCTATGATATTTTTTATGTTTGGGGAATTGATTTTATGGGAAATTTTCCTATTTCATTTGGTTTCTTCTATATCCTTTTTAGTGTCGATTATGTGAGTAAATAGGTGGAGGACAAGGCCACCAGGACTGACGATTCTCATGTTGTAGTGGATTTTTTCAAGGCTCAAATTTTCTGCAGGTTTGGAGTACCAAAGGCCATTATCAGTGACCAAGGGAAAAACTTTTGCAATAAGAATTTTTCTTCCCAACTTCAAAATTATGGGGTGACACAAAAAATATCAACACCATAACACCCCCAAACAAATAGTTAGGCTGAGGTTTCAAATCGTGAGTTGAAACAAATCTTGGAGAAAACCGTGCAGCTAAATAGGAAGGATTGGAGAAAGTGCTTGGAAGATTCATTGTGGGATTATATGATATCATAAAAGACCCACATTGTGATTTCCCCATTTCATATTGTTTTTGGGAGAGAATTTCATCTCCCAGTGGAAGTCGAGCATCGATCATATTGGTAAATAAAGAAATGAAACATGGATTTGGCCCAAGCTGGAATTCAAAGGAAGTTGCAAATTCAAGATCTTGAGGGGATTCAATTGTCGTCATATGAGAACTCAAGTCTCTACAAGGAAAGATCAAAAGTAGTTAATGATAAAATGATCCAAAAAATGGAGTTTCTTGTTGGAGATAAAGTCCTACTCTACAGTTCATGACTGAATTTGATGCCTGGTAAGTTGTGTTCCAGATGGTTAGGTCCTTATGTTGTATCTAATGTTTTTCCTTATAGTGCAGTAGAGATCACACAAGAGGAAACTGGAAGGATATTTACAGTCAATGGGAAATGTTTGAAGAAATACATCACGGTACTTCCTACCGATGCAGTTGATTTCATCAAACTGCATGACGCGATCATCACTTGAGAATATCAGGTTGTTCCTAACCCTTTCACTTTTATATTACTTGTCCTAAATAAAATTATAAATTTAATGTGCACATATCATCTCATGGGTTCACATTGAGGACAATTAAATATTTTATGTGTGGGGGAGGGAGCCTTTTAGTTTAGTAATTTAATTTTTTTCCTTTTAAAAAAAAACAAAAACAAAAAAAAATTGTGTGTTTTTCAAATTTTTTGTGTTTATTTTTTCAATTTTCTGCGTGTTTTTAAAACTTTTGAGATGAAATTATTCTCATCACCATTTTTAAATCCATATCAATAATTGAAAAAATTTATCCCTTAAAACTAAGCTTAAATGAATGCTGAAATGCCTTTTTTTCAAGTTCAAATATTTATTAATTTCTTGAAAAGTACACTGAATTTTGAATCTCATGCCACATCTCACTATCTTTATATTTGAAACCACTTTCCTATGAGTCTTTTAAAACATTATTTTCATATTCTTTACATTCACCTCAATTCTTGATAGAACCAAACCATGCTTGATTTAACTAGAATTTGATTTATTCCTATCAAAACATGAGGGTTTTAGGTACTTATGTTTAAATGATTGAGGCATTTGTTTGGTATTAAAGCCCCTATTTAAATGAATACTTTTTTATAATGGACTAACGTGAACATTTAATCCTTTCAACCCTTATAATCCATTCATAACCTGTTAGGTTAGCCACATTACAAGCCAATTTTTTCTATCCAACAAACTCTTGAAGTGAAATTGCATAATCTAATTGAGCTTAAGTGTGGGGGAAGCTGTCTTGTGTTGTCCTAAACAATTTTTTTATACTTCAGGTGAAAAATTAAATTCTGAAAAGATGTGTTTTATTCTGATGAAATACATTATATTTAAAGTTGTGACTTTTTGTATCTTTCATGATAAAATAAGTTTTGCCTTTCTGGAGCTTCTAATAGAGGGGGAAAGTTGTGCCTATCTGGAGCATTCAAGAAAAATATTATTCAAGAAGATTGACATTTTTAGTACTAAAATGTTGAATGGTGTGCACATTACTTTATTTTTCATGATGATTAACATGAATCAATGCTATGTCGATTGAGGAGGAGACCATATTTAAGTGAAAATTAGATTAAGGCAATTTTGCTTCAAAAAGAGTCAAGACCTCCTCATTCAGCATCAGAATTTTTCACATCTAAATCCTACCAACTGAAAGCCAAAGAACAACCCTAAAAAGTCCTCATGATAAACATATGTCCTTGACTCACATCAGGTAGTGATGTTGGAATTTATCAAGCCTATGGTGACCCTTGTATGATTTTGGATGAGAAAGACTTTGCAAAAAATGTTGACATTTATGTGATGAGTGAAAATGAATGATAGGTAAGTGTTTTGTGTGCATGGGAGGATAAATTAACAGGAAATATATTGACAAATCTTAAATGAAGAACTTTAAATAATAGTTTATAGATGAGGCATGATATCTTTTGTTTCTTTGTATGAAATTGGTGGATCTCATTGATATGTGTTTTAAATTTGCTTTGGATGTTTACTAGTCCAGGAGTTGAAATGCCAATTGTGTGGGAGTTGATAAACCACATTTTTATTGAATATTTTATTAATAATAAATTATATAATTTTCTCACATTGTGTTAAATATGTTCGATTAGAAAGAATTTTGGATTAGATCATTCATTTGAATATTTGATGAAAATTCCATTTTTACCCATGCAAAATCACTGTAGTATTTCGATAATAATTTTTTTAGTTGAATAATTTGAACTTAATATTTTGTAATTGGTTTCCTTACTTCATGGGATACAACTTTTATTCAGGACATTTGATAAAAATAATGCATTTGGATGGACTAATTGGGCTATAAAGGCAAAGGAGGGCTGGACACGCCAGAATGGATAAGCTTCTCTGTTTGGGCCATAATTCCTTCATTTAGGATTGGATTGAGACCAACTGTTGAGAGGAGATATAGGAACCATATACGCACATATTATCCTTCTATAAAACTAGACAATTCACGAGTTTTCGAGGTCAAATGGGCGGTACAAGTTGGATTAAAATATTTTTCCGAATTTCCACATTCACACTTGAAACAACTTGTAACCTCTCCTCCCCTCCCCTCTATAAATTGGAGTTTTTATCATTTTTAAGGGTTGGGGCGTGCATTGGATAGTTTAAGGCAGAGTATAAGAGGTTCCACTCCAATTCTCCAACCATTTTAAGAGGGGTATCTCTTGAGGCAAGGATCCCCTCATCAAGCCTTCCTCTTCTCCTTCTTCTTCTTCTTCTTCATGTTGTAATGCTTTTCTTCTTTCAATAAACTCTTAGTTTTTCTTCCATTTATTCTGTTATTTTAAATTTTATTCTTCTATTAATCTTCTTATTGGGGTTGTAAATAAAGATTGGAAACTATATTGGGTTATACCCTTTCTAAACTGTTGAAATGCAAAACATTTCTACGATGACTACACCGCTCATGGAAGAGTGTTTTTTTATGTAATCGATCTAATTCTCACCTCCTTAATTTATTTATTTTGAATCAATTAGCTAATATAAATATAATAATATGGTATATTAATTTAGTTTTAATTTAAATGAAATTAATAAATAAATTGAACAATTTACACAAAAACACGCGAGGTAGAGATTTTGTGTAAATAATGAGAGCGCAAACTTAATCTGTGAAACCATGTCACACGGGATAAATTTCAACAGTTCAAATATCATCCCTAAAATCAATTAATACTCATTTCTAGAGTATATTTTTTCCCTAATTAACCACTTAACATAAGCTATACATAGAAAATTAATAAAAGTAGGGTGCTACGATTGCATGTTCCGAAACTAGCCTAGGGTTTAATTCATTTCATCATTGTGGTTAAGTTAACTCTTGTAGGGTTTGAGGGTTAACAAATTAGGGGATCATAATTAATTGGATGTTAATATAAATGATAATGATTAATAATTAAATTAATAGGTAGATTTAGATCGAATAAGTCTTTTAAATATTTTCTAAAAACATCTTCTTGTTGTGTCATTTTAATCGAACTTCATTTCAAAATTAAAAACAAAAAAATGCAATATTCTTTCAGAAAACATCTTCAAGTTTTATAAATGATAAACAACAACCCCCATCCTTTCTAGTTGTGTTTTAATTCTATTCTATTTTACTTTTATGATACCTTTAAGAATTTGTTTTAATTTACTTCCTCCTTTGAGAGAGGACATTGGTCAGCCACTCTGCTGCACCCAAGTACCCCAAAAACCACAAATCATTTGAGGGTGCCCACGACTACGCCTTTAAAATTGGTACCACTGCCTAGGAGGCAAGTAATTTATTCAACCATTTAGAGGTATTTATTTTATTTTTTATTTTATTATTTTATTCACCTCTCTCTTTCATCTTTCCGCTTTCTCAAGTTTTCATTTTTTTTCATCCTCTTCTTTTCCTTTTGGACCATCAACTGAAACTTCTCATTTTTAGTGTGGTCCACTTTTCCTATTTTAATTTTTTCGATTTATGACACGAACTAATCCCAGGGATCTCTTCGATCTTGACCTTGAGAATGAACATAGACTTCAAGCTCGAATCAGACAGTCTCAGTCTATTGGAAGTTTCAATATTCAAGCAGTTGGTGAATTCCTCTCTTATGGAAACATTGAAATTGGAAGCATTTAAAATTCAAACATAAAAGAAGAACCAACGGCTTGAAATAATAACAATGAGCTAAATAAAACCATTTGAGAATTGGCTGCACCAGATATTAATTATCAACCAAATTGTATTGCATACCCAAATCTTGAAACAGGATTTGAACTAAAATTTGGGTAAATTCACTTACTTCTAAAGTTTCATGGACCCTCTGGTGAGGATCCAAATAAAAATTTGAAAGAATTTAATCTGGTTTGCTCAACCCTAAAACCAATAAATGTTTCTGGAGATCAAATCAAATTAAGATCATTCCCATTTTCACTTGATGGAGCTGCAAAGGATTGGACGTACTATTTACAACCTGAAGATGTAACATGTTAGAATGATTTGAAATGTATTTTCTTACATATATTTTTTCCAGCATCGAGGACCACTTCCATTCATAAAGATATCTTGAGGATCAAGAAATCACAAGTTGAGTCAATGTATGAGTACTGGGAGGGAGTCAAGAAGTTGTGTGTAAGCTTTCCACATCACCAAATCAGTGAGAAACTCCTTATTCAGTACTTCTTTGAAGGACTCACACCTATGGAGGGGAGCATGGTGGATGCCACAATAGGAGGGGAATTGGTGGAAAAGGCACCAGTATCAGCACATTCATTGATCAACAAGATGGCCCAAAACTCCAAAAAATTTGGCAATTAAGGTACACCACATGTCAGGGGAGTACATCAGGTAAGTCCTTCTTCTCTTGAAAGTCATTTGATTGATACCAAGTTGGAAGAATTGACCACTATGTTGAGGAAGATTGTTTTGGTTCAAAAGACATCCCCACCCACTCCTTCAAGGCCTTGTGGCATTTCTACTGAGAGAAGCCACCCAACTGACTATTGTCCCCTACTACAAGAAACAGAAGATTGTGCAGCAGTATTCCCTGGGAGACTATATCAACAACAACAAAGGCCCCCTTTTCAACCAAACTACCAGCAACATGAACCTTACCAAAAAAGTTTTCAACAACTCCAAAGGATATTAGAAGCTCAAATATCAACAAGTCAGCAACAAGGGAACCTAAAACACAAGGTATACTCTAACACTGATGGTCTTTTGAAACAGATTTTTCTTAATCAACAGAATGAACTAAAGAGTCAAGGTTCGGAGTTGAGGGAGTTAAAGACTCAAATGAGCCAGATTGACACTGCCCTCCACGAACTGGTGAGTAAGAATTATTGAAATCTTTCTTCCCAACCTACTCCCAATCCAAAGTGGAATGTTAGTGCCATTACATTGAGAAGCGGGAAGCAAACAACTAATGCTTCTCCACCTATCATTCCACCGGGATTCACCTCAACTCCGGAGACGCCCCATTCCATACCAACTGATGAGAAACCCAAGGAGAATGATATAGGTAAGAAAAATATTAATGATGTTCCTCCTAAACCTCATCCCTTTCCAAATAGGGTTGTTCAAACCAAGAATATGGATGAAGAGGCGATGAAAAAATAGGTTTTGGACACATTCAAGCGTGTTGAGATCAACATCCCTCTACTTAAAGCCATCAAAAAAATCCCATGGTATGCCAAATTCTTAAAAGATCTATGCACCAATTGGAGAGGCCTCAAGGGAAATGAGAGGATCAACCTTGGAAGGAATGTCTCAGCACTCATTACACCAAATCTAGAAATGCCAACAAAGTGTAAGGATCCCGTGACATTCACCATCCCATGTACCATAGGGGAGTTTCACTTCTCTGATGCTCTTTATAATTTAGGATCTTCAATAAATGTGATGCCTCACTCTGTATTCTCTTCTTTATAGGTTGGTGAGTTGAAGCCGATGAGATTAGTGGTGCGATTGGCAAATAGAGCTATGGAATATCTAGCAGGATTCCTTTAGGATGTACTTGTCTGGGTAAGAGACATGATCTTTCCAGCAGACTTCTATGTGCTCAAAATGGAGGATGATCAGGTAAGTTCTCGTGTTCCAATTATCTTAGGTAAACCCTTCCTCAAAACTGAAAAAAAAAATCATTAATGTTCATGAGGGTACACATTCCATGGATTTGGGAGATGAAGTTGTAATTTATAATGTTATGGACTCCATGAAGTACCCCTCTGAGGACCATTATGCTTTTGTTATCTCCCATTTTGAACCACCAAGTAAAAACTCCATGGATTTTGATTTTCATATGCTTATGGGGATTATGAGTATTGGTTCTATCTTGATGTATAAGAGTTCTTCCACACCTGGTTTTGATGGAAAACCCTATCTTGGATTTTATTTTGATGTGGATTAAAATTCTGATCATATAAACTCTGCTTATGACATGGTTATTGAGTATGCTGATGGATTTGATGAATTATTTTCTAATTTTGATGATTTTTATTCTGATACTGATGTTCATTGTGCTGATATGTCTATTGCATCAATTTCTCCATCCATACATCACCCCTACATTGGAACTCAATCCATTTCCCCCAAATCTTAAATATGCATACTTGCTGAGTGGTGATAGATTACATGTTATCATTGCTAACCATCTCTATTTTGAACGAGAAGAAAAACTTTTGAATCTTTTGAGAGATAACATTAGGGCAATTGGTTGGACATTGGAAGATGTATCAGGTATTAGCTCCTCCATTTACATGCATAGGATTCTCTTGGAGGATGGGGATAAACCGATTAGGCAGCCATAAAGGAGGCTTAATCCAACACTTTTGGAAGTTGTTAAGAAATAAGTTGAAAAATTACTTGAGGCAGCTATCATTTACCCTATTTTTGACTCACAATGGGTTAGCCCTATCCAGGTTGTACCAAAGAAAACTAGTTTCACTATTATAAAAAATGAAAATGATGAGTTAGTTCCTCTGAGAGTACAAAACAGTTGGTGAGTGTGTACTGATTATAGGAAACTAAATTAATCCACTCGTAATGACCATTTCCCACTTCCATTCATTGACCAAATGCTTGAGAGACTTTCAGGTAGTACACATTATTGCTTCTTGGATGGTTTCTCTAGATATTTTCATGTTCCCATTGCAGCAAAGGACCAGGAAAAGATGACATTCACCTGCCCAATCAATACCTTTGCTTACCGAAGGATGCCATTTGAACTTTGCAATTCCCCAGGTACCTTCTAGAGATGCATGGTGACTATTTTCTCAGATTTCTTTGAGAAGTTCATGGAGGTATTTTTGGATGATTTTATAGTTCATGGATCCTCATTTTATGAATGTCTCTCTAGTTTGGGTGATGTGTTGCATCGTTGTATTGAAAAAAATCTAGTCTTGAATTTTGAAAAATGTCATTTCATGGTTGAAAAGGGAATTTTCTTAGCTCATATAGTCTCACAACATGGCATTGAAGTTGATAAATCTAAGGTAGACATTATTTCATCCCTTCCATATCCTACATGTGTGCGTGATGTTCGATCATTCCTTGGACATGCTAGATTTTATCGATGCTTCATCAGAGATTTTAGTAAGATCGCTCCACCCTTATCTCGGTTTCTTCAAAAAGATATTGACTTCAATTTTGATGATTCACGTAGGGTATCATTTGGTGATCTAAATAAGTGTCTGAACACTCCACCGATCATACTGCCCCCACGGTGGGACCTTCCATTTGAGCTTATGTGTGATGCGTCCAGCTTCACGGTCGGAGCTGTCTTATCTCAGAGGGTGGAGGGACGTTCACCGGTGATTTAGTATGAATCGAGGATGTTGGATTCTTCCCAGTCAAAATACACCACAACAGAAAAGGAGTTTCTTTCTATTATATTTGCTTTATATAAATTTCATTCATATTTATTGGGATCTGAAGTAGTTGTTTTTTCTAACCATGCAGCTTTTAGGTACCTCCTAAAGATGCCAGATGCAAAGCCACGACGTATCCGTTGGATGCTCCTTATTCAAGAGTTTGACATCGAGATAAAGGACAAGAAGGGGTCGGAGAATTTGGTGGCAGACCACATGAGTAGGATTACTCACAAACCAGAGGGTGACACCTTGGACCAGGTAACACTTCAAGACACTTTCCCCAATGAGCATCTCTATACCATCTCAGGTACGCATATTTGGTATGATGATTTAGTTAATTACATTGTTGGATCTGAAATCCCAGTAAATTTAAAGAAGCATCAAGTCTAAAAATTAAAAAGTGAGTCTAGGTTTTATGTGTGGGATGATCTTTACCTATGGAGCATGTGTAGTGACCAAATCATTAGGTGGTGTGTCCCCGATCATGAGTTTGAGTCTGTTTTTCATTTCTGTCATACACTTTCTTGTGGTGGACACTTTGGACCCCAACGTATAGCTAGAAAAGTCTTAGGCTCTAGATTATATTGGCCTAGCTTATTCTATGAGTCCCATGTGTTTTGTAAGTCATGATCTCATTGCCAACACACTGGAAACATTTCAAGGAGACACGAGATGCCCCAACAACCCATTTTATTCTGTGATATTTTTGATGTTTTGGGAATTGATTTTATGGGACCTTTTCCTAGTTCATTTGGTTTCTTGTATATCCTTGTTTTTGTCGATTATGTGAGTAAATGGGTGGAGGTCAAGGCCACTAGGACGGATGATTCTCATGTTGTAGTGTATTTTTTCAAGGCTCAAATTTTCTACAGGTTTGGGGTACCAAAGGCCATCATCAGTGACCAAGGGACACACTTTTTCAATAGGAATTTTTCTTCCCTCCTTCAAAATTATGGGGTGACACACAAAACATCAACACCATACCACCCCCAAACAAATGGACAGGCTGAGGTTTCAAATCATGAGTTGAAATAAATCTTGGAGAAAATCGTGCAGCCAAATATGAAGGATTGGAGAATGCACTTGGATGATTCGTTGGGGGATTATAGGAAAGTATAAAAGACCCCCATTGGTATGTCTCTATTTAGGATTGTTTTTGGGAAATCATGTCATCTCCCATTGGAAGTCGAGCATTAGGCATGTTGGGAAATAAATAAATGCAACATCGATTTAGCCCAAGATGGAATTCAAAGGAAGTTGCAAATTCAAGAGATTGAGGAGATTCGACTGTCTTCATATGAGAACTCAAGGATCTGTAAGGAAAGATCAAAAGTAGTTCATGATAAAATGATCCAGAAAAGGGATTTTTTTTATTGGAGAGAAATTCCTACTCTTCAGTTCACGACTGAAGTTGATGCCTGGTAAGTTTCATTCCAGATGGTTAGGTCCTTATGTTGTATCTAATGTTTTTCCTTATGGTGCAGTGGAGATCACACAAGAGGAAACTGGAAGGATCTTTAAATTAAATGGGAAATTTTTGAAGAAATACATCAAGGGACTTCCTACTGATGCAGTTGATTTCATCAAACTGCCTGACCCCATCATCAATTGAGAATATCAGGCTATTCCTAAACCTTTCACTTTTATATTACTTATCTTAAATAAAATTATGAATTTCATGTTCACATATAATCTCATGGGTTCACATTGAGGACAATGAAATATTTTATGTGTGGGGGAGGGAACCTTTTAGTTTATTAATTTTAATTTTTTTCCTGTTAAAAAAACAAAAAAAATTGTGTTTTTCAAATATTGTGTGTTTATTTTTTCAGTTTTCTATGTGTTTTTGAATCTTTTGAGCTGAAATGATTCTAATCACCATTTTTAAATCCATACCAATAAGTGAAACAATTTATCCCTTGAAACTAAGCTTAAATTAATGCTAAAATGACTTTTTTTCAACTTCAAATATTTAGTAATTTCATGAAAAGTACACTGAATTTCGAATCTCATGCCACATCTCACTATCTTTATAATCGAAACGATTTTCCTGTGAGGATTCTAAACCATTATTTTCATATTCTTTACATTCACCTCACTTCTTTAGAGAACCAAACCATGCTTGATTTAACTAGAATTTTATTTATTCCTATCAAAACTTGAGGGTTTGAGGTACTTATGTTTAAATGATTGAGGAATTTGTTTGGTATTAAAGCCCATATTTCAAAGAATCCTTTTTTATAATGGCAAACCTAGAACATTTAATCCTTTTATTCCTTAGAATCCAAACACAACCTGTTAGGTTAGCCACATTACAAGACAGTTTTACCTATCCAACCAACTCTTGAAGTGAAATTTCATGATCTAGTTGAGCTTAAGTGTGGGGGAAGCTGTCTTGTGTTGTGCTACCACATTTTGTGATACTTTGGGTGAAAAATTAAATTCTGAAAAGATGTGTTTTCTGATGAAGTAAAACATTATATTGAAGGTTGTGCCTTTCTGGAGCTTTCATGATAAAATAAGTTGTTCCTTTCTGGAGCTTCTAATAGAGGGAGAAAGTTGTGCCTATCTTGAGCTTTCAAGAAAAATATTGTTTGAGAAGATTGAAATTTTTACTGGTGAAATGATGAATAGTGTGTACATTAATATATTTTTCATGATGATGAACATGAATCAATGCTATGTCGATTGAGGAGGAGACCATATTTAAGTGAAAATTAGATTAATGAATTTTTTCTTCAAAATGGGTCTAGCCCGCCTCATTTAGCCTTAGAATTTTTTCACATATAAATCCTACCAACCGAAAGCCATAAAACAACCCTGAAAAATCCTCATGATAAAAATATATCCTTGACTATCATCGGGTAGCAATGTAGGAATTTATCAAGCCTATGGTGACCCTTGTATGAGTTTGGATGAGAAAGACATTGCAAGAAAAAATTGACATTTATGTGATGAGTGAAAATGAATGTTATCTAAGTGTTTTGTGTGCATGGGAGGATAAATTAAGAGGAAATATATTGAATGATCTTAAATGAAGAACATTAAATAATAGTTTATAGATTATGCATGATATATTTTGTTTCTTGGTATGAAATTGGTGGATCTTATTGATATGTGTTTTAAATTTTCTTTGATTTGCTTTTGATATTTACTTGTCCAGGAGTCCAAGTGCCAAGTGTGGGGGTGTTGATAAAACACATTTTTATTGAATATTTTATTAATCATAAATGATATAATTTCCTCACATTATGTTAAATATGTTCAATTAAAAAGTATTTTGGATTAGATCATTCATTTGAATATTTGATGAAAATTCCAGTTTTACCCTTTCAAAATCACTATAGTATTTCAATCATAATTATTTTCATTTGAATCAATTGAAGTTAATATTTTGTAATTGTGTTCCTTAATTCATGGGCTACAACATGTAGTCAGGACACTAGATCAAAAGTATGAATTTGGATGGTGTAATTGGGCCATAAAGTCAAAGGAGGGATGGACACGCCAGAATGGATAAACTTCTATATGTGGGCCATAACTCCTTCATTTGGGCTTGGATTGAGCCTATATTTTTAGAGGAGATAGAGGACCTAAATCCCCACATATTATTCTTATATAATTCCATCCATGTAACGCGTTTTGGAGGTCAAATGGTCGGTGAAAGTTGGATTAAAATATTTGGCCGAATTTCCACATTCACACTTGAAACCACTTGTAACCTCTCCTCTCATCCCCTCTATAAATTGGATTTTTTTATCATTTTTAAGGGTTGGGACGTGAATTGGAGAGTTTAATGAAGAATATAAGAGGTTCTACTTCAATTATCCAACCATTGTAAGAGAGGTAGCTCTTGAAGCAAGGATCCCCTCATCAAGCCTTCCTCTTCTCCTTCTTCTTCATGTTGTAATGCTTTTCATCTTTCAATAAACTCTTGGTTTGTCTTCCATTTATTCTGTTATTTTAAATTTTATTCTTCTCTTAATCTTCCTATTTGGGTTGTAAATCATGAGTGGAAATGATATTGGGTTATACCCTTTCTAAACCGTTGCAAATGCAAAACGTTTCTACGATGACTACATCGATCATGAAAGAGTAGTTTTTTTATGTAATCGATCTAATTCTAACCTCCTTCAATAATTTTTTTAATAAAAGAGAAAATATAATTATAATTATATGTTATATGAATTGAGTTTTAATTTAAATGAAATTAAGCAATAAACTGAACAATTTACACAGAAACACGCGAGGTCGAGATTTTGTGTAAATTATGACAGCGCAAACTTAATCTGTGAAACCAAGTCACATGGGATAAATTTCAAGAGTTCAAATATCATCCATAAACTCAATTAATCCTCATTTACAGAGTGTATTTGTGCCCTAATTAACCACTGACCATAATCTAGACTTAGAACATTAATCAAAGCAGGGTGCTACGATTTCATGTTCCGAAACTAGCTTATGGTTTAATTCATTTCATCTTTGTGGTTATGTTAACTCCCGCAGGGTTCGAGGGTTAACAAATTAGGGGATCATAATTAATTGGATGTTAATTTAAATGATAATGATTAATAAGTAAATTAAGAGGTATAGCTATATCGATTACATCATTTAAATATTTTCTAAAAAACATCTTCTTGTTGTGTCATTTTAATCGAACTTCATTTCAAAATTAAAAACAAAAAAATGAAATCTTCTTCTAGAAAACATATTCAAGTTTTATAAATGATAAACAACAACCCCCATCCTTTCAAGTATTGTTTTAATTCTATCCTATTTTACTTTTAGAATACATTTATGAAGTTGTTTTAATTTACTTCCTCCATTGAGATACAACCTTGGTCAGCTACTCTGCTGCACCCAAGTACCCCAAAAAACACAAATCATTTGAGGGTTCCCACGACTACGCCTTTAAAATTGGAGCCGCTACCGGGGAGGAAAGTAATTTATTCAACCATTTAGAGGTATTTCTTTAATTTTAAATTTTATTATTTTATTCACCCCTCTCTTTCATCTTTCCCCTTTCTCAAGTTTTCATTTTTCTCATCCTCTTCTTTTCCATTTGTACCATCAACTGAAACTTCTCATTTTCCTTATGGTCCACTTTTCCTATTTTAATTTTTTCTATTTTTAATATGAACTAATCCTGAGGATCTCTTAGATGTTGACCTTGAGATTTAAAAAATCCTTCGAGCTCGAATCAGATCGTCTCAGTCTACGGGAAGTTTCAATATTCAACCAGTTGGTGAATTCCTCTATTCTGGAAACATTGAAATTGGAAGAAATTCAAATTAAAACATAAAAGAAGAACCAATGGATGGAAATAATAACAATGATATAAATTGAACCATTCTAGAATTGGCTGCACCTGATATTAATTATCCACCAAATTTTATTGCATAACCAAATCTCGAATCAGACTTTGAACTAAAATCTGGGTTAATTCACTTACTTCCAAAGTTTCATAGCCTCTCTGGTGAGGATCCGAATAAACATTTGAAAGAATTTAATGTGGTTTTCTCAACCCTAAAACCTATAAATTTCACTGAAGATCAAATCAAATTAAGAGCATTCCCATTTTCACTTGATGGAGCTGCAAAGGATTGGATGTACTATTTACAACCTGAAGATGTAACATGTTGGAATGATTTGAAACAACTTTTCTTGCAGAGATTTTTTCCAGCATCAAGGACCACTTCCATTCATAAGGAGATCTCAGGGATCAAGCAAGAATAAGGGGAGTCAATGTATGAGTACTAGGAGAGATTCAAGAAGTTCTGTCCAAGCTTTCCACATCACCAAATCAGTGATAAACTCGTCATTCAGTACTTCTATGAAGGACTCACACCTATGGAGAGGAGCATGGTTGATTCCGCAGTAGGAGGGGCATTGGTAGAAAAGAAACCTATAGTCGCACATGCATTGATCGACAAGATGGCCCAAAACTCTTGAAAATTTGGCGATAGAGGTACACCACATGTCAGGGGAGTATATCAGGTAAGTCCTTCTTCTCTTGAAAGTCATTTGATTGATAAAAAGTTAGAAGAATTGACCATTATGGTGAGGCAGATTTCTTTGGCTCAAAAGACATCCCAACCCACTCCTTCAAGGCTTTGTGGCATTTTCATGGAGACAAGCCACCCAACTTACTGTTTCCCCTAGCTACAAGAAATAGAAGATTGTGCAGCAGTATTCCCTGGGAGACCATTTCAACAACAACAAAGACCCCCTTTTCTACCAAACTTACAGTAGCTTGCACCTTACCAACAAAGTTTCCAACAACTCCAAAGGAGATTAAAATCTCAAACATCAAAAAGTCAGCAACAAGGGAACCTCCAAAACAAGGTAGATTCTAACACTGATGATCTTTTGATACAAATTGTTCTTAATCAACAGAATGAGCTACGTAGTCAAGGTTCGGAGTTGAGGGAGTTGAAGAATCAAATGATCCAGATTTCCACTGCCCTCTATGAACTGGTAAGTAATAATTATGGAAATCTTCCTTCCCAACCTAATCCCAATCCAAAGGGGAATGTCAGTGACATTACATTGAGAAGCAGGAAGCAAACAACTGATGCTTCTCCACCTATCATTCCACCAAGATTCACCTCAACTATGGAGAAGCCCCATTCCATACCAACTGATGAGAAACCCAAGGAGAATGATAAAGGTAAGAAAAAGATTTATGATGTTCCTCCTAAACCTCTTCCCTTTCCAAATAGGTTTGTTCAAACCAAGAAGATGGCTGAAGAGGCGATGAAAAAAGAGGTTTTGGACACATTCAAGAATGTTGAGATCAACATCCTTCTACTTGAAGATATCAAAAAAATCCCAAGGTATTCCAAATTCATAAAATAGATCTGCACCAATCGAAGAGGGCTCAAGGGAAATGAGAGGATCGACCTTGTAAGGAATGTATCAGCACTCATTACACCAAATCTAGCAATTCCATCAAAGTGCAAGGATCCAGGGACATTAACCATCCCATGTACCATAGGGGAGTTGCACTTCTCTGATTCTCTTTGTGATTTAGGAGCTTCAATTAATGCGATGCCTCACCCTTTATTATCTTCTTTACATGTTGGTGAGTTGAAGATGACAAGAGTAGTGGTGAAATTGGTGAATAGATCTACGACATATCCAGTAGGAGTCCTTGAGGATGTACTTTTTCCAGGTAAGAGACATGATCTTTCCAGCATACTTCTATGTTCTCAAAATGGAGGATGATCAGGTAAGTTCTCGTGCTCCCATTATCTTAGGTAGACCCTTCCTAAAAACTAAAAAAACTATCATAAATGTTTATGAGGGTACACTTTCCATGGAGTTTGGAGATGAAGTTGTAATTTTTAATGTTATGGACTCCATGAAGTACCCCTATGGGGACCATTCTTCTTTTTTTATCTCCCATTTGCACCACCAAATAAAAACTCCATGGATTTTGATTGTCCTATGCTTAGGGAGGTTATGATTATTGGTTCTATTTTGATGTATAAAAGTACTTACACATATTGTTTTGATGGACAAACCTCTCTTGGATTTGATTTTGATGTGGATTCAAATTCTGATCATATAAACTCTGATTATGACATGGCTATTGAGTATGATGATGGATTTGATGAATTATTTTTTAATTTTGATGATTTTTATTCTTATACTAATGTTCATTGTAAAGATACGTCTATTTCATCAATTTATCCATCCATACATCACCCCATACATCGAAACTCAATCCATTTCCCCCAAATCTTAAATATGCATACTTACGGAGTGGTGATAGATTACCTATTATCATTGCTAACAATATCTCTTTTGAACATGAAGAAAAAGTTTTGAATCTTTTTAGAGACAACATTAGGGAAATTGGTTAGACATTGGAAGACATATCAGGTATTATCTTGTAGAGACCCGAAGCTTCACGTACATGGATATTACATTAGTTTTTCGGAATACGTAGTACATAACAAAAACACACACACAAGGATCATAATAGTTTAGTGTCTTTGGAAACTCGGAATATAATCTTCTAATCGTGGTGAAAGATCTTCAACATCTCCCATACAGATCTTCCTTTTTTTTTAACCTAAAACCTTTATTTATATCCTAGGTAAAAGAAAACATAAAAGGGTGAGCTCAAATGCCCAGTAAGGGTAAACAAAATAAATATCAATCACATCATATTCATAAGAACATAACATTTTGGAAATCTTAACCTACAAAAGAGAGCATAATTTCATAACATGGGATAAATCATGGCAGTGAAATGTAATCACAATAATCATAACTTAAAACATGAAACATTGTGGCATACACACATAATCATAGAGAATCATTTCTTGTTAGTCAAGACTCATTGCCAAGACTATCGTAGTGGACAAAGTCCCTTTTTGAACCGAGTCACCCTCGTTTCAGTCCTGTTTCACTGAACCGGTATAACCTACCATTCCAGCCATGTCTATCTCATGAGATATAAAATCTTTACCCAATGCATTGGAGGGAGATATAGGTCCCACCCATCTCATAATGATACCATTCTTATGTGTGCCACAAAATCATAAACCATACATCATAGCATAACCCATGTAACAAAAATGGGAATCTTAAACATCGTGACATCATATAACAATTCATATAAGATAAAGGGATTCATAAAAATATAATTCCATAACAACTTAATCAAATCAATGTAATAATAGGGATAGAAATAGAGCCCTTTATTATCTTATATGGAAAATAATTTTGATAAAACATTTGAACTCCATTCTTGAGGAAAATATCCTTTCTGCTTCAAAAACACTTTTCCTTTCTTAACATATCGTACAATTCTAAACTAAAATAAGTTGATTAAAAATAAACATGAAAACTTGTATAGGAAGATTCATGTAAATAATGTTTTAAAAATCCATTCATGTCGTATAAGTTAAAAAAACATTCTTCGTACTTTTGTCGGAAAATTCAAAAAGTACCTCGTACGAAAAACGACAAAAGATTACTTTCATATCCTTTAATAAAAACTCATCGAAGGGTAAAATTGGATTTAAAAAATTTTAGATGGATGGAAATAACATTAAATATTTAGGAAACATGGATGTGGATGATAAAATACACCCCAGTAAATACTAAAGTATAAACAATCTCGGATAAAAATGAGATTGTGATATTTCCATTACCTTAGGTCCGATTTGCTTCGTAAGTGTCCGAACCTCCTGTATAATTATTTAAATAATGTCATTGACTTATTAAAAAATCATATTTATTTTTATTATATCATATATCATATATGGTTCACTTATGACTTTTTATTACCCGTTCTTTTGTAAATTCCATGTTAAAGAGCGTTTTGGGTAAAATTGTTTCATTTGTCGTCCGTGTTTTGACTTGTAATTATTCATATGATTACTTAGATCATGATTACTTAACAACAGAATATAAAACATGATTTATATATATATATTTAGAATATACATATATATAATAAATCAGTAAATGGAAAGAAATACACCGTTCATGGAGACGGTAGGCCGTACGTACGCATGAACGCTGTTTTTGTTTCCTTATTGAGTTGAACGGAATTAAGTAGATGAAATTCATATATATACACATAAATCCAGTATCATTATTATGTCATATATTTCATGATTACTTATTATTTATACTTTATAATCATTCATGAATGGTTTAAAGTGGAGAATGAATCTCATCGCGTCGTGGAGACGGTAGTCCGTACGTACGCACGAGCGATGATATCGTTCTCATGATCGTGGGACTGTATTGGAGTGTATGTATACTATTTCAGAATCAATATCACTTTAAAATAATAATATATAGTTATTATTTACACCATTATACCCATCCAAGTAAGGTGGTGGGGGAAAATAGATTTCACCACGGCGTGGAGACGGTATTCCGTACGTACGCACGCGCGATGATTTCGTTTTTCGTAGGATGGATAGATGGTGAAATAGGATTGTTTCATACTTATAATAACATATCAGTATATGAGTGATACTGATGTTATTACTTCATAATGAAACAACCTAATAAGAAGAAGTGGAAGAAGAAATAAAGGTGAAAGAATCGGTAACGGAAATTACCTCTTCTTTGAAGAGCCTCTTTGAGACCTCCTCTTAGGGCACTAAAATTGGTCTTTGAGGAAGACCAGAACCTCTAGGATGTTTCTAGGGAATTGGAGAAGAGAATTTGGCAGGGGTTGGACGAGCTTGAAGGCTCAAAGTTGTGTGAGGAAGAGAGGGAGGAGGTGCCCTTTTATAAGGGAGGAGAGGGGCACCTTTGGAATAACTAAAAATATTATTTTATTATAAAGTCAAGTTCGGTTTTAAATAGCTCCAAATTGATTTATTTCTAGGATAAGGTGGGTATGGGTCGAAAGCCTCTCATCCAATATAATTTAGACAATTTTAGGTCCCTATTTTAACCTTATCATTTAGATTTAACATTAAGTTTAATAATTTTACTTTTACCGTGTCTTCTTGTGTTCTTACATTATAAGGTTAATAAACTTACTATAAGAAGCCAAACGAACCCCAAATTGTTTATTATTAATATATATAAACCTATATAAGTCATTTGTCCGAACCTTATATTTTTAGGAATAAAATAACAATTAATAATATAATATTTGTTTTAAAAACTATTTTATGTCAATTTTGACACTATTTAGTAATTGATTTTTGTAAAAATCATAACAGAATGATAAGTTCAAACAAAGTTAATTAAATAAATAATAACATGTTATATTAACCTATAAAATTAGTGGAATTCATAAAAAGTCTCAAATTACATTTATTTGGGTATTTATAACATCAATTATGTCAAAATTTCATTAATAAGATAATTACTGCATCATCTTTGTGTCATAATAAATGATAATTATTTAATCCCTAAAAATTAAAAATAAATTCCTATGATGTATATAATTGTATTAGCTTTCAAGAGACTATTCATGTTTGAAGTTTCATGAAGTTTATCATTAGATTAAAATTATTATACTTCTATAATTTAAGAAAGTGACATGTTGTCACATTCCTTGGTTTTAATAATAATTTAATTATTTTCATTGAAAAAATTTAATTAAATGAATCTAATCAGACCCTTAGGTGATATGGGTCGACTTTTAGTCATCCAATAAGATTTTGACATTTGTTAGGGTAATTTTAAAATATTATATTTACCCTTAATTACCTGATTTACCTTTAACTATGGTAAATAAAATTTACCGTAGTTACTATTCATAATTCCTAAAAATAAATAGTAGCTTATTAACATAATTTGGACCCACTGATTCCAAATATGGAATCCATTTTTCCAAATTCAATACACAAAAGATGCAGAAATTAAATTAAAATTAATCCCATTGTCGAAATAAAACGGGTTTTTCTTTAAAACATTGCAAAAGATTGAATTGATTTATCCTACGAATTCAAGGTAAAATCAATGCTAATGACATAAATTATATTAAATGGTAAAAATATATTCTATTTATACTTTAAAACCATTCAATATTATAATTTAACCACATAAGATATTACGATGAAAAAAGTTATTTTTAATTAAAATATAGCGTGTTTTTACTATTCATTAAAATATGAAAGTTATCAGAAAAATATCAAAACTTTATCTAATGTAAATTTTTATATCCTGATTCAAAATAAGAATTTTATTTTGTCAAATTTAACATATAAACATGTCAAAAACTAGATTTCAAGTGGGTGCGCCATCAAAAGGCGGCAAAACTGCATTTTTTGAAAAATACTTATTGTACCCGAAAATTTATTTTGTTTTTATACCATGTTATAGAAATGTGTAAGATGAATAATAATGTTATAAAATTAAAAATTTAGTTAACACTATTCATAACGGCTAGTTCATGACAATATTATAATAATATATCGTTGTTTATTAAAACCCAGTATTGCGCACAACACATGCTATCGAGGAAGGTCGCGATTGTATGTAATGCAAGCCAAGTCAGGGTTGCGTATTGTGAAAGAATCCTTTGTTGTTTCGTATAACAGAATCCAACCATATTTCATTTATACTTTGAATATATATATATGTACTCAATGTTGCGTAGAATAACTATTATCAAAATTGTGTGTAACACGATCCAAGAATAGTGTTGCGTATACTACAAGCTAATATGGTGTTGCGTATAGCGCAAGGTAATCTTGGTGTAGAATAAAACACATGACATTAATGAAATTAAAAGAATATTTTTTATAAAATCTCGGGGTGTTACATTCTACCCCCCTTAAAAAGAATTTCACCCTCGAAATTCGTTGGGGTTATAAATGGTTTACTATTCGAAAGTTTCTTTAATAGAAACCCACATCGTAAAAAGGAATACCAAAACCAATCTTTAAAAACAAAAGTTTGAAACATAACGGTTACCCAAATAAACTAATCACTGGGTTTCCACATAGGTGAAAATATGGATATGGAAGAGAAATCTAACCATCATGTTCTGATAGAGAGTGGTAGAGAACATAGATATGGAAAAGCTAGCAATCACAAAGCCATAAATTTGTGACGATCTAAGGTACCATCTGATTCATCAGATATAAGAGCACTAAGATAACATTTTTTGGTTTTCAAGATCATTTCCTTAAAGTTGATGAAATTGTAATTAGAAGAAATACTTTCGTGATTTTGGTATAGTCTCACCATTTGTCGTTCTTTAGACAATTTCCACTTCATCTCTTAAGGAAATGAAGTTGAATTTGTCATTCGTGATGTGTTAGCAGATCATGTGATAAAATGATGGGTCATTCCATCTCTTTCAAACAAGAGGTTAGCAAAAGTTATAAGTCCATCTTATGGTTAATCATATATGGTTCCAAAAATGAACTTATACTTTATATATCATACCGCTTAATAAAATAAAACTAGTTTCTACTAAACAGGGACTTCCTGTAGGCCAGTGGTAGGCGATAAAGGCCAGTCGCACTTCAGTTGTGGGTTTGATTCCCACAGCCTTGTCCGACGTGATAGGTTGTCGCCCATCCTGCAGGATGTCCTCTTTCTAAAGCTACATTACTATAACATCCCATCAATAATATCGAAAAAAAAGTTTTATCCTAACTTATGTCCAACATAATGCATTCTAATCTTTAGGCTTATCTAAAATACTTCGGTCCAAGCTCATAGTATAAAGAAAATGATTACTTGAGATGTCGTCAACCAAGCATGTGAATACCATCATTTATCCCCCATATATCTTGTTGGTCACATTCCAATGATGTGAATACCTTAATGATGTATTCTCTTGAAAAATGAATACCCATTAAACCTTAGTGAAAACATGAATGCTGTCAAATGTTAACTTTTTCCACATACCAAAATCCAAAAATTCTATATACTCAAAACATGATATAACCTTCTCCTTATATCAGTCATGAGCTCATGAATACTATCAAACATTTAATTTTCTCCTTATCCCTTCATTATGTTCATATCATCTATATTCCAAAAATATTTGAATAACCTTTCATGGATACTGGTAACATTAATCATACACTTTCAAAACTCAAGGAAAGACAACAGTGTAACAATCCATATATGTCTCTTTATTCCATAGTATCATGAGATTACTTATACAACATTACACATGATAAACATGTAATCATTCCACTACATTCTTAAACCATTGACCGAGCTTCAACAATTCTTTCATCTCACATATCATTTGTAGTCTCCTCATCATCATCCACATAAATACTTCCCATACGACCATACTGATTCTCTTCATGAGACTTTCCCTTAGGGCATTGGTTTGCATAATGCCCGTACATTCCACATTTAAAACATTTAACCATTGCTGATGTAATAGAAATACCATTATCCTCATCCCTGGTGTTAACTGAACCTTTTCCTTTACACTTAATGGATTTGTGTCCTTCTTTTCCACACCCAAATCATCTTCTAGTTCCTTTGAAACATTCTCCTTGATTCCTCTTCCCACATGATTTACATAGGGGAAATTGAACTTTCTTTCCTCTATGATCATCATGAAACTCCATCTTTCTCTTATTAGCCGAGTCAGGAAACTTACTAAATTTTACTTTATTGATCATATAATGAGATTGCTGATTCAGCATAATAATGATGTTTGGACTTCCAAATCCCATTTCATTTGGTTGCTCATGAAGAATATCATTCCATTGTCCATCATATCCTCTATTATCGTGAATCATCTTGTTTCCAGCCATTTTCTAAAACACAAAAAGAATAGTGTGAGAGGCAAAAATCATAATAAAGGGGGAGTAACTTCAATATCTAACATCTTTGGTTTAATCTAATATCATTACCATAGTTCGAGGACTATATCCTAAACGTATACTTGTCCTTAGGGACATCCCTAGACATACCTTAGAAATATATCTAGGGATCTCACTAACATTTTCGCATCCTAGTTTCCAAAGGTTGACTAAACTTTTCCTCTGATACCAACTGTAGAGACCCGAAGCTTCACGTACAAGGATATTACATTAGTTTTGCAGAATACTTGGTACATAACAAAAACACACACACAAGGATCGTAATAGTTTAGTGTCTTTGGAAACTCGGAATATAATCTTCTAATCGTGGTGAAAGATCTTCAACATCTCCCATAAAGATCTTCCTTTTTTTAACCTAAACCCTTTCTTTATATCCTGGGGAAAAGAAAACATAAAAGGGTGAGCTCAAATGCTCATTAAGGGTAAACAAAATAAATATCAATCACATCATATTCATAAGAACATAACATTTTGGAAATCTTAACCTGCAAAAGAGAGCATAATTTCATAACATGGGATAAATCATGGCAGTGAAATGTAATAACAATAATCATAACTTAAAACATGAAACACTGTGGAATACACACATAATCATAGAGAATCATTTCTTGTTAGTCAAGACTCATTGCCAAGACTATCTTAGTGGACAAAGTCCCTTTTTGAACCGAGTCACCCTCGTTTCAGTCCTGTTTCACTGAACCGGTATAACCTACCAATCCAGCCATGTCTATCTCATGAGATATAAAATCTTTACCCAATGCATTGGAGGGAGATATAGGTCCCACCCATCTCATAATGATACCATTATTATGTGTGCCACAAAATCATAAACCATACATCATAGCATAACCCATGTAACAAAAATGGGAATCTTAAACATCGTGACATCATATAACAATTCATATAAGATAAAGGGATTCATAAAAATATAATTCCATAACAAAATAATCAAATCAATGTAATAATAGTGATAGAAACAGAACCCTTTATTATCTTATATGGAAAATAATTTTGATAAAACTTTTGAACTCCATTCTTGAGGAAAATATCCTTTCTGCTTCAAAAACACTTTTCCTTTCTTAACATATCGTACAATTCTAAACTAAAAGAAGTTGATTAAAAATAAACATGAAAACTTGTATCGGAAGCTTCTTGGAAATAATGTTTTAAACATCCATTCATGCCGTATAAGTTAAAAAAACATTCTTCGTACTTCTGTCGGAAAAGTCAAAAAGTACCTCGTACGAAAAACGACAAAATATTCATTTCATATCCTTTAATAAAAACTCATCGAAGGGTAAAATTGGATTTAAACAATTTTAGATGGATGGAAATAACATTACATATTGAGGAAACATGGATGTGGATGATAAAATACACCCCAGTAAATACTAAAGTATAAACAATCTCGGATAAAAATGAGATTGTGATATTTCCCTTACCTTAGGTCTGATTTGCTTCGTAAGTGTCCGAACCTCCTGTATAATGATTTAAATAATGTCATTGACTTATTAAAGAATCATATTTATTGTTATTATATCATATATGGTTCACTTATGACTTTTTATTACCCGTTCTTTTGTAAATTCCATGTTAAAGATCGTTTTGGGTAAAATTGTTTCATTTGTCATCCGTGTTTTGACTTGTAATTATTCATATGATTACTTAGATCATGATTACTTAATTCCAGAATATAAAACATGATTTATATATATATATATTCAGAATATACATATATATAATAAATCAGTAAATGGAAAGAAATACACCGTTCATGGAGACGGTAGGCCGTACGTACGCATGAACGCTGTTTTCGTTTCCTTATTGAGTTGAACGGAATTAAGTAGATGAAATTCATATATATACACATAAATCCAGTATCATTATTATGTCATATATTTCATGATTACTTATTATTTATACTTTATAATCATTCATGAATGGTTTAAAGTGAAGAATGAATCTCATCGCGTCGTGGAGACGGTAGTCCGTACGTACGCACGAGCGATGATATCGTTCTCATGATCGTGGGACTTTATTGGAGTGTATGTATACTATTTCAGAATCAATATAACTTTAAAATAATAATATATAGTTATTATTTACACCATTATACCCATCCATGTAAGATGGTGGTGGAAAATAGATTTCACCACGGCGTGGAGACGGTATTCCGTACGTACGCACGCGCGGTGATTTCGTTTTTCGTAGGATGGATAGATGGTGAAATTGGATTGTTTCATACTTATAATAACATATAAGTATATGAGTGATACTGATCTTATTACTTCATAATGAAACAACCTAAGAAGAAGAAGTGGAAGAAGAAATAAATGTGAAAGAATCGGTAACGGAAATTACCTCTTCTTTGAAGATCCTCTTTGAGACCTCCTCTTAGGGCACTAAAATTGGTCTTTGAGGAAGACCAGAACCTCTATGATGTTTCTAGGGAATTGGAGAATAGAATTTGGCAGGGGTTGGACGAGCTTGAAGGCTCAAAGTTGTGTGAGGAAGAGAGGGAGGAGGTTCCCTTTTATAAGGGAGGAGAGGGGCACCTTTGGAATAACTAAAAATATTATTTTATTATAAAGTCAAGTTCGGTTTTAAATAGCTCCAAATTAATTTATTTCTAGGCTAAGGTGGGGATGGGTCTAAATCCTCTCATCCAATAGAATTTAGACAATTTTAGGTTCCTATTTTAACCTTATCATTTAGATTTAACATTAAGTTTAATAATTTTACTTTTACCGTGTCTTCTTGTGTTCTTACATTATAAGGTTAATAAACTTACTATAAGAAGACAAACGAACCTCAAATTGTTTATTATTAATATATATAAACGTATCTAAGTCATTTGGACAATCCTTAGATTTTTAGGAATAAAATAACAATTAATAATTTAATATTTGTTTTAAAAACTATTTTATGTCAATTTTGACACTATTTAGTAATTGATTTTTGTAAAAATCATAACAGAATGATAAGTTCGAAAAAAGTTAATTAAAAAATAATAACATGTAATATTAACCTAGAAAATTAGTGGAATCCATAAAAAGTCTCAAATTACATTTATTTGGGTATTTATAACATTAATTATGTCAATATTTCATTAATAAGATAATTACTGCATCATCTTTGTGTCATAATAAATGATAATTATTTAATCCCTAAAAATTATAAATAAATTACTATAATGTATATAATTGTATTATATTTCTATATACTATTCATGTTCGAAGTTTCATTAAGTTTATCATTAGATTAAAATTATTATACTTCTATAATTTAAGAAAGTGACATGTTGTCACATTCTTTGGTTTTAATAATAATTAAATTATTTTCATTGAAACAATTTAATTAAATGAATCTAATCAGACCCTTAGGGGATATGGGTCGACTTTTAGTCATCCAATAAGTTTTTTACATTTGTTAGGTTAATTTTAAAATATTATATTTACCCTTAATTACCCGATTTACCTTTAACTATGGTAAATAAAATTTACCGTAGTTACTATTCATAATTTCCAAAAATAAAAAGTAGCTTATTAACATAATTTGGACCCACTGATTCCAAATATGGAATCAATTTTTCTAAATTCAATACACAAAAGATGCAGAAATTAAATTAAAATTAATCTCGTTGTCGAAAGAAAACGGGTTTTTCTTTAAAACATTGCAAAAGATTGAATTGATTTAACCTAAGAATTCAAGGTAAAATAAATGCTAATGACATAAATTATATTAAATGGTAAAAATATATTCTATTTATACTTTAAAACCATTCAATATTATAATTTAACCACATAAGATATTACGATGAAAAAAGTTGTTTTTAATTAAAATATAGCGTGTTTTTATTATTCATTAAAATATGAAAGTTATCGGAAAAATATCAAAACTTTATCTAATGTAAATTTTTATATCCTGATTCAAAATAAGAATTTTATTTTGTCAAATTGAACATATAAACATGTCAGAAACTAGATTTAAAGTGGGTGCGCCATCAAAAGGCGGCACAACTGCATTTTTTGAAAAATACTTATTTTACCCGGAAAATTTATTTTGTTTTTATACCATGTTCTAGATATGTGTAAGATGAATAATAATGTTATCAAATTCATAATTTAGTTAACACTATTCATAACGGCTAGTTCATGACAATATTATAATAATATATCGTTGTTTATTAAAACTCAGTATTGCGCACAACACACGCTATCGAGGAAGGTCGCGATTGCATGTAATGCAAGCCAAGTCAGGGTTGCGTGTTGTGAAAGAATCCTTCGTTGTTTCGTATAACAGAATCCAACCATATTTCATTTATACATTGAATATATATATATATACTCAATGTTGCATAGAATAACTATTATCAAAATTGTGTGTAACACGATTCAAGAATAGTGTTGCGTATACTACAAGCTAATATGGTGTTGCGTATAGCGCAAGGTAATCTTGGTGTAGAATACAACACAAGACATTAATGAAATTAAAAGAATATTTTTTATAAAATCTCGGGGTGTTACATATCTCCTCCATTTTCATGAATATGATTCTCTTATAGGATGGGGCTAAACCGATTAAGCAGCCACAAAGGAGACTTAATCCAACACTTTTGGAAGTTGTTAAGAAAGAAGTTGAAAAATTACTTGATGCGGGTATCATTTACCCTATTTTGACTCACAATGGGTTAACCTTGTCTAGGTTGTACCAAAGAAAAATGGCTTCACTATTATAAAAAATGAAAATGATGAGTTAGTTCCTCTCAGAGTACAAAACAGTTGGCGAGTGTGTATTGATTATAGGAAACTAAATCAATCCACTCATAATGACCATTTCCCACTTCCATTCATTGACCAGATACTTGAGAGACTTGCAGGTAGGACACATTATTGCTTCTTGGATGGTTTTTATGGCTATTTTCCGGTTCCCATTGCAGCAGAGGACCAGGAGAAGACGACATTCACCTTCCCATTCGATACCTTTGCTTATCGAAGGATGCCATTTAAAATTTGCAATGCCCCAGGTACCTTCTAGAGATGCATGATGAGTATTTTATCAGCTTTCATTGAGACCTACATGGACGTATTTATGGATGATTTTACAGTTTATGGATCCTCGTTTGATGAATGTCTCTCTAGTTTGGGTGATGTGTTGCATCGTTGTATTGAGAAAAATCTGGTCTTCAATTTTAAAAAATGTCATTTCATGGTCAAAAAGGGAATTTTCTTAGGTCATATAGTCTCAAAACATGGCATTGAAGTTGATAAATCTAAGTTTCACATTATTTCATCCCTTCCATATCCTAAATGTGTGCAATATGTTCGATCATTCCTTGGACATGCTGGATTTCATCGACGCTTCATCAGATATTTTAGTAAGATCGCACTACCCTTATCCCGATTGCTTGAAAAAGATATTGACTTAAATTTTGATGATTCATGAATGATATCATTTGATGAGCTAAAGAAGTGTCTGACCACTCCACCGATCGTACATCTCCAGCAGTGGGACCTTCCACTTGAGCTTATGTGTGATGTATCCAAATTCGCAGTTGGAGCTTTCTTATCTCTGAGGGTGGAGGGATGTTCACATGTAATTTCGTTTGCATCGAGGATGTTAGATTCTACCCAATCAAACTACACCACAATAGAAAAGGAGTTTCTTGCTGTTATATTTTCTTTAGATAAATTTTGTTCATATTTATTGGGATCTAAACTAGTTTTTTTTATGACCATGCAGCTTTGAGGTACCTCCTAATGAATCTAGATGCAAATCCATAACTTATCTATTGGATGCTCCTTCTTTAAGAGTTTGACATAGGGCTAAAGAATGATAATGGGTCAGAGAATTTGGTAAAAAACCACGTGAGTAGGCTTACTCACACACCAAAGGGTAACACCTTGGACTAGGTACCACTTCAGGACACTTTCCCCGATTAGCATCTCTATACCATCTCAGGTACACATCCTTGGTATGCTGATTTAGTTAATTACATTGTTTCCTCTGAAATCCCAGTAAATTTAAAGAATCATCAAGTCTAAAAATTAAAAAGTGAGTCTATGTTTTATGTGTGGGATGATCCTTACCTCGGGCGCATGTGTAGTGACCAATTCATTATGATGTGTGTTCCCGATCATGAGTTTGATTCTCTTTTTCATTTCTGTAATACACCTGCTTGTGGTGGACACTTTGGACCCCAACGTACTGCTAGAATAGTCTTAGACTCTGTATTATATTTGACTAGCTTATTCCATGATTCCCATGTGTTTTGTAAGTCATGCACTAATTTCCAACACACTGGAAACATTTCAAAGAAAAACGAGATGCCCCAACAACCCATTTTATTCTGTGAGATTTTTTATGTTTGGGGAATTGATTTTATGGGACCTTTTCCTAGTTCATTTTCTTTCTTGTATATCCTTGTTGCTATCGATTATGTGAGTAAATGGGTGGAGGCCAAGGCCACCAGGACTCATGATTCTCATGTTGTAGTGGATTTTTTCAAGGCTCAAATTTTCTGCAGGTTTGGATTACCAAAGGCCATCATTAGTGACCAAGGGACACACTTTTGAAAAATGAATTTTTCTTCCCTCCTTCGAAAGTATGGGGTGACACACAAAACATCAAAACCATCCACCCCCAAACAAATGGTCAGGATGAGGTTTCAAATCATGAGTTGAAACAAATCTTGGAGAAAACCATGCAGCCAAATAGGAAGGATTGGAGCAACCGCTTGGATGATGCATTGTGGGATTATAGGAAAACATAAAATTCCTCCATTAGTATGTCCCCATTTCTGATTGTTTTTGGGAAATCATGTCATCTCCCAGTGGAAGTCGAGCATCGGGCATATTGGGAAATAAAAAAATGCAACATTGATTTGGCCTAAGCTGGAATTCAAAGGAAGTTGTAAATTCAAGATCTTGAGGAGATTTTATTGTCATCATATGATAACTCAAGGCTCTAAAACGAAAGATAAAAATCAGTTCATGATAAAATTATCTAGAAAATGGAGTTTCTTGTTGGAGAGAAAGTCCTACTCTACCGTTCACGACTGAAGTTGATGCCTGGTAAGTTGTGTTCCAGATGGTTAGGTCCTTATGTTGTATCTAATGTTTTTCCTTATGGTGCAATGGAGATCACACAAGAGGAAACTGAAAGGCTCTTTATAGTCAATGGGAAACGTTTGAAGAAATACATCGAGGGACTTCCTACCGATGTAGTTGATTTCATCAAACTGCATGACCCCATCATCACTTGAAAATATCAGGCTGTTCCTAACCCTTTCACTTTTATATTACTTGTACTAAATAAAATTATGAATTTCATTTACACATATCATCTCATGGGTTCACATTGAGTACAATGCAATATTTTATGTGTGGGGGTGGGAACCTTTTAGTTTAGTAATTTCAATTGTTTTCTTGTTTAAAAAAATAAAAAAAAAATTGTGTGTTTTTCAAATTTTGTGTGTTTATTTTTTCAATTTCAATGTGTTTTTGAAACTTTTGAGCTGAAATGATTCTCATCGCCATTTTTAAATCCATATCAATAAGTGAAACACTTTATCCCTTGAAATTAAGCTTAAATGAATGCTGAAATGACTTTTTTCAAGTTCAAATATTTAGTAATTTCATGAAAAGTACACTGAATTTTAAATCTCATGCCACATCTCACTCTCTTTATATTTGAAACCACTTTCCTGTGAGGCTCCTAAACCATTATTTTCATATTATTTACATTCACCTCACTTCTTGGGAGAACCAAACCGTGCTTGATTTAACCAGAATTTGATTTATTCATGTCAAAACATGAGGGTTTGAGGTACTTATGTTTAAATGTTTGAGGCATTTGTTTGAATTTAAAGCCTACATTTCAAATAATCCTTTTTTATAATGGCCTACCATGAACATTTAATCCTTTTATCCCTTATAATCCATTCAAAACCTGTTAGGTTAGGCACATTACAAGCCAATTTTCCCTATACAACCAACTCTAGAAGTGAAATTTCATAATCTAGTTGAGCTTAGGTGTGGGGGAAGCTATCTTGTGTTGTGGTACCATAATTTGTGATACTTCGGGTGAAAAATTAAATTCTGAAAAGATTTTTGTGATGCTGAAGAAAAACATTATATTGAATGTTGTCCCTTTCTGGAGCTTTCATGATAAAAGAAGTTGTGCCTTTCTAGATATTCTAATAGAGGGGAAAAGTTGTGCCTATCTGGAGCTTTCAAGAAAAATATTGTTCAAGAAGATTGAAATTTTTACTGCTGAAATGTTGAATTGTGTGCACATTACTTTATTTGTCATGATGATGAACATGAATCAATGTTATGTCGATTAAGGAGGAGACCATATTTAAGTGAAAATTAGATTAATGCAATTTTTCTTCAAAAAGAGTCAAGCCCTCCTCATTGAGACTCAGAATTTTTCACATCTAAATCCTTCCAACCAAAAGCCACAAAACAACCCTGAAAAGTCCTCATGATAAACATATGTCCTTGACTCACATCGGGTAGCGATGTAGGAATTTATCAAGCCTATGGTGACCCTTGTATGATTTTGGATGAGAAAGACATTGCAAAAAATTGACATTTATGTGATGAGTGAAAATGAATTTTAGGTAAGTGTTTTGTGTCCATGGGAGGATAAGTTAAGAGGAAATATATTGAATGATCTTAAATGAAGAAATTGAAATAATATTTTATAGATTAGGCATGATATCTGTTGTTTCTTGGTATGAAATTGGTGGATCTCATTGATACGTGTTTTAAATTTGCTTTGATTTTCTTTTGATGTTTACTTGTCCTGGAGTCCAAGTGCCAAGTGTGGGGGAGTTGATAAAACACATTTTTATTGAATATTTTATTAATAATAAATGATATAATTTCCTCACATTGTGTTAAATATTCTCAATTAGAAATTATTTTGATTTGACCATTCATTTGAATATTTGATGAAAATTTTAGTTTTACCCTTTCAAAATAATTGTAGTATTTCTATCATAAATATTTCTATTTGAATTATTTGAAGTTATTATTTTGTAATTGGGTTCCTTAATTTATGGTATACAACTTTGATTTAGGAAACTAGATCAAAATAATGCATTTGGATGGTGTAATTGGGCCATAACTTCAAAGGAGGGTTGGACATGCCAGAATGGATATGCTTATGTATTTGGGTCATAACTCCTTTATTTGGGCTTCTATGGAGCCCAAATTTTGAGATCGGATATAGGAACCATATCCACACATATGATCCTTATAGAAGGCCGTACAATTCACGATATTTGGAGGTCAAATGGGTGGTGCAAGTTGGATTAAAATATTTGGACAAATTTTCACATTCACAATTGAAACCACTTGTAACCTCTCCTCCCCTCCCCTCTATAAATTGGATTTTTATCCTTTTTAAGGGTTGGGACGTGCATTGGGAAGTTTAAGGAATAATAGAAGAGGTTTAACTCCAATTATCCAACCATTGTAAGAGGGGTAGCTCTTGAAGCAGGGATCCCCTCATCAAGCCTTCCTCTTCTCCTTCTTCTTCTTCTTCATGTTGTAATGCTTTTCTTCTTTCAATAAACTCTTAGTTTGTCTTCCATTTATTCTGTTATTTTAAATTTTCTTATTCTCTTAATCTTCCTATTTGGGTTGGAAATCAAGAGTGGAAACGAGATTGGGTTATACCCTTTCTAAACCATTGCAAGTGCAAAACATTTCTACAATGACTACACCGCTCATGGAAGAGTAGTTTTTTTATGCAATCGATCTAATTCTCACCTCCTTCATTCATTTATTTTGAATCAATGAGCTAATATAATTATTATAATAATGTATATTAATTGAGTTTTAATTTAAATTAAATTTAGCAAGCAATTGACCAATTTACACAAAAACACGTGAGGTCGAGATTTTGTGTAAATTATGAGAGCGCAAACTAAATCTGTGAAACCAAGTCACACGGGATAAATTTCAAGAGTTCAAATATCATCCCTAAACTCAATTAATCCACATTTCTAGAGTGGATTTTTGCCCCAATTAACAATTGGCCATAAGCTAGACTTCGAACATTAATCAAAGCAGGGTGCTACGATTACATGTTCTGAAACTAGCCTAGGGTTTAATTCATTTCATCATTGTGGTTAAGTTAACTCCCATAGGGTTCGAGGGTTAAAAAATCAGGGTATCATAATTAATTAGATGTTAATTTAAATGATAATTATTAATAAGTAAATGAAGAGGAAGAGTTATATCAATTAATTCTTTTAAATATTGTCTAAAACACATCTTCTTGTTGTGTCATTTTAATCGAACTTCATTTAAAATTTAAAAACAAAAAAAAATGCAATCTTCTTCCAGAAAACATCTTCAAGTTTTATAAATGATAAAAAACCACCCCCATAATTTCATGTAGTGTTTTAATTCTATTCTATTTTACTTTTATAATACCTTTAATAAGTTGTTTTAATTTACTTCCTCCTTTGAGAGATGACCTTGGTCAGACACTCTACTGCACCCAAGTACCCCGAAAACCACAAATCATTTGAGGGAACCCACGACTAACCCTATCACAAAACATAACTCATACATTACTTATAATTCCAATAAATTTAATAGTTTTATTAATTAATTTCTATCTCTATCATATTTATATATTATATCATTGAATTTGTGTTGCTTACCAAATTCCATTCTTATCAATTATACTAAATAAATAGTAATAATTACAACCAATAATAATCACATTATCTAGTAAATCAATAAGAGACAAAAAACATGTCACAAAACATGTGTGATCACACATCCCACATTATTCCTATTTCAATCCAATAATTCGAGGGTTTGAAATGGACACTTAAATTTTATTTAATAACACCTAAAAATTCCCAAATACTTATCATAAAATAATAAATTCAGCATGAAATAATATATTTAGATGAAAGAATAATAATTATATAACATATGATAATAGTTTCTATCTCTTGGATAATTTCTAGATTATAAAATAATAATGTTAATTCATTCTAAATCATATGATTATAAATTTCTCTTAACTAAATGATAATATCACAACATGATAATAATTTTTAATCAAATAATAATAATACTACAACATGAATTAATAATAATAATAATTTCTAGTGAAATAATAACAAATATTCAACATTCTATAATTCCCTCTTTATTAGATAATTTCTAGATAATAAAAATAAATCATGTGATAAATCATTATTACTTCCCAATTATTATCTTATTTATAGTTGATCTTAATAACACATCTATAGAAGAAAAAATCATGATTTATTCCAAATTTTCAAATAAAATAATAAA
The DNA here is from genome assembly GCA_963277665.1 of Viscum album. Lineage (NCBI taxonomy): Eukaryota > Viridiplantae > Streptophyta > Magnoliopsida > Santalales > Viscaceae > Viscum > Viscum album. The sequence continues at coordinate 413,888,374 of OY728140.1, read as the reverse complement.
GATTATTCAAATCCCCTATCTCTTGAAATCATTCCATGATGAAACACTAAAACATAAGAGAGATGGAGGGTATGTGTAGTCCTAGAAATGTGAAAATGGGTCCAATAAACTTACATAAGAGTATCTAGATTGAAAGGGTGAATCCTGTATCACTCATATTCAAAGAATAACAAAAGAAACTAAAATGATGATAACTCAATGGTTTTTAAGAATAACTGAAATTCATCTCTGGATATTTCTCATAAAACTCATCAAATTTTCCGATTTAATTCTCATTTAATATGAATTGATTTTAATTCCCATAAAATACTCATTTAAATCATATAAAATTTAGGAAATATACCTATAAGAATAAATATATATTAAACCCATGATTTTAAATTTCAAAACCCTTTAAAATATTGAAAATGAGTTGGATAAAAAATCAGAGGTGATAAAATAATTTTTTAATCAAAATGCTACTTATACATAGAAGATACATACTAATTATTTTTCACTTATTTTTACATTTACACAACATTTTACCCTAATGTGTGTATTAGAATTTGTGTCTTACATTAACACAACTATGGGACTACCCTTACCCAAGATTAGGGAACTCAAAGAACCCTTATGTATTTATTAGAAAACTCGTCTAACCTTTACATAGAGTTTAATAAAATGAAAGGAAATTTAAGTAGGTCATGTGAACCTATATCTACCCTTAGTAGCTTATAGATACTCATTTTTACTATTAAAAAACATTTTAAAAACATTTTTACCTTTATAAAGGGTATGAAAACAAAGGTTTTACCCATATATACCAAAAAGAAACTCTAGATAGATTTTATGAAAATCATAAAAATAGGCTCTACCTTTACACAAGATATTATGAAGTTATCTTACCTTTTTTTACCCATGATAAATAAGTGTTACCCTTACTCATAAGTAAGTCCATGCATAAGGGTAAAAGTAACATTAGAAATATTTAATTTCCACTTACAAAAACGTATAAATAATTAAGATAAGCCTTTATTACCATTTCTAAAATCCCAAAAACACATAAAAAATGTTGAAATCACTTTAAAAACATCCAAATTAATTTCCTAATAAATCTTTAAAACATTAAAATTACTTACAATATTTTAAAACCCAAAAAAATATTAAATTATGAAAAACTCTTCTGAAATACGATCTCCACCAAATTGACAAAGTCTTGGTAATATTTTGGACGTTAGCAACTGTTCTCTTTAGAAATAATATGACTCTTGGTATTTTTAAATATTATTTACTATCAAAATCTACTCACATGTATTCAGTTTACATGTATTGATACTTTTAATGATTTAGTTTGGAATAATATTCTATCCACTAAATTAATATCTTCAAACCATATTGATGTGTAATCATTTACACAACTCATAGCATGTTTTTAAAACCAAAATTAAAATACAGTTATATTCAAACATATCCATATACATCGTATGAATAATTTTCATGAAAATTTTTACCATAAAATCTTATAATCATATAAAGTAAGAAACCCCTATAAGAGTAATCATTGAGAGAAAAATAGTTAACCCTCACTTTTCTTAATAAGGCATAAGCTTCCAGACCAATGAGAACACCGACCCAAAGTACCTATACCCCAGAAAACATTACTCAAGACAGAAATTAATCCCTTTATAAATCTAACGCATAATATGTATAAACTATAAAGGTGTAACTCGTAAACAAGTCCAATTCAAGGTAGAATAAAATAAAATCAATTATGTTACCTTGTATGTAAATCATAAAATGCATGTATAACAATTTTTAGAATTGGGTTAACACTTTGAACTATGTCATATAAATATTCATAATATAATAATTATAAATATGAATAAAATAGGTAATTTACAAAGCAAATTAAAAATTCACAAATTTAAACATGAGATAAACTACTTAATAATTTATAAGTAAAGAAATTATAAAAAATTTATAATTTAGATATGTATTATGAATATTCTATATTTAAATAATTATAAATATTTATATTTATTTATAATATAAACACTTCACATTATCATTTATATAACCTTTCAGAAAAATATATGTTATCAAAAAATATAAACATTATATATGTGAACCATTAATATATTATGTAAACATTTAGGATATCACACATTTAATATTAGTTAATCCTCGATCATATCTTTTACCAAAACTCATTTATATATTATTTAAATAATTTTCTCAAATAAAGGAATTAATTTGAACATTAAAACTATTTATTATCTAAAATTAATAATATTAAATAGAAACAATTTTATATTTTTTTGATTACTTGTAATTTAAAAAGTTATAAATCACACTTATAATATCTATATAAACCATTTATATCCAAATTATAAGCCATTATATTTAATATTAAAAGGTATTTAATATTAGTGATATTTATTTAATAAATGTTTCATTAACATTTATTTATTTAATTATAAACACTATATAATTAATTTATTTATAAATAATTTATAAATTTGGGAAATTCACTAAAATATCATTTTCTATAATTTATATACAATTTATAAATTACAAAATTTATTTCATAATTGAAAATTGAAAAATAAAATTATAACACCCTGATATTTTAAAAATAAGATAATTATTTTGGATAGCATATGGGACACAAAACACTGAGCTTAAACCACTCACAAACTATATTTCTTTTAATTTAATATCTTCGAGAGCTTTCAGTACGCGCAACCCTAAGTCTAAATGAGCCATAATATAATATATCGTTATAACCTTTCTATTAAATTAGTATGTATGAATAGGTACAAATATATTATGAAATTTATATGGTTTAAGTATGTATAAAACAAATTAAATTTTCATTTATTTATTATAAATAAAATAAAAATCATTTTAAATAAAAATAAATGTTTCCTAAAAATTGTATTTTTCTAAAAGTATATTTCATCATGCTTTATACATATATTTTAAAATAAATATTCACCTATTTTGGAAAATTTATTTTTAAAAATTAACTTGATTTTTTTAAATCATCATGTTAAAATTATCTTAGAGTGTATTTTGAGAATTTTCTAAAAAGATTAATTTTTTGATGAATAGTGAAAATAGTGGTTTTATTGAAAACATCCATTTAATTTAATGAATTTAAAAGTAAAATTTTAATTTAATATTGATTTAAAATTGAAATTAGTTCAATAATATTATAATAAATACAATTTAGGTTCTTGTAATCAATTTCATATTGAATCTTGATATTAAAACTTTTTATACTTATGAAAACATTTTCTTTGGAAAACTTCTTTTCTATCGCATCTCTGGTATTAATTTTAAATAAAATTCTAGCACATGTGTTAATTTAATTTTCAAAAATTGATTCAGTATTTTGAATTAGAAGAATTTATATTATATTATATGGTAAACTTAATTTTTTGTCATAATGAATAGTAAAAATAGTAAAAATTAATTATTGTGGTTAAGGTTAAAATGGATTTGTTTGGGGATAAACTAAAATGGTAATGGTTAAAATGACCTATAAACATGTTCAATTCCTATTTTTTTCCATAGTTTTATCTTATCTCATCCATGGTTTGATAATGATCCACTAATAAGTCGTGTGTCATGTGAAAAAGTAAGTATCACTTTTTCTATTCAAAAATTCTAAGTGTGTCTTCTCCCCCACTTATAAAAAGTCACCAACTATTCTCTATTATTAAAAAATAAATAAAAATTGGTTTGATAAATATATTCCCACATCATATAGTCCTTTTTTAATCATGAATACAATCTTTTAAGGCTTTAGGTATAAACCAAAAGTGGTTTTCAGAATAAGAGGTGAAGTTCTTAACCAGGAATTTTCATTTTACTATTTCTTCTAACTCTTTAAAATATTCTCTAAATGTGATAAAATAATAAAAAAAATATCTCATATATACTGATGTTTTATATTTATAATTTAATAACTTATATCTATCACATATTCCATCAAATGGAGAACTAAATTGTCTATCGTGTGTACGCCAGACAGTTGTCTCATGAACCGATGTAGTTATTCTTCCACCACCACCTCCAAAAGCTGGATATAATGTCGGATTTAACATATTTATATTATATTTTTAAAATTAATATAACTATTTAGTCATAATATCACATATACCTTCTTACCTTCTAATCTATTGGAAAATAATAATGCCACTCGTGCGTACATGTGGAGTATCATCTACGTGTAGGGATGTGAAATGTTTTTCATTTTATTTTGACATGTATGGTAATAAGGATATATTTGATGATTATAAATGATATATTTGATATTATAATATTTATTTAATGGTGAATTGTTTTTTACCTTTATTTCATTCTATCTTTTTGAGAAATAGAAACAACGTTAATGCATACGTACGACTTACGGTCTCTATGAATAGTGTTACTAATTTTTTCATCTTTAAATTTTATAGAATATTATAAATACTTATATAATGATTATATATTATATTTATAAATTTTTTAAAACTACTGATATTATGGGACCATGATAAAATTAAATTTACTAAAATTACCGAAAAAACTTACATGAAAAACGAAGCAATTATCACAAAAAAAGCGATTTAAAAAAATAATTGTTACTAAATGGTCCTAAAAGAATATAATAAAATAATATATGGTATAAAATATAAGATTATGGTTCTATGATATACATAAAATAAATTTATTTTTATTACAGGGTAGTAACAGACACTTACGAAGGAAATTAGACCTGGGGTAAGGGTTTCTCGTCTCACTTTTACTTACATGAGACATATTGCATATTCACCACTTATTTATATTGTTTGGTGTATATAAAATTCCCTTGATATTTTATATAATTAATAAATTTATCTTCATGTAATTAATATTTTCATTTGAAGTTATTTTTTCATGGGGCTTATGGTTAAAATATTACCAAAATAGTAAGGGATCTTGTCTCAATTTCCTTTCATTATGGCATATTGTAATGTTATACAGCTAATTTATTTTATATTTTTTATATAAAAACACTTTTAAATTTAATATAATTAATAATTAATAATTAATTTTTTATGTTTCAATTATAATTATTTTATCACGGGTTATTTGACATGAATGTTACGATGTGGTAAATAATTTTATAACTTAATTTCTTTTCATTAGGTTATATTACCTCCTTATTGTAATTAAAATTATAATAATATGTGTGTAAGAAATTTGTATTATATTATGTTATATTTACACTTGTTTTATGTTTATTTTAATTTTATACACATAATATATTCATTTATTAATTTGCACTTCAATGTTATGATCATTATAATAGTTCCTCTTCTCAAATTATCTTTTTTGGGACATATGTTCTGTTGTACACCAATCTTATTTTATAAGGTGTATATAATACCCCATTTATATGTTATATATTGAATATATTTATATTCATGGTATTTAATGTTTCATTTTAAGTTATTTATTTCATAGTAGTTATGATTCAAAATTTACCAAATCAGTAAGGCTTTATTTCACAATCTCAAATTAGTCATGACTGTTTAAGCTAAGAATTCCAGTGACAGATGTTATTTGATAATTATCTAATAAACCCCTTAAATTTTATTATATTATAGTTATTTATAAAATTTTCAGGTAAAATTACCATTTTAATCTATTTTATACTTAAAATGATTAAGAATCAATTTTTATAAAAATATGACTTCATTTCTCTCTTTATCTAAATAAAAAAATAGAAATCCATGTTTTCGAACAAAAAATCAATAATGTTTTTAATATTATCCTATGATATTTTAAATTCATTTTTACCCATGATTTTATTTAAAATAATTTTTTAAAGGAATATTTATATCATTTTCTAAACAAGGAATATTTTTCCTTTTCTTTCAAAAAAGTTAAAGGAATATTTATTTTATAGTGTAAAAAATGAATGTTATTTTACACTATAATGACCAATCATTGTTTTGAATCCTCATTTAATGGTTTAAAAGGTTAGTTTTAAATAAAATATCTTCCTAATATTCTAAAAAAATTAGTTTTTAAAAAGTGATTTTCTAAATAGAAATGTTATTTTCCTAAAGAATGTTTTAATGGTCTCTTTATAGAATTTATATTCATCAATGATGAAAAATCATATTTTACTTATGATTCAAAAGGGATATTTTTAAATGATGCAATTATTATTATATCTTTGGATGGTTTATACTCATTTTTACTTGAGATGTACTATTTTTATACCCTTCTCCATATTACTTTTGATGGTTTATGATTGTGTTTATTGATTGGGGTAATTAATAACATTTTGTATGATATATTTTCAATATGAATGTTTATGTTGATTTTGTTTCACCCCATTCATAAGATGAATTCATTGGACTTATTAAGTTATGGGTAGGGACCACTATAGCCCGTTGATGCATTGGTAGGTCTCATGAGACAAACTAGCCTGGGTATTTGACCAATGGATTACCCATTTATGTAAGATGACTTGGCATGAGGTCTTGACTATGTGGTTATGATTTCCAAAATTATTCATTTCCACATTATGAGATTAGTTATTGATTTCCATGTGATTGTACGATTAGTTAGAACATCCATGGATAGGTTTAAAGATCATGCGATTATTTATATAGAATTATTTAATCATTATTTATTCTTACCGTGCTATTCCTCATTTTAAGTTATTAATTAAATAGAATTTGTTTCAGTTATATACTTTGAAATATTTATTATTCCTTATTTATCTTGATAGCTTCCAATGTACACAAATTCTTATTGGTCATTTGAGCTCACCCCTTTCTTATATTTACTTTCCCCATGATGCGATGAAATGTTTATTGTTGATATAAAAGGTTATGATAAAGGGAATAATAGTCTTCTCAAATAATATTCAATGTTTTATTTTATTCATTCCAATTTGAAATAGATTCAAGTATGTATCTAGTTTAATAATACTACTAAACTATTCGATCCTTTAGGATGTGATATCTTGTATCTAGTGCTAATGTAATGAAGTATCCACTGACTCTAGGATACTAGGGTGTAACATCCTAGGTAAATAAATAATATTAAATTCTATGTTTTATCAATATTTGTGAATAAAATGTTAATATTAATTTAAATGGAATTCTATGCTCGATGGTGTACCCAATACGCAACAACGAGTTTCTTTGAAATCTTACGTTGCACACTAATAATATAATAATATTATAATAGTTTACGCCTATCCGTTTTAATGAAGGGAATGAACAGAAATAACTAAAAAATGATTACATGTGTTTGTTAAATATATTTACATTTATCCAAAAAATGTTAGAGGCTTAAAATCCAAATGAATCAAATTTTAAGAATAAATACTCTAATATTTTTTAAAGATTGTTTTACCGCCTTTTGATGGAAAACCTTTTTTAAATCTAACTTTTGACAATTTTATAAGCTCGATTTGTCAAAATAAACTTATTATTTATTATTGGGATATTGAAATTTACTTTGGTTAAATTTTTGGTACGTTTCTGTCAATGTTCATTTTTTTAAATGAATAGTGAAAAATATTGCATTTTACATCAAAACTGCTTTTTCATATAATTTAAATATATGGATAGATTATCATTTTAATTGGTTTTAAAGTTTAATTAGAATACATTTTTACAATTTAATTCAATGGTGGTCATTATAATTAATTTCACTTTTAAAATGGACATAAACAAGTGCCAAACTTTTCATAGATATTGCTTCTAAAAAAACCTGCTATTTGTTTTGAAAGCGGGAATTAACTATCTGATTTAGTAATGAAACTTATATGTTTTTAATTTGGTAAAATGGACATCATTTCTGAATTTGAAATATCAAATGTAGCTTAGGGTTATTTTTTGGTATTTTTATGATAATGCTTTTTTTAATGAATAGTGAAAATACAGTTTTTAATTCAAAACTGCCTTTTCATCCAATTTATTTATATATTTAGATTGTAATTTTAATTGTTTTTAAAGTATAATTGAATAATTTTTTTATCATTTAATACAATTTTGTTCATTTGAATTAATTTCACTTTTCAATTGGATGTAAAAGCAAGTCTATCTTTTGATAAATTTTACTTCTTAAAAACCCGTCTTTTGTTTTGACAACGGGATCTACTTTTAAATTAATTACTAAAATTTATGTGTTTTGAATTTGATAAAATGGCTTCCATATTTGGAATCAGAAGGTCCAAATTATGTAATTAAGACTCTTGTTTTTGGACATTATGAATAGTAATGAGAGTAATTATCTTTAATTATCGTGTTTAATTAGTAATCGGGTAATTAAGGGTAAGAAAATAATATCATAAAAATATAAAAGGACCCCAACATGTGTCCTAATTATATTGTTAGTGTCATGTCCGACCCTGTTATGCCTTGTTCCAACCTTTGGACCCCATGGAATCACTTTAGTGTGATAGTGACCTTTTATCATATTTTTTTAAAAGAAAGGAAAATGTAACCAAAGTATGTAACACCTAAGTAAAATAATTTTAATTTTGTCTAAATAAACGATATATTAGACTATAAATATTCATTGTAAATCTAAAAAGATTTCCTACATCATAGTATTTTTTTATAATTTTTAGACATTAAATAAATTAAATTATTTATGACACCATGATGATGCAGCAATTTCCTCATAAATGAACGATTTAAATAAAATGAGAAGATAGGGTGAAATATAAGTCTTACACTTGTCACAAACCTATTGGATGGGTGTATTTCGGAACCTTATCAACTTAGCATCTAAATATATCCTTTTGGGACCTTTAAAATCCTAAAAGCATTTTATAATAATGTAATATTTTATAGCTTTCCAAGAGTGCCCCTCCTATTCTCTTATAAAAGGCCCCCACCTCTCAACCCTTTGGCTTGGACAACCCCTGCCCATTTCATCTCTCCACATCCCTCTCTTCATCATTGAAGCCTCACCTTTGGCAGAATTCTCTTCAAGAAACCCTTTTGGTTCAAACGAAGAGGGGTGACCCGATTTAAAGGTAATGTCTTCACTTGTGTTCTTCTATTTTATTTTGCTTCTCCAAACCCCTAAACTCTTTTTATTCATTTATTTTGTAACAAAAATAGTATCTTCAATATACTGGGATGTTGTTATGTTATGAATTCAAGCTACATTTACACACATCTGTCTAATGGTTAAATAACATACTGTTTCTATGGATGAAAACTTACTACCTCACGAAACGATGATTGTTCAATATTCTTTAGAACCTTTAAAGGTGGACATTATGATGTCACTGTATTTTATATATAATATATATGGTATTTATGTTTTATATATTCTTATGTATTTTATATTTAAAACATATCTTTATTCTTTTCATGTTGTGAAAATGCGATAATTTCATATGAGGAAGTGTGGACTACCGCTCCCTCAAGTGATGCGACTCCTTCATGCAATACATGGAATGTATAAAGAATGAAATTAATGAAGTGTGGACTACCTCTCTCTTTCATTTTAAGTACTCTTTTTTATGTAACTTACTTTAACCTCCTCTTTCTTATGTTTGGAGATGTTCTTTTATATTACTATTTCCATAAATTTTATGTTAATATGATGAGATACCCTATTTTATCTCATCAATCCATTTTTGGAAGTTTTATGTGGCGCCGTTAGGCTGCCGGATTATCATAAGGGGATTTTCATCTCACTTTTTATTCCCGTGAGATTCATGCTACATTGGCCACTATTTACATTTGTGTGTTGTATGTACTGCCCATTATTTTACTATTTTTATAACACAATCTCATTTATGGGTAGTTACATATTCATTGTATGACCCTTCTTTCTTGGGGTGTACGTTTTGAATGTTGCCCAAATCGGTAAGGGAACCTTTCACACTCCTCTTTTAAAAAGACTTATTTTGTTATGTCATTTAATTTAAAGATTTTTATGTTGGGATATGTTTTTATATATCCTTATTGATGTAAATTTTATGTCCAAGTGATGAGACACCATTTTCTCTTTAATCAACTAATGTTATGAATTTTAAAGTGACACCATTAGGCTATCAAATTTTACCAAGAGAACTTCTTAACCCAATTTCGATTTCTTTGGGTTCAACTTGTAGTTATTGAATATGTCATCCTATGAATATGTGTGAATAAACTCTGGTTGTTTTACACTTAATATCCACTTATATTGGGTGTATTTATATTTTTCACACATAATTATGAGATTGATTTATCCTTAATTTAAGGATACCTTCTTTATAAGGGATTTCATCTCATTTAACAATTCTATTGAGACTTCATTGTTGTTATGCATCAATTCACTCTTATATGGTGTATATACTGTCCTTTGGAATAATATATCATGAATACCTTTATTCTCATGATATTATAAAGTTCCGATTAAATGTTATTCCTCAATTATTGTATTCAAGTGTCTCTCATTTTGTTAAAAATAGTTTAACTAAAATATCATTTTAAATGATTTATTCTTATAAATATTTCTCATTAATATCCATATTTTGAAAATTGTTTTAAGGATTTATTTATATGGATATTAATGGTTTAAATGTTAAAATCTTCAAAGTGGTATGGGATAATTTGAGTAAAAAATATCTTTATTAAATGTTTTAAATGGTTTTGAAAATGGTTTTTAGAATGGATTCATTATTCGAATATCTTAAAAAAATTTATTGTTATTGCAATGTGGGAATGTTATCTTTCCTTTATGCTTATGTTATGTGTTATGATTATGTTATGGTTCTTGGGCATTGTTTATGTAGATGGGTGGTTCCGTGATAAACTAAGGGTGGGTGAGCACGATATATATCTCCAATGCATTGGGTAACGTGAAAGGGTTAAATGTTAAGGTTTCTCCGAAGAGATTTAGGGAATATACTGTGATGGGTATTCCAAATGTAACCATGAGGGTTACTCCCTACGTAAGAATGTTATGACTTCCTCATGTTACCATTATGCCTTATAATTTCTATTGAGTTATGCATAAATATTATGATTTCATGAGGTATGTTAAATTGCTTATGTTTTATGAGTAAAGTATGATTTCATTGATTCATATCTATACATGGAATGATGTTTTCTTTCCATACTGTTATAACCCTTACTGATCTTTTTATTCTCATCCCAATTTTTTGAAATGTTTTCACAGGACATAAAGTTGAATAAGGTCAAGGATGGGATCAAGGAAATGTCAGGCTGTCTAAAACAAGGAACTAGACATGACTCTTTTGTTCAAGAGTTTTTATTTTGTGAAAAAATGGAAACTGAGTAGATTTATCTATTTTGTAATCTTTGAGATGTAATATCTATGTCCTAATTCTCTAAAACTCTAAACATGAAAAGATCCTAAATGTGAATTATTCAATTTAATTAAAGATTAAGTAAGGTTTAAGGTCGGGTCCTTATAGTTGGTATCAATGGACGGTTTAGATAACTTTAGAGGTTAGAGTGTTTAGTGAAAAGTTCTGTATAACCATAATGGTTATTATATTATATAGAGACATTTTTATTTATGAAGGTTGGAATGAGTTTGAGATAACTTGGATAAGTATATATTAGTGTTTATCTTCCTCTTTAGTACATAATGATTTTGTTGATATAATCACACTGACATTTTTGGTTTTAGTAAATGGATGGATCTAGCAGGCACCAAAGTGACAATGGGTTTGAAGGAAACATTGGTGTTTCTCTGTTTAAGATACTAGATGAAATGGGGGATTCAATAAGAAATCTCATGGTTATTCTAAACCAACTATCCGGAGTCTTGACCAACCACTTGAACCTTGGTGAGTTCTCTAATGAATCATGTATGAGAGAACCAAATCGACATGGAGGTTTAGGTAATAATTATAAAGGTAACCATTAGGGTTTATATGATCCTTACTTTTGAGGTAATTATGGGTTACCATACGTTATGATGGAATATGAAAGACATGAGATAAACATGAGGTTAAATTATGTTATGGTTATTTTTAAAGATTTTATCTCATTTTGGGGAATGTTTTAAGAATTATATAGTTTTGGAAAAAGAACAACACGCATACCATGTGATAACCCGTCGTGTCAGACAAAGCTGTAGGAATCGAACCCACAACCAAAGTGTGATTGGTATTTATCACCTACCACTGGACTACGTGAAGTCCCTGGTAAGTTTGACTAAATTTTTTTTAGTTATATGGTTTTATGAATCAAGAGTAAGTTGATTTTGGGTTATCTATGAAAATTATTAACCTATCATGGAAGATATGTGATTAAGTTAATTACTTTTTAGTATGAGACTTTAAGATCAACTGATGTTATTTGGAGATAAATATTAATTTTTACCTTGGGAGACTATGTGATTAAATACTTCAAATATTTGGGTTTAAATATTATTTGGGTTTACTTTGAAGAATTTTATGGACAAATTGTTTATTGAATGGTCTTCATTGAAATTTGGGTTTTGTTTGACAAATTTTGGAGATTAGGAGTAGTTTTTATTTTTGTAAAAAAATATCCTTTTGGGTATTATCTGATCTCATATTAAACTTTTTGGTTTGTTTTTGGTTGATATCTAAAGACATGGGAAATATATAGTTATCTTTTTTGGATTACGTGATTCTCAAGAAGGTGATTATAATACTCTTAATGCGAACAAGTCTTCCTAAATACTCGTCTTTTTGAGAAAATATGAGTTTGATTAAGGAATCTAGTAAAAGTTGAAAGTATACATGACATGTAAGTATGTTTCATTATGATTTAGTTAAGCTCAAAAATAAATTCCTCAATGAAGAGTAACTTAAAACAAAAATGTTGTTTGTTAAATTTTCCTACTGGGGAATCGAATTCCGTTTAACCCATCACAAGTTTGTGATTTTCTTATGGTTAACTTTCTCCTAGACATGTTTACTATCACCCTCCACCAGAACATGACCCTTTGTTTTCTCCTCCTTATCCATATTTTCATACTTGGAATCCTAGTATGGGTTAACTCGGGTGACCTTTGTACTTCTCTCCCTTTCTTTTAAAGTGATAGTTCTACTGACTCTTGTTCCGATGTGGGACTTTCAACGATGTTTCCAAGCCCAATTTTGAAATTGCGAGGATGCAATTCCCAAAAAGGGGCGAAGGATGTAACATACCAGGTAAATAAATAATATTAAATTCTAAGGTTTATCAATATTTGTGAATAAAATGTTAATATTACTTTAAAGGTAATGCTATTCTCGATGGCATACCCAATACGCAAAAACGAGTTTATTTGAAATCTTACGTTGCACACTAATAATATAATAATATTATAATAGTTAACTCCTAGCCGTTCTAACATAGGGAATGAACAGAAATAACTAAAAAATGATTAAATATGTTTGTTAAATATTTTTACATTTATCCAATAAATGTTAGAGGCTTAAAATCCAAATGAATCCAATTTTAAGAATAAATACTCTAATATTTTTAAAAGATTATTTTACCGCCTTTTGATGAAGAACCTTTTTTAAATCTAAATTTTGACAATTTTATAAGTTCTATTTGTCAAAATAAACTTATTCTTTATGATTCGGATATTGAAATTTACTTTGGTTAAATTTTTGGTATGTTTCTCACAATGTTCATTTTTTTTAATGAACAGTGAAAAATATTGCATTTTACATCAAAACTACTTTTTCATATAATTTAAATATATGGTTAGATTATATTTTTAATTGGTTTTAAAGTTTAATTAGAATATATTTTTACAATTTAATTCAATGGTGGTAATTAGAATTAATTTCACTTTGAAAATGGACATAAACAAGTGTCAAACTTTTCATAGATATTGCTTCCAAAAAAACCCGCTATTTTTTTGACAGTGGGAATTAACTATATGATTTATTAATGAAACATCTATGTTTTGAATTTGTTAAAATGGACATCATTTCTGAATTTGAAATATCAAATATATCTTATGGTTAATTTTTGGTATTTTTCTGATAATGCTTTTTTTAATGAATAGTGAAAAATACAGTTTTTAATTCAAAACTGCCTTTTCATCCAATTTATTTATATATTTATATTGTCATTTTAATTTTTTTTAATGTATAATTGAATTATTTTTTATCACTTAATACAATTTTTTCATTGTATGTAATTTCACTTTTCAATTGGATGTAAAAACAGGTCAATCTTTTGATAAATTTTACTTCTTAAAAACCCGTCTTTTGTTTTGACAACGGGATTTACTTTTAAATTAATTACCACAATTTATGTATTTTGAATTTTATAAAATGGATTCCATATTTGGAATCATAAGGTACAAATTATGTAATTAATACACTTTTGTTTTTGGACATTATGAATAGTAACGACGGTAATTATCTTTAATTATCGTGTTTAATTAGTAATCGGGTAATTATGGGTAAGAAAATAATACCATAAAAATATAAAATGACCCTAACATGTGTCCTAATGCTATTGGTGGTGTCATGTCCGACCATGGGATGCCTTTTTTCCAACCTTTGGACCCCATGGAATAACTTGAGTGTGATAGTGACCTTTTATCATATTTTTTTAAAGAAAGGAAAATGTAACCAAAGTGTGTAACACCTACGTAAAATAATTTTAATTTTATATAAATAAACGAACTCTTAGACTCTAAATATTCATTTTAAATATAATAATATTTACTAAATCATAATATTTTTTTATAATTTTTAGACATTAAATAAATTAAATTATTTATGACACCATGATGATGCAGTAATTACCTCATAAATGAACGATTTAAATAAAATGAGAAGATAGGGTGAAATCTAAGTCTTACACTTGTCACAAACCTATTGGATGGGTTTATTTCGAAACATTATCACCTTAGACTCTAAATATATCATTTTGGGACCTTTAAAATCCTAAAATCATTTTATAATAAAGTAATATTTTATAACTTTCCAAGAGTACCCCTCCTCTTCTCTTATAAAAGGCCCCCACCTCTACCACATTACCCACACCTCTAAAGCCTTTGTATCGGCGAACCCCTACCCATTTCATCTCTCCACATCCCTATATTCATCATTTAAGCCTCACCTCTGGCAGAATTCTCTTCAAGAAACCCTTTTGGTTCAAACCAAGAGGAGTTACCCGATTTAAAGGTAATGTCTTCACTTGTGTTATTTTGTTTTATTTTCCTTCTCCAAACCCCTAAACTCTTTTTATTAATTTATTTTGTAACAAAATAAGTATCTTCAATATACTGGGATGTTGTTATGTGAATTATTCAAGCTACAATTACACACATCCATCTAATGGTTAAAGAACATACTATTTCTGTGGATGGCAAATTACTACCTCACGAAACGATGATGGTTCAATATTCTTTAGCACCTTCAAATGTGGCCATTATGATGTCACTATATTTTATATATGATATATATGGTGTTTATGTTTTATATATTCTTTTGTATTTTATATTTAAAACATACCTTTATTCTTTTCATGTTGTGCAAATGTGATAATTTCATATGAGGAAGTGCGGACTACCGCCCCCTCAAGTGATGTGACTCATTCATGCAATACATGGAATGTATAAAGAATGAAATTAATGAACTTATGTGACCTATATAACATATATATTATACTGTAATTACAATATATATATATCTGTCAATTATTTTTAATTCCATTAATATGACAAAGAAATGAAAGTAGCGTTCATGCGTACGTACGACCTACCGTCTCCATGAACAATGAATTTCATTTCTTTTTATCTCCAAATGTTATGGAATAGTATTAAATGAATATGTACTGGATATATATGATATTTAAATCATTAATATTATTCTTTAGATGATGTATTTATAACTACATGGACGATTCTTTTCAAACAAGTTCATTTTTGACTCATGTACCAAATATCGACAAAAACATTTGATATAAACTCACATAATTAACTAATTATTATAACATTATAATATGTGATATGAATTGAATAATAAACTTTAAAGGAGGTCCTTAAGAAATTATAAATTGAAAAAAGTTTATTATTCAAGAATATATAGAAACGAACAAGACAAGTCGGACTTGAGGTAAGGGATCCTACCTCTCTCTTTCTTTTTAAGTACTCTTTTTTATGTAACTTACTTCAAGCTCCTCTTTCTTATGTTGGGGGATGTTCTTTTATGTTAATATTTATATAAAGTTTATGTTAATATGATGATATACCCTATTTTATCTCATCAATCCATTTTTGGAAGTTTTATGTGGCGCCGTTAGGCTACCTGATTTTCATAAGGGGGTTTTCATCTCAGTTTTTATTCCCGTGAGATTCATGATACATTGGCCACTATTTAATTTTGTGTGTTTCATGTACTGCCCATTATTTTACTATTTTTATAATACAACCTCATTTATGGGTAAATACATCTTCATTGTATGACCCTTCTTTCCGGGGGTGTACGTTTTGAATGTTGCCCAAATCGGTAAGGGAACCTTTCACACTCCTCTTTTAAAAAGACTTATTTCGTTATGTCTTTTAATTTACATATTTTTATATTTGGATATGTTCTTATATATCCTTATTGATGTAAATTTTATGTCCAAGTGATGAGATACCATTTTCTCTCTCATCAACCAATGTTATGAATTTTAAAGTGACGTCGTTAGGCTGTCGAATTTTACCAAGGGAACTTCTTAACCCAATTTCGATTTCTTTGGGTTCAACTTGTAGTTATTGAATATGTAATCCTATGAATATGTGTGAATGACCTCTGGTTGTTTTACACTTAATATCCACTTACATTGGGTGTATTTATATTTTTCACACATAATTATGAGATTGATTTATCCTTAATTTAAGGATACCTTCTTTATAAGGGATTTCTTCTCATTTAACAATTCTATTGAGACTTCATTGTTGTTATGAACCAATTCACTCTTATATGGTGTATATACTGTAATTTGGAATAATATATCATGAATACCTTTATTCTCATGATATTATAAAGTTCCGATTAAATGTTATTCCTCAATTATGGTATTCAAGTGTCTCTCATTTTGTTAAAAATAGTTTAATTAAAATATCATTTTAAATGATTTATTCTTATAAATATTTCTCATTAATATCCATATTTTCAGAATGGTTTTAAGGATTTATTTATATGGATATTAATGATTCAAAATGTTAAAAGCTTAAAAGTGGTATGGGACACTTTGTTTCAAAAATCTCTTTATTAAATGTTTTAAATCGTTTTGAAAATGGTTTTTAGAATGGATTCATTATTTAAATATCTTAAAATGTTATATTGTTATTGAAATGTGGGAATGTAATCTTTCCTTTATTCTTATGTTATGTGCTATGATTATGTTATGGTCCTTGGGCATTGTTTATGTAGATGGGTGGTTCCGTGATTAACTAAGGGCGGGTGAGCCCGATATTGCTCTCCAATGCATTGGGTAACGCAAAGGGGTTAAACGTTATAGTTTCTCCGAAGAGATTTAGGTAATATACTGTGATGGGTATTCCAAACGTAACCATGAGGGTTACTCCCTATGTAAGAATGTTATGAATGCCTAAAGTTACCTTTATGCATTATGATTTCTATTGAGTTATGCATAAATATTATGATTTCATGAGGTATGTTAAATTGCTTATGTTTTATGATTAAAGTATGATTTCAATGAATCTGATGTATACATGGACTGATGTTTTCTTTCCATACTGTTATAACCTTTACTGAGCTTTTTATGCTCATCCCATGTTTTTGAAATGTTTTCACAGGACATAAAGTTGAATAGGATCAAGGATGGGATCAAGGAAATGTCAGGCTGTCTAAAACAAGGAACTAGACATGACTCTTTTGTTCAAGAGTTTTTATTTTTTGAAAAAAATGGCAACTGAGTATATTTTTCTATTTTGTAATATTTGAGGTGTAATATCTATGTCCTAATTCTCTAAAACTCTAATCCTGAAAATATCCTTAATGTGAATTATTCAATTTAATTCAAGATTAAGTAAGGTTTAAGGTCGGGTCGTTATATTGGGTTTGGGTCTTACTATTGGTATCAGATTAGGTTTAGTAGAAACTTTGGAAACTAGATTTAGGAAAACATAGATTAGAAAATATAAAACTATGAAAGACTTTTAGGGTAAGTATAGAAGAAAATCATAAAGTTTTGGTGAGGAATATATTATGGGGCTTTTCCAAGTAATATATTACAATCTAGATACTACAAGTGGATGTGGTTTTGGAACATTTATACCTAGGTGTAATAACTCTGGGAAGGGTGTGTTGTGATTTGACTTTATCATTACCTAGTGAAAAATAACAGGTCGTACTATGAACCTGGTTTGACACTCTTAGGGTATATTCTTGGGGTAATTAATATTTTCATTACAAACCATTACGTAGTACTTGAAAATAATTTTTTGATTTGAAAATTTCCCCAAAGAAACCATGTTTATGATTATGAGATTATATATGGATACAATTTTCAATTTATGTTAAGTGTTTCAAGATTTTTGGGATCATAAATTATGTTCCATTATCTTATGATCTGATCTAGTGTATTCCACTTTTTATAAATGGTTCCTAGAGTAAGGAAGGGAAACTATATCAATACACATACTCTATGTAGGGATTTACCTACAATGATAGATAATTAAGCTAGAGTTACATATGCAGTTGTAACTGGTCAAATTATAACTATATTTGGTTAGCTGACCTAGGTTATAAGTTAAAAAATTTCCCATATGGACCAGTCTACCGATCCACCATGTCGTGTAATAATTTTATACAACTTTATGTGTCTGAAACATCCATCATTCAATAGGACTATAAATCTATTTGTAGATAAGAAATTGATAAGTTCCTTAGATAATATATTTCTTTCTCTAAGAAGTAATGAAAGGGATAAGTTTGTCATGGCAGTTTATCTTCTCCAAGGTAATGCAAATCAATTATAGTCATTAATTTAAAATAGTAAGTATGAGGAGAAAATAGCAAGTAAGGATTGCAAGGATTTTAAAGTACTATTATTGGAAAAAAAATTCATCACGAATAGTGAATGGATGTGGAGAGAAAATTTTTAAGTATAATAAAATTTGATGAAGAAACTATTGTTAAGTAAGTAGTTAACTTTACACGGTTAACAAGGAATATTGGAAGATATGTATATAATTCAAAGAGTAATATTGGCCATTTATTTTATAGGTTAAATCCAATCCTTTGAATGGAACTATTCTCCCAAACTTTCTCATCATATGAGGACATAGTATCATGTGTAATAAATATATAGAAATAATTCTACAAGACTCATATATTTTAAAGGGAGAAAGAGAATAATATAAAGGTGGAGTAAAAAAGGATAAGGGAGAGAGGAAAGAATGATTCTCCAACATGTGATAATTATATAAAGAAACATCCTGATACTTACTTCAAATGAATAGGATTTTTCTTCAAGTGTAGAGAGAAATGTCATTAGGCAAAAAAAAGAAACAGTAAAAAAGAAAACTCTAATGTTCAATGTTTCAATTGTAAAGAGATAGGGAACTATGCAAATGAATTCCCCAAATTTTAACGGAATATACCTCCAAATTTGATAAGGGGTCAATATCATGCTTATGTTATTAATACAGCCAAATAAAAATGACTAAATTTATTGTGTATTTGGATTCAAGAATTATGTTATAAAAGTATTTTTACTAAGGTTATTTTGGTTATAAGAATCATGAGTCATCTAAGTATTGTGTTAATTTTAGAATCATACATACATACATATATATATATATATTCATGTAAAACTAACTTAAGAGTTATTTATACCATCATGGGTTTATTATTTTAATTTTGATTATAAGTATAATGTCTTAAAACTCCATTTTTTTTGCTTTATGTGATGGGAGTACATCAAGATTAAGGATATTTTTAGAGAAATTTATAGAATTACAACCCATTGGTTTAGTATATGTTTTAGTAAAAATTTTATTTAAGGAAGAATTACATTATATTTTGTGGATAGAATATTAAAGGTATTGATAACCTTTAGGTTAAATATGATCATTGATGTTAAATTAAAAATAGATAACTAAGATTATTTGATTTTATCGATAAATAATAATTCATATAGAAAACCCTTGTTTTTAAAAATTTATTTGAGAAACAATGTTATTTTTTAGGATATTCATCATATTTTTGGGAAAATTATAGGAATTATATTAATATAGTTATAGAAAAAGGATAACTAGTATGCCAGGTGACAACCCATCATATCTGAAAATGTTGTGGGGATTGAACCCACAACTAATGGTTGGAAAGGATTTAACTCCAACCACTAACCTATATGATGTTCTAATTGATATGAAATTGTTTTTACATAAACAATTTAATGGATATATACTTATATAATGGATTAATTTTAACAATGGGTGTTACTATTGAGGTTTGAGAAACACACAAACATTATTTCGTTATTAAATTAAAAGGTAAATATTATAAAAGGTATGCAATGTAACAAAAAAAACATTGAATCAAAACCCAAGAATATATATATCATTGAATGATACCATCCACCATTGAATCACCAGCACATGTTTCTTTACTGATCAAAACCATAGAGACTAAGGATAAGGTGAAGGGTAGACACCTTTTAAATGTTATAATCTTCCAAGGTGTGCCCATCCTCTAGCTTTAACCCTGCGAAGATCAAATGATGTTGATCTGGTGGAATACCCTCCTTCTCCTCGATCTTCTCCTTAATATTTTCGATCATATATGATTTAACATCCCAACCCTCATCATTGGATTGAGAAGGAAAAATGGAATTACTTGGCCGTACAATACATCCCAAAGGTGCCAAAGGTTGGAAATAAATGTCGAGGGCTTCATTAACAGATGAGGGATAATTTTCCCTTTGAAGATAAAACAACCAAACTAAAAATTAAATAACCAAATAACCACTATATGATGTATAATAACAATGTAAAAATACTCATGTAAAACCATTGATAAAAAAATTCAACTAAAACAAATTACCATAGTGGAAGAAAATTAACATCAAGTACACAACAGAAGAAAAATCCAATAAAACTCAATGACAACCCACATAAATCCAAATCTCCAACACAATCCATACTTCAACTCCACAAATCATCCCAAGTATCATGATTCACCAATAAATAAGTGTGATAATTTACCATTTCTTATGTCCTGGTAAATGATATCTCCAAAATCCCCAATGTTCCAAAGTGGGGGTGAGTAATTAAACTCAGTAGTATTTCCCCAAATGAATTTTCTAATCACTCCACTAGGATAAAACATGTTTGAAACTTCATATAAAAAAATTATATAAAAAATTGAAAATGGTTTATATCAAAGGTAAGAAGTATAATAACAAAACATTTTTCCATACCAAAATAGTTTCTGAGGAAATGAAAATAAAAATTCTTTAAAATCATTCAACATTTCTTTCTGGAATACCCATTACATGATTCGCCACAAACCCAAACATGCATGCTTCACTAAAAATTCCATACTCATGAGTGGTTTCTCATCCATCCACTAATTCATCACAATTTTTACAATCTCCATGTGCCCTAATGACACATTCCCCTTATCCAGGGTCACTTCTATTTGTACCCTAATGGTACACTGTCTTTATTCAGGGTCATGCTGAAAGAAAAAACCTTCACAAAACATGTATGCCAAAACCATTTCAAACCAACCAATTCAATACATTTCAATAAAACTATCATATTATTGAAAAAATCTCAATTAAAACATTTACCAAAAATATATAAAATCCATATTTTAAAATTAACCTTTTAAAATCAAGAAAACAAATCACATTGCACAACCACTTTATATAATTCCCCAATTTCACCAAAAATCGACAAAATAATCAAACCATCACAAAAAAGGGTTTGTACCATGATTTAAACAATAACTTCACAATTAAATTCAATCAATTTAAAAATTTGAAACTAAGACTTCATGTTCTAGAAAGAGGAGATGAGTGTGAAGCCACCTACCTTAGAAAAGTTTGTGAAAATGATGAAAGGAATGAAAACAACCACAAAACCAGGTTGAATCTCTAAAACCCCACCTCAGATCTCTCCCTATATCAACAAAAAAGAAAAATATAACCATTATTTTCAAAAAAAACCTTATATATATCCATAGTAGACTGGATCTAATAAATCGAGAGAGAGGGAGAGGTAGAGGAGTAAATTAATGAAAAAACACCAAAAAAAATCATAAACGTTGACTTACTAAGGGAATCTGTCTAAAAAAACTAAGAAATGCATCTGGATCACTCTTAAATTGATGCTTAATAGTTTCACATCCTTTGGAAAGAATAATTTTCAATTTAGGGCCGAAATAGAACAAAAGGAGAGAGGGGTTTGTGGAAAATCCCGACATAGAACCACTTTTTGTGGATTTTGTTTTTAAATTGTGCATGGTTGGAAAATTGTACACTAATCATGCACAAACCTCTACTTAAAGGAGTACCTCATACGGTTGCCGAACGTAGTTATAAAAATTGTGCATCAACCATCTGGAATACCATTATCCCACTTTTCATAGTTTCACCTAGGCATCTTCATGGTTTGGGAAACCTTTGTGTATGCCCGTGTTCCTTCCCCTTATCCCCTATCTCACTCTACATAGTTTTGTGTAGGAGTTTCATAGTTTTCACTAACCAATCAAAAACTGTACACCTTTTGAAAACGTAACATCCTCAGTAAATAAAGAATATGAAGTTTTCTTATTTAATAATATTTTTGAATTAAATATTATTTTTAAATTATTGGGGATTCTATGTTTGATATCATAGTCAACACGCAACAACAGGTTTCTTTGAAATCTTACATTGCACACAACATTGAGTTATACTAAAAAATAATAATATAATAATATTATTTTAAATGGTAGTTAACTCATAACCATTGTATTAGCTGGAATGAACATAACTAACTACAATATGATTATCCATGTTTGTTAAATATTTTTACATTTATCCAATAAAAGTTAGAAGCTTAAAATTTGAATGAATCCAATTTTAAGCATAAGCACTCTAATATTCTTTAAAATGTCAATTTACCAGCTTTTGGTGGATAACTCTTTTTAAATCTCGTTTTTTTTCACTTTTATATATTCTATTTCAAAAAATAATATTCTTCTTTAAAATACAGACATCAAAATTTACTTTGGAAGGAATTTTGGTATTTTTCTGATAATATTCATTTTAATGAATAGTAAAAAATACTTTACTTTTAATTCAAAACTACCTTTTAATATAATTTATTTATATGGTTATATTATCTTTTTAATTGTCCTTAAAGTGTAATTGGATTATATTTTTACCATTTAATCCAATTTTTGTCATTTTATGTAATTTCACTTTTAAATTGAACATAAACAAGTGTCAATATTTTGATAGATATTATTTCTTAAAAACACACTTTTTGTTTTGACAACAATAATTAATTTCTGCCACTACTTAATTTTGAATTTTGAAAAATGGATTCCATATTTGATATCAGGGGTTCTAAATTGTGTGAATAGGTAACTTTTATTTTGAGACATTATTTATATTTACTTCAGTAAATATTTTATTTACCATGGTTAAATGGTAAATATAGAAAACAAGAGTAAACAAATATTATTATAAGAATATTAAATTAAACCAACATGTGTCCTGTTCCTATTGGTTTATACATGTCCAACCATGGGCATCCTTGGGTCGATTTTGGGACCCCATGGAGCCACTGAAGAGTGATAATAACACTTTATATTAATTAATTTATAGTAAAGACAAAATTTACATAAACATATATATTTTAGTAAATCAATAATTACATGGTGTTATATAAGTTATATATTCAAAAATAAATATTAATTTGAAATCTAAAAATATTTCCTACATCATGGTATTTTATTTATAATTTTTACACTTCAAATAAATAAAATTATTTTTGACATAATGATGATGCTGTGTTTACCCTATTAATGAAGGATTTAAATAAATGAGGTTATAAAAAGTTAAAAAAATATCCAAAACAATTACAATTATTATTGGATGATTTTATCTCTAATAATAGTCATATTATCTTCTAATGAAATTAATTTTTGATATTTTAAAACCAAAAATGATTTTATAATAAAATAATAATTTAAAACATTCCTAAAGAGCCCATCCTTCCTCTTATAAATGGCCACCACATCTAACCCATTAATCACACCTCTAAAGCCCCTTGGATTGTCCAAAACCTGACCAAATAAGCTCCCCACATACCTATCTTCCTTCTATATGCCTTCCACTATGCAGAAGTCAATTCAAGTAAACCTTTTGGTTAAAACCAAAGGGAGATACCCAATTTAAAGGTAATGTCTTCTCTCAAGTTCTCTTCTTTTATTTTCCTTCTTCAACCCCCTAAACTCTCTTTATTCATTTCTTTTATAACAAAACCAGTATCCTAAATATACTATGTTGTTTTTATGATAATTATTCTGACTAAACTTCCACACAACTCCACAAAATCGATACGAACATAGTCTTTCTGTGGACGGTGAACTGTTGCCTCATGAAACGATGATTGTTCAATATTCTTCTACCACCTCTCATGGTGGCCATTATTATGGAACCGTAATTATATATGATATATATTTTATTTTATTTTATCAATATTCTTCTATAATTCTGATTTAGATCATACCTTTATGCTTTTCATGTTGTATAAATATGATAATTTCATTTGAGGAATTGCAGACTACCGCCCCCTCAAAGTGATATGACTCGTTCATACCATACTTGGAACGTATAAATGATAGTGTTAAATAAATTATGTAACATATATAAAATATTTATTATACTATAATTATAATATACCTATGTATCATTATGTTTTCATTTCTTTAAAAATGAAAATTGAAATGAATGTAGCGTTCATGCGTACGTACGACATACCGTCTCCATGAACGATGCATTTCAATTCTTATTTCCAAATGTTATAGACTATTCTAAATACATATATACTGAATATATATGATATATATGATATATTAATCATGAATATCATTCTTTAGAGAATTTAATTTTGACCACATGGACAAATTTTAATTATAACAAGTTCATTTTTAACTCAAATTCCGAACATCGACAAAATGTACAATATGAACTCAAATAATTAATTAATTTTTATTTCATGGTAATAAGTGATATAAAAGGAATAATAAACTATATAAAGTTTATTAGTAAATTATAAATTAACTTAAGTTTATTATTCAGGAAGAATAAGGAACAAACTAGTCAATTCGGACACAAGGTAAGGGTTTTTCATCTCACTTTTTATTCCCATGAGATTCATGCTATATTTTCCACTATTTCCATTTTTTGGTGTATGTACTGACCACGATTGTATTATTTTTCTAATATACTTTAATTTATGGGTATTTACATCTTCATTTTATGATTCTTCTTTTATGGGGTATATGTTTCATAAGTTACCAAATCGGTAAGGGAACTTCTTCACCCAATTTCCATTCTTTGGGTTAAACTTCTACTTCTTGATTATGTCATGATATAAATATGTTTAAATGACCTCTGATTATTTTACACTTAATATCCACTTATATTGGGTGTATTTATATTTTTTTCACATAATTATTTCATTGATTTATCCTCAATTTAATGATATGATCATTGTAAGAGAACCTTTCACCCTCCTCTTTTATTCAAAGACTTCTTTTATGTTATGTATTTTAATTTACATTATCTTATGCTGGGATAAATTCTTATATATCCTTATTGTTGTACATTTTATGTCAAAATTATGAAATACCCTTGTTTCTCTCAACAACTCATTTTCTAAATTTTAAAGTGATATTGTTAGGATACCAAATTGACATAAGGGACTTCTTCTAAATCTCCTTTCATTGAGGAATATTTTGATTTATACAAGAATTTATTTTATACAGTGTATAAACCCATTTTACTTTTCATTTCATTCAAAGGTAATTTTTTCTCTATGAATCGTTTTACTAAACAAAAAAAATAATGTTTCTTTTTAATGTGTGTGGTGACAATGACCTGCCACTGTGAGCATTATTTGATATTTGGATTCCTCTACAAGACATAGTGTTTTTTAAAAGAAAAATAAATACCATATACTATTTTACGTATTTTGGTTTTGAAAATGGTTTTGATAATGGATTGATTATATCAACATATTTAAATGATATATTGTGATTGCAAAGTGGAACTGTTATCTTTTCTTTATGTTTGTCTTATGTGTTATGAATATGTCATAGTTCTTGGGCATTGTTTGCGTATATGGGTGGTTCTGTGATAAACCATGGGTGTGTGAGCCCGAGATAGCTCTCTAATTCTTTGTGTAACATGATGGAGGTAAACGTTAATGTTTCTCCTAAGAGATTTAGGGAATATACTGTGATGGGTATACCAAAATTAACTCCCTACATAGCTATGAAAGATAAAATGTAAGTATGTTATGTATGCTATAAGTTGCCTTTATGATTTATGATTTCTGCGTGTTATTCATAAATCTTATGATTTGATAAGGTATGTTATGATTGAAAAGTATGGTTTTATTGATTTGTATTTATTGATGGGTTAATGTTTCCTTTCCTTATTTTATAACTCTTACTCATATTTTTATGCTCATCCCAAGTTTTAAAATGTTTTTAACAGGACTTAAGGATGAATAGGGTCAAGGATGTGATCAAGGAAAAGTCTTGTTTTCTAAAACATAGAACTAGACATGTTTCTTTTTTATGAGTTTTTATTTTATGAAAAAAATGGAAACTGAGTAGAAGTGCATACTTTGTAATTTTCTGAGATGTAATGTAATATTTATGGCCTAATTATCTAAAACTCTAAACCTGAAAAGATCCTCAATGTAAATTCTTAACTAAACTCAATATTAAGTAATGTTTAAGGATGGGTCCTTATAGTTGGTATCATAGGTCGGTTTAGAAAACTTTAGGGATTATGAGTTCTTGTTAGACACATGCTTCGTCTCTATGTATACTCCTTAAGTTAAATCCTTATTTTGTAACTTTTTCAGATCAAGGAAAGTCTATTACAAATGGAAGGAGGAGGATCTCAAATGACATTCCTATCTCTTTCTAATGACTTGCTTGCAATAATTATTGAAAAGTCATGTCCTGAAGATTCTGAAACATTTTCTAACATACAACTCACTTGGAAGAAATTGTTTGAGATATCAAACACCTCTGTTATACTCAATACCATCGTGGATCATGGGTTGTATTTAATAAAATCCTATTTTCATAATATTCTCGTATTTTCAAGAAAGGTAAATATTATCAAGGAATTTTCAAATATTTTACCTTATCACAAGATTTTGAAGCATATTAGGATTTTTAAAAAGGTGCTAAAGAAGGAGACCCTTGCGCAAACTATTTATATTTTATTTTAAATTATAGTCTTTCCGCACATACATATGGATTTTAAAAGGACCAATGATTAAATGTTTCAGCTCAAAACCGGTCTGACTATTTTATAAAATGAATTTTTTCTCAGATGTTTGGAAATTATATGTCATACATGATTTTTTATCCAAAAATGTTTTTATTTGATCACCCATATGACCCAAGTTGTACGAGTTGTATTTGGATAAATGAAGAAGATTTATTTGACGGTTCTATAAATCATTATTTCAATGCATGTACAATCTATATATGAGATCAAGATTATGATAAAACCAAGTGGACACAATGATCAAGGTATAATGTTATTTATTTCAGAATAGTGTTATTTTATTGAGGTAAAAAATTGTCAATATATATAAGACTTCATGAATTAATATATTGAGGTCATTATGAGTTGTGATGAAAATGAGAGGAATAAGACAACCATTGATGTTAAATCATGTTATGGTTATTTTTGAGGAGTTTATCTCATTTATTGGAATGTTATAAAAAAGTATGATTTTTGAAAAAGGACAACACATAGACCATGTGACAACCCATCGTGTCGGACAAAGCTGCGAGAATCAAACCCACAACCAAAGTGCGATTGGGATTTATCACCTACCATTGGCCTACATTAATTCCCTGGTTAGTATGACATATTCTCTTAGTTAAATTAATTTTTTGATCAAGAATAGTTTTATTTTAGGTCTTATGTTTTATCAAATAGATATCCTTAGTATAGAAAAATTATTTGGGGATTGAGTGATAATGGTTATTTTGGAATAAGTTTTCTCTTTAGGGAAACTATATTCCTAAGTAAAATAGAATACTTTCGGATTTCATTTATATAGTAATGGTTGAAATTTTATTTTTGAAGAATATATGTTTTTATTATGGACATATGGAAATTTGGTTTATTTATAGAAATGATTAACCTATCATAGAGAATATGTGATTTGGTTAATTATGCTTCAGTATGAGACTTTAAGAGTAGTCGATGATATTTGGAGATGAATGTTATGATTTACTGTGGAAGACTATGTGATTAAATAATTATAAGTTTTGGGTTAACATCTTTATTTGGGTTACTTTGAATAATTTTAAAAACATTTGTTTATTGAATGGTCTTTGCCGAACTTTGGGTATTGTTTGTCTAATTTTGGGGATTAAGAGTAGTATTTATTTTTATAAATTATTATAATTTTTTGGGGATTATCTAAACTTGTACTAACCATTTTGGTTTTGGTTAATGTCTAAAGACAAGGGAAATATATAGTTAATATTTTATGGATTATGTGTTTCTCTAAAAGTTGATTCTTGCTCTTTAGGTGTGACCAAGTCATATTGAATAATCATCGTTTGGAGAAAAGATATGTTTTTGGTAGAAAATTATTAAAGGATGAAACTCTACTTAAAAAGTAAGTATATTTCCTTATGTACTTACACTACTGGAAAGGGGACTTTTCCCAACACGTGTATACCAACGGTTCAAAGAACCGTTGGTATATGTTGTCTTTACCAATGGTTTTCATAAACCATTGGTAAAGACCTTGAACAAGTGACTTTTCCCAACAATTTTATGAAACCGTTGGGAAATGTGGGTAAAAAATCACTTTTCCCAATGGTTTGAGGAAACCATTGGGAATGATGGGGAAAAAGTTATTTTTCCCAACAGTTTCATAAAACTATTGGGAAAGATTGAGTTTTCCCAATAGTTTTTATAAACCATTGGGAAAAAAGCCCCAAATTCTCTAAATGCAGTCAGCAGCCTCCCCACGATTCTAGAACCCTTCCGCTGGTCTCCAGAAGTGATTCCTTGGTAGAAGCACTTCCAAATCCCCACCTCTTCTATCAGATCAGCAGCTACCAGGTTAGACTCCTTCCATATTTTATCAAGGAAATATTTCCACCCCTTATAAAGCATATACTTCTATTCTCAATGATTTCATTATTCCCAATTTTTAGGGTTTTTGTAAAATTTTATGATTGTTCTACAAATTGTGTACTCAAATCCCTATATCAGTGTATTTCCAATTAATATTTTCATTACACATTTACATTTATAAGGGTATGGTGTCTCTATATTGTTTTCTAATTTTGAAGATTTATAGTTTTTTTTAATCTGCTTCAAATATTATAACTTCATGTATATGAACTAATAAGAAATTTTTTGTAATATTTATTGATATTATTTCATGAAAATCACTCTTTTTATTAATATCATGCCAAACATAAAGATATTGTTCATCTTAATTTTTTTACACTATGTGTATTACATAACATGTATGTATCATGTTTATATAAAAATCTATGCATATATAAAATGACACACTGTTCACTTATCCTTTTCACAATAGAACATATGGAGTATCTTCTTGAACTTTGCCAAATAGTATGTGGTCCCAAATTAGTACTTCTTCCTTCTTTATGAAACTAATTCATAGAATTTCAAATTCACAATATTAGTAAATTTTATTTTTTCTAATATAACTATTAATCATTCTACCTTCGACATCATACATGTGTTATTAAATCACCTTTTTAAAACACAATGACCAATTTCTCTGATTTGGGGTTCCTCAAAATGCTTGGAAAAATCAGAAAAATGCATGTATTGAATCGTGTTTCTCATATGGTTTCATGGATAAAAGTTCATCTTGAAAATCATGACTATGCGGTTCAAATATCATGAGGACCATGAGATTATTATTCTTCACACAAATGAAGTTTTTTTCTACAGCTATGTGTTTTTGTTTTCACTTTTGATTTGGCCGAAAGGGGAGCTTTATGGTCATTAATCATGGTTGTGGGTGGTCATTTAGGATGTAATATATTATGACATTATTTTAATTGATATATCCAATATTATTATTGATTTATGTTCAATTTTATTATCTTTAACAAGTGATTTTATTTAATAAGTTGTTATTAATGGTTGTAATAAAGACGATATGGTATAAGGGTTCATATGGTGTGTATAAGGGTTCACATGGTGTGTATAACGGTTGACATGGTATCAGTGAAATCAAGTCATTAATTTAAGCCTTCATTCTCACTAGCATGTAAGAAATTGAATGATGTAAACCCATCCTCACATGATTTCTTACCTTAGATAGTGTCCAATATATGGAATATGAGCTTTTGAATTCATCAGTTAACCAGGATCATATATTCCATTTCCCCCAAGATGACTGTACTAATATAACTTTAGGGTCAACTAAATATGGTTCTCATTGTACGTTGTATATTATGTGTCCTTCATGGCCAATACTCACATTTTTTAGGGTTGGGTGCTTTTCACTACCCATTTTGGCATGTGTAGACAACCATAAAAATGTTAGATAAGTCACAAGTTTAATTCAGTAATGTTGTTATCATTGACAAACTTTATTAAGAATTTCAAATTTAAAAATAAATGTTTTTATCTATACTTAATGAAATTAAATCTTTTTATAGTCCATGAACAACCTATTAGTGTAGAAGCCTAAAATTTATTCACCCATGGGGTGCACTTGACTTGGGGAAGTAATTGGGTAATGAAAGGTATGACCAGGTGACAATAATGAGTTATTGAACATGAGTGAATTATTTAGGATTCCTATAACACATCATGGGACATGAGGCATGTGCCTCTTATAGACCTAAATAAAATGAATATAAATAAATTTTAATTTAATTTATGAGTACTTGTTCTTTACATTATTTTCACAGTTCACTACATCAACTAGACACTTCTTCCTTTATCGTTTACTTAAATGGATTTTCTATTAAAGTTCAATCCTATTGAAATGTTTATGACAAAATGAATTATATAAATTCTTTTTACAAAATGGACAGAAGTTGGATGTATGAAACTGATCGGATCTCAAGTGATTTTCAAAACTATTTGGAGAGCTTTATAGATTTTTCATTTCACAATGCTTCATATAGTGGTCGCATACACTGCCCATGTTCCAATTGTGTTGGTAGACCTTGGTTGAGCTATGAAGAAGTCAGCTACCACATAAAAAAAATGGTTTTCAAGCAAACTACTTTGTGTTGTATCACAATGGAGAGAAAATGAAATCTCATATTGGTGATGATTGAAATGAAAAGACTGGAATGGATAATTTGTTAGATGATTGGTTTTCATTTATTCATCATCATGAAAAAGAAAGGATTTTGACTCAAGAAGACTTTGATATGAGCACAGCTGACGCATCTAGTGAAAATGATGATATTGATAGGGTGAAAAAATTGAATGATTCTTCCACGACTCCAGTATATCGACAATGAGATAAAATGAAAAAGATGGAATTTTTAATCTGAATGTTTCATGGGAAAACTATGTATGGGATTTCTAATAGAGAAATCGATTACATTCTTACCCTCTTGAAGGATTTACTTCCAAATGATGCAGATATTCCCTCAAACCACTATATGGCATGGAAGTTAGTTGAGGAACTTTGATTTTCAAGAAACAAAATTAATGTTTTCCTGAAAGATTGCAGTTTATTCTGGGAGGAAACTACTGAACAAAATGATTGTATAAAATGTGGCACATCCCGCTGGAAGTCAAAATATGATGGAACACCATCCCACATTCCACAAAAAGTAATTTGGCACTTTCCATTGATCCCCAGACTCCAGAATCTTTTTATGTCTGATGACATATAAATAAAAATGAGATGGCATGATACTGAGAGAAATAAGACTAATGATGAGTTGGTTCATCCTGCAGATGGATTTTCATGGAAGATATTTGATGCTCGACATCCTGATTTTGCAACTAACATGCGTAATGTGAGGATGGGTCTTTCATGTGATGGTTTTAATCTGTTTGGGAAGATGCTTACTTCGCATAGCACATGGCCAGTTTTTATACACATTTATAATCTTCCCCCATGGTTGTGTATGAAAAAACCTTTCACTTTCATGAGTATACTCATATCTGGTCCTTTTGATCCCAGCATTGATATTGATGTCTACATACAACCTTTAATAAAAGAGTTGAAACTTCTTTGATATGTGGGTGTGCGCACATATGATGCATGTTTTAAAGACATATTTCAGATGCGTGCTGCACTTATGTGCACGATCAATGATTTTTTGGCTTATGCAATGATGTCTGGATGGAGCACGAAGGGAAAATTGTCATGTCCAGTTTGTATGAAATATACATGATCCAGAAGACTGAAACATCGCTGTAGTTTCATTTTTATGGGACACCAACGATTCTTTCCAAAGGATCATCCATATATAATGAATCGTCGAAGATTTGATAATACCACATAGACCAATGATCCACCTCAGCGTATGTCTGGAACTAACGTGCTTAATGAATTGAAAGATTTCAGTTTTTTGTTCAGGAAGGGTCAAATGAAATCTGGAAAGAGAAAGAATGTTTCCACTAAAACATGTTACAATTGGAGGAAGAGGAGTATCTTTTTTGATTTTCCTTATTGGTCAACCAATTGGTTATGTCATTTCTTAGACGTAATGCATATTTAAAAGAATATATGCGAAATGTTGCTTTCTATCTTCTAAATGTCAAGGGGAAGACAAAAGATTATTTACGATCTCGGCGTGACTTGGAGGATTGGGGCATCCGACCAGAATTACATCCTGTGTGTATCAGTGAAAATAAATGGCAACTTCCATGTGCTTCTTATGTGATGAAACCTATGGAAAAAAACAATTTCTGGAAGTATTAGAGACTATTTGAGTTCCTGATGGTTATTCAAGAAACATATCTAAACGGGTCAACAGAAGAGAGTTGAAGCTAAAATAATTGAAGACTCATGATTATCACATTCTAGTGCATGAGTTGCTTCCAATATCAATCTGTTATATTTTTTCCAATAATGTAAGGGTGGATGTTATTTGGTTGTGCCATTTGTTTATAGATCTTTGTGCGAAGAAGTTGTCCAAGTCTTTCTTGCAAAAAATGTTGACAGATGCCCCATTAATTTTGTGCGAGTTGGAGAAAATATTTCCTCCATAATTTTTCACATGCATGCTGCATCTGACTGTCCAAATTCCCACTGGAATACTTATCAGAGGACCTGTTTCTTTTCATTGGATGTATCCAATTGAAATAAATATATTCACATTAAAATCTTATGTCCGAAACAGAAATCATCATGAAGGTTCTATCGTGAACGGTTACTTGGCTCAAGAATGTATGGATTTCTGCTCGATGTATTTTTCTGATCTTACTACAAGATTGAACAGACCAATGGGAAATGAATAAGAACAGTATGAGCAAATTGAACCTAGTTTTCCATCACTTCCTCAAATAGGAGGAATTCCTGGATCATATACATTGATGACATTAATCCATGAAGAGCGGAAAGTGGCACATCGCACAGTTTTATTCAACTATGATTTTTTCGATGACTATATCAGGTAACTAAATTGATTATTTATATCTTACATATATATCTGTTACACTATTCATATTTTTTATCTACAGGGAACATAAAACAATGATAAATAGGAAGAATCGTTCTTTATCTTTGAGATGGAGAGAGACTTTTCGTAGCAAAGAGTTTTCTGCTTTGTTAAAATTGAATGTATAAAAAAATTAATGTTTAAAATAATTATATCAATATTTAATTAAGTTTAATAGTAATTTAAATTGCAGGTATTGAGTTTTTCTGCTGACTCTATCTTTGGGGAAATAAGAGCTTTGGCTTTTGGTCCTAATACTGTGGTTCGTGACTGTAAATCAATTTTTATCAATGGGTACAACTTTATTTTCACTGAACGAGCAAAGAACATGAGAACAAAACATAATGGTGTTATGGTTACTGCCACAATAGATTGTTATGCCAGTGTATCAGATATTAGACCGCGATTTGAAAATGTGAGTTATTATGGAGTTGTCGAGAAAATAATAATATTGGATTATTACTCTGATGGATGAGTCACAATGATGAAATTCCATTGGTTTGATTCGATGATGAGACATGGAACATTTATTGATGATTGTGGATTTCGATTAATTAATATGACTCGCATTCTTGCTACCGAAGAACCATATGTGTTGGAATCAATGTCTAAACAAGTTTTTTATGTCAAATACCAACTTCGACCTGAATTTGGTGTCATAGTTGAAGTAATTCCAAGACATATTTTTGATGATGGTGATGATGGAATTGACATTGTCCCTAGTTCCATTGGAACCAATCCATTTATTTCTTTTGATGACTCAAATAGCTCAATTTTCATAGTTGATTGTGAACCGGAATTTGTGGTTGAAAATATATAGAATCATTCATCCATGTTATCAATTCTTTTGGTTTACCTTGAGTTGGGTTGTTAAGGTTGGTAATATTCAAATTGATTTAGTATTGATCAAAAATATTTTTTAGCTGACTTGACCATTATGTGAATTTTCAATGTTTATTGGTTGCAGTTTTATTTGAATTGCATTTTCTAATTTGGAATTGAACTGTATTCAAACATAGTCAAAAAATATTTCTAACTTGGTGAACATTACAACTTTTATGATTTATTAAATCCATTCAAGATCTTCTAAAAGAATTGATAGCTGACTTGACTGTTATGTGAATTTTCAATGTTTATTGGTTGCAGTTTTATTTGAATTGCATTTTCTAATATGGAATTGAACTGTATTCAAACATATTCAAACAATATTTCTAACTTGGTGAACATTACAACTTGTATGATTTATTAAATCCATTCAAGATCTTCTAATACAATTGATAGCTGACTTGACCATTATGTGAATTTTCAATGTTTTTTGGTTGCAGTTTTATTTGCATTGCATTTTCTAATTTGGAATTGAACTGTATTCAAACATAGTCAAACAATATTTCTAACTTAGTGAACATTAAAAATTTTATGATATATTAAATCCATTCAAGATCTTCTAAAACTATTGATTGATAAATTACCAATGAATCCCCCTATTCCCTCATATATTTAGTTTTTTGGGTTACACATTAGTTTTTTTTCTAATTAATTACATATTTGTTTTCAAAAACAGGAAATGAAGCCAATTGAAGAGAGACGAAGGAAAAAAATGATGGAGAACAATCGTCGAATGACAGAGTTGGGAATTCCATCATTAGTGCCTGTAGTGAGTACTTTATTTCAAATTGATATATTTAAAGAATATATAATGTCATGTGATTAATTTTTTTGTAAACATTTTTGTAGGATCCACATATACGTCGACAGTTATTGAACGAGGAGCCTAGTACTGTTCCTAGTACTCAGGCCGGTGGTACGAGGAGGGTTCGTACGAGAGGTGGACAAGCAGTTGCGCTTACCTGACTAGACCCTGTCCCTCCCACTGACATGTCATCCTTCCCACATTCTGATCCTGGTGTGTCATTAGGGACACACGGGATATTTAGGCCTCCCATGTTTTCACTACCTTCTTCATCTTCTGGCCCATCATTTTCACATCCCATGATGATTCCCACTCCCCAGTCAGCATCCGGTCAGACAGCTGTCTCATCTTCTTTTCCTTATACTTCTATATTCCATCGTCTTCGACTCCTGTTCCACCACAGGGTGTTCCATCAGTTTCTGTGGATCCAGCGACCCTCAACGATCATACCGGCACAGGTATATTTATAGAACCCTAAAAAAAATTATAGTAATATTTATTTTCATTATAACATGTTTTGATAAAATATTTTTTTTTCTTTCATGATAGATACATCTACTAAAAGGAGGTGTGGGCGGGGGCGTACATGCATGCGTTTGGTGTGGAACCGCCGTACACAGGTTATGGTGGATTATAATGAAGATAACCAAATGGTTGAGAAAATAGGGCAGTAATGTTGGAGTTTTTTGGCGATGCTTTCCAAATACTCTGACATCATTCACGTCAGCCCGCTATCGTGGAGACATTTGCCACATGAGGTCAAGGATAGAGATTGGGTAGAGATATGGGTAAAAAAATCTGTTCTATTTAATGCCATGAATTATTTTTGTATTTATATGAATTAATATTTTGATTTCAGATTCAATTTAATTTTCTCGATGGCGAGGGTGCACGATTGGAACATATAAAGGATTTAGGAAAGCTTTGGAGCACCTACAAGCATGATTTGTATATTGGATAGGTTGCTAGAGTTGGAACTGAGTTAGAGGTGGTACCAGTGCTGGATGATTGTCCTATATAGAAGTATCGTCAGATGATTACTCATTGGACGAGTACCCAGTTTAAGGTATTAATAACATTTGAGGTATTTAAATAATAAATTTCATGTTTTTCATTAATAATATATGTTTCATTTTCAAATTTTATTTAGGAATCATATAGAAAATATAAAAAGAACATTGATGCGAAAAAATACCTCCACACACTGGGACGCACTACGATGCCTGATCATGAGAGGAAGCAGGTATGAAAATTGTTTATAAGTTTTCTTTACAACATACACTTTCTTTTGTTTCCTCAATTATTTAATAGTTTTCTAAAGTTTCCATATAACTTTAGTTTTCAATGTCATTGTAGAGGAAAATACAAAGTATTGAAGGATGTGTGCCTCGAGAAAAACTATTTTGTTCGAGTAGACGGAAAAAGGATGGAAGTGCCATCAACGTAGCAACTCAGCAGCATATTGTATGTTTTAATCTGTTCAATTTATATTTTTAATGTCTATTTTGTAACTTAATGATATATATATATATATATTTGTAATAGGCTGCTTTAGAGGCCCTCGATGCCCAATAACCATACAATTTTGGGCCAACAGATCACTTACATCAGGTGTTGGGAGAGGAGAATTCTGGCAGAGTACGCTGCCGACCTAGGATAGCCCCGACGGGGTATTGGCCCTCCTCAGGTACGAGCTGTAGTGCCACCAAGCTACAGCAATTTAGGACATAGGTAGAACAGGCTTAGAAAAGGTCCACCGAGACGGCAGAATAGTCTTCTTGTACAAATAGTGTGTTTATGAAATTTATTGAAGTTCTACGTCCAACACTTCCAGCAGAGGCCAGCCCAGGTTTTGATGAGTATATGTCATTGATACGTTCTATATATGGTGAACCAGGTGTCAGTTCTAGTGGTGGTTAGATTGATTTCCAGCTTGACTATGATGATGGCGAGGAGTCTGATGCAGAATATGTAACACCCCAAGCTTCTACAGTACGCTTCTCTTTGAATAATGCGATAGCATGTGTTGTACGCAACATCGAGTTCTAACACACCACAACCAATCAAACAAGCCGTTATGAATAGTAATACCTACCTTTTGAAATTATATATATTTTATATTTCAAAATGGACTTCATTTTTGGTTTCGGAATATCAAAATTATCCTAAGATGAATTTTTGGTATTTTTCTGAGAACTTCCTATTTTTATGAACAGTGAAAAATATTTAAAAACAACTTTTTTAATCAAAATGATTTATAGTGATAAATTATATTATTGAGTGGTTTCAAAGTATAATTAGAATATATTTTTACCATTTTATCCAATGGTTTTCATTAGAATAAATTTTAATTTGAAATTGGACCTAAACAATTGTCAATCTTTTGATATATATTGTTTCTTAAAAACACGCTATTTGTTGTGACAGTGAGAATTAATTATAAAATTAATTAATGAAACTTATATGTTTGGAATTTTGTAAAATAGCTATCATTTTTGAATTCGTAATATCAATTATATCTTAGGGTGAAATTTTGGCATTGTTCTGAAAAAACTTCAATTTTTGATGAATAGTGAAACTACTAAGTGGTAGTTAAAAAACTGAATTCTTTCATAAAACTTAATTTTATCGCTTCTGAGAATGGAATTTCGAAAATCCGAGAGACACGGTTAATATCAAGAAGTAAAATTCGGTTCAATGAGATGAAAATAATTTTAGGTGAATAGTAACTTTTTACTTTTATTTACCACGGTTAAAAGTAAATAAGGTAATTAAGGGTAAAAATGATATTAATATTACCCAAAAACATGTCCTAATTCTATTGGACAAGTGTATCTCGACCAAAAACAACCTTATGAATAAAATATTATCATTTAGGTCCACTTGGATTAGATTAGGACATTTATTATTATTTAATTCAAAGAAGAGTTAAAAGAGTTAAAATCAATGTTTATTTACTAACAAATTTTTAATATAGGGTTATACATAAGATAAATTAGATTGTAAATATTCATTAGAAATATAATAATATTTCCTATATAATTATATTTTATTTATAATTTCTAGACATTAAAAAATTTAATATATATATGACACAATGATGATGTAGTAATTACTATAATAGTGAAAAATTAAAATAATTGGTATTATAAATACCCAAATAAATATAATTGAAGACTTTTAATGAATTACACTAATTTTCAAGGATAATATGACATATTTGTATTGATTTAATTTACTTTTTCGAAGTAATCATTCTGTTATGAGTTTCACGAAAATCAAATATTGAATAGTGTCAAAATTGACATAAAAGAGTTTTTAAAACAAATATTATATTATTAATTGATATTAAATTACTAATGATCTAAGTTTCGGCCAAGAGACTTATATCGTGATAGGTATATCATTAATGGACCACTTGGGGGTCTCTTGGATGTATATAGTATGTTTATTAACTATATAATATAAAAATACAAAGTGACATGGTAAGTGTCAAACTAATTAACTAAGAGTTAAAACTAAAAGATATGGTTAATATAGTGACCCAAACATGTCTAAATTCTATTGGTTGAATGTTTTTCGACCTATAACCACCTTAAACTTTGAATAATAAACTTTGGAGCCATTAGAAATTGAATATAAATTTATTATAAATTAATATTTTTAGCTTTTCCAAAGGTGCCCCTCACCCCTCTTATAAAAGGACACTCCTCCTTCTCATTTTTTCACACCTTCAAAGCCTTTTGGTTTGGCCAAACCCTTCCCAAATACTCTCTCAACTTCACTCACTAAAACCTAGAGGCCTTAGTTTGATCATAAAGCCAACCTAAGGAGCCATTTTTGATCAAATCAAAAGGAAGAACCCGAAGAAGAGGTAATGTTTTCACCACCCCTTTTCAAGTTCCTTTCTTCTTCCACTTCTTCTTTCTTTGTTATTACCATTCTAAAATAATAACTCCAGTATCTTATATATACTGTGATGTTATTATAAATATGGTACAACCATATTCATTATTCTATCCACCCTTTGTATAACATGTCACCATATGAGCGTACGTACGGCTTACCGTCTCCACGTCGTGGTGTAATTGTTATTCAATATATTATTATTTGGGTGGGTATAATAATGATGTGTAACTCATGAAAATAATAAATATAACATGATAATTATTCTGTATATATGATATAACATCCAATTATATATTATTTTAATATCAAAAGAATGATATTGTCGCTCGTGCGTACGTACGGACTACCGTCTCCACGAACGCGATGAGATTCATTCTCTATCGTATCTATTCAAGTATAATTATCATTTGATGATTTAAAAATAATGTTTAATGACTTTATATCATTCTGGAAATGAATAAGATACAACCTATCGATGATAAACATGGCTTACGTAACAAAACATATAAAATAAAATGAGTAAGTTAACACCCGAAACGACGATAATTCTATGATATTATTAACAAAGCAATGTTAAAAGATCATATATGATATCATATTAATGTATATTATTAATGAATAATTTAATAACAATTATTTCAACATTATAAAGAAATTTAACTTACCCCCAACCAAGGAAACATACAAGGTAAGGGGTTTCTTAACTCACTCTTAATTTCGTGAGAAATCCATTGTTCACCAATTATTTATTGTATATGGTGTATGTGTATTGCCCATGATTGTATTAATTGTGTAATATACTTTAATTTATGGGTATTTAAATCTTCATTGTATGATCCTTATTTCATGGGTGTATGTTTTTTATGTTACCAAATCAATAAGTGAATTTGAAATTTCAATTTCCACTCATTCGGCTTTACTCATACTTCATTGATTATTTTACTCCACGATTATGTGTGGAATCAATATTCATTTGATTATGTCATAATTTCCACTCCCCTTTCTGTGGATATAATTTTTATACACATAATCACTCTATTGATAAATTCTTAAGTCATCGGTATGAACTTGATAAGAGTAATTTTTACTCAATCTAACTTTGTTTAGACAAACATCCAATTCATTGGTGTTGTTTTTACTAGAATATGTGTGAATGTCCTTTGATTGTTTTACACTGAATATACAATCATATTTAGTGTATTTATATTTGTCACAGATAACTAGGTCATTGATTTATCCTTAATCTAAGGATACGGCCTTTATGAAATATTTCATCTCAATTTACATTCCATTGAGACTTCTTTATTGTTATACACCAAATCACTTTTATGTTGCGTATATAATGTACTTTGACATATTATATCATGAATTCCTTTATTCTCATGATATTAAAATGTTTTGATTACCTCAATTATTTGTATTCAAGTGTCTCTCTTTTGGTTAGAAATTCTAACTAAAATACCATTTTTAAATGTTGTAAAGACTTATTCTTCTAAATCTTTCTCATAAATGTCCATGTTTTAAAAAAATGGTTTTAAGGATTTATTAATATGGACATTAAAGTTTTAAAATTAAAACTCCTTTTAAAAGTTTCAAAGTGGTATGGGACACTTTGATTCAAAAATTTATTTTTAAATGGCTTCTTGATTAATAGTGTGACTTTTTAGTGTTTTCAAGAAAAGGGGGATATTTATCTCAAATAGTTTTGATGGTTATTTTCATCTATGTCAACATAATTCATTATTATCGATTGAGTTACAATACAATCTTCCATATTGTATTGAATGAGTTATGTTTGACTGTGGATGTGCTATTTTTATACCATTCATGGTTTGTGGTTAAAGTATTGACATTTCGTATGCTAGTTTAAATACAAATGTTTATGTTATGTTTAAACCTGTTAATATGAGGAATGCATTGGACTTAATAAGTGATGGGTGGAGCCCGCTATAGCTCCTCGATGCATCAGTAGGTATCATGAGACAAACTAGTGTCTTGGCACAAGACCTTGGAAAAATCTTATTTGTAGTCTTGGCACGAGGCCTTGGCTATGTGGTTATGATAGTCTGGCATTATGCATTCCATCATTATGAAAGTGGTTATTAATATTGCATGTTATTGTTCGACTAGTATAATATCCATGTGAATAAGTAAATGGAATTATTTCATTTTATCTTTGCCATATTATGCTGAAGTTCAAGTTTAAAAGGATTTTGTTTTAATTATAAATTGCCTTAAGTCTTTATGATTATCTATGAAAGCTTCTGCTATAATGTTATCCTTACTGAGCATCTGAGCTCACCCCTTTCAATGTTTTATTTTTCCCAGGATTATGAAGAAGTAATTTATGAATGACCTGCAGGGATAGTATGAGGGGATATGAAGACAAGATGTTTTTTTATGATGTAATTTAAAACTTTATGATTGTATCTAGTGTTTCCAAGGCTACTAAACTAATCGGTCTTTTGAGACTTGATCTTTCTTATGATCATGCCAATGTTATGTAATAATGCACCGACTCTGGGTAACTGGGGTCGGGGCATTATGGTTGGTATCAGAGGAAGTTTAGTACAAACCTTGGAAGCTAGATTTAGATAAACTCTGATTAGAGCACGTAGACGTAAGATGAACTTTGAGGATTATTATAGAATAACTTCCTAGAATTTTGGTATTGTAGAGATTTTGTGAGTTTTCTGAGAAATACATCCTTGTCTGGATACGAGCAGGTAGAGGCAGCTCTGGCACAGATGTACCTAGGGGTAAAACCCGAAAACACCACTTTGAGCTAGACTCGAACGGGAACTGGGGCACGACAACGGGCCTTGCTACACTCTTGGTTACGACACTCTCGGGGGATATGATTAGGATAATTTACATTTTCTTTACAAACCGATTGAATGTATTATATATATAAGATGAGAGTAAATGAACATGGTTAATCCTAATGTGTTTCAAATTGAGAATATGGTGACATGTTAATCTCTAAATGATTGTATGACTACTATTACTCACACAATGCTTTCTGGTTTTAGTCAATGGATGGATTCCAAGGAAGTCATAGTGACTTTGAGAATGATGTACAAGGTGGGAACGGTGGTGGCAATGAGAAACAAAATGGAATGTTGATAGGCGTAAAATATATCGTCTTTATGCCCAATAAATTTTCCAAAAATATGATTAACAATATATATATTAACCAATTACCGGACTCAAAAAAGAAGAGAAAGGTGATGAATGATAAGATCTCTAGTAGTAGAGACCATGGAGAAAGAAATATTAAATTTCCATCATGCAAGAAATGTGGAAGGAGACACCCAGGAAAGTGTCTCAATGGGACAAAGAAATGCTTTACATGTGGGAAGGAAGGATATAAAGTGAATAATTGCCGAAGAAAAATGAAGAGTACTATGGAAGAAGATAAAAATGGTCCCAAGAGTCCATTTATAGTCATTTGTCGTAAATGTAGGGGACCTGGCCATTACCCGAGTGAATTCCCTATTCTATAGGATATTTTCTTGGTCAAAGAAGAAGCTATGTGGAAATAAATGGTTGGAGAAATGTTTAAAAAGTATTATTGCTCCTTGTTGATGGATTTACTTTGGAATAATTTTCTCTTGTATTTTTAACCCTGTAGTTTTCCATGTGAGAATGATATTTGAGGAATAATTATCTTTTCACTTGTGAATATAGTTATAAATAACCATTTGGTTTTATATGATCATTGGGGTTTGAGAGAATTATAAGTTATTATAATTTGGGATGAAAATGAAAGGTATGATATAACATTTGTGGTTAAATTATGTTATGGTATTTTGAGGAATTTATCTCATTTTGGTAATGTTATAAAAAATAGTTTCTGAAAAAGGACAACACGTAGACCGTGTGACAACCCGTCGCGCCGGACAAAGTTGTGAGAATCGAACCCACAACCAAAGTGCGAGTGGGATTTATCACCTACCACTGGACTACGTGAAGTCCCTGGTTAGTGTGACTATTATTTTTAGTTAAATGGTTTTATTGATCAATAATAATTTGATTTGGGATCTTATGTATTATCAAATGAATACCCTTAGTATAGGAAAATGATTTGGTGATTAAGTGATAAATGTTATTTTGGAAGTTGTTCTCTTTGTTGTGAGGACTATATGCCCAAGGAAAATAGAATAGTATAGGATTTAATTTGAAGAGTAATGGTGTATTTTTATCTATGTTTTTATTATGGATTTATAGTGATTTGGGTTGTTCGGTTAATTAATTTTAAGTATGTGATTTTAAGAGTAATTAATGACATTTTGAGATACAATTTAACATGGAAGACTACATTCTTAATAAGTTTTGGTTTTCAATATTATTTTTGATTATAATGGAGGATTTTAAGGACAATTGATTATTGAATGGTATTTATTTAACTTTGGGGTATTGTTGGTTTAATTTTGGAAATTAAGATTAGTGTTTATTTCTCTCAAAG
Organism: Viscum album; assembly: GCA_963277665.1. NCBI lineage: Eukaryota > Viridiplantae > Streptophyta > Magnoliopsida > Santalales > Viscaceae > Viscum > Viscum album. The sequence continues at coordinate 413,844,457 of OY728140.1, read as the reverse complement.
AATATCCTTTTGGGGGATCATTAGATCTTGTACAAACCATTTTGGTTTTGATTAATCTCTAAAGAAAATGTAAATATATAGTTCATCCAGCATGGATCATGTGATTCTATTGAAGTTTATTCTAGCTCTTCCAGTGTGACCAAGTATTCTTGAATACTCATCGTTTAAAAAAATGAGTTAGTGGTGGAAATTTATTAAAGAATAAAACTCTACCTAAAATGTAAGTATATATCTTTATATTCTTAGTGAATATCAAAAATGAATGTAACTTAAAACAAAAAAATGTTGTCTGTTTACTTTCCTACTAGGAGACTAATGGCCGTTTGTCCCAACACAAGTTTGTGGTTTTCTTGTTGTTAACTTTCTCCTGATCATGATTTCTATCCCTCTCCATCAGAACTTGACACTTAATTTATCATCCATATCCATTTTTTCCTACATGGAATCAGAGTATGGGTTATCTTGGTTGACCTTTATACCTCTCTTTCTTTCTTTTAAAGTGATAGTTTTATTGACTCTTTTTCTGATGTGGGACTATCCATTATATTCCCAAGCACAATTTTAAAAAATTTTGAGGAAGCAATTTATTTAAGGAGGTGAGAATGTAACACCTCAAGCTTCTACAGTACGCTTCTCTTTGAATAATGTGATAGCATGTGTTGTACGCAACATCGAGTTCTAACACACCACAACCAATCAAACAAGCCGTTATGAATAGTAATACCTACCTTTTGAAAATATATATATTTTATATTTCAAAATGGACTTAATTTTTGGTTTCGGAATATCAAAATTATCCTAAGATGAATTTTTGGTATTTTTCTGAGAACTTCTAATTTTTATGAATAGTGAAAAATATTTAAAAACAACTTTTTTAATCAAAATTATTTATAGTGATAAATTATATTATTGAGTGGTTTCAATGTATAATTATAATATATTTTTACCATTTTATCCAATGGATGGACTTAATTTTTGGTTTCGGAATATCAAAATTATCCTAAGATGAATTTTTGGTATTTTTCTGAGAACTTCTAATTTTTATGAATAGTGAAAAATATTTAAAAACAACTTTTTTAATCAAAATTATTTATAGTGATAAATTATATTATTGAGTGGTTTCAAAGTATAATTATAATATATTTTTACCATTTTATCCAATGGTGTTCATTAGAATAAATTTCAATTTGAAATTGGACCTAAACAATTGTCAATCTTTTGATACATATTGTTTCTTAAAAACACGCTATTTGTTGTGACAGCGAGAATTAATTATAAAATTAATTAATGAAACTTATATGTTTGGAATTTTGTAAAATAGATATCATTTTTTAATTCGCAATATAAATTATATCTTAGGGTGAAATTTTGGCATTGTTCTGAAAAAACTTCAATTTTTGATGAATAGTGAAACTACTAAGTGGTAGTTAAAAAACTGAATTTTTTCATAAAACTTAATTTTACCGCTTCTGAGAATGGAATTTCGAAAATCCGAGAGACACGGTTAATATCAAGAAGTAAAATGCGGTTCAATGAGATGAAAATAATTTTAGGTGAATAGTAACTTTTTACTTTTATTTACCACGGTTAAAAGTAAATAGGGTATTTAAGGGTAAAAATGAAATTAATATTACCAAAAAACATGTCCTAATTCTATTGGACAAGTGTATCTCGACCAAAAACAACCTTATGAATAAAATATTATCATTTAGGTCACTTGGATTAGATTAGGACATTTATTATTATTTAATTCAAAGAAGAGTTAAAAGAGTTAAAATCAAAGTTTATTTACTAACACATTTTTAATATAGGGTTATACATAAGATAAATTAGATTATAAATATTCATTAGAAATATAATAATATTTAATACATAATTATATTTTATTTATAATTTTAGAAATTAAATAATTTAATATATATATGACACAATGATGATACAGTAATTACCATAATAGTGAAAAATTAAAATAATTGATATTATAAATACCAAATAAATATAATTTAAGACTTTTAATGAATTACACTAATTTTATAGGATAATATGACATATTTGGATTGATGTAATTTACTTTTTTCAAATTAATCATTCTGTTATGAGTTTCACAAAAATCAAATATTGAATAGTGTCAAAATTGACATAAAAGAGTTTTTAAAACAAATATTATATTATTAATTGATATTAAATTCCTAAAAATTTAAGGTTCGGACAAGAGACTTATATAATGATATTTATATCATTAATGGACCACTTGGGGGTCGCTTGGATGTATATAGTATGTTTATTAACTATATAATATAAAAATACAAAGTGACATGGTAAATGTCAAACTAATTAACTAAGAGTTAAAACTAAACGATAAGGTTAATATAGTGACCCAAACCTATCTAAATTCTATTGGTTGAATGGTTTTCGACCTATCCCCACATAAAACCTTTGAATAATCAACTTTGGATCCATTAGAAACTGAATATTAATTTATTATAAATTAATATTTTTAGCTTTTCCAAAGGTGCCCCTCACCCCTCTTATAAAAGGGCACTCCTCCTTCTCATTTCTTCACACCTTCAAATCCTTTTGGTTCGGCCAAAACTTTCCCAAATACTCTCTAAAATTCACTCACTAAAACCTAGTGGCCTTAGTTTGATCAGAAATCCAACCTAAGGAGCCCTTTTTGATCAAATCAAAAGGAAGAACCTGGAGAAGAGGTAATGTTTTCACCACCCCTTTTCAAGTTCCTTTCTTCTTCCACTTCTTCTTTCTTTGTTATTACCATTCTAAAATAATAATTCCAGTATCTTATATATACTGTGATGTTATTATAAATATGGTACATCCATATTCAATATTCTATCCACCCTTTGAATAACATGTCACCATATGTGCGTACGTAAGGCTTACCGTCTCCACGCCGTGGTGTAATTGTTATTCAATATATTATTATTTGGGTGGGTATAATAATGATGTGTAACTCATGAAAATAATAAATATAACATGATAATGATTCTGTATATATGATATAACACCCAATTATATATTATTTTAATATCAAAAGAATGATATTGTCGCTCGTGCGTACGTACGGACTACCGTCTCCACGAAAGCGATGAGATTCATTCTCTATCGTATCTATTCAAGTATAATTATCATTTTATGATTTAAAAATAATTTTTAATGACTTGATATCATTATTTATATGAATAATATACAACCTATCCATGACAAACATGGCTTACGTAACAAAACATATAAAAGAAAACGAGTAAGTTAACACCTGAAACGACGATAATTCTATGATATTATTAACAATGAAATGTTAAAAGATCATATATGATATCATATTAATGTTTATTATTAATTAATAATTTAATAACAATTATTTCAACATTATACAGGAGGTTAACCTACCCCCAACCAAGGAAACGTACAAGGTAAGGGGTTTCTTAACTCACTCTTAATTTCGTGAGAATTCTATTGTTCACCACTTATTTATTGTATGTGGTGTATGTGTATTGCCCATGATTGTATTCATTATGTAATATACTTTAATTTATGGGTATTTACATCATCATTTTATGATCCTTCTTTCATGGGTGTATATTTTGTATGTTACCAAATCAATAAGTGAATTTGAAATTTCAATTTCCACTCATTCGGCTTTACGCATACTTCATTGATTATTTTAATCCACGATTATGTGTGGAATCACTATTCATTTGATTATGTCATAATTTCCACTCCCCTTTCTGTGGATATAATTTTTATACACATAATCACTCCATTGATAAATTCTCAAGTCATCGGTATGAACTTGATAAGAGTAATTTTTACTCAATCTAACTTTGTTGAGACAAACATCAAATTCATTGGTGTTGTTTTTACTAGAATATGTGTGAATGTCCTTTGATTGTTTTACACTGAATATACAATCATTTTTAGTGTATTTATATTTGTCACACATAACTATGTCGTTGATTTATCCTTAATCTAATGATACGGCCTTTATGAGATATTTCATCTCAATTTACATTCCATTGAGACTTCTTTATTGTTATACACCAAATCACTTTTATGTGGTGTATATAATGTACTTTGACATATTATATCATGAATTCCTTTATTATCGTGATATTAAAAAGTTTTGATTACCTCAATTATTTGTATTCAAGTGTCTCTCTTTTGGTTATAAATTCTAACTAAAATACCATTTTTAAATGTTTTAAAGACTTATTCTTCTAAATCTTGCTCATTAATGACCATGTTTTAAAAAAATGGTTTTAAGGATTTATTTATATGGACATTAAAGTTTTAAAATTAAAACTCCTTTTAAAAGTTTCAAAGTGTTATGGGACACTTTGATTCAAAAATCTATTTTTAAATGGCTTCTTGACTAATAGTGTGACTTTTAAATGTTTTCAAGAAAAGGGGGATATTTATCTCAAATAGTTTTGATGGTTATTTTCATCTATGTCAATATCATTCATTATTATCGATTTAGGTACAATACAATCTTTCATATTGTATTTAATGAGTTATGTTTGACTGTGGATGTGCTATTTTTATACCATTCATGGTTTTTGGTTAAAGTATTGACATTTCGTATGCTAGTTTAAATACGAATGTTTATGTTATGTTTAAACCTGTTCATATGAGGAATGCATTGGACTTAATAAGTGACGGGTGGAGCCCGCTATAGCTCCTCGATGCATCGGTAGGTCTCATGAGACAGACTAGTGTCTTGGCACAAGGTCTTGGAAAAATCTTATTTGTAGTCTTGGCACGAGGCCTTGGCTATGTGGTTATGATAGTCTGGCATTATGCATTCCATCATTATGAAAGTGGTTATTAATATTTCATGTGATTGTTCGACTAGTAGAATATCCATGTGAATAAGTAAATGGAATTATTTCATTTTATCTTTTCCATATTATTCTAAAGTTCAAGTTTAAAAGGCATTTGTTTTAATTATAAATTGCCTTAAGTGTTTATGATTATCTATGAAAGCTTCTGCTATAATGTTATCCTTACTGAGCATCTGAGCTCACCCCTTTCAATGTTTTATTTTTCCCAGGATTATGAAGAAGTAATTTATGAGTGACCTGCAGGGATAGTATGAGGGGATATGAAGACAAGATGTTTTTTATGATGTAATTTAAAACTTTATGATTTTATCTAGTGTTTCCAAGGCTACTAAACTAATCGGTCTTTCGAGACTTGATCTTTCTTGTGATCATGTCAATGTTATGTAATAATGCACCGACTCTGGGTAACTAGGGTCGGGGCATTACAGAAGAGGTGAGAGAGGAGGAGGGTGAGGTGGGTGGCGAGGGCAAGGAGGAGGGCGAGGGGGAGGAGGAGGACGAGGGCGAGGACGATGATGTGGATGAGGATGAGGGTGATGATGATGGTGATGATGGTGATGGTGATGTGGGACAAGTTGATCCAATACATTTTTGACTGATATTACTGAGATTTGATATTTAATCTATTCTAGTTGTTGGTTTTATCTAGACTCGTAGTATAGTACTGGAGTTGAGTTGTTTTAATATATTAACTATTTTTATGGATGTTGTTGTCTTTTAGTGGTTGTGTGTTTGAGAACCCCCCTCCTTCCTGGACCCTGGACAACCCCCCACCCTCCTCCCTAGACCCTGGACAACCCAGCCGGACAGCCCCCCAGACAGCCCCCCCCCCCACCCTCTTCCTTGGACCCTGGACAACCCCTCGAACACCCCCGGATAGCCCCCAGACAGCCCCCCGAATAGACCCCCCACCCTCCTCCCTGGACCCCGGACAGCCCCTCGGACTGCCCCCCCCCCCCCCTCGCCACCCTCTTCCTTGGACCCCGAACAACCCCTCGAACACCCCCAGACAGCCCCCAGATAGCCCCCCAAACATCCCCCCGGACAGCCCCCCCCCACCCTCCTCCCTAGACCCCAGACAACCCCCCGGACATCCCCCCGGACAGCCCCCCAGGCATCCCCCAGACAGCCCCCCAGACCCCCCCCCCTCCCTCCTCCTTGGACCCCGGACAACCCCCCGAACACCCCCCGAACAGCCCCCCATACAGCCCCCCCCCCCCACCCTCCTCCATGGTCCCCTGACAGCCCCCCAGACACCCACCGGATAGCCCCCCGTGGTGTGGCCGCCAACACTCAAAGTGTCTGCCTTTAGTTTCAAAAGGATTTCATTTTAATTGAAAAATATCATCTGGCATACGGAAAACCGACCAAACGCATTAGGATTGGGTCTATACTTTAGAACAACGATACATGGGTCATATGTGACGTGTACGAGTCAACCCCGCCTCAATCCGAGGCGGGGTGTGGCCACCACCACTCAAAGTGTCTGTCTTTTGTTTCAAAAGGATGTCATTTTAAGTGAAAAACATCAACTGGCATAGGGAAAACTAACCAAACGCATTTGTATTGTGTCGATACTTTATCACAATGATCCAGGGTCATATGTGACGTGTACGAGTCAACGCATCCTTAATCTGAGGCACGGTGCGGCTAGAATCACTCTAAGTGGCTCTCTTTTGCTTAAAATGGACAACATTTTAAGTACCTATGGAAAACCGAGCAAACACATTCAGTTTCCATTGAAACTTTAGGATAAAACTTCATGGGTCATATGTGACGTGTACGAATCAACCCCACCTCAATCTGAGACACGGTGTGGCCGGCACCACTCAAAGTGTATGCCTTTTGTTTCAAAAGGACGTCATTTGAATTGAAAAACATCAACTGGCATACGAAAAACTAACCAAACACATTTGGATTGTGTCGATACTTTAGAAAAATGATCCATGGGTCATATGTGACATGTATGAGTCAACCCCACCTTAAAATGAGGTGTGGTGTGGCTGCCACCACTCAAAGTGTCTGTCTTTTGTTTAAAATGGACAACATTTTAAGTATATATGGAAAACTGACCAAACACATTCTTTTTTTGTTGAAACTTTAGGAGAACGATTCATGGGTCATATGTGACATTTACAAATAAAACCCGCCTCAATCTAAGATTCGGTGTGGCTGGACCACTCAAAGTGTCTGTCTTTTGTTTCAAAAGGACGTTATTTTAATTGAAAAACATCAACAGGAATACGGAAAACCGACCAAATTCATTCAGATTGTGTCGATACATTAGCACAACGATCCATGGGTCATATGTGATGTGTACGAGTCAACCCTGCCTCAATCCGAGGCACGTTGTGGCCGCCACCACTCAAAGTGTCTGCCTTTTGTTTCAAAAGGACATCATTTTAATTGAAAAACATCAAATGGCATACGGAAAACCGAAAAACGCATTTGGATTGTGTCGATACTTTAGCACAACGATCCATGGTTCATATGTGACGGGTATGAGTCAACCCCTCCTCAATCCGAGGAGTGGTGTGGCCGCCACCACTCAAACTGTCTGTCTTTTGTTTCAAAAGGACGTCATTTTAAGTGAAAAATTTGAACTGGCATACGGAAAAGCAACCAAACGCATTCAGATTGTGTCGATACTTTATCACAAAGATCCATGGATCATATGTAATGTGTATGAGTCAACCCCACTTTAATCTAAGGCACAGTGTGGTCAGAATCACTCTAAATGACTCTCTTTTGTTTAAAATGGACAACATTTTAAGTACATACAGAAAAAAACCAAACGCATTTGGTTTCCATTGAAACATAAGGAGAACGATTAATGGGTCATATGTGACGTGTACGAATCAACCCCGCCTCAATCTGAGATGTAGTGTGGCCGAAACCACTCAAAGTGTATGCCTTTTGTTTCAAAAGGACGTCATTTTAATTGAAAAACATCATCTGGAATACGGAAAACTGACCAAACGCATTCGGATTGCGTCGATACTTTAGCACAACAATCCATTGGTCATATGTGATGTGTACGTGTCAAACCCGCCTCAATCCGAGGTGTGGTGTGGCCGCCACCACTCAAAGTGTCTGTCTTTTGTTTCAAAATGGCGTCATTTTAAGTGAAAAACATCAACTGGCATACAGAAAGCTGACCAAACGCATTTGGATTGTGTAGATACTTTAGCACAACGATCCATGGGTCATATGTGATGTTTATGAGTCAACTCTGCCTTAATTGGAGGCATGGTGTGGCTATAATCACTCTAAGTGGCTCTCTTTTGTTTAAAATGGACTACATTTTAAGTACATACGGAAAACCGACCAAACGCATTCGGTTTACTTTGAAACTTTAGGAGAACGATTCATCCGTCATATGTGACATGTAGAATCAACCCCACCTCAATCTGAGATGCGGTGTGGCCTGAACAACTCAAAGTGTCTGCCTTTTGTTTCAAAAGGACATCATTTTAATTGAAAAACATCAACCGGCATACGGAAAAGTGACCAAACTCATTCGGATTGTATCGATACATTAGAAAAATGATCCACGGGTCATATGTGGCGTGTACGAGTCATCCCCTCCTCAATCTGAGACGTGGTGTGGCCTCCACCACTCAAAGTGTCTGCCTTTTGTTTCAAAAGGATGTCATTTTAATTGAAAAAACATCAACTGGCATACGGAAAACTGACCAAATGCATTCGGATTGTGTCAATAATTTAGAACAATGATCCATGGGTCATATGTGACATGCACAAGTTAACTTTTCATGAATCTGAGGTGCGGTGTGGAAAAAAACACTCAAAGTCTCTGTCTTTTGTTTCAAAAGGACGTCATTTTAAGTGAAAAATATCAATTGGCAAACAGAAAAGTGACCAAACGCATTCGGATTGTGTCGATACTTTATCACAATGATACATGGGTCATATGTGACATGTACGAGTCAACCCCACCTTAATCTGAGTCAGGGTGTGGCCGGAATTACTCTAGTTGGCTCTCTTTTGTTTAAAATGGACAACATTTTAAGTACATACGGAAAACTGACCAAACGCATTCGGTATTCATTGAAACTTTAGGAGAACGATCCATGGGTCATATATGACATGTACGAGTCAAACCCACCTCAATTTGAGGCACAGTGTGTCTGAAATCACTCAAAGTGTCTGCCTTTTGTTTCAAAAGGACGTCATTTTAATTGAAAAACATCAACTGGCATAAGGAAAACCAACCTAACGCATTCGGATTGTATCTATACTTTAGAAAAATGATCCATGGGTCATATGTGACGTGTACAAGTCAACCCCACTTCAATAAGAGGCGCGGTGTGGCCTCCACCACTCAAAGTGTCTGTCTTTTGTTTTAAAAGGACGTCATTTTAAGTGAAAAACATCAACTGGCATACGGAAAATCGACAAAACGAATTTAGATTGTGTCGATACTTTATAACAACGATCCATGGGTCATATGTGATGTGTACGAGTCAACTCCACCTTAATCGAAGGCACGATTTGGCCATAATCACACTAAGTGGCTCTCTTTTGTTTAAAATGGACAACATTTTAAGTACATACGGAAAACCGACCAAACGCATTAGGTTTCCATTGAAACTTTAGGAGAATGATTCATGGGTCATATTTGACGGGTGCGAATCAACCCCGCCTCAATCTGAGACGCGGTGTGGCTGGAATTACTCAAAGTGTCTGCCTTTTTTCAAAAGGACGTCATTTTAATTGAAAAACATCAACTAGCATACGGAAAACTGACCAAACGCATTCAGATTGTGTCGATACTTTAGCACAATGATCCATGGGTCATATGTGGCGTGTACGAGTGAACCCCGCCTCAATCCAATGCGCGGTGTGGCTTCCACCACTCAAATTGTCTGCCTTTTGTTTCAAAAGGACGTCATTTTAATTGAAAAACATCAACTGGCATACAGAAAACCGACCAAACGCATTTGGATTGTGTCAATACTTTAGCATAATGATCCATGGGTCATTTGTGACGTCTACGAGTAAACCCCGCCTCAATCCGAGGTGCGGTGTGGCTGCCACCACTCAAAGTGTTTGTCTTTTATTTCAAAAGGACATCATTTTAAGTGAAAAATATCAACTGGCATATAGAAAAGTGACCAAATGCATTCAGATTGTGTAGATACTTTAGAACAACGATCCATGGGTCATATGTGACATTTATGAGTCAACCCCGCCTTAATATGTGGTACGGTGTGGACGAAATCACTCTAAGTGGCTCTCTTTTGTTTAAAATGGACAACATTTTATTTACATACGGAAAACCGACCAAACACATTCGGTTTCCATTGAAACTTTAGGACAATGATTCATGGGTCATTTGTGGCATCTAGGAATCAACCCTGCCTCAATATGAGATGCGGTGTGTCCGAAACCACTCAAAGTGTCTGCCTTTTGTTTCAAAAGGACGTCATTTTAATTGAAAAACATCAACTAACATAGGGAAAACCAACCAAATGATTTCGGATTGTGTCGATACATTAGTACAACGATCCATGGGTCATATGTGATGTGTAAGAGTCAACCCCGCCTCAATCCGCGGAGTGGTGTGGCCGTCACCACTCAAAGTGTCTGTCTTTTGTTTCAAAAGGACATCATTTTAAGTGAAAAACATCAACTAGAAAAAGGAAAACCGACCAAACACATTCGGATTGTGTCAATACTTTATAACAACGATACACGGGTCATATGTGACGTGGAAGAGTCAACCCTGCCTTAATCGGAGGCACGGTGTGGCCAGAATCACTCTAAGTGGCTCTCTTTTGTTTAAAATGGATAACATTTTAAGTGCATATTGAAAACAGACCAAACGCATTCGGTTTCTGTTGAAACTTTAGGATAATGATTCATGGGTCATATGTGATGTGTATGAATCAACCCTGCCTCAATCTGAGATGTGGTGTGGCCGAAACCACTCAAAGTGTCTACCTTTTGTTTCAAAAGGACGTCATTTTAATTGAAAAACATCAACTGGCATACCGAAAACCGACCAAACGCATTCGGATTGTGTCGATACTTTATCACAACGATTCATGGGTCATATTTTATGTGTGAGAGTCAACCCCACCTCAATCCGAGGCGCGGTGTGGCCGCCACCACTCAAAGTGTGTGTCTTTTGTTTCAAAAGGACATCATTTTATGTGAAAAACATCAACTGACATACGGAAAACTGACCAAATGCATTCGAATTATGTCGATACTTTATTACAACGATCCATGGGTCATATGTGATGTGTACGAGTCAACATTTCCTTAATTAGAGGCACGGTGTGACCATAATCACTCTAAGTGACTCTATTTTGTTTAAAATGGACAACATTTTAAGTACATATGGAAAACCAACCAAACGCATTTTTTTCCATTGAAACTTTAGGAGAACGATCCATGGGTCATATGTGATGTGTACAAATCAACCCCTCCTCAATCTGAGATGAGGTGTGGGTGGTACCACTCAAAGTGTCTGCCTTTTGTTTCAAAAGGACGTCATTTTCATTGAATAACATCAACTGAAGTACGGAAAACCAACCAAACACATTCGGATTGTGTCGATACTTTAGCACAATGATCCATGTGTCATATTTGACATGTAATAGTCAACCCCGCCTCAATCCGAGGCATGGTGTGGCCGATAGCACTCTATTTGTATGTATTTTGTTTAAAATGGACATCATTTCAGGAAAAATTATACGGTATACAAAAAACTGATCAAATTATGAATTGACTTCCGGATTCCACATATAATTGTCATCTAAATTTTAAATTGAATTCTAAATGAATTATGTATGTTTATAATTACTTTATGAATTCTAATTTAATTATGGATGAGTATAGTTCCACCATTATATGTTAAATGTGTATGAATTTGTTCTCTATAAGTATGTTTTAGTTGGTTATTGCAGGTACAATAATTGTATATGTATGTGTTAGTTTATTGAAGGTACAATAATTGGATTGAAAATGAGAGGGAACCCACAAAATGAGACTTGGTGGGAAAATTGCAGAGCTGCTGGGCAAATTGCAGAGCTGCTGTGCAATTTGCCTAGCATTGGCTATGCCAATGGTTTGAAACTGTTGGCATAGAATCTCTGGGTTTTGTTTTACCAACGGTTCCATGAATCGTTGGGAAAATCTTTCCCAACGGTTTGGCAGAACCGTTGTGATAGGGTAATTTTTCTCCACCCTATCCCAACAGTTCACTGTAAACTGTTGGGAAAAGATTTCCCAATGGCTTACTTCCCTACAGTTTGCAGAACCATTGGTATAACATATACCAATGGTTCTAAACCATTGGGAAATACTGTATTTCTAGTAGTGTTAGTCAATCTCATAAATAAATTCCCCAACTTTATTAAATGGTACTTAAAACAAAAACTTTGTTTGTTTACTTTTCTTATTGGGAAACCAATGATCGTTTAACCCATCACAAGTTTGTGGTTTTCTTGTTGTTAACATTCTCCTGATCATGTTTTCTATCACTCTCCATCAGAACATGATTGTTAGTTTTCTCTTCCATATCCATGTTTTCATGGAATCCTAGTAAGGGTTATCTCAGGTGACCTTTTAAATTTTAATTATTATTTTTAATGTGATAGTTTTATTGACTCTTTTTCCGATGTGGGAGTTTTAATGATGTTTTAAATCCCAATTTTAAAATTGTGAGGACGCAATTTCCAAAAGGGGAGAAAGATGTAACATCCTAGGTAAATAAAGAATATGACATTTTATTATTTAATAATATTCTTAAATTAAATATTAATTTTACTTTAATGGGGATGCTATGTTTGATAGTATACTCAACACGCAACAACGGGTTTCTTTGAAATATTATGTTGCACAAAACGTTGAGTTATACTAAAAAATAATAATATAATATTATTATTATAAATGGTAGTTAAAACAAAGTCGTTGTATTGGAGGGAATGAACAGAACTAACTACAATATGATTATATATGTTTGTTAAATTTTTTTACATTTATTCAATAGAATTTAGAAACTTAAAATGTTAATGAATCTAATTTTAAGCATAAACACTCTAATATTCTTTAAAAGGTCGATTTACTGCCTTTTGATAGAAACCCTTTTTAAATCTATTTTTGTCACATTTATATGTTCTATTTTACAAAATAATATTATTATTTAGAATCGAGACATCAAAATTTACTTTGTATTGAATTTGGGTATTTTTCTAATAATGTTCATTTTTTTATGAATAATGAAAAATACTGTATTTTTAATTCAAAACTGCCATTTAATCTAATTTTCTTATATGGATAGATTATCTTTTTAATTGGTTTTAAAGTGTAATTGGATTATATTTTTACCATTTAATCCAATTTTGGTCATTTAAAGTAATTTAACTCTAAAATGAACATAAACAAGTGTCATTCTTTTGATAGATATTATTTCTTAAAAACACAATTTTTATTTTGACAACGAGAATTAATTTTAAATTAATTTCTGCCACTTCTGTGTTTTGAATTTGGAAAAATGGATTCCATATATCAAATCAGGAGTCTAAATTATGTGAATAGGTAACTTTTATTTTTATACATTATGAATATTTACTTCAGTAAATATTTTGTTTTCCATGGTTACAAGGTAAATCTGATAAATAAAGGTAAACAAATATTATTATAATTATATTAAATTATCCTAACATGTGTACTATTCCTATTGGTTGATACCTTTCCAAACATGGGAATCTTTGGGTTGATTTTGGGACCCAATGGAGCCACTTATGAGTGATAATGACACTTTATATTAATTAATTTAAAGTAAAGACAAAAATTACATAAACATATATATTTTAGTAAATAAATTTTTACAGGTGGTTATATAAGTTATATCTTATAATATAAATATTAATTTGAAATATAAAAATATTTCCAAAAACATGGTATTTAATTTATAATTTTTAGACATCAAATAAAAAAATTTATTTATGACATAATGATATTGCAGTGTATACCTTATTAATGAATGATTTAAATAAATGAGGTTATAAAAATTACAAAAAATATCCAAAACCTGTTCTATTCTTATTCAATGATTTTATATAGGAAAATATTCATCTTATCTTCTAATTTAATGAATTTTGGACCTTTTTAAATCGAAAATGATTTTATAATAAAATAATACTTTAAAAATTTCCTAAAGAGCCACTCCTCCCTCTTATAAAAGGTCACTACCTATAACCCATTACTCACACCTCTCATTCCCCTTTTCATGTACAAAATCTACCCAATTAAGCTCACCACGTCTCTATATTCCTCTTATAAGCCTTACACTAGGCATAAGGCAATTCAATTAAGCATTTTGGTTCAAACCAAAGGGAGATACCCGATTTAAAGGTAACGTCGTCTCTCAAGTTCTCTTCTTTTATTTTCCTTCTCCAAACCCCTAATCCCTCTTTATTCATTTCTTTTATAAAAACACCAGTATCCTAAATATACTAGGTTTTTTATGAGAATTATTCAAACTAAACTTCCGCACACCTCCATCTAATGGATACGAACATACTATTTTTGTGGAAGGTGAACTACTGCCTCACGAAATGATGATTGTTCAATATTATTCTACCACCGATCATGGTATCCATTATTATGGAACTATAATTATATATGATATATATTTTATTTTATTTTATCAATATTTTTCTTTAATTCCCATTTATATCATACCTTTATACTTTTCATGTTATATAAATATGATAATTTCATTTGAGGAAGTGTGGACTACCGCCCCCTCAAAGTGATATGACTCTTTCACACCATACATGGAATGTGTAAATGATGGTGTTAATGAAATTATGTAACGTATATAAAATATGATATTATACTGGAATTATAATATACCTATGTATCATTAAGTTTTCATTTCATTAAAAATGATAAAAGAAATGAATGTAGCATTCATGCGTACGTACGACCTACCGTCTCCATGAACGGTATGTTTCATTTCTTTTGTCCAAATGTTATGGACTTTTATAAATAAATATATACTAAATATATATGATATATATGATATCTAAATCATGAATATAATTCTGTATATAATTTACTTTTGACCACATGGACAAATTTTAATTATAACAAGTTCATTTTTAACTCAAATTCAGAACATTGACAAAATGTCCGATATGAACTCAAATAATTAACTAATTGTTATTACAGGGTAAAAAGTGATATAAAAGGAATAATAAAATTGAAAAATGTTCTATTGAAAGTATAAATTAACTTAAGTTTATTATTCATGAAGAACAAGGAACAAATGAGTCAAGTCGGACAAGAGGTAAGGAGTTTTCATCTCACTTTTTATTCCCGTGAGATTCCTGCTATATTTACCACTATTTCCTTTTGTGTGGTGTATGTACTTGTCATTATTATATTATTTGTGTAATATAATTTAATTTATGGGTATTTACATCTTCATTTTATGATCCTTCTTTCATGGGGTGTATGTTTCATAAGTTACCAAATCGGTAAGGGAACTTCTTCACCCAAATTTCATTCTTTGGGTTGAACTTCTACTTCTTGATTATATCATGCTATAAATATGTGTGAATGACATATTATTGTTTTAAAATTAATATACACTTATATTGGGTGTATTTATATTTTTCACACATAATTATGTCATTGATTTATCCTTAATTTAATGATACGATCTTTGTAAGGGAAACTTTTACCCTCCTCTTTTAGTCTAAGACTTCTTTTATGTTATGTATTTTAGTTTCCATTATCTTATGTTGGGATATGTTCTTCTATATTATTATTTTTGTACATTTTATCTCCAAATTATGAGATACCATCTTTTCTCTTAACAACTCATTTTCTTAATTTTAAGGTGACATCGTTAGGCTGCCAAATTTTCTTAAGGGACTTTATCTAAATCTCTTTTAATTGAGGCATATTTTGATTTATCCATGACATTATTTTATACAGTGTATAAAGACCTTTGAATTTTAATTTCATTAAAAGGTAATATTTTCTCTATGAATAATTTTACTGAACGACCAAAAAATTCTTTTTAAGAAACATAGTGACAACGACCTTTCTTCCTCTGCGTTCATTATTTGCTTTTTGGGTCCCTCTACAAATCATTGTGTTTTTAAAAAGGAAAATAAATACCATATACACTTTTACATATTTTGGTATTGAAAATTGTTTTAATAATGGATTTATTATGTCAATATATTAAAATGATATATTGTGATTGCAATGTGGAAATGTTATTTTTCCTTTATATTTGTTTTATATGTTATGAATATGTCATGGTTCTTGGGAATTATTTACATATACGAGTGGTTCTGTGATAAACCTAGGGCAGGTGAGCCCAAGATAACTCTTCAATGCACTGGGTAATGTGACTGTGTTAAATGTTAATATTTCTCCTAATATATTTAGGTAATATACTATGGTGGTTATTCCAAACGTAACTCCCTACGTAGCTGTGAAAGCTACAATGTAAGTATGTTATGTATTCCATAAGTTACCTTCATGATTAATGATTTTTGTGTGTTATTCATAAATATAATGATTTCATGAGGTATGTTATTATTGAAAAGTATAGTTTCATTGATTTTTATTTATTTATTGGTTAATGTTTCCTTTACTTATTTTATAACCCTTACTGATCTTTTTATGCTCATCCCATGTTTTGAAATGTTTTTTCACAGGACTTAAATATGAATAGTGTCAAGGATGGGATCAAGGAAAAGTCATGTTGTCTAAAAAATGGAACTATACATGGTTCTTTTTTTAAGAGTTTTTATTTTATGAAAAAATGGAAGCATAGTAGAAGTTTCTACTTTGTAATTTTCTGAGATGTAATGTAATAGTTATGGACTAATTCTCTAAAACTCTAAACCTGAAAATATCCTCAATGTGAATTCTTGACTTAACTCAAGATTAAGGGATGTTTTTGGCTGGGGCTTTATAGAAAATCCCAAAAAACATTCCAAAAGTCTACCAAACCATCCCAAACATCACCTGAACACTTTACATACTTAAAAAGAATAAATAAAGGTCTACTTACTTGAAATTGAGGGTGCTAAAATCTCATCACAATTGGAATTTCCATCCCCAAAAAGTAGAAATCCATAAGTCTTTTGAAAGATTAATATCCATTGATTGATCATTTCCTTCTCTCGTTACCATATATATTCATGAATCTGACCATGTTGCCACAAAAACCGTGCTAGATCGATGTTTTTCACACACAAGAATTTCCCTTTCTTATCCACGATCTGCAATAGAATGTGCACCAACAAAACATCTGGATTTAAGTGAATGTGATCCCATCGAATCACATGGTAAATATCATGTTGATCCTTTTTCAAATGAGATTTTTAAAACATGTTATACACAGTACTGAACCGTGGTGGAAATGTCAGCCGATATGCCAACTCTCCAACCCGTTCTGGTATCTCAAAAGGAACTATTATCATGGAGATAACTTTACCTGATTCCCAAAACAATTATTCCTATTCCTTGGGTAGATCCTCAAGAACATATGATCACTCAACATGAATGAAAACTACTATTGACAATGATATGCATATGATTTCTGATGACTCTGAGTTTTCTCCATCCATTTCTTGATCAACCAAATCTTCTTCATTATTTCATGGACAAGGCTCAATCCAACTAGCAAAGTCACACCTATTTACACCCAACAAAGTGGAGAAAAACAATGAAAAAATATAATTCTCCAAAATGTGCGATATTTATCAAGGACTAATAACTATTGTTATATGATAAGTTCACCAATAGTATATTCTATTACGACAAGAAACCAAAATCCATTATACAAGCCTACAGTATGTCTTCCAACATTTTTATCATCCTTTCAGGCTTTCCATCCATATAGGGATGATACACCATACTCATAGTTAACTGAGTTCTAATGGATTTCAGTATGGGTTTCTAGAAATGAGATATAAACCTCAGATCTCTGTCTGAAACTATCAAAACCGGTACTTCATGCCTCTTTACCAATTCTCATATATATATTTTTGACAATTACTCCACCATATGATATTCACAGATAGGGATGAAATGGTCTGACTTTGTGAGTCGATCCACTATCACTAATGTGGAATTGGGTTTCAAAACCATTCTTGGGAGACCTATTACAAGAACCATGGATATATGATCCCATTTACAAATAAGAATAGGTAAAGACTACAACATACCTAATGCTAATTAATGTTATACTTTAACATGATGAAAACTTAAGCCTCTCAAAAAAAATCATCCGCCTTCCTTTTCATGTCGACCCACAAAAATTGTGCTTTCAACTCCTTATACATTTTTTATCCCTATATGAATAGTCCATTTTGAATAGTGGTAAGCTAGAAGAAGTGGTTACTCACAAGCTATAGGTACTACCATCCAATTTCAAAACCACAACATTGAACTCCTATATAGTTTCTAGCCCTGAATGATCTCCCCACCATTGATTTTAGACCTCATAGAAATGCATTATGAATCGGATGTTTGTGCCTCTTTAACTATCTCTACCAAATTAGGAAGAATTGAAACAAGAAAGAAAATCACAAATTCACCTCATTATTCACATTCCAAGTACATATCTTCTAGGAAATCATCATCTACCACTCATTTGAATCTTCTTTTTCCAATTGAGCATAGGAATTCTTAATTAATATATGTTCCACTGTAATTCCTTTACCCAGTGTATAAATTAAGTCAAATTTATCATTTGGAAATACTCTATCCATATTATTTTCCTTATATTAAAATACCTTAGTCATAAAATATGTTTCAAGATCTTATGATCTATAAACAAAATAAATTTCTCACTAAAGAGGTAATGATACCAAGTATTTAAATAATGGACTATGGTAGCTAACTCCAAATCATGTGTTGGGTAGTTATTCTCATGCAACCATAAATTTATTCTTCCATAAGTAACAACATGATCTCTCTACATGAGAAAACATCCCAACCCTTATCATGAATCATCACAATACACCACTTACCCTTTTCTTGATTTTGGAAATATAAATATTGGTGCTCATGTAAGGTGAACTTTAAGCCCTTGAAATGACTTTTGACATTCATCATTCCAATATAATGGAACATTATTATTTATTAAAGCTGTCATTGGTGAAGCCAGTCATGAGAAATCATGAACAAAATGTCAGTAATAACCAGCTAGACCAAGGAAACTGTGTATCTCAAAGACACTCTTTGATGGCTTCCATCAGATAATAGCCTCTATCTTTTATGGATCCACTAAAATATCTTTTTCAGAGATACATGTCCAATAAAACATACTACATGTATTGAAAAATCACACTTTAATATTTTGGCATACAACCAATGATCCCTTAAGATTCCCAAAAAAAATCCATGTTTTTTTATGCCCTAGACCTTTTCCTTGAATACACCAATATTCCATCCACAAACACCACCAAAAAAAGAATCCAGATATTTATGAAATATATGATTCATAAATTTTATAAAGACCAATGGTGTATTCATAAGACTGAAATCCATTACCACTTATTCATAATGTTCATATATACTCTTGAATGATTTTATCATAACTTTTAAAAACAAAATAATAACAATTCTAAATGGATCAAAACTTTTTTAAGCTTACAAAAATCCATACACGACTGAAGGGTTCCATACGAATTTTTGATAAACAAAATCATTGCTGCCATAAAGATGTTCTATTCCAAATAAACCATTTTCTTTCCATCTCTTCAAACTATAATTTCATCTCCTTTAATTATATTGGTGTCATCTGATAATATAGAAGGGAAATATGACTAGTCCTCAAAAGGTGATAATACATAAATTTGACTTCTCTTGTGGGGGAAACATTAATAGATTTTCAAGAAAAACATCCTAAAACTAATCAACAACTACCAGAAATTTTTTATCCTAGGTATATTCCATTGATTACAAGGTCAACAATGCTAAATGGTGCAATATCATTCCAAATATTGGTTCCTGCAAGCCCATTGCACCTTCCTTTACATTCTTGTCTCCTGTAAAGAGATGCTCGACACCATCATCAGTCATAAAACAGACCCTTCAGTTATAAAACTTTATGTTAGCCTTGAAAATTTTCAACCAAGCTATACCTAGTATCATATCATAGACATGTATTTTCATCACAATGAAATCTCATATAATCTCATCTCTATCAATAGTTATATAACATGATCTATAATTATAGGTGAAACATTCTCTTTGACCAAGAGGAGGATTAAGTTTCAACACAAAAGGAATCATCTCAATATTCAAACACATTAAATAAATAGAACGAGAAGCAATAAAGGAATGGGATGAGGGGATAATTATAAAGAATCATACCTCTCACTGTTGATGGTTAAGATTGATCATCCACAAAAAGCTACTCAACTCCATATAATTTCTTTCTTGTTTCACATTGTTCTTTATTTCTTTATTGAGATTTCCCCTATTGAGGAGTCATGGAATTCCTAGAATCTTCATGGCTAGATCTATTATACTAATTAGAGGCATTTTTCTACCCTCATCCCATTGAATCATATGACATGTGTGACACATGAAAAGTGTATCAAACACCCAACATTTAAGAACTATGAAAATAGCACTAAATGTTCCCCATTTTTTTGAAATTGTGGCATGCTCTAGGTGGTTTCATACACTCTAGCTTCATGTGGTTGAACTAACCACATTGGAAAGACCCAACTTTTCTATTGGCACTTGGATGATGATTTATCAATCTAGTTGTCTGATTATGAGTCATTCATATACCTTGGAAATAGGTGTCCCTCTTCTACTTTCTCCTGGAATTGGAGTTCCCATCATTTCACATAGGTATCATCATGATCCCTCTACTCATAGATCTTGATATATACCTTTCATCCATTTTCTCTCTCTTTACTATCTCTATAAAATTTGTAATACTGAGCACCTAAATCTTTTATTTAATCACCTGTCTCATTCTTGATTCAAATATGCGTTCTATCAAGGATTCACTAGCAGAAACATCTTGTTAAAGAGGACTAAATTCATAAATTTAGCCTCATTCTCTATCATTGTGAGGTTCTCCTTATTTAAGATGAATAAGTTCATCATTCTTGTGATTCTAAATGTATAAGGATAGGTTTTTTATTAAACAATACTTCAAAATCATCCCATGTTAGGACTTGGTATAATTTAGCATAAACCTCTACATCCTACCATTTTCATTCAATGTCATCTAGTATATATATCACTAACTTAACTTTCAACTCAGCTGGTGTGCCAAAGAAATTAGAAATTCGATTTATCCTATTCAGCCACACCCTTGACTTCTTTGGTTTTTAATAACATGGAAATATGGGTGTATTCTATTTCTAGAACTATACAGAATGATCTACTTGATTTGGTTTATCCCACATGTTCCCTCTATCCACAAATTTAAAATTTTGGACTATACATTAAACCAGTTGATGATTTACATGTGGATTAGGTGTAACCTTGTTATCAGTATCTTCCTATAGTTTTTTTCATTGATGCCTACAAGGTTCCATTTTCTAAAAACACAAAAAGTGCCCTAAGTATCACTCTCTTGAAACTAAATGCTTAATAATTTCAATTTATATCACATAATACTATCACAACATTGCATTCCAAAATTTAGCCTTTTCACATTAAACCATTTCTAAAAAATTTCATCATGCTTTCGAATATCATACCATTTTCAAAATAACCAATTCATTCCTTTTCAAAATCCCACATTTTAGAACAACTTTAATAATTTTTAAAATCCTAATATGTTTTAAAATATGTACTCCTAGTTGGAATTAATTTCTAAAATGCATTCCATGATCGTCACATTGGATAAAACTAGGACAATGAGATAACAATCTTATAAGTGTCTCCATAACACTTATGTACCAAACTCCCTAGTCAAATTAAGTTAAACATAAAAAAGGTTAGCTATGTATTTTTATGTTATACATTTAATGTTTGTACAATCCTACTCCTTTATACCATCCCATCTCTAGGAATAGACCCGAATGAATTTCATCTCCAAGATCGACAAAATTGGTAACCATTTATTATTCAAGGGATGAACAAGATATACCACTTGTTCTATAAACATATTTAGAAGTACCATGGCTGATACAACTTGTAACATCCCACCCCTCCTCATTTTCTTTAGAAGGCGGAATGACATTACTTAGCCTTAAGAGACATCCCAAAGGCACCAATGGTTGACAATAAATTCTAATGGATTCATTAACTCAAGGGAGATTATTTTTTCCTTTGAATATAATACAACCTAACGAAACATTCCATAATAAAATATTCACTAAACAATACATTATAACAATGTTAAAAAACATGTAAAACCATTGATATCAAAAATAAATAATAACAAATTACCAGAGAAGAAATCAATTAACATAAAGTGCACATTGGAAGACAAATACAAAAAAATAAACAATAATCTAAATAACAAAAAATATACAACATTCTCCATGCTCCAACTCCATAAAATATCCCAAGTATCATGATTCACAACTAAATAATTGTGATAATTTACATTTTCCTATGTTTTGGTAAACAGTATCTATAAAACCACCAAATTTCCAAAGTAGGCATGAGTAATGAAAATCAATAGGCCATCCCAAAATGACATCCATATTCATGCCACTAGGATAGTACATGTTAGAACATTTATACAAAATAATTTATTTAAAACAACTGAAAAATGTTTATATAAAAGATAAGTGGTTTAATACTCAAATAGTTTTCCATACCAAAATTGTTTTCAAGGAAAATAAGCCAAATAATACCTTAAAATAATTCCACATTATTTTTTGTCATACCCATTCCATGATACACCACACACTCACACATGCACGAGTCATTGATAGTTCCATACTCATGAGTGGTTTCTCATCCATCCACTAATTCATCATAATTTTCCAACATCCTTATTCCCCAATGAAAAATTCCCCTTATCTAGGGTCATGTCCCTTTGTGCCATAATGGTACATGCCCCTTATTTAGGGTCAGATTGGAGGCCCAAACTCACACAACCCATGTATGTCAAAACCATTTCCAACCAAACAATTAAAAACATTTAAATAAAACCATAATTTTTTTGAAAACGTATCAATTAAAATATTTACCAAAAATTTAGAAAATCCTAATTTTAAAATCAACATTTTAAAATCAATAAAACAAAGCACATTGCACAACCAAATTCCATAATTCCACAATTCCACAATTTCACCAAAAATCCAAAAAAATACTCAAACTATCACTAAATAAGGTTTATACCATGGTTTTAAAAAAATCAAAATCAAATTTAATTAATTTACCCAATTTGAAACTAAGCCTTCAATTTATACCAAGAGGGTTAACAAGTGAAGTCATTTACCTTAAGAAATTTGGTGAAAATGAATAATGACACAAAAACCCACAAAAAGAGGTTGAATATCCAAAAACCCACCTTATATATCTTACCTTATTAACAAAAAGTCCAAATATAACCATGATTGGAATACAAAACCTTATATATATCTACATAGGTATAGATCTAAGAAACTGAGATAAAGAGAGAGGGGGAGAAGTAGATCTAAGAAAAACCACAATAAACTACCATAAATGATTAATTACCAAGGGACTCCACCTTAAATTCACCAAGAAACACCTCCAAGTCACTTTCAATTTCATGGGGAAGGGTTCCACATCCTTTGGGAGGAAGAGTTTTCAATTTAGGGACAAAATGGAGTAAAAAATAAGGGTTAAAGGCTAATCCTGATCCAGATCCATTTTTTTGGATGTTTTTTTAAACTATACATGATTAGTCATAGTGTTATTCAAATCATGAGTTAACTGTGTTCCAGCCTCTGCCTCAAGGAGGAACTCACACAATTAGCCGAAATGATTAGACAAACCTTGCACCAAATGTAAAAAATCTCATTCTCCCACTCTTCATGGTTTCTCATAGGAATATTTATAGTTTGTAAAAATCATGCACCTATCTGTATGCCTTCCCCTAATCCCATGTATCACTATGCATAGTTTCCTATAAGAGTTTCATCGTTTTCAATAAATTTTTGCCTTTATAAAATCCCCAAATACATTCCATAATTCTTCTAAACCATCCCAAACTTCACCCAAACACATTACATACTTAAAAATCATAAATAAAGGGTTACTTACTTGAAACTAGGGGGGTGAAACATCTAATATCTCTACCTCAAAATTTACCATCTTCCCTATTATGGTTTTCAAAAATATCTTCATAACTCTTAGAATATATAGTACAAGATTCAGGGATAACTCCTTCTAAATGTTGTAATCATAAAGGGTCCTACCATTCTTTATCTACTTCTTAAAAAATATCAAGCACTTCTAGTGAGGGGGAATCCCCTCCTTATCATGGATATTTTATTTGAAATTTTAAATGGTATATGATCTCTCTAACTCCAATATGATCTTTTAACCTGTTAAGGTTTAGATGAAAATATGCATGCCCCCATGAAGATAGAGTACCAGATAGAGATTCGACTCTTTTGGCATAGTTTAATTGTTTAGTGTGCGACTATTATTGATTTTTTTACTAGAAAAAATAAGCTTCTAATGATCAGGGTGGATACCTTACTTTTCTTGTATCTTCTCTTTGACATTTTCGTTTCTGTCAGAGCTCTCAATCTCAAGAGTGATCGTCTATCCAGTAATATTTTTAACAAATATCTACATCATGAAGTATGAAAGAGGATCTCTTACTTAAATAAGGGGAATAGGATTTGATTAGGATAATGATTTTCTATTTATTTTTAAAGATTAATGTATTATATTGGATAACTCATTCTAACCATTTTAGTTTTGTTAAATATTTAGTGATATAAAGAAAAAAATTCAATCTTTCATGGATATTATGATCCATTAAAAGTTTATTTTAATGATTAAAGAATAAAAATTCCTCTTGTATGTTCATTTAATAGAGTAAGAAATGAATTTGAAATTGATATAAGAATAAAGAAAGGATGAAATTGTGAATATATTTTTTAGTCTTATCTATCATGATAGTAAAAATCATTAAATTTTATGAAAAAAATATTAAAACAAAAAAAATTATCCAATTAACTTCATATATAATGAATCAATTGTATATTAACTCATAACAATTTATGGTTTTTTGTCGTTAACTTTTTCTTGATCATTCATTTTCTTTTGATCAATGATCTCAATCACTCCACATAATTTTTTATGCTTTTATTCAATTTCCATATTTTCACTACCCATCAATGTTCTCCTAATTAGAGACCTAGTTATGTGTTATTATAGATAACCTTAATATTTTTGTTTACCTATTTCAAGAGGATGTTTTATTAACCCTTATTTTGATGTGAGATTTCAAGAAATGTATTTTCAAATGATGGACATTTGATTACGGAGATCAAGTTTAAATTGGGAGGATGTAATTTACTGAAGGTGTGGAGAAGTCAATACCCAGAGATTTTAAAACTAAGATCATTATTTTGAATATAATATAAAACATGAAACAATAATCTTAAACTACCTACAAAATATATTTCTTTAAATTTAATCACTTTAATAGAATGTGGTATACACAATCCCAAGTTTAAATGAACTATAATATAGTACGTAATTATAACCTAGACATTAAATTAGAGATTATAAATAGAAATAAATAAATTATAAAAATTATTTAGTTTACACCTATATAAAATAAATTCAATGGTTATCTATATATTAGAAATAAAATAAGAATCATATAGAAGAAAAAAATGTTTTTTGAAAAAATGTATTTTTCTAAAAGGTAGTTTAATCGCACATCGAGCTCATATTTTAAACTTATTTTTAAAATTTTTATAAAAATATTTTAAAAAATTAAATCAATTGTTTAAATCATGATGTAAAAATTATCTTAGAGTTAATTTTTATAATTTTTTAAAAATAAAATTTTTTCGATGAATGGTGAAAAATACTTGTTTATATTGAAAACTGTATTTTTTGTTTAATGCATTTAAAAGTTATATTTTGATTTAAAATTATTTTAAAAGTGAAATTAGTACAATTATATTATAATAAATACAATTTATGTCATTATAATCAAATTTATGTAGAATGTTTACATTAAAACATTCAATACTTATGAAAACATTTTTTCTTTGGAAAACATGGTTTTCATCGCATCAATTGGGTTAACATTAAAATAAATTATAAAAATAATTTGAATTGAATTTAGAAAAGTTTGTTAAATATTTTATATAATAATAATTAATGATTTATAATATGTTTAACATTATTTTCATTCATAATTAATAGTAAAAACAATTATAATTAATTATTATGGTTAAGGTTAAAATGGATTTCCAGGGGTTAAAATAAAATGGTAAGGGTTAAAATGACCTATAAACTTGTCAGAATTATATTTTATGGACTTATATTGACCTTATTGCATCAATGGTTAGATAATTATCCATTTTTATTCCTTTTTTCATGTGAAAAAACATGTGTATTACTTTTTCTTTTCAAAAATTCCAAGTGTGTCATCTCTCCCACTTATAAAAGGAAACACGCTCTCCTCTCCTATTCACACTAACAATGAATTTTTTTACACAATATATACCCAAATATCCTCCTTAAATTACTACCCACATCTTAGAGGAATTTTTTATCATAAATCCAATCTAGGATGGATTTAGGTATAAACCTAAAGAGGTTGTCTGGAGAAGAGGTAAAGTTTTTAACCACGAGTTTTCATCTTACTTATTCTTTTAAATCCTTAAAATATTCTATAAATATAAAAAAATAATAACACAATTATCTAATATATAATTATACAACATTATGTTAATTTAATAACCTGTATCCATCTTCTATTCCATCAAGTGGGAAACGAAAACATCAATCGTGTGTATAATGGACTACCGCCTCGCGAGCCGATATAATTTGTTTTCTATCACCACCTATCACAGTTGGATATAATTATGGATTTAACATATATATATTATATTTATAAAATTAATATAATTATTTAATGATATATCATATATACCTTTTTATCTTCCAATCCATCGGAAAACAATAACGTCACTCATACATACATGTGGACTACTGCCTCCACGTATCAATGTGAAATATTTTTCATTTAATTTTGACATGGATTTTAATAAGGATATATTTAATGAATATTAATGATATATTTTATGTAAAAAGTTTCTATAAATATGAAATATTATTTACCTTTCATTCATTCCATCTACTAGAAAAATAGAAACAACGTTCATGCGTATGTATGGTCCACCGTCTCCTTGAACGATAAAACTAATTTTCCCATATATAACATTTACAGAATATAATAAATAATCATATAATGATTATATATTATATTTATATCATTGTTAATATTTTTTAGATCATGGAACCATTATCAAAGTAAAATTCTTGAAATTACCAAACTAAAACATACACGAAAACACATCGATTAAAATCTGAAATAGTGATTTTAACAAATAATTTTTGATAAAAGAGTCATAAAACTATAAGTAAATAATATATGGTGTAAAATAAATTAGT
Source organism: Viscum album (assembly GCA_963277665.1). Classification (NCBI taxonomy): domain Eukaryota; kingdom Viridiplantae; phylum Streptophyta; class Magnoliopsida; order Santalales; family Viscaceae; genus Viscum; species Viscum album. The sequence goes on along the minus strand of OY728140.1, from coordinate 413,816,984 downwards.
ATGGTTGTTTAATATATTTATAATAAATATATATTTATTATATAAGAGTTACATACATGTATAAAGAAAATCAGACCTAAGTTAAGGGTTTCTCGTCTCACTTTTACTTCTCTCAGACATATTCCATATTCACCACTTATTTATTTTTTATGGTGTATATTATTCCACTTTGATATTTTATATCCTCAGTCCATTTATATTAATAGTATTTTATTTTTCATTTGAAGTTATTTCTTTCATGTGACTTATGATTCAAAATATTTCCAATGCAGTAAGGGATTTTGTCTCAATTTCCTTTCATTGTGGCATATTGTAATGTTATGCATATAATTTCTTTTATATGGTGTATATACTGAACATTTTACATTTTATATCATGAATCATTAAAAATTAATTGTATTTTAAGTTTCAATTTTAATCATTTCATCAAATGGTATTTGACTTGAAAGTTCCCAAGAGGTAAAGAATTTCATAACTCAATTTCTTTTCATTAGGTTATATTACTTCCTCATGGTCATTGATATTCTTAGAATATGTGTATAATTAATTTTTATTATATTTTATTTTATTTTAAATTTTTTTATTTGGATTTAAATTTTTTACACCTAATCAATTCACTGATTAATTCTTACATCAATGTTATGATCATTATATGGGTTTCCCATATAAAATTGTCTTCTTTGGGGAATAACTTATATTGTACACCTATATTATTTAATGAGGTGTATATAATACCCCTTTGAAATATTATATCATTAATATATTTATATTCATTATGTTTAATTTTTTATTTAAAATTTTTTCATTCATTGGGGTTATGATCCAATAGTTTCCAAAGTGGTAAGGGTTTATTTCACAATATCAGTTTTACCAGGATTATTTATGCTTGACTTTACATTGAGTAAAATTATTTTATAATTTTATAATAAACCCCTTTAATATTATTATACTATAATTATTCATGGCAATTTCAATTAAAATTATTATTTTCCTAACTTTTGTACATAAAATTATTGATATTGTGTTTTTAAGAAAATGTAACTTCATTTCCCTCTTTAGTCGAAAATCCTTTTTTCAAAATCCATGTTTTCTAAAAAAAATTCAGGATTTTTTTTATATTATAATATGATAGTTTAATTTCATTTTTACCCATGATTTTATTTTAAGAAAATTAAAATTAATCATCCTATAATTTTCCAAACAAGGAACTTTTTGAGTTTTCTTTTAGAAATATGAACGAGATCTTTATTTTAGAAAGTTCTGAATGAATGGAATTTTCCACCATCATGAACACAAAATTTGTTGAAAATTTCTATACAATATTACAAGGTTATTTTTAATGAAATTTATTTCCCTAATATTTGGTAATTTTTTAGTTTTTAAAAATTAGTTTCCAAATTGGAATGTTAATTTTCCTCAAGATTGTGTTAATAATTTCTCTATGTAATTTATATTCATAAATGAATGAAAACATTATTTTACATATACCTCGCTAGGGATATGTTGTAATGATATCATCCTAATTATTTATTCAGATGGTTTATTATCATTTTTACTGGATCTGTACTATTTTGATATCATTCATCCTATTACACTTGATTATTTACGATTATTTTTATTGAATGATGTAATTATTAACATTTCATATGCTATCTTTTCAATAATAATGTTTATGTATATTATGTTTCACCCAATTCATGTGAGGAATGAATTGGACTTAATATGTAATGGATATGGCATATTATATCCCCTCAATTCATCGGTAGGCCTCATTAGACAAACTATATTTTCTTATTTAGATGAGGCCTTATCTATTTCTATAAGATGTTTGGGAAAGAGGTCTTGACGGTATGGTTATCATTTATAGCATTATGAATTCCCCCGTTATGAGATTAGTTAATGATTTCCATGTGATTATTTGATTATTTAGAATATATATGTATAAGTTTCAAGATTATGTGGTTATTTATATATAATTATTTGATAATCATTAATTCCTATCATATTATTCTTCATGTGTACTTTATTGAATAAATGGAATGTGTTTTAGTTATTTACCTTACCATGTTGATTATGAATTATTTATTCATGATAGATTATATAACGTTATGTTACCTTATTATAGGTACAACATGACCCTTGTTTATTCTCCTCCGATTTGGGCTTTGTTTTCGGGTAATTTTTGGAAATTGTTGGAAGATTTGGAGGCCCATGAGGCTTTTCACAATTAGCATATGGTTAGGAACAATTGTGAGGATTGTCCTAAAAACCTTATAGCCTCCTAGTGACAATCATTCACCCTTGGATAGAGGGTGTTTTTGTTGTTTTTTCATGTCTATAAAACCATGAAGTCATGCCATGCACCCCAAATAGAAGTCCATTATAGGTGCATGGTTATGGGGAAGGGTTTTTTAAACCATGTTTCCCAACCTAGAAAACCATGTGTGTAGGTTTCAGTACTCAAAAAATTGTTTTAAAATTTCAAGGGACCCCAATTTTAGCTTTAATATCCCCCTAATCACGTATTGGCTCGACCTAATCCTTTCCCTCTATTCTAGAGGTTTCTCTCTTGGGATTATAGGTACATTTCTTTCATTATTGATGGATCAAATCAAGGTATATTTCTTTCTTTCATTTTAACTTTTCTTATTAGATCCTCATTAGATCTCTTATCCTCTCATATTTTGGAAATTGAAGGGGGGTTTATGTTGGATCTAATGGATTTGAAAAGTGATTGATTTTTTTGTGTGTATAATATCAGGAGGATCTGATCTACTCTTCCCCAAATCTCTGTTTTCAATTTATTTTAGTTCAACTTTTGTTCTTGAGGTTGGTGTTTCTTTATAAATGGTTAATTTTATGAATTTCTTATTATAATTTTATAATTACTTTTGGTTATTCATTTAATTTAATTTACGTATAGTTTCAAAGTATTTTATGGAAAGATACATATTTTTAAATGGATTTTTCATTAAAAATGGGTTTTTTACGCAATGTGTTTGATTAAATGCTTGAATGGTGGGTTTGATTTGAAAATGGGTTTTCAAAAACTGAATACGATTGGATTATATTTAAAAATTATTTATAAATTTTGATCATAGGTTTGAAATTTATTTTTATAAACTTGGAACATTCATAGCATTGGGTGTGTTGGGAATAGACATGTCACTTGTAGTGTGTGTAATCCTACTAGATTTTTTCTGATATTGACAGATTATGGAAGGAATTGATGTCAGCTGGTACCAAAATATTCCTAGTTTAAGATTATTTTTTCCTAGTATGCATTCCCAATGATTAGGTCCCAATATGGGAGTCTTTTTCATTTAATGTTTTTTTATTGCATGAGGTATTTTCTCAAGGATATTTGGTCACATTTTTTCACATGATGTTGTATATCATTGTTTCACATTATGTATTATTTCATGGATATGTTTTTACATTAATACCTTATGGTGTATGGATTTTTATTAATGATTTTTCAATTAGATTTTTCATATTCTCCAATTTTTTAAAATTAAAGGATTTTATAAAAACCCAAGGAAATGATTAATGAATGGTTTGTATATATGAAAATTAATTATAAAATTGTTTTCATTTTATAATCTATAATTATTATATTATAGTCTTTATACCTTGTATATAATATGTGGTGGAATCCTACTGGTCTTTTTTTCACACCCTAATTTTTTCTTTGGTCAGTTTTAGATTTTTTATTACAAGATAAAATTAAATGGAATAGCATCATATAGCATGAAAGTTTATCTCATTGTTAAAGCCTTTATATCGATATGGTTTAGTGGTGATGATTGGTCATATGGAGACTAATTGATTTAATCTACTTATAATTTTCTAGTTTAACATGTTTTTCTTAGTTTATATGAATATTATTAAATCTCCTTATTATACATTGTACTCTATTTTTATGTATCATATTGTTATATTCAAGTCATGTTTCCCCTATCATTGTTGTACCTCACCACAGTTATGGATGAGATTATGAAGCTTATCTAGTTGAATAAGGCGTGTTAAAATTTGATATTAGAGGTATTTGTAGCATGAAGTGTGTTAACACTGCCTGAGTTTTGTTATGTGTATTTGGATGACTGGAGTTAGGACCATCATAATTTGGGTAGTAAGTGTGGGAGTTTTCTTGGACAACTCACTTCAATGTCTAAAAACAAGTAACCATGGGTGTTCAGACAATATTTACCAGTTTTGAGACTTGTTTCTTGAGTTCATTTGAATTAACTGGATGGGTATTTTATTTAAATATACATGTTCTATCTTAAAGTGTTGTCTTTCTATCTTATAATTCATGGTTTCTGTAAATTCTTATTGTTTTAAGGCATTGACACAAATTCTAAAAGTTGATCCTAATATTTTGTAATATTCTCTAAAGTTGATTATTCATTGTATTATTCCTAATAAAAAATAATCTAAGAAGATCTATTAAAAATCCAAGAGTATAATCTATGATATAGGATCTACAGGAAAATCATCTAGTGGATCCTTCTCTGGTTGAATATATAAACCATACAATTCAAACACTTGGTCAAGTATGTGTCATGAAACCAAGAAGTGTAGTGGATTATGGGTCTAAATTCACTAAGAAACATCCACGCATCTTCCATTGTGATAAAGGACCATTGTAATATAAGTACTAGATTGAACTTATTGAGTGGATCTTCATCTTTTTTAAGACTTTTGAAGATTCTAAGGTGGGCTTCACCATGTATTTGATCAAAGGTCTGGGAAGGAGGTGGTGGATCTATAGTGCTAGATAAGTTTACCAAGTATTATAACTGGATGTAATTCAAGAAAATATTTAATCACTAGTTTTACCTTGAGATATTATGTGAAGAAAATACCAAGATATTTCTGACCTTAGAGAAAGGAGTGGATATCATTCTGGAGTATTCCACCCATTTTGTTGACCTGGTGCATCTGGAACCGAATTTTCTCACCAATGATTAACTAAAGTCTCAAAGGTTTTAGTTGGGATTGAGGTTGATTATTCCATATATATTGATTCTCAAATTTCTTCCAACCTTCATGGAGGTATTTTACAAAGAATCTTTGGCTAAGGCAAACATAGCTAGAATGACATGTTTGGGTGGGGAATTAGATGGTGATGTTGTTAGCTAGAGTGTATTTTTGGGCCAAAAAAGAAATATCAAGGGAGGTAATTTTCCTTTAGGATTGGTTTCAAGGGATTCATATGGGTAGATTCAAGTCATCTACTACCATTATGGAAGGTTTAGTCATACCAAAACTAACTTTGTGGAGGCTCCTAAGATGTTTCATCGTTGTAGACTATCAATCCATCTGAAGTGATTTTGTGAAATGATATCACATGGAATTAAGGACGGATCCCATCTTACTAAGGGTTTGTAGGTACATACCAATTATTCCATGGGTGGGGAGTCGAATACTCATTCCAAGGGGGATGTTTATGTGGCTAATACTGTATGGATTTATGTAACTGAGTATGCGCCATAGAAATCTGAATCGGGGTCAGGTACTATTATAAGTGTGGTGTTTATTTCTCCCTCTATAATGTTATCTTTGTTTGATACAGGTTCTAATCACTCTTTTATATCATAAAATTTAGTAAAAATTTTGATATTGTGTTCATAACATATATCTTACTTCTTGGATATTTCCATACCTTTGGGCCAAACAAGGTTTCAAGTGTCCCATGTCTCAGGTGATGATAGCTGACTATTAAGTGATATGAGAATTTTTTGTTCTCAATATCGATATCTTTGACTTGATTCATGACATGGATTCTATGATCCATGTTAAAGTCTAGATAGACTATTATCAACATCAATTTCTGTTTTTATCTCTTAATGGGATCACTCATTTTTTTCAGGATGAGTGGGACACATTATTGTGAAGGAAGGGTCTGGTTTTTCCTTATAATGGGTTAATCGCATTCTAATTATTAGAGACCTTTATTGATGTTGTTAACCCTTTTTTGGGCCGTTAACTTCCTATTTTTGTGTTTGTGTACCCCAAAGTCATTCTGGATGATTTTTCTATTTTACCACCATAGAGAGAGGTTGAATTTACCATTGGCCTTCTCCCTGGTATGATGCCCATTTCTATGTCATCTTATTTAATGGGCCTTACTGAGTTGGTGGAACTTAAATTATAACTTGAGGACCTATATTATAAGGGATTTATTTTTACTAGTATGTCACCATGGTATTCATCTAGCCTCTTTTAAAATAATGGAGAATGGGTTCTCATACTTTGAGTGAATTATCAAAAGTTAAATTGTGTTACGGTTAAGAATAAATATATTTTTCCCAAGATTAATGATATTTTTAACAACCTTATAAGGGAATTTTTGTTTTAAAAGATTGAATTTTAGTTAGGGTACCACTAGTTAAGATTCCAAGAAGTGGATATTCCTAAGATAGTATTTACGATTCGGTATGGGTATTTTGAGTTTTTAGTTATGCCATTCGGTCACACTAACACTCTTGCAGAATTTTTAGATCTAATAAACCAAATATTTCATCAGTTCATGGATTCATTCATTTTTTTATTCTTGGATGTCATTTTTGTGTAGTTAAAGATAGAGGATGATCATATGGAACATTCTGATATCATTCTTCAAACCTTGAAGGAAGATATTTTATTTTGTAATATTTCTCTATGTGAGTTTTGGATCTAGGGAAGTGAGTTTTCTAGGGAATGTGATATCTGAGAGGGGAACCTCAGTGGATCCTAAAAAAATTCATGAAGATATGTCATGGGAGTATCCCAGAAATGTGTTTAAGATTTGTACCTTCTTGGTTTTGGAAAGTTACTATAAGTGGGTTTTTTAGTATTTATCCAAGAGTATATCTTTGATGTTAGCTTTAACTCATAAGGTTGTAAAGTTTTAATGGAATGAAAAATTTTAGAGATACTTTAAGAGATTGAAGGTGTGGTTGAATTCAACACCATATTTTATTCTTCTAGAACTATGTTCAATTTATGATTTTTTTATGCTTCTATTATGATTTTGGGATGTGTATTGATGGAGGATAAACATGAGGTTTCCAATATATCACACTAGTCACACCCTCATGAGCATAAATACCCTACCCATGATCTTGAGTTATCATAAGTTATGAATGCACTCAAAATGTGGCGTCTCTATATATTTCGACAGTGGCTTACAATGTGTTTTAATCATAAGAGCCTGAAATATTTTTTTTACTTTGAGGGATCTAAACTTGCGATATAGATGCTGAGTGGAGTATCTTTAGACATTTTATTTTGATACTATATACACCCTTAGAAAATGTAATGTGTTTTTCAATGATTTGTTAAGAAAATTACCAACACAATTTGTGAAGGAATCAATTGAGGAGTGGTCTCTAGTGAGTTTTCTTTCTGAGATGGTCTTCATAATAGAAGAGGTTGGTGTAAGTGTGTTATTGGATTTGATAAATGCTGACGCATCTTTCAATTAGTGATTTTGGCTCAAGACAATGATGGATACTGAGTTCCAATACATTATTAGAATCATTTATGGTGGGGATACTTTAGGTGGGTGTTATCGATATTCCAGTATTGTTTTATGCTTCCATAACAGGTTGGTTGTTCCGTTTTCTCTAAGGAAAGAGTAGATAGATATTGGAAACTAGTCATGTTTGTTAATAAAACATGGGGATACCAAGATATATCATGAATTGAGATTTTGGTATTGGTTTACATGGATGAGGTAGTTGATTGTAGATTTTGTTTTATGGTATCTCTCTTGTCAGAAAATTAAGATGGAACACAAGAGACATACCTGCTTGTTAAAACATTTAACCATTATTTTATATAAGTGGGATGATATTTATATGAACTTAATCATTGGTTTTCTAGGTAATAATAGTGGGAAGCATACAATTTGGGTTTCTACAAGAAAATATCCTCATAGCGGAGGTTTTTTTATATGGCGGCGGTTAAAACCACCACCACGTTCTTCTACAGCGGTTTCCAAAAACTACCACTAAATTGTGTGTTAGTATAAACTACATGGTAGTTTCTTCAATTTGGTGGTGGTTTCTAGTAACCTCTTTAGAGATCTCATTTTGTGGTCGTGGTTCATGGGTTTAGTGCTGGATTTCCTGGACAAATTTTTTTTTGCTACTGTTTAAACTTTCGCGAAAAAAATTCTTTTGTCCAAGAAAACCACCACTAAAGCCATGACCGACCACTGTAAAATGGTAATAGAAAATGAAAACTATATTGCGGTGGTTTTAATCACCACTAATTTTTTGTATTTAGTGGTGGTTTTAACTATCAATGGTAATGATATACAAAATTATAGTGGTGGTTAAAACCGCTGCTAAAAATCATCAATTTACTTAGTAGCAGTTTAAACTGCCGCTAAAGGTAGATTTATAAAAACAAATGATCTGATTATATATCCCCGGTAATAGTTCCCTAAAAAAAGTGTGAATTTCACATGCACATACATCCTACATCCAAAATAATACAAGGAAATCAACATTTTCATAATAAAAAACACTTTAAAATACACACACTTATTCAATTTGGAAACACATAATAGATATAAATAATATGGTTGGGTGAAGAAATATGATATTATAGGATACCACATTATGGTATAAATATTACAATTTAAGAGTTCTAAAAGAATAATCTCATTCCATGGAGGGAGTTACCATGCCATTTCAATCATAAATTCATAAGGTACATGTACTAATCAAGCCATAACTCATACCATTTCTTCCTATGGGATATTTACCAATTTGTTGGGATCCTGATTCATGGTGTGATATATGATGAGTTCCGCCATATAGAGAATGTTTGGGGTGACCAGGAGAAAATTCCAACTCTTTTGTGGCCATTTCCATGTTTTTTGAAAGGCACCAATGCAATAATTTATGAGTAAAGGACATCCCATTCAAGAACTAGTTGAACTACTTCCTGAATGAGATAGATGAAAATATATTAGGGTGGTAGAACACATTCCCTTATGCATTCGAATGGGGAAGGAGAAAATGTACATAAATATTCTATTAAAGAGATAGTGGATGTTGTGGGGCTATAAAATATTGTCTAATTCTCCCATGTTCAGGCTTATGAGGTCAATCTCCATGCTGATCTATAGTTGGATTCTTCCCATGAGGGACGCACGCATGGGGGTGTGATAAAGGACCACCATTAAGGTGGTGATGTTTGATACAGGGTAGCCCATTAATCTAGATGTTCCTATATGGGAGGAGTTATACAATGTGATATATTCGATCGTCCAAGGGTAGATTCTGCTCCATGTATGAAGGCCCTTTCACTTTTTATATTTCTATGTAGTATCACACATAGGGGGTATGATTATTGAGACCACAACTCTGCTCCCTGCACCAATTTCTATCCAACAATTCGAAACATTGCATAAAAGATTCCATCTCATGTCAGACCATATGGATGTGCTTGAAATGGTCATGTCAAGAGAACGAATCATGTTCCACCAATTCCCCCTACCAATAGGGATAGTGACTTATTGTAGTGTAAAATTTGATATAGAATCTACAGGTGAATTATTTAGTGGAAACTACTTTGGTTGAATATTTAATCCATGCAATTCAAAATCTGGGTCAAGTGGGTGTTGGGAATTCGAGACAAGTAGTGGATTATGGATCTGAATTTAGTAAGAAGAATCCACCTAGCTTCTGCGGTGACAAGGAATCCTAGGAATCTGAGGAATAGCTTGATCATATTGAGAGGTTCCTCAATTTCTTGTATACTCATAAGGAATTCAAGGTGTGTTTCTCTATTTATATTCTCAATGGACTAGGTAGGATATGGTGGGACACTATCACGCAAGCTGAGTTTCACGAGGAAATTACCTGGACTTCTATCAAGAAAATATTCAACCAGTAGTTTTACCTTGATGAATTGTGTTTGGAAATTATCATTAGTTTCTAACCTTAGAGAAGGATAAGTGTACCATTATGAAGTATTCCCCCCATTGTATTGAGTTTTTTATCTAGTACCGGAGCTAGTCAACAATGAGTAGCTAAAGTCTAAATGGTTTGAGTTAGGATCGAGTCCACATATTCAATAAATATTGACTATCATGTGTATTCTAACCTTTATAGAGGTAGTATAAAAATAAGGTCTAAATTAAGAAGATATATCTATAAATATAGGTTTGGGTCGAGCTTCAGTTGGATGGGTTGTTACCCATGTTTTATTTTTTGGCCAGAAAAGAATACGCAAGGGGGGTCAGTTTCATTTGGGATTTGTTTTAGGGGCTTCATCAGGGTAGCACAAAGATTTCTTATAATAGTGTGGATGGTTTGTTCATACAGAGCCTAATTGTATGTAGGATCCTAATACTTGTCATCATTATGGAGAGTTTGGTTATCTAAAATGTTTTTTTTAATGGATATCCCAGGGCAGTAAGGAAGGATCCACTTTCACTAAGGGTTTTGTGGTTCATAACGATGATTCTAAGGGTGGTGGGTCTAATACTTAGGCCCAGGGGTATTTTTATTTGGCTAATACTATATGGATTTAGGTGGAAGGGTATGTGATATATGAATATGAAAAAGTTATAACTACTGTTAGAGGTACAATGTTTATTTAATATTTTATAGTTCTAGATTTGTTTGGTACATGTGGTAATAATTCCTTTATATTATCAAAGCTAGTTGAAATGTTGGAATTAATTTTAGAACTTATGTCATTATTATTTTATCTTTACACGCCTTTGGAAAAGAGGTTTGAACTTGGTTTCAATTGTCCCACATGTCAAGTGATGATAGATGACTTCAAGGTGGTGTGTGAATTTTTAGTTCTTGATGTTTACATCTTCAAAATGATACTTGTAATGGATTAAATGATCAACATTAAGTCCCACATAGACTTTTATCTTCATTGGGTATAGTTTATATCTTTTAATGGGGTCACTCAAGATTTTTAGTGTGATTGGGATGCTAGATCATGAAGGGTGGGGCTTGTTGTTCCTTATAATTGGGTAATATCATGCTAGTTGTCAAAGATTTTTCTTGATGTCAATGAACCTTGTTTGGGATGTTAACTTCTTTCTATTGTGTGTAAATACCCCAAAGTCTTTTATGATGATTTTTCTGGTTTACCACCATAAAGAGAGGTCAAATTTACTATTGATCTTCTCCCTAGTATGATGCCCATTTCTATTCCATATTATCAAATGATACCTAATGTGTTGGTGGAACATAAATTTCAGCTTGTAGACCTTAAGGTGAAATGATCTATTCATCCTAGTATGTCACTGTGGTCTTTTCATATGCTCTTTCTAAGAAGGAAGATGAAAGTAATAGAATTTTTTTTGGATTATTAAAAGGTAATTTGGTTTTCGATTCATTGATCATAAAATTACTAACACAATCTATGAAGGAATCATTTATAGAGTGATATCTTATGATTTTGTTTGGTAAAATGATATTGGGAGGGGAAGAAATTGCTGAAATGGTGTTCTTGGATTTGATGAATTCTAAATCATCCTTTGATGAGTGGGTTTAGAAATAATAGGTGAAAAAACACCGAGTTCAAATTATTTAGTAAAATCCTTTATGTTGGGGAGACCTCGGGTGAGTGGCGTTGGTCTCCCAGTAGAGCTTTGTGCTTCAATAATAGGTTATTTGTACCATTTTATTTTAGGTAAGAGTGGACAGAAAATGGATATTGATCTTGTTGGTCTATACACCCTAGATCTACATAGATGTGTCACAACATGAGATATAAGAATTGGTGGGCGTGGATGAGGTGGCCAATTGTAGATTTTGTCTCATGGTGTTTCAGTTTTCAGAAAATTAATGTGGAACACTAGAGACCCACTTGTTTGTTTCAACCTTTACCCATTCCAATATGAAAGTGGGATGATATTTCTATGGACTTTATTATATTTTTCCACCAAATCCTAGTGGGGAGGATGCGATTTGGGTGATCATTGATCAACTTAAAAAAATGATGCTTTTCTTACCTTTCAAAAAAATGATACATGTGGGGTATCTCATAGACTTGTATGTCTAAGATATTGTGAGACTTCATGGGTTTTCCTTTATGATTTTTTTAATAGGGACCCAAGGTTCACATCCAGGTTCTGTATAGGTTTTTAAGAGGTGATGGGTTCCAAGATAAAATTGACTGTGGATTATCATCCAAAGATAGATGAATCGACAGAGAGAGTTATCTAGGTTCTTGAGGATATGATTCATAAATATAAATATTCATTAATAAAGCATTAGGATCGTAAATTCCTAGTATCTTTGGAAGACTAGGTTCATAATAAATAATAGGAAACATGAGAAATCAATAAAATGTTAGGTCATGAAAATGCTAAGTGACAAATATGTGCCACACATGATACATATACAAACTGATTGTTAAAATATTTTTCCAACATATCAACAGTAACACTAATCACTATCTAATGATGAACACATCTCATCACCCTCTCCACCTCCATCTCTACTTCCTGTGACCACCTGTAAGAACATTATATTGAAAATTAAATATCGTTGTATATTTATATTTAAACATAAAACCAAGAAATTTTTTCAAACTAAAATATTTGGAATTTTTATGATTTACCTACCCACCACCAGTCAATGAAATACCACCAGGGGTAGATTCAGTCATCTTATGATATAAATCAATCACCAATTTCTGCAAAGAGGATATCTGAGTCCCCTGTTCCTAAACTATGTTTCATAGAGAAAAAATCTCTCTCTGAGTATCTCAAGGTATGGATTGAATACAACTAGAATTATATGCAACTGTAATCCACGGTAACCTTCAAATGACCTCAGATGGTATGGGTCCCAAATTGATCATGTGCACTCGACCAGGATTCTCCTTCTCAAGAACTTTAGCTATTGGGTCATCCTGGGAGACTGAGTATGACTGCCCAAGATTGGCATCCCATAGTTCTTTAATTTTTACCTATAAATAAAATATCAGTCATATTAGAAGAAATATATATTAGCATAGTGACAACTGATAATAAGTTGTTATATTGAAAAATGATTTCATACCCCAACTTCTTTGGAATTCTCATTAACAAAACTTCCATCATATTTTTTGTGAAAATTCAACCACACTTCTGTTCGGGATGCTGGGTGTCCTAAACACTGTGACTGCATTAAACAAAGATAAATAAAACATTTAATATATTAAACATATAATATTTTCTTATAAATATTTAAACAAATGAAAATATTATCATAGTTGATCGACTTCTACAAAAACTCATTGACCCTGCAGTGTGAGGGATGACTTATTTAGCTCGTATTGATGTATTCTTCCTTGAATGATATTGAAATAAATAAAAATTAATTTAATAGTAATGTATTCAATGTCATTTCCTTTTCATATACATGTATAAATGTAAAATGAGAATAATATAATAATAAATATTTAAATACCATCTTCTTCTCATCAATATGTCTGTCAAAAAAACATTTCATTGCTCTTTGGGTACCCAATCGGGTAGCATTTCATACATATGTTGGGTGGTCAAAGAAATATCATGGACATCGCTCCAAAATCTTAATTTAAAGACTTTCCATTTCTTTCTTAGATTTTTCAATTTCCACTTTCATGCTAGCATATCAGCAACCGTGAAGTGGAAAAACATATGTACACAGAAATTAATTTTGAAAATATTATAATTTGATAACATAATGACATTCAATTATACCACAATGTATTAAAATTACCTTTATTTGGGAATAAAGAACTTCATTTTTCCAATTTTAAGTCATATGCCTCCAATAATCATACGAAATATGAAGGAAAACTGGCTCCACAGCTAGTTGGCTAAGAATCTGGCCAAGTAATCCTACAACGTCATCCGTTGGGACCACATATGAATCAAATGGGACAACGATCTTCTCTCTGTTCAGACTCTATACATCATCAATTTTTTTATTTTTCTCCATATTTGCATTTTTTCCATATTTAATTAACAAACAGTAAGTATAAAAAAAAGTGCAATAAATTTATTCATATTAAAATTTGTACCTATCACAAACACCCTCTAGTATCCCTGGGAAGAACTAAAAGTGGCACACTACTCCTTCACTATTGAGGCTCTTGAAGGGGGATTAGAAGACTGAAATGTTTAAGGGATGCTCACAGTGGGTTTAAGATATGGTTCAGGGGGATATGGTGGTGAGGGGAAAGCAGATGGTGTCTCAGATGTCATAGGGAGGGAGACATATAGATCGTCATATGTCAGTGTGGTCAATGAAATAGTATGTCACTTCCTCCATGGAATTTCTGTCATTTAATCAAAGAAATTTTTTTTTTCAGAACATATATTTCAAAAAATGTTTGTAGAAAAAAAATTAAAATTGATAACTGATGCACAGTACTAACAAATAAAATATATATAACAATGAGAATGAATGACTGCACAAATGAAATAAATGGTTGCTAAATGAATGCATAATTGTACATACAATAATTTTCCCCTTCAATAATATTGGTTTTCTACATCATTACTTCATCCACTTCATCCATACTTGCTAGACTAATATTTTCAATATCATGATGGACAAATAATTCTACTTCTTTTTATTGATGAGATTAAATGTCAAGGGTCAAATCTTCCACTTCATCACTCATATCATAAAAATATCTTTTTTTATGAGAGAAACTACACTTTACCCTCCATCCACAACATCATTCACATAATATACCATTTTCACTTGCGATGATAAGATATACAGATCATGTAGTTCATGATCACCAACATCATCAAGTGAGAGAAGTTCAAAGAAGTAAATTGCAAGGAATCTCTTTTAACACCTTTGATAATATCGACCCAATTTCATTTGAATAAAAAAACTTAAAAATGGACATGTTAGTTTAATTGAATGATATTAGTTATATTTACATAGTATTCCACTTAAGAAAATATAAATATAACATCATTCTGTGTTTTCAAACCCTCTTCTCAATCAATTATATGAAATCTAAATCCATTCACGTTGTAAGCGTTGAACTTTATAACTTGTTCTAGAGGACCTTGAGTAGGAAACTTCAAATGTTATGAAAAATATTCTTGCGTATCAGTATTCATGATCTTAAAAAAATAAAACATTATTAGATTTAAAAAATATATGTGTCCACCTAATATTTATATTTATTGTAATATTTAAGAACCTACACATCATGCAAACCATTCCAAAAGCTCGTTATTAACATCGTTCATTATATCATTCTCATTTCATTTTTGGACTCTCATTCGTCTCTTTATTTGTATCTTCAACTCTTAAATAAATAAATTTTCAATATCGCTATTCAGAATCACATATCTATGTGCCTTTAATAATTATATTTCTGTCAATATAACATTTGAGGTCCTCCCAACTGATCGGCCAATAACAGGAAATATTTTTGATTTCCTATGTATTTGAGATTTAGTCGATGTGTCATCAACATGTCCAAATTGATTAAATCTTGTCTCAATATAATCCAAATATCTAGAACAAAAGGTAATAAACTCCTCTTCCAAATAGCGTTCAGTAATAGAGCCTTTAGGTTGAGCTTCATTTCTCACGTATGACTTCAAATTCCCAAGATATTTGTTAAATAAAATAAAAAAATTATAAATTTAATTAAGTGCCAAGAATTTTTTACTTTAATAAAAAAAATATAAATATAGTACATCTCAATTGGATACATCCATTGATAATGTACGGGCCGTCCAAATTTATCTTCCTCAACCAAATGCACAGTTAAATGCATCATGATAGTAAAAAATGACAGAGTAAAGATCATCTCCATTGCATAAAGTATCAATAAAACCCTCTTATGAAGGTTGTCAAGATCAAATGGATGTAGTGATTTCTCACATAGTTTTCTAAAAAATGTACATAATTGGAGTACAACAGTAATAACTTTTTCATGTAATAATGTGTGCAATGACAATAGTAGTAACTACTGTAACAAAATATGTGAATCGTGACTTTTCAATCCATGTAAAATATGATGATTTAAGTAAAAACCCTTAATATGTTACTTGAATACCCATAAAATACCTTCACATTCTTTAAAATTCAAAGGAATTTATCTTTATCCCTATTTTTCATTGCAAAAATTTCTGTAGCATACTTTTCATTATCATCTGGATAGAGATCACATTTTATTTTCAATACTTGTATGTCTTTCTAAGCATTGAGATGATCCTTCAACTTTCCATGCTCATTAAGTATTGTGAAGATCAAATTGTCATAAAAAAATTTCTTAATATGCATCACATCAATATTATTCCGCAACAAATTAAATTCCCAATACGGAAGTTTAAAGAATATACTTCTATTCTACCATTTGTTGTGTTCCTATTTCACTTGATAATGCACTTCGAACTCATTTCCCACTATCATTCAAATGATGAACCTTCCCAAATTCTGTTTCAACATTTCCAAGTTGTGCCAATATTTTATAACTGATTAACAACCTTAGAGGTGGTCTACGTTCAATGAAACCATTGAATTTTGATCTGTTCATCCGAAATCTATGAGATGCATCGAGAAATATTTAATGGCACAAGAAGCACCATTTTCTACTATGAGGTAGCCATTGGGCTCAAAATCAAAGTTACAAACAAGAAAATCCAAAACCATGTATGTTTTCCAACCAAATAAATTCCCAAGTCTAGGGATGTCACTAATGGTCCACATTATATAGCATGCATTTTGAACATGATTTTAGATGAAGCATCATATGTATCAATACCGTTTCTCCATAACACTTGTAATTCTTAAATTAAATCCTATAAGTATACATCAATATCATTTACAGTAATTGTTTTATAGTAATTATAATCTAAATGATATAATATTTTTTAAATACATATCTACAGAGGCAGATTGTAAGGGATCAAAACAACTGGCCAAATGCTATAACTGGTACTCAAAGTCCCAAATGGGTTGAATCCATCGGCAGAAAATCCCAATCGAACATTCCAAGGATCATTTGAGAAATCTGGATGTAATGAATAAAATGTATTCCATGCTTTTTAATCTCGTGGATGTCGCCTTAACCCATCATTGTTATTTTCTAAAGAATGCCACTTCATTTTTTTGGTAGTTTTTGATGACATGAATAATCTTTTCAATCAAGGCTTTAAAGAAAGTAATGAAAAACATTTGCAGCTGTGTTCCTTTTCTTCTTATTTATGGTAGTATATTGATTCAGACTTCCAACATCACCCATTGACTACCATCTATAAGAAGAACATTTTTTACAATCATGTCTACTTGAATCCTCTCTCCAATAAAGCATACAATCATTAGGACACATGTGTATTTTTGTATAATTATAACCAATCCTATTAACAAATTATTTCATTATAAAGACCCAAAAATTTCAAGGAATTTTTTTTCTTAAATACTTTGGAATTTTACGAGTCTGTAGTTTCTGACGGCACTTGATTCCGAGGCCTGGTGTGCCCGGAATCAATTTCTGAATTTTTGTTCGGGTACGTTTAGTAAACGTACTTGCAGGTTTATCTATCTTTTGAACTGGTGCACGAAATTGAAATCTGAGGGCACCGATGAACTCTCAGCGCTGGTATTTGCTTAAGGGGACCTTTACCGCAGTTTATTTTTCTTGGGAGGAGGTGTTAATTTTTAGGGTTTAATAAAAAAGTTAAATAAAATTGTTGTGAACAATTTTATTTATCTTGGGTACCTATATCCTACAAGGGGAAGTAATTGGTGGGGCCCACATACACATAACCTCTCATGAGAGGATATTTTTGAGTTGGGGCCTATACGAGCCATAACTTATCACCTCCCCTCAACTCCCCATTAACACCCCCTTTAATTAATTTGATAACTCCCCCTTAATGAATGTGATCTCTTCACCTCCCTCTCTCTCTGTTTAATTTCTTCCAACTCTTTTAATTAAGGAATTGAACTCCAATTAATTAATAAAAGTGTTTGAATTTTGAATTACATGTGTGAATAAAATAATATCCTTAACTATTATTTTAGTTTGGCACTCGTTGTGTTGGGAGGATTTTGGGAGAGCTCAAGAGAAGAATAGTGTTCTTCTTCTGATAAAGAACACCGTTCATCAACGATGAACAACTCCAAAGAAGAATGTGAGGGACACAATCACATTCCTATGCTACATCAACTGGTGCAAGGAAGGAGGAGATGCCACAAGGAACACTACTTACCTCCCTCTTCTTCCAATGTTGACAGAACGACACAGTCATCCGTGAAGCCCGACCACCGCGACGTTCGTCTTCCGCGGATCATCGACGAACGAACCTTAATCAAGGTAGGGGGTCTGTTTCAATTTTAATTGATTAATATTTTTCTTCATCCTTCATTGAAACCATGTCTTATCTTGGGCCATTTGATACCGCCTAAAGCGGAGGGCGCGGGCCAAATGAACACAGCCCGACGACCCTCCGATGGTTCTTGGATATTTTGGTGGCGGCAACGGAAGGTGATGGCGACGAACGGGAGCGGCGGTCATGCGCTCGCCGCGTGAGGAAGAACCACGGCCTGCAACCATGGGCCCCTCAGTCGAAGGAGAACCATCCATCCATAGCCGGTCAGCATAGTGGAACTGCGGCGCCCCATGGCGCTGCGCTGCGGAAAACCGCGGGCCGCTCGGCGGACAAACCAGCCAGCAGGCGACCGGCCGGGCTGGGAAGACCCGCGGAGCCAGGAGGGCGCCGCACTGAAGAAACCGTAGCCCGCCCGTGTGGACCGCTCATGCTAGGAAGACCGGCCGTCTTCGGCTAGCCGGACAGGAGGGCGGCGTCGCTTGGTGCTGCCGGTTCGGGAGACCCCCCCCCCCCCCCGCAGTGCTCAGCTACTCGGGCCCAGCCGCGCCGCACCGCGTCGGGCCGGGTTGCGCCCTGCCGGGCCAGGTCATGCCCCCTCGGGTCGGACCGTGCCCTTCACCAGGCTGTTCTGACTCTCTACCGGGTTGGACCCGCCGAATCGAGTCGGGCCGACCCGCCAGCCCATTGGGCTTAATAGGCTGGGCCCATTTTCACTTAAACATGAATAACTTAAAGACCATGTGTCTGATCGAAGCATCGTCTGTGGCATTGGGACCCTCATGACAAAGCAGTCATTTTATGATGCTCTAAGTGAGTTTTGGATGACTTTGAAAAATGTATGGGTTTGGAACGAGTGTATTTCCAACCGGGCCCCTGGAATGAAAAGCCAATATCTCTCAGACCGGGCATCCAATTGACGCGCCGTCTGTTGCGTTGGGTTCCTTTTGAAGAGACTGAACTTTGGGGTATATCAACTCGAGACTTAGTGATGGATGATGTACCGACCCCTTGGATCGAGGATCAGACCCTCCTGGAATCGAGCGTGCTGTGTGCGGGAACCCTAGAGCTAGCTATGACTGCAACGACTCCCGTAATAGAATCCTCCGTGGGTTCGACGACGATGACTACCGTACTATAATCCTCTATGGGTTCGATGATGATGACAACTCTACTGGAATCCTCTGTTGGTTCGATAGTAATGACTACTATACTTGTATCCTAAGTTGGTTCGACAGTTGTCTTCTGTTCTAGTATCCTACGTGGGTCTGATAGAGTAGCTACTCTAGTATCCTACGTTAGTCCGACAGCTTAGCTGGTCTAGTATCCTACGTGGGTCCAACAGCTTAGATGAATCAGTGACTATGTCTGATCATCTCTATATATTTACGAAAGATATATACCTATCTGAGATGATTCTTGACTTTCAATCATTATCATCGATGTGATTGACTTCTTTCCTGTGTGGACTGGGTTGTGCTTGGGCTCGAGAGTTGGAGCCGAACTGGGATTCATGACTTAGGTATATGTATGGGCATATACCTAAGTAGAATTGGTTGATACTTTGTGATGTATATTTCATTTGTGTTTTATCCTTCATGGATTCTGGGAGACCTTCGGGGGTCTCGGGGTCCCTACTGAGTATTGTTATACTCACCCCTACACGGGTTATGCCTGCACTACATGGTTTTGGATGCTAACGACAGATGACACTGATTGTGTTAGAGACTTGTGAAGTTGGACGGTACCTAGAGGTGGACCACTCGGTGGGACGTACACGGAGCGGACAGATGGACCTGAGGTGCAGAGGAGACCATATGTACCCACCCTTCAGGTGGGATTCCCAGAGGATGACTCAGTGGGTGCTGCTTTACTTTACTGTTGTTGTACTAGTCTTTCAGTTTTATTGTACTCTCTGTTGGGCTTGTATTTCCAGCCCCTTTATTTTAATCACTTAATTTTTTATACAGTTTTACTTGTGCTTACTTTAGTTGCGTACTCTTTTGTGTTTATTTGCTTCTATAAAGGAAATTCCTTCCCAGTATAGGGATTTACGCCTTTGGTTCTAGTCGCCAGCCCCTGGCCTATGGAAGGAGGGCTTGGGGTAGTCACGGCACGGGCCCCGAGGATGGGTCGTGAAAAATTGGTATCAAATGAGTTGGTTCTACCGCAGAACTCAGGAATCTGATTATTTATTCTCTATGAAGCAATAGTGTTAAGTGTTTTGGGTGTGGTTATCAATTTAGGGAAACCGGTGTTGGTGTGGCGGCCGACGTATCCATACACTAGGACTCTGACTCCTAATTTCCGACTTAGTGCACGAAAAAGATAATTGCGTGTGTGTTTCCATTGAAAAGTTTTCTTTGTGATTAATTTGTGTCAGCTCACTAGGTATACTGTTTTGACCATGGTGCACCTGTTTCTTTTCAGGATGGCCCCGTTATGGTATCCAGCTAGGGTTCCGAGTTACGTACAGGATGGTGTCCCACCGAGCGACGAGGCCTCGGTGCAGGGCCCCAACACAGTGGAGGCACCAGTGGTATCACTACATGTTGGGCCACCGATACCACGAGCTCTAGTAGTATAGAGTGCACACCACCTGAGTTCATTGCTTGAGTTTCAGTGACAGAGGCCTCTCATGTTCTGAGGAGAGACGGACCCTCAGGCAGCTGAGGATTGGCTGGAGACTATTGTTAGAGTCTTCAGATTGGTAGGGACACCAGCCGGCCTTATGGTGATCCTTGCCACGAGTCTCCTGAACGCAGCAGTAGGTAGATGGTGGATCCTGATGCTCCAAGTTCATGATGGGGAATATTTACTCTGGACGGACTTCGAGAGTCTCTTTCGCTCAGAGTTTGTTCCAGCCACCCTTCGTGAGGTGCGGATTCAGGAGTTACTTCATCTGCGGCAGGGAAGCATGATAGTAGCTCAGTACTCAGCGAGGTTTACTGACCTCTTGCGCTACTCCATGGACATGGTACGGGACCCATTCTTCAGGGACCATACCTTTGTGCAGGGAATTAGACATGAGATTAGGGCTTCGATGATCGCCCTCAGCATTCCGACGCAGGCGGGAGTGCTGGAGCGAGCCCTTCTTGTGGAGATCTTTCTCGCTGAGCCGACACCAGCAGCGAGACCCACCGTAGGGCGACACGTAGCGGAGTCTTCTGTAGCCAGAAGTAGACAGTTGATGTAGAGGTCAAAGTGGACCAGGCCATCAGGTGGGTGACCTCAGGATTCAGGTTCATTTGTGCAGGGCACACAAAACCGAGCCAGCTATACAAGGAGTAGGCAGTGCTATGCATGCAGCGGGCAGGGTCACATGGCTCGAGACTACCCGACCCACCATACAGACGAGCAGCAGATAGTGGAGGGACCTCCCAGGCATATTCAGAGGTTTGAACATGGTGGTCTGTTGGGAGCAAGTAGATGAGGCAGAGGAGCTGGCCAAGCAGCGGGTGGTGGATGAAATTTTGAGACTCTACCACCACCACCACCAGGAGGTCCACCCCGACCACAAGGAGCTGGCGGACAGAGGCAGGCTCACCTCCAGTCAGTCGAGGCCTATGACCAAGATGCACCTGTGATGATTCGAGGTACTATCTGTGTCTACTCCACCCTTGCTTCAATACTTATAGACACAGGTGTGAGTCATTCTTTTATTGTCACTGCCCTTGTTCGGAGGTCAGAGATTCTGACAGAGGTGTTTGCTCGATCCTTACAGCTACAGAATCCTACGGGAGCAGACTCAACAATTACGCACTGGTGCTGGTAGTGTGAGCTTACTATAGGAGGTGAGAGCTTTGGCTGGGATCTTCTTGTAGCGGCGTCAAGGCCTTAAGACATCATCTTGGGTATGGACTGATTATCTACAGTCTATGCTCATATCGACTGTATTAGGCGCAAGGTGCAGTGTGTCCGCATAGATCGGACCATGTTCACCTTCACCGGTGAGAAGGGAGCCTTTTCAGTGCAGGATGGACTTATGTAGAGGAGAGGGCAGCTGATCACACATTAGTTGGCTAGTCTCTTCCTTGGAGTGGTTGATGTGTGGAGTCCGAGTTTTCCTGTTGTTGTGGATAAGTATGTAGATGTTTTTCCTGATGACGTTCCAGGACTACCACCTCGTAAAGAGGTAGACTTCTATATAGACTTATACCCCAGAACATCACCAATATCTACTCCAGCATATCGGATGGCTCCTTCCGAGCTTCATGGGCTGTGGGTACAGTTGGAGGACTTGTAGGGGAAGGGATTTATCCAACCCAATGTTTCACCCTAGGCTTCTCCGATTTTGTTCTCCAAGAAGGCGGATGGGAGATTATGACTATATTTCGACTACCGTCACCTGAATCAGGTGACCGTGAAGAACAAGTACCCACTCTCGAGGATTGACGACCTCTTTGATCAGCTCAAGGGAGCATGACGGTTCTCGAAGATATACATCAGGTCAGGCTATCATCAGCTCATAGTTTGAGACAAGGATGTGCAGAAGACAGCCTTCAGGTGTCAGTGTGGCCACTACTAGTTCTTGGTTATGCCTTTTGGGGTAACCAATGCACTAGTAGTGTTCATGAGTCTCATGAACAGGATCTTCCAGCCTTACCTCGATCTATTTTTCATAGTTTTCATCAAGGACATATTGATTTACTTGACCACTGAGGAGGAGCACGCCTACCACTTACGGGTTATACTGGATACACTCCAAGAGCACCAGCTTTATGGTAAGCTCTCGAAGTGCCAGTTTTGGATTAAAGAGGTTCACTTCTTGGGACACTTCATCTCAGAGGCTGGAGTAGTAGTAGATCCAGTGAAGATCGAGGCACTACTTACTTTGGAGACACCCAGGAGCGTGATGGAGGTGCGGAGTTTCCTGGGTCTGGCTGGATACTATCGAAGATTTGTGCCAGACTTCTCCAGTTTTTCAGCACCACTTTCAGCCTTGATGAAGAAGGGGAAACCCTTCGTGTGGTCAGAGAGATGCCAGTGGAGATTTCAAGAGCTGAGGAAGAGATTAACCAGTGCGCCCATCTTGAGGCTACAGTAGGAGGGCGTTGGGTACGTAGTTTACGGCGACGCATCAGGGACTGGACTCAAGTGTTTCCTGATACAAGAGAAAGTAGTGATCACATATGGTTCACAGAAATTGAGACAACACAAGCAGAACTACGCTACCTATGACCTGGAGTTTGCAGCAGTGGTCTTCACCTTGAAGATGTGGCGGCACTATCTGATGGGTGAGCACTTTACACTCTATTCTGACCACCAGAGTCTCAGGTATATATTCTCCCAGAAGTACATGAACCTGAGACAACAGCGATGGCTTGAGTTCCTCCAGGACTATGACTTTGAGATAGTCTATACTCCTAGGAAGGGGAACGTTGTAGCCGATTCTCTTATCAGGAGATCGGGTATTCAGCTACTAGGAGAGGCGACAGAGCAGCTAGCTGTGTTGCAGATATCCTTTGTGGATAGAGTTGGAGAAGCATTTCTATAGTCACTCAAAGTCACTCCTCCACTCCTTCAGTGAGTCAGAGAGGCACATCATGGGGATGTTGACTGTGAGACGCAATGTGCTTAGATATCCACAGGGAAGGTGCCTGATGGATTTTCTAAAAGAGGGGAGCACGTCATCCTCTTCAAGAGACGTACTATGGTACCAGTTGCACTGTAGAAGGAATTGTTGAGGGAGTTTCACACTTCCCCTCTAGCGGTACATCCAGGAGCGGCGAAGATGTACCAAGACCTCAAATGATAGAACTGGTGGCCGGGTATGAAGAAGGTTATAGCAGATTTTGTATCACGATGCCTCACTTGTAAGCAAGTGAAGGCGGAGCCCTAGGTATCAATGGGATTGGTTCATCCCTTAGAGGTTCTAAAGTGGATGTGGGACAAGATATCCATGGATTTTGTGACGGGGATTCCATGAACATCCAAAGGACATGACTCTATCTGGGTGATCATAGACTGACTCACCAAGTTGGCCCACTTTCCCATCGATTAGAGAGCAGGGCTCAGTAGAGAACTTGGGATGCCTCTACATTCAGGAGATCATACGGCTTCATGGTGTGCCATTGCCTATCGTTTCTAATCGAGATGCTCGATTCACTTCCCGGCTATGGAAGGGGTTACAGGAGGCTTTTGGGACGTAGCTACGTCGGAGCACCACCTTCCATCCTCAGATGGATGGCCAGACTTAGAGGACCATTCAGACTCTTGAGGACATTCTCTGTGCATGTGTCCTTGACTTTGGTCATAGTTGGGAGGATCACTTACCCTTAGTGGTGTTTGTGTACAACAACAACTACCACTCCACCATCGGGATGGAACCTTAAGAGGCATTGTATGGCCGACCTTGTAGATCACCTTTGTGATGGATTGACCCTGGGGAGTCAGCACTTGTAGGACCAGAGATGGTTCAGGCAACGACGGAGAAGGTGCAAATCATCCCAGAGCGGATGAAGACTGCACAGAGAAGACAGAAGTCCTATGCTGATAGGAGACAGAGACCACTAGATTTTGAGGATGGCGATCGCATTTTCCTACAGGTCTCACCTTAATGAGGTCTACGGAGATTTGGCCGGGGCGGAAAGTTATCTCCGCATTTCATCGGACCTTTTCAGGTCCTCAGCAAATTAGGCAAGGTGGCTTACCGTCTGGCCCTTCCACCTCAGTTGCACCATGTGCATGATGTCTTCCATGTATATAAGCTGAGGAGATAAGTGCACGACCCATCCCACATCATAGATCACGGGGAGCTGGACATTGATGACGGGGCGACATTAACAGAGTTCCCGGTGGAGATCGAGGATCGATAGGAGAGGGTCCTACGTGGACGGTCTATTCCTCTAGTGCACATTCACTGGAAGCACAAGAACCTCCAGGAGATTACTTGGGAGCGGGAGGCTCAGATGCGAGCTCAGTACCCCCATTTATTTATGTAGTGTATGTTGTAGCTTTATGGGGATGTAAATCCCTAAGGTGGGAGTAATGTAAAGACCTGAAAATTTCAAGGAAAACTTTTTCTTAAATACTTTAGAATTTTATAAGTCTTCGGTTTCTGACGGCACTTGATTCTGAGGCCCGATGTGCCCGAAATCAATTTCTGAAGTTTTGTTCAGGTACATTTAGTAAACATACGTGCGTGTTTTTCTATCTTTTTAATCGGTGCTCGGAATTAAAATCTGAGGACACCGATGAACTCGCAGTGCCGATATTCGCTTAAGGGGACCTTTACCGCAGCTGTGTTTGCTCGGGAGGAGGAGTTAATATTTGGGGTTTAATAAAAAAGTTAAATAAAATTGTTGTGAACAATTTTATTTATCTTGGGTAGTTATATCCTACAAGGGGAAGTTATTGGTGGGGCCCACATCCACATAACCTCTCATGAGAGGATATTTGTGAGGTGGGTACCACACGAACCATAACTTATCACCTCCCCTCAACTCCCCATTAACACCCCCTTTAATTAATTTGACAACTCCCCCTTAATGAATGAGATCTCTTCACCTCCATCTCTCTCTCTTTAATTTTTTCCAACTCTTTTAATTAATGAATTTAACTCCAATTAATTAATTAAAGTGTTTGAATTTTTAATTACATGTGTGAATAAAATAATAGCCTTAGCTATTATTTTAGTTTGGCACTCGTTGTGTTGGGATGATTTTGGGAGAGCTCAAGAGAAGAATAGTGTTCTTCTTCCGAAGAAGAACATCGTTCTTCAACGACGAACAACTCCGATGAAGAATGCGAGGGACACGATCACCTTCCTCCACTACATCAACTAGGGAAAGGAAGGAGGCAACGCCACAAGGAACACTACTTACCTCTCTCTTCCACCAACGTTGATGGAATGACACCGTCATCCGCGACGCCCGACCACCGCGACGCTCGTCTTCCGTGGCTCGTCGACGAACGAACCTTAATCATGGTAGGGGTTTTGTTTCAATTTTAATTGATTAATATTGTTATTCGTCCTTCATTTAAACCATTTTTTATCTTGGGCTGTTTGATACCACCTAATGCGGAGGGCACGGGCCGAATGAACAAGGATCGATGACCCTCCAGTGGTTCTTGGATATTTTGGTAGTGGCAATGGAAGGTGATGGAAACGAACAGAAGCAGCGGTCGTGCGCCGGCCGTGTGTGGAAGAATCATGAGCCGCTCGGCCAAAGGAGAACCAGTCGGTCGGGTTGGAAAGACCCATGGTGCCAGGAGGGCACTATCCTGAAGGAACCAAGGCCCGCCCGTGCAGGCTGCTCGTGCCAAGAAGACTGGTCGACTTCGGCCGACCGTACAGGAGGGCGGCGCTGCTTGGGGCCACTAGTCCGCGAGACAGGGGGGTTGTGCCCCCCCCCCCCCCCCCGCAGTGCTCGGCCACCCGGGCTAAGCTGCATGACCGTCTGGGCCGCGCTGGGCCAAGCTGTGCCCTTCCATGCCAGGCCACGCCCCCTCGGGTCGGGTTGCGCCCCTCGAGCCAGACCGTGCGCTTCGCCGGGCTGACCCGCCAATCCACTAGGCTTAAAGGTTTGGGCCCATTTTCACTTAAACGCGAATAACCTAAATACTGCATGTCCAATCGACACGCCGTCTATGGAATTAGGACCCACGCGACGAAGTGGTACTTTTGGGATACTCTAAGTGAGTTTTGGACGAGTTTGGAAAATGGTCGGGTTTGGAACGAGCGTAATTCCAACTGGGCCCTTGGAATGAAAAGGCCAATTTCTCTCAGACCGGGCATCAAATTGACTTGTCGTCTGTCGTGTTGGGTTCCTTTTGATGAGATGGAACTTCGGGGTACATCAAATGGAGACTTCATGATAGTTGATGTACCAACCCCTTGGCTCAAGGAGCGGACCCTCCTGGAATCGAGTGTGCTATGTGCGGGAACCCTAGAGCTGGCTACGATTGTAATGACTACTGTACTGGAATCCTCTGTGGGTTCGACGACAATGACTACCATACTGGAATCCTCCGTGGGTTTGACGACGACGAAAACTGTACTGGAATCCTCCGTGGGTTCGACAGTGATGGCTACTGTACTTGTATCCTAAGTGGGTCTGACAGTTGATTTCTGTTCTAGTATCCTACGTGGGTTTGACAGAGTAGCTGGTCTAGTATCCTATGTGGGTCCGACAACTTAACTGGTCTAGTATCCTGCATGGGTCCGACAGCTTAGATGAATCAGTGACTACATCTGATCATCTCTATCGATTTTCGAAAGATATATACTTGTGTGAGCTGAGTCTTGACTTTCAAGCATTATCATCGATGTGATTGACTTCTTTCCTGTGTGGACTGGGTTGTGCTTGGGCTCGAGAGTTGGAGCCGAACTGGGATCGATGACTTAGGTATATGTATGGGTATATACCAAAGTAGAGTTGGTTGATACTTCGTGATTGTATCTTTTCTTTGTGGTTTATCCTTCGTGGATTCTGGGAGACCTTTGGGGGTTTCGGGGTCCCTACTGAGTATTTTTATACTCACCCCTACATGGGCTATGCCTGCACTACGTTGGGTTGGATGCAGTCGATGGACATCACTGATCATGGTAGAGACTTGTGGATCTAGACGATACTTGGAGGTGGACCACATAGAGGGACATACACAGAGTAGACGGATGGACCCGAGGTGCTGAGGAGACCATATGTACCCACCCTTCAGGTGGGATTCCCAGAGGACAACTCAGTGGTTTCTGCTTTACTTTACTGTTGTTGTACTACTCTTTCAGTTGTACTGTAATCACTGTTGGTCTTGTATTTCCGGCCCCTTTCTTTTCATCACTTACTTATTTATACAGTTTTACTTGTGCTTACTTCAGTTGCATACTCTGTTGTGTTTGTTTACTTCTATAAAGGCAATGCCTTCTCAGTATAGGGATTTACGTCTTTGGTGCTAGTCGCCACCCCCTGGCCTATGGAAGGCGGGCTTGGGGTAGTCACGGAATGGGCCCTGAGGACGAGCCATGACATTCATATCATAAAAAAGACTTTTGGAGGTTTGCTTTAGGAAATGCATCATGTAAAAATTCCAATATCATGTACATTTCCTTATTTTTAATTATACATAGGCATTCGATATGGTATAACTTCAACATAAAAGAATGTTTTGAATATTTAAAACATCCACTATAAAACTCTTGATTTCCATTTTCAACTAAACCATGGAACTTATTTTCCTCAGTGAAGTTTTCTCTTACATTAGTCTCCATAGAATCAATAGGTGGATCCAATTATATGTTAAAATCTTTATCAGGTTTTCTTACAGCCTCAAAAACATCACCTATCAGTTTGGTATTTGTTGCACCCTCATCTGGTTGTTCTGATATATTTTGATGTTGATGTTGGTGTCTTGTAATGCCGAATGCATCATTTATAAGGTTCTGCATTTCATTTTAAATTTTCGATGAAGTTGGAATCTCTTTCTATGGATTGACATCAGTGCTCAAATTTTATGTAACATTAGATTCTCTGTGCCAAATCCAACACAAATATTGTGTAGGGAATTGCTTCAATATTAATTGTTCATAAACTTCATCTCACTTCAATCATCTTCTAAATTTACAATTAGGAAATGGACATCTTATTCTCCCTTCAATAGACTGATTGGAATTTGCAAAATATAAAAACTCCTCAAAACCCTTAGCATACTGAGGTTTATTCCTTGGTAATATGATCTAGATTTTATCCATGTATATCACAATGTGCCTACACAATATTAAAATAAATTAAAACACATAACTATTACTAAA
This sequence comes from Viscum album, assembly GCA_963277665.1. Classification (NCBI taxonomy): domain Eukaryota; kingdom Viridiplantae; phylum Streptophyta; class Magnoliopsida; order Santalales; family Viscaceae; genus Viscum; species Viscum album. The sequence continues at coordinate 413,787,921 of OY728140.1, read as the reverse complement.
TAGGTAAGGAGATTTATATATACTAATTTAAAAAAATATAAATATGTTAAAGAAGGTTTTCCTATATAAATAGATATGGTAAATAATGAACCCACCCACTAGAAAACCAATGCATGTAAATTAAAAAGATATATAAAAGAAGAGGAGAACAAGGTCCCATTCTTGTAGTTTCTTGTCTTCCATGATATAGAAAAACAGATTGACAGACAGATAATGTCATAACTTTAATATCACTAAGGTAATGGCTTGATAAATCAAATAATAATTGAATAGAAGTTAGCAATATGAAATGGAAACAAACTCCTACCTTAAACATGACTCACTAATTTATAAAATACATAGGGAACCAAGATGTAGAACATGCCAGGTATCATCAGGTGAAAGGATTAACATCTACGATAGATGAATCCAAGGCTTATAAGTAAGGTATTTTTTTTCCAAACTCAACGGAAACATGAAATTCCTAAGATAAATGAAATCATGTATATTAAATTTCAGAAAATAGATCATGGAATTAAAATAATTTTTTTTTCAATATACCTTTTCAATTTCCATTTAATTTTGTTTCAATTATAAAAAGTGGTATAACCTATTAAATCCATTTTTTATGGAATTCAAATAAAATATTCAATACCCAAAACTTATCAATATAAAATTAATGGTTAGATCATAAGTATATAGTAAACATGAGAATGGAATAAATAACTTATTAAAAATTTCATGGATTCATGAGAGTTCATCACATGTCATGATAGAAGGGCATGTAATCTAAAATGACCAAACATATACCATAGTGTAAGATTATGGAAACATAATATAATAAAGATAATCCATTGAAAATGTTCATATCTCCTACAATGATTACTAAATCAAAATTCTATATTTTTTATTATGTGAAAAATCATTGGTTTTACCTAGGAGAGTTATAAATATTATTTGAGTTCATGTTCTGGAGGAAGGCCTTCTAATGGGGTTTTTTGGTGTCATATATTTCACCCCCACTATCTCCCTCCCTCACTCTCACAATATGGTGTGGGGATATAACATCCACTGATCTGGAACTCTATCACATGGCCAAAAAGGGTTAGTTAAGAGACATCAAGCATTCCCCCATTTATGCTACAGGCTATCGACATATAGTAGGGGTTTCAAATGTATTGAGGGGAGAGTATACCTCCTAGTATGAAGTGTCTTATAAGTATAAATAATCCATATCAATGAAATAAATCAAAGTATAAAAATATAGAAACCAAATAATAAAACACAACTAATTAATAAAAATAATAATAATGGAATAATGTGATGGAATGTATCTAAATATCATGTTATAAACAATACAATTAAAAGAATAGAATACTAAAATAATGACTCAAATTAACCCAATCACAAACCCTATTTTCATCCCCCTATAAACTCCATCCCATCTTGAAACAAATCAATCAACCATAAGGTCCCTTACCCTTGTCCAGCATGCATCTATGTAATCTGATCGAGTACCAATCGACTGCAAGAATAGGGCATGACTATAACTTAATAGGTCGACACCACCATGTCTAAACAAACAAGCCAGATAAGATGTCCATGAAATAAAGAGATGAAAATTTGTATTAATTAGTTCAACAATTAATAAAAATTAAATAACAACCTACTTCATCTCTATTCCAGAATACCATTGATTGTGTCTCCTGACCATTTCAACCAAAAACATAAAACCATGGTAAATATAACCTACATCAACATTATTCCATAATTTCACTGGGAATTTCTCACAACCATGCCAATGAAAACCATATATCCATGGTAAGTATAACCTTATTTGGTCGGTGAGGCACGGTGAGAGGCAGCAAGATGCATTGAGGGATTTGGGGGGGGGGAGGGGGGGTTCTCGGGTTGCTGGGGTCGTGGGGCTTGCTGGGGTCAAGGGCTCCTAGGGCTTCCAGGGGTCGTTGGGGTTGTGATGGGGTCACGGGGTCATCGGGGTCGCGTGTGTCGTCGGGTGTCGTGGGGGGTCACTAGGGTATCAGGGGTCGATGGGGCCACTCCTAGGGTCACTTGGGTCAGGGCATGGGGTTCGGGGGGTCGGGGGTGTTGGGGGAGTCGTGGGAGTCGGGTGGGGGGAGAATTGTCAAGATTGTAAAAAAAAGTTTAGCGGTGGTTTTTAATAAACTGACACTAAAAGCGAATAATGTTGTACTGGGTTATCATTAATCGACTTATAAAATAAAATCATTTCTTACCTATCAAGGATGTCATTAAACTGGAATAGCTTGGATACTTGTACATCCAATATATTGTGAACCTTCATGGGGTTAACTCTATGATGGTTTCTGAAAAGGACTTTGAGTTTCAAATCCATGTTCTATAAAGGTTTTGATAAGGTGATAGGTTCCTAGTTTAAATTGATCACATATTATCATCTGTAGAAAAATGTACAGACAAATAAAGTTATCCAGGTTATTGAGCATATTATTCAAGCATGTGTGCTTGATTTTGGTGAATCTTGGGAAAATAATTTTCCTATGGTCAAATTTTCCTATAAAAATAGTTATTATTATTTGATAAAGATGGATCCCTTTGATGTTTTCTATAAGAGACCATGTAGATATCCCTTGTGCTGAGTAGAGTTGGGAGAGAAGTCCTTGTTTGGGATGAGTCATGTTTAGGAGAGGATGGAAAAGGTGTAGTTGGTCCAGAAGATTTTGGTCACATAACATATCCATTGTAAATCATATGGAGACTGTCATCATTGGTCTCTAGAGTTTGAGGGAAGTGATAAGGTTTTCTTAGAGTTTCACCTCCCTTATGACATCATCTGTTGGATAAGTAGGGTAAGTAGGAATCAAGGTTTATTGGCCCCTTTGAGATCATGGAGTGACTAGGAAAGGTGGATTAGAAATGGGACTCACCATCTTATTTGAAGTTGGTCTATGATTTTTTTCATGTTTCCCAGCTGAGGATGTATAATATAGATCCTTCACATATGATTTAATGGGATTATGTTGATCTTATTCTTGATACTACTATTGTTGAGCTCCAAGTTTAGTTTATAGATCAATGAGATAAGGTACTAAGTGGTAAAATGATTCCTCTAGTCTGGGTATTATGGAAGTGCAAAAAGGATAACCATATGATGTATGAGTAGGAAAAATTGATGATGAAAATGTGGCCTTATCTTTTTGTGAGTTCATAATCTAGATCACTTTATAGGGATAAAAATCCTCTATGGTGGTCAGATTGTAACTTTTTTTACCTTATTACTGTTACAAAATGAATCTTATTTAGTCTCTTTTAATTTGGGTCCTATTTTGGGGTCATTTCATAAAATTTTCAAAAGTTTTGGAGGCCTGTGTGGCTGTGCATTTTTGGGGTATGATAAGAAAAATTGAGTAGTTTGGCCCAGAAAACTGTACGGCCTATGTTGATCCACTTAAGGGGGACCATGGTTTGTGTAGAAACCCGGACCTCGATATCTTAGATCTAGTTTCTACTACTAATTACATTTTCATGATTATAAGGAATCAAATCTCAAAGGAATGATAGTTTACTACTCTGGGAAAACTAGATACATACATGAGTCTTTTATTACAATAGAATACAATAAATACACCATAATTTTTTTCTTCATTCTAAATAAATAACATCCAGAATAACTCTAATCTATCTAGTATTTTTCTATATATCTTTTATAGTACACTTCTTGTATTCCTAGGGAAATAAACATAATAAGGGTGAGATCAAATGCTCATTAAGGGAAAAATATAGCGGAAGTAATAATGAATCAATGAAAATAGTCAATATGGAAAGGTAAATAACATAACACACATTCCATTTAATCAATAAAATTAATTAAAGTGAAAAAAATATGGAAAGGTAATAAATGGAAACACATTCCATTCAAATAACTAGATAAGAAAAAATTAATATGGAAAGGTAAGAAGCTGAAACACATTCCATCTAAATAACCTAAAATGAAATTGATCCATTGATATGTCGATGAAAAAACTCATGGATGAGTAATAAATGAAACTAAATGAGATAAATTCTTAATTATAGGACGCTATGTTTCTGAGGTACATGGAAACATTACCATCAAAAACTTTCACAAGATGGTTTAGCTATCAGGTAAAAACACATCTAAGGTAGCTATCCAACTATTTCATCTCATGAGACTACCAATGCATCGAGGGGATATCTATAACCAGGACCCAACCATATCATACTAGTCCAAAACATTCCTCATAATGAATAATCCAAATGAATAATATGCCTTATCAAATAACCATATTGAATAAATAATATGAAATAATCAATATTTTCCAAATAATCAAATAACTGTCAAAGTAGACACTATATGTAAAATTTTATAAGTTTTAGGAATTAGTAATATACAAGATGAACGATATGGATAATTATGGGAAATTCAATGTTCAATAATCATAGGAAATTGAATATTTAAAGGGAACTAAAAGGAATCAAGGAACTGAATTTGAATATTATCCTTGTCCAAATCAAATAGAAACCATCCAGAGGAAGATTAAGGATGGTATCAATACAATATACCCCATATGGATTAAAATAAATGGTTTTTTTCATTGATGAATGGAAACAATATAAAAATATCTTTCAAAAAAATTCTTGAGGAAAATATCTTTTTTTACCTTTTGAAAACCATTTCTTTGAAAAGCGCTTTCCAAAACATTTTCCTCAAAAATTAACCATTTATAAATCAAATTAAGCATCAAATAAATTATAGTGAGTAAATTTATATTTTAATTATGAGTTAGAAGAACATTCATTTTTCACACTAAATGGGATTGAAAAATTCCTTATCCGGAAAGTGAAAATAAGGTTCATTTGAAAACATTAGAAAAATAAAAAAAGGGAAAACAATTATTTACCAAATCATTTTAAAATAATTTTTTTACAAATTTTCATAAAAAATTTCTTTAGAAGAAAATAGGTTCCTTGACTAAAGAGGGAAATAAATTCGGGTTTTCTTAAAAACATTTTTAAAACACTTTGAGTATCAAAGAGTGGGAAAATGGTACTAATACTTGAAAAAGGTCATGAATTACTAGAGGATAGGATAATTAAATGGTTTATTGAACAATGTTAAAATAATTTCCTTAAATGGAAATACCATTAAAGTTATTATTGATGGAAAAAATATTTAAACATTTCAAAGATTCCCATACCACTTTGAAAATTTTTAAATCATAAAACTCGTGAAGGAATAATATTATATGAAACGATTAAATTTCATGAACATAATGAATTCATGATATAATATATAAAAATGGATATTATATACACAACACAAAAATATTTAAGTGGTGAACATGACATTTATCTCATGGATTTAAAAACTGAGATGAGAATCCCTTACCTTGTGTTTCCTTTTGGGAGAAAATCCTTTAACTTCCTATTTAATAAAATTATGTTAATTTTAATTTTAATTGATACAATTTTTCATGTTTATCATTTCTTTTATTTTACTTTTCACAATATTTTATACAATTACTTAAACCATTATGTTTATGTCAGGTGTTTTGGACAAATTTGGTTTATGTGTCAAAAATAACTTTGGTAGGTCAACTATGGTCAAGGGTTCATTATATAACATCTCCAAAATAATAACCCTTAAATAATTATCATATTTATAAATTAATTATACTTTTAAAATCAATCATTAAATATGGTTATGAAAAATGAATCAACGTTATGATCATGGAGATGGTAGGTCGTACCTGTGCATGAGTAACATTATCACTTTTCAATGGTCATTATGGAAAGAAGGTAAGTAACATCATATAATTAAGTAATTATCATTATATAATAAATACCATATTATTTAATCATATATATGTATATATAATTCCTTTTATGTAAAATGAATCACATCATGTCGATGAGTGGGTAGTCCACATGTCCACGAACGACGTTATGACTTCTTAAGTGTGTGAAAGGGTAATAAAGAACATAATATATATATATAGTATATTTCCAAAAAGATAATTATTTCATGAATATAATATATAGGTTTTTTATCTCACATATTTTTAATTAAAATTATCATTAATATGTTCCATGTTTAGTGTGAACAAATCACATCGCTTTGAGGGGGCGGTAGTCCACACTTCCTCAAATGATGTTATCGTATTAACGTAAAATGGGAAGTAGATGGAGGTGTTTGTATTTTTAGGTATAAATATGTACATAAAAATAATAGTATTTTTAGGACACTATTTATGTTATATAATCATGGAATATTAATACATGAGAGGTTGGATAATGGAAATAAAATTAAAAATCTTGAGAGAAGATGTTACCTCTAAATTGGGTAATTAATTTTGGTTTATACAAAAAGGATCCCTAGTAAGGATTTATTCCAAAGGGTAGGATTAAAGGTATAGGGGAGGTATTTTGGAAATATATATGGGAAAATCATGGTTTAACATAAGTGGTTTGAGTGGTGTGATGAATGGGAAAAGGTGGTGGCCTTTTATAGGGAAGGAAAAGGACTCACTTGGAATTTTTGGAAAGAAGTTAGGTGTACACATGTTCTTACCTAAAAAAGTCATATAAAACCAAACAAACTAAATAATTTACGGTTAATGGCCGAATTATGGAATCAAATTGTGTTGGAAATGTTTATAGGTCATTTGGGAACTTAAATTTAGGGTTTAGTCTCCTTTTTTAGTCTAATTACACCTTAATCACTGAAATTAATTTTTAATCACATTCACATTTTGGTCAAAAATTATGTTGGTATTATTAGAATAAAAATATAATCCTTATTATAAATTTATCTATTAAATTTTAGATATTTAATTCACATAATTGGAAAAATTAATATTACTCCTAATCATACAAACCGATGAATTAACTGGTTTTAGTAGAAAAATGGTCAAAATATTGTTAAGTTTTTGTATTCAATTTCAAAGTGAAATTGATTATAATAAACTAGATTTTATTAATATATGTCTAATTTATATAATTTTAACTTAAAAAATATTTAATATATAATTTATCATTAATTATTATTCAGATGAAAATGTAGTTTTTTAAGTAAAATACAGTATTTTTCATTATTCATGAAAAAATGAAGTATCTCAGAAAATTCCTAAAAATTAACCATAAGAAAATTTTGAAATTATTAATTCAAAAATGAATTTTATTTTAGTAAATTAAATTTATAAATTCATTAAAATTCAAATTTAAAATTGGTACGCTGTTAAAAGGTGGTAAAATTGCCTTTATAAAAATATAGGTTTTTATATGTGAAATAGGGTTTGTTCTTATCTTTTGTATTCCAAATCTAATGGTTGAAGATCAAAAATATTTTATTGGATATATAAAATATATATTTAATTAAAAACATTAAATAATTATAATTAATTATTTTTATTAAGATAAAACTCATTTAGAATCGTGAATATAAGAATATTCCTTTTTATATGAAATTGGTTATTATTTTTGTTTCTCATTAATTGCTAATTAATGAATTAATTCTATATTTATATAAATCAAATTTTTTTATAAGTTAGTTAATATTATTCATAACCCCTAACATACCCGCTATGTTATATTATATTTTATAATAATATTTTAATAATATAGCGTTGTTTAGTGAAACTCAGCCTTGAATATAACGCAAGATATCATGGAAAGTCTCTATAGAGTGTAACACAAGCTATTGAGGAGATTCATTCTTGTGTGTAACACAATATAACTTGGTGTTGCATTTATTTAAATATATAGAATATATTTTAAAAAGTAAATATATTATAATGTATCTAGATATTATATTACCTTACATGCTTGGTGTCACATGTCATACATGCTATCGAATAGGAGGTTCTTAATTTAGATTTTCGAGGTGTCACATTCTCCCCACCTTATTTAAATTGGGTCCTTTCAATTTAAGCTCAATCATGGTGAAATATTTTTCGATACACTATATGTTTGAAATCCCACATCAAGATAAGGGTTCATAATTCATCCTTTATAAAATAGAGAATGGGAAGTACAATGGTCACATTGACTACCATGTAACTAGGTCTCTAAGTATTAGAACATTTTTGGAATGTAAATATATATACTTGGAGGAAAATCAATCATATTTATAGGAAGTGATTTAGTTCATCAATCATAATCAAGTGAATGATGAAGAGAAATTCAAGGGCCTCAAAGCCATAAATATTTGATGATTTAATAGGCCATTGATTCAATATAAATTAAGGTATTAAGAAAACATTTTATTTATAATTCATTTTCCTAATGTTGGGTAATTCTTTTACTAAATATCTATACTTACTTGATAAATTTATATAAATATAATTTCAAAATTTCATTATTATTCAATATATTTTCCAATTCATTCAAAAATCAATATTAGTGCATGAAGCACAAAAATATATTTCTAAAGGATCTTAGGGCCCATAAAAGAGTGACAAGTCTGGCTATTTGTATTTAACTATCTTAAAAAACCAACATTGGTAATATATTAATCTTTATTCCCCAAAAGTGATACTATTGGTTCATTATTAACATTTATTCATCAAAATTTTTAACTAACAATGAAAAATTAACTAGTACATTATGTTGGACAGTGGTTGGTGTGAAACCCTTATCATCCTTTGGTAATGGGTTCAAAACCCACGGCCTTTCTGGACTTAATAGGTTTTCACCTGGCATACAGGTTGTCCTTTTCTAAAACCATATTAATATAATTTCCATAATAATATGGACATCCTTGAAATAAGTTTAATCATTAAATAGCCTATTAACTAAGGTTTTCAATACAAAATAAATACATAAATAATTTATCCATTTATTTTCTACATAAACCCTTCCTTAGTATCAAGTTTACCCATAATAAAATTTATAGGATTTCCAAATCATGACTCTTTATCTTCAATATAAAACACCTTAGGTTTAACTTTGGTCATTCATTGTCATTATCCATTCAAATTATCCATAATTGTTTGTAAATAAAAAGTGTATTATCTAGATCATATCCTTCGATAATGTCAAACCAGGTGTATAGTAAGGCCCTTTTCGTGTACAAAGTTACCCTGAGTCAGGCTCAGAACACCTTGTCCGAGTTAGTACTATTAGGTACATTTCTTCCAGAACCATCTCCACTTATATTATCCAAACAAGGTTGTATTTATAGGAATACCCACATAATCTATACTTTACCAAAATTATAGGGTGTTATTATATTATTATCCTCAAATTATACCTTAGGGTTATGTTATCTAATCTATGTTTTCCTAAATCTAGTTCTCAAGGTTTCTACTAAAATTTCTATGATACCAACTGTAGCGACCCAACACCAGATAGGTCAAAGCCGGTGTCTTCTAGTAATTACATTAGCATGATTATAAGGAATGAAATCTTAAAGTAATGAGAATTTTGTAGTCTTGGTAAACTAGATACAAACATAATTATTTTATTAAAATATAATACAGTAAATACAACATATTTTTTTATTATTGATAAATAAATAACATCGAGGATAACTCCAATCCATCTAGTATATCCCTTCATATCTTTCATAGTACACTTATTGGATTCCTGGGGAATGAAGCATAATAAGGGTGATCTCAACTTCTCAATAAGGGTAAAATATAGTGGAAGAAATAATGAATCAATGAGGATAGTCAGTATGTTAAGGTAAATAACTGAACACACATTCCATGTAATCAATAAACTGAATAAAATTTCTTAAACAATATGGAAAGGTAATAATTGGAAACATGTTCCATTCGAATAACTAGATAGGGAAAAATTAATATTTTAGGGTAAGAAGATAAAACACATGCCATCTAAATAACTGAATATAAAATGTATATATATATATATATATATCAGTGAAAAATATCATGGATGAGTAATAACTGAAACTAAATGAGGGAAATTCTTAATTATTGGACGTCATGTTTCCAAGGTACATGGAACCATTAATGCCAAGACCATTCAAAAGATAGATTAGATATTGGGTAAAACCCCATCTAAGGAATCTAGCAAACTATTTCGTCTCATGAGACGAAAAGTGCGTTGAGGGGCTATCTATAACCAGGCCCCAACTGTGTCATACTAGTCCAAAACATTCCTCATATTGAATAATCGAAATAAATAATATAACTTATAAAATAACCATATTAAATAAATAATACATAAATAACTATCAAAGTATACACCACATGTAAAATAGTATATAGTTTATGAAATAGTAATATCCATGATGAATGATATGGATAATTAAGGGAAATTCAATGTTCAATGATCATAGGAAATTGAATATTTAAAGGGGACTAAAAGGAATCAAGGAAGTGAATTTGAATACAATCCTTGGAAAAATAAAATATAAACCATTCATAGGAAGATTAAGGATGGTATCAACACAACATACCGCATATTGATTAAAATAAAGGGTTGTTTTCTTTGATGAATGGAAACATTATGAAAATATATTTTAATAACATTGTTGAGGAAAATATCCTTTTATTTTGAAAAACATTTTGAAACCATTTTCATTTTAAATAACTTTTGAAAACATTTTCTTTAAAAAGTAACCTTTCAGACATAAAGAGGAATCTTTAAATAAATTACAGTGAGTAAATTTGTACTTGTTATAAGACTTAAAAGAACATTTATTTTTCATAGTAAAAAGGTTTGAAAAATTCCATATCAAGAAATAGATATAAAGATTCATTTTAAATCATTAGTAAAAGAAAAAAATGGTAAAATTTATTTACCAAATCATTTTAAAATCATTTTTTAAAGCATTTTAATAAAACATGGTATTTAGAAGAGAATAGGTTCTCGGACTAAAGAGAGAAATAAAGTCGGGTTTTCTTAAAAACATTTTTAAAACACATTGACAAAAAAAGGGTGGGAAATGGTACTAATACATGAAAAAGGTAAAAAATTACTAGATTATAGTAGAATGGATGGTTTTATTTAACAATGGTAATATAATTTCCTCAAATGTAAATATAATTGAAATATCATTAATTTTATTGTTGAGGGAAATGATCTTTAAACATTCCAAAGTGCCTCATACCAATTTGAAACATTTTAAATCATAAAACTTAAGAAGGAATAATATTATATGAAAGTATTAAATACCATGAAGATAAATGAATTCCTGATATAGTATATAAAAATGGGAATTATATACACCACATAAAAATGTAAGTGGTGAACAAGACATTTATCTCACAAATGTAAAAAGTGAGATGAGAATCATTTACCTTGTGTTTCCTTTTGGGTGAACGTCCTTTAAATTTATATATAATAAAATTGTGTTAATTTTATACTTTATTGAGAAAAATTTTCATGTTTATCATTACTTTTATTTCACTTTTCACTATATTTTATACAAATACTTAAACAATTAAGTTTATTTCGGGTACTTTAACCAAGTTTGGTTTATGTGTCCAAACTAACTTTGGTAGGTTAACTATAGTAAAAGGGTTCATTATATAACATCTCAAAAATAATAAAAATGACATAATTATACTATTTATACATTTACTATACTTTTTAAATCAGTCATTAAATATGGTTATGAAAAATGAATCAACGTTATGATCATGGAGACCGTAGGCCATAGGTATGCATGAGTAGCGTTCTCATTTTTCAAAGATCATTATGGAAAGAAGTTAAGTAATACCATATATTTATAGAATGATAATTACATCATAAATACTATATTATTTAATAATATTTACTTAAATAAATAATTCTTGTGATGTAAAAGTAATCATATGTTTTCAAGTAGGCAGTAGTCCACATGTCCACGAACGATGTTATCACTTCTTAAGTGTCTAAAAGGGTAATAAAGAAATATATATATATATATATATTATTTCTAGAAATGTAATTATGACAAGAATATCATATAGAGTTTTTAAATTTCAAATATTTTTTACTAAAATTATTCTTAATATGTTTTATGTTTAGTGTGAACAAATCACATCGCTTTGAGGGGGAGGTAGTCCACACTTCTTCAAACGATGTTATTGTATTAATGTAAAATAGAAATTATTAAATTTATGTGTAATAAAAGGATTATATAATTATAAATACATAATAAATATCATTTATTCCATATATTTACTAAGTTTACAATATAATGGACACCATTATAGGCGGTAAGGGAAAATTAACAATCATCGTTCTGTGAGGCAATAGTTCATCGTACACAAAAACAGTATGTTCGTTACCCGTTATATAGAGGTGTGTGTAAGTGTAGGCCTAAAACTTTACATTAAAACGTACTAGAATTTTTATGATACTAGTTTTTTATATAATCATGGAATAATGATATATGAGAGTTTGGAGAATGGAAAAGAAATTAAAAGGCTTGAGAGAAGATGTTACCTCTTAATCAGGTAACTACTTTTGTTTTGTACCAAAAGGATTCCTTTGAATAATTTCTTCAAAAATAGAGGATTCAAGGTCTAGGGGGAGGATTTTTGGAATATATATGGTTAGATATTGGTGAAACATAAGTGGTTTTAGAGGTGTGAGGAGTGGGGAGAGGTGGTGGGCTTTTATAGGGAAGGAAAAGGACTCACTTGGAATTTTTAAAAACAAGTTAGGTGTACAAATGTTCTTACCTAAAAAAAGTCATAAAAAACCAAAAAAACTAAATAATGGATTTTCATGGATTATTATGGAATAAAATGGGTTTGGGTCTAGTGTCTCTGTCATTTGGGAAGCTAAATTTAGGGTTTTGTCTCTTTTTTTAGACTAATTACACCTTAATCACTGCAATTAATTTTAACCACATTCACTAATCATTTTGGTCAAAATTAATTTGGAATTATTAGAATCAAAATATCATCTTTATTATAATGGTATATATCCATTTTTTCAAAATTCAATTCATAGAAGCACCAAAATTAAGATTATTGCAAATCTCATAGATGGATGAATTAATTGGTTTTAGTAGAAAAATGTTCAAAATATTGTTCAGTTTTTTAATTCAATTTCAAAGTGAAATTGATTATAATGAACTGAATTGCATAAATAGATTTATAATTTATCTATTGTGACCTTAAAACAAATTTAATATATAATTTATCATTAATAATTATTTAGATGAAAAGGCGATTTTTTAACTAAAATGCAGTATTTTCACTGTTCATCAAAAAATGATGTTTCTCATAAAAAACCCAAAACATAACCCTAATATAATTTTGAAATTATTAATTAAAAAATTAAGTTTATTTTATAAAATTATATTTACAAATTCATCGAAATTTATATTTAAAATTGGTGCTTCTTTAAATGGCCGTAAAATTACCTTTATAAAAATATTGGTTTTTATTTGTGAAATAGGGTTTGTTCTTATCTTATATCTACCAAAATTAATGGATGAATATCAAAAATATTTTACTAAATATATAAAAAATATATTTCATTAAAATCATTAACTAATTGTAATTAATTATTTTTATTAAGACAAAACTCATTTGTAATCATAAATATAATAATATTTCTTTTTAAATCCAATTGGTTCTTATTTTAATTTCTCCATAATTAGTAACAAATGAATTAATTTTTTATGTATAAAAATAATAAATTTTCATGAGTTAGTTAAAACTATTCATAACTGATAACATAATGGCTAGGTTATATCATATTATATAATAATATTTTAATAATATATCAGTTTTTGGTGAAACTCGGTCTTGTGTATAATGTAAGATATCGAGGAAGGTCTCTATTGCGTGTAACACAACCTATTGAGAAAGGTCTTTCTTACTTGTAACACAAGATAACTCGGTGTTTCATGCATTGAAATATATAGAATATATTTTAAATAGTAAATATATTATATTGTATATTGATATTATATTAACTTATATCCCTGGTGTCGTGTGTCACACGCGCTATCGAATACAGGGTTCTTACTTTATATTTTTTGGGTGTCACATTCTTCCCACCTTATTAAAATTGTGTCCTCAAAATTTAAACTCAATCATGGTGAAATATTTTTTAATACTTCCTAGGTTTGAAATCTCACATCCTGAGAAGGGTTCTTAATTCATCCACTATAAAAGAGATAATGATAAGTACAAAGGTCACATGGACTACCATGTAACTAGGTCTCTAAGTAGGAGAACATCAGTGGAAAGTAAAGATACATACTTGGAGGAAAAGCATAAATATTTATAGGAAGTGATTAAGTTCATAAATTACAAAAAATTTAATGATAAATAAAATTTTTAGGGCCTCAAATACATAAATAATTGATGATTTAAGGTCTATCGGTTCAATATAAATTAAGGTATTAGGACATCATTTTATTTTTAGGTCATTTTTGAAATGTTTGGTAGTTATTTTACTGCCTATATATACTTACTTGATATATTTCTATAAACATAATTTCAAAATTTTTTTTTGCATTGATCTATTTTACAACTCATTCAAAAATTAATATTGGTGAATAAATCACAAAAATACATTTCTAAAGGATATTAGGTCCCATAAAAGAGTGAAAAGTCTGAATATTTTTTTTAACTTTCTTGCCAAACTAATATGGTTAATATATTAATCTCTAATCCTAAAAAGTTATATTATTGTTTCATCATTAACAATTATTCATCAAAAAATTTAACTAAAAATAATTAAAAATTAACCAGGACATTTCATAGGTCAGTGGCTAGTGTGAAACCCTTATCTTCCTTTGGTAATGGGTTCAAGACCCACAGCCTTTCCAGACTTGATAGGTTGTCACCTAGCATAAATAATTTCCTTTTCTAAAACCATATTAATATAATTTATAGAATAAGATGGAAATTCTAGAAATAAGGTAAATCATTAAATAACCTTTTAACAAAGGTTTTCAATACAACATCAATACAAAAATACTTCATCCATTCATTTTCCACATTGGCCCTTCCTTGGTCTACAATTTACCCATAAAATCAATTATATGATTTCCAAATCATGACACCATATCTTCAATCTAAAACACATTAATTTTAACCTAGGCCATTCATTTTAATTATCCATTAAAAAATTTCATAATGTTTTGTAAAGAAAAGGTGGATTATCCTAAGTGTGTCCCCCTGGGAGTATCAAACCTAGTGCATAGTAAGGCCTATTGTCGTGTACTAGGTTACCCCGAGTTAGGTTCAAAACACCTTTTCATTGTTATTACTCCTAGGTACATTTATGAAATAACCATTCCCACTTATAGTATCTTGACAAGGATGTATTGCTATGAATACCCGCATAATCTATACTTTAGAAAAAAATCTAGGGTGTTCCTCTATACTTATCCTCGAATTATACCTTAGGGATATATTTTCTCATTTATGTTTTCCTAAATCTAGTTCCCAAGGTTGGTGCTAAACATCCTTTGATACCAACTGTAGCAACCCAACCTTATATATCCCAGAGCCAATGACTCATACTAATTACATTGGCATGATTATAAGGAATCAGATCTCGAAGGAATGAGTGTTTAATAGTATTGGTAAACAAGATACATAAATGAGTCTTTTATTACAATATAATACAATAATTACAACATAATTATTGTTCTTATTTAAAAATAATTAGCATTGATCATAACTCAAATCCATATAGTATATCCCTAAATATCTTTCATATTATGCTTCTTGGATTCTTGGGGAATGAAACATAATAAGGGTGAGCACAAATTCTCAGTAAGAGAAAAATATAGCATAATAAATAATAAATCAATGAGAATAGTCAATATGGAAAGGTAAATTACTGAACACACATGCCAGATAATCAATAAACTAAATGAAATTTCATAAAAATAGAAAGGTAATAACTAGAAACAAATTCTATTCGAATGACTAGATAAGGAAAAATTAATATAGAAAGGTAAGAAGCTAAAACAAATTCCATCTAAATAACTAAAATTAAATGTATCTATATATGTGCCAACTCAAAATCTCATGGATGAGTAATAACTGAAACTAAATGAGGGAAATATTTAATTATTGGATGCCATGTTTTTGAGGTACATGGAACCAATACTATCAAGACCTTTCACAAGACGATTTAGATATAGGGTAAAAACCTATCTAAGGTGGCTAGCAAACAGTTTTGTTTCATGATACTATTAATGTATCTAGGTGATATCTATAATGAGACCACAATCTTGTCGTATGAGTCCAAAACATTCCTCATATTGAATAATTAAAATAAATAATATTCCTTACCAAATAACCATACTGAATAAAGAATATGGAATTATAAAAATTTTCTAAATAATAAAATAATTATCAAAGTAAGAACTTCATATAAAATTTTATATGATTTAGGAAATAGTAATGTAAATGTTGAATGATATGGATAATTAGGTTAAATTCAATGTTCAATGATCATAGGAAATTGAACATTTAAGTGTTACTAAAAGGAGTCAAGGAATTGAATGTGAATACTATCCTTGGAAAAATAAAATATAAACCATCCAAAGGAATATTAAGGATGGTATCAACACAAAATACCCCATGTGGATTTAAATAAAGTTTTTTTTTGTCATTTATAAATGGAAAAATTATAAAGAGAACTTTTAAAAACATACTTGAGGAAAATATACTTTTTTAAAACCTTTTAAAACCCTTTTCATTGAAAATCAATTTTGAAAAAAAAAATTCTTTAAAAAGTAACCATTTATACCTGAAAAGTAAGCTTCAAATAAATTATGGTGATAAAATCCGTACATTACATATGAGGTAAAATAACATTCCTTTTTCATGGTAAAAATGTTTGAAAAATGCCTTATCGAGAAAGGGACAATAATATTTATTTGAAAACATTGGTAAAAGATAAAAATAATAAAAATTTCATTACCAAAACATTTTAAAATAATTATTAATATATTTTAATAAAATATGGTTTTTAGAATAAAATATGGTTTTTAGAATAAAATAGGTTCTCTGACTAAAGAGATAAATGAAGTCATGTTTTCTTAAAAACATTTTTAAAACAAGTTGAGTACTAAAGATTGGAAAAATGGTTCTCATACTTGAAAATGGTCATGAATTACTATATTAGAATAAAATTAATGTTTTTATTGAACAATGGTAATATAATTTACTCAAATTTAAATACCACTGAAATATCATTAAAATTATTATTGAGGAAAACAATATTTAAACATTTCAAATTATCCCATACCACTTTGAAACATTTTAAATAATAAATATCATAAAGGAATAATATTGGATGAAAGTATGAGATTCTAGGAAGATAAAGTAATTCATGATATAATATATAAAAAAGGTTAGTAGATACACCACACAAAATATGTAAGTGGTGAAGATGACATTTATCTCACGGATGTAAAAAGTGAGATGAGAATCCCTTACCTTGATTTTCCTTCCGGTGAACATCATTTAACATCATATATAATAAAATTATGTTAATTTTATACTTTATTGAAGACATTTTTCATGTTTATCATTAATTTTATTTCACTTTTCTCTATATTTTATACATATACTAAAACAATTATGTTTATGTCAGGTGTCTTGACCAAATTCAGTTTACGTGCCAAAAATAACTTTGGTAGGTCAACTATTGTCAAATATTTAATTATATAAAATCTATAGAATAATAAAAATGAAATAATTACCATATTTATATATTAATTATAATTTTAAAATCAATAATTAAATATGGTTATGAAAAATGAATCAATGTTATGATCATGGAGATAGTAGGTCGTACGTACGCATGAGTAACATTATCATTTTTCAATGATAATTATGGAAAGAAGGTAAATAACACCATATCTTTCCAGAAAAATAATTATATCATAAATAACATATTATTTAATCATATATATTTATATATATAATTCTTATAATTTAAAATTAATCACATCATGTCTAGGAGGCGGTAGTTTACACGTCCACGAAGGACGTTATCACTTATTAAGTGTGTGAAAAGGTAATAATGAAATTGATATATATATATATATAGTATATTTAAAAAAGTTAATTATGTGATTAATATAATATATATATTTTTTATTTAAAACATTTTTAATTAAAATTATACTTAACACATTCCATATTTATTTTGAATGAATCACATCATTTTGAGGGGGCGATAGTCCACACTTCCTCAAACGATGTTATCGTATTAACGTAAAATGGAAAGTATTAAACGTATGTGTAATAAAAGTATTATAGAAGTAAAAAATACATATTAAATATCATATTTATCATATTTATACATATTTTCCATCATAATGTCCACCATGACAGTTAGTAAGAGAAAATGAGAAATCATCATTTTGTGAGTCAGTAGTTCATCGTACACAGAAACAGTATGTTCATTACCCATTAGATAGAGGTGTGTGTAAGTGTAGGTATAACCATTTACATAAAAACATACCATTATTTTTAGGATACTATTTTTTTATATAATCATGTAATATTAATATATGAGAGGTTGGATAATGGAAATAAAATTAAAAAATCTTTAGAGAAGATGTTACCTCTTAATTAGGTAACTACTTTTAGTTTGTACCAAAAGGATTACTTGTAAGGTTTTATTCACAAAGTGAGGGTTTAAAGGTATAGGGTAGGGAATTTGGGAGGTTATATGGTCATATTTTTTCTAAACCTAAGTTCTTTGAGAGGTGTGAGGAATGGGGAGAGCTTGTGGCCTTTTATAAGGAAAAGGACTCACTTGGAATTTTTGAAAACAAGTTAGGTGAAAAAATGTTCTTACCTAAAAAAGTCATAAAAAAACCAAAAACAAACTCAAGAATGGAAGTTTAATGGAGTAATTATAGAAACAAATGGGTGTTGGACACGTTTCTAGGTCATTTGGGCACCTAAATTTAGGATTTATTCCCATTTTTATCCGAATTACACCTTAATCACTATAATTTATTTTAATCACACTCACTAATCATTTTGGTCAAAAATTAAATTGGACTTATTAGAAATAAAATATCACCATGATTAAAATGTTTTATGACTTTTTTTAAAATTTAATTCATAGATGTGGAAAAATTAAGATTACTTCTAAACTCATATACTGGCGAATTAACTGGTTTTAGAAGAAAAATGTTCAAAATATTGTTACGTTTTTATATACAAGTTCAAAGTGAAATCGATTATAATGAACTAAATTGTATTAATATATGTATAATTGTTCTAATATGACCTTAAAAATATAAATATATAATTTATAATTAATAATTATTTGGATTAAAAGGAATTTTTTAAGTAAAATGTTGTATTTTTTACTATTCATCAAAAAATGAAGTTTATCATAAAAATCCCAAAAATTTCCCTCAAATAATTTTGAAATTATGAATTCAAAAATGATGTTTTTTTATCAAATTTAATTTATAATTGTGTTAAAATTCATATTTAAAATAGGTATGCCATTTAAAGGTGGTAAAATTGTCTTTATAAAAATATAGGTTTTTATGAGTGAAATAGGGTTTATACTTATCTTATGTATACCAAAACTAATGGATGAACATCAAAAATATATGATTGAATATATAAAATACATAATTCATTAAAATAATTAACTAATTTTAAATAATTATTTTTCTTTTGAGACAAAACTCCTTTGGATGCATAAATATAATAATATGTATTTTTATAACCAATTGGTTCTTATTGTCATTTCTCATTAATTGGTAACCAATGAATTACAATTATATTTATATAAATCATAAATGTTCATAATTTATTTAATAATATTAATAAATTCTAACATAATGGATAGGTTATATCATATTATATAATAATATTTTAAAAATATATTGTTTTTTGGTGAAACTTGGTCTTAACTGTAATACAAGTTATCAAGGAAGGTCTCTCTTGCGTATAACACAAGCTATCGAGGAAGGTTGTTCTTGCATGTAATTCTAGCCAACTTGGTGTTTTATGAATTTAAATATATAGGATATATCTTAAACTTTAAATATATTATAAAGTATCCAGGTATTATATTACCTTACGCATTTGGTGTCATGTGTCATACACACTATTAAATACAAGGTTCTTACTTTAGATTTTTGGGTTATCATAGTTTATCTAAACCATGAAGCCACATGGTAAAAATAGAACACCCTTGGATAGAATAGTTTTTCATGGTCAGTACATGGTAAAATTTACCAAGAAACCAAACCATTCACCCCAAAAAATAAGGCCATTAGAGGTGAATGGTTAGGGAGCATGTTTTATTTAACCATATATCCCAAACAAGAAAACCATGAGTGAAATTTTTAATACCTTCAAAATTGTTTTAAAATTTTTTGATACCCTGGATTAACCCTAACCACCCTCTAATCACATATTATCTTGACCTAATCCTTTCCCATTGGTCTATGGTATTCTCTCATGTGATTCTAGGTAGATTTCCTTCATTCATAAAGAATCAAATCAAGGTATGTTGTGTTTTTTATCTTATTTTTCTTGTTCAACCTAAATATTCATTGAATCTCTTCTCCTATCATCTTTTGAAACCCAAATTGGGTTTTTTTATATCATATCTAAGGGGCTTAAAAGAAGATTTATGTATTTTATATGTATCTAGGATCATGAGGACCAGACTTATTATTCCCTAATATTCATTTTTGAAGGCGTTTGGGTCTACACTACTATAGATTCATCCATTAAAAATACTAGGATTTAACAGTACTACCTAAAAGTGCTGATAAAGTTTCCCTTTATTAGTGCTAAAAAAATAGATGATAATGGGGGCCTTTATGAGTGCTAGAAAAAAAAGGATTGGTAAAGGCCCCCCTTTACCAGCAATTTTTTATCGCACTACTAAAGGGTATATTTTATAAAAATAAATTATATTACATTAAAAATCATATATTAATATATAAAAATATTTATATTGACATAAATATAATATATATTTTTTAAATATGTTTTAGATGATGATAAATAAGCATTTATAGTTAAAATATAAGATATTTAGTAAAAATTGCATATAAAATAATTAAAATTATTATTAACTTATAATTTTCTAATTATTATTGAGTAATAGTCATTTAATAATAGTTGGATGACAAAAAAAATTAAAGCAATTAATGAGTGTTCAAAGATAGGTTGAAAACATGACAGGAACATCAAACAGCCATAAATTTTTATCCAGGTGTCCGTTTGGGCTATACCATATATCAAAGTAATGCCTCTATTGAGATCTATTCCCTGGTGATTAAAGGAAACCCCTACTTTTATTTTTCAAGTCCAAAAAGGCCTAGAAGGCCTCCAAAATAGAGTTTTTAGTCTGGGTATCCCATTTTTTTAACATTTGATGGAATTTCATCCATGTTTAAGGGGGTCTTATTTTATTTTTTTTATGGGGATTTAATTTATTCCCTAATATTACATTCATATTGATATTATTTTTTTAAATTTTTATCATTTTTCATAATGTATCTTTTTTTTTATAATTGAATATATATATATTTTATTATATTTACTTATAATAAATCACTTGTATAAATACATATATCAACATATTTACGTAAAAATGTATTTTTAAATATATAAAATAAATATTTACTATTCATTTTATTTAATGTAAAAAATTATCCATTTATTTTACATTATAAAAATAAAATAAAATAATATATGTATATATATATACCTATACACGTAATGTTTATATATAAACATGTATGTGTCAATAAAAAATATATATGTATATGTATATTCTAATATATGTAAATAGACACATATTATGTAAATATATGTATGTTTATGTGAGAAATATAAATTTATACTCATGTCTGCTAATATGCGTCAGCTTGTCAGTATTAGGTATATATATCATATATAAATGTATTTTTATAAATAAATCTTTATCATTATCAATAAATATAGTATATAAATGTATTTTAAAATAAATATTTATAAATAAACTATAAAAAATTTATATGTATATATACAATTATATGTGAATATGTGAAATTGTAAATATATAGGCATATAAATGTATATGTAGTGTGTAAAATTTATATCTAAATATACAATATATATATATAAATACTATAAAAAATATATTTAAAACAACATGTAACCATTTATTTACATTATAAAAATATATGAATATATATATACTTATAAATATATATATATAATGTTTATATTTACATATGTGTGTGTATTTAAAATAGATATTTATTTATATTATATTCTATTATATGTTAATGAATATTAGTATATAATATAGTTAAATAAATATAAGTATATATATATCACACACATAAACATGTATTTTATAAATGTATTTAAAAATAATTAAATAAATATATGGATAAAAATATGCATGTAAATATATGTGTATATAAATATAAATATAAAAATATAAGTTGTTGTTGTGATAATGGTGTTAAAATCATAAAGGGGAGGTTTAAGGTTCAATTTCAGGCTTGTGTGGGACGGCCGGAATTTCCTAAAACATCGTTAAACAGTGGGGGAAGCACTATTAAAGGGGTCCATATGAGTGTGTGAAAATCACTAATAAAGGGGGTAGAGCTGATAAAAGGGGGGATCTGGTGTTGGGGAGAGGACCAAATAAAAATATACCCCACCTTTAATAGTGATTACAAAACACAAAAAAGGGGGGGAGTTATCATCACTCAGAAAAAGCATTGATAAATACCCCCTTTATCAGTGCTTTTTTTGCACTGTTAAAGGGTTCCTTTATCAATGATTTTTTTATCATTCATAAAGGTCAGATTTTATCCTCAATTTTGTAGATATTTCTTTTCAATCACTAATAAAGCATAAAACTAGCACTATTAAAAGTTTGTTTTCTAGTAGTTCTACCTCCATTCTTGAGGTAGGTGTTTCAATACAAAGGGTTAATTCTATGAATTGATTTTTTTCTTGTGAAATACGTTTGGGTTATTCATTTAATTGAATTTATTTGTGATTTCAAATTATTTCTTGGAAATATACATGTTTTTAAAGGGTTTCTTCTTTAAAAATAATTTTTCACACCAATTGTTTGATTAAATGCTCGAATTGTAATTTTGATTCTAAAATGGATTTCCAAATATCAAAGTAGATTGAATTGGATTTTAATTTTTTTATAAATTTTGAGAATGGTTTTGAAATGGATTTTGACAATCTTCGAACATTAAGAACCTTAGATGCATTAGGAACTTACATTTCACTCATAGTGTGCATAATTCCACTAGAGGTTTTGTGATATAGACAAACTATGGAAGGACTTGATATTGGTTGGTACCAACATATGCCTAGTTTAGGATTCTTTAATTTTTAGTACATATTCATAGAGTATATGGATCAATATGGTGTGATTTTTCATTTATGGTTTTTTTATTGCATGATTTATTTTGTCATGGATAGTTTCTCACATGTTTTCACATGATATTGTATCATATGGTTTCATTAGATAGATTATGTCATGGATATGTGTTTACTTTCTTACCTTATAGTGTATGGATTTTCATTTATATTTTATCACTTATTATTTTCATATTCCTAAATTTGTGAATGTGAAATGATTTTATGAAATCTAAAGGAAATCATTTACAAATGGGTTTGGATTTATGAATTTTTTTTGTAAAACTATTTTTGTTTTAAAATCTGGAACTGTTAAATTCTTATTATTAGGCCTTGTAGAGATTTTGTGGTGGTATCATTCTAGGATTCATATTACACCATAATTTTTCCTTTGGGAGGTTGTATATGTTTTATTGTAGGATCCAGGTAAAGGGGAAGGCATCATGTATCATGTTGGTTCCTCTCGCTGTTACGGTAATGAAGCGTCATTGTGCGGGCTCTCAAAATTATTTATAACTAAGTTTAACACAATGACTGACCTAGTTCATTCTCTTTAGAAGTTTTTGCGGTCAAGCACTCACTACTTATAATTCACTTTTTTCATATTTTTTATATATGAAATAAAATGAGCAGAAATGGATATTGGAGAAATTATAATGAAAAACTAAAATAAACATGCAAGTGAAATGCAAACTGAATGAATGCAGACAGAATAATGTTAGGAAGAAAGAAAGTATTCCTGAGAGAATCACCCCGAGTAAACCCTCAATATCTCTTAATTATTTTTTAATGTAGTTAATGAACATAATCCATCATATGAATGAACATCCCCTTATTCCTATGACTGTGAATATATAGTACAATCAACAATCATCGAGATAATGCACATCCACCTCATTGATTAAGGGAAAATATTGTAGAAGAGAAAGTTAAACCTCAGGTGGCAAGTGGAGACATAAAAGAACATTTACAACTAAGATCCCACTCAGCCTAACTCTATATAAATAAGAAACATAAAACATGAATGTTCAAAGACTTGGGTTCATCACTGGATTACTCATCTAGGAACTTTCTCATGTTAGTTACTCATGATCATGAGCATAAGAGTTCACAATGGTGAAGATTGGACTGAAAACATAAAAGATAACAAAATGATAGAGTGATAAGAGAAATAATATTAACATATAATAAAAATTAATAATACTATTAAAATATAAATGAAACTAAAAAACTATAGAAAATTTCCAACAAAGGATACCCCCATGTTGCCAACCCTTTAGAAAGAAGAGGGAGTACATTTTTATAGGCAATGGGAGGAAATTTTCGATTCAATTTGGTCTAACAAATGTATTCACATGTATGACCCATTAAATAAAAAAATTTGAATATGGTTCCTTCTTTAGAGTTGTTCCTATACTTATCCTATATTGATCCAAAAAATTATAGATTTATTTTCTGAATTATGTAGGATTTATATATTATTAAATATGAGAAATTAATTTTGATCAAGTGGCACTTCATTTTCCAATTCTCCACATTCCAATGATTTAATGAGAATTAATATATACGAATCAGGTGGGTCCACAGTTATAGATGTTTTTCTTATGAATTTTCTATTTATCCATGTCGAATTTGATCTCCTTTTTTGTATATTTTTGAGATATGGTTCCAACATCAAAATTAGAGAGATCTATGCACAGATTTCGAGGCCCACCTTCTAAGCTAGATTTGGGCTCCCAAATGATAGATTGACATTTTGTTCCCGAAGAATAAAATGAATCAAATAGAATATATTAACCTATAAAAGAGTGAGGTTTCAATTTTTATAATTGTATAGAATGTAATGTCCGAAATACATAAATAAATTAAAACTGTTAAATTCCAAAATAAGCTATTTTTTAAATTAAACTCAAAATACTTGAAAAACTATAAAATGTGACAATTTACCTTGAAGTAACACTTTTGTGAGATTAAAAACACTGAAATTAAGAATAAAATAGTTTACAATATTTTCTCTATAAACTTCTTCACACAAAAACATTACACTCTTGTGCAATCATCTTAAACCAAGGTCAAAACAAACTTCTTAAAAAAATAACAACACAACTCAATTATCATATCAAAGAAAATATCACAACTCCTCCATGGATAAAAATTTCCTCACTCCTAAAAAATAATAATATTTTATTCAATTTCATGTTAATCCTCACATGAATGATGTGCATACCTCCCCAAAAAATATTTCTCTCCCTACTCAATGATTTTTAATGTGGAGTTTTTGTCATTCTCAAGAACATGTGTGATACCTATACTCTTACTATCCTTA
This sequence comes from Viscum album, assembly GCA_963277665.1. Taxonomy (NCBI): domain Eukaryota; kingdom Viridiplantae; phylum Streptophyta; class Magnoliopsida; order Santalales; family Viscaceae; genus Viscum; species Viscum album. Next base: position 413,762,283 of record OY728140.1, on the reverse strand, counting down.
TTTTATTTACACTTAAAATAGTCAAAAATCCTTAAATAATTAGGTATATTTAATGGGTTTTTCTAAGGATGAGGTTTGGAAGGTTATAAATGTAAAAACATCTAAGGCATAATGAGGAGGGTTAAGCTCTAAAGTCAACTAAATGCATGAAAATAGTTTTTCTCAAGAATGGTGTGCTCCTCAATCATTTAAAAAATTAATCACCTAAAAAAATATTTATTTGGTAAGTTCACACTTTTAATTTCATCATCAATGAATTTATACCCTCTTTCCCCCAATTGTAGAATTGTTTCAGCTTGAATTCAGATCCGGATTTCTCTTCAAAATCATATTTTTGAGGAAAAGAGATGCGGCTTTTGAACTTTAAAAATGTTGAACACCCAGCTAAAATGTGTAATGATATTTTATTCCACCCATAGATATTCCCATAATGAAATTTATTCCACACAATCAAAAATAAATATATCAAAAAATTCAATTCAACTCAAACAGATTCTCCAAGAAATCAAAACATAGCTCATCTTCTCCCTCCACCACACTTGAGTTCAAAAATAATCATGCATTTAACTTATAGATATGGTTGTAAAGAGATAAATATATTGTAATGAGGCTACCTAAGAATTTACTTCATGTATACTAGGGGAATAATAAAGGTAATATGAAACAGTAATGAAAAATAAGATTTCAATGCAAAATAGCTTTCAAAGTGGTGCCTCAATCATACTTAACACATTCAATGAACACTACAAGATTTTAAATAAGAGAAAAAAAGAATTTTATGGATCACATAAAATGTCTCAAGACTATAAATAAAAATATAAATGTAAATAATATATAAAATATATTTAGAAACCTCTCATTTTCAGAAAGATATTCAATTTGGACAGTACTAGTGCACAAGAGTTTCACAATCAACCAAAATTCATCGAATGAAAAAAAATCATAAATCAGGAAAATAATCCATTAAAAAATAATTTAAATACTAAAATATTAAAATATATAAATGTTACAAAAATAATAATATGGTTTTAATTTTCCAAATTATTCAATTCATCTCAAGAATCTTAAAAACACACCAAGAAATAAAAAAGAAAACATAAATAATTCAGAAAAAGACGTAAAATATAAAATGGATGCTCATGAAAAATTCTATTTTTTTAATCCATCACACACACTTATTCCATTTACTAACTTATTTTTTAGCTCAAATTATATCAATAAATGTTTTACAAGAATTTAAATTAATAAGAAAACGAAATAAAGGAAAGGAAAGGGACAACCTAATTTATTTTTCAATAGAAACATTGAGTTAAGATCCTAGCTACTACCACATTTAAAACGTCAGGAAAGAAATCACAAGAAATAATAAAAATAAATAAAAATAAAGATAAATGTTATATAAAGGTGATATTGCTTGGTTTAACCCCCAAGTGGGTGATTGGTTTTTAGTGCCCCTAGTTAGGCAGTTGCAGTGAGTTGTCCCCAATCAGAAGGTAGGTGTGGTTTCTTTGAGATGAACCACCACAAGTGACTTTTCACAATATACATGAGTAAAAACTAAAATCAAAGAACCCTAAAATATATAAGAAAGTTTCCAAGCCCTAATAAGGAATAAAAATATAATCTAATTTCATTAGTGTAAGGGAAAAGAAAATAGGGGTGCTCTCTCTTAACTTTTGTGTTATCCTCTTCATATGGTATCCAAGTTGTTGTAGAGAAGGTAGTAGAATCACCAATGACTTATATGGATTTTCATTTTTAATCACAAAAAATTGGGTGGTCTCTTACTTAACAAACAAGGTTATATTCATATGTGTTGTATCAGAAAATTCAGAAAAAGAGAATTCAAAAAACAATTCATCTTGAATAAGATTAAAACATGATGAATCAATCAAGAAATCATCCCTTTCATGTAAGTCATATATGAAATTTATCTATTCTGGAAGGACCATTGGAATCTCAATATTAGTATGTGAATATTCAACATAATCTTATAAATAAAGATAGAGGTGGATAGGTGCTCATTTTTTATTATCAAGTATGGGAAGATCCAATTTCATGTTATCTACAACAAACTATTCGAGGATTCTTCCAAAAAAATGTTGATCTCCTGTAAGTATATCAGCTATAATGTTTTCATCATGTACCTACTCAAAAAATGGTTGAGTGTGGGATGATGTGATTAATTCCTTTAGTATCTCCTTCTCACCCAACTTAGGTTCTTTGACGTAAAAAATGATTAGTGAAATCTCTTCCACCAATTGTTTTGATTCAGGTTTTGGTTCAGGTTCTGGATTAGGTTTCTCTTGACATGCATGTACGTATTAAGATATAAACTGTATTTGGCTCTATAATTTTTCCACTACACCACTAATACTTTGAATCATATCATCAATATCATTGTAAACTTATTCTAGTACCTGATACTGGTAATTGTTTGAACTGAAAGACATCATGAACAATAATATTTTTTCTAGTTTTTTTTAAATTAATGATTTTTTTATGTTTTCTTTAAATAAAGGAGAATTATTTTTAAAAGTTGAATAAAAATAGTGAGTTAATACCACCTGTATCCAAGAAAACATCACCATCTTAATGAATCATTTTTGTACATGCTCTCAAAAATAATTATAACTAAATGCAGCATAGTGGCTAACCAAGGTCGTTCTCTTGAGGAGTTGTTGTGGTCAAGAACTCACTACATATAATTCACTTTTTTTATATTTTTTATATATGAAATAAAATAACTAGAAATGGATATTGGATAAATTATAATTAAAAACTAAAATTAATCACTCAAACGAAATGCAGATAGAATGAATACAGACAGAATGATGTTAGTAATAAAAGGATGTATTCCTGAGAGAATCACCCAAAGTGAACTTTCATTGTCTCTTAATTAGTTTTAAATTTAATTAATGAAAATGATAAATCATATGAATGAACATATCATTATTCTTATGATTTTTAATATACATTAAACTCAACGATCACTGAGATATCATACATCCACCTCCTCGATTGAGGGAAAATGTTACAGAAGCAAAAGTTAAACCTCAGGTGGAAAGTGGAGACACAAAGGTGTATTTCCCACTACGATCCCCCTTGAACTGACTCTAAGAAACTAAGGAACATAAAACATGAATTTTAAAATAGTTGGTTTCATCACTGGATTACTCTCTCATGAACTTCCTCAAGTTACCTACTCATGATCATGAGTATAAGAGTTCACATTGGATAAGATCAGAGTAAAAATACAAAAGATAAAAAAGTATATAATGAGAGGAAGAAGAAGATTAACATATACTAAAAATGAATAATACTATTATAATATAAATTAAACTAAAAAAATATAGAAAATGGACAACAAATGTTACACCCAAGTTTCCAACCCTTTGGAATGAAGAGGGAGTACATTTTTATAGGAAAAGGGAGAAAATATTTGGATTCAATTATCTCCACTAAATGTATTTTTGTTTATGACCCATTAAATGAAAAAATTTGAAGATATTTAATTCTTTATAGTGGTTAATATTATTATCCTCTGTATACCCACAAAATTTAATCTTTATTGGTCACGTGATGTAGGAGTGATAGCTGATTTAATCTGAGAAAATAATTCTGATCTCGTGACTCTTCATATTCCAATGCTCCACATCCCCATGAATTAATGACCATTAATAAAGTAGAATCTAGTGGGACCACAGTTATAGATGTTTTTCCTATGGATTTTATATTTATCCATGTTTAATTTGATATCCTTTGGTTTGTCCCTTTTTTAGATATGGTCCCATAATCCAAATTAGACAAATCTGTGCACAGATTTTGAGGCCCGCCATGTGAGCTACATTTAGACCCAAAAATGATTGATTAAGATTTTGTTCTATATAAATAAAATTAATCTTATCGAACATAGGAACATATAAAAGGATAATTTTACAATTTGGATCAATTTAGAGAATGTAATGGCCTAAATACATAAGTAAATTAAAATTGTTAAATTCCAAAATAATCTATTTTTTTAAGTAACTTCAAAATACTTAAAAAACTAAAAAATGTGACCATTTACCTTGAAATAAAACTTTGGTGGGATTAAAAAAATTTAAATTAAGAATTAAATAATTGAAAATATTTTTTCTATCACACAACCTCTATAGTGGGATGGTTTGGTGGTGACGATCAGTCTCATAGAGACTTGTTAGTTTCATCTGGTTATAATTTTCTAGGTTATCCTATTAATTTTGGGTTTTATGGATATTATTGTATCTATTTTTTATACATTTTACTATATAGGTATGTATTATTATTTTATATTAAATAATTTTTTCCACTATCTTTTTTGTACGTCACTTCTGTAATGGACCGAATCAGGTGGCTTATCCAGTTGAATCAGGTTGGTTTGTAACATCTCCTACCATATGCATTCCCTTACTGAGAATTTGAGATCACCCATGTCTTATATTTCCTTTACTTAATATGTTGGTATGTGTTTTATGATTAATATACAATGATATTCTAAAGGTAATAATGGTGTTCTCAAATAAAATTTTATATTGTATTTTATGTTCTTACAATGTAAAATATATTCAAGTATGTACCTAGTTTACCAATATTGTTAAACTATTCAATCCTTTATTATGTGACCAGTTGTTTCTAGTCCCATTGTAATAAAGAAACAACCCACTCTAGGATACTATAATTTGGGTATTTATAAAAAATCCTTGTATATCATATTTTACTAAATCTATTATGTAATGATTTTCATCTTGCTTCTATTATATACCATATTTTTTAATATATATCCTATGGATATTATATCTCCTTTAGTAGACTCCAATAATATTTCACAACATGCACCAATATATCTAAGGATATATGATTCTCTATTTTTCAGCATTCAATCAGTGCCATCATTCCATATGTTCGCTATATCACATGTTATGACTTATTAAAACCGATGAAATTATACCGAATCATTGTATAAAATATACCATATTGTATAATACGAACATAGCATGTCTTATGATGTAATATATTTGAAGTTATTTCACTCAAAAAATATTGTATCATCGCTTAAGATATCCCGTATCATCATATTTCCCATAGTTCAAAATTCCAATCATTTCTTATGATAATCATTACAATATATAAAACAATATAAATATTTCTTCATTTTCAACATTATTTTAAAAATAAAAACACATGGAATGGATTTTATACCATTGAAGTGTTTACAAGGATCGAATAACGCATATTCAATGCAGTTAAATCAATTTAAAATATAAAATTCTCAAGATAAACCATGCATGATACTAAAACTATGTATATATAAAATAAAGAACAACTATATGTACCTTAAACCAATGATTTATATAGATAATACCTCTAATAATGTGATTGATGAAGATCCCTTAGTGACAACCAAAGGGCTCCCTCCTCTCCGATGAATCCATGGATCAATTAAATCACTCATTGTACAGGTGGTATTCCTCTTACATCCATGATATACTAGTTTCACTTTGAAGTTAAAGAAGGATAAGAAGGGAGTTATGGTAATGAAATATTAAAACCCACATAATATATCAAAATCCCTTTATAATTTAAATATCTCCATTTATATAGGCCTCAATTCACTTTTAATCCTTTACATGAATTTATTCAAATGTTACAAAATGTACCTGTAATGTATGTGGTTAAAAACTCATTGTAATCACTTAGATGATTCAATGTTTAAATGTTTCATCATTTAAAATTTTTATTAATGATAGTAATTTAAGGAATAATCTTTAATATTAATTATTATCATTAAACTTAAATTCTCAGTTGTAGATTGTAAATATGAATCAAATAAAATGATTTGTAGCATCACAAGACAACCAAGTCATATAATATGATAGGAAGGCAATGGAAGTATTTACCTAAATAATTCATACTGATATATCTATATAAACACTTATGGTGTGGCCAGTGTACATAAAATGTAAAAATGGATTTAGGGAATATCTCCGTCGTAATTAACAATTATTCTATATAATTATTTTAATATTATTTGTATCTATTAGTACTAGAAAAAAATGTTTTTCATTCACATTTCCATGAAATCTAGGGTGTGGTCCTCACTCAGAAAACTCAAGTTATGTTTGGGTAGACAACTACATATAGTATCGTAGAAGAATAAAATTGGATATTTATATGCTACATGATTGCTCACCTATCAAGCTATGGAGATTCGTCAAAAACATTTTCTGATCTTGTGTTGTGGTGGTGAGAATCTCCCATTGGGAGTAGGAAATGTTTGTCATTTGTTTATAATAAAATTTATTGAAGCCTTAAAACCTATTTTGATGTTATTTTGGACAATTTGTTTCAACAACAAAACACTCAATATGGGGTAAACCCTATTTTCAAGGGCGTATTTTATTTTATGGGCTTCAATTTGACTATTTATGGAGAAAGAAAAGACTTATGAATCAAAATTTATAGTCCTTTGGATTTGATATCTTATCAAGTAATAAGTCCAATCCCCAAAAATAAATCTACACACTCATCCTAGTGAACCTAAGTCCTCACACTCAGTTTCGAGTTCTTGGGTCCTTATAACCTACTCTAAGTGCCCAGGTGCATGCACTCCTAGGTCCAAGTGCACCTGTTTGATATGCCTAGGACCCCTGCAAAAATAATTATACCATATTCCCTCATAGTTGAAAAATATAACCACATGATACCATTTGAGGGGTATTTAGAGGATTAATTTGCATCGAAGTCTCCCATCATACAGGTCCTACATCCTACATCCAAGTGACTCTTTTGTCTGTTTCAAAGGAAAACAATGACTAGGTCACCATTTGACATATATATTCTAAATCCCCTATGAAAGAGTATTATGCATCTTATTCAATTTAAGGATCATATAATTAGGCTCTATATTCCCTAGTCATCCTAAAAATATTCTTACCTGGTCATAACTTCTCCCAAGTCTCTTATACAAGGGTGAATTCCCCCAAGTCTCCAACCTGATCATGGATTCTCTCATGATCCTACAGGAGGGAGATAATTCTCCTCATACTCCCTCATAGGAAGATCATTCTCCCATAACTTATTTCTATTTTGAACCTTAAAATAGGTCTCCCTACAAGGGAGAACCTTTTTCCATGCCTCTCTACTAGGGAGAACCTTTTCCCAAGTCTCTATACTTGGGTGACCATTTTCCCAAGCCTCAATACTTGGTAGACCCTTTACCCAAGTCTAAATATTTATGAAAACCTTCACAAAAGACTCAATACCTAGTCCATATTTCCCCCAATCCCCTTTAATAGGTTCTCAAACATACAATGTATACCTATAGTCAAGATACTCCACTTGATTTCCAAAAATTCCAAGAGTTCAGATACTCATCTTGGTTTTCCAAAATGCATGGAGGTGAGATTCTCAAATTAGTTTCCCAAAATTTATAATTTTGAGAGAATCTACATGGTTTCTATAAATTTATAGATTCATTATAATCAACTTGGATTCACAAATTCCTAGAGTTTAGATACTCCTCCCAACACCCAAAAATATCTTCACATGAGTAATCTTTTAGATCGAACTAGATATGAGCCTCCTACTATGTGTAAAACCTAAGATTTCTAATATTACTTCCTTTTCAAGTTACCAATAAATAGGAGGTAAAAATCCACTTATGAAGCTCCTACTAGGTGTAATCCTAAACCTTTCCAATATTCCTTTAAGGTTGAGTTACCAAAAAATAAGGGGATGAAATCGTGATATGGGCCTCCTAATAGGTGTAAACCACAACCATTCTTGTCTTAATTCTACATTCAGTTACCAATAGAACGTAGGTGGGCATCCAAATATAGGCCTCCTATTATCTGAAATACCCAACCATTCTAATCTTCCCTACTCATCTAGTTACCAATAAATAGGAGGTGTGCATCCAAATATGGGCCCCCTACTAGGTGTAAGCCCTAAACTATCCAATATTTATTCCATGTATAGTAACTAACAAACAGTAGGTGGACATCAAGATATTGGCCTTATTATATATTTAATCTCCAATATTTAAGTATTCCTTCCTCATATAGTTACTAAAAAATAGGAGGTGAAAATCAATATAAGGGTATCCTATTATGTGTAAGCCCCAAACATTCCATCCTTCCCTCGTCATCTAGTTACCAACAAATGAGAGATGGATATCAAGATATGGGATTCTTACTATATATAAGACACAAAATTTCTAGTCTTAATTCCCCATATATTTACCAATATATGGGAGGTGTGTATCCATATATGATCCTCTTACTAGGTGTAATACCTATGATTTCCAAACTTCCTCATCGAGTTTCCAATAGAAAGGATTTGGACATCCACTTATGAGAATTTCACAAGGTGTAATCCCAAACCTTTCTATTCTTCCTTCCTCATATAGTTACCAACTTATAAGAGGTGGAAATCAATATATGGGCCTACTATAATGTTTAATCCCAAACCTTTTAAATCTTCTTAACTCATCTAATTACCAACATATAGGTTGTATTCATTCAGATATGGGAATAAAATTAGTTGTAAAATCTAACCTTTATGGTATTCATTCCTCATCTTGTTACCAAAAAATGAAATAGGGACACAAACATATATGCCTCCTGCATGGTTTAATCCCCAACCTTTTTAGTCATCCTTCCCTATCTAGTTACTAATGGATGGGAGATAGACATCCAAATAGTGGCCTCCTACAAGGTATAAGCCTCAACCTTTACAGTCTTCCTTCCTTGTCAACTTTCCAAAAAAAAAAAAGAGGAAATTCACATATGGGACTCCTACTAGTTATAATACCAAAATGTTATTATATTCCTTACTCATCCAGTTACTGATAAATAGGAGCTGGACAATCGCATATAGTTCTCCAACTAAATTTAATCCAAAATCATTCCAGTATTCCTTCCTCATCTAGTTACCAGTAGAAACGAGTTGGAAATCCACATATGGACCTCTTAATAGGTGTAAGCTCCAACCATTCCACTCTTCTTTCCTCATCTATAAATTGATATATATGATAATGAAAACAATATATAGGCATTCTAATAGGTGTAAGACCCAAACATTCTAGTCTTTATTCCTCATATAGTTTCTAAAATACATGAGGTTAACAACTATATATAGACCTCCTACTAGGTATAAGCCTCAAACATAGCTTTTATTATATTATTACCAATATACTGGATGAACAAGAAAGGGTTTCCCATGAGTAAGTTTCATAATTACCATTTTTATATGTCTTTTACCTATATGTCAACTCTTTATGAATTTAAACTGCTTAGAATAGATTTTGAATGCATGAACTTAAATGGAACTTCATTTGGTCATGGTTTCATGACCATAAAATGAACCGCAATGGTCTTTTCACATAACTTTAAAAGGTATGATGTGTCCAATTAATTAGAATTAAACTATATGGTTTTTAATTCTATTCATAGGGATACATATGAATCCCCTATCATGGGCTCAATCCCAACTTTAAAACACATCCTACCTACTCTCATTGGATCCCAATGCCTTCATAAATGAAAATAAACTCTACAGTTCCTTACTATATGGATTTAAAATATAGACTAACCAAATAAATAGATTAAATGAGAAACTACATAATCCTTGCATGTGTTGTCCTCTTAAAATGATTTTTTAATTCAATCAATTTCTTAAGGGTAACCAGTATCCTTATCTATTCCATAAGGAAATAATTCTCCCACAAAAAGGTACATATGTACTCGACCTTCTATCCTCTCAAGAAACATGGGTTTAGGTAAATTTTTAGTGACTACGTTCCTTTGGAAAGTAGGTCTGTGTATACTTAAAATGTTGTGGTTGAAAATACATCAGAAAAAATATTATCAGGAAGTAAGCCATTCAAAAAGGTAAGAATATAATATATCTTAGTATGATAAATTCCATTCATGGTATTCTAATGATAAAATCACATTAAATATCCCAACTTATTCATTATACCACATGCTCGATATACAGGGTTCCTTGCATAATCAATAAATTTTTTCACTCTATCAAAATCACCATTATCATTAGGTATATAATGTATTCTTATACTACTATTTTATTGTATCATCCTAATTTCATTATTATGATGAATAATAAACCAAAATTGATCAAATATCAAATTCTCCATTCCACTCCTTTAATTTATGTTGTCAATTTTTCACTCACAATTTTTCTCTCCATCGTGATACCAAACATAATAATTTGTTTGAAAACCAAATTTTATTATATGGTATGTCACTTATTCCTAACATAGCCAAGGTATTACAATAAAATCATAACATGGGTAGTGAATAATCCCTCCATCTAAATAATTGTTAAATGAAAACAATAAAACAATTAAATCATTCTAAAACTCAGTTGAGATATGATCTGTACCATATATCCAATTTATATTCATTCAAACACCAAAAAAATAATTTAATATTAAAATCAACAAATTTCACTATAAAAATAATATTCATAACAATAATGAACCTTTATAATATAAAAAATTATAATCATGAGTTTTATGTATTTTTATTAAACATACTTTTTTAAAATTATAGAACTTTTTAATTAATTGATTGGATATTATATTAAATTTTAAATATAGATGAGATATTTTTTATTAAAATAATATTTTCTTTATTAAAGAAGGCATTCACAGTTTTATTTTTCATATTAATAGTTTTATAATGTATTTTTATATTGTACTTTTAAAAATATATTGCATGGGTCTAAATGAATTATGGGAATGTATTATGGTTTTTGAATACTGTGGTAGGGATGGGATTTATAAAAGGAGTTATTTTTAGGAATTAATTTAACCTAATTTTATATTATTAAACTATATAAATTAAATTAATTTTTTTGATGTAACATAAAATGTGTCTCACGGTTTACTTTTAAGTGAGTAATGTGTGTTGTAGTTTTAAGTTTCTTTAGAGAATTTATATATTTTAAAAGTATTTGTTTCAATTAAAAATTTATTATGGTTTAGTAAAGGTTTCAATAAAGTTATGTTGGAATTATAGTTTTACTATATTATGATAAATTAATGTTATCTTTTATGTTAGTTCTTTTTTTGGTTAAATTATAATTATTTCATTTTGTTCATACTTTCCTTGATCTTGTCTGACAAATGGATACTTTACAAAAAAAATATTTGAAATAACTTTATGAATATTAAGGTTGAAATGAGAAGTGGGGTATCTATTAGAATAAATAAAATTTTTATTTGAAATTTATTTGATTTAAATGGTGATTTCAAGTCATATTGAAAAAAACCACCATTTTAATAAATACTATTTGTTTATATTATTAATATTTAACTATCATTATGTTACTTATTTTATTGGTGACTACAATACTTAGTGTAGATAATTCTTATGATATTTTAAACTAATTGAGTTTTTATTTACATGATTTCTTTAGTGGGATTTTTATTTTCTATTCTATTTAATATAAACATGGTATGTTATTACATATTTGGGTTGAATTGAAATTTTGAGGGTTCAATTTGATATTTATTATTTAATTTATAAATGATGGTTTTATTTAATTAAAAATGTGTTTACATGACATCTTTATTTATACTTATTTCAAAGTGTTGATTTTAAACCATCAAACTCCTTATTAACATTCTTAACAAAATATAAATATTTCAATATCAAAATAACTTCATCGTGGTTACTCCTTCAAAGGGTCCTGGGGAGGTCTTGAGTTGAAGTTACTTTGGGTACATTTTTTGTTTTATTATATTTTATTTGAAATTTTTATTCTTCCTCCCCAACCATTTTTTATATTTACAATAACCAACTTATTTATTCAGAAAATCCACAACACATTATATTAAAATTAATTATACAAAATTTATGATCATTCATTAATTTAAATATGACTATTAACTGGAAAAATAATAATAACCTCATAATACATTAACAAAATAAAAAATATTATAATAATTAATTCTATAATAACTAAATAAAAATCACTTTAAAAACTTTTACATTGAATTTAGGTAGAGGAAGTGAGTAACTAAGATTAAAAAACAAGCATAAACTAATATAAAAATTATTATTAATTACTATAAAAAATCGAAAGAAACCTCAGTTTTATGATTCAAGAATAATAGAGACCTAATAGGATCTCGATTATTATTTTATATCTATGAAAAAAACCCTTTCCGATAGAAATAGATGATGGACCAAGATCTAACTGATTGATGTCAAATATGGTTTGAATGAACAAATGGATGAGTAAGGGGAAGATTATGTTGGTTGGTATATGGATATTCAAGGGATTCATGAGTGGAGAGGAAGATTACCGATTAGGGGATATGGACATGTACCAAAAGTTTTTTAAAACTGTTGGTAAAGAAAACCATATAAAAAAATTAAAACTATAATTATAGGGTATTGGTTAGAACTATAAGTGAATGTGTTGTATAAACCATCACTAGTGAAGAAAAAAAATTTACGGTGGTTATTTTTTATTTTTTACATCAGATTTTGGCTAACAATATTACAGGGGATGTTATGAACATTGTTTTTTAAGTCGGTTATTTTAAAACCAATGTAAAATACACAAATCCGAAGTGTTTTTCATGTCAGTTGATAAAAACCCGACGTGGAAAATGCTTCAGAGTCATGGTTTATTTTTTCGGATATTTAATAACTGAAGTGGTATATACTCTTTCACATCGGTTATTATATAACCGACATCATAAATCACTCCTCTGAAGGGTTTATCACGTTAGTTATTTTCATAACCGACATGATAAACCTATCTTCCAAGCGGTTTCCAACGTCGGCTAAGTAATAACCAATGTGAAAACATATCTACTATGTCAGTTATAAAATAACAGACATAAAAAACAGTTTATTTCCATTTATCATGTCGGTTATGAAATAACCGATGTAAAAACTAATTCACTTTCATTTATTACGTCAGTTTCCAAATAACCGATGTTAAAACTAATCCCAATGTATTTTTTAGGTCGGTTATTTTATAATCGATGTAAAAAATAATTTTTTAAATAAAACCGATCAACCACTGCTATGTGCCCTTCCAAAAGACCTGAAACAGACCAAAAACTTACCAAAAACAGACCAAAACCCGACCAAAAACAGACCAGAACCCCCACACCCCACTGTATAGCCCCCACCACACCCCTGGACACCCACCCCCCACCCCACTGGACACCCCCAAACCAAAAACAGACCAAAACCCAACCGGAACCACCCCCCCCCCCCCCCACCCACCCCACTGGATAGCCCCCACCACACCCCTGGACACCCCCCCCCCATACCCCTAGACTGCCCCCACCCCTGGACAGTGCCCCACACCCCTGGACAATCCCCCCACCCTCCTGAACACCCCCACCCCCCCCCCCCCACCCCACCCCCTGGACAGCACTCCCACACCCCTGGACGGTCCTACCACACCCCTAGAACCCCCCCCCCCCCCACACACACACACCCACCCACCCACCCTCTTGGATACCCCCACCCTACACCACTGAACAACATTACCCTAGACATCCCTCCCACATCCCTAGACCCCCCCCCCCCCCACTGAACTGCCCCCCCCCCCACATACACACATACACACACACATAGACACCCCCTGGACATCCCCCCACTCAGTTGGACATCCCTCCTACCCTCCTGGACACCCTCCCACCCCACTGGACAGACCCCACCACACCGTTGGACCCCCCCCCCCCCACCTCAATTGACACCCCCAGACCAAAAATAGACCAAAACCCGACTAGAACCCCCCACCCCACTGGACAGTCCCCACCACACCCCTGGACACCCCCCCACCCCACTGGACAACACTCCCCTAGATAGCCCTCTCACACCCCCTAGAACCCCCCCCCCCCCCACCCAACTAGACTCCCCCCCCAACACCCCTGGACATCCCCCCACTCACCTGGACATCCCTCCCACCCTCCTAAACACCCTCCCACCCTCCCACACCACTGAACAGCCCCCACCACATCCCTGGACACCCCCACCCCCCCACCCCCCACCCCCACCCCCACCCCCCCCCCCCCCCACTGGATAGCCCCCACCACACCCCTAGACACCCCCCCCCCCCCCACACACACACACCCCTGGACTGCCCCCCACCCCCTGGACATCCCCTGGACAGTTGGTGTTGGGAGAGGAGGCACCGCCATCCCTCGGGGGGCTGAACGTCACTGGAAAGTACTCATCACTCTCACATGCAAAGCTTGAGCTCTCAAAATGTTTCACCAATGCTTTCTTCCTTTGTACATATCATTCATTCTATCAATTTGATGTAAGTATAACCAAGGGGAAATTCTATCATGTGTGACTAAAATACCTGTATCTTAGCGGTGGAAATCTCTCGGATCTTGTGGGACTAGAAATGATGCTCCCAAGGTTTCCCATGAGATGCCTAAAATGATGTTAACAGAAAGCATGGCAGTGGGAATAGGGCGCCAATTTAGTTGGTTGAGAGGGACGCGGAGATGACGATTGCGATGATCTGAAATATACCCAACAAGTACACATAAGGTATTTTTTAGTTTCCCAAATTAGATGATTGAACAAATATAGGGTTTTTGTGTGTTTTTTTGTTCAATAATTTAATTTGGGAAACTAAATAGTCACTTATGTGTACTTGTTGGGTATATTTTGGATCATCGTAGTCATCTTATCCGCGTCCCTCTCCACCAACTAAACTGGCGCCCTCTTCCCACCGTCGGGCTTTTTGTTAACATCATTTCAGGCATCTCATGGGAAGCCTTGGGAGCATCATTTTTAATCTCGCAAGATCTGGGATATTTCCACCGCCAAGATCTAGGTATTTTAGTCACACATGAAGGCTTTTCAACCTGGTTATACTGGCATAAAAGTGATAAAATGAATGATGTTTATAGGGGAAGAAATCATTGGTGAAACATTTTGAGAGCTCAAGCTTCTCATGTGAGAGTGATGAGTACCTTCCAGTGGCGTTCAGTCCCCAGAGGGATAGTGGAACCTCCTCTCCAACCCCCTTGACTGCCCCCCCCATCCCCATGGACACCCGGGACACCCCCCACCCCACCGGACAGCCCTCCCACACCCCTAGAAACCCCCCTCACCCCACAAGACACCCCTGGACACCCCCTGGACAGCCTCCCACTCCCCTGGACAGCCCTCCCACCCTCCTGGAAATGCTCCCACCCCCTAGACTACCCCCCCCCCCCCTCCACTCTCATGGACACCTAGGACACCACCCCCCCCCCCCCCACCCCACCAGACACCGCTCCCACACCCATGGATACCCCCCCACACCACTGTAAACACCCCCACACCCCTGGACACCCCACTAGACAGCCCTCCCACACCCCTGGAAACCCCCCTCAGCCCACAGGACACCCCCACACCCATAGACACCCCCTAGACATCCCCCCACTCCTCTAGATAGCCCTCCCACCTTTCTGGAAACGCTCTCACCCCCTGGACTGCCCCCCCCCCTCTCATGGACACCCAGGACACCCCCTACCCCACCAGACATCCCTCCCACACCCCTGGATACCCCCCCCCCCACCCCACTGGACACCCCCCCCCCCCCACACCCTTGGAACCCCTCCCCCCAGACCAGAATCCATACCAGAAAAACCATCATAAGTATACCAAAACAAGAAGTAGAGAAAAATTAAACATTCACATATATAACATTCAAAACATACAATTTCAACATTAAAAAACTAAATCCAACCTAAATGACTTAAAAATACAAAATTATAATGACAATATTAAAAATTACATTTTACACTACAAACAACTAATATTCAATCAAACCTATAAAATAATTTGACCATTCCACTTGTAAGTGTTTGAAATCTTGAGCATTAAAGGGTTGAGGGTCATCAAATAGCTACAAATTAAAAGGATAGTAGTCAATGTGTATAATGAATAAATCAAATGATATATTAAGGAAAAGGTTAAATGGAAATCTTACGAGGTAAAAGTTCACAACTATTTCAGTTGTTATTATTTCATACATAAATCTTAACATATAATATATGCATTCGATGATGCCTTTTTGTTCATGACAATTCTATTTGAATGAGTGTAAATTCAATATATTATTTTTTTGTAAAAAATCATAAAATAAAAATTATAAATGGATATTTACCTTTACATTTACATATTTGATCTTCGCACTCCTTTTCTTTGTGTTTTTTCAAAAGTAGACCCATCCCCTGTTAGAAAATAATACGAATTGGATAAATTTAAAATTCATTATAATATATAAAATTATTGATAAATTGAAACTTACTTTTCCAATATTTTCTTAAAAATTTCTCGCACATCACCATGGACAGAGCATATCCAATAAAGTGTTTTCTCCCTTGGAAAAAAACACCTAACATCCAATGATTACAGATAAAAGAAAATTTAATGTTAGTGGTTTTTTATGTTAAAATATAATGAACTCTTTGAGAGATATGTGTTTCATACCTATCACAAAAAGGCATCATCCAACATTGTGTGATTATATTCTATTCAAATCTTTCAGCAATATAAAGCATTCTCTGTTCCTCATCCAATTCACATGCTTTAGGGGAAATCAAATGTGGTTCCATGAATCCATATACATATATCCTTTCATTCTTCTCACAAATGTTATAAAGATACCTAATAAAAAATAGACATAAGTATACATTTTTAATAAATATAATGCAAGGAAAAGGTGTTAATATGTACATAGAAAAAAATTTCACCACATTGATGCCCAACATATCTTCAGTAAAAAGATCCATGATATCAGTTTTCACAATCCCCACATTTATTGCACATCCACAGACATGAGCTTGGATTGGAAACTCATAATGATCCACCAACAAATTTGAATATCTTGACAATCTTTCAAGACTACTAGAATTTGTATCTGATGTCATATTCATTTGTCTTTGTTGTTGTCTATACAATATTTCGTTACCATTGTAGTATTCCTATAAAAATAAATTTAAAAATATATTATTTTTCAAATGATAAATCAAATTTAATAAAAAAATAAAATATAAGATATAACATACATACCTCTATGGTAATGAGTCTCAGAAGTCTGGATGGCCAAATTAAAAATGGCTAATACTATGTCCAACTTTCATCACCTCATCTGTAGGTAATGGTACCCAAGATGATCTATCTATAATATCCTATACAGTGACCCTATTATTCTCTACCTCTAATTGTTGATGATGATCTGTATATCTTATACAATATACCATCCCATATGCAACTATATGATGTTGAAGATCATCAACATATAACTCACAATAAGTAGGAATCTGCGGTGGAGGAGTAGGATAAAAAATGGGGTCCATAGGCTGAGGTGGGGGAGTGGGAGCTACTGGCGGAGGTGGAGGATAAATAATGGGGTCTGCAGGGGTAGGTGGAGGATTGAGAGCTGCAGTCTGAAATTCTCTTTGCATGTCTACAAACATAGAATGTACCGACGCTCTAATATTTTCCTCCATAATCGCATTTATATTATGAACATCAGCCTCCAAGGATTATATTTTTTTATAAACACCCTCAACATAAGAAGTTGAAGAACGTGGCAACACTTTTCTTAACGATACACCTGTAAGATATCCTCATACATGACCAGGATGTTTAGGCTTTACCAATGCTGTAGATAAAATATCTTGCCTCCTAGTAGCTGTAAATACCCCATGTGAGCTCTTCTCATTAAGAGAATCCTGTATTAATTAATTGAAAATTTCTGTAATGATTGAAATTATATGAATAATATAGTTAACCTAAATAAATAAAATAGATATCTTACAATCCTTTCAGCTACGATTGTCAAATCTTCCAAAAGATATTTCCCATTTTTCCCCATCCGAGCTCTCTTCCATTTTTCATGTCTAGATGGAGGGGATGGTGGGGCCACCTCTCTAGAGCTTGAAGACTCATCTCTTAGTTTTTGTAATTTTTCCGCCATCATTTGTTCTTCCAATAATGTATACCCTCCCCGAGATAAACTATGAGGGTATACATTTTTAGATTGGATCTCCTTATGATATTTCCTTGTTTGTTGTAAATTAAGAATATGAAATTATTAAAAAACATTAATAAGATCATTTATATAAGAAAGATTATAAAAATGCATTTCTTCTGAAAACACGAATACACCACTATTCTGAACTACACTTCTGTTGTCCTGAGCTTTTGTATGAAATGTATATCCATTAATTTCATAACCGGACCATGTTATCATATTTAAACATGGGTCACCCACTACCCATTTTAATGTCTCTGATACATCTGATCTACCAAGCAAGGTCTTTTTAAACCATGACAAAAAAAATTGTTGTGCTCATTCAAAATCCACATTTCTTTCTTATTTGGATGAAATTGTTTTAACTAATTAATATATAATGTGATATATGGTTGATAATCAGTTATCTTATTCAAGATGTATAATTATAACTTCTTCATCGGTTCATCTAACAAGGATTTTAATTTCAAGCCATGAATCCCCTTTCCCTCATTATTAACTCGTTCAGGGCGAGATTGAGGCAAACCTATGTGTTGCATTGCAGCCAAGTAGCTCATACAAAACTATGAAACCTCCTTAGAAATATACTTTTCAATAATGGAGGCTTTAGGTCAATATGAATTCTTAACATACACCTTAAATATTTTCATATAACTTTCAAAAGGATACATCTAATGAAGATATACAGGTCGACAAAGCTTTATTTCTCAAACTAGGTGAATCATTAAATATACCATTATATCAAAAAAAGTTGGAGGAAAATACATTTCCAATTGATAATGTATACAAATTTAAGACTTTTTAAAAAATGTTCAAATCATTCACATCAATCACCTTATTACAAATTTAATTGAAAAAATAACACAACTTTAGTATAGTCTTTCTAACACGGATGGGCAATATTCCATGCAATGCAACTGGTAGAATTTTTTGCATCATGACGTGAAAGTCATGAGATTTCATACCTATAAACTTTATGTACTTCAATGAGACAAAAAAATTTATATTTGAAGAATAACCTTGTAGCACTTTGATATCATGAAGAAACTGAAAAAAGATAATTTTATCCCTCTTGGATAATGTATGACAAGTCAGGGGAAGAAATGTTCATCTTCCATTAGGATTGGGAGCTAACTCCCAACATATTCCCATCGATAGTAAGTATAATATTTCATTAAACCCATCTTTTGTATTTCCTTTAATATCTAACAATGTTCCAATAAAACTATCATAGATATTCTTCTCCACGTGCATGACATCAATATTATGTTTAACTTCATGATATCTCTAATATGGTAGCTCAAAAAATATTGACCTTTTCTTCTAAATATGTCTATCATTACTAGATTTTTGTGTCTTTCCCAATGTCACGTCAAGGTTTTCCACCCTCTCAAAATACAGATCAGGGGATAAAGGTTTTGGAGAAATATCAAATTCTTGTGATCCATTGAATGCCTTTTTTAGTATTCTATAAGAGTGATCCATAGGCAAAAACTTTTGATGACCCATGTACATTGTTTTCCTCACATGATGCAATTGAAAATATTAAGTCTTTTGTTCACAAATTGGACATGCTTTATGCCCTTTAACACTATATCCAGGCAAATTTCCATATGCTAGGAGGTCATTTATAGTGAACATAAGAACTGCATGCAGTTGAAAATATTCCATTTTATAAGAATCATACACCCTAATACCATCCTCCCATAAAAGTTTCAAATCATAAATCAATGGTGATAAGAAAACATCAATATCATTGTCGGGTTGCTTAGGACCAGAGATCATTATACTCAAAATGACATATCTGCGCTTCATAAAAACTTCAGGAGTGAGGTTGTAAATTACCAATATAATAGGCCATGAACTATGTGTGCTATTGAGGGTTCGGTATGGATTCATTCCATCTGTGCACAACCCTAGTCTGAGATTTCTAATTTCATTTCTAAATGTTGTATACTACGCATCAATTTTCTTCCATTTTGGACAATCAGCAGGATGAAGTATTTTTCCATCACATATCCACTCATCATCATTCCATATTAACATTTTTTCATTATGTGAATTAGCAAATAAACATTTGAAATGATGAATTATTGGAAGATACCAAAATACCTTGGAAGGGATGTTTTTAATCCCTACATCATCCTGTGATTTTTCTTTTACCTTATACTGTGATGTCCCTCATTTAGGACACTCTTACAGAAATTCATATTCCTCCTTATATATTATACAGTCATTCAGATAGGTATGTATTTTCTTGTATCCCAATCCCATTGGGAAAAGTATTTTCATGGCCTTATTATGTGAATATAGAAGATCGTTATCTTTTGGAAGAATGTCTTTCATCAATTGTAGAAGCTTTGTAAAACTTTTGTCACTCCATCCATATTTTTCCTTCAGGTTAATCAATCTTAACACCACTGAAAAAACCGTAAAATCTATAAAACCAGGATACAATGGTTTTTCAGCATAACCATATAGACGTGCAACTATCGATTTTATCTCAATTTATTCTGATACAATATTGTGAATCATTTCATCAATTCCATTGGAGTTACCATCTTGTGAATCATCATCATCAGTACGTCTGACATTCCGTCCATATTCACTATTCCAAATCCAAGGGATGTAACTCGGACTAAAACCATGACAAATTAGATGATATTTTATCTCTCTAATTTTCAAATTCTTCATATTCAAACATTTCAGGCACGGACAGAAAAAAAAATGTCACTTCTTGGAACATTTTTTTTAGCGAATTCCAAAAAGGCATCAATACCTTCCTCATATTCATTACTCATTCGATGTGTCATAATCCAACTTTGAATCATCATTACCTATAACAAATATCAAAATTATACATCGTTTTAAGATAATACAAATATATTTTTATATGAAAATATCATAATTTTAAAGTAAAACAATTTTGAAATATAAAACAAATATATGCGTACTTAAAAAAAATATTCTTGAAAATGATTTTAAAAAGAAAATATAGTTAGATATAACAGTTTTAAATTCATCTTAGATTCTTTCTTCTTAAGGTTCACAAAGAGTACATCCTGGGGAAACTGGATACCAAATTCACCCTTCCGTAAAAAAGAAATATGAAGTATAAATATTAAAATATGCATACATTCACTAATGAAAATTACACAGATCCTAACGATTTGAAACCTATAGACAGCCACCACCCCTCTGGATATCCCCCACCCCCCTGGACACCACCCCCACCCCCTTGTACATCACCCCCACCCCCTAGAAACCCCTACCCCCTTGGACAACACCCCCACCCCTGGGACACCACCCCCACCCCCTAAACAGCCCCCACCCCTCTAGACATCCCCCCACCCCCTGGACACCCTACCCCATTAGACATCCCACTCACCTCCCTGGACACCACCCCCCGCCCCCACCCCCTGGACACCCCTATCCCCTTGGACAGCCCCATCACCCCCCTGGACACCCCCACCCCCTTGGACACCCCAACCCCCTTTGATAGCCCCCCATCCCCTAGACACCACCCCCCACCCCCGTGGACACCCCCTGGACACCACCACCCCCTTGGACAACCCCCCCCCCCCCCCCCCCCCCCGCACCCCCTTGGACACCCCCACCCCTTCTAGACACCATCCCCACCCCCTACACCCTTGGACACCCCCCTAGACACCCCCCAACCCTCTGGACACCCCCCCCCCCCCCCCCGGACAGCCCCCCAAACCCTCTGGATAGGCCCCACCCCCTTGGAAAGCCACCTCCACCCACTAGGACAGCCCCCACCCCCTTCGACACCCCCACCCCCTTGGACCCCCCCTGCTCCCCCCTCAACGCACACACACCCCTGGACTCCCCCCCCCCCCCCCACACCTCTATGGACACCCTAGACACCCCCCAACCCTCTTGACATCCCCCTGAACCCTCTAAACAGCCCCCACCCCTCTGGACAGCCCCCCTCCCCTGGATATCCCCCACCCCTCTAGAAAGCCCCCCCACCCCCTTGGACACCCCCTACCCCCTTGGACTGCCCACTCACCTCCCTGGACACCACCCCCTAGACACCCCTATCCCCTTGGATAGCCCCCTCATCCCCCTGGACACCCCCAACCCCACCCCCTTAGACACCCCCAACCCCCTTGGACAGCCCCCGCACCCCCCTAGACACCACCCCCACCCCCTTTAGCATCCCCTGCACCCCATTGGACACCCCCAACCCCCTTGGACATCCCACACACCCCCTAGACTCCACCCCCACCCCATTTGATACCACCTGGACACCTCCACCCTACTGGACAACCCACCCAACCCCCTAGACACCCCCACCCACTTACACCCCCCCTGGAAACCCCCTGTACGCACACACAAACATGATAGAACACACAAAAATCATTAACTTTCGTGATATCACTTCCATAGGTTTATTTTACCAGAAAAGAATTTAGATTGGTATAAATGAACACTATGAAACTTACCATGATAGCAATAACAAAGAAAAATAACATCTCAAAAAAATTAGTTTAGGGAATCATGGAATATAAAAACTGAAAACGAGTCGTTTGAGGCTTACTTGAATTTTGTGAGTCGACCTGATAGATATGATGATAATAAATATGAAAAATGATGTTGGAAAAATGAGGCTATAGGGAACAACTTCAAATAACCGTTTCAAGGTTTTCCATGCAAGAGAGACGAGTCGCAGGTCGCCTGATCGAAGAAAACCGAATGACTGAATACGGGGTGCGATAAATCATTTAAAACATTTATCATTTTGGTTATTTAATAACCGATGTGGTAAACTATTTTTTTAATTTTTATAATGTCGGTTATTTAATAATCGACATAGAAAAACAATTTATCACGTCGTTTATAAAATAACCGACGTGATAAATGTCGCTTTATCACATCGGTTCCTTTGATAACCGACATGATAAATTGTTGATATTATCTTTATCATGTCGGCTTTTTATAACCGACATGATAAAGTTCCAAGATTTACTTTATCACATCGGTTATTTTATAACTGACGTGATAAAGCACACCAGATTCGATTTTCACATTGGTTATACAATAACCGACGTAAAATAGATAATCTCTGTATATTTTACGTCAGTTATAAAATAACTAACTTAAAAATGGATCCTAATCGATATATCACATATGTTATAAAATAACCGACATGATATATCGATTATTAAAGCTTTGAATTTCAGTTATATAGAACCGATTTGAAAAATTTCGATGTGTTAAACATTTTTTCCACTAGTGCATTGATATAAAGGAATCTATACCCATGGTTATAGTAAACCATGGGTATAGACTATAATTTCAATAGTGTCTCACTAAAGGAATGTCACTAGAGTTAAAAAAACACCCAAAGTCGAGAGAGAAATATCTATATCCTCATTGGGTGTGATGATACCAAATAAATATGCAACATAGATTAAGACAAGTGTCATTAAGATAATAGATACATTGAAAACATAAAAAGGAATGTAATGAGGAGGGTGGGATAAAAAAATATTCTAAAGGAAATTCCCCATAAAGGATAGTTTATGGAAGGAAATTTAAAAAATATGTGACAATAAGAATATTGTTAATTCGAAACTAAAGGTATATATTCTTGTAAAATGGTAAGGATTAAGTAGTCTCTGAGTGCGTGAGAATCAAGGAGTCCACAAGTTATTTGACCATGTTTGTCGTTCAAGTAACTTCATTAACCAATCATTCAATATAATTACCAAGAAAAGAAAAATATTTTCTACCAAAAAGATTAAAAATATACACTATTTATATAGGTTATAATAATTGAGAATTAATATCCTTACTGAAGATAGTCATGAACATTGTCTTATGAAAAATAAAAAATAAATCTTATGTTAAGATGATAATCTTTAAGTGACATGGAGGTGGTCAATAATGGTAAGAAAAAAGAAGTAGCTATTGAAAAAACATCCATGATTAAAATATATATATTTAATAGAAAAAATTAACCATTAAACTACCTAAAAAACTTAAGAAAGAGAATAAATAAAAAAACATTTGGATTGGGAATAGGGTCTAGGCCTCAATAGGGATAGTTTAGAGCATCGAAGTCTTGGAATTTTAGAGCCTAATCAATCGAATGAAATTGGGATAACTATATATTGAATTTAGTTCCCTAGAACCAACTAATTTTTACTTTAGATTGTATGAATATTACTGGATTTTAATAATAATACACACCTTATAACAAATGTATTGTTCTTCTACATAACATTTGTAGTTATTAGAATCATATTACCCCACTAACAAGGGTGGATTTAGTCGAGATCTGTTTTTACAATTTCTACCATTTTAAAATCAACCCCTTTAATATGTTAATATTCTATTCAATTAAGTAAAAATTCTCAACCTCACTCATGTATACAAAAAAATAATGAACGTTGTAATTTTTAAATGTTTCATCCCCTTCCTAGGTAACCTACTCCTTTTCACAGTCGATTGCTCCCCCCCAACCATAGATTCTTCACTATAAGAACAACTAATTACAAGCTTAAAATGATTTCATTGAGTCAAATTATGAATTTATAAAGTCACACTAGATGAAAAATTTTCTCACGTCCTTGATATAGAATATGTAACTGATATGGGATAGAACATCATGAAATCTTAGTTTCTTCAGCAACAATAGAAGTAAATATCCTTCGATGAGCCTTCAGGAATTTTCTAAAACAAATGATCTCTTATTAAAAATCTTATATATAACTACTAATAAATATTAATATTAGATTCACTCATTTAATGATCAATATCAAACTGATATTTATTACAAGAATTGATATTTGGGGATTATGCACACTTCTTATCTACTCGAATCTCTCCCACTCCCTCTTAGTTCTTCTCTAAAATCTTCATTACACATCTATTTTATTCCTTAAATATATTTGAATCTTATAAACATAAATCTTTCCAAAGGAACTTTCATTTAAGATAATTAAATTTCTCTCATTGAAGGAAATATCTATAAAATGAAAACCAATAATACTTTAAGGTTGATAATAAAAAAACCCCATTATGGAATTCCGTTTTTTGGTTCCCAGCTACTGTATTTTTTCTACCCAATAAATTAAATCACATGAAGTATATTTTATTGTTACTTTAAGTTATATGACCAAAATTACCTTTAATAAATATATCAAATACATTATATTGTTCTTCTTACTCATGATGATATAACTTTTGGTAAAAAATGCATCTTCTTTATTTGACACTTTTAACTCAATTGGTCCAGTCTCAATATTCTATTTTATTTCAGTCCTATCACGATGTAAAAAAATTAATTGTATTTTCTTTTAAAACAAAAATAAAAAACTCGTATTGACTAACTTCTTTATAATCAGGTGATTTAGGATCTTATAATCTACACAGCATCATCACAAAAAAAACATTATAGATGTAATATCTGGATATTATTTTCTAAAAAGTTCTAATTTAAAAAGTAAAATAACTTTTCATATATTCTATTTATATCATCAAAAGAATATCAAAAATAATAATAATTTTTGAAATCTCATATGACTCATCTTGAATTACATTTTATATGTTGTTTTTTCAAATTGAAGTTTTTTTTTTGCATCGTTGGGTTTGTTTTCTTCAGAATGTTAAAATTCTAGAAAATAATATCTTCACCCAACAGAAACATAGAATTTTATTAAGTATAGAAGTATTATTTTGGGGGGGATCAAATTAATACACTCATAAGAGCCTTATATTTAGTGCAAGAATGATTATTCTTATGTAAATGACATATGTTCTCAAAGACTTATGCTCTTTTTTAATTTCTTAGGATGGAAAAATATTCTGAATGTTAAAATAGATTCAAAACTTTTTTAAACTACCTCTATCCATTCTCAAACACATTACAAACATCTCACATACTAAAAAATTAAAGTTATTTAATAATGTTGAAAAAATTTAAATCCATTAACAACTTTATAAAAAAATACAAAGGTGCTTTAAAAATAATGTAATAATGTCTTAAAATATATGTCACATTGAAAAGGTTTTGGTTGTTCCCCATTATCATGAAAAAATAAATTGATATAATGATATTATTAAATATTTTTCTATGGTTGGATAACATTATATGATGGGATACATAGTATATTGACTACCAGGTATAGGTACTTATAAGAGGATGAGACTTCATCTCATGAAGTTTTCAATTGGTAATCTCCAAGATGGGAGATTATGAGAACAAACCCAGTTGTAGGAAATACACATATTTATGTGCCATTGGATATTTCTGTCTATGAGCTTGTATAATGATCCTTAAACTTTAATATTATAATTAATTTTGTACATGACTCCTGAACTTGGATGCATTTTCGTAAACCATAATGAAATTTTTTCTTAGAGACTTTAGTTATGTTGGGTGTGTTTCAAATGATATGTTATTAATAAATAATTCAAAGAAGAATTTGTCCCTTATATATTTATATAAGTCTATATCCCCTCCCTTTGACTTAAATGAAACCATCACATTGAATGGGCATGGTATGCCTCAGGGCCTTCGGGTCATGTATTGCGGGTCATTTCGGGCCTTGTTCCTTGGGCCTACGGGTCATGTACGGGTTCCCATTCAACCCTTAAAAGGGGGATTATCTATAATAAAATAAAAATAAGGCATTCAGGCTATTTGGGAAAACCATCACATTGAATGACATGGTCATGGTGAATAGATGATTTCATTTCAGATATTCAAGATATATGTATCAAATATATAGGTTGATGACATGGATGTGAAGCCTTTTTTATGAGATATCATGACAAAGGGATTATATTACACAATGAGTTTTTATATGTGGTTGTTTTCATTATGACATATCATCTTCCTTGGTGGACACATTAACCATTAGCAATATATTAATCATGGAATTTAAGAAAATCCGCTTAATTCTACTAAGGGAGAGGCTTATGGGGTTAGATGAATATTGTTCCCATTGATATCAATTAAATATTATTTATATTTAATAACTAAAACAAATATTATAGTCATGATTGATAATTGATATCATTTTAGGATTTATTAATTGATCGTATATATTAAATTAATATTTATTTGTGAGGTAATTGTTTAATTACGAAAAAATATATAATATTTATTTACCTTTTTTTATTTTTAAAATAATAAATAATTATTTATTTATTAATAAAAAGGTATTTAATTATATTTAATATTAAAAAATATATTTTATTCTACAGAATGTGAATATAATATTTTTTTTTATTTGTTGAATGTATAATATTTATATTTATTTTTCACAATGTAAATAATTATTTAATAATAAATAATTAATTTAATTATGTGAATATTAAAATAAATATTTTATTCATTAGACCATGAATATAATATTTAATTGTGATATATAAATATTTATTCAGGAATTCAATAAATTCTAAGGAGGGCAAGAATATCCAATTATTGTTCAAGTGATAAATATTTATTTACTCGACTATAAATAATGTATATCATTATTACTAAATATTGTGGTTCCATTCCATATGTTAGCTCCTCAGTGCATATTTCTCTCCCTTTTTTCCTTTCCCCACAAACCCTCTTCTCCCACAATTCTCATCCCTATCTTTCCCCCCTCCTTCTCGATCTCCGTTCCTCTACCTCCCCACTCCCCCCTATGTATCATATTCCTTTCCTCCGCCTCCCCCATCCTCCTCCCCCATCCCCCATCTCCCTCTGCCTTCCTGCCTCCACCTCTACCTCCAGTTCTACCTATCGACCTCGGCCTCCCTACCTCGATCTCCTTCCTTCTACTTGTCAGACACTACCTCCACCTCTACCTCCGCCTCCACCTCCCTACTTATACCTCCCTACCTCCACCTCCCTACCTCCCCCTATCCATCTTTGGCTCCAACTATGCCTCATCTCCCTCCCTTACATATCCATAAACCCTAATTTACATGGGTCTCCTCGATTTCCAACCAACTCATGCTTCTTGGGCCATTCTTTTGTAGCTTCTCTGACAATTCATTCATACCACTACCACTGAGAGGTTAAAACCTATTCATTCCTCTTTTCATTGGTCTCATATTCATCGACTTCATCACAAGTATATTTGATTAAAAATATATTAATTTTACCCTAATTTTAAACTGAATCTCAAATATTAAATATTAAATATGGAATTTCAATTTAATGTTTATTTGTGTAGGATTGAAATAATGATGTAGATGCTCAATATACAAGAGGGGGGTGAATTGTATACTTTAAAAATTCCTTTGGAACCTTTAAAGTTAGATATGAATAACTGTGTTTTCCTTAAGCAAAGGAAAGGGATAAGTTTAAAAAAGTTAAACTAAGAAAATTCACAACACCTCTAACACCAAATAAAACTTGGAATAAGGAATGAAGTGATAAACTTCAAATCCTATGAACTTTCTTAAAACTGAAAAGAGATTCCGAAAGTAGGTTCCGGAAATATGGTTCCGGAAATTGAAACTTAACAAAAGATTACAATATGAGATTCTACCTTAAAGTGTATAGAATCTAAATGAAACAGAGTACAAGTAAGTAAGTATAAGAAAGTTATACTTTCCTTACAATATAATATTCAGCGGAAAATAAACGAGTAGTAGAACTACAAGTAACAAGATATAAGTCTTTTAACCCAAAGAAAAGGGTATCCAACAACCTTGGATAAAGGTCTCTTGATTTATACTTTCAAGCAAGTCTGTCTTACCCACCCCAGGGTAAGCCATCGATACAAAGATCAGAGTCTCTGTCTTGCTATCCCCGCAAGCCCTCAACTTCAAGGTAGTTGGAAACCTCTATCTTCCACAGCAAGGAAGCCCTCAAACTTCAAAGTAGTCGGCAACCTCTGTCTTCCTATCCCCGGAAGTACTCAAATGTAATCACCAACATTTGGAGTCGTATGAAGTTTTGAGAGTTAATAAGAGCCTCTCTCTCTAGAAATCACTTCAACGGCATGTATGCACAAAAACCAAGTTGTTTTGAGCTCTTTCAAATGAGCTCCTATTTATAGGAAAATTTCCAATGGTCAACTCCCTCTTCCAACGGTCATATTTTCCATGAAATTCGGAGGGACCTGTACACGTGCAAATTAGACAACGGTTAGTTTATAACAGAATAGACGACATAGATTTATAACAAAACAAGTGTAATAGAATGTATGACACCGTTTAAAATCTAACTAAAAGGTTCGGAATGAAAACTTCGGAGTGAAGGTTCGGAGTGTAAGGAAAATAATAAAGAGTAGACAAAATATAAAGGCATAAGCGAAATGAAAGTTTGGAGTCTAACCAAAAAAAATTTTTGGAGTTTGAATATATTCAGAGTGTATAAAAAAAGATGACCAGATTCTGTTTAATAGGTGAATTCGGAATGAGAATTCGGAATGGGAATTCATCATCAGAATTCATAATGAGAATTCATCACCAGGATTCGTAATGAGAATTCATCATCAGAATTCGTAATGAGAATTCTTCATCAGAATTCGTAATGAGAATTCGGAATGAGATTTCTTCATCAGAATTCATAATGAGAATTTTTCATCAGAATTCGTAATGATAATTCCTTATCAGAATTCATAATGATAATTTGTTGTCGAATTTCATAAGGATTCGTATCCTGAATCTAGAGTAAAATTGTATCCGGAATTCGGAATGAAACTTTATCACAGTTCTTATTCTGGATTTCGGAGTGAAACTTTATTACAGTTCTTGTCCAGAATTCGGATCCTAAAATAGAATACTTCTTATCAAAGTTTCAAACAATTCCGAGAAAATAGAAATGAATCCTAATCTTATAATTAAGAAAAATATGGATGAAAATATGATAAGGATAATTTTTCTTACAAAAGAGATTTTCCATATAAAAGAAATTTTCCTTATAAAAGCAATTTTCCTTATAAAAGCAATTTTCCTTATAAAAGTAATTTTCCTTAAAGATAAGGTGTTTGTGATTTTCAAAACAAGAAAGAATGGAAAATTCATAAGGAAAACCTTATTGACTCAACAATCTCCCCCTTTTTGGAAAGCACGAACATCCTTATGAAAAAGAAATTCTAAGAAGAAAGAAAAACATTAAGGCTTATCTCCCTTTGCTTTCAGGATATTGATGAATACAACTAACTCCCCCTTTATGATTTGAAACTCGAAGGATCGTATTCTAGATTTCTGGAATGACATTTCATTACGAATAATAAAGTCTTCTTTAATGAAAAAACTCCCCCTTAAATAAACTCTTATTAGAGTTTGTTTTCTTTGTCACCCTTAGATAAACTCTTATTAGAGTTCTTTTTCCTTAAGGATCTTTTCCTTCTCCCCCTTTGTGATTTTCAAAAAGAATTCGAGGGAATGGAAAAAATAACAAAGTACCTGAAAAATTAGTAATAACAACAAAAGAAACGACAAGAACAATTTTCATTAAGTTTGAAATCTCGGCAACAAAAAAAATACAACAAAAGATCGGATATGTCTATTTTGGATCTTTTTCCTTCACCATGAGACCTTTAAGAATAGTCTTTATTTTCTTCAAGTCTTTATGGTCTTCTTCGTCTTGCTTCTCTAAGACCACTATTCTTGCACTTTGAGCTTTAATCTTTTCTTCCTGGGCTTGAATCTTTTCTTCCTGAGCTTTGATCTTTTCTTCCTGAGCCTTCAATTTCTCTTTAAACTCAATATGATGATCCCTTTCGAATTTCCAGTTTTGAGAAACAGAATTCAGCTTCCCATTCAGATCTCTGACTTCTTGAATCCGGAAGTTCTTTTCATCTGTCAGCTTCTCTTCAAAGGAAGAAGTCAGCTCATTTTTCTTCATGTCCTCTGTTTCAAAAGCATCTTTAACATTGTCTTGAAATTCATCAAATAGCCTCATCTCTTCTACAGTATTCCTCGACCAGTTTTTCATCCTCTTGCAAGATCTTCTATGGGCTTCGTAGCCAACAAAAAAGGTTTTGAACTGAGCCTCTATTTCAACACACTTGTCCATAACCATAGATACGGAGTCCGTTTTCTGATTCAAAGCATGTTGGAGCATCTGGCATCTTGAGTCAATGCTTGAGAAGGTTGGAATAGAACCTACCAGCTTCTTTAAAGATTGAACAACGAATTCATACCCCAACGAAGATTACTCCGAATCTGAGATTCTTCTTGGAGAAGTTTCTTCTTCAACTTGGTCAAGCTTTCTCTTTGAAGAACTACCAACTTCCTTTCTCTTCACCACTACTAAGCTCGGAGTATCAGCAAGAATTTGCTTTCCCTTATCTCTTTTCGGAATAGAGTCCTGTTCTGGAGTTCTCATCTCACTTTCAGAAACTTGGACAACATTGTCTTCCTCATTAGAAACTTCTTGAGCACCAACCCCTACATTCTCTATTTGAGAAATATCTTAAAGATGTTGTTCTTCCTCTGCATGATAAGCTACTTCTTCTTCTCCTTTCTCTTCTTCCATTGCAGGAGTGACTAGCTTAGAAGACTCAGCTTCTGAGGTTCGGAGCGACAAATGTTCGGAAGGAGTCCCCTTATAATCATCTACTTGTTTCAATAAATCTCCAGTTTCACCACTTCCTTCAGCGACATATTATTCTTCTTCCACTTGCTCAACTTGTTCACCTTGCTCAACAGGCTTAGCTACTGCCTCTTCTGGATCAACAAAGTCTCTTCCTGGTGTCTCAGGTAGAGATTCCAAAGAAAAAGATCTCGGAACAGGGATATTTGCAAAAACCATCTCATTAAACTTTAACAAAGGCTGAGCTACCTCAGCCTCAGACATCTTCTTCTTGAGCTTCTTTTCTTTCGCTTGCTTTTCTAGCTCATCCGTAGTTCTTTCCTTCAAGGCCTTAGCCTCCGCAGGGTCCAATCCAAACTGAGCCTCCCCTTGCACTCTCTTCTCTTTCATTTCCCTCCATTTAGTAACAACCTCATCTGGGTAAGATTTCTTCTTCTTTGGTTTTGGAGGTGCAGAATGAACTTCCTTAGACTTAGGATTCTCTGCTTCTACTTCAACTTCTTTAAACTTTCTCTTCCTTATGGGTTTAGAGGATTCGGGATCAGCAACTTTCAGAACTGTCTCTCCTTGAGTAGGTAAATCAATAAACTGACCATTCTTCTTGTCAAAAGCTACATCCATTCTCTTAAGTGTACCATCACTTACCAGCATAATCATGAAAACTCTAGTCTTAGATTTGCACGCTTCCTTGAAAGACTCAAGGCACCGAACAATCAAATTTGAGAGGATTGCTGGATACATTATAATCTGAGCTCTCAGATTCCCTTTTTTAACATTCTCAAGAGTAATGAGAATGTGCTTCATCAGGTTAAACTTCCTCAGATTTATCAGAAAATCTAGGATGTAGATCTCACTCTTCTTTAGACATTCTTTGTCACCCTTCCTCGGTATGATAAGACCTTACACCCATAACTCTAGAATCTGGAAATTTGTAGATAAACTAGCAATCTTTGGAGCCTTGTCATCTACCAATCTGAGAGTTTCTAAAGCTTTTTCCTTGTCAAAGCTACCTTTCGAATCCGGCAACACATGAGATATGAATTCAGCTTCTCCTCCATAGGTCACCCCTATCAAGCTTACTGGTTTGGTATAAGAAAGCTTGTAAGTCTTTTCATAAGACTTAAAAGAAAATTTCTCCCTATTATCTTCCTTAAAGAAGGAAACTGTTTCATAGAATTCAAAAAGTAAATTTGAATACACTTTATCTTGGTTCCCAGGTTTTGACACCGCAACATCTTCCCAACCATTAAGCTTAATATTTTTGGAAATAAGAGAGTCATACTTGTTGAAGAAATCCGGATGAACCAGCCTCTCTCTGTATACTAACCACATCGAAATCGTCTTGGAGGAAGACATGTCTTGAGAAGCTACTTCCACAGACATTCGGATCTGAAGACCTCTGAGAAGTTCGGAACGGAAAAAGATGAGGTTCGGAACGTTCTTAAAATTGATAGGCAGAGCTTCGGGACGCGAGAGCTTGAAAACCGATGTGGGACAACTATTTGGGTCCCCTTTATATAGGAAATGAGATGACAGTTCAACTTCTAGGGTTGATCGAACGGTTGAGACAAGCTGAGATCAGATCTGACGGTCGAAAACCAATTCTCAAGAAAACTTGAATCCGGTCTTTTGAGGTTTTTATTAAAACAAAGAATTAAGAAAATTATAATCCAAAAACAAAATATAAGAAAATTCCAGCAAGAAAAGTATGACTACAAAAACTTAAGTAAGTAAATCATACCTTTCGGATTGGCTTAGGAAGATTATTTGTAATTGGTAACATTCTTATGAAAACTTCGAAAAACAAATTTATTACGAAAAAACAAAATTCGGAAAACTCACAATGAAAAACAGACTCAGTACGGAAAACTCAGTACGATAATTTCATTACAAAAATTGAAAATGAAAAACTTATTATGAAAGATTCAGTACGAAAATACCATTATGAAAATACCAGTACGAAATTTTCCATTCCAGAAGTTTTTAATACGAACATTTCCATTCTAGAAGTATTCTGTACGAAAATATCCATTCTGGAAAATTTTAGTTCCGGAATGTTTGAAAAAAAAATTTGAAAAGTTTTTGTTATTCTAACAATCAGATGTACTCCCCCTATGAAAAGGATTTTATTACTGTAAGGAGAATTTTTCAACAGAAAGTTAATTAAGGAGGATTACCTTATGGTTATCATCCCTAACTTCTGTTTAATGTATTAAAATCTATCAGAAGGCAAAGAGTTTTTGAAAATATCAGCAAGTTGATCTTGTGTTTCGATAAATTGAAGAATGATATCTCCTTTGAGTGTGTGATCCCTAAGAAAGTGATGCCTAATATCTATGTGTTTTGCACGAGAGTGATGTGCAGGGTTCTTACTAAGGGCAATGGAACTTGTGTTATCATACAAAATTTGAGTTTTAGTAAAACTCGATCCATATTCTGTGAGTGTGTGTTGCATCCACAACACTTCAGCACAAGAACTTCCGGCTGCTACATATTCAGCTTCAGCAGTGGAGAGTGCTACAGAATGTTGCTTCTTGTAGGACCAAGAAACTAATGAATCTACTAATAAATGACAAGTCCTCGATGTAATTTTTCTATCCATTCTACATCCACCAAAGTTAGCATCAGAAAAGTTTTTAGAACAAAATCATTTCCAGAAGTATAAAATAATCCTAGATCCATGGTTCCCTTAAGGTAGCGAAAACTTCTTTTTACTACCTTTAAGTGAGATTCCTTAGGATTGGATTGATATCTTGCACATAAGTATACTGAGAACATTAAGTTTGGTCAACTAGCTGTTAAGTAAAGTAAACTTCCTATCATACCTCTAAAAGATGTTTGATCTACTGGTTTCCCAGCTTCATCAAGATCTAAAGAGTTTGAGGTACCAATGGGAGTACTTATACTCTTAGTGTTGCCATAACCATACTTTTTAAGAAGATATTTAATATACTTATGTTGAGATATATAAGTTCCTTCTGGTTTTTGAGAAATTTGAAAACCAAGGAAAAAAGTTAACTCACCCATTATACTCATTTCAAACTCAGATTTCATTAGACTTGCAAAAGAGTCGGTCAAAGATTGTTGAGTTGAACAAAATATGATGTCATCAACATAAATTTGAACAATCAAAACATTTTTCTTATTTTTATTTATGAAAAGGGTTGGATCTGCATTTCCCTTAACATAGTTATTTTGAAGCAAAAATCCAGTGAGTCTATCACACCATGCTCGTGGGGCTTGTTTAAGACCATACAAAGCTTTGGTAAGTCTACAAACATGATCAGGATGTTTTGTATCTTCAAAGTCAGGAGGTTGTTCAACAAAAACTTCCTCTTGAACATAACCGTTAAGAAAAGCACATTTTACATCCATTTGAAAAAGTTTAAAATTAAAGAATGCTACAAAGGCAAGTAGAATACGGATAGATTCAAGTCTAGCTACTGGAGCATAGGTTTCTTCATAGTCTATTCCCTCTTGCTGATTATAACCTTTAGCAACAAGTATAGCTTTATTTCTTACTATGACTCCATTTTCATCACATTTATTTCTGAAAACCCATTTTACTCCAATAACAGAAGTTTCCTTAGGTCTTTCAACCAAGGTCCAGACTTTATTCCTTTCGAATTCATTTAGTTCATCTTGCATGGATTTGATCCAATCATCATCACCTAAAGTTTCATCAGTGCTTTTTGGTTCTAATTGGGAAAGAAATTATAGATGTTCTACTTCATTTCTTAAGGAACTTCTAGTCCTTACAGGTTGATTTACATCACCAATGATACTATCACTGGGATGATTCTTAAGAAACACCTGATTTGGGTTTTTTAAAACCTGTTCATCAATATAGGGTAGAAATTCTTCTAGGGTAAATGTTTCATAAGTATCTTCTTGAATAATTTCCTTAGCAGAAGGTTCTTCTATCAAAGGTTGACAATCAGTTTTTGAAAACACATCCGAGGATGTAGGTTGAGGTGGTTTAAAAACAAAAGGATCTTACTCATCAAATTTTACGTGTACTATTTCTTCAACGGTACAAGTATTTTTATTAAAAACTCTATAAGCCTTAGAAGTTGTGGAATAACCTAAGAAAATTCTTTCATCAGATTTTGGTGTGAATTTATGTAAGTTATCTTTAGTATTTAGAATAAATACTTTGCAACCAAAAACATTGAAGTAGGATAGTCTTGGTTTTCTACCATTCCATAACTCATAATGAGTTTTATTAAAAAAGGTCTAATCAAAACTCGATTTATAGTATAACAAGTAGTACTTACAACTTCAGCCCAGAAATGTCTAGTAATAGAATATTCACTAAACATGGTTCTAGTTATTTCTTGAATAATTATATTCCTTCTCTCAACTACACCATTTTGTTGAGCAGTTCTAGGTGCTGAAAAATTTTGAGTAATACCTTTTTTACTACAAAAAGTTTCAAAATCTGAATTTTGAAATTCTCCTCCATGATCACTATGTATAGTTTTCAATGTACAGTTTTTCTCATTTTTTACTTGAGCTCTAAAACTTTTGAAATAGGAAAAATCTTCAGACTTCTTTGCTAGAAAATAGACCCAAGTAAAACTAGTGTAATCATCAACAAGAACAAACACATAGTATTTGCCTCCAATACTTCCAGTTTGTGTCGGACCAAAAAGATCCATGTGCACTAACTGTAATGCATCTGTTGTTGAGACTTCACTGATTGATTTAAAACTAGATTTATGTTGCTTTCTATATTGAAAAGGATCATAAACTTTAGAAGAATCAAATCTAATCTTCGGTAGATCCTTAACTAGTTTCTTCTTAGAGAGTTTACATAAGTTCTTAAGATTACAGTGACCTAGTCTTCTATGCCATAACCAGGAATGATCTTAAATTGCACTAAGTCAAGGTAAATCTTGGATCCTGAGGTCTTCTACGTTTAAAGTGTAAACATTCTCTTGCCTATTGGCTGAGAGAATAAATTCTTCCTTGGAATTGTGAACTAAGCACTTATCATTCCAAAAATTCACAAGGTAACCTTCATCACATAACTGACTTATGCTAATAAGGTTGTGCTTAAGACCCTTAACAAAAAGAACATTTGAAATCAAGTTTTTACCAAGAAGAACAATATTACCAATAACAACAATCTCTCCCTTAACATTATCTCCGAAAGTTACCTTTCCTCCTTTTGTTTTGATAATATTTTCAAAAAAGATTTTGTTACCAGTCATGTGCCGGGAACATCCACTATCCATGTACCATGTATTGTTGTTGGTACTCTCTTTATTTTCTTGAAATCAAGAAGAGAATTAGAATTTCGGAATCCAAACTTGTTTGGATCTGAGATTTCCAGATAATAAAATTTTAGGAACCCACATCTTCTTAGAAAAGTAAGCTTTGTGAAATCCTAAAGATTGGGTTTTGTTTAAAGAACAATGCTTTGCCCATTGACCACCACATTGACACTTAGTACAAAATGGGGCACTTTGAGGAACAAAATAATTGTTACTAAAAATTGGTTTTGCATGGGTATAACCAAATCCGGATTTATTTCTTAAAGGTCGTATTTGGGAATACATTTTATCAAAATTTTCCTTACCATGGGTAAAGTCAGATAAACACTTCTTTAAGGAAAAAATTTCGGGCTTGAGTTTTATTACCAAGTTTTTATCCTCAAAATCATTAGTTTTAGAACTAGAGCTAGGCTCGAAAACATTTTTCTTAGAAATTACTTTTTCTAATTCTTTAGAAAGTTTGTTCTTCTCAGAACTTACTTCCTCAAGATTTTTTGAAATATTTTCAAAATCATCATTTTTCCTATCAAGATCTTTAGAAAGATATGATATCTCTTTCGTAAGAATAGAATTCCTAGAATTTGCTTTATCAAGTTTCTTATTGAGTTTAGAATTCTCAATCTCAAGAAGTTCAGCAAACCTAGAGACTTCTTCATAAGTAGGTAAAGTATTTTCTTCATCAGAAGAGGATTCTTCATCAGAAGAGTTATAATATTTACTATCATTAGAATTTAAAGAAACATTGGTCAATGATTCAGCATTTCGTACCTTAGCGATAAAACAATGATTATTAATAGGTAATCTGTCTATAAGACCAAGATTCTTCTGTCCTGAAGATTCGTAATCAGAAGATTCATTTGAAGAGTCACCACTACTGGCACTCCAGGTGTTATTAGCTTTCAAAACATTCTTAGCTTTGGGTTTATAATATTTCTTTCTGTTCCTGTCTGAATGCCTTTTCTTTTCTTTCGTTCTTTTTGAGAAAAGGGCAATCTGGTCTAATATGTCCAGCTCTCTTGCATTCATAACAAGTAACTTCTCCATCTTTCTTATCTTTCCTGTCCTTTTTCTTATACTTGGATTGGAAATTTCTCTGTCCAGCTATCTTGTTCATCCTTCGAGCAAGATTTGCTAATTCATTTTCAAAGACTTTACTCTCACTAGATTCGGATTGGAAAATGACTTTCTTAGACTTGGATCTGGTTACTCTCTTAGGAGTCTTAGCTTTCATCTGATTTGATGTGGTTGTAAATGAAATAGTACCATTTCCATTCTTCTTCTTGATGTTTTCAGCATCTCTCTTCATTCTAGTTTCATGTTGAAGAAGAGTTCCAAATAACTCATCAAGAGAAATTTGAGTGACCTTCCTGTTTTCATATATAGAAGTTCTTTTGGATTCCCACTCATTGGGCATAATATCGATTATCTTATCCACAAGTGCATCATCATCTAAACCTTTCTCTCCCATAGACTGTAGACTGTTGACTATAGTCATAAATATCTGTTGAACTTTACAGATTGGTTCACCATAAGGAAAGTTGAAGCCATGATATTCAGCTCTAAGCATATCTCTCCTAGTCTCAATCACTTTAGAAGTTCCAAAGTGTGTAACCTCTAACTTCTTCCAGATACAATTAGCTACTTCACAAGAAGAAATTTGGCTATATATATTTCTTGTCATTGAACACAGTAAAGTATTGCGTACCTTATAATTGAGTTGATAATCTTGCTTTTCCTGGTTAGTGAAAGTTCTGACTTCCTTGTCAAGAATTTTATAATCACCAGTAAGCATAACAAAGTTGTCCACTCCAGTATTGATAACAAAAGTCTTCATTTGATCTCTCCAGTACTCATAATCATTACCATCAAAGATTGGTGGTCTTGTAGGATTTAGATTATCAATTGAACCAACATTAATTCCTGCCATACTTATAAACCTTCGGCACAAAAAACTTGTTAATAGCAAAAAGTTCGTAATAACAAAGTTCGGAATGAAAGAGTTCGGAATGGGAAAGTTCGGAATGATAAAATGAGAAAGAAAAACTTATTCGTGAGTATAAGTATTTCAGAGACCTTCTCTGATACAAATTGTAGGATTGGTATAGAGTATGAGGTTTCCAACCTCTGATACCAATTATAGGATCTAAATAATGATGTAGATGCTCAAAATACAAGAGGGGGGGGGGGGTGAATTGTATACTTTAAAAATTCCTTTGGAACCTTTAAAGTTAGTTATGAATAACTGTGTTTTCCTTAACCAAAGGAAATGGATAAGTTTAAAAAAGTTAAACTAAGAAAATTCACAACACCTCTAACACAAAATAAAACTTGGAATAAGGAATGAAGTGATAAACTTCAAATCCTATGAACTTTCTTAAAACTAAAAAGAGATTCTGAAAGTAGGTTCCAAAAATATGGTTCCGGAAATATGGTTCCGGAAATTGAAACATAACAAAAGATTAAAATATGAGATTCTACCTAAAGCGTATAGAATCTAAATGAAACAGAGTACAAGTAAGTAAGTATAAGAAATTTATACTTTCCTTACAATACAATATGCAGCGGAAAATAAACAAGTAGTAGAACTACAAGTAACAAGATATAAGTCTTTTAACCCAAAGAGAAGGGTATCCAACAACCTTGGATAAAGGTCTCTTGATTTATACTTTCAAGAAAGTCTGTCTTACCCACACCAGGGTAAGCCCTTGATACGAAGATCGGAGTCTCTGTCTTGCTGTCCCCACAAGCCCTCAACTTCAAGGTAGTTGGAAACCTCTATCTTCCTCAGCAAGGGAGCCCTCGAACTTCAAGGTAGTCGGCAACCTCTGTCTTCCTATCCCCGGAAGTCCTCAAATGTAATCACCAACATTCGGAGTCGCACGAAGATTTGAGAGTTAATTAGAGCCTCTCTCTCTCTCTAGAAATCACTTCAACAGCATGTATGCACAAAAACCAAGTTGTTTTGAGCTCTTTCAAATGAGCTCCTATTTATAGGCAAATTTCCAACGGTCAACTCCCTCTTCCAACGGTCATATTTTCAATGAAATTCGGAGGGACCTGTACACGTGTAAATTAGCCAACGGTTAGTTTATAACAGAATATACGACATCGTTTTATAACTAAACAAGTGTAACAGAATGTACGACACTGTTTAAAATCTAACTAAAAAGTTCGGAATGAAAACTTCGGAGTGAAGGTTTGGAGTGTAAGGAAAATAATAAAGAGTAGAAGAAATATAAAAGCATAAGCAAAATGAAAGTTCAGAGTCTAACCAAAAATAATTTTCGGAGTCTGAATAAATTCAGAGTGTATAAAACAAAGATGATCAGATTCTATTTAATAGGTGAATTCGGAATGAGAATTCGGAATGGGAATTCGTCATCAGAATTCGTAATGAGAATTAATCATCAAGATTCGTAATGAGAATTTGTCATCAGAATTCGTAATGATAATTCTTCATCAGAATTCGTAATGAGATTTCAAAATGAGATTTCTTCATCAGAATTCGTAATGAGAATTCTTCATCGGAATTTGTAATGAGAATTCCTTATCAGAATTCATAATGAGAATTTGTTGTCGAATTTCATAAGGATTCATATCCTGAATCTGGAGTAAAATTGTATCCGGAATTCGGAATGAAACTTTATCACAGTTCTCATTCTGGATTTCAGAGTGAAACTTTATTATAGTTCTTGTCCAGAATTCGGATCCTAAAACAGAATACTTCTTATCAAAGTTTCAAACAATTCCGAGAAAATAGAAATGAATCTGAATCTTATACTTAAGAAAAATATTGATGAAAATATGATAAGGCTAATTTTTCTTACAAAAGCGATTTTCCATATAAAATCAATTTTCCTTATAAAATAAATTTTCCTTATAAAAGCAATTTTCCTTATAAAAGCAATTTTCCTTAAAGATAAGGTGTTTGTGATTTCAAAAACAAGAAGGAATGGAAAAGTCATAAGGAAAACCTTATTGACTCAAAAATTTGGACTATAAAATTGAATTTAATATATTCAGTGGTTCCAGAAGAACCCTCCACA
This sequence comes from Viscum album, assembly GCA_963277665.1. NCBI lineage: Eukaryota > Viridiplantae > Streptophyta > Magnoliopsida > Santalales > Viscaceae > Viscum > Viscum album. The sequence goes on along the minus strand of OY728140.1, from coordinate 413,721,376 downwards.
ATCCCTATATTATATTAGGAGGCCTTTGGTTTGGTGTATTTGATATCAAACTTCTAAGATGAGGTATTTTTTTACTTTATAAAATTATCATGATCTAATTTTACTATGTAATATTATATACTATTATACAATATCATTTTTTAATGTCTATTTTTATACATTTTCATTCAATACTTTATATTGTTATACATTGTCATTTAATACTGTCTACTGTTATACATTATCCATATAATGTTCTTTCTACTATTATACACTATCATTTTTTTGAATATTGTTTGTTGTTGATATTTAATAATTATAATAGAGGACCTTCCCATTTATCTTTCAAGATGTTATAGCTAATAAATAAAAGACTAGATTTTTTTAATAGTTTATTGATTTATTGTATATCCCATATACTAAAATGTACAGGAATAAATGGGCATGTCCTTCATCTATTAGTTATCCCATATAATATTGTATCTCACTAAAATATACATGAATAATTTACTTCATACATTCACTTAAATGTATAAGAATATATTGTTTTCAATACAGTTTATTTACAACTATATTTTAATCAATGCACTTTATTTAATGAAATTTATAGAAAATCCATCATCCATCATACAAACTATAGAGTGTGCCTCCATATACATGTGTCAGAATATCTTTTTTTAATGAGAAACTAACTTCAACTACTTCCACTAGAATAACACCTATATCATATGATAATTCTCATTCCAACCAAAAATTAAGAAATCATATATCATTTCCCTATACCAAAAGAACTATTTCAAACAAAGCTAATAACATCTCTTAAATATTTATAAATTTATGGTTGTTAATTTCTTTATTTTCATGAACTAACTAGCTATAAATCATCTTAAAAAATTATATTCATTAAATACTCTAGGTATAATTTAATTTTTACATTTATGAGAAAAAAATTCCTCATGTATATTCATTAATTCATAAAACTATTTCTATATAAAATTTACATTTGGTATTTATTAAAACAATACTTCTCATGTATATGAATTGATTAGTGAAATTAATTCCATGAATATTTATTGAACGGTCCATATATATTAATTAATATTTTTTTTAATAATTATATTTCTTAAATTGGATTATGCAGTTTCTAATTTTCATGTGATAATCAATGATTTATGATTTATTTATTATATTTTGAGCCCATTATCATTAATTCATAATCACTCTAAATTTTTATTACAAAAGTAATGCATTGCATATGCCTCTATTTGATGAAGGTTTGTTAAATTCATATGATTTCCTTTTATGATTTATTTATTATGTTATCACTCTATATTTTAATTTTTTCATTATGATATTTATAAATAATATTTTTTTGTGATCCCAGGTATTTTAGCAGTACTGTAGCATTATTGGGTGGTATTATAGCAGCTACTATAGTAGTTACTGTGGCAGGTATTGTTTGAAATTGTAGCAGACTGAACTATTCACCTTGGGCCACTAGTTTGGGCATAGAGTTCTTAATACCTTCAGTCCACCTAGGACTTCAGGTCAATAAGGAATTTGGGCCACCTTAAGGCCTTCAAGGCCACCTGATATGTAGATACATAGATAGATTCTATAAAGAACCAACCCCAAAGGAGGATTCAAGAGTAGGGAACTTTCACCAGAGCAAGGCTAACGAATTTGGAAGAATGAGAAGATATGGAATTTTCGTCGGTACTGGGCCTCTGCATCTCTACACAAGACATCTATCCAAACATCCATCCAAATGTGGATAGTTTAACATGATGCAGATGATGGGGAGGGGCAGTTTTATGTAGTCATAGTCTGTATGATTTTCTTAAGACCTATGGGTCCTATAATGTCTCCAAGCCTATAGACAATCTAATCTCTAAGAATACGGGCCTTTTAAGAGTTCCCCATCATCCTGTGAAAGGGGGGTTTTCAAAAATAAATAATAAATAAGGCCTTCGGTCCATTCAAGAAATATGAATGTCATCCACATTGGAAACTTGTGAATTTATCTAAATTATCATCATGACTATTTGATGAAAATTATATTTAATAACTCAAAGATTCTTTAAATAAAAATTATTAATAATTTTTTGAACATCATTTCATATCCTTGTATATTTTATTCTCCCCACCCAAATGTAAAAAATCCATTTGTATACTTCAACATTCCCCTTAGATAATATTTTTTGTCCCCTGAGGTCGTTGGTACTATGTGTTTCATAGTTATAACTATTTATACTTATCAGACCCAAATTTCATAGTATAGAATAAATATTTAATTCAATTATTGGGATTCAATCATACATTAAATATCATAATGTAACAAGTTTAACTTCTTACATAAGCACCTTATACTTCCATTAGATATTGAAATGGGATTTGAATTTGAAAATTATAATATGAAAATTACTCCTTAAGCATAATGTGGATTAATTATTTTACAATTTGAGTTCTTTTTTTGTTTCATTCAACCATTTCCTACCAACAATTAAATATATTTATAATTTTACGATTTCATAACTTTACATCGATATAAAAATATTGTTAAGTAATATAAATCTTCAAAATACCATAATTATAATGTTTCTTAATTATACAAAACATTATTTTAATTTTCATTTGAACCATTAATAAATCAATATTTGAATTGTTGTGACTATATATATCATGATTTAATTAATTCCATCTTTACTTTTGCATTTTTTCATTGATATGAAAAATTAATTTTTGAGTAACAATTGGTTTGTTTGATATTAATTTTTTTTTGGATTGAGACATAAGATGTTGGTGTTATAGAGATAAGATCTATAAAGACACATTCCATCATCTTTCTATTCTATAATTCCATGTATAAGTAAAAGTGAAAACAAAACACATGTTTCAAGAGGCCTATTTTGGGTTCTTATTATTACTTCACTCGGGAGCTTGCAATTTAGGTATAAGTTTTTTCACATTCAAATGACATTATAGTTGAAGTATTTATGGTTAATTCCAAGACGATATTTTTTATATTCTTTTAAAATCCATGACCATCATTGTTTTTTGATATTTTTCATTAAAGGAATTAATTTTAATACCCTTACATAAATACTACTATATGGTATCATGTTTTTTCAAACTTTGGAAATGCATAAATAGACTCATTGTGGATTTTTCACTCCTCATCTCATTATTTCATTCCATGTTTACTTCTTATTATTTTAATCTCAAGGCTTCATTCCATGTTTACTATTTATTATTTTACATTTTGTAATTCATAAACAACATTTTATTTTTAAAAATAAAAAAAATATAATCTCTTGTGATTTCATATGGGGGGATATTAGTTTATCATTGTGTAGGATTGCTCATGACATAGAATAAAATATTATTATTATTATTTTACATGGAATGGGGTTCATTTTAGATTTAATATATTATTAAGGGCCTATGAATATTTAAAAAATATTTAACTCTAACTCTAGGTCTATAAATATAATGTTATGTCATTTTGGAAGAGGTTAATCATTGTGCATGACAGTCCTATCTATTTCATCCACCTCATTTATTCCTCTCAAGATATAGAGGGATATTAAAGATTTATTCAATCCAGATGGAACGTGAGGTAAAAAATAAGAACAAATTAAGATAAATTGATCAAACTAGCACTTAGTTTTTCATCAATTTTGTTGACTGATTGAATCTATATGTGTGGATCACCGCTAGAGGGACAATTTTGTGGGTCCTAACGATACAAAGGTGATACAATGATCAGGTTCAAACTATAAACATCATCAAATAAGAAAGAACTCGGGATTTCAGTAATCATACTTCTTATGTTCTAAATTAATAGTAAATTAACATGAAGATATCCTCTCTTTATTCTGGAGAAAAAAATTAAATATTCTTCAGAAAAAATACATTGGTCATGGAGTTCATTTTTAAGCACATTGTGGATGGTTAATTTAATCCAAAGAATTATTTGTTCATAGGACCAATAAGAGATTCCAATACATCTAGAACTGTCAAGTGGTATCAAAGCAGTCACATTCAATTTATAATTATTTATTGATTGTTGATCATTTACATGTTTATAAGTTAGTTTTCATTTTAATACATTTGTTCCTCTAATCTAGTTATCAGTATCTATTATTACTCTCTCTCTCTCTCTTTTATATCTCATATAACCTATATTGGATTAATAATTAATAAATAACACCAAAATACTCCCTCAGGAAGTTTCAAGGTTTATGTTTAGAAAATATAAGACTACACAGGGTGTATCATGTTCGTACATTCTTTGTACATTTTTTATTTTCACTAGGATGAGTCATGATTAATTATGGTTTCCATGAAATAACTACACTAAATAAGAATTAATTGTGGACCACATGTTAACCAAGTCGGTATGGAACATGGTTTTTTAGACTATATGTCTCTTAGTCCATATGTTTTCATGATGGAAAACAAGGGTGTCCAATTCATGTCAAGCGTTTAATACAAAACATGAGGACTGAAAACCCATACAACATTGAGTTCACGTGGATGTAGTTGGTGTAAAAAATTTTGTACCTCATATATATCCATGTATTATAAACATGTTAAATCCCTAAGCATGTGTCAAAAACATGGTCTAAATAAATTACATGATGTGTATCCCAAGTACACATCATCTAATCTATTATACCTCATGTAATAAATCTATTGTGGATAGAAAAAAACTAAATATTTAATAAAAAATATGTAAATTTGTTTCATGTGTTATTTATTGAAAGTACATTCCATGTGATTGAATTATTTATTACATATTAAATTAATTTCCTTGTTAAATTCTTAACAATAAGTAATATATGGTATTTACATATAGTATACTCTCTATGTGTTAATAGAATCATGTTCCATGTAATTTATATATGATAATTCATCGTTTATTTAAACATTCAAGCCTTATAACTATGATATATCAAATTTATATTAGATTCCATGTGAATACATAATATAAAGACCATGTCAGGTAGTTTGGATGGGTACCTTTCATTCCCTCCAAGTAAACATGTGCATTTTATTAATTTTAAATAAAATTAATTTTTTTATTATTTTTAATAAAGGATGATAGAAATTTAATATACAAATTGAGTAGAGACTAAGATAAATTGAATTGATTGATTATTCAGATAATTATTCATATTAATTTATAAATTTTTTATCTTCATAAAATAATGAACCAAAATGAATTCTCGCCAACTATTTTAAATATGTAATCATTTCACAAGTGGATGATCAAAATCATAGACTAAATTTTTTATGTTTTTGGTTTCTTTTAATTTAATGATTACATCATTTTTATCAATTATTATTATTAAATTAAATTGATGGCCTACAGGACATTCCTCCCTTCTTATTATATATAGGTATATTTGTCCATGATTTATTTTATATTAAACCCCAAACTTGCTCCCTTCACCTGTGTGTAAAGTAAAAGCATTATAAGGATAGAGCTCCTAGGTGAATGGATTTGATTCAAAAACGGAGATGAGGTGAATGAAAACCAATGAGATATATAGGATAGAGGTAGAATACTAAAACTCAATCCCAAACTACCTAGAAGAGTTTTCCCCTAGGGTCAATTGTTTGTTTATTGTACACTCAAAACTGTTAGATAAATGTCATAATCATTGAATATTTTTATTTTATTTTTATCTAATACATGATTTTCTTTATGGATGTAAGTCTTTGTTAACAAAAATAAATGGATTAAAATGAAAATATGGAATTAAAATACAAGGATTATATGCAAATATTTTATTAGAACATGGTTAATCCCTATATAAAATCCACTTAATATTAAGAAGACATATAAATGGAAAATATAAGAAAGTTTATGAATAAAAAAAATAAAAAACCTTCATTAAAATATTAATTCATGCTAAGAATTCCATCATCTAAATTAAGATGGACCCATAGTTAAAGTGTTAGTTTATCCTCCATCAGTGAGAACTTTTATTTATCAAGAAATATTAACAAAGATAGTGGGCAGACTTACCTAAATTTTTATTTATCTTAATTACTATAGTATATCCATTATAAATTTGGAGGAAATGGTTGATGAAATCAAATTTGGGATTTTTGGACTAGGGAGTCCACTCAATGGATCAAGGATCTTCATGTTTTTAGTGGGAAAGACTGCCTATCTAAATACTTACTTATAATTTTCATGGCCTTCGTCAATATTATATAAAGGGAAATGTGGATCTTTTCTAATAGAATATTCTCACGATAAGAGAATTATATGTTTAATGATGACGGATATTAGGACTTGATAAAATAGTGATAGATATAATACAATAATTAAATTATTTTTTCACACTGATTTTATAATCAAGTAAATTAATAATAATATTTTTTTTTATTATAGAAAAATAGAGAGAAAACCCATGAAAATAAGCAACCATTCCTTAACTTAAGGCATGTCCTTATAGTCACAACTTTTCCAAAATGGTATAGATTTTTTACACTAAATTGGTATTAGATAATTAGTACTACATGTTGAAATCCTTATCCTAATCTCATGTCTTAATAAGAATGAAATAGGAAGAAGGTTGTCTATACGATATTCATAGTGGGTGTTTCTTATGTTTATTTCATCATGATTTTATTTATTTATGAAGATATAAAAATGAAACATAAGGACATGAATTATTACACCATGATATCTTACCTCCTTGATCTGAAAGGATAAAATGATAAACATTAGATAAATAAGAGTATCATTGTACTTTATCAGTGTAAACTAAAAGAAATACATCTAGATATTAATCATGTCTTAAAAAATAATGTATTATATTGATAAGTTAGAAATATTTTCCTTCTATTTCAATAATAAATTATCCATTAATATCATTTTATCATCCGCATTACCAAAGTTATCCTTATTTATCTAAGACCAGATGAATAGTATGGATAAATTTCGTAGGGATATTTTTTATTCTATTTCTCTATATAGATAATTTTTTGATGGAATTTTTTTCCTCATACCTTATTAAAAAAAGAAAAGGAAAAGTTTAATAATCCTATGGACATTTCTAAGTCAATGGTTTCTTTCTGATGTTCTTTAAATAGATAACGATTAAAGGGAAAAGAAATAAACATGAGACTATTTTCTTCTTATGTGGAAATAAAGGTCATTGGAAGAATAATTACGATTAAAGAAACAATTAGAGTATTTTGCTTCAAATATATTAATCATTTCATGTAATATTTTTTAGATACGTATTGAGTATATATTTTCACATATATATGTATTTGAAATATAGGAACCAAGTAAGTATAGAAATATTACAAGAAGTAAATTTCATTCTCAAAGGAACTAAATAAGAGTGAGTCCTAGATCATTAATGAGAAGCACATAACTTCTGTATTTCATGGTGTAATGATTCTAGTTAAACTATTGTTTTGTATTGAGTATTACTAAAAAAATTATCTCAATGTTTATTTTAGATAAAAAGTGACATAATTTAATATTAAAAATATATGTTATTATGGTATTTCATACTAGGCTAATAGTTCAGTAATTATAGAATCATAAATATATAGCCAAAATAAATGATGAATAATATAAGTATTATTTACCTGGTGGTGGAAAGATTATTTTTTTCAAGATAAATTGATAGCGGTTGAATTTTTTATATCACCATCATCATCATCAATTTGAATTTTTATTAATAAAGGAAGTGAAACAACCGAAACACACCAAACACTCATACATTGGAAAAGTCCCTAAGGTGGTCTGTAATAGTGAAGGCTGAGGGTGTCCCCTTTAACTAAGTTAACACCCTCGAGTTTCAAGGATCTCACCATATGATGACAGAATGGGTCAGAGCCCGTAACCTCCAAAGAATCAAGGTAGTTAGCGACTTGGCTCCCCTCTCTTTAGGTGTGTTTAACATTGGTCTTGTTACTTAGCTCTTTCCTATACTTTCTGTTGATGTATTCAATGGACCACGGAGGTTGGAAAAATCCACGCAGAATGTCATGAAGAATCTTGGAGTCTGTTTCCACCTCTTCAACTCAGATATTTTTATGGTGGAAAATACAAAGTCCCGTGAGAAAATCTTTGGCCTCTGACTAAAGGGAGGTCCCTTGGCATAACCTACCACATAATTTTTTGAGTTAGTTTAGCAAGGTTATTCAAAATATTCTTGTTCTATTAGTAAATTCATATACTTCATGAGATCCCTTTATGAAATTTAAGAAAATATCATTAAAGTAAATGAGTTCACTTGGTGAAGATAAAGGAACCTTTGAGCTGGTTTGTTGGAAAACATCTTATCTAGGGAATCATTGATCATATACATGTGGATTTATGGTATTATTAAACTAAAATTTCTTTATATACATTAATGTAGTGATGATAATAAATAGAATATCAATAATGTGCCTTATATGTATTACAATTCTTCCATAATTTCTTCCAAGATGTGTTTTTCAAATAGAAGTGAAAACAACTAACCATATTCCAACCATATTGACCAATGGATATAATAATTTTGATATGATAAGAATCCATTAGTTCACAATCTAAAATTTTTATTGAATAATTTATGTAAAAAATTGGTTTTTAGATATACAAAAAATATCAAACATTTAATGCATCATAATAAATAATATTATAGACACGTCTGATATTAATGCCTAGTCAAGACTGACTATGTTTCTATAAGATAAACATATCTCTTTAAAAATTGGGGGAACAGACTTAATTTATGACACTGTAATATTTTTCTGTTTTTATTTTATTAAATAAATTTAATTTATTCGATAGATTACATTTCACACAACATTGATCTTAAATGAACTATGGTATACTATAAACTATCCACATCATCATTGGAATAGTAATGTGACCATTATAAATAGTAAAGTGGATATTAGAATAATAACCTTGCCTATGAAATTATAAATAAAATTTACATATCTCATAAATGAAAATAAGATATATTTATATCATGTAATAAGTAAATAAATGTTTTAAAAATAATAAATTAAGTATTAGTACTTTTTTGTAAAATGTAAATGTTTATTTATAATTCTATAATTAATATAATTATTTAAAATAATATTTATTGTAATAAAATAGATTTAGGAATTAATATTTTTTATATTATAATTATAAGATAATTTTATAAGAACATAATTAATTTTTCAAAGTGACGTAAATAATATTCAGATTAGTATTTTTGAATAAATGGTTATTTTAATTAAAAATTAAATTTAAAATATTGAGAAAATTATTTTCATAAAATGAAGTTTGTTTTTGAAATATACATATTTAAAAATGGTTATGTTGGATTTTTGATATTTTTCTAAAATAGTTGAATTTTTGTGAATAGTGAAATACAATAATTTATGGAATAAGATAAATACATGAATTTTTTAGTCATTTTTGATGTATGGATGATATAAGAAACCAATATTTATAATTAACATGCACTATTTACTTTACATATTCACAAGAATCAACACTATTGACAATATTGAGCCAAAATAATAAACTGAGGAATAAGATAATCAAAAAACACACCCCTCCTCCCCTATAAATACCACCCCAGACAACCCCTTCTCCTCATACCATATAATACTTTAATATTGTATAAATTATAAAAAATTTCCTTCCCAAGACTCTTCACTATGTCCAACACCTTTGGGTCTTATCAAAATACCAAATCTAGGTGTCTTAAGGAGGTTCCTATGGAGATGATATTCAAGAGGTAAAATCCCCTTTTTATTTTAATTTCTTTTCTTTTCTAATCATATCCTCACCTTCCCAATACAAAGTTGAATGGTAACTATAGTATCATATATATATATATATATATATTGGAATTTTATTTTTCTAATAAAATATCCATCATCAAATCTCTTCACTTTCACTTTTCTTTTAAAAATAAAACATTGTATGTGATGTGTTGATTCAACGTCTTCATGGAAAATAAGATTTAATTTTCCATTATTTCCTTTAAGGATATTTATAAAAAAATTATATTTTTAAATAATATTTTAATATAAATATTATAATTTATATTATGTTTTTTAACCAATATATAAACATAATATTAAATAAAATGACAAAAGTTCAAAATGGTCGTAAAAACCACCAAAATAAATTAAGACATTTTCATCAACCTTTTATCTAATGAATCGTCTTCATAAAATATAACCAAATAATTTATTAGACCATTTAAACTTATGTATGTTCATTAATACTAAATAATTTCACGTCTTTATAAGTTATTCCTATTTGACAAGAACTCCTATAATTATAGACAAGGGAACTGACTAAAAAACCATGAAGCAAACGCTCCCAAAATAATGAAATTAATCACTATAACTCATCTAAATGGCTATAAATTAACTTAATATAATTATAATAAAACAAATATATGTTTACTAGGATCTTAATAAAGAAATTAATGAATCTAATTTGATTATCCAGGATATTAAGTATAATTGCATAATGATTTTGGACATAAAGTAAGGGTTTCTCATATCACTTTTACTTCTATGAGATAAATTTATTTTTTAACCCTTATTTATTGTGTGTGTTTTACATACTAACCATTAATATACCATATCATGAATATATTTATCTTCATCGTATTCAATGTTTCATTTTATTATTATTAATTTTATAGGGAATATGATTCACCAGATCACAAGTGGTAAAGGACTTCATCTCAATTTCCATTTCATTGAGACTTACTTGGTATAGTACACCATATCATTTTTATGTGGTGTATCTAATACTCCTTTGAGATAATTTTTCATTTGAAATTAAATTTCTCATAAATATCCATTTGATTTATATCATGGATATGAATATTTCTTAAACTGTATATCAATTTTACATATGGTGTTTTCTTTGAGTATCATATGATTAATTGGTGAAATATTTATAAATATGTGTCCTCTACTTAATATGAATAATTTTATAAGGAATATTGTTCATGAATTAAATATATATATGAATATTTCATTGAACTTTTAGTGATGGGTGGGGACCAGTATTATATAGTCCCTCGATGTAGCGACGGGTCTCAAGAGACAAAACAGATGGACAAAAACCCTTCACATTTATTTATAAGAATAATTGTATAGGTTTCTACACACATAATTAAACCATCTTATGAATGTTTTTATCGGTAGTGATTCATGTTCCAAATATATTACATCTAATAATTAAGAATTTACTTCAATCAGTATTCAGATATTATTATCCATGGTATTTTCAATATGTCAAATTCTATGGATGCATTTTTTATTCTCATTTTATTGATTAAATGGAATGTTTTTTTCAGTTATTTACCTTTCCATATTTATTATTCCTTATTGATTAAGCTTCACTTATTATTGATTCATGTTTATGTTGTATGTAACCCCTACTGATCATTTGAGCTCACCCTTTTATTTTTTTCTTCCCTAAGTTATAGAGATGAAGTCTTTAAATAAGTGTTAAGGAATCAGTTTATTTTCTTTTGTTATGTTATATGATTAATTACCAATGTAATAATGAAACCATGTATTTATATAGTTCTTAAAGACTGTTAAATTGGTTGATCCTTGGTATTGTGATCTCTTGTATATATTCCATTGTAATAAAATAATCACTGACTCTGACCTACTGGGTTTGGGGTTATTATAGTTGGTATCAGATTTAGCTTAGTACAAACCTTAGGAACTAGGTGTTGAATAAACATGAGAATTATAATAATTCCTTATAGTGAATTTTTGGCTCAATGCTCATGAATATTATGAGATAATTTAGTGTGTCCCATTATTTAGTGATGGAACCTAATGGAATAAAGGGAATCAATACCTGTAGACAATATAGAGATTTTCCCACTGAAAAAGTCAGCACAGTTGGTGGTGTAGTTGAGTATATCATGACCATGTTAGGAAATATTATTCAGGTTATGTAGAATAACCATACTGTACTTATTTTGGATCGTTTCTTCCCGTATAATCCCCCATATTTTATTGGGATGACTAATCATGTTGTAGCTGAGAAATTGATCAAGTCCCTTGAAAATATATTTCTAGAATTTGGATGTAATGAAAATGAAAAGGTAGTACTAAAAGTATATTGTATCAAGGGAGATATTATTTAATAGTGGTCATTGATCCAGAATACTAGGGAGGAAGATGAAATAGAACACATCTAACGGAATTATTTTAAATAAAAATTATTTGAAAAATATTTCCCTCATGAGAAGCGAAATGAAATGAAGAAAAAATTATATAACTTAAAGAAAAAGTAAAAAGAGAGTTTTGCATAGTTTGAGTCTACCTTCACAAGACTATATAGGTATACTCTATATTACATACATTATTTAGAAAACAAGATTGATCATTTCTTTAAAGGTATTAAGAAAAGTCTTCAAAGGGCACTAGCTTCTCAAACATTTTCATCGTATGATGAAATAGTATTAAGTGTCATCAAAATGGAGAAATAATTTTCTATATACTATATGTTCAAGGTAAATCAAGAGAATTATAGGTCTTATGATAACCATGAAAAAGTTAAATCATCAAATAGGAAGAGGGGAAAAGAAATTCCCATTATATAAAAATTTTGGAATGAATTATTATGGGATATGCTTGAAAGACATGGTAGTTTTTTATAAGTGTGGTTAAAAGGGTCATTGAGATGATGAATTAAATGGGAAGAAAAGAATAAATTATGTTCAATTCTAAAAATATAAATAAATGGGGGAATTATTCAAATAAATTTAAAAAGTGTTAGGGTAATGTTCCACAGAAGATTCAAAGAGAAGATAACCAAGTTTATGTTATCACCATAACTGAAGTAGAAGTACCCAATGATGTGGTGGTAGGTATATTAATCCTATCTTTAAATTTATCCAAAGCATTATTTTATTTTGGATCATCACACATATTTATATCTACTTAGTTCTCCAAGAAAAATATAAATTTCCCTTTTGATTTAATAAGGGATTTGTTTGTCAAAAAGATTAAGGGAAATATCAATGAAACAGAAATTTTTCTGGTAGTCTCTATTAAAAAATATACATGTAATTTATTTTCTAAACTTATCATCATACTTATGGTGTAATTTTATATAATCTTCATTATAGACTAGATTTCAAAATTTAATGAAAAAATTTATTATAAGAAAAAGGAAATTGTGATTTATAAGGAAGATATAGAATTCCTTATCTTTATAGTATAAACTTCATCATCTGATTCTTATCTAAATCCACCCCCAGTAGCTCTACTAAATGAAATTTTTGTGAAGGAAGATAAAACAAAATATAGGGATAAGGAAAATATTCTTTAAATTAAGTATGTACCAATTATATAGGAATGCATTGATGTATGTTCTGATGAAATACCTAGACACCCCCAGAGCGTGAAGTTATGTTTACTATTGATTTAATCCCCGATGCAATACCAATATCGAATACTCCTTATTGAATAGACACTATGTAATTATTGGATATAAAGAAACAAATATAGTAGTTTAGTAATAAGGTATTTATTATCCCTATTATTTCTCCATAGGGATCTCATTTTCTCTTCGTTAGGAATTAATATAGATCCATGAGGATATGAATTGACTATAGATAAATCAATTATATTAAAATAAAGAACAATTATCCTTTGACTCACATTGATGATTTATTTTATCAAATTCATGAAGCTTAATATTTTTTGAATGTTGAACTTCATTATGGGTATCATCAATTGCTATTAATGAAGGAAGATATTCTAAAGATATCTTTTCAGACAAGGTATAAACGTTATGAGTTTATAGCAATTCCATTTGGTTTGAATAATGTATCATTTATTTTTAGGGATATAATGAACATAGTATTAAATGAATATATTGATTATTTTGTTGTAGTATTCGTTGATTATATTATGGTTTATTCTAAAATCTATGTAGACCAAGAAAATCACTTAAGGATCATTTTTAAGACACTTTAAATTAAAGAGTTATATTGTAAATTTAGAAAGTGTGAATTTTGGATTTTCTACATGGGATATTATGGAAAAAGGGGTAGAGGCTGGTGGGTAAATATCAGGAGTGTCATAGAGGAATTAAAAAAAGTCAGAAAAAACTAGCTTGGGATTTCCTAGAAAAAAATATTTATGGGTCAGATTCATGTCTAATAGATATGCTAAACTTAGGGACTATATAGGGTGTATAGCTTCTCAGTTGTGGCTCTCAATTTCCCAACATATCCCTCTAATCCAATATAATTACATAAGGATTGTGGGGTGTGGATATATTAACTTATGGAGTGATAATTGGGTGGGGTCAACGATTGGTTATCTTGGATGTTTGATCCTTGAGGTAACATTTTATCATGATATTAGATTCAAACCCTTCATATAGGCCATCCTCAATCATCATAAACTTGATATTTTCAATAGTATTATCATGACAATAGAACTAAATGCTCTGATATTTATAGGGGAGGTGTATGGGAAGTTCTCACCTAAAGCCTAAAGATCTGTGTCCCAAATCCATGAAAATAAAGGTGGAAAATTCTCAAAGACTTGGTTCAATGACATTCCAATTAAATATAACTTTATGTTGTGGCATCTCTAAAATCAATCCATCCCAATGGATGTCCAGGTGAGGAAAAGGGGGATTTAAATGGCCTCTAAATTTTTTTACTGTAGGAATCATAGTCATGAAATGAAGAATCACCTATTCTTTGAGGGGGGGAGTGGGTGTAAGTGGTTTGGAGATACCTATGTGAAGCCATTAGGCTCAAATCAAGTGCTAAAAACCTTTCTGATTTTATGAATTTTTTATCCATGGGATCGGAGACCAGAGAATAGGAGTGTCTGGCGAGAGCTCTTTTGCTGGCGGTGGGATGTTGGAATATCTGGTCTTCTTGGAACCTATTCTGCCATGGGGTCTCTTCTCTCACGTGAAGGGTAAAATTGGTGTGTGCTATAATTATAGTGTCTGAATTAGTTCCTCTCGTCAAAGTATGGGAGATATCACTATCATTAAGGAATATCAGGTCCACCATCCCTACACCAGTCAATCCTCAAAACCACATTAGACAGGGAAGATGGGTGAGGTGGATCCCCCCAAGAAGTGGTCTCAATATGAATGTCGATGGATCATGTATTTCTGGGAGAATGAGTGGGGTGAGGTGTGGTTTAGGACAAACAGGGAGCGTTGACTTTGGATTTTAGTGATGGCTTTGGATAGGGAGACTTGCTCCTAGAAGAGGCTTGTGTGATGTTGAGGGGAATTGAATTGTGTCATCCTCACAACATTAAGGTGGAGTTAGTGGAAACATAGTCCACTATTATTCAAGTCTCATTAGGTTCCGTTGAACATCACTTACATCATTTGCATATGCAAAATTCTTCTTGACCCGCTGGTGGGAATTAGTCATACATTCCACGAGGGGAATAATGTGGCAGACGTTCTAGATTTAAGGACAGATAATGAAGATCAAAACTTATTGTTTTCCATGTTGGGTTCTCTCCCCTAGACTTGTAGTAGTTTGGATAGGGTGTACACTCTTGGTCTCCATTATTTTAGATTGCCTTGATATTTTTTTTGTTGATGGTGATGCCCATTCCATAATAAAAATTGATGATATTGATTGATTGAATTTTGGATTTCAAAAATTTCTTTTCTTGTCCATATTATCTATAAGTATGGAATCTTAATTGATCATATAAATACAAATGCAATCCAATAATCACCTACGTAAACAAACATAATTGAGGTACAAAGTTTCATTAGTTTAACATTATACTTTCTGTGTTTTGTTCATAATTTTTCCCAATTAGCTAACCCATTAACCAAGCTCACATGTAAAGGGGTTACGTTTTTATGGACAAATAAATGTGCAGAATGTTTTGAAGAATTGAAGAGAAGATTATTTAATGCTATGATTTTTAATCTACCATTAAGAAATGATGGGTTTGTAAAATACTGTGATACATCAAATAAAATACTATGTTGTGTCCTTATGAAAAATGATAAATTCATTATATATGCATCAAGGTAGTTGAATATTCATGAAAAAAATTGTCGAAATCATGATCTTGAGTTATGAGGCATAATATTTTCTTTTGAACATACAGAGATACTATATCTATAGTGAAATATGTGAGATATATAAAGATCACATGAGTTTTAAATACATATTTACAAATAAATAACTCAACATGAGGCAAATATTATGGCTTGAGTTACTTAAAGATTATTATTTCTCAATACACTATCACCTAGTAAAATAAAATAAGGTAAAAAATAAATTAAGTAGGAAAGAAAATAAAATTATAACACAAATGGGGGTTGAGAAATATCTTATGTTCATATATTTAGTAAATATGGATATGGAAATTATTAAGGAATAGGAAAAATCACTCCTTTTTCAAATGATTGTGAAACCATATTTATTGGAAAATATAAAAATCTCTTAATATGATGATGAGAATTTTCAAAAGGAAATTAAATATATTAAGGATGGAAGATTGGAAGACTTCATGTATGATGATTATAACGACCCATACATTACATACACTGTTATTAATTCATAATTTAATCATACTTATTACACCATATAACAAAACCATGAAAGGACCATATAGGTATAGTGTCTTTAGAAACTGGGAAACATAAACAACTGGTTTATAAATCATCTAAATTGTCCCTCTTTTTATTTTATCATATCTAGAGTCCCTTTTGGAAAATATTACTTAATACCCTTCTTCCTGACTTGGGGAAAATAAAAAATACAAAAGGGTGAGCTCAAATGCTCAGTAAGGGTAAACAAATGAAATATCAATCTTATCATATTCATAAGAACATAACATTTTGAAAATCTTAACCTGCAAAAGAGATCATAATATCATAACATGGGATAAATCATAGTAGTTAAATGTGATCCCAATAATCATAACATAAAACATTAAACTTTGTGTCATACACACATAATCATAGAGAATCATTTATTAGTATTCAAGACTCACTGCCAAGACTATCCTAGCAGACAAAGTCCATTTCTGAACTGAGTTCACTCCTCATTTCAGTCCTGTATCACTGAATCGGATTAACATGACATTCCAGCCATGTCTATCTCATGAGATATAAATCTTTACCCAATGCATTGGAGGGAGATATAGGTCTCACCCATCTCATAATTATACAATCCTTATGTGTGCCAGAAGATCTTAAATCATACATCATAGAATAACCCATGTAATAAAAATGGGATTCTTAAACATCATGCCATCATAACACAGTCCATATAAGATAAAATGGCATCATAAAAATAATTCCATCATAACATAATCAAATAAATGTAAAAATAGGGATAAAAATAGAACCCTATATTATCTTAGATGAAAAATAATTTTGATAAAACCCTTGAACTCCATTCTTGATGAAAATATTCTTTCTAATTCAAATTTTTTTTCCTTTCTTAACATGTCATACAATTTTAAATTAAAAGAAGTTGATTAAAAATAAACTTGAAAACTTGTAAAGTAATCTTCATCTAAATAATGTTCTATGAAATCATAAAAATCCATTCATGTCGTATAAGTTAAAAAACATTCTCATACTTTGGTCAGAAAAGTCAAAAAGTACCTCGTACTAAAAACGACAAAAGATTCCTTTCATATATTTTACTAAAAACTCACCAATGGGTAAAATTGGATTTAAAAAATTGTATGAGGATATAAATAATATTACATATTGAGGAAACATGGATGTGGATGATAAATATGACCCCAGTAAATTCTGTAGTATAAACAATCTCAGATAAAAATGAGATTGTGAGATTTTCCCTTACCTTAGGTCTGATATGATTTGTACGTGTCTGAACCTCCTGTATAATGATTTAAATAATGTCATTGACTTATTCCAGAACCATAATCATTGTTATTATATCATATATGGTCATAATTATAGCTTCTTATTAGTAATATTTCATTGCTACTTTTTTTTGGGTATTCATTGCTTTATGTTCTTATGATTTTTTTGTCGAATAAATTCTTATTACTTTTTTAGGTTATAGCTAAACAATTTAAATAATGGTAATAGTATAATATATATTATATTTATTTATTCAATTCGTTTATATAATCATGGTTTAGTGAAGATCATGTAGAATGAATCACATCGCATCGTGGAGACGGTAAGTTGTACGTACGCATGAGCGACAATATCATTCCCATAATTATTGAATGGTCTTCAAGTGCATAGTAAAATAACTCAGAATTAGTATCATGTTATAATAATCATATACATAGTTTTCATTTTCACCATTATACCCATCCAAGTAAGGTGCTGGTGGAAACCAGATTACACCACGGCATGGAGACGGAATTCTGTATGTACGCACGCATGGTGATTTCATTTTTCGTAGGATGGATATAAGGTGAAATAGGTTTGTTTAATATTTATAATAATATATCAGTATATGAGTGATACTAATGTTATTACTTTATAATGAAACAACTAAATAAGAGGAATTAGAAGAAGGAAGAATCTTGAAAGAATCGGTAGAAGAGATTACCTCTTCCTCAACGTGCCTCCTTTAAACTTTCTCTTAAGGGAATAGAGTTGGTCTTTTGTGAAGACCAGAACCTATAGAATATTACTAGGGAAGTTAAGAAGAGTAATGGGTAGTGTTTGGCTGAGCTTCAAGGCTCAAAGTTTTGTAAAGAGGAGAGGGAGGAGGTTTACTTTTATAAGGGAGGAGAGGGGAACCTTTGGAAACCTCAAAAATATTAATTTATAATAAATCAAACCCTACTTAGAAACCTCAAATAATGAATCATATTCGAATATTAGATGATATAGGGTTGTAATATCATCACCCAATAAAATTTAGACATGTTGGAAATTTAATTTAAACCTTATCTACTTGATTTATCCATATTTAATCTATTTAATTTTATTTGTGGTAATAAGATTCTAAATTTTAAATTATTATAAATAATTAATTATGTGTTTTTAATTGTCCATAATTGGATAATATATGACATTTTAGACCATATAAATTTTAATTTATAATTTTTAAATATTTTTGTGATTTTTAAACAATTTTATATTATGTTATTTTTATAAAATAACATTAGTGTCAATTTTGACACTATTCATTTATTTGAATTTACATAAAATCCAAACATAATATATGTTCGAAATAAAAGATTTAATAGATTCATAACATGTCATATTTATATATAAAATTTGTGGAGAACATTAAATAGTTCATATAATATTTATTTTAATATTTTTAAAACCATTTATTTGATATTTCAATCAATAAAATAATTTCAACATCATTATTGTGTCACCTTTAATGATAATTATATAATCACTAAAAATTATAAATAAATTCAGATGATGTATTAAATTTTATTATCTTTCTGGAGATTATTCATGTTCGAAGTTTCATAATGTTTATCACTAAATTAAAATTATTATACTTATAAGATTTAAGAGAGTGACATGTTGTCACTTTCTTTGGTTTTAATAATAATTAAATTATTTTCATGGTTAAAAGTCCATAAAATGAATCTAATAAGACCCTTAGGTGATATGGGTCAACTTTTAGTCATCCAGTAGAATTTTTCCAGGTGTTAGGATAATTTTATAATCTTATTTTTACCCTTAATTACCCGATTTACCATTAACTGTAGTAAATAAAAATTACCATAGTTACTATTCATAATATCAAAAAAATAAGAGTAACCTATTAACATAATTTGGACCCACTAAATTTAAATATGGAATCCATTTTTATAAATTCAAAACACAGAATTTTCAGTAATTAATTTAAAATTAATCCCGTTGTTAAGAAAACGGGTTTTAAAAGTTAAAACATTGCCAAAGATTGAAATGTTTTTACCTATGAATTCGATGTAAAATTATTGGTAATGACATAAATTATATTAAATGGTAAAAATATATTCTATTTATACTTTAAACTCATTCAATATTATAATTTAACCATATAAATTATTGTGATGAAAAAAGTTGTTTTTAATTAAAATATAGCGTGTTTTTACTATTCATTAAAATATGAAAGTTATCAGAATAATATGAAAAATTTATCCAATGTAAATTTTTATATCTTTATTCCAAAAAATAATTTTATTTTTTCAAATTGAACTTATAAACATGTCAAAAACTATATTTAAGGTGGGTGCGCCATCAAAAGGCAGCAAAACTGCATTTTTTAAAAAATACTTATTTTACCCGAAAAATTTATTTTTTTCTCATACCATGTTATAGTAATGTGTAAAATGAATAATAATGTTATAAAATTCAAAATTTAGTCAATACTATTCATAATGGCTAGTCCATAATAATATTATAACAGTATATCGTTGTTTCGTGAAACTCAGTATTGCGTACTACAAACGCTATTGAGGAAGGTCGTGATTGCGTGTAATGCAATCCAAGTCAGTGTTGTTTGTAGTGAAAGATTCCTTTGGTGTTGTATATAACATAAGAAGAAAAATTTATCATAAAATCTCAGGTTGTTACATTCTACCCCCCTTAAAATGAATTTCTCCCTCAAAATTCGTCATTTCGTAACAAACAGATGAGGATACCTCTCCCTCATCATATCCTCAAGTTCCCATATAGCTTCTTATAATTGGTGTTTCATACATAAAACTTTAACCAAGTTATTGGTCTTGTTTCTTATAACTTTTTTTCTACGATCCAGAATCTCTATCGATTGTTCTTCATAAGAAAGATCTTGCTCCAGCGGTACGACTTCTGGACTTAGTACATGCGAAGGATCGGGTATGTACTTTCTCAGGAGAGATACATCGAACACATCATGAACTTGAGAGAGATTCAGTGGAAGCGCCAATCGGTAATCTACCTTCCCAACGTGATCCAGTATTTTGAAAGGACCAATAAACCTAGGGCTCAGCCTGCCCTTCTTTCCAAATCTCATTACTCTCTTCCAAGTAGATATTCGTAAGAACACTTTATCACCCACTTCAAACTCTAGGTATTTTCTTTGGTTGTTGGAATAACTTTTTTGTCGACTCTAAGCTGCTATTATGTGTTGTTGAATAGATCTGACCTTTTCTGCCATCTCATCAACAAGATCAGGTCCTAATATCTTTCTTTCCCCAACTTCATCCCAGCAATTTGGAGTTTGGAATTTTTTTCCATAGAGAGCTTCATAAGGAGTCATCTAAATACTGGAGTGAAATCTATTATTATAAGAAAATTCCACCAAAGGTAGGTGTTGATCCCAACCACCTTTGAAGTCCATAGAGCAAGCTCTCAACATGTCTTCTAGAGTTTGAATTGTCCTCTGAAACTGACCGTCTATCTGGGGATGATAAGCAGTGTTGAAACTCAACTCTATATCAAGAGTATGCTGAAGACTTCGCCAAAACATCAAGGTAAACCTTAGATCCTGGTCAGATATAATGGAAAGTGGTACTCCATGCAATCTTACAACTTCCTTCACATATATCCTGGAAAGCTGATCAAGAGAGAAATCTTCTCTAATAGAAATGAAGTGTGCCGACTTTGTAAGACGATCAACTATAACCCAGATAGAATTATTACCTTTGGATGTTTTAGGAAGTCCAGTGACAAAGTCCATAGTGATGTTTTCCCATTTCCATTCTAGTGTGGGTAATGGTTGTAACATCCCCTTGGACTTTTGTCTCTCAGCTTTAACTTGCTGACAAACCAAGCATCGAGAGACATATTTAGAAACATCTCTTTTCATGCCATCCCACCAGAAGTACTCTTTCATGTCCCTATACATCTTCGTGCTTCCAGGGTGAATAGAGAATTAAGAACTATGATCTTCATCCAATATTTCCTTCTTTAATTCTGGTATGGGAGGAACACAAACCTGATTCCTAAACCTTATTATTTCATCACAATCAATGTGTAATTCAGGAACATTTCTCACCTTCTTTTGTAACTCTACATATTATTTTTGTGCCTCTTTAATCTTCACATGTATAGATGGTTGAACATTAATTTGATAAAGAAAAGATTTCTCCCCTTCCATTATAATTCCAAGATCCATCCTTTGTAAATCCATAAATATTGGATCTTTTTTTATCCTCATCATAGATAATCTAGCATGGTCTTGTGGACTTAATGCGTCTGCCACCTTGTTTGCTTTCCTAGGGTGGTAATGAAATTAGCAGTCGTAATCCTTAATCAGCTCCAACCATCTTCTTTGGTGCATATTCAGATCCTTTTATGTGAAAATATACTTTAAACTTTTATGATCAGTATAAATATCACAATTTTCACAATAAAGATAATGCCTCCAAATCTTTAATGCAAAGATTACCGCAGCTAACTCCAAATCTTGAGTTGGGTAATTTTGCTCATGGATTTTCAACTATCATGAGGCCTAAGCTATCACCATATCATTTTGCATGGGAACACACCCCAACCCCTTTTTGGATGCATCACTGTAGATCACAAACCTTTCTCCACTAAATGGTAGTGTGAGAATAGGTGCACTGGCTAACCTTCTTTTTATCTCTTTGAAATTCTATTCACATTCCTCTGTCCAAACAAACTTAAC
Source organism: Viscum album (assembly GCA_963277665.1). Taxonomy (NCBI): domain Eukaryota; kingdom Viridiplantae; phylum Streptophyta; class Magnoliopsida; order Santalales; family Viscaceae; genus Viscum; species Viscum album. The sequence goes on along the minus strand of OY728140.1, from coordinate 413,698,805 downwards.
TCCTTTTTTAGTCAATTTGGGGAGTGGGTTATATAATCTTGAAAAATCTTTCACAAAATGTCGATAGTACCCAGCTAAACCAAGAAAACTTCAGATCTCAATTTCTTTTGTTGGTCTCGACCATCTATCAATAACATCCGTTTTTTCTGGATCCATAGATATCCCCTCTCTTGAGATTATGTGAACCAAAAATGAAACTTTTTGAAGCCAAAATTCACACTTGGTAAATTTAGCATAAAGATTATACATTCTCAGGGTCTTCAATACAATTCTCAAGTGATCTTCATGTTCTTATTTACTCTTTCAATAGACAAGAATATCATCTATAAAGACTACTACAAACTGATCAAGATAGTCTCTAAAGACTCTATTCATTAGATCCATGAAGATAGTAGGGGAATTAGTAAGACCAAATGGAATCACTATAAATTCATAGTGTCCATACCTTTTACGGAAAGCCATATTTGGTATATCCTCCCTTTTGACCCTTAATTGATGATACCCTAAACAAAGATCAATCTTAGAAAAGTATTGAGCTCTGCGTAGTTGGTCAAATAAGTCATCAATGTGTGGGAGAGGATATTTTTTCATGATAGTGATATTGTCAAGTTCTAGATAATCAATGCAGAGTCTCATTGATCCATCTTTCTTCTTAAAAAATAGAACAGGTTCTCCCCAAGGTGATGCACTAGGGTGTATGAATTCCTTATCAAGATTCTATTGGAGTTGCTTCTTCAATTCCTGCAACTCAATTAGGGCTATTCTATAAGGTTTATTTCAAATAGGTAAAACACTACGTACGAGTTCTATTGAAAACTCAACTTCATGATTTGGTGGGAGACATGGAAATTCCTCCGGAAAGACATCATCAAACTCTCGCATAATGGGTGTATTCTTATTCATCAGTTTCTCTCCAACCATTTGAGATAAATAACCTTAATTTATTGGAACCAAGACCCATAAGATGGATGAAATTTCAACTGGAAGGTTATATTCATCCTTGAATCGATATATAATTATAGATTGATCAGGAATATGAAATTTGAATTCCCTTCTTTGGAAATTGATATGAGCTCCATATAAATAAAGCCAATCATTTCCAAGAATCAAATCAAATTCCACTATAGGAAGGATTAAAATATTTTCCAGAAGTAATTTCCCACAAACTTCTATTGGAGAATAATTGTAAACTTTTGATGTGACTGTTGTGCCATTAGGGGTTGTCACAGCTAAATCAACATCTAATTTTTGAGGTAATAGGGCAATACCCTTAGAAAATTCTTCAAAAATAAAATAGTGGGTGGATCTAGAATCAAATAAAACATTTTCTACTTTAGATTGGATGGTAAGTGTACCTTTAACCACTTTGTTATCGTACTCCATATCGCCGATAGAAATTACATGTGACTTTCCTTTGTCTTTGGCCTTAAGAGTTTTTTGACGTCGATCATCATCAACAAACCTTGGATTAGAGAATTGATTAGAATAATGTCCTATTTCCTTGCACTGGTAACATTGAAGTGTAGGAAGTGCATTCTGTGTAGCCTTTTCTTTGTTTGCATCACTAGACATCTTTTTCCCATCATTGCGACATTCAAAAGCCTGATGACCTTCTTTTCCACATTTTAAACATTTACTTGTCCCTTTAAGACAATTACCACCATGTTTCTTTCCACACGTTGAGCATAAGGGAAAACTCATCTTCTTTTCAGTTTTCTCTTTAGATTTTCCTTTGAATTCCATTTTCCTTTTATTGTCAAACCCATATGACTGATGGCTTACTCTAATTTCCATCTCAACCTTAAGATCACAACGAACAATTTCCTCGTAGCTATTGAAGTACCTTATGGCTAATGCCCTTCGGAGACTTGGTTTTAGGACACTAAAGAATTGATCGATCTTACTCTCATGATGGATAATAATCCCAAAATCGACCTTGCAAGTCTTGTAAAATTTTCTTCGTAGGTACCAACAGATTCATCATCCTTTTTCTTCATTTCAAGAAACTCATTCTCTATCTTTGTTCTAAGAATACGGGGGAAGTACTTATTTAAAAATAAGTTATTGAACTCATCCCATTCCATGGACTCAATTTCGTCTCTTTTCCTCATATTCTTAATAATATTCCACCATTGATCAGCTTCACCTTCCAAACGATATAATGCTAAGATGACTTTATCATGTTTAGACCATTGAAGAACTGAAAATATCTTTTCAATGGTACTGATCCATTATTTACCCATTAATGGATCAGTAGACCCGCTGAATGAGGGTGGACGCTACCTCATGAAGGATTCAATAGAATGTTGCTTCTTCCTTTGCTCTTTTAGAAGTCCTGCATGATTCATAGCTTGAGAATGTTTTGTGAGTATGGCTACAAGATTTTGCATTCCATCTCCCATAATGTTTGGTTGCTCAGGGGGACAATCATTGTATTTCCCATCGCATTCTGCATTAACACGGTTCCTTCAGGTTCCAGCCATTGACTAAAACCCAGAATAATAGTGTGATCAACACTAATTATAACAGGAAAACAACATAATCAGTAATAAAATTTCACACTTTAGGTCTTATCATAGGTTACTCATGGCCATTTCTAAAACACTAATATTGTGTTCTATTCTTTGACATACCCTTAGGGTTCTGACTAAGGCTTTCACATACTAGTTTCCAAAGGTTGACTATACCCTCCCTCTGATACCAACTATAACGACCCATAAATTACATACATTTTTATTACATAAAAATTGAAGCACACTTATTACAATATATAACAAAACCATTAAAGGACCATATAGGTATAGTGTCTTTAGAAACTGGGAAACATAAACAACTGGTTCATAAATCATCTACACTATCTCCCTTTTTATTTTATCATATCTAGAGTCCCTTTTGGCATATCTTACTTAATACCCTTATTCCTGACCTGGGGAAAATAAAACATACAAAAGGGTGAGCTCAAATGCTCAGTAAGGGTAAACAAAGGAAATATCAATCATATCATATTCATAAGAACATAACATTTTGAAAATCTTAACCTACAAAATAGATCATAATATCATAACATGGGATAAATCATAGTAGTGAAATGTAATCCCAATAATCATAACATAAAACATGAAACTTTGGAGAATACACACATAATCATAGAGAATCATTTCTTAGTAGTCAATACTCATTTCCAAGACTATCCTAGCGGACAAAGTCCATTTCTGAACTGATTTCACTCCTCGTTTCAGTCCTGTATCACTAAACCAGATTAACCTACCGTTCCATCCATGTCTATCTCATGAGATATAAATATTTACCCAATGAATTGGAGGGAGATATAGGTCCCACCCATCTCATAATGATACCATTCCTATGTGTTCCACAAGATCATAAATCATACATCATATAATAACTCAGGTAATAAGAATGGGATTCTTAAACATCATGCCATCATGACACAATCCATATAAGATAAAAGGACATCATAAAAATAATTCCATATTAACTTAATCAAATCAATGTAAAAATAGGGATATAAACAGAACCCCATATTATCTTAGATGGAAAATAATTTTGATAAAATGCTTGAACTCCATTCTTGAGGAAAATATCCTTTCTACTTAGAAAACATTTTTCATTTGTTAACATGTCATAAAATTTTAAACTAAAAGAGGTTGATTAAAAATAAAATTGAAAAAATTTAAATTAAGATTCATGGAATTAATGTTCTATGAAATCATAAAAATCCATTCATGTTGTATAAGTTAAAAAAACATTCTTCTCGTACTTTGGCCGGAAAAGCCAAAAAGTACCTCGTACTAAAAACGACAAAATATTCCTTTAATATATTTTACTAAAAACTCACCAATGGGTAAAATTGGATTTAAACAATTGTAGGAGGTTATAAATAATATTACATATGGAAGAATCATGAATGTGTATGATAAATATTCCCCCAATAAATTCTGAAGTATAAACAATCTCAGATAAAAATGAGATTGCGAGATTTTCCCTTACCTTAGGTCTGATATGCTTTGTACGTGTCTGAAACTACTATATAATGATTTATATAATGTCATTGAATTTTCCAGAATCATAATCATTGTTATGATATCATATATGGTCATATTCTTAGCTTCTTATTATTAATATTTCATTGCTACTTGTTATTCGGGTATTCATTACTTTATGTTCTTATGCTTGTTTTGTCGAATAAATTCTTATTCCTATTTTTAGGTTATAGATACATAATTTATAGAATGGTAATATTATAATATATATCATATTTATTCATTAAACTCGTTCATATAATCATGGTTTAGTAATGATCATGTAGAACGAATCACATCGCATCACGGAGACGGTAAGTCGTACGTACGCACGAGCAACGATATCGTTCCCATAATTATTGAATGGTCTTGGAGTGGATAGTAGAATAACTCATAATTAGTATAATTTTATAATAATCATATACATCGTTTTTATTTTCACCATTATACCCATCCAAGTAAGGTGGTGGTGGAAAACAGATTACACCATGACGTGGAGACGGTATTCCGTACGTACGCAGGCATGGTGATTTTATTTTCCGTAGGATGGATAGAAGGTGAAATAGGGTTATTTCATATTTATAATAACATATCATTATATTAGTGATACTGATGTTATTACTTTACAATGAAACAGTTAAATAAGAGTAAGTATAAGAAGGAAGAAACTTGAAAGAATCGGTAGAAGAGATTACCTCTTCCTTGATGTGCCTCCTTTAAACTTCCTCTTAAGGTAATAGAGTTAGTCTTTTTAGAAGGACAGAACCCCTAAAATATTACTAGGGAAGTTTAGAAGAGTAATGGGCAAGGTTTGGACGATATTGAAGTCTCAAAGTTGTGTAAATAGGAGCGGGAGGAGGTTCCCTTTTATAAGGGAGGAGAGGGGCACCTTTGGAAACCTCAAAAATATTAATTTATAATAAATAAAACCCCACTTAAAAACCTCCAAAAATGACTCATATTCGAATATTAGATGAGATGGTGTTTTAATCTCATCAACCAATAAAATTTAGACATGTTGGAAATTTATTTTAAACCTTATCAACTTCATTTATCCTTATTTAATCTATTTAATTTTATTTGTGGTAATAAGATTTTAAATTATAAATTATTATAAATAATTACTTATGTGTTGTGAATTTTATATAATTGGATAGTTTATGACATTTTAGAATATATAAATTTTAATTTTTAGTTTTTAAATATTTTTTTGATTTTTAAACAATTTTATATTTTGTTATTTTTATAAAATAACATTAGTTTCAATTTTGAAACTATTAATTTATTTGAATTTAAATAATATCCACACAAAGGATATGTTATAAACAAAAGATTTAATAGATTCATAACATGTAATATTTATCTAGAAAATTCTTGGAGCACATTAAATAGTTCATATAATATTTATTTTAATATTTCTAATACCATTTATTTGATATTTCAATCAATAAGATAATTTCAACATCACTATTGTGTCACCTTTAATGATAATTATCTAATCCCTAAAAATTCTAAAAAAAATTACATGATGTATATAATTTTATTATATTTCTGTTTACTATTAATTTTCGAAGTTTCATGAAGTTTATCACTAAATTAAAATTATTATACTTATAAGATTTAAGAGAGTGACATGTTGTCACTTTCTTTGGTTTTAATAATAATTAAATTATTTTCATTGTCAAAAGATCATAAAATGAATCTAATCTGACATTTAGGTGATATGGGTCAACTTTTAGTCATCCAGTAGAATTTTGGAAGGTGTTAGGGTAATTTTATAATCTTATTTTTACCCTTAATCACCCGATTTACCTTTAACTGTAGCAAATAAAAATTACCGTAGTTACTATTCATAATATTGAAAAAATAATAGTAACATATTAACATAATTTGTACCCACTAAATTCAAATATGGAATCAATTTTTAAAAATTCAAAATACAAAAGTTGTAGTAATTAATTTAAAATTAATCTCGTTGTTAAAAAATGGGTTTTAGAAGTTAAAACATTATCAGAGATTGAAATGTTTTTACCTATGAATTCAATGTAAAATTAATGGTAATGAAATAAATTATATTAAATGGTAAAAATATATTCTATATATAATTTAAAACCATTCAATATTATAATTTAACCATATAAATTATTTTTATGAAAAAAATTGTTTTTTATTAAAATATAGCGTGTTTTTACTATTCATTAAAATATGAAAGTTATCAGAATAATATGAAAAATTTATCCAAAGTAAATTTTTATATCATGATTACTAAAAAGATTTTTTTTTCAAATTGAACTTATAAAAATGTCAAAAACTAGATTTAAAGTGGGAGCGCCATCAAAAGGCAGCAAAACTGTATTTTTTGAAAAATACTTATTTTACCCAAAAAAATTATTTTTTTCTCATACCATGTTCTAGTAATGTGTAAGATGAATAATACTGTTATAAAATTCATAATGTAGTTAATACTATTCATAACATCTATTCCATAATAATATTATAACAATATATCGATGTTTCATGAAACTTGGTATTGCGTACTACACACGCTATCGAGGAAGGTCGCGATTTCATGTAACGCAATCCAAGCCAGTGGTGTGTGTAGTGAAAGATTCCTTTGGTGTTGCGTATAACATAAGGAAAAAAATATATTTATCATAAAATCTCAGGGTGTTACAATGATGGAATTATGAAATTTGAAAATAGGTTATATGTTCCATAAATACCATATCTAAAAAGGGAACTATTGGATGATGCTAATAGCTAAAATTTATATACACCCTAGTAGTACCAAGATGTATAGAGATCTGAAGTAACATTTTTTTTTGGGATAATATGAAGTGGGAAATTTTTGAATATGTGTTAAGATGTATAGTTTTTCAACAAGTGAAGGATGAGAGATAGCATCTTAGATGATTCATGAAACCTCTACTTATTTCTATGTGGAAGTTGGATGACATTACTATGGAATTAATCACTGGATTTCCAAATACCACTAGAAAGAATGATACTATATGGTTTCTTGTTTATCTCCTTAAAAATAAACACATTTTCTTGCTATAAGAGAATATTTACCTCTTGACCACCTAGAAAATTCAATATTAATGAATTTTTAAGACTTTATGGTGCACCTATATGGATTGTGTCTAATCAAGATCCTTATTTTATATCAAAATTCTAGAAGATTCTTCAGAAGGATTTGGATACTAAGCTTCATTTGAGTACTTCTTATCACCCTCAAAAATATGGAAAATCTAAAAGGACTAATCAAACATTGGAAGAAATGTTGAGATAATTATCACATTACTTTCAAGGTTTGTGGTATTATTATTTACCTTTGGTAGAGTTTTCCTATAATAATATTTTATATTCTTGTATTCAAATGGTGCCATATGCGGCATTATATGGAAAGAGAGTGTGTGCCCCAAATTGTTGGGATGAAGTTGGTGAGAGGAAACTTATAGGCCCAAAAATTATTAAATAAAAAATGATAAAGGTAAATTCTATTTAGGTTTATATAATATCATCAAAATGTAGGCAAAAGAGTTATGTTGACAACCAGAGAAAGGATTTAGAATTTCAAGTGGGAGATTATGTCTTTCTAAAAGTACCTCTATGGAAAAGTGTTATATGGTTTGGTAAGAAAGGAAAAAATAATCCCTAGGTACATCAAACCATTTGAAATTATAGAAATAATTTGAGTTCTATCTTACCTATTAGCAATGCCACCAAGTCTCTAAATTTCATGATATTTTTCGCATATCATTGTTAAATAAGAAAATTCCAGACCCAACACATGTACTCACCTATGAAGAAATAGAACTAGAACTTGATTTGTCTTATTGAAAAGATCATATTGAGATTATTGACACTAGAGATATAGTATTTAGAAATAAGATGACTTTAATAGTAAACGTTCCTTGGATAGACTGTAAAATGGAAGAAGTATCATGGGAACCTCGGGATGTTATGAAGAAGAATCACCCTCATCTATTTTAGAAGGAAATATTCATGGGAATTTTCAAGGATAAAATTTTTTAAGGAAGGAATAATATGATACCCTGATATTTTATGGTAAGTATCTTCTTAAATAGATTCAATTTATTTGATAGCTTACATTACACACAACATTAAGATTAAATGAACCGTGATATACTATTAAATATTAACATGAATTTTGGAATAGTAATGTGACAGTTAGGAATAGTAATGTGACCAATAGAATAATAACCTCATCTATGAAATTATAAATAAAATATAGGTATCTCATAAATTAAAATATGGTATATTTATATTTTGGAACAAGTAAATAAATGTTTTAAAAATAATAAATTAAGTGTTGGTATTTTTTGTGAAACATAAATGTTTATTTAAAATTTTATAATTAATATAATGATTTAAAGAAAATTTACTTTTCATAAAATATATACATGAATTAATTTTTTGTTTTATTATAATTATAATATAATATTATGTGACCATAATTAATTTTTCAAAGTGACGTAAAATCGGTTATAATATTAAAATTGGTATTTTTAAATAAACTATGATTTTAACTAAAAATTAAATTTCTAATATTAAAAAAATTATTTTCAAAAAATTGAGTCCATTTTTGAAATCTATACCTCAAAAAATATTAGGGTGAATTTTTTTTGTTTCTTCTAAAATTGTTTGAATTTTTTTTATAGTGAAATATGATAATTTATAGTATAAGCTAAATACATGAATTTTTGAGACATGGATGGGGTATGAATGATGTAGGAAACCATTATTTAAAACTCACATGAACTAGTTATTGTATTTAGTCATAATAATCAACAATATTGATAGTCTTGATCCAAAAATAATAAACTAATGGATAAAATAATCAAAACACACCCCTCTCCTCCCCTATAAATACCACCTCTCACCACCCCTTCTCCTCACACCTTTTAAGCCTTTAATATTTTCTAAATTCTGAATAATTAATTTCCCAATATTCTTCACCACTTCCAATACCTTTTTTTCATACCAAAATATCAAATCCAAGTGTCTTAAGAAGGTTCCTAAGGAGAAGATGTTCAAAAGGTAAAATAAGCTTTCTTTTTCTTTTAATTTATTTTCTTTTCTTATACTCTCCTTGCATCCCCTATAAAAAGTGGAATGGTAACTCCATAATATATATATATATATATATATATAGAAATTTTATAATTCTAATTTAATATCCATCATCAAAAATATTCTATTTCCATTTTATTTTAAAAATTAAAACATCATCTGTGATGTATCGATTCACCGCCTTCGTGGATGACAAGTTTTCATTTTCCATTAATAACATCAGGGATGGTCATAAAACCATTATTATGGTTAAATAATATTTTAATATACATATTATATTTTATATCATGTTTTTTAACTAGTATATAAACATAATATTAAATAAAATTACACTAGTTCATGATGGTTGTAAAAACCGCCAAAATAAATTATGAAATTTTCATCAACGTTTTATCATACAAATAATCTTAATACCATATAAACAAATGATATATGAGACCATTTTAACTTATATAATTTCATTAATACTAAATAATTTCACTTCTATATAATTTATTCTCATTTTACAAGAAATCCCATAATTATACACAAGGGAACCGACCATAAAACCATGAAATGAACACTCCCGGAACAACGAAATTAGACATTATAACTCATTGAAATGGCCATAAATGAATTTAATAAAATTATAATAAATAAAATATATATTAAATAGGATATGAATAATTTAATTAATGAATCTAATTTTATTATCCGTGAAATTAAGTACAAGTGCAGAACGCATTCAAACATTAGGTAAGGGTTTCTCATACCACTTTTACTTATGTGAGATATATTCCATTTTTAAACCTTATTTCTTGTGTGTATTGTACATAATTCCCTTTAATATATCATATCATGAATATATTTATCTTCTTAGTATTAAATTTTTCATTTTATGATTATTAATTTTATGGGGCATACGATTCCACTAACCACAAGTGGTAAGGGAATTTGTCTCAATTTCCATTTCATTGGGACTTACTTGGTATTGTGAACCTAATCATTTTTATGTGGTGTATCTACAAACCCTTTGAGATATTTATTCATTTGAAATTATATTTCTCATAAATATCCATATTATCTATATCGTGGATATGAGTATTTCCAGAACCGTATACCAATTTTACATATGATGATTACTTTGAATGTTATTTGATTAACTATGAAAATATTGATAAATTTGTATCCTCTACTCAATAAGAATTTTTTGATAAGGCATATTATTCATAAATTAAATCTATGTATGACTAATTCTTTATAATTTCAGTGAATTTTGGGGCCTGATAGTATATATATAACACCCTAGACTGATAAAGGGTAAATTGACTAAATTATATGATTCATGTCAATAAGGTGAACCTTTTTTTAGGAGCCTACATAATTAGAACTCCACAGTTAAGTATTCTTTTCACTGAGTAGTGATCAGGATGTCCTTATTGGAAGTTTCATAGGGTGTGTGTGAGTGAGAAAAAATAAAACTATAAAGAACATGTGTTGGTCTGTAGGGAAAATCATTAGTCAGATGACATGTTTGGGAATGTGGGTTTTCCCCAGGGAGGGGACCACATGTCTGTAGGGAAAATGGTGGTACATGGAAGGCAAAGACATGATGACCATGTTAGGGTTGGGTGTATGTGTTTTCAGGGGGGTCCAGTTGTTACATTTGTTATCATAGGAGGAACTCGGCCTTAAGTGTGATGCACTTCCTAGGTTGAGATCTATGGTCCACAGTGAGGAAATTTTACTCTAAATGGGGGGGGTTAATGTGAAATCCCAGAATGATAAAGGGTTAAATTAATAAATGATATGACTCTTGCCAATAATGTACACCTTTCTTTTTAGGAGCCTTTTTGATTATAAATCTAAAGTTAAGTATGATTGTCCTATAGTAGGGATCAGGATGGATGACATTCTAGGAAGTTTCCTAAGGTGTGTATGTGTGAGGACAGAGAAAACTGGAAAGAAAATGTGTTGGCCTATGGGAATAATCATTAGTCCGATGACCTATTTGGGCATGTGGGAAGTCCCCAAGAAGGATACCACATGTCTCCAGGTCAATTGGTGGTACCTAGTGGGCTAGGACATAACAGTCATGTTATGACGGGGTTCATATGCTATTAGTGTGGCCCAAATACTAAAATATAGACCATTGATGCATCAAAAAGTCTCATGGGAAAATATAATTGGAAAGAAACCCTTTACATCTTTTTATAAGAAACATCGGATATGTTTCTACCCATTGGCTTAAAATATCTTATGAAATTTCTTGAAGTTAGTGATTCATGTTCTAGATGCATTATATCCAATAATTAATCATTTCCTTCATTTAGTATTCAGTTATTACTATCCATAATATTTGCACTGTGAAAAAATATATAGATTCATTTTTATTCTCAGTTTATTGATTAAATGGAATGTGTTTTTCAGTTATTAACCTTTCCATATTGATTATGCCTTATTGATCATTTTTTCACTTATTATTTATTCATGTTTCTACTATATGTAACCCTCACTAAATATTTGATCTCACCCTTCTATTTATATTCATTCCCTATGTTATTAAGATTAAATCTTTGAAGAAGTGTCAATGAAGTATTTTATTTTCCATTTTTATGTTTTGTGTTTAATTACTAGTATAATAAGGGAACCGTGTATGTATCTAGCTCTTCAAGACTGATAAACTGATCAATCCTTGGGGATTTGAACTCTTGTATCTATGCCATTATAATAAAATAACCACTGACTCTTAGCTACTAGGGTCAGTGTTGTTACATAACTTCTAAGGCGTAAGGATCTGCATTCACATGAGTTGGAAAAGGAATTCTTGACTCCATGAATCTTAGTGGGAATATTAGTTCTAGATACACCTACTTTGTAGGAATATATAACAAAAAAAGTGGTTTATGTTGACTATGGTGGGTGATACCAATTTTATTATTTCATAATAATGATTTAGAAAAATAAGTAGTAAATGGAAATATTATAATATTTAAAAGTATGTATGAATTTAGTAATGGATTACGTGAATCAAGATTTAGGGACTTAGTATTTTTTTATTTTTTAACACTTGATACTATTGGTGAGTATTTAATATAAATTGGACATAAATGGAACAATCTGGTGATAATAAATCATGATTAATTATTGGAGTGTTTGGTCTATGAAAAAACTTATGCACTAATCATCATGAATAAAATAATTTTGAATTTTAATTTTCAAAGAAAAATTCTATGTCTATAATATTATGATAATGATTATCTAGGACATTTTATTTAGAGTAAAACTCGTTATATATTTCTATATGATGTGACCAAAAGGATACTCTATGGTGTAGGACTATATTAAAAAACTAAAAAGGATATGTGACATTAATAAATTCCAATAAAATATAAAGATTACATAAATTAATTAATGGATAAGTCATGCATAGTTATCATAGAATATTCATTTGTAAATGGAGTGTTATGAGTCTCTAAAATGTTAGTTTACGTGATAAAATGTTTAAAGTTAGATGTGTTGATAACATATGGAAACAAATATTTTTTCTTTCCAATTTGTTAATACTAAGGAATAAATTTCTCTAAGAATGAATTAAAGTAGAAACTATGTTATAGGGAACAATATCTACAAAAAATAGATCTATTAGTTTTATAAATATATTGATTCTACATATATTGACAATGTATTGAAAAATAGAGGTTGTAACAATTCAAGAAATAATTTTTGTTGGCATATGATCTTTCCAGTAGAACATACATGGGAATTGGAAGACATTATTGAGATTTAAATAATTTAACAATATTTAATTCTTGTAATTTATCTCATGTTTCATGATATATAATACCTTTTTATATTACTAATTCATGATTCACGTAGGTAATTATCAAACATATCCAACATAACTGCACTGACTTGCAGTTAGAACTATCTAAAGGTACTTGAAAGAGTAGAAATGGATGAGTTCTTAGTTTTTGGAGAAGTGGGAATACTAGTGATCAAGGGAATTGAATTCTTTATTCATTAGTTCAATTTGACCAAGTATCACTTTAAGGTTAAGGTTATATTAAAAACAAACTTACTACAACTAGTGGGTTCCATACCTACAATATCAAAGTATGTTGAGACTTCTAATGTTTCTTAATATGAGGTTTAGAAATGTCTTGTTCCTATTTTGGGTTATAAAAAATGTAATAGTTTTATCATTATTATGATAATATTTTATTATAGACTTAATCAATATGTTAGTTCTATGATAAGTGAATAATAGGTGGATACTAAACTATATTATTACATGGGGGATTTTCTCAAGGTAGTTATATCGTAATAAGAACATTTTTGACATATTCATATTCCTATAAAAAACCCTATCCACAAAAACATGGTAGTCCTAGAATTTGTAGTTATACTTGGTAGAATCATGTTTAACATGTGATAACTAACCAATCATTATTAGTTGGTTTTAGTGCAAGTGGGAGTTCGTTGGAGTTTTTTTCCTAGAACCAACTATTTTATAGTTTATATTTCATGTATATTCATGGATCTAAATATTAACAAATATATTATCACATATTTATTATTCCTCTATGTAAAATTAATGTGGTAATTTCCTAGAATATTTTTCATGGTAAAAAGTACATAGTTGTTCCCTGATATTATGAGAACATTTACGTGTAATAACAATATTCTTAAATATTGTTCTATAATCAGATAACATTCTATGATGGGACACATATTTTGTTAATTGTCATTTTTGAGTACTTTTAAGTGAATGAGACTTCATCTCATGAATATTTCACTTGTTAATCTCTAAGATGGAATATTTTTAGAGAAGATACGCCTTTTGAAAATCCATATTTTTATATGTCATTGGATATTCCTATGTATGAGTGTGTGTAATGATCATTAGATTTTAGGATTATTTTTAATTTATATAACGACTCATGAACTTTGATTTATTTTCATAAACCATGATGACATGTCATCGTTATAAGGAGAACGAGTAGATTCGGTTATTTGTTCGATGATAAATATTTATTTAACAAATTGTAAATAATATTTACCATTGTACGGATTAGCACACACCCTGGAATAAAATATTATTATAATTTTACCTGTAATGGGATTCTTTATGGGTTTAATACAGTATTAAGTACTTATATGAAATTAATATATATTTAACCCTAATCTTATATCTATAAATAGATTATTATGTCATTTCTAAAGAGATTAATCATTGTGCACAACATTCCTATCAATTTCCTCCTCATTTATTTATCTCAAGACTAAAAAGATTAAGGGAGAATTTTTCAATCCTAAAGGAATGGGAATCAATCAAGAAAAAAAATGTTATATGATCAATCAGTCATGCAAGAACCCAATTCTTGATCGGCATTGTCTAGAAATCAAAGGGATGCGTGTAGATAAATGCTAGAGTGGGTCTTCTTTGGTACTTCCTTATGTAATTACGATACACCTATTAGGTTTAAATGATCAACATCATCAATAAATAAAGAACTCAAGACTTAAGTAATCATTCTTCTTGTGTTTTAAATTAATTTTAAATTAAAATGAAAATATTCCCTCTTGGATTCGATGAAAACATTTATCAATATTCTTCAAAATAAATCTCATTGGTCATGGTGTTCATCATATTGTACATTGTAGATCATCTACTAAATCCAAAAAAATAAAATTTATCTGTAGGAAAAATAGTTTCTTTCACTATGTATGGAATCATAATTTTTAGTATCTTGTATTATAGCTCAAATATTTGAGGTACTATAGCAGAGCTGACCAACTATAGTAGAGCTAAACGACAACACAAACTGTGGGTACTATAGTACTGTAGACCTCTTTAATGTGGTATTATAGCACCATGAACTTTATTAGAATGGGTGATATAGTTCTATGGACATAATTACACTTTTTTGTAAGCATGGTGGACCTACTATATTGATTTAAAACTATATAAACATGATTTACTATAGCACCACATTTCTTTATGATCCCATTCTGGTCTTTGGTTTTTATAATTTGATTTTGTTCCCTTTAATTCACTTCTGAACATAGTTAGTTTATTCTACCACTCTATGTTAATAGGAATTTTTCATGAACCACATAAATATTGTGTTCTTGTTCTTTTTATTGTTCTTGTTCTTCTTCTTTCATTAACTATATTTTACCCTTATTTTGGAATTGACTATAATTGGTGCTCCAAATTTTTCCATAACACAGTGCATGTAGGAATAATATGAATTGATACATTGAAATTATACTAAAAACAATAAATTAGTTGATTCCAGATATTTTTTCATGAGGGAATTCTACTAAATAGAGATATATCTCCAAGGGGTGACTCTAGTGGAAAATCATGTAGAGAATAATGATTAGTCGAACCCCCAAGTGGGATTGGAGTTTGGATTCATGATAAGTTTATGAGGATGCATAAATAAGGGATAGAGATTCATGTGGTTATTATGTGACATGTGTGGAGAGTTATCATGACTAATAGGGGGTGCCACGGGTGGATGGATTTCTCTTGTGTTAGTTTCAGCAGACATCTATTTCAGTTTGGAAGCCTAATTGATGGAAGTGATAAAGGTAATTAAACAAAGAAGGGTGGGTGCGATAGGAGTATGAACTCTTGGGTGGGTCACAACAGTCAAAGGTTAAACAACCCACCTAGGGTAGGAATCATTTATGATTGAATTAAGGTGGTAAAAGAGGATACAAGTTTGGATGGTTGATTAGGGATTCACCTGAGTAGTTAAGGGAAGCTAGGGTTGGTGGGTGACTAGTGTTGGATAGAAAAAATTATTAGATATGATCTTGGATGAAAATATTTGTGAGATTATAGTGTATGACACTAGTCGTGGTCCCAAAATTATTGTATCTAATAATAATTAATTTTTATACATCTAACTTTTTCACATGTGCACATTTCATTAGTGGATCCCAACTTTAGCTCATCTTTCCATGTATTAATATATTGAGCTCTAGGAATTATCACACAGTGTATATGAGTTATCAATTCCAATCATTCTATTTTTTATCCTTTTAAACCTATATATATTTATTATCATTTATAATAATTTCATTCCAACATTACTCCCTATATTCAAAAGATGGAAAATCCAATATCTTTTGCAAGTTCAATCTCTTCTCATTTAAATTGGTCAACTGATTCCAAATTTATTCATAATTTGAACTCATTTAAATCCCTTGTCAAAACATCCTTTAAAATTTCCCCAAGATTCAATATTTATTATTGTATGTGATATTCAAATATTGTGATCTTATCATCCAAAAATTCTCTCTCCTTTAACTCCATCAAAATCACCATGGTAATTAAAGCATGCATCCTTGCCACATGGACCACCTACTCGCTAAACAGAACACTCATCAACATTATTTTTCTTGATTCATGATCACATGTTTGATAATGATGTATAATACATGAAAAATATCTTGTGTGAATCATCTCATTTATTTCTCTATAATATACAGAATTTGGAAACTAATTTTTCACCTGATATATTTTTCATAAATTATTTAAGTATATAACCAACCATGAGTTAGATAGACTATAAGTCGGTAAATCACCTATGACAACCAACCATGGGGATTGAAATAATGTATAGATAACTATTCCAACTGATCAACAACAATAAGAAACTATATGTCTCAGTCTGGATCAACTGAATTCCACGATCAACTATGTGGATCAATTTCCTAAATAAATATGGATTGGCTATATGTTTGAATCGACTATTTGAAAAAATCAATCAATTTTGTGAAGAAAACTTCATATTGAATATATAACTAAATTTTTATGGTCATTTTATCAATTTTATGAATAACCAATTGACTACAAGCACAAATTTTCAACTCCATAAAGAAACTTCACTATTAATGGATTGCCCAAACATATGAAAATTCTAGACTTGCTTCAGAAAGAACTAGGTCCTACTCAAATCATATCTATTCATTTTTAATCCAATAAAACTTATCCAAGATTTTAAAGATAGCTTATCTACTTACAGAAACAATTTTCCTTTATTTCATTAAGGAACAACACATAATAATAATCCAAGCATGAAATCAAATTACCACTCATGAATATATAATAATAATCCAAGCATGAAGTAGCTTACTTATATTATAAACTTGGATGAATCATAAAGAATGAAATCAAATTATCACTCATTAATACATAATAATAATCTAATAATAACCATCATAGTGCTTATCTAAACACATATTGACTCACTGAAAACAAATGAAACTCTTACTTGGACATAATAATCTCCCCATTTGAATTTTTTATTAATAATCATCATCTCCAATATCAATATGTGTATCTCCATGGATTATTACTTCTCTATATTATTGAAAATAAATTTAAAGGTCAGTACAAGTATTTTTATCACCATTTTATATACCTTTTAAGGTTCTCAAAAACTCATCTCTCTTATCCCTTTTCATATCTAAAAAACAACATGTAACCACTTGAGAGAAATATGATACAACATGGTTCTATTATAAAATAGATTTTAGCTATTATTATCTAAGTCTATGTGGGATAACCAAGTATAAAAAACAAGAGATATATAACCAAGGTTATCAATGTTTTCTATAAAATACCATTCAAGTGATACCATTCTCAAAAGTCATGGTAGGGGTTGCTTGATAATATATTTATCCTGGGAAATATGTAACCTTCACACATCTGAACAAGCCAATAAAAATATTTCAATTTAAAAACATAAAAATACACCTTTATATCATCGTTTTATCAACCAACATTCCCCCTTTATAAATATATTTAATACAATCATAACAAATGGATTTAAGTGTGATTATCATACCTTTTTCTCTAGAATTCATGGGGATGTCTAGAAATTCCAAATTCACATAGCTTAGGAATTTTGGCAATTACATCTTAATTTTTTATCCTACTCAAGGTATTAAATCAACTTATAATCTCCATGTAATATGAAATATTCCATGAAGGATACCTTATTCTTATTTCTATGTGTACATCACTCAAACTAATCCTTAAATTATCAATATGTTAGAAAAATAAACAATTATTTTAAGGAATAAGGAGGGACCTATTAATTCCTAAAAAGAATAATTTAGGCTGAAAGTTATTTCTCAACCAAGGATGTTATTTCTTTTAAACCTAATCACTTCTATTACTATCAAAATTATTAATAAGTTGATTACACATCACTTTCCAGGTACATGTTTCTTCATGTAAACCAATTTTATTCACCTCAGAAGTCAAGGAAACTTCATTTCATTTATTTGAATCATCCTTTTCATGATATATTATTGAGATGGTTGGATTTTCATGTAGTCTTTTGTGTCATCCCATTCTGACAAAAAAATCACATATTTTTTCTTGAACATTCAAAATTATATTTTTGGACATCATCCCATGAGTTAAAACTTATTCATGTGTAGTAACTTGTTTTTTATTTAGTATCAATATCTACATTATATATTCTCTTATCCATCTCCAACTAGTTTGTACATATCTCTAAGAATTATTTCTTTACCTGATCAATTTCTTTATGATTATCACATGTATTCCTAAAAGAATTAATATTATATGATTATTTCTAAATTTTATTCCCTTTTACAGTATAGGGAATATCTCTTGGAAGTCTAGCCATACACTCCTCAACATAGTGACCTTATTTTCCACTACTACCACACACTAATTCCAAATACTCAAATTTTTTTTGCGGATAGATTTGTTAATGTTTTGGTCACATATTTTTTCTTCTTTGAATTTTTACATGAATGCTTACCAAATCTCCCCATTGATTCTACCCTATTTCCTAGAAATGACATATTAAATCAAAAAGGAATGCCTTTAGTCCCATACCATCAATTGTACAAAAAAACATTATAAATCAGATTTTTAATTTTGATAAGTAATCTACCAAAAAAATTTTTATTGTTTTATTACTATAAGTTGAGCTTCCTTATTCTTAAAGGGAAATGATTCGCTTGTATCATTTCTCCCTTTGGTGTGGAAGACTTCCTTTCATCCTCCTTCTTGGTCCAAAACTTCTAAAAATATTTTTTATCACCTACACTATAATAAATTCAAGACTTATATTGTGATATATATGTATATTTCATTTCTTATTTGGAACCCATATTCACACCGACCTAGGTAGATTCGCTATTAATCTCGTCATACTTACTAAAGTCTTATATTTTTTTTAGCTCATTTTTTATATCAAGTAACATCAAATCTGTATCACCAAGTTCTTATTATCTTTATACCAACTTCTCTTAAAGATTATTGATAATATTTTATTATTCAGCTTATCTAAGTTTGTGTTTATTGATCTCATCAACATAGGTTTCTTTATTTTTATTAGCTTCACATTTTCTTCATTCTCCTTATTTTACTCCCTCAAATGATTCATTTTTCTCTCTAGATCTATGTAATTTAATCAATAAAATATTCCAACTTTCCTATCATTTTCCACTCAAGATATGTCCTTTCTACTCTATAATTATCACTACTTTATGAATAAAATACATTATCAATATGAGAAAAGAAATTTAATTATTTATTAGAGTTTATAGATTAGTTATATTTATCTTTATTTATAATAAATATTATTATATTACTTTTAAAATAATTCTTATTCTTACCTTTTTTCTATTTTTGAGTTTCCTCATCCTTATCATATGATCTAGATTCTTTAACCTATTTCTTTGCAAAATATTTTGAAACATGACCAATATCAACATAATTATAACATAACAATAATTTATCACTTTTTTTTACATTTTCCATTCTTCAATCTCTTTGATATAAGAAAAATAATTTTTTTTAATTCTTCATCATCATCATCTTCTAAATCATTGGATTCAATATCTTCTTTTTCACTGATTTTTCCATTCCTCGTGGATTTAAAGGTTATCTAATCTTTTATCTTCTTTTTGAAATGTCATGTCTTTTTTATCTTGTATTATATGAGAATATTTTAAATTTCATCAAGAGAAAAATCATATCCTTACTCTAAGTATGAAGCCTTAGAATCAAATCTATCTAAAAAATTTCTCATCATATTCCTAAAAATGATAGAATCCTTCATTATCTTACAAAGTCCTCAAATGTTTCTAACTATTTTATTCACTCTATTGAAATAGTAATCTATATTCTCATAATTATCCATTTTAATAACCTTATACTTACTCCTCCATATATTTATTTTATCTTCCTTAAACTTGATATTGAATTCATTATTGCTTTTTAGTTTTTCACAAATATTTTTTTCTGTTTGAAGACACATTACCCTTATATAGATGTTTTCTAAAAGGAACATCAAGAAAGAATTTTTAGACTTTCCATCTACTAATATATTTTTTATCATCTTTATTCTTAGGATAACCTTCAGTATTGGATGGAAAACCCATTATCGTAGAACCTCTAACCTCTAGGATGAGTGAAAAAGGTAGGGTAACATCATATTCTAGTATTTGTGGTATATTGGGACATCGAATGTCAGTAATCCTTGGATTTTCATAAAATTTAGCTTCTCTATTTCTCAAAAACTTATTCTTTAGATATTTAGAGGGAATATTTCTTTGATAAAACTTTTTAAACCTAGATCGGATTGGATCCCTGAGAGGGTGAGGGGGATTGTAGGGTTCCAAAAAATCTACAAAGGGAAAGAAAATCCTCCTACGACTTTCATAAAGGAAATATATACATGTGGGGATGAAAATATGAGGAGAATATTGAATAAATAATATTCATAGAAGGAACCAAATAGTTCCACATACTAATTACTATGAAAGGTCTATAGAGGGAACAAACCACGAACAAAGTGGTACATGGATGGCATGCGAAATGCTAGCATGTGAAGTGTTGGCCAGCAAACCAAGACGCTCATGGATGAGATGAAAATAGCGAGTGTCGTGAACTGTTTCATTGGAGAAAATTAGATGGAGATTTAAATCTCCACACACCATCCTCAGAGACTAAGTATTTCTCAGATAAGTAAAAAATGAAAGTATCCCACAAATCATGTCATTCATAGAATTGAGGTTGTGATTTCTGCCTCTATGAACTGCAACACCATTAACATCGGTTGACAGATTCATCTACAAGCCGATCAATTTCCCCATGGGCTTCTGCAAAATGTGTCTTGTACCCATAGATGCATCCCCCTAGGTACTCTATAAAAGGAACCCAAGGGGAGATAAGAAAAGGGATCATATTTTTGGGGGAAATCATGGAATTCATGGGAAGGAAAATGACCAACTAAGTACAGAACCATGAATGGTTTCCAATAGTTATAAATCTACCGTGAACCATAAAAGGAAGGAAAATTAATAATAATCAATTGTTCATGAACTTAATTGTAGAATCAAGAACTACAGGACCATTTCGGATGAAATTTCCACAAACTATAGGCACAACATCCCTCCTTCGGTCCGGTGAACCGCATGGCGCATTGCTACATGGACTAGACCATGTGCCACATAGCACCATGTTATGCGGGTGGAAACTAAGACCTTACACCACCATGGTAGGTGGTGTCTTTCATATTGTTCTATGTAGCACTTAGGTATATGGACGACCCCTTCACCAGCATAGTAGTATGTTATGTAGGGAATCCCCCATCCCGCATGAGAAAGTGGTACACCGAATGGGGTGCCTTTAGGTTTTCCACCTTCCGTTTCCAATCATTCCCTTCAATTTCTATCATATCCTCTGAAATCTCTCTATAAATTTTTTCATCATAATTAGGCCAAAGCATCTTCCTAATACACAAGACCCATATGAATAGACCATCAGGAACATCAGTGCACCCTTCTAAGTCTACATACCCAGGTAAGTGGAGTCACAAAGGTAATCCCTGCATCGGTATAGACCCCAAGAATGTTATCAAGTCTACATTCCCATGGTAACCCGGATTCCAACCATGGGACATTGAATTGGACCTCTAAATTCTAGGGATAAAGGGAGGTAACTATATTTTCCATTCAATGAGGGGTAGTGATCAGTCAAAGGAATTACGCTTTATTTTCCTTTTAACGAGGAGCAACATTCCTCCCCTTTCCTGAAACCCATTTCAGGGAATCCCTCTGCGCTTACGCCCCTATAATTTTGTGATGGACCTAATAAACTTCACTTTAATTTCAAATTTAAGGGTTCATTGCTCTACACCATCATTCACTGTCTCCCTGACATCTTTCTCTATGGGATCCTTTTCCGTCAAGGGAGAAGGGAAAGTGTGTAGTTAGTCAGATCTACTGCTTCCTCTTGTTTCTCACAACAAGCATGACTCGTGTGGGCTTAGAGGTTTATGATAATCACAGAATCCACACCACTCTATCCATGAACCAAAATAAATATAATTCTCAACACAATTGGGATATGTATGAAGCCTTTGTCTAGGCCCGAGCTCCATATCATCTCATCCATGAAATGAGAGATCATACCTCCTTTATGTTGTAAGCTTCCACATATAATCCCCACCCCAAATGAACTATAAGAACTGTAATACCCAAAAAAACTAGTATACTATGGAATCCTACCTAAGGATTTATATCAAGGGACATCCTCTTTAAAAGTTAGTCCCAATAATAATTCCCCTGACTCACTAGGGCCCCCTCTTTAGGAATAATCCCCAGCATGACTCTTTCAAGAAAGGGACTTTTTACAGTATAAGCCCTAACTTAAACCGAACTATGAGGACTTTGATTCCCAACTAACTAGTATATGTAATAATCTTCCCTGTGGTCCAAACCCAAAACTCAAACCACCCTAGTGTTCATCGGGCCATATCCCTAGTAGGGTCATACCCACCTTGAAGACCATGTCTTTATTCAGTGTTCTGGGATGCTTTGGTGTAAGTCCCACATGAAATCTTGACTAGGAATCCTCCTCCTAGATTTCCTCATCACATGACATTAAACTGCATGTATGGGTCCTCGTTGCATGACCTTAAAATTTGATGTGTCCAGTTAAGTAGCACAGAACTTTGTGGGTTTTGATTCCTCTCACCGGGATACGTAGGAAGCCCATCTGATGGGTTCAATCGTTATAGAAAAACAACGTATGTCCCCCTTGGATGACAATAATCTATAGAGATCCTAATTATATGTCTTAAACCAGCTTTGTCTCAGCAATTCTCGACCCATGTGCATATATGGTTAATCTTGAAACCTAGGGATAACCCACAAACACACGTATGGGAAAAACCAAGGATTCGCGAATATATAAAGATTTATTAAATCTATAAGAGAGTCCCAGAGTAGGAAATATTTACCCCCCACCAACCTCCCATACTCTCAACAAATTGAGTCCTTAAGTATTTTTGGCCAAATCATCATCCAATGAGTGCCTCCCATTGGAAAACAGGACCATGAATCATGGATACTAGGGATGTTGGGTGTTTCTTTCTCCACGAATAAACCTTTTTGAGACCAATCTAGGACATAATACCCTAAGTGAAACCATTCATTGTAGTAGAAAACTAGTTACTATTCATCAGGACTTTTTGACTGCCCACTGCGGAGCGACACAAATCTGGTTGAAACAAACATGGTGAACTCGATGTGAATCCTTAACCAAGGTGGCGGTATTATCCCAATGATAACAGAAAAGAAAATATTACATGTCAGACCATTTTTCACCCCTATATACAGGTAATGTGAATCAGTTTGAAACAAAAATGGTGAACCCGATGTGAATCCATGACCAAGGTGGCAATATCACCCCACCCTAAGACACTTTTTCATTCAAAAGGAAAAGGGACGAGAAAGATCACCAATCATTTGTGTGATCATGAGATGATACCTTGATGGGGTTTCTTTTTCTGTTCTTGATACATGTTTTATAGGCTTCACAGATATCTCTTTGATCCAAATGGCATCTCGACAAATTGGTTAGATATGCGTGTAAGCATTTGAAAAAGTGATCAGATCCCCACATACTCAGTGTCTTCAATGATGGGTTTCAAACACACTGGTCAAAGAGTACCACCAAAGAAGTGTTCTTCCCATGGTGGAGTTTGAAAAACAAGCCCTCTAATCATTGAAAGCTCTCCATCTGCCTCTTCATCCATGGCCAATAATCCAGCACGGGATGACTCCACTGGCCGTCTCAAGTAGTTTTGAGAGCCTGTCCTCAGATTGAGACAATGAGTACCTCCCTTGTCTAAGGGAGGCAGATGAAGTCAAAACCAATGACTTCATCCCAACTGTACAAGAACCCCTATTAAGGAATCCTACTATAGGATGTCACTATAAGTGGTGTATAACTCAATATCATCACTCTAAAAGGGATATCATGCCAAGGGAACCTACAGAAGTAGAATGGACACGGTTCCCTCAGGCTGACTATTAAGCATAGAAAATTTATAATCAGGAATAGGTTATCACCCTAGTTCCTAAGGAGTAGGTCTACCACACAAATGTGGTGGCATACAATGGATAAGTATACAATCCCTCCCCTAATTCTAAATCCCTCTAAGGAAATATGGTGGAAATATATGAGTGGATTCATATCCTCACTCACTCCTATGAAGCCCACCACAGAAATAGGGGGAACAATAAAAGAAAATTCACATTCATTCCAGTTCTCTTTGGTCCCAATGTGTAGACAGAGTGGAAAATTATAGGTAGATACCCATATCTACCAATGTGCAAGAAACCTGTCATCCAAATAGGATAGCAACCATCTATTAGCATGTTCAAATTCTTGCTGACACATAGCAAGCACACTATCCAAATAGGGAATCAAACCATGGTCAGTCATATAACATTGTTGATGCATATGATTCCCCCTAGTCAAATAGGGTGGCAATCCACATGTAGATTCAAATTCTTACCTACCACAACAAATCCCACCAGTAAAATATGTTAGGAAGAAAATATGAGCAGAGTTAATTTTCTATAGATGCAAATCAAGACTATCAGAAAAATATAGTAGCAAAGGAGAAGACACAAATTTTTGCTCTCAAATACAAATTCCACCAACCAAATATGGTGGAAACTATAGAAAACAACTGGCAATAGACTCGTTTCTCTACCCCAACACAAGAGAACCACCAGTACCCACTACCAACTCATGTAGGACTGGAGCCAGCACAAACTCCTACTCTTACATCGGAATGGGAATTCATAAAAATTCCATACAAAGACATATCTCAATGAATCTTATACATAATGAAGGATTAGGAATCAATCCCAGGCTATATCATCTAGACATGTCAGGACATCATTCTGTTGGTGGAAAAAGAAAGGAGTCAGGACCATGACCCAATCTCCCCGAGTAGGGTGATCTATCCGCCAAATCATATAATCACTTTAGAGAAATCTAGAATCCATTCTCCAATCCAGGAGGGTCGATGGTCGTATTTTTTTATACAAGTACATCCAAATCAGGAAAAAATACCCATTCCAACTAGGGTAAACCATTCCAACATGGTGGTCGTCCCAGGGCAGGCATATATCCCTACCAGAACTCAAGATGTTCATCAGTGTATCCCAAAAATTTCATGGGAACCAATCAAATATGTTCCCATACATAAAGGTTATTACCAATAGTAGGTAACCCCAATTTATTAAAAGAGAGCACCCAAACATGAAAGGTGCCAAAGGCAACCAGAAAATGAAGAGCATACTCATGATTCTGCTCTGGTGGAAGCTGGCATTATTAGTTCCATCAATCATTTATCAATAGAAGACCAGGATCCTATCAGTCCATTACCAAATTATGGAAGTGGAATTAGAATTTACAAAGTTCCTCCCTGTAATTTTACTACCATCGGCTCTGAAGTTCATCCCAAAAGAACCCACAGGGGCTTACTATGTGAGTTAAAAATGATCAATAATGATAGATTATATCATAATGTGTTTCGGGGTATCCCTCCCTTTGACCAAAAGATCATACAGCAAGAAGGACCTACCCTTCTTCTAGTCTTCCATAATGGTTCTACCCAGGTTATACACTACAGATATGTTTCTACCTATATTCAGACATCAATTTGTGATAGTAGTCCATGCCATTATGGAAGCCACTACGAAGCCCCCTCCCCCATAGTGAAATCAAGAAATGAGAAGGGCCTCCCATCATTGCAATACATCCTAAAGGTCCTCCCTAGAGTTTAAACTATAGATACTCTTATTGAATCCAAATCTATAATGGTAGTCCTCTACATGATGGTATTCATTGTGAAGTCCCTCCCCTCAATGATGTCAAGAAGCAAGAAGGTCCTCCCCTTGGTGTGGTCCTCCCTGAAAGTCCTCCCCAGGGTATACGCTGTATAAGTCCTATCTATGGCCGGACACTAAGATGTGATGGTAGTCCTTCCCATCATGGAACTGACTATGAATGTCCTTCCCACAATCCAAATTCACACCAATGATAAGGTACTCCCCTCATTGGGTCAAATGTGAGAAATCCCTCATATGCTGAGGTGATTGAAAAAATGGAGTACAACATATGGGATACTCTCTCCATGACAAGATACATCCTTTATGAACCATAGGATGGCCTGGAGCCATGATCATCTTCTGATCCACCCTCATACCATTCAAATTTCAACAAGACTCCCATCATCCCCTCTACTTGGAATAAAATCATTAAGGAGCATCCAAACTGGTTGAATCAAGCAGAAGATTCCCTGGAAGAAATATAACAAGATGTGTTTCTTGTGAGAAGACAACAAGCAAAGGATGAAATAACAATGATTTATTGGACCACGACCACTTCTCATTTCAATATAACAAAAGGGTTTTTAGAAGAATGTATGCATGACATTCGCCTAAATATCTGGAAAACTCTCCTCTAGTTAAAAGAAAATTGTTTTCCCTATGATGGGTACGCAGGCCATGTTAATGTCTTGGGAGAGCTTTGTTGTCAGATAAACTTAGAAGCCATACCATCTACATGGTGTAAACAATCAGAAAATAAAAATAATGACCTTGGGCTAGCCTTCCTCCATGCACTGCACATGTTGAGTTTTCTTATCAGTGATGCCCTATTTGGTGTTCATATCCTAGGATGCAGAGAACATGGATACATATAATGCACCCCACTTATCATCTAGTATAACCCACTAGAGCTGACATCCTACAATTTCTTCATCCCCAAATGGTAATAAAATGAAGTCCCTACTCAAAAAATGAGGAATGCTCAACAAGAATGGGCCTTGAGTGAGTCTCTGAAGTGTCAGGACCGAAGAGATCAATCCATCGAGAATCTCCTAAAATAGGCCACTGAGAACATCCAGCATGCCTCCCATTTAAGAGAATCCAATCAACGAGAACTACTATTGTCCTCGGAAAAAAGTAATTTACATGAAGACCCAGAACCATATCCAGCTCACACCTGCATGGGAATGCATGAGATCAAGAAGGTGGAAATAACAGCAACAACAGCCACAACACGGGATCAACCCCAGCCCGAAGGGATGGAGGCTTTTTTAATTCAAAATTACCTTGTAATACTAGAAAATATGGTTGAAGACACGTCAACAAAAGTAAAAGATAAATCAAATCCCGCAAGTTTATGGGAATTTGTACCTCAAATTCCCACCTAGCAGGCATCTATCTTCTCCCATTTGGGTAGAAAAATAGATAAAGCGGTCACCCATTCCATCCTACCCAATAAATCACATACCCCATGATATAGGTGTACTAAAAGGTCGTATTCAGGCTCCCTTAAAGTCACTCTTTTCCAAGAAACCCTAAGAGTATCACATAATGGCCGGAGAATATCCAACATTGGATGTAAGAAGCTCTCCTACCATTCAGCACTCGTTATACCAGCCCAAATTCTATATGCATTGGTGAACATCATGGATATCATCCCCACACACCTTACTAAAAATGAAACAAATAATGAGGAAACAAGAGGAGAGAGTTCCCTCCCAGAGACAGTCCACACTAAGCCTGGAGGTGTGCACACTATAAATCAAAGATTTGTCTTAAACTTGGGTTCCCCCTCAGTCAATATGCCATTACCTCACATTTGAATCCTTAATAAGGAGAAGAATAAGGTCAAGGTTTATGACCCACCTCCTCCTCCCCATGAAGTTGATTCCCATACACTCGAGGAGATATTCACTCGACATGAGGAAGAAATTAAAGAGCTGAGGCAACTCAGCACTGAGTTGTTAAGATCAAGTCTTCATAGTGGGTATGTTCCGCAGGTGAAGCATCAACATACACTTCCATCAGATGTACCTCTACCTCAAAGGTCCATCCTGATGAATAAAGCAAGGCTGGAAATCTCTTTCAAGGAGGAACCCAGACCATCAATTTACCTGAACCCATTCCTGGGAGGATATCAATATTAACCACTATTATGGAAGAAATTGGAATAAATTTAGGAGAATCCACAAAGGATTCCCCCAACTGGGTATATGACTCAAGTTTTAGCAGTGCTAGAACATCCAATATTACCCCTATTCCACCCGCTCATGTTCATCTCCAATAGGACATGCATTAAGAGATCTTGAATTCCATCGAGTTATTAAAAACATGAATGTAAACAATGGAAGTACGGAAACCTCCAGCACAACCAGAATGGAATCCTTACCCTGAATGGGTGAGCAACGTCCCACCTCCACCAAATTTAGGGAATCTCGTAATTCCAGTGTTCAATGGCTCAGAGGAACTGGAATAGTATATAATGCACTACTCTTCCTACTATGGTCCCATTATGGGAACTCCATAGACAAAAGTGGCTATGAAGCTCAAATACATTATGAAAACTCTACAAGGTTCAGCCTTTGTCTGGTACACCATTTTTCAAGCTAACTCAATAACAGGATGGGAGGATCTTCAGTGCTGGTTCCTATTCTAGTTCAGCTTGACATTTCTAGAAACTACTATCAGTGATCTAATGAACTACAAACAATGAGAGAACAATATATTCTTATAATTCATCACCAGATGGAACGGTATGACTTACTCCTTTAACCAACCACTCCCCTAAGATGAGATGATTTCCATGTGTATCGATAATCTCTGTGATGATATACGAACAAAACTTATTTCGGTGAAGTATACGAGTAGGTTCTAGGACTTCTACACCATCTCTCAACGGATATAATATTCCTTGAAATAGACTAATCTCAAGTCATGGGCAGCCCCATCATCCCCAATAAAAAGAGTAGGTAGGGATAAAGCAACTCCTATCACACTTAAGCCACCCCTGCACCTGCTCCAGCTCAAAGGCCCCCACCAAACTGTGCAGGGCCCTCGGGATGTCAGCAGCCACCCCAGGCCCATAAAGAAGAGTGGAGGGAAGTCAAAATAAATTAATTTTAGGAACTCATAAAAAATTTATACTTATTCTAAGATGATCAAGTCTATGGTTACTTCATAGCTTCCATTAATTACAACTTTCTTTGGATACCAAAGCCGAAGAGGGCTGATGAAGTAGGTCTTTATGACCAGCTATATTATTTTCCCTTGCATATGATATTAGGACACAACATTAAGGAGTGATTTTTCTTCAAATAACTCTTTAAAAAGATGATAGATTCCAAAAAATTCAAGCTGGGACCACCACTAATGCAAGTGGAATATGTTTCCACCACTGATCTGGATGAAGAGGGGGATTGGAAAAAAAGATGTTAACAAAAAGGAACAGAAGTTTGATAGTTGTATGACTTGGAAAACATTCAACTGAGATCGTGGCATACTACAATAATATTTGAAGAAACCAATAATGCCTCCAAAGGTTCTTAATGAAAAATAATCCTCATCCTCATCTCCACAACCCTCAAGAGAACAGATTCCCAAAAAGTAGTCCAATCTAAAGGGAAAAAAGCAAGTGCGGGAAGATAAACTCACACAAAATCCAAGGTTGGCTTTGAAGCTCTTAGATTTCATTACAGCAAATCTGAAGAAATGGGAACCGCCCCACCAAATGGAAAAATGGTCACCACCCCACCAAATGACGCAATAAGAATCGCCCCACCAAACTCCACAATAGGAACTGCCCCACAAAATGACACAGAGGTAGATGATGAGGCAAGTCATCATTAGAAGAGGAGCTGATTTTTTGCTCCATCAATGTCACCCATTTGATGAATCCCTTATCTGGTGATGAGTATGGTTATTAACTATAATTCCCCTCACCAAACTAGAGATCCAAAGGAATAATCCATAGAATCCAAGGGTATTAAGGGAGACACATCCATGGAAGAAATCAAGCTTATGAACTCACCCCTACTAAAACTGTCGGTGTTGTAGAAACCCATGAAAAGAGCCTCAAGAAGATCTGATAGGGACTGGAAAATACTCATTCCCCCATAAGAAGCTACCACAGTACAATACTTCTGAAATATCCATCAGAGGAAGAAAAAATGACTAATTTCCCTCAGCATGTGAGCAGACCTACCTAGACTGATCCACAAAGGACGGGATATCATTTGGCTCTAACCCCAAGGGTCGACCCTTCCTAATCAAATTCTAAAGACACTCAAGCTCTAGTGAAAGATCATCCCCAAGTTGGGAAGCACTGGCCTTTTGATAAGAAATATGACCTTTTGAAATAGTTAACTTCAATGATAGCTAAGCTCTCAATCATGGAAGCACTGAATCTATCATCAAATCTTAGGGAAGCTATCATAGAAGCTTTTTTCAATCCCCAAGATTTTGAATCTGAAGTAGATTTTATTGTAGTCTAACGAATAGAGACCAATCCTTTGGAATGACATGAAGTTATCTCCTTCATATATCAATATAAACTCTCCATCATTAAAGGACACATAAAACCCTTATATATGTCAGGAACAATAAATGGAATTGATATCTTAAAGGTCTTTATAGACAATAAATCTTGGGTTAATATACTCCCAATGTGGACACTTTGTTGGTTGGGCTGCAATGAGGATGATTTTACGTCATACACCACAACCCTATTGGGCTACGACAAAATCAATCAGAAGTCGTTGGGTCAAATCAAGCTCAAAACCTTGTTTGGTGACCTCATAGCTCACCCATAATTTCTAGTGGTCCAAAATAATATGGCCTTCAATGCTCTTCTAGGGAGGTCCTAGCTACATAAACATGCAAAAATCCCCTCCCTTTACTATCAGTGCCTCAAATATAGAATCAATGGGAAAATTGGGACATTGCATGCTAATAAGGCTATATTCGAGTCTGATGAGTCACACTATATTGATGTAGGGTTATATAAACCAAATGGGAAACAACCCTTAGCTGAAAAAATTTATTTGGTCACTACCCCAAATGGTTTAGAAATGGTTCCCACCAATCCCCCCAAGTAGCTCGAGGAAGAATACATAAATCCCATCAATTAGATTGAAATCACAAGTCTAAATTCAGATGTGTATTTAGCAGTCCTCATGATCTCAGTTACATCTGTCGACCCTAATAATTTCTAAATTCTCATTTACTCTCGAGACAATAGGGAAGTTTTTGATAAAAATGCCACTGAACTATTATCAAATTCCCATAAAATTCATACCTCACCCACTAAGGTGGGTGGAAGTGTCTCATCACTCAACAAAGATGAGGAACCTCCTTTACCCCTCACTGCATATTCTCTAGAGAATCCCTACCCAATGATTGAGGTGAAAGAGATAGTTTCACCTCCCAGAAACCAAAATTTCAACTCCTACCTCAACTATAGATAAATCCTTTCAAGGATTGTTTCCCCATCAGAAGACAAAGAGGGAGATGATGAGGATATATAGGAGGAAGAAGAAGACCTAAGGGATTCCCCTCCATCATTTGAGGAAAGTGTTTCCACTATTGTTAATGAACTCAAGGAAATCAACTTGAGTATGAAAGAAGACCCACAACCCACTCTAGTTAGTGTGCCCATTCCTTATGTAGAGAAAGAGATGTACACCTCATTCCTGAAGAATAATTGAGATTTTTTTCCTATGATTATATAGAAATTCTAGGTCTTGATCCAAAGGTGTCCACTCACCACCTGGTCCTTCTATAAGATCATCATGGTTACAAGAAAGCCTCCATAAGGACACACCCAACACATGCTACCAAAATAGAGGCTGAATTCGACAAGCTCATCAGAGATAACTTCATTCAGGAGGACCCATACCCCCTTCTAGTTATAAAAAATTTTCCCCATTAAGAAAGAAAATGGGAAGATCATGGTAGGCATAGATTTCAGGGACCTCAACCAGCATTGCCTGGAAGATGATTTACCAGTCCTGATCAGGGAATTTATGATTAATGCAACTGTTAGATATGAGTCTCTCTCTTTCATGGATGGCTATTCAGGATACAAGTAGATCCAAATGGCCCAAAAACATGAATAATCCACTACCTTAAGGGATCCCTAGAAAGTTTTTTTATATAAGGTTATTCCTTTTAGTTTGAAAAATGTTGGCGCCACATATCAGCACGCCATGAAGTGTATTTTCAAACCCTTCTTGAGAAAGTTAGTTGAATGTTATGTTGATGATCCGGTAGTTAAATCAAAAAAAACTCTAAGACTACCTTGAAAACCTTAAAATCATCTTCAATAAACTAAAAAATCATTGTATAAAAATAAACCCCTTGAAATATGATCTTGGTGTCACCTTAGGAAAATTGCTCACCTTTTTCATATACCTCCATGGAATCGATGTCAACCCTAAGAAGAAAAATTCTTTCCTTGGCATGTCACCACCTCGCAACATCACTGGGTTAAGAGGAATCCAAGGACACTTGGCCTACATTCATTGCTTTGTATCCAACCGTGTAGGCAAGTTCTTTACCTTCACTAGTTTGATGAAGAAAGGGGTATAATATCAATGGACTAAATACTGGTAGGAAGCATTTGACAATCTAAGGAAATATCTCTTAATTACACTGGTTATAATGCCTCTTGTTGAAGGAAGAACACTCATTTTGTATGAAACTACCTTGGAGAGATCCCAAGGTGCCTTCCTCACACAAAAGAATAATGTTAGTAGCAATAATAGTCTCTATTATCTTAATTGAACCATGATCAATTCCAAGACTTGTTATTCAAATGTCAAGAAAGGTTGGCTTGCATTAATATTTGTTTTCCAGAAGCTAAGGCATTACTTGCAACACCACAAAGTCCATTTGGTCTCACATATCAACCCATTCAAGTACATTCTCATCCATCCAGTGTTAACTGGATGCCTGTCATGGTGGGAAGTCATCCTACAGTAGTTTTATATATAGTTCATATCACAAAAAGCCATTAAAGGCCACAAATTAGCCGATTTCCAAAAAATGCATCCATCAACATCGGTGGCCCCATCAGATATCGAGCTACCTGATGATGAAGTATTTTCTATTCAGGAAAACTCCTAAATATGGAAAATTCACTTCTACGGTGCCTCCAAAACCCCAACATAAGAAGAATAGAAGAAACCAAATTCAACAAAGTGGGTCTGGGAGTCATACTCATATCCCCCAAAAAAGAACTTTTTCCCTATTCCATCCTACTGTCAGAAGGATGTACAAACAATGAAGAAGTGTACCAGGACCTCATTGTAGGCCTGGAACTAGAACTCCAAGTGCAAGCCAAACACTTGAAGATAAAAGGTGATTCAGAACTGGTCATAATGCAATTAAATGGTGACTATGCTATCAAAAAATAGAATCATATCCCTTTGATGAACCATATCTGATAACTGATGGTAGAATTCCTATTAGAGATGACATTGAATTCTATTCCCTGGTCACAAAATTAAAAAGTTAATCCATTGGAAAATATAGCCACAGCTCTGTCTGACCCAAATCAGAACGAGACAACCATCAGTATTTCCCAGCACCGGATAGTTTTACCATACATTCAAGCCAGCATGGATGAAATTAATGAGATCATTCCCATATTTGAGTCATATGTTCCTAACACTAGATATATAACTCCCATTGTGGACTATATTCAAAAGGGATAACTCTCATCATATAGGGATGAAAGGGAACAGATCCAAAGAATAGTAGTCAATTTCATGTTAAACGATGATACAAACCATAAAAATTTACTTTATAATTGAGGCTTTGATGGATTCCCTCTTAGGTGTGTTTATAGAGGAGAGATATTTTCCATCATGAAAGAAGTGCATGAAGTAACTTGTGGGGAACACCGGTCAACATCCAAACTCTCTCATCAAATTCTAAGAATTGGGTACTATTGTCCCTCCATGCTGCATGATTGTGTCGATTTCACCAAAAAGTGTCATTCTTTCCAAGTCCATGCCAATTTAATCCATACCCTCCTTCCATGTATAGATAATTCAAATATATTCTCATAGAAACTATATTCATTTCTAAATGGATAGAAGATGCACCCATTAAAGAATCCAGGGAAAAAAACATTGTCATATTTGTGATAGCCAATATCATCTCAAGGTTTAGGGTCCCTCACACAATAATGACAGACAACATCACCAATTTCTGCTCTGTTTAATTGGAAAAACTCTACTAGTAGTATGGTATCAAATCCAATTGTTCATCTCACTACCATGCAGTGGACAACAGACAGATAGAGGCCTTCAACAAGACCCTATCCAATATACTCCAAAAGATTATAGACATGGATAAGTAATAATTTATGAACAAGATCCTCCATTCACTTTGGGATTACTAGACCACAACCCACACCGCCACTCAAGAAACACCATACTCATTGGTATATGGGACGGAGGTTGTTCTACCCATTGAAATTCAACTACCATCACTCTATTTCACTGTCTATGACCAACTATCTAGAGATGATCAATCCCAAAAATGGTTTAATGAGATGGAACGGTTCGATGGGAAAATATTACACACTCTTAATCATCTAGAAGTCTACCAAAATCGTATTACATAGGCATTCAATAAGAAGGTACACCTCTAATATTTCCTCGAAGGATAAATGGTGTTGGTCCTCAGAGCCCTGATGATACTCGGGAAGAAACATCCAAAGTTGGACCCAAAATGGGAAGGAACATATGTTGTAAAAAAAATTTACTCCAATGGAGAATATTCCATGATTTCAATGGATGGATAGATCACTACATCCCCCAGCAATGTAAGTTTTTGGAAAAATTACTTTGTGTAATCATGATCAAAGTCATCTTAGTTGCACGATGTTAAACTGCATAGCATCACCAAAATACTTTCCATGTAACGTTAAACTATATGGAATACATCCTTTCCACATAATGTTAAACTATATGGAATATGTCCTTTCCACGTGACATTAAACTATATGGAAGACATCCTTTACACATGATGTAAAACTGTACGGAAGACGTCATGATCGCATGACAATAAACTGCATGACGAAGTCATCCATGTCGCATGACATTAAATTTCTCAAAATCCACATCTTAGTTTCTTTACATTAAACTAAGTAGAGACATATTCATCCTTACCACATGATGTTAAACTACATGACCCCAAAAATGTTCTCACCCGAGGGGACATTGTCTTCGACAACTGTCACCTACCATACCATGCTATAGAACTAGGTACATCTTGATTCCCATATGTTGATGGGATATATAGTGACATTAGGATCTTTCATCATGTTCCAACCACCATCAAACAAAAAAATGACCCCCCTTTCTTATACATGGGTAAGACTAGTACAGGGAACGTAATGTCTTATAAAAATGTATGGATTTATTCCCATCTGTCGATGGGATATGTATAGACTCCTCAATCCTAGATCCTAGTCCAGCAACCACATGGTAACAAAATACCTCTATTATAATTTCAAATGCCTCTTCATCGTGAGAGGATACCCTGACTATTTATTGTTTCTCACATTGAGAATAGCTCACGTGAGCATAGAAATGGTGGTAAAGGTTTCCCCTTGAAAAAAACATATAATATGTGAGCGTTGTAGGCCAAAAATGATAAAAAAAAAATGACCCCTACTCCCCCCTCCTTGTGTATGAGCCAAACCCGTATAGGGAGACAGCTCTAGAACTATTTGTAGGCTTAATTCCTACCCTCACATGATATGTAGTGATGCTCAGATTCTTCATCCCAATCTAGTCCCCAAAAAAAAGTGCTCCCCCTCCTTGCATATGTTCAGAACCTATATAGGGAGGGGATTTTATAGAACTACATATGGCTTGATTCCTATTAATCAATTGGATACATAGACACCTTAACCCTAATTCTTGGTCCAGCCATCATGTGGTGTGGAATTCCTTTGTTATATTATCTATTAACCCTATAATACGAGGGAACTCCTCGTTTCTCCTTGTTTCTCACATCGATTATAACTCATGTGAGATTAGGAATGATGTTAATGACTTACCCTACATGTACAAAGCATAGAGTATTATAATAATCCCATCATCTTGAAAGCATGGTATAAAATTCCCCCCTCTCCATGCACAGGTGAGACTGGCACATGGAGTCCTCAGAACAATGTGGACTTTGATTTCCAAATAACTGGGATACGTAGGAAACATCCATGAGGTTCAAGCCTGACACTTCACTCACCTCATCCTTTTCATGTTAGTTCACTATTTTCCTAACAATATGACATTAAACTTTATGGTATCCCAAAAAATATGTATGGATTGATTCTCTACATGGAAAGATACATAGTGACACCTAGGTTTTCCCAAGTCTATCCATGAAAAAAAAGATCCCCCAATCCTCTGTATGTGAAATGAAAATAGATGTAGGGGATTTCAAATCTAGTATCTTACATCTGGAAAGCATCAAAAGACCATTCTTACATTTACATATTAATTAGATATATGTAAAGAATCTCATACCTCAGAACTAATCATGGTCTGGATATTCCTCACATACCTAGACATCCTCTTTTCATCCATCAAACTCCAAGCCCTGAAAAATATCGAGTCACCATAATCATCTGTGGCTATCAAAAATGGATAGGTAGTTTCTTGTGGACACCTTATATTGACTATTCACATTATGCCCCTATGGCCCTACATACGTTTCCTATAAAAATGGCATGTCAACCAAAGGAAAATTCATCCTTAAGAGAGGTTGTTTCTACTTTTGTATGCTCATAGAATCCTAAGCATTGTGTCATCCTTCCTGACTCAAGGGCCCCCATAATCATGGTTTACACCTTCTTCCCCAGATCATGTTTGGGGAATATCAGGAATATAACAACCATATTATCTCATATTTATGCATCATTCCTTGGATAATTCGTCCCTACAACATGATGGATAAACTTTACTGTCAACTTCCTTTCCACATGAATTTAAACTGTACAGAAGACGTCCTTTCCACACAATGTTAAACTGTACATTAGACATCCTTTCCACATGATGTTAAACCATACAGAAGACCTCCTCAATGCATTATTTTAAAACATATGGTTCAAAGTCCTAACTGAGTGACATTAAAAAAAATAGAAAGGTACCCTAAATATAGCTAAAATTCTCCCACTCCTTGTGTATGGACCAAAACTTATGCAGGGGATCGAGTCTCTGGATTCCTGGATCTTTAAACGGATCCCTGATTCTACAAGGGAGTCAAAATATCCCACCTTACATAAAAGTCAAATCTATATAGAGAGACTCCCAATTCTACAAATAATCACGGAATTCCATGAATAATCATAGCCTGAGAGTTTCTGATGTGTCCAAAAAAACTCTCTCCATTCATCAAAATATGTTCTTTGAGTGATCTTGGATCATAATAATCCTTCATGTCCATTAAGAATAGAAGGTTGGTATCCTATGGAAACATTTTTTTAACTTTGCACATTATGCCCCAGTGGCTCTGCATATGTTTCCTATAAAAACAACCAGTTAACCAAAGAAAATTCATCCCTAGGAGAGGCTTTTCCTCTTTTCATACACCTATTATATTATAAGCCCCATGTCATTCCTCCTAATCCAAGAACCCTTGAAACCATAGTTTAAACATTCTTTCCTACTCATGTCCCGGACATGTCAGAACATCCTAGCTTGATTACCCTTTGGTTACTTAGGGATTCTATATCAACATCCCAGTCGTATGATACTCAATACTTAGTATTCAACCTTAGGATAGGTCATGTCAGAAGGTTATTTCCCCTCATGACCCTACGCAAGTAATGAATAATCATAGGAAATTCTGATGTATGACTTTTCTCATTGGTTAATCTATATTCGAAATAGAAATACACATTCATATGCATGAAACAGATCTTTATACACATAAACCTTAAAATAGCTACATATAGCTCAATTCCTTTCCTTGTAGGATACATAGAGATGTATTATATCACATTTTGGGCTCCTCTATGAGAAAAAAATGTCACATCCCTATATACGCAAGGGTCAGACCTATGTGAGGAAACAATTCATATGGATAGGATTAAAATGCCTCCACTTATTCCCAGTAAATTTTGACAAAAAATTCCTCTTTTTTAGATTTATCCACACCCCTTTTCATGAGCCATACTTTATGTCTAGAAAGGTATGAATCTTTATAATCCTCCATGGTAATCGAAAATGGATAGCCAATGTCTCGTGGACACCTTTTTTGACTATGCACATTATGCCCTGGTGGATCTGTATACGTTTCCTACAAAAATGTTATGTCAACCAAATGAAAATTAATCCTCAAGAATGGCACTTCCTGACTCTGAACTCCCTTATGAAATTTATGTCTCACATCAGTCCTTGGATTCGAAAACCCCTCAGATTACAGTTTACATATTTCCTTCTTTCCATGCCTAAAGGTGAAGGATGTTCCCATCCAAACTATTATGAAGGAAGTGAATCATTTACCCTCCTCCATTTAGAGTAAGATGATTTCACAAAATAGGTCTAAAATTTCCTAGTCATACAGCATTAAACTACACCATGATTCAACCCTCCTTTACACAAGGAAAATTCATGTGGGAGTGGTTTTTCATCTAGATATGATAAAAATGCCCTTATTACTTTCAGACATCATTCCTTTAATGGTCCACCCACTATGGTCCTCAATAGAAAAATAAATACAAAGTTAAATAAAAAATTCTTTTCCATCGGAAATAGAAGGCCGTTGTCCCATAGAAACCTTTGTTTGACTACGCACATTGTGCTTTGGTTTCTATGCATACATTGCCTACAAAAATGTCCTATCAACCAAAGGTAAATTCATCCTCAAGAAATAATTTTCTTATCTTCATACTCTCTATAGATTTTGTTCCCCATATAATGTCCCATATCCAGAAATCACATGTCAGGGTCAAGAAAAATCCCTCATCCATGTATGAAAGTTGTCAGTACTTTATAAGTTAATTAGTCTTAAATCGGGGTCCTTGCCCCACAAGTCATGGTCTAAGATGTTCAACCTAAAACATCAATGCACTCATGTGCCAAGTTGTTTGACCTAAAATATTAGTGCAGTTATGGTCAAACTTTTTCAACCTAAAACATCGTTAATGATAGTCTGATTGGAAATACTTTAAACTGCCCACCAAAAGAGGCACTACAGCCACTAAGGTGAAAACCTGTAAAGGGAGCCTTAGATAAAATTCGAGTGTTATCTTTCTAAACCTATTCTACATATGGGTTAGGAAAAAATATTGTGCAACCAAAAACAACAGAAATGGAGCTTGTTATGTCTAAAACACTCAAATGGAATCTTAAGAAAAACTCAAGTTATACTTGTTATACCCACACCATAATAGGCTTAGAAAAAAATTAGGTTGATAATGAAAAAGAAAAAAAATTTGGTTTCTCCATGTGACCCTATAAAGAGTAAAACTGCGCTCACTGAGCCCCTCAGTTCAGAAAAAAAATTAGAGCATAACTTGATTATTCCTTTATCCTGGATTACAATTCAAATTGATATATGGTTGACATTATTGTTTAAAATGCAGTTGATCATAAATGATTGATGTAATAGGAAAGGGTAAAAGAGGTACACTAGAAATAAAAGTGTTTCTATTTTATTAAAAGAAGTGATAATGGGTAGGACATCCACAATCCAGAGCCTCCCCCCGATATCAAAGTGAAGGTAATATAGGAGAGCCCAACAAATTACAATGAGGCCCAACTCACACTTTCCAGTTGGTTGATAACAACCTGACAAGGGTTGCCACAGACCTATTCTAAAGTACCCCTCTTCTCATCCTCAGCTTCAACTATCAGGTGTACTCACTTCATAATAGTCTAGATTTCTCTCCCTTTCTATTGTATGGATTCATAATTAGCATGTGACGATTCCAGTTTCACTTTTAGTCTGGCCATTTGAGCCACGCACTCATGAAGATCATCCATCTAGGTGATCCCCCAGTCAGGAGAACTAGATTTCTAGGTTTCCAGATGATATAGCACGTCGGTGATATCCCAGAAAGTCTAATATTTGGGGTGAGAAGCATTAAACCGAGTGAGGTTGCCTTCACAAGCAGTGAGATCCTCTTGAGCTATAACAATTTGGTGCACAAAGAGATGCAGTCATCGGTAATCAAATCCACATGAACCTAGATTGAAAAATAGTCATTGAAATTTATCCTCCTCATTGGAAAAATCTATTAGGGGAGTTTTTGTGGAAATAGTACTATTTTGAGGTCATGCCTGCTTTCTCACAGCTCGATGCCTCCTAATAGCATCAGAATCTTGGTCCTCCTCCACTATGATAGGTATTAAATGAGGAATCATCATTGTATTTAACAGAATATCCATTAGTTGAGTCACCTAGGTGGAAAAAATTTCCCACCCAATAGATGTTTTAGCCTCTAGGACTAAGTGAGTGGAATTTTCATCAACTTCAGGAACAATGGGCGATGTCCCACTCGGACCAGCTTTGGTAGGACCATGAACCCCATCAACCAAATATATGGGATCTGAATCACTCTCTATGGAAATGGGTTGTGTGGGTGAATCCCATTCCAAATGAATGTGATGGTAGGTAGAATGCCTTCTCACCATAGGAAGGGGAATAGATATATAGTGCAATAGGAATGGTTAGGATAGGATATGAAATAGAAAACGGTCTCTGAACCCATTGAACTGGACTTTCCAATACCTCAACAATATAGAAAGCCACCCACATCTGGGAATACTCTAATGATAAGTAAGTTGAGGATACTATTGGAGGAATGAGGACTTCCACATTAAAATCCTCCCATGTCATGGAAAACCACAATTGTCGAAGAATTAGAGGGTGATATTCCCACTTCACTAGGGTGGTAGGGAGAGATGTGATCTTATTAAGGCATCCAAAATACCTAGTAAACCTATAAGGAACATAAGGCTTGAAAATGATCACCTTCTCTATGTGTGTGGTAAAAAGTACATCTATAAGTGCAAAAATATAAGAATTTTATTCAAGAGAGCCTCTCCCAATATCTATCACTAGCCCATGGGGTGCATGTAAGGTGTAAAAGTGAAGTGGGAGACATCACTTAGAAATTCAATCGTACCTTTCATGATCAAATATTTTTCACATATGGAAGCAATGTTAAGAAATTTTGGGTGGAAGTCAAAATTAGTGACTATGGTGGTATTCCAGTACTTGTATAAGGGGAAATGCTCTGCCGTCCAGCCATATAAAAATTGAAATGACCCACTAAGGTGATGTGGGGGTTTCCCTTTTTCTATCTTCCCCAACAACTCTAGATTTTAGCAAGAGTAGGAATAGCCAAGTTAATGGGTTATCCCTCCATGAATGTTGTTTCCATCATCAATGTGTAGGCCCTAACATTGGTATAAGCATCATGAGGGGGAAGAGTCATCCACTTAGGAGCATGGAAAAGAAAACTACCTGCTTGAGTTCAGGTGACACGTCTTGGTGGATTTCATAACCCCAAGTGGTGTATTGACCCACCTCAAGAGTATAATAGTAATAACTAGAAATGATCCATGACTACTGGGTCATATGGGTTTGGCTATGGAGATCTCTTGACCTTAGCCCGTTCACCTGCAAGAATAGGCCTATCCAATCCTCAAATAAGATAAGTTATCGTGCATTAAGGGGATGACCAAGTATCCTCTCTTACATAAACAATAATTCTCCTGCCAAGGGGAATACATGATCAACATTCATCTAGTCATTGGACACTAGTAAAAATTCTCTGTACATGTTTCCAAGGATAGGAAGTCCCATTATCTGGTAGATGTCCCATAGACTAATACCCACTTCACCATGGGATAAGTGAAAGGTGTTGGTGCCCAGACACCAATAGCTAAGCAACTCAGGCGGTATCTCACCCGGAAAAAAGATGGTGAATTGGGAGACCCACACCGCTTGATATAGGTTGATAGCTTTTAGCAGCGTAGAGGATTCTAGGTAGTTCTGATGAACCCATAACACCCAAGACCACTCATCAGAAAAAAACCCTCCCAATCAAAGGTCCCATTTGGATATTTATTCTCTATTAGGGTTACCTCACGTCAGGTTAATGATAGATAGATAATCATTGATAATGGAATCCAAGGATTTACTAAGAGGGAATTGGTTGCTCTGAGTCCACATAGATCTGCTAAGGATAAACTCACCTTCCTAAATCAAAGCAGTAATAATTTCTCTGGCAACAAAGATGTTTGACCTATTATACCCATGGGACATTTCAAAATGTGTGATAATATCTCCATGATCAATCCATAACAAAGGAGTGTTGTCTTGGAGCCCAAAATTATAAAGCAGCAGCAAATTGGATAGGCTATTAGCTCCGGTGAAAGGAGATCTCAGATAATACCCCTTTAAGGAAATAATGATAGTATGGAGTTTCTATTCAATATTCTCGATCATGGAATCCTTACTTTTGATCACTTATATTGAGATAAGAGGAAGATCCTTCTCTTTCCTACAACAAAAAAGACCATTCAAAAGGGTCAGACCAAATTAAAATGTTTGGGAAAAGGGACAAAAATTTCAAAGAAACAAATAAGACCTCCTAGCACAGGGCTCCGCATAATGAAATCTAGGAACATTTAACGGAATGCATTCCCCACATACCGATGGTACGTAGAATGACACACAAGACACTGACCCATAAATCATTGTCTATCGAATTTATCTATTCACGGAAGGGGGAAGCTTCAGACTAAGCCCCTCTGTGTGGATGTTCATAGTTCACAGTTCAAAGATTTAAAGTCTTGTTTGTAAATTTAAATTTTAGTTCGCTGAATTGAAGTTAATTATGTAGGATAAGCGAGCCATGTATAATTTTACTATGTAAAAATTTGAAATTACATTTTAAAATTAGATAGTTATGTTCGTCTATTCAAAGTTCGGTTCACAGCCAAGGAAACTGTAAAGAGAATGCAGTTCATGGAAGTCAAGTCAAGGTTCACAGATGACGAATTTCGTTAAAGAGATGGTATGTGGAAGC
The DNA here is from genome assembly GCA_963277665.1 of Viscum album. Taxonomy (NCBI): domain Eukaryota; kingdom Viridiplantae; phylum Streptophyta; class Magnoliopsida; order Santalales; family Viscaceae; genus Viscum; species Viscum album. The sequence continues at coordinate 413,655,425 of OY728140.1, read as the reverse complement.
AAGGAAATGTGAGAGTTCATTGTAGAGAACTTTTTGTTAGGGAACCAAGTAGAAAAAAATGACCTAGGCCCCGTATATATAGGTGTAGTCCCCCCAATAGGTACACCATTCTACCACAAAATAGTTCAGTTTGGAACCATTTTCTATATTGGAATAGCCTCCTCTTCATTACAACCAAACCCCATTTCAATGGGAGGTATTTATAGGGTCCTGAAAAATACAAAAATTGAAAGAAAATACTCCTATAATTTGATAAAGGAAAGATATATAGGTGGGGATGAAAATTTGAGGAGAATATTGAAGAAATCCAATTCAACAAAGAACCCAAATTGGTTTGTGAACTAATCACCAAGAAAGGTTTTAGAAGGGTGAATAATATGAACTAAGTGGTATGAGGATATCCTATGAAACACTATCCTACAAAGCGTTGTCCAGTGAACTAAGTCACTCATGGATGCAATGAAAATAGTGAGTACTACGAACCGTGCCGTTGGCAAAAACACAACGGAGAAGTAAGTCCTCATGCACCATCCTTGAAGACTGAGTAATTTGAAGAGGAGCTAGGGATTGTAGTGTCCCACGAACCACATAATTTGTGAAATTGAGGCGGTGATTTTTTTCTACTGAAAACCAAAACACTGCGAACCTTGGTTGACTAATTCATCCACGGGCTGAGCAATTTCCCCATGGGCTTCTACGAAAGGTGATGTGTGGCAATAGATATAGCCTCCTTAGCACTCTATAAAATGACCCCAAGGGGAGATGAGAAAAGGGATCAAATTTTTTGGGGAAATCTTGGAATTCATGGGTGGAAGACATTGAATGCAAACGACAAATGAAATACGGAATCGAAAACAGTTTCCAGTAGTAATAAACTCGCCGAAAACTATAAAAAATGGAAAATTAATAATAATCAACTAGATGTGAACCTAACTGGAATATCGAGAACCATATTCCCTTTTTGGATAAATTTTTTACAAATAATAGGCACAACATCCCTCCATTAATTCGGTGAACCACGTGGTGCATTGTTACGCAAAAAAGACCATGTGCCACATAGCACCATGCTATGTGGGTGGAACCTAAGACCACATACCACCATGGTACATGGAGGCTCCCATCCAGGTCTATGTATCACTTCAAAATGTGGAAGAACCCTTCACCATCATAGCAGTATGCTATGTGGGTAATCGCTCATCCCGCATGAGAAATCAGTATGTGGAATAGGGTGTCTTTGGGTTTTACACCTTCCAGTGACAATCATGCCCTTCCGTTTCCATATTATCCTCTGAATAAACTCCACAAACTAGTCCATCAGCATTAGGACAAAGCCTCTTCCTAATCCATAAAACATATATAAATAGACCATCAGGCGCTTCGGTGCACCCTTTTGAGTCTACATACCCATGGTAAGCGGAGTTATAAAGGTAATCACCACATCGGTACAGACCCCATGAATATTCTTAAGTCTACATTCCCATGGTAACCTGGATTCTAACCTTGGGATAATGAAATGTACCTCCCTAGTTTAGGGATCAAGGGTGATCACTGGATTTTTCATTCAATGAGGGATAGTGATCAATCGAAGTAATTATGTTTGCTTTTTCTTTTGACTACGAGCGACATTCCTCTCCATTCGCGAAACCCATTTCAAGGAATCCATCTTAGAGAAAACCCCTAGCCTTTAGGATAGGACCTAAAGACCTTCACTTTCATTTCATATTTAAGGGTTCATTTCTCTACTCCCTCATTCACTATCACAACGGGATATTCTTTTGTGGGATCATTTTTCATCAAGGTAGAAGAGAATGTGTGTGGTTTGTTAGATCTACCACTTCCTCTTGTTTCTCACACTGATCATGACTCACGTGGTCTTATAGGTTGATGATAATCATAGCATGAAAACCCATCCAATCATGAACTATGATAACTATGATTCCCAACACCACTAGGATACGTAGGAAGCCTTTGTCTAGGCTTGATCTCCATATCATCTCATCCATTAAATGAGACATCATACCCCCTTCAAGTGGGCAGCTTCCACACATAATCCACACCCAAAATGAACTACGAGAACTCTGATTCCCAACACAACTAGGATACATAGGAAGCCTACCTAAGGCCCGATCTCAAGGGACACCTTCCTTAAAATTAATTCCCAATAATAATTACCCTGAATCACTAGGGCCTCCTCTTCAGGAATAATCCCCAGTGTTAATCTATCAAGAAATGGACTCCTTTACAGTATAATCCCTAACTTAAACCTAACTATGAGGCCTTTGATTCCCAACTAAATGGGATACGTATGAAGCCTCCAAAAGGTCCAAACCCAAAACTCAAACCACCCTAGTGTTCATCGGGCCATATCCCCGGTAGGGTTGTACCCACCCAATATACTATGTATTTCCTGAGCATTTTGGCCTTCTTTGGTGTAATTTCTACACAAAAATCTTGATTAGGCATCCTCTACCTAGATTTACTTACCACATTGCATTAAAATACATAGATGGGTCCTCATATCATGACCTTAAAAGGTGTTGTTTCCAGTTAAGAAGCATAGAACTATGTGGGTTCTGATTCCTCTCATAGGGATACATAGGTATCCCATCTGATGGGTTTGATCCTGACAGTGAAACATCATATTTTTTCCCCTGGATGACAATAAACTCTAGAGTGCCTCATTATGCAGCTTATACAAGATTTGTTTTATAAATTCTTGACCCATGTGCATATATGATTAATCTTGCAACCCGGGGATAACTCATGGACACGTGCCTGGGAAAAACCAAGGATTCATGAACATATAAACATTGCTTAAATCTATAAGAGAGTCCTGGAGTAGGAAATATTTTCCCCCAAAAGGGTGTGATGAGCCCCACCTCCCAACCTCTAGACCAATGAATTTGTTAGTGTTTTTGGAAAAATCATCATCCAATGAGAGACTACCTTTGGAAAGAAGGTCCATGAATCATGGATAATAGGGTTGTTGGGTGTTTTTGTCTCCACAAATAAACCCATTGGAGACCATCTGAGGACATTGTACCCTAAGTGAAACCCTTCACAGTAATAGACAACTATTTATTATCCATCATGAAATTTTGGCTGCCCACCATGGAGTGATGCGAATTAGGTTGAAATAGGGATGAATCAGTGACCATTTTTATTTTCATGATTTATACCCTTTTAACCCAAAACCTTGAACTTGTTAAGGTTCTCGATCCAATCAAGGATTTATCATATCCTCAACTTCATGTGTGGTGTTAATATGAAATATATCAACAAACATTATTTACAAGGTTTGGATAAAAGTATTACTCCTTTTTATATCAATTATACCTCCCAACATGGATTCACCATTGTCTTCAACAATCATCTATTAGATTGATTCCACTATGATCTTCACCACTTCTAAATTTCACTGGAATATACAATAATTCTTAAACAACTATCCAACAAAAATAACCTTTTACTCTTGGTTTTATCTACACTATATAATGTTAGTCTTCTTCTATAGGTAGATAGATCAATAGGTCTATACATGTACTCCCTCAAGAACTTCAGTAGTAGTGTTGGTCTCGAGACTTCCTCTATATATTATGTGTTCTAGATCCTCACCAAATTTTATGAATACTTGAGTGTATAATATATATCCTTTTTATTCAATGGATCTCAGTTATTAATCATCCTCTCTCCATGATAATAATATATTGATCACTCAAAATTCTCAAATAGTGCATGTGAGTTATCAATTCCTCTCACACTATTTTTCATCCTTGGGAAACTACATGTATTTATAATTACATAGAATAGTACCACATGAATATTATTCTTCATATTTGAAATTTTTAAACTATAATATGTTCATTAGGAATGATCTCCTCTCATTTAAATTGGTAAATTGATTTCCAATTTATTCTTCATTAATACTCCATCAAATACTCAATTAAAACTTTATTTAAAATCTCCTCAAGACTTGGTGTTTATTCCTTTATGTGGTATTAAAATATTTAGGTTTTAGTATCTAAAAAATTCTCTGCTTTTAACTCCTTCAAAATTTCTATGAGTATGGAAGCATGCATCATTTCCACATGGACCTTCTTCTTGCATTATGGAACCCTCATAAATATTTTTTTCATGAATCATGACCCCATGTTTGATCATGATGTACAATATATTAAAAAATATTTTGTAAATCATCCAATTTATTTCTCTAAAATATAAAAAATATGAAATATTAATATTTCACCCAATAGATTCATAAAAAATCATAAGTATAGAAGCAATAGCGAGTCAGATTGATTATGAGTCAGTAATTTTTTCAGGATAATGGACCATAATGATTGGTCACATTTCTAAATAATAGACTATGTCAACTGATAAACCACATGAAGTAACCACATGTCTCAATATGGATCGACAGTATGTCTGTATTAACCATGTAATGATCTTGACTTTATTAGTGGCATTTTTTCCTGAATAAATGCGTGTTATATTATTATATAGTATTATACACATACTGAACATAGAAAAAGCACTTTATTAATGAATACTTTTACATTATTAAACAACTAAACCCATGAAAATTCCAATATTATAATGGGAAAATATTAAATAGAAAAATTAAAATGTTAAAACATGGATCATTCAAAAATATTAGTAAACCAATTGACATTTTAGAAAAGGAAAATAGAGAACCTTGGGAGGAATTATTTTGAATAATTTATAAAGGAAATAATATATATTTATAAGAGCTAATGTGACCATTGTAATAGTAATGTGACCATTGAAATAGTAACCTAACCATTTTAAATAGTAACCTCACATATGGAAATAGTAACATGCACATTAGAATAGTAATTAAACATCAAAATAAAAAAATTTAAAAAACATAAATATTAAAATATCATAGAATAAATATAAAGATAAAAGAAACTCAAAGAAATTATACACACTTTTAAAATAAACTGTATTTTAATATATTTAATAAAAAATAATAATTTTATGTTAATAATTAAAATTTACTATGATAAAGAAAAATTATAAATTTAATGTAATTTTGATAATCATCACATCGAAATTTCTCAAGGGTAAATTTTTTATAATTGTTTGAAAAACTTCAATTTTTACATGAATAGAAAAAAAAAATATTTTTCAAATAAAACATGTTTAATAACATAATTATGATGTAATAATTAATTAATAAATATTAATATGTTTATTTCAATCCCAAAATAATAATTAATATGTTAAATGGTTCATTTTAAAAAATAAACTTAATTTCCAAACATAAAATTATTTTTTAAAGCCTAAAAGTCAAATGAGTATCTTTAAATAAGAATTCTTTCATTTTTTTCCTTTCATTTTGTTTAAACTAATAAATTTGAATTATAAAGTGATTAAAAGTCCTGATATCATTTTATTTTATTCAAATATATTTCATAATGTAAAAAATATTACTATAGAAAGGTTTACCTTGGATATAATAATTAATTTAATATTTTATCTCTAAAATTCCCCCCTAAAGTAAAAATAACGCCTCACACCTCCTTTGAAAACCAACATACCAAAGATAATGATCTACCCAAATCCCATCTCTCAAGACCCTTATCATCCTTAGATACATTCTGGATCCACTCAACTCTATGAATTAAAGGTGTTTAGTGTCGTAAAAAATAATCAACACCGGGAAGAGGGTTAGTTTTCATCAACTTATCTTATCATTTTCCTATTATATTTCTTTTTTTTATATTAATTTCAAACTCAAATCTTATAATATTAATTATTATTATTTTAAAATTATATTAATAATTTTAACCAATAATAATGATTTTGTTTACAATGTAATTATATTTCAAACTTCTCTTTGGATAATGTCTCTGTAACAGTTGGTTAACTACCAATGAGGATATTGTCAACTCCATTATTATCACCACACTTATGGATGGTTATAATAATTTATTTATGATATTTAAATATATATATATATATATATATATTAGGCTTATGGAATTAATTCTACTCCTTTATAAATGACCTTGAATGAAAATATCACAATCGAAACAAATCAGTATATTTTAAGGAAAATATGATATCAAAATGTTTCACCTTTAAAAAATAGAATTAAAGAATAAAATACAATGATTATAATCGATAAATAGTACAAAATAAACTTAATTCACTTTTTTTATATTTTAGTAAAACTATTTTTTTATTGAGGAGGTTAAAAAGAGAGGAAACAAAAACGGGATTTAAGGTAAATGGATTTTCAAACCAAACTCCCTCTTTTTTGGGTTACATCCAATTTCACATTATTTTTAATATATATATTCTATAATATCCTTAAAATGTAATTTAAATATTCCATCCTATATATTTTTTAAGATATATAGGTTTTTATCTTTCCAAAATTATTTTTAACCCAAATACCAAGATTTATTAAAAAGTTTTTATTTTTTCAAAACACATCTTTGACCCCTATTAAGTTTTTACTTATTCAAATAAAATGATATTTTAAAAAAAGTATGATCTCCATTATTCATTTTCTAACCCAAAATTTTATTTCATGTTCTATGATATATAAAATAATTTATAAAACCCATTCATTTATATGGTTTATTTTCATGGATAAAATTGTGTATTTTATCTTTCCATATGGAATGCATGATTATGATCATTTTATGATATAACTGGTGGGTATGAAATTAAATATCCCCCAAATTAATTGGGTAATGTGATATATTTTATGAAATTAATTGTATTATTCATGAATATGATTCTAAATTTATTTACAATTATGATGTTACAATTTATGAACATATGTTATGCATTAGCATGATGCTAGATTTATTCACAACTATGTGTGGTATTTGACCACTATGTTATAATGATTCATTATTATTCATATGACGCATTCCATGACTTTATCAACTATTTCCATCACTATTATTATTTTAATCCTATGATTATGATATAATGATATTTATTTTTTTCACCCATGCACTATTAATTCATGTCCCTTATTCCTATGATATTATTCCTCCCCTTACTAGGACTTTATCTCACCTCTATATTTGATGTATATACTTCTGTGATTATATATACTAAGGAGAACTTGAGATATTTTAGGAGTATAAATAAAAAGGATTTAAATAATTTTTAGGTTTTATTATTTACAAGTGATGTATGAGCCTTAATTTCCAAATATATTAAACCTTTGGATCCTTGATTGTATCACTATTATGGTGTTTATCTTAAAAGTTATGTAATAGTCATGTATAATTTTTTTTGGTTATTATAGTTTGTATCAGTTGATAGCTTAGTTAAATTTTAGAATTATGACTAGAAAACATTATTTAAAACGCTAAGGATAAGTCAAAGTATAGGTAAGAATCTTGAGTTTTTCACAAAGTATAAGATCATGTTGTTTCTGAGAAATAAAATCCATTTTTGTATACTATAAGTGATATTACTCTACCATAGTTAGACATTTGGGTAATAACCATGAAAATTGAGGATTGGGTATTAACTAGATCGTCACCTGATGCATAACAAAGAGGCCTTATTGAACACCAAGTTTCACACTCCCAAGGGAAATTATTTGGTTAATCACAAGATCTATACAAACCATTTTGAAGGATATATAAATAAAGTAATTATTCCTCTTAAAGTTAGAAAAGGATTAAAATACATGATACTAGAAGAAAAATTTAAGAAAAAGGCTAAATATTGGGATCCCAAAAGGCATGTCTTTATAATTAAATTTTTTTATGATAATGAATTATTTATTCCTGATTTATTGATTTATGTTTGTTCAAAACTTTTCTATTTTAGTAAATAGTGGGAACAAAGAGAAATCAGATCAACAACATATGTGAGGGACAATGCAATGATTATCCAAATTACATTCCCAATATAATGAAAGTTGGATTTCAAAACTTTATGGTGATGCTTACCCATCTATCTCAAGATATGAATAATAACTTCAACCATGAGGAATTTATTACTTGAACCTTGAAAGATAAACTATCCATTTATTTCATTATTCGGTAGTGATCACTGATGTTTAGTAGATCTTCTGAACCACTTGTCAAAGAATAGTGGGTTAACTCACTAGATAAGATCTTATTTTTGCTCCATTGTTTTTAAAGGAATAAGGTTGCTTTAGTCATTTGTTATTTATATGTAGAGGTTGATAAAGTAAAAAAATTTATAAATAATATAAAGAAAAATATATTAAATAAAAGAAATGGTGTGGGAAGACTTTAAAATTTTATTTCATAACAAGTATTTCCCTAAAACTCTCCAAAATAATATGGAGATATAATTCACTGTGATTAATAAAAATGAGGGTGAATTTTTTATGTATTATAATTAAAATTTCTCAAGAATTTCAAGATACTCCTTAGGTTTTATTTCAATAATGGTAGAAAAATATATATATTATTTATTGGTTTAAAACCACACCTATGAAAGGCTCTGGCTATCTGAGACTTTAGGAGTTTCAAATAAGTAGTTTGATGTGCTTTCAAAGTAGATATATATTTTGGATAATGGTTAAATGGATATGGAAATACAAAAATAATAATATAGTTTCAAGCAGAGGATTTAATGAAAAAGGTGGAAAGACGATCTAACCACCCACATGTCAAAAATATGGGAATTTTCTCAAAGGGACAAGGAAATGCTTCAAGTGTGGGAAAGAGGGCCACCAAGATCATGAATGTCAATGAAACGTGAAAAATATATCTAATGTGGTAGGGGAAAGTAAGGAACCTCCCAATGCACCACTCATGATTTATTTCTTTAACTATAGGGATCAATGGAATTATGCAAGCCAGTACACTAAACCATGGGTCATTAAGGGTAATCAACATCACCAACCACCAAAGATGAAGGATCAAGGGAAATATTATGTCATCACTACTGTTGAGGTGGAAAATGAAAATGATGTCATACAAGGTACACTTACTATTCACTCAAGAATAAAAAAAAATTATTTGATTCTATTTTTATGCATTCCTTTTTATCTTGTAGGTTTTCTAGAACTATTGAATCATAACCCTGATACCTTGAAGTAGAGATATCTGTAAAAAACCTAGTTATGTGATTAATGAAGCCCAAATTTTAGACTCTTCTCCTGTTAGTATATGTGGAAATATTCTTCCATAAAATAACATAATCCTACACTTAGTGGAATTTGAAATTTTACTAGGCATGGATTAGATCATGTTATATAGATCTCACATCAACTATTAAGAAAATGAAATTTCTTTCTATATTTAGAACTATCCCATCTTCTTGTAAAAATTCATGGATGATCATGAATCTCCTTTTGAAAATTTCTCAATGGTGTGGGTGTTGTTACCAAGTGAAAAAAATCTATCCGAAATGGTTGTGTCAAAGGAAAGAACCAACATTTAAGAAATTACCATAGTGAGGGAATATACTGATATGTTTTATGAAGAGTTTCACAGACTACCCCATATCATGAAGTAAATTTTTTAATAGATATTATACTCAATATCATTATTCTCTCAAAAATACCCATGTATGATGGACCTGATCAAATTGTAAGAGTTAAAGAAAAAGTTGCAAGAGAATTTGTATAAATTGTTCATACACCCTAGTGCATCACCTTGGGGTACACCAGTGTTATTTGTTAAGAAGAAGGATGTGTCTATGTGGTTTTTCATCAATTAAAAGTATCTCAATAGTATTAATATAAATAAAAATCATCTCTTACCTATTATTCATGACTTGTTGAATCAACTTTGAGGAGATCAGTACTTCTCAAAGGCGGATATTTTTTTATATATCATCATCTAAAGGTGAATAAGGAATTTATTTAAAATAAAGACTTACTTATAATGTATGGAAATTGTGAGTTCATAGTGATTCCATTAATACTTACTAATTTCCCATAAATATTCATAAATTTGATGAATATAATCTTTAGAGTCTACCTAGACAAATTAGTGGTAGTATTTATAAGGATTGTGCTGGCGACATTAAGAAAAAAAGAAAATTTTATCATCACATTCCTTACTTCCTCATTAACTTTTCATTTTTGGCTGTTTGAGGTATTTAATAGGAGTTTTGAGGAGGTTCTATGATGTTTGGAGGTGCAGTAAAGATACTGTAACAAATTCACATCGTTTATTGTTTACACGACATATAAAGGTGATTCACAGCTAGTGTTTCCAGTGATTTTGTGGATTGTATATAGGTATAGGGGGAATATATAACACAAATACATTACATGTCAATGAAATTCATGAAATCAAATTAAATTAGGCCAAGGTGGCACTATTTGTAGTGAAAGTGAGATTTTTTTGGAAAACCCATGAATTACAAGCCATCTAATGTTTACACAAGGTGAAAAATGGTGGGATCCAGGTTTTAAATCCCTTTTATCAAGAGGTTATTTTCATTTGTATCTGGATTATTCCACTCTTATTCTAGATGAACCCTAGGTTCCCTGTGAGGATATTCTATCCCCCTTCCTCTCTCTTTGATCTATTTTTTCTAGTGGTTTTCTATTGGTGACCTATGGAAATTCATTCTCTTCTTTTTGGTTTTTTCTCCCATTCTTCTCTCAGGGATTCATGATAGAAATTTTGTTTTGGTTGGGCTGTGAATTGGGCTGTGTTTTGAAAATCCTTTTATGTGTTGTAGTTTGATTAAATGATCTCTTGGTTTTTTGTGGTTTGCAGGTGTTTCTTCTTCACCAGATAGTGTACAGTAAGTTGGAAGGATTCTTTAAGGTAGGGAATCCCTTATTTCTATTTATTGTGTATCGTTTAAGAGGGGTTTACTTTTGTTTGTCTATGGTAGTTAGTTGTGTTGTATTAATTAAAGATAAATAATTTACTAATTCAAATTTAAGGGGTAAAAGAAGAATTATTTTCATGTTTTTACATCTTTGATAATATTGTTATATTATGGATTGTATGAGCTTGATGGCCCACTAAAAACAATGGTTGTTAGGGGCTTTGTTAGCTCTAGATGATATGTTTTTTCAATGATGTGTCTACTGTAATTTTTTTTATATCACTCTAAAATGGAAATTGGTTAACCACTTGTAATTAGCTAATGAAATGGTTTACCAAGGATTATGGATTGGGTGATGAAACCCCTAAAATAAAGTGAAATGTGATAAAATACCTTTTCTTAAATATATAAAATGTTCTTTTATGTGTTCTGATGTGTGGTGGTTCCTATGAGGAGGTGATGTGTATTTAAAATAAGATGTGGGGTTGATGGGTGATATTTGGTCATGCTTTTGGGGTTCATAGGTGGTGGGTTTTTTTTGCAATGATTTTGGGGCGTCAATGTGGTTGTTGTTTAGCTGTGGTTTTTGGGTGGAAAAGTGGTGAGTTTTTTCATGCTTTGGGGGAAGGTGGTGGTTTTTTTCATGCTTTTGGGGTGTTTTGGTGGTATTTGTTTCATTCTTTTTGGGAAGATATGTGGTGGTTGTTTGGTTTTACTTTTGGGGTATTGAGGTGGTGATTTCTTGGCTATTCCTATGGGGCAGCGAGGTGATGGTTTGATGGGAATGATGAATTTATTGTGATGTATGGTTGTGTTGTGATAGTTGTCTAGATAGTTATGGAATAAATAATTTTAAATAATGATTTAAATATATGGGATTTGGTTTGGTTAATGGGATAGAAATTATTATTGAACAAATAATGATGTCTTATGTGGTTAAATGTGGATAATGCTCAATAAGAAACAGATAGATTAGAAAATGGAATTGGTTGGTGTTGTGATGTGGATTATGGTTTGTGTGGTGTTACACATTTAGAGGTGACAATGAAAGTGGTGGTGTTGTGAGTTGTTTAGTGTCTTGTTGTGAACCCATTGGTTGGGCTTTTCTATGGATATATGTTTATACTTGTATATTCCTTGTGATTTCTCTACGCACCCTACCCATGTTGAGCACTATGTTCTGACACCCATATTTTCACATGAGGGATGTTTTTTCTAATATCCTAGTGATGAGGATGGCTGGTTGGCGACTCGCTCTTCCTTTCTCTCTTCTTTATGTGAGTAGATATGCACATGCTATGATAGATGGTGGTTTGTTAGTGCACCAAGTGATGGCCTAGGTGTTTCCAGGTGATAAGTAATGTAAAATTGTTATGAGGAGGATTATAGTGGGAGTTGTGCATGGTAATAGGATGACATTATGTTGATATCCTTCATGTTTATGATACTATACTACTCTAGTGGTGGATGTGATGTGATGACCTAGGTGTTTGCAGGTGAGATAAGATGTGACCACGCAACGACCTGAAATTTTGAATAAATCTTATTTCCTAATTTTGTGTGTTATTTTATTTTACACTCAACAAAACTATTTCATTTGATAACATGAGTATAATAAAAATGAGACAGTTGGTTTTCGACCTTTATATGACCATTGGTCAATATGACCATTGGAAACTAAATGTTTCGATTATTGTCTCTAAATACAAGTGATCTTGGTTAATTAATATAGAAAGAAGATTTGATGGCCTCATCCAGTAGTCTCGGGCTAATCGAAGCCCATCTAACAGAACTTGGGAAGGAGGTAGCACCACGGAATAGCCTTCGCGAGAAGTTCAAATTGATAGAAATTACTACTCGTGCAATGTTGGCCGAGCCTCCCTCAGATTCCCTCACCTTAGCACACCTTACAGTTAGGTCCTATGATTGGGTTATATGGGGATATGTAAGGAGATAGTAACTGCCTTGTGTAATCCTTTGATTTAAATAAAAATTGTGTTTTCTTCTTATGGTGAATTTTGTAAATTTTCAAATGTTCGGATAAATGAAGTATGTATATGAATTTTAGAAAAATGATAGTTTAAAAATAATTATGTAAACATTAAATAATTAAAAATGTGTAATGATTTTCAAAAAAATGGTCTTCTATAATTATGTTCAGTACGAAATTTAGAGTCTAATAAGTTCAACTTAATTTTTGATGAATAGTAAATTATGAATAGTAATTTTACGCTTAGGATTAGTAATGCGACCAAATGGATTAGTAATCACACTTAAAGAAAGTATTAATATAATCTAGGCACCTTGATTAAGTAATGTGATTCAATAAAATAGGTAAATAACTTTTTCAGAAATTATTAGTCAAGTATTAGTTGTTTCAGGTGAATAGTGTTTTTAATTAAAAATTAAATTAAAAATATTTAGAAAAATATTTTTATAAAATGGACTTTATTTTTGAACTCAGAGCGTCGATATTATGTTATGGTAATTTTTGGGGATTTTTCTGAAAAAATGAATTTTTGGTGAATAGTGTTTTTATTTAAAAATTAAATTAAAAATATTTAGAAATTTATTTTTATAAAATTGAGATCATTTTTGAAATCAAAGCATCGATATTTGGTTAATGTGAAATTTTGGGATTTTTCTGAGAAATTTGAATTTTCGATGAATAGTGAAAATACGGTTTTTAAGTTACGGGTGTTTAATGACATCATAACTGCATCATGATGATGTGATGAGATATTTTAAAGTATGATAGACTAAAGGAGATGAATTATTGTATAAGGGGTCCCATGTGGCAAAAACCATGGGCAAACCCATGGTTTTTCCAAAACCGCCAATGAGGTGTCCCTTGGCCATTAATGTCTTGTCCCCTCACTTTCCCTATAAATACCCACCCTTTCCTCCCTTAGTATACACTCCCAACTCTCCCCCAATGAAGATATGGTCTCATTTCCTCCCAAAGATTCCTCCCAAGGTGCCCCCAATCCCTCAAGGTCCCAACCTTTGAGTTTTAAGAGTTACGTTTTAAGGTAAGGGATCCTACCTCTCTCTTTCATTCCAAGTCCTCTCTTTTATGTCATTTATTTTATGCTCCATGTTATTATGTTGGAGTATATTCTTTTATATTCATCCTACTATCCTTTTCATGTTAATATTATGAGAGACCCCCTATTTCTATCATCATTTCATTTTATGAATGTTTAAGTGGCGCTGTTAGGCTACCGAATTTTTAAGGGATTCGTTCACCCTTCTCATTTTTCAAAGTTCTACTTTCATGTAAAGTCTTTAAAGTTCCTTTTTATTATGTTTTGGTATTATATATATATATATCTATAATACTAATCTTTTATGTTCATATGATGAGAGACCGTATTTTATCTCTTCAATTCAGTATTTTGAAGTTTTAAGTGGCGTCGTTAGGCTGCCGAATTTTTAAAGGATTCTTTCACCCTTCTCATTTTCAAGATCTATTTTCATGTCAAGTCTTTCATGTTCCTTTTTATTATGTTGGGGTATGATCTCTATATCTATCATAATGATCTTTTATGTTCATATGATGAGATACCCTATTTGATCTCGTCAATTCAGTATTTTGATGTTTTAAGTAACGTCGTTAGGCTGCCGAATTTTTAAGGGATTCTTTCACCCTTCTCGTTTTCAAGATCAATTTTCAGGTCAAGTCTTTAATGTTCCTTTTTATTATGTTGGGGTATGATCTATATATCTATCATACTGATCTTTTATGTTAATATCATTAGAGGCCCTATTTTATCTCATCAATTCAGTATTTTGAAGATTTAAGTAATGTCGTTAGGCTGCCGAATTTTCATAAGAGAAATCTTATTTTTGTCTCCCTTCCATGTTTTTCATTTCATATGGTATGTCTTTAAAATTTCATTACCATGTTCTTATATCCTTTATATTCTGTCCATCTACTATTTTATGGATAATTTATGAGTGGGTGACCTATGTCCCCTCTCTTTTCAATGTTTTCTAAAACCCTATAACATAGTCGTTATGCTGCAGAATTTTCGTCTCAAAATGTCTCTCTTTTTCTCAAATTATTTTATTTTATTAAGTGAATAATCAAAGATATTTCTTCTATAGGTTTATTCAGATATATATAAAAATTTTCTATTTTAAATTCTAGTATTTACATACATGAAACCCGCTTTCCTTTTTCGTGGGTTTAAAGTGACATAAAGATCACGTCTTTAAAGCAGTTTTTAAAATGTGATGACTATGAAATGAAACTCATTTCTTTTATGTTATATGGGTTTTTTATGAAATGATTGATGATTATATATGTGGATAACATGATAATATAGACAAATTTAAGGGTTTTCCCTGATAGTGCTCCAATGCATTGGGTAATGATGTAACCAATAGAGATTACAATTTTAACGATACCTTGGGGTGTACCTTGGTAATTTCAAATGGCATCTTGAGGTTTACCGTGGTGATATGTTCATGATTGTCTAAGTTAAATGTTGCAACCACATCTTCAAGTTATGAAACACGCTATTTTTATTATGATATTCCTCATGATCTCTTTCTCATGCCTTAATGTTATTTTTCATGACTTTTGATGTGTCTCAAGTTCACATGTAAAATGTTTCCCCTATTTCCCTTGCTGGGCCTTCTGCTCACCCTTTCATTTGATGTATGATCCCAGGATATGAGATGCAGTAATGAACCTAGTATGAACATAAGGATAATCCTTTTAAGTGTTTATGAAGAATGTTTTATGTTTTCATGTTTTAAGTTCCTAGTTTCCAAGACACTAAACCTTAAAGATCCTCGATTTTGTAAAATGTAATGAATGTTTATGTGATAAAAAGGCGGGATGTTATGGTTGGTATCAAAGGATAGTTTTGTTATTTGTGGAAATTAGGATATGAAAACTCTAGGAAGAACCCTATAAAAAATTTTAAATATAGGAAATCTTATTGGTATTTTGGTGAGTATTGAGTAAGGGGTTTCCAAGAAAATACATCCCTATCTAGATACGAGCAGGTAGTGGTGGCTCTGGCATAGATGTACATAGGGGTAAAACCCGAAAACACCACTTTGAGATAGACTCGAATGGGAACTAGTACACGACAATGGGCCTTACTGCACTCTTGGTTACGACACTCCCGGGGATATGCTTTGGTAAATTCATAAGCTTAGTATGAACCATTATTAAAGGAACAAAGATAAAATGAAATAAGTATTCACAGAAGAATTTAGGATCATGGATAACCTAGTTTGGAACCTTGGGGATCACAAGTTAGGATATACTTTTACTCTACAATTTCATCCTTTTATGTTTAAATTTTCCTTTTCATGATTATTGGATAAGTATTTAAGCCCCTAATTATATTATCCTTTCTTAGTTAATGGAGGGAAATAGAAGAACATGTCCCAACAACCAAGGTGATAGGAAATGTGACGATTGCCCTATTAATATGACAGAGATGATGAGAGATAAAGTTGAACATATTGTGATTATGCCAAACTAGCTATCAAAAATCACAATTAATAATTGGTACCTAGTTGAATTCCCAAATTCATCAAGGAAGAAGAAGACGAAGTCTCAAGGATGTTCATCTGATAAAGTTGGTAAGGGAAAGAAGACTCAATTTACTTTATGCACAAAGTGTGGAAAGTGGAACCCAGGATAATGTCACAAAGGAACCGAGAGATGTTTTAAGTGTGGGGTGATAGGTCATAAAGTATCCAATTGCTTCAAAAAATTGATAATGTGATGAATAGAGATAAGGTTTGATCCAATGTACCTTATACTCTTCAATGTCGTAAATGTGGAGAAGTTGGACATTATTCAAGGAAATGCTCTCTTAGAAGGGATGAGAAGCATGATTGGCATAAACAATCTTCAAGGACAAGGGAAAAATAAAAGTCATATGCTGAGATGGATCATGATGACTAAGGTACATGCAACTTCTTCGGAATAATTGTCTATGTCATGTTGTATTCTAGTTCGTGCCCTATGGGCATATCTTTAATGTTTTCTAAGAACATCGAGTCACTACCTAAGATGGTTTAATATAATTAAGGAAAACATTTATTGTTATGTACCACATATTGATGTAGTGAAGCTATTCTTCAAGGGTGATTAGGGGATTAAAAGATGATTATTTTAAAAGAAATTCACTATTTTGGGAACCCTATATGATCGAGGTAAATAGAATACTACGGTATTTTCTTTGAGGAGTAAAGGTTGACTTATATTTTAAAGAATCTATGAATTTAAGGTGAACTTATAGTAATTTAGGTTACTTATGGAAATGATTAACCTATCTTGGGGAAAATATGTTTAGGTTAGTTACTTTTTTTATAACATGTTAAGGAGTGATTGATTTTGTTTGGAGATGAATGATAAAGTTTATCTTGGAAGACTATGTTATCAAATTCTTCTTATATTTGGGTTGCAATATTAATTAGGTTTATTTTGATGAATTTTAAGGATAGTTATTTATGGAATAGTCTATGATAAACTTTGGTTAGTACCGTGGAATTTTGAATATTTAAAAGTAGTTTCCCTTCCTATGGGGTTATTTCTTTTTGAAGAGTTGTTTTATCTTATCCTTTCTATTTTTGGTATAATTTTTATAGATATAAGAAATATATAGTTAATATTTTTTGGATTATGTGATTCTATAGAAGAAGATTATTGTGATTTGATGAGACTAAGTATTTTTGAATGCTCATCGTTTGGAGAAAAGATTAGTCATGGTAGAAAATCATTAAAGGATGAAACTCTACTTTAAGGTAAGTATATTTCCTTGTGGTCTTATTCTATGTATTAAAGTAATTCCTAAAAGGATTGTAAAACAAAAACATTGTTGGTTTAAGTTTCATACTGGGTAATCAAAGACCGTTTACACACATCATAAGTTTGTGATTTTCTTGTGGTTAACTTTATCCTAATCATGTTTTCTATCACTCTCCCTCAGAACATGACCCTTTATTTTCTCTTCCATGTCCGTGTTTTCCTACATGGAATCCTAGTGTGTGTTAACTCGGGTGACCTTTGTACTTCCCTTTCTTTCTTTTAAATTAATAGTTTTACGAACCCCTTTTCCGATGTGGGACTTTAAATAAAATTTCCAAGCACAATTTTAAAAATTGTGAGGGCGCAATTTTTTAAGGGGGGAAGAATGTAACAACCCGAAATTTTGAATAAATCTTGTTTCCTAATTTTGTGTGTTATTTTATTTTACACTCAACAAAACTGTTTCATTTGATAACACGTGTATAATTAAAACGAGACCGTTGGGTTTCGACCATTATATGACCATTGGTCAATATGACCATTGGAAACTAAACATTTCGATTATTGTCTCTAAATGCAATTGATCTTGGTTAATTAATTTAGAAAAAAGATTTGATGGCCTCATCCAATAGTCTCGGGTCAGTCGAAGCCCATCTAAAAGAACTTGGGAAGGAGGTAGCTCCACTGGGCTTTTCTCTGGACCAAACCCAAGCTAAACTTCATCGTGTAAAGCTAGAACGGAATAGCCTTCGTGAGAAGTTCAAATTGATAGAAATTACTACTCGTGCAATGTTGGCCGAGCCTCCCTCAGATTCCCTCACCTTAGCACACCTTACAGCTTGGTCCTATGATTGGGTTATAAGGGGATATGTAAGGAGACAGTAACTGTCTTGTGTAATCCTTTGATTTAAATAAAAATTTTGTTTTCTTCTTATGGTGAATTTTGTAAATTTTCAAATTTTCGGATAAATGAAGGATGTATATGAATTTTAGAAAAATGATAGTTTAAAAATGATTATTTAAACCTTAAATAATTAAAAATGTGTAATGATTTTCAAAAAATGGTCTTCTACAATTATGTTCAGTACGAAATTTAGAGTCTAATAAGTTCAACTTAATTTTTGATGAATAGTAAATTATGAATAGTAATTTTATGCTTAGGATTAGTAATGCGACCAAATGGATTAGTAATCACACTTAAAGAAAATATTAATATAATCTAGGCACCTTGATTAAGAAATGTGATTCAATAAAATAGGTAAATAACTATTTCAGAAATTATTAGTCAAGTATTAGTTGTTTCAGGTGAATAGTGTTTTTTAATTAAAAATTAAATTAAAAATATTTAGAAAAATATTTTTATAAAATGGACTTTATTTTTGAACTCAGAGCGTCAATATTATGTTAATGTAATTTTTGGGGATTTTTCTGAAAAAATGAATTTTTGGTGAATAGTGTTTTTATTTTAAAATTAAATTAAAAATATTTAGAAAATTGTTTTTATAAAATGGAGATCATTTTTGAAATCAAAAGCATCAATATTTGGTTAAGGTGAAATTTTGGGATTTTTCTGAGAAAGTTCAATTTTCAATGAATAGTGAAAATACGGTTTTTAAGTTACGGGTGTTTAATGACATCATAACTGCATCATGATGATGTGATGAGATATTTTAAGGGATGGACGACTAAAGGAGATGAATTATTGTATGAGGGGTCCCATGTGGCTAAAACTAGGGGCAAATACCATGGGCAAGCCCATGGTTTTTCCAAAACCACCAATGAGGTGTCCCTTGGCCATGAATGTCTTGTCCCCTCACTTTCCCTATAAATACCCACCCTTTAATCCTATAGTTTTCACTCCCAACTCTCCCCCAATGAAGATTTGGTTTCATTACCTCCCAAAGAGACCTCCCAAGGTACCCCCAATCCCTCAAGGTCCCAACCTTTGAGTTATAAGAGTTACGTTTTAAGGTAAGGGATCCTACCCCTCTCTTTCATTCCAAGTACTCTCTTTTTTGTCATTTCTTTTATGATCCATGTTATTATGTTTGAGGATGTTATTTTATATTCATACTACTATCCTTTTCTTGTTAATATTATGAGAGACCCCATATTTCTCTCATCATTTCATTTTATTAATGTTTAAGTGGCGCCGTTAGGCTGCCAAATTTTTAAGGGATTCTTTCACCCTTCTCATTTTTCAAAGTTCTACTTTCATGTCAAGTCTTTCAAGTTCCTTTTTATTATGTTGGGGTATGATATATATATCCATAATACTGATATTTTATGTTCATATGATGAGAGACCATATTTTATCTCTTCAATCAGTATTTTGAAGTTTTAAGTGGCGTAGTTAGGCTGCCAAATTTTTAAGTGATTCTTTCACCCTTCTCGTTTTCAAGATCTATTTTCATGTCAAGTCTTTCATGTTCCTTTTTATTATGTTGGGTTATGATAAATATATCTATAATACTGATCTTTTATGTTAAAATTATGAGATATCCTATTTGATCTCGTCAATTCAATATTTTAAAGTTTTTAGTAACGCCGTTAGGGTGCCGAATTTTTAAGGGATTCTTTCACCCTTCTCATTTTCAAGATCCATTTTCATGTCAAGTATATAATGTTCCTTTTTATTATGTTGGGGTATTATATCTTTATCTGTCATAATTATATTTTTTGTTCATATGATGAGATACCCTATTTGATCTCATCAATTCAGTATTTTGAAGATTTAAGTAACGCCGTTAGGCTGCCGAATTTTCATAGGAGAAATCTTATTTTTGTCTCCCTTCCATATTTTTCATTTAATATGGTTTTTCTTTAAAATTTCATTACCATGTTCTTATATACTTTATATTATGTCCCTCTACTATTTTATGGATCATTTTTGAGTGGGTGACCCATGTCCCCTCTCTTTTCAATGTTTTCTAAAACCCTGTAACATTGTCGTTATGCTGCAGAATTTTCATCTCAAAATGTCTCTCTCTTTTTCTGAAATTATTTTATTTTATTAAGTGAATACTCAAAGATATTTCTTCTACAGGTTTATTCACATATATATCAAAATTTTCTATTTTAAATTCTTTGATTTACATACACAAAACCCGCTTTCCTTTTTCATGTGTTTAATGTGACATAAAGATCACGTCTTTAAAGCAGTTTTTAAAATGTGATAACTATGAAATGAAACCCATTTCTTTTATTATATATGGGTTTTTTATGAAATGATTTATGATGATATATGTGTATCACATGATAATAAATACAAATTTAAGGGTTCTCCCTGATAGTGCTCCAATGCAGTGGGTAATGATGTAACCACTAAAGATTACAATTTTAATGATACCTTGGGTGTACCTTGGTAATTTCAAATAACACATTGGGGTTTACCTTGGTGATATGTTTATGATTGTCTAAGTTAAATGTTTCAGCCACATCTTCAAGTTATGAAACACGTTATTTTTATTATGATATGCCTCATGATATCTTTCTCATGCCTTAAAGTTATTTTTCATGACTTTTGATGTGTCTCAAGTTCTCATGTAAAATGTTTCCCCTGTTTCCCTTACTGGGCATTCTGCTCACCCTTTCCTTTGATGTATTCTCCCATGTTATTAGATGGAGTAATGAATCTAGGATGAACATAAGGAGAATCATTTCAAGTGTTTATGAATAATGTTTTATGTTTTCATGTTTTAAGTTCCTAGTTTCCAAGACACTAAACCTTAAATATCCTCAGTTTTGTAAAATGTAATGAAAGTTTATGTGATAAAAAGGAGGGATGTTATAGTTGGTATCAAAGGACGGTTTAGTTATTTGTCGAAATTAGGATATAAAAACTCTCAGAAGAACCCTATTGAAAATTTTAAATATAGGAAATATTATTGGTATTTTGTTGAGTATTGAGTAAGGGGTTGACAAAAAAATACATCCATGTCTGGATACGAGCAGGTAGAGGTGGCTCTGGCACAGATGTACATAGGGGAAAACCCGAAAACACCACTTTGAGCTAGACTCGAATGGGAACTGGTACACGACAACGGGCCTTGCTGCACTCTTAGTTACGACACTCCTAAGGGATATGCCTTGGTAAATTCCTAAGCTTAGTATAAACCATTATTAATGGAACAAAGATAAAATAAAATAAGGATTCACATAAGAATTTGTGATCATGGATAACCAAGTTTGGAACCTAGGGGATCACAAGTTAGGATATACTTTTATTCTACAATTTTATCCTTCTATGCTGAAATTTTCCTTTTTATGATTATTCACTAAGTATTTAAGCCCCTAATTATACTATCCTTTCTTAGTTAATAGAGGGAAATAGAAGAACGTGTCCCAACAACCAAGGTGATAGGAAATGTGATGATTGCCCTATTAATATGACAGAGATGACGAAGGATAAAGTTGAACATATTGTGATTATGCCAAACTAGCTATCAAAAATCACAATTAATAATTGGTACCTAGTTGAATTCCCAAATTCATCAAGGAAGAAAAAGATGAAGTCTCAACGGTGTTCATCTGATAAAGTTGGTAAGGGAAAGAAGACCCAATTTACATTATGCACAAAGTGTGGAAAGCGGAACCCAAGAGAATGTCACAAAGGAACCGAGAGATGTTTTAAGTGTGGGGTGATAGGTCATAAAGTATCCAATTGCTTCAAAAATGGATAATGTGATGAATAGAGATAAGGTTTTATCTAATGTACCTTATACTCTTCAATGTCGTAAATGTGGAGAAGTTGGACATTATTCAAGGAAATTATCTCTTGGAAGGGATGAGAAGCATGATTGGCATCAACAATCTTCAAGGAGAAGGGAACAATGCAAGTCATATGCTGATATGGATCATGATGACTAAGGTACATGCAACTTCTTCGGAATAATTGTCTATGTCATGTTGTATTCTAGTTCGTTCCATATGGGCATATATTTAATGTTTTCTAAGAACATAGAGTCACTTCCTAAGATGGTTTAATATCATTATACCACATGTTGATGTATTGAATCTATTCTTCAAGGGTGATTAGGGGATTAAAAGATGATTATTTTGGAAGACATTCACTATTTTGGGAACCCTATATGATCGAGGTAAATAGATTACTATGGTATTTTCTTTGAGGAGTAATGGTTGACTTATATTTTGAAGAATAGATGAATTTAAGGTGAACTTATAGTAATTTAGGTTACTTATGGAAATGATTATCCTATCTTGGGGAAAATATGTTTAGGTTAGTTACTTTTGTTATAAGATGTTAAGGAGTGATTGATGTTGTTTGGAGATGAACGATAAAGTTTATCATGGAAGACTATGTTATCAAATCCTTCTTATATTTGGGTTTAAATCTTAGTTTGGTTTATTTTGAGTAATTTTAAGGACATTTATATATGGAATGGTCTAAGATAAACTTTGGGTAGTACCGTGTAATTTTGAAGATTTAAAAGTAGTTTCCCTTCCTATGGGGTTCTTTCTTTTTCAAGAGTTGTTTTATCTTACCCTTTCTGTTTTTGGGATAATGTTTAAAGATAGAAGAAATATATAGTAAATATTTTGTGGATTATGTGATTCTATAGAAGATGATTCTTGTGCTTTGATGAGACCAAGTAGTTTCGAATGCTCATCATTTAGAGAAAAGATTAGTCTTGGTAGAAACTTATTAAAGGATGAAACTCTACTTTTAAGTATATTTCCTTGTGTTCTTATTATATGTAGTAAATTAATTACTAAAAGGATCGTAAAACAAAAACTTTGTTGGTTTATGTTTCATACTCGGTAATCAAAGAAAGTTTACACACATCATAAGTTTGTGATTTTCTTATGGTTAACTTTCTCCTAATCATGTTTTCTATCACTCTCCCTCAGAACTTGACCCTTTGTTTTCTCTTCCATATCCATGTTTTCCTACATGGAATCCTACTGTGGGTTAACTCAGGTGACCTTTGTACTTACCTTTCTTTATTTTAAAGTAACAGTTTTACTGGTGCCTTTTCCGATGTGGGACTTTAAATTAAATTTCCAAGCACAATTTTAAAAATTGCGAGGGCGCAATTTCTTAACCGGGGAAGAATGTAACGACCCGAAATTTTGAATAAATATTGTTTCCTAATTTTGTGTGTTATTTTATTTTACACTCAAAAAAACTGTTTCATTTGATAACATGAGTATAATTAAAATGAGACTGTTGGGTTTCCACCGCTATATGACCATTGGTCAATATGGCCGTTGGAAACTAAAAGTTTCGATTATTGTCTCTAAATTCAAGTGATCTTGGTTAATTAATATAGAAAAAAAATTCGATGGCCTCATCCAGTAGTCTCAGGCCAATCGAATCCCATCTAATAGAACATGGGAAGGAGGTAGCACCACTGGACTTTGCTCTGGACCAAACCCAAGCCTAACTTCATTGTGTGAAGCTAGAACGTAATTTCCTTCGCGAGAAGTTCAAACTGATAGAAATTACTACTCGTGCAATGTTGGTCGATCCTCCCTCAAATTCTCTCACCTTAGCACACCTTACACTTAGGTCCTATGCTGGGGTTATAAGGGGATATCTAAGGAGACCGTAACTGCCTTGTGTAATCCTTTGATTTAAATAAAAATTGTGTTTTCTTCTTATGGTGAATTTTGTAAATTTTCAAATGTTTGGATAAATGAAGGATGTATATGAATTTTAGAAAAATGATATTTTAAAAATGTTTATGTATACCTTAAATAATTAAAAATGTGTATTGATTTTCAAAAAAATGGTCTTCTAAAATTATGTTCAGTATGAAATTTAGATTCTAGTAAGATCAACATAATTTTTGATGAATAGTAAATTATGAATAGTGATTTTACGCTTAGGATTAGTAATGTGACCAAATGTATTAGTAATCACACTTAAAGAAAGTATTAATATAATCTAGGCACCTTGATTAAGTAATGTGATTCAATAAAATAGGTAAATAACTGTTTCAAAAATTATTTGTCAAGTATTAGTTTTTTTGGGTGAATAGTGTTTTTTAATTAAAAATTAAATTAAAAATAATTAGAAAATTATTTTTATAAAATGGACTTTATTTTTGAACTCAGAGCATCGATATTATGTTAAGGTAATTTTTGAGGATTTTTCTGAAAATAATGAATTTTTGGTGAATAGTTTTTTTATTTAAAATTTAAATTAAAAATATTTAGAAATTTTTTTATAAAATGGAGATCATTTTTGAAATCAAAGCATCAATATTTGGTTAAGGTGAAATTTTGGGATTTTTCTGAGAAAGTTGAATTTTTGATGAATAGTGAAAATACGGTTTTTAAGTTACGGGTGTTTAATGACATCATAACTACATCATGATGATGTGATGAGATATTTTAAGGGATGGACGACTAAAGGGGGTGAATTATTATATGAGGGGTCTCATGTGGCTAAAACCATGGGCATATACCATGGGCAAGCCCATGGTTTTGCCAAAACCACCAATGAGGTGTCCCTTGGCCATTAATGCCTTGTCCCCTCACTTTTCCTATAAATACCCACCCTTTCCTCATTTATTTTTCACTCCCAACTCTCCCCCAACAAATCTCTAGTCTCATTACCTCCCAAAGAGTCCTCCCAAGGTGCCCCCAATCCCTCAAGGTCCCAGCCTTTGAGTTTTAAGAGTTGCGTTTTAAGGTAAGGGATCCTACCTCTCTCTTTCATTCCAAGTACTCTCTTTTATGTCATTTATTTTATGCTCCATATTATTATTTTGGAGGATGTTCTTTTTTATTTATCCTACTATCCTTTTCATGTTAATATGATGAGAGACCCCCTATTTCTCTCATCATTTCATTTTATGAATGTTTAATTGGCGTCGTTAGGCTGCAGAATTTTTAAGGGATCCTTTCACCCTTCTCATTTTTCAAAGTTCTACTTTCATGTAAAGTCTTTCAAGTTCCTTTTTATTATGTTGAGGTATGATATATATATCTATCATACTGATATTTTATTTTCATATTATGAGAGACCCTATTTTATCTCTTCAATTCAGTATTTTGAAGTTTTAAGTGGCATCGTTAGGCTACCGAATTTTTTAGGGATTCTTTCACCCTTCTTGTTTTCAAGATCTATTTTCATGTCAAGTCTTTCATGTTCCTATTTATTATGTTGGGGTATGATATCTATATCTATCATACTGATATTTTATGTTCATATGATGAGAGACCCTATTTGATCTCATCAATTCAGTATTTTAATGTTTTAAGTAACGTCGTTAGGCTACCGAATTTTTAAGGGATTCTTTCACTCTTCTCATTTTCAAGATCTATTTTCATGTAAAGCCTATCATGTTGTTTTTTATTATATTGTGGTATTATATCTATATATATCATACTGATCTTTTATTTTCATATTATGAGAGACCCTATTTGATCTCGTCAATTTAGTATTTTGAAGATTTAAGTAACGCTGTTAGGCTGCCGAATTTTCATAAGAGAAATCTTATTTTTGTCTCCCTTCCATGTTTTTTATTTCATATGGGATGTCTTTAAAATTTCATTAACATGTTCTTATATCCTTTATATTCCGTCCCTCTACTATTTTATGGATCATTTATGAGTGGGTGACCCATGTCCCCTCTCTTTTCAATGTTTTCTAAAACCCTGTATCATAGCCGTTATGCTGCAGAATTTTCGTCTCAAAATGTCTCTCTCTTTTTCTCAAATTATTTTATTTTATTAAGTTAATACTCAAAGATCTTTATTCTACAGGTTTATTCACATATATATCAAAATTTTCTATTTTAAATTCTGGGATTTACATACACGAAACCCGCTTTCCTTTTTCATGGGTTTAAAGTGACATAAAGATCACGAATTTAAAGAAGTTTTTAAAATGTGATGACTATGAAATGAAACCCATTTCTTTTATGCTGTATGGGTTTTTTATTAAATGATTGATGATGATATATGTGGATCACAGGATAATAAATACAAATTTAAGGTTGCTCCCTGATAGCGATCCAATGCATTGGGTAATGATGTAACCACTAGAGATTACAATTTTAACGATACCTTGGGGTGTACCTTGGTAATTTCAAATGACACCTTGGGGTTTACTTGGTGATATGTTCATGATTGTCTAAGTTAAATGTTTAATCCACATCTTCAAGTTATGAAACACGTTATTTTTATTATGATATGCCTCATGATATCTTTCTCATGCCTTAAAGTTATTTTTCATGACTTTTGATGTGTCTCAAGTTCTCATGTAAAATGTTTCCCCTGTTTCCCTTACTAGGCCTTCTGCTCACCCTTTCCTTTGATGTATGCTCCCAGGTTATGAGATTCTGTAATGAACCTAGGATGAATATAAGGAGAATCCTTTCAAGTGTTTATGAATAATGTTTTATGTTTTCATGTTTTAAGTTCCTAGTTTCCAAGACACTAAACCTTAAAGATCCTCGGTTTTGTAAAATGTAATCAAAGTTTATGTGATAAAAAGGGGAGATGTTATAGTTGGTATCAAAGGATGGTTTAGTTATTTGTGGAAATTAGGATATGAAAACTCTAGGAAGAACCCTATAGAAAATTTTAAATATAGGAAATCTTATTGGTATTTTGGTGAGTATTGAGTAAGGGGTTGCCAAGAAAATACATCCCTGTCTGGATACGAGCAGGTAGAGGTGGCTCTGGCACAGATGTACATAGGGGTAAAACCCGAAAACACCACTTTGAGCTAGACTTTAATGGGAACTGGTACATGACAATGGACCTTGCTGCACTCTTGGTTATGACACTCCCAGGATATATGCTTTGTTAAATTCATAAGCTTAGTATGAACCATTATTAAAGGAACAAAGATAAAATAAAATAAGGATTCACATAAGAATTTATGATCATGGATAACCTAGTTTGCAACCTAGTGGATCACAAGTTAGGATATACTTTTATTCTACAATTTTATCCTTCTATGCTTAAAGTTTACTTTTCAGGATTATTGGATAAGTATTTAAGCCCATAATTATACTATCTTTTCTTAGTTAATGGAGGGAAATAGAAGAACATGTCCCAACAACCAAGGTGATAGAAAATGTGATGATTTCCCTATTAATATGACAGAGATGAAGAGAGATAAAGTTGAACATATTGCAATTATACCAAACCAGCTATCAAAAATCACAATTAATAATTGGTAACTAGTTGAATTCCAAAATTCATCAAGGAAGAAGAAGATGAAGTCTCAAGGATGTTCATATGATAAAGTTGGTAAGGGAAAGAAGACCCAATTTACTTTATGCACAAAGTGTGGAAATTGGCACCCAGAAGAATGTCACAAAGGAACTAGGATATGTTTTAAGTGTGGGGTGATAGGTCATAAAGTATCCAATTGCTTCAAAAAATGGATAATATTTTTAGTGTTGGGTGAGAAGAACATATGAATGAGCTCTATGATGTTCATCTTCTGAAAGCCATTGTTTATAAACTCCACTGAAGCCAAGCCCTGGATTATTAAAAACTATTAATTGATTTTCCATTTCATCATCAAAATTCCCCTCGTTCCATCCCATGCGGTTGCGTTTTTAGGGATATTCAAATTCAAAATAATGAGAGAATAAAAAAGTAATTTCCTTTTGAAAATAAGCTTCAGTAATTGAGCCTTTAACTGATGCTTTGTTACGTACTTTTTTCTTCAATTTCTGCATTCATATCTCAAATGGGTAAATCAATCTAAACTATACTGGACCTCCAAATTTTTCTTCATGTTGAAAATTTAATATCAAATGTCACATTGATTAAAATAAAGTTGGCGGGAAGATTTTTCCAGTTTACATATAATTACAACAACATCTTCTTCCAATTTTCTTAGTGCATCGTAGTCTGTTTTCACCACACAAATGTCTCAAAAAAATATGTTATGTCTGTTATCGAATCCCAAATCATATAATTAAAAAAAAATCTTAATCCAATTGGCATAATTATTTCCATTATAACATGAAAATCATGACTTTTTAATCCGGTAATATGACAAATCTTAACACATCTTCCCAAATTGGAAGCATAGCCATCTGGAAGTCTCAAATTTGCAATCCACTGACAAAATAATAATCGACTCTCTTTAGACAGTGAATAATCTTCTTTTAGATTAATTAACCTCTATAATCTAACATTTTCAAACTATTCAAGTTCTAGTCGCCTACAAATTTGGGAAAGATCTAATTGTGCCTTTACATTATCTTTGTTTTTACCAGGTGTATCCATAACTATATGAAATAAATTATCAAAATAGATCTTCTCAATATGAATGATATCCAATATGTGGTGGACTAAAAAATCATACCAATATAGAAGATCCCAAAAAATTCTTCGTTTTATCCAATTATGTTCCTTCCCATAGCCATGAATTTTCTATTGGTTTATTGTTGGTCCAAATGTGATAGGAGGTAATGAAAATACAATTTATTTTAACTCTGTACCTAAGATCATTATTGGAAGTCCATTTCTTTCAATTGTTTCTTTTATGAAATGATATTTTTTCCTCCGAAAAGAATGATCGGTTGGAAGAAATCTACGATGACAGTCAAAATAGTAAGGTTTTTTTCCATTAGTGAGCATAAATGATTTGTTGTCTCTCATACAGTAAGGAAATGATTTCTGACCATGTGTACTTCAGCCAGATAACATTCCATATGTCGGGAAGTCACTAATTATCCACATCAATGTAGCTTTTAGTTGGAAATTTTATTTCGCAACAACATCATATTTACTAACACCATTACTCCATAATGAATTTAACTCATCAATAAATGGTTTCAAATAAACATCAATATTCTTTTCTGAATGTCCTGGGATTAATAATGTCAAAAATATATAAGGATCCTTCATCAATATCCATGGAGGTAAATTGTATGGAGTTATAAAGACATGCCAAGATAAATATACAGGATCGAAATAATGATGTAGATGCTTAATATACAAGAGGGGGGTGAATTGTATACTTTAAAAATTCCTTTGGAACCTTTAAAGTTTGTTACAGATAACTATGATTTCCTTAGACAAAGAAATATCTAAGTTTAACAAAGTTAAAATAAGTAGATTCAGAACACCTCTAACAGAAAATGTAGGAATGGAACTAAGGTTTACAATATGAGATTCTACCGTAAAGCGTATAGAATCTAAACTTATCAGAGTACAAGTGTAAGGAAATAAAAGAAGGTATTTTCCTTAAAATACAGTATGCAGCGGAAAAACGAGTAGTGAAACTACAAGTAACAAGATGTAAGTCTTTTAACCCAAAGAGAAGGGTATCCAACAACCTTGGATAAAGGCCCCTTGATTTATACTTTCAAGCAATTCTGTCTTACCCACACCAGGGTAAGCCCTCGATACGAAGATCAGAATCTCTGTCCTGTTATCCCCGCAAGCCCTCAACTTCAAGGTAGTTGGAACCTCTGTCTTCCTCAGCAAGGAATCCCTCAAACTTCAAGGTAGTCGGCACCTCTGCCATTCTATACCCATAAGTCCTCGAATGTAATCACCAACATTCGAAGTCGCATGAAGCAATCTGAACAAGCGGTTCAGTGTGCACAAGGCATGAAAAGCTTCTCTCTCTAGAAATCACCTTAACAACATGTGGTCTCTAGATCAATCAACGTCTTTCATATATCACACGTATGTATTATGAGATCTTTCAAATGATCTCCTATTTATAGGCAAATTTCCAACGGTCAGCTCCCTCCTCCAATGGTCATATTTCCCATGAAATTCAGAGGGACCTGTACACGTGTAACTCAACCAACGGTTAGTTTGAAATAGAAAGGACGAAAGTGTTTAATAACTAACTAAGTATAAATGAATGCACAACATAGTTTTGAAATGAAACATATGTAAGTAAAAACTAATCAACATTTCAGAGTGTAAGTAAATTAAGAATTCGGAGTCTATGTTAAGAAAATTTTGGATTCTGTTTTATAGGGATTCGGAGTCTGGTTTCACTAGGGTTTGGAATCTGAACTTGCATAGTTCGGAGTCGGGCTACTTAAGAGTTCGGAGTCGAACTACTTAAGAGTTTGGAGTCGAACTTATTAAGAGTTCGGAGTCGAACTTCTTAAGAGTTTAGATTCGAACTACTTAAGACTTCGGGGTCGAACTACTTAAGAGTTCGGAGTCCAGAATTTGGATTGGAACTTCAATATAGTTCACATCCAGAAATTGTATCCTCAAAACAGAATACTCCAATACTTTTCAATACATGATTCCGGGATTTTGATTAACAATCCGGGTTTTTCACTTTAAGAAAAAATATTTCTATGAATAAGGAACTCTAGTTATGGGTAAATTTCCTTAAAGAATTAATTTTCCTTATGGAGGTAAAACATACATTTGCTTAAGTATAAGGTGTTTGTGATTTTCAAAACAAAAGGAATGGAAATGTCATAAGGAAAACCTTATTGAATCAACAATATCCCCATTTTTTGAAATCACAAACAACCCTATGAAAAACAATATAAGGAATCTGAAAAATTTACTTAGTCTATTAAAACATATCTCCCTTTGTTCATGAAAGAAGGTGAATACAACTAAATCCCCCTTAGGCATTGAAACTCTAAGGATTGTATTCTGAATTTTAGGAGAGTAGTTTTCATTAAATGAAGATCTCCCCCTTACTTCGGGATGGTTCTTTGACTTAGAAATTTTCTTTCTCACTCTTTTGAGTAGATCTTATCTTTCTCCTCCTTTTTAATTTTAAAAAATAATTAAAGGGAATGGAAAGAATTAAAGTACCTGAAACATTAGTTCATAAAAGAAGAAGATACAAACAACCAAACTTTCATTAGAGTTGAAAACATTCTTACAAGGAAAGACAAATACAACAAAAGACCGTAGTGGAGTCATTTTTCTTCCTTTTCCTTAGGGATCAGCTTTTTCAACAAGATTTTGAGCTTCTTTAGATCTCTTTGATCTTCCTCAGCTTGCTTCTCTAAGGCTGAGATCCTTTCCCCTTGAACTTTTAATGCTTCTACCTAAGCTCTCAAAGATTCTTCTTGCATCTTGACCAACTTATCTTGCTGAATGACTCTCTTCTCAAGCTCGATCCGAAGATTTCTATCATTTATAAGATTTTGAGCCAGAGAATTTTCCTTGTCATTTAGTTTCTTCACTTCTTGATTCTGGGAAATCTGCTCAATAATCAATTCATCTTGAAGATTCTTAATCTTTTTAGCCTCTGTGTCAAAAGCTTCTTTCACATCATTATGAAAGTTATCAAACACATCCAAGTCTTATTCGACTCTCTTAGACCACTTGGTTATCTTACTGCAGGACTTTCTATGCACATCATAATCGATAAGAAAACTTTTCTTTTCAGCTTTCAACTTTACAAACTTGTCCATGACCATGGATAAAGAATCCTATTTCTGATTCATACTTTGTTGCAGCATCTGGCATTTGGTATCTATTGTTGGAAAAATCGGAATGGTGTCCACCAACTTTCTCAGCGATTGAACCACAAAATCATGGCCATGAGACGATGATTCCGAATCAGAATCTTTACTTGGAGACTAATCTTATTCATCTTGCACCAACTTCTTTCTAGAGGTACCACCAACCTCTTTCTTTCTGATGACATATTTTATAGGTGTCTCCATGAGAACTTTCTTTCCCTTATCAGCTTTAGGAACAGGTTTCTTATTAAGGGATGCTTCCTCGGATTCAAATACTTGAATGATCTTTTCTTCATCTGGTTTTTGTTTTTCTTGACCTTCCTCAAGAAAATTCTTTCATAAGATTCTTCCTCGTCATACAAGACATTATCTTCTTCTTCTTGTTGTTGTCTCTTGTCATCATTCTTACTAGATTCCTGATCTTTCTTTCCTGGAGATACTAACTTTGCGGATTCATCCTTATCCTTATGGTCTTGTACTTGCTTGATCAGGGTATCCAAATCTTCACTTTCCTCTTCTTCTTCTTCTTCTTCTTCTTCCTTTACTTCCTGAACTTCTTCAGCAACTTCTTCTTCTGCCTCTTCAACTACTTCTTTACCCTTGTCCTTTTCTAGAGTGACATAGTTCTTGGCTGGAATTTCTGGTAAAGACGGTTCAACATCAAAAGTTTCCAGAACTGGAAGCATTCCGGAAGCCAATTCTGTATCTTTCAACACAGATTGTATCACTTTAGCTTCAGACATTCTCTTTTTCATTTTATTTTCCTTCTCTTGTTTCTCTATCTCCTCTGCAGATTTTTATTTTAAGGCTTTATCCTCTACAAGGTCTAATCCGAATTGTGGATCCCCTTCCCTTCTCTTCTCTTTATCTTCCCTCCACTTTTCTTCCACTTCATCTGTATATGTTTTCTGCTTCTTCATCTTTGGGGGAGCAGACTGAGTTTCTTTAACCTGAGGATCTTCTTCATCAGCAACCACTTCCTTAACCTTTCTCTTCCTCCTTTTCTTCTTGGATGGTTTCGGATTCTGAGATTCTTTCTGAGCTGCTTCAACCTATTCCACCGACTGAGGGTAAAATTCTCCGGATTCACTTGAAAAACTCATCTTCATCCTTTTGAGAGTATCTTCACTAACTAGCATAATCTTAAAATTCTGAACTTTTGATTTGCAATCATCCTTGAATGATTCTAAGCACCGAACTATCAGCTTAGATAGTAAGGCAGGAAACATGATAATCTAAGCTCTCAAATTGCCTTCTTTGATGTTCTTGATCGTAATGAAGACATACCTCATCAGATTTATCTTTCTTATATTTACCAAGAAATCTAAAACATATATATCACTTTTCTTCAAATTGTCTTTATCACCTCTTCTTGGAACCATAAAACCTTGCACCCAAAGCTGAAGAATTCTATTGTTCAGAGTGAGACGAGCAATCTTGATAGTTGAATCATCCTTAATCCCAAGACACTTCAGTGACTTCTCCTTATTGAAACTTCCTTGTACATACGGAAGTTTGTGTGAGCAGAATTAAGCTTCACCTTCATATGACAAACCAACCAAGCTCGCGGTCTTGGTGTAGGAAAGATTATTAGTCTTGCCATAAGAATTGAAAGAAAACCACTCTCTGCCATCTTCCATCAGGAAGGAAACAGACTCGTAGAACTCAGTCAGCAAATCAGTACAAACTGGATCATGTTTATCTGACTTTGATACACAGACATCTTCCCATGCATTCACCTTTATATTCTTGGAAATAAGAGAACCAAGCTTATAGAAGTCCAGATGAACTAACCTTTCTCTAAAGACTAACCACTTAGAAATTGGTTTTGCATTTGACATATCTTGAGACGTTGCTTCAACAGAAATTCAGAGTGAATAAAACTGAAAGATTAGGATTGACTTTGCAAAGTTCGGAACTGGCCTTAAGAAGAGAAGCAGGGCTTCGAGACACAAAAGCTTGAAAAACTGATGTGGAACGAGTCTCAGGGTCCCCTTTATATAGGCAATGGATGTGACCGATGGTCTTCCAAAATCCATATAACGGTTGAAAAAGCTTTGATCTGATCTGATGGTTGAGAACAATCCCGGAAGGAAAACTTGACTCCGATCTTTTGAGGTTTTTTTTAAAGAAAATATTCATATTTGAAGAAAAATAGAATCCGATTTTTTTTTAAAAAAACTTAGAATATAATAGCAGCAAGAAAAAAAATGATTACGAAACTATAATTAAGGAAATCACAGCTCTCTGATTGGCTAGAACCATTGTTCATAATTGGTAAAATTATTCTTGTAGAAAAAGAAATTTAAAAAACAACTACATTACGAAAGTTCCAGTATGAAAATTTCATTATGAAAACTCTAATCTGAAAATCTTCATTCTGGAAGTTCCAGTACGAAAATCTCGTTCCGAAAACTCCAGTCTGAAAATCTCCATTCCGGAAGTTCTTACTCTGATAATTTCAATCTTGAAAGATTCAGTTCCGGAAATTCCCATTCCAGAAATTTTAGTTTCATAAATTTCCATTCCGAAAACATTAGTTTCTAATAGGTTTGAAAAACATACAAAAAAAATTAGTTATACTAATTTTTGAAAAACAAATTCTGAAAAAGTTTAGTTACACTAACATTCAAATGTACTCCCCTTATGAAAAGGAGTTTATTACTGTTAGGAGAATTATTCAATAAGAAGTTAATGAAGAATGATTACCTTACAGTTATCATTCCTATCATTTGTTTAATGTATTCAAATCTATCGGAGGGTAATGATTTTGTGAAAATATCAGCAAGTTGATCTTGCTTTCCGATAAACTGAAGAATGATATCTCCTTTAAGTGTGTGATCCCTAAGAAAGTGATGCCTAATATCAATGTGTTTCACACGAGAGTGGTGTACAAGGTTCTTACTTAGGGAAATGGCACTTGTGTTATCACACAAAATTTGAGTCTTAGTAAAACTCAGCCCATATTCTGTGAGTGTGTGTTGCATCCACAACACTTGAGCACAACAACTTCCAGCTGCTACATATTCAGCTTCATCAGTGGAAAGTGCAACAAAATGTTTCTTCTTGCAGGACAAAAAAACTAATGAATCTCCTAAGAAATGACCAGTTCTGGATGTACTCTTTCTATCCATTATACATCCACCAAATTCAGCATCCGAAAAGATTTTTAGAATAAAATCATTTCTAGAAGTATAAAATAATCCTAGATCTAGGGTTCCCTTAACGTAGCGAAAAATTATTTTTACTAACTTTAAGTGAGATTCCTTAGGATTGGATTGATATCTTGCACATAAGTATACTGAGAACATTAAGTCTGGTCAACTAGCTATTAAGTAAAGTAAAATTCCTATCATACCTCTAAAAGATGTTTGATCTACTGGTTTCCCAGCTTCATCAAGATCTAACGAGTTTGAGGTACCAATGGGAGTACTTATACTCTTAGTTTTTTCATAACCATACTTTTTGAGAAGATTATTAATATAATTATGTTGAGATATATAGATTCCTTCTGGTTTTTGAGAAATTTGAAAACCAAGGAAAAAAGTTGACTCACCCATCATACTCATTTCAAACTCAGATTTCATTAGACTTTCAAAAGAGTCAGTTAAAGATTGATGAGTTGATCCAAATATGATGTCATCAACGTAAATTTGAACAATCAAAACAATTTTCTTATCTTTCTTTATAAAAAGGGTTGGATCTGAATTTTCCTTAACATAGTTATTTTGAAGGAAAAATCACGTGAGTCTATCATACCAAGCTCGTGGGGCTTGCTTAAGACCATATAAAGCTTTAGTAAGTCTAAAAACATGATTAGGATGTTTTGTATCTTCAAAGCCAGGAGGTTGTTCAACAAAAACTTCCTCTTGAACATAACCATTAAGAAAAGCACATTTCACATCCATTTGAAAGAGTTTAAAATTGAAGAACGCTGCAAAGGCAAGTAGAATACCAATAGATTCATGTCTAGCTACTGGAGCATAGGTTTCTTCATAGTCGATTCCCTCTTGCTGATTATATCCTTTAGTAACAAGTCTAGCTTTATTTCTTACTATGACTCCATTTTCATCACACTTGTTTCTGAAGACCCACTTTACTCCAATAATAGAAGTTTCCTTAGGTCTTTCAACCAAAGTCTAGACTTTATTCCTTTCAAATTTATTTAGTTCATCTTGCATGGCTTTGATCCAATCATCATCACCTAAAGCTTCATCAGTGCTTTTTGGTTCTAATTGGGAAAGAGAATCTAGATGTTCTACTTCATTTTTCATGGAACTCCTAGTCCTTACAGGTTGATTTACCACACCAATGATTCTATCACTGGTATGATTCTTAAGAAACACCTGATTTGTGTTTTGTAAAACCTGTTCATCAACATAGGGTAGAAAGTCTTCTGGGGTAAATGTTTCAGGAGTATCTTCTTGAACATTTTCCTTATTAGAAGGATCTTCTATCAAATGTTGATAATCAGTTTTTGAAAACACATCCGAGGATGTAGATTGGGATGGTTTAAAAACAAAAAGATCTGACTCATCAAATTTTACATGCACTGTTTCTTCAACAGTACAAGTATTTTTATTAAAAACTCTATATGCCTTAGAAGTTGTTGAGTAGCCTAAGAAAATTCCTTCATCATATTTTGGTGCGAATTTATGTAGATTATCTTTAGTATTCAATATAAATACTTTGAAACCAAATACCTTGAAGTAGGAAAGTCTTGGTTTTCTACCACTTCATAACTCATAAGGAGTTTTATTAAGAAAAGGTCTAATCAAAACTCGATTTATAGTATAGAAAGCAGTACTTATAGCTTCAGCCTAGAAATTATTAGCTATATAATATTCACTCAACATGTTTCTAGTTATCTCTTGAACAATTCTATTTCTTCTTTCAACTACACCATTTTGTTGAGGAGTTCTAGGTGCTGAAAAGTTGTGAGTAATACCTTTTCTACTACAAAAAGTTTCAAAGTCATAATTTTGAAATTCTCCTCCATGATCACTACGAATAGTTTTTAGTGGAAGGCTTTATCTCATTTTTAACTTGTGTACTAAAAATTTTGAAATAATAAAAAGCTTCAGACTTTATTGCTAGAAAATAGACCCAAGTATATACGGTGTAATCATCAACTAAAACAAACACATAGTATTTTCCTCCATTGCTACCGGTTTGTGTTAGACCAAAAATATCCATGTGAACTAACTGTAATGCATTAGTTGTTGAGACTTCACCGATTGATTTAAAACTATATTTATGTTTCTTTCCATATTGACAAGGATCACAAACTTTAGAAGAATCAAATCTAAGCTCTGGTAGATCCTTAACTAGTTTCTTCTTAGAGAGTTTACATAAGTTCCTAAGGTTACAGTGACCTATTCTTCTATTCCATAACCAGAAATGATCTTCCATTGCACTTAGGAAAGGTAATTCTTGACTCTTGAGGTCTTCTAAGTTCAAAGTGTAAACATTCTCTTGCCTATTGGCTGAGAGAATAAATTCTTCCTTGGAATTGTGTACTAAGCACTTATCATTACTAAAATTCACAAGGTAAACTTCATCACATAACTGACTCATGCTAATGAGGTTGTGCTTAAGACCCTTAACAAATAAAACATTTGAAATCAAAGTTTTACCTAGAATAACAATATTAACAATACCAACAATTTATCTTTGAGCATTATCTCCGAAAGTTACCTTTCCTCATTTCGTTTTGATAATCTTTTAAAAATAGATTTTGTTACCAGTCATGTTCCGGGAACATCCACTATCCATATACCATGTATTGTTGTTGTTACTTCCCCTATTTTCCTAAAAAATAGGATAGAAATTAGACTTTCAGAATCCAAACTTGCTTGGATCTGAGATTTCCAGACAACAAAATTTCAGGAACCCACATCTTCTTTGAAAAATATGCCTTATGAAAACCTAAAGATTGGGTTTTATTTAGAGAACAATTCTTTGCCCACTGACCACCACATTGACATTTGGTACAAAATGGGGCACTTTGTGGGACAAAATAGTTGTTACTAAAAATTGGTTTTGCATGGTTATAACCAAATCCGGATCTATTTCTCAAATGTCGTATTTGGGAATACATTTTATCAAAATTTTCCTTACCATGGGTAAAGTTTGATAAACACTTATTTAAGGAAAAGATTTCGGACTTGAGCTTTATAACCAAGTTTTTATCTTCAATATCATTATATTTAGAACTAGAGCTAGGCTAGAAAATACCTTTCTTAGAAGTAACTTTTTCTAACTCTTTGGAAAGTTTGTTCTTCTCAGAACTTACTTCCTCAATATTTTTTGAAATATTTACACAATCAGCATTTTTTCTATCAAGATCTTTAGAAAGATCTGATATTTCTTTTATAAGAATAGAATTCCTAGAGTTTGCATTATCAAATTTTTTATTGAGTTTAAAATTCTCATCTTCAAGAAGTTCAGCAAACCTAAAAACTTCTTCATAGGTAGGTAAAATATTTTCTTCATCAGAAGAAGATTATTCATCAGAAGAGTTGTAATATTCTCTATCATTTTAATTTAAAGAAACATTTGTCAATGATTCAGCATTTCGTACCTTAGCCATAAAACAATGATTGTTAATCGGTAATCTGGCTATAAGACCAAGATTCTTCTGTCCTGAAGATTCATAATCAGAAGATTCGTCTGAAGAGTCACCACCACTGGCACTCTAGGTGTCATTTGATTTCAGAACATTCTTAGCTTTGGTTTTGTAGTACGTTTTCTTTCTCCTCTCAGAATAATTTTCTTTCCTTTCTTTCTTTTTGAGCAAAGGGCAATCTGGTCTAATATTTCCAGATCTCTTCTATTCATAATAAGTGAAGTCTCCATCTTTTCTATCTTTCCTATCCTTTTTCTTATACTTGGACTGGAAATTTATCTGGCCAGCTATCGTGTTCATCCTTCGAGCAAGATTTTCTAACTCATTTTCTATGATTTCAACTTCACTAGAATATGATTGAATAACCATATTCTTAGACTTGGATCTAGTTACTCTCACTGGAGTCTTAGTTTTCATATGATTTGATGTTATTGTAAAAGAAACAGTACCATTCCCATTCTTCTTCTTGATGTTGTCAGCATCTCTCTTCATTCTTGTTTCATGTTGGAGAAGAGTTCCAAATAATTCATCAAGAGAAATTTGAGTGACTTTCCTGTTCTCATCTATAGTTGTTCTCTTTGATTCCCACTCATTGGGCATAATAAAAATTATCTTATCCACAAGAGATTCATCATCTAAACCTTTTTCTCCCATAGACTATAAGATGTTGACTACAGTCATAAATCTATGTTGAACTTTGCAGATTAGTTCTCCATAGGGAAAATTGAATCCATCGTATTCAGCTCTATGCATAGCTCTCCTAGTCTCAATCAATTTAGAAGTGCGAAAGTGTGTAACCTCTATCTTCTTCCAGATACAATTAGCAGTTTCACAAGAAGAAATTTGGCTATATATATTTCTAGTCATTGAACATAGTAAAGTATTGTGTACCTTATAATTGAGTTGATACTCTTTCTTTTCCTAGTTAGTGAAAGTTCTAACTTCCTTATAAGGAATTTTATAATCACCAGTAAGAATAACAAAGTTATATACTCCAGTATTGATAACAAAATTCTTCATTCAACCTCTCCAGTACTCATAGTCATTACCATCAAATATTGGTGGTCTTGTAGGATTTAGATTGTCAATAGAACCAACATTGACTCCTGCCATTCTAAAATAAACCTGGCAACCAAACTAGTTAGTAGAAAAATTTCGTAACCACAAAATTCGAAACAACAAAGTTTTGAATGACAAAGTTCAGAATGACAAAGTTCGGAATGAAAAAGAGCAAGAAAACTTATATGTGAGTATAGGTATTTCAGAGACCTCCTCTGATACCAATTGTAGGATCGAAATAATGATGTAGATGCTCAATATACAAGAGAGGGGTGAATTTTATACTTTAAAATTCCTTTGGAACCTTTAAAGTTTGTTACAGATAACTATTATTTCCTTTGACAAGGAATGATCTAAGTTTAACAAAGTTAAACTAAGTAGATTCACAAGACCTCTAACAAAAAATGTAGGAATGGAACTAAGGTTTAAAATATGATATTCTACCTTAAAGTGTATAGAATCTAAACTTATCAGAGTACAAGTGTAAGGAAATACAAGAAGGTATTTTCCTTACAATACAGTATGCAGTGGAAAAACGAGTAGTGAAACTACAAGTAACAAGATGTAAGTCTTTTAACCTAAAGATAAGGGTATCCAACAACCTTGGATAAAGGCCCCTTGATTTATACTTTAAAGCAAGTCTGTCTTACCCACACCAGGGTAAGCCCTCAATACGAAGATCGGAATCTCTGTCTTGCTATCCCCGCAAGCCCTCAACTTCAAGGTAGTTGGAACTTCTGTCTTCCTCAGCAAGGAAGCCCTCGAACTTCAAGGTAGTCGGCACCTCTGTCTTCTTATCCCCGCAAGTCCTCGAATGTAATCACCAACATTCAGAGTTGTACAAAGCAATCTGAACGAGCGGTTCAGTTCGCACAAGGCATGAAAATCTTCTCTCTCTAGAAATCACCTTAACAGTCTGTGGTCTCTAGAATGATCAACCACTTTCATATATCACACGTATGTATTATGAGCTCTTTCAAATGAGCTCCTATTTATAGGAAAATTTCCAACGGTCGGCTCCCTCCTCCAACGGTCATATTTCCCATGAAATTCGGAGGGACCTGTACACGTTTAACTCAACCAATGGTTAGTTTGAAATAGAAAGGACGACATTGTTTAATAACTAACTAAGTATAACTGAATGCACGACATCATTTTGAAATGGAACATATTTAAGTAAAAACTAATCAACATTTTGGAGTGTAAGTAAATTAAGAATTCAGAGTCTATGTTAAGAAAAGTTTGGATTCTATTATATAGGGATTTAGAGTCTGGTTTCACCAGGGTTTGGAATCTGAACTTGCATAGTTCGGAGTCGAGCTACTTAATAGTTCGGAGTCGAACTACTTAAGAGTTTGGATTCGAACTTCTTAAGAGTTCGGAGTTGAACTTATTAAGAGTTCAGAGTCAAACTACTTAAGAGTTCGGAGTCGAAATACTTAAGAGTTCAGAGTCCAGAATTCGGATTGGAACTTCAATATAGTTCACATCCATATTTTGGATCCTAAAAACAGAATACTCCAATACTTGTCATTACATGATTCCGAGATTTTGATTAACAATCTGGGTTTTTCACTTTAAGAAAAAATATTTCTATGAATAAGGAACTCTAGTTAAGGGTAAATTTCCTTAAAGAATTAATTTTCCTTATGGTGGTAAAACATACATTTTCTTAAGTATAAGGTGTTTGTGATTTTCAAAACAAAAGGAATGGAAAAGTCATAAGGAAAACCTTATTGACTCAACAAAATATTGACTACCATAAGAACCAAACAGACAGTAACTGTCAGTAGAAAGAACCAATTACATGTTCTGGGATTCTAAAGAAAAATATGGATGTACTTAGCCAAAATGTTTCCATGAATCACCATCAGATAGATGATTCAAGATTTTACCAGTTGAAATCTTGGTTTTATTTCATGACATCATTATCAATGTGTTCTAAGACATAAATAAATGTTTCAACCTAGGTGTAAGTGGTAAATATCTCAACTATTTTACAAGGATCAATCCAAACTTCCCTGGTTGAGATTCTTTATACCTCAATTTTCCACACATGGGACAACTTTCCAACAACTCATTTTCACTAGAATATAATATGAAATCATTTGTACATGCATGAATTTTCTGATAACTAAGTCCTAGATTACGAACCAACCTCTTTCTCTCATAGTAATTTGTAGGAAAAACATTTCCTTCAGGTTACAATGTTTTAACCAAAGAAAATATCTTATCAAAATAGTTGTTTGACATTCCATTGTCTAATTTAATAGCCATAAATTTTGCAACCAAATCTAATTTTCTTATCTTGAAACCAGGATATAATGAATTCTTAGCAGACCTCAACAACTCATAAAATTCATATGGTGCCAACTCAGGAGTTAAATACATATCATCTTGAGTTTCAGTTTTTTGAACAGATGGACATGTAACATCATGTACTAAATTTTGTAATTGTGATGGATCCAGAATCAAATTATTAGTATCTTCTTTGGAACAGTGTTCTTCATGTTGATACCAAAAAACATAATCTGGTTGAAAACCAAAATGCAAGATATGTCCCCCAACGTTGTCAAATGTGTCAAATGTTCTCAAAGCATGTTTTTTACAATGACTCTTAATTGTTAATTCTGAAACAAATTTTGGTTTTAATGATGCGAATTATAAGAAACCTTCAACACCCTCAATATATATATGATTTAAACAAGAATCGTTTGGATTTCTGCGCTGATTTATATCCAAGTGAGATCATCTAATAATGACTATTTTCAACTTCCTTGTTTAATATTTTTCTACAAAATATAAAATCATTACTGTTTTTGAGTAATTTTAAATAAGAAAA
This sequence comes from Viscum album, assembly GCA_963277665.1. NCBI lineage: Eukaryota > Viridiplantae > Streptophyta > Magnoliopsida > Santalales > Viscaceae > Viscum > Viscum album. Next base: position 413,612,937 of record OY728140.1, on the reverse strand, counting down.
AAACTACCCAAAAAGAGTAGATAAATAATTATAGCTACTTCTTACTAATTACCATTAATTATGGGAGACATAATTTCCAGTGGATCAGTAACTTCTCTTTTTTCTGACAGCTCATTTACTTGCAATTTTCTAACACTGAAATCACAATGAAGAATCTTCTCATAGGTACGCATATCTATTCTCATGGATACAATAATGCATAATCATACCTTCAACCAGATTCTTCATTGTGATTTCAGTGTAAGAAAGATTCAAGTAAATGAGCTGTCAGAAAAAAGAGCCCCCTTTTTGTCAATGAATCATCTTCTTACAACTATCATCGCCTGAAAAAATTATGAAAAATGTGGTCTTGAGAATGCATATCCAATCTCGTGCATACAAGATTGGATATGCATATGAAGAAGCACATTTTTCATAATGTTTTGTGTAACACCCTGAGATTTTATGAAAAATATTTTTTTAATTTCATTAATGTCTTCTGTTGTATACTACACTAAGATTACCTTGCGCTATACGCAACACCGTATTAGCTTGCAGTATACGCAACACTATTCTTGGATCGTGTTACACATAATTTTGATAATAGTTATTCTACGCAACATTGAGTATATATATATATATATATATATATTCAATGTATAAATGAAATATGGTTGGATTATGTTATACGAAACAACGAAGGATTCTTGCACAACACGCAATCCTGACTTGGCTTGCATTACACACAATCGCGACCTTCCTCGATAGCGTGTGTTGTACGCAATACCGGGTTTTACTAAACAACGATATATTATTATAATATTATTATGAACTAGCCGTTATGAATAGTATTAACTAAATTTTGAATCTTATAACATTATTATTCATCTTTCACATTTTCTAAAACATGGTATAAGAACAAAATAAATTTTTCGGGTAAAATAAGTATTTTTCAAAAAAATGCAGTTTTGCCGCCTTTTGATGGCGCACCCACTTTAAATCTAGTTTTTGACAAGTTTATAAGTTCAAATTGACAAAATAAAATTCTTCTTTGGAATCATGAAATAAAAATTTACTTTGGATAAATTTTCATATCATTTTGGTAACTTTCATATTTTGATGAATAGTAAAAACACGCTATATTTTAATTAAAAATAACATTTTCAATCGAAATAATTAATAGATATAAATTATTAATTTGAGTGGTTTTAAAGTATATTTAGAATATATTTTTACAATTTAATACAATTTTGGTCATTGAATATAATTTCACATTTAAACCAGAATTAAACAAGCGCTAATCTTTTGATAGTTATTATCTCTTAAGAACAAGCTATTTGTTTTGACGACGGGAATTAATTTTTTAAATTAATTAATTCTACTAATATGTTTTGAATTTGGTAAAATAGACATCATTTTTGAGTTCATAATATCAAATATATCTTAGGCCTACTTTTTGGTATTTTTCTGGAAACTTTCATTTTTTGATGAATAGTGAAACCACTAAGTGGTAGTTAAAAAAATGAATTTTTCAAAAAACATAATTTTACCGCTTCTGTGAATGGAATTTAGAAAATCTGAGAGACACGGTTGATGTCAGTAAGTAAAATTTGGTTCAATAAGATGAAAATAATTTGTTGGTGAGTAGTAACTTTTTACTTTTTTTACCACGGTTAAAAGTAAATAGAGTAATTAAGGGTAAAAATGATATTATTATTACCCTAAAACATGTCCTAATTCTATTGGACAAGTTTAATTCGACCAAAAACAACCTTAGGAATAAAATATGACCATTTAGGTCCACTTGGATTAGATTAGTACATTTATTATTAATTTATTTAAAGAAGGGTTAAAATAGTTAAAATCAAAGTTTAATAAGTAAATAATTTTTAATATGGGGTTATACATAAGATAAATTCGACTATAAATATTCATTATAAAGATATAAAGATTTCCTACATAATGGTATTTTATTTTTAATTTTTAGACATTAAATAATTTAATTTATTTATGACACAAAGATGATGCAGTATTATCTTATTAATGAAATATTGACATAATTGATGTTATAAACACCAAAATAAATGTAATTTGAGACTTTTTATGAATTACACTAATTTTCTAGATTAATATGACATGTTAGTATTGATTTAATTAACTTTTTTCGAACTAATCATTCTGTTATGGTTTTCACAAAAATTAATTACTAAATGGTGTCAAAATTGACATAAAATAGTTTTTAAAACAAATATTATATTAGTAATTGTTATTTTATTCCTAAAAATCTAAGGTTCGGAAAAATTACTTATATAAGGTTATATATATTAATAATAAACAACTTGGGGTTCTTTTGGCTGCTTATAGTAAGTTTATTAACCTTATAGTGTAAGAAAACAAGAAGACACGGTAAAAGTTAAATTATCTAACTTAAAGTTAAATCTAAATGATAAGATTAAAATTGATACCTAAACTTGTCTAAATTCTATTGGATGAGATTATTTAGACCCCTACCCACCTTATCTTCTAAATATATCAATTTGGAGCTATTAAAAACCGAATTTGACTTTATAATAAAATAATATTTTTAGTTATTCCAAAGGCGCCCCTCTCCTCCCTTATAAAAGGGAACCTCCTCCCCCTATTCCTCACACCACTTTGAGCCTTCAAGCTCGTCAAACCCCTGAAAATTTCCCTTATCCACTTCCCTAGAAACATCCTAGAGGTTCTGGTCTTCCTCAAAGACCAATTTTAGTGCCCTAAAAGGAGATCTCAAAGAGGCGCTTCAAAGAAGAGGTAATGTCCGTTACCGATTCTTTCATCTTTATTTCTTCTTCCACTTCTTCTTATTAGGTTGTTTCATTATGAAGTAATAACATCAGTATCACTTATATACTGATATGTTATTATAATTATGAAACAACCTTATTTCACCATCTATCCATCCTACGGAAAACGAAATCACCGCGCGTGCGTACGTACGGAATACCGTCTCCACGCCGTGTTGTAATCTATATTCCACCACCACCTTACTTGGATGGGTATAATGGTGTAAATAATAACTATATATTATTATTGTAAAGTGATATTGATTCTGAAATATTATACATACACTCCAATACAATTCCACGATCATGAGAACGATATCATCGCTCGTGTGTACGTACGGACTACCGTCTCCATGATGCGATGAGATTCATTCTCCACGTTAACCATTCATGAATGATTATAAAGTATATATAATAATTAATAATGAAATATATGACATAATAATTATTCTGGATTTATTTGTATATATATGTATGTCATCTACTTAATTCCATTCAACTCAATAAGGAAAAGAAAACAGCGTTCATGCGTACGTACGGTCTACCGTCTCCATGAACGGTGTATTTCTTTCCATTTACTGATCTATTATATATATATATATATTCTGAATATATATTATATATAAATCATTTTTTATATTCTGTAATTAAGTAATCATTATCTAAGTAATCATATGAATAATTACAAGTCAAAACACGGACGACAAATGAAACGATTTTACCCAAAACGCTCCTTAACATGGAATTTACAAAAGAACGGGTAATATAAAGCCATAAGTGAACCATATATGATATCATAGCAATGAGTATGATTCTGGAATAAGTCAATGACAATATTTAAATCATTATACAGGAGGTTCGGACACATACGAAGCAAATCGGACCTAAGGTAAGGGAAAATATCACAATCTCATTTTTATCCAAGATTGTTTATACTTTGGTATTTACTGGGGTGTATTTTATCATCCACATCCATGTTTCCTCAATATGTAATATTATTTCCATCCACCTACAATTGTTTAAATCTTATTTTACCCTTTGGTGAGTTTTTAGTAAAAGATATGAAAGGAAGTTTTTGACGTTTTTCGTACGAGGTACTTTTTGACTTTTCCGACAAAAGTACGAGAAGAATGTTTTTTTAACTTATACGGCATGAATGGATTTTTAAAAAATTATTTCCAAGAATCTTCCTTTACAAGTTTTCAAGTTTATTTTTAACCAACTTCTTTTAGATTAAAAATTGTATGACATGTTAAGAAAGGAAAATGTTTTTGAATTTGAAAGGATATTTTCCTCAAGAATGGAGTTCAAGTGTTTTATCAAAATTATTTTACATCTAAGATAATATAGGGTTCTGTTTATATCCCTATTATTACATTGATTTTATTATGTTGTGATGGAATTATTTTTTATGAATTCCTTTATCTTATATAAATTGTTTGATGATGTCACGATGTTTAAGATTCCCATTTTTATTACATGGGTTATGAAATGATGTATGATTTATGATTTTGTGGCACACATCAGAATGGTATCATTATGAGATGGGTGGGACCTATATCTCCCTCCAATGCATTGGGTAAAGATTTTATATCTCATGAGATAGACATGGCTAAAATGGTAGGTTATACCGGTTCAGTGAAACAAGACTGAAACGAGGAGTGAACTCAGTTCAGAAATAGACTTTGTCCACTAAGATAGTCTTGGCAATGAGTCTTGACTAATAAGAAATGATCCTCTATGATTATGTGTGTATGCCACAAAGTTTCATGTTTTAAGTTATGATTATTGGGATTACATTTCACTACTATGATTTATCCCATGTTATGATATTATGATCTCTTTTGCAGGTTAAGATTTACAAAATGTTATGTTCTTATAAATATGATGTGATTGATATTTCTTTTGTTTACCCTTACTGAGCATTTGAGCTCACCCTTTTATGTTTTCTTTTCCCTAGTATATAAAGAAATGTTTTAGGTATAAAAAAAGGAAGATCTTTATGGGAGATGTTGAAGATCTTTCACCCTGATTAGAAGATTATATTCCGAGTTTCCAAAGACACTAAACTATTATGGTCCGTGTGTGTGTCTTTTTGTTAGGTACTAAGTATTCCGCAAAATTAATGTAATGTCCATGTACGTCTGGCTTCGGGTCTCTACATTTTGAGTTAGTGAGAGTTGAAAGGAGAAGAGTCGTTGATCAAAAGTAGTGTCATAAATCCATTGGAAATTGTGCCAAGTTCTTACTATTTATTACAATTATCCCTATTTATTACTAATTATTTCCAAGTATTGATAATTATTGATAATTATTTCTAATTATTGCTAATTATTCATAATTATTGCTAATTATTTCTAATTATTTCTAATTATTAGTAATTATTGCTAATTATTGCTAATTATTGCTAATTATTTCTAATTATTTTTAATTATTACAAATTATTCCTAATTATTTATAATTATTTCTAATTATTGCTAATTATTGGTAATTATAATTAATTATTAGTAATTATTTCTAATTATTTCTAATTATTCCTAATTATTCCTAACTATTACTAATTATCGCTAATTATCGCTAATTATTGCTAATTATTTCTAATTATAGCTAATTATTTCTTGCTAATTATTTCTAATTATTGCTAATTATTGCTAATTATTTATATTTATTGCTAATTATTTCTAATTATTGCTAATTATTACAAATTATTACTAATTATTACTAATTATTACTAATTATTACTAATTATTACTAATTATTACTAATTATTACTAGTTGTAAGTATTTATTCTTAATTGTTGCTAATAATTGCTAATTATTACTAATAATTGCTAATTATTTACTAATTAATCCTAATTAATGCTAATTAATACTAATTATTACTATTTATTACTATTTATTACTATTTATAACTATTTATTACTAATTATTAGTAATTATTAGTAATTATTAGTAATTGTTACTAATTATTAGTATTTATTAGTATTTATTACTAATTATTTGTTTTCCATAGTATTTATTACTAATTATTAGACTTTATTAGTATTTATTACTAATTATTAGTATTTTTTACTATTTTTTACTAATTATTACTATTTATTTCTAATTATTACTAATTGTCGCTAATTATTACTAATTAGTGTTAATTACTATTAATTAATGAAAATTGCCACAAATTACCGCTAATAATTACTAATTACCGCTAATTATTTATATTCATTACTAATTATCGTTAATAATTCCTAATTACTACTAATTATTAATAATTAGTACTAATAATTTCAATTTATTATTACAAATAAATACTGATGACAAAAACAATCTAAATCTTATTTAATTACAACTAATTAACAATAATTAAAATTAATATAAAAAATGAAATAAAAATTAAATTAAATAAAACATAAATACCTTTAAACTTGATCATTTATAGGTGTAGATGACTTCAAAACTTGTTCATAAAAAAGTTCAACTCAGAGAAATTTTAACTCTAAAATTAGAGTTTAGAGAGAGAAGTTGGAATTGAGATGAAGAATGAAAAAAAGGTGATGGGGGTATATATAGGTTAGATTATTTGCGACTGTACTATTTGCGATGGGACTCCCATCGCAAATACCTTTGGCTGCATTAATTATTACTGTTATTAGTTAAAAGGGTATTTGCGACGGGACTTGTCGCAAATAGTGACATGGCGACACACTATTTGTGACGGGGGCAGATCCCTTCGCAAATAGTATTTACTAATACCGGGTATTTTCGATGGGGGGTGACTCCCCTTTTCCAATAGTATTTACCGCCATCAGGTATTTGCAATGGGGAGGGGGGACCATCACAAATATGCTTCCCACGGTTTGGTGTGCAATCTGTGCCACACCGCACCAAACCTTTTGCGGCGGGATTAGGGGTCTGTCGCAAATAATCTCTTCAATGGACTATTTACAACAGGAATAGATCCTGTCGCAAAAGGCCATTTTTTCCGTAGTGGTAGAGGAACTGGGCATGGTCAATTGCACACTTAGGAGGTCGTAGTGCCAGAAGGGCTAGAGATATGCAAAGGTATGATCAGTTTGATTAGTAACCTTTTTCGTCTTGTTTAATTCAAGATCTTCAAAATAAATTATTTCAACTAATCTACTTTGTTCTCTTGGACTATACATAGAGAGGTTTCATATAACCTTGGTGTTGACTATGCCAATCGGAGCCCAGACCATCTTGTGCCAGGGGTGTGGATAGATGAAGGGTCCACATCAGTCCAGTGGGGATATTTTCTTTTTGAAGATGCAACCATACGATGTTATCCTCAGTGTTGATTGATTATATTTCATGCATGTTGTTATTGACCTCTTCTAAAGGAGAGTTAATTTTTCAAATGTGGATGGTCAGCGTTTAGTTTTCATTGGCGAGTGGGGTTGTTAAGTGGGCAGTTAGTGTGTGGAGCCCCTTATTTATTTTTTAGATGAGTTATTATTGGAATTAGTGGGTGCTAGGATAGTGAATGTACCTAGGGTCATTTGGTATTTTCTAGATGTTTTCTCTATATATGTTGTAACATTATTCCCTCGACATGATATTGATTTTAGGATAGAATTCCATCCAGGTGCTTCTCCAATTTTTATGGATCGTTGTTTGATGGAACCTTATGAGTTATGGGAGTTAAGGATTCAGATATATGATTTAATGTGTAAGGGTTTTATCTAGCCCAGTGTGTCATTATGGGGTGCTCTACTGTTGTTCACCAAGAAGGCGGATGGTGGTCTAGGGTTGTGTAAAGACTATTGGATGTCGAATCAAGTGAAATTCAAGAACTATTACCCTCTTTTAAGGATATATGATCTTTTAAAATAGATGATAGGGGTGATTTGGTTTGCTAAGATCTATTTATGTCCTAGATATCACTCATTGAGGGTAAAGAATGGTGATATCCTAAAGGTTTCCTTCACATGTAGGTATGGGCACTTCGAGTTTGTATTCATGTTGTTTTGTATTATGAATGCACCAACTGTGTTCACGGGGCTCATTAAATCTATGTTTCATGAGTTCCAGGACCAGGTTTTAATCGTATACATTGATGATATCTTGATCTACTCGAAGTCATAGGATGAGCATGTCGGTCATCTAAGATCTATCATACAGGTTCTTTGGGACCACCATCTCTTTGGAAAGTCATAAAAGTGTATGTTTTAGACATAATGGGTTCATTTACATGAGAATTTGATGTCTCAATAGGGTGTGAAAGTAGACCCGTAGAAGTTTGAGGTAGTTGTTTCTTGGGATACACTAAAGAACGTGGTATTGGTTCATAGTTTTCTTGGTTTAGTAGGCTATTAATGGAGGTTTATTACCAATTTATCCCAATTTTCAACCCCATTGATAGCTTTTTATAGGAAGGAAATAGATTTCGTGTGGACTGATCAGTTCTAAGAATCATTCAATTACCTAATGAGAAAGTTATTCAGTAATCTAGTGCTTCAATTAACTGAAGATGTTGTGTTGTTTGAGGTGTTTTGTGATTCATCTCATCTGGTCTTGGGATGATTGTTGATGCAGTAAAGGATAGTGATCTATTATGAGTATGTGAAGTTACACCCCCACAAGTTTAAATATTACACACATGATCTTGAGTTTGTGTCAGTGGTGTTTTCACTGAAGTTATGGCAACATTACCTCATTAGGGAGTTATTTGTGTTCTTCACAGATCAGAAGAGCATGAGGTATATATTTTCTCAGCATGAACTGCATTTGTGGTAGTGGAGGTGGATGAAGTTTATTTAATATTTTGATTTTGATATCTCCTATACCTTGAGAAAATGGAGTTCTATGGATAATACTTTGAGAAGAAAGTCGTGGAAGGATGTTTTTTAGATGTCCAGGGATTTTTTGGGAGTAATGAAGGAGTTGGAAACCTTGCACTTAGATGCAAGGGTGGTTAATGGTAGAGGTTGTTTGTTTCAGATAAAAATGGAGTCTTTTTTTATGAAGTGGGAGGAGGATTATCAATGGGGAGACACATAGTCAGAGGTGATGAGTGATCATTTTGTCCATGGTGATGCTCCTGAGGTATGGTCGGAGGATAGTCAGAATTAGATGATGTTTCAGGGGAGAATTGTTGTTCATATAGTGATGTGTGAGGGAGTAATTTGTGAGTTTCATAGATCACATTTGGTGGTACACTAGGAAGTATCCAAGATGTATCATGACTTGAGGATGTATTTTTGGTGGCATAAAATAAAATTGGCAGTCATAGAGTTTGTGATGAAGTATTTGGTTTTCCTATAGGTAAAGATCAATAATCATGTTCTTAGTGGTTTTTTGTATCCTTTTGATCTTCCCAAGTAGAAATGGGATGACATATTAATGGATTTCATCACAGGTTTACCCTGATATTAGGGAGGTTGTGATGCTATATGGGTGATCATGGATTGGTTTATAAAATTGGCCCACTTCTTAATGATCAAGGAGTCAAGAATAATAGATTCTTTGGATAAGAGATATGGGGATGATGTAGTGTGGTTACATAGAGTTTTGAGGTCCATTATATCATATCCAGATGTACATTTCACCTCATGAGTCTATATGGTATTATAGAATTCTTTTCACACTCAGATATGCATCAACACTGCTTTCCACCCTCAAACAGATGGGAAAATAGAGAAAAACATCTAGACATTAGAGGGAATGTTTCAGGCATGCATCTTTGATATTGGTGGATCTTTGGTGTGAAACTTTCCCTTTTTGAGTTTTCTTATAACAAAATATTTAAATCTTCCATTAGCATGAATCCATTTGAGACATTTCATGGGAGACCATTTCATTCTATTTTGTATTGGATGTAGGTTGGGGAGGCAAGATTTCCTAGACCTAGTTTGGTACAGGTCACAATATAGAATTTTCATCTTGTTTGTGAGAGGATGAAAGCAGTGCCGGACTAGAGAAAGTCATATTCCAATCAAAGTAGGGGTACCTTGGAGTTTGAGTTTAAGTACCACATGTTCTTGATGGTTTCCCCAGAACATGGGTAGCGTAGGTTTAGAAGAGGGAGTAATATTTCTCCCATGTTTTTAGTCCCTTTGAGGTGGAGGGCGATTTGGAAATGTGGAATATCAGTTGGTGTTTCCACCATAGCTGGAGAGGATCCATGATGTCTTCCACATCTCATAGATTCTTCGGTAACTTCACGGTTACACCCTTGTCATTTATTAGGGAGAGTTGGATATGGAAGACGACGCGACGTTTATGTAGTATTCAGTAGAGATTCAAGATCACCAAGAGAAGGTGATGTGTGGATGGACAATTTCTTTGGTTCGTGTGTTGTTGAGGCATGGTGTCCTAGAGGAGAGTACTTAGGAGTGAGAGACACAGATGTGTGCCCAGTAACCATAGTTATTTTGAGTTGTTTCTTGCTCTATTTTTCTAGTGAAGTGATGTTTGGATACTTTTATTTTAGGATATGTTTTGTTTTCCTTGATGTGTGAAGTGTGATAAAGTTATGACATATAAAAAGGGGAGGTCTTGATTCCTAATCAATACATATTATACTATGATGCGATTAAACCTGTGTAGGGGATTCAGTACTACCCATAGTGAATAGTATCATGACATGGAGTATGGACTTCTGTGATTCATGTGTTTGGGATAGTTCAGTTAGTTGGTTACTCCGGATGTTAGTTTGGGCTATGTGGAGGTTGGATGGTTGTGGTGGTGTGGATGTGTAGTGATGAGATTATGTGAGATGTTTTGTGTCTATTTGGTTTGGTGTGCTTGGATAGTGGTATCATTTTATGTATGAAGATATCCTTTAGAGATATCTCTTGGGGTGTTTGTTTAGAACCCTTTCATTCTAGAATTGGTTTTGGATTCTCAAGGGAAAGAAGCATTTGAGATGTATCTGATATAATGTATCATGCCTTCTTGGACCATTAATTTGTTAGTTTTGGGTGTTGTAGGTGTTTCAAAGGAGGCTTGAGGAGGATCTGTGATGTTGAAGGTCCATCATAGCTACTGTAGGAAATTTACATCATTTATTGTTAACACAACATATAAAGGTGATTCACAGCTTATTTTTCTGGAAATTCGACAGCTTGTATGTGGGAAGAGGGGGAACTCATGAGGCAAATAAATATCGTTTAAATTTAATTCATGCTATGTAATTAAATCTGTATGTGGTTATATGATTTTAAGTTAATGTGGGAGTTTTTGAAAAACTCATGTATTATATTTCATGTAATGTTTACACAACATAAAAATGGAGAGATCTAGGTTTTAAATCCCTTTTCTCAGCCAATTATTTTCATTAGTCATGGATTATTCCCCTATCATTATAGATGATACCTAGGTTCCCTGCGAGGATATTATATCTCTCTTCCTCCTACTTTGATCCATTAGTTTTGGTGGATGCTTGTTCTCTTCTTTTTTCAGTTGTTTTTCCTCCATTATTCTCTTATGTATTCACTACGGTGATGTTGTTTTAGTTTGGTGTTTGAGTAATGCTATGATTTGAAAAATATTTTAGGTGGTGTAGTCTAATCCATTATCTTGTGGTGTGTTTGTTTTTTTCATGTGTTTTTATTCATGTGATGTCTATCAAGTTATAAGAGATTCTTTGAGGTAGGGAATCCCCCATTTCTCTTTATTGTATATCATGAGGGAGGGGTTTACTCTAGTTTATCTATGGGTTATGGTTGTTCGATATTAATTAAATATAAATAATTGATTACTTGAAAATGAAGGTAGAAAACATGAATGATTCTCATATTTTTACAACTTTAATATTATTGATATATTTGGATTTTATGGGCTTGATGTCCTACTAAAAATTGTGGACATTGGAGGATTTATTTGTACTATATGATATGTGTTTTAACTTTTGTGTCTGTTGCGATTTTTTTGATATCACCCTAAAATGGAAATGGACTAATAAATTATATTTGGATAATGAAATGGATGCCCCAATATTATGGATTTTGTTATTACACCCCTAAAATAAAGTGAAATCTGATAAAATCCCCTTTGTTAAATCTATAAAATGGTCTTCGATGTGTTGTGATGTGTGGTCATTCTTTTGGGGAGTCTATGTGTGTTTATGATACAATTTGGAGTTGATGGGTAATATATGGAAATGATTTATTTGTGGTGATTTGGTGGTTTTTTTATCATGCTTTTGGGGTAGTGAGGTGTTAGTTGTTTGGTCATGCTTTTGGTGCGGCAAGCTAGTGGTTGTTGGGCAATTATTTTTGGGTGGTGTGGTGGTGGTAGTTTGGCCATGCGTTTTGGGTAGTGAGGTGGTGGTTCTTTGTCCGTGATTTATGGAAGAGAGGTGTTGGTTGTTTGGCCATGCTTTTGGGGTGGCGAAGTGGTAGTTATTTGGGAATTCTTGTGGGGCGGAGATGTGATTGTTCTATGGGAATGATGAACTTCTAGTGATGTATGGTTATGTTGTGCTATATACCCAGGTAGTAATGGAATAAATAATTTTTAATAATTATTGAAATGGATGGGGTTTATTTTGGTTAATAGTATTGAAATGATTAATGAAAAAAATGATGTGATTTTGGTTAAATATGGTTGATTCTTAATAATAAAAAAATGGTTTGGGCAATGGGATTAGTTAGTGGTGTGATGTGGCTTGTAATTTTTGTGGTGTTATGAATTTAGAGGTGGAAGAAAAAGTGGTAGTGTTGTGAGTTGGTTAGTGTATTATTGTGAACCCATAGGTTGGGATTGTGTGTGGCTATATGTATATAGTTTTATATTCCATATGATTGTAGTACACACCCCACCCACATCGAGAACTATGTGCTGACACCCGTATTTTCACATGGGGGATGTTTTTTCTGATATCTCAATGATGAAGATGGATGGATGGATTCCCTCTCTCCCCTGATCTCTCTTATAGGCGATTAGATATGCACAGGAAATGATGGTTGGAGGTCTGTTAGTACACTAGGTAATGGCCCATGTGTTTTTAGGTGATATTTTATTTTATCTTGTTATGGGTCATCTTATGGTGGAGGTCATGCGTGGTAGGAGGACGGAATGAGGTTGATGTATTTCATGTTCATGATACCCTAATACTCTGGTTATGTTTGTTATGTGATGACTTAGGTGTATTTGGGTGAGATGATATGTGGTCGTGTTGTGGGGTGGTGGCCCAGGTGTTTATGATTGAGACATTATTTTACCACATTTTGGGGTAGTGGTATATGTTATTTAGAAGAGATAGGAGGGTTAAGAAGTATGATGTTGTTGTGTGAGAGCGGAAAATCAGTGGGAAAGTGGTTTGAGGTAGCCTTTATATATATTCTTCTAATTTTGTTTCTATACTTGGATTGTATTATTTGGTGATCGTGCCTTGGTGAGGTTGGGATAGACAGTTGACCTGTTTAGGTTATGTTGGTTCTACTATTTTCTCACGAGTTCATTAATATTCTTCTTTCACATATGCATGAAAGACTTTGTTTTTCTTACAGAGTATACTTTTATGCTTACCCTAAGTATTATAAAATTGTTTTCAGGTATTCTAGAGAATTACATAGACTGTGACAAACATTACTAGATCAGAACTCAAGACAATTTTTGTGTTGCTGCTTTAGATTTTCTTTTGGTTATTTTACTTTTGGAGACTTTTATGTGTATCGATTTTATTTATACATGCATTATGGGATGGTTTTGGTTTCTTTTTATATTATTTCATGGAGTTACTTATGTATGATTCATCTTATCTCCCGATCCTATACTATTATAGAGGGTAATTCCTCCCATTTAATGATATTTTTATACCCTTGGTTCTAGTTTCCAACCTAGGGACTACTAGAGGTGGGACTCAAGGTTCATTATATATCTCCTCTCATTGTGGTATCTTTGAAGGGAGGGTTCATGACAAAAATGCATGCTAAATTCTGAAATTGTAACTTTTTTATATAGAAAGTCACATTCTTGGGGCATGTTATCACAAGTGAGTGAATTTCTATAGACCATTCAATGTTAAAGGAAATTGTGGAATGGTTCAGTCCCTCAATTTTCACTTAAATCCATAGTTTTCTTGGATTACCTAGGTACTAATGAAGATTTTTGAAAATTTTCTTACAATTTTTCTATCCCACTAACTAAGTTAACAAATAAATGGATAAAGTATGTCTAGATAGATTAAAGTGAGTAAATATTTAAGGAGATCAAGAAGAGGCTAATCATTGCACCTATACTCACATTACCCTCAAGTTGAGAAGGGTTTGTGATATACATTGACTCTTTAAAGAACGATTTGGGTTTTTAACTCATGTGGAATGATAAATTGATAGCATATGCCTCACTATAATTGAAAATCCCTAAGCAGAACTACCCAACGCATGATCTAGAGTTAAAAGCTATGATATTTTCTTTGAATATTTGGTGTCTCTACCTTTATGGTGATAATTTTGATAAATATATATATATAGTAAGATTCTAAAGTATATATTCACCCAGAAATAGATAAACATGCATCAACAAAGATGTTTGGAGATGATCATAGATAATGATTTCTCTATTCACTACCATATTGGAAATGAGAATATGGAAGCTAATGCTCTTAGAAGAAAATAACATGATACTCTAACAATGATACATATTGTGAAAGACCCTATATTCATGGATATACAATGTATGGATCTATAAATCATAACGATATAGAAGACCTCCTCCCTTGTCCAAATGATTGTCCAACTATATATCCAAGAGAAGATAAAGGAGGAACAAAGGGATGATTTAGAGATTCAAAAGAAGGTGAAAGAGATAAAAGAAGGAAAGATTCATGAATTAAACATCAATGATATGGTTTCCTTTGATTAAAAACTATACTTTTTTGAATACTGGTTTTTTTCTGGCCAAAGTGTTACTTTCGGCAACCAAAATTGAATTTCCCACCCTCACAAATAGTATAGTGTAAGTATGGGGTTGATCCATAGGGAGACTTAGAGTGTTTTGTACCATGAGTTGTGGTTAATTAACTAGAGGTTTTATTAATTTATATTTGATATTTTAAGGTTGTAAGAGTTTTCAAATACGTTTGATTAGTTCACTTCCTAAATTCTTTATATGTTTACTTGAAACAAATCACACAAAAATAGTTTTTAAAAATCAATATAGGAAATGTGTCAGGGATATGGATCCTTATGAAGATCAGAGAAAATAAATTGTCTAATTGTGTTGTGTTGTTCATAATAAATCTCATCTCTAGGATTTAAATGTGATGGAACTCCCTCGGTCTAGTAATTTCTATTTAAGTTAATAGAAATCAAATTCTTGGTCTAGAAATTGGTTTTTAAAAACCTTTATGAAAACAACCCCTTTGAGATGATGATTTTTCCCAATAGTCAAGGGATTAATCATCATAATTACCCTGTAGATCCCTAGAAACTATGTACTTGATTTTATATGGAGTATCCAATAAGAAGAATAATGGAGACTCAGGAGAATTTATGAGATATAAAATAATTAACACAAACACAATAAATGGAATCAATCACCAAATATAATTCATTTTCCAAATCCCTAACACATTGATGTTGTTATCTAATCATAGAATAAATGATGAGAAACAATCTCTTGTTACATCATATATTCATTACAGCTGATAAAGAAATGAAAAATTCACATGAAACTACAAGAGATTAATATCCAAAAATGCCTTGAATGAGTGTAAATCATCATTGATTCCAAGATAAATACCCTCTAGATGATTATCCCCAATACAAAATGGTCCAGGGATCATTAATTGGCTGACCCTAAGGGTCTAAGAGTGGTTAGGGGTCCTAATCCCAAGTCAAATGGTGTTCAAGGGGGTAGATGGAAAGTGGTTGGATGACTATTGAATGGACATGTTTTAGGAACAGGATTAGTTTAACCATGTACCAACTATGCTCATGTTTCTATTATTCTGGATTTTAGGTGCATGGTTTTTTTCTAGTCCACATGGTTTGTTTAACCATGTGGAGACCATGCAAATGGACACTACGTCCGCACAATATCACCCCACACAGTTTTTTGTAGGGTATTCACGGTTTGTTTAACCAAGCATAGGGTGTGTGAACCATTATGTCTTGAGGATCCTAGGTGAGAAAAGTTTCCTGGGATGGGTTTTATGGTTTAGTTGACTTATTAGTAACTATGCACCCTAGAAAAAGGGACCAAATTCCTTTAATTTCTATAAAAAATTACAATTCATTCCAAATATTCTTGGCCCTTCCATGGATGATTAATCCCATGTATCAAGACATGTTATGGTAATAAAAACATTACAATTGATATAAACAACCTTTTTCAATGTGATTTAAACTATGGAAATTCCATATGCACATAAATTCATCAAACTCCCCCACACATTATCAGTTGTTTTTCCTCAAAACAATTCCTAGACAATCATCTCAAAAAAACCATCAAAGCAATAGGAAGAAATTTTCGGGGTTAAATCAACTAAATTATTGTGAATTTTAGATGAATAATTATCGAAATTATTATATGAATTATTTATGAATCGCCAATATTTGAAGTTATCCAACAAAGTAAGCTCAATTCAATACTTCCAAATATCCATTATTAAATAATTGTTTTTTTTAACTGAAATTTTCATTATTAATTTAAATAAAGTTCCATCATCCACTTCGATCTCGTCATGCACTCAAGTAGGTTAGGTAAAGATCGCGTCAACACCAATTGGCAGGCTATCACTCTTATAGGTCACACAATCTCATTAACTTGCAGTATTGAAGAATGATGAAAGTTTATCAACATTTTGGGTATTCTTTTTCATATCTAAAATTGTTTCATTAGGGTGAGGCACTATAATTAAAATTTGGGTGCCAAATTTTTTCATCCCTTATCTTGATTAATTAAGAGATCAAGTCAAGATAACATGAAATTAATACTGCATAATAACCACAAGTGTGGCGTCAATAATTTCAATGCTTCTCTTCTCTTTATGCATAAATATATTTCCTTTTTAAGGGGTTCCTTAATTTAAACTACTCCATCATAAAGTTAATTTTAAAAAAAATATGAATGAATATCTAAAAGTTTATCTTCAAGTGTTTCAATGCTTATTCACATAAAAAATAATCTTATAAATATGAAAATATAAAGAATTTAAAAATTAGGTCTCCAAAGTTCATTTTTTATCTAATTGATATAAATGTGTGACATCTATAATATCCCTTTAGAAGTCCTCTAGGAAAAAATTTCATCTTATGTAATGTCAATTCAATGATCAAATATAGTTCCAAGAGTAAGTGACCTCTCCCACACTTAAAATTGAGCATGATCCCCCTTGAACACAGTTAGTTGGAGAAGGGTTGGTAGAAAAAATATGAATGCAATGTTGGAGAAACTGTGAAAGGAAGAAAAAATAGAGAATAATAGAAAAACTGCCCTGGATAAAGTTCGGAGAATGGTATTTAGTTGGAGTGTGATAGTCCACCAAGTGGAAGAATTTCTTCATTACAAAATATTCCTCCACCTGCTGTCTTGATAAGGAAACTAGAAAATATGAAGCAATGATAGCATGGTATCAAAAAGTGTAATTAAATAGAAGCACAAAATCACACCACAAATTGAAAATACAGAAAACTTATATAGGATTAGGAAAGTTTAAAACAGATTCACAAAAAAGTTCAAGTTTAAAGAGAGGTGTAATGTCAAAGAAAATCACTGCTAACATGTGGGAGGACCAATTCCAAATGGTTCCTAGACCTTGGTGTGGGTGGATTCATCCCATGAAGGATCTTTTGTGGCCTTCTTGGTTTCCATACTCTCTACAGGAGGTGATTCTGGTGGGCTCAATGGAATATAGGATACCCAATAAGGATCTGGGTGGGAGGATGCATCCCCATACATATAGTAGGAAGGGGATGGCTGGATAGGGGTCGATAAAGGTCGGGGTAGGGAGATCATGTATGCTGATGTTTTACATCTGTCATTGAGTGGACCCAACATTATAGTTGAACATTGCATACAAATCATGGTCCTACTTCTATTGGATATTTGGGTAACTGAATGGGGTTCGCTCAAGGTTGGGGCAAGTGAAGTAGGCCAAGTATGGGAGAGGATGTATAAAGGTTTTTTGACTGGTGGGTTGGTACTCCTCAGCATGTGGGGAGGAATAGTAGGATACAGTGGGTGGGGTTAAGGATTGACAAGGATCATCCTTGGATTCCTATTAATCTCCTCTAAATTAGTATTGGAGGACATCAAATTCTAGTATCCAAATTCATTATACCATAGTGATATCAAATTGGAGAGGCGGTGGAATCTCAATGAAGGCATCTTCATCAAATTGAATTCTAAGGCACTCATCTAAGAGAGTTATAAAAGGGATAAAAAAATTCCCTTAGGTTTATTGAACATGTGTTTTAGGTACTACATGAAGACAAAGGAAATGTTGATGGGTTTCCTGGTAATCATGCAATGCAGAATGAAAAAATCATAGAGGATGGAATTTCCTTCATTGTCTGATCTAGGAGTGAAGATGGTTGTGATTATCTAGTGAAGAATATTATTCCTGGGGTTTAGGATCTTGGATAACATTGTTTTTTGAGAGACATAGGCTGGGTCAGGTTGGTAAATAGTGGCCCAAAATTATCTAGTAGTGTTAGGGTCCCAATCTTGGGCCTTCTTGGCATACTTCATTCTGTGAAAAAATTCTTGCTTGAAAATTTCATCAAATATAGAGAATTATCCTTGATGAAAACTATATCATCATTTCAAAAGGTGGAATGTGACATCACTTGTACCCTCTACTAAATCTCACTACTCATCAATGGTATACCTTCCATGGAACTAAAAGGTGATAGAAAACTCCAGTATGGTTTCCTTATATATTGTGTTGTGTATAGAAAGTACCATGGTGAGGTGGCTACAGTCAATTAGTCTCTCCAACTCGTTAGATGTGCCTAAGGACTTGAGGTTTTGGGGTGAAATAGTGATGTGTGTTGACCTCCTAAGTATCTAGCACGTGTTATCTCTTAATCTCCACTTTCTAGGTAAATTTGAGGTGGGGACTTGGGAGGTTATCAAAACTGGAAGCACTAGAAAATTTGGAAGAGTACATGGATATTTGGGTCGGTTTTCTATAGGTAATAGAGAAAAAACATATAGAGGGAACAATTGAAAAAATGATAGATATAAAATTTAACTCTGATTATGAAATGCCTAAATAACCCATGGAAGCCTAAAAATTTGGACAAAGTGATTATAAAAATTGGGTTTTTTGGAAAAAGAATTTTTGTACGAGTGTGTTTTAGGATGTTTTAGTAAGAAATTTTTTGAAAAAGATGAATCAAACCTAATATTAAAATAAATAAAATAAAAATTGAAAAAGGTGTGGGAAAAATCATGAAAATTCCATAACCTAAGGAAAGGAGGAGAAAGAAAATAGAAAGAGATAAAGAGAAGAGGAAGAATAAGTTGGGGAAGAGAGGAAGAAGAGAACTAATCATACCTTGGAGTGTGATCTGGAGGATGATGAAGGAGAAAATTATATTTAAGGTAGATGGAGATGGAGGGGATAAGGGTTGTTCATGGTTTGGAGGGGGATGATTCACATGATTTGTGGGTTAAAAATTAGGGGTATGCTTTTCTAGGTTTTTAAAATTGGATCATTTTATGTGATGCACAATTACTGTGTATGGTTTGGGAACCCGTGCGGTAACTATGATGAAGCTACTATAATTGGAATCCCTTCAACATGGTTAAATCACATGGGATGGTTATCCATGTGATTCATTTCACCTACCTCTAGAATGAGGTTATTACTATGCATGGTTAATGTGCATGGTTTTTTTAACCATGTGTAAATCATGTGTGTGACATTGTCTTTGAAAAAATATATTTTCCCCATTTGAATAAAATTTACCCCTTTAAAATTAAAACAACTTGTCCCCAAATATTTTAAGAGGATATTTTTTGTTACCATTGGACATCTAAGTATATCATAATAAATATTCAATCATACATCTATCACTTTGTATGAATCCTATAACTAAAACACACAGCATGAAAAACACACTAAACATGATCCACTAAACAACATGCAAATAAAAAAACTTCATTTTGTAAATTTTTGAACTGACAGGTTACCACTTGATTAGTAAAACATTTAATGTCTTCATCTCAACATACCTAGGCCTCTTATTTACCCAAATTTCATGGTGGAGACCGTACCCACCATGTCCTCCATCTAAAAGTACAGTTTGAAATGGTTTCCATTAACCATGAATGTATTTCCATCTTCATCAGCAACCTACACCACACCATGGTTGAAAATATTGATCACTTTAAATGATCACAACAATTGGGACTTCATTTTACCTGGAAACAACCCCAACCTTGAGTTGAATAATAAAACCTGGCCATTGGGATAGAAATATTTTTGATAAATCTTGTGATCATGAAACACCTTAATGTTATCTTTATAGATCTTGGAATTTTAATATTATTCCTTCATGATTTCATTGATCTTGGATAATTGAAATTTACATTTATCCTTAATGGATTTCACATCATATTTTAGTTCCTTGACAACCCAATACACCTTATGTTCAAGTTTCATGGGTAAGTAGAAGGGATTTCCATAGACCCGCCAAAATATAGACATTCCCAATGGTGTTTTAAATTTTGTTTGATAATCCCATAAATTATCTTCATTGTTTATATAAAAAAATTTCCTTGATTCTCCCACTATTTTTTCCAAGATTTTTTTGAGCTTTCAGTTTGAAACTTCAACTTGGACACTGAATTGGGGATGGTATGGTGTCCCCATATTGTACCTCACCCCGCATTTCATGAGAAAATTTATCATCATTGTATTATAAAAATGTGTACCCCTATCATGAATGATAACCCAAGGGACACCAAACCTAATGAATATATTCTTATTTATAAAGGCGATGAAAACCTTCAGCGTGTTTTGGGTTGTGGTAGAAGCTTCTACATATTTAGAAACATAATAAACATATACCAAAATGTGTGTGATACCATATTATGGTAGAAAAATACCCATTAAATCAATACCCCACACATAAAATGCCTCCACTTTAAAGATGGGGTGTTGTGGCATGTCATCTATGTGCCTGATATTACCTATTCGTGCACATTTTTTCCACTATGCTACAAAATTATTGGCATCATTGTGAATTTTTATCCATAAAAAACTATATTGTAAGATTTTTTAAATAGTGTGGCCTGGACCATGATGCCCTCTAGTAGGATATGAATGAAAAAAAATCCATAATTCCATTGAAATCAATCTCGGGTATGCAGTGGATAATTATACCATCTC
This sequence comes from Viscum album, assembly GCA_963277665.1. Classification (NCBI taxonomy): domain Eukaryota; kingdom Viridiplantae; phylum Streptophyta; class Magnoliopsida; order Santalales; family Viscaceae; genus Viscum; species Viscum album. The sequence continues at coordinate 413,591,829 of OY728140.1, read as the reverse complement.
CACATGATCAAAAAAGTAGTGGATCTTCTCTAAAATACTTCTTCACCTTTGATTAAAATAGATTCCTCTACTGGTAAGAGAGATTAGGGTGGATCACTCTTTTGGACAAATAATTGGCAATATCAATGAAACATGGATGAGGTTTAGTTGTTATTGAAAATATGTTCTCATTTAAGAAGTCTTCTTTTATGTCTCTATCTTCTTCTTTTTCCAAGTGGGGAAACTCTAAGAGGGAGATATAATCAACAATCAATTTCTCAATCCCCTTCTTATCAAAAATATCCAAATAAAATTATTTTATAATAATCACCCAGTGAATCAAATTTGGATTAGAGTTTTTCTTGTTTAATATGTACTTGAGTACTGAATGATCAGTATAAACAATAACTTCTTACATCACTAAGTATGATCAAAATCTATCAAACGCGAAAAACACTACCAAAATTTATTTCACTATTATTTTATCATTGATTTGAACTTCATTTAAGGCAGTAATTTCATAATAAATAGGCTATAAGATATGATCAATTCATTGCCCAATGACTTCCCCCATAGCATAATCACTAGCATCACACATGATCTCTAATTGGTCGTCCCAATTTGGAGCAATCAGGATTGAAGCTTCAACCAAACTCTATTTCAAGATTTGAAATACCCCAACATAGGATTCATTAAATTAAAATAGGTAATCCTTTGAGAGGAGATAAGTTAATGATATAGATATTTTTTAAAAATCTCATGAAAATCATTGATAAAATCCTATATGCCTAAGAAAACATCATATTTCACATACTGATGTAGGAATGATCATGTTTTCTATCACATCAATTTGAATAGTATCAACTTCAATCCCATTATCAGATATTTGGTGGCCTATTACAATGCCATTTTTCACTATAAAATCACATTGTTTCTAATTCAAAACCAAATTCTTCTAATCACCCCATTCCAATACCATATACACATTTTTCAAGCATGTATAAAATGACTTCCCACTCAAAATATCAATTATCCTTGATGAACATAAATCAAAACCTTACCAGTATCCAAAAATGGTCTTCCTAAAATAAATGGTACTTCCACATGCTCCTCCATGTCATGTATAATGAAATCAGCTGGAAGAATTATTTTTCCAACCTTTACCAAGACGTCTTTGAGGATTCCCTTTTGATATTTGATTAAATAATCATCTAATTGTATTTCAACATGAGTAGGATTCAGTTAATTGAGCCCCAGATTCTTGAAAACACCAAAAGGAATTATATTTACACTATCCCTCAAATCATAAAGGGCCTTCCCAAATTCACAAGGTTCGATTGTACATGGAATGGAAAAAGCTTCCAGGATCTTGAATATTGGGATGAATTGAATGTTGAACCACCATAGAGAACTCCTTATTGAGAGGAATGGTACCCAAATCCTCCATATTTCTTTTATTCTATAGTTTTTCCTTCATAAACATTTTTTAAGTTTCTATTTTATTTAACGCCTCTACAAAGGGAATGCTTATGTAGAGTTTACAGAACATTCCCAAGAATTTTCCAAACTACTAATCTAGTTTCCATTAATTAATGCATTATGGAATGGAAAATTTGGGTTCATAAGGTTTTACCATCACATTTTCTTAATCATTTATAACTCCCTTCCCTTTTCATGGATCTTTTGGTGAGGGAAGAACCTCTGATTCATCTTCATTTTCCAAATATTGGGTGATATTTCATGATTTTCAATTTCAAATTCTCCTTTTTTTTGTAACAACTTGTTTAGGTAGTCCCTTAAAACTTCATAAGGTTACTATATTGGTTTCATCTTGTGGTTTTTTCAGTTTTACCCAGTAGTGTGTTGTGTTGCCTTATAGGGAGTTGATTAGATAGCTGTCCAATCTATTTTTCAAGCCTTCAAATGGACAATTCTTGATTATAGAATCTATTTTCATCTATAGTGATAAACTTGGACATCATCTCATCTAATTTTGAGGGTTGTTCCTACCAAGGATATGGATAAATAACTTTTTTCTATTCCAATTATTGAGGAGGTTGTGTTGGATGAGGGTTTTGTTACCCTTGTTGCTGATATGACCCTTTTTGGTATTAGTTTCCTTTTTCTTGTATTATATATGTATTTTGGTATTGTTTATAGCCATTCTCAGGTGGCTTCTAAGGTCATGTTTGGGTATTTTGTTTCTACTACCCCCAACCCATATTTTCATTATCTTTCTATGTAGGGTTATGATATTGAGGTCACATATTTGGTCTTTGGTTTTGAGAAACATAGCTCACTTCACTTTTAGAGGGGTCAGAACATATCCTCAAATAGTTACCCATGATATGGTTGTCACTAGACTCACTGAAAGATAGATAGTAAACTACTTGAACTTTTGAGGTTTTTTTAAATTCAAAGGCTAAGTCTTCTTTGACATGGAATCAAGTTTGTTAGACATCATTGTGGTGGAATAAAAGTTATGAATTCCTCTTTTCTAAGCTCCCATCTCATAATTACATTGGAAACTATTCATTGATATATCATTCAAATGATCAAATAAATCTTCAGGATATTTCCTCATGAAAGTTCCTCCAGCAACTGCATCCATCAAAGATTTAGTTTTCATTGTAAGATTCCCATGGAATGTTTGAACTTGCATCCACATTGGAAGTGTATGATGGGGAAATTTTCTTAACATCTCCTTCAATCATTCCCATGATCCATTGAAAGTTATTAATTTCATTCCCTAATGTCACTATTTTGGAGGGAGGAAGTACTTATATAGAAAATCCTAATAAAATCCTCTAATGTGAGGATAAAATGCTATGTCAATAATTGGATTCAATATTTTTATTTATACCTTAATAAAAATGGAAATAAATAGAGCCTAATAGAATCCTCTAACACTTTGTGGTAATGAAATTCATCACATATCTTCAAAAAAATTAGAGATGATCTTTGGGGTCTTCTCTTGGAAAACTACCAAACTAAACAGTATTTTTGATGAGTTTTATGATATGTGGCTTGATTTCAAACTTTTGGTCTTGAACCAATGGTCAAGAAATAGTCATGTTTTCTCCATGAATTAAGAGAAATCTATACTCTACCTGGGTATGGTGTGGAGTTATATATTATTGAGGAAGTTGAGGCATATATTATTGCTCTTGTGAAAAGTAAGACCATTTATTCAGAAGCATATATAGTAGTCACTCTTGTTGAAGATAATGTTGTTATAATTGTTTTCCATAACTAGTAAGAAATTGACCATGTGGTAGTTGATAGTTCCATGGAATGTACTCCATAAAATTGGATGGTGGATGTTGGTTTTATCCACCATCAGTATCAAGCTATTGGTTTCAATTCCCATTAAGCTCAAAATACTTTCCAACTCCATGGGAAACAATTGGTTCTTCCTCTTCTATATTTTCCATGGGGGAATTCTGTATGTGCTTCCCTATAATTACTCGACGTCACCTTGATATATTTCATTTGATTTTAGGGTCAAAATAGATTGTTTATACTTACTCAATAATCTTTAAATGAGTAATATGGTAGATCATAAACCTATGATCTTGCACAAAACCAAAAAACACACCAATTATAAAAGAGAAAAACAAAAAATAATTGAAAAAATAAATGTGTTTAAGATAATAATTCTTTATAATTCATGATTTTTTTTACTTAATTAATCTAAACTCAAATTTACATAACACTATTTAAAACTCCCTCGTAATGGCACTATAATTTAGTGTCTTTACGCTCACAGTGTTACATTTGGTATCCCAAATTTAATTTCCCACCCTTAAAACTAGTATAGTTTAAGTATGGCATTAATCTATATGGAGACTTAGAGTTTTATATACCTTGGGTCATGGTTAATTAACTGAAGGTTTTCTAAATTTAGAGTCAATATTTGAAGGTATTAAGAGTTGTTCAAGATGTTTGAGTGGTTTAATTTCTAAATTATTTAGATGTTTACTCAAAATAAAGCACTCAAAAATTGTTTTTAACAATCCATAGAGGAAATGGATCAAAAATATGGATCTTTATAAAGATCATCGAAAATAAATTTTCATATTGTGTTGTGTTTTTCAAAATAACTCTTCTATCTTGGATTCAAATGTAATGTAACTCCCTTAGTCTGTTATGTTATATTTAAGTTAATAGAAATAAATTTCTTGGTCTAACAATTGGTTTTTAAAAACATTTCTAAAAAACCCCTTGGAGACAACGAGTGTGCCCAATAGTCATGGGATTACTTTTCTTAATTCCCATGGATATCCTCAAAAACTCTATTCTTGATCTGATATAGAGTATCCAATAAGAGAAAGAAAGGATACTCAAGAGAATTTATGAGAGACAAAATAATTAACAAAAACACAATAAGTGGAATCAATCACCAAAGAGTCTTCACTGAAAAAATCCCTAACACGTTGAAGGAATTAGCTAATCATGGAAAAAACGATTACGAACAAGATCTTTTTTACTCTCATGTTCATTATAGCTGATAAAGAAATAAAAAATTCTCAATAAACCACAATAGAGTAATCTACAAAAATTCCTAGAATGAGTTTCAATCTCCCTTTCTACCAAGATTAATGTCCTCCTCTTGATTCCCCCCACTCCAAAATGGTCTAGGGATCATTAATTGGCCAACCCTAGGTGTCTAGGAGTGGTTATGGGTCATAATCATGAGTAAAATAGTGTTTAAGGGGGTAAATAAAAAGTGTTTGGATTCCTGTTGATTGGAAAATAGTTTAGGAGAACGATTAGTTTAATTTTTCACCAACCATGATCATGATTATGTTATTATATATTTTAATAGAATGGTTTTATGGTTGTTCTACACAGTTTTCTTAACTATGCGGACACCATGAAAATAGAAACTGTCTCCTTACAAGATCACCCTACATGGTTTGTTGGAGGGTCCACACAGATTATTTAACCATTCGAAGGGCATGAGACTATCTTTGTATTGAATATTATTAGTTTACATGGTTTCTTGGTCTAGGATACACAGTTTAGGTGACTTATTAGTAACTGTTCACCCAAGAAATGGTTCCAAATTCCTCTGATTGCTATCTGAAATGCTCGGTTCATGCCAAATATTCTTGACCCTTACTTGGATGAATAAATCCCACCTATCAACACATGTTAATTTTCTAAAACATTAATAATGATCCAAAAAACCATTTTCAAATGTTCTCTAATGTGTGGAAATTGCATATGCACAAAATTGCATCACCAACATCAGCTGAGATAAAGAAATAGCTTCTGGATAATGCTCATAGCCCATATTTCTCCATCCATCCAGGTTGTACCAATATGTATCGTGATCTTAAAGAGAAATTATGGTGGGATAACATAAATAAAGATATTATTGAGTGAAACTCAAAGTTCATGGTATGTCAGCAAGTTAAAGTAGAGCGACAAGATTTCAAGGGGATGAAGAAACCATTTCCCATACCTACATGGAAATGGGAGAGCATCACAATGTACTTCTTCACTAGTCTCCCAAAGACATCCAAACGAAGAAATGAAATATGGGTTTTAGTAGATCGACTCATTAAGAATTACCACTTCATTACTATTCATGAAGATATATCTCTTGAACAACTTTATAAGATATAATTAAAGTAAGTGGTGAGACTGTATGGGGAAACACTTTCTATCATTTCTAATCATCATCCAAGGTTCACCTCCAAAATTCTAGAGAAGTCTTAAACATGATCTAAATACTAAATTTAATTTTATTATGTCCTATCACCCAAAAAATTATTTCTAATATGAAATGACCATTCAAACACTTGAAGACATACTAAGAGATTAGTCAATGGAATTTAAAGGAGGATAAGATCAACATCTCCCATTAGTTGAGTTCTTATATAATAATATCTTCCACTCAAGTATTCAAATGGGTCTATATGAAGATATATATGGGAATATATGTATACCTCCTACTTGTTGGGATGAATTTGGTAAAATAAATATACTCAGACCCGATCATGTGAAAGAGATGCTAGAAAAGATTCAATCCGTCCAATAACATATAAAATATGCTCAAATTCTACATAATATCTATGCTGAAAATAATTAAAGGGACTTGGAGTTTTATTTTTAAGAAAAAAAATTCCTTCAAATATCACCAAGGAAGAGAGTAATATGGTTTGTAAGTAAATAAAATCTTGTCCCTAGGTACATTGGCCCCTTTAATATCCTTGATCTCATAGGACCAATGGCATATCGGCTAGAACTTTTACCAAACATGGATAATGTTTATAATGTCTTCCACATATATCTCTTTATTATGTGCATTAATGATCCCCCAAATTTAATGAATTCAGAGGTGGTACAACTATATCATGATCTCTCTTTATTAGTGACATTTTTTCCATTATAAATGTATGGTATATTATTATATTGTTTTATAAACATATAGCTCATAAAATATCAAAAACACTTTATTGATGAAGATTTTTACATTAGTCATCAAATAAACTAATGAAAATATCAAATATTGGAATGGAGAAATATTAAATAGAAAAGTTAGGATGTTAAAACTTTGATCATTCTAATCTTCTATAATTATCACTCCTAAAAAACAATACTATGAAAAAGAAACAAAATATTTTTATATCAATCGATATTTTTGAAAAGAAAAATATAGAACCCTGGAAGGAATTTTATTGAATAATGTATGAATGAATAAATAAGAATTTATAGGAGGTGATTTTACCATTAGAATAGTAATGTGATCATTGGAATAGTAACCTGACAGTTAAGAATATTAACTTAATTGTTGGGAATAATAACACAACCTTTGGAAAAGTAATTTCATATAAAAATAATAAAATTTAACATAAATAATATTTATCATGAGAAATTTAATAAAATATAAATATTATAATACCATTAAATAAATATCAAGATTAAAAAAAACTAAAAGAAATTATACACACTTTTTTAATAAAATGTATTTTAATGTATTTCATAAAAAAATCATAATTTTTATGTTACTAATTAAAATTAGAAATGATATAAAATTTTATTGATAAAATAATTATTTTTTATAATATTCATGTTGAAATTACCCCAGGGTGAATTTTTGATTTTTTTTTAGAAACTTCAATTTTTTACATGAATAGTAAAAATTCTATTTTTCAAATACTGTATGTTTTATGAAAAATGATGAAGTAACAATGAATTAATAAATATTAATTTGATTATTTCAGCCCAAAATTAATTTAATAAAATAAATGGGTCATTTGAAAATAATAAACTTAACTTTTAAACCTAAAAAGTATTTTCCAAAGCCTAAAAGTCTAAAGTGTCCCTTTAAATAAACATTTTTTTCATTTTTCTCCCTTCTTTTCGATTAAACTAATAAATTTGAGTTATAAAGTGATAAAAAGTCCTCAAATAATTTCATTTTATTTAAATATATATCATAATACCAAAAATATTACTATTAAAAGTTTTTCCTTGGATATAATAATTTATTCAATATTTTATCCTTAAAATGCCCTTCTCCTTAAGTATAAATAAACCCTCACCCCTCTCTTGAAAAAACACTTACCTTGCACGTAAAAAATAAAATGATCTACCCAAATACCCCCTTTTAATATCCTTATAATCCTTAAGTAAATTCTAGAGCTACTCAATTCCAAGAACTCAGTGAGTTTAGTGTCATAGAAAAGAAACAACATTAAGAAGAGGGTAAGTTTTCATCAACTTATCTTATAATTTTCCTCTTATATTCCATTTTTCTCTATAACTTTAAAACCATAAAATTTTAATATTAATTTATTATTATATTACCATTATATTAATGATTTTAACCTACTATAATGATTATATTTATGATGTATTTATATTTCATACTCTTCTTTGGACAATGTCTCGTTAATAGTTGATTAACCATTAATGAGGACATTGCGTACTCTATTATTATCCCCACCATTATGTATGGTTATAAAAAACTATTTATGATATATAAATGTATAAATATATTTATTTTAATCTTATAAAATTAATTATACTTATGTGCAAATGAACTTGAACAAAAATATTGAAATCTAAACAAAACGGGATATTTAAAAGAAAATATGATATCAAAATGTTTAACCTTTAACAAAAGAATTAAGGAATGGGATAAAATAACCATAATTAATAAATAATGTTAAAAATTAACATAATTCACTTCTGGTTCCATGTTTTAAAAAACCTAATTTTATTATTTAGGAGGTGTAAAAGTAATTAAATAAAGTAGGATTTAAGGTAAGGGGATTCTCGAACCCAACTCCCTCTCAATTGGATTATGGACTCTTTAACAAAAAATTTAGTGTGTATATTCCTATAATATCCTTAAATTTTTATTAAAATATTTTTTCCCATCTATTTATTTTTATATACATGTTTTCACCTTTCCAAAAGTATTTCTAATCCAAATAAAATGATTTATAAAAAAGACATTATTTTTTCAAAACACAACTTTGAGTCTTCTTGAGTTGTTTCTTCTTAAAATAAAAATAATTTTTATTCAAAATTATGATCTACCTTATTCATTTAGGAACCCCAAAGGTCATTCAATTAAGTATGATATGTTAAATCCTTTATTAAACCCATTTCATTCCATGGGTTTATTTCATTACTAATATTTCTATATGTAATCTTTCCATGTGGCGTGCATTATTAAGAGAATTTTATGATTTGGAAGGTTGGCCCAAAATTATATATCCCACCAATTAATTGGGTAATGTGATATATATCATAAGACTATTATTATGTGTGAACATGATTATATATTTGTTCACAATTTTGAAGTTACGATTTATACAGATGTTTTATGCATGAACATGATGCTAGCTTTGTTCACAAATATGTGTGGTATTTGACCACTATTTTATGATGATTCCTTATTATGAATATGAAATATTATATTCCATTATAAAATGTTTCCCTCATGATTATGATGATGTTCCTATTATTATAATATGATTATGTTTATTATGCTCACCCATGTATTATTGATTTATATCCCTTATTCCTCCCATGTTATTCCTCCCCTTACTGGGATTTTGGATCACCCATTTATTTGATGTATATCCTCAGGTGATTATATATACTAAGGATAATGTGAGAGATTTTAAGAGTACAAATAAGAATGATTTAAATAATGTTTAATATTAATTATTTTCATGCAATGTATGACCCTAATTTTCCTAAGATACTGGACCATTGGATCCTGTATTGTATAAATATTATATTTTTTATCTTAAAAATGATGTTATAGTCATGTATGAAAAAGTTGTTTTGTTATAGACTATTTATATCAACTAAATTAAGAAATATGGATCAATTGTATGTCTCAATCTGGATTAATCGTATGTCTGGATCGACCATAGTAACAACTCAATCAACCGTGTGAAGAAAACTTTAGATCAATCACATGAAAAAACTATTACAGTTAGTATGTATACCATGTTAAGAACCATTTGAATGAATTTAAAAATTATCGATTGTAAGAATTAACCACATGATCATTGGATTTACTGCATATATGAAAATTTCAAACTTGATTCACAATGAACTAGGGGATAATTAAATCATTTCCATCCCTTTTCAATCCACTAAAAAAATTAATATATTGTGTATAGTGTCTCTACTTGCACAAAAACTTTTATTTGATTTATTTTAGGAACAAAACATCAATCATCACATTTCTATGGTTGCCGTTGTACAGTGACATAGCTCAACTTCTTTTATCATAAACACTGACAGTAGTTTACTCATATTATTGACTTAGATGCAATATTAATCATAAAAATCAATTCCAAATCATGAATCCATAATAATAAACCAAACATAACCAAAAAAATACATCACCAAACACATATTTACTCATTGATAACAAATTCAACATTACATAGGCATAATAGAAACTATGATGCATAGAGAGAGAATGAGAAATGTGGAATAATGAGAAACCTTTTTATACTATATCATTTACTTACAATATTTTTAGTAGTTTTCTTTTAAAATGGGTGGAAAATATCATGCTTCCACCATAAATAGAATTATAAAAATTGAAAAACAAATATTGATAGGATTTTAATTTCAATTGAGTAAATTTATAAGGAGGGACATGAGATGTAGCTCTCACCCAATTCCTTTCACACTCTAATATATTCACAATACTGAAGAAATCATTTTCCTTTTTTAAAAATGATCTCAATAAGACCTGTTAGGTGATATTCACAATTAATTATTTGTTCATTATGGAATGATGGTGGAAATAATAACTCATACTTATAAAATAATAATGCATATTTTAAATAAATATCATTTATGGATGTTAAGATTATGAGTGATAGTTTATTGAGCATATTGGTAAGAAAAAATTGATCATTATATTCTAAAATGAACAAAACAGAAAATAAAATAAAGTAGATATAGAGAGATGAAGAATGAGAGCTATTTATGTGAGACCACTTCCTGAATCCTAGGTCAACAACTCCCAAAGTCTAACTCCTTAGAAAAACCAGCTAAAAATGTCAAATGAATTTTATCCCACATTCTAAATATTGTACCCCTACTTATTACCCCACATACCTAGACAATAGATCTCACCTTCTATAGTTAGACAAAATAAATTATTAAAAGGAAAATATCTTACCCCCCCTCCCACATCTAATACCAATTCCTACACACAGTAGCTCCACTATCCCCCACATTCCTAATATTCTCCCCTTCTTGAAAAACCACCTTATCCTCATGGTGGAACTCTAAAATCTTATCTCTTCTTATTAAGAACCAGAATGATATGTAGACTCTTTTTCTATCCCCAGAATCAATCCTAATGAACTCCATCCACTCTACAACACATATTCCAATTTAACCTTCACTTCCACATTATCACCATAAATTTAGGCTAACCCCTATGCCTTTATTGGATCCTTTTTAGTTTATTTTTATAATTTAGATGTATATTTTAACTCTTTTTATGAGAAAAAATCTATTTTAATAATTGAACCCTCTTCCTTTTGAAGTTCAACAAATATTTCCTTAATAGGATTAGGAGTAGCAATAGATAAAAAATCATCTTTGATAGGCTACTTATTATTTCTATCAATATTCCCTTATCTAGTAAATTTAGAAAGAAAAAAAATTAAATATGCTTGAAACTTAAGTCATACCTCTGTAGCCCATTCAAAAATGAGTTCTCAATAAACATTTATTTATCATGGATAGTTGAATGCATCTATCAAAGTGTGTAATAAACATTTATAATGTGTATAAATTAGTAATGTCACCTTTCACTTAATTATCACTTCAAATTTGAGCCTTGGAATGAAAATCAATAGCCATAATAAAATAAAGCTCTTTATCCCAACAAGATTTCTCAAAAGTTTCATTCTTAAGAATTCCCATTTCCACTATGCATAGTATTGTGTCTACAGTTTCATACTTGTATCTAGTAAAATTTCCCTTTTAGTTTTCTCTATTAATAGAAAATTGAATTTCATCACCCCTCCTAATATTAAACTATTTGTGAAAAAAACTCTAAATACTACCATCTTATCAACTAAAATACATGCTCCTGTCAAGACATCAGCCTCTAAACATAACTCGACACATTCCTTCACTCTCTCAAGGAGTATATACTATAACCATACTCAGCTCCAAAATTCCCAAACCATATTTTTAAAAGTAACATGATTTCCACATGAAATAAAACCATAATAAAATAATCCAAATGAATCCACTACCATAGCTCTATTATTTGAGAATAATCAATACCAAACTAATCTAAGAAATTCAAAAAAAAATTAAATCTCCCTTAGATAATTTTTTCCATGAACCCAACAACCAATGATGTTTCCACTATCCTAGATATCCACCCCCAATGTTGAGTCATATGATACCTCTGTGCAAGTATAAATAAATAAGAACAAAAGGTAGAGGGTATGTTGGCCCTAACACTGGAAGTTTTGTTGATAAAACTAACTGGTTTAGAATATCAATCACTAATACAACCAATATCAGTTTAACTAATCAAGATTTCAAAACTTCTATGAACTCACATGAAAAAATAATAATTTCCATTTCCCAAAATCCATCATTATACTGATTCATTTAAATAAAATCAATTCTTCTAGTGATTCTAGATTCTTCCCCTTACTGGGATGCAGTAATATTTGAGACATGTCCAAATCCATTAATAATATATTCTCTCTTATTGATGTTTGATTCATTCTCATTAAAACCTATCTTATTTATAGAATGATTATCCCCAAATTGTGACGGTTTATTCATCTTAAAAAATGAAAAGATTTGAGGTGTTTCCATGTGTGTAGAGTCACTAATTTTACTACATATGTTGAGCATGGATCTTATAGCTAAACCACACATCCTAGAAACCTTGGTTTCTATAAAATCCATTTTTTAAAATCTTCACCTCTAGAAAAATATACAAATGAAAGTCACCTAGTGTTAACAAGTCCTTTTGAAGAATCCCTTGTGAAACTTGAACAATTTTTGGATGCATCAACACCTCACCAAGTTCCCTAAAATAAATCAAGAATATTGCAATCTCTAATGTGTAAAAAATAGCATGGCTAGGTTGATTTATTAAACTTAATCTACTTACAAACATGATAATCACTCCCTAAACTTGCCTTGCATCATAATATCGAATTTTATACTACAATAGTTGAAGGCTAAGAACTTAGAACAGGTTTAAACAACTCCTCTTTTCCATCATGTACCCACTCATCCATGCTAAAAAATATATCAGGAAATACCTCTTCCATCAAAATAGAACTTGAGCCCACATACTCCCCAATATCACTACTATTGTTCCTTTCCATCACAATGAGTTCTAAATACTCTGAAAAGGGTTTCAAAAATATTCTAAAATAGACTCAATTCTATCATCACATATTCAAATTTTAGTCAGAATGATTTCCCTTCAATTATTCCCATATTCCTCCATTATAAATGAAAACACTAGGGAAGAGTGGTAGGTAGAGGGTGAGGTGTTTTCATCCATTCCTTGGAAATCTAGTGAATTTGTGTAATATAGAGTCTAAAAACCTCTCTAGTATGAGGAAGAAGTTTCACCTCACTGAAATTCATTTTCATCTTATCTATAGTAGAAATTGAGTCAAAAAATACCCCTTCAATCAATTTTAGACAGGACTCAAAGTGCTCCTTTAGTGAATCGATTTGTTGGAATATCTCTAAAAACTAGAATTAATCCCCCTACATCACATTCCTTTCCATGAGTGTTGGTTTTAGATCCTCCAATAATGAACATGGAGAAGTGATATGTTATTACAGAAACCAATATAGAGTCATATTATTCATACATCTAAGTTAAATACATCTTCACATCCTCTAGAGTTTGATTTATCAATAATTATGTATCTACCTTAGTGATCCATCAAAAAGGCTATTCTCCCATAAAAAAGAGTAGTTTTACCCTTTGAGATATGCTCCAAAATCCATATACAAGAGTATATTCTTTCCAAACTAATCCACCTCCTACTACTCCACCATACTTTTTACTCCTATGTCCATTACCTCTAGGAAACCCTAAGGAAAATGTACACTTTTTTCCAGATTCTGAACCATTTTTTATCTTTGACTAAATCACTTTAATTTTATCCAATGTCTCCACCTCTATTTATCACATTTTAATAGATATAAATTCATTTTATTTCTTCACCAAATCATGAGCAACGTTTTCATTCTCTATTTACCCCCAAAACACCCTATCCAAAATTTCTTGAATAGTTGAAAATTTTTATTATATACTCTAAATTTCCAACTCAACTACAATGAAAATATCCAATAACAATGTCTACATCTAGGTAGGGAAATCATCATTATAAAATCACTTTGATTTCCAAGATTCCTATGTCCACTGCTCTCAAATTCAACTCTTTATTCAGAATACACTTCTCAATCTACACAATAATCTCCATGGGTTTCCAACTTCTACTCACTGATCGACTTTATATGATTTTCCCATATATCGTGTGAAATACACAATAATAATAATCCTTACCATTGTTCATTCCACAGTGGATTTTTAAAAATTTTAAGACTATGAGTGATATTGGGTTGAGTGTAAATAAGAAATAATCAATATTTATATACAAAAATATACAAAAGAGCTAAGAAAATGCAACAATGAGAGAGGGAGGGAGATAGGGAGATGAAAACGGATAAATATATATACAATTACACTCCTAAGATCCTAGTACAAGACCTACCAAGTTCAACCTTATTATAAAAAATGGATGAAAATGAAAAATTATTTGTATCCCACTCTTAAACCCCTACTTATTACCCCACTTACCCATCCAACAACACCCACCAACTATATCTTTCTAAAAAACAGTTAAAAGGAAAAAGATTACCCCCCTAGTAATTAATACTAATTCTCACACAAAGTTTATAAGGACCCAGCCTTAAACATTACATAATCTTGAATTATGTCAAAAATTCACATTAAGGATCTTTTCAGGTGGAGAGTTTTAGAGAATTAGGCCATAACTATTACATAACAACTTGAATATTACATGTAGACACTACTACCCAGAATCCATTTTTCATAAAATAAAAATTCTTGAAAAAAAGAGACATGTCTCATTCCATGTTTTAGACAACATGACTTTTCCTTGATCTCATCCTTGACTATATTCATCTTTATGTCCTGTGAAAAAAATTTCAAAACTTGGGATGAGCATAAAAAGCTCAGTAAGGGTTATAAAATAATGAAAAGAAACATTATCCCGTCAATAAATACAAATCAATGAAATAATACTTTTCAATCATAACATACCTCATGAAATCATAAGATTTATGAATAACATACAGAAATCATAAATCATAAAGGTAACTTATGGAATTCATAACATAATTACATTGTAGCTATCACATGTAAATAGGGAGTAACATTTGGAATACCCATCATAGTATATTCCTTAAATCTCTTAGGATAAACATTAACTTTTACCTCTGTAACATTACCCAATTCATTGGAGAGCTATCTCGGGCTCACCCGCCCTAGGTTTATCACGGAACCACCCATATACATAAACAATGCATAATAACCATAACATATTCATAACACATAACACAAGAATAAAGTAAATACAACATTTCCACATTTTAATCATAATATATCAAATCAAGATATTGAAAATAAACAATGCTTTATCAAATCATTTTCAAAATCATTTAAAACATTTAATAAAGAGATTTTTGAATCAAAGTATCCTATACCACTTTGAAACTTTTAAATAAATTATCATTTGAAAACATTAATGTCCATATAAATAAATCCTTAAAACCATTTTGAAACCATGGACATTAATGAGAAATATTTAGAAGAATAAATCTTTAAAATATTTAAAATGATATTTTAGTTAAAGAGTTTTTAACAAAATCAGAGACGCTTGAATACAAATAATTGAGGAATAACTTTTAATCAGAACTTTATAATATCATTAGAATAAAGGGATTCATGATATAATATTCCAAAAGAAAGTATATACACCACATAATATTGAATTGGTGCATAACAACAATGAAGTCTCAATAGAATGCAAATTAAGACGAAATACCTTATAAAAACTATATCCTTATATTTAAGGATAAATCAATTACATAATAATGTGTGAAAAATATAAATGCACTCAATATGATTGGATATTCAGTGTAAATCAATCAGATAACATTCACATGTATTCTTTTTAAGACAAAACGAATGACTTGGATGTTTAACTCAATGAATGGAAATTGAGATAAAATTACTCTTATCAAGTTTATATCGATGACTTGAGAATTTATCAATGGAGTGATTATGTGTATCAAAATTATATTCACACAAAGGGGAGTGGAATTTACAACATAAATAAATAAACAATGATTCCACACATAATGATATCATGACATAATTAAAAATTAGAATATTAACCCAAGGAATGAAAATTGGGTTAAAAGGTTTCCTTACCGATTTGGTAACTTATGAAACATACAACCCATGAAAGAAGGATCATAAAATGAAGATTTAAATACCCATAAATTTAAGTATATTACAAAATTAATACAATATTTGGTAGTAAGTACACCAAACAAAAGGAAATAGTGTAAAATATAGCATGAATCTCATGGGAATAAAAAGTGGGATGAAAACCCCTTACCACATTGTAATCAATCAAGTCATATGACCAAAAGTTAATAACCACCAAATGAATCATATAATAACATTAATATAAATATATTCATGATAATATATATAATATGGTAGTACACAATACACCACATGCAATAAATAAGTGGCGAACAATGGAAATCTCACAGAATTGAAAGTGAGATAAGAAATCCCTTACCTCGTGTCCGACTTGACTTGTTTTTTCCTTGTTCTTCCTGAATAATAAACTAAAGTTAATTTATACTTTATTAAGAAACTTTTTCAAGTTTTTTTTCCTTTTATATCACTTATTACCATGTTATAAACATTATGAAATCATTTAAGTTAATAACGGTCATTTTGTCAATATTTAGTACTTGAGTCAAAAATGAACACCTTATATTTACAAGTTGTCCATGTGGTCAATAGTCCATTATCTCCACAATTATATTCATTATTTAGATATCATATATATCATATATATCTGGTATATATATGCATTTATAGTAGTACATATCATTTGGAGATAAGAAATGAAATGCACCGTTCATGGAGAGGGTAAGTCGTACGTACGCATAAACGCTACTTTCATTTCTATTTTATATTTTAATGGAATGAACACATAATGATACATAGGTATATTATAATTCCAGTTAAATATAATATATAATATCATTAAATCCATCCTTTATATGTACCACATATGGCATTAATGAGTCATATCACTTTGAGGGGGTGGTAGTCCGCACTTCATCAAATGAAATTATCACGTTTACCCATAATGGAAACCATAAAGGTATGATATAAATGGAAAATAAAGAAGCATAAAAAAACATAAACATAATATATATCATATATAAAAATAGTTCCATCATAATGGCCATCATGAGAGGTGGTAGGAATAATTGAACAATCATCGTTTCGTGAGGCATTAGTTTTCCATCCACAGAAACAGTATGTTCTTCACCCATTAGACGGAGGTGTGTGTAAGTGTAGTTCGAATACTTCTCATAAAAACAACCTAGTATATTTATGATATTGTTTTTGTTATTAAATAAAGTAATAAATAGATTTTAGGGGTTTGAGAAGTAAAATAAAATAAAATAAGTTAAGAGAAACGGTTACCTTTAATTTGGTTAACTCCCTTTGGTTTGAACCAAAAGGACTTCTTGAAGTGACTTTTGCCTAAGGTAAGGCTTCTAGGTTTAATAGAGGGATATTGAGAGAATATTTGGGCATCAGTTGGATGAGCCAAGGGACTTGAGAGGTGTGTGTAATAGGTTATAGGTGAGATATTTTTATAAGGGGGAAGAGGGCCTCTTTAGGAAAGTGTGAAAATATTATTTTATTATATAATGATATTCAGTTTCTAAATGTCCAAAACTAATTAAAGTCAAAGATAAGATGACTCGTGGTCAAAATAAATTCATCCAATAATAATTTGATAGGTTTAGGATGTTATTTTAATATTTATAATCTTATTTATTTAAATCATTTTTTAATGAGGTAAATGTTGCATCATTATTGTGTCATAAATAATTTAATTTATTTGATGTCTAAAAATTATAAAAAAAAAGTATCATGATGTATGAAATATTTTTATATTTCCAATGAATATTTATAGTCTAAAAGTTAACTTATATAACCCCGTGTAAAAATTAATTTACTAAAAGTTATTTGTTTCTGTCATTTTTGTCTTTACTTTAAATTAATTAATCTAAAGTGTCATTATCAATCAAAAGTGGCTCCATGGGGTCCCAAAATCGACCCAAGGCTGCCCATGGTCGGCCATGACTCATCCAATAAGGTTAGAAAAAGTGTTAAGGTAATTTTGTATGATTATAATATTCTTTTCACCTTGAATTACCATATTTACCTTTGATAGTGGTAAATAAAAGTCAAAAGTTACTATTCATAGAAAAATTATTTTCATCTTATTGAACCACATTTTACGTACTAATAACAACCATGTATGTCGTATTTTCCAAATTCAATTCACAGAAGTGGTAAAATTTCATTTAAATAAAAGAGTCAGTTTTTTAACTACTACTTAGTGGTTTCACTATTCATTCTCCAATGGCCCGAAATCATCTAGGGAAAATCATTACAGCAAAATATGAATCACATCATGCCTTCTGGGAACCTGTAGTTGCTGAGGCCTCTTCCATCCTTACAGGTATGATGCTCACTGTGGAACGGGGATGGGTTGATATCATCATTGAGTCTGACTGCCTCACCATTGTCAATGCTATTAACCACAATGACTCCAGACTCCAGCCATTTGGCTCCATCATTAAGAGGATCTGCTCGCTTCACCAAGGATTTTTTGATTGCACCTTCTCCTTTACCAAAAGGGAATGAAACAATGCGGCCCACCAATTGGCGGCCTCAGGCCCCTTCGATGACAACCAGCTCTGGGTGGACAATTTCCCTTCATGGCTTTGCATTTTTACGGCTGTTGATCTTCATCATTAATGTCATATGTTCTCCTTTTCAAAAAAATACTTGGAATTCCTCCTCCCCAGCATCTTCATCGTGAAATCATCTCTCCACCTTCGCATGGTTGTTCAACAAGACTACCTCATGCATGCACAGGCTTGTCCAGATGGTAGGTGTCATACCCTATCATTCTTGCAATCCGTGTAGTTTCTGCTGTGGTGAAAGCCTCTTGCTCATCCTCCTATAGAGATTATTCCTTATAGGTTGTCTGGTTTGCATCTGCACTTCAGGTGGCCCGAAGGCCTTGAGGTGGCCCGAAGGCCTTGAGGTGGCCCGAAGGCCTTGAGGTGGCCCAAAGGCCTTACTATCCTGAAGGATTGGGTGGCCCAAAGGCCTTAAAGGACTCAGGGACCAAATAGGTGGCTCGAAGTCCCAAACAGGGGCAAATTTCCGGCTACTATAGTGCCAAACAGTGCCGGCTACAGTTCCCGCTACGATACCTGCTACAGTACTGCACAGTTCTCGCTACCGTACCTGCTATAGTACTTCTACAGTCCCCTGAAATTTTTCCTCTACTTGGATTTGATCCCATGTCACCTGGATACACTTCAGAGTCCTCACCAACCTGGCCGAGGCTCATGTGTTGGTTTCACTATTCATCAAAAATTGATGTTTTTCATAAAAATACCAAAAATTCAGCCTAAGATAAATTTGATATTCCAAATTCAAAAATGATGTATATTTTAAAAAATTATAAACATAAAAGATGTTTTAATTAATTTAAAATTGATTCCCATTGTCAAAAAATAGCGTGTTTTTAAGAAACAATATCTATCAAAAGATTGACACTTGTTTATGCCCAATTTCAAATTGAAATTTTTTCGAATGAAAAATATTGGATCTAATGGTAAAAATATAATCTAATTACACTTTAAAATCAATTAAAAAGATAATATAACTATATAAATAAATTATATTAAAAGACAATTTTGAATTAAAATACAGTATTTTTCACTATTCATCAAAAAATGAATATTATCAGAAAAATACCAAAAATTTACCCAAAGTAAATTTGTATGACCTGATTCTAAAGAAGAATTTTATTTTGTCAAATAGAACATATAAAAGTGACCAAAACTAGATTTAATGAGGGTTCTCCATCAAAAGGCGGTAAATCGACCTTTTAAAGAATATTAGAGTATTTATGCTTAAAAACATATTCATTCATATTTTAAGCCTCTAAAATTTATTGGATAAATGTAAAAACATTTAACAAACATGTATATTTATATTTTTCTTAGTTCTGTTCATTCCCACCAATACAACAGCTAGGCGTTAACTATCATTAAAAATAAGAATATTATATTATTTGTGTGCAACATAAGATTTTAAAGAAACCCATTGTTGCGTATCGGGTACGCCATCAAATATTGCATCCCATTTAGAGTAAAATTAATACTTAATCAACAAATATTAATAAATATTAAAATTTCATGTTTTTTATTTACCTGGGATGTTACATCATTCCCCCTTTTGGAAATTGTGCCCTCGCAATTTTAAAATTGGGCTCGGAAAGATCATTTCAAGTCCCACATCGGAAAAAGAGTCAATAAAACTATCACTTTAAAATAAAGGTAGAGAAGTAAAAAAGTTCACCCAAGACAAAATATACTAGGATTCCATGAAAACAATGATATAGAAGAGAAACTAACTCTCATAGATTAATAGAGAGTGGTAGAGAACTTGATCACGGAAATTTAACCACCAAAATACCATAAATTTGTGGATGGGTAAAATTCTGATGATAAAAGAGAGATTATAGATTTTTTTTCTTCAGGATACTTTTCATAAATTTGAATAATTTTATTAATAACTAGACTAAGATTGTAAATAAATATACTAACTTTTCATGTAGACTTTCATCATTTACTAAATTTCTACCACAAACGTATCTTTTATCCAAACGATGAGTATTGAAAATAACTTGGTCACATTAAAAGTTCTAGAATAAAATTCTAGAGTATCAAATAATCCAAAAAATATGAACTATATATTTCCCCTGTATTTAGACATCAACAAAAACCAAAATGTTTAGTACAAGATCAGATAATCCCTAAAAAGGATAAACCAAAAAAGAAAAACTACTCTTAATCTCCAAATTTTGTCTAACAATACCCAAAGTTCAACAAAGACCATTCAATAAACAATTGTCTATAAATTCTTCAAATCAACTAAAACTATGATTGAAACCAATAATTTCAAAAGGACTTGATCACATAGTCTTCCACAAAAATCTTAACATTTATTTCCAAAAACATCAACTACTCTTAAAGTCTCATACTGACGTGTAATTAACCAAATCACATATTCTCTATGATAGATTAGTAATTTCCATAGATAACCCAAAATAAACTTATTCTTGATTCATAAAATCATATAACTAGAAAGAATTAGTCATACTAACCAGGCACTTCATGTAGTCCAGTGGTAGGCGATAAATACCAATCACATTTTGGTTGTGGGTTTGATTCCCACAGCTTTGTCTGACACGACGGGTTGTCACGCGGTCTGCGTGTTGTCCTTTTTCAAAAACTATATAATTTTATAACATTCCCAAAATGAGATAAATTCATCAAAAATAACTATAACATATTTTATCCACAACGGTTATCTAATAACTTTCATTTTGAATCCCAAAATGTATTAACCTGTAATTGCATCAAATTCAAGGATCATATAAACCCAAATGGTTCTTTATAACTATATCCACAAAAGAAAAGATAATTATTCCTTGAATAAAATTTTCATATATCAAAATTTAGGGTTACACATACTATAAAAACTCTTCTAATGTAATCCGATCATCAAAAGAGCCTTAATACTTTTAAGCATTTCACCATCCTAAAATCTACCATAACACTTGAATCCCTTATATATTTACTTCTTACTCATTCAATATTCTTCATGATCCATTAACTATTCCTTTAAAACTTATTTTAAAATACTTTTTTCTTAAAAAAAATCATGAATTATATCCTAATATTCAATAATATAAAAACATATGTTAAGAAATAATCCATACCTTTCATTGGTTATTGTCAGTTTCTTCATCCTCAATCGGAATGGCATTAGGTATTGGTAAACATATATTTTTATGATCCTGGTGATCCCATTATTGAAAATTCTTTTTAGGACATCTATTTGTATAATGACCATGCACACCACATTTAAAACATTCAATTGATCCCTCAGAAAGAACTTCTTTCCCTTTCTCAGAGTCTGGTGGATGCTTCATTCTTCCATGATAGGTTCTTGCTTCATGACCTTCACTTCCACATCTATAGCATCTTCCCATCCCTTTGAAACATTTTACTATGTGTTTCTTTCCACATCCTTGACACATAGGTTTTTGAATATACTTACCTTTAGGATTATTACCTGAACTTCCATGGGGATTTGTTTCTCGCATATACGATGCATTATAAAAATCACCAAGTTTCAGGTGTTCAATCATGAATCCAGATAGTTGGTTGAGAATAACCACAAGATTTCTCATTGAACCTCCCATTTCATTCAATTTCTCATTCAGAAAACTGTCACAGTTTTCTTCACATCCATTATTACTTTGATGCCTGCAAGATCTATCCATTGACTAAAACCAAAAAGGTCAATGTGAGTATATCAGTAAAATCATCATATATTATCTTATGAGGATGGTAAACACTAAAACATACTTTTTCATGTTATCTTAAACTAATTCAGTTAATCTAAAAAAACTACAACTCTTTCTAAAATCCTAACCATTATGGTAATGTCACTTATGCTTAAAGAACACCCTAACCTCTAAAGTTATCTAAACTGGCCTCTGATACCAACTATAAGTACCTAGCCTTAAACATTACATAATCTGAAATTATGTCAAGAATTCACATTGAGGATATTTTCAGGTTTAGAGTTTTAGAGATTTAGGCCATAACTATTACATAAAAACTTGAATATTAAATGTAGACACTACTACCCAGTATCCATTTTTCATAAAATAAAAACTCTTGAAAAAAAGAGACATTTCTAGTTCCATGTTTTAGACAACATGACTTTTCCTTGATCTCATCCTTGACCCTATTCATATTTATGTCCTGTGAAAAACATTTCAAAACATGGGATGAACATAAAAATCTCAGCAAGGGTTATAAAATAATGAAAAGAAAAATTATCCCATAAATAAATAAAAATCAATGAAACCATACTTTTCAATCATAACATACCTCATGAAATCATAAGATTTATGAATAACATACAGAAATCATAAATCATAAAGGTAACTTATGGAATTAATAACATACTTACATTGTAGCTATCATAGAAATATAGGGAGTCACATTTAGAATACCCATCACAGTATATTCTCTAAATATCTTATGAGAAACAATAACTTTTACCTCTGTCACATTACCCAATGCATCAGAGAGCTATCTCGGGATCACCCGCCCTAGGTTTATCACGGAACCACCCATATACGTAAAAAATGCCTAATAACCATAACATATTCATAACACATAACACAAGCATAAATGAAATACAAAATTTCCATATTCCAATCATAATATATCAAATCAAGATATTTAAAATAAACAATACTTTATCAAATCATTTTCAAAACCATTAAAAACATTTAATAAAGAGATTTTTGAATCAAAGTGTCTCATACCACTTTGAAAATTTTAAATAAATTATAATTTTAAAACATTAATGTCCATATAAATAAATCCTTAAAACCATTTTGAAAACATGGACATTAATGATAAATATTTAGAAGAATAAATCTTTAAAACATTTAAAACGATATTTTAGTTAAATAGTTTTTAACAAAATGAGAGACGCTTGAATACAAATAATTGAGGACTAACATTTAATCAGAACATTATAATATCATGAGAATAAAGGGATTCATGATATGATATTTTAAATAATAGTATATACACCACATAAGAGTTAATTGGTGTATAACAACAATGAAGTCTCAATGGAATGTAAATTTAGATGAAATCCCTTATAAAAACTATATCCTTAGATTTAAGGATAAATCAATTACATAATAATGTGTAAAAAATATAAATATACTCAATATGATTGTATATTTAGTGTAAATAAATCATATAACATTCACACATATTCTTTTTAAGATGAAACCAGTGACTTGGTTGTTTAACTCAATGAATGGAAATTGAGTTAAAATTACTCTTATCAAGTTCATATCAATGACTTGAGAATTTATCAATGGAGTGATTATGTGTATCAAAAGTATATCCACATAAAGGGGAGTATAATTTACAAAATAAATAAATAAATGGTTATTCCACACATAATAATAGCATGACATAATTAAGAATTACAAGATTAACCCAAGGAATGAAAATCGGGTTAAAAGGTTTCCTTACTGATTTGGTAACTTATGAATCATACAAACCATGAAATAAGGATAGTAAAATAAATATGTAAATACCCATAAATTCAATTATATTACACAATGAATAAAATCTTGGGTAGTATGTACACCAAATAAAAGGAAATAGTAGAAAATGTCGTATGAATCTCACGGGAATAAAAAGTGAGATGAAAACCCCTTACCACGTTGTAATCAATCGAGCCGTATGACCAAAAGTTAATAACCACCAAATGAATCACAAAAAACCATGAATATAAATATAATCATGATAATATATATCATATGTAAGTACACAATACACCACATGATATATATAAGTGGCGAACAATGGAAATCTCATGGAATTGAAAGTGAGATAAGAAATCTCTTACCTCGTGTCCGACTTGGCTTGTTTGTTCCTTGTTCTTTCTGAATAATAAAGTAAAGTTAATTTATAATTTCTTAATAACCTTATTTAAGTTTATTATTCCTTTTATATCACTTATTACAACGTTATAAACATTATGAAATCATTTAAGTTAATAATAGTTGTTTGGTCGATATTTGGTACTTGAGTCAAAAATGAACACCTTATATTTACAAGTTGTCCATGTGGTCAAAAGTCCATTATCTCCAGAATAATATTCATTATTTAGATATCATATATATCATATATATCCAGTATATATATATATATGTATTTATAATAGTACATATCATTTGGATATAAGAAATGAAATGCACCGTTCATGGAGATGATAAGCCGTATGTACGCATGAACGCTACTTTCATTTATATTTCGTATTTTAATGGAATGAAAACATAATGATACATAGGTATATTATAATTCCAGTTAAATATCATATATAATATCATTAACTACATCCTTTATACATCCCACATATGTCATTAATGAGTCATATCACTTTGAGGGGGTGGTAGTCTGCACTTCATCAAATGAAATTATCATGTTTACCCATAATAGAAACCATAAAGGTATGATATAAATGGAAAATACAGAAGCATAAAGAAAACATAACCATAATATATATCATATATAAATAAATTTCCATCATAATTTCCAGCATGAGAGGCGGTAGGAGATAATCGAACAATCATCGTTTTGTGAGGCATTAGTTTGTCATCCACAGAAATAGTATGTTCTTCACCCATTAAATGGAGGTGTGTGTAAGTTTAGTTCGAATACTTATCATAAAACATCCTAGTATATTAAGTATACTTGTGTTGTTATAAAATAAAGTAATAAAAAGAGTTTATGGGTTGGAGAAGTAAAATAAAAAGAAAATAAGTTAAGAGAAAATGTTACCTTTAATTTGGGTAACTCCCTTTGGTTTGAACCAAAAAGACTTCTTGAAGTGACTTATGCCTAAGGTAATGATTCTAGGTGGAATATAGAGATCTTTATAGAATATTTTGGTAGGGTTTGGACTATCCAAGGGGCTTGAGAGGTGTGTGGAATGGGTTAGAGGTGAGGGCTTTTTATAAGGTGGAGGATGGGCTCTTTAGAAAAGTGTGAAAATATTATTTTATTATATATTGATATTCGATTTCTAAAGGTCCAAAACAAATTAAAGTCGAATATAAGATGACTAATGGTAGAAATAAATTCATCCAATAAGAATTGGACAACTTTTTGATGTAAGTTTAATATTCATAATCTTATTTATTTAAATCATTTATTAATGAGGTAAATACTGCATCATTATTGTGTCATAAATAATTTATTTTATTTTATGTCTAAAAATTTTAAAAAAATTACCATGATGTATGAAATATTTTTATCTTTCCAATTAATATTTATAGTCGAAATTAAAACTTATATAACCCCATGTAAAAATTAATTTACTAAAAGATATTTGTTTGTGTCATTTTTGTCTTTACTTTAAATTAATTAATCTAAGTGTCATTATCACTCCCAAGTGGCTCCATGGGGTCCTAAAATTGACCAAAGGATGACCATGGTCGGAAATGACTCATCAAATAAGGTTAGGACAAGTGTTAAGGTAATTTGTTATGATTATAATATTCTTTTTACCTTGAATTGCCCTATTTTTCTTTTAACCGCGGTAAATAAAAGTCAAAAGGTACTATTCAAAAAAAATTATTTTCATCTTATTGAACCACATTTTACTTACTAATAATAACCATGTATGTTGTATTTTAGAAATTAAATTCACAAAAGCGGTAAAATTTCATTTAAATAAAAAAGTCAGTTTTTTAACTACTACTTAGTGGTTTCACTATTCATCAAAAATTGAAGTTTTTCAGAAAAATACCAAAAATTCAGCCTAAGCTAAATTTGATATTCTGAATTAAAAAATGATGTCTATTTTAAAAAATTAAAAACTTATAAATTGCATTAATTAATTGAAAATTAATTCTCGTTGTCAAAACAAATAGAGTGTTTTTAAGAAACAATATATATCAAAAGATTGACACTTGTTTATGCCCAATTTCAAAGGGAAATTTATTCCAGTGACCATTATTAGATTATATGGTAAAAATATAATCTAATTAAACTTTAAAACCAATTAAAAACATAATCTTACCATATAAATAAATTAGATTAAAAGACGGTTTTGAATTAAAATACAGTATTTTTCACTATTCATCAAAAAATGATTTTTTTTAGAAAAATACCAAAAAATTACCCAAAGTAAATTTTGATGTCCCAATTATAAAGAAGAATTTTATTTCGTAAAATAGAACATATAAAAGTTACCAAAACTATATTTAATTAGGATTCACCATCAAAAGGCGGTAAATCGACCTTTTACTGAAAATTAGAGTATTTATACTTAAAATCAGATTCATTCACATTTTAAACCTCTAAAATTTATTGGATAAATTTAAAAACATTTAACAAACATGTATATTCATATTTTTGTTAGTTCTGTTCATTCCCTCCAATAAAACAGCTAGGCGTTAACTATCACTAAAAATAATAATATTATATTATTAGTGTGCAACGTAAGATTTCAAAGAAACTCATTGTTGTGTATCGAGTACACCATCAAACATAGCATCCCATTTAGAGTAAAATTAATACTTAATCCACAAATATTAATAAATATTAAAATTTCATGTTCTTTATTTACTTGGTATGTTACATAGTTTCCCCACCAGCCCCCACATTCCTAATGAAGACAACCTAAAAATAGTGGCCTTTAAATAAAAAACCAAATACTGCAATATTAGGTTGCCTGAATATAGAAAAAAAATTAAAAAATTCAGTTTTAGTGTAAGTCTATACATATCATACATGTAGTCTACACATTCTTCCAATGACACCCGATTTTATTTTGACTTGTGTTAGTGAATCTTGTAACTCATGGTTCTCTAAAGATTCACACAAACTCCATGTCAGGGTTGGTGTTTCAAATAAATGTCTCACTATATAAGTTATAATATTTAATAATTCTAATTTTTTTATTAAAACATTACTATACTTTTCAAAATAACTAAGTGCTACTTCTATATTCTATTAAAAAAATTCTAATTTTTTTATTATGTCATTAAATAGATAAACAATGAAGAGAATAAAATAAACATGGATACACAAAAAAAATATTTCCACAAAAAAATAGTTAATTATAATAATTTATATGGACACACATGGCATTATATCTTTAATCTCTTTTATAGATTCTAATCTCAAATAACCCATCATTGAATAAAATTTATAAAACTAGCTAAAATACAACCCATTTTCATCTTTAGTGTCCTTTAGGAATCCCATTAGTTAAAATATGTGATTTTTTTAACCTAATACATGGAAAGGGATGCAAATGATACCGGCTATCGGGGGTGGATACTCATAGGACATTGAGAAATTTTCTCATGGTGTACACCTATGGAAATATTCAGTACATGGGATTATGAGAACATGATTATAAAAACGTGACCCTTTAGTAGGAAATATATATGTATATGTATTATTAAATGTTCTTATATGTGTATAAAAATCCTAAACCCACATCATAGATCCAGTGCTAAAAACATAATCAATATATTTCTAGATTTCATACTGGTAAATGTGATCCAACTTTATCCATCCAAAATAAAAAACATCAAATAGAAATATTGGATCACTTACATATCTAAAGACATTTTAGGTTTATAGTTTTATAGAATTAGGAAAAACACTTCCATAACAATACCCATGTTTTTAAGCGGAAAATTTTTCCAATACGCCCAATTTTTCTAATTCCACATTAAGTACTAATCATTTCCCATATGAAACCCTTTCTCATTATATATTATTTAACATATTTCATTATAACCGGGGGAAAAGAAATATAATAAGGGTGAGCTTAAATTCTTAGTAAGGGTAAACATAGTCATTAAAAATTTAATATATTTGATGAGAAAATGATGTGTATAAGGGTATGAGAACATATTCAAAGTGCATGAGTATAACATAATAGAATTCATACCCATAAAATCCTGGAACATAAACAATGATACATGGAACAAATATTTAACATAATATGAGAGACATAAGAATCAATAATCATGATTCATGTGAAAATAATCCTTGATCAAAGGAAACATTAGAATTTATTTCAAGCATAAAGAAACTATGTCAGTAACTTGGAACATCACACATTCGTAATGGAATCACTTAAACAAGATAATTAAAAAATTATATTAAGATTAACTTAGAATAGTTAACTTAGTCATCTCTTAGGAGCTACTCATATTCAGTAAACTCCATCATCTCTCAGAAGTAACTTACAATAGTTAACTCTATCGCTTTACCCAATTCATTGGAGGGTTATAACAGACCCACCCACCCTTGGATTATAACATAACCACTCATACTTGGTTTAAAAAATAACTATCGATAAACTATCCATAAATATTTCTAATTACCATAGAATGAAAAAAATATTAGTTTTCACTTTTAATATAACACGCTTGAAGACAACCATCATTTCTTTTTAGCTTGATTAACCTATGGAAAAGAAATGTGTTCCATGAAAATATATTGAAAATAATCATAATCCATTTAAATAATGAATAAGTATGGTATCATTAATATATATCCACATTGTATTATAGTAAAATAATAAAGGATATTTTAATATATGAACATTTAAGACATTTCTTTGAAAAT
Organism: Viscum album; assembly: GCA_963277665.1. Lineage (NCBI taxonomy): Eukaryota > Viridiplantae > Streptophyta > Magnoliopsida > Santalales > Viscaceae > Viscum > Viscum album. The sequence continues at coordinate 413,562,639 of OY728140.1, read as the reverse complement.
ATGGAAAATACCCTCTTATTTTGATATCATTTTAAATATAAATTACAAAAATATTGAGAAAAATAATTTCTTTGAAAATATCCTTGTTAAATTATAAAGTAATATTCAAATAAAATAAATTTCATGGTGGTGTAAAATTATTTTTATGTTGTAAATTTTAAAATTAATCATGCTTTTTAAATTTTTGTAAAGAGAGTAAGAAGTGACCTATATGGAAAATGTTAAGAATTTTCCTTTTAAAATATTTTAAAATAATGTCAAAGATCATGGAAAATAACTTTATTAAATAATTTATGTTTATAAAATAACATTATGTAAATAATATAATGAACATGGAGGAAGAGTTTGGTTAAATGTCTAAAAACATTAAAGTAACGTTTTTAAAGAAAACCCTTTTATGGTTTTTTAAAACCAAAAAACCTTTGAAAGAAATAACAAAAGAATTAAAATAAAATAACATAACTATAAAAATATTAATTATATTATATGTAAATATTAAATATATATTCCATATAATTGAATATAGTTGCATCAATCAAAACATGTCTCAAAGAAGGATGTTTGAGATGAGAAAACCATGAAAATTGGATAATTATTGAATAAAAAAATCCATTTAATGAACTAATTTAACATTATTATATTAAATAATTTACATGAAAAATATGTGAAAATAAATTCATGGGGTATTAATTATACCAAATAAAATAAATCATGGTTCATAACATGAAATGTGTCTCAAATAATTGAAATTGAGATCATTAAAACCCTTGAAAATTTTATAATATTTGAATCAATATCTCATATAAGTGATAAATTAAAAGTAACCTTAAATATAATTATCAAATAGTCATTCATGATATAATATCTCAATATAAATCATATTAAACTTATATAATTAATTATGGGCATAATATGATACATGTCTCAAAGAAACAATATTGAGATTAATATTCCTTACAAATATGTTATCACTAAAGTGAGGATTAATCATTGAGAAGATTTTGTGTAACAAATATAAAACCATATAAAATAATTGTAAAAATAAAATAATATAATCATATTTAATTTTATTTATAATCATGGAATAACATAGTCAATTAAGTAGAAGTATAACCCAATGAATGAAAATTTAGTTAAGAAACCCCTTACCTCAGTTCCCAACTTGTTATGTATGTCCTTTAACTCATGTATAATAAAATTATATTAATTTTTTAATTGTTTAATATCCTTTTAAATTTATTTTATTATCATTAAAATATTCATTTCATTTATTTCAATGATATATTTAATTACTTAATTGGTTAAGTCTACATCAGGTGTTTTGCGGACATTTGGTTCATAATTGAAAATTGAATTTGGTAGGATGAACATGGTCAAAGGGGTCATTGTTACATAATATTAATAATAATAACCATTAAATAATTATCATTTTTTATATCAAATACAATTTTAGATTTATCCATGAAAACAAATCATGAAAAACAAAATACATCATCCCACGAGGCGGTAGTCCGCCCATACACATGAGTGATTTTTTTACTTTTAATTGGATGGAAAATAAAGAAATAAAATAATATAATATAATTTTAGAATAATTAAAATGTTATAAACATAATATACTTTAATTAAATCTATCCCCATGACCATAAATTAGAGGTGATTTTTGAAAAATGAAGTACATTAGTACGTGGTGACGATAGTCCGTACATACACACATGTGATGATTCCATTTTTAACAATTGGAATGGTATGAATATTGATGATATGTTATATTTAAAAAATAATAATAATTTCATTAATATCATATATATATATAAATTGAATCCATCATAATAACCATCCATGAAATTCAATGCTAAGAAACAAGATACATCTGTTCGTGAGAAGGTAGTTCACATGTACTCACGAACAATGGTTTTGTTTCCTATTTGATGGAAAGGAAGATGAATAAGGTTATGCAATTAAAATAATAAAATATTATTATATTTTTTATACTAATATTATTATATTTTAATTTTTATTGTATAATTTAATGTGTTAGAATAATAAGTAAAAGTAAAATGCTCGGTTAAGATGATTATATCCTCTTTAGAATACCACCTTTGGTTTGCACCTTTAGACTTATACATTGGTATTTTGGTGAAACCATGTCATCTAGAGAGTGAGGATTAATTTTTTTAAGTTATTTTCATAGATATTGGTTGATCTAAATGGATCGTGAAGTATGAGGAACAGAGGATAGGTGGTGTCCTTATATAAGAGAGGAGAGGGACACCCTTTGGAATTACTTAAAGTATTAAATTAATATAATTTAATAAACATGTTTAGGTTGAACCAAATTGATATATTTACAATATATGGTGAATATAATTCCAAATAATCTCATAAAATAACATTTATACAAGTTTAAGTGATTTTTTAACCTTTATCTAATAGTTTTAACCCCTAGTTAACCATATTTAATGATTACCGTGATAATAATATTTTTACACATTAGGGGTCAAAAAAATATAATAAAATAAAAAGTGACCCATAAGTGGAAAATTATTTATATTTTTTATTATATTCCATTAAATTTTAAAAATATAATACTTTTATGAATTTTAAATCATTTAATAAAATATTATTTAACATAAAATACCATTAAAGTCAATATTAGGACTATCCTCATAATTTACTGTAAAAAATAAATATAGTAATTTAGTTAGAATATAAACTTTTAAAATAACACTGATAAAATATATGCATATAAAAATTTCTTTTAATACTATAAATTACGGAAAAATATTACTTTTAGAGTTTTAAAAATTATTTACTTGATTTTTCTACAACGTTTATAAGAACTATGTTAGCATTTCGTAAGCATTTAAGGAAATAATTTCATCTCTAAAAAATTAAAAAAAATCCTATAATAAAAAATATTCATATTAAAAATATACATTTATAACCATTAATGACTTGTTTTTATCATTTTGAAAATATTTTAGAGATATTAAAATCAAGAAAGTGGAATTTTGGAATTATTCTTACTTAAAATAATTTAAATGTATTTAGCAAGGAAAAATGGGTCCAAAATTCCATTTTTTCAGATATTAGATGGTTTTAATATAAATAAACTCATATAATATATTAATTTCAAGTTTTACTATTACTTTAAATCCATTTCACATTATTTTTAATCCTCATTAACTCAATTTATGCTTTACTGTAGTGATAAATATTTACTGTGATTACTATTCACTATGACCAAAAATAAATTTGACCTATTTACCAAATTTTTACATGATTATTCTAAATATGGAATCCATTTTATCTAATTAAATCCCTATAAGTTTAAGAAATTAATTTTACAATAAAACAACAAAACTTGACAAAAAATAGTTTTCCAGAAAAATACATTTTTAAGTATAAAAATGTTTTTATACCAAAATTATGAATAATGTTGATTCTAATAACATTAATTGGGTTATATTTAATAAAAATTATCTAATGAAATTATAAAACCAATTAAAAACAAAATTTATGTTTTTAAATAATTTAATAGAAAAGACATCTTTCTATAATATTAGTATTTATTCACCATTCACTGAAACTTTAATCTTCTTAAAAAAATCCCAAAATTTCATCATAAGGTAATTTTGATTTTATGATTTAAAAAATTATATCTTTTTTATAAAATAAAATTTCCAAAAATGGTATAAATTCATTATAATATTTTCTCATAAAAAGCAATAAAAATCATTTTTGATTAAAATGTGTTTTTGAAGCATAAAATGACTTTAAAAAATTAAATTCTTGTTTCCTAAGAATTAATCAATACATTTTTATTGAGTAATGAATTTTTAAATATATTTCATAATGATATTAATCATATTCATACCCATAAATTCAACGACTAGGTTATAATGATCATATTAAAATAGTATTATTTTGTGGTTCATTTAATCTCAGTGTTGCATGTCATGTATATAATAAATTGTGTTCTCTTAATTTTATCTTGAGCTTGGTGATTCGAGGTTTTAATTTTGAAAATAATTTATTTGAAAACCCATATCATAAAAAATGGTTAATAAAATAATTTTTGAAAATATAGAATAGGGAATATTAAGGTCATTATAAATAGCACATAGTTAGGTTTCCAAATAGAATAAAATTAGTGGGAAGTGAAAATATAGATATAGTGGAAAAAATTAATTTCTAAATAATGATGTGAAGTGACAGATAACATTAACCTCAATAAATTTAATGATCAGGAAAACTTCAATGACCCAAAAACCATATATCAATGTGGTGTGTAAAATATCATCAATTCAACAAAAATAGTTATAAGAAAGGAAAGAATTTTAATTTTCAAGATGATTTATATAATAGTGATGGATCCCTTTACCTTTAATACATAGAACATGAAAAAATATACATACTTGAATACTTAAAATCCATAAATTCAATTCCATCATTTGGTTACATGTTACAATAATTTTTCTCTTCTAACTCACCCCATATTAAAAATAAATAATATCAAAGATGAATCTTTCTTATGCCTAAATAATTAAAATTAACCTCCAATGGATCATGAAATATATAAAAATAATAAAAATATATTCCTCCTATGTTTACTAAACCCAAAATGTTTATCACAGGATAATATAATACCCAAAATAAATAAATTTTCATATGTAAAAATAATACATTTAACTATAAAATCTCCTCAATAACACCAAATGTTCAACATAGATCATCCCCTGAATAAATAACCCTATATCCCAATTAAACTCAATAACCTCAACATTAAATAGTGTTTTAACCTCAAATTTTGTCTCATTCCTCTCAGTTTATATCCCTAAAAATGTAGTAGCATTATTCTAAAATAATACTTTATTTTAAACATAATATTTACATATACCTCAACCCAATAAAAAATCTCCTAGAATATCATTAATCGCCTTAAAATTCCATCACTTAAAAACTTAAAAGGTGTATATATTCCATTTAACTTATGATCAAACTTAAACTTATAAAACCATTATGGTATTCATAACTCTTAAGTTATCCTCACATGAAAACATCTTAATTTATAGAGTTATCTAAATATGGCTCTAAGACCAAATATAACATCCTTAAACCCACACTCCCATATTTGGTGCTAAAAACATAATTTTTATATTTCTATATTTGATATTGATAAAAATGACCCAATTTATCCATCCAAAACATACAACATCAAATGGATATATTTTATTTCTTACATATCTAAAAAAAATTAGGTTTAGAGTTTTAGAGAATTAGGAAAACTATTATATAACAATACCAATGTATTTAAGTGGGAACATTTTTTAGTACACCGAAATTTTCTTATTCCACATTAATACTTCATTATCTCTCACATGAAACCCTTTTATACATATATTAATTAACATGTTTATTTATAAACTAGTAAAAATAAATATGATAAGGGAGAGATCAAATTCCTAGTAATGGTAAACATAGTCATTAACAATTTAATATATTTGATGAGAACAATATATGAATAATAATATGAGAATATATTCAAAGTGTATGATCATAACATAAGATAATTCGTACACATAAAAACCTATAACATAAATAATGATATGTGGTATAAATATTTAATATAAGATAAGATACATAAGTTTCGACAGTCATGATCCATGTGAAAATAATCCTTGATTAAAGAAAACATTATAACTTATTATAAGCATACAAAAACTATACCAATAACATATAACATCAAAAATTCACTATAGAATCACCAAAAAGGATAATTATAACATTATATTAGGAGTAACTTACAATATTTAACTTTATCATCTCTTAGGAGAAACTCATATTCAATAAACTTCGTCATCTCTTAGTAGTAACTAACAATAATTAACTCTCTCTTTACCCAAATCATTGGAGAGATATAACAAACCTACATGTCCATGGTTTATAATATAACCACTCATCCATGTTTTATAATGGAACTACCCATCAATCATCCATACATATATTCAAGTATCAATTTAAATTTATATCTTATGAGAGAGACTTTAGAATCCAAAGTTGTTTTCATAATAGGGATAAGACATAATATATGGAGTGTTGTTTCAGCAAAGTATTTTCTAGTAATATTTTGTATGTGAGATTTGGAGACTAACTTATTTCAAAAGTTGATTGTTTGCAATATTTAGGAACTTTTTTCCAATGTGATGGAGATATTAATGAAAGTGTCTCTAATATGACTCAATTTTTTATGGACAAATTAGATAAAGGCTTTTAGGGTGCTTTGTGATCATAAAATTACATTAAAATTGAATGGAAATTTTTATAGGATAGTTATTAGACCAACTATTCCATATGGAAGTGAGTGTTAGCCTCTAATGAAAATATTAAACAAAAAAAATATGGGTAGTATAAATGAAAATATTAAGATGGACATGTTTACATGATATAATAGATAAGATTAGAAATGAATGTGTTTGGGAGAAAATTAGAGAGGCTCTGATTAATGATAAAATGTCTAAGACTGGATTAAGATGGTTTGGACATATTATAAGAAGACTTAGGGATACACCTATTAATAGGGTAAACTTAATGAAAAATTCAATTATAAAAAGAGGTAGTGGTGGACCTAGAAGGAAAAATAAACAAATCATTAAATAATATATTATTCTAAATTTTTTAAATGAAAATATGGCCTTCAATAGAGCTAATTTGTGACATTTTATCCATGTAGCAGACCCCGATTAATTGGGTTTAAGGTATGTTTTTTTGTCATTGAATAAAAATAAGTTTAATAAGAATAAAAAATCTCTAAAATAATAAATAAAATATAAAATATAAATATGATAAAAAATAAGGATAATAAAATATTTAAATAATTTAATTAATGCAGCGTTATTATTCACCGAACAAAATAAGGATTTATAAATAAACCACCAATTTAGTTCATCATGCTTAATTGTACCATAATTCCATGGTGTGTTTAATACAAGATATTTTTTATTTCCATTTTCGAAAAATATCTTTAAAAATATGGTAAATAATTATTTGTAGAGTGTGAAAAGATGAAAAATTATATGAGTTTTTTTAAGGATTTTAATTTTCGAAAAAAATGTGTTTTTTAATCTATTTCTTTAAAATTTATTTTTTAAAAAGATTATTTATTTATAAAATCTAAAACATTCTATGAGACATTTTTTTAAAATGAAAATATTTTTTTTATGTGATGAAGGAATCTCTAGTCTTTAGAATATTCCACATATAAAATTTAAGTTGTGTTGAATAACCTATTATGAATTGAATGAATAAAAATTCATATTCATCAAAGTAGAAAGAGTAGGCTCAGAAATCATTCCTCTTGAATGAGGACTATAAACATTATTTATATAGTAAAATAACTAAATGAAACTTGATATAGATATGAAGTACCAAATTCAAACTAGAGGATAAATTTGATAGGTTAACATCTCGATAATTTCTTACATTTTCTTTTCCATTTTACCTTATTGAATATATTTTATATAAGATAAATAATTTGGTTAAAGTCTTCATCATCCTTAGTATCTGAATTATTGGATTCAACGGTATATTTTTCTCTGACTTTTCCTTTCCTCATGGATTCAAATGATATCTCATATTTTATCTTATTTTTGAAATTTGGTATCTTTCTCATCTTGTATGCTTTTAGAATATTTTAAAGTTCATCAAGGGATAAATCTTCTCTATCCTCGAAGGCCAAAACCTTGGAATCAAATATATCTGTAAAGTTTCTCATCAACATCTTTACAATGATTGAATCATACATATTCTCACCAAATCCTTGAATATTAATAACTATTTCATTCACCCTGGTAAATAATTATCTATATTCTCATCATTATCCATTTTAATATCCTCACACATACGCTTTTATACCTTGTATCTTAGATTCCTTCACCATTATATCTCCTTCATAAATGCTTCTCAGTTTTTCTCATTTCTATTTTTCTATTTGAAGGAACATTAACTTTGTGTATACATTTTATAAAAAGGATATAGATATGAAATTATGAACTTTTTCATCTAACTCCTTATTTATTTTATTTTCTTAAGTCATAGAAGCACCTTCAACAATGGGTGGAAAACCCATTATAGCAGTATCTCTAACTTCTAGTCTAAGTAAAATGAGGTAGGGTAACATACTTTCCCTCTAATTATGGTAGTTTATGCTATTAAATATAGGTATTACTTGTCTATTAATATAATTTATGTGATCCATTTCTCATAAAATTTTCCTTTGGAACATTTGATAGAAACTCTCTATGATATCACTAATTATTCCCATATCTTATTAGATCACTAAGTGGGGAGGGGTGAATCCGTTACCACTTTTCTTTTTATGATTTATTACATATTAACTGATCCTATTTAACTTTTCAAGGTTATATATCCTCCCAAGTATTTCTTGTAGACTCACTTTCATGTATCGTAAAAATAAGAAAGAAATCATCATGTTGTATTTACAAGGTTAGACTAAAAGGCCTACTCCTTTCCATGTTGGTTATACCCCCAAACAAGTATTTTCCAATTTCATCAACAATCATTTGAAAAATTGATTCTACTATTCCATACACCCCTTCTAGATTCCATTGTAAGATATAATTATTCTTCAAAAAAGATATAATGAATAAATACATTAGACTTAAGATGTTTTCTGCACCATTGGGTGTTTTTCTTCCTCTATGTACAGATGGTTCGGCAAGTATGCATATGTAATACCTCAATAAATTCATAAGTATTGTTAGTATTGAGAATTAATCCATATCTAATGTGATATAGATCTCCATAATCCTTTATGAATACTTGGTTGAATTCATATCTCATTTTCCTTTAATGGATCTCAACTAAAACACCTCTCTCTACAATAATAATATATCAATCTCTCAAAATTCTTACATAGTGTATGTGAGTTCTCAATTAATCTCAAACTATTTTTGATCCTTAAAAACCTGTATATATTTAAAATCACATAAAATATAACCACATGAATATTATTTCCCATATCCAAAATTTAGAAACTCTAGGACCTTCATTAGGAACGATCTCATATCATTTAAATTGGTCAGTTAACTCCTAATTTATTCCTCATTCAAACTCATTTATATCCATAGTTAAAAATTCCTTTTAAATATTCAAAATACTCAGTATTTATTCTTGTATGTGATATTTAAATATTTTGATCTCAACATCTACAAAATCTACCTATTTTTACTCCTTCAAAATCTGCACATGCATGGAAGTTCGCATTGTTTTCACATGGACCTTATGCTTATGATGTGGTGCCCTCATAAATATTCCTTTGCATGAATCATGATCACATGTTTTATCATGATGTATAATCCATGAAAAAAATCTCATGTGAATCATCCAATTTATTTTTCTATAATATATAGAATCTAGAAACTCAGTTTTTCACCCAGAAGATTTATCTAAAATTATCTAAGTATATAAATGACTGCTATTCAAATCGATCATGAGTCAATCAAGCATCTATGAAAACTGACTATGTAGATTGACAGCATTTACAAATATCTATTTAAACCGATTGACCACATGATACAAATGAATCTCTATGTCTGGATTGACTATGTGGATTGATCGCATGAAAAAATATAGATTGACTATATGTCTTAGTTTGGATCGATCGTATCTCTAGATCAATAGTTTCAACATCTAAATTGATTGTGTGAATTATAATTCATATATACCACATGAAAAAACTATTACATTCAGTGTATAGATCATCTAAGGAAACAATTGAATACATGCACAAAGTGTCGACTTTATGAAGTAATTGGACGGTCATTGGATCAACCATACATATGGGAATTATAGAAACACTTCAAAAATAACAACAACCCCTTAAAATAATATCTATCACTTTTTAATCCAATAAAACACTTCCAATATATTATATATAGTTTCTATACTTTCACTAACATGTGTAATTAATTTCTTTTAGGAATAGAACATCAATCATCAAATTTCCAGGGCTACCTTTGTGTACAATCACATCTCAACTTCTCTTTTACATAACATGGCAGTAACTTACTTAGCTTATGAAATTGGATTCATTACCAAGAATGAAATCCAATGAAAACTCATTAATCCATAAAAATACTCTAATTATCACCATTTTAATGCTTCACCAAACATATATTAACTCATTGACAATAAATGAAACTCTTACTTAGAAAAAATAATCTCTCCCCTTTGATTTTTTTGTCAATACTCATACTCACCAATGTCAATATGTGTATCTCCATGGATTATTAATTCTCCCCATTATTGAAAATAAATTAAAAGTTCAATGTATAGATTTTTATCACTATTTATTCTTCCTTTCAAGGTTCTCATAAAATACTTTCTCTTCTAACTTTTCATATTAAAAAACCAACATGTAACTGCTTGAGATAAGGATGATACCACGTGGTTCTCTTAGAAAATATCCTTTATCTATTCTTATCTAAGTCTATATGGGATATCCTAGTGTAGAATACAAGAGATATATAACCAAGGTTATAAATTTTATCTATTAAATACCATGAATATGATACCAGGCTCAAAAATCATAGTATGGGATTCTTGATAATAGATTTATCTTTAGAAATATGTAACCTGCACACATCTCCAAAATCCAATAAAAACAATTCATGTGAAAATCATACAACTCCCACTTTATCTCATATTTTTATCAACCAATGTCAACCCTTTATAAATATATTAAATATAATCACAACAAAGGGTTGTAAGTGTGATCCTCATACATGTTTATCCAGATTTCATGAGGTTTTCCATAAATTCAATATCCACATAGATTGTGAATTTTGGAATATTTATCATCATTGTTTCTCCCCATCAAGGGATTAACTCAACTTATCCTACTTATGGGGGATGCCTTATTAATTGTATAGTATGTGTAGAACTTAAACTAATTCTTTTATTCCTTACATGTTAGTATAAATAAAAAATAATTTTACATAATAAGGAGGGGAATATTAATTCCTCAGAATTATCTTCCAGGCTGAGAGTACTTTCTCAACCTAGGACACTCTTTCTTTCCAAACTCAGCACTTATTTTCCTTTCAAAAAGATTAATAGATTTATTACTCACATATTTACCATGTACCATTCCTTCATCTGAAATAATTTTCTTCAACTCATATGTTCAAGAAACTTAAATGTATTTTACTTCGATCATCCTTTTCATGATCTCTTTTTGAGATGGTAGGATGGGCATGCAGTCCTTTGTTCCATTCCTAGATTGACCATACCTTTTACATGATTTTTATTGAACTTTAAAATATATTTTTGTGGATATATTTTCATGAATTCCAACTTATTCATGTGTAGATGCTTATTTTTATTTTTTCCTTAGTATCTATCTCTTCTTTATCCATTCTCATAGCTATCTTCAAATGGTCTGGAAAAATATCTAAACATTCTTTATTAAGATGGTTGATTTATTTGGGCTTCTCACATGTCTTCCTATAATACTTAATATTGTGAGAGTGTTTCGAATTTTTATTACCATTTAAAGTATAGGTAAGATATCTTATAATTTTATTCATTCACTCCTTAGTATAGTGACCTTATTGTCCACAGCCTCCATACACTTATTACAAATACTCAAATATATTTTAGGTGGATAGATTTGGTGATTTTTTTGTTACAATTTGTTTGTTTTTAAAATTTTTCCTTCAGTTATCAACAAAACACCCCCTCGTTACTTTCCTCTTTCCTAGAAATGAAAAATTAAACCAACAAGTAAAGGATTTGTGTCCATATCATCCATAGAACTAAGAAAACATTTGAAATTATATCTTCAATTTTGATAATTAATCCATCCAAAATTATTGTATTGATATCCTTCTAAAAACCGATCCTCCTTGTGCCTAGGATACAATGATCCTATTAATTCAATTATTTATTCATTTGGTGTGTAAGACTTACTCCATCCTATTTCTTGGTCCCATAATTCTTAGAATCCTTTTTCACCTACACTGTAAGAAATTATAGACTTATATTGAGATAAATTCAGTGAAAATATCACTTTCATTTTGGAACCCATCTTCTCACTGACTTGGAAAGGTTATATTTTAACCACATCTGACATAATAAAGTATTCTATGAATTTTTTTAAATAATTTTGAACAATAATACACATCAATTATATATCACCAAGTCATTATTCTCTTGCATCCATATTCTCTTCAAGATTATTGATAATGATTTCTTATTCGGCTTCTTTAATCTTGTGTTTCTCAATTTTATTAACATTTGATGCTTTATTATTTATCAACTTATATTTTTCATTATTCTCCTTTTTTATCCTTCAGCAACTTCTTTTTTTCTTTTTAGAGCTATATAATTTCCTCAATATAATATTCCAACTTTCCTTTCAGTTCTCATTCAAGGTTTTTCATTTCCTCTCTATCATTATAACTACTTTATGAATCAACTCCTTTATCCATATGATAAATTAAATTATCTTTATTATTATAGTTTCTAGAAGATTCATATTTATATTTATTTCTCATAAATATTCTTTTCTTGATACTAAAATACTTCTTCCTATTCTTAACTTTTTTATGTTTTTTATTTTTCTCATCCTCCTCGTCTTATTTATATTTTTTTAACCTACTTATTTGGGAAATATTTTGAAGTATTACCAATATCATCACAATTATAACATATCAATAATTGTTTACTTTTTCATTTCAATTTTACCTTCTTGAATCTCTTTAATAGAAGGAAAATAATTTGGTTGCAGTCTTTATATTCCTTGACATATGAATCATTGGATCCAGTAAATTATTATTATTTGTATTTTCCTTTCCTCATGGCTTCAAATGTTATCTAAACGTTTACATTATTTTTTAAATATGGTTTCTTTATCATCTATTATGCTATAATAATATTACTAAGTTAATAAAGGGATATATCTTCTCTTTTCTACAAGGATAATACATTAAAATCAAATCTATCTATAATATTTATTAGCAACTTATTGAAAATGATAGAATCCTCTAGTATCTAATCAAATCCTCAGATGTTTCTGATTATTTCATTCACCCTGTTGAAATAGTCATCTATGTTCTCATCATGATCCATTTTAATATCCTCATACATACTCCTCCATGCTTGTATCTTAGCTTCCTTCACCTTGATATTTCATTCATACATACTTCTGAAATTTTATCATATCTCATTTGTTGTTTGAATGTTCATTTCCTTTATGTAGACCTTTTCTAAAAGGTAAATAAATATGTAATTTTAATCCTTTCAATCTAACTATATATTTATTTTATCATCTTGATTCATAAAATAACCTTCATCAATGGGTGGAAAACCCACTATATTAGTATCTCTAGCCTCTGGGTTGAGTGAAAGAAGGTAGAGAAACATCATATTCATCCAATTTTGGTGTCTTGTTCCATAGAAATGTTGGTATTCCTTGACTGTTCATAAAATTTGAGCTCTTCATTTCTTGGAAAATTCTCATTTGTATATTTATAGGGAAGATCACTCTAATACCACTTATTATTATAAGATCATATTGGATCACTAAGAAGTGGAGGATATAAATCAGTGACCACTTTTATTTTTATGATTTAATCCCTTTTAACCCAAAATCATTAAATTTTTATGTTTCTCAATACACTCAATGATTTCTCATATCATCACCTTTGTGTGTAGTAATAATAATAAAAAGAGCATCACACGTTATTTTAAAGTTTTGGTTTAAAGGCTTACCCCTTTCCATGTTAGTTATACCCATAACAATGATTTTATATTATCTTAAAAATAATCTAAAAAAGAGTACATTGTTGTATCCACAAGTTTTAGAGTCTAATGGAAGATACAATGATTATTTAATAAATATCATAAATGAAAGACCTCTATCTCTCTATGTTCTATGCACCAACTAATTTTATACTTTCTCTACGAGTATATGGATCAGTAAGTCTTCATGTGTACTCCCTCAAGAACTTTTGTAGTAGTATTTGTCTCGATACTTCCTACATATCTGGTGTGATATGGATCTTTCTTAAACATTATGAATACTCAAGTTCATAGTACACTACTGGAAAACTAACCTTTACTAACGGTTTGGAACCGTTGGTATAGGCCTCCAAAACGTTGGTATAGCCTATACCAACGGTTTGGAGAACTGTAGCCAAGTAAGCCATTGGTATAGGTCTATACCAATGGTTTTCGTTGGTATATAAATTCCAAAAATAAAACATCCTTTGGGATTTGATCCCAGGACCCCTCGTTTATCATTGAAGGACTCAACCACTAACCTAACATGACTTTTGTGATCATAATTACATAAATATATATGTATTCTCATGAATTCTTGGCCCACTTTTCCCAATGGTTTGGCCAAACCGTTGGGATAGGTCAACCTTTCCCAACGGTTTGGCCAAACCGTTGGGAAAAGTGGCATATTTAGGGACCTTTCCCAACGGTTTGGCCAAACCGTTGGGAAAAGTGGCCAATTTGGGGGACCTTTCCCAACGGTTTGGCCAAACCGTTGGGATAGGTCTAGCTTTCCCAACGGTTTGGCCAAACCGTTGGGAAAAGTGGCCAATTTGGGGGGCCTTTCCCAACTGTTTGGCCAAACCGTTGGGATAGGTCTACCTTTCCCAATGGTTTGGCCAAACCGTTGGGATAAGTGGCCAATTTTGGGGCCTTTCCCAACGGTTTGGCCAAACCGTTGGGAAAGGGGACCTATACCAACGGTTTTTTCAAACTGTTGGTATAGAAGCGTTGGGAAAGATCTAATTTCCAGTAGTGGTAGACCTCCTTTTTCTTCAATGTCTCCCATCTTATGAAACTCCCTCTCTCCATGATAATAATATATAGAGCTATTTTAATTATCACATGGTTTATGAAAGTTCTCCATTCCTATCACACAATTTTTCATCCTCTATCAACTACCTATATTTATAATCACATAGAATAATACCACATGAATATTATTCCTCATATTAAAAACATGGAAGCTCAAAGATCTTAAAAACGCATAAACTCCTCTCTTTTAAATTGGTCAATTGATTCCTAGTTTATTCCTCATTCAAATTCATTTAAATCCATGATTAAAAATTCCTTTTAAATATCCTCAAGAATTTAACTTTATTCTTGTATGTGATTTTCAAATATTTCGATCTCAACATCCAAAAAATATACCTCTTTTAAGTCCTTTTAAATTTCCGCATGCATAGCGGTATGAATCATTGCCACGTGGACCTTATGCTTGCGGTGTGGAACCCTCCTCGAGATTCCTTTTATTGAATCATTCTCTAACCTCAAGATCCTCTGTGCCTATCCAAGTTGGAGTTAGAGCACTAGGATCAAGGAGTTTTTGGGTTAAGTGGTTTGGGGTTCGATTTATTTTCTGGCGCTACCATGGTTGGATTTTTCTGGAAGATTCTAGATCTCCGTTTCTTAGTCGTAGGAATCGTCCGGATCCCAAAGTCATTTGGATCCCTGCTCTGACCTTGCATTCCCCTACGTCTCTCCATGTCGGACCTGGTGCATAGGTAACCATGTCGTTTTGGGATGTGGTGTTTGGTGGCTTTCAGTGCTTCAGGCGGCCTTGAGTCGGTTTTCTCCTATGAAAATGGTAACTGATTTGTTAGATCTATTTGGTGTTTCTTCCTCAAAAGCACCAGTGAAGGTTTTGTTGGGTTTTCTACATGCGATTAGTATGTTTGATACTCATTTGAGGATGAAGTCTATTTTCATCTCTCGATTTGGTGTTTTTCTTTCTGGTGTGGTGACGGTTCTCTGTGTCAACAGTCGACGAAGGTGAAGTGACGACGGCGCGGATGTTTCGGTAATGGAAGCTGTGTTGGGTTATTCTCCGGCGGGATAATCGTCGGCATGGTGGTGTCATCGGGGGGCGTGAAAGGTAGCCCGCAGCTCGAGACTACGCGACCTGAGGATGGGATATATAGATCTGCTACTTTTTGAATTTCAAACTGGGTTAGTGGTTTTGCTGTTTTGTGCCCTGGGATGGGTGATTTGAGATTAGCGGTTTTTGATGTATTGGTTTTTGAATTTTGTATTTCGGTGGAGGTTTGGTTTGAACCCAGTTGGATGTTTCATGTGAGGTTCCCACTTAAGCCATAAAGGGGTTTTTGAAAATACACAAAAAAAATGGATTTGGAGGAAGTAGTTTTCCAATAATAAGATTCATAAAAAATTATCTAATTATAGAACCAACCACGAGTTAGATCGACTGTGAGTTAGTCAAGCCTCTGTGAAAACTGACCATGAGGATCGACCAGATGAATACAAAATTAACTATGTCAGTTGATTGACTATATAAATCAACTAGATATCCCAATCTTGACTGACCATATGTATGGATTGACCATGTGTATCATCCACATTAAGGAATCTAGATCAATCATATTTCTCAAACAGGATCGACCGTATACTCAGATCAACCATGGGAACAACTTAATCAACCATGTGAAGAAAAAATCATATTGATTGCATAACCAAATTGTTAAGTTCTATTTATCAACTTTTTTTAACAACCAATTGACTACATGCACAAATTATAAACCGCGTGAATTAACTGCATGGTCAGTGGATTGGCCGCATGTCTAGAAATTCTAGAATTACTTCATAATGAACCAAGGCCCACTCAAATAATCTTAATCCCTTTAAAGTCCACTCAAAAACTATTTCAATATGTATTTGATAGTTTCTATACTTTCACCAACCCTTGTTTTTTATTTATTTAAGCAATGGAACATTAATCATCACATTTTTATGGCTTCCTTTGTGAAGCATCACATCTCAACTTTTTTTCCCTTAAACAATGAAAACAATTACTCAGATTATTGACTTGGATGCATTATCAAGCATGAAAATAATTATCATCACATGAATCCATAATAATTCTTCAAGAATCACTATCACAATACTTCACCAAACATATATTCACTCCGGGAAAACAAATAAAATGCTTTGTCGCGATAGATTTCCTGATGAACATAGAGAAAGAAGTTGGATAATGAGAAACCTTTTTATGCTATATGACTTTCTTCTAACATTTTGATCATATTTCTTTTCAAATGAGAAAAAATCATCAATATTTCACTATACATAGCTTCATAAAAATTGAAAAATAAATTTTGATAAGATTTTTATTTTAATTGATTAAATGTACATGGAGAGAGAAAAGATGTAGTTCATATACAATTCATTTCACTCTAATATATTCTCAATTATAAAGAAATAATTTTCTGTTTGGAGGATTTTTCTTAAGAAGACTCTTTACACATGCTGGAAAATTGATTATTTCCTATTTTTGGGATGAGATAAATGAAACATTAAACTTAGACTTATAAAATCATTATTCATATTCAAATAAAACTAACATTCAAGACTATTAAGGATGTTAGAAATAGTTTATTGTGTTTAGGTGAGAAACAATTGATCTATATATTCCAAAATACATAGTAGTGTTGAGAAAATAAAATATATATCGATAAAGAGAGACAAAGAAGGAGAACTCTTCATGATATGACACTAATAGGATCCTAGTTTATGACAACCCAAGTTCATCCTACTTACAACAACCAACTAAAAATTTCAAATGATTTATATCCCACTCCCTACCTATTGTACCCCTACTTATTACCCCCACTTACCCAGCCAATAGATACCACCTACTATAGCTATCCAAAATAAAACCATTAAAAGGAAATATTTAAGCCACCCACCCACCCACCCCCACCCCCAAGTATCTAATACTAATTACCATGCATGGTAGGGCCACTGACCCCCATGTTCCTAATATTCACCCCTACTTGAAAAATTACCTAGCCCTCAAGGTGTAACTTTAAAATATTATTTCATATTCTTGATCACTATAATGATAAGTGGACTTATTTTCCAACCCTAGAATCAATCCTGAAAATCTAACCTTCACTTCCCCATTATCATCATAAATTTATACCAAACCCTAAACCTATACTACCTCCTTTTTAATATTTTGTACTAATATTGATGTATATTTAAACCCATTTTCTAAGAACAATTATGGTTTAATAATAGAACCCTTCACCTTTTGGTGTTCAATAATGATTTCCTTAAGAGTCTCTGTAGCAAAAATAGATGAAAAAGAATCTTTGATAGACTTCTTATTATTTCTAACAATAGTCTCATATCCAATACATTCACAAAGACTGGAAAGAATTTCAATATTCTAGAAACTTAAATCAACCCTCTATAACCCATTTAAAATGTGTTTTAGGTTATGATTAATTTCTCATAGATAGCAGCATGCATCCATCAATGTGTCTAATAACCACTTATAATGTGTAGAAATTAGTAATGTCACCTTGTACTTGATTATAACTTTTAGTTTGAGACTTGGAATGAAAATAAATAGCCACAGTAAAATAAAGTGCATTATCCCAGCAAGAGTTATCATAAGATTAATTTTTAATAATTCCCATTTCTAATAGGTGTATTGGTGAACCTATAATCTCATACTTTGATCTAGTGTAGTTTCAATTTTCCTTTTCTTCATTACTAGAAAATGAAATTCTAGCACCCCCCCCCCTAAGATTTATCTTTTTGAGAAGAAACTCTAAATTTAACCATCTCATCAACTAAACATCCTCCCATGTCAAGAAGTATACCTCCAAACACAACACGATGTATGCCTTCAATCCCAATAGTAGTCTATACCAGAACTACATTCATCTCTAGAATTCCAAAAACCATATTCATATTAGTAGAACAAAAAACAAATAATACAATTTTATAGAAAACTAATTTAAATTAATCTTCTACAACAACTCTCTTAGTTGAGAATCACTTATATAAAATTAATCCAAGGAATTACAAAAAATTAAATTTCCCTCTGAGCAGTTACACAGTATCCAATGTTGGTTCCAATATCCAATCTCAACCACCTCCAATGTTGAGATACATGATACCTCTTTTCAAGTATAAGATAAAAAGAACAAAATGTTGAGAGCATGTTGACCTTAACTATGGTAGTTTTATTGATAATACTAACATGTTTGGAACTTAATGAAATAGTAAAACCAAATTTTTTTAACCAATCTATATTTCAATGTTTCTATAAACTCAAAAAAAATCCAATTCCCAAACACCATAATTATGTAGAGTCTTTGAAACAAAAATAATTCTACTAAAGATTCCAGATTCTACCCCTTATAAGGCTAGAGAAATATTTGAACCAACTCTAGATCCAGCAATAACATAGCCACTCTTCTCAAGATTTGATACATTCATGTTCAAATCTATCTTATTTAGAGTATGAAACTCCCCAAGATATGATGGTTTCTTCCTATTCAAACTGAAACAAAAAGGGGTCATTTCCATGTATATAGAGTCACTAATTTTACTATACATGTTGAACATATATACTATATTGAACCTCACATTCAAGATTCCCTAGTTTTTTTTGAATACTTGTTGTGTCTCCTCCCCTATAGAAAAATATCAATAGGAAACTCTCTCAATGTTCTCAATGAATATTGATGAATCCCTTTTAGCCTGAATGGCCCGAAGGCCTTCATTTTTATTGATTTTTGATAACCCTCCTTTCAAGGGATGAGGGGGAACCCTTACAAGGCTCGTAGGATTAGATATTACATGGCTCGTAGGCTTAAGAAATTACATGACCCGAAGGTCTTAGGGAATTCAACCAAACTATCTACAAGAAACTGCCCCTCCCCAGCATCTGCATCATGATAGTAGCTCTCCACCTTCACATGGTCGTCTGGATAAGCTTCCTATGCAAGAACAGGCTGGTCCCGATGGCATAACTATACCCTCTTATTCTGAAAAATCCTTTTGGATCTGCTCTAGTGAGTGCACCTGCTCTGAATCCGCTTCTGGGGCTGCTTCTTTTTTGTAGTATGTCTTGGGAAACCGCATGTGTCCTGAAGGCCTTGAGGTGGCCCGAAGGCCTTAAAGGTGGCCTGAAATCCCTACTGACCTGAAGGCCTGGGTGGACCTAAAGCCTTAAGGACTCCAAGCCCAAACCGGTGGCCCAAGGTGAATAGTTCCAGCTACTACAGTACTGAATAGTACCTGCTACAGTAACTGCTGCAGTGCCTGGTGCATTACCCAGACAATGTATAGTTCTTCCACAATACCAGTACAATGTACAGTTCTGCTACAGTATCCACACAGTGTACATTGGTGCTACAGTACCTACTACAGTGCTGCTACAGTGCTATTGCAGTACCCAGAAATATGCCTCTACCTGGTTTTGAACCTGGGTCTTGTGGATGAACTTAAGGATACCTCACCAACTGGGATGAGGCTCATGTGTGATGAATCCCTTTCAAAACTTGAAGAATATTTGGTTACATCATAACCTCATCAATATTCATTAAATAAATTGGGCATATTGTAAACTCTAATGTGTGGACAATAGTAAGACAAAGTTTATTTATTAAACTCTATCTCCTTTTGATGTGAGCATCACTCCCAGCACTCACCTCACCTCATACTCTCAAACTTTCTACTAAAATAGTCGAAGGCTTCAAAAACATACTAGGTCCAAATAAATCCTCTTGAACATCTTGTACCCACTCCTCTAGGATAAAACATGTATCAAGAATTACCACTTCCATCCAAACACAAATGGAGCCAATATTCTCCCTAGGATCACTATTTTTTTATTTACATCACAATGTGATCCACTTCCTCATTGATAGGATCAAAAAATTGTAAACTACACTCAATTATATCATCACATATTCATCGTTCAGTCAGGTTGATCTCCCCTATACCTTCTCGTATTACATCATTAGCATTGAAGATGCCATAGAAGAGTTAGAAGTGTAAGGTGGGGTGTTTTTATCCATTCCTTGGAAATATGGTGTAGCTGGGGGATGAATAGTCTCACAACCTCTCTATCAAGATGAATAAGTATCACCTCCATAGAATTAATTTCCCCCTTATCCATATTATAGCTCATGATTGAAAATACCCCTTTAAGATATTCCAAACTAGATTCAATATGCCCATCCACTAATTTATTCTTTCAGAATGTCTCTAAAAATAACAGTGACTCCCACTTCATCGCATACCTTTTAATGAGTTTTGGTTTCATCTACTCACATAATGAACCTAAAGAAGTGGTCTATTATTAAATAAAATGATATAGAGTTATATTCTCTACATATGTCTATACTAAATTCAGAATCATGTCCTATAGAATTTGATTTATCAATATGTATGTATCTACATTATTTATCCTTCAATAATGATATACTTATATAAATGAGAGTATTTATACCCTTTAGGACACACTCAAAAATCCATCAATGAGAGTATCTTCTTTTGTAAATAAGTTGCCTCCTACTCCTCTTCCATACTCCGCACTCTTATGTCCACTACCTCCAGGAAAACTAGGGCAAATTTACTCTATTTTAAAAATTATGAACCATGTTCCATTTTTAACTCAATAAATTTAATTGTCTACAATGTATCCTCATCCATTTATCATATTTTAAGTGATACACATTCCTCTTATTTTCACAAAAAACTGTGTACAACATGTTGGTTCTCTATTTGTCCCCAAACCATACTATCCAATCTTTCTTACATAGTTGGAAAATTCTATTGTATACTCACCATTGCTGAATCAACTAAAATGACCCTATTCTCCAACCTTGTCTACATCCAGATAGGGAGAAACACAAAAGAAACTCAATTCAATCACTGAGCTTCATTTTTTCAATCCTCTCATCTTCATCTCTTTATTCGAAAAGCGTCATTCAATACACGCAGTGATCACAATGGTTTTCCAACTTCCACTCACTGATTGACTTGATATGATTTTCCAAAACAACGTGCATGGGACGCAACGATGATCATCCTTCCTAAAGTGCATTCCTTAGTGGAATATCAAAATTGTTAGGACTATGAGTGATAGTGTGCCAGTTGTAGGTATGATACAATAACTTGGTATATTCAAAACTTCATAGAATAGGTTAGAAAATATATTAGAGGGGGGTCAAGAGGGAGAGATGAAGAAGGATAAATATCCATGGAAGACTACTTCTAGGATCCTAGGCTAAGACCTCCAACGATTGATCTCCTTACAGAAACCAATTAAAATTTATAAATGATTAATATCCCAATCTTATACTCCTACTTATTACCCCACCTAGCCATCTAACAACCCCCACCTGTTACATCTTTCTAAAAAACTATTAAAAGGAAAAGGTAAAAACTACCCCCCCCCCCAAGAAGCAAATACCAATGCCCATATATTGAAGCCCCACTAGACCCCACATACCTAACAAATACCATATATAAATAGTGGCCTTTAAAAAAGTACAAAATTCTACAATATTAGGTATCAAAAATACATAAAAAATGAAAAATTATAGTTTCAGTGTAATTTTGGATATATCATACATGCAGTCCATATATTCTTCCAAAGACAACCCATTTCATTTTCTCAATTATTTCCTCTTTTATATTGACTTGTTCTAGTGGAGCTTATAACCCATGGTCAAATTTTTATTCACACAAAATCCATACTAGGGTTAAAGTTTCAAATCATTGTCTCATTATATAATCCATTCATATTTAATAATTATTAATTTTTATTTTAATTAAAAAATCACCATACTAGTCAAAATTACTTATTGTTACTTCTATATTCTATTTAATTTTTTCCAATTTTTTTACTAATTCATTAAATAGATAAAAAATTAGATCATAAAATAAACATTGATATGCAACAACAAAATATTTTAACACAAAAATATTTAATTTTAATAATTTGAATGGACACTCCTGACATTACATCTCTAATCCCTTTTAGTTATTCTAATCCCAAAGCACCCATAATTGAATACAATTTATATAACCAATCAAAATACCACCCATTTTCACTTTTTTCATCCTTTATTAAGCCCATCTAATCAAATATGATAGTTTTTGTAACCTACTTCATGGAAAGGGGTATCACATGTTTGATTTGGTTCCCTAGAACTAAGTTATATATAATTTATGATTACCTGTATACATTGTTCTAGATATTTATAAATTTATTATCATATCATAATTGTTCTTATGTATGACATAGTATGTGATAATTTTCTAAGATTACTTATCGCACTAAAAGTTTATATAATTTATCCTCTATGATGATAACCTAGAAGTAAAAAAAATATTATTAAATATATATTCTATAGATGGATGATATCATTTAAAAGAACACAAATGATATAAGATATCAGGGGTTTAGACTCATAGGACTTTGAGATATTTTCTCATAGTGTATGCCCTTGGTAATATTCAGTGTAGGGGATTAAGAGAACATGAAATTCCAGTATTAAATCTATTTTTTATGTTTCATTATATGTTCCTATCTACATATAACAACCTCAAAACCACACTCCTAAATTTGGTGCTGAAAAACATAATCTTTACATTTCTATATTTGATACTGATAAATGTGACCCACTTTTATCCATTTAAAAAATACAACATCAAATGGAAATATTGGATCACTTGTATACCTAGATACCTTATAGGTTTATAGTTTTATAGAATTAATAAAAACCCCTACATAAAAATACCCATTTCTTTAAGTGGGATCTTTTTTCAATATACACAACTTTTCTTATTCCACATTAAATCTTCCTCATCTCTCTCATGAAACCCTTCTAGACATATATTACTTATCCTATTTATTTATAACCTAGGTAAAATAAACATAAGAATGGTGAGGTCAAATCCTCAGTAAGTGTGAATATTTTCATTAACAATTTAATATCTTCGATGATCACAAGATGTGAATAAGTGTATGAGAACATATTTAAAGTGAATGAGTAAAACATAACATAATTCATACACATAAAAACCTAGAATATAAAAAATGATACATGGAATAAATATTTAACATAATATGAGAGATATAAGTGTTAACAATTATGATCCATGTGAAAATAATTCTTGACCATAGGAAAAATTTGAATTTATTGGAAGCATAAATAAACAATATTGGTAACTTGGAACATCAAACATTCATTATGGAATGAAATAAATATGATAATTCCAAAATTCTATTAGGATTAACTTACAATGTCTAACTATTCCATCTCTTAGGATCTGTTCATATTTATTAAACTTTGTTGTCTCTTAGGAGTAACTACAATAGTTAACACTATCTCTTTACCCAATGCATTGAAGATCTATAACGAACCCACCGATACTTGGTTTATAATGTAACCACCTTTACTTGGATATAATATAACCACCCAAAAATAAGTCATATGTATTTCTAAGTAACATATAATAACAAAACATTAGGTTTCACTTTTCAATATAACACCTTTAAAAACAACCATCATTCCTTTTTAGCTTGATTAACCTCGGGAAAAAATGGGTTCCATGTCAATCTATTTCAAATAATCATAAGTCATCGAGAGAAGGAATAAATATGGTATAGATGAAACATATCCCAACTGGATCATAGGAAAAAAATAAAGTATATTTATACATATTAAAATTAAATACATTTATTTGAAAAGAGGTAAAATACCTTTTTATTTTAGTATCATTTAAAATAAAAATTCCTAGAAGATTGAGAAAAACATTTTATTTTAAAATATATGTGTTAAATTATAAATTAATCTTAAAATAAATAAAGTTCATGATGGTGTAAAATTCTGCTCATGTTTTGAACATTAAAATTAAACATTATTTTCAAAATTCTGTAAAGAGAGTCAAAAGAAACCATTATGGAAAACATTAATAAATTTCTTTTTAAAACCATATAAAAGAAGGTTAAATATCAATGAAAAAATTAGGAAATTATTTATGTTTATAAAATAAAATTCTTGAAATAAGATAGAGAACATTAGGAAGAGTTTTGTTAAAATTATTTAAAACATTTAAAGAAACCTTTTTAAAGAAAAATATTTTACTGTTTTTAAAACCAAAAATCCTTTGAAATAAATAAAATAATAAGGAATATAAAATACCATGACTATAAATGTATTCATGATATTATATATAATTATTAATTATATACACCATATAAATGTATATAGGTGCATCAATCAAAATATGTCTCAAAAAAGGAAGTTTGAAACAAAAAAACCTTACAACTTGAGAAATTATTTAATTAAAAAATAAATTAAATTAAGGAAATTGAAATGATTATATAAAAACCATAAATTTCCATGAAATAATATTTTAAAACACATTCATGTGGTAGTAATTACACCATATAAAATAAAACATGGTTCATAACAAGAAATGTGTCTCAAAGAATTGAAATTAAGACCATGAAAATCCTTGCAACTTTTATAAAATTTTAATCAATATCACATGAAATATATAAATTCAGAACATTAAATATCATGATAAAATATAAATTCATGATATAATATCTCAATATATAGAATATAAATATCATAAAAGTAATTAGGTGCATAATCTGAGACATATCTGAAAGGAACAATATTGAGATGAATAATCCTTACAAAGATCATATCACTGAAGTGAGAATTAATCATTGAGGTAATTTTTTATAAAAATTATAAAACCAAATAAAACAAGTTTAAATAAAAAATAATGTAATAAAATTTCATTTCACACATAATCAAGTAATAGCATAGTCAATGAAGTAGAAGTATAACCCAAGGAATGGAAATTGAGTTAAGAAACTCCTTACCTCACATCCCAAATTTCTATTTTCATTCTTAAAATATTGTATAATAAAATTATATTAATTATTAACTAGTTTAATAACATTTTATAGGTTTATTACCTTATCATTAAACCATTTATTTCATTTATTTAAATTACATATTTAATTACCTAATCATTAATTCCACATTATGTGTTTTGAGGACGTTCATTTCATAATTACAAAATGACTTTGGTAGGTTTACCATGGTCAAATGGATAATTTTTCCATATTATATATAATAATAATAATTAAATAATTATAATTTTTATACATAAAATACAATTTTTGACCCATCCATGAAAAAATATCTTGAAAAAAAATATTGGCTCATCGGGAAGTAGCATGCCACGAGCGATGTTTTTAATTTTTTTGGATGGAAAATAAAAAAATAAAATAAAATATTATTTTCAAAAAATAACTCTAATGTAATAAAAAAAATATAAAATCCTTAAATCCATCCACATGACCATCTATGAGAGGCAGTTTCTTAAAAACAAAGTACATTACTACGTGGAGACGATAGTCCGTACATATGCACGTGCGATGATTTTATTTTTAATGATTAGAAGGGTATGAACATAAATGATATATATTTAAATAATTGTAATTATTTAATTAATATCATATATATATATAAATTAAATCCATCAAAATAACCATATATGAAAGGCGGTGATGAGAAATGAAATACATCAGTTCGTGAGGCGGTGGTACGTACGTGCGCTTGAACTATGGTTTCATTTCATTTTTAATGAAAAAATAGATGAATATGGTCATTAAATTAACATAATAACATATAAGTGTATATTATATACTTATGTTATTATTTTTTAATGTTTAAGATATAATTTAAGGAGGTAGGAAAATATGTAAAATGAAAACACTTGGTTAAAGCGATTACCTTCTCTTTAGAAGACCACCTTTGGATTACACATTAAGAATTATAGGTCGGACTTTTGGTGAAACCATGGCCTTTAGAAAGAGAGGATAAATTTTTGGAATTTATTTGGGTTGATTCTAGTTGATATATATGGTTCATGAATTGTGAGAAAGATAGGATATGTGGTGTCCTTATATAAGAGATGATAGGGGCACCCTTTGGAATTTCTTAAAGTATTAAATTAATATAAATTAATTTTCATGTTCATGTGGAAAAAATTGATATATTTATAATAAATCGTTAATATAATTATAAATACTCTCATCCAATAAAAATTATACAAGTTTAGGTGATGTGTTAACCCTTGTCTCTTAATGTTAACCCACTATCAACCCTATTTAATGATATCGATAACAATTTGTTTACACATTAGGGGTCAAGAAAGTAACGATAAAAGCAAAAGTGACCCATAACAGGAAATTTACTGATATTATAGACTATATACCATTCAATTGTCTAATGAAAATACTTTTATGAATTTTAAATCATTTAATAAAATATTATTCAATATAAAATACCATTAAAGTCAATTTCGAGACTATTCACATAATTGGATTTAAAAAAATATCAAGACAATGATCTGGTTCAAATATAAACTTATAACACATCAATAATACATTATATTTACCTAAAAATTCTCATAAAACCATAATTTACCCTAAATATATTACATTTAGAGTTTTTAAAATCATTTAATTTGTTTTTCTACTACTTGCACATGCACTGTGATGGCGCTGCATAAGATTTTAAGGTAATTATTTCATCACTAAAAATAAAAAAATACCATAATAAAAAATACTCATGTTATAAATAACTATTTATAATTATTCATGAATTCTTTATCCTTTTAAAAATATATTAGAGATGTTAAAATCAAGAAAGTGATATTTTGGAATTATTCGTTACTTAAACTAATATAAAGGTCTTTATCAAGGAAAAATGGAACTAAAATTCCATATTTAAAAATATTTTATGGGAATGTTTGAACTAAAATAATAAAATATATTAAAGGAAAGTTTTATGGTTATTTTAAAGCCTTTTCACATAATTTTTTACCATATTTGACCCAATTTACCCTTTACTATGGTGATAAATATTTACTATAGTTACTATTAATTATAACCAAAAATAAATTTTACTTATTTACAATATTTTTAAATTATTATTCCAAATATTGAATTTATTTTTACAAATACAATCCCTATAAGTGAAAATTTTACTTTTAAAATAAACCCATAAAACTCGATGAAAGACGATTTTCCATGAAAATGCATTTTTAAGTATAAAAATGTTTTTCTACAAAAATTAAGAATTATCTAAACTCTGATGAAATTAAAGAGATTATTTGTTATCAAAATGAACTATTTAAATTTTAAAATCAATTAAAAACACAATTTAACATTTAAAATACTTGAATGAAAAAGGCAGTTTTCTATAAAATCATTATTTTCACTATAAACTGAAAAATTAATCTTTTCAAATAAATCCAAAATTTTCATCCTAAGATAATTTTTATACGATAATTACGAAAATTATATCCTTTTTATAAAATAAAATTTCTAAAAGTGGAATAAATTAATTATAATATTTTCTCATGAAAATCAATAAAAACATTTTTGAAGAAAATGTATTTTTAAAGTATAAAACAACTTTATAAAAAATTGAGTTCTTATTTCCAAATAATTAATCAATAAATTTATATTGAGTTGTACCATTATAAAAACATTTCATAATGTGATTACTCATATTCATACCTACCAATTCAATGGCTAGGTTATAATGATCTATTTAAATAATATTATTTCGGGGTTCACTTTAAGCTCAGTGGTGTGTGGCATGTACAATATCAAACATGTGATTATTTTAAAATCCAAAGTTATTACAATCTCTCCACTTTAATAAATTTCATCCTTGAAATTTTATCTTGGTCTTAGTGATTCAAGGGTTTAATTTTGAAAATATATTTTTTTTGGAAAACCCACATCATAAAAAGGGTTAATAAAACTTTATTTTGGAAAGAGGGAAAGGAGAATATGAAGTTCATATGGAATAACACATAACTGGGTTTCCAAATATGAGAATCTCAGTAGGAAGTGAAAGTATGGAAATATAGAAGAAAAATAATGTCTAAATAATGATTTGGAGTGATATATAACAATGATTACAAGAAAGTGAATGATCATAAAAAATAAATGACCATTAAAACATAGTTCAATGAGCTATGAAAAGTACAATTAATTCATTAGAAATGATTGCATAAAAACATTTTAATTTTCAAAGTATTTTATCTAAAGGTGAGGGATCTGTTTATCGTTAAGGCATAGGACATGAGAAAATTTACTTGATTCTTCAAATCTAAAAACACAATTTTCTCATTTGGTTGCATGTTTCAATAAGTTTCCACCTCTATCTCACCCCATATTCCAAACAATGAATATCCTGGATGAATATTTTTTTTTTGCCTAAGGCATTATAATTAACCTCCAATAGATCATGAGATATATAAAAGAATAAAAGGTACCCCTCTTATATTTACTAAAATCAAAACAGTTAGTATAGGAAAAGATAATACACATAATGAATAAACCCTCATATGAAGAAATAATACTTTTAATGCAAAAATTTTTAAAATAACACCAAAGGTTCAAGATAGATTATTCCATAAATAAATAACCATATATCCCAATTAACCTCAATAACCTCAACATTAATTAATTTTTTAACCTCAATGTTTTCCTCATAACTCTCAGATTACATCCCCAAAAATATAATAGTGTTCTTCATAAATAATATTTTATGTTAGAAATAAGGGTTACATATACCTCAACCCAATAAAACGTGTAGAGACCTGGTTTTCCCTAATAAAACTTTAGAATATTTTTAAATATTATTCTAGAGTAAGGCACTGAGATGACGTGCAATTTCGAGGCCTGGTATGCGCAAAATTAATTTTATGAAAATATTGAATATATTTTATATTACGCACGTGCAGTTAATTAAAGAAAATGAGATAACTCTTAAATGGTTGATCGGATCGGAAATCTAATACAACGGCTGGGTCAGGAACGCAGTATTTACCCTAGGCGCGACATAAAATGAGTTGACGCAGGACGTTTGAACCTCTTGTTCGATTGGTGAATGTTAAATGGACGAATTAAATTATTAATTTATTCATTTAATAGCTCAAACCAAAATAACTCACAGATGGGAGCTCAGATAAGAAATATAAAACCTCTGTTGAGTTCAGAACATAGGTTTTATCCTAGGCGGGGTATAAGCTTTGTCGTCTTTGGGAGTTCGACTTATGTGCCATCGTGGACAAATAATTAAATAATTAAATAATTATCTATTTAATTATTTGATTAATATACTAAATCTAATTTATGAGTATAAATTCATATTTTAGAAAGTTTGGATTATAATTCTGTTTTTTCAATGATGACAAACCCTCTCTTCCTACCATCTCTTTCTCATTGACGATGGATGAAAGCCTTGGATTTAGGCGGATCAAAGTGAGATGAACGCAACACCTTCTTCCAATCATTGTGCGGGCGTGATCTTCATCAGCAGTGACCGATCCAACCCAAGTATTTCTCATTCTTGGTGTTCTTATGCCCTAAATTAAAAGTTGAGCATGTTGTCAATTTTTTCTTCAACCTGCGCTCCTTGATTTCAAACTCTGCATGAGCCTATGAATCAGATTTATATTGTTTAATCTATGCTCTATCCCAGATTCCCCAACCTAGATTGCCGACCAAGAATGCTTGGTCGAGGAAGTTTAAGACTTTGGTTTCTGGTGAATTTCTCCCATATTTTTTTCTTAACATTCCTCACCACAAGAACCCCATGGATCCTAGTTCGTACAGTTTTCGTACAAACCAAGCCTGCTCGGATGCTCGGATTCACGGTGAATCGAAGAAACATGAACAGTTTGTTGATCCGAGCATAGATCTGGAAATCATGCAAGGATAGGATGACCGATTCGGCGTTAAATCTTTGAGTTTGTGACTGATAGAGTGTGGTGGCTTGCTGAAGGTGCGGTGGTGCGTGCGCGGCTGTCCGGTGCGTGGCAGGTGCATGGTTCAGACGGGGTAGGCCGGCGCGGCTCCGGGCGAGCGAGGAGGTGGCCGGGGGTTGGTCCGGTGAGAGAAGTCGGTGGCTCCCGAGCGGTAGCAGCGTCCTGGTGAGGCAGCCCTACACGACGGAGCAGGCGGCTTCCAGTGAGGCAGCGCAGCAGGCGGCCGGTACGGAACCGGCGAGCGATAATGAGGGTTGTGATGTTATTAATATTTTCATGACTTATTATATTCCCCATTAACTGATTTTATATGAAATGTGCATAATTTGTGTGAAATATTAATGTTTTAATATTAAGTATAATTTTTTAGCATTTTTAGAAGTAGTCCAATTGAGTCAGTTTAATGTTTTAATAATAACTATCACTATAATGATCCAAATTGTGTGTTTCTTGTTTTTTATTATTCTACTTTCAATATAAAACATTTAATTAGAAGGTACCATGAGCCAATTCTGCCATTTGAAGGGTCATATGGTCCTCACAAACAAGACCAAAGAATCTGTGAACAAACTGGACCAGCCTTGAAGATTGATTTACTGGGCTCAATCCAGAAGTCTAAAAACATTAACTCTCCACCATAATTTTTCAGATAGTATATTCCATCTTGGATAAAAATTTCAAGGCCCAAATCTAAGTACAAGGGGCCCAAATGAAGCATTTAAGTCCAGCCCACCATTCTGGACGAGAATTAAAATCAGTACAGTATTCATGACATATCACATGCTGTAAGCATCAAATCAAGCTGAGATTTTTCAGTTTTAAATAGGAGATATAGGCGGCCGACTTTTTTGAAGAACCCATTCGGAATTGAAGGCATCTTCATATTCAAAAAC
This sequence comes from Viscum album, assembly GCA_963277665.1. Classification (NCBI taxonomy): domain Eukaryota; kingdom Viridiplantae; phylum Streptophyta; class Magnoliopsida; order Santalales; family Viscaceae; genus Viscum; species Viscum album. Next base: position 413,531,014 of record OY728140.1, on the reverse strand, counting down.
CCTTTCATATTCTGGACATCAAAAAGATTGGATTGAAATGGACAATTTTACTTTGTTTAATCAACTAGCCATAACTTTTTATCCTTAAGTCCAAATGACTCCAAATGTTTAGAGTATTCAGAAAACATTATTATCTACAACGTTGAAGAAGGAGATTTCTCGAGATTAGACTATCATGATGTCCATATCTTCGATCCAAGTGGAGGGGTATTGCTGGAATGTAAACAGTCCACTCCTTGGGCTATAAATACTCTCCCCTTCTCTCCTTGAGAGGGGTTGGAATTTCAGAAGAGAGGAGATCATATTGGCATGAAAAAAGATTTTCCAAAGGCTTGGGAGGATCTGTCATACTAAATTTTTCACTTGAGAGACATTTCCTCCTCTCTTTGTTTTCACTTACTTTCATGTTCTTCATTTTTGTAATTTTGTAAGTCCTTTCTGTTGTAATTATGTTTTAATGCAAGTTTCTTCTTCAATATCTCTTATTATCATCCACCTTCTGTAGTTTAATATTTATGTTCTTTAAATAGTTTAAATTCAGTTGAATCTCATTCCTTTCTTTTTCTTCCTCATTCAATCGAAAATCCGTTTTTAATTATCATCATCGTTCGTGTGTGTGTGTCGATGTACCACTCTTTCCTAATCTCTTTCTTTTTCTTCTATTCTTAATTTATCATCATAATTATTATAACCAGAATATTAAACACCCAAATGTCTGAGTAAATATCTCATTGGGTTGAGTTTTAATTTAGGTATTTTAAGCGATTGAGAGCTTTCACTCAATGAGTATTCGTTGAATTAACATTGTGTATGTTGGACTTAATTTGTCATGGATTAATAACATATTTTGTTTAGCGTGTGGTTTCCATGGATTATTGGAACTAAAAATAAACTAACATAAACATGTACAAATTGAGATTAAAATCCTAATTAATTTAAGGCTTGGATTGAAGCTTTAACACTTAGGAACTCTAATCGATGTCAACTTTTGAAGTGGGTGTTAATTTAAATGCAATATAAAGCAAAGCTCAAGGATATCACAATCTTAACTCCCTAATAATGAACTCACCCCAATATTTATCAATTTGTTGAATCAAACATCATCCATAAATTATTTGATAAGCTCCGCAAACAAACCCCCCAATCAAAATACAATTAACTAAAAACAAATTACTATTTCAAAGTATCGTCGCCGAGGATTCGACCCGAGTGCTGCTATACACATTAGCAGAGCACCGGAACTTTGACCGGTCGATAGGCGACAATCGGCCGTGCGTTTCAAATGGAGCCATTGTCGGGGATGGTTCTTTAAGTAGTCATTAGTTTCTAGTTATTGTAAAAAAATCCAAAAAAAACAAAATTTTAAAAAAATTGAAAAAAAATCACAAAGAAAAACTCGTCTTCTAATAAAAATCATAAACTGAAAAAATACAAAGAAAAACACATCTTCTTATTTCTTCCAAAATCTCTCTAAATTCCCCTTAGCCTTCCAAACAATCCCTCAGATTTTTTTGACCCTGAAATTGAGCGAACACTTCACCAACTTAGGAGGAACATAAGAGATAATCAAATAATTCAAGAACTATTCCTTGTCCAACCAATTGAATTAGATATGGCCAATCCTAGGGAAAAACACTTAAAGAACTCATTTCCCCTGATATGAATTACCAACCTCTTGGTATTCAATATCCAAATATAGAGGCTGACTTTGAACTCAAATCGGGTTTGATTCATCTTCTCCCTCATTTCCACGGGCTAGCCGGTGAGGATCCACATCTTCACCTTAAAGAGTTCCAAGTAGTATGCTCTACCATGAAGCCTCAAGGGGTTTCTGAAGAACAAATCAAACTCTGAGCATTCCCTTTTTCCCTAGCTGACACTGCTAAGTCATGGCTCTACTACCTACCTCCTGGTTCCATAACCTCATGGAATGACATGAAGCGACTCTTCTTAGAGAAATTCTTTCATGCTTCTCGTACTACTTCTATCCAAAAAGAAATAAGTTGTATACATCAATTCCCAAGTGAATCACTCCATGAGTACGGGGAGAGGTTCAAAAATATTTTTGCAACCTGCCCACATCACCAAATCCCTGACCAACTCTTGATCCAATACTTCTATGAGGGGTTATTGGCTATGGAGAGAACTCTCATTGATGCCGCAAGTGGCGGTGCTCTGTTTCATAAAACTCCCGCAGCTACAAGATATCTCATAAGTAACATGGATACAAACACACAAAAATTCCATACTCGAGCACATGCTCAAGTCAAACAAGCCCAATATAATCAATCAATTGAGCCAAACAAGATGACTGAGTGGATGAGTGAACTTACAGGTCTTGTGAGACAACTAGTTGTGGCCACCAAATCCCCAACCTCATCTTCTCCACAATCAATGTTTCCTGGAACTGTCAAAAACTATGGAATCTGCAACTCTCCATCTCATCCAACTGACACATGTCCACAACTTCAAGAGGATAAATCCGATTCATCTGGACCAATGGAGCTTAATGCAGCATATGCTCAACGGAACCCCAACCCTCAACAATCAGGTTAGTTTGTTAGAAACTTCAACCAACCTCACTCTGAGCCTTTCTCTTCTACCTTTAACCCAGGTTTGAGGTATGGTAATACCATCTCTCATCCCCCTCAATTCCCTCCTCAAAATCCAAACCAATTACAATATGGTCAAGGTGTTGGTAACTTCCATCAACCTTATCCTTTTGTTCCTCAACATCAAAGGAACAATCCTCCTCCTGGATTCCACTATCCGAATGAGCCTTCCCAATTCCCAACCCAATACAATCGCTTTCCCAAGAACCAAAATCAAGGTAATCCCAATCCGGGACAAGCCTCTTCTTCCAAGAAACCATGGGAAAGTGCAGTATAATATCTTGCCCCCTTTACCCGTTCTAGCCTTAAAAACATTGAAACTCAAATAGGTCAACTTGCATCCCACCTGATCCAGCAACAACAATCAAATTCTTCCCAACTCCCAGCTCAACCATTACCCAACCCCAAGGGTAATGTAAGTGTAATTGAACTTAGATCGGGAAAGAAAATTTTTGTGCCTCAAGATAAATCCTCAAACACTCCTTTGAATGTTTACCTAGAAAACGAAAAGAAAAAGAAACTTGAAAAGGAACCTGAATCCATTTCCTCACCTCCTTCCATTCCACTTAGGAATCCAATTCCTTTTCCTCAAGCTGTTTCTAAACCAAGGAAGTCCTTTGAATCTGATCCTGAAGTGATTGACATGTTTAGACATGTTGAAGTCAACATTCCCCTCTTAGATGCCATAAAACAAATTACTAAGTATGCCAAGTTTCTCAAGGAGTTGTGTACCCACAAGAGGCAACTTAGGACCTTTGAAAATGTTTCCACGCAGCAGTACATACCCATTAAGTGCAAAGATACAGGTACCTTTACGGTTCCATTCCAAATTAGAAGTTCCAACTTTGATGATGCACTCATAGACCTAGGATCCTCAATTAATTTCATGCACAAATCCATATTCTCCAACCTTGGTCTAGGTCCCTTGCACCCAATGGGTGTTGTCATTCAGTTAGCCAATCGAAGCACAGCCAGTCCTGAGGGAATAATTGAGGATGTCCTTGTCCGAGTCAATGATCTTATCTTCCCTGTTGATTTCTATGTCCTTGACATGGAAGGTGAGAAGAACTCTTCTCGATATCCCCTAATTCTAGGAAGACCATTCTTCATGACTGTGAGAACCAAGATTGATGTCCATTCAGGCATCTTATCCATGGAATTTGGTGACCAACTGGTCAAGTTCAACATTTTTCAATCCATGCAATACCCATTAGAGAATCAATCTGTATTCGTTATCCATGCTTCTAAGACTCTCTCTGAGAGTGTGTTGAATCCTAATCCATCATGTTCTTCTTGTTCTTCCAATAGAGGAGTTTGTGAATATTTCATCCTCATTAACCAAGTTATTAATGATGAAATTGATGTTGACATTACAAATGAAAACTCCATTGATCTAAAGGATCTTGAAAACTCTTTGAAATATCATCTCACCCCTGACCTCCAATGCTCCAACATGAATGGTAATAAATAAAATGAACTTGAACGCTCATTTTTTGATTCAAATATGATTATCTGACATTAATCCTTTCCTATCCATGATTCTGAAAATTCTGTTATATGTGAAGTGAACCCTGAACCAATGTGTTTATATTGTCCTGATGGTAGTGATGTTTGTGATATTTGTACCCTAATTAATAAAGTGATCACCGGTGAGGTTGAAATTGACCATTCTTTGAAGAAAAACATTGAAATAAAGGATATTGAAAATTTTATTCAGTCTTATGACTCCACTGATCCTCATTACTCTACATCGGTAAGTGATGAAATAAATGAGTCAAAAACAATTGGGATCTCATACTCTGCTTTTGGGTTATCTGATCCTTACATAAATGAACCATCGGAATTGAGCCATCTTCCTAAATTTACAAGAATATAAAACCATCACTTTGTGGATAAAATCATTACTCAGGTTGAAGACCAAAGTGAGGATAAAAATATTCTCTTTCCAACCCCATTGAATTGAAAGAAAACCAAAAAGGATGGGAAGAAATTATCCAATGAATCATCAGTCCTCCCAAAGAAAAAGTTTTTCTGGAAGCACACTGAAGTTGAGAAAATACGATGGCCACCGTCAGACTATGGGTAGTCCACTGCAATTGTCCAGCTGTAGACAAATAAATGCAGCACTTCTTGGAAGGAAACCCATGTTTTCTTTTACTTTTATGAAATTTCAATTTCTTTTTAGTTTTTCATTAGATGAATAATGAATTTTCTTTTTCAGGTAACTTCCAACTGTCCTGGAACCACCTTGACTTCCACCAAATCCCCAAATTCTCTAGCCGACCCACCACTAGATGGAGATGGCAACCCACCAAATCCAAACCAGGGGCACCTCTTTCCCTTTAACTCTCTCTTTATCTCTTCCTATCTCTACCTCTTTCTTCTTCTTCCTCTCTCTTTCATTTTTTTACCATGTTATTCATCAAACCCTTTCTTTTTCTCTTTCTTGTGTGGGTGTGTATTTTAAAAAAAACCTTAAAAACTAAAAAAAACCAAAAAAACACAATTACTTAAAAAATTACAAAAAAAGAGTCATGCTTACTCACCGTCGAGTTTTCAAATTTTGTCCAACCATTTTGGGGAGTTAACAAACATGTTTTCATCTCAAAATTTTTGTATTTTCATCATGACTTTGGATAATGAATTTTGTGTCAAAATTAACAAATTTTGAATGCTCAATTTTTGATTTGGAAAATACTTTTCCCAAACCATGAGAACAAACAATTTCTTTCATGCCAAGGCCACATATGGCCATCTTTTCAAAATGTGTGTTTTCACCCCCATTTGTGAGTCTTGAGTTTGTGGACCTTCGAGCTGAATTTCCTACCTTAGTGTGCATTAATATGATAGAGGAATTTTCTGAACCACATGATAATCACAATAGCCAAATAGCCTCTCATTACCCTTACATTAATCCTCCTTTTGAAAGCCCCTTCAATCCTATGAAAACCTTTTCTTTGATAGCCACATTACAAGCCCAATACCTTATCCCACCTAATATCAACATGGATTTTCATTGCATATGTTTTTGAAATTTAAGTGTGGGGGGGAATAGATTTCATTTTTAGGTATCATTTCCTTACTTTCTAGTGTGTTATCATATGCTTGAGGGAAAGAATCCATTTTAGTGTGGGGGGGAGGTTGTCATTCAGTGAATGTATTATACAAATGATATTGAAAAGTGTTCAAAAAAATATTCAAAAAAAATCACAATAAAAAAAATGAAAAAAATGGGTTGTGTCTTGGGTAGGTCAAAAATCACTCTTCCTCAACCTTTGATCTTGTTATAACTATTACAATTAGTGTCGTGAGGAGATCAATCATGGGATGGGATATGAGTGTGAGATCTGTTTCAAGGACAACTTTCGAAAAAACAAAGAAAAAAAATAAAAGAACACTTGCATTATATTCTTATTGGGAGAAGTTTTTTTGTTTTGTAAATATTCCATCTTCTCATTACCTTAATATTTTCATCCTCTATTGTGTATTTCTTCACACAATCATTCCCTTGTAAATATGTGTTTTCATTTCCTTCCATGTTTCATTTCAAAAAAAATGTGCATTGCTTTTTCTATGTTGGTATTTTAACCCTCTTCTTCTCTCTCTTGGAAATTATATTCCTACCATCCCATAGCCACAGAAAACCCCATTAAAAAGACCTCTTGATTCTTGTACACTTTGGATAGGGATTGTATTATGAGAGCTCTTTTCAAACTCTAAGATTTTCACTTTTGGTTGGTGAAAGAGTGAACCTCCACAAATAAATTTTATCATCTTGAGAGGTGTGAGTTTCGACTGTCCACATTTTCCATTTCTAAATTTGAGCATGGAAAAATGAATTATTTTTGGAACATTTTTTCTGTAACAACTTGTGGTGGATTTCAAAATGGATGAGTGAAATAGTCTAAACCTCCCCTAATTGGAGAAAACAAAATTTTAATATCTGTTGGTGAGTAAAAATGATTTTGTCATATTTTTATATTTGTTTCACATGAGGACATGCACAAAACTAAGTGTTGGGGAGTTGATGTTATTAATATTTTCATGACCTATTATATTCCCCATTTACTGATTTTATATGAAATTTTCATAATTTGTGTGAAATATTAATGTTTTAATATTAAGTATAATTGTTGAGCATTTTTAGAAGTAGTCCAATTGAGTCAGTTTAATGTTTTAATAATAACTATCACTATAATTATACAAATTTTGTAGTTTTTGTTTTTTAGGATTCTACTTTCAATATAAAACATTTCATTAGAAGGTACCATGAGACAATTCTTCCATTTGAAGGGTCATATGGTCCTCACCAACAAGGCCAAAGAATCTGTGAACAAACTGGACCAGCCTTGAATATTGATTTACTGGGCTCAATCCAGAATTCCAAAAACATTAACTCTCCACCATAAATCTGGGGACAGTACATTTCATCTTGGATAAAAATTGCAAGTCCCAAATCTAAGTACAAGGGTCCCAAATGAAGCATTTAAGTCCAGCCCATCATTCTGGACGATAATTAAAATTAGTATAGTTTTAATGACATATCTCATGCTGTAAGAATCAAATAGATATGAGATTTTGCAGTGTTAAATAGGTGATATAGGTGGATGACTTTTTTGAAGAACCCATTCGGATTTGAAGGCATCTTCATATTCAAAAACCCTTTCACATTCTGGACTTCAAAAAGACTGGATTGAAATGGACAGTTTTACTTTGTTTAATAACTTGGCCATGACTTTTGATACTTAAGTCCAAATGACTCCAAATTTTGAGAGTAGTCGGAAAACTTTATTTTATACAACTTTTAAGAAGGAGATATCTCTAGATTAGGCTGTCATGATGTCCATATCTGCGAGACAAGTGGAGGCGTATTGCTAGAATGTAAACAGTCCACTCCTTGGGCTATAAATACTCTCCCCTTCTCTCCTTGAGAGGGGTTGGCGTTTCAGAAGAGAGGAGATCATATTATCACGACCAAAGCTTTGAAAAATTCTTTGGAGGATATGACATACTCAAGTTTTCACTTGAGAGACATTTCCTCCTCTATTTGTTTTCACTTACTTTCATGTTCTTCATTTTTGTAATTTTGTAAGTCCTTTCTTTTGTAATTCTGTTTTAATGCAAGTTTCTTCTTCAATATCTCTTATTCTCATCCACCTTCTGTAGTTTAATATTTATGTTCTTTAAATAGTTTAAATTCAGTTGAATCCCCTTCCCTTCTTTTGTTTCCTCATTCAATCTAAAATCCGTTTTTAATTATCAATATCGTTCGTGTGTGTGTGTCAACGTACCACTCTTTTCTAATCTCTTTCTTTTTCTTCTATTCTTCATTTATCATCATAATTATTATAACCAGAATATTAAACAACCAAATGGATGAGTAAATATCTCAATGGGGTGAGTTTTAATTTAGGTATGTTAAGCGATTGAGAGCTTTCGCTTGATGAGTATTCGTTGAATTAACATTGTGTATGTCGAACTTAATTTGTCATGGATTAATGACATATTTTGTTTAGCATGTGGTTTCCATGGATTATTGTAACTACAAATAAACTACCATAAACATGTACTGATTGAGATTAAAATCCTAATTAATTTAAGGCTTGGATTAAAGCTTTAACACTTAGTAACTCTAATCGATGTCAACTTGTGAAGTGGGTGTTAATTTAAATGCAATATAAAGCAAAGCTCAAGGATATCACAAGCTTAACTCCCTAATAATGAACTCACCCAAATATTTATCAATTTGTTGAATAAAATATCATCCATAAATTATTTCATAATCTCTGCAAACAAACCCCCCAATCAGAATACAATTAACTAAAAACAAACAACTATTTCAAAGTATCATCGCCGAGGATTCGACCCGAGTGCTACTATTCACATTAGCAGAGCACCGGAACTTTGACCGGTCGATAGGTGACAATCGGCCATGCATTTCAGGTTGGCATACAGCGGAGGCCAGTGGGGCCGGAGCGGAGCCAGCATGAGGCTGGAGGCGGTGACGGCGGACGGGTAGAAGGCAGCGGCTGGGTCCACAAGGTGGCGGCACCACGTAAAGGAAGAATGGACGGGGAGGGGGCCAAGGAAACCTAGGGGTAAGGGGAAAAAAGGAAAAAATAATATTATTATCATTAATATTTATAACCCCATCACTCCCTCTTGGGGGGTTGATTAATGCACTGTCTGTGGCAGCATGACCCCGTTGATGATACAAACTTTTTAAGATCATTCTGGATGATTCTCCTCAATTCACATTCTGGGCCCGTGAATCGCTCATGAAATAATAGATTTAATACTATTATTAAATCTTTAACCCGTCATAACTCCACGCGTGCGACGTCCATTTGATGTGTTGTCAGTGGTGATGTAAGCCTATCATTAATACGGACAATTCATGACCAATATGGGACTTTAAATTTGGGTTTGTGACTCAGGTCCAAGAAATGCCCAACAATATTATTATTATTATTGCTACGGGATCTTTCATTTGTCGCACCTCTTCCATACGACATCAGATTGATGAGCCGTCAGCAGCATTGTGACCCTAAAATTGAGGTGGACATTTCAAGACCAATTTTGGGTGTTTAAACCATAGATGATTTGTGGGCCCCATGAGGCTCGATTTGTGTGCTTTATAGTGAAATGCAACCTTTTCACTGGGTATCCATCTTGGATGAATGAGTAGTCCATCTCGTGTGTCCTTCCATGAGGATCACAATGGTGTGATCCATATATTTTGTTTCAGAACTGAGGCATGGGTCCCACAGAACTCCATGTGAGCGAAATGTGGCGACTTACTGCCTTTTTCATCTAATAACCATTTGGAGCGAGTGGATAATCTACCTCGCATGTTTTTTCATAAGGATTGCAATGGTGTGATATGTTTCGATGTGTGAAGCATTGTTCATGATCTCATTAAATGTGGAAACATGAAAGGAATATCGGTGGAAGATCCTTTTGATCTGTTTTAATAGAATCCATGGATTATGCCAACATTGACTCTTGTGAGAGTGGATAGGATGTATGAAGAAATGCGATATGAGATGTTTCAGGTGTGACGCCTTTTCGGGGTGACACCCAATGAATACAGTGGAATTTCTTGTGCTTACCGAGAGGTACCATCCAGAAGGAATGAACATAATATTTCATTATTGACTTCCGAGTGGAACCCTCCAGTCGTGCTGGGCATGGGTCCTCAATGACACTAGAGTGGAACCCTCTAGTCGGGCTGGGCATGGGTCCTCGACAACGTTAGAGTGGAACCCTCCAGTCGGGCTGGGCATGGGTCTTCAACCCTTTTTCAATTGGAACCCTTCAACTAGGCTGGGTATGGGTCCTTGATGACACTATAGTGGAACCCTCTAGTTGGGATGGGCATGGGTACTCAACTTTGAGACAACCTCCTTACTATGGATCAATAACAAGATGTACTTTGACGTTATCTTATACTCCCAAATAAGAGGGGCACTTTCCCCACCGAGACACATTATGGTTGTGCAATTTAAAACTGTGCGGGTGATTCAGTGCCAACCAAAGTGGATAGTATCGAGCTACGGTGATTTGAGCCCCTTTGACTTGCGACTCCTGAGTAGACGATGAGGTGTTGGGCATTGTAGATGGTTTTACTTGAAACTATTGGCTAATCACTTTTTGGGAATGTGCTATGAGATGGAGATCCCCTTAATCCCTCGTTTGGTCTTCTTTGATTGAGCACACACACACACACATATATATATATATACTTTTCCAGTTCCCACTTGGGTTTTGTCTACTTTCCTTCTAGGAGATAGAAAGATGTGCATGGTATGCCATGTTCTTTCTATGTCTAGATTCTCGTGGTTGGCTGGGTCTACTCTTCTACTATAGGTAGCGAAGAATCGATGAGAATTTCATATTATCATCATTTCCAGATCCTTGTGTTTGGGTGAGCATACTTCTCTCTCTTATAGGGTTGCGCTGCACTCCTTTTAATGTACCTTGTCCTATTTACTACATTCCTTTTCAATGTATCTCTTATAGCTCCCCCTTCACCTATTTAGGGCATCCTGCTAAGTATTTTTATACTCACCCCTACATGGGCTCTGCCTACACATGTCATGCCTTATGCAGACGACAAACAGGTTGATCATGAATTCAAAGAAGCATAGGGATATGGTTTCTTGGACCGTGTACAGTGGTCATAGTTTGGGTTCTAGGAGCAGGGCACTCTTACCTATTTACTATTTATTTACTGCCAGTTAGTGGCACTTTCTTATTTGGGTGTGTATTTTTCCCTTTTTCCCCTTTCAGTCTACTCCACTATACTTGTACTATCTAAAGGTTCATGCATGATTACTTTACTTTATAGCATTTTCAATTTTTTTTACTTTCCCTATGCACTATTACATTGATTAGGCTACGTGTGTGTGTACAGGTTCTTAGGAAAATACCTCCTCATGTTTTTTGTGCCTTACTATGGAGGTGGGCTTGGGGTAGTTGTGGTTTGAGCTCAGTATGGGTTGGGTCATGACAAAGTGGTATCAAAGGTGGTTCAACCCTTGGGATTTTGTTCACATGTTTCCCTAAAAAGGTCTTGGTTGGGTTTACGGAAACATTTACGAAGTGTCTGAAGAGAGAATCTTAGGCCAAAGAGTCCAGTGATGGTATGGGTGGCCAACGTATCCATTCACCAAGACCCTGATTACCTGTTTTCTACTCGACACCCTAAGACATCAGTTTCAGGGAACAATGGTACATGCATCATATAGGATTAAGTCTTTGACTTCCCTTCTTGAGTCAGCTCCCCATAATTGTTGATATATATATATATATATATATGGCCATCTGAGTGTGGTACTCCTTGATAACATTCAGGATGTCTCCACGACAACAACCTTCCAGGATACTAGCTCTGGTTCATGATGATGACCATGTGAGAAACGAGGCCTCAGTTTAGGACCCATCATGTGACCCCATTCCTTCAGGTAGTCAAGTATTAACACCCCCACCTATTGAGCAGTAGAAAACCCCAACAGAGAAGGCTGAGGATGTGCACAGGCTGAGCGCACTTCGTGAGTTCCAGCGACAGAGACCGTTGGGGTTTCGTAGTGAGACATACCCTCAGGAAGTAGATGTTTGGTTAGAGTTATTGGTCCACCTCTTTAGGCTTTCATGGACACCGACAGATCATATGGTGGCTTTGGAAGATATCCTTTTCCAAAAAGTAGCTAGGCGTTGGTAGAGCTTGGTTACTTAGATACTTGATGATTTAGCACTCTCATGGGATGACTTCCAGCTTGAGGAGTACTACCCCTCCTATTTGTTCTCCAATCGACTTTAGGAGCTCCTTGAGTTTCAATGGGGAGGGATGGCAGTGACTGAGTACGTGACTAGGTTCACAAACCTTGCATGCTATTCTTTGGACATGATATGTGAGGACTACTTTAGAGCATAATGGTTTGAGAAAGGACTCCATAGGGAGATCCCTGATATCATAGTACCCTTGTGCATCCCCACTTATGTCGGGGTTCTGGAGCAGGTGTTGGTGACAGAGAGCCTCTTGTCATTCCATACGGCTGGTTATGGCAGAGGGCATAACAAATCTGAGACGTTAGCCGCAACTAGTAGATGTTAGTCGAAAAGATCTCGACATAGGATATATTCTCATGATCAGTCTCAGGAATGTATTCCTATGGGGACCAGATAGCACAGAGCATAGAGAAAGCCTGGAGAGATCTAGTGCTATGCTTGTGATGGGTGAGGTCACATGGAATGAGATTTCCCAACCAAACGTGCTGAGAATCTCAGGTAGGAAACAGTTGGATCACCACAGTAGAGACAGCACCATGAACATGGTGGTATATAGAGAGGTGGTGCTAGCAGCGGATCAAGAGGAGATGGAGGTGGGAGATGTTGTTATGGGGTCCTTCCACAACCACCAGGTGGCCTACGTCAGGCTCATGGAGATGGTAGCTGGGTCCATGGATAATCATAAACAATGGATGTCTACAATCTTGCAGAGCATGAGATGATAATAGGTACACCTTGAATCTTTTATACTTTTTTTAGTAGAACTTGTTAGGCATTGTGTGAAGTGCTCTTTTCTCCCTGCTTCTTTCTTGAGGTTTTATCGGGGTGACGCGGGGCGTCAGTGTAACCCTGTGTCGGCACTGTTTGATGTGGCTTTGAATGCATGAAGAAGAGGGGTCCTTCCCCCACCAAGATGATTTTTTGTGATGCAATAAAAATAGTGAGGGAGAGTCAGTGCTGCCCAAAGTTGATAGTATCAAGGTGTGGTTGAAGATTCCCTATGAATTGTGCACTTAGGGTGTGGTTGTGTAGTAGAGTGCCTATGTTTGAGGATTACTATCTTTTTAAGAGGGGTGGAGACACGTGAGGTATGCCATGTGCTTTCTGTGTTTAGCCTCTTACAATTGGATGAGTTTACTCACCTACCATGTTCGTCGGTACCTTGTGTACTCAACGTCAAGTTTTGATACTGTAGTCATCAAGTACAAGTTGAGGTGATGGAGACCACATGAACAGAATGATGCAACTCACTACCTGGTGCTGATAGTGATGATCTTCACCCTGATAATGTAGTGACACTATCTTACGGGAGAGTGCTTTTTGGTTTGTTCAAACCACCAAAGTCTCCAGTACGTCTTCACCTATAGATAATTGAGCCTGAGACAATGACGCAAGATGAACTTCCTACTGGATTACTACTTAGAGATAGTCAATACTTTGGGAAAGGGAAACGTTGTATAATATTCCCTTAGCGGGAAGTGGGGGAAGTCCCAGGATCACCTAGTGTGGGAATTTTTAGAGCAGTTAACTTCCCTACAGTTGAACCTAGTGGAGCAGGAGGGTAAAAATTTTCTTCAGTCGATGGTGTTGACTCCTTCACTTCTCTAGCATGTAAGAGAGTCTCTATTGTGATGCATAGACTGTGAAATCCTGCATGACTAGATATCTTTGGGTGTTTCATCATATGGATATTCTGAAGGAGGGAATCACAAGACCTTGTTCCAAGAGAAAACCTTATGAGGACGGACCATCCCTTTGGTTCGCATGTTGTGCTAGCACGGAAAACATGCGGGTGATCCTGGAAGTGGGAGAGTCAGGTGTGAGCTTAGTATCCTGAGTTTTTTGTTTAGTTTTGCTTTTCAGGGATGAAAATATTGAATGAGGAAATGATATAGAGAACTAGTTTTTTCCTAATAATAATTTGGAATATTGATAAATATTATTCTAAATCTAGGTGCTGAGACGACATATAATTCTGAGGCCCGATGTGCCCGAAATTAATTTTATAAAAATATTGAATATATTTTATATTACCCACACGCAGTTAATTAAAGAAAATGGGATAAATCTTAAATGAAGGATTAGATCAGAAATTTGAGTCCACGGTTGGGTCTGAAACATAGTGTTTACCCTAGGCACGACATAAAAGGGGTCGGTGTGGGATGTTCGGACCCCTCACTCGATGGTGATATGTTAAATGGATGAATTAAATTATTAATTTATTCATTTAATAGCTCAAACCCGAATAACTCATTGATGGGAGCTTGGATGAGAAATTTGAGACCACCATTGAGTTCATAACATAGGCTTTACCCTAGGTAGGGTATAACCTTTGTTGTCTTTGGGAGTTCGACTTATGTACCATTGTGGACGGATAATTAAATGATTAAATAATTATTTGATTAATTATTTGATTAATATCCTAAACCTAATTTATGAGTATAAATTCATATTTTAGATATTTTGGCTCATAATTCTATTTTTTCAAAGACGAAAAACCCTCTCCCCCACCTATCCTTTCCGTTGATGAATGAAGAAGAACAACGATGAAAGCCTCAGATCCAGACGGATCAAAGAACGATGAACATAACACCTTCTCCAATCATTGTGTGGGCGCGATATTCACCAACAATGACTGATCCAAACCAGGTAGGACTTTTTATTGGTGTTTTTATACCCTAAATTAAAATTTTATCATGTTTTCAATTTTTTCTTCAACCTGCGCTCCTTGATTTCAAACTCTGCATGAACATATGAATCACTTTATATTATTTAATCTATGCTCTAACCCCGGTGCCCCAACCTAAATCGGTGGCCAAGAACTCTTGGTCGGTGATGTTCAATACTTGGTTTTTGGTGCCTTTCTCCCATATTTTTTCTTCGTGTTCCTCACCACAAAATCACAATGGATCCTAGTTTGATGGTTTTCGGGCAACCCGAGCCCGCTCAAATGCTCAGATTTGCGGTGAATCGATGAAACAAGAACGATTTGTTGATCCGAGCATAGATCTGGAATCCTTGAGAGCATAGGATGACTGATCCAGTGTTAAATCATTGATTTTACGATGGATGGAGTTTTGGTGGCTTGCTAAAGGTGTGGTGGTGCATGAGCGACTATCCGGCATGTGGTAGGTGTGTGGTCTAGGTGGGGCAGGTCGGTGTGGCTCCAGGCGAGCAAGGAGGTGACTAAGGGCGGTCTGGTGAGAGCATCCAGTGGCTCCCAAGAAATGAAGGCATCCAAGTGAGGTAGTCTAGTGTAGTAGAGTAGGCAGATTCCAGTGAGGTGGTGTAGTAGACGACCGATTCAGAACTAGTGAGCGGTGACATGGGTTGGCGGATGGTAGAGGCCAGTAGAGCCATCAAGAGGCCGAAGGCGGTGACAACGGATGGCTAGAGGGCAGTAGCTGGGTGCACAAGGCGAAGACACCACATAAAGGAACAACAGATGGGGAGGGGGGTAAGTAAACCCTAGGGGTAAGAAAAATAATTAAAAAAATAAAATTAATATTATTATTATTATTATCATTAATCTTTATAAATCCATAACTCCCTCTTGGGGAGCCTGATTAATGCACCGTCTGCGGCAGCATGACCCCGTCGATGATACAATATTTTTAAGATCATTCCATATGATTCTCCCCAAATCGCATCTTGGGCTCGTGAATCGCTCATGAAATAATAGATTTAATACTATTATTAAATCTTCAACCCTCCATAACTCCGGCGTATGATGTCTGTTTGATGTGTCGTTAGTGGTGATGTTACCCTATAATTAAGACGGTCAATTAAATACCAATATAGGACTTTAAATTTTGGTTTGTGACTCGGTTCCAAGAAATGAACAACAATAATATTATTATTATTCTTGTGGAATCTTTCATTTGTCGTAACTCTTCCATACGACATCAGATTGATGAGCCGTCAGCAGCGTTGTGACCCTGAAATTGAGGTAGACTTTTCAAGACAGATTTTAGGTGTTTAAACCATAGATAAGGTTTGGGATCCATGAGGCCCAGTTCATGTGAGTTATAGTGAAATGAAACTTTTTCACCAGTTATTCATCTTAGATGAATGAGTAGTCCATCTCGTGTGTCATTTCGTGAGGATCACAATGGTGCGATCCATATATTTTGTTTCGGGACCAAGTCATGGGCCCCACATGACCTTTTTTGAGTGCAATGTGGTAACTTATTACATTTTTCATCTAATGACCA
Source organism: Viscum album (assembly GCA_963277665.1). Lineage (NCBI taxonomy): Eukaryota > Viridiplantae > Streptophyta > Magnoliopsida > Santalales > Viscaceae > Viscum > Viscum album. The sequence continues at coordinate 413,514,897 of OY728140.1, read as the reverse complement.
TTTGGAGCGAGTTGATAGTCTACCTCACATGTTTTTCTGCAAGGATATCAATGGTGTGATCTGTTTGGATGTGAGGATCCTTGTTTGCGATCTCATTAAATGTGGAAACATGAAAGGAATATAGATGGAAGATCCTTTTTATGTGTTTGAAGAGAATCCATGGCTTACATGAGCATTGAATCTTATGATAGTGGAGAAGATGTATGAAGAAATGCGATACGAGATGTTTCATGTGTGACGCCTTTCCAGGGCGACCACCATTGACTACAGTGGAGTTTCTCATGCTTCTCGAGAGATACCATCCAAAAGGTATTACCAGAGGAGTTTATTGTTAACTTCTGAGTGGAACCCTCCAGTCGGGATGTGCATGGGTCCTCGATGACGCTAGAGTGGAACCCTCCAGTTGGACTGGGCATGGTTCCTCGACGATGCTAGAGTGGAACCCTCCAGCCAGGATGGGCATGGGACCTAAACCCTTTTTCGAGTGGAACCCTCTAGCTGGGATGGGTATGGGTCCTTGATGACACTAGAGTGAACCCCTCCAGTTGGGCAGGGCATGGGTCCTCAACTTTGAGACGACCTCTTTACTATGGATCAGTGATGAGACATACCTTTATGTTACCTTGGGATCATGAGTAAGAGGGGATATTTCCCCACCGAGATGCATTCTGGTAATGCGATTTAAAACTGTGCGGGTGATTCAGTGCCACACAAAGAGGATAGTATCAAGGTGTGTTGATTTGATCCCATTTGACTTGTGACTTGTGAGTGGATGATGAGGTGCTGGGCATTTCATATGGCTTTACTTGGAACTGTTGGATACTCACTTTCTTGGGTTGATCTATGAAGTGGATATCCCCTTACTCCCTCATTTGTGCTTCTTTGACTGAGCATTTATATATATATATATATATATATATATATATATATATATTATTTTCTAGTAACCACTCTGTGGGTTTTGGCTACTCTCCTTCCAGGAGAGGTGAAGATGCATGGGGTATGTCACGTGCTTTCTGTGTCTAGCTTTTTGTGGTTGGACGAGTCTAATATCCTACTATAGGTAGAGAAGACTCTAAGAGAAGTTTATTTCTCACCATTTATACTCCTTGTGTTTGGATGAGCTTACTTATCTCTCTTGTAGGGTTGAGCTGCACTCATTTTACTATACCATGTCTTATCTACTGCTTTCCTTTTAAGAGTATCTCTTACAGCTCCCCCTTCTCCTTTTCGGGGCATCCTACTTAGTATTTCTATACTCACCCCTACATGGTATTTTCCCGCATGTGTCATGCCTTATGCAGACAATGGACAGGTTGATCATGACTTCAGAGAATCATATGGTTACGGGTGTTTGGACCGCGCATGGTGGTCATACCTTGGGTTCCAAGAGCAGGGCTCTCTCAGTTGTTTACTTTTAAGTTTCTGCCAGGTTGTGGCACTTTTCTGGTTGGGTATGTATCTTTTCCTTTTCCCCTTTCATTTTACTATACCATACTTGTACTATCTAGAGGTCCATGCATGAATACTTTACTTTAAAGTAGTTTCACTTTTTTCTACTTTCCCTCTTCACTTTTTCATTGAGTTGGATGCGTGTGTGTGTGTATAGGTTCTTAGGAAAAGACCTCCCTAGGTTTGTTGTGCCTTAGGTCCTAGTCTCCATACCCTAGCCTATGGAGGCGGGCTTGGGGTAGTTGCGGCTCGAGCCCGGTATGGGTCAGGTCATGACAAAATGAATCCCAAAATATAATTAATGACCTTAAAATCCCATCACTTCAAACCTCAAAAGGGGTTTTTATGCCTTTGAACTTATAATCAACCTTATAATTATAAACCCACAATGTTATCCAAAAATCTTAAGCTAACCTCACATAAAAACATATTAATCACCAAATTTATATAAACCAGTCTCTAATACCAACTATAACATCCCTGAACCCGTACTCTCATTTCTGGTGCTAAATACGAAATCTTTAAATTTCTTACATTGATACCGATAAACATGACCCAATTTTAGCCATCCAAAATATAAAAAATAAAATGGAAATATTGGATCACTTGTATATCCTAATACCTTTTATGTTTATAATTTTATTGAATTAGGAAAAACTGTTACATAATAATACACATGTCTTTAAGTTAGAAAATTTTCCACTACACCCAACTTTTCTTATTATACATTAAGCCTTCATTATCTCCCACATGAAACCCTTCTAGACATATCTTACTTAACATATATATTTATAACCTAGTGTTTATAAACATAATAAGGGTGAGAAAAAATGCTCAGGAAGTGTAAAAATATGCATTAACAATTTAATATCTTCGATAATCACATGATATGAATAAGATTATGAGAACATATTCAATATGCATTAGTATAACATAAGAGAATTAATACCCATAAAAACCTGGAACATAAATAATGAAACATGGAATAAATCTTTAACATAAGATGAGATACATACGAGTCAACAATCATAAGTCAATTGAAAATAATCCTTGATCAAAGGAAACATTAGTGAGTATTGCAAACATATAGAAACTATATGAGTAACTTGTAACATAAAACATTCATCATTTAATCAACAAAAAAGGATAATTAAACATTATTTTTGGAGCTACTCATATTTAGTAAAATTAGTCATCTATTAGGAGCTACTCATATTTAGCAAATGTAATCATCTCGTAGCAGTAACTTACAATATTTTATGCTGTCACTTTACTCAATTCACTAGAGAGATATTATGGAACTCACTAATCTTTGGTTTATAACATAACCACCCATCAATCATCAATACATATGTCCAAGTATTTATTTAAAGTTATATATTTAGAGAGATAATTTAGAACTGAGTTGTTTTTGTATTAATTTAGATAAAATAGAATACGTAGAGTGTCATTTAAAAAATGATTTTCCCGTAATATTATATATGTAATATTGGGAGACTAATTTATTTAAAAATTTGATTATTTTAAATATTTAGGATTGTTTTAAATATTTAGGATCTTTTCATCAATTTTATGGAGATATTGATGTAATTTTCTCTCATAGGATTCAAACTGGATGGACAAAATAGAGAAAGGATTTCAGGGCTCTTTTTTATCATAAGATTCCTTTGAAATTGAAGGGTAAATTTTATAGGACTTTTATCAAATAAATTATTCTACATGGAAATGAGTGTTATCCTTTGAATGGAAATCTTTAATAAAAAATAAGTGTAGTAGAAATGAAAATGTTAATATGAACATGCAGAGATACTAAGATGGTTAAGATTAGAAATGAATGTGTTCGGGAGAAAATTAGAGTGGTTTCAATTAACAATAACATGATTGGGACTAGATTAATATGGTTTGGATATATTATAATTAGAACTAGGGATGCACCTATTAATAGGGTAAAATTAATGAAAATATCTCTTATTAAAATATATAGAGGTAGGCCTAAAAGGTCCCTTAAACAAATCATTCAAGATGATATTAATCTAAATGTTTTCAATGAAAATATTGCTTTCAATAGAGATAATTTATGATGTTTGATCCATGTAGAATACCCCCATTTAATTGGGTTTAAGGCTTGTTTATTATTATTGTTATTGTTAATGAATAAAAATAACTTTGAGAATTAAAAAAAAGTAAATCTATAAATGAATAAATAACATATAAAATATAAATATAACATAAAATAAGGATAATAAAATATTTAAATAATTGAAATAAATGTTGTGTTATTAGTCAACCCAAAAAAAGGAGGATTTATAAATACACCATCAAGTTTGTTCATCATATTTCATTATATCAGAATTATAGGGTGTATTTGATACATGATATTTTTTGTTTCCATTTTCCAAAATTACCTTTAAAAATGTGCTCAAATGTTATGTAAAGTTGGGAATGACATGAAGTTATATGAGTTTATTTTCAAGAATTCTCATTTTACAAAGAAAAAAGAAAAAAATGTGTATTTTAATCTATTTTTTTCAAATTTACTTTCAAAAAAATCTTTATTTATACAATCTAATACATTTTCTAATATATTTTATTTTTAAAATGAAAATAGATTTTATATAATGAATTGTAATATTTTACCTGGACAACTTAAGTTCTATTGTATAACCTGTCATGAATTACACTGATGAAAATGTATATTCGTCAAAGTAGAAAGAGTCGGCTCAAAAATCATTCCTCTTGAATGAAGACCAAACACTTCATTTATAGAGTAAAATAATGAACTAAAATTGAGATAGATATGAAATACCAAATTCAAACTAGAAAAAAATGTGATAGGACTTTATCTCAATAATTTCTTGCCTTTTATTTTCCATTTTCCCTTTTTGAATATATTTCACATAGGAGAAAAATATTAGTTAAATTATTCATCATATTCAGTATTTGAATCATTGGAATCAATAGCATGTTATTCTCTAAGTTTTCCTTTCCTCATGGATTAAAAGGCTATCTCACCTTTTAGTTTTTTTTAAATTTTGTGTCTTTATCTTCTTGTATTCTATGAGAATATTTTGAAGTTCATCAAGGGAAAAAATTTCTCTTTCCTCCATGGTTAAAACCTTGGAATCAAATTTTCCTATAAAGTTTCTCACCAGATTCTTGATAACGGTGGAATCATCCAACTCCTCACTAAATACTTGAATGTTGCTAACTATTTCATTTTCCCTAGTAAAACAGTCATCTATATTCTCATCATCATCTATTTTAATATCCTCACACTTACTCTTTTATACCTGTAACTTAGATTCCTTCACCTTGATATTACCTTCATAACTGCTTTTCAATTTCTCTCATATCTCTTTTGATGTTTGAAGTCATATTAACTATATGTGGACCTTTTTTGAAAGGACATCAATATGTAATTTTGAAATTTATCATCTAACTTCATATTTCTTTTATCATCTTGAGTTATAGTAAAACCTTTAGTAATTTGTGGAAAACTCATTGTAATATCATCTCTAACTTCTAGGTTTAGTAAAGGAGGTGGGGTAACATCATATTCCTACAATTATGGTAGTTTTTTCCATAAAATATAGGTATTACTCAATTGTTTATAGAATTTAAGTTATTAATTTATCTAAAAATTCTCCTTTGGATATTTATAGGGAAACTTGTTCTGATATCACTAGTTATTCCTAGATCTAATTAGATCAATAAGAGTGGGATGGAGTGAATTATTGATCACTTTTTTATGATTTGTTCACTTTTAACCCAACCTATTGATATTTTTAAGGTTATTAATCCACTCAATTATTTCTCATAGCCTCACTTTTATGTACAGTAATAATAAGAAAGATATGAGCATATTATATTTACAATGTTTGGTTGAAAGGACTACTCCTTTCCATGTTAGTTATACCCCCAGCATGTATTCTCCATTATCTTAAACAATCATCTACAACACATATTCCACTATTCTCTCCACCCCTTCCAAATTCCACTAGAATATATAATGATTCTTTAAAAAAGATCCAATACAAAAATACCTTTATCTCCTAGTGTTCTTTGTTCCACTAGTTGTTGTTCTTCCTACATGAGCAGGTAGATTAGCAAGTCTGCATGTTTACTCCCTCAAGAACTTCAATAGTATTATTAGTCTCAAGACTTCCTTTTGATATTGTGTGATGCAATTTTTCCTTAGCCTTCATGAATACTTGGGAGCATATCATATCTCATTTTTCTTTAATGGCTCCCATCTTCATCTCCTCTCTCCATGATAGTAATATATTGAGCTCTCATAATTCTCATAAAAATGTACGAGAGTTATCAATTAATATGACACTATTTTTATCCTTTACAACCTACATATATTTATAATCACATATAATAATACCACATGAATATTATTCCCCATATTTTAAATATGGAAACTCTAAGATCTTTGGTAAGAGAAGTCTCCTCTCATTTAAAATTTTCAATTGATTCCCAATTTATTCCTCATTCAAACTCATTTAAATCCCCCGTAAAAACATCCTTTTAAATCTACTAAAGACTCAGGATTTATTTACATATGTGATATTCAAATAATGTAATATCATTATACATAAAATATATATCTTTTAACTCCTATTAAATATATGTGTGCATGGAAGAATTCATCTTTGCCACATGAACCTTCTTCTTGTGACATGGAGCCCTCCTCAATATTTATTTTCTTGAATCATGTTCACTTGTTTGATCATGATATATAATCCATGAAAAATAGCTCATGTTCATCATACCATTAATTTCTCTAGAATATATAGAATCTATAAACTCGGTTTTTCACCTAAAATATTCATAAAAAAATTATATAAGAATAGGACCGAGCATGATTCAGATTGACCATGAGTCTTTCAAGATTCTATGACAACCAACTACGGGGATTGAACGCATGTGAAAATAACTGTTTCGATTGATAGACCACATGAATTGAATTCATATCTCGGTTTAGATCGAATTAATATATATATTGACTATGTGGATCGATCATATAAATCAATATGGATTGATCATTTGTCTCTATCTGGATCAATCGTATGTCTGGATTGACCTTGTGAACAACTCAGTCAATTGTGTGAAGAAAAATTTAGATCAAACACGTGAAAGAAATACTACATTCAATGTATCTACCATATTAAGAAACAATTGTCCACATGCTCAAAGTATCAACCATGTGAAGTAACTGAACAATCAGTGGATTGATTACATGTCTCGAAATTACAGACTTGCTTCAAAAATAACTAGGGCCTCCTCGAATATTATTTAGACCATTTAAATCTAATAAAACTCTTCCATGATATTTTATATAGTTTATCTACTTCCACAAACACTTGACCTTGATTTCTTTTAGGAACAACACATCAATAATCACATTTCCAGGGATGCATTTGTGCACTATCACATCTCAACTTCTATTTTAAATTAAAAATGGTAGCATCTTGCTCATATTATAGACATAGATACATTATCAAGAAATAAATTCAATACCAACTCATGAATCCATAACAATCCTCTAATCATTGCCATAATAATTTTTCATCAAACACATATTGATACATTGAAAACAAATAAAACTCTTACTTGGACACAACAATCTCCCCCTTTGAATTTTTTATCAATACTCATACTCTTTAATGTCAATATGTGTATCTACATGGATTCTTAACACCCCACCTATTGAAAAAATGTCCAATGCAAAGAGTCTCCTCGCCATTTCTTCTGACTTTCAAGGTTATCATAAACTCCTTTCTATTCTCCCTTTTCATATCTGAAAAACAACATGTAACCACTTGAAAGAAGGATGATACCATATGGTCCTCTTATAAAATTCCCTTTGGTTATTCTTCTCTAAGTATACATTGGATGAATCGGTATAAAAAACAAGTGAGATATAACCAAGATTATAAATGTTGTATAAAATACCATGCATGTGATACTATGCTCAAAAATCATGGTAGGGGATGCTTGATAACATATTTATCATGAAAAATATGTAACATACACACATATCAATAAAATAATCAAAATAGTTCATGTAACAATCATAAAACTCCCCCTTTGTATCATATTTTTATCAACTAACATCCCCCCTTTTTAAATATATTGAATAAAATCATAATAATGGGATATAAGTATGATTATCAAAACTTTTTCTCCATATTTCACGGGTTTGTCCAAAAAATCTAAATTCAAATAGCTTGTGATTTTTTGTAGTTTCATATTTATTTTTTTATCCCATTCAAGGGATTCAATCTACTTTTCCTCTTCATGGAAGAAGAAATATTCCATGAAGGATACCTTCTTCATTATCTTGTGTGTGCAACACTCAAACTACTCCATTAATTACCTACATGTTAGCACAAAAAAACAAGAGTTTTAGGGAATAAGGTGGGCCTCTAAATTTATCAGATTTGTTATTCCATCTAAGAGTTATTTCTCAACCTAGGCCACTCTTTCCTGAAAATGTCATAACTTCTCTTCCTATCAAAAGTTTTAACATGTTTATTACTCACCTATTTCCCTTATACTATTTCTTTATGTGGAATATTTTTCTTTACCTCATGGACCTTTGATTGTATTTTCCTTCATCATAAATTTCATTCCCTCTCCTTGAGTTAGTATGATTGGTTTGTAGTCCTCTTTTCCATGCCCAGACTGACCACACCTTTCACATGATTTTTCATGCACTTTAAATTTTTATTTGTAGATAGATTCTCAGGAATTCCATATTTTTTATGTGTATACAATTGTTTTTATTTTTTCTTTATAATCCATCTCATATTTCTATATTCTTTTATCCATATCCAAATGGTCTGGACAGATCTATAAGAATTATTTATTTACCTTCTCAATTTCTTTGGGCTTCTCACATGTATTCCTAAAAGAATTAATATTTCATGAGTATTTATAAATTTTATTCCATTTTAAAGAATATGGAATCTCTTCAAGTATTCTAGTCATTCACCGTCAACATAGTGACCTTCTTGTTCACACCTGCCACACACTTCTTCTAAATACTAAAATTTGTTTTAGGTGGACATATTTGGTGATGCCTTGCTCACAACTTGTTCTTATTTAAAATTTTCCTCAAATTTTCACCAAAACTCTCCCTTAGTTCTTGGATCTTTCCTAGTAATGACATATTAAACCAATTATTAAAGGATTTGTGCTCATAACATCAAAATAATCTCTAAAAACCATTGAAATGAGACCTTACATTTTGATAAGTAATATATCCATAATTTTTGTATTGTTTCCTTGATACAAACTTAGACTTATTATTCTTAGAAGGCAGTGATCCTCTTGGATCATTTATCCTTTCCTTTGGTATGGAATACTCCCTCTCATCCTCTTTCTTGGTATAACACTTCTCAGAATACTTTTTTTCACCTTCACTATAATAAATTACAAATTTATATTGAGATAAATTAGGTGAATATTTCACTTTCCTATTGGAACCCATCTTCTCGCTAACTTGGGATGGTTTACCTTTAATATCATCATAATTTCTAAAGTATTATCTGACATTTTTCAACTCATTTTGAACTAAAAGACACCTTGAGTGTGACTTGAAAAGTTCTTACTCTCTTATATCTAACTTCTCTTCAATATCATTGATAATATTTTCTTTTTTAGATTTCCTAAGATTTTGTTTCATGATATCATTAACATAGGTTGATTCCTTTTTTATTATCTTATCTTTTTATTAATTCTCCTTGTTTTTATCCTTCAGTAGCTTCATTTTTTTCTTTATTTAGATGTGTAATTTTCTCAATATTAGATTCCAAAATTCCTTTTAGTTCCCACTCATGTTTTTTCCTTTCTTCTCCATTAATATCACTGCTTGATGAATCAAATCCTTTCTCAATATGATAAAAGAAAATGCCTTCTTTATTAGATTTTCTAAATGGTACATATTTCTCTTTATTTATCATAAATATTATTCTATTTCTACTAAAATTATTATTATTATTAAATTTTTTATTTTTTGAGCTTTCTCATCATCCTCATCTGATTCTGATTCTTAAATATTCATATTTGGGAAATATTTTTCAATATAAACAATATAATCGTAACTATAACTTTTAAATAATTGCTTACTTTTTATTTTCTATTTTACCTTATTGAATCACTTTTATAGAAGAGAAAAATTTTTATTTAAGTCTCTATCATCCTTAGAATATGAATCGTTAGATTCAATAGCCTCTTCTTCTATGAATTTTAAATTCCTCATGGCTTAAAAGGTTATCCCATATTTTAACTTATTTTTTAAATTTTATGTCCTTATCATATCATATTCTATGATAATACTATGATGTTCATTAAGGTAAAATCATTCTATTTCCTCCAAGGTTGAATCCTTGAAATCAAATCTATCCTAAATTTTTTCGTCATCTTCTTGACAATGGTAGGATCCTCCGTCTTCTCAAAAAATCATTGAATGTTACTGACTATTTCATTATCCATATTTAAAAAGTCATCTATATTCTCATCATCATCCATTTTAATATCGTTAAAAACTACTCCTCCATACCCATAAATTATCTACCTTCGCCTTGATATTTTTTTCATAGCTACTTCTTGATTTTTCTCATATATCTTTTAATTTTTAAAGGCTCCTTGTCTTTATGTAACCATTTTCTAGAAGGGACATCAAGATGTAATTTTGATCATTTCCATTTAACTCTATATTTATTTTATGAGATTGATTCATAGAAGTGCCATCGTAAATGAGTGGAAAACCCAGTATAGTAGTATCTCTAACCACTATTCCATGTGAAAGGATATAGGATAACATCATATTCATAAAATTATGGTATTTTGTGCGATAAAATGTTGGTATTGCTTATTTTTTCATAAAATTTAAGTTATCTATTTCTCTAAAACTTCTTCTTTGGATATTTGAAGAAAATATCGCTCTAATACCTATTGTTATTCCTAGATCTAATTGGATTTATAGGGGGATGGGATGAATAACTAATCAATTTTATTTATATTAGTTATTCCCTTTTAACCCAATATCATAAAATTGTTAAGGTTCTCAATTCAATCAATGATTTATCACTGCCTTGGCTTCATTTTTAGTAATAATAAAAAAGAGAGTAGCACACAATATTTACAAGGTTTGGCTGAAAGTCCTACTCCTTTCCATGTTGGTTATACCTCCCAACATGGATTCTCTGTAAGGAACCAGCCCCCGAGTGCCTGGAGCCGGTTCCCATGAGACACGATGTACCATAATAATTACATTACATTTACATTCATCACATCATGTCTCATACTACACAGGATCGTGAGGTTCAGGTTCTGGGAAACCAGCTGCATTCTGAAACTTCAATGAGGACATGACTGATACCTGAAAAAATTTCATTCAAAACGTAGGGTGAGTATTGAAATACTCAGTAAGGGGTTTTGAAAATACTTAATATAACTTTTTAAAACTTCCTTAGAAAATACTTTCACATACATCAAAATTATTCCTTTGAAGAAAACATCATGACATTTCAAAGGTTACTACAAAATAATTAAAGCATTTCATACTCAAGTATTTGAACTTTTAAGTGAAAGCTATTAAGCATGTTTGTACAAAAGTGTATGAATTCTACCACGTAAATTAAGCATAACATGCTGGGTATGAAAGAACTACTAAGCATGAACATTATCAGAGTTTCGAATAAACAATTTTACTATAACTTAAAAAATTCACATTATGACATGATTAATGTAATGCTAACATTAAAATTCTGGAAAGGTAAACTGATCATGAATCTATTGGAGTTGGTGGCCTAGAACCAACTACTTTATACTTTATTCATTAATAAATTCCTTATCACATCTTGAATATTCTTCTGCATGACAATGCATGTGATAATTTCCTAAGGACAGCTATTGCATTAATGGGTCATAGCGAATCCCTGCTATTATGAGAACCCGAAAGTTACATAACACTGTTCTTGAGTATATGTTCTATGGCCGGATGATATTATTTTAGGGACACAAATAATGCAGGTCATTAGGGGTGAGGACTCATAAAAATTTGAGGCACCTTCTCATGGTGTGCGCCCTTGGTAATATCCAGGAGGATATTATGAGAACGAGACCCGCCAGTAGGAAATCCACATTTCATGATGTCATTGGATATTCCTATCTGCGGACGTGTGTATTGGTCCTTATACTTTAATATTATTATTAATGGGTATTACAACTCACACACTTAGATGTATTGACGAAAACTGTGATGACACACTGTTCGCAGTGAGGTAAGATACGTTGGGTGCATCACGAGTAATACTGCATTAGTAGATAATGCGAGAAAGGATTTGTCCCTTCTGTTCCATAATGGAAGTAGATATCTCAGGCCCTTTGATGGAATTAATATATCCTATATAAATCCATGGCCATGGTAAGGTATGGGCGAGTTCAATTCTGTGAAGTCAAAGAAAGAATAATCGAGCACATGGGTTGATGGAACTAGCATGCAACCCGCTTGATTGGAGATATCGAGACAAAGGGATTATATTACATGGTAAGCGTTCATAGGAGGTGACACATCATTGCGGTGTTAACTTCTTTCTCTATGGGTGACTTGGCGTGTTGCTAGACGCTAACCTTGGACTTTAGGCAGGCTCCGCCTAATGCCACTGAGAAAGAGGCATAAAGGGTCACACACTAAGTGTGTCCATGTATCTCAGTTAAATATTAATTTAACAAGTTAAATAAATATTATTCCCGACTGTGGTTTAATAATTATTTAAGGATTCCTAATCGCATTTATTTTGATACTAGTTATTCGAGAGAATATATTTTGGGAAAAATAATATATATATTTATTAGCGAGTAATGCAGTTACATTTATTTAATAAATAAATAACCATTACTCAAGGTCTAATAAATATGGAGGAAATAAATAAAATGAAAAATAAAAAGTACACGCCGTGTATATTTATATACACTCCATGTAGTTTGTTTTTCAGGATTCATGAGAAAATATTGTTTATTTAATTAAATGATATTAAATGAAATACGTTAGGCGCATGTCAATTAATAATGATGGTCAACTGTCATTATTAAGACATGGGGTATTACTAAGAATTAAATGAAATGATTAAATGCTTTCGGGAAATTAATTCATTTTATTATTCTAAGTATTATAATCCTAATTACATTATTCTCATTGATTAAGATCCATTTTGGTTGTTCACAACGAATTGGGAAATACTCTCAAGCCAAGAGAGAATTCCTTTTCCACCAAGAACGCCCTCAAGTTACGAGAGCGAGATCCTCCATTGGATTAAGGCGGTTGAAGGCAGACATCACAAGCGAAGTTTCTTCCGCACTAGCACCCAGAGATCCCTTCGACGACGTCTAGAGATACGTAGAGCATATGTGGATCACCGCTAGAGGAATCCTGTACTTGGATTCTACAACGCAACGATGGATCACATGATCGTGACTGAAGACTCCAACGAAGAAATAATTCAATCGAGGTAATTATTATGAATTAATTAAATTAATTATAACCAACATATGATGATCCTATATCAAGGGTTCTGGGGCTCTTCTTTTCTTTTTCGTTCTTCGTTCTATTCCGAAGATTCGGCATTTTAAATCGTGATGGATCTCAGATTGAACGTTGTTTAACATTAAAATTAAAGTTGGGCAAACCCACCAATGCGCTTCAGCTGCGCCCGGAACCTACAAGTGGTATCATAGGGGTCATATCATTGATTATAATTATTTAGTTTTTCTTTGGTAATTTATGCATTTAATAATTTAGTTATTTCAATTCAAGTTTAATCGTTTTGGAAATCTGAATATTGAGATCCGTTCCTCCTCCCTCGTTTCTCGTTCACCTCACAGAAACGAATTTTTCTTTTAATTTTGATTAAAATAAAATAGAGGAACTCATCCAGAGGAGCCAAACGTTTCTGGCCATACAAAACCAGAATACATGGCGTGTATTCGGAAGTACATGCTGTGTAGTATAGGTTCAATGCATTGACGGATCCGCCAAATCAGGCCGTGTATTGGATTCTTTCTAAGAATTAAAGACACCATGTGTTGACCAGAAACAGGTGGCACATGGTTTTTAGAATACACGTTGTGTGGTCCAATGAACACGGTGTGTAGTCCCTTCGGGTTAGGGTTGGGCCCTATACTCCGTACACGGCCTGCCTGGCTGGAAACCATGTAACACGGAAACTATACGGCATGTGTCCCACTGTACACGCCATGTACTCCGAAAATTTCCGAAGTACATTAACACGCCCTGTCCTCGGGCGTGTACTTCGGATGGACGGTGAAGAAAAGTAAACGCTGTGTAGTCGGAACTACACGCTGTGTACTCACACAAATTACATAGATTTATTAAAATTTATTATTATATTATACAAACCCTTGAGACATGTACCATGGTGTAGGCGTAAAGCTGATGCCCAACACGTGATAGGTTTTTTATATATATGTGTTTAATTTAACATCTGCGTAATAAATGGGAATTCACTGGGTTGCCTCCAAGGTACAAGTTACGTACAAGGATAATTTTAAATGAATTTATTTGTTTAAAATTATGATGGATGAGAATCTCAAGGAAATTCAGAAAAAGGATTTAAGATAAAAGGATTGATTAATTAAAGATAATTAATTGATTCGAGCATGATTTATATTAAACAAGAACGATTAAAGAATTGAATGATAGTTTTATTTATGCGTAAATATCATTTCATGTATGGATGATCATGAGCTAGACCGAGACCTTTGTATGTGAATGATTTCTTTTAATTTATTTATTTAAATTAAATTTGTTGGCCTGCGAGCCATCTCCTCATTAATATGTAAGGCCTGCCCGCCCAAGGATTCTTTTATGTAAAAACCCCTTTTACCCCTCACCTGTCTGTGAGAAAAATGCATATGTAATGGATGGAGCTCCCAAGCTAGTGGAGGCGGCTCAAGTCAGGATCCAAGGTAAAACCAATCCAAGGAGATACAAAGGTGGGCAGGTGGAAAGCTGTAAACATGAACCTGAAAGGTTCAAGGTGTTTCTCCCCTAGGTCTTGGGTTAGTTTATCAATATCTAGATAAACTAACCAATAAAAAAGCTCATGATCATACCATTTATTTTATTTTTGTTAGTTTCATGGTTTATTTATTGTGGTTGTGTTGTCACGATCACACAATTAATGAATTAAATGAGCATGCAAGATAGAACTAAAATAAAACTATTTTATACCTAAATATTATCTTAGACATGGTTAATCACTTAAGTATATCCCACTTAATATTAATAAGAATGTAATCAAATATAATAAAATAGAAATTTATGTATAAGGATAAAATCCCTCAAAAGAAATATTAAGTCGGTATAGCCTTCCATAATCTTGGTTAGAATCGAACCATAGTTCAAAGTGCTTGACCAACCCTAGTTGGGGTGCTTTCAATTATCGGGGAATCATAATTCAAGTTTTTGGGTTGACTTGACTTGGTTCGCATCAAGGGTTGACTTCCACAGTAGGACTTGGTGTTACAAAGAGGCAAAGGTTGAGGAAATCCAAAATAAAAGGATTTCAGGATTGGGGAGTCCACTCAGCAGATCAAGGAGCTGCGAGTTAATGCATTTGGAATTTGGAATTCCTACCTAAAACCCTTCAAGTTTCTTGACCAACCCTAGTTGGGGTAATGCGAAGGGCAATATGGATCCTTGCCACTAGAATATTCACGCAACAGAATATTCTGAAGTCAATAGTGAAGGCTATTGGATTTCGATAAAATATTGGGAGACTAATAAGTATTAATTTATTTATTTGTCTCAATTTTTGTAATAAAGTACTAAACCTTTGCTCATCTTAATTTGTAGAAATGGCAAGAAAATGACTTCAAACATATAATTGTGCACCATACTCGAAAAGGAAAACCTTTTCACCAGCACCAATTTCCAAGAGTGGCAGAGGCATTTACGTGTCGTCCTTCACCACGAAAGGAAATTGTATGTGCTGGAAGAGCCTATTCAGTTGCGCCTGGGAAAGAGGCTAGTGATGAGGAATTATCTCTCTACATGAAACACATGGATGATGCCACATATATCCAGTGTTTCATGCTATCGGCCATGTCTAATGAGCTCTTTAAGCAACATGAAAACATGGACGCGTATAGCATGATGTCTCACCTTAAAGATCTCTACCAAGAGAAGGAGAGACAAGAGAGGTATGAGATCTCCAATGCTTTTTTTACCATGAAGTTTAGAGAGTATGTGCCTACTGGGCCTCATGTAGTCAAGCTTATTGGCTACACTGAAGGCTTGGACATATTAGGGATTAAATTCCCAGATGATTTGCGTATAGATCTCATCCTATCATCACTACCCAAGATCTTCTCTAGCTTCATTACCAACTATAATAAGAGTGTCAATGAGAAGAGTCTATTGGAGCTTCTGATCTTGATTTTCCATGTAGATAAGTACATGGGTCGTGACAAACCCGCGGTCCTTATAGTGAACAAGAAAAGGAAGAACAAGGCAAAGGGTCCAAAGACTTATAAACGGTTTGAAGCCCCCAAGCACTGTCCCTCCAAGAAGGGGAAGATCCATAGGTAGGGCAAGGAATGGGAGGCGGTGTGTTTTACATGTGGCAAGCAGGGCCACTGGAAGATGATTTGCACCTAGAAGCGTGGGGATGCTAAAGGTGCATTCGTTATTGAGTGCAATCTTTCTATTTCTACACATTGGGTATTAGATACAGCTTGTGAGGATCACATCTGTATTCAAAAGCAAGAACCAAGTATATTTAGAAAGATATCCAGAGGAGAGGTGGATCATCGAGCTGCCAATGGTACAAGGCTGGCTGCGTTGGCTATTGGCGACTATCACCTCTCATTGCCAACTGGCATGATTTTGGTTTTACAAAATTGTTATTTTGTTCCTAGTGTTACCAAGAACATAATTTTTCTATCTTGTTTGGATATGGATGGATTTATTTTCAAGTTTGGAAATAAGGGTTGTCTCTTTTATAAGAACAACATATGTTATGGTATGACACATTTGAATAATGGTTTGTATGTATTAAATTACTAAAACCAAGTGTTGTCAATCGATAACGAAACAAACTCACATGACTCATACATCACCCAGTTATGGCATCACCGCCTTGGTCATGTGAACGAGAAGCTCTTGACAAAGCTCTTCCAAGATGGATATTTAGACTCTACTGAGCTAAAACCACTTGATAGATGTCATGGTTTTTTACAAGGAAAAATTAACAAGCCTCCTTTTGGTGGACAAGGTGAAAGGGCCACAGAGCTTCCAGGATTGGTACACACGGATGTATGTGGACCATTTCCAGTAGAAGCTAGAGGTAGATATTATTACTTCATTACTTTTATTGATGATTTGAGTAGATATGGATATGTCTACTTAATGAGGTATAAGTCATAAGCCTTAGAGAAATTTAAGGAATTAAAGAATTAAGTAGATAATCATCTTGGTAAGAAGATAAAGAACCTTCAATCGGATCGAGGTGGAGAATATCTGAACCAAGAGTTCATCGATCTTCTATGGGAGTCTGGGATTCTATCTCAGCTCACTCATCCTTATACACCACAGTGGAATGGTGTTAGTGAAAGGAGGTACCGCACCTTGTTGAACATGGTGAGGATGATGATGAGTCATGCGGATCTTCCATTATCCTTTTGAGGATATGCATTACAAACTGCAGCATACACATTAAACCGAGTACCAACTAAGGCGGAAAATGGGATTCCCTCCGAGTTATGGAATGGAAAGAAACCCATTTTGTCGTATACACATGTATGGGGATGCGAGGCATTTGTTAAGGCCTTCTCAAGCAACAAACTAGCACCCCGGGGCACGAAGTGTATCTTTATAGGATATCCCAAGGAAAGAAAAGGATATTACCTATATAACCCTCAAGACAAGAAAGTGACTGTCGCCAGACATGCCGTCTTTCTTGAGAGGGAGCACTTCCTCAAGAAGGATAGTGGGAGCAAGATTGACTTCGACGAATTTGATGCTCAAGATACACAGGAGTTGGTACAGGAACAAGTTCCACAAGTCCCCGTGGAAGAGGTTCCAGAAACACAAGTACTGCGTAAGAGTTCAAGAGAGGTAAGGGAACCAGAGAGATTTTTTTTCCTAGTCACCGAGGATGGTGAATCATTATTGTTGGAAAATGATGAACCTCTCTCCTACAAGGAAGCAGTAGAAAGCTCAGAAGCTGAAAGATGGCTAGAAGCTATGAATTCTGAGATGGATTCCATGTATCAGAACCAAGTTTGGGTTCTGTTCGATGAGCCAATTGATGTAAAGCCTGTTGGATGCAAATGGGTATTCAAAAGAAATCTGTACATGGAAGGTCAAGTTAGCACATATAAATTAAGGCTAGTGGCTAAAGGATTCAGACAACATCAAGGAATTGACTATGATGAAACCTTCTCGCTAGTTTCCATGTTTAAATCCATAAGAATCATACTTTCCATAGCAGCTTACCATGACTACGATATTTGGTAGATGGATTTTAAAACAACATTCCTTAATGGGAACCTTCAGGAAGATGTCTATATGACACAACCAGAAGGGTTTGTGACACCAGGTGAATCCAAACGGGTTTGCAAGTTTCAGAAATCCATTTATGGATTGAACGAAGCATCCAGGTCATGGAACATTCGATTTGATGAAGCCATAAAGGAATTTGGTTTCATTAAGAATGAATGTGAGCCATGTGTTTATAAGAGGTTTAATGGGAATGTGGTCGTCATACTAGTGGTATATGTTGATGAAAAATTGCTTATTGGAAACGATGTACCAGCCTAATAGTCAGTTGAGGACTGGTTGAACAAGTGCTTCTCCATGAAAGACTTAGGTGAAGTAGCCTACATTCTAGGGATCAAGATCATTCGTGATAGATCCAAGAGGCTGCTTGGACTAAGTCAGGGTACATACATTGACCAAATACTAAAGAGATTTAGTATGGAACAATCCAAGAGGGGATTGGTTCCAGTGTCACATGGATTACATAATTCTAAGAAAATGTGTCCTTAGACACAACAATAGAAAGATAGAATGAGTAAGATCCCATACGCTTCGGCTATAGGATCCATCATGTATTCCATGTTGTGTACCAGGCTTGATGTTGCCTATGCACTGAGCATGGTAGGTAGATATCAAGCAGATCCAGGAGAATAACATTGGACTGCTGTTAAGACTATCCTTAAGTATCTGAGAAGAACTAAGGATATATTCGTGGTGTATGGAGGAGACAGGGAGCTTGTCATTAGAGGGTATGATGATGCTGGTTTTTAAACAGATCAGAATGATCTGAAGTCACAATCTGGATATGTTTTCTGTCTCAATGGAGGAGCTGTGAGCTGGAAGAGTTCAAAGCAGCCAGTTGTCGCCGATTCTACAGCAGAGTCTGAGTATATAGAGGCTTCTGATGTATCCAAGGAAGCCGTCTAGATTTGAAACTTTGTCTAGGAGCTTGATGTGGTGCCTAGCAGTAAATATCCCATTACATTGTATTGTGATAATACTGCAGCGGTGTCTCTTACAAAAGAACCAAGGTCACATCAACGGAAAAAGCACATACTCCATATTTATCACCTCTTAAGGGATTTCTATCAAAGGGGTGAAGTTGCAGTGAGAAGAGTTTCCACAGAAGAGAACGTGGTGGACCCCATGACTAAATGCTTATCTCATAAGAAGCATGAATATCATGTGAGAACTAGCGGGTTAAAGTTTGTTAGCAGTAGGCTCTAGTCCAAGTGGGAGTCTGTTGTATTTGGTGGCCTAGAATCAACTACTTTGTACTTTATTCATTAATAAATTCCTTATCACATCTTGATTGTTCTTCTGCGTGACAATGCATGTGATAATGTCCTAAGGACAACTATTACATTAATGGGTCATAGCGGATCCCTGCTATGATGAGAACCCGGAATTTCCATAACATTGTTCTTGAATATATGTTCTATGGCCGGATGATATTATTTGAGGGACACAAATAATACAGGTCATTAGGGGTGAGGACTCATAAAACTTTGAGGCACCTTCTCATGGTGTGCGCCCTTGGTAATATCCAGGAGGATATTATGAGAACGAGACCTGCCAGTAGGAAATCCACATTTCATAGTGTCATTGGATGTTCCTATATGTGGATGTGTGTATTGGTCCTTAGACTTTAAGATTATTATTAATGGGTATTACAACTCACGCACTTAGATGTATTGATGAAAAATGTGACGACACACTGTTCGCAGCAAGGAAGGATACGTTGGGTGCGTCACGAGTAATACTGCATTAATAGATAATGCGAGAAAGGATTTGTCCCTTCTGTTCCATAATAGAAGTAGATATCTCAGGCCCTTTGATGTAATTGATATATCCTAAATAAATCCATGGCCATGGTAAGGTATGGGCGAGTTCAATTCCAGGAAGTCAAAGAAAGAATAATTGAGCACATGGGTTGATGGCACTAGCATGCAACCTGCTTGATTGAAGATATTGAGACAAAGGGATTATATTACACGGTAAGCGTTCGTAGGAGGTGACACATCATTGTGGCATTAACTTCTTTCTCTATGGGTGCCTTGGCGTGTTTCTAGACGCTAACCTTGGACTTTAGGCAGGCTCTGCCTAATGCCACTGAGAAAGAGGCCTAGAGGGTCACACACTAAGTGTGTCCATGTATCTCAGTTAAATATTAATTTAACAAGTTAAATAAATATTATTCCTGACTATGCTTTAATAATTATTTAAGATGTCTGATCACATTTATTTCGACACTATTTATTTGAGAGAATATATTATGGGTGAAATAATATATATATTTATTAGCAAGTAATGCAGTTACATTTATTTAAGAAATAAATAGTCATTACTCAAGGTCTAATAAATATGGTGGAGGAAATAAATAAAATGAAAAATAAAAAGAACACACCGTGTATATTTATATACACGCTGTGTAGTTTTTTTCAGGATTCATGAGAAAATATTGTTTATTTAATTAAATGATACTAAATGTAATACGTTAGCCGCATGTCAAGTAATAATGATGGTCAACTATCATTATTAAGACATGGGGTATTACTAAGAATTAAATGAAATGATTAAATGCTTTCGGTCAAATAATTCATTTTATTATTCTAAGTATTATAATCCCAATTACATTATTCTCATTGAGTAAGATCCATTTTGGTTGTGCACAACGAATTGGTAAATACTCTCAAGCTAAGAGAGAATTTGTTTTCCACCAAGAACGCCCTCAAGTTACGAGAGCGAGATCCTCCACCAGATCAAGGTGGTTGAAGGCGGACATCGCAAGCGAAGGCTCTTCTGCGCTAGCACCCAGATATCCCTTCGGCGACGTCTAGAGATACGTGGAGCACGTGTGGATCACCACTAGAGGAATCCTATACTTGGATTCTACAATACAACGACGGATCATAGGATCATGATCAGAGACTCCAATGAAGAAAGAATTCCATCGAGGTAATTCTTATGAATTAATTAAATTAATTATAACCAACATATGATGATCCTATCTCAAGGGTTCTGGGACTCTTCTTTTCTTTTTTTTCTTTGTTCTATTCCGAAGATTCGACATTTTAAATTGTGATGGATCTCGGATTGAACATTGTTTAACGTTAAAATTAAAGTTGGGAAAACCCACCAACGTGCTTCCGCTGCGCCCGGAACCTATAGCATCATCACTGTCTCATCATATTCCATGTGCAATTTAATCTCATACTCATAAGTAATGGTTCTATAACCAAGGATATTTCTCTAGTCGAAATAATCACTTGGTTGGTCATATACTGCAACATAATGAGAAAATTTATACCAAAGGACTCATGGTATCTGTGTCAAGGCCTCGTGCCATGACCTATGGGTAAAAACCCAATCTGTCTGTCTTAAGAACTATCGATGCATTGAGGAGCTTACTTTTACCGGTTTCCAACCCAAAGGGCTTACTTTTACCAGTCCCTAACCTGGAGGGATTACTTTAACCAGTCCCCAACCTGGAGGGCTTTCTTTTAACTGGTCCCTAACCCGGCAGTCCAATACATTTCTCATATGTCAAAATGGTCTAATATTCAAGGTGTCCCATACCACTTTGAATATTTAATTTTTATTTCTCATTATCCAAGGTGTCCCATGCCACATTGGGTAATTTGGTTCTTAGTTCATTAACATGGTATGTCATATGCATTCATTATGTACAATAATAAATAAAAATGAATAATGAAACCATTATACATTTAGTTTGAAAATTCTTGACATAACATTGAAACTATGGAAATAAATAATCCAAGGCATACATAGTATGGTAAACATTCTTTTCACATAAGATAACACATAAAATGACAGGTGATTAGGGTTTTCCACATGAAATGATAGCTTCTTAATTAAAGAACCTTATCCATGGAAATGAATTCTTACTAAAAATACATGTCATTCATTATGATGACAAAAGTGTCAATGAACATGAAATTAGATTCAAACATAACATTCACTGCTTCTGGTAAAGGACCATATGGACATGTTACTTTAAATAATTTTTAACCTAATCTCACGAATTCAAAACATATGAAGTTAATATAATTAAAACTTTTTAAATTAATGTATGTTTGACACGAACATTTTAATTTAGCAAACACCAAAATTAAAATTTATTAAATAACCTTTAAACACTAATTGCATTAAAAACACCTATTATATTTTGATGATCATCATATTGAAATTAATTAGGGTTTGGGAATTAAACAAATATATACATATATCTGAATATACGCAAGGTGCATACTTTTATAACCAAATACTTTCTTATATGTAATAAATACTTACAAAATATAATTAGTCATTAATAATTATTGATTGAAATCCAAACCAAGTAAGGTATATAACTTGCATGACTGAATGTATATTCATATGTAAAAATTAGGGTTTTGCATACTAAATATAAATCCAATTGAACCCAAATGAAATTTTGCACCTAAAACATTACTTAAGGCTTGGAAAACAGTAAAACCTTACATGTATCAAACATCAATTAAGTCATGATAATTGTATTTGAAAATTGGGTTTATTTTATATAAAACCATAAACACATAAACATATAAAAACTACAGTTTTAAAACTGTAACTTAATTACCCTTAGAACAAAAGCCTAATTCGCATCTAAAATATTACTTAAGGGTTAGAATTCATGTCTTGAAAATAATAATCAATTGCATTTCAAAACATATATGCATAATTACATAATTATACACACACATATATATATATATATACAAAGTTTACCAAAAGGGATTTACATGTTAAAAGTATGTTCAAACCACCCTTTATGTGTATATGATCCTTTGTAAAATATATTGAAATATTTTGGAAATATTAGGAATATATTTTGAGTTGGGATTATATACATATACATACATACATATATATATATATCTCAACACCTGAAAATATATATATATATATAATGGTTCTTCTTATAAATAAATCCTTTCCATTCAAATACTTGAGTAAAAAAAAAGCAACCTCCTTGGAAGCCTAAAAGAGAGGATCTGTGGTGAATATATATATATATATACACATCTTAAGAATTATATACATAATATAAATTGTATATTCAGAACCTACCAAAATAAGTTTTATAAAACCAAAACCTTTAAAATAAAAACCCTTACACCCTATTTTAGAAGGGGGAAGGGAGAGATTACAATACTGTAAGAAGTCTATATAAATATATACATATAAAAAGAATACCTGATTATACACAGGGTGTGTATAATCGGTTTTTCATTAAAAAAACAAGTTGGTAAATCCCCTCACCTAGACTGTTATAAGAGGATGGAGGAGAGGAGGAGGAGAGGCTTGGCTTCAGCAGGCTTTGGGAGTGGAGGGGGAGTGCAACCGCAAGGTTGTTTCATGGCGGAGGTGAAGGAACATTAAGGGGAGGGAAACCCGACACCTGCATGTACTCGGGGTCCCATACCATGACTTTGGAACAAAAGGGAAGAGGATAGGTCGGTTGTGGAAAAAATAGGATAGGAGAAAAAAAAATTGGGCGTGCCTGACCTACTGGTTCGGGTCACACCACGGAGAAGGTGACAGCGACGCGGAGAAAGAAAACGACGCGGGAGGAAGGAGAAAAGGACAGATGACTGTGATTAGGTCAGACCGGATCGAACGGCTGCGGTAGATCGGGTGTTGATTGATCGTTTAAAAAAAGGTGGTCAGGATTCGATTGCCAAGGAGATCGACGGCTATGGGGAAGCGTGGGGCGTTCGTGCGGCTACGATCGCACGAATGGTCGAGATCTGAAGCGAGATGCGACAGATAGCTCGGATCACGTGATACTGAAATTTCATCGTCCCACATCGAAACGAACAGAGTTTTGAGTGTGGCTTATAATCCAGGGTGCCACTGCATCACCCCGATGATACAAGAACACATGACAAGGGGCCTTATACATGGGCCCCTGCGGGCCTTTGGCTCACCCTCATGCTCCGCGCACCGTGGTCCTTACACACGGGCCCACACGTGACTGGCCCACATTATACACAGCATGGACTCGGGAACCCACTTGCACGCCCAGACGCTCAGGGGACCCTAATGGTCGGTACCTCGAGTCTCCCAGGGGCTCGGTCTAGTCCTTGAGGGCTTGGCATACAAGGCTTACCTCGGCTAGCCGAGTCTCTAATAAATTTTTATTAAAATTATTTAATGATATTGAAATAAAACAGTATGTATACCTAAACTTGTGTTAAAATATTTAATAAAACATTAACAACCATAAATTAAATTCATAGTTAATAAACTATTAAAATTACTATTATCTTTATATCTTTGAAATCAAAAACCTAATACTAGTTTGTTTAAAACATTTTTACATGAAGTTATTAAATGCCTCTTTAATTAAACATAACACTCTTATTAAAGACACATGGTTTCATAACTTTAACAGGTTTAAAAAATATACTTGTGACATCAAAGGTATATTGGTTCCATAGTTTATAAAATTCCCTCTTTAATAAAAATAAAAACCTATAAAATATTTAAAAGGTATTTAGATTACTATGTTTTGAACTAGATGACCATAATGATTTCGTAAAGAGAAAGTTTCATTATAAAAGTATACTTTTATTTAAAGACATAATTTAAAACATTTAAACACTTTAAAACATTTGAAATACCACAAAATTATGAAAGAATTATAAAAACAAAGTTTTTATAAAAATATAAACTTCATTACTTTAAAACCTCACAGTTATGAAATTTAAAGACTCCACCGGCTATAATTTTAGTCGTTGAGTTTCCAACGGCTACTTGAGGTAACGGTCGGATAAGTGCCCTATAAAACCAATACCTGGGGTGTCTTAAGTTTAGGGTGATTGAAGAAGAAGAAGAAGAAGAAGAAGATGGTTCAAGTCATCCCTTTAGTGCTTAGTGTGGCTGCGGTGTCTTTGGCCGTTCTGATGCTCATTATGCCAGATGCTAAGGACCCCTATTATCTTCTCGGGATCTTCCTTATTTTGTGTGGTCTTCCTGTAATCTTAATATGGTTTTTAATTGGTATCTTTGGTTAGCATAATTTTCCATGTGTTATCAGTGTATTGTAATTACTAAAGTGTTTCCATTTGAATAAAGAGTCTTTCAATCATTTGTGTGTTTACTCTATAAATTAAAATCTTATAAACTAGTTTGTTCGATTAATGGGTAAAAAAATATAAAATTTACCATTACATTAAATACAGATTCTTGGGACGTTACATTCTCCATTGTCATAAACAATCATCTACAACACAGATTCCATTATGTTATCCACTACTTATAGAGTCCATTAGAAGATACAATGATTCTTTAACAAATATCCAACAAATAAATTCCTTTGGCTCCTGATGTTCTCTACACCAACTGATGCTAGTCTTCATCTATGATCATAAGGATTGGAAGTTCTACATGTCTACTCCATCAATAACTTAAAAAGTAGTGTTGGTCTTGAGACTTTATATAGATCTTGTTCAATCTGGATCTTCCTCATCCTTCATGAATAATCAAGAGCAGAATAGATCTCTTTTTTCTTCAATAACTCCTGACTTCAACTCCTCCTCTCTCCATGATAATAATATATTGATCTCTAAAAATTATCACATAGTCACTAATACAAATAGGGCTTTTAAAAGTGCTAAAACCTTCCTTTAACAGCTCTAGAAAAGCGCTATTAATCGTGGCGAAGATAGGGGGTCCACTTTAACAGTGCTAAAAAAAGTGTTGATAAAGGGTTCCCTTTATCCGCGCTAAAAAAAGTGATGATAAAGTTACCCCTTTATCAGTGTGTTGTTATCGCATATAAAGGGGTCCTTTATCAGCACTTTTTTAGCACTAATAAAGGCCCCCTATATCAGTGCTATTTTGAGCGCTGATAAGGGACACCTTTATCAGCACTATTTTGAGCACTGATAAAGGGTGCCTTTATCAGTGTTCAATTAATGCTGATAAATGCCAAGTTGCCTGAGAAAACCTAGAACCTTCACATAACCTACACACCTGAGACAACACCTACACACACAGCACCAAATAGAACATGCACATAAAATAGATGCAGAAAACAACACCTACAGACAAATAAAGCATAGAAAAAAATAACAGCATGCATAAGAGTTTCACAAACAATGCTATATACATTTACTTGAAATCATGAATAAAAAACACACACTACTATATACATTTCAAACAATGTTTTATATGGTAACTATTACAATTATCCAGAAAATAGTTAAAAACATTAATGTTTCATCATTTTTTCATCTGTGATCCCCTCTCAAAAATTGTCATCCATGGTATTAGTTGACGAACAAAGCATCCGAACTCTGGAAAAAAAATTAAACCTATATAATAAAACAAATATTATGTTATTAATACAATAATGAAATAAAATGAACATTAATATGAAAGAACACATTAATAAAATGTCATTTTTTAATAAAAAAGACACATTTGGGTAGGTAGGGGGCCATAAGACTAGATGATACTTGAAACCTGACCTTGATATGGGTAGGTAACTATCCATGATAAGATACTAGAGTAATGAAAAGGAAAAAAGTCCACAAATTACAACAATTAATTATTTTCAGAGGTTTCTTAGTGTATGAACTTTCCCAATTTCTCTTATTAGTCCTATTAGAAGAAGGAACTTCAAAAGATAACTTGATGTAGTAAAGGTGGTGCTGATGGAGGCACAAATGGTGTTTCCTTTGGATCAGAAACAACCACATCCATGAGCTCCATTTGACTTGGAAAACCCTGATCATCAGCCTCTCAGACACTTTTTGAACCAACTTTAGCCACCATGTCCCTAGGAAGTAAACTGGAAAGGTGGGAGGTGACCAAATTTTACCAGTCTCTTGAAATATCCAAGAGAAAATGGATAAAGGCTTCTCCCCCCGCGACGATGGCGACCGTCGAGCCGGTCCCTCCCCCACCATAGGGGGAGGGACCTCTGTCGTCCTCTAAGAGAGTGATGGCCTCTTTCTCCCCATTCTCCAAACCCGATCTTATTCTGCCTTTCCCATAGAGCTTCCTATGCCCTAAGGTTCCCGACCTCTATTTAGGGAGCCCTAATTTTCCTTTATCGATTGCAGAGTTCAACGATGCCTTGGCGCTCCTCAATCAGATGTTGGTATAACGCATTTCCCACAAAGAAGACCATCAGTGGACTCCTTTGATAGGTTTTTTTTCGGTTATTGGGATCTATAAGAGAGGGAGATGATGGGTCTGCTCGACAATAGATGCATTTTGATCTGTTTCGCGTCAGTGGACGACCTAATAAAATCTTGGTCTAGTGTGACTCACAGCTACAACGGGTACCGCCTTTTCCTCCAAATATGGTCTTATGAATTCCATATGAAGCGGGACTCCCCTTCAGTGGCGATCTGGGTGAGTTTCCCTAATCTACCCCTTCTTTTTCAAAATCATTCCATCATTATGATTTTTTGGAACCCCATAGGGAGGTATTTATCCTCTGATCACCTAATCGTTGTTGTGTGTCATCCTATTAATCCCTGTGTGTGCATGTAAGTGGATTCCTCGAGGAAGCCTCATGGGTTCATTTGTATTACCATAGGAGAAGAATACTGGTGTAGATAGTAGGTCATGTATGATTTGTGGGATGACTTCTATTCTAGTTGCAAGCATTTGGGACACTCATCGGCAACACTGGATTTCTACTAAGAAGAATATGGTCCCAGGTGAGGCTGTTGTTCATGAAAACCCCTTGAGGGTCTATTGTAGAGGCCAAAATGAAGAGGGGAAATTCGATACTCCTAATCAATCTCACTTCCAGGGTACTGAGAGTATATTTTTGTAGGAGGCAGGTGGGGGTGTCCAAGCAAGGATTGGGGACCCCTATCGGCATTGAGGCGTTTCAGTGTGCTGCAAGGGCTTCAGGGGATGGCTATGTATGTGGTTCTGACCTTAATGCAGGTTTGGAGAGCTCATAATCTTAGTCTCCCTCTCAAGGTGGGGATTTCCAACCAAATAGAAATCTTAATTCAGTTTTGGAACGCATTGTCTCTCCTATTTATGAGCCTCTATGTGAAAAAGTCATAGTTCCAAAGCCAACTTTGGTTTCTCAGAGAAGGAGGTCGACATGGATGCTACAATGATGTTGTACAGTGAGTAGGTTGAACCTCTGGGGAACATATTGTAGGATGTGGACTTACTGACAGTTGCAGTGCCTCCACATAATAAAGGGATGCTTGAGGAGGGGAGTGTGGCTGAGCCTCCTGGAATTCAGGAGGTGCACCGGTTATTTGCAGTAGTGTCTCAACCTGGAAAAGGGAGTCAGTATGAGGGGAGTTTCTTAGGACCCTTGGACCTAAACATTTTCTATTTTAACCCCCATCCTATCTAAAGGTTGTGTGTATGGGGAAGAACAGGCAGATCCCTAGTGACATGGGAAACTATTTTGGGCCAAGTCCCCCCATGGAAGGCCCGTGGGTTGAGTTGAGGAACCATTTTGATAGTATGGTTGTTCAAGATCAAGTTGTGTCTCATGAGGAGGATGATTCAGGTGATGACAGTTATAGCCAACTCTCAGTGGAAACTTGGGACCTTTTCAAAGGGAATGGTCCTAACAGCCCTAGAAGGAAGAAGGGACTAAAAGGGAAGCGTGACCCCAAGAAATGCATTGTGGTATAGGGGAAAAATCAAGGGATGTAAATACTATTCTTACTTTCCCAAACCAAAGGAAACTAGGTCGACCAAGAAAGGTGGGATCAAGGAAAGAAAAGACCTGTAAGATGAGAAAATTGGTGATCCAATCAAAGATCCAAATGTGATGGAAGAAGAGGTAGGGGAGTTTCTGAAGCTCATATTCCACTCCAAGGAAGAAATGATTGAAAATTCCTTTAGCCCAATGCCTAAAATGAGGGTATTGTAAGAATTTATCATTCTCTAAGATAGGGGTGTGTAATAGTCATGGTCTTTGACAGAATGAATCACCACACTAAGTTCTTGGAGAAGTGATTTGACTTTAATGGGTTTTTGTTCATAGAAGATTCCTTTGCGAGTGATCACACTCCCAAATCCCTATATCTCTATTTCCACTAGACACAACACTCTCTAGACCTCTATGGTCAATGTATTCCTCATCTAGTCGTCCCAGTATTGGAATGCGATGGGAAACACCACAATAATTAGAGAAGATCCCCCACTGACTATAACTTCTTTCATGGGAACCCCATACATTGTTACCAAATCTGTTGGCACCCTCATTGTTGATAAACCTAAATAGATTCATAAAATCCTATATTTTTCAGCTCAACAAAAAACTCTGTGGAAGTACACTGAACCAAGAAGGGACAACCCCGGTTCATCCCAAAGCTTCCACCTGATCGAATAACCTAGCCAAATAACCACCCAAAATTCTAATTTGATATAGAATTAGACATTTTTTATATGTAAATATTGGTTTTAAGCTCTAAATCATGTTAGAACCCTTTAAAATCAATCCACATAGGCTTCAAAATTAAGTGCATGACTTGTTGAAAGTCATGTGATCACACGATCATAATAGGATCATGTGATCAAATGAACCTAGGAGATTTATACGATTACACAACCCTTGAAGATTTATGAAATAATGTAAATAAGACAAGAATACATGAATCATGTTTCAAGTGAATTACTTTGATTATGTGATTTGATCATTTGATGAGATCACACGATCAATTCACATGAAGAATTCATACAAAGAAGATTATGTGACATGATCACATGAAGAGGATTATGTGAAGTAGAGGAAAAACCTAAGAGTTCTCGTAGAGCTATGAAATATTGATTCATTAGTGAAATATATTTCCCATTGCTCTCATATCTATAAGAAATTTCACAGAATACCAAGAGTATCTTAGAATACTATAAGAAAAATAGATGGCCTAGGGAATCAGTAAGGTATTCACATCCTTATAACAAAGTCATTTTTTCTTCTTCTGGAATTTGTATGTGAGGTGTGTATGCATCTGGGAATTGATGTGATACAGGTTCTATGTGAGGTGAGTAGGCACCAAGATTTTGATGGGCATGCATATGTATATATGATGCGGGTTTATTTGAGAAATTGTTGAGATGCAAGATCTATGGAAAATGATTTTACTGTGAAAACATCAAGATGACCTCTATGATTGAGTAGAAACAACGTGATTGCTCTTCCTACAAAGGCATGTCACATGGACAGAAATCTTCTAAAATAAACTAACCCTGCAAGGAATAATGAAAATCAAATCAACATTTCATTATATATTTTTTTGTTAAAATATACATATTTTATCGTAACACTACCTTTACATCTTTCCAAATGGTTTCTTTAGTCCAAATATAATCTAATAAAAGAACTAATGTTTCTTTGTGCACTTTACTTCTATTGGTTAACTACCGCTTAACATGGCATCTGATCTGAACTTCCGAGCTGGAATCCCCATGATGCTCTCATCCAACACCATCTCTATGATATCATCATTCAGCATTCACTTTTCCTTCTCTTCCTGCACTCATTTACCTATTAAATTGGTGCAAGAAGATAAGGAAAAGTGAATACACAATGATGATATCATAGAGATAGTGTCGGAAGAGAAAATCATGGGGACTCCAGATCGGATGTTCAGATTAGATTCTATGCTAAGCGGTAGTTAACCAATAGTAGTAAAGAATCCTTAGTTTTGTTATTAAATTTGTGAGTGTTGCACAACCAATATTCTTCCAACACACTGCATCAGTAGAAAAAACTGCATAAATGACCAAAATATAGAATATAAATGATCTATACCATAATAGTTTAGTTCTAGTGATTTTGGAAACATGTAAACATAATGAACTAGTTCATAAGAGTCTCTCATTAAGTTATGCTTTACTATAAAGAAAATTCATTTCTAAAACCATTCTTCATAACCTGAGGATATAAAACATAATAAATGGTGATCATATATGCTCAATAAGTGTAAACAAGGGAGATATCAATGATCATATAAGGATAACATAAGTAGTAGGAATTCACCTTCATCCTATTTGTGTACAATCTTCCAACAGGTATGCTACCCATTCGTTTCTAAACACATCTATATCATCTTGTGAATATGATTTTTTATGACAGTCATGGTAGTACTGAAAAATATAAATACACAAAGGATTAATAAATATTTAAAATGAACTCATAATTATTTTCTAAAATAAATCTTCAGGGATTCTAGTTTGTTAATGAAATACAATCTCTTTCATAAATTTACAAACATAATAACCACAGTCCTTTCTATTTGTTTGTTTTGGACACTGCAAAAACATCGAGAAAATTAAGTAATTTGTTTCGATATGTGTTTTGATAGTGCAATGTTATTATATATACCGGGATAATTTTCTAGTTTTAGATCTTGTAAGTGTTCTTGTCCTTAGGCCCTAGATTCATTCCATAAAGTAGACGATATTGATACACCGCCCTATCATAATAGATTCCTCATTAAAAGATAATATAAATTATATAACTAGATGTTTAGTTATAAAATGTTAGATATAGTGTATTACAAATTAACAAACGCCATCATGTGTGGTTAGTTTGTTGTATATCCATGCATTGAATCTAGAAAATAAATCTTTGGAGTATCCAAATTGACTACAGTCAGCATCCAATGCTCCCTAAAAACAAAAAAAGGAATAAGTAATGAAAGAAATGAAAATATAGTTTATATGATTAAATTGTAGAGTTTTACCCCTTCATCGTTGGTATTAAAAAGAGTCTTCCATCCGTAATTATTTTTTCAAATGATTTGAGCAGGGATGACATTATTGCAGCCTCTTTATCAGAATATGTTTCTTCTTTTGAAGAGGTGATGTGAGGACTAATGAGTCCAAATTTTTGTTCATGGAGAAATCCCTTCATTTGTTTTTCATATATATGCTTGAGAAAAATAGGAAATTTATTTAGTTATAATTATTATAGTATATCAGCATTTGTAGAATAAAATCATGAAAACATACCTCATGTATACATTTACAACTGAGGCACCTAGCCATTCATACTTGAGGATTTCATTTGCATTTTCAGCACTAATGAAATCTGATTTTTCCTCTTTGTACATATTTTTTTCAAAATAAATTGTGCCAACATTGCCTTTTATCAACTTTGTATCCACATGAGCCTACAATGATATTAACTGCGGATATAGAACGGGTGAGGTGAAGGTGCTCTCAGTAGAGCGTTTCAATCAGTTGGTTGATCATTGAGATAGTTTTGAGAAGATATTTCATTTCACCCCCTACTCTTTGTCGTTCTATAATAACATTCATCAGTTCAAACCTTTTTCATTAAATTTTAAAGGTTCATCTTGAAAAATAAATTGGAAATGGATACCTCCTTATCGATATGTTTTTTTACAAGAATTGACAATCGTGCGATGAATGTTCCAATAGCTTTTTCGACTTTATGAATGTCTTCATCATCATTTAGAACGGGTACCTCAGCACTCGGATCATTATCTACATTAATCGACACTCTAACATGATCTGTTGGACATTATCTGTTGTGTATCATGTCATTCTGCATAATGAACACCGTAGACCTCACTACAGGGCGATAGGTGGGAGTTGATAGATATAAATCAAAGTCATTTTTACCCTGTAGAATATTAGTATAGGAAAGGTTTTAGTTTCTATGTGATTCACATTTCATATAAACAATTATTATAACATTTATTACCTCATCTAAGTCAAGTTTTTTAGGGGAATGGCTCACCTCAAAGCTGGGGGGTGGGAGGGATCTTCACGCATGAGTTTTTGTTGAGTTGTTTCTTCTCTTTTCCTACCCCAATAAAAATTTCTATCATCTCTATTTGGTATTGTAATTATTCTTGAAACATAGATATTGTTTATACCATCTTTTTTATTTCCTCAGTTTGATCCTCTTCTTGTTTTTATTTTTGAAAATATGTTTGAGGTGTCACCCCAAAACCTGCACCTTTGACGTGGCCATACTGTTCTGGTTGCTTCAAGACCGTTGAAAGTATGTCTTCATCTAGTGCGGGTGTTGTTCATTCCTGTGACTATGTCAAATAGAAAATATAGGAAAATAAGTAGTCATTGTTATGTAATAGCAATTTAAAGAAAATCAAATTTATATTATGTCATAATTATGCATGTTTCCCACATTTTTTGTGTGTTTTCATCTATCAATATCCTCTCTTTATTTACATGAGAATCCTTCCATAGTACATGGCATGGGATGGAAGTGTATTTCGATTTTGATTCATCAATCTACATATAAATAGAGGAACATGGTTATGGTGTTGTTTTATGTCACATAAAATGATTACATTAGATTTAAAATACGTACCAATTTTTTCTCAAGTGAAGCATACCCCATCCTTGATTTACAGTAGGGGTACGCTGGTTTTATTGACCTTTCTTTATTTTCAGCACTCAGTTGTTATTTTATAAATAAAAAACTGTCAATAAAAGTTATGAATACAAGCAACGTCACACAACATATTACCATACACAATGTACCTGAAAATTCTGCTCCCCATGAAGGTTTCTAAACACATCCCATGATCCTTGGGATATCAAGTGTGCATAAAGAGGAGTTGGGTGTGGCTTGATTTTCCCTTCAGCATCTTTAAGATGATATTTCGTTAAAATTTTGCAGAAGTCTCTATGAATCCTTCCTGCAACTCTTAATACATATTCCTTGTGTGAGGCATCTACTATAAATGCACTCTACAATTGATGATGGAGAGTACGTCAATGTTTTATTATTTTATTTTATTTTAATAAATTAAATAAATGATATCATAATTTTACCATAATCTCTTACTAGATTAGTGTCTTAAGCCTGGTGACAACATGGTTCCACGACTGTACATTAATCGACACGTGTTGCTGAGTGACGATTCCAATGTAGCTACTAAATATGGATTTGTTGGGGTTAACATGTTGGCCTTTCTTATTCCATCCCACCTCATATTTGATTCATTTTGCTTTTTCCTTAAGTATTTTAGCTAACATTGTCAAACTACGGTGCTCTTGTTTTTTTTGCACTGTCAAGGTTTCATTTCCTACCATTTCCTCAGAAGTATCATCATTATGTTCCTCTGGAGAACTAGCATCGACACTGGGACTAGAAACAATAGGTTGGGAAACTTTTTGTACCTCAGCACTAGCACTAGTAGCGACAGGTTGAGAAACCTGTTGTTTCTCTGCACTGGGACCAGTAGCAGCAGGTTGAGAGACCTATTGTACCTCGAGATTGGGCACATCATCAGGTGCAGAAGTCATTATCTATATAAGTGGTTTAACATTTAATTTAGATTACATAAAAGCATTAGCAAACAGATAATAACATAATGTAACACAATGTATATTACAATAAACAAATCACCTGATTATTGAACTCTTTTTTTTAAAGATGAAGAGATTTAACCCCTCTATCGACTATGTAAATCCCTTCATTGTGGTCTCCTTTGACATAAAAAAATGTCATCTACATTTAGACCGCTTCGAAATTATTTTGAAGTCCCAATGAAAGGTTCATCCTCTATTGAACTTTCATCTGACCCTTCAGTTGTTTTGGTCGATAACAGAACAATTGACCGGTTTTGGTTTGCAGGATCTGGAACATAAAATACTTGCACTGCCTGTGATGTCATTATAAATGGTTCATTTTTCTCCCCTTCCTTACTAAAATCAACTTTCACAAATCCTAATTCATTTATTTTAACAGCACTCCTGTTATCAACCCACTTGAATTAAAAAACCGGCACTTAGAATTTTGTATAATCCAACTCCCATATTTGTTTGATGATGCCAAAGTATGACATATTCACATAAATTAGATTTCTATCCTTAGCACCAGAAACATGCATCACTTCAACCACAACTGTAACAAACTATTCTACATGGTATTGCATTCATCATGTTCATTAGTATATAATGTATAACCATTAACTACATAATCATTGTAAGATAAGACATACACACTTTCTCCTCTGGTTAGCCATCGATGTTGTTCTGAAATTGAGTCTGGATTTTCATCTAACTTCTTAAAAGTATGTTCCTGAAACCATCCTATAAATTTTCGATTATGTGTATATGATATCCATTTTTATCCCTAGATAGATTCAAATGCCTAATAATTTCTTTGTGGGTTTGAACATATGGGTCATCATCGAAACTGTTATGAAAAATGTAAAGGTGGGCCTACTCCCGATATATAATATTGATTGTGACAACCTCTCTTCCATAAATTCCTTCATACTCAAGCTGCCCAGTGTGACGAGATTTAGGTAGGACAATTATTTCCACACTAGATAGGTATTCGGTACAAAATTCAATGGCTTCCTCAACAATATATTTCTCCGCAATACAACCCTCTAGCCGACTTCAATTTTTGATATACCCTTTAAAAATCTTCATATATCGTTCAATGGGGTACATCCATCTATAATGTATAGGACCACATAGTCAAATCTCTCTCACCAAATGAACCATCATATCAAAGAATGTCAGTGGGAAGAACATTTCCAAATCACATAATATGACGGAAATTTCTCTTTGAATAGTTGGAAATTTCTCCAGGTTTATAACTTTTCTGCATATATCTTTGAAGAAGAAACAGAGTTTTATTAATGTATAGTGGACATTCTTGGAAAAAATTCAACGTAAAGTTATAGGAATTAGATCTTGCATCAAAACATGACAATCATGTGATTTTAAACCCTTTAAATTTAAATCTCTCATTGACATGATGTTCTTGATATTTGATAAATACCCCTCTGGAACCTTTAAGTTATTCAAGAAGTTCCAAAACTGATATCTCTCCTTCCTAGAAAGAGTATAAGCACCAAGAGGAAGAAATGTTTGTTTTTCACCCTTCACTGGTGCCAACTCTTCTCGTATTCTCATCTCAACCATGTCCAATATAGCCTTAATTCCATCCTTTGTTTTTCCGGGTGCATTTAGCAACATGCCGATGACACTATCACATACATTTTTTTCAACATGCATAACTTCAAGAAAATGTCTGACATATAGACAATTCTAGTATGGTAATTAAAAAAAACAGATCTCTTTTTCAAACTGGTTTTCATAAGGTTTTTCAAAAATGGTTTACCAAAATTAGTTTCCACATATTTTACTTTCGCAAACAGTTGATCACTTGTTAGTCTATATAGTGTTGTACGTTCTTCTGAAATTCCATCGAATGATGTCATCCAAGATCAGTACTTATGTCATCGGGGTAGAAATCTGTGATGTCCTAGAAACACGGTTTTTGATGAATGTTTCAACCTAATTGATTGTGTACCTTGTTCGCAAACGGGATACCCTTGAGTTCCTTTAATGCCATATACTGACAAATTTTCATAAGCAGGAAAGTCATTTATCATCCCGTACAACATGCCTCTCAAAGTGAAACCTTCATTTTTGTAAGCATCATACAACATAACACCTGAATCCCACAATAATTTCAAATCCTCGATCAATGGAATAAAATAAACATCAATATCATTACCCGGTTGTTTTGGTCCTGATATAAGCATAGATAACATGATGTATTTTTGTTTCATGTATAACCATGATGGTAAGTTATAATTTACCAACATAACTGGTCATGTACTGTGGCTGCTGCTTTGAAATCCAAAAGGATTCACTATATCTGTAGATAACACAAGACAAAGGTTTCTAGGCTCATTTCCAAATTCAGGATACTCATGATAAATTCTCTTCCACTGAGCATAGTCTGCCAGTTGACGTAGTTTCCCATATTTAATTCTTGTATATATATTCCATGTCAATTGTATTGCAGTCTTATCACTTCCATATAGGTGCCTAAACCTTGGAATGATTTGAATGTACCATACAACTTTTGTAGGACTGGATTCATCTTTCTTGTATCGAGAAGCACCACATTTTGGGAATTCCGTAAGTGATTGGTGGTTCTTATGAAACAATATACAGTCTTTCGGGCAGGTGTGTATTCTTTCAAAGATCATACCCATCGAGTGTAGAATTCATTTGGCATCGTATGTTTGGCTTGGGAGCTCATTGTCTTCTGGGAGCATGTCATTTAGGAGAGCAAGTAGTACTGTAAAATTGGGGTCACTCCACCCATTGCCTGCTTTCAAATTATACAGCTTCATTATGGCTGACAATGCTGTATATTTAGTGCAACCAGAATACAATAGCGTCTCTGCACAACTCTATAACTTCTCAAACAATTTTGGGCAATCACGAAGTTTATCTTCAACTATCCATGTCATTTCCTCAATACGATCTTCATCATCATTCACATCTGTAATCACATCCTCCATATGATCATCTTCATTATTCATGCTTGTAATCATATCAGATGATCCATAAAATGGAGTGCTATCCCAACCACTACTTGTATTCATTTTTTCCTCGTGTTTATTTCAACATGTATAACTTTGATCTATTCCATGACAGAACAGGTGTTCTTCCAACTCCTCTGGACTAATTTTTCTTGAATAACAACAATGTAAACACGAACAAAGGATTTGAGAAGTGTCATATGCATGATATTTTTCAAACTTGATAAACTCTTTCATGCCATATTCATACTCTTTTGTCAACCAATTAGAATTCATTCTGTTTGATACAGTAATATTAATATTTAACAAAATAATAACACAAAATATGTTCAACTAGGGTCATCATCCAACTATAATAAATGGAACTAGCTATGGTAAACAATACCCTTACCTCTCCATGCATTATGCAGGACCAAAGTAGATCACACCCATATTCCCAACCACCTGATCAATGGAACTAACTATGAGAAGCCCTTACACTAGAATGTTTTAGTATCCCACATGTGATCTATATCCATTATTGTAAACCAGTTTTTTAGTGTTTCTCAATAAATATAATGTCTCTAATAAAGATCTATGGTACTAAACTAATAAATTGTATAATTTTTAATAGATTTATTGTTGGTGTAAGGATTCATTACATGTGTTGTTATGGTTATTTGACTAGGGTGTCCATAAAGTGTCTCATAGAGTCCTCTAGCGAAGTGATTTTCTAAGATTCAGTGGAATTGCACTAGTAACAAAGTGGTGGTGCCATTGAAATGGGTAATGTTTGGATTTATATTAAATGGTGGAAGAACTACAACATGGAAAACAAATGGCATACCAATCATGCCAACAACCGCAACACCATACAAACACACAATCATGGTCATAATGGCAACACCATACAAACCAAAAAATCACAATTTCAGATTTTACAAAGCATCCCTTATTCAATTCCATTTGTTAATTCAAGGTTTATCACATAAGTTTTATCATCCTGGGGAATTAAATCATTAGTTAGTATATGTAAATTACCAATTTTTATATTAAAATGTTCAACAGGAACCAATCAACATGCAATTCATTTAGTGTGCAAACAAGGACCACCAATGGACACGTTTTTTAGTGGGGGTGTTTAGCCCATACATTTCACAACATAACCATAAATATAAAATATTTATAACATGAGAACAAGAGGAAACCAATGAGTAAAAGGAGAAAACACACTATGAAGGTGTCGTTCAATGTGCAGCAGAGGTGCGTTCGCGGCAGAGGAGAGGCACGCGACAGAGGATATTTCCAACTGAAAATAAAACATAAAATGAGAACTCACATGTTAAACAAATTTATTGGTCAATAGTGGGATTTTATTTTCCATCTATGATATTTGCTTCCTGTTTATTTATTTTTTGTGTATCTACTATTTTCCTAGATGTTCAACTTATGAATGGTACATATCTGATTTTCAAGAGAAATATCATTTTTAATTTACTTTAATTTAGGGGTAAAATATTCCACATTAATTTTATTTTTTCCCCAGGGGATTGTTGCTATCCCGTAGGGATCATGAACACCTCTTAGGTTAGTGGAAAGTCAAGTCAGTTCTTGGTTATGAAACTAGTTTGGGACGTATCATTACATTTACAATTGTAATTGACCCATGTCCATTTAAATATAGGATTTGGGGGTGGGGGGGGGGGTTTAGACACTAATATATAGAAGGAATAAGAGAGGTAAAAATTATCCTAGGCTCTCTAATACAAGTGATGAAAGATGAAAAATACACCGGGTGAGGGAGAACCACCCAAGAGGAGAGGAGGGGGAGGTTGGCATAGCACGGAGGGATTATAAACTTATGTTTTTTCTGCATTACTAAGGCTATGCTTTTCTCTCATAGATCATGACTGATTATTGATGATTTCTCACTATTTTGAATATTTTTTACATGGATACACGTAGCCTAATTTACCTAATGGTGAATATCCTCCACCAACTCAATATTCTTTCTACCTCCCAAAAAAATTGATCACCTTGTTGAAATTCATAATGCATTAGATTAAAATATTTCAATTATTTAACATGAATTGGGTGGGAAGATCTATGATGACCACTTTGAAAGGTTTTCATTGTAAGAGATAATGAACATGCTGTTCAGGAGATATAACCATTCACACAAGCAAAAATAGTTCATATTTAATTAATTAAAAAGTAAATACTATATGAAAATATGTATGGCTTGAAACTCCACCAAACTCTTACCCTAGGGTAAAACCCCTATTATTGTAACACCCTAAGATTTTATGAAAAATATTCTTTTTAATTTTATTAATGTCTTGTGTTGTACACTACACCAAAAGGAGCTTGCACAAAAAGCATCCTTGACTTGCCTTTCATTACACGCAATCGCGACCTTCCTCGATATTGTGTGTAGTACGCAATACCGAGTTTCACTAAACAACGATATGCTATTAAAATATTATTAAAACTAGTCGTTATGAATAGTAATAACCACTTTTTGAAATTTTGTAAATTTTATTTTTCAAAATGGACTTCATTTTTGGATTCGGAATATTGAAATTAGCATAGGGTGAAATTTTGGTACTTTTCGGATAACTTTAATATTCTGATGAATAGTGAAAATTACTAAATTTTAATTAAAAACAACTTTTTTAATAGAAATTATTAATAGTGATAAATTATTAATTTGAGTGGTTTTAAATTATATTTAGAATATATTTTTACAATTTAATACAATGTTGTTCATTGGATGTAATTTCACATTTAAACCAGACATAAACAAGTGTCAATCTTTTGATAGTTATTATCTCTTAAAAACACGCTATTTGTTTTGATGACGGGAATTAATTTTTAAATTAGTTAATGTGACTGATATGTTTTGAATTTGGTAATGTAAACATCATTTTTGAATTCATAATATCAAATATAGCTTAGGCCTAATTTTTGGTATTTTTCTAGAAACTTTCATTTTTTGATGAATAGTGAAACCACTAAGTGATAGTTAAAAAACTGAATTTTTTCATAAAACTTAATTTTACCGCTTCTGTGAGTGGAATTTCAAAAATCTGAGAGACACGGTTGATGTCAGTAAGTGAAATTTGGTTCAATGAGATGAAAATAATTTTTTGGTGAATAGTAACTTTTTACTTTTATTTACCACGGCTAAAAGTAAATAGGGTAATTAAGGGTAAAAATGATATTATTATTATCCTAAAAAATTTCCTAATTCTATTGGATAAGTGTAATTCGACCAAAAAAAACCTTAGGAATAAAATATGACCATTTAGGCCCACTTGGATTAGATTAGGACATTTATTATTAATTTATTTAAAGAAGGGTTAAAATAGTTAAATTCAAAGTTTAATAAGTATATCATTTTTAATATAGGGTTATACATAAGATAAATTCGACTATAAATATTCATTAGAAATCTAAAAAGATTTCCTACATAATGTTATTTTATTTGTAATTTTTAGACATTAAATAATTTAATTTATTTATGACACAAATATGATGCAGTAATTATCTTATTAATGAAATATTGACATAATTGATGTTTTAAATACCAAAATAAATGTAATTTGAGATTTTTTATGAATTCCACTAATTTTATAGGTTAATATGACATGTTAGTATTTATTTAATTAACTTATTTCTAACTAATCACTCTGTTATGATTTTCACAAAAATCAATTACTAAATAGTTTCAAAATTGACATAAAATAGTTTTTAAAACAAATATTATATTATTAATTGTTATTTTATTCCTAAAATCCAAGGTTCGGACAAATGACTTAGATAATATTATCTATATTAATAATATACAACTTGGGGTTCGTTTTACTTGTTATAGTAAGTTTATTAACCTTATAGTACAAGAACACAAGAAGACACGGTAAAAGTAAAATTATTTAACTTAATGTAAACACTAAATGATAAGGTTAAAATAGGAACCAAAACTTGTCTAAATTCTATTTTATGAGAGGATTTAGACCCATCCCCACCTTAGCTTAGAAATAAATCAATTTGGAGCTATTTAAAACCGAACGTGACTTTATAATAAAATAATATTTTTAGTTTTTCCAAAGGTACCCCTCTCCTCCCTTATAAAAGGGAACCTCCTCCCTCTCTTCCTCACACCACTTTGAGCCTTCAAGATTGGCCAACCCCTGCCAAATTCCCTTCTCCACTTCCCTAGAAACATCCTAGAGGTTCTGTTCTTCATCAAAGACCAATTTTAGTGCCCTAAAAGGAGATCTCAAAGAGGCGCTTCAAAGAAGAGGTAATGTCTGTTACCGATTCTTTCAACTTTATTTCTTCTTCCACTTATTCTTCTTAGGTTGTTTCATTATGAAGTAATAACATCAGTATCACTCATATACTGATATGTTATTATAAGTAACCCTATTTCAACATTGATCCATCCTACAGAAAATGAAATCATCGCGCGTGCGTACGTACGAAATACCGTCTCCACGTCGTGGTGTAATCTATTTTCCACCACCACCTTACTTGGATGGGTATAATGGGGTACATAATAACTATATATGATTATTGTAAAGTGATATTGATTCTTAAATAGTATACATACACTCCAATAAAATTCCATTATCATGAGAACGATATCATCGCTCGTGCGTACGTACAGACTACCGTCTCCACGACGCGATGAGATTCATTCTCCACGTTAACCATTCATGAATGATTATAAAGTATATATAATAAGTAATCATGAAATATATGAAATAATAATAATACTGGATTTATGTGTACATATATGTATGTCATCTACTTAATTCCATTCAACTCAATAAGGAAACGAAAACAGCGTTCATGCGTACGAACGGCCTACCGTCTCCATGAACGGTGTATTTCTTTCCATTTACTGATCTATTATATATATGTATATTCTGAATATATATTATATATAAATCATGTTTTATATTCTGTAATTAAGTAATCATGATCTAAGTAATCATATGAATAATTACAAGTCAAAACACGGACGAAAAATGAAACGATTTTACCCAAAACACTCTTTAACATAGAATTTACAAAAGAACGGGTAATATAAAATCATAAGTGAACCATATATGATATCATAATAATGATTATGATTCTGGAATAAGTCAATGACATTATTTAAATCATTATACAGGAGGTTCTGACACTTACGAATCAAATCAGACCTAAGGTAAGGGAAAATATCACAATCTCATTTTTATCCAAGATTGTTTATACTTTGAAATTTGTTGGGGTGTATTTTATCATCCACATCCATGTTTCCTCAATATGTAATATTATTTCCATCCACCTACAATTTTTCCAATTTTACCCTTCGGTGAGTTTTTAGTAAAGGATATGAAAGGAATCTTTTTTCGTTTTTCATACAAGCTACTTTTTGACTTTTCCGACAAAAGTACGAAGAATGTTTTTTTTAACTTATACGGCATGAAAGGATTTTTAAAAAATTATTTCTAAGAAGCTTCCTTTACAAGTTATCAAGTTTATTTTTAATCAACTTCTTTTAGTTTATAATTGTATGACATGTTAAGAAAGGAAAAGTGTTTTTGAAGTAGAAAGGATATTTTCCTCAAGAATGGAGTTCAAGTGTTTTATCAAAATTATTTTCCATCTAAGATAATTAAGGGTTCTGTTTTCATCCCTATTATTACATTTATTTGATTATGTTGTGATGGAATTATTTTTATGAATTCCTTTATCTTATATGAAATGTTTTATGATGTCATGATGTTTAAGATTCCCATTTTTATTTCATGGGTTATGCTATGACGTTTGGTTTATGATTTTGTGCCACACATAATAATGGTATCATTATGAGATGGGTGGGACCTATATCTCCCTCCAATACATTGGGTAATGATTTTATATCTCATGATATAGACATGGCTGGAATGGCAGGTTAAACCGGTTTAGTGAAACAGGACTGAAACGAGGAGTGAACTCGGTTCAGAAATGGACTTTGTCCACTAAGATAGTCTTGGCATTGAGTCTTCACTAACAAGAAATGATTCTATATGATTATGTGTGTATGAAAAAAAGTTTCATGTTTTAAGTTATGATTACTGGGATTACATTTCACTACTATGATTCATCCCATGTTATGAAATTATGATTTCTTTTGTAGGTTAAGATTCCCAAAAGCTATGTTCTTATGTATATGATGTGATTGATATTTATTTTGTTTACCCTTACTGAGCATTTGAGCTCACCCTTTTATGTTTTCTTTTCCCCAGGATATAAAGAAAGGTTTTAGGTAAAAAAAGGAAGATCTTTTTGGGAGATGTTGAAGATCTTTCACCGCGATTAGAAGATTATATTCAGAGTTTCCAAAGACACTAAACTATTACGGTCCTTGTGTGTGTGTTTTTTTATGTACTAAGTATTCTGAAAAAGTAATGTAATGTCCATGTATGTCAATCTTCGGGTCTCTACAGTTGGTATCAGAGGAAAAGTTTAGTCAACCTTTGGAAACTAGGATGTGAAAACGTTAGTAAGATCCCTAGAGATATTTCTAAGGTATGTCTAGGGATGTCCCTAAGGATAAGTATACGTATAGGATATAGTCCTATAACTATGGTAATGATATTAGATTAAACCAAAGATGTTAGATATTGAAGTTACTCCCCCTTTATTATGATTTTTTCCTCTCACACTATTCTTTTTAGGTTTTAGAAAATGGATGGAAACAAGATGATTCACGATAATGGAGGATATGATGGACAATGGAATGATATTCTTCATGAGCAACCAAATGAAATGGTATTTGGAAGTCCAAACATCATTATTATGCCGAATCAGCAATCTCATAATATGATCAATAAAGTAAAATTTGTTAAGTTTCCTGACTCGGCTAATAAGAGAAAGATGGAGTTTCATGATGATCATAGAGGAAAGAAAGTTCAATTTCCCCTATGTAAATCATGTGGGAAGAGGCATCAAGGAGAATGTTTCAAAGGAACTGGAAGATTCTTTGGGTGTGGAAAAGGACACAAAGCCAGTAAGTGCAAAGGAAAAGATTCAGTTAACACTAGGGATGAGGATAATGGTATTTCTACGACATCAACAATGGTTAAATGATTTAAATGTGGAATGTACGAGCCTTATGCAAACCAATGCCCTAAGGGAAAGTCTCATGAAGAGAATTAGTATGGTCATATGGGTAGTATTTATGTTGATGATGATAAAGAGACTACAAATGATATGTGAGATGAAAGAATTGTTGAAGCTCGGTCAATGGTGGAATGATTACATGTTTATCATGTGTAATGTTGTATAAGTAATCTCACGGTACTATGGAATAAAGAGACATCTAAGGATTGTTACACTGTTGTCTTTCCTTGAGTTTTGAAAGTGAATG
The DNA here is from genome assembly GCA_963277665.1 of Viscum album. Classification (NCBI taxonomy): domain Eukaryota; kingdom Viridiplantae; phylum Streptophyta; class Magnoliopsida; order Santalales; family Viscaceae; genus Viscum; species Viscum album. Next base: position 413,470,139 of record OY728140.1, on the reverse strand, counting down.
ATTAATGTTACCAGTATCCATGAAAGGTTATTCAGATATTTTTGGAATGTAGATGATATGCGCATAATGAAGGGATAAGTAGAAAATTAAATGTTTGATAGTATTCATGATCTCATGACTGATATAAGGAGAAGGTTATATCATGGTTTGAGTATATAAAATTTTTGGATTTTGGTATGTGGAAAGAGTTAACTTTTGACTGCATTCATGTTTTCACTAAGGTTCAATGGGTATTCATTCTTCAAGAGAATACATGATTAAGGTATTCACATGTTTGTAATTTGACCAACAAGATATATCTTATGATATATGGGGGATAAATGATGGCATTCATGTGATTGTTATGTGACATTTCAAGTAATCATTTTCTTTATACTATGAGCTTGGACCGAAGTATTTTAGATAAGCCTAAAGATTGGAATGGATTATGTTGGACATAAGTTAGGATATAACTTTTTTCGATATTATTGATGGGATGTTATAGTAATATACCTTTAGAAAAAGGGCAACCTGCAGGATGGGCGACAACCCATCGCGTCGGACAAGGCTGTGGGAATCGAACCCACAACCGAAGTACGACTGGCTTTTATCGCCTACCACTGGCCTATAGGAAGTCCTTGTTTAGTAGAAACTAGTTTTATTATATTAAGCAGTATAATATAAGAAGTATAAGTCCATTTTAGGAACCATATATGATTAATCTCACCATAGATGGACTTATGTATATTTGATAATTTTTGCTAACCTTTTCTTTGAAACAGATGGAATGACCCATCATTCTATCACATGATCTGCTAACACATCATGAATGACAAATTCAACTTCATTTATTTAAGAGATGAAGTGGAAATTTTCCAAAGAACGACCAACGGTGAGACTATACCAAAATCACGAAAGTATTTCTTCTAATTCCAATTTCATCAACTTTAGGGAAATGATCTTGAAAACCAAAAATGTTGTCCTAGTGCTCTTATATCTGATGAATCAGATGGTACCTTAGATCGTCACAAATTTATGGCTTTGTTATTTCTAGCTTTTCCATAGCCATGTTCTCTACCACTCTCCATCAGAATATGATGGTTAGATTTCTCTTCCATATCCATATTTTCACCTATGTGGAAACCCATTGATTAGTTTATTTGGGTAACCGTTACGTTTCATGCTTTTGTTTTTAAAGATTGGTATTGGTATTCTTTTTTACGATGTGGGTTTCTATTAAAGAAACTTTCGAGTAGTAAACCATTTATAACCTCGACGAATTTCGAGGGTGAAATTCATTTTAAGGGGGGTAGAATGTAACACCCCGAGATTTTATGAAAAATATTCTTTTTAATTTCATTAATGTATTTTGTTGTACGCTACACGAAAAGGAGCTTGCACAACAAGCATCCTTGACTTTCCTTTCATTACACGCAATCGCGACCTTCCTCGATAGTGTGTGTAGTACGCAATACCGAGTTTCACTAAACAATGATATGCTATTAAAATATTATTAAAACTAGTCATTATGAATAGTAATAACTACTTTTTTAAATTTTGTAAATTTTATTTTTCAAAATGGACTTCATTTTTGGATTCGGAATATTTAAATTAGCTTAGGGTGAAATTTTGGTACTTTTCGGATAACTTTCATATTCTGATGAATAGTGAAAATTACTAAATTTTAATTAAAAACAACTTTTTTAATAGAAATTATTAATTGTGATAAATTATTAATTTGAGTGGTTTTAAATTATATTTAGAATATATTTTTACAATTTAATACAATGTTGTTCATTGGATGTAATTTCACATTTAAACCAGACATAAACAAGTGTCAATCTTTTGATAGTTATTATCTCTTAAAAACACGCTATTTGTTTTGACGACGGGAATTAATTTTTAAATTAGTTAATGTAATTTATATGTTTTGAATTTGGTAATGTAAACATCATTTTTGAATTCATAATATCAAATATATCTTAGGCCAATTTTTTGGTATGTTTTTGGAAATTTTCATTTTTTGATGAATAGTGAAACCACTAAGTGGTAGTTAAAAAACTGAATTTTTTCATAAAACTTAATTTTACCGCTTCTGTGAGTGGAATTTCAAAAATCCGAGAGACACTGTTGATATCAGTAAGTAAAATGCGGTTCAATGAGATGAAAATATTTTTTGGTGAATAGTAACTTTTTACTTTTATTTACCACGGCTAAAATTAAATAGGGTAATTAAGGGTAAAAATTATATTATTATTACCCTAACACATGTCCTAATTCTATTGGATAAGTTTAATTCGACAAAACACAACCTTAGGAATAAAATATGACCATTTAGGCCCACTTGGATTAGATTAGGACATTTATTATTAATTTATTTAAAGAAAGGTTAAAATAGTTAAATTCAAAGTTTAATAAGTATATCATTTTTAATATAGGGTTATACATAATATAAATTCAACTATAAATATTAATTAGAAAGATAAAACGATTTCCTACATAATGGTATTTTATTTGTAATTTTTAGACATTAAATAATTTAATTTATTTATGACACAAATATGATGCAGTAATTATCTTATTAATGAAATATTGACATAATTGATGTTATAAATACCAAAATAAATGTAATTTGAGACTTTTTATGAATTCCACTAATTTTATAGGTTAATATGACATGTTAGTATTTATTTAATTAACTGTTTTCGAAATAATCACTCTGTTATGATTTTCACAAAAATCAATTACTAAATAGTGTCAAAATTAACATAAAATAGTTTTTAAAAGAAATATTATATTATTAATTGTTATTTTATCCCTAAAAATCCAAGGTTCGGCCAAATGACTTATATAAGATTATATATATTAATAATATACAACTTGGGGTTCGTTTGGCTTGTTATAGTAAGTTTATTAACCTTATAGTATAAGAACACAAGAAGACACGGTAAAAGTAAAATTATTTAACTTAATGTAAACTCTAAATGATAAGGTTAAAATAGGAACCAAAACTTGTCTAAATTCTATTTTATGAGAGTATTTAGACCCATACCCACCTTAGCTTAGAAATAAATCAATTTGGAGCTATTTAAAACCGAACTTGACTTTATAATAAAATAATATTTTTAGTTTTTCCAAAGGTACCCCTCTCCTGTCTTATAAAAGGGCACCTCCTCCCTCTCTTCCTCACACCACTTTGAGCCTTCAAGCTCGGCAGACCCCTGACAAATTCCCTTCTCCACTTCCCTAGAAACATCCTAGATGTTCTGTTCTTCATCAAAGACCAATTTTATTGCCCTAAAAGGATATCTCAAAGAGACGCTTCAAAGAAGAGGTAATGTCCGTTACCGATTCTTTCAACTTTATTTCTTCTTCCACTTCTTCTTCTTAGGTTGTTTCATTATGAAGTAATAACATCAGTATCACTCATATACTGATATGTTATTATAAGTATTAAACAACCCTATTTCACCATCTATCCATCCTACAGAAAACAAAATCACCGCGCGTGCGTACGTACGGAATACCGTCTCCACGCCGTGGTGTAATCTATTTTCCACCACCACCTTACTTGGATGGGTATAATGGTGTACATAATAACTATATATGATTATTTTAAATTGATATTGATTCTGAAATAGTATACATACACTCCAATAAAATTCCATGATCATGAGAATGATATCATCGCTCATGCGTACGTACGGACTACCGTCTCCACGTCGCGATGAGATTCATTCTCCACGTTAACCATTCATGAATGATTATAAAGTATATATAATAAGTAATAATGAAATATATAAAATAATAATAATACTGGATTTATGTGTACATATATGTATGTCATCTATTTAATTCCATTCAACTCAATAAGGAAATGAAAACAGCGTTCATGCGTACGAACGGCCTACCGTCTCCATGAACGGTGTATTTCTTTCCATTTACAGATCTATTATATATATGTATATTCTGAATATATATTATATATAAATCATTTTTTATATTCTGGAATTAATTAATCATGATCTAAGTAATCATATGAATAATTACAAGTCAAAACACGGATGAAAAATGAAACGATTTTACCCAAAACACTCTTTAACATGGAATTTACAAAAGAACGGGTAATATAAAGTCATAAGTGAATCATATATGATATCATAATAATGAGTATGATTCTGGAATAATTAAATGACATTATTTAAATCATTATATAGGAGTTTTGGACACTTACGAAGCAAATCAGACCTAAGGTAAGGGAAAATATCACAATCTCATTTTTATCCGAGATTGTTTATACTTTGAAATTTACTGGGGTGTATTTTATCATCCACATCCATGTTTCCTCAATATGTAATATTATTTCCATCCAACTACAATTTTTCCAATTTTACCCTTCGGTGAGTTTTTAGTAAAGGATATGAAAGGAATCTTTTGTCGTTTTTCGTACAAGGTACTTTTTGACTTTTCTGACAAAAGTACGAAGAATGTTTTTTTTAACTTATACGACATGAATGGATTTTTAAAACATTTTTTCCAAGAAGATTCCATTACAAGTTATCAAGTTTATTTTTAATAAACTTCTTTTAGTTTATAATTGTATGACATGTTAAGAAAGGAAAAGTTTTTTTGAAGTAGAAAGGATATATTCCTCAAGAATGGAGTTCAAGTGTTTTATCAAAATTATTTTCCATCTACGATAATAAAGGGTTCTGTTTTCATCCCTATTATTACATTTATTTGATTATGTTGTGATGGAATTATTTTTATGAATTCCTTTATCTTATATGAAATGTTTTATGATGTCATGATGTTTAAGATTCCCATTTTTATTTCATGGGTTATGCTATGATGTATGGATTATGATTTTGTGGCACACATAATAATGGTATCATTATGAGATGGGTGGGACCTATATCTCCCTCCAATGCATTGGGTAATGATTTTATATCTCATGAGATAGACATGGCTGGAACGGCAGGTTAAACCAGTTCAGTGAAACAGGACTGAAACGAGGAGTGAACTCGGTTCAGAAATGGACTTTGTCCACTAAGATAGTCTTGGCATTGAGTCTTGACTAACAAGAAATGATTCTCTATGATTATGTTTTTATGCCAAAAAGTTTCATGTTTTAAGTTATGATTATTGGGATTACATTTCACTACTATGATTTATCCCATGTTATGAAATTATGATTTCTTTTGAGGTTAAGATTCCCAAAAGCTATGTTCTTATGTATATTATGTGATTGATATTTATTTTGTTTACCCTTACTGAGCATTTGAGCTCACCCTTTTATGTTTTCTTTTCCCCAGGATATAAAGAAAGTTTTTAGGTAAAAAAAGGAAGATCTTTTTGGGAGATGTTGAAGATCTTTCACCACGATTAGAAGATTATATTCCGAGTTTCCAAAGACACTAAACTATTACGGTCCTTGTGTGTGTGTTTTTTTTATGTACTAAGTATTCCGCAAAAGTAATGTAATGTCCATGTACGTCAAGCTTCGGGTCTCTACAATTATGGGGCCAACAAAGAAGGAAAAAAATATTTTGAGATCATATCGTAGGAGATATTATAATTTTCACATTAGAACCATATGAGATAAAAAGATAAAATTGTCCTTGATTTCATTAAAATATAATGATGTGGTTCATTATAATCTCCCAAACACAATGATTCCAACCCTCAAGAAGTCTGAGTGGCTAATTAGATACAAAAATCTCACAATGAGCACTGATACACCTATGAACTCTCAAATGAAAAGGCTATCTATGCACATTTTATGAGATACTCCTCACTATAAGGGTATCCTTATTATGACAGTATGACCAAAAACCAACCTACATGGCCCATGCTCTATTCACTGCTGAAAAAAATGACTGGATGTGGCCAGATCACTCATACCTGTGTGCCGAAAAATGAACTGCAACCTAAACCCATCCTTGAAACAATAGGAATGCAACCCTTTATACTCAAAACCCATTAAAATTGGTATTACCTCCTCAAAAAACCAATGGTCCCCTCCCCTCAAAAAGGATTCCTTTACACCAATCCTCAAGCATCGACCTCAACATGTTCACTTCGGCTACACCACTGACTTATGAACCAACTAGTACTACACATGACCAGTAATTACATGCCTTAATGAACTAAAAAATGAGGCTAATACAACTAAATCGCTAACTATTCCCTTCTTACATTCTAGTTTCAACAAGTCAAAGAACCCTCAATTCACCTATTTAAAAATAATGTCGATCAGACCAACCAAATATAACCACACAACCACACATTGCTTGAGCATTATTACTAAAACAAAGATCCCCTAACCATGCTCCAAACATGACACCAAAAGTGAAAGAAAAACCATTAGAACCAATAGGGATAGACATCAAAATGAACCTTCCCAATCAACCAACCTCATATCTAGGAGCACTCTAGGTGATCCTCTTTTTCAACCAACGGCAACCCCATTTCGAAACATAAAATGAATTCCTCTTAGAGTCATCTTACTTAGGTATAACCCTTATATAGTCAATTGAAGTATCTTGAATCACCCCAACCAACTCAACCACAAATATAATACTCTTACCATACAACTACATATCACAAGGCATAAAACAATACAAAAAACATTGGTAATGGTTTGAAACCACCAACCTCAAAGTGGAGGAGGAGGATTCGGCAGCCGGAGGAGGAGGAGGAGGATGCAGTGGTGGTGGAGGACGATGAGAAGTAGGGTTGCGGTGGAGGAGGGATCGCGGCGGCGGAGGAGGAGGAGGTAGTGGCGGAGGAGGAGGAGGACGATCACGGTGGAGGAGGGATCACGGTGGAGGAGGAGGAGAAGGCAGCGGCAACGAAGGAGGAGGATAGTCACAATGGAGGAGGAGGAGAAGGCAGCGGTGGTGGTGGTGGCGATGGTGGCGGAGGAGGAGGAGGAGTAGGAGAATTCACGGCGTAGGGTTCAGCTTCCACGAAGGCTTGAATGTGTGCGACAGAGGAGGGGCCCGTTAGGGTTATTTTATAAAAAACACTGGAACATTTATCAATGCTAGTTAAAAGTGCTGATAAATGTATGTTTTATCAGCGCTAAAATAAAAGTGCTGATAAAATATACATTTATCATCGCTAAAAAAGCACTGATAAAACAAATATTTATCAGCACTAAAATTATAGCGCTAATAAATACATACTTCAGTAATCCTTTATTAATTATATATATATATATATGAAAAAGTATTATAAATTTTTATAAATAAAATAAATATAAAAAATATATTCAATATAGAAAATATAAAAAATATAATGAATTAATCTAATAAATCTCTAATAAACATTATTTTTTAATATAAATATAATAATTTTATATAAATTAATAATAAAAACTTTTATCAGCGCTAATAATAGCAATGATAAATGCACACTTTATCAGCACTGATAAAGGGTACACCTATATCAGCACTTGTTTTAGTGCTAATAAAGTCTACATTTATCAGTGCTTTTAGCTAGTGCTGATAAAGGCCCACCCCTTTATCAGTGCTTTCTACTTAGCACTGATAAAGGGCAGTGCTTCTCTTTCCCTGTTTTTTGGTAGTAATTTTCTGCGAGTTCTAAATTCCACTCATGGAATTTTTCATCCTTTTCAACCTGCATATATTTATAATCACATAGAATAAAATCACATGAATATTATTCATCATATTAAAAATATAGAAACTCCAAGATCTTTAGAAGGTATGATCTCCGCTCATTTAAATAGGTCAATTGATTCCTGATTTATTCCTCATTCAAACTTATTTAAATTTTTAATTAAAACATCCTTTTAAATATCCTCAAATATCGATATTTTTTTCTCTATGTGATATTCAAATATCATTATTACATCATCCAAAAAATATTCCATTGTTAAATCCTTCAAAATATCCACGTACATGGAAGCATGAATCATTACCATGTGGACCTTCTACATATGTTGTGGAGACCTCCTCAATATTCTTTTACTTGAATCATGATCACATATTTGATCATGATGTATAATCCATGAAAAAAACTTCTTCACATCATTCCATTTATTTCTCTAAAATATAAAAAATCTGGAAACTCAGTCCCCCCAGTAGATTCATCAAATTTTATCTAAGTATAGAACTAATAGTGAGTCAAATAGATTGTGATTCAGTCAAGAATGTGTGGAAAGTGATCATAAGTATTGATTATATATATAAAAATTGACTTTGTAAACTGATTGAACTCGTGATGCGACCTCATATCTCATTCTGTATTGAATGTATGTCTAGATCAACCGTGTAGATCAACCACGTGAATAAATTAGGGTTAACTATATTTCTCAATCTAGATCAACCATATGTTTGGACCAACCATGAGAAAAACTCAATTGATAGTGTGAAGAAAATTACAGATTGATCACATGACCAAATTGTTAGTATTAGTGTATCGACTATGTAAAGAACAAATTGACCACATGCCTAAATTATTGATCGCATGAAGTAACGAACTTTTCAATGGATCAATAGCACTTCTATAAATTCTAGACTTTTTCACAACAATCTAGGTCCTATGAAAATAATCTACATCCCTTTTCAATCCACTAAAAACTATTTCAATATGTTTTATATAGTTTATCTACTTCCACCAACAATTTTATTTGATTTATTTGAGGAGCGGCACATCAATAATTACATTTATATGGATTTCCTTATGCGGCATCACATCTCAAATTCTTTTTTCTATAAAAAATATAGTATCTTACTCAACTTTTGGACTTGAATGCATTATCAAGAAGGAAAATAAATACTAAATAATGAATCCCTGATAATATCTATGCATCACCATCATAATACTTCACCAAACACATATTAACTCATTAAAAATAAATGAAACTCTTACTTAGGCACAAAAAAAACCAGGAAGAATAGAGAGAGAGAGATAGAGAGAGAAAAATTGAATAACGATCAAACTTTTTGTTCTATATCGCTTTCTTCCATCATTTTGAGTATCTTTGATTTTAAATGGGGGAAACCATATTTATTCCACCATACATAGCATCAAAAAAATTAAAAAACACATGTTGATAGGATTTTTATTTCAATTGATTAAATGCACAAGGAAGAAGAAAAGATGTACTTCATGACTAATTCCTTTCATGATCTAATATATGCTCAATACTGAAGAAAACATATGCCTTTTGGAGAAGTTATCTCAAGAAGTCTCTTTACATGATCTTCAAAATTAATTATTTCTTCCTTATCATATAATGGTGAAATACATATTAAACTTAGACATATAAAATCATTATTCATATTTAAAAAACTGACATTCAAGACTATTTGGATTATGAGTTCTAGTTTATTGAGTTTAGGTAAGAAACAATTGATATATATATTCTAAACTAAAAAAATTCCTTAGAAAATACAATATATATATATGTGTGAATAAAGAGAAGACTCCATGGAAGGCCACTTTTAGGATCCTAGTTTGAGACCTCCCATGGTCGAACTCCTTATAAAAGCCACCTGAAAATTTAAAATGATTCATATCCCAGTCCCTAACTTTTAGACCTCTGCTTATTACTCACACCTTCCCATCCAATATATACCACCTACTATAGCTGGAAAAAAAATCATTATAAGAAAAATATATACCCCCTATAAGCTAATACCAATACCCATTTATAGTATCCCCACCATCCCCCATTTTCCTAAGATTCACCCCTACTCAAAAAATCACCATCTCCTCAAGGTGGAATTCCAAAATCTCATCTCAGATTCTTGAGCACTGGGAGGATTGGTGAATTCTTATTCTATCCCCAACATCAATCCTATAAAACTCCAATCACTCTGCAACACACAATATAATTTAGCCTTCACTTCACCATTATCACCATAAATTTTTACCAACAATTAAACCTCTACTACCTCCTTTTAAGGCTATTATGTTAATGTTGATGTATATTTTAACCCATTTTTCAAGCACAAATCTGGAGTAATAATTAACCCCTCCTTTTTATGTTCAATAAATATTTCATTAAGAGTCTCAACAACAATGACGATGGAAAAGGTATATTTGATATGATACTTATTATCACTAATAAAAGTCACATATTAAATATATTCACAAAGACTAGCAACAATTGAAAGTTTCTAGCAACTAAAATAAATCCTCTGTAACCCATTCAAAAATGAGTTCTTGGTCATTATTTCTTTCTCATTGATAGCTGTATTAATCCATTAAAGTGTCTGATAACAACTTCTGATATGTTAACATTAGTAATATCACCTTTAACTTTATTATAAATTTCAATTTTATCCATGTAATTCAATTCAATATACATAATAAAATAAAGTTATTTATCATAGTAAGAGTTCACATAAGTTAAATTCTCAAGAATTACTATTTTTAGTAGGTGTAGTATTGTGTCCATAGACTTGCACTTGGATCCAGTGTTGTTTCCCTTTTATGTTGCTCCATTACTCAAAAATTGAATTTTAGAACCCCTCCTAACATTCTTATTTTTGAGAAAAAACTCTAAATTTCACCATCTCATCAACTAAAACACCCATCCCAATTTGGCCATTAGCCTCCAAACACAACTCGTAACATTCCTTCACTCCCTCTAGGAATCTATACTAGAATCAAATTTAGATCTATAATTTTCAAACCATATTCCAATTACTAGCACAACTACCACATGAAATAACATAATAGAAAACTGATCTAAATGAATCCATTTCCATAACTCTCTCAATCAAGAATCACGAATATCAAATTGATCCAAGAAATTCCAAAAAAAAATTAATGCTCCCTTTCTAAAGTTTTTTCCAAAACCCTATAGCCAAGGTTGGTTCCACTATCCCATCTCATCCACCACCAATGTTGAGTATCATGATACATCTTCACAAGTCTAAAGTAATAAGAATAAAATGTGGAGGGCATGTCGACTTTAACTCTGGCAGTTTGGTTGATAATACTAACTCATTTAGTATATCAAGAACTATTTCAACAACTATCAATTCGACCTATATAGATTTAAAAGATTCTATACACTCACAAAAAAAAATTAATTTCCATTTCCTCAACTCCATCATTATGTTGAGTCTTTAAAATAGAAACAGTTCTGCCAGTGGTTCTAGAATTTTCCCCTTGAAAGGATAGACCAATATTTGAGCCAACTCCAGATCCAAAAAATAATATAACCACTATTATCATGGTTTGATTTATTCTCATTCAAACCTATATTTTTTAGATCATGGATCTTCCCAAACTGTGATGGTTTATTCATCTTCAAATAGGAATTAAGAAGAGGTGTTTTCATGTATACAAAGTCACTAATTTTCCTGCACATGTTGAACATAGAGCCTATAGGTAAACTGTACATCCTAGATACCCTAGTTTCTATAGAATAATTTTGTATATCTTATCCTCTAATAAAAAATCCATAATAAACTCATACAATGTTTTTAAGGCTTTTAAAATAATACCTTATACAACTTGAACAAGCTTCGGTTGCATCATCACCTTACTAAGATCCATCAAATAAATCATGGAGATTTAAAACTCCAATGTGTGAACAATAGAATGAAAAATTGATTTATTAAACTCTATATACTTTCGATGTCTGTGTAAATCCTTTCACTTACCTAAAATTGTACTTCTGAACTCTCAACTAAAATATTCAAAGGCTCCAAATGTAACCCAGAGTTAAACATCTCCTCTTGGTCATCACATATCCACTCATCCAGGCTAAAACCTAGATCAGAAATTACCTCTTCCAACCAAACACAACTAGATACAATATTCTCCTCACGTTCCTTAATTATGTCAATTTACACCCTAATTTTATCCACCTCCTCTTAATTAAGTTTAATAAATTCTAAACCAGACTTATTTATAGCATCACATATTTTCTATTTAGTAGGATTGATCTCCCCCCCAGCCATTCCCATATTCCTATGTTAGAATTAAAGACACCAGGGAAGAGTAGGAAGTATAAGGTGAGGATATTTTCTCCATTCCTTATCAATTTGGTGTAGCTAGAAGAATGCATAGTCAAATAACCACTCTAGTAAGAGAAATACCCTGCACCTCCTTGTAATTCTTTTCCTTCTTATCCACGGTACAACTCGAGTAAAAAAATACCCCTTAAATTCATTCCAAACTGGATTCAAAGGTCTCATCCGTTAAATCAATATGTCATAATGTCTTCAAAACCATAATGAATCCCAATTCATTTGATACCTTTCTATGAGTACTGGTTTTAGATACTCCCACAACAAACCTATATAAGTACTCTACTATGATAGAAACCAATATAAATTCATATTCTCCATATATATCATTGCTAAATGCAATTTCATGTCATGTATAATTTTAATTATAAAAAAGTATGAATATTCCTTAGTGATCCATAAAAAAGGATCTTCTCCTATAAATGGGAGAAGTTGTACCCTCTAAGAAACACTCTGATATACATCGATGAGAGTATATTTTTTTATAACTAAGTTTCCTCTTAATCCTCTATCATACTCTATACTATTGTGCCCACTACCTCTAGGAAAAAATGGGGAGAATTTAATCTATTTTCTTGATTCTGAACCATATTAAATATGTAACTCAATCCCCATAATTCACTATGATGTATCCTCCTCTATTTCTCACATTAAAAGTGATATACATTCCTCTTATTTACACACCAAATCATTTGAAACACATTGGTTCTTGGTTTCTCCCCAAACTAACCTATCCAAAATTTATTGTATAGTTGATAATGTATGATTTATACACTCCATTTTTGACTCAACTACAATGACATTATTATCCAACCTTGTCTATATCCAAGAAGGGAAAATCATATGAGAAACTCACTTTGATCACCAAGATTCATTTATATGAAAATCTCTATTCAATGTAAATAGCAATCAAAATGGTGTTACAACTTTCACTCACTGATCAACTTGTAATGATTCACCCAGACATCATGTGTGGGACATAGTGATGTTCATCATTCCTAGCATGTATTCCCTGGAAGAGTCCCCAATTTTTTAATACTATGAGTGATAGTGTTTTGATTTTAGAAAAATAAATCTGTATATTCTAAACTGCCCAACAGAACTAAGAAAATACAATACAGAGAGGGGGGAGAGAGAGGGGGGATATGGAGAAGGATAAATCTTAGTGGAAGACCACTTCCAAGATCTTAGGCCAAGATCTCCCAAGGTCACCCTCCTTATAGAAACTAGCTAAAATTTCAAATTATTTGTATCACACTCTTAAACACCTAATTATTACCCCACTTACGCATCTAACAATCCCCACCTACTACAGCTATAAAAAAACCATTAAAAGGAAAAGGTAACCCCCCCCCAGAAGCTAATGAAAATTCCCACACACGGTAGCCCCACCGACCCCAACATTCATAAAAAATACCATCTAAAAATAGTTTACTTTTAATAAAACAATAAATTCTATAATATTAGGTATCTCGCATGTATAAAACATGTAAAATTATAGTTTTCATGTAACTATGAATGTATCATACATGCATTCCACACATTCCTCCAAAGACACCCCATTTCATTTTCCCAATTATTTCCCATTTTATTTTGATTTGTGTCAGTTAATCTTGTAACCCATGGCTCACTACCAATTCACAAAAACTCTATGTTAGGGTTGGATTTTCAAATCAGTGTTTTATAATATAATTAATCCATATTTAATAATTCTAAATTTTATTTTTCATTAAATTCTTACTATAATTTTCCAAATAACTAATTTTACTACTATAATCTATTATAGTTTTTTCCAAATTTTTTGTTAAATAATTAAATAGATAAGAAAAGAAGAACATAAAATAAAAATGGATACAAAAAAATCTTCCACAAAAAAATAGTTAACTGTAATGATTTTTATGGACACACGCAACATTATATCTCTAATCCCTTTTAGTGATTCTAATCCCAAAGCACCTTTCATTGAAGAAAAATTATAGAACCAGTAAAAATACCTATTATTTTAAATATCTAAACTTTTGTAACCTAATGTAAGTAAATTGATAACACATGATGGATTTGGTTCATTTAAACTAATTTATACATACTTTATGATTATATATATTTATTGTTTTGAATATTCATAAATTTTTCATCACATCATAATAATTCTTTTGTATGACATAAAATCTGATAATTTTCTAAGAGTACTTTTCACACTAAAAGGTTATAGAAGTTCTTTTCTATGATGAGAACCTATAAGTGCCACAATAGTGTTCTTAAATATATTTTTTATAGTTGGATGATATTGTTTAATGAGATACAAATGTTACAATCTATCAGGGGTGTTGACTCATAGGACATTGAGAAATTTTCTCATGGTGTACTCCCTTAGTAATAATTATAGCAAGGTATTATGAGAACATGACTCGTCATTAGTAAATCCATATTTATATGTTTTATTTTATGTTCTTATCTACGCATAAAATCCCCAAACCCACACTCTTGAATCTGGTGCTAAAAATATAATGTTTATATTTATATCTTTGACACCGATAAATGTGACCCAATTTTAGCCATCCAAAACACACAACATAAAATAAAAGTATTCAATAAATTACATACTCAAATACCTTTTAGGTTTTGATTTTTATAAAATTTGTACAAACTCTTACATAATAATAACCATGTCTTTAAGTGGTCACTTTTTTCTCTACACCCAAATTTTATTTTTCCACATTAAGTCTTAATAATATTTTACATGAAATAGTTAGAGACATATCTTACTAAAAATATTTATTTATAACCTAGGTAAAATAAAAATAATAAGGGAGGTCTCAAATTATTAGTAATGGTAAAGAAATGGGTTAATAAGTTATATCTTTGATGGGAACAATAACTGAATAAGGGTATGAGAACATATTCGAAGTGCATAATCATAAAATTAATGAATTCATACCCATAAATCCTGGAACATAAATAATGATACATGGAATAAATATTTAACATATGATGAGAGTAATAAGATTCAACAGTCATGATCCATGTGAAAATAGTCCTTGATCAAAAAGAATATTATAATTTATTTCAATCATAAAGAAAATATATTGGTAACATAGAACATCAAACATTCATCATGGAATCACCAAACAAGGATAATTATTATATTATATTAGTATTAAATTACAATAGTTAACTTCTTCATCTCTTAGGAGCTACTCATATTCAGTAAAATCTATCCTCACTTAAGAGTAACTTACCACAGTTGAATCTATCATTTTACCCAATGTATTATAGGGATATAATAGTCCCACCCATCCTCAGTTTATAACATATCCACCTATCATTATTTAATAATGGAACCGCCCATCAATCATCCATACATATGTACAAGTTATATATAATGAAAAAAACAATAGTTTTCACTTTTCATTATAACACCCCTAAAAATAACATCATTCCTTTTTAGCTTGATTAACCCATATAAAAGAAACAAGTTCCATGAAAATATCTTTAAAATAATAATAATACATATATAGAAAGATTAAGTATTGTATCATTAAAACATATCACCATTGGATCATAGTAAAATAATAAAGGATATTTCCATTGATGTACATTTAAGAAATTTCTTTGAAAATAGGGGAAATGCCCTTTTCTTTAAGTAACGTTTTAAATAAAAATTCATAAAATATTTAGAAAAATATTTGATATGAAAATAAACATTTTAAATTATAAAGTAATATTAAAATAAAATAAATCTCATTATGGTATAAAATTTTGTTCATGTTGTAAATGTTAAAATTAAACATTCTTTTAAAAAATTTGTAAAGCGATTCAAAAGTGACCCATGCAGAAATTATTAAGAGATTCACATTAAAAACTTTAAAAGAAGCTAAAAGATCATTGAAAATATCATTAGGAAATAATTTATTTTTATAAATATACATTCTTGAAATAAGATAAAGAATATGAAGGAAGAGTTTGGTTAAAAGTCATTAAAACCTTTAAAAATGTTTTTAAATAAAAACCTTTAACAGTATTTTAAAACCAAAACTATTTGGAAGAAATAACATAATAAGGAATATAAAATACCATTAATATAAAAATATTTATGATATTATATATATATAGTTAGTATATACACCATATACATTAACATAGGTTCATCAATCAAAACATGTCTCAAAGAAGGAACTTTGAGATGAGAAATCCCTAAAACAAGGGTATTTCTTGAATAAAAAAGACATTGAATGATGGAACATAACATGATTCTATAAAACACATAATTTCCATGAAATAATATGCTAAAAAAATCATGGTGAAGTAATTATAATGTATAAAATAAATCATTGTGAATAACATGAAATATGTCTCAAATAATTAAAATTGAGACCATGAAAACCCTTTCAAAATTATAGCAATTAAATCAATATCTCATGAAAGAGATAAATTTAAAGGAACCTTAAATATCATGATAAAATATTCATTCCCGATATAATATCTCAATTTATTTCATATAAACCTTATAAAATAAAGTATGTGCATAATATAAGACATGACTCAAAGAAACAATATTGAGATGAATAGTCCTTACAAAGATTGTATCACTAAAGTGAGAATTAATAATTGAGGTTATTATTTGTAATAATTTTAAAAACATATAAAACAAGTGGAAATATAATATAATATAATTTTTGGTCATTTCACACACAATCATGGCATAACATAGTCAATGAAGTGAAATTATAACCCAATAAATGGAAATTTAGTTAAGAAACCCCTTACCACGAGTCCCAACTTACTATGTATGTCCTTTAAATCATATATAATTAACTTATATTAATTCTTTAATTGTTTAAAAAACATTTAAAGGATTATTCATTTTTAATTAAACCATTTATTTCATCTATTTTATTTCTTTTAATGACATATTTAATTACTTAATTAATTAAATCCATGTCGGGTGTTTTGAGGATGTTCAGTTCATAATTGAAAAATAACTTTGGTAGGTTAACCATGGTCAAAGGGTTTAGTGTTACATATTATCTAGAAAATAAATCATGGAATAATTATAATCTTTATACATCAAATACAATTTTATATCTAGTCATGAAAAGTGGTCAGAAAAAAATACATCATCTCACGAGGAGATAGTCTTCACTTACACACGAGCGATGAATTTACTTTTATTTGGATGAAAAATAAAGAAATAAAATAAAATATTATCTTTATAGAATAATTATCATGTTATAAATATCAAATTAATTCATTAAATACATCCTCATGACCATCTATGAGAGGCGGTTTTTGAAAAATGAAGTATATCGCTATGTGGAGGTGATAGTCCGTACATTTGCACGTGCATGACTCCATTTTTAAGGATTGGAAAGGTATAAAAATATATGATATATTATATTTATATGATAATAATTATTTCATTGATATCATATATACACATTAAATATTTCATAATATTCATCCATGAAAGGCAGTAATGAGAAACAACATACATCAATTCGAAATGCGGTAGTCCACACGTACGCACGAACGATGGTTTCATTTTCCAATTGATGTAAAAGAAAATAAATAAGATTATTTCATTAAAATAATAACATATCAATATTATTAAGATACTAATTTTATTATATTGTAATTTTTATAATAAAATTAAATGATGTATATGGATAAGTAAAATGAAAACACTCGGTTAAGATGATTACCTTCTCTTTATAAGACCTCATTTTTCTCGCACCTTAAGACTTATAGGTTGTTATATTTGTGATACTAGGTACTCTATGAAGTCTTTAATAATGTTGGGAAGTGATTTGGTCAGTTCTTGATCAATCTAAATGGATCATTAAGTGTGAGGAAGAGAGGAGTGGCAGTGTCCTTATATAAGAGAGGGGAGGGGAATCCTATGGAATTACTTAAAGTGTTAAATTAATAAAAATTAATTTTCATGCTCAAGTGGAATAAAATTTAAAATATTTTGTAACCCTAATCTCTTAGTTTTAACCCCTTCTTAACACTATTTAATGATCACCATGATAATAATATTTTTATACATTATGGTTCAAGAAATTTACAATAAAATATTTTTATGAATTCTAAATCTTTTAATAAAATGTTATTTAACATAAAATACCATTAAATTCATTGTCAGGATAATTCACATAATTGAATTAAAAAATTTCAAAATAGTAATGTAATTCCAATATAAACTTTTTAAACATAAATAATACATTATATTAATCTAAAAAATTATTGGAACACTATAAATTTCCCAAAAAACAATACATTAGAGTTTTTAAAATCATTTAATTAATTTTTCTACTGCTTATAAAAGAATTTTGTCGACGTTGCCTCAGTATTTAAAGTAATTATTTCATCATTAAAATTCAAAATAAATTACCATCATAAAAAAATTATTCCTAATAAAAATAACCATTTATTCATTCATGATATTTTTATATTTCTTTGAAAACTATTAGATATAATAAAATAAAGAAAGTGACATTTTTGAATTATTTTTTACTTAAAATAATATAAAGGTCTTTATCATGAAAAAATGAAACCAAAATGCCATATTTTCAAATATTTTATGGGGATCGTCAAACTAAACTCATAAAATATATAATTGAAGGTGTTATATTGATTTTAAATCCTTTTAATATTAGTTTTAACCATAGTTAACTCAATTTACCCTTTATTCTGGTGATAAATATTTATTATGGTTACTATTCATTATGACAAAAAATTGAGTTGATCTATTTACAAAATTTTTAATTAATAATTCCAAATATGAAATCTATTTTATCAAATTAAATCCCTATAAGTGGAATAAATTAATTTTAAAATAAACCCGCAAAACGCGATGAAAAACGGTTTTGCAAAAATATGTATTTTTAAGAACAAATATGTTATCATAACAAAATTAACAATAATTTTGATTCCAATGACATTAATTGGATTATTTTTAATCAAAATTAAATAAAAAAAAATTTATAACCAATTCAAAAAAGTTGAACTTTTTAAATACTTGAATGGAAAATATTTCTTTCTGTAAAATTGATATTTTTTTTTACTATTCACTGAAAAATTAATCTTTTCATAAAAATCCCAAAATTTCATTCTAAGATGATTTTGATATTATTATTTCAAAAATTATATCCTTTTTATAAAATCAAATTTCTAAATTTTTTTGAAATTAATTATAATATTTTCTCACAAAAAGTAATAAAAAACATTTTTGAAGAAAATATATTTTTGAAGCATAAAACAACTTTACAAAAAAAAAATAAGTGTTTTTTTACTAATAATTAATCAATAAATTTGTATTGAGTGTGAAATTTATACATATATTTCATAATTTTATTACTCATATTCATACCCTCCAATTCAACATCCGGGTTATAATGGCCATATTTAAATAATATTATTTTTTAAAGTCTTGGGGTATTACATTATCTACCCCTTAATAAATTGTGTCCTGACAATTTTATCTTGGGATTGGTGATTCAAGGGTTTAATTTTTAAAATTATTTTTTTGAAAACCCACATTGTAAAAAGAGTTAATTTAACTTCCTTTTAAAAATATGGAAATGGGAATATTATGGTTATATATAATAACACATGACTAGGTTTCCAAATAGGAGAACATTGGTGTGAAGTGAAAATATTTACAGAGTAGAAATAAATATTTAAAAAATGATATGGAGTGATTGAGAAAAATGATCATAAGAAAATTAATGATAATGAAAAATTAAATGACCAGAAAACCATAGATCAATGAGGTGTGAAAAATACCATAAATTAATCATAAATGATTATAAGAAAGGAAAGCATTTTAATTTTCAAGATCATTTATCTAAAGATGATGAGTCTATTTACCATTAAGACAGAGACCAATAAAAAATTTACTTGAATTATTCAAATCCATAAATAAAATTTCATCATTTGGTTTAATGTTTTAATAAGTTTCCACACATATCTCACCACATATTCCATATAATTAATATCCAAGATGAATATTTCTTATGTTTAATGCATTAAAATTAACCTCTAATATATCATGAGATCTATAAAAGAATAAAAATATATTCATCATGTCTTCACTAAAACTAATTTTTTTTATCATAGGATAAGATAATACCCAAAATGAATAAACCATAATATAAATAAATAATAAATGTAACTCCAAAATTTCCATAATAACATCAAAGGTTCAACTTAGATTATTACATAAATAAATAACCCTATATCTCAATTAACCTCAATAACCTCAATATTAAAGAATGTTTTAACCTCAAAGGATGTCTCATACCTCTAATATTATATCACTAAAAATTTAATACCATTATTATGAAATAATCCTTTACATTAAAACTAAGGGTTATATATACCTCAACCAAATAAAATTTCTAATGAAATATCATTAATCACCTTAAAGTCCCATCTCTTAAAATCTAAAAATGGGTGTCTATGCCTTTGATCTTATGATCAACCTGAAACTTATAAACACATAAATATATACATAACTCTTGATTATCCACACAAAAAACAAACTAATATCTAAATTTTTCTAAACCCTTCTTTGATACCAACTATAACAACCTTGTACCCACTCTCCTAGATATGTTTCAAAAAACATAATATTTTTATTCTAGATTTGATAAAAAAAATATAAACCAATTTTAACCATCCATTATTATATCATTAAAATAAAATACTAGATAAATCACATCCCCAAATACCTTTTGGGTTTGAATTTTTAGAGAATTAGGACAAACACATACATAATAATACCATTTTCTTTAAGTGGGAACTTTTTCCAGTACACACAAATTTTATTATTAAAAATCAATTCTCCATTATCTCCCACATAAAACCCTTATAAAAATATATGAATTAACATATTTATTTATTTCCTAGTTAAAAGAAACATAATAAATGTGGGATCAAATACTCATTAAGGGTAAAGATAGTTATTAACAATCTTCAATGAGAATAAGATATGCATAAGAGTATGATAATATATTCAAAGTGAATGAACATAACGTAAGAGAATTCATACTCATAAAAACCTAGAACATAAATAATGTTACATGGAATAAATATTTAATATAATATGAGATATATAATATTCAATAATCATTATCCATGTGAAAATAATCCTTGATCAAATGATACATTAGAAATTATTTTAAGCATAAATAAAATATATTGGTAACTTGGAACATCAAACATTCATCATGGAATCAACTAAATAGTATAATTAAAACATTATATTATGATTAAATTACAACATTTAACTCCAAAATATCTTAGTAGATATACATATTTAGTAAACTATGTTGTCTATTAGGAATAACTTACAATAGTTGATTTTGTTGCTTTACCCATTACATTGAAGGTCTATAATGGAACCACCGGTACTTGGTTTATAAAGTAACCACCTATAATTTATTTAAAATAGAACCACCCATAAATAATTCATACATATTTCCAAGTAACATAGAATGAAAAAAAAATTGTATCTTTCACTTTTCAATATAATACCCTTAAAAGCAACCATCGTTCCTTTTCATTTTAATTAACCCGTGGAAAAGAAATGAGTTCCAAGAAAATATCTTTAAAACAATAATAATAAATCCATAGAAATAATAAATATTTTATAATTGAAAAATATCCCCAATTAATAATATTAAAACAATAAAGGATATTTCCATAAATGAAAATATAAGACATTTATTTGAAAATAGTGAAATGGAATTTTCTTTTGGTATCAATAAAAAATAAAAAATACAAGAATATTAATAAAAATAATTTATTTGAAAAAGTAAATGGAAAATTATAAATTAATACTAAAATAAAATATATCTCATTTTTAAATATAATTCCATTCATGTGGTAAATGTTAAAATTAAACATTATTTTCAAACTTTTGTAAAGAGGGTCAAAAGTGACCTGTACAGAAAAAGTTAACAAATTTCCTTTTAAAATCTTTTAAAAGAAGCTCAAAAATCATAGAAAATAACTTTAGGAAATAATTTATTTTTATTAAATAAATTTATTGAAATAACATCAAGATCATGGACTAAGAGTTTGATTAAATGTCTTTAAATCCTTTAAAGAATGTTTTTAAATAAAACACTTTACTGTCCTTTAAAACCAAAACAATTTTAAAGAAAGAACACCATAATGACCATAAAATATCAGGACTATAAAAATAGTCATCATATTATATATAAAGAGTCATTATATACACCATATAAATCAATATAGGTGAATCAATCAAAACATGTCTCAAAGAAGGAAGTTTGAGATGAGAAAACCTTATAGCTTGGGTAGTTCTTGAATCAAAAATCCAATGAATGAAGGAACTTAACCTGATTATATAAAACCAATAATTTAAATTAAATAATATGTGAAAACAAATTCATGGGGTATTAATTACACCATATAAAATAAAACATGGTGCATAACATGAAATATGTCTCAAAGAATTGAAATTGAGACCATGAAAACCCTTGAAACTTTTATAAAATTTGAATAAATATATCGAGAAAGAGATAAATTCAAAGTAACTTTAAATATCATGATCATATATTAATTTATTATATAATATATCAATATAAAATATGTACACCTTATATAATAAATTAGGTTCCTAATACGAGACTTGTCTTAAAGAAACAATATTGAGATTAATAGTCCTTACAAAGATTGTATCACTTAAGTGAGAATTAATTTTTTAAGTGATTATGTGTAAAAATTGTAAAACCACATAAAAAAATTTAAATTAAACATAATATAATCATAGTTTATTTCATATATAATCATGGCATAACATTGTAAATAAATTAGATGTGTAACTCCCTGAATAGAAATTGAGTTAAGAAATCCCTTTCCTCAGATCCCAACTTGCTATGTATGTCCTTTAACTCCTATAAAATAAAATTATATTAATTATTTAATATTTTAAAAACCTTTTATAGGTTTATTAACTTATCATTAAACCATTTATTTAATTTATTTCATTGACATATTTAATCACTTAATCGATTAAGTCCACATCAGGTGTTTTGAGGACATTAGGTACATAATTGAAAAGTGACTTTGGTAGATTGATTGTTGTCAAAGGTTTCATTATTATATAATATAAAACATATTAATAATTAAATAAATATCATTTATATATATGAAATAAAATTTTATATTTATCCATGAAAAGAGGTCATAAAAAACAAAATACATCAGCTCATGAGGCGGTAGTTCGCACTTAAACATGAGCGATGTTTTTACATTTAATTGGATTAAAAATAAATAAATAAAATAAAATATTATAATTTTAGAATAATTTTCATGTTATAAACATAAAATACCTTCATTAAATCTATCCTCATGACCATCCATGAGAGGTGGATTTTGAAAATTGAAGTACATCGTTACGTGGAGACGGTAGTCCGAACATTCACACGTGTGATGATTTCATTTTTAATAATTAGAATGGTATAAAGAATGATGATATATTATATTTATAGAAAAATAATTATGTAATTAATATCATATATATACATTAAATCCACCATAACAACCATCCATTAAAGTTAGTGATGAGAAACGAAATACATCGGTTCATGAGGCAGCAGTTTATATGTATGCACGAATGATGGTTTAGTTTCCCATTTAATGAAAAAGGAGGTGAATAATGTTATGAAATTAAAATTATAACATCAAATTATATGTTATAAACATATGTTATTATATTTTAATGGTTATTATATAATTTAATTGGGTATAAGAAGATGTAAAATGAAAATGATCGGTTAATGTGATTACCTCCTCTTTAGAATACCACCTTTATATTACACCTTAATACATATAGGTTGGTATTTTGGTGAGAAAAAGGCCTTTGGAAATTTGGTAGGAATTTTGAGAATTTATTTGGGTAGATATTTTTTAAGCTACATGCCTCATAAAGTGTGATAAAGAGAGGATGAGTGGTTTCCTTTTATAATAGATGAGAGGGGTACCCTTTGGAATTACTTAAAGTATTAAATTAATATAAATTAATTATCATGTTTAAGTTGAACTGAATTGATATATTTAAATTATATAGTGAATATAATTCAAAATAATCTAATCCAATAAAATTTAGATAATTTTGGGTGATTTTTTAACCCTTATCTCTTAGTTTTAACCCACCATTAACCATATTTAACGATTATTGTGATAATAAGTTTTTTACACATTAAGGGTTAAGAAAGTTACAGTAAAAGGAAAAAATATCCATGAGTGGAAAATGGTTGATATGATCAACCATATCTCATTAAATTTTCTAAATATTATATTTTTATAAATTTTTAATCATTTAATAAAAAATTATTTAAAATAAAATGACTTTAAAGTCATTTTTAGAACTATTCACATTATGGAATTTAAAAAATATATCAAGATAGCAATGTAGTTAGAATATAAAAATCTATAAGATAAGTAAAAAATTATATTTATCAAAAAAAATATTTTAACACTGTAAATTACCTAAAAAATATTACTTTTATATTTTTTAAAATTAATTACTTTATTTTTCTTCTACTTGTGCAAGCACTGTTTTGATGTTACGTAAGGATTTATGGAAATTTTTTCATCACTAAAAATTAAAAATGAATTACCATAATAAAAAATTATTCATATTAAAAATAAAAATGTATAACCATTAATGAATTTATTTTATCCTTTTGAAATCATATTATAGATATTAAAATCAAGAAATTGACTTTTTGGAAGGATTTTTTACTTAAAAAAATATAAAGGTCTTTAACTAGAAAAAATGGAACCAAAATAACTTATTTTCAAATATTTTATGGGTTTTGTAGAACTACACCCATATAATGGTTTAAAGGAAAGTTTTTGTGTGATTTTAATGCCTTTTAATATTATTTTTAACCCTAGATAACCTAATTTACCATTTACATTGGTGATAAATATTTACCATGGTTACTATTAATTATAAGAGAAAATAAAGGTGAGATATTTAAAAAAAATGAACATGATTAAAAATATGTAATTTGTTTTATCATATTAAATCCCTATAATTTGAATAAATTAATTTTAAAATAAACCTCTAAAATTTGATAAAAACGGTTTTCTAGAAAAATGCCTTTTTAAGAATAAAAATGTTTTTATACCAAAATTAATTGTAATTTCATTTCCAATTATATTATTTGGATTATTTTTAATCTAAAGAAACTAATGAAATTTTAAAACTAATTCAAAATAAAATGTAACTTTTTAAATACTTTAATGGAAAATACGGTTTTCTATAAAATTAGAAATTTTCACTATTCACTACAAAATTAATCTTTTCAAAATTATCTCAAAGTTTTATACTAAGATAATTTTGATATGATATTTTAAAAAAATTATATATTTTTTATAAAATATTATTTCTATAGTTTATAGAAATTAATTATAATATTTTCTCAAAAAAAACAATATAACTCATTTATGAAGAAAATATATTTTTGAAGCATAAAATGATTATTAAAAAAAGTGATAATTTCCTAAGAATTAATTAATAAATTTCTATTGATTAGAACCTTTATGAATATATTTCCTAATTTGATTACTCATATTCATACCTATCAATCCAATAACTTTGTTATAAAGGCCATGTTTAAATAATATTATTTCATGGTTCATTTAAGCACGGTGTTGAGTGTATTGTACACTATCAAAAAGTATTATTTTAAAATCTTATCATATTAAACTATGGATGCGTGTAATGATTATTATACTTTAAGATAATTATTAATGATTTCCATGAGTCGTTTACTTTGATTTATTGATGAAAACTGTGATGACGCATGCTCACGATGAAGTAGGATGTGTTGAGTGTATCATGGATAACATTTTATTAATTAATAATGTGGGAAAGGATTTTTATATTTTATATTTAATAGAATTTTATATCTCAATACCTTTTATGGGACTGTAACTGCCTAATTAATTCCATGTCCATAGTGTTTTTTCAGGAAGTTCATTTCTATAAAATCAAAGAAAGAGACAACGAGTGCATAAGTTGATGACACCTTCATTCAACTTACTTGATTAATGATATCAAGATAAAGATATTATATTACATAGTGAGAATTTTTATGAGTTTGAATGTCATTGTGACATTAACTTAATTCTCTATGGGTGTCTTGGTGTGTTACAAAATTCTAACCATAGACTTTAGGAGGTTCTGTCTAATGTCGTTGAGAAAGAGTTATAGAGGGTTACACACTAAGTATATCCAAAATATCAGTTAAATTACATACGAATTTAAAATTTTGGAATAAATATTATTCCCAATTTGTGGTTTAATAACTATTTATGGTTGTTTGATCACCAATATTTAATCACGAATTATTTAGAATAATAACTATAAGAATTAATAAATAATAAATATTTATTCACAATATTTAGTGAATATAATATTTATTATATTTATCTATGAATAATGTAGAAATATTTATTTATTAAACAAATAGTCATTATTCAAGGTTTGGTAAATACCAAGGAGGATAGATGGACTGAGTTTAATGATCAAGGTGGAGATTATATATTAAATATCATTTAAATAAATATTCATTTATTTATTTAAAAAATGATATTTATATTTCCTCAGGTGTTGTTAATGTTAATAAAATAATATGATTATTTATGTTATTATTTTACATGGAGTTCACTAAGGAGTAGGGAATTGGATTAGTGCCATTGTGCAGTTACCAACCATAACCTATCTCTATAAATACCTAGTTATATCACATTTTACTTTTAGACACTTATTGTGAACAACTAACCTAAGAGATATTTATCTCAATACCTACATATAATCCTCTCAATAATTCACTCAATAACAAGAGTTTCAATCCTACACCCTCTCAAGTATTCAAGAGAACCTGAAAAATATTTCATCCATGAATAGATTCTTATTGTGATCAATTATGAACAATAAAATCAATCAAGATCTACCATGATAGCATCCATAGATTCTATTTATATATACCAATATTTTAGAGCACATGTGGATCACCTCTAGAGTGATTATACCATTGTATCCTACAATGCAATGGTGGTAAAACGAGAGTGGTCTATGGATTCATAAATGAAGAATAAATTGCAATATCAAGTTCATTCTAAATCTATCTATAAATAAATTATAAATTTTATGTGATGATTATGTATTCCTTGTTATATAATTATAATTCAATTAATCTTTAATTTAGTTTCATCAGTCATGATGTTATTTTTCATGCATATCTTAGATTATTCATTGATTATAATGCCAAGTCAAGTTGGTTATGGTTAATAGGTTCTTTGCTAAACCCATAAACTTTAACTCATACATGTGTCTATATCCATATATTTATAATATTTAATCCTTCCACCCCTCATATCCCAAAACTAAGATGATATCATATTAAATTTTAATTTATTTTTTAGGTGACTAATCCATATTATCACAAAAGAGTAAAAATGGAAAAATGGTTAAGGAAATAAAAAAAGGAAAAAACTATCATCTCTATGTGGGATTCAACTGAAAATAACTACAAGTGTTCAAATAAAAAACAATTTCACATATAATAACACTGACCATGGGTTAAATAGAATATATTTATTAGTATTTCCATGGGTATTTGAAGAAAATTCAAGTTAAAATCAACATTTAAGATGGAACTTTTATTAGATAAGAAAAAAACTGTTTAAATGAAATAAAAGGTGTTACAATAGATAATGAAAAGTGTATTAAAATAAATTATACAAAACAGTGCAAAAAAAATTAAAAAAATAATGAAAGAAAATATCATAGAGTATAAATTCCTACAAGAATCCAAAAAATCAAGTATCCTAACATTTTTCCAAGATATCATTTTGTCTTTTGTAGGCTTAACTCCTCAGGTTAACATAGTCTACCTAATTGTCTGATTTATATCTCATAGCATTATTTACAACCATGGGAATTGAGATATTAATTTGAATGCTTTCCAGAATGAAATTTCAATTTACATTCATTAGGATATGAAACATCATTTCAGAAACTATGGACCATGAAAATTTATTGAATAGAAAAATTAAGGGTATTATTTGAAAAAAAACTTTAATTTGTTATCATGTTCTATTGGAAGAAAAATATAGGAGCTAAAGGTGGTAATTTTAATTTTCATTCCTTTAAAATAATGAAAAAAGTTCTAGTTTCATTTTTATTGAATAGGTTCAAAGATAGTAAAACCCTATTTCCAACCACTCATAATCATATTTTTGGGTATTCCCACATGATAATATAATGAAACAAAGCTAAAAGCCATATGTTAAAACTAATAAATTGTGAGTGAAATATATTATGACACTCAAGTTTCTTTTATTTAAAAAAATGCGATAAAAACATTCATTAGATAAAAAGTATTTTAAATTTATTTTAATATTTTAAATCCATATTGATCAATAACTATCGTATTTGGTGGTTTCGTTGAGCATTTCCAATCCTTTACTCAATGAGAAACATTTTCAAGAGAGTGATATTGTGAGTAAAAGACCGATTCATTATAGTATTAGATCCAACTAATAAATAATGTATGGGATGGAATATTTACTTATCCAACTAGAAAAAATGGTAGATAATTATCCAAAACATGAAATCAAAAATTCCAGTAAGCTCTCATTACCCAAATTCACTAAAATATAATAAGGTAAGAAATATTCCACATGATTCATCTAGTTCCTATCACAAAACCAATAGAAATTAAAGGAAAAATAAAATAGAATAAAAGGATATAAGGAATATTAAAATAAGGGACAACCACAACACAAAAATGGACACTCCAAAATTTAATGGACAAACCCCAACTGTGGTCCATCCCATGTCTTTGAGAAGCATACCATAACAAGTAAGGAAAAATTCACAAAATATGCATATTTCATAAAGGGAGAGGCTAACCAATGTTAGAAATAGATGAGGAATACTTTCCCAACTCAAAATATAGATAATAGGTGTAATAAATTTATCATGGAGATGTTGGTGAGATTTGGTCCCCCTAAATTCAAAGTCTTCCATGAAGAGAAAAATTAAATCAAATAAAAATTCCCACTCTAGAAATCACAAAAATATTTTGAGCTCCCTACCAATAGAGAAGATGGATGGAGTGAAAGGTCACTTATTAGAAATTTTGTAATAGGTATAAGGAGTGAATTTGATAGGAATAAGATGGTTCTAGACAAGCTTCTTCATATATAAATATAAAGAGATAGTAATATTAGAATTATAGGAGGGAGTAAGAATAAGAGAATAATAATAATAATAACATAGATATGAATATCTTTTGAGAAGCACTAATCTCCCTTACCTAAGACTATTAGATGATCATCCTATCAAGATAATTATATTTATCTCTCTATGAATTTCTACCCAATCCATTAATGATACAACCATTTCCTTTTCAAACCAACTTCTTTCTTGGTAGTGGGGTTCTACCATTGAATACTCTAGACTCATTCAGTCATATTGGATTTATAAGTTCTCCAAGGAATGAAAACATCCAAATACATGTTGGTACTTCACTTTCCCATATTTCTTTTATGGGTGGTTAATAACCAAATATTATGGGGAAGGGTTGAAAGAACTGGTGGCTCATGGATATGGGTTTGATACTTTTACTCGGCTTGTTATAGTACCCGCTGCTGTGACATTTTCAAGTGATTCCCCATCTAAAATTTTAATTGTTTCCCAGGATATGATTCCTTTAGAAACAAACTCTATATCAAAACCTATAGCTAAAATTAATTCATATATGAAAAATATTTTGGGTAAAATGGGAGTAAGTATCTGAGATTATTTAGTTATCCCAAATAATTCTAGTCTTCAGTATCAATCTATGAAATTATATCTTCTCATGATGTGGGAATCTCCAAATACATATTTGGAACTTTTTGGTTGTCTTGATGAAATTAATGAGCCTTTATTTTCATACTTTCATATATTCATCGTGTTTTTTCACCTTGAGAAAAATGTGTTTTTCATTAGTTATAGGAATGTGGGGGTGATGTTGTACGCAAGGGTGTTGTTGTTAAGTTATGGAATTTGAAATAACTACCATGGGGGGCCATGGGTGATATACCAGGGATCCAAGGGGAATACACTGAGGGGAATATGTTGGGGATCCTAGGGGGTATTATGGGGCACCATAATAGTTGGATGAGGATATTAAAAGTGGTAGGGATGGGGGGAGTGAGGCAAGGAAAATTATCTTGTTATATTGATTAGCCGAGAGACTTGGATGATGGAGCTAAGTGAATCTCATGGGGAGTCATGTCTCCATTATTCTTATTTTATTCTTCTTCCTCCCTCATATAATTTTGTTACTGATCTCACTTTATATTTATTTAAAAAATCCTATATAACAATCGTGTTCCTGTCAGAATTATTTATTGAGGTTAGAACAAGGAAGCCTAAAATCCTCAACTAAAACTTGGGGATAATTATATTTAAGGGTCTCCCTTTCAATAAAAAATATATTCAATGAAGGATGTATAAGGAAGCACCCTTGGGACTCTCTAAAGACATAAATAAATGTATTCATCTTATTTCTATACTTACATTCAAAGAACTTAATTATGATGGGATGAAAAAAATAAGAGAGGAGGACCAATATTTTAATTATGATGGGAATCCCAAACAATTTTTTATCATAGAAATATCTTAGTAACATGGATAAGGGGAACTAAAGAGCATACTAGAAAAATAGAAAAATTTGTAAGGTCTACCCAAACTTGACTAACCAAATACATGCTTTGGAAATACTTGGACCATAGAAATATCTCATTGGAAAGCATGAGATGGTAATCATAATCAACTAATTTTCATTGATAAACTTCATCAATTATCAAGTGATACAAATAATAGGATTTACTATAACCCTATTACATACATTCAAAGTCAAATGTGAGATTTATTAAAATCTTTTTTATAAGGATTATAAAGAACATAAATTAAATGTAAATGGCCAGGATATAAATGTGGATCTTTATTCAATACCTACTATGTGATTGGATAACATCTTAGGTTTACAATGGTTATTAATATTTTTTTTGTTGATTACAAGAATATGAACATAATTTTCATGAATAGTGATAAATGGGTCTCTTAAAATATGAATTATATAGAAAAGACTAAATACATAAACATTTTTTAAAGTAAAAAAGGATTTTAGGAAAGGATGGAAATTATTTGTAATTACTTTATCCTCTTAATTCTAGGGAATGATGGGTAAATAAGTCATCAAAAAAGGAGAAAGTATAATATATTTAGATGATACATAGCATCAAGGTGTTACTTGATGCCTGTAGGGAAACCAAAATCTACCCTAAGAAGGTTATGGATTATCAAATTGAGCTTAAGTTGATAGATACTTGGGTGCCATAGTACAATCAGGAAGGTATATTATGAAAATAGAAATAAATTAAGATCACAAAATAGATGGGATAGATTGAATATAATATTCTAGAAATGGATAAGGAACCTATTAGGGAAGAAATAAAACCTAGAAGTTACAGTTGTGTAATTAATCTGGTGTTGTTTGTTAGGTTCCCCATGCATAAAAGGAGGGGAGATATGCTATTAAAAGTGGAGGGTTGGAGAGAGTGTGGGTAGGAAGGAAATAGTTTGTTTTATCCAAATTTGAGCTTCGTTGGGAGAACCAAGGGGTCTATTAAGTCTCTATATTTCACTATTTCTCTTCTTCACTATTCTTCTTATCCTTCTTATTGCGCCTATAATTATGATACTCATTTTTATTATACATACATAGTAGTCTCCCATTCGTAACTATTATCTCTAAAGGCTCTATCATTTGGTTTGACCATCCAGATAATTCAATAAAAAGGAGGAATGAAATGATGATAGATCGTCAACAATGGGAGAAAGAGATAAAATTACAAGTAGAATTCTTAATGTCACACCAAAATTTCATGGAATATATGTTGTGACATCTAGAGAAGATACAATACTGCAAGATGTGTGGTCAAGGGTGACAGATGTAGGTTTGGTAACATAATTAACTAAACCAAAAGAGAGGGAGAAACATAATATATGTCTTATTAGAGGAATAGACGCAATATATACATCATTAAAAAAGATACTAGTCACCAGGTGGGATGAGCTACTAGTTTTTCACTGCTCTAATCTGAGGGGATGGATCAACCAAGTGGAATTATACTTTTAGAATCATCATAAAGTCAAGGATTCATGAACTGGATTAGGATGTCATCCAACCCAACACCTTAGTCAGCTCATGGAATGTCCTGAAGGGTATTCCAGATCCCCATGGTATGGAAACTAGTTCCTAGGTATCAATAATACACTTTTGGGAATGATTTCACCCATGAAAAACAACCATATACAATTATCAATAATAAAACATCACACAAATATTGATATCCATAACCAAAAGGGATAAAAAAATCAAATTTAAACAATTTACAACCTTAACTAGAAACCAAAATACCAAAACAGGGAGGGGTACCAACTACACAACTCAACCTCTATGCAATAAGAGGCCCAACACCCTATTCCACCTCCAACAACACCTACAAGAAGAGGGATACTAGAAACCATATCCACCATCACCACAATAGAACATTTTTCCTTTACTTGGGTCAAAAATAACAATGTCTACATACACCCATAGGTGTATGTAGGGTGTGATTCAAATCCCAATAGGATTCCACCCAAAAGTGATTCCATGCCATAACATTATAAGAAAAATCACCATGTTTGTTTTATAAAAAACACTGGAAGCATTTTTAATAAAACATTTTATGGAAAAAAATTCAAGAAAAGCATGATTTGAAATTAAAAAGAAATCAAGGTCCACCATATGTCGATGGTAAGAACCACATCACAAGATCACCATGGGTAATACCTAAAGGCACTAGCACTAGTGGGACCTTAGGAACCACATATCTTGATAAAATGTCATATAACAACCATAACCCATAGTTTCCTCATGAACGGTCCACTAGAGAGGAATCCATAAAATGTTCTAGTGGTCTCCAATCATCATCATAGTTTAGTTAGTGTTGTAGCATCAATCTTGCTAGAATAAATTGGGCCTCGGGACTTCCAATCAGACTAGCGTACTAGTCCTATTCTTACCACCTAAATACCTAGGATTCCCTTTGTTCTCAATTCCATTTCTCATATCACATAAATAATATCCTTCAAATTTAAACCCATATAGCCATAAAATCGCACACAAAAATCACCATTTTATATAATTCACCTCTTTAAAAATTCAAACGCACACCAAATCCATTTGGAAACACACTTTTCACCATTTAAACATTTTATAAAACATATTTAGACATCACAACAAGGAATCACACATGAATCACAAACAATTTCTTTTGGAAAAACAAATTTCAACCCATATACACCACAAATACTTTTGAAAACACATTTTCACCACTCACAAGATCCCTATAACACATTAAAGAAGCACATAAAGCATACCAAAATCATCTAATAATACTAAATCATGGAATCACCAACCTCAAGCTTGGAAAATTTTTAAATCTAGTGGACAACTGCAATTACACTACAAGAGGACCATATAAAGTCAATATCAAACCATAAACACCAAGATTAAACCCAAGAAACCATGATTCAACCCATTTAGGGAAACCGACCTTCAAGAGAGAGAAGTACCTGAGAAATAGGAAATAAGAACCCTAGAAGAAGGATGAAATCAAGAATATAGGGACTTAATTGATGATTTATTGAATATCCATACCAAAAACACCCAATATTTGAGAGTCCAAGGGAGACAAGGGAAGGGAAGGAGGCACCTAAGGCTGAAAATCTCAAATGGGGAGGAAAGGGGGTAGATTTAGGTTAAAATTTGGGGAGGTTAGAAAGTTAAAATCATCATTTTTAATCACCTGGATAGGTCACATGGTTATCCTACATGATTTTACAAACCATGTGG
This sequence comes from Viscum album, assembly GCA_963277665.1. Lineage (NCBI taxonomy): Eukaryota > Viridiplantae > Streptophyta > Magnoliopsida > Santalales > Viscaceae > Viscum > Viscum album. Next base: position 413,436,130 of record OY728140.1, on the reverse strand, counting down.
TCTCCTTTATCCAAGAGGAAACTGGCCACACAGTTTTTCTATGGAGGACACATACCTATGTGGAAGGCCATGTAGTATGGACAATGCCACTATCCAGGGCACATAGTTCCTTCTAGGTTGGCACACTATTACCCCTAACTGTGCACCAATTGTACTCCACCTGTTATCAGGTCCAAATACTCTATATTTCAAGAAAAAAACTCTAGATAAAGTTAAGGAACCAAGATTAGGCCAAAATAAACTAGAAAAATACATCAAAATAAAATCAAAGGTGTGAAAATTATCCCCACCATGAAAAATTTTCACCCTCAAAAAGACATCCTAGAGTATGATTAGATAATAAAATGGATATTATTTCTCAACTTGAGATTTCTACTCCCATGTCCCATTCTTATCATTACCATGTTTCAAAATAACTCATAATAATGATTTAGAATTCCCATGAAGCACTTTCTACTGGGAATCTAAAATCTAAAATGGCTACTCAAACATAGACAAATCATATTCCAACTCCAAATCTTCCCAATTCAGCACATGAGATGGGTTTAGATTATAATTATTTAACTTAGATACATGGAACACATCATGAATTGATGTAAATTGGTATGGAAAAGCTAATTAGTATGAAACCTTACCAACTCTCTTGGTAATCTCAGAAGTTCTTACATACCTCATTGTTAGCTTCCCTTACTTACCCAAATGATGGTAATCCAAACGAGGTGCTACTTTCAGAAACACCTGTTTACCCACTAATAATTATAAGTCATTGTTCCTATTATCAGCATAAGACTTTTGGAAACTCTTCATTTTCAATGAATGTTTCCTGATCAAATAGACCATCTTAGACATCTTTTGCATGAGACTCAGTCCCAATAAAAAGGTCTCACCAACCTTTTCCCAACACAAGGGTAACCAACACGACTGACCATAAATCACTTCAAAGGGATCCATTTGAATTAAGGATTGGTACCTATTGTTATACAAAAAATCAACCATCCCCAAATGGATATCGCAGGAGCCTCCAAAATCCAATACATAAGACTGGAGTATGTCTTATTGAATTTGATTTTCCCACTTAGTCTGACCATCCGCTTGAGTATGGTATTCCAAACTCAAGTTGACCTATAATTCCATCACCTTCTAAAGTCTTTCCCAAAACCACAAAGTAAAATGGTATTCCATTTTAAAAATTATCACCAATGGAACACAATTAATACTTACTATATCCTAAACATACAAGCATCCCAATTCATCCACTTTAGTTGAATCCATAATCAAAATACAATGGGCTAACTTGGTCAGATGGTCAATCACTACCCAAATTGCATTCCATCCCTAGGTTGTATGAGGTAATATAATAATAAAATCTATGGTGACCTTATCACACTTCCAGGTAAGAATGGGAATTTTATGAAGAAAACTGGAGGGCCTTTGGTGCTCTACTTCAACCTACTCACACATATAACACCTAAATATGAAGTCATCTATGACTCGTCTCATATCTGGACACCAGAATTGAAGATACGTAACATAAAAAATCTTGGTGGTTCTGGGATGAATAGACCACTGGGATTGGTGGATATCTTGCATCACCACCTTCCTCAATGATAATGTCACCATAAAGCAACCCTTAAAACACAAAAATCCCCCTAGGAGACAAAAACCATTCACATGGAACCTTCCCACCATTTAGAAACTACATAGATTACTGGAACAACTCATTTCCAGGCTAATTCTATAGAACCAACTCCGAGAGAGAGGGTTCCAACTGAAAATTATCCAAGAATGCACCTACACTATTCTCCTTTGTCTCTATATGCATCTAGGAAAAATACCCATCAAATTCTATTCATCACTAGAATCTTTCAAATCTTTCACTGGCACTTTTCATCTCAAGTAATCTGCTACTACATTACCTTTTCATGGGGTTTATATAATATAAAAATTGAAAACCTGAAGGTACTCTACCCAAAGAAACTACCTTAAATTCAAATATTGGGGGGGGGATGTAGGCTAAGATCTTATGATCTAAATAGACCACAAACTTGTCCCCAAAAATATAATTACACCACTTATTCAAGGAATGTATCACAACTACTAACTCTAAGTTATGGGTTGGGAAATTATTTTCACGTGGATAGAGTTAGTGAGAACTATACACCACCACATGTTCATCCTACATCAGCACACACTCAAGACCCATACCTAAGGAATCACAATAGACCACATATCCTTTTCCAAATTCTGGAAAAATCAAGATAGGGGTTTTGGTCAACCACCACTTAAGATCCTTATAGGATACCTCACAATTTGGGCATCATTCAAAATTTACCCATTTCTAGGTAAGGGCCGTTATGGGTGAAGAAAGATAAGAGGAATCCAAAAAACCCACTAGTAATATCCTACCAGGCCTAAAAATATATTGATTTCAAAAGCGTTCTTTAACTGTTCCCATGACATCACTGTAGTGATCTTATCAGGGTCCAATGAAACCCCATGCTCAGAGATCACATAACCTAGAAAATTCACCTCCTTGATCCAGAAGGTACACTTGGAAATCTTAACATAGAGGTGATGATCCCAAATATTTCCTAGAATGATCCTTAAATTCCACCCATTCTCCTCATCAGTCCCAAAATAGACCAAACTTTCATCCACAAATACCATGAAAAAAGATTCAATATACTATTGGAACACACAGTTCATAAGTGTCGTAAAGACCACTGGAGCATTTTTAACCCAAAATGCATAACCAAATACTCAAAATGGTTGTACCTACTTAAAAAGTTTTTTTCAAAAAATCCACCTCTCTGAATATGACTTGGTTATACCAAAAAAAATAGATCTTGGAGAACCACATCGCCCCCTTAAGCTGATCAAAAATGTAGTAAATATGGAGAAAAGGGTATTTATTCTTGATAATAACCTTATTCAGCTTCTGGTAATCAACACACAATAGGAGTGATCCATCATCCTTCTTTACAAACAAGACTCGGGTAGCCCAAGGTGAGATGCTTGGGCAAATGAATCCTTTGGATTCCAATCATCCAACTATATCATTAATTCCTTAAACTCAGTGTGTCATACGGTATGAGGGAAGATATAGTGGTTATGTTCCTAATGATGAATCAATGGTGAACTCTGCATCCCAATCTAAAGGAAAACCTGAGAAATCATCTGGAAACACCTTTAGGAACTCATTCACTATAAGAGGTAATCCACCGTCAAAGTCACTATCATTGTCCTCCAGCATGATTGAAGATATTTGAAAATAAATACTACCCAAATCTGGTTGTGGAGGTCTAGTACAACTTGATTGAGGACCCCATTCACCTTGAAAAACTTGAGAGCTTCCATCAGGTACAAAAAACACACTCATCTATGATAAAAATTGATGTGTGCTTAGAATAGAACAATACCTCAAATTGTCATAGGCCATGTGTCTGATTCCGATGGTGCTTAATCCACAACATGAATATGCCTCATCTCTACCTAATCCTAAGAATAACGAAACCTGCGGCTCTACCTTAAGCTGACTCTGACCATAAGAAGATATGTCCCTACCACCATGACCACAAACCATGAACCCGTTATCTTATATGCCTCTGACTGGGATGGAATACCTCTAGAGGACATATTACCTTCTCTACCCAGATATGGATGTGTGGATCTACAAAACTGTTGTAAATTTCCCATATGTCTTCACCAAAGGAAAGTTATAGGTGGATCTGAACACATGGAACACACATGCCCTTCCCACACTGATGGCACAAGAATGACCCAACATCTGAATCTGTAGATGAAAATAATCGATAGGGGTGGTATAAACTACCACCTCCCTTCTTCTCCCACTCATCTTTATTTCTCTTCTTTTTAGAAAAACCTCTACTACCCCAGAACACTAATAAAGCTACCATAGAAAAACCATACTTTCTATAGTGGTCAATATTCACCATTAAAGTACGATTAACCACCTCAATAAGCATCTTCAACTTGAACAATAAAACCTGAGAATGGATGTTCATCTGTAACCCCATTTCAAACCATTGAACCTTAAAATTATAATTGGAAACCAATTATGGTGTGAACCAAATGTAAAGTCCCGACCCATCTCACCACTAAACCGGAGGCCGGACCAGTCGCCACATGACCTCAAGTGCGCCTCCCCGTACGCCAGAGGCTACCGACTAACAGCGAGGGTATAAGGATAGTCAGTGGAGAGACTATACCCTCATTTTAGTGTTCAAAATTAGAAAAAGGCAATAAATAGAAGAAATAGTATAATAAATGAATAATAAGTGGAAAGCATAATTATAAATCTTGTACAAAACAAATGTCCAACACCAAAGTATACAACGGATGCATGCATGACATGCTAATGATAAAAAAGTAGAAAATAGTGAACAAAACAACATGATTTACATTTCAATGCATAAATAAATAAATAATGACTCAAAGCCCCCACAGGTGATCTCCTTGAGCATCCCGAGCCTCTGCTCGGTTCTGTGCTCCTAACTCCCAAGTAAATGCAAACTGAATAGTCCTGCAACCAAATAGAATCTACTCAGATACCCAGTGCAATGGTGGCCCGAGTAGGGCGTGAGATATAAATCTCAGTAGGCCGGGACCACCGCTGTCTACCCCAAACCATATATTTAATAAATAACTTATAACATGTGAAAGCATGCATAAATTAATTAAACAATACAATGTAACTATATACCCAAGTACCAGCTTCAGCCCTCAGCTGGTGCCTGAACCTGCATTATACATTTGTCAAACATACTCAATATTCATTACATAATCATTCATTGGTTATTAATTATTCCAATATTAATAAATTATGAAGGTCTTGAGATTCGGCCTATGCCCAACATCTCCCGTATAAATCACTCACCACAGATGTCTCTAAAGACCATCTATGTAATCAAAGTAAAGACTAATTCCAAGCTTATGCTTTGTCTTGGATAACTAGTCATAAGTTATTCAATTCAACCATTCATATACTAAGTCTAAGCCCACCCACTAAAAGTGGTTCACCCAATTCATAAATAAGTCTGAAACCTTCCTTATAAAAAATTCATAAATCATCATGTCTCAACAGCCTTTATTAACCATTAACCCATTTCATGCACAAACAATTGGACCCATAGTATAATGTTAATTAATGGGTGTAGAACATCATGTCTAGCACCCTCATGAGTATTTGGAGCATCAGTCCTTGTCTCACAACCCATGGGTATTTGGAGCATCATTCCCTGACCCATAAAAGAATATTTTCATGCAAGATGGGTGTAGAACACCATGTCTATCACCCCGTGAGTATTTGGAGTTTCAGTCCTTGTCTCACAACCCATTTATCAATCATACATATATATTTATCATTGGTGTAGAACACCATGTCTATCACACCGTGAGTATTTGGAGCTTCAGTCCTTGTCTCACAACCCATTTATCAATCATACATATATATTTATCATTGGTGTAGAACACCATGTTTAACACCCCAAAACCATCCATTAATTAATTCATAAATTAATTAATCCAATCCGTTAATTAATTCAATAACTAATTAACAACATAAAATGCCCATAAAAATTTAACCCTTAATTAACCATTCAACATATCAATAGTAAATAATTAATTAACAATGAATTTTTCTAAGAAATCCAAATAAATAATAAACTCAACATTTAATTATCAAAATTCATTAACAAGTATGAACCCATCCACTCAAACAGTGATTCGTCCAGGAATTTAACAATTTACATGCACGTCATAGTCATCACAAAATATGATGAACAAGCCCATATATTTAGCAACCATCTCACGCATTATCTCATAATATAGAATAACTTCATCCAAGACAACTTAATGCATGGAAATCTAACAAGTATCAAAAATTACCCTTGGCCAACAGTCGTAACAAACAATCAATTCACAATCTTAATTTAATGCATGCAAATTAATTAATTCAAAAATTAATTAATTAAATATTATCTCTTAAACCAATCATAAATTAATTAACCATTTAACATTTAACATGTAAAAATTAATCCATCCATTAATTATTACCAATTTCCAATTTATACTTTTGAACATGTCAAATATTCAATATTCCCAATCATCATTAAAAGCCACACATTTTATTCCAACTCATGACTTCATAATTAATTATACAATTAATTACCCTATTATACATTCTTCCCATTTAAATAATTTAACTGTTTAATCATATCACTTTAAAAAAATTAGCAAAACATGCTTAAAAACAACATAAGTTCACGCCCTCATTTATCTCACATGGGCGGCATCATTTAATAACTTTAAAAGTGTCATGCATCGACATATCATAATCAAGGAAACTTACATTCTCAATTTATTTAAAGAAGCTATAATTCTTAAAATAAATTGTTAAGGATTTGAGACCCTACCTCAGGGTGGCACCATTTTAAATCTGAAGAGCTTTAATGTACTTGGCAGCAACCAGTCCACAACTAGTCCGTAATCGCATGTGCGCACACCTTTATATATATCCATGCGCATTGTCTACATTGATCAACGAAAATTACATATATTAAACCGGTAACCAGAATCAAAGTTGTAATGAACAACGCACATCTAACTTGGTCCCAGTAACTCATAAAAAATTTTAACAAGCCTTAATATAACTGGTGCAAAGCCAAACCGCGGGTTTAGAAACTAACCCGAACTAATGGTAGCAATACAATTTGAGACCATCCGCCTCGCCCTTGGTGGTGGATGTCGGATTATGGACCAATGGGTCCCGAGTCAACATTCACATATACTAAAAAATAGAGGAATACAATGATTGTATTAAACCCAAACCTTTGGGTTTTAGCTGAGAAAACAAGGTGAGAGAGATGAGTCAAATGATCGATGTGAATCACCAGTTATACGCAGACAAACTCACCTTGACAAGGCGGGAAAGATTTGTGAAGAGTTCAAGGGAAAATTATCACGTGAAAAGTGGAGTCCGGGAGAGGGGTGGTGCGCCTTTAGGTATTTCCCGGATGTGGGTTGCGCCACGGAGGTCACGTGCTGCAGGAGCTCCGCCCGGGTGTCGCACTGCTGCAGGGAGGGTCGCTCGGGGGTTCGTGTGTCTCTTGGTCACACCGCAGGAAGGAGCTCACACTGAGGAGGGATCTCGAAGGAGGTAGGAAGGGGCCGCGTCATGGGGTGCGCTTCTATGTGTGTGTTGCACCTTGTGTGTAGGGAGGAAGAAGAGGGGAATTTGATTCCCTTTATTTTCTTTTTCAAACCCCTAAATTAATTGCAATTAATAATAGTTATTATTAAACTATTAAAACCCAATAATAATAATACCATTAATTCGATAATAATAATAATAATAATAGATAATAATAATACACTTTTTATTATTATTATTATACACATTAAACACTTATCTAAAAAGTAAAAAAGAAAACTCCCCAATTAATCCTTCTTAAAGGAAATGTTTCGTTTGAGAAAATAAAACTCCCCTTTACTCCTCAATTAAATTAAAATCTCTTTGGCTTCAAAGTAATAAAAAAATAATTTCTTTCCCACAATTAATAAAATTCGTTTTTCCTTGAATTTAATTAATTACCAAAAAAATAATAATTAAATCATTATTATTATTATTACTACAACTTTCATTTTTTCAAAATTCCAATCAAAACTCTCCAATTCATTACTATTATTATTTATAATAATAATACCCATAATGATCAATAATTATGACACTCGTAAAACCATAATAATAAAAATATAATTATTATTACTCAAATTTTTGATATAACCCAACAACACTATTAAATAAGCGCACTCCTTCATTAAATTCAAAGCTGCTTATTTAATTAAGCGTTTCATCGAGATACCCAACAACATCATTAAATTCACCTAAATATTTCACCCCATTAAAAAAAAATAGAACATTGACAAACCCCATAATTAAATTGTATGAAAAGAAATAATAAAACGCCCATTTTAATTATGTCCAACCTCCCCATTTAAATCCACATTAATTATCCAATTCGTTTTTAACCTTCATTTATTATTCGTGTAATAAATGTTTCATAATTAATTATTAAAACTCCATATTGATCATTAAATTCTTTTAACATTTATTTAACTAAGTAACCACAAAAAATAATAATAACATCATTATTATTATTATTCAAACATTCATTTATTTAAAAACCCAAACCTCCAATTTATTACAATATCATTAATATGATAAAAACTCCAACCCATAACCCCTAATTTAATTAAAAGTTTCTTTGAGAAGCTAAAATGACGCATTTAATTCTCATAAATGATACACTCCTTTAACATGCATTTAAAATATAAAAGTTTCAAAATAATTTATGACTCCGTAATAATAACAATGACATTATTATTATTATCACATTCCTCCATTTAATAAAAAAATGGTCCTTTAATAATTCTGAAACTCTTCAATTAAATAAAATTGTTCTTTGATAAACCCAAAAGCCATGTCAATACCATCAACTGTCATTTAATTAATTCTTTAACATTCAATAAATTTAACAACCTCAATAATAGTAATAATAACTTCATTATTATTATTATTATTAAAACTTTATTTTAATTAATCCAAAACTCTCATATAATCATATTTAATTAAAAATAATAATAATAATTTATTAAATAAGATAAACTACATAGGTTGGACCACAACCATGCGCTGCCCATGCAGATCCATTAAAGTGGATTTTTTTGGATTCGGTGCACCCGAGACTCATCGGGACACCGGCTAAAATTTATCGGGTAATGACACAATTCTAGAAACGAAACCATTAGGTGTTTCAACACTCAGAATAAAATTCCAGAGCTCTGTTTAAAAAAATGAACCATTGATAAATAAAAAAAATCAAAAACATTCGTATTTTAACCCAGTTCAAAAACACGGGACATTACAATATACCCGCCTTAAAAAATTCTCATCCCCAAGAAGCCATCAGGAACCAATACTAAATCAACCGACCTACAAAGTTCATCTAAGAAGATCAGTCAAAATATTACTAGACAACTCTGTCCTAAAAGCTCGACATCACCTGCTGACACGTTTATCAAAAATGATGCAACACTACCCACCTTAGGATTTTCCTTGACATCTCAAGAAAAGATTATCCACTCACCATCACGTGTTTTTAGAATAAATTAATGCATGTGTGTGACATTCTTCGAACCATGTTCACCACGTCAAAAATTGATCATAAAAATCCATAACATAAACCTATCGGCGTGCCAAAACAACCAAGTCCCAAGAATTCCTCCCGAGTAGTGGGATGAACTTACTTTAATAGCCTAGAATATTCTATGGGTACTACCTACAACGGGTTGTCCCCTTACGAACCATAAACATTGACCCTCTCTCTTGGTCACACATAACTTAAATCACAAGGTTCAAAACCCCCTTTTCTTTTAGGAATTTTAATTAATTATTTCATCTTTTTAACATTTGAATGAATTTCAGTATACGCACAAGTACATATTCATAACAAGTCACTTGGTTTTCAAAACAAAAACCTATGGAAAAAATAGGCATGTTATCACAAAAATCCTCTTTAATCATCATTCAAAGTTATTCAAATATAAACAGGAAATTTAGCATCTAAATTCCTTTTACAGAAAAGGCGACTTCCAAAGTTCTCGTTTATTCAATTTGGGTTCTTCCAAAAGCAACCCAATAACAGTTCATTATAATCAAAACCCAACATTTTTATATTTGTAACCATTTTAAAACATATTATGGTTGTATAAGGTTCAAACACATGGGTGGTCATCTACCAATCGATAAGGCTCCCATACACCTTATCGCTGGAATTTGGCTCCCATTTATCACAATCAACATTTATTTAAAATTTTATCTTTAGCACCCCTTTCACATATCCAAAACATCTCTAACATGTTAGAATAAGCAGTAACACAACAACATGCTATAATATAAAAGCATGGAACAACAACAAAACATGCTAATAACTGAAATAGTATGGAATATAATCACTCAAGAATGTTAAATCTATTACCGGAACAAGCTATCTAGAGAGGCATGCTAAAGTATATCAAAACATGGCATTGCACCCAAGGAACACAATCCAAATTAGAAGGCATCCTACTAATGAAACTACATGGCATGTTATATGCATGACATGTGAATCTCTAAGTGACTAAGATGATGCATGTACGAAACTTCCTTGCCATATCAGGCCAAGACAAAAATTCTCATAATCAATAAACAGTAGAAAATACACCAGTCACTCAAGGTGAAATCATATCAACTGTAACCTCTAATAGTAAAAACATCAATTCCCATCCCTGGACACTCGGTCATTTCCCGTACATGAGGTGATCAGTCCCAAGCATGACTATTAAGCCAAGCGCCGACACATTCCTAGTCTCCTATCTACAAACCCCAAAACAGAAAGACAAAGGAAAAGAAAGAAAACCTCCCTTTGATACCACTTTGTAACATTCCAACCCAGCTCACCACTAGACTGGAGGCCGGACTGGTCGCCACATGACCTCAAGCGCGCCTCCCCGTATGCCAGAGGCTACCGACTAGCAGCGAGGGTCTAAGGATAGTCAGTGGGGAGACTATACCCTCATTTTAGTGTTCAAAAATAGAAAAAGGCAATAAATAGTGGAAACAGTATAATAAATGAATAAGCAGTGGAAAGCATATTTTATAAATCTTGTACAAAACAAATTTCCAACACCAAAGTATACAACGGATGCATACAAGACATGTTAATGATACAAAAGTATAAAATAGTGAACAAAACAGAATGCTTTACATTTCAATTCATAAATAAATAAATAATAACTCAAAGTCCCCACAGGCGATCTCCTTGAGCAACCCGAGCCTCTACTCGGTCCTGTGCTCCTAACTCCCAAGTAAATGCAAACAACATAGTCCTACAACCAAATATAATCTACTCGGGTACCCAGTGCAATGGTGGCCCAAGTAGGGTGTGAGATATAAATATCAATAGGTCGGGACCACTGGTGTCTACCCCAAACCAGACATTTAATAAATAACTTATAACATGTGAAAGCATGTATAAATTAAGTAAACAGTACAATGTAACTATATACCCAAGTACCTGCTTCAGCCCTCAACTGGTGTCTGAACTTGCATTATACATTTTTCATAAATACTCAATATTCATTACATAATCATTCATCGGTTATTAATTATTCCAATCTTAATAAATTATTAAGGTCTTGAGATTAGGCCTATGCCCAACATCTCCTGTATAAATAACTCACCACAGATGTCTCTAAAGACTATCTATGTAATCAAAGTCAAGACTAATTCCAAGATTGTGCTTTGTCTCGGATAACGCATCATAAGTTATTCAATTCAACCTTTCATATACTAATTCTGAGCCCACCCACTAAAAGTGGTTCACCCAATTCATAAATAAGTTTCAGAACTTCCTTATAGACAATTCAAAAATCATCATGTCTCAAAAGCCTTCATTAACCATTAACTCATTTCATGCACGAACAATTGGACCCACAGTCCAATGTTAATTAATGGGTGTATAACATCATGTCTAGCACCCTCATGAGTATTTGGAGAATCAGTCCTTGTCTCACAACCCATGGGTATTTGGAGCATCAGTCCCTGACCCATAAAAGAATATTTTCTTGCAAGATGGGTGTAGAACGCCATGTCTAGCACCCCGTGAGTATTTGGAGGTTCAGTCCTTGTCTCATAACCCATTTATCAATCATGCATATATATTTATCATTGGTGTAGAACACCATTTCTATCACCCCGTTAGTATTTCGATCTTCAGTCCTTGTCTCACAACCCATTTATCAATCATACGTATATATTTATCATTGGTGTAGAACACCATGTCTAACACCCCAAAACCATCCATTAATTAATTCATAAATTAATTAATCCAATCCATTAATTAATTCAACAACTAATTAACAACATAAAACACACATCAAAAGTCAACCCTTAATTAACCATTCAAAATCTCAATAGTAAATAATTAATTAACAATTAATTGTTCTTAGTAATCCAAATAAATAATTAACTCAACATTTAATTATCCAAATTTGTTAACAAGTCTGAACCCGTCCACTCAAACAGTGATTCGTCCAGGACTTTAATAATTTACATGCACGTCATAATCATCACAAAGAATGCTGAACAAGACCATATATTTAGCAACCATCTCACGCATCATCTCATAATCCAGAACAAATTCATCAAAGACAACTTAATACATGGAAATCTAACAAGTATCAAAAAGTACCCTTGGCCAATAGTCATAACAAACAATCAATTCACAAACTTAATTTAATGCATGAAAATTAATTAATTCAAGAATTAATTAATTAAATATTATCTCTTAAACCAATCATAAATTAATTAACCATTTAACATTTAACATGTAAAAATTAATCCATCCATTAATTATTACCAATTTCCAATTTATACTTTTGAACATGTCAAATATTCAATATTCCCAATCATCATTAAAAGCCACACATTTTATTCCAACTCATGACTTCATAATTAATTCTACAATTAATTACCCTTTTATATATTCTACCCATTTAAATCATTTAACTGTTTAATCGTATCACTTTAACCAAATTAGAAAAGAATGCTTAAAAACAACAGAAGTTCAAGCCCTCATTTATCTCACGTGGGCAGCATCATTTAATAACTTCAAAAGTGTCATGCATAGACATATCATAATCAAGGAAACTTACATTCTCAATTTATTTAAAGAATCTATAATTCTTAAAATAAAGTGTTAAGGATTTGAGACCCTACCTCAGGGTGGCACCATTTTAAATCCGAAGAGCTTTAATGTACTTGGCAGCAACCAGTCCACAACTGGTCTGTAATCGCACGTGCGCACACCTTTATATATATATATATATATATATATATCTGTGCATGTTGTCTACATTGATCAACGAAAATTACATATATTAGACTGGTAACCAGAAACAAAGTTGTAATGAACAACGCACCTCTAACTTTGTACCAGGAACTCATAAAACAATTTAACAGGCCTTAATATAACTAGTGCAGAGCCAAACCGCGGGTTTAGAAACTAACCTGAACCAACAGCGACAAGACAATTCGAGACCATCCGCCTCGCCCTTGGTGGCGGATGTCGGATTATGGACCAATGGGTCCTGAGTCAACATTCACATATCCTAAAAAATAGAGGAACTCAATGATTGGATTAAACCCTAACCTTTGGGTTTTAGCTGAGAAAACAAGGCGAGATATAGGAGTCAAATGATCGATGTGAATCACCAGTTATACGCAGATAGAATCACCTTGACAAGGCAGACAAGATTCATGAAGAGTTTTAGGGGAAATCATCGCACACAAAGTGGAGTCTGGGAGAGGGGTGGTGCGCCTCTAGGTATTTTTCGAAGGGGGGTTGCGCCATGGAGGTCGCGTGCTGCAGGAGCTCTGCTCGGGTGTCGCGCTGCTGCAGGGAGGGTCACTCGGGGGTTCGTGTGCCTCTTGGTCACACCGTAGGAAGGAGCTCACACTGAGGAGGGAGCTCGAAGGAGGTAGGAAGGGGCCACGTCATGGGGTGCGCTACTGTGTGCATGTTGCACCTTGTGCGTAGGGAGGAAGAAAAGGGGAATTTGATTCCCTTTATTTTCTTTTTCAAACCCCTAAATTAATTTCCATTAATAATAGTTATTATTAAACTCTTAAAACCCAATAATAATACTACCATTAATGCGATAATAATAATAATAAAAGATAATAACAATAGTCATCATATTATTATTATTATACACATTAAACACTTATCTAAAAAGTAAAAAAACTCCCCAATTAATCCTTCTTAAAGGAAATGTTTCATTTGAGAAAATCAAACTCCCCTTTACTCCTGAATTAAATTAAAATATCTTTGACTTCAAAGTAATAAAAAAATAATTCCTTTCCCACAATTAATAAAATTCGTTTTTCCTTGAATTTAATTAATTAAAATAATAATAATAATAATAATAATTAAATCATTATTATTATTATTATTATTAAAACTTTCCTTTTTTTTTAAATTCCAACAAAACCCCCCCAATTCATTACTATTATTATTTATAATAATAATACCCATAATGATCAATAATTATGACACTCGTAAAACCATAATAATAAAAATATAATTATTATTACTCAAACCTTTGATATAACCCAACAACACTATTAAATAACCACACTCCATTAAATTAAAAACTGCTTATTTAATTAAGCATTTCATCAAGATACCCAACAACCTCATTAAATTCACCTAAATATTATGCCCCATTAAATAAAAACTGAACATTGACAAACCCCATAATTAAATTGTATTAAAAGAAATAATAAAACGCCCATTTTAATTATGTCCAACCTCCCCATTTAAATCCACATTAATTATCCAATTTTTTTAACCTTCATTTATTATTCATGTAATAAATGTTTCATAATTAATTATTAAAACTCCATATTGATCATTAAATTTTTTTAACATTTATTTAACTGAGTAACCACAAAAAATAATAATAACATCATTATTATTATTATTCAAACTTTCATTTATTTAAAAAATCAAACCCCCAATTTATTACAATATCATTAATATGATAAAAACTCCAACTCGTAACCCCTCATTTAATTAAAAGTTTCTTTGAGAAGCTCAAATGACACATTTAATTCTCATAAATGATACACTCCTTTAACATGAAATTAAAATCTCAAAGTATCAAAATAATTTATGACTCTATAATAATAACAATGACATTATTATTATTATCACATTCCTCCATTTAATAAAAAATGGTCCTTTAATAATTCTGAAACTCTTCATTTAAATAAAACGGTTCTTTGATAAACCCAAAATCCAGGTCAATACCATCAACTGTCATTTAATTAATTCTTTAACATTCAATAAATTTAACAACCTCGATAATAGTAATAAAAACTTCATTATTATTATTATTATTATTATTAAAACATTATTTTAATTAATCCAAAATTCTCATATAGTCATATTTAATTAAAAATAATAATAATTTATTAAATAAGATAAACTGCATAGGTTGGACCGCAACCATGTGCTTCCCATGCAGATCCATTAAAGTGGATTTTTCTGGATTCTGTGCACCCAAGACTCATCGGGACACCCGCTAAAATTTATTGGGTAATTACGCAATTCTAGAAATGACACCATTAGGTGTTTCAATACTCAGAATAAAATTCCAGAGCTCAGTTTAAAAAAAATGAACCGTTGATAAATCAAATTTTTTTTCAAAAACATTCGTATTTTAACCTGGTTCAAAAACACGGGACATTACACCAAACCTACTCTATAAAGAAGTTCGCATACTCCATTATGGTCTAATCCCCTTCATGTAGATCTAGAAACTATTGGGTTTTAGAAAATTCCATGGTCTCTGGGAAATACTACTCATTGAACATGACCTTAAAGTCCCTCTAACCCATATTTGCATGACTTCCGGCTTCAACCATTGAGTCCCACCACCTATAACAATGACCTTCAAACAAAAATGAATCACAATTTACCTTAATTGCCTTAGGAGTGTCATAAAACCCAAGAATCCTATTGATCTTCTTAATCCAATCCTTTTCTTCATGGGGATCTGTGCTTCCCCGGAAAGGAGGCTTATTCTTGAGAAACTCCTAATTCTTGTCCTTTCTTGGACCTGGTTCGGCTTCCCTAACCTATGTGGGACCAAGGTCCTCTCCATAATCCAAATCTTGGATAGACTGGACTATTTCTTCCACTATCCTCTAATCAATTAGTGAGGGAGAACCCTCTCCAACCTCTTCCCATGGTTTCATAGGAATTATTCTGGGAGGCATCTTGCTAAAATAATCAACAACCATAAGTAAAAACCATAAATACAAAATTCTGAAAATTTT
This sequence comes from Viscum album, assembly GCA_963277665.1. Lineage (NCBI taxonomy): Eukaryota > Viridiplantae > Streptophyta > Magnoliopsida > Santalales > Viscaceae > Viscum > Viscum album. Next base: position 413,420,166 of record OY728140.1, on the reverse strand, counting down.
CATCAACCACAAAAAATCTTAAACACTTCCTTAAGTCAAATTAAAACCATAAAAAATTAAATAACAAGACAAACTACTCCACCCTTGCTTGGTGTCCATGAAAAGTTTGCAACCTAAATGTCTCTATTTCCCTCAGAATCCAGGGATGACCGCCTTGATGGGAGTTTCAAACATTCCGATCGGTTTCTAATAGGTTTTTTCGTAGAACCGGAAACATCCAATGATTCCACATCCATTCGGACCTACTTTCCAAAGGTAGGTGCTCATTAGTTTGTGGACTGATGAGGCTTAGGAATTTGCATTGGTCGAGAGGATGGGAGGTCGGACTCATCACACCTTTTTGAGGGGAATTATTTTCTACTCCAGGACTCTCTTTATAGATTTAAGTTATGTTCGTGAATCCTTATTACATTACCAAGTATAAAATGAGCTTTCCTTCAGATCTGACAATCAATGATTAAATATGTAGGAAATTTAGATAATCTTTTGTATGTATTCAAGGTTCTTCATCGATAGAGAATCATCTGTATTTATTAGAGATTCTTGGTCAATGGAACCCTTCGACACATTTATACAGAATTCTCTTGGTCATTATGATGACCATGCTGGTTTTAAAGCCACTCAGTGGGGCACTTGAAGTTTATTGTCATTCAGAAGGACAAGGATTATTTTAGAGTTGGGATCTAACCCATAGACGGGCTACCTACGTATCCTTTGTTTAGAAAAGGAATCAAAACCTTTGTAGTTCGAGTAAGGGAGTATGATGTTTATGATTGATGGCTCAAAGAAGGATTTCACAATTACTTTTACACTCTAAGCTCACGTGAGTCATGCTCGGTGTGAGAAACAAGAGGTATTGGTAAAAATTAGACAATTGTGCCATGAAAGATGCAATCATAAGAAATAATGTGGGGATTATGTATGTATGACTGCCCAGATAAATGAAGGTTAGGATTTACTTTAGGGAAGAAATCCAGGAACAGGGTCCATAAAGGTATATGTTCTTCATGGAGATTTTGAATACTCTAACTTGGAGCTTACTCCTAAAAAGGAGTCCCACATTAGGAGAAGACTTATGATTGGGTTTTACTCCTGAAAAGGAATCCCAAATCAAAGGTAAATTAGGACTGGTTAAGAGAAATTAAGAATGGGGCTTATTCCTGAAAAGGAGGCCTAGGTTAGTAGATTTGAAAAAATTAAGGGACTTGGGGTTTACTCTTGAAGAGGATGCCCATATTTGAGACTGGGGCTTACTCCTGAAAAGGAAGCCCAGGTTAGGGGATCTGGGGCTTACTCCTAAATAAGATTCCCATATTAGAGGACTTATGATTGGGGATTATTCCTGAAAAGGAGACCCAGTTTAAGGATTCTCTCATCTTAAATGATGAGGTTGAATGAATGAAATCTCAATCTTTAGTGACATAAAGATGTGTAAATCACTAGGTCTTGAGATATATTCCATAGAATTACTTTCAGATAAGGAATTAAAATCAAGAAATCATTCCATAAATGGCTTTTAAGAGTGTCTTGAATACTGAATCTTGAATAGGAAATGTGTAATGGCTTAAGAGGGGTGAAATAGGCAAGAAGGGCACCCAAAAAGGCAGGGGCGCGCAAGTCCTGGCAGGCGCGTAGGTACTGCGTGGGCACGCAAGTACTTGTCACGTAGGTATGCCTGCGCGACACATGGTGTACTTGCGCGATGTTTAACCAGAAGGGTAATACTTGGCGACTCTTGATTAAAGCCTTTATAATCCTCTTGAGGTTCTTCCAAAAAAGGGGCACGCAAGTTCTATAGAAGGAGTAAGGCAGCGTGCAAGTGTGGCCCTTTTCCCTTAAGGGCTGGCTACTCAGGCGCGCAAGTGTTGATGAGTTTCAACACTTAGGCCTTCCTCCCCCTCTTTAGATCTTCCGTTCTAGGTAAGAAATTACCTTAGAAGTGTTTCGAAAGCTTTGAGAAGAGACTAGGGCGCCGGGAGCTCGAATCTCAGTTTTTGGAAAAAATCCTCCCTCGAATGGGTGGCCCACAGGGTCTATTTATAGGCAGGAGAAGACCCCGGGCGGTTATAACTTAGGTCGCGATAGTGATAGAACTTGTGCGGCACATGTGCTTTTGATCCCTTGTTCATGTCTTTGTCGATTTTTGATATTTTCTTCAAAGGATGGATCAATTTGTGCTAAGTCATTTCCCTTTACATTCTTTTGGACTCTGTGACGAAAAGGAGCATTTACAAAATTCCCCCCCTCAGAGTTGGATATGAAAAAAATGAGGATTTGACTCTGAGGAAATCAAGAATCAAAAGGAAATTGGGGCTTTCAAGGTTAGGGCGCACAAATAAGCTTTAGGCGTGTAGGCTCAACGCGCAAGTATACGACCCTTGATCGCGTAGGGTACGGTGCGTAGGGTCTCGGCCGCATCTATAAATAGAGGGCCTCACTTCCGTACAAGCATATGTATTTTCATATTTCAAAACTTCGAGCTCTCGCTGTGCAGGTCACCTTAGCCACGCAGGTTGCTCTGTTTTCCGATGTTTCTTTGTCGTCGCGCTGCTGTATAAGTATTTGTACTTGCACGGTTTATACTTGCGCGTCAAAAACTAGCGCGGCACACGAACACTTGCGCGTCAAGTTTAGACTTGCGCGCCTTAATGCCTTAGACTTTTTTTTTGAATTCTATCACAAATTTTACGAAAAATAAACCCATTTAAGAGTTAGTTTATTCAACTTTTATGCAGATTCAATGGCTCCCAAGGGAATTAAAATGGCTAATGAGCTGTCTAGCAAGCGGATTGATGACATGATGAACATCATTGGCCATGATTACTATGATATCTGCGATAGCACTCTCCCAGGTTTGGCTAAGTACTTGAATAAATATCATCTTAATTTCCCACAGAGCATCTACCTGCCTCTATATGGTCATGGTCATCTGCAAGGAGTCAATGTTCTAGATGCAAAGAACTATACACCTGAAATGCAGCTGCACTTCTACTCCTCCATTTCGGTCATGCTATGCATTAAGAGAAACAACAATGGTGTGAACTTTCAAATTCTTCCTCCATGTCATTTCCTTGCAGATATGAAAATCGAAAACCCATGGTCTGAAATGTTTTCCACTGCCGGTTGGTGGAGAGAAGACAAACATGGTATTAGAGCAATATCTGAAAAGAGTACTCTCTCCAAATGGCTCTTTACTTCCAATGCTCCATTCTCAAATCCATGTATCCATCTTCCAAGTCTCTTGGACAGAAATAGAGTCACTATTTGATTAGCAGAAAATTTTCTCAAACCGCACTCAAGAACATCCTTTTACAATTGTTCCAAGAAGATATGGTATCACTGCATCTCTTATTGTATCCAGTTGAATGAATGAATTCCAGGTGGTTGCTGATGAAGCTTGGGATGTCGTAAATAAAATGAAGAGTTATGTTGAAAGCCTCTTGTAATTCTTGAAAAAGAGAAGAGACTCCAGTCTGTGGATGTCATTCTATCTACTGTGCATCAATGAAAAACACTTTCACCTTCACTCATTTGTACCTGCATTCTCTTTTTCTACATGCTTTAGATTTTACCTAAGCCAATGGGCCTAGTAATCATAGTTTGATTTTTACTAGGATTGATGTAAATAACCCTACAAACTTGAACCTTTTAATTTCTCAATATTACCTAAATCATACAAAATGTATGTTTAGTGAGCTGGGAACTTGACTTTTATTCAAAGTTACCTTTTCTTTTGTGGGCAGTTTAATGTCATGCATGTCAGACATACAAAGGCTAATGTTTAAGGTCGAAATAGCTTTAAACGAAATGGATTAGAATTGACTCAATTCCTTGAAAATTCATATGAAAACATATTACCATACTCAAGTATGAGGGAAAATATGTAACCTATGACTTAAGAATATTTGAATCTGGGGAATGATATGAAAAAGAGCTAAAAGGCATTAGAAGAAGTAGTTTCCAAGAATGAAGTTACCATTATTTAACAAACCCGTTAGGGGGTTGAATTATGCAGGGCCACCAAAGGGCATTGGCTGCATAGTTAAATAAAATAGTATTTTCCGGCTAACAAGTCTGTTATGTAGATTGTTTATGAAAGGCCGCCTATGGGCACGTGATGCATAGTCAGGCAAAAGAACTCTCAGAAATTTACTTTCCTAGTGCTAAAAGCCAGTGAAAGTTTATGGAGATTCAAATCTTCCAAAGTATAGAGTTTGCTATGTGGAAAGAGGTACTTGAATATAGAGAAGATATTTCCAAATAAGATTATCGAAGAACTGGATGAATATCACTCCTACGAAGGTCTGACCCAAATGTAGGGAAGGATAATATAAACCATAGACTTGAATACTTTCAGATCATGAAAAAGGATATGGGACAAATATGTTAAGGATGGATATTTTTTGTGGATCCCTACATACAGTTATTTAAGACAAATAAGGACAAAAGAGGCATTCTTCCCAAGAATGAAGTTACCACTATCAGACAAACCCGTTAGAGGGTTGAATTATGCAGGGCCACCTAAGGGCATTGGCTGCATAGTCAAATAATAGTATCTTTTGGCTAACAAGTCTGTTATGTAAACTGTTTATGCAAGGCCGCCTATGGGCACGTGCTGCATAGTCAGACAAAAGAACTCTCAGAATTTTGACATTTTTGTGACTAGAAGTCATGATAGGGGTTATGAGGATCTGAAAATATTTAAGGTTAGGATTATGACACATAAATATGGGTATTGTTCAATGTATACAGAGATACATAGATCAATGCTAACCATAATCATGTTGTGGATGGGTCCTGAATTGAAATGTTGGACTTCACTATGTATCCCATAAGGATGAGAATAAAGCCATACGTAGTTCTTAAACTACAGTTTAACGTCGTGTGGGACAAAAGGATTATAGATCTTAGTTTAGGGTCATAGAGCTTGGACCATTATAAGAAATACACAGTGTGTGTTTTCATGGGGACTTTTTATCCAAGGGACTGAAAAATGGAATTTGGGGTTAGGCCCAAAGACTTGGGGCTGGATTCGAGGGACACTCGAACGTTCCTACATATCTCATAAGTATGGTAATCAAGCCCACGTAATTCTAGAAATACCCTCTGTACAAATTTGGTTCGTACATGTGAAGGGTGAAAGGGGACTTTAGTGCAATGATGGTTTAACCCAAGATAAAAGGTTCGAGAATTGCCATGTATGCACGTAGTCTTTGAAATGAAACATGATTGAAAAATCAATGAAAATAATGGTTCCCTCTCAGGTGAGGGTATCAAAGAAATTTGTAGTTTATTTTCATACTGGACAAAAGTGTTTTATAGTTTAACGTCATATAACAAGGATGAAAGTGAACCAATGTAAAGATATTGATTATAAGGGCGGTTACATGAATTATCATCGTATGAGATGGAGATGAACCGACGTGAAGAGATTGGTTTTGGGCTTGAACCTTGGGAGGTTGCCTACATACCCAGCCTGGAAGGCAAGGATCAAAGTCCGCGTAGTTCAATTAAAGAATTAATTAATGATCAAGTTTTTCTTGGGGACAATGACCTAAAAAATGATGTTAGGACTTACACATGGTTAGCGGCCCAGAGAGAGTGTTATGGTTGAGGTTTTCTCTAAGCTCACGTGAGTCATACTCTGTGTGAGAAACAAGAGGTAACAACAACCTCAACGATGCATAGTTTAATGTCATGTAAGACATATAAAGGGACTATGCAGTTTAAAGTCTTGCAGTTAGGACTATTGGTGCTGCACATTTTAGTGTCATGTAGCAGGGACAAAATACAGTTTAATGTCATGTATGACATATCATGGACTTTCTGTACAGTTTAGTGTCATGTAGTTAGGATGATGGGGACAATAGAGTTTAACGTCATGTTGGACGGAAGGGGGGGACTATGCAGTTTAATGTCATGCAGTGAGGACAAAAGAGTGCACCATTTTAATGTCATGTTGGACGTATTGGGGATTTTTTTCCCCACAGTTTAACGTCATGTTGGACAAAAGTGATAATAGTTTAAGGTCATATGCATGGACCGTGGATGGTGCAGTTTAATGTCATGCTGGACAAAAATGTAGTTTAAGGTCATACAGGACCTTTGATGATTATGTAGTTTAACGTCTTTCCGGATGTAAGGCACTTCTATACAGTTTAGTGTCATGTAGTTAGGAAATCACTGTTTAATGTCTTGATGGATGTAAGGAACTCACAAAATATTTTAGGGTCATATGCATGGACTGTTGATGATGCATTTTAAGGTCATACTGGACCATTGATGTAGTTTAAGGTCATACAGGACCATTTAGGGAAATTTTTCACAGTTTAGCGTCGTGTGGGATGAAAGTACAAATATTTTAAGGTCATATGTATGGACCGTTGCTGTATAGTTTAACGTCATATAGCAAGGATGAAAAAGATACTTTACAGTTTATACAAAATACTTCTTCAAAAATATGGCATTGGTTGGAGTAGTGACAAGTTCTCCATCCATTGAGATTAATGAATAAGCTCCATTAGAGTAGACCCTATGTATTGAATAAGGTCCTTCCCATTTTGTATCAAGCTTGGGAGGTTTCTTTCCTGGTATCATTGGAGTTCTGAGAACTAATACCAATTCTCCCTGAGTGAATGAATGAAGATGAACTTTTTTGTTAAAAGCTCGTGCTATTTGATTCTGATAGACTTCCAAGTGGTGCAAAGTGCACAATCTTTTCTCATCTAACCATTCCAATTCATTCAATCGCTTTTGAGATTGTTCATCTATAGATGATTGATTACAAATGGAAACTCTGAGTGAGGGTAGTTTAACTTCAATGGGCAAGATGGATTCCATTCCATATTCCAATGAATATGGAGTTGACCGAGTTGCAGTGTGGGTGGTAGTCCGATAATCCCACAAAGCATGAAAGAGTTTATCAGGCCATGACCTATTATCTTTATCCACCATCTTTTGCAGTATATTTGAAAGAGTCTTGTTAAAGGCTTCTATCTGGCCATTGGCCGCTGCATGATACCGAGATGAATGGTTGGATTTGATGTTGTATTCTTGATACAACTTCTTCATCTTGGATGAACAAAAATTGGTGCCATTTTCCGTCAATATGGTATGAGGGACACCAAATTTGGTAATGATGTTAGACTTTATGAAGATAACAATGCATTTATAACTGACTTCCTTGAGAGGTATTTCCTCTGACCATTTGGAAAATAAGTCAGTAGCAGTAAGAATATACTTAAACTGCTTGGCCGTAGCCGAAGGGTAAGGTCCCACTACATCCATTCCCCATGTAGCAAATGGACATGAGTATTTAGCTGTATGAAGCAACTCTGGAGGTTGATGAATGAAGTTGGCATGTACTTGGCATGAATGACACTTATTTGTGAAATCGACACAATCTCATATCATTGAAGTCCAAAAGTATCCAAGCCTTTGAATCTGATCATATAGTCTATGTCCAGACTGGTGGACACCACAGACTCCTGCATGCACTTCTTTCATAACAGCCATTGTCTCTTCACCATCAATGAATCTGAAGAGAACTCCATCAAAACCACGTTTGTAGAGAATTTTCTCTAAGTGATCTGGTCTATCATAAAGAGTAAAATTAACCAAACATCACCGGATTTGTTCTTTCTCAGCTCTCTCAGGTGGAAGTGTTCCATTTTGAAAGTATTCCATGATAGGTGACATCCATCCTGTAGTATGACCATACGGTTCAGGAATGGGAAAAATTTCATTAATTTCCTCTGTTCTGATTCGAACATAATGTGAAATTGCACGATGGTGGGCAATACTGATGGTTGTCTCGTCCCGATTTGGATCTGCCAGAGTTGTGGCTATATTAGCCAATGCATCATCTTGAGCATTTGGTGATCTTGGGACATAAGAAAATGTCGGTTCCAAAGGGAATTCCGCCATTAACTCTCTGACATAATCATACAAAGGGATTAGTTCTTCTTTTATGATGGCATAATCCCCATTGACTTGTTTGATTACCAGGTCTGAATCACCTTTCACCTTTAAGTGATTCACTTGATCTTGAAGTGATAATTCCAAACCTACGATGAGAGATTGGTATTCTTCTTCATTATTGGTACCACCTTCCCACAATAAGAAGGAATAAGATAACACTGCCTTTTCTAGATAAATGAGCACAATTCCTAATCCAACTTTTTTGAATTTAGGATTTTCCATTTCACTCCCTGTTGGACTTCTGGAAGAACCATCAAAATACATTTACCATGCCTGAGGACTTTCTTGAATAGAGAAGACTTCCTCATCAGGGAGTTCAATATATGAAGATGTGTATTCCACTGAAGGGTGTTTAGCTAGGAAATCAGCCAGATCTTGGCCCTTTATTGCCTTTTGAGACACATAATGAATGTCGAATTACTGCAAAATAACTGCCCACCTTTCCAGATGTCCTGTAAGCATTGGATGACTTAGGATAAATTTGAGAGGGTTATTACGAGATACCAATTGGACATCGTGATGTTGCAGGTAGTGTCTCAACTTCTGAACTGCAAAGATTAATGCCAGGCATCACTTCTCAATACTTGAATACAGGGTTTCTGCTTCAAGCATGGTTCGACTGAGATAGTAGAGACTGTTTTCATTCCCAGCATCATTCTTTTGAGCAAGAAAGGCACCCAATGATCGCTCTAGAGCTATCACATAGAGGATAAGTGGTCTTCCTTCAACAGGTGGAATGAGTACCGGTGGACTCAAGAGGTATTTCTTGAGAATATCGAATGCTTCTTGACATTCTTCAGTCCACTGGTAAGTGACTCCCTTCTTCATCAATTTGGTGAAGGGTAAACTTTTTCCTACTAAATTGGCGATAAAATGCCGAATATAGGCTAAGTGTCCTTGAAGTCCTCTTAATTATTTCAAATTTTGAGGAGGTGACATACCAAGGATTGACTTGGTCTTCTCAAGATTGACTTCAATACCATGATGATGTACAACAAAGCCAAGAAATTTTCCTGAGGTTACCCCAAAAGCACATTTTAAGGGGTTCATCTTCAAATTATGTTGTTGAAGCTTGCAGAATATGACTTCCAAATCAGCCAAGTGATTAGAACGTTGTTTGGATTTAACTACCAAATCGTCTACATAGCATTAAACAAACTTCCCTAAGAAGGGTTTGAAGATACGATGAATGGCACGCTGATAAGTTGCACCTACATTCTTTAAGCCAAAGGGCATTACTTGGTAGCAAAACACACCCTGAGGGGTTCTGAAGGCTATAGATTCCTCGTCTTCTGGGGCCATTCGGATCTGATTATATCCGGAATATCCATCCATGAAGGAAAGTGCTTCATATCCAGTTGTTGCATCAATTAAAAGTTCTATAATCGGAACTGGGAAATCATCCTTAGGACAATGCCAATTAAGATCTCTGAAATCGATGTAAACTCTAATTTGTCCATTATTTTTCTTTACAGGGACAATATTAGCCAACCATTTGGGATATTGAACTTCTCTGACGAAGTTATCTTTGATAAGCTTATCCACTTCAGCTTCAATTTTGGAAGCATAAGTTGGGTGTGTTCTTCTCGCGGCTTGCTTAAATCCTCTATGTTCTTCTGGTAAACCCAAATGATGAGTAGAAACATCAGGATCAAGCCCGGGCATTTCTGTATAGTTCCAAGAAAATATATCTTTATTTTTTTTAGAAAATAAATATACATCTCTTGCTCTTCAGGAGTCATGGCCGCACTAATTAAAGTGGGGAGTGGATCTCCTTTTGTACCCAGATTTATTTTTCTGAGTTCATCCACAGTGGTAGAGATACCCTCTTCAAATGTTGGAGGAGCATCTCTGAGATCTTCCTCTTCTTCTTCTTCATGTGTTATTTCTTCCATTTCTACTTGCATAATAGATGATAAAGTAGAATTCTCATTATCTGAAGAGATGTCAAAATTTGCATATTTTGAAGAAGAAGCTTCCATTTCCCACCCGATTGATGATGAAGGGTCTTCTTTGGGTAATAAAGATGAGATGATGGATTGAGAATCAACATCATTTTTTACCTCCGATGTTGCTATAACTTCTTCTGGCCTAATTGGCGTAGCATATAATTGTTGGATTTCAGCAGATGAAATGAAGACGTCACCATTTGTGCTTTTATCACTGCTTGGTAGATTACCAATTTCTCCCATGTTGTCTGGCTCGATTGCCATAATTGACATTATGGATCTTTCTATAAGAGTATTTTGATTTAGGTCTATCTTGTCAATTTGACTGATAGGAAACATATAATCTATACTCACATGTGTAAATGGATTTACTGTAATTTTTTCCAAACCATATGGAGCATTAACTTTGGTAATCTCCTTTGTTATGGATTTATCCCTTTGCTTCATGTGACAGAATTCTGCCTCAATGTATTGAGACTCACATGTCTTGAACGGGGCCTTATCACCATACAGTGTCCCAACTTGACCATCGAAACAATATTTGAGACATTGATGGTATGATGAAGGCATAGCTGCATGTTGATGTAGCCAGGGTCTTCCAAGCAAAATGTTGAAGGCTGAGTCTTGATCAACAACCATGAAATATGAATTGGATACAAGATCTCCAAACTGAGTTCTGAGTGTAAATTCACCCAGTGGTTCTTGTTAATTTTTATCATATCCCTGTAGCATCATGGTGGAAGGAGATAAATCAGATTCCGTGAGGCCCAATCGACGAAGTGTACGAATGGGCATGAGATTGACTCCTGAACCATTTTCAATGAAAGCTCTTCGAACATCCACGCCATTGACCTTTATAGTCAAGTACAATGGTCTAATATGTCCATGCACAACATCATATTCATCTTCATCAGTAAAGGATATTATTGCATGGAATTATGCAAGATTATTATCTATGTGATAGACTTCAGCTGCAACAATTTCAGTTTCAAACTCCTGAGGACTTGATAAAGTCTCGATGAGTGCTTTCTGAAGATCTTTTAACAGATTCAGAGCATCCAGAATTGATAACTTGGCTGGTACTTGGGTCAAGTGTTTCAATATATCATACTTTTGATCTAGAGGTCTGCGTTTCCCAATAGGAATATGTGGTTTAGCAGGTACCTTGGAAGCAGATGCTTTGGAAGTTGATGCATCTTGTATTGGGATAGGAGTTGGCAATATTCCTGGTTTTGGAAGATTAGACCGATTAGATCCATTTACTTGCTGATAGGAAGAAGATGGAACCTTCAACCGGTGTTCCAAAATAACTGTGCCAGGACTGAATTTGCTATTGGTAGAATAACTTGCTTGTTCTTTCTGAGCTCGCCGAAGGGCTCTACCACGAGTTTCTAATGTGTACACAGTTCTATCCAGGGTAGAATTGGAATAGTGGCTTCTGAAAGATCCATGTCTTCCCCTGTATCCTGAGCCCCTAGAACTTCCTCCGATTCCTCTGTTTGATACAGGGAATTTAGGCTTATTGAAATCGAAACTTTGACTGGCATATGGATCTGTTAATTTAATCATATTAACAGAACCAAAGATTAACTCTTCGTTTGATGAAGACTCTGCCTGATTAGCCTGTTTAGGTTGTACCGTTTGGTGGGGTGGTGCCCATGGCTTTGAAGTAGATGGCATGAAATCTGCCAAAGTCAAAGACAACTTAGTCTTTGACACATACTCATCTTCTTCTGATTCTTTTTTTTCTTTTAATCATGCCATTTCTTTGAGTAATTTCCCTCTGATGAAGAGGGTTTTTCCGCAACATTCATGGAAGAAGACAAAATTGGTTTCCTTAATTGTGTTCACAAAATAGCATGAGTTCGATTGATTGTCTTTCTAACCATACAATCATCATACTTCTGTGCATTTTTTCTTTTGACTTTTTTCCATTCACCTTTCTCCTCTGGAACTGTAGCAGTGACACATGCTACCTGGGCTGAGGAGCCTTTCAATGTGACTTGTCCCAAGTCGACCATCTTTTGCAGGAGGTCTTTGAAGACAAAACACTCCTGGATGGGATGCCCCAACATTTGATGAAAAGGGAAATAATTAGGATGGTCTTCATCTCCTTTCTTATTTGGCCTCTTGGGTATTGGCAATTTAACCAAATTGTTTTCTAGAGCCGAAATGAAATAACCAGGAACTTGTTCATTTCGGAAAGAGTATGTTTTTCTCTTCAGATCCTCAAATTGTTTTTGTCTTTTTGATCGTCTGGACGAAAAGGCCTTTGTTGTTGGCACTTAGAAGGTGGAGCCCTTCGAGAAGATGAAGGTTTTGAGGTATAAATAGGTATAGGTACTTGTTTAAGCATAACTGTAGAAATTTATGCTTTACCCATTCTCCTTCCTAGAGCTGGTGGAATTACATGAGATTTAGCTTTAGCCTGTATAAGGGAATCTTCAATCTGCTGAGCGATTGAAGTAAGGTCTCGAAACCCTCCTGTGTATTTCACAGGGATTAACGGCGTGTGTAATTCATCATGCAAATTTTCCACACAGATTGGAAACAATTATTCTTAAGGGAGTTCTAAACTCAAGGAATATGTTAATCCCTTACATTGAGCAATGAAATCAGAGACCCTTTCATTATCCCTTTGCTTACAGTTTGTAAGATCGAAAACTGTTGTCTTTGGAAAAGTTGAGCTGAACTGAAGGAGGAATTTTTGGCGAAGATCCTCCCATCCGGTGACCGGGATTGAAAGCTTGTATACCAAACAAAAGCTGGTCCTTGCAAGGTTCGCACGAAGAATCTGAGTTTCACTGCTTCTTGCTGCTCCGGAGTTCCCATCATAGGATCGCAACAAGACACGTAATGTGTCAAATGTTGTTCAGGATCTCCTGATCCATTGAAAATAGGGAATACAGGGTTCCCAAAACTGGATGGAGGAGAAATTGAATCTACCCATTTAGGGTAAACTTTCTTTTCTGGTTGAACTTGCACATGCTTCCCTTCCATAGTTTCTAACCGAGCTGTTAATGACTCAATAGTAGTTATTAACTTTTGAGAAACATCCGGTTGAACTTGGACTTGGGTAGGTGCAATGAATGGAGCTTGGACATATGTGGCGATTGGTGCTGCAACTGATGATAGCACTGCCAACTGTTGTTGCACTTGACCCGCAGGATTAGACCTGTGAGGGTGTACTGATAGAGGAGGATATTCTTGATCCATCTCAATAGCTACAACAAATTTCTTTAGCTGACTGACTCCAGCATGCTTAAGAAGAAGACTACTCTGAAGTAGTTCTGAATTCAACCTTCTTAATTCCTTCATTTCTTACTCCTGTTGTGCAAACCTCTTCTCTAGTGAGAGCGATTGACCTTCTCCAGAGGAAGGATATGTAACATGGTTCTTTCCCTTCCCTTTGTTGGATCCTTTTCGGAGAGGGGGAAGTGGGTTACTCAAAGGATTACTTAAGTTCTGAGTAATAATTTGACTTCGTGTACGCACACCTTCTTCATTTGTGTCGGTGCGTACTCTTCTTTAGCAGGAACCTCTTCATATGGGTCCCCTAAGTGAGCCTCATCTGGTGGATCAGCAACAACAGCATTGATGACATTGATTGATGCATAACTCATCGCATCCCTTCTATCAGCATTTCTGTGATATTGTCTTCTTCCATGTCTTTGATGAGACATTTCCTTTTGTTGATTCGATCCCTCAGGAAATTCTTGACGAACCGTAATTTGGAGGGAATATCCTGATAATTTGGATCTTCGTTCCTCTTGAGGTTTCTTCCCCAATCGAGAAAAGACCGACTTTCTCTGAGGAGGGGATTGATAATTTGAAAAAGTCCCCAGTCTAGTGGACTGGAGCTGTTCCTGTCGTTCTCGCTCAACTCCCCGAATCCTTTTTGTTGATTCTGAGGGTTGGTTTAAAAGAGTCCCTAGTCTGGCGAGTTAGGGTGGTTCTTGACATGTTATGTCTGAGAATTTCTTGAAAGTCCTCCTAATCTTGCGAACCTTAGTTCGGAAATTAACTGGATGCATTAACCTGTATCCGCTTTTATCACCCGGTTCAAAAGACCGTTGGATGATTTCTGACACTTCTGTCACTTGGTGACGTGCTTGCTCCAAACGAGAGGCATGTTCAATATTCTTGTTTTCTTGATGCAAGAGTAATTTGACAACTTGTTCTTTGTATTCTGGATTTTGAGAGGAACTAGTTGAAGCCTGTTCTTGGGAAATCTTTTTATTACAAACAAAGCTCATTGACTGTGGTCGGCCATGGGTAATAACATTGCATGAGACCATTTTCGGCGGGCTTTGCTGACTGGAGAGCACCGTGAAATGCATTGCACCATGAACACCCCATCCTCTGACACGAATACCAGATGGGGTACTGGAAAATAACTAACGCAATCTTCTTAGTGCGCCAAAGCATGAACATTGAAGGGATATCTGCTGCTTTTCAGCCTTCGGATATCGAGAGACTGATAGAGACTCCAAATCAATCTGACGTTGTAACCCTTCTATTATCTTAAGATGATTTTCATATTCATCATAAGATAATACTTTATTTTTCAACTGACAAAGAGTTTTCCATATGTTGAGATGAATATCATGAATTTCATCTTCCGTCAACATTTCTGGAATATTATACAGAGTCAGCCAGAGGCCAAAACATGACTGGAACTTCACCTTTTTCCAGTTTTTTTCTCATGTTCAGCATTTCCTCTTTATCATTTGATGAAGATTTTTCTACCTGATTTTACCAGAGTTGGTGTTTCCTTGTTACTTCATTGGATTCAATAGGATTGGTAGAGAAATCATTGATCAAACTAGAAGATGCATGACTTAGGGGTGGTTCGGAGAATGACCTACACCCTGGGCTATCTTCTGATTGAGAAAGTATTTCACCTGCTAGCGATGAAGCTTCAGACATGACTGGTTTTGCATTTGCAAGTGCTTCAAGATAAGAGGGATTTCTCGGCACTACATTGTCCACTGGAGCATTTTCCGGGCAATGTGCATCACTACTATGGAGAGGACTTTCGCAGCAAAATTCATCATCATGGGGAGGGCCACCATAATGGGTTACAACAAAAGATGATATATCTTGCTCCTTGGTCTTCTGACCACACAGAGGGTTCCTGTGGCTCTCATATGAAAATGAAACTTCGATATCGACCGAATTGTCATGAAGCAAGCCTTCATGAGAAAGTGTCTGTTGAAGACATTTGGAATTAATGTTCCCACTATTGGGAAATGAGGGATTAGAATCTTGAATTTTAATAGATAATTGTCTGAGGGCTTCAAGAACTCCAGCATCGAGCAAGGCCTTGTTACAGATTGGCTCTTGATCTCCTAACTGTGCTGGGTGGGTCTTTTTCTTAGACTCCTTACTCACCTTGGAAACCACTTGTTGACGAAAGTGGTTGCTCTGAGCAGGTGAATATGCCTGATCAGGAAAGATGGCCAGGTTAGGCTGGCGATCTCTACTCAAATCAGGTGTATGTGCCTGACTTGGTTGTCCGTATGATATGGGGGAGTATTCCCCACAACCCTCTTGGACTGGAACAGATGTGTGTGTCTGTTACGGAGTGAATTGTTGATGTGTCACTCCACTGGTAGGGATATAATTATGTGTCTTTCCATGAGATTCCGCTAAAGTTGTTATAATATCCTGGCAGGCATCCAGAATATGAGCTGGGATTTGCTTCTGCTCTTTTACCATTGATAGAATATGCTTGGTGACTTCAGCTGCCAGAATGGGAATATACGTCCATTCTGGTCTTGGAGCAGGTGTATGTGCCTGCTCATGTCCTCATTTTCCTATCTGTGAATCCTGACAGTACTCAAGTGTGGGGGAAAAGAGTTGAGTCTTCCTCCTATTCATTTTCGGGGCTTTCCGACTAACTTCTTCGAATGCTACCAAGTGATACTGTTGGTAGGATTGATTAATACTAACAAGTGTATGTGCCTGTTGATTGTACTTCACCAAATGTGGTTGAAGAGATCCATCATATGTATTCAGACGAGCCTGATGACTAGTTGATGATGTATAAACAGGTGTATGTTCCTGCCTATAGTACTCTACCGGAATTGCCTGGCGGGATTGGCGTGATGCTGCCAGACGAGTCTACTGGATAGCAGAATTAAAATGGACAGGTGTATGTGCCTACTCGTTGCTTGCCACCAAGTTAGGTTGGTGGACTTCTCTGGAGATGGTAGAGATGAGAGTCTGCTCACTGTTGACCGGATTCCTCCTCTAGTGGTTTGTCTTGCTTGCTCAAGTTCGAGGAACCTGAGCTGAACATCTGGAGTCGGTACCCTCATCATGTTGAGGGTGCACTGCAGCACGAGTTTGGAAGTGATTGTTAGTGGGATCCCTCAGGAAGGACTCCTGTCTATTTGAATTATGGTCCTGAGGGACCTTCTCATTCACCTCCCCAGAATAAGGGAGCGAATGGTGATTGTGTTCCGGGGATAACGACCCGAAACGGTTGGAGACGGTAGTCAGCACCGCCTGCTTCTTGATCACTGGTCATCGTTGTCCGGACGACCGATGTGATTTGTTTACTTGGAGGGCTTGTCGGGCAGCCTCCAGAGTTGGGATGGTACCGTGTTGATGATACTCCTTAACCAGTGTGTTTCATACCCAGCGTTGAAGATGCTGAGTAGGTGATATCTTCCTAAGAGCGGACGACGATCCAGCAGGAGTAGCAGCAGTGGCATTTGCAGCAGCAGTATTCACAGGTGTGAACTTGAGAGCATCCATTCTAGAAATGAAAAAGATCTTGGGAAAAGAGTTCCTGTTTGATATAACAGACGTAATCAAGATAAATTTATCTACTACATCTTTTGAATGAGCACATATGTCAATGATTTTTTTTTTGGACCTCTCATTGAGTTTTAAATAGGGGCCTAACAAATAGGTAAAACATCATTTTAACTTGGTTAAGGTTTCACGTAGGGTTCACCATTTTTGTTTCCCTCGGAATCCGGGGATGACTGCCTTGATGGGAGGTTCAAACATTCTGATCGGTTTCTAACGGGTTTGTTCGTAGAACCGGAAACATCCAATGATTCCACATCCATTCGGACCTACTTTCCAAAGGTAGGTGCTCATTAGTTTGTGGACTGATGAGGCTTAGGAATTTTCATTGGTCGAGAGGATGAGAGGTCGGACTCATCATACCTTTTTGAGGGGAATTATTGTCTACTCTGGGACTCTCTTTATAGATTTAAGTTATGTTCGTGAATCCTTATTACATTACCAAGTATAAAATGAGCTTTCCTTCAGATCTGACAATCAATGATTAAATATGTAGGAAATTTAGAGAATATTTTGTATGTATTCGAGGTTCTTCATCGATAGAGAATCATCTGTATTTATTAGAGATTATTGGTCAATGGTACCCTTCGACACATTTATACAGAAGTCTCTTGGTCATTATGATGACCATGCTGGTTTTAAAACCACTCAGTGGGCACTTGAAGTTTATTTTCATTCAGAAGTACATGGATTATTTTAGAGTTGGGATCGAACCCGTAGACGGGCTACCTACGTATCCTTTGTTTAGAAAAGGAATCAGAACCCACGTAGTTTGAGTAAGGGAGTATGATGTTTATGATTGAGGGCTCAAAGAAGGATGTCACAATTACTTTTACACTCTAAGCTCATGTGAGTCATGCTCGGTGTGAGAAACAAGAGGTATTGGTAAAAATTAGACAATTATGCCATAAAAGATGAAATCCTAAGAAATAATGTGGGGATTATGTATGTATGACTGCCCAAATAAATGAAGGTTAGGATTTACTTTAGGGAAAAAATCCAGGAACAGGGTTCATAAAGGTATATGTTCTTCATGGAGATTTTGAATACTCTAACTTGGGGCTTACTCCTGAAAAGGAGTCCCAAATTAGGAGAAGACTTATGATTGGGTTTTACTCCTGAAAAGGAATCCCAGATCAAAGGTAAATTAGGTCTGGTTAAGAGAAATTAAGATTGGGGATTATTCCTGAAAAGGAGGCCTAGGTTAGGAGATTTGAAAAAATTAAGGGACTTGGGGTTTACTCTTGAAGAGGATGCCCATATTCGAGACCGGGGCTTACTCTTGAAAAGGAAGCCCAGGTTAGGGGATCTGGGGCTTACTCCTAAATAAGATGCCCATATTAGAGGACTTATGACTGGGGATTATTCCTGAAAAGGAGACCCAGGTTAAGGATTCTCTCATCTTAAAGGATGAGGTTGAATGAATGAAATCTCAATCTTTAGTGACATAAAGATGTGTAAATCACTAGGTCTTGAGAGATATTCCACAGAATTCCTTTCAGATAAGGAATTCAAATCAAGAAATCATGCCATAAATGGCTTTGAAGAGTGTCTTGAAGACTGAATCTTGAATAGGAAAGGTGGAATGGCTTAAGAGGGGTGAAATAGGAAAGATGGGCACCCAAAAAGGCAGGGGTGCGCAAGTCCTGGCAGGTGCGTAGGTACTGCGTGGGTGCGCAAGTACTTGTCGCACAGGTATGCCTGCACGATACATGGTGTACTTGCACGATGGTTAGCCAGCAGGGTAATACTTGAGCGACTCTTGATTAAAGCCTTTAGAATTTTCTTGAGGTTCTTCCAAAAAAGGGGTGCGCAAGTTCTATTGAAGGAGTAAGGTGGTGCGCAACTGTGACCTTTTTCCCTTAAGGGTTGGCTACTCAGGCGCGCAAGTGTTGATGAGTTTCAACACTTAGTCCTTCCTCCCCCTCTTTAGATCTTTCGTTCTAGGTAAGAAATTACCTTAGAAGTGTTTAGGAAGCTTTGAGAAGAGACTAGGGCTCTGGGAGCTCAAATCTTAGTTTCTTGAAAAAATCCTCCCTCGAATGGGGGGTCCACAGGGTCTATTTATAGGCAGGAGAAGACCCCGGGCGGTTATCACTTAGGTCGTGCAAGTCACTTGCGTGACCACTAGGCGTCGCGCAAGTGGACTTGCACGACAGTGATAGAACTTGCACGGCACATGTGCTTTCGATCCCTTGTTCATGCCTTTGTAGACTTTTGATATTTTCTTCAAAGGATGGATCAATTTATGCTAATTCATTTCCATTTACATTCCTTTGGACTCTGTGATGAAAAAGGAGCGTTAACAGTCTCACCTAGATGAGAAGTCAAAAAAAATACCTAAATCCTTTGGAGACTCAAGGTCTATCATGAGGTATGTTGGAGATACATACCACTCGCAACCAGAACCTCAAGACCTGACATTCCTAGCTCCTATTTGTCCAGACTCTCCCAAATATCATGGCCCAAGGAAAGGGTAAAACTCACTCTAATAACATTTTTTCACAAACCGGTCCGGGATTCCATCCAACCTGACACCCAACCCATCCCATGGAATTCCCTGAAGGGTGTTCTCGATCCCCATGGGCTAGAAACTAGCTCCTAGGTATCAAAAGTACTATTTTTGGAATGAGTTAACCCATGAAAAAAAACATAGGATATTCTCAACAAAAAAACATCACACCAAGATCGATATCCATAACCAAAAGAGATACAATAATTTCAATTTAAACATTTTACAACCTTAAACAAAAACCAAAATACCAAAACGAGGTGGGGTACCAACTACACAACTCAAACTTCATGCAATAATAGATCCAACACCATCATTCCACCTCCACTAACACCTATAAGAAGATGGATACTAGCTACCATATCCACCATCACCTCTATGGAACATCATTCCTTTACCTGTATCAAATATAACAAGGCCTACACACACCCAAGGGTGTATTTAGGGTGTGATCCAAATCCCATTAGGATTCCACACAAAATAAATTCCATGAAATAACATTATAAAACAAATCACCATTTTAGTATTATAAAAAATATTTGAAATGTTTTTAATAAAACATTTTATTGAAAACATTTTCAATAAAATCATTATTTTAAATTAAAAAGAAAGCCAAGTCCATCATATGTCGATGGTAAGAACCAAATCACAAGATCAACATGGGTAATCCCTAAAGGTACTATCATAAGTGGGACCCTAGGAACCTCATATCTTAGTAAAACATGGTATAACAACCATAATCCATGGTGTCCTCATGCATGAGCCACTATAGAGGAATCCATCGAATGTTCTAGTGGACTCCAACCATCATTATAGTTTAGTTAGTTTTGTAGCATCAATACTACTAAAAGAAACCGGGCCTCGACCCTACCAATCCAACTAGTTTACTAGTCCTAGTCTTCCCACCTAGATACCTAGGATTCCATTTATGATCAATTCCATTTCTCATATCGCACATACCATCTCTTTCACATGTATACCCATCTAACCATAAAATCACACACACAAAACACTATTTCAAATAAACCACCTCTTTTAAAATCCATAAACACACCAAATACATTTTGAAACACACTTTCCACCATTTAAAAAATATATAGAACATGTTTAGAAAGCATAATAATCACACATTAAGAACAACCAATTTCTTTTTTAAAATCATATTTTAACCCATACCCACCATAAATCCTTTCAAAAACACATTTCTCACCACTAAAAAATCCATATAACACATTGAAAAAGCATATAAAGCATACTAAAATTATCTAATAATGATAAATCATGGAACCACCTACCTTAATCTTGGAAAATTCTAGAATCTGGTGGAAAACCACAACTACACCACAAGAGGACCCTATAAAGGCAAGATCAGTCCATAAACACCAAGATTAAACCCAAAGAACCATTATTCAACCCATTTTAGAGAAATTAACCTTCTATAGAGATAAGGACCCAAGAAATAAGAAATAAGAACCCTGTAAGAATGATGAAATCAAGAATGGAGGGATTTACTTGATGATTTCTTAAAGATCTACACCAAAAACACCCAATATTTTAGAGTACAAAGGAGACAAGGGAAGGGGAGAAGGTGTCTAGGGCTAAAAATCCTAAATGGGGAGGAGGATTTGGGTTAAAATTTGGGGAGGGTGTAAAGGTAAATTCAAAATTTTAATGACCTAGATGGTATGAACGGTTAGTCTGCACAGTTTTCCAAACTATGTGGAAATTGTGAAACCTCCTCTATCTAAGAGGAAATCTACCACATAGACTTCCTGGGGAGGGTGTATGCCCATGTGGAAATTTGTGTAGCCTAGAAAGTGTCATTATCCATGGCATAAAGTTCCTTCTGGGTTGGCGCATGGTTTCCCCTAACCATGATTCAACTATGCCCCACCTGATGTAGGGTCTAAAAACTCTATTTTCAGTAAAAAAAATCCCAAGAAATTTAAGGAACCAAGATGATACCAAAATAAACCAGAAAAATAACTCAAAATAAAAGAAAGTATGAGACCTGAAGATTTTTAATTTTTATTGGGTTGGGTTATTATATAAGTAACCTCTATATACTATTTTTATGTACTAGTCAAAATCCATTCAGAAACAGTATATAAAAGGATTAAATAAAAACTAATGGAGTGATTTAGGGGGAATGAACAAAAAAAATTGGAACATGACCTATGGGACTTTCAAAGTAGGTCTTAATAGTGAGAGATATGGCGTAGATGCTAACTGAACCAACATTAATTTATAACCGGATGCCAATTATAAGACAAGTATATTTACCTTTTTGATGATTTAGACCTTAAATGATGGATAACATGAGTTAAATTTCACTTATGCATCTATTAGATACTATAGAAATCTAATGTCTCTCTAGAATTAGAAAGTATAAAGGGATTCATGATATATTTTTTCAAAATTATAGTTGATTTCCATTTGAAATTTACATGGTTAGTGTTTAAAATGGATTTAATGGAGTGATTTGATAAGCTATAAGTTCATAATCCATAAACATATATGACAAATACTACTTTTTATATGTATGTTGAGTTGTCTACATTACATTAGATATGGGAAACATGCAACCAATAGTGGTCATGGAGGATTCATGCACACCTCCATCTGGAATTATAAAATAGGTTATAACATAGGTAATGGTATAGTATTTTTAATATCCACCATTTATTAGGAAAAAGGTGCAATCACATGAATAATAGAATTGTAAGGAAGAATAAAATTCAATGGAAACAATGAGTACTGACTTGTGAAATTTATTGTATGAGAGAAATGAAAAATCCAATTTTTCAAAGGGAGAAGAAGATTCCCTCAGTTTTACTTCTTTACTAATAAAGGATATATAATTTTAGTTTCATAAGGATGATAATGGCTTTAAGGAATCTGAGAAAACTGATCGCAAACCTCCTATGATCTTTATCTACATTGATAATCACTAGTTCAAGTGTTTAAAATAAGAAGATAAGGAGCTTGTAAATGATATCTTTATGGTCTTTTGAAATAATGAATAAAAACCTAAATTTGTTATATTTTTTTCCATTAGTTGAAAGGATCTAAACATTCAAAAGTGAATAATCCACTCACTATTTAAATTATACTATCGCATGACTTATAAGAAAGATAAGTTGGAAAAAAATGTTATTATTCTACTAATATTTTGGTTGTCTATGTTTTAGTGGTTATTAATGGACCCTATAGTGTTCCAAAATTTTATAGGTTGATAATTTTTGGTCTTTTGGATTGGGATCATACACATCCCATTAAAACTTTTAATATTTATAGCACTAGTATTCCAAATTTAAATATCTCATCTGCAATTTCTATGTTGTTTTTGTGATTTTCTACAGATATGCAGCAACTTCAAGAACAAGCATATAATTTTTTATATAGATAAATAATATTAAAATAAGTTCCTAAATAGTTGTGTATGGTAACAACTATTAGATATTCTATAGTTTAGAGGATCATCTGGGATATTTATTGACATGCATGTGTCCAAGGGGGGTTGTATACTAAACCAGAAAGTAATGACCATAAGTCATCATTGTCTTGTTCTGATGCATGATATTTTATTCAGGATATCATCCATGATGATCAAAGAAAGATCACAAAAAATATGAAACAAGTGAAGAAAATTAATTCACTCTCTCTTATGAATGTGAGCTATTTGGAATGTGAAGAGATTAGAGTAGGGAATTGAAGTCCTTCTGGGTGATTTTATATACAAATCCTTTGGGATGGATCTGTATGGATAGGTCTCTCTATAGGGTGACATCTAAAATTTTCAATGATGAACTATTAAAGGATCAAATTATAACAACCCTGATCCTAGTATCCTAGATCTATTGGTTACTTTATTGCATTGGTACTAGATACAAGCAATCACATCACCAGGGATCGAATGGTTTAATAGTCTTGAAAAAATAGATACATGCTGAATCTCATATTACATTTGAAAACATAAAAAAAAGCATAGTATTTTATTTTAGAACATTATTATTCCCTCTATAATAACCTTTCATATCAATCATATTACCCTTCCTAAATTCATGAGGAACAGAAAAAAGGGTGATCTCAAACACTCTGTAAGGGAATGTGTACAGCAGAAACTATCATAGAATAGATAAGGAATGAATAATATAGAAGAAGAAAACAATGATAAAATAATTACATATAAATAATCACATGATCTTGAAACGTATACATGGATGGCATGATTTCTTAAATAGTCACATGGACATCAATAACTAGTTTCATAATAATGGAATTCATAATGTCATACATCTTAAAATTTCCATTGAGGAATTATACAAAGAAATCCTATATAAATGGGTTAGTAATATGCCAAAAACCCAACTTGTTTTGTATCATGGAACTTACCATTTCATATAGTGGATATGTAATTTTATGACCCACCCATCACTTAACAAGTTCAATGCATTCATCATAAGAATAAATAATACAACTTAATCAATATGCCTTAATTATTGATAGTTGTCCATATTGGAAGAACAACTATACAGAATGTCAGTACTTTCCCGATTCAAAATGATAATAATATTTTTATAGAATAAGGGTGGGTGGTAATATTAGAACATATCCCCAATAAATCATAATAATCATCAAAGGATATTTATATAGATGAAAATACTTTAAAAATACCACTTGAACTTTTCTTGATTAAAATACCATTTTTGGTTTGAAATAACTTATATTAAAATTTAAAAATTTATAGAATATTAGGGAAAAAATTATTTTGAAATAAATATGGAAACTTTTAAAGTAATATTCAAAATAAATAATAGTCATGGCCAGGGGAAAATTCATTTTGTGTGGTGTATGTCAAAACAAAGATTGAATTCACACCTCCAATAAAAAATTCCTCGTTCAAAAAATGAAAAGAATATTTCTTTTAAAAAAATAATAGAAATTAAAACATGTGTAAAAATTAATTTAATAAATAATTATATAATAGTAAAAACATTCTACAAAATATTTTTAAGAAAATATGGACATGGAAGAAATATATTCCCAATCGAATGGAAGAAATAATTTGGTTATCCTTAAAAAATATTATAGAATTTTGAGTACTTAGAGAGATAAAAATGAAAGGAAATATTTTCATTTATATAAATAATTATTGGATAATAAAATATATAGGTTTTGAGATAGAAAGACCATATAATTCACCCAATATAAACTTAAACAAAAACAATCATGAATAAGGATGAGATTGTGAAATAAACTCTTACCTCAAGTATGACTTGCTTCATGAGTGATTTTAAATTACAGTATAATAAATATAAATCTATTATACTTATATACCAAAAACCATATACATACTTATAATATCATATATGATCCACTTATAAAATTTTGACACCAATTTATTAATAATTGTTTATTAAAATCATTGTTTCTGAGTGTTAACAGTTTTATTTTTCATATAAGTTTTGGTTCAATAGTTTTTGTACCTGAATATTTATCATGGTTAAATTATATCCAAAATTTTAATCATAATATAAATATAATATATATATATTATATACATACTTAGAATCTTCCTTGAAATTCATACATGAAAAATGAATCACATCACTTCATGCAGGTGGTAATTCACATGTACGCACGAGTGATGTTATCATTTTTTAATGTTTGTAAGGGTAAGAAGGTAAATAATAACTTATATTACCATAATAATAATTATGTAATAAATATAATATATATTCATTAGTTCCATATTTATAACCATCCAAGTAAATTGGTGCTGAAAAACAAATTACACAGCACATAAAGACAGTGGTTCATACATACACACGAGGGATATTTTTTATTCCCATAGGATGGAAATAAGGTGAAAATTGTTTGTGCCACTAGAATAATAAAATTTCAGTATATGGAATATATTTATGTTATTATATGATCATGTTTATAGAATATTTGAAGTATTTAAAAGAGGAAATAAAATAAAAACACTTGGTTAAAAATTATACCTCTTCATCAGAAAACCACCTTTGGCATACTCCTTAAGACATATAGGTTTGTCCTTTGATGATGATGAATCCTCTAAGTTATGGAGAGAAAGTTTTTTAAGGTATTTTTGTATGTATTTTTCAAAATAATTAGATCAAGAGGTGTGAAGAAGAGTGGATAAGTGGTTCCCTTTTATAAGTGAGGGAAAGGGCACACGTGGAATTACTTAAAAGATTTTAATAATATAAAGTATTTTTCATGTCAAAGTGGATAAAATTTTCATAGATTATAAGGTGATAAGTTTAAATTCAAAATAAACCCAACCAATGATGTTTAATAAAGTGTTTTGTGTTATCTTGAAGGCTTGTCCCTTTATTTTTAACCCATTTTACACCTAACTAAGGGGATAAATATTTACCATGGTTATTATTATTTATAAACAAAAATTAAGTTAAACTTATTATATAATATTAATTATTATGATTAAAAATATGGAATCCATTTTATAAGATTCAATTTTTATAAGTAGCAGAAATTAATTTCAATATAGGTGTGTAAAACGCAATGAAAACCATTTTTAGAAAAATGTGTGTTTTAAGCATAAAAATAATTTTACAATAAAATAAATTATAATGATGATACAAATGTAATTAATTGGATTATTTTAAATCAAAGTAAAAACTTTTTTCTTTAAAACTAAACTAAAATCAAAACGAACCATATAAATACTTGATTAAGAGTAAAGAGTGAAAACTGGTATTTATTTGGAAAAAAACATTACTTAAATTTCTAAAATGGTAAGTATGTATTTCACAGTTCAACATTATATTTTTATATGAATTATATTAATTATTAACTATAAATATTTTCTATAAAAAATCATGATCTTTCAAGTTATTATTATATCATTATAATTTCATAAAAGTGATAGTTTTTGCAAAATCAGTATTTTTCACTATTCACCAAAAAATAAACTATTTCTGAAAAACATCATAAATTCACCCTAATTATAATTTTGACATGATAAATTCAAAAATAAAATTCATTTCATCAAACTAAATTTATAAAAATTCATAAGTTAGGTTTTAATCATGTTCTTGAATAAATTTGTGTATTTTGCTATTGTTTCTCTAGAAATAAAATCTTGCTATAATTGAGGCTTATTTGTTAAATATTGGGTTAAAAAGGTATTAAAGGGGATAATTTTATAGTAAATATCTTTACTAGGACCCCAAATATGGACGTATACACCTCAAGTGCCCAAGTGTTTATCTGGGTGCGTGAGGTTACACGCGTGAAGCAATTCATGCATGGGGCAAACCACGCAGGGAGAAAGGTTCACATAGAGAAGGGTGTGTGTAAAGTAGAGTTCATGAAAATAAGGTAACACATTGATTAGATCATGTATGCATGGATTTAAACTGGGTGAAAACTTACAAAAAAATTAAGAACTTCTTCCAACTTCAAATAACTATAACTTTTGATTTTTAAGTCCATTTTAGCTCTCCAAGTATTCATATCAAAGCCAATGAAGTTAAATACACCCTTATCTCTCAGGTTTCTCTATAGTAGGTGTCTTATCAGGCCAAATAATTTTAAAAATACACTAAAAATGGGTTTTATGGTTTCAATAACCCTTTTTATCAATAATGAATGAATAACATAGCCTACTACGAGTTGGAGATTCTCACAACCACATCACTATATTGGGAAAAAGTTTTCAAGGAACTATATCCCTTAGTATATGGGAAATCATGTTACACATAGAGATACCATTGGTTTCTTATTCCATGATTTTTATACTCCATCTTCAATAAACTTATTCTATCCAATTAAGGATTATATTATAGTCATCATTATAAAGTTTATGGTGCACAATTTTCAAGTTAAACCAATTGTAATTTGTATTAATTTTTTATTATTATTTTATTTTTTCACAGCTAAATATACTAATATTAGGCAGTATGGGAATAATTTCATGTATTATGTATGAAACTGCTATACAAAAGTAATGGTTGAGTACAAAAAATAAAATCAAATGATTTGTAAACATGGTAGAGAATGTAGAATTTTTTTGTTGTAACTTACAAAATATAGTGATATCATTCCCATGAAACCACTCTCTCAGAGATACATTGGAGATAAAATAAAGGAATTTCATGGGATAATATATGGGTAAGAAAAAAATTAGATTAAAATATACATTATAACTATATTTATATGAATTAATATTTTGGTTTTAACTTTTCTATAATTTTACTGATGTTTGTGTTGTGAGGGTTTCATGGTTGATGGAATTAGTGGAGTAGTAGAGAGAATATAAGCATGACTTGTATATTGTATGGACCAATAGATTTGGAACAGAGTTATAGAGTATACCAATACTCAATGATTATCCTGTCAAAAAGTACCTAAAGATTATTTCTTATTCAAAGGGTGATGATTTTAAGGTATTATTATAATTTAGTGTTTTTGATTTCAAATGATTATAAATTATATTAAAAAAATATTATTATTAATTAATTTCATTTTTAGAATTATTCACAACGAAACAAAAAAAATAAGAGTGCTATAAAGTATGTGAACACTTTGGTATAGATGACTATTCATGAACTTGAGATAAACCATGTATTTTTCAAGCACAATTAAGTATGATTATATTTTTTAGGATTTTAGTTATAGATGATAAAAAACGTCATATTATAGTTGTAGATTTTATTGATTAAGTTTTGTTCATTGAAAATATTAATAAATATTTTTTTCCTATATACATTGAGACTTATAGTTGGTATTTTTGGACATTTAATGGCATATACCTTAAGTAAAAGAAAATTAACAAGTAGAAAGAAGAAAAATGGAAGTTCTATATATAACAACTTTGAATCCACTCTTCTGAATCTGATACTAAAAAATATAATCTTTTCATTATGGATTTGTGAAAAATAAACATGACACAATTTTAACCATCAATAATTACACCATAAAAAAGAAATATTATATCACTTACATACCCAATTAAATTTTAGGTTTAGAGAATTAGAGAATTAGGGAAAACCCTTATATAATAATACCCATGTCATTAAGTGGGAACTTTTTCCACAACACCCATCTTTTCATATTACAAATTAAGTTTTCATCATTTCCCATATGAAACACTCCTATACATATCTTAATTAATATATTTATTTATAAATTGGGGAAAATAAATATAATAAGGGTGAGATCAAATGTTTAGTAAGGGTAAACATGGGTAGTAACAATTTAATAACTTTGATGAGTTCATGTTGTGCATAAGGGTATGAGTACTTATTCAAAGTCTATGATCATTTCATAAGATAATTCATACCCATAAAAACCTGGATAATTAAACATGTGACATTGAATAAAACTTTAATAAAGTAAATATTCATAAGAATTAATAATCAAGAGCGATGTGATGTCAATATTGATCAAATAAACTATTAAAAACTTCTAGAAAACATAGAGAAAACATGTTGGAATCTTGGAAAATTATCTTCATCACTCATGTTTACTCATGTCACAAATAAATATATCCTAGTTAAATCCATAGGAGAAACCACCCCAATTAAATCCCTTATTCTTTCCTTTAAAGATAAGGAACATTACCCAATGCATTAGAGAGCCATATTGGGCTCACCCATCATATAAGATATATCAAACTCACCTTTCATCATGGGATATATCAGTATCACCCATAATAATAAATAATTTCCAAGTACCATTATTGAATATAACACATATAATCTTATATTTTCATTATTCAAATTTTAAATACATCTTTCATTATTTTATAACTTGATTCTCACATGTAAAAGAAATGGGTTTCATGATAATCTCTTTAAAACAATCATCGTAAGAAATCCATAGAAAAAATATGGATAGTATAATAAGATCATATTCCTATTGAAGTAGATAAATCATTTAATTATGTTTACATATATAAAAATACCTTTAAAATAAATTTAAAAAATTACTTTGAAAATGAGGGAAATACCCTTTTCTTTTTGTACCTTTAAAAACTAAAATTTTATAAAATATTAAGGAAAATATTTTATTTGAAAATAATTGGGGAAAATTATAAAGTAAAATTAAAAACAATCATTTATGATGGTGAGAAAATCCATTTATGTTATAAACAAAAAAATAAACATTCTTTTCAAACTTTTGTAGAGAGAGTCAAAAGTGACCCATGAGGAAAAGGTTAATAAATTTACTTTTAAAACCTTTTAAAATAAGGTAAATGGTCATGGAAAATAACTTTATTAAATAATTTATGTTTATAAAATAATATTCTTTAAATAAGATAAAAATGTGGGGGAATATTTTGGTTAAAATTCTTTAAAATATTTTAAAGTGTGTTTTTAAAGAAAATCCTCTTTACGACCTTTTAAAACCGAATACCATTTAAAAAAAGAACATAAGAAGGAATATAAAATTTCATGAGTATATAAAGATTCATGATATTATATGTAAAGATTCAGTGAATACACCATATAAATGAATATAGGTGCATCAATCAAAACATATCTCAAAGAAGGAAGTTTGATATGAGAAGCCCTTGCAACTTGGATAATTATTGAATCAAAAATACATTGAATGAAGTAAAATAAAATTATTATGTAAAACCCATAACTTCCATTAAATAATATGTTAAAACACATCACTACTACAAATATTCTCTTTATCAGTGCTAAAAAGGGCCTTTAACAGTGCTAGAAAAAGCGCTGTTAAAGCCGGCGAAGATAAAGGGGGGGTCCCCTTTATCAGTGCTCAAAAAAAGCGCTGATAAAGCTCCCTTTTATCCGCGCTAAAAAAAAGCGCTGATAAAAGGGGTCTTTTATCACCGCTAAAAAAAGCGCTGATAAAAGTACCCCTTTAGCAGCGCTTTTTTTAGCTCTGATAAAGGGGTCATATATCAGCGCTTCCTTTATCGGCGCTTTTGTTTTAGCACTGATAAAGGACCTGTTTGTCAGCGCTTTTAAAAAATTGCTGATCAAAGTTAAAATAAATAAACAAAATTAAAAAAAATTAAAAAAAATTTAAAAAAAAATTTAAAAAAAATTTAAAAAAATTACAAAAAAATTACAAAAAATTAAAAAAAAAAACATGCCAATCGTGGGGGGGATTTTATAGTGCTTGATCCCCCCTTTTAACAGCACTTTTTAGCCCATTCAGTGCCCGCACGCACCCCCTCCACCCTTTATCAGCAGCGTTAGCCCCCAACATCCACCCCCATGCGCGCGCCTCTGCCTCCAGCAGGTTTTGAACTCAAGACCTCCCCCCTGCGCACCTAAGCCCTTACCACTACACTATTTTGATTTGTTTGATATTTCATGATATATATATATATATAGTTATATTTATTCGTATAGTAATATATATTTTTATTAATATATATATATAGTTATATTAATATATATAGTTATATTAATATATATAGTTATATTAATATATATATAGTTATATTAATATATATAGTTATATTAATATATATAGTTATATTAATATATATATATATAGTTATATTAATATATATATAGTTATATTAATATATATATAGTTATATTAATATATATATATAGTTATATTAATATATGTATATATAGTTATATTACTATATATATAGTTATATTAATATATATATAGTGATATTAATATATATATATATATTTATATTAATATATATCTCTATTTATATATATATATAGTTATATTTATTCGTATAGTAATATATATTTATATTAATATATATATATATATATAGTTATATTAATATATCTATATATAGTTATATTAATATATATCTCTATTTATATATATATATTTAGTTATATTTATTCGTATAGTAATATATATTTATATTAATATACATATATATATATATATATAGTTATATGAATATATATATTTATAGTGATATTAATATATATATTTATAGTGATATTAATATATATATATATAGTAATATTAATATATATGTAGTAATATTAATATATATGTAGTTATATTAATATATATATAGCTAGATTAATATATATATATAGTTATATTAATATATAGTAGTTATATAAATATTCATATATTGGTATTTTAAATAAAATGGATATTAGTTATTATTTAGATAGAGATAATATATTTTATATGTAAATATGTTTAATTATTTATTTTAAAAATTTAATTTTTAGGTGTGAATATATAAAAAATATGTACATATAGTTATATATTTGATTATAAATAGCAGTGCGTTATATAAAATGATAAAATTTCAAATAAATAATATCAATATGAATGTAATAACTTGGAATAAATTCAGTCCCCACCAAAAAATCCAATAATACCCCCTCAAACGAGGCTGAAAACCCACAAAATGTTTAAAAATATGGGTACCCTGACTAAAAATTCAGTTGTGGAGGCCTTATGGGCCTCTTTTGGCCTCGAAAAACGCTTGACCAAGATCCCCCCTAGGTCACAGAGACATAGAGCTCATCGCAGGCTTCGATTTGATATGTGGTAGACCTCAAACGGACATCCGGATCAAAAGTTATGGCCGTTTGAATTTTGAGTTGCGTTTTTAACTTATTTTGGATCTTTTTTTAATTTTTTTATTTTTTTAGTCTTAAAATTGTTATTAAATGACTACTACTCCATAATAATTAGCAAATTATTAATTAAAAATATTTTTTTAATTTTTTAAGAATCTATTTTCACTAAATATCTAATATATTAACTATATTAAGTGTTAATGTACATTTATACTTATCTAAAATATATTTAAAAAATATATATTATATCTATATCAATATAAATATATTTATATATTAATATATTTTTTTACTTTTTTTTTGAATTCGACCCTTTATCAGCGCTAAAAAAAGCGCTGATAAAGCCCCCCCCCCTATCAGTGCTTTTTCGTTAGCGTTTATAAAGGGGGTGCTGGGAAAAATTGTTTTTTTGGTAGTGCATTCATGTTTCATTAATTAAACCATATAAAATAAATCATTTTGCATGACATGAATTATATCTCAAAGAATTGAAATTGAGACTACGAAAACCCTTGCAACTTTACAACATTTGAATCAATATATAATGAAATAGATAATGTAAAATAAACTTTAAATATCATTATAAAATATTAATTCCTGATATAATATCTCAATATACATCATATACACCTTATAAAATTAATTAGGTTCTATTACAAGACATGTATCAAAGAAACAATATTGAGACAAATAATTTTTGCAAAGATTGTATCATTGAAGTTTGAATTGTTCAATGAAGTGATTATGTGTAAAAATTATAAAACCACAAAAAAACATGTGTAAATAAAACATAATAAAACCATATGTCATTTCATCTTTTCATAACATATTCAATGAAGTAGAAGTATAACCCAAATGAATGGAAATTGAGTTAAGAAACACCTTCCTCTAGTCCAGACGTTCTATGTACCTCCTTTAACTCATGTATAATAAAATTATATTAATTATTTATTTATTTAATAATATTTTATGGTTTTAATCCCTTATAATTAAACTATTTATTTCATTTAATATAATGATATATTTAATTACTTAATTGGTTAAGTCCACATTGGGTGTTTTTATGACATTCAGTTCATAATTGAAAAATGAATTTGATAGGTTGATCATGGTCAAAGGTTTTATTTCTACAAAATATATAGAATAATAATCATAAAATAATTATAATTTTTATACATAAAATAAATTTTTATATCTATTCATTAAAGTCAGTTAT
Organism: Viscum album; assembly: GCA_963277665.1. Lineage (NCBI taxonomy): Eukaryota > Viridiplantae > Streptophyta > Magnoliopsida > Santalales > Viscaceae > Viscum > Viscum album. The sequence continues at coordinate 413,387,136 of OY728140.1, read as the reverse complement.
AAAAAACCAAATATATCAGCTCGCGAGGTGGTAGTCTGCACATTAACATGAGCAATGTTTTTACTTTTCATTGGATGAAAGATAAAGAAATAAAATAAAATATTATCTATCCATAATCATAAATATTTTATAAATTTCATATTTATTAATTATTTTCATCCTTATGACCATCCTTATAAATTGAAAATGAAAAATGAATCACATCACTTCATGGAGGTGGTATTCCACACATACACACGAACGACGTTATCATTTTAAAATGGTTTGAAAGGTAAGAAAATGGATTATATATTATCTTTATATAATGGAAATTATATAATTAATATCATATATATATATATATATTAAATCTACCATTATAAATATCCATGAGATTCAGTTATGGAAAACGAAACACATCGCTTCATGGTGGTGGTGCTCCACATGTAAGCACAAATGATGTTTGTGTTCCATATAGAATAAAAAAAGAGATGAAATGGGGTTGTAACATAGTCATAATAAAATTTCAGTATAATTTAGACAAAAAATATATTATATCATAATGTTTTAATTATATTTTAAGGATATATAATAAGAATAAAAATGAAAATGATCGATTATGACAATTGCCTCCTCTTTAGAAGACCGCTTTCGTCTTACACCTCAAGACTTATAGGATGATATTTTAGTGATCCTAGGACATCTAGGAATTGGTTATATATGTTGGGAAGGTATTTGGATATGTATTTTCTATGATAATATCCTCTTTAAGCGTGATTAATAGAGGAGAGTTGGTGTCCCTTTATAAGTGTGGGGAGGGGCACCCTTGAAATTACTTGAAGTATTAAATTAATATAAATTCATTTTCATGATGAAGTGACTCTAAATTGATATATTTATAATATATAATATATATAGGTATAGATACTATAATATAATAAAATCTAGATAAGTTTATGACATTTTAAACCTTTATCTCTTAGTTTTAACCTCTCGATAACCCTTTTAATGATTACCGCAATAACAATGTTTTGTACTCTTTAGTGGTCAAGAAAGTTACTATAAAAGTAAAAGTGAACAATAAATGTAAAATAGTTGATATTATAGACCATATTTCATTTAATTGAACAAATATAATATTTTATAAATTTAAATCATTTAATAAAATATTATTTAACATAAAATGCTAATAAAGTTAGTTTTTGGACTATTTATATAATTTGACTTTAAAAAATATCTAGAAAATAGTGTAGATTTGAAAATAAGATTTGAACACATTAATAATACAATATATTTATTTAAAAATTTCATGGTATTCCATAAATCACCCAAAAAATATTACTTTAGATTTTTTTAAATCATTTACTTGATTTTTATACTACTTGTACAAACATTGTGTCAGCGTTGCATAAAAAATTAAGGTAATTATTTCATCACTAAAAATTAAAAATAAATTTATTTAATAAAAAATTATTAAAATAAAAATAAACATTTATAACCATTCATAACTTGTTTTTATCTCTACCAAAAAATATTATAGACATTAAAAGCAAGAAAGAGAGATTTTGTAATTATTTTTTACTTAAAATAATATTATAGCCATTATCAAAGAAAAATGACACAAATTTGTTATATCATAAAATATTAGATGAATATGGATAACTAAACTCATAAAATATAAATAGGTTAGGTTTTAAATATATTTTTAAAACATTGTCGTGTTATTTTTAACCATAATTATCTGATTTACGCTTACCGTGGTGACAAAACCTTACCAAAATTACTATTCAGAATGACCAAAAATAAATTTGTCCTATTTAATAAATTTTAACATGTTTATTTAAAATATTTAATCCATTTAATAAAATTCAGTTCTTATAAGTGAAATAAATTACTTTTAAAATAAACTCATAAAATGTGATGACAAACAATTTTCCATAAAAATGAAATTTAAGTATAAAAATGTTTTTATATCAAAATTAATAATTATATTGATTAAAATGACATTAGTTATATTATTTTTATGTAAAATTAACTATTTATAATTTTAAAATTGTTCAAAACAAAATGATATTTTGTAAATACTTGAAAATAAAAGACATATTTCTATAAAATTGATATTTTTCACTATTCACTAAAAAAATCAATCTTTTCAAAAAAAAATCTAAAATTTTAAACCTAAAATAATTTTTATATGTTGATTTAAAAATGATATCCTTTTATCAAATAAAATTTTAAATGTGGTAAAAATTAATTAATATATTTTCTCAAAAAAACAATGAAAACCATTTTTTAAGAAAACATATTTTTGAAGCACAATAAGACTTTATTAAAAATTGAGTGATTATTTCCTAATAAATTATAAATAAATTTTTATTTAGTGGGACTTATATATATATATATATATTTCATAATTTTTTACCCATATTCATACCCATCAATTTAACGGGTAGGTTATAACAGTCATATTTAAATGATAATATTTTGTGGTGGTTAAAGCTCAATGTTGCATGTCATGTATGCTATTGAACATAGTGTTATTTTAAAATATTATGGTATTACATTCTTCACCCATTTCATAAATTACATCCTTATAATTTTATATTGATCTTGTTAATTTAGGGGTTTAATATTTGAAAATGCCTTTACTAGAAACCCACATCGTGAAAAGGGTTGATAAAACTTACTTTTAAAGTGGGAATTGGGAAACATAAAGGTTACCTAAAATAATACATAGTAGGGTTCCCAAATAGGGAGAAAATTATTGAGAAATGAAAATATGGATATGGAGGAGAAATAATAACATCTCAGGAATAATATATAGTGATAGATAACATTATCATGATAAAGTTAATGATCAAAAAAACATAAATCAATAAGAAATTAAGAAGAACATAAATTCATCATAAATGAAGCTAATATGATATCATGTTTATTTAAGATCCTTTTCCAGAGTAAGTAATTAATTTACCATATAGACTAATAATATAAGGAAATATAATTACTTTATTTTCTTCAAATCCATAAATGCAATTTCATCCTTTAGCTGTGTGTTTCAATATATTTTTACCTTTATCTCATCTTTTAATACAAGTGATGAATATCCATGATGAATCTTTATTATACCTAATGAATCAAATTTTAATATATCATAGGTTATAAATAAGGATAAAAATATAATCCTCTTATATTTAATAAATCCAAAATGGTTAGCACAATGTAAGATAATATATAAATTAAATAAACCTTCATATAAAGAAATAATACATTTAACTTCAAAATTTCCATTATAAAACCAAAGGATCAACTTTGATCATTCCATAAATAAATAACACTATATACCAATTAACCTCAATAACCTCAATATTAAATATTGTTTTAACCTATAATATTATCTCATAAATTTTAGCTTACATCCCCAAAAATATAATGGAATTACTCTAAAATAATCATTCATGTTAAATCACATAATAAACCTAAGGGTTTCCTGTACCTCAACTAAATAAAATATCTCCCAAATTATCATTAATCTACTTAAAATACCATCACATAATACCTAAAAATGGGTGTCTATGCATTTAAAATTATGACCAGCCATATACTTATAAACATATAATGGTATCTATAAATCTTAATTTAACCTCTCATAAAAAAATCATAAACCCTAAATTTATCTAAACCCTTCTCTAATACCAACTATAATAACCTCAAACCTGTTCTCCCAAATCTAGTGCTGAAAATATAATCTTTTCATTCTATATTTGACAACAATAAATGTGACCCAATTTTGACCATATATGATTACAACATCAAAAGGAAATATTGGATCACTTATATACCCAATGACATTTTAGGTTTAGAGTTTTAGATAATTAAGACAAACTCTAACATAAAAATAATCATGTATTTAAGTGGTAATTTGTTCCACTACACCTACATTTTATTATTCCACATTAAGTCTTCATCATATCTCATATGAAACCCTTCTTGGAATATCTTACTTAACATATTTCTTTATAACCTGGGGAAAAGAAACATAATAATGGTGAGCTCAAATACTCAGTTAGGGTAAACATAGGTATAACAAATTTAATAACTTTGATGAGAAAAATATGTTTATAAAGGCATGAGAATATATTCAAAGTGCACGAGAATTACATAATAGAATCAATATCCATAAAATCCCAAATAATTAAACATGTAACATGGACTAAAACTTTAGAAAAGGTAAGAGTCATAATAATTAATAATCATGATCCATGTGATGCTAATATTGATCAAAGGAACCATTAAAAACACATAGCAAAAAAAGAGAGAAAAAATGGTATCTTGGAATATTATCTTTATAACCCATGTTCACTCATGTTATAAATAATGTGTTCCTAGTTAAATCTATATGATAAACCTCCCCAAATAAATCCATACTTATTATCTTTAAATATAAATAAGATTACCTAATGCATTGGAGAGATATATTAGGATCACCTATCATATAAGATATATTGGGCTCACCCATCATCATGAGATATATTGGGATCACCCGTCACTATAAATAATTTCCAAGTTCCATTAATGAATATAGCACATGTAAGATTATATTTTCATTATCAAACTTTTAAATACAACTTTTATTCCTTTATAATTTGATTTACCCATGTAAATTAAATGGGTTTTATGACAATATATTTAAAACAATCATCATAATTCATATATAGAAATAATATAGATAGTATCATAAGATCATATTTCTATTGAATTATAGTAATAAGTAAAGGATGTTTATATAGATGAAAATACCTTTAAAAGAACATTTAAAATATTTATTTGAAAATATGGAGAAATACCATTTTCTTTTAGTACCTTTAAAAACTAAAATTTTATAAAATATTTAAGAAATAATTTTCTTTGAATATAACCATCAAAACTTTTAAACAAATATTCAAATAAAGGAATAGTTATGATGGTGGTAAAATCCATTCATGTCACAAACATTAAAAACAAACATTATTTTCAAACTTTTATAAAGAGTCAAAAGTGAATCATGTGGAAAATGTTAGGAAATTTCCTTTCATATCCATTTAAAATAAGGCCAAAGATCATGGAAAATAACTTTAGGAAATAATTTATGTTTAGAAAATAATATTCTTGGAATAATATAAATAAAATAGTGGAATATTTTGATTAAAATTCTTTAAAAACTTTAAAACGGTGTTTTTAAATAAAAACCCCTTTATGGCCTTTTAAAGCCCAGAACCATTTGAAAGAAAGAACATAAAAAGGGATATAAAATACCATTATTATAAAAATATTCATGATATTATATGTCAATATTAATTGTATACACTGTATAAATGAATATACATTATATAAATTAATATAGGTGCATCAATCAAAACATATCTCAAAGAAGGAAGTTTGAGATAAGAAACCCCTAAAACTTGGGTAATGCTTGAATAAAGGATCCATTTAATGGAGTAACATAACATGATCATATAAAACCCATAATTACCATGAAATAATGTGTTAAAAAACATTCATGGGAATATAATTATATAATATAAAAAAATCATGGTGCATAACATGAATTATATCTCAAAGAATTGAAATTGAGTCGATGAAAACCCTTTCAAATTTTATAACATTTAAATCAATATATCATGAAAGATATATCTTAAAAGTAACTTTAAATATCATTATAAAAGATTCATTCATGTTATAATATCTCAATAGGCATCATATACACCTTATAAAATGAAGTAGGTGCATATTATAAGATAAGTCTTAAAGAAACAATATTGAGACAAATAATCCTTACAAAGATCGTATCACTAAAGTTAGAATTAATAAATGAATTCATCATGTGTAACAATTTTAAAACTATAAAAAAAGTGGAAATAAAACATAATAAAATCAAAGGTTATTTCACACACAATATTGGCATAACATAGTCAATGAAGTATAATTATAACCCAATAAATGGAAATTGAGTTAAGAAACCCCTTACTTCAAGTCCAGACTTGTTATATACATTATTTAACTCTTATATAATAAAATTATATTAATTATATTAATTTTTTAATAACCTTTTTCATGTTTATTCCCTTATCATTAAACCATTTATTTCATTTATTATAATGACATATTTATTTACATATTTGGTTAAGTCTAAGTTGGGTGTTTTGAGGATGTTAGGTTCATGATTATATAATAAATTTGGTAGGCTCATCATAATCAAAGAAATAATTATTACATAATATAAAAAATAATAATAATTAAATAATTATTATTTTTATACATTAAGTAAAATTTTAGATATATCCGTGAAATGAAGTTGTAAAAAAATGTATCATCTCATGAGGCGGTAGTCTGCACGTACGTACAAGCAATCTTTTTACTTTTCATTTGATGAAAAATAAAGAAAAAAATATTATATTATATTTAAATAATCATTAATATGTTATAAAATTAATATTTATTCATTATTTATATCCTTATGGCCATCCTTATAAGGTTAAAATTGAGAATGAATCACATCACTTCATGAAGGTGGTATTTCACATGTACGCACGAACGACGTTGTCATTTTTCAATAGATGGAAAAGTAAGAAAATAGATGATATATTATCTTTATATAAAGATAATTATATCATTAATACCATATATATACATTAAATCCATTATTATAAATATCCATGAGATCCGGTAATGGAAAACGAAGTACATCACTTCATGGAGGTGGTGGTCAACACCTATGCGTGAATGATGTTTTAATTCCCCATATGATATAAATGGAGATGAAAAGGGTTATACCAAATTAATAATAACATTTTAGTATATTTTATATACTTATGTTATTATATAAAAATGTTTTTATTATATTTTAATGTGGTAGAAGAAGAATTAAAATGAAAATGCTCGATTAAGAAAATTAAATTTTATTTAGAAGACCACATTCGGATTCCACCTTAAGACTTATAAGTTAGTTTTTTGGTGATATCAGGACCTCTAGGAATTGTTTAGGGATGTTAAGAAGTTTTTTTGGTAGATATTGGACAATATAATAAACTATTTAAGTGTGAGTAAGATAGGAGAGATGATTTCCCTTTATAAGTGAGGGGAGGGCACCCTTGGAATTACTTAAAGTATAAAATTAACATAAATTAATTTTCATGTTCATGTGCCTAAAATTTTATATATTTATAATCTATTATATAAATTATTCTAAATAATACCATATAATAAAAAATTTAAAAATTTTAGGTTATGTTTTAACCCTTATCTCTTTATTTAACCTCCTGATAACCCTTTTAACAATTACTGTGATAATAATTCTTTATACTCTATAGGGGTCAAGAATGTTACTTTAAAGGGAAAATTGACCCATAAATGGAAAATGGTTGATATTATTGACCATATATCATTCAATTAGATATATGTAAGATTTTTATAAATTTTAAATCATTTAATAAAAATATTATTTAACATAAAATACCATTAAATACATTTTCGAGACTATTTACATAATTTTAATTTAAAAAATATAAATACTATAATATAGGTTATAATATAATATTTTAACACATTAATAATACATTATATTTATCTATAAAATTTATGGGACACTATAACTCATCTATTTCATGAAATTTAGGATGGTTATGCATCCATAAATTCTGGAGAATTTTGTTATGGTTGTTAATACATGCATATCGATGATGCAATTGTTTTATGATGATCTAGGAAATGGGGATAATGGTTCTATTAGTTATTGGGGTACTTAATATCCTGGTTTTGATGGTGATGAATTTATTAGGGGTGATGATCCTAATGATAGGGATTATGGCGGTTGATTACCAAGATGGAAGTGATTTCTATAAAGATGATTGTTTGGAGTGATATATTAAACAGATCCATTTTTAAATTTAAATTTATGACACTTTGGTTCTTTAGGATGGTTTCATATTACTATAAATCATTTTATATATTTTATCATTTGTTATTTAATTTATTAATTTCTTGAATGTAAAATATATATGTTATTTGTCATGTTTTGAATGTGTATTGTGATTAGATTTGATACATTGGTTAGATTCAACTTTGAATGTTCTCATTCTATTTATAGGGGATTTGTAGGTCAGATAAGTTTTTTATTGGATGGTGTGAGGTATATACCAATGGTAAAATGAACCATTATTATAGATCTATATCAATTATTTACTGAAACCATTTGTGTAGACTAATCCTAACAGGTCTATATTAATTATTTAATGAAACTGTAGGTATAGACCAATTCTGACAAGGATATTCCTAATGGTTTGAAACCATTGGTATGACTCTAATTTATAATAGTGATACTTCTTCATTGTAATTGCCTCCAACCACTTCCTTCTTTGATATTGAACTCGATGATTTTATTTCTTTTTCCATCCACCCATCCCTACTATTTCTACCCATATCCAATGTTGAGTCTGAATATCATGCCTTGAACACTATCACTAAGATGATCCAGCCATAAAATATATAATTAATACATTATTTTACATGATTATCCATTACATATAATAATAAATCACACCCCTAGAACCTAAAGTTTTAGTATCTTTGGAGATTAACAACATAATCGACTTATTTTACATCCCAGTGTATATTTCTTCCATAATTACATTATAGTTGACTATATTATAGAAATATCATATGTAATATTCTTCTTCATAACCTGGGTAATATAAATATAATAAAATGGTGATATTAGATGCTCTATAAGGGTAAAACATAAGGGATATCAACTGAAATAACATAAGAAACCATAATAAAGATCATAAGTGAGCTTAAGATGTATGTATAAGTATGAAAACATAATTAAGGTATATAAACATTACATAAGGAAATCATATCCAATTAGATATAAAATATAAAACATAAGAATGGATTATAACATAATGATTTAGAAGTAACATAATAAATGAGGCATAGGAATGTGGCATGACATAGAAATGTGGCATGTGCATAAACATAAAAAATCATATCTTATATTGAGGATCACTACCAAGACCATCATCCATAGTGGAGAAAAATGTACCATAAAATAGTGGACTAGGATAACATCCCATTTATCATGTCATAAAATCTCATGAGATATAAATCTTTACCCAATTCATTAAAGGACGATATAATTCTGAGTGCACCCAAATATAATGATAAACTATACATATGTTTTCCACATCAACATGAAAACACTCATAAATACATCATAACATAACCATCCGGTGAGAATAAAATGAGTTTCATAAAAATCATCACTAGAAATAGAAATAAATCTTCTAGAGAAATAAATTGGATGATTTAATTATAATAAATACCCAATGAAACATAATAAATATTAAAGGATACTGACATAGATGAAAAACACTTTATAAGAACATTATAAAATTGTTTAGAATATAAGAACATATATAACTTACATTTTGATAACTTTTAAAATTAAATAATTAATAAATAAATTATTTTAAAAAGAATAATAAAGTGAATATAAATTTCTTTGATGAATCATTAAAACTTGAAATGGATTTTTTTAAAATAAAACTGAATAAAATGGTGGGAGAAAATAACCAATATAGAAACATTATAGAAGAGAGATAAAAATATTCCTTTCATACCTTTGTATGTATGTCAAAAGTCAATAAAAAGTGACCTTAAGAAATCATTGATGTAGATATAATGAAATTTATGAAAAATATAATGAAAATGGACATGAAGGAGAAAGATTCCCAATTAAAAAGAAAATATATATACTATTTCCTTAAAAATTCCATTTTTGATAAATTAGGAATCAAAGAGTGGGGAGTAGTGAGAAGGCATGTAAGTTCCCAACATAACTATAGGAGAATAAAAATGGGGATTTGGATAGAAAGTGTATACATATTATCCCAATGGAAGTTTATGTATTTGTTAATATCATGTAAGAAAAAATATTGAGAGAGATACACTTACCTTTAATCCTGACTTCCATAAACATGATTTGACCTCATGTATAATAAACATATCCATATTAATCACATATTTAATAACTTTATTCATACTTATTACCTTTTATATGATCTAAATATATTCTTTTTTTAGAAAAAAAATGATACATTAATTGGTTACCCAACTCATGTCCTAGATAAATTTATTAAAGAAAATCAAGGATACAATACATACACGAGGTGTAATGAGTTTACACCATCAAGTAATTGAGGGGGAAAATGCTTAACAAAGTGTGTCAGTAATAATATCATTAACTCCATGCATTTTCCCATCACAACTAGGTTAAATTTTGGAGTTCCCTTAGGTTCCACAGGGAGCATCAACATAGTAGCACAAGGTATAAAATAGTGTCATATGGAATCCCTCAAGTGTATCCACTGAGAGACACATCAAAAACGTGCATCATAAATAATATAATTAACTCCAAGCATTTTTTCATCACAGTCAGGTTAAATTTTGTAGTTCCCTTGGGTTCCATATGGAGCATTAACACAACATCACAAGGTACAACACCATGTCATATGAAATTAATCAAGTGTAGTTCAACATAAAAGAAAAAATACACTAGAAATCATTAAAGAAAGGATCTCCTAATCAATATACAGCATACATTGACCCCTAGTGATTTCACTGTTAAAGTTTCATAAAAGTATCACTACTCTCATCTTGAAACTCTAACCATTATCACAATAATAACCAGTTTTCAAAGAAGCTTCAAGTATCCATAATGGTCCAAAAGAAATAGTGAGAACCAATAAAGAAAGAATCTCCTGATCAGTAACAAGATTTGAAAAAATTAATTTCTAGTAAGCACCAAGTAGCAAAATAATCATAATTTAAATCATTAAATTAGAATCTCATCAACATTAAAACCTTAGTCCAAGTGTCACAACAATATTCTAAGTAGTAATAAATGAATAATACATCACTACTTCTCATGAATTTATATTTTGTAGTGTATTACTTCATAAAAAAATACTTAATGTACCTGTAGTATTCCAAAAATTAACTTCTTCCTAAAATCAAGATATAAAATCCAAACCAAGATCCAGTGATATGAGATATTATTCCAAAACATCTACCAAGGAACTGTAAAAACCACTACAGAGAATGTGAAGAAGGTTCATGACAATCAAAAGATTCACAAAATTTCAAGTCCAAGAGATGAATCTTTAGATTAGTGTTGGACTTCACAGACCACTCCCAAAAATTCCATCCAAATGTCTCAAGAGAAAAGATAAGGAAAAAAGACATATCCCAACATAACTACCATAAAACATCAATATTTTCCATCCTTCAACATTTGGAGATGAATATTGTAAAAAAATCATGGGAAACCCCCAAATCATCACAGCAAGCAGATACATCGTTAAGAACTTAAAATGGGGAACCAAAAATGGAAGATATGAATAGATTCATATATGATCATGTGCCTGGGTGAAAGAGAAAATAAGGTTTATTTCAAACTCTCAAAGTAAAGGGACTAAGATTTCAACAACAATGTCAATCAATCAGAAATATCTCTCCAAAAACATAGAAAAGAGTGAAAGAGTTCATCATTGAAAATCCATCCAAATCCAAACATTCAAACTAAGGGGCCTTTTTCAGCATTAGTAACCAATAATTCAGTTTTTTGATGTTCCTATAATTCAATATTTTTATTTCAAACAAGAGATCACTTTTTAAGGTTAAGTGAGAACCCTCATATAATGAATCCATATTAAAATGAAGCAACATCCCACACCCAAATCTTTACAAAATCCCTTCACATCATAACCACAACGAATCAAGCCACATAATAGATCACAAATCCATTAAATTCAAGTTTAAGTCTATTATAAGAATTATACCTATATAATTTCCATTGAAAATAATTTACCTTTTTTCTAGGTCATATTTCATGGGTTCTTTAAAGAAATAATCCATTTTTTCCAATGTTTGAATGAACTCCTCTGCATTAATTTTTCTTTTGTTGAAGCCTCTTGATAAATTATATTCTTTCTTGTTAAACCACTGGAACTACTCTTCATTGGTGTCCACTAGAAGTAATTTTTCAATTATCCTGTATGTATCCTCTTGGGGGCCTTAATCAATATAGCCTCCTCTATCATTACTTCCATAGATTGTATGATTAGTTACCATGAATTTATATTATTTGATAACTTACCATCCATTTCATTAAATTTGATCTTATTAGAATACCTTGTTTCCATTGGTCTGGGGAAATAGGAATAATCCTTCCTTAATTTGGACTTCTTACCTTTGGTCAAAGTACAAATCCTAGAATATCAGCTTCCTTTATTCCCTTTCTTCTTTCTTGGGAGATGAATTCCTCTGATGTGTCTTTCCTCTACACTGTATCTTGAGAAGTATCTTGCACTCTCATCATATATCCCTACCCTATAGGTTCCTTTCTACTCATTGGAGTACTCCTCCTATATTGAACCTATTTTCTCTTGTTCCTAGGCCTCAATTTATAGCCCTTCCTATCATTTACCCAGTTTAATAGTTTCCATGGTCCTTAAAGTATTTGACCTATTCACTAAATTTAATCCACCCATTATTCAGCCGATGCACCATGCATTACAATATCTTGGTTATTACAACTATTAGGATCTCCATCACTTATCCTCTAGACCATTTATTCATGAGTAGGATAGTAATAATCTCTCACAACCTCTGTATATGAGGTAGATTTCAGTATACTATTGTTGGGGATTGAAGAAACACCTTTATTCTCCCCCTCAGTATACCAATGTTAATATTAATTAATTGATAAAATTTTCATCATTACAATATTACTCAAAGTAGTGGAATAATATTATTTTAATGATTTATATATTTCCATATCCATTTGATGGAATGTATAGGTATGATTAACAAGAATTGAATTTATAATGTGGATATTTCGGGTAACTTTACTAACAATAATGAGTTACTTTATAATGATCATTAATTTTTGTGTCACGCTTTCATAACCATAATCATAACATAAATTAATCTTTAATATCATATATTGCCATACTTTATGTTTTTTATACTCATCCATGATATAAATTATGAATATATTATAGAATCGTTCATGTAAGTGGTTGAATAAACCCAAACAAAAACATATTATACAAATGAATGAGTAAGAGTATATAATTATATTATAGTGATATTATATTCCTCATAATAATAGTAATTATAATATCACAACATTATATGGGTGAATGATATTTTATAAGAGTGCATATGAGAAGGTAATTAAAAAAGATAGGGTAGAAATAGATACTTTGATGAATTCACTCTTTCTCGAAACGAGTTCCTTCGTAATAAAGGATTTAGACCCCCTTCTTGGTACTAAGAGCTACCTAACATGGAATAAGACCTTAATAGAGGAAATTTGGTTAATTATTTTATAAAAAAACTAAATAATATAAGTGTCTTGGGATTGGTATAGGAGAGGTCCTTCTATAAATGAGTTTGAGTGGTATTTTTGAAATTCATCATTTCTTAATAATTAAGGAAGGTCATTTTAACATGGAAGGTGTCCCATAAGTGGAAAACCCCAACTAATCATGTTATAACCTCCATTATGCACTTTTATTTTATTTTTTATAAGTTTTATACATCATTTTAACCATATAATATATTTTACCATTTTTATAGTTTACCGATGTCATTCACTATTCACCTAGGTAAATTATTTTTTTCATCAAAAATGAAATTGACCATATTTCCTAACTTGGATTCACTAATTCCAAAAATGAAATATATTTTATAAAATTAAATCTCTAAATATATGAAATTTAAATTTTATATAAAAATACATAATACTTTAGAAAAATAAATTTTCTTGAATAAAAACAATTTATTTTGTAATGATTGATTATATTTTACTTTTTTAAAATATACGTTTTTTTAAAAATTATTAAATTTTTATTATACATATTCAGTATATTATTTATTATACATTTTTCATTTCTATAAAATTTTTATATACCTATTATCAAATTCTTAGTATACTCATTTTTTATTTGTATTCCCAATAGTCATATATATTTCAAAATACCATCTTACCCATTTCAACTCCTATATATATCCTCACATACTTCTCTAAATTTAGTTCATCATAATTTTTTATTTCATTCTATATATATCTATCATATTCTTATTATTTTTTTATTTCCATAGTTATAATCGTATGTATGATCTTCAAGGAAAATCATGAGGGTTAAAATTTCTATTTTGTAGTATTTTTCTTTACTTGTGGTTTTATTCCTCTTATAATTTTGATAATGATGTTTATTATTTATTTATCATAATGTATTAATGTTCATTATGTTGTAATATTATTCCTTAATGAAAAATAAATTATGTTCTTTTTCATTTGGAATTTTTTGTGAATTAAGTTATTCAATATAGTCATGGAATAAAAAATGTGGGGTGTTGCATTCTAACCCTATTAAAAAATTATCTTAAAATTTTATTAAAAATATGAAAATAGATAGGGATACATTTTCCTCATTAAATATTTGGTTTACCACATTGCTTCCTCAAAATTATTATTTCTCTAGGGAACTTTGACTAAGCGAGTGGTCTTGTTTCAGAATACTTTATATATACAATCTTAGATCTCTGTCAATTTTTAATTATAAGATAAAGCATGTTCAATTTTTACAACATCTAAATTTAGTACATGTAATGAATATGGTATGTAATTCCCTAAAAGTGATATATGAAACTCGTCATGCACTTGTGAGAGGTTTGGTGTAAGTGCTAAGGGATAAGATTTAATTTCCACATTATCAAGGATCTAAAAGGGACTGATATATATGGGCCTCTAATTTTCCTTCTTCCAAAACCATATAACCCTCTCCCATAGTGATATCCAAAGTAATACCTTATCTCCAAATTCAAACTTCAAATCTCATCAATAATTATCATCATGTATTTTTAATAGAATTTATGCTACTTTAATATTTCATTTAATGGATTGAATGTTTTACAATATATCTTGAGAAAGATCTAGTACCAATAGTTTATGTTATCTGAATTCATCACAACATGTTACAGTTATGCACCTATTCCTATATAGAGTATCATATGGTGACATTTGAATGCTAGAGTAGAAATTTTTGTTATATTTCAGCTCTACTATAGGTATAAGTTGATTACAAACTTATTTAAAATCAATTTAAAATGATCTAAATGTGTTTTCCAAATTTTTAATGATCTTTTCAAATTAAACATCAGTTTTTGTGTTATAATCTAGGATAAAGCTCAACTCTATATTCAATTCTTGTTGAATAATTATCTAAAAAATTGAGGTGAACCTAAAATCTTGATCGGATATAATTGAAAGTGGTACTACATAAACAATTACCTCATAATTTATGTATATATTGGAAAGTTGACTAAGAAATAAATCCTCTTGAATAGTGAATAACCAAAAGGAATTTTTGAAGTGTTGTATTTTTTCTACTATGATAAAATATCATTGTAATATATTGATATGGTTTTTGAGATACAACTATGAGTTTATATGGATTATATATGATGAATTTTTCTACCATTTTTTGTATTAATATTTATTTATATGTTTAAAAATGAATTTTTTAGATACTACTTGGTGTTGTGTAAGAACATATAAATATCCAATGATCTATGTGTGGGGTTATAAAGAATCAATAAAATGTGATATTGAATGAATGGAATACACTATCTATAACATATTCATGGAGATTGAGAAGTTGTCTACTAAATAGCTTTAGGACCTATTATTAAATATGAAAAAGGTTAACTAGAAGGTTAAGAATCCATCTTGGGATTATTAAGAAAATTATTTTTTTACTATATGGATAATATCTATAGAATGATGAATTTAAGAGTCTAGTGTTTAAAAATGGGATTATTAAGGAAGTAGAGATTCATGGAAACACGTAGATTTGAATATTTGTGGGATAAAATTGGTGTTTATATTATTCTAACAGCAACACTCAATGAGAGTTATAGTAGAGAAGTCATATAATAAGAAAATATATTGGAATAAGAGAAAGGATAGGAAATAATCTGGAAGGTGTTGTTTCCAAATTTCGGTGGCCTAACCCACCTAAAAAGCTCCTACAACTGTAATCAAATGCTAAATAGTTCATACCCCCCCAGTCCTCACCCATTTCTAGCTTGTAAAGGAGGATTTATTTGCTAACTGGAACCTTCTAGAGTTTTTAATAGCTGGTATTAACAACTAGAGCCACCTATTAAACATAGAACGGGAATCCTGTAATTAACAACCCACCTAACAACCACCTAGAGTATTTACAACATGACCCCTAGTAGTAATGAATTATTCCCTACTTCCTTCATATGATAGCAACTAAGAAACCATCCCCCCCCCCAACCCAATATTCCCTTACATGGAAGGCATCTCCCAGCACACTCCATCCTTGGAACAATATCCCAACCCAATTCTTATCAATTTAAACCCCTTAAAAATAACTCTATACTCAAGGAGATAATCTTGATTTTCTTTTGGAAAAGGGGATAGGATATCCTGACAAAAAATACATAGCCATTATGGAGGCTCTGGTGATGGCCTTGTTAAACATGATACCATTTTATCTTGGTCCCCATCTCCAGTTGCTTCTATTTTCACCAATATATTTACCTAGAACCAGATTTTCTCTTGGTTATTTATCACTTTAAACACCCCTTCACTGGCTTTATCACTTGGTTGTAATAAGGACCAAGTATTTTTGTTTCTACCATCATATATTTCATCTATTGGACTACAAAAATTTCATGATCATGGTATTAGATTTAGAAAAAAATACATCTCTAAATACTAAAGGTATTCCCCCTTCAGTTAGTTTGAGACCTCTTAGTTCTTTTAATTGAAAAATCTATTCAGGAATTTCTTTACGTTTTTTCCTCTTGTACAAACTGGTGTCATTGTTTTCCACCACATCCTCTTCTAGATTTGACAACACCAATGTGGACTCCCAAGAAGAAGGTTTTAGAAACATATTTTTCAGCACATGATGTTTTTTAATGGGGAAAACTCTTGCATTATTCTTGGAAATTATGAGATATTTTTTTGAATATAAAGCTAAACATCATCTCCCATTTTTTTATACAAAATTTGTGTATCCAAATCCATTATTTCTTTGACCACTAAACTTATATATCTCTAAATCACCTCTCCCTTGAATTATGTCCATGTGAGACTAAACTAGTGGGAAATAATATTTTAACATTGGTATTTTTAAATTTTCATCATCATTATTTAATGTAATTTGATGCGGGTGGTGTTAAAAATAATATTTTTGACATTGGTTTATAAAAATGACCTCAAAACTTTAAATAAAAAATAAAATCTAAGTGATATTTCAACGTCTCTTTTTCCAAAATACAAACATTGAAAATCAATTTCCAGGTCGGTTTTATGATTTAACTGATGTTTAAATCTGTAAAAATTTACCTTTCTATATTGGTTTTTTATAAAACCGATGAGGAAAACCCTGAAAAAATTTAAAAAAAAATGTATGTTATTTTTTACCCAAACTAACATTGAATCATTTCCATGCTATTTTTATGGAAAATTGATGCATAAAAATTGTGTAAATTTTATAAAATTTTCTATGTCGGTTTTAAAATAAAACTGATGTGTAATGGGTCTTTTGACATTGGTTTTGGGTTAAAACCGATGTTGAAAGCCCTATATTTAAGATTCCATGTCAATTTATAAAAAATAGACATATAATATTATAATTTTTTTAAATAGAATTAAATACACATGCTAAGAACATATAAAAAAATTTCTCAATACAACACATAGAAAAAACCCAATATAAACTTGAAAAGAAAATTCTAAATGATCATTTTTTAAAATTTAATTAATATATACATACATGTTACTCAATTTAAAAATTAACCATACCTAGAGAAGAGTTTGAAAACAAACTTCAAATGTGGGTAAGGTCTTTATTCATATATGAAGAGATATCATTGAAAATATACAATAATAATAAATATTATAAGATTAAAAAATATAATTTTTTGATCTAAAACCTAAAATATTTAATATAACTAACCTTATTAAATTTAGTTGACTCCCTCATTGTGATTATCTTAAACATGAATCTTAAAACATAATAACCACATTCCATATTTCTTTTTTGATGATAAAATTGTGGTAATGAAACAATAACTTGAAAATAGAAACCAAAAATATTTATATAAAATAAAAAACTATTATCTAACATAAAATTTATTTACCTTTGATTTCACATGTTTAATTTTATTTTTCTCCTCTATCAATAAGTAATCAGTGTTAAACATTCTCCATGACTATCTTTTTTATATATCAACTAACAAAACATGTATAATAACAAGAATTAAGATTAAAGAACTTATAAAAAAGAATAAAACATTCTTTTTTAACAATTTTCTAAAAAAATTATGAACTCCACCTAATAAAGAGAAAATAAAATATAATATAAATTCATGTGGGAAGAATACGACTAAAATCCAATGACCACTACAATATAAAATTTCACAATTAATGACATTATAATGAATATTAGTTCATAATTATATTATCCTTCTTACCCATTAAGGAATGGAAAAAACAAGTACTCAACCTCTGTATTCACTTATCTATCACAAATATATATAACTCTAGTAACATCATTCAGATATTTCATAGACATTGAAATGTATTATGGATCCATAAAACTATAAATGGTAGTGGTCTCACTTTGAATTAAAATCATGTGTAGATAACTAATTAAATAATTATTAAATTAATTCACTTCAATTCATATTTATTTAAAGATATAAAAATTGAAATATAAATTTACTTAGATGGAAAATAATTACAACACATGTATGGTAAGCTGATAAAAAATAACATGATTTGTGATATCTTTTTTGAATATTCTCAATGCATATTATCATCAACATATATCAAACATTATCAAAAAATCCAAGAAATAATAAATCTAGGATAATATTTTTTAGCCCATCATAAATCTTAGATGTATATGAATTTATTGGTTTAAGAACCTTTTATTTATTTTTTACTGATTCTTTTGATTTTAGATACTCCTATATAAATTAAATATAAGAAATAATTATAAGAAATCATCAATAAACTATAAATTATATTTAAAAAACATAGCATACCCCATATTTCAAGTGATGAAGAAGGCTAGCCAACCAGTGTAAAAAATGACATGTGCAATCTCCAACTCTGGTAACCTCCTCTGTAGGAATTGGTATGAGAGCATTTGGTTCAATAGTATCATGTATAAATACTCTTACTAGACCCAACTGGATAGTCTAGTGATGTACAAAATACCAAAAAATATGTATAACTCTTTATGCTACAATATTCACATAGGGATCTCTAGCATATGACTCACAATATATGGTCGGGTCTGAATAAGGAGGTTGAGGATTTTAGTAGGTAGTATATGCATGCTATTATTATCTTTTCATTCATTCAAAAATAGATTGAATGAATAATTTAATTTGATCTCTCATAGACTATTTTAGGAATTTCATCTCAACTTTTAATGATTCTATTTCTACATCCATAAATTTATTAATTTGACAAACAAAAACTTTCCCAACACTAACACCTCCCTTATATCCTCTTACAAGACCGAGGTGTTTGAGATTATCTAAAGAAGTAGCTAGAATGTTCATCCTACCCTCAGGGATTAAATTCCCTTGTGTCACTTGATCTTGAATTCATCTTGAAATGATGTATTAAAATTTTATATTATTGTTATTAATTTAAAAAATGAAAAAAATAAAGAAAAATATAAAATAATTTCTTGCAATTCTATCAGTTACTTCTTTAGATTAATCTGTAATAAAGTTTTTATATTTTTTCATTATCACTCTTTTCCATTTTTTATGGTGAGTATGGGGAGATGGGACTAAACTATGACTATTCTGAACCACTATTAGATTTATCTCTTAATACATCAAATTTTTATGAAATCATTTTTTTATCTAGTAAATGATACCCTCCGTGTGATAAAGTATGGGGTATATGTTCTGTAACTAGATCTCTTGGGGAGATCTCCTGGAGGCATGTTGCATAAAAAAATTAATTATATAATATATAAGAACTTTTACAATATACAATAATTATTATTCCATAAATGCTTCATTATGTCAGTTAAAGACAAATTTAGTCCATATCTCTACATCTAAATATCCATATTTGAGGCATGGGTTATCATTCTGTAACATCCCAAAAACATATTTATTTATCATTTTTTTTAAATCTCTCCATCGAACCACTACTATTTATAGACACCTTTTCTTAATTTCTTTGATTTCTTGAAATTTGAATTTCATCTGTAATTAAAATTATTTAAAATTAGTTATACATAATATTTGAAGAATGAGATAAAAATAAATCAATTGAGATATTTTACCATTATTGACTCCCAAGGCTTCTCTTTCTCCATTTTTCAATGGAATTCCATTCAGGATATAAAATCTTGAAACTACAATGACACTAGTTACTGATATAACTCCTAAATTGCATTGAATTTGGGCCAGTTCGGTTATTATTATCATTAAAATTAATATGTATCCTCCATTATCCATGAGTAAGTTAAATTTTTGGAAAACATGTAATACCACATCTACCAAATCTATAAATCATGGTCTCTAGAGAAGAAGGAGAATATTCCATCATATGAGGCTTACCAGTAGTCCTACAAATAATTTTTGACAAATTAAAAGTTTACTTTCATGAAATAATTTAATTATTGAATATTTAATAATATAAAAAAACATATATATAATTTTATAAATGTTCCTCTACCTCTATGTCTATCATTTAAATAGTTGAATGTAATAATTGTTTTGTAACTTCATATTATTTGAAAGTTGAATAACCAAAAATAATGAATACAAAAATTTATATGTAAAAAATAGTGTCACACACATGTAAGTTTCAAAAAAAAATTATTCATGATTATTAACCAAAAAATATGTAACTTAAACTAATAAATATAAAAATTGATTAAAATATAATAAAAATTATTAGTATTTATAAATTTAAATATCACACTTACAAAAAATATTCTTTTATATGTGTAAATTTAACCAAAACATAACGATGTACGTCAGGTTTTTCAATCAAAAAATATTTAACCAAAACTTTTGAATATAAAATTTAACTCAAATATCATATAAATAATCCATATATATATATTTAGAAATCTAAATTTAAAAAAACAGAGTTTTTAAATGTGTTTACTTCAAAAAATAAATAAAATATAAATATTTACCTGAATTGTTAAAAACATAAATTAGTGTTTTCTCCTATATCTTCAACATGATCATTTTATACAACATAAAATATGTATCCATTAGAGTCATTTTTATCATCTAAAAATCACATAATAGATAAAGAAATATCACATAAATTGATAACATCATCATCATTCTTATCACCCAAATAAATTTTTTCCCTTAAAAAAAGATGAACCGCTGATCATTCGATGGGACAGTAACATAAAATATTATTTTTTCATGAGTCTCCATGATATATGACACTACGGCAAAAAAGGCATTTAGCGGCAGTTTTTTTTCGTTTCGCGGCGGTTTAAACCGCGGCTAAATCGTGCGTCGGGAAACTATTCGCGGCGGTTTTCAAAACCGTCGCAGAACGTTTCGCGGCGGTTTTTTAACGGCGGTTTAAACCGCCGCTAAATGATTCAGCGGCGGTTTTTTTATTTTTTTTATTTTTTTTTTATTTTTTTTATTTTTTTTAATTTTTTTTAATTTTATATATTTATTTATATATTTATTTATTTATTTATATATTTATTTATTTATTTATTTATTTATTTATTTATTTCGTATTTATTTATTTTATTTATTTATTTTTCGTATTTATTTATTTTATTTCATATTTATTTTATTTCGTATTTATTTTATTTCGTATTTATTTTATTTATTTATTTTATTTATTTTATTTATTTTATTTATTTTATTTATTTTATTTATTTAATTTATTTAATTTCGTATTTATTTTATTTATTTATTGTATTTATTTAATTTCGTATTTATTATTTATTTTATTTATTTATTTATTTCATATTATTTTATTTATCCATGCATGCACATCCCATGCACATGCACATGCATGCCCATGCATGCCCATGCAATATAAAGAAATTCTGCGTTTGGTGAGATTTGAACCCCTAACCTCTTGCATATTTTCCAAAGACTTTACCACTCCAGCAAGCTCACCATGTGGTTAAGAAACAGAAATTAATATACTTATATATATTAATTGAAAAAACAAATAATACATAAATAATAGATATAAACTCGATAATAATAAATAATAAATAATAAATAATAAATAATAAATAAAGATAAATAATAAATAATAAATAATAAATAATAAATAATAAATAATAAATAGTAAATAGTAAATAATAAATAAAAAATACTAAATAATAAATAATAAATAATAAATAATCAATAATCAATAATCAATAATCAATAATCAATAATCAATAATGAATAATGAATAATAAATAATAAATAATAAATAATAAATAAATATAAATAATAAATAATAAATAAATATAAATAAATAATAATAAATAATAAATAATAAATAAAGATAAATAATAAATAATAAATAATAAATAATAAATAATAAATAATAAATAGTAAATAATAAATAATAAATAATAAATAATAAATAATAAATAATAAATAATAAATAATAAATGATAAATAATAAATAATAAATAATAAATAATAAATAAATATAAATAATAAATAATAAATAATAAATAAATATAAATAATAAATAATAAATAATAAATAATAAATAAAGATAAATAATAAATAATAAATAATAAATAGTAAATAGTAAATAATAAATAGTAAATAATAAATAATAAATAATAAATAATAAATAATAAATCATTAATAATAAATAATAAATAATAAATAATAAATAATAAATAATAAATAAAGATAAATAATAAATAATAAATCATAAATCATAAATAATAAATAATAAATAATAAATTGTAAATAATAAATAATAAATAATAAATAATAAATAGTAAATAATAAATAATAAATAACAGATAATAAATAATAAATAATAAATAATAAATACTAAATAATAAATAATCAATAATGAATACTGAATAATAAATAATAAATAATAAATAAATATAAATAATAAATAATAAATAATAAATAAATATAAATAATAAATAAATATAAATATAAAGAATAAATAAAGATAAATAATAAATAATAAATAATAAATAATAAATAATAAATAATAAATAATAAATAATAAATAAATATAAATAATAAATAATAAATAATAAATAATAAATAAATATAAATAATAAATAATAAATAATAAATAATAAATAAATATAAATAATAAATAAATATAAATATAAATAATAAATATTAAATAATAAATAATAAATAATAAATAATAAATAATAAATAAATATAAATAATAAATAATAAATAATAAATAATAAATAATAAATAATAAATAATAAATAAATATAAATAATAAATAAATATAAATAATAAATAAATATAAATAATAAATAAATATAAATAATAAATAATAAATAATAAATAATAAATAATAAATAATAAATAAAGATAAATAATAAATAATAAATAATAAATAATAAATAGTAAATAATAAATAATAAATAATAAATAATAAATAATAAATAAATATAAATAATAAATACTAAATAATAAATAAAGATAAATAATAAATAATAAATCATAAATCATAAATAATAAATAATAAATAATAAATTGTAAATAATAAATAATAAATAATAAATAATAAATAATAAATAGTAAATAGTAAATAATAAATAATCAATAATCATTAATCAATAATCAATAATCAATAATCAATAATCAATAATCAATAATCAATAATGAATATTGAATAATAAATAATAAATAATAAATAAATATAAATAATAAATAATAAATAAATATAAATAATAAATAATAAATAAATATAAATAATAAATAAATATAAATATAAATAATAAATAAAGATAAATAATAAATAATAAATAATAAATAATAAATAATAAATGATAAATAATAAATAATAAATAATAAATAATAAATAATAAATAAATATAAATAATAAATAATAAATAAATATGAATAATAAATAATAAATAAATATAAATAATAAATAATAAATAATAAATAATAAATAAATATAAATAATAAATAAATATAAATATAAATAATAAATAATAAATAATAAATAATAAATATAAATAAATATAAATAATAAATAATAAATAAATATAAATAATAAATAATAAATAATAAATAATAAATTATAAATAATAAATAATAAATAATAAATTATAAATTATAAATTATAAATAATAAATAAATATAAATAATAAATAAATATAAATAATAAATAAATATAAATAATAAATAATAAATAATAAATAAAGATAAATAATAAATAATAAATAAATATAAATAATAAATAATAAATAATAAATAATAAATAAAGATAAATAATAAATAATAAATAATAAATAATAAATATTAAATATTAAATATTAAATAATAAATCATAAATCATAAATCATAAATCATAAATAATAAATAATAAATAATAAATAATAAATAAATATAAATAATAAATAATAAATAATAAATAATAAATAATAAATAATAAATAAATATAAATAATAAATAATAAATAATAAATAATACATAATACATAATAAATAGTAAATAATAAATAGTAAATAATAAATAACAAATAATATATAATATATAATATATAATATATAATAAATAATAAATAATCAATAATGAATAATGAATAATGAATAATAAATAATAAATAATAAATAATAAATAAATAATAAATAATAAATAAATATAAAGAAATAATAATAAATAATAAATAATAAATAAAGATAAATAATAAATATTAAATATTAAATATTAAATATTAAATAATAAATAGTAAATAATAAATAATAAATAATAAATAATAAATAATAAATAAATATAAATAGTAAATTATAAATTATAAATTATAAATAATAAATAAATATAAATAATAAATAATAAATAAATATAAATAATAAATAATAAATAATAAATAAAGATAAATAATAAATAATAAATAATAAATAATAAGTAGTAAATAATAAATAATAAATAATAAATAATAAATAATAAATAATAAATAATAAATAATAAATAATAAATAATAAATAAATATAAATAACAAATAATAAATAAATATAAATAATAAATAATAAATAAATATAAATAATAAATAATAAATAAATATAAATAATAAATAATAAATAAATATAAATGATAAATAAATATAAATAATAAATAATAAATAAGAAATAAGAAATAATAATTAATAATTAAATATAAATAATAAATAAGAAATAAGAAATAATAAATAATAAATAATTAAAAATAACTAATAAATAAATATAAATAAAAAATAATAAATAATAAATAATAAATAATAAATAATAAATAAACATACATAATTAATAAATATAAAGAATAAATAATAAATAATAAATAATAAATAACCAGTTACAAATAATATATAATAAATAAATTAATGTATATTATAAATAATAAATAATAAATAATAAAGGAAACACAAGAAAAGGTATGAAAAGACGTGATAAGGGATGAAAAATCATGAAAACGCATGAAAAAGGATGGAGAAGCATATGAAGAATGAGGCATTAGAAAGAATGAGAACGCATGAAAACTCGTGACAACTCTGGAAAACTCCTTAATAATTCAACATAATCATCATAATAACCCACAAAAAACCATTGATAAAGAATGGAAACCCAAATAAACAGTAATAAATGGAGCTACCGTTAAAACCCGTCAAAACGGTCCTAAAGAGACAAAAACATTGGACTCACATTAACGGAGATAACTTATGATCCGAGAGTCCGTTTTAGATCTGCGGCTTGTCAAATCAAAGACCCTGAAATGATCTTCAACCTGAAAGGTGAAAGACTTCGAATGGACAGGCGGATCATAAGTTACGACCATTAAAAAAAAGCTGACGGGGAACGGGTGCTAGAAACGAGGCATTGAAAAACATAACAAACCCGATACCCACTAAAAAGGCCATAACATATGATCTAGGAGTGCATGTGGGCGCCGCGACCAGTCAAACTGAAGCTCATGGAACGAGCTATGATCTGGCAGGTGGAGGAGGCCGAACTGACACGCGGATCGAATATTAGGTCCGTTTGAAGACAAGTTTAACGGGACACCGGTGACGGAAACGGGGTTTTGGGGGCCTTCGGAGGGGTTTTTGGGGTCGAAAAACATGACAGAAGAAAGCTTTTTGTCGATTTGGTGCGTAGATCTCTTTGCTGGCTTCGATTTGATATGTGGTAGAGCCCAAACGGACACCCGGAGCGAAAGTTATGGCCGTTTGAAGTTGAATAACTTTTTTCAACTTTATTATAACTCTAATATCATCCGCACCTTAGACCGTCTCACGGTTTTGATTATATGTGCCTCTAGATCTCTTCATGATCTTCGATTTGACTGGTCGTGGTGCTTCAACGGACGCCCGGATCAAAAGTTATGGTCGTTTTAGTGATTTCGGGGTTTCTCGTGTTTTCTTATTTTTTCATTTCATTTCGCGGCGGTTTTACCGAAACCGCCGCTAATCATCGAATAAAATTTAAAAAAATAAAAAATAATAATAATAATAATTTTTTTTTCTGTTTAGTGGCGGTTTTTTCGTGGCGGTTTTAAAAACTGCCACGAAATGCCGGCCCGAAACGCATTTCGCAGTGGTTTTTCTCGTAGTGTGAGTCCCATTTTCAACTAAATATTTGCAAATAAATGAGTGTAAATCCATAATTATCATGTTTTACACCACTATTACTATCAACCTAGTTACACTTAAACATTGTTACATGAAATTTAGTACAATAAATTTCCTATATATCTTCAAAAACTCCAAAATATATCATTGATGTAGAAATTAGGTTTTTATCTTTTTCACTTGAAAAATTCACTACTTCAATGATGACCATTACCCAACTATTTTGAATGATACATTTGTCAACCTAAAATTTGTGTAAAATGTATAACCATTAATATCAAAACCAAACCATATGATCACATTAAGAGATGGTCCCCCTTCCAACCATTTCAATGTTTCTGATGTAGATAAATCTATGTTGACTATATCTTTAAATCATGAAAAAAATGTCTTTTTATGCTCAATTATCAACCATTTTTCATTTATTTTCAGATATCATACATTCAATCCAGTAATATGTGATGATATATATGGTTGGACCTCATCTTTGTTGTTCTAAATGTAAAAATGTGTCTTCATCACTTCATCATGTGAAATAAACTTTACCTTTAATCCACGAAACCCTCTATCTTAACTATCAAAAATAAAATGTCACGATATAGGAAAACCAATGTTCTCCAAATCATAAAAATAATTAGTACAGAACTCAATCACCTATTCTGATAAATTTTTTGAACAATATAGTCCTCTAATTGATGATAATTTTTAACATATCCCTTAAAAAACATATATCTTTAAAAAGGATACATCCACTAAAAATAATTTGACTCGCATATTCTTATTTATCACACCAAATAAATCACAATATAATCCATTATATCAAAAAACATTGTTGGGAAAAACATTTATAGTGGAAAATTTATGAGGGAAACTTCACTCTCTAGCACATTTAACAGATTTGGATCAATAAATTTTCTATAAATGGATTTGAAAAATAACATAACATAATTATTTTCCTTCCGATAGGTATCACAAATATACCATACAGTGTGATCGGTAGTAGTTTTTGCATCAATACAAGACATTCATGATATTTCATTCTAATTACTTTAAAATACTTTAATGAAACCAAATTCTACACATTTAAATAATATCCAATGGGTACTTTAATACCATACAAACATTGAAAAAAATCATCTTCTCACTCTTGATCAATGTGTGACAAGACAGAGGTAAATATGTTTTATTTCCTCTCATAGTGGGAGCTAACTCTAAACATATTCTCATTTATATCAAGTCCAATATAGCATGAAATCTATCTTTTGTTTTTTATTTTATGTATAAAAAATTTCCAATCAAACTATCGCATTTTTTTTAAACATCCATAATGTGAATGTTATGTTTTATCTCTAAAAATCTCTAATAAGGTAGCTCAATATAATATAGACTCTTTCTTCCAGATATTTTTTTCATGACCTAAACTTACTTTCTTTCCAAATGTTAAATAAATATTTTTAACCTTATCATAATATTATTCAGTTGAAAATGGTTGTGGGGGAGATTATATTCTTGTAAACTATTAAATTTAATTTTTAATATATGATAAGGATGATGCATTCACAAAAATATTTAATTTCCCATGTACACTATCTTTCTTTCATTCTATAATTGATAATATGATGTCTCTACTTCATAAATTGGACATGTTTTGCATCCCTTAACATTGTAACTAGATAAGTTTCTATATGTAAGAAATTCATTTATAGTGAATACTATTATAGTATGTAAAATAAAATACTCTTTATTGTATGCAACAAAAATTATTTCAAATGTCTCCCATAGAAATTTCAAATGATTAATCAATTGTGAAAGATACACATCAATACCGTTTCCTGGCTATTTTGGTCCATAAATCATAAATCTCACCATAAAATATTTTTTCTTCATACATATTTATGGTAAAAAGTTATAAAATTATAATAAAACAATCCATGAACTATGTTAGATATTGAGTCTCTGATATGGATTCATTCCATCTGCACACAGTCCCATTCTGATATTTCTAGATTCACTTTTTAAATTAGGAATTTTTTTTCAAATCTCTTTCACTATGGTGAATCGGTAGGGTAAAGTAAGTTTCCATCAAAGATTCACTCATATGTATTCCATATTAAACTATTTTCATAATTTTAATTTTAAAATAGATGCTTCAAGTGAGGAATTATTGGAATATGTCAAATTTCTCTTGTAAGAGGTTTGTGTCGGTACCTATGAATGAATTGGAGTTGAATTTTTCATCCATATTATATCTTGATTCCCACATTTTGGACATTTTGATAAACATTCATATCCCTTACTATAAAACACAAAATCATTGGGGTGTGCATGAATATTTTTATACCTTGATCCCATTGGAAATAATATTTTCTTTGTATCATAATTGGAATTAGGAAACTTGTTTCCTTTTGGAAGTATCACTTTTAATAGCTCAATCAATTTAGAGAAACTTTTATCACTCCACCCATTTCTTGATTTCAAGTTAACTAATATCATAACTACTGATAACACTATAAATTTAGTGTAACCTATGAATAGTGGTTTCATAGAATCTCTATATAATTATTCAACAATTTCTATTTTTTTTTTATGGTTTCAATGCCTAAATCATGAGTTAATTCCTTGATATGATCCATTGTCTCATGTGAATATTTTCATAAACATTAGATGTTGAATTTATTATTATTTCACAATGAAAGATCCAATATTTATAATTATTGTTAAAACCATAAAAAATCTGATAATATTTGATTTCTATGGAATTTAACTTTCTCATATTCAAACACATCATGCTTGGAAAGAAAATCAAATCTTTATTTTAACTATTTCATTTAGAAAATTCTAAGAAATCATCAACTCCTTTTTCATATTCATCAGTAGTTCTTCATAATTTTATCCAATTATGATCCATTAAATACCTAAGATCACAATATAAAAGGTAAATGTATTAAAGCATATAAATATTTAAAAATATATATAAACAGATAAATTTAAAACATAAAAACATAAAATCAAAACAATAATTTAACCATTTATTGATAAATATTTGTTTAAAAAAATTATACAAAATGATCAAAACGTATCATTCAAAAATTTAAATACAAGTGATTAAGCATATATAAAGACAATTAATTTAAACATGCATAAATTTTTAAAAAATAATTTATCTCTTAAAAACAATTTAAAAATGAAAAATGAGTTACAAAAAAATTAATCAAAAGTCATTATATTAACAAAAAAATTATAAAAGAAAAAAGAAGAAAAATTATTGGGACCACAAATAAATTGTGATGATAAAAAAATATAAATACAATCAATTATAAATACAAAAAAAGTTATAACCAAAAACAAATTACAGTGACAAACAATTTATAATCATAAAAAATTTATAACATTGAACAAATTTTAATAAAAAAATATAATTGATAATAAAATACGTAAAAATAAATGAAATGATGCATCAAATTTATAACTAATAGATAATTAATTAATTTTCAAAAATAAAAAAAATAACTTACAAAAAATGGATTTCGATAATGAAAAATATATCCTGAATTTTGATGAACTCATTTTAAGTCGGTGGCAATAGGGTGAACGTTGCAAGATAGAATAAAAATATTTGAAAAAATGAAATCGAAAAAAGAATCAATATAAATCTTGAACTGTAGTTGTGGGTCGATCTGAATAAGGTTTATGTGGACTAAAGATGTTAAGGATCATGAAATAAGGATGAAGAATGGAAGCTTGAGGAGAAACAATGTGAAAAGAGGATGAAAATCAATTGAAAGTAAAGATTGTGAATTGTTTATTGTCATCAAGGGATGAGAAAAGGAAGGTTTTGAAAATTTTGATTTAAAAAATGAGTGTTTTAGGATGATCATGTTTTTTTAAACATTTTTAACATTGGTTTTATTGAAAAATGAAATTAAAAGGTTTTTTTGTTACCTTTAAAGTTGATTTTATATAAAATCAACATTAAAGTATTTTTTTATTATCTTTAATGTCGGTTTTATATAAAATTGATATTAAAGGTAATTATGAAGAGCTTTTAGCATTAGTTTTATAAAAACCAGATGTTAAAGTTTCCCACATCACTTTTAACATTGTTTTCTAAAAACCAATGTTAAAACCCCAACTCAAAGCTAATTTTTCTTCTATTGTTAGACTTAGTCACTATCAAATTTAGAAACAAATCACCATATGTACCTAACATACACAATTGATCCCTTAGTACCTTCATATCTTCTAGTGTTTAGCTGTTCAAAAAATAATTCACATCTTCACTACCACAAAACAGAGCAAGGGAAGCACCCCGTTTTAACAATGCTAAGCAGAAAGTGCTGATAAAGGAGAAGCATTTATCAGTGCTATCTAAAAGCGCTGATACATGTATACTTTAACAGTTGTAAGAAAAGCATTGATAAAGGTGTACTACTTATTAGCGCTGATAAAGGATACATTTATCAGCGCTAAATATAGCGCTGATAAAAGTTTTTAATAATAATTTATATAAAATTTTTATATTTATATTAAAAAATAATGTTTATTTGTATACATTAACTAACAAACACATGTTTATAATTAATATATATATTTTTAATAATTCAAATATATATATATATAATGTTTTAAAAAAATTATTTCTTAGATTATAATTATATATATATATATATATAATTATAAGATTATAATAAATTTCATTAAATAATAGATATATTTATTAAATTTATCAGATTTATTAGATTTATTAGATTTATTAGATTTATTAGATTTATTAAATTTATTAGATTTATTGGATTTATTGGATTTATTGTATTTATTGGACTTATTATAGATTTATATTTATTAGATTGACTAGATTAATTAATTAGATTTATTAGATTTATTATGTTCATTATATTTATTATATTTGTTATATTTGTTTTATTTAATATATTTATTTTATTTATTTTATTTATTTTATTTATAATTAATATATAAAAATACCTTTTTAAATATATATATATATATATATATATATTAATTATTAAATATGTGTGTGTTTCCAATTAATTTGGTCAATAAATATATTTATCATGTGTGCATATGTTATGTATCATAATGTTCATTTATACATTATACACCATTTCTTATTATTCATGTTGTCCATTAATGGCTCGTTTTTTATTATATATATTTACTAGGTATATAATTAATTCATGTTACCCATATATACTATTATGTTCTTAAAAATACTTATAAAATTACATTAAATATATTTAAATAATAAATATACTTATTAAATTTATAATTATTAAATTTTAATTATATATAAATACTTTTTAAATATATTTATTTATAATTATAATTACAACTATATATATATATATATTTAAATAATTATAAAATACATATATTATAATTATATATATATAATTATATACGAATATTTATAAATATATTTATTTATAGTTATAATTTTAACTATAAATATATTTATTTATAGTTATAATTATAACTATAAATAACTATATATATGTAAATAATTATAAAATTATAATAAATATATTTACTATACTACTTATAAAGTTATAGTATAATTAATTAAATATATTTATAAATATATACAAATATTTATAAATAAATACAAATATTTATAATTATAATTCCTAAATGAATATAGATATATTTAAATAATTATAAAATTATAAAAAATATATTAATTATATATATTTATATAAAAATATTTATAAATAAATAAAAATAGTTATAAATATAATTCTAAATAAATGTAGATATATTTAAATAATTAAAAAATTATAATAAATATATTTATATATATTTATAAAATTATAAATATATTTTTTTATAATTTTATAATTATTTAAATATATATATATATATATTTATAATTACAACTATAAATAAATATTTATTTATTATAATTTTTAATTACAAATAAATAAATATTTATTTATTAGTTATAAATACAAATAAATATTTATTTATTTAAATAATTATTAATTTATAAAAAATATATTTATTATTTTCATAC
Source organism: Viscum album (assembly GCA_963277665.1). Classification (NCBI taxonomy): domain Eukaryota; kingdom Viridiplantae; phylum Streptophyta; class Magnoliopsida; order Santalales; family Viscaceae; genus Viscum; species Viscum album. The sequence goes on along the minus strand of OY728140.1, from coordinate 413,354,182 downwards.
ATAATGTTATATATAATTAAATAAATATATTTATAAATATATATAAATATTGATAAATAAAAACAAATATGTATATTGATAGTTATAAATAAATACTGATATATTTAAATAGTTACAAAAATATAATAAATATATTAAATATATATATTAATAAAATTATAAAAATTAGAAATATTAATTTGTTATAATTTTATAATTATTTAAATATATATATATATATATATTCATTTATAATTATAATTATAAATAAATATATTTTCATATGAATAATTATAAAATTAAAAGAAATATAGTTTTATATATCTATAATGTTATGAATATATATAATTAATATATTTATTATATATGTGTCAATGAGCCTGTACCCAAGTGGTAAACACTCTTGTTTGGCATCCAAAAGACCGAGGATCGATTCTGAGAAGGGACGAAATTCCCAAGGGGGTACTGTAGTAGACTGTAGCAGAGGGCACTATAGCAGTACTGTAGCAGCAGTGACACTATAGTAATGGAGGTATTGTAGCAGGACTGTAGCGGTGGCGATATTGTAGCAGGTATTGTAGCAGCTCGGGTACTATAGCAATACTATTCACAAGAGGGCCCTTTGGGCCAAAAAAATAGTTGCATGCCCCTGGGCCTTCGGGCTATGTAATGGGTCTCCTTCTACCTAGTCAAAAGAGGTCTTTACTTTGCTTTAATAATAAAAATGAGGCTTTGGCCCCAGCCTTTTAAAAAAATATTTATTATATATATATTCTAAGATTATAAATATAATAAGTATATTTATTATAATTTTATAATTATTTAAATTATAATTTTATAAATATATATATATATATTAATATAAATAAATTATTAACATAATATCTTTATCAGCGCTTTTTTAGTGCTGATAAAGATAGGCCTTTATTAGTGCTAAATAAGCACTGATAAAAGGACTCTTTATCAACGCTATAAATTTAGTACTAAAAAAGACACATTTTATCATCACTTTTTATTTTATCACTGATAAAACATAGCTTTATCAGTGCTTTTTAGATAGCATTGATAAAATGTTCACCGGTTTTTATAAAAAAAACCTTAACTGTCTCCTTCATTCTCACACCCCTCAAGCTCTCGCGGAATTTGACCCCTGTGTCATCGACCTGTGCTCTGCCCCGTCCTTAGTTCCACCACCATTGACCCGTCCTCTACCACTGCTTCTTTCGTCGTAGTGAACTCCTCCTCCACCGCGAACCCACCTTTACCTTGAACCCTCGTTCGCCACTCCTCCACCGTGAACCCTCATTAGCCGCTCCTCCGTCACTCCTCTACTGTAAACCCACCTCCCCCTCAAACCCTCATCTGTCACTGCTCCACTGCGAACCCCACCTCCACTGTGAAGCCCTCTGCTACTATTTCTACTGTTGCCTACCCCGACTACATCATCACTGGACCCTACTGCTTCCACCGGAAGGGTATTCTCTCACTTTATTAAAAAAAGTTTCATTATAATTTTATCACACTTACTAGGAAATTCTTGGGTTAGTGTTTTCTAAAGACTATTTCTCGTTTATGGGATGTGTATTGATTTCTATTATTTGATACTTGTATGATGTTATTGGTGGCTATTTCTTTAGAGTGTGTTGGAGGTGAGATGAGGTTTATTGCTTATGTTTTATTATCAATTTATAAATTGATCATGTTGAAATTTTTTCTTAGCTCCACTTTTACTATGCCATAAGAACCCAAGGTAACTATGTTACTGATATTTTGTGTGTCATAGTGAATTAACATGATTCCTTTATTGATTTTCCCATACATTTAGTAATGTAATTCCCATGTTGCTTCACCTATAGTGTTAGGGATGTGATAGCATTATCTCTTTGCTGATGGTGTTGGTATAGATGGGAACCCTTGGGTTATTAATTATACTAGTATATGTATAATATTTTCACATCTTAAGATCTAGTGAGATTCCAATGATGATTTTTTATTTGATGATATTAGATTTTATATCCCCACAATACACATTTTTTCATCACTTTTTACATTTCATAGACATGTTACAACAATTTAATTTAATTTTTTTTATTAATGATAGTGCCACCCCTTATCCAATAATCACAAGAGCATCACAATCGGAACTTGTTGGATAAAACATCTACTTCTTTTTCTTAGATGTTAAGAATGGTGATTACCCTAAATCCAACTGACCTAGATTATATGGGATGAAAAACACTAGATATAAAATTAGCCATCATTTGTCATCAATGGTAATTTAAGAATATTTTGTAAGTTAACCTTTCAAAATAAACCTTCCAATTTCTTCAATTTCATGAAAAAATCCCTTTATTTATATAATGATATATTTGGAACTAGGATATGTGTATACCTAGTGGGTGGGGACTTGAATTTTTCTAGGATTCCCTTTGAATGTTTTCAATAGGGTGAGTACCATGTATCTTTCCTTTCTGATTTTGAGTTCATGCAAGCTGGACTACTGTAACTGATTTTTATGATAAAAAAACATTGACCAAAATGAGGCTTGTGTTTAATTTCATTCAAATTTTATAAAAAAGATGTGGTGATCTACATAATAACGTAGTTTAGGTAAACATGTCATGATTGTAGAACCCAATAATAGTATAGAAATCATTTAAGATAGGTTTACATAGTTTATGGTTATAATTCATGTTCTAGAAAAGGTGAGGTAGTTTATTTAATGGTAAGTGCAAGGTGATAACTAGACATTAATGAGTAGTGGACTATATTAGTATGAACAACCACAATAAGGGGTTCATGGATTTTATAGACATAGTTCAAAAACTAATGATGAAGGGTATGATGTTACTACCAAAATGAGCCTTAAGATCTAGGAGCGCTCTAACACATTCAAAAAAGGAATGAAAATAATGTAAATCATAACTAAAGTTATTTGAATTCAAATGTAGTTTTAATTGAATATATTTTATCCATGTTTAGTTTCTAATATTTCAAGACCAGATATGGATGAGTTTACTATATTATGGGGAAGGGTTTATGAATCTTATGAAGTCATTGAATGGGTCTAATTTTGGTGGTTGAGTTTTCATGACATATCCAATGGACCTATCTAAGAAGTTTAAAGGTCATATAAGATAAACCATATTCCATCTAGTTCAAATATAGTTAAAATGGAATTTTATTGAGTGAAATTTAAGATCATATGATGAAGAACTTTAGGGAAAGGGGTTTTCATATATCAAGATCATACACAATATGGCATTGTCTTGTCTTATTACTGAGTTAGTGGAGAAAACCCTACATGAGTTGATGAAGTCTCATACACCAAGTTTAAGTTGGAGTTTAATTAGGTTGAAACTGGTGACTCGGTATAAAATAAGAAATCTATATGTTGTTAGTGGAGAAAACCCTACATGATTTGATGACTAAGTATAAAATAAGAAATCTAGATGTTGTTTAATTAGGGGATAAATTGAGTTATAATGGAAACATATATTTTGTTAGCCCTACCTATCCAAATCTACATGATACACTTTCTAGACACCCTAGTCAAATAACCATAACCACACATGTAATGAATCCTTCCACCTGTAAGCACTTTATGGTGAATCCCCTTAAAGATAAAAATTATATAATTCAATTGATTATCAAATCATATTTTCTTCTTAGAATAATTTTATATATAAATATATAAATTATTATTTTATTACAACTTTAACAAATCATATGAATGAATTATTATCTATTTATATTTAATGTTATGAAATGGTCGTGACATTTAGTTTCATGCATCCATCAAAGGTACCAGACTTATATTTTCTTTATGAAATTTTCTTTAAAAGGTTATAGACTATTTTGGGACTTGATGTTATTAACCTCATGAATGAGTTTTGGAGAGGTAATAATTCTCTTGAGACTTATAATGATACTCTCGTCACTTTGATTCTAGAGGTTACTGATATGAGTTCAGTTAAAAATTTTAGAATGACTAGTCTTTGTGATGTCATTGATAAAGTATTTTTGAAAATTTTAGAAAATAAACCGTGGAAAATCATACCATATTTATTTTCTTATTTTTACTTGATACATGATGTACTTAAAAGTATTGTGAAAGTAATATAGTTTCGTCTAGTGATGAGTGGTATAGGGAAATTATTTTTGTGAAAGGAATGACACTTGAGAAATTTTTTATTATGTAATGGGTTCATGCTTATAGATTTTCTTAGGTGTATTTATAAAGGAAGGAAACAAAAATGATTTATGTGGGAGACATGTACATTTTTCTTGGGGTGTACAACCAATTGATTTTGTGTGAGCCAAGGATCATTGGGATAATGCAATGTTTTTAGTAAACTGAAACACGATTGTTTTATGGTTGTGAGTGTGGTCACTGACTGTGGAACATATCTGTTGGGACTCTAGTGTTGTGGTGAATTATAATTGATATAACTGGAAAATGGAAGCATGGATAAGATGTATCCAATAGTGGGGAGCACAATATCAAATTCTTTTGGAAAGTACTATTATTACACCTACCTTTGGAATAATGTGATGGAATTATACAACACTGATTGATTTGGGATGAATCGAGGTGTTTTCTATGTATCTTTTATAAGGTGTCTCTATTTAGATCTATGACTTTATGAAAATTCCTAAGTGGATATTTTTAAATGAATCAAGTGTTTTTAAATGTTTCTTAGAGGGATTTCTCTCATTTTAAATGATTAAAATTTTTGGGTCATGAAGTTGTCTTGAATTCTTTAAAAAAGGAATTGTGGTTTTGTGGAAGAGTGTTTGGAACTGATTGATTTATTTTAAAAAGGGCGTGTTATTTTAAATATGAATTTTTATAAATGTTTGGTTTTTTAAATGTTATTTTAAGTGTGATTTTTTAAATAGTTTTCAAAGGGTATTTGAACTTTAGTTTTTTCATAATCTTTTAAGTTTATATTTTTATAGAATTAGGAAAACCATTACATTATATCAATATTTTGTGTATTTATTTTGTTGAATACTAATATCACCAAATCAAATAGGATGGATATGAATAAATAATTGACGGGTGTCAATCGTTTGATAAGAGGGTGTGAAGATGGAGTGAAAGAGTTTATCAACTTTGCAAAAGATCATGCATATGACCCTTCTCAAATCCTTTTTCTGTGTTTATGATTTTTTTATTCAAGACAAGTTAGTCCAGAGGAGTTGGAAGAAAACTTGATCTGTCATGAAATAGATCAAAATTAAATGTTGGAATAAACATGTGGAAAAGCCGAATATAGCTAGTGGATGGGATAACAGTGCATTTTATAGATCATATGATATGATTACAAGTGTGGAAAATGAAGAAGACCATATCAAGGATGTGATTACAGATGTGAATGATGATAAAGATCATATTGAGGAAATGACATGGATAGTTGAATATTAACTTCATTATTTCCTAAAATTGTTTTAGCAGTTAAATAGTTGTGAAAATATGCCTTTGTATGGTGGTTGCATAAATATACAACATTGTCAGCCGTACTAAAGCTGTATAATTTGAAAGAAGGCAACAGATGGAGTGACTCTAGTTTTATAGAATTACTTGATCTCTTGAATAACATGCTTCCATAAGATAATGAGCTCACAATCTGAAAATACAATGCAAAATTAATTCTATGTTCGATGGGTATGATCTCTAAATGAATACACGCCTGCCCGAATGACTGTATACTATTTTGCAAGGACCAAAAATCACTTAGAGAATGCCAAAAGTGTATTGTTTCTTGATACATGAAAGATGAATCCAGTACTATGAAAGTTTTATGGTACTTCCCAATAAATCCAAGGCTTAGGCACCTATATATAATTATGGAGACTGTAGGGAAATTGACGTGACACATAGATAAAAGAAATAAAGATGAGAAACTACGTCACCCGGAAGACTCTTCTTAGTAGAATACAATAGATCATGAGTATCTTGATTTTTGGAAACGATCTGAGAAACCATCGTCTTGTGTTATCTACAGATGGATTGAATCTTTTGGTTTTCAAAGAAGCACTCACAGTACATGTCCAGTTATGTTGGTAAATTTTAACTTTCCATTATGGTTATGCATGAAATGAAAACACATATTTCTATCTATGATTATATCAAGATTGAGACAACTGGATAATTATATTGATGTTTATTTGGCTTCATTGATCAAGGATTTGAAATTATTTTGGGATTCAGGTGTTACATTGTATGATGCTTATAGAAATTAAGATTTCACATTGAGATCCATGTTGTACGGGATGATAAATGGAATTCCTACTTATGAGAATTTGTCCGGATATAAAATTAAAGGAATTCATGGGTGTCCCATATATGAACAAGGTACATGGTCAATTAGGTTGAAAAATTAATCGAAAACCATGTTTCTATGACATCATAGATTTCTACCACGATGACATAAGTACCAATATTAGATGACGTCATTCAATGGAAGTTCAGAAGAACGTACATCACTGTCTCCGCTAACTGGTGATCAACTATTTGAGAAAGTAAAATATGTGGACACTACTTTTGGTAAACCATTTTTGAAAAACCTTATAAAAACCAATTGGAATAATAGATCGAGGTTTTTTTTTGAATTATCATACTGGAATTGTATGTACGTTCGACACTTTCTTGATATTATGCATGTTGAAAAAAATGTATGTCATAGTGTCATCAGCGCGTTGCTAAATGCACCCGAAAAAAAAGGATGGAATTAAGGCTCGGTTGGAAATGTTTGACATGGGAATACGAGAAGAGTTGGTGCTAGTGAAGGGTGAAAAATTAACTTTTCATCCTCCATCTACTTACACTCTTTCTAGGTAAGAGAGATTTCAGTTTTTCAACCTCTTGAATGACATAAAGGTTCCAGAGTGGTATTCATCGAATGTTAAGAATATTGTGGCAATGAATGATTTAAAGTTAAAGGGTATGAAATCACATGAATTTCACGTTTTGATGCAAGATCTAATTCCTATATATTTATTCTGAATTTTCCCCAAGAATGTATTTTATAAGTTAATGAATCATAGTTTCTTCTTCAAAGTTATATGCAGAAAAGTTATAGACCCGGAAAAATTTCCAAGTATGGAAAGAGAAATTTAAATCATGTTATGTGAATAAGAAATTTTCTTACCGCCAACATTCTTTGATATGATGGTTCATTTTATAGTTCACTTGGTGAGAGAGATTCGACTATGTGGTCATGTACACTATAGATGGATATACCACATTGAATGGTATATGAATATTTTGAAAGGGTATGTCAAAAATCTAAGTCGTTCATAGGGTTTTATTACAGAGAGATATATTGTTGAGGAAGCTGTTGAATTATATACCAAATAAATATCCAGTGTGGAGAGCATTAGTCTACCAAAATCTCATCACACTAGGTGGATTGTGGGTGAAGTAATTTATGGAAGATAGGTTTTCAAAATCAATATTATAGATTGGGAGCAGGCCCACCTTTACGTTTTTCATTATAGTTTGGAGGTTAACCCATATGTAGAAACCCACAAAGAAATTATTACGCATTTGAATCCATCAAGGGATGAAAAATGGATATCAAATACACATAATCGATATTTTATAGGATGATTTGGAGACCATATATTTAAGGAGTCAGATGAAAATACGAACTCAATTTTAGAATGACTTTGATGGATAGCTGGAGGACCAAGTGTGTGTGTGTATTATCTTATAATTCTTATGTAATTAATGGTTATACATTATATACTAATAAACATGATTAAGACAGTACCATGTAGAATAGTAGAGTTACACTTATGGCTAAAGAAATGTATGTTTTTGGTGCTAAGGAAAAAAATCCAATTTATGTGAATATGTCATACTTTGGCATCATCAAACAAATATGGGAGTTGGATTATATTAACTTCCAAGTGCCAAATTTTCAATGAAAGTTGGTTGATAACAGGAGTGATGTTAAAATAGATGAGTTGGGATTTTTGAAAGTTGATTTCAGTGAGGAAGGGTAAAAATACAAACCATTTATAATGGAATCATAGGTAGTACAAGTATTTTATATTCCATATCTCGTACACCAAAACTGGTCAATTATTCTGTTATCTACCAAAATCACTGAAGGGTAAAATAAAAATTCAATGGAGGATGACCCATTCATTGGGAAATATCAATCATTTTGCATTGGTCCCAATGTAGACGGTGTTTTTTATGTCATATGAGACCATAATGAAGGGATTTGGATAGTCGATAGAGGGGTCAAATCCATTCAGTCTTTAAAAAAAGAGATTTCAATAATATGGTTATATTTTTTTGTAATATACATCACGTTACCTTATATTATTATCTGTTCTATGAAAATTTTATGTAATTTAAATTAAATTTTAAACCACTTCTAAAGATAATGACTTCTACACGTGATGATTCTCCCAATCCCAAGGCACAACAGGTATCTCAACCGGATGCACCTTATAGTGCAGAGGACCAACATGTTTCTCAACCTGTTAATGCTACTTCTCATAGTGTAGAGGTTATACCACCATCTGCACATGTCGATTCTAGCACTTTGGAGGAACATATTGATGATGTTGAAACCAAGGAAATTGTAGGCAACGAAACACTAGTGACGCCTAAAAAATAAGAGCATCATAGTTTTACGGTGTTAGCAAAAATATTTAAGGAAAAAGTGAAAGGCATCAAATATGAGGTCAAATGGAATAAACAAGGCCAACATGTTAACCCTAACAAGGCCATGTTTAGTAGTTACATTAGAATTTTCACTGGGCAATGTGTGTTGATTGATATAAAGTTGTGGTACCATGTTGTCTCTAGGCTTATGACACTGGTGTGGGGAGATATTATGGTAACATTATGATATCATTTCTTAAATTTACTAAAAAATAAAATAATAAAACATTGACTTACTCTTTATCATCCCTTGCAGAGTGCATTTATAGTGGATGACTCACACAAGGACTATGTATTAAGGGTTTCTAGAAGGATTCACAGAGGATTTATCATAATTTTAACAAAATGTTATCTTAAAGATCCTAAAGGGAAAATAAACCTACACCCACCTCCTATTTATGCACACCTGATAACCCAAGGAGCGTGGGATACATTTACTAGTTGTCATGCAGAGTAGTATTTTTAGGTACATTGTGTTTGGTAATACATTGTTTGATGATACATGTATTTATCACTTTGATTGATAGTTTTTTATTTATGAAATAGCAACTGGGTGCTAAAAATAAGGAATGAGCAGTAAACCCAACATACCCCTACCATAAAGTAATAATGGGGTATTCTTCACTTGAAAAAAATGGTACGTATTTTAAATCTACTGTAATACTTTTATGTGAAATAAAAAAACACCATAACTATATTCCTCTTTTTATATATAGATTGATGAATCTAAATCAAATGTCACTTCCATCCCATGCCATGTTCTATGGAAGGAGGTGCGTGTAAATAAATATGGTATACTAATAGATGAAAACACACAAAAAGTGCGGGAAACATGTGTAAGTATGACATAATAAATAATTTTTTTTATTTAAATCAATATTACATAACAACGATTACTTATTTTCCTATATTTTCTATCTGACATAGTCATAGGAATTAGCAACACCCAAACCAGATGTAGACATACTTTCGATGGCCTTGAAGTATCCATAAAAGTATGGGTGCATCAAAAGTGCGGGTTTTGTGGTGACACCCCGAACATTTTTTGAGAAAAAAACAAGAGGAGGATCAAAGTGAAGAAATCAAAATGATAAGATAAAGAATATCTACCCTTGAAGAAAATATGCAATTACAGAGAGAGTTAATGGTAAATATGATGGTGGGGGACAAATAGAATAAACAACTCAAGAACAACCAGCGCGTGAAGATCCCACCCCACCCCCACTAGCTTTGAGGTGAGTCATTACCCTCAAAAACCTATCTTAGCAAAGGTGATCAATGTTTTAATAATTTTTTCTATGAATTTTGAATTAGATAGACATGGATATATTTCCTATACTGATATTTTATTGGGTGAAAATGACTAAGATTTATATATATCATCACCCACCCATCACCTTGTAGTGAGGGATGCAGTGTTCAATATCCAGAACATCATGCTAAACAACAGACCACTTCCAATAGGTAATTTGAAAGTGTTGATTAACATATCCCATAATCAAAACACTGAGCTACCTATTCCATTTGATGATGAATATATTCATAAGGTTGAAAAATCTCTTGTAACATTCATCGCATGGTCGTCAAAGCTTGTAAAAAAAATGTCGACAATGAGGTATTTATTTCTAATTTATTTTTCAAGATAAAGCTTTAACATTTAATGAAAAAAAAGGTTTGAACCAATTAATTTTATTACAGACCAACATAGGGGAGGGGGTAAAACTAAAGAACGGCTAAAAACCATATCAAGGATCAATCAATCGATCAAAATGATCTGCCAAAAGCACCTTAAACCCACTCTTTCTATATCTGCATTTATTATCATTGTAGGCCCATGTGAATATGAAGTTGAAAGATGGTAGGGTTTACAAAATTCTTTTTTATGAAAATATTTACAGAGGGGAAGATCCAAATTTCATTAGTATTGATAGTGTAGGTGAAATCCTAGAGTATGATTATCAAGATGGATCAGTTGTAAATGTATACACGAGGTATGTTTTCATGATTTGATTTTCCAAAAGCTAATATACTATGATAATTATGACTAAATACATTTCATGTTTTTCATAGGTGTATATATGAAAAACAATTAAAGGTATTTCCCCATGAAAAAAAAATTTGGACTTATTAGCCCTCATATCACCTCTATAGAAAAAAAGTAAATAAAATCCAAGAAAGAGGGTGAAATAGTGGTTGGTATTCTCAAATCATTTAACAGTAAAAATACAGATGAAAGGATCTTCTTAATACCAATGATGTAGGGTTAAAACTATAAAATTTAATCATATAAAATATATTTTAAATTATTTCATTACTTATTATTATTATTTTTTTCTTAGGCAGCATGGGATGCTCATTGGGGTCAATTTGAATACTCTAAATATGTATTTCCTGGATTCAATGCATGGATATCTAAAAAACTGACCATACATGATGGCTTTTGTCAATTTGTAATACACTACATCCAACATTTTAGAACTAAACATCTAGTTATATAATGTATATTATCTTTTAATGAGTATTCTGTTATGATAGGGTTGTGTGTGAATATCATCTACATCATGGAATGAGGCCAGGGGAAAAGGACAAGAAACATCACAAGTAATACGACTAGATAAAAATTAGGGTATATATAATAACATTTCACTACAAAAAATATATATAAAAAATTACTTATTTTTCTCAATGTTTCTGTAGTGTTTGAAACAAAAAAACAATAAAGACTGTGGTTATTATGTTTGTAAATTTATGAAAGAGATCGTATTCCATGAACAAACCAGCATCCTTGAAGAGGTATTTTCAAATATAATTACTTTCATTTAAAATATTTATTAATACTTTGTGTATTTATATTTTTTCAGTGCTACGATGATTGTCAAAAAGAATCTTATTCAAAATATGAGATAGATTTGTTTAGAAATAAATGGGCAGCATACCTAATGGATTAATGTACACAAATAGCATGAAGATGTGACTGGTATGACTCGAAGTGTCTATTTTTATTTAAAATTGTCAGTATTTTTAGTAAAAAGAACAAGTGTCATAATGAAAACTAAGAAAACACATTAGGATTGTTTTGATACTTTTGGAAAATGATCCATAAGTCATTTGTGACATGAAGGAATCATCCGCACCTAAATCTGACACATGGTGTGATCGTTATGACTTTAAGTGTGTATTTTTATATTAAATTAACAATAAATTTAGAAAAAAGAACAAGTGACATAGTGAAAACTGATAAAATTCATTTGGATTGTTTCAATACCTTAGGAAAAAAAAGTAAATTAGTCATTTGTAACGTGTAGGAATCAACCACACCTCAATCCGATGAATGATGAGACCGATATGACTAAAATCATTTGTTATCAGTTTAAAATTGACATTTTAGCTCAAAACGCGTCACTCCCTAAAAACCAAGAAAACATTCTCCGATTATCTTCGTAATTTAGTACAACGATTTATAAGTTATTTTTGACATGTATGAAGCAGTCTCATGTCAAACCAATGCATGATACGACCAGTATGACTCAAAATGTGTGTTTTTAGTTTGAAATGATATTTTAGTAAAAAACACAACTAACATACTAAAAATTGATCAAACACATTCAGATTATTTTGATACTTTAGAAAAATTATCTATAAGTCATTTTTAATGTATAGGAATCAACTGAAAATCAATATGATGCACGGTGTGACCGGTATGACTCAAAGTGTCTTTTTTATTTAAAATTGACATTAATTTTAGTAAAAAACACAACTGGCATACTGAAAATTGAGCAAACACATTTTGATTGTTTTGATAATTTAGGAAAATTATCCATGAGTCATTTTTGATGTTCAGTAATCAACCCCACCTTAATAAAAAACGTGATGTGATCGGTATAAATCCAAATGTAACTTTTTATTTAAAAATGACATTAATTTAAGTAAAAAAGAACAATTGACATATTGAAAAATAAGAAAACACATTTAGATTGTTTTGATACATTATGAAAATGATCCATAAGTCATTTATGATGTGTAGGAATCATACTCACCTCAATCTGATGCACGGTGTCACCGGTATGACTAAAAGTGTCTGTTATCAGTTTAAAATTTACATTTTATCTCAGAACTTATCACTCACTAAAACCCAATCAAACGCTTTCTGATTGTATTCATAATTTAGTAAAGTGATTCTTAAGTATTTTCTGGCATTTATGAAGTATTCTCACATCAAAGTGATGCACGATGTGGCCGATATGACTCAAAATCATGTTTCTATTTTGAAATGATATTTTAGTAAAAAAAACACAAATAACATACTAAAAAACAAGAAAATTCAATAGGATTGATTTCATACTTTAGGAAAACAATATATAAGTCATTTTTGATGTGTTGGAATCAATATCACCTCAATATAATACACGGTATGACCGGTATAAATCCAAATGTGTTTTTATTTAAAATTGACATTAATTTAAGTAAAAAAACGTAACTGACATACTAAAAACTAATAAAACGATTTTGTATTGTTTTGATACTTTAATACAATGATCCATGAGTCATTTGTGATGTGTAGGAATCAACCTCACCTCAATTTGATTCATGGTGTGACCAATATGACTAAAAGTGTTCATTATCAGTTTAAAATTGACATTTTAGCTCAAAATGTTTCACTCACTATAAACCAAAAAAATTACCTCTGATTGTGTTCATAATTTAAGAGAGTGATTCATAAGTCCTTTGTCACATGTATGAAGTAGTCTCACCTCAAACAGATTCCTGATATGACCAGTATGACTCAAAATGGGTGTTTTCGGTTTGAAATGATATTTTAGTAAAAAAACACAATCGTCATACTAAAAACCAAGCAAACCCATTCAGATTGTTTTGATAATTTAGAACAATGATCCATAAGTCATTTTTGATGTGTAGGAATCCACCACACCTCTATCCAATGAATTATTTTACTAGTATAAATCCAAATATTTCATTTAAATTTTATATTAATTTTAGTAAAAAAGTAAGGGACATACTCAAAACCAAGAAAACTCCTTCGAATTGCTTTGATATTTTAGAACAATGATCCATAACTCATTTTTGACATGTAGGAATCAACCCCACCTCAATATTATGCAAAATGTGACATGTATAACTTCTAATGTGTATTTTTTATTACAAATTGACATTTTATTAATGTATTCTTTCATATTAATGTTTAATTTATTTCTTTATAGTATTAATTACATCATATTTGTTTTCTTATATAGGTGGAACATTTTTCTTGAGTTGGTGTGATTTTTTCAGCAACTAATACCATGGTCAAACATTTTTGAAATGGGATCACCGATGTTAAAGGATGAAACATTAATGTTTTTAACTGTTTGTTGGATAATTGTAAATGTGATTATATAAAAAATTGTTTGAGATGTATATAGAATTGTTTTCCAAACCCTTGTGTGTTATACTTTGTTATTGTGTGTGTTGTGCAGGTGTTGTTTTGTGTAGGTGGTGTGTGTATGTTGTGCAGGTGTTGCGGGTGGATGTGTAGTTTATATATTCAGGTGATGATAGTGGGTGTGTTGTTATATAAACAACACATCATGTGTAGAAAGGCCTTTATTAATGCTATTTCTATCACTAATAAAGGACCCCATTATCAGTGTTATTTAGATCTCTGATAAAGGCCCACTTTATCAGTGCTATTTTGAGCACTGATAAAGCCTTTATCAGTGCTAATTAAAGAATTGATAAAGTTTTCCTTTATCAGTGCTCAAAATAGAACTGATAAAAATGTTCTTTATCCACACTAAAATAGCACTAATAAAGGGGGTCCTTCATCAGCGTTTTTTTAGCACAAATAAAAGACACCCTTTATCGGTGCTTTTTTAGCGCTATTAAAGGGGACCTCCCCCCCATCTTCATTGATATTAATAGTGCTTTTGTAGAATTGTTAAAATCATTTTCTAGCACTGATAAAAGCACTATCTGTAGTAGTGCTTCCTTAATCCAATCTTTAGGATCTTCTCTAGTAAAATCAAGCATCATCATTTTCTTACGATATGCATTCCACTCCTCCGTACTCCTAGACAGTTTGTACAATGACACCTCAAGATCCTACAATAATTTCTCCATGTGTTCTCCTTTGTTGCCACGTATTACTACTAGTCATTTGTTATTGTCATGTACCATCTTCCCCAGTTGTGTCGTTGTTTGCTCCTCCTCCAAGTCTAGAAAAAACATAAACTGGTTTTTCAGTCTAGATCTTTTTCCAGATCGCATGTCTGCCTCAATGAGTATGGTGTGTCAATTGCATCTACGGTACTGAATTGTGAGTCAACTGCCTCTAGAAAAAAGAATTTTCCTCTGCTATATGATTAGAAAGCTAATTTATCTATTTTGGATGCTACTCTACTAACATCATATGAACCGGTACCTAAAGTTGTTTATCTTTCTATGAGGATCGAGTCGTAGGTCGGTTTCCACTATTGCATCAATTTCCACTATTATGCCAGCTATAGTTAAACTAATCAAGATCCTCTAGTACCATCAAAACATATATTTCTATATCCAAAATTTATTATTTCATTGGACTCATCAACTTTTTCTGTCTCAGAAAACTCACATTCAAGAACCTATCTCTTCTAGATTTTTTCTCTCTCTAAAAACTCTCGATGAAAGCACCAATTTTTAGGATTTTGATTGTGAGAGAAAACATTTGTTAATATTATTCTATAAATATCACTAAATGATAGTTATAGTATATTATTCATATAATAAGGAAAGATATTAGAATAGGATAAAGGAGAGTAAATCCTCTTGAAAGTGCTACTCCCTAAGTCTGATGAACTGACCCATCTGTATAGCTCCTACAACTGTAATAAAATGCTAAACAGTTTGTATCCCCCAGTCCTCACCCTCTTCTGGCTTATAAAGAAGGATTTATTTACCAGGTAGAACCTTCTAGAGTTATTAACAATTGATATTAATAGCTGGAACTACATGTTAACCATACAGATAACATACTATAATTAAAAACCATCTAAAAAAACATTTATATTTAAAACACATCCCTTAGTGGTAATGAATTATTCCCCACTTCCCTTATACAACAACAGCTACTCAAAACCTCCCAAAACAATATTCCTTTATATAGAAGGAATCTCCCATTACACTCCAGCCTTAGCACAACATCCCATCCCAAGTTCTTATCAGCTAGTTCTTTGAATTTAAATATCTTAGCCACTAGATCTATGTTGTTTATGCAGTTTTCCATAGATATGCAGAAACCTATAGAATATGCACAGATTTTAGTATATGGATCATTAATCTTTAAAGAAACACATTAATTATTATGTATGATAACAACTATTAGATCTTTTGAATATATAAGGGGTGTCTGGGATATTTTTTATCATTCATGTGTCTAAGGGGGGTGTATACTAAACCCCCAATTAGTAACCTTAAGCCACTATCATATTGTTATGAAACCCAAACTTTTATTTGGGATAATATTCATGATACTCAAATAAAATATCAAAAATGAGATGCAACTAGTGCAGAAAATGTATCAACTCTCTCTCATGGAAGTGATCTACTTGGAATGTGAAGATATTAGACTAAGGAATTTAAGTCCTTCTTGGTGATTTTCCATTCAGATCCTCCAGTATAGATCTAGTGGGCTAGGGACCTCTATAAGGTGACATATGACTTTTATAATGTCAAACTGTTAAAGGATTGGATGGAATACATTGACACAAATATGGGGATTGAAATTTGTGTGAATAATTTATCTGGAAAGGCCACTGAAAACTTATTGCATGGAGATTGTGGAGTTTCTAATGAGGTAAGTTGTGTTTCCTCAAGCACAGCAGACCAAAGAAATTTCTAGAATGAATATTTTCATTCCAAATACTGAAGGCTGCAAAACATCACCATTTGATGTTTCATATAGTTTTTGATGCCTCTAATGTTTTTATCAAGTTATATGCACCAATGGACAACAATAGTATTGCTGGAAGTGATAATAGGCATTACAATTTAGACCAAATGAGATAAAATTCCCATGATTCTATCTACATTAGGCATGGGTTTTGTTTATTTATTTTGTATCTTGTGGAAGAAGTTAATTGGGATGAGGGATTTCTCAACCGTAATTAGTTTGATTTCCTCAGTCTTTAGGAAAATACAAATTTTCAAGGTGGCGTGAGTGATAAAGACCTAGTCACCATAATACAACCTAGAAGAAATATTGAAAAAAGGAAAATAAATGAGGATCATGGAACAACTAGGAATTCCTATATATAATATTAAATAAAGGTAATAAGAGTCCGAGTAGGGGGAGAAATATTTTTTATAAGCAATAGCCAAAATTGTGGACTTAGTCCACAGATGTTTGTTAGGGACACCTTGTGTGAAAGGAGGGGAGGGTCTCTACTAAAAGGGGGAGCTAGAAAGAGTGAGTGGGTATTTTCATGTAATAATATAGTTCACTCAATAAATAATAACCATACCAGTTGATGACAAGGCCTCAATCATGCCTCCTTGTATGCTAGATGTTTCTGACTAGAAGAAAGGATCTAAACATAGTATGGTGGGGTGAATATACTCTCCAGATCAGTACTAAAAACCAAAGAGGAATAAATAAAAGAAATTCAGTGGAAGATAAATAAATCTATATCATATAATAATAAATATACAACCTATAAATGATAATAAAAACATGCATGTATGAACATTTTATGGAAAAAAATACAAGGCAGTCAAACATACAGTGGGTAACACACGCAACAAGGCTAGGCTAAAAAAATAATAAATAAATAAAATACTCCAACTCTAAAAGTTAGTATAGGTACATTCTCAACCACTAATCTCATTCCAATGCTTATCCCATAATATAATATAGCAAAGAATCATGATCCAAGTCTTAACATGCAGTCAAGATCTCTATTCAGGTACCAAATAGCGGCCTGAATAGGGTGTGAGAAAAATTTAGTGGGCCACCACTAACGATGTCTAATGAAAATTCAGTAAATGAATATAAAATATACAGTTTGAAGTTATAATAAATAAGGGAAGTAAGGTGATGATGTAAAAATAAACCATGTCAAGCTCGTGTTCCTCATGGGACACCTGATTGACCATATTTTCTTCAGCCTAATCCAGAAAGTCTTTGAGAATTTTACCTTTTATTTAAATAGACCTGGGACCCATGGTATATAACCAAGGTGTCCATGTACCATGATAATCATATGGTGTTTATCATCTAAATAAGGAGCATCATTCCAAATATCTAAACTAAGGGGGCATGTAGCATCATGTCCAAAAATTCCTAATAAATGATAAGGATTTCTATGTCCAACAATTCAACTAATTTATGAAGAGTGTCATTTACAATAGTTTAAATAAGTGATTAGGAGTGACATGTCCAACATCCTAAAGCTAGGGATCATGGAGCATTATGTCCAATAATTTCTAATAAATGATGTGGAGTTACATGTTCAATAATTTAAAATAGATGATAAGGAGTTACATTTCCAACATCACTTAACCAACCATAATTAATTCAATTAAATGTGCCTCATGAACCCATCCAATTAATTCTGAATTGAATCACAAGTATCATTCAAGTTGTAATAAAATAGCAACAAGGTATGTTTCATTTAATAATTAAACATCAGCTATGATAAAATAACCATATCAAATCACAATTCAAAACATGCCCTTAATAATTCATTTATAAGTGCTGAAAAGGCCAAGTGACATGGTCATACCATTCACATTTCATTTAATCCCATTTACTCATGGGAATAATTCATAATCTAACAGGGTCTAAGTGATGGCACTCATCCATATAACAAACCATTTAATTCCATTACCACTTCCACTGGAAAGTGGAAAAATCAACACACCCAAGGGGTGGTTTAATCATAAGGTGAGAAAAATAATTATAAACCATTAACCGAACCCACCTTATGTGGTGGTTTGGGTTGAGGTATCAAACCTCCAATCAGGTCATGAGGTCTATGAAACATCAAGGTCGAGGTAAAAAGAGACAAGAATTTCATTTAATGATTTAAACATGATCCATGAATGAATCTTTTCCATTTAAAAATTCCATTATATATATTTCATTAATCATTACATTTATAAAATTCTATAAGGGGAAAGAAAAAATCCCACATGATTTAGTAATTCATTTATTTCAAATTGATCATTCACCTTTTTAATATTCAATACAAAGGTAGCTAAATTTTGTTCTATTCAATCACACACAATGGATAATGATGGTAAATAAATAGGACACACCTAAAGGGGTGATCTAATATGAGGTCACAAACCTTTGACAATATCAATGGGTCTAAGGTGGGTCTAGTTCATGGTCTATAAAATTAATTAAAGTAGTTACATAATTTAGTATAAACATGAAGAAAGTTTAGTGTGTGGAGCACTGATAACATATTATAAACATGTGATACTTTGAGGGGAAATACATAGACCACCTACTATATAACAAGGAATATTCACTCATCCATTATCGACCATTGATTCAATCTGAAATGAGAGAAAATGAAGAACCAAATAAACACCCTAAAAATAGGCCATATTAGATGGCACAACAGTCACACCAAAAGGGAGAATAGAAACAGATAAAAAAGGTAAGAGGGGTCATAGAATCACCTCTAGGATTCAAACACATCTGAAGTTATTAAAATTAGACCAAGAAAAATGGATAATCATCCAAAGTAATAGGATAAAATAGAGGGGAATATGGTAGAGCCTCTTGGAATCAATGAGAAATGAAATGGTGTAAAACCCATTTAATTTCAGATGAGGGAAATGGTAATTTAGCCCCCTTTTAATATTCTCATGGTTAGGTCAAATGGTTTAGTAAACTATGCGTCAATTTTGTGGTTCCACTATCTAAATCACCACCATGTCATGCGGTTTCATCGCACAGTTTATCAACCATGTTCCAAATTTGTGGAGTTATGACCTAAGCACACCCCTACCCCACACGGTTGTAGTGCATGGTTAGAAAAAAAAATTTCCATTTTTGTAAGTTCTACTATACCTATGCACCAATTTGAACAACTTTATAGATCCCCCACATAATTTAAAAAAATGGTGTGCCTTTACAAACTGTGTCGTGCGATTTGGATGCATGGTTAGAATACACTGTTAGCACTAAATGTGTGTTAACCATGTTCCTTAGGATATATTTTTTCAAAACTTCCACCTCGGTTCTGAATCCTCATGATGCTCCCAAAAACTCTATTCCACCTTTGAGCCTAAATATACAT
The DNA here is from genome assembly GCA_963277665.1 of Viscum album. Taxonomy (NCBI): domain Eukaryota; kingdom Viridiplantae; phylum Streptophyta; class Magnoliopsida; order Santalales; family Viscaceae; genus Viscum; species Viscum album. The sequence continues at coordinate 413,334,229 of OY728140.1, read as the reverse complement.
CTAAAAACATCACTTCGAGTCATTCCAACCTTCAAAATTCTGTTCTAAATCTCCAATCAAGATTTAACCCATCCACTAAATGAAAAACTAAAAACCCTCAGAAAATGTCAACCTAATAAAAACACATGATCTTACAACCTCCCTACCTTATTACTTATTGTACCTATGAATCCTTGGGGAAAAATGAAAACATCACTCGGCCTACTTGGGTTGTGAATTCTACTCAAACCGCCACATTTAATTTTGAATGTTTGATGTGCTCCTAAAGCGCTACATTGAATTTATGATACTCTTACCACTAAAACTCTATCCAATGATCATAACCACTAATTAAATGATAATATGATTCTTACTTGATACCATATAACTTAATACATTATTGTGTCACCATCTCTTTCATAAACTGGATGATGGTGCTCCCCACCATAGGTCCTAACTTTCGATGGCTAATTTTGAACCAAAACACTTCCACCATTAGAATCTCCTGCTAAAAAACACCCTTAGAATCCTAATGACACTCCTAATATGGTTCTAAAATCACTCCACCTAATCACAAGTGAGTATTCCATACTCAGCCCTCGATTTCATTCATATGGTCGAATTCCAATCAACCAAGTTAGCCTAGTCACACTGGATTTTCCTTGAAAAGCCTCAGCCAACCCTTAGACTACACCCATCTCATACCAGTGGTGTACCTAATGAAATTATTCACTAACCACCTCTAACCCAATAATAGAATTAAAATCGAACCGCTTTGGATGAATTCTCCAAAACACTCATCTTCTTCCACTGATGTGTTACCAAATCCATATTCCAAATATTTTTCCAAAGGTGTACCAAAATCATTTTGATAACACTCACTAAAGACCATGCATTAATTCTGATGAAATCTCTTGGTCAAACCATCCCATGTTCATAACTATTACCATGTCACACTATGAACACTAGTGCATTCCCAAACCAATACCCTTGGACCGTCAAAATATATCAGGGGCCTAACACCCAACCACAGACTTCTCCAAATCCATATTCAAACTTGTACCTGGAATTTATTGAGAAATCCATCCATATCTAGTTCCATTTATCCAATTGTATTTGATATTTAAAAAAATATGTTTCATAGTTGATCTCACAGCCCCACAACCCATCTCATATGAGGGTCACCCACCGGCGACCGATGTCCTGCTCCCCACTTTAGGAGCATCCTTTTCATCGCACCAATAAAAAGAGTTCCTTGTTACCATAGCCTATGCCTTGTACATCCCCAGACAAAATGACTGGCATAGCTAAGAACCCACTCATTCTCGAATTCTAACACAAATTTCACTCATCACTCGTTCTCACTTCCTAAGAATAGTTCTTATGGTGTTTTCCAAATTTCAAATCTCAATGAGGGTCACCACCCTTAAATGGTCAAGGGTGTACTCCCCACTTTATGAATCACCTTAAACTGTTACTCAAGCGTAACTCCCAATGAGTCCCTTCATCAAACCAAAAAAAGATATTTAGATAGCTTGGTGCATATTCAATACTCTCTCAGTGTAATCAAGATGATTTCAAGATATTATACATGGTCATTTATAAACTAGGATTACACTAATATTCCATAGATATGTGCTTATCTTAAGACGTGCTCACATCAAACCAGACTATAATTTCCTTAAAAACCCTTGACACTAAGTTTATTGACATTGTGTGTCAAGATCCAACCACAGTTAATCATTTTATGGTATCCGTTCTATTCTTAATGTATCGTATACCATAGAGAGACATTTCTCGTGTAATCACAACTCCAAAGCACCCCAACCCACAACATCAATTCCTTAAAACCATCAGTCCTCATATCGCACATGACCAATCACCAATTAACAATTTAAATGGTACCATACGCAAATGGAACGTGTCATCCCTATATCTCCTAGAACAGTTGGTGTACACTCTCATACCACTCATTTAAAAACCCAACTCACACTCCCACAAGTTTTCCATAAATGAGGCCAAGATAACCATGCTACATAGCATGTTAGTTTTTTACATGTTAGGAGATCCATTGGAACTCCTCTTAAAAATTGGGCACCTCTCCTATTTCATGATTTATCCCATGATCACCCATCACATGGTTTCATTTCATAAATTAAGTCTCCAACCACACAACCACTAGTCAACAGGGCTAGGAACCTGAATAGTACTTCCCATCAAATCCAGTCTCGATACACAAGCACCCTAGGTGCTTCCTTGAAAATAGAAGACATCACCATGCCTATATTAAAAAACTTGAGAACCATCCATGAATCGACCTCTAAACGAGCGCACAACCATGTTCATCGCCTCTAAAGGCATCTATAAACCCGATCCAACCTCTCTCATAGGTTGTCAATGATCTAACCAAATGCCATATCTCTAAGGTTCAAGTTAAAACTAAGGTCTTCTAGATCTCCCACCTAGACCTACTGATCAAGTCTCAAAATAGGGTCATTGGGTCTGTCCACCTATCCCTAAGGTCTCTAACACAAAAACCATATCCCACTTAAGGGCCTATATTACACAGAATCTAATGTTCATGTAAACTCTCTCCAAAGAGATGAAATTGAAGGTAGGTAAAAATATCATTGACCCACAAGGGTCAAAATATGCCAATATAGTGTAACAGCATCACCTTCCAAGCATTGACCTACTAGTCCATGATCCTCTCTGATAATCCTCAGAGGGGAGTGCCCCCCGGAGGGTCCCAATATAAACACAAAAGGATAAGAAGCTGAAAATTACTGGGTATCTACATACAGTAATACCCCCTTGAGGTTCAACTTACTATACAACCATTCACCTCCCTTGGGGTTTCATTTCATCATCTGAGATTCTTACCCAAATCAATGATCAAACAGATATCATTTACCATGCCTAGAAACTCAGCTCAAAATTCTACCAGTTTCCCATCTCCAAGGGTGATACCACAGCATGCTAACTATTCATTTACATAAGGCATCAACTTTAAACTAGATTCAAACCAAAAAAGGTCGCTAGGATCTACCTCCTAACCTCTAGGTTCAATCAACAGTAGAAAATAATACAACTGAGACTTGTGGGAAACATCCACATTCCCATTTAAGGTAACTCTCAAAGAAACACTAAAAATAACCCCTATGCAAGGTTCCTTCATTATTAACACCACTAAAATTTTTATTTAAGTCATTTCACAACTTTAAATTTATTTTAAACATTATAGAGCATGGATATATGTAATGTCAAGTACCGGTGATATAGGTAACTGTACTTAGCACTCTATTTAGCTGAAATCTCATAACATTATAGGAAAATTATCTCATAATTTCATTTTAAAGTCATTATTTATCAAAATTACTCATAGTTAGGCTTAGTTAAATGAATTTTAAATTCCAAGCTATAGATAAAAACACTCTTTAGGTTGTGACTCGCATTTTAATTAATTTATTACTCATATTAATAAAGCACAAAAATAGATAAAAGGTCTTTTATCATTTAAAGGGGATTGGTCAAGTATGATTCCAACATAAATTTATACAAAACATCATATGAGTGGCTTCAGACACTTTAAATAACTATCATTATTTAACATAAACATATCCCCAATGGATTAAGTACCAAGACATATAAGAATAAAGGCGACCTATAAGGGTCAATTCATGCCAATCTGGGTTCAGTTATACTAGAAATAACTCCCAATTTATGGAGTCAATGATTTATAAATTACAATTGGAATATCATTTAAGTGAAACCCATAATAGTTAAATTATTAAATATTCTAACACCCCCTTATTTTATCTCATAGAATCAAAAATCCAAAACTAACATAAAAGGGTCAAATCAAGCATATAAGGACTCGGTTATACGGGAATCTATTTCCAAGTTATGGAGAAAAGTGCTCCATAGGCAATAATTGGAACCCATTTAACTGAAAACCAAGAGCAGTGACTTGAATTTTTCAAAACAAATCTAATTTCTTGACTTTTAAAATTTTCATTCAGGTTAGTTCATTAACTATTTTAAACCCATTTTCTTTCTGTAATCAATTTCTGGATGATTAAATAGAATGTCACCAATAAGCAATATGGGAAAACACTATTTAGTTGATACATACACTTTATTCAACTCGCCATAATCCATAACTATAACATAGAAAGCTATCAAATTTGAAGATAATAGGAGTAGACATGACAATAATCACACAATCATGGTATACAGATAAGCATGCTAAATAACCACACAATCATGGTAAACATATAAGAACGCTAATTACATGTGAATCAAATGTGCCTAAAATAATGAATGAAAACACTTCATCTCTTACCATAACAGGACAAGAGGTAAACCCCATAAATCAGTAATTAGTGGAAATATGAAAAAATTCACCCAAGGTGAGATAATAATCAACTTTAATAACAAACAACATGAACAATAGCCTCATACCTAGAAACTTGATCTTTCCCCCAATGTGTGGGTTATCCATTCCCATACATGAGATATTTACCAAGTTTTGACACATTCCTAATATTCTTTATATCATCCCAAAATAGTAAAACAAAGGATAAAAGTAATCCTCTAATACCACTTTGTCATGTCCCTACCTGGTTCACTCTATAAACAGTAACTAGACCAGTTAGTGATAAGGCCTCAAGCATGCCTCCCCATACACCAGAGGTTGTCAACTAGTAGTGAGGGTATAATGGTGGTATGGTGGGGAGACTATAACCTCTAGATCAGTACTAAAAATATCAAAGGAATAAATAAAATAAATGTGGTGGAATATAAATAAATTTCTGACAGATAATGAATAGACCACTTGAAAATTCCAATAAAAACATTCATGCATGAACATGTGATTCCCAAAAATAGAAGTCAGTCAAACATATAGTAGGTAATACATGTAATAGGGCTAGGATAACAAGATAATAAATAAATAAAAGACTTCAAATCTAGAAGGAATCTCGAGTACATGCTCATCCACTACTCTCATGTCAAGTCCTAAACTATAAGATACAACAGCAAAGAAGAACAAGCCAAGTCCTAACCTGTAGTTAGAAGCTCTGTCCAGGTATCAAACGGTGGCCCGAATAGAGTGTGAGTAAAAATCATTAGGTCACTACCAATGTTGTATAATGAAAACTCATACTATGAATATAAAATGTGCAGTGTGCATGTATAATAAATAACGAAAGTGAAGTAATGATGTAAAAATAAACCATGTCGAGCTCAGATTCCTCGTAGGATACCTGGTCGACCATACCAATTTTGACCGAATTTTTAATTTATCTAATCATTTTACCTTTTATATAAATAGACTCGGGAACCATGATATATAACAAAGTCATCCATGTACAATGATAATCATATGGGGTTTTATATCTAAATAAGGAGCATCATTCTAAACATCTAAACTAAGGGGGTGTAGAGTGTCATGTCCAACAATTCCAAATAAGCGATGAGGAATGACATGTACAATAGTTCAAATAAGTGATGAAGAATTCAATTTCCAATAGTTTAAATAAGTTAATGGGGGTGTAACACCCCAAGATTTTTTAAAATATTTTTTTTGAATTAATTTAATCTTTTTGATACTTTTTATTTCAGGCAATACTGAAAATAGTTTATTTTATATTAAAGCACTATGTTTCGATTGTGTTATATAAAACACCAAGTTAATAATTTACTACACACAACATAAATTTTATCTTTCTCTACAGTTTACACCGAGGTTATTTTTCATTACACGCAATAATGACTTTCCTCTATGACTTCCATAACATGCAAGACCAAGTTTTACCAAACAATAATATATTATTATTTAATATAATAAGATTTAACCTAGATGTTAAAATAGTGGTTATGAATATTATTAACTAACTTATTAAAATATGTGGTTTTCACAAATATAAGATGAATTTATATGTTAACAATTGATTAGAAACGAAAATATAAGAACCAATTGAATATAAAGGGTATATTTTTATTTCTACGCCCCCAAAGATGTTTTGTCTTAATAAATTAAATTAATTAAAATTATTGAGTGATATTAATGTAATATATGTGTTATATATTAAATTAAATATTTTTTTCATTCATCTAATAGATTTTATAGATAGGATAAGAACAAACTCAATTTTATACTTAAAAACTTATATTTTTATAAAGGTAGTTTTACCACCTTTTAAGGGAAAACACATTTTAAATACAATTTTTAGGACTTTTATAGATTTAATATGTCAAAAATAAACTTAATCATTGAAATAAAAACATAAAAATTAGGTTAGGATAAATTTTCAATTTTTTCCTGTAAGGTTTCATTTTTTAATGAATAGTTAAAAATATTAAATTTTAACTCAAAACTGCTTTTTCATATAATTTATTTATAAGGTTAAATTATATTTTAAATTGATTTTAATGTTTAATTATATCAAAAAAATTCAATTTAACCAATTTAGGTCATTGGAATCAATTCCACATTGAAATTGTTTATAAAAATCTAGCAAACTTTTGAACATTTTTACTTTAAAAACCCACTTTGTTGTCCCATCTACAGATTAATTTTAAATTAATTTATGCCACTTCTATGATTGGAATTTTTAAAAATTGATTACATATTTGGAATCATCGTAATTTTTAAATTATAATAAGGTCAACTTAATTTTTGACAAAAAAATATTAGTGAATGTAGTTAAAATTAATTACATTGATTAAGGTAAATTTAATATTAACAAGGAAATAAACCTTAAACTTAAGGGCCCAAAGAACCTATACACTTGTCCAAAACCAATTTTATGGATATATTTCTTCTTTAAACCTTCAATTATTTATTTTTTTTAGTTTTTTATGACTTTGTTTAGATAAAAACATGGGTACGCCTAACTTCTTTTCAAAAAATGTCAAGTGTGTCCTTTCCCTTCCCTATAAAAGGCCACCACCTCTCCCACTTCCTCACACCTATCAAAACACTTAGGTTAGGACAATATATACCAAATACACTTCCAAAAAACCATAACTTCCTTCTTGAAGTCTCCCTTTTGGCATAAATACTTCCAAGTAATCTCTTTGGTACAAACCAAAAGGAGTTACCCGATTAAGAGGTAACACCCACCCTCAAACTCCTTTATTTTATTTCCATTATATACTACATAAACTATTCTTACTATATTCTTGTATAAAAACACCAGTATCCTAAATATACTATAATTTTTTTATTGTAAGGTTTATACCTAAACTTCCACACACTTCCATCTAATGGGTAATGAACATTCTGTTTATGTGTACGATGAACTTCCGCCTCACGAAACGATGATTGTTCATTTTTCCTCTCATGGTGGAAATTATGATGTAAAATATATTTATATATTATATATATAATATTTATAATGTATTTATTCTTATTTAAGTTTTATTTATAACATAACCTTATTCTTTCAATCTTGTGTAAATATGATAATCTCGTTTGAGGAAGTGTGGACTAGCGCCTCCTCAAAGTGATGTGATTCGTTCACACACTACATAGAATATATTAAGGATATGTTTCATGAACCTGTATGATATATATGAAATAATAATGATAATTTTATGATATTATATACATATATACATATACATATATGTCATTTACTTTCTTTCTTTCAATACGTTAATAAAATGGAAGCAGTGTTTATGCATACGTACGGCCTATTGTCTCCATGAACGATGTATTCCATTTCATACTTACATAATAAACATATAATGAATATAAATTATAATTATATCATGGTTTAAATTCTTTAAATAATTATATAAGTATAAGGACCAAATATATAACAAATTAAGACACGAGTGATAAACAAAGCGAATATTTCTAGAAGCACGACCTTAACATGAAATTGCTAACAAGCGGGTAATATAAAGTCATAATAAAACCATATATAGTATTAGATATAATAATATGGTTCTATAAAAGATGTATAATAAACTTATATTTATTGTACATGATATTTTAATGAGTACAATGAGATTCAATACACAAGGTAAGGGAATTTCATCCCACAATTTATTTCCATGAGATACATGTTTTATTCACCACCCATTCCTTTTTTATGGTGTGTATACTTACCATGGATGTATTATATTATTATTAAACTTAAATTTATGAGTATTTACATATCCATTTTATGACATTTATTTCATGGGTTTTATGTTTCAAAAGTTACCAAATCGGTAAAGTAATTTTGTCTCAATTTTCCTTCTTTAAGACACACGCCATGTTATGAACCTATATTTTTTCATGAGGTGCATATACTTCCTTTTAAATGTAATATCATCAATATCTTTATTTTAATGATATTTTAAGATTTTTGTAATTTTAATTTCTTAAATGGGGAGTATGGTTCAATGTTACCAGGTGGTAAGAGTTTATTGAAACAATCCCATCGCTTTTTGAGATTATTTATATTTTTGCTTCCTTTGATTGAAATATTATGATTCGCCTCTCAAGAACACTCATGAATTGTATTCTAATCTATTTATTCGTGATATATTCATGTATTTGTTCCATTTTTCCACTCTTTGGTATATAATATAGTTAAGAATTTGTTTTTAAGAAAGCTTGACTTTACCTCTCTCTTTGGTCAGAAATATATGTTCTTTTGAAACTATGTTTTATAAAAAGGTTTTCAAAACATATTAAAAATTAGTTTATAAGTTTTCAAATATTTCTTAAAGATTTTTTTTAAATGATTTCAATCCTTCATTCTATGTTTTCAAAGTATTTTCAAGAAAAAGGTTTTCAAAATTATTTTAAGCCTTCTTTCTATGTTTTCAATGTATTTTCAAGAAAAAAAATTTCAAAATGATTTCAAGCCTTATTTATAATTATTTAAAGTATTTTCAAGAAAAGGGTTTCCAAAATTATTTTAATCCTTGTTTATAATTTTTCAAATTATTTTCAAAGAAATGGTTTTCAAAAAAAATTCAATCTTCTTTTCTAAAATATATGGTTTTCAAAAATGTTTTCAATATTCCTTTATAAGTTTTTAAGGGAAATTGTTTTCAAAAAATTTTCAAGATCCCTTTATATGTTTTCAAATAAAAAGGTTTACAAGATGTTTTCAAAAATTTCTTTATAATTTATCAAGTTTATTTTCAAGAAAATTGTTTTTAAAAGGTTGTTTTAAAGAGTCTTTTTCAAAGAATAAAGGATATTTACCTCAAGAAATGTTTTCAAAATATCCTTCCAAGTTATTTTCCATATAAGATAACATCTTTTTATGTTACTCATATCCTTTTAAGAAATGATCCAAAGGTTACATTCATATTCTTACTTGAATGGTTTATGTTTTGATGAAATGATGTTTATGACACCTGTTTTTCTTCCAGGGGTTATATTCTTTTGAAACATGATTCTTTTCACGGGTTTTTCTTTGATGAAATGATTATGAAACCTATATATTTTCCATAGGTTAGGATGTGATGAAATTTTAATGATATCCATTTCATTCCATAGGTTATGATTTTATGTTTATAGAACTCATATCTTTTTATGGGTCATGTGTTGGAGTTGGTTCCCTAAAACCAACTTCTTTGTACTTTATGATAAACATATATTCATTGTATGGATATCAATAAACTCCTTGTCACATCATGATTGTTCTTATGAATAGAATTGCATGTGATAATGTCCTAAGAGTAGTTACCGCACTAAAAGGTTATAGCAGTTCCCCGCTATGATGAGAACTTGAAAGTGCCATGATATTATTATTAGATATATGTTCTATATCCAAATGATATAATTTGAGGGAAAAATGATATATTCTATCAGGGGTGGAGACTCATAGGACTTTGAGACACCTTCTCTAGGTTCACGCCCTTAGTGACATCTAGTAAGATATTATGAGAACGAGACCTAGCAGTAGGAAATCCACATTTATGAGTGTCATTGGATGTTCCTATATGTGGATATGTTTATTGGTCCTTAGACTTTAATATTATTATTAATGGGTATTATGACTCATGTACTTAGATGTATTGGTCAAAACTGTGATGACATATGTTCGCGGCGAGGTAGGATATATTGGTTGCGCCACAATTAATACTACATTAATGAATAATGTGAGAAAGGATTTGTCCCTTCTGTTCCATAACAGAAGTTGATATCTCAAGCTCTTTTATGGAAATTATATAGCCTAAATAAATCCATTTCCATGGTGTTATATAGGCAAGTTCAAATTTTGAGGAGTCAAAGAATGATAAATCGAGCACATGGGTTGATAGTACTTGCATAAAACCCACTTGATTGGAGATATCGAGACAAAGGGATTATATCACATGGTAATTGTTCATATGAGGTGACATGTCATTACAGCATTAACTTATTTCTCTATGAATGCCTTGGTGTGTTTCTAGATGCTAACCTTGTACTTTAGGTTACTTCTCCTAATGCCACTGAGAAATAGGCCTAGAGGGTCACACACTAAGTGTATTCAGTATCTCAGTTAAATAATATATTATTTATTATTTAACAAGTTAAATAAATATTATTCTTGGTTATGGTTTAATAATTATTCATGGACGCTTGATCATATTTATTTCGACACCAGTTATTCAAGAGAATATAATATGGGCGAAATAATTAATAAATATTTATTGGCTATTTAGTGAATATAATATTTATATATTTATTGGAGAATAATGCAGTGATATTTATTTAATAAATAAATAGCCATTATTCAAGGTTCGATAAATATGGTGGAGAATTGGTGGACTGAGTTAAGGTTCCGGTGATAAATAATAATATTGAATGTTATTTTATTAAATAATATGTAACTATAACTCACAAGTTAAGTGCAAGTCAGGAAATAATAATGTTGATATTATTATTTGACATGGGGGATTCTCTAGGATAAATAAAATAACTATGGAACTTGTGAAAATTATTTATTATTACCCTAGTGAATTAAATGCTCGGTTATATTAATATCTTATAGCCAAGTGCTATCCAAGTGACGATTATTATTGTTGTGCATGATGAATTGGAGAAAAGCTCTCAAGCCTAGAGAGTTCTTCCCTCTCGAAGAACATTCTCGAGAATGAGATAGATCCTCCTCCATCGGATCAAGGAGAATGCTTTGGAAGCATTTCTCAAGGCGATCAAATATGGACATTGTAATTGAAAGGATCTTCCATGCTAGCACCTAGAGACTCCTTTAGTGACATTCGAAGATATGTAGAACATGTGCGGATCACCGCTAGAGGAAATATACATGTGATCTCTACAATGCAACGACAATACACCTACAGATCTATGGACGAACACATCAATGAATAAAGAATCACCTTGGAGGTAATTATTATTTAGTTAAATTAATTATAAAAAAAATATTGATCCTATCTCTTGGTTCTGGGGGAAATTCTTCTTTGTCTAAATCCTTGATTCAATCCTATGTATATTGGAATTTATTTTCTTATTGATCCCGGATTGATCATCGATTATGAAAAAAAAAGTAATTAAAGTTGGGAATTTTCCCTCCCGCGCTTCCTCTATGCCCAGAACCTAAAATTTGTATCAAAGGTGAGCATATTATTGTTTATAATTATTTAGTTTTTTTTGATGATTTATGCATTCATAATTTAGTTTTTCAATTCGAGATTAATTGTTCTTTAAATATGAATTATGAGATCTATTTCTTCCTTAATTTTTTCTCATAGATTTAATAGAAATGATCAATTTTATGAATAAAATAAAATTAAAGAACTCATCTAAAGGTTCCAAGTATCTTGTACATACAACACTAGACTACAAACCATGTAATCATAATTACATGATGTGTAGTATTATTCAGCGCATAAAGATTTGGTTTGATAATCAATTTGATATCTTGAATTAATTAGGAATTAATAACACCATTAATGACATTTAATCCGTGTGCTTTTGATCAAGATTAACTGGCACATAGAAACCGAACTACACACCATGTGTCCCACTAGACACAGCGTGTAGTCCCTTCAGGTCAGGGTCGATTCATGTATCACATACATGGCATTCCCGACTAGTGACCTTGTAATGCGAAGTCTATACAGCATGTGGCCCACTTGAGATTTGGTGTACTTAGAATATTTCTAAAGTAAACCTCACACATCATTTCCCCATTCATGTACTTCGAATAGATGGTGAGGAGGTTACACACCATGTAGTCGGATATACACGTTGTGTATGCTTTCAAGATTATGTAGATTTAAAATTTATTATTATATTATGTAACCCTTGATACATGTACCTTAATATGGGCATAAATATGGGACACAACATGTGATAGGTGTTTGATATATATATGTGTGTGTGTTTGTGTGTTTAATTAACATCTGCATAATGTGGAAAGATCTTCACATCAGGTATGAGTTGTATTACAATTATAATTCTGCATGCATGCTACATGTCACAAAGAATAAAGTATATACAAGTATAATACATGTTGGGTAGTTTTGGATGGGTATTCACTAGGTTAACTCCAAGGTAAAAGTTATGTATACAGTTAATTTTAAATGAATTTATTAATTTGTTTAAAATTATGATGGATGAGAATCTCAAGGAAATTCAGAAAAGGTTTAAGATAAAAGGATTGACTAATTAAAGATAATAATTAATCAATTTGAGCATGGTTTATCTTAAATAAGAATGACTAAATAATTGAATGCTAGTTTTATTAAATGTGTAATTCGTTTCATGCATGTGTATGATCATGAGCTAGGCCAGAGCTTTGTATGTGATTGGTTTCCCTTTTAATTTATTATTAAATTAAATTATTGGCCTTCATACCTTCTCTCCTCATTAATATGTAGGGTCTACATTCCCATGGTTTCTTTTATTTAAACCCCTTTTACCCCTCACATGCATGTGAGTAAAATCATATGTAATGGTTGGAGCTCCAATGCTAGTGGAGGTGGTTCAAGTTAGGAGTTGAGGTAAAACTAATCCAAGGAGATACAAAGGCGGACAGGTGGAAAGCTATAAACATGAACCTAATTGGCTAGAGGTGTTTATCCCATAGGTCATTAGTTAGTTTATCAATCACTAGATAAACTAACCATTATAACAAGCTCATGATCATGCCATTTATTTTATTTCTATCAGTTTTATGCTTTATTCGTTATGGATGTATTATCACGGTCACATAATTAATGAATTAAACAAGAATGCAAGATGGAACTAAAATAAATTGTCATATGCATAAATATTATCTAATACATGGTTAATCATTTAATCTTATCCCACTTAATATTAAAAAACATGTGAAAATATAATAAATGGAAATTTACACATAAAGGATAAAAACCCTCAATAAAATATTAATTCGGTATAGTCTTCCATTACTTCGGTTAGAGTTGAACCATAGTTCAAAGTGCTTGACCAGCCAAATTTGGGGTGATTTTAATTATCTGGGAATTATAATTTGAGTTTTTGGTTTGAATTTACATAGTTTACATCAAGGTTTGACTGGAAAAAAAACTTGGTGTAACTGAGAGGCAAAGGTTGGGGAAATCCAAAATTAAGGATTTTAGGATTGGGGAGTCCACTCAATGAATCAAGGAGTTGCGAGTTAATGAAGTTATCATTTGTAATGCCTACCTAAAACCTTTAAAATTACTTGACCATCCAAAGTTGGGGTCATGTAAATGGTAATATGGATCCTTTCCACTAGAATGTCCAAGTAATCGGATATTCCGAAGCTAATGGTGAGGGCTATTGGGTTTCGATAAAATAGTGGGAGACAAATGAATATTTATTTATTTATTTGTCTTAATTTTATAAGATAAAGTACTAAAACTCTATTCATCTCATTTTTATAAATGGTATTAAAAATTACATCAAACATATCATTGCAATCCATACTTGAGAAGGAAAACCTTCTCATTGACACTAATTTACAAGAGTGGAAAAGGCATCTTCGGGTCATCCTTCACCATGAAATGGAAACTATATGTGTTCTAAGAACCTTTACCAGTTAAATCTGGAAATGAGGAAAGTGATGAGGAGATCTCTATGTATGAGAAACAACTGAATGATTCTACGAATGTTTAGTGTTGATCCCATCACAATTCACTACTTTATTTCACCCTTACATCACTGTTTTAAACATGTTTTGTATTAAAAATTACAAATATTATCTCAAATTTAACATCCCATTTTATTAAATATTTAAATATTTATCACTTTTAAAAAAGTAAATTATTCTTGTTTTGGTGATTTCATTATAGGATGAGGTGATTTGGAGGGTCTGAGATGATCCATAAGGAAAATGGGTCAAACTGCATGGAATCTTGAGGACATGTGTCCATTGTTTTTCACATTTCAAAAAATAAATGAATTAAAATGAGATGAAATTTTTTGGACCTCCCCATAAATTTATTTGACACAACTAATCTCAAGAAACCAAATCTCAATTTATCCATTAAGGTGGTCATCCTAACCAATATTTCCAGGGTACAGAATCTACACAAAGTCAAAGATTTGGTTCTATATTTCGGCTATATATCATGCTATAATCCTCCATTGGCCACAAAATTTTACATGGAGACATTAAATATGATTAACTAAAACTTTTATCTTTTTTCCAAGTCTATATAAGTCTATTTAACAATACAAAACTGAGACATAAGTGGTATCTAGAAATATGGGTTCCCAAAACCACTTCCCATTTTGGCGATAAATTGACACCTTGGGAACCTCATTTTCAAGTTCGACCAAAGAGTGAAGTGCTACCAATTTGGAGTTCTATATAATTTTTATAATCACCTTGGAGGTTCTATAACTCTCTATACTCATAGGTATATCCTTTAAGCAAGGATCCCTTCATCGAAGCCTTCCTCTTTTTCTCATGTTGTAATGTTTGTTTTTTCATAATAAAATTCTGTGTTACTATTTTCTTTATTATCTTTTATTCTATTTTGTTAAATTATATTCTTCCTTACTCAACCTATTTGTTCTGGAATAAATAGTAGAAATGATATTGGGTTATACCCTTTCTAAACCTTTGTACATGAAAATTGTTTCTACGATGACTACACCACCCATGGAAGAGTAGTTCTTTTTAGTAATCGATCTATCGCTAACCTTATTCATTCACTTATTTTGAATCAATGAGATACTATAATAAAATTAATATGATATATTAATTTAGTTTTTAATTTAAATGAAACTAATCAATCAATTGAACAATAAACACAAAACACGCGAGGTTGAGAATTGTGTGAATTGTGAGAGCGTGATCTTAATCGGTAATACAAAACCACAATGGATCAATTTGTAGAGTTAAAACATAATCCATAAACTCAATTAGTACTAATTTCTAGAATGTATATTTTCCTTAATTTACCATTGACCATAATCTATCCTTAGAACATGAATCAAAATAGGGTGCTACGATTTCATGTTTCGAAGATATCTTAAGGTTTAATTCACTTAATTTTTGTGGTAAAGTTAATTCCCATAGGGTTAGGGGTTAAAAAAATCGGGGATAAAAATTAAGTGGATATTAATTTAAATGATAGTGATTAATAATTAAATGAATAGGTAGAGTTATATCAATTATTTCTTATAAAAAATATTTTCTAAAAAAACATCATCTCATTGCGCTTTCTTAATCTCATTTCAAAAACAAAAAGAACAAAAAACTACAATCTTATTCCATCATATTTCATCTAGATTTATAAATGATAAAAAAATACACCATCCCTTCTAAGTATTGTGTTTCATATCTTCTATTTTATTTTTATAATGCCTTTAATATGTTGTTAAATTTACTTCATCCTTTGAGAGACAACCTTGGTCAACCTCTCTACTGCATCTAAGTACCCTAAAATCACACTTCATTTGAGAGCACCCATGACAGCACCATTAAAATTGAAACTGTTGCTAGGGAGGAAAGTAATTATTTCAACCAATTATAGGTATTCCTTTTATTTTTTTATTTTATTCTCTTCTTCTATCCTTTCTTCCTTCTTTACCCAATCTGAATTTTTCTTCTTCTTTTGTTTTCTTCTTCTTCTTCTTTTTGGACCATCAACTCAAACTTCTCAGTTTTATTTTATTATGGTCCACTTTTCTACTTTTAATTTTTATTTGATTTATGAAATGAATTAATCCCAAAGATATCTTAGATATTGACCCTAAAATTGAATGCATCCTTAAGGCTCGAATCAGAAATTATCAGTCTACGATAAATTTCAACATTCAACCAGTTGGAGAATTTCTCTATTCTGGGAGCACAAAAATTGAAAAAACTTCTAAATAAATCTTAAAATAATAACCAATGGATCGAAACAATAACAATTAACTTAATATAACCATTAAATAATTGGTTTCACTATACATTAACTATCAACCAAATTGTATTTCATACCCAAATCTTGAATCGGACTTTGAACAAAAATCTGGGTTAATTCGCCTACTTCTAAAATTTCATGTACTCTCTGATGAGGATACCAATAAACACCTTAAATAATTTAATGCGGTTTACTCAACCCTTAAACTAAGAAATGTCTCTGAAGATCAAATAAAACTAATAGCATTCCCATTTTCACTTGATGGAGCTGCAAATGATTGGATGTATTATTTACAACCTGAAGATGTAACATGATGGAATGATTTGAAATGTCTTTTCTTGTAGAGATTTTTTCCAACATTAAGGACCACATCCATTCTAAAAGAGATATTTGGGATCAAGAAATCACAAGTGGAGTCAATGTATGAGTACTAGGTGCAATTTAAGAAGTTGTGTGAAAGCTGCCTACATCACCAAATAAGTGAGAAACTCCTCATCTAATAATTCTATGAAGGACTCACACCTATGGAGAGAAGCATGGTGAATTTAATAGATGGAGGGGAATTGGTTGACAGAACACCAACATATACACGTGCTTTGATCAATAAGATGGAACAAAACTCCCAACAATTTAGCGATCGAGGCACGCCACAAGTTAGAGGAGTACATCAGGTAATTCCTTCCTCTCTTGAAAATAATTTGATTGATAGAAAGTTGTAAGAATTGAAAACTATGGTGAGGTTGATTTCATTGGCTCAAAATACATCCCAACCCACTCTTATGAGGCCATGTAGAATTTTCACTGAAACAGACCACCCAACTGACTGTTTCCCCCAATTACAAGAGTCAGAGGATTGCGCAGTAGTATTCCCTAGGAGACCATATCAACAAAAACAACAGCCACATCCCCAAAATAAGTATGATTCCTTTTAACCAACATAAAACCAAGGGTGTAAGGATTAGTCCGATATGAAGTATGGCTCTGGAAAACAAAAAAAATCCCCCTTTTAAAAAAAATCCAACTACCTCCACCTTACCAACAGGGTTTCCAACAACCCCAAAGAAGATTTGAAGCTCAAGAATCAACAAGTCAACAACAAGGGACTTCTCAACCAAAGGTAGATTCTAATACTGATGATATTTTGAAAAAAAAAATTATTCTTAATCAACAGAATGAGATGAAGATTCAAGGTTTTGAGTTGAGAGATTTGAAGACTCAAATGAGCTATATTGTCAATGCCCTCTATGAACTAGTAAGTAAGAACTCTAGAAATCTTCCTTCCCAACCTACTCTAAATCCCAAGGGGAATTTTATTTCCATCACATTGAGAAGTGAGAAGAAAACAACTGATACTTCTATACCTACCATTCCATCGGGATTCAACTCAACCCTAGAGAAGTCCCATTCCATACCAACTGAAGAGAAACCCAAGGAGAAAGACAAAGGTAAGAAAAATATTGATAATGTTCCTCCTAAACCCCTTCTATTTCCAAAAATTGTTGTACAAAACAAGAAGATGGCTAAATAAGCGATGTAAAAAATAAGTTTTGGATACATTCAAGTGCATTGAGATCAAAATCCCTCTACTTGAATCAATAAAGAAAATCCCAAGGTATGCCAAATTTTTAAAATAAATTTATACCAATCGAAGAGGTATCAAGGGAAATGAGAGGATTAATCTTGGAAGAAATGTATCAGCACTCATTACTTCAACTCAAGCAATGCCAAAAAAGTGAAAGGATCCTAGGACATTAACTATCCCATGCACCATTGGGGAGTTACATTTTTCTGATGCTTTATGTGATTTAGGAGCTTCCATAAATGTAATGCCTCACTCTGTAGTCTCTTCTTTATAGGTTAGTGATTTGAAGCTGATGAGAGTAGTGGTGCAGTTGGAGAATAGAGCTACAACATATCCAGTGGGAGTCCTTAAGGATGTACTTGTTCGAGTAAGATACATGATCTTTCCAGTAGATTTCTACATGCTTAACATGGAGGATGATCAGGTAAGTTCATGTGATCCCATTATATTAGGTAGGACCTTCCTCAAAACTACAAAAAAATCATAAATGTTAATAAGGGTACACTTTACATGGAGTTTAAAGATGAATTTGTGATATTTAATGTTATGGACTTCATTAAGTACCCCTCAGAGGACCATTCTGCTTTTGTTATCTCCCATTTTGAACCACCAAATAAAAACCCCATGGAATTTTATTGTTCTATGCTTAGGTAGAATATGAGTATTGGTTTTAGTTTTATGTCTAAGATCACTTCCACACCTCTTTATAATGAAAAAAACTATCTTAGATTTGATTTTTAAATGGATTCATATTCTGATTTTGATTGTGTTCACTCTGATTATGACTTAGATATTGAATATGCTGATGGATTTGATGAATTATTCTCTTATTTTGATGATGTTTATTCTGATATTGATGTTATTTTTGAACATATTTCAGTTCCTTAAATTTCTCCATCCATACATCACCCCCTTCATTAGAGATCAAACCATTGCCACCAAATCTCAAATATTAATACTTGTTAAGTGGAAAGATATTACCTATTATAATTGCTAATAATCTTCCTTTTTAACATGAAGAAAAACTTTTTAATCTTTTGAGGGAGAACACTAAGGCAATTAGGTGGACCTTGGATAACATATCAGGTATTAGCCCCTCCATTTTCATGCATAGGATTTTTTTTGGAGGATGGGGATAAACTAGTTAGGTAGTCACAAAGGAGACTGAATCCAACACTTTTAAAGGTTGATAAAAAAATGTTGAAAATTTTCTTGAGGTAGGTATAATCTATCCCATTTTAGATTCATAGTGGGTAAGTCCTATTTAGGTTTTGCCTAAGAAAATTAGTGTTACTATTTTTATAAATGATAAAGATGAGTTAATTCAAATGAGGGTTCAAAATAGTTGGTGTGGCTGTATTGATTATAGGAAACTAAATCAATCCACTCGCAAGGACCATTTCCCCTCCCATTTCTTGATCAAATGCTTGAGACACTAGCTGGGAAAACACACTATTATTTCTTGGATGGATTTTTTGGATATTTTCATGTTCTTATTACTCTAAAGGATCAGTAGAATAAAACATTAACATGTCCATTTGGTATGTTTTCCTACTAAAGGATGGTATTTGGACTCTGTAATTCACCAGGTACCTTCCATAGATGCATGGTGAGTATTTTTTTCTAATTTTATTAAGACCTATATAGAGGTATTTATGGATGATTTTACAGTGTAAGAGTCTTCATTTGATAATTTTATCTCTATTTTGGGAAAGGTTTTGAATTTTTGTATTGAGAAGAATCTGGTCTTAAACTTTGAAAAGTGTCATTTCATGGTAGATAATGGGATTTTATTAGGGAATGTAGTGTCAAAATATGGTATATAGGTTGATAGATCTAAGTTTGATATTATTTCATCCATAACCTATCCTTCATGTGTGCGTGATGTTAGATATTTTCTAGGGAATGTAGGATTTTATCAGCATTTCATCAAAGATTTTAGAAATATTGCTCTTTCTATGTCATGATTACTTTAGAAGGATTCTGATTTTGTGTTTGACGATTCTTGCAGGAATTCATTTGATGACATAAAACAATGTCTAACCACTCCACCTATCATACAACCTCCACGGTGGGATCTTCCTTTTGAGCTTATGTGTGACGTGTCCAACTTCACGGTTAGAGTTGTCTTATCACGGAGGGTGGAGGGATGTTCACATGTGATTGCATATGTATCTAGGACATTGGATTCAACCCAATAAAACTACACTACCATGTAAAAAGAGTTTTTTTCCATCATATTTTCTTTAGATAAATTCCATTCATATTTATTGGGCTCTAAAGTAGTTGTTTTTTCTGACCATGCAGCTCTGAGGTACCTCTTGAAGAAGCTAGATGCAAATCCCAGACTTATCCAATGGATGCTCCTTCTCTAAGAATTCAATATTGAAATAAAGGACAATGAGGGGTCAGAAAACCTGGTGGTGGACCACATGAGTAGGCTTACTCACACACTAGAGGCTGACACCTTGGACCAGGTACCCCTTTGGGACACTTTACCTGATGAGCATATTTATTCCATCTTAGGTACGCATCCTTGGTATGATGATTTAGTGAACTATCTTGTTGCATCTAAAATCCCTACAAATTTAAAGAAATATAAAGTCCAAAAATTAAAAATTGTGTCTCGGTATTTTGTGTGGGATGATCCATATCTTTGGCACAAGTGTAGTTATCAAGTCATTAGAAGGTGTGTTCCTGATCATGATTTTGAGTCTGTTCTGCATTTTTTCCATACACTTTCATGTGGAGGACACTTTAGACCCTAACGGATAGTTATGAAAGTTTTAGACTCAATATTATATTTTCCTATCTTATTCCATGATGCTCATTTGTTTTGTAAGCCATGCTCACATTGCCAACACATGGGAAACATTTCTAGAAGACATGAGATGCCTCAACAACCCACATTATTTTGTGATATTTTTTATGTGTGGGGAATTTATTTTATGGGTACTTTTCCAAGTTCTTTTGGTTTCTTGTACATTTTTTTCATTGTTGATTATATGAGAAAATGGGTGGAGGATAAAACCATCAGGACTGATGATTCTCATGTTGTAGTGGACTTTGTCAAGACACAAATTTTTTGTAGGTTTGGAATACCAAAGGCTATCATCAATGATCAGAGTAAACACTTCTACAATTGGAATTTTTCTTCCCTTATTCAGAATTATGGGGTGACACACAAAACATCAACACCATACCACCCCCAAACAAATGGTCAGGCTGAGGTTTCAAATCGGGAGTTGAAACAAATTTTGGAAAAAAAAAGTGTAGTTGGATAGGAAGGATTAGAGAAAGAGATTGGATGATGCGCTATGGAATTATAGGACAACATACAAGAAACCCATTGTTATTTCTCCATTAAGTATTTTTTTTGGGAAATCTTGTCATCTCCTTGTGGAATTCGAGCATCAGGCATATTGGGCAAGAAAGAAATGCAACATGGATCTATCCTAAGATGGAATCTAAGGAAAATTAAAAATTCAAGAGCTTGAGGAGATTCGATTGTCATAATATGAGAATTCAAGGATCTATAAGTAAATATCAAAAACATCTCATGATAGAATGATCCAACAAAGGAAGTTTCATGTTGGAGATAAATTCCTACTCTATAGTTCACAACTAAAGTTGATGACTAGTAAGTTGTGTTCTAGATGGTTAGGTCCTTATATTGTATTTAATGTTTTCTTTATGGTGTAGTATAGATCACACGAGTGGAAACTAGAAGAATATTTATAGTCAATGGGCAGCATTTGAAGTAATACATTGAGGGAATTTCTATTAATGTAGTGTATTTCATCACACTGCATGACCCCATCATCACTTGAGAATATCATGTTGTTCCTAGCCCTTTCACTTTTATACTATTTTTCCAATTTAAATTATGTATTTCATGTGCATGTATCATCTCATGGGTTCACATTAAGGATAATTAAATATTTTAAGTGTGGAGGGAACCTTTTAGTTTAGTAATTTCAATTGTTTTTCCATTTTTCAAAAAAAAATGTGTGTGTGTTTTTAAATTTTTGTGTGTTTCTGAAAATTTTTAGTTGAAATGATTATCATCACCATTTTGAAATCCATATCAATAAGTAGAACAATTTTTCCCATGAAACTGAGCTTAGATAAATTCTAAAAATGAATTTGTTTCAAGGTCAAATATTTAGGAATTTCATGAAAAGTACTCTGAATTTTTAATCTCATGCCACATCTCACTATCTTTATATTTGAAATCACCTTCCTGTGAGGTTTTTGAACCATGTTTTTCATATTCTTTACATTTACCTCACTTATTGAGTGATCCAAACCATGATTTATTTAACCAAAATTTGATTTATTCTTTTCAAAACTTGAGGGTTTTAGGTACTTTTGTTTTAAATGATTAAGGTGTTTCTTTGGTTTTAAAGCCCCCTTTTATAATAATTCTTTTTATAATAGACTACCTTGAATATTTAGTCATTTTAAACCTTAGAATCCATGAATATTCTATTAGGTTATCCACATTACAAGCCAAATTTCCCTATCCAACCTTCTCTTGAAGTGAAATTTCATAATCTAGTTGAACTTAAATGTGAGGGAAGTTATCTTGCGTTGTGCTACCACATTTTGTTATACATTAGGTGGAAAATTAAATTCTGAAGAGATGTGTTTGCTACTGAAAAAAATCATTCTATTGAAATTTTTTCTATCTGTATCTTTCATTATAAAAGAATTTGTGACTTCTAGAGATTCCAATGAAGAAATAAATTTTGTGCCTATCTAGAGCTTTCATGAAAAACTATGTTTGAGAAGATTGACATTTTTTTTCTGAAATTATGAATGGTGTAAAATTTCCATGAGTTTTCATGATGATGGAAATTAATTGATACTAAGGGGAGTGAGGAGGAGACCATACTTGAATTAAAATTAGAATAATGCAATTTTTCTTCAAAAAGATTCAACCCCCCTCATTCACCCTCTGAATTTTTCACATCTAGATCCTACCAACTGAAAGCCACAGAACAACCCTGAAAAGTCATTATGATAAACATATGTCCTTGACTCACATCCGGTGGTGATATAGGAATTTATCAAGCCTATGGTGACCCTAATTTGATTTTGTATGATAAAGACATTGTTGAAAAATTGACATTTGTGTGATAAGATAAAATGCAAGTGAAGTAAGTGTTTTGTGTGCATGGGAGGATAAATGAATTGTAAATATAATGAATGATATAAATTGAGAAATTGAAATAATGGTTTTTTAGGAGGCGTGATATCTTTTGTTTATTGTTGTCACAATTTTTTAGAATACATGATATGAGTATTTTACTAGGAGTTCAAAAGGGTAAGTGTGGGGGTGTGATCTCATCATGATTCACTACTTTATTTCACCCTTACATCACTGTTTTAAACTTGTTTTGTATTAAAAATTACCAATATTATCTTAAATTTAACATCCCATTTGATTCAATTATTAAATATTTATCACTATTAAAAAGTTAAATTATTCTTGTTTTGGTGATTTTGTTATAGGAGGAGGTGATTTGGAGGGTCATAGATGATCCATAAGGAAAATGGGCCAAACTGCATGGAATCTCAAGGATATATGTCCACTGTTTTGAACATTTCACAAAATCCATGCCTTAAAATGGGCTGAATTTTTTTTAATCTCCATGACTTCATGGGATACAACTCATCTCAAGAAATTGAATCCCAATCCATCCATTAAGGTGGCCATCCAAACCTATCTGTCTAGGGGATAGAATCTGCACGAAGTCAAAGATTTGGTTCTGTATGTCGGCCATATCTCACGATGTAATCCTCTATTGGACTCCAAATTTGACATAGAGACATTAAATATTCTTTCCTAAAATTTTTATCTTTTTTAAAATTAGAGATAAGGCCATTTACCTACCCAGAACCGAGACACAATTGGTATCTCGAAATCTGGGTTCCCAAAACCACATCCCATTTTGGCTATAAATTGACACCTTGGGAACCTCATTTGCAATTTAGACCAAGGAATAAAGTGCTGACAATTTGGAGTTCCAGATGATTCCTCTCATCGCCTTTGAGGTTCTATAACTCTCTATACTCATAGGGAGAGCTCTTGAAGCAAGGATCTCATCATCGAAGTCTTCCTCTCTTTCTCATGTTGTAATGTTTGTTTTTTCATAATAAAATTATTTTTTACTCTTTTATTTATTATATTTTCTTATTTTTTGTTCAAATATCTTCTTATTTACTCAACCAATTTGGTCTGTAATCAATATTAGAAATGATATTGGGTTATACCGTTTCTAAACCTTTTCACATGAAAAATGTTTCTACGATGACTACACCGCCCATAGAAGAGTAGTTATTTTTAGTAATCGATCTACCACTAACCTTATTAATTTATTTATTTTGAATAAATGAGATAATTTAATTCAATTAATATGATTTATTAATTTAATTTTTAATTTAAATGAAACTAAGAAATCAATTGAACAATAAACACAAAACATGCAAGGTCGAGAATTGTGTGAATTGTGAGAGCGCGATCTTAATTGGTAATACAAAACCACATGAGATCAATTTTTAGAGTTCAAAAATAATCTCTAAACTAAATTAATCATCATTTACAGAATGGATATGTGACTTAATTTACCACTAACAATAATCTATCCTTTTAACATCAATCAAATTAGGGTGTTATGATTGCATGTTCTGAAGATAGCCTAGGGTTTAATTCACTTCATCTTTGTGGTAAAGTTAATTCTTATAGGGTTTTGGGGTTAAAAAATTAGGGGATCAAAATTAAGTAAATATTCATTTAAATTATAATGATTAATAATTAAATTAAAAGGTAGAGTTAGATCAATTACACCTTCTAAAAAATATTTTCTAGAAAAACATCTTCTCATTGTGTTTTCTTAATCTCATTTCAAAAACAAAAGGAACAAAAAAAAATACAATATTATTCCATCATATTTCATATAGCTTTATAAATGGTAAAAAATTCCCCATCCATTTTAAGAATTGTGTTTCTTATCTTCTATTTTATTTTTAGAATACCTTTAATATGTTGTTAAATTTACTTCCACCTTTGAGAGACAACCTTGGTCAGCCACTCTACTGCACCTAAGTACCCTAAAATCACACTTCATTTGAGAGTTCCCAAAACAGCACCTTTCAAGTGCCTCATGCTATCATCCATGACTAATGATCTCTTGAAAAAACATGAGTAAATTGATTCTTATATAATTATTTATCACTTTCAGGATCTCTATCAATAGAAGGCGAAACAAAAGAGGTATGATATCTTCAATGCTTTATTCACCACTAAACTTGAAGAGTCTACACCAGCTATGCCACATGTATTCAAGATTATTGGATACATTGAGCTTCTAGACATATTAGGGATTAAATTCTTAGATTAGTTGTGTATAGATCTCATACTGTCATCACTACCCAAGACCTTATCTGGTTTTATTTTGAATTATAATATGAGAAATAATGAAAAGAGTCTATCAGAACTTCTTACTTTAATTTTCCAAGTGGATAAAGACATGGGGCATGAAAAACCCTATAGTACTTATGGAGAATAGGAAGAGGAAGGACAAGGAAAAGGGGACTAATACCTATAAATAGTCTAACACCCCCAAGCATCATCTGACCAAGAAGAATAAGATCCAAAGGCAGGGCAAGGAAAAAGAGGCATTGTGTTTTTCATGTGGTAATTCAGGAAATTGGAAGAGGAACTGCACCCAGAGATAAGGGGAATCCAAAGGTGTGTTTTTTATCAAGTGTAATCTTTCTATTTCTACACATTTGGTATTTGATAAAGCTTTTGGTGCTCACATCTATATTCAAATATAGGAACCAAGTAGATTTTGAAAAAATTCCAGAGGAGAGGTGGATCTATGAGCTGCCAATAGTTCGAGGATAGCCACTCTAGCCATTGGTGACTACCACCTTTCATTTCCGACCAGGTTGATTTTGGTTTTACATTACTATTATTATGTACCAGGTGTTAATAAGAATGTGATTTATGTATCAAGTTTAGATACAGATGGGTTAATTTTCAAATTCATAAAAATAAAAAAAAATATTTTATAAGGAAAACATTTGTTATGGTATGGAAAATTTAAATAACAGTCTGTATGTATTAAATTACAAAAACCAAGTATTGGAAACTGATAATGAATTGAGTTCACATGACTCAAATAACACTCAGTTGTGGTATCACTATCTCAGTCATGTAAATGAGAAGTGTTTGATAAAGCTCTATCAAGATGGTTATTTAGACTCTTCTGAGCTAAAACCACTTTATAAATGTCACACTTGTTTGCAAGGGAAATGACCAAACTGCCATTTGGTGGATCGGGTGAAAGGGACACAGAGCTTCTAGGATTGGTACACACTGATGTGTATAGACCATTTCTAGTAGAATCTGGAGGTGGATATTTTTACTTTATAACTTTTACTGATGACTTGAGTAGATATGGATATATTTACTTGATGGGTTATAAGTTCAAGACCTTTGAGAAATTCAAGGAATTCAAGAATGAAGTAGAGAATCATCTTGGTAAGAAGATAAAGAATCTTAGATCGGATCGAGGTGGAGAATATCTTAAACAAGAGTTCGTCAACTTTCTGTGGGAGTTTGGTATTATATCTCAACTCACTACACCTTATACACCAAAGTGGAATGGTGTTAGTTAAAGGAGGAACTGTACCTTATTGGTTATGGTAATTTTGATGATGAGTCATGCAGATCTTCCATTATCTTTTTGGGGATATGCATTACAAACTACGGTATACACATTAAACCAAGTACTAACTAGGGTGTAAAATGGAATTCCCTTTGAGTTATGGAGTGGAAAGAAATCCATTTTGTTGCATACATGTGTATGGGGATGCGAGGTATTTATTAAGGAATTATCAAGAAACAAATTAGCACCCCAGGGAATGAGGTGTATCTTTATAGGGTATCCCAAGGAAACAAAGGGATACTACCTATACAGCCCCTCAGACAAGAAATTAATTATCGCCAGACAAGCTGTCTGTCTTGAGAGGGAGCACATCCTCAAAAAGGACAGTAGGAGAAAAATTGTCTTTGATGAAGTTGATGCTCAAGATACACAAGAGTTGGTATAGGAAGAAGTT
Organism: Viscum album; assembly: GCA_963277665.1. Lineage (NCBI taxonomy): Eukaryota > Viridiplantae > Streptophyta > Magnoliopsida > Santalales > Viscaceae > Viscum > Viscum album. The sequence continues at coordinate 413,307,207 of OY728140.1, read as the reverse complement.
CCATAGGTCCCCATGGAAGAATTAGTTCCTGAAATAAAAGTACCACGTAGGAGTATAAGAGAGGTAAGGGAACCAAAGATATATGGTTTTCTTGTCACTGAGGATGGTGACACATTATTATGGGACAATAATAAACCTCTCTCCTATAAGAAGGTAGTAGAGAGCTTAGAAGCTGCAAGATGGCTAGAAGCTATGAATTCTAAGATGGATTCCATGTATCAGAACCAAGTTTGGGTTCTAGTCGATGTGCTAGTTGATGTAAATCCTATTATATGTAAAAGGGTATTCAATAGGAAACTGGAAATGGAAGCTAAAGTGAGTACATATAAATCAATTCTAGTGGTTAAAAGGTTTAAATGGTGTCAAATAATTGACTATGATTAAACGTTTTCTCCAGTTTCTATGTTTAAATCCGTCAGAATCATATTTTTCATAGCATCTTACCATGACTATGAGATTTGGAAGATGGATGTCAAAATTGAATTCCTTACTGGGAACCTTTAGGAAGATGTCTATATGACACAACCAAAAGGTTTTGTGACACCATGTGATTCCAAAAGTATTTTCAAGTTGTAGAGATCTATTTATGGATAGAAGCAAGCATCTAGGTCATGGAACATTTTATTTTATGAATCCATAAAAGAATTTGGTTTCATTAAAAAATGTGAGTCATGTGTTTTAAAAAGGTTTAATGGGAATGTGTTTGTTATCCTAGTAGTATATGTTAAAGACATGTTACTTATTGGAAATGACATATTGTTCTTACATTTAGTTAAATACTGGTTGAACAAGTGATTCTCTATAAAGGACTTAGGCGAAGAAGCCTATATTCTAGGGATCAATATCATTCGTGATAGATCTAATAGGATACTTGGAATAAGTCAAAGTATATATATTTACCAGATACTAAAGATATTTAGTATAGGACAATCCAATAGGGTATTGGTTCCAGTGTCACATAGTTTATATCTTTCTAATAAAATGCATCCCCAGACACAACAGGAGAAAGATAGAATTAGTAAGATCCCATACACCTTATCATTAGGATCTATCATGTATGTCATGTTATGTACTAGAATTGATGTTGCCTATGCACTGAGAATGGTAGGTAGATATCAAGAAGATCCAAGAGAACAGCATTGGACCACTGTTAAGACTATCCTTAAGTATCTGAGAAGAACTAAGGATGTGTTCCCGGTGTATGGAGGAGATGGGGATCTTGTCATAATAGGGTATGTTGAAGCTGGTTTTCAGATATATCATAATAATCTGAAGTCGCAATCGGGATATGTTCTCTATCTCAATGGAGGATCTATGAGCTGGAAGAGTTCAAAGTAGCTAGTTATCATTGATTCTATAGTGGAGTTAGAGTTTATAGAGGATTTTGATGCATCCGAGGAAACCATTAGGATTTGGAACTTTTTCTAGGAGATTAATGCGATACCTAGTATTAAAGACCCTATCACATTGTATTGTGATAATACTGCAGTGGTGGATCTTGAAAAAGATCCAAGGTCACATCAACAAACAAAGCACATACTCTATAAGTATCACCTATTGAGGGATTGATACCAAAGGGGTGAAGTAGTAATTATCATAGTATCTATGGAAGAGAACATGGTGGACCCCTTGACTAAAGACATATCTCAGTAGAATCATGAGTATCATGTGAGAGCTAGCGGACTAAAGTTCGTTAGAAATTGTCTCTAGTGAAAGTGGGAGTATTTTGGAGTTGGTACCCTAGAACCAAATTATTTGTACTTTATGATAAATATATATTCATTGTATGTATATCAATAAACTCTTTATCACATCATGATTGTTATTATGCATAACATTGCATGTGATAATGTCCCAAGAGTAGTTGTTGCACTAAAAGGTCATAGCAGTTCCCTGCTATGATGAGAACCCAGAAGTGTCATGACACTATTCTTAAATATATATTCTATAGAGGGATTATATCATTTAAGGGACACAAATGGTACAGACTATCAAGGGTGGAGACTCATAGGACTTTTAGAAACCTTCTCATGGTGTACGCCCTTGGTGATATCTAGTAGGATATTATGATAATGATACCCAACCGTAGGTAATCCACATTTATAAGTTTCATTGGATGTTCTTATCTGCGGATGTGTGTATTGTTCCTTATACTTTAATATTATTATTAATGGTTATTATGACTTGTGCACTTAGATGTATTAGAAAAAACTGTGATGAAATATGTTCACAGCGAGGTAGGATATATTGGGTGCATCATGAGTAATACTTCATTAATGAATAAAAGAAAGAAGGATTTGTCCCTTTTGTTCCATAATAGAATTTATATATTAGGACCTTTGATGGAAATTATGTATCCTAAATAAATCCATGGCCATGGTGTTCTATAGGTAAGTTCAAATTCTGAGAAGTCAAAGAATAATAAATCGAGCACATGGGTTGATGGAACTTGCATGCAGCCCACTTGATTAGAGATATCGAGACAAAGGGATTATATTAAATGATAAGAATTCGTATGAGGTGACATGTCATTTCAGCATTAACTTCTTTCTCTATGGGTGCCTTGACGTGTTTCTATATGCTAACCTTGGAATTTAGGTTACTCTACCTAATGCCACTGAGAAAGAGGCCTAGAGGGACACACACTAAGTGTATTCAGTATCTTAATTAAATAATATATTATTTATTATTTAACAAGTTCAATAAATATTATTCCTAGTTGTGGTTTAATAATTATTCATGGATGCCTGATTGCATTTATTTCGATACTAGTTATTTGAGAGAATATAATGTGGGAATAATAATTAATAAATATTTATTTTCTATTTAGTGAATATAATATTTATATATTTATTAGCGAATAATGTAGTGACATTTATTTAATAAATAAATAGTCATTATTCAAGGTTCAATAAATATGGTGGAGGATTGGTAGACTGAGTTAAGTGTTCAGTGAGAAATAATAATATGGAAAGTTATTTTATTAAATAATATTTAATTATAAATCGCAAGTTAAGCACATGTCAGGAAATAATAATATTGCTATTATTATTTGACATGGGGGTTTCTCTAGGATTAATAGAATAATTATGTCACTTGTGAAAATTATTTATTATTACCTAGTGGATTAAATGTCTGGTTATATTATTCTCTTATTAGCCAAGCACTAGCCAAGTGATGATAATTATTATGCACAAATAATTGGAGAAATTTTCTCAAGACTAGAGAGTTCTTCCTCTCCAATAATTCTCTCAAGAACAAGAGAGATCCTCCTCCACCAGATTAAGGAGAATGCTTTGGAAGCGGTTATGAAGGCGATCAATGGCAGACATCGCAAGCGCAAAGATCTTCTGTGCTATCACTTAGAGACTCCTTCGGTGATGTCTGGAGATACGTAGAAAACATGTGGATCACCTCTAGATGAGATCTACCCTTGATATCAACAACAAAATGATGGTACACCTACAGATCTGTGGTCGAACACATCAACAAAGAAAGAATCACCTTAGAGGGCATTCTTATTTAATTAAATTAATTATAAACAAAATATGTCGATCCACTCTCTTGGTTCCAGGGGGAATTATTCTTTGTATAAATCCTTGATTCAATTCTGTGGATACTGGCATTCATCATCGTATTGATCCCAAATTGATCATCGATTATGGGGGAAAAATTTGGGCATCATTCCTCTCGTGCTTCCACTGCACCCGAAACCTACATCATGATATGATGAAAGTTTTATTATATTATGGAATGTGTATGAATGATTTTATTATTATGTGGGTGGGACCTATATCTCCCTCCAATGTAATGGGTAAATATTTATATCTCATGAGAGAATGATTGGAATCAAGTCGACGGGGTTGATCCACTATGGGAAGATGGGGAAACCTGATCCCTTATAAGGAAAGGACTGCGACTAGGGATGGTAGTGTGTACCACCCAATATGTGTATTCACCATGAAGATAGAAGATGGGGAAACTCAATATATTATGGGAATATGGGGAAACCTGATCACTTACAAGGAAATGACTGCGACTGGGGATGTTGGTGTGTCCCGCCCAGAAGGTGCATTTCACATGAAGTGCCTTGATAAGTTCTAACTATGCATCTTGACATATAGTATGATATCACATGTTTATGTATTCCACAATTCCATATATTATTACCATGTTATGATTTCATGGATTATGTTCTTTATTTCCTTATGATTCATGCCTTATGAACTACCAAGATTTATGTCATGATTCATGTTTATTATCTTTGATATCCAGGGTATGATCTTCTAATGTTATGATCACTTTGTAATACCCCTATGCTCATGTTTATACTTACATGTTTCCCTTGTTTACCCTTACTGAGCAACTGAGCTCACCCCTTTTTTATGTTTCCTTCCTCATGTTATGATGATATGTATTAATTATGATGTTTCTAAGAAGGGTGATAGTTGTGAAGAACCTAATGGGAGATAATGTAGCTCGCTAATGTACGAGTGTTTATGTTTCCATGTTTCCAAAGGCACTAAACTAATATGGTCTTTGGGTATATGTTTGTATAATGTTTTAAGTATTCCGTAAAAGTGATGTAATGTTTATGTATGCTAATATTGGGTTATTATAAGGAGAACCATGTTCAATATTGCCTAACCATCCATAATTCATTCAATTCAATGGGACTTATGAGCCCATCCAAGATATCCCAAATCAAAACTCAAGTATTTCTCAAGGCATAATAAAATATTAACCAGGTATGTTACATTTAATAATTAAACATTGGTTATCATAAAATATCCATACCGATTCAAAATTCAAAGCATTCCCATAATCATTTCATTTATAAGTTCCCAAAATGTCAAGTGACATGATCATAACATTCATATTTCATTGAATCCTATTTAGTCATGGGCATAATTCATAATCTAACTAGGTCCAAGTGATGGTAATCAACCATTTAACAACCCATTTAATTCAATTACCACTTCCACTACTAAGTGGAAATCTCAACACACCCAAGGGGCGGTTTAGTCACAAGGTAAGAAGAATAATTATAAGCATTTAACTAAACCCGCCTTAATTGGTGGTTCGAGTTGAGGTTGTGAATCTCCAACCACGTCAAGAGGTCTATGAAACATCAAGGTTAAAGGTAAAAAATAACCAAGCATTTCATTTAATGATTTAAGCATGGGCTAAGAGTGGATCTTTTCCATTTAACAATTCCATTATATATTTTGAATTAATCATTACATTTATAAAATTCAAAATGGGGAAAGAAAAATTCCCACACGATCTAGTAATTCATTTAATTCAAATTGATCATTCCACTTTTTAAGATTCAAGCCAAACACACCTAAATGGTGTTTTGGTCAATTACAGGTAATGGCCAATGAGGGTAAACAAATAGTACACACCCTAAGGGGTGATCCTAGATAATATCACAACCCTCTGACAATGTCAACGAGTTTAAGGGGGTCTAGGTTATAGTCTAGACAATTAGTTAAAGGAGTTAAACAATTTAGGAGCAATGTATGAAAATTATGACATACAAAACAACAACAACATATTATAAACATGTGAGACATTGAGGGAAAAGACAAAACACCTATCTTATACCAAGAAAGCTTTACTCATCCATTATCAGTATTTTATTCAAGCTGAAATGAAAGAAAATTAATAACCAGAAGAGCGCCCTAAAAATAGATCATATTAGGTCGCACAACGATCGCACCAAAAGGGAGAAGAGAAACTGAGAAAAAAAAGCTAAGAGGAGTCGTAGACTCACCTCTAGGCTTCCAATGCATCTGAAGATGTTCAAATCAGACTAAGAAGTAGGGAGAATCATCCCAAAGAAGAGGAGAAGGGAGAGGGGCACGTGGGGGAGTTGTTGAACGTGAATGAGGAAGTAAATGGGGAAAACTCATTTAAGATCAGATGAGAAAATAGTAATTCTTCCCTTTTAAAGAGTTGCACAATTAGGCTGCACAGTTTTGGAAAATCGTGCACCAACCGTGAGTTGTCACTATCCAAAGCACCAATCTGCCGCACGATTGCCTCGCACGGTTTATCAATCATGTGAGAACCGTGCGGAACTACTGTTAAAGCACACCCCTACCTCACACGGTTTTAGCACACAATTAAAAAATCATGCACTAATCATGTGATTTTCTCTGCACATTTGAACTAAGTTGCACGGATTTCTAGAGCCCCCGCACAGTTTAAACAAATTGTGTGTATTCACAAACTGGGTCATGCAGTTAGGCAGCATGATTAACACTAACAGTGCGCCAACTGTGTGCCCTAGGTTGCATTTTTTCAAAACTTCCACCTCAGGTTCGAGCCCCTGGGACGCTTCAGAAACCTCTAAGTCACCTTCTGGGTCTCATTCCACATCTAAAAACATCACTTTAAGGTATTCCAACCTTCGGAATTCCATTCTGAATCATTAATCAAGATTAGATCCATCCACAAATGAAAAATTAAAAATATTCTGAAAATTTCAACTTTTCCAAAACACAAGATCTTATAGTACCAAGGAAATAGTTTGTTTCGATTGGATTTGATCTTGGGTAGGGTCACTGAGAGGTCTCCTGAGTCTCATTTTCCATCTCTTCTCCATTCTTCCCCTCCTTCCTCTTGTGCCTGGAATTTTGATACTCATTTTTGTTATACATGTCTCCTAAGATTCTTATAAACCATAAAATTGATCTCAAACTAAGTGGAGTCATTAATGATTCAAATCATAGGCTTTCTCATTTTAAAATGGCTGAGAATAAAAAACAAGTGAAGGAGGTGTTATCTAGTGAATTAATTTTTCATGGAAAATAATGATGGTTTCTAAAGATTTTGCACTGATTACACTATTTTAAATTAATCCACCACTGTGGATAAATTTATTATCCCTATAAGTGGATGAAATGCTTGATGAGGTTGGCGGTGTAACAAAATTTTAGCATTGCTGAAGTTATCATCAAATTAAAATGCATGATAAGGATGTTTACTAGAATACATTTAGAACTAAATGTTCACTATGAAAACTTTGTTACATCATTGGAGTTAAGAACACCCTCTCCACATTCCAAGAATGTATAAATCAACTTTTCAAGCCATCACCGAGGCATGGACTTGTACTTTTAGATAATATGCATGCACATTTGAAGACTATGATGATTATACACGACACTGAGAAGGTTTTCCAAATTATTTTGAACATTTCATTCAACATTAAGCTATCAAATTGCTCATTTGGGAAAGAGGTGGAATATTTTAAACAATTAATATCACACAATGGAGTATGGTGGGGAATATGGGCTAGGCTCATTAGCATAACCAATTTGGTCTGTAAAAATAAACTGGTCAGGCTTCAAATTTTTAACTCATATGGGTGGGCCAATTTTTTTTTCTTTAAAATTTTTGAATTAAAAAAATGTTTTGGAAAGTAGAGGAAAATAAGAAAATATTTGAGCTTACTTTCCAAATATTTTAATTTTTAAGAAAAAATGAAAATGATATTATTTTCCAAAAATCTATTGTTTTCACTTTCTAAAGAATATTTCAATAAAAAAGTGAAACACATTTTTATAAAATAAAAACAAAAGTTGGTTTCATGAACCAAACAGAGGATTTTTTTATTAAAAAAATGTACCCCCAAGGCCTTACAATTTGAAGTATGGCCCAAAACATTGAAGGGTGGCCCAAAGGCATACATGGAAATTACTTCAACTGGGGTTCTAACCCAGACCTTACCAACCCCTTATCCTAAAAAACCGAGCTAGGGGTGGTCGATAACCAGAGAATTATATTCCCAAAAATTAAGTAATCTAATTTCTTGTTGGGCCCCAAGTACTAGTCTCCTTGATTTGGTGAAGGATATATTGATTTTTATTTTAAGGATATACTGATGTAGTAAAATAAACAAAGATCAAACATACTGCATCGCCAAATAATAGAACTCGCAAGAATTTAAGTCAGGCATTAAGGTCGAAATTTTAGAGGAAGTTCAATAAACAGAACCATTCATTTCAACCAAAATCCAGACACAAGCAATACATGGAAAAGGACACAGAATACGGGTAAGAAAGCTGAAAGATAACTATCACCCATACATTAAAAATAATTACAATAATATAAATAACAGCGGCATAAAAAAACTCCACACAGGATAGTAAATGATATCGGACTCTTTATACACATCAAATAAAATCTATAAATTATACCTCAAAATTTTAGAGTTGTAGTTTTAGAAATAATAAATCATCAAATCTTGAAATACCAATACATTTTGCTTAGTCTTAAAGAGAATTGTTAGTTATTTCGAAGTCTAAATGAATTTATAATACCAGAATGAACACAGAGATAGAAAGGTAGAATAATGGCCAACCTTTTTGTGTTTTTATCACTTTCTTCCACCATTTTGAGCACCAAAGCATTTTACAAATAATCAAAATCCAGAGGATTTAAAACATCTCAAATCAGCATGTGGACCTGAGGGTCCGGTACATAGTGGGATGACTCCCCACCTGGAAAAATAAAAAGGTGGCACCCGGTCTGCTTTTTGGGTGCAATGATTTTTAAAAAACAAGTTAATTAATTTGAACGATTGGACCATAATTTCTTTCCTCGTCTCTAACAATTTTAAAACTATAACTATAAAATATTTAAATAAAAATTTTATTATAAAATATTAATAAGATAAATATAAAATATTTAATTATTATTATTATAAAATATTATTGATAAAGATGAATAAAAAATATGTTACATTAGTTTATTTTTAAATGTTTTAAAATAATTTTATGTAACATGGAATTTTAATCTAATCTATATATTTTAATTAAATATTTTATATTTAATAACATTTTTTATTAAAAGACATTTTAATAACAGCTTTTATTATATATTAATTATAAAGAAATTTTTAATGTGTTAATAGTAAAGATAAATAAAAATATAGTTGAAATTTGAATGGAAATTTTCAATGCAAATTTCACTGTGAATATTTAATGAAAATGATTACTCCAATATATGAATTTAAAATTTGTGCTTTAATTTGAATAAAACTTTTCACTAAAAGTTTCCGGTTGAAATTTACACTAAAATTTTACACTGTAAATTTTCAATGTAAAATTTTAATAGAAATTTGCATTTTCTAATTATGTATTAATATATCTACATTGTAATTTTAAGGGAATATTTGAGATGAAATTTTCCCATAGAAGTCTGCACTAAAAATTTTTAGTGGAAGTTTACATCGCAAATTTTCAGTGGTAGTTTGCACTACAAATTTCTAGTGGAAGTTTTCACTTGAAATTTCTATATGAAATTTACAGTTCAAATTTTTAGTGTAAAATTACACCTATGCAAATTTTCACCTGATATTTACATTGAAATTTTTCTTTTTCAACAACCAAATTTTCAATACTTTTTTTATTTATTGAAAATGTGTACTATAAATCTTCATTCAATAAAATACATCGTATATTTATATTAGAAAATGTATGATGTGTTGGAACATGTATTGAAATTTTGATTAAAAAAATTAAAAATTTGAACTATGCTTTTCTAGTGGAAATATGCAATGAAATTTGTCAGTGAAAATTTGTGGTGACAATTTACATTGTTTTATATTTATATTAATATATCATGTATGCATACACTAAAAAATTTTATTATAAATTCTCACTAAAAAATGTATATTTATCGATATCAGTGTATGTGTGCATGTGTAATTTTAAGTGCAAATTTCTATGGTTCATGTTGTATAGTAAAGATACATTGGAATTTTTTTCACTCAAAAATTTCTGTATAAATTTATGGTGGAAATTCCCACTGAAATTTGGCATGGAAAATTATCAATGTAAATTTTCACCGAAAATCCCAATATAAATTTGTGAATTTATTTAGTTATATAGTTCTGTTACCATAAATTTTAAGTGGTGGAAATTTTCAATGTAAATTTCAAGTAAAAAATTGCATTTTTTTTATTTATATATCAATATATTTTCAATGAAATTTGAAGTGAAAATTAGAAGCCTAAATTTCCAATGTAAATTTGCACCGGAAATTTCGAGTGAAAATTTTTACTTGAAATTTTCAGTGAAAATTTGGAAAATTCTAGAGAAACTTGCACTGGAAATTTACACTGGAAAATTCTAGTGTAAATTTCCACTACAAATTTCCCTATGAAGTTTTCAATTTAATTAATAAATGTCATATTATAAATATATATAATAAATATTATATATAATAAATATCATAAAAAATATTATATATATATATTTAATAAAAATCACATATATATATATATATATAAGATTTTTCATAAATAATCAACAATATGTACTAATTACATTGAAAATTTTCAGTGCAAATTTATCTGTATGTGTGTATGCACTAAAAATTTCCAGTCTCAGCTTATTCTGGAAAATTTCATTGTAAATTTAAATTTATACATATACATATATGTTTTTTTTCAATATTCATTCCAATATACTCTAGAAACATTCACCTTTTTTCATGTAAATTTCCAATATGTATATACTGAAAATGAACAATGTAATATTATGACGTATATTGATATTAGTGTATGCACACGTGGGTGATTTTTAGTGAAAATTTCTATGTAGTAAAAATACATTAGAATTTTTTTCACTCAAAAAATTCAGTATAAATTTACGATGGAAATTCTCATTGAAAATTTACATGGATAATTCTCAATATAAATGTTCTCTGGAAATTCCCAATATAAATTTGTGAATTTATTTAGTTATATAGTTATATTACTATAAATTTTAAGTGTTGAAAATTTTAAATATAAATTCCGAGTAAAAAATCATTTTTTATTTAAGTATTAATATATTTTCAATGAAATTTTAAGTGAAAATTAGAATTGTAAATTTTGAATATAAATTTGCATTGGAAATTTGAAAAATTCAAATGCAGTGCTACAGCGTAAATATTACAATATATATATATATATATATATGAAGAAATCCAAATTCAGGGCTACAGCGTAAAAAGAAACGAGAATGTGGGAAATTTCATCCAAAAGGTTGAAACTCCAAGCGATAATTTTCTGAAACACATAGATTTCACGACACGCAACCCTAAAATAGAGCAATATGATTTACGTTGGGATATTTTATTAGAATCCTCCACCATGCTAGGATTGTCAACAATGATTTAAAAAGTGGGCGTACACCGAGATGTTTGCAAATGGAATTCATGGATTCAAGCAAAAAAGGTCATTCCAGGTCCCAAGCGGGATAAAATTAAATCAGAGGCGAAAAAATGAAAAGGAAGCAAAGGAGAGTTAATAAGATCAAAAGATGAAGCGCAAGCTATATAGAAGATGTGACACCTCACATTTTAACCATGCGAGGAAAAATAATTCCAAAATTCCAGTGGTGGAAAATAGGCACAAGGTGGCATTAGCATCCACCACACATCGTACAACGATCAGAAAAAACACGGAAAAAAAGAATGCAGGTCTGTCCTTCTAGAATTCAGGCCATTGCAACTGTCGAGTTTTTTACGGGAAAAATACCACCATCCAAATTGGTGGGTGGCCGACAGAAGAAAATTACAGGAGTTGGTGTCACCAAAGAATACCCTGATTTGATTGGTGACCACTAAAGGAGACCCACCATAGTGTTTGGTGTCATCCATAAAGAATTGGCAGGAGTTGGTGGTTGTCTGGAGAAAGTTTGAGCGGCCATCTGCATCTTCTCCACCTCTGATGCTTTAAATATGAGTGTGTCTCTATGAGATAGGTGGGACATATGAGTGGGATTTTGTAAACTTTGTATTCCCATTTGAATAAGAACTTTGCTTCCTTCCCCGTGGACATAGGTCATCCAACCGAACTACGTAAATCTATGTGTCTCTCCATTTTGTGTTTGATTTCTATGTTCTTATGTGAGTTCCAAAGAGTTTGAGCGCTTTAGCCCCAACAACAGCATCTCCATCATCCTACACTTAATGTTTATGTTTTCCACTACAAAATCTCCCTTATCCTACGCTTTATGATTATGTTTTCTTAAATCCATGCTGCGTGCATTTTTTTCTACCTTTGTACTCAAATTCTACCAAACTTCCTTGACCGATCATTTCTCAGTCCCTACCCTCTACCCTTTTTTGATCTTTTTCTATTGCTAACTACATGATTCGAGCCTATCACATTTACCACTAATCACTAGTGTTGGAATATTTGTCCCACATCAGACTTGACGTATCATGTTAGCTTTATTATTTATTATAAAATAACCTCAAGGCCTCCCTTAGATAGGAATATTGGGTATTGAGTCTACCACTTTCATCATTCTACATGGTATCAAAGGAGGTCTAACAAAAACTATCCCGCATATTTTTTTATCCCTGTCTAGGTTAGAGTTTTCTTACCCCCCCCCCCCCCCCCCGTAAGGGGGGAGGCAGGAACATGACCCCAATTCTTTGTCGTCGCCCCGCTCCTGTGCGATGGCTCATGCCGAGCCTACTGCAGCTCTCCCAGTGCAACCATGTGTGCAACGACCCTGGCTGGTGCTCTGTCAAACGACACTCAGCCTACCTGTGCGCGACACCCAACGACCCTCTGTAGCCGCCCCTGTCTTTGACCTCTCTTGCGCGACGTCCTCCGCCTCCCATCGCTCTCCCATGCAAGGCCATCTCTGGTGGACGATTTTCTCTACACGTCTCCATGTGTGACGGATCCAACCATGCTGGCTCCCTCATCTGATCTCTCTCCCCTACCGCGGCCAGACTGCCAGTGCTGGTTCCCCTCACCGTGTTGTGCATCCCTCATCATTCGTCTGACCACCCTATTGATGTCGGACGAAGCTCGTCTGGGTATGGTGGTTCTGGCTATGGATAGAAGGCAAAATTTATGGATCTAGATAAAGACGGCCTCCTCAATATCCCTTCTTTGCACAACTCCCCCCTTTCCCGAAACACCCCTTTACCTGTGCAATGGTCCCCTTCCACCTTCATCTGGCTCTGCGGCCCCATCTATGTTGCTTTGGTGTAGTCTGATCCATTTTGGATGATGTTTGGACCGGATGATTGTGGCATGTACTGCGCACCAGGCCGCGACCTTTGTGGGTTGAGCTCCGCGATGAGCTCATTAGGGGATGCAGGGGAAACGCGCCCCTACTCCAGGGGTCCGGGGGCTGAAGGATCCCAACCCAAATTTTGGGGCACTGCATCTGGTCGGACTTTGGAATCAAAAGTACTGTAACTCTTTGAATTTTCATTCGTCGACCACTATAGCACTTTTGACTTTGTGGCCACCTTTCATTGTAGCGATGCAGACTTCCTGTGCGGTTGGCGGAACAGTGGATCATCTTCCTCCTTTTTTATCCCATTTCAGACTAGGGTTTAGTTAGTGATTGGGAACCCTGAACTCACTGTAAAAATTGTGCTCTCGAATCAGAAGTGAAATTTTGTCTCTCCATGGAATTAGGGATTATTCCTGAACCACGTAAATATCTGTGTCCAAGTTCTTCTTTACATTTTCTCTTTTACTCTAATGTGAATAGTTTCTTCTTGTCGTTGCTACTCCCGATGTTTTCGCATCAATCTCTAGCCTCATCGTCTAGCGATCTCCAACCTCATCGTCTAGCCCGTAGCAGGATACTACAGCGACCGCTGCACCTCGACGTCAGCCTACATGGCTCCCCCGCGGCGCCCCTTCAGCCAACCTGTCATCACCAGCTTCTTTTTGGTTTTCCCGACGCTCCATCGATTGGCACCGCCTTTGCGGATTTCCTAGTGCTCCATCGTCCTGCATGCCTAGATGCTCTTGACTCGGCTATTTCTACTGTTGCATCCTCTTTCCAGCTATTCCAGCTGGTTCTACATACGAGCATTGTTTGTTGGTTAATAATCTTTTTTCAGCGGCATCATCTATCAACTTCTTGAAGGGGATGAGTAGCCATGGTGTTTTGTCTTCTTTTTATTGTTTTGTCTTATTTTGTAATCAATTTGTGTATGTCCCGCTTCAGGGGGAGTGCTGAAAGTGTCTGTTTTGTTTTTTTTTTCTTTAATTATGTGTTTAAGCTAGGTAGACCTAGTTTGAGGGGGAGTGTTGGAGTTTGTGTCCCACATCGGACTTGACATATCATGTTAGCTTTATTATTCATTATAAAATAACCTCAATGCCTCCCTTAGAGAGACATCTTGGATATTGAGTCTACCTCTTTTATCATTCTACAACTAGGTACACAAAAATTTCATCCAACACAATTAGCCTTGCTGACGGGAGGCTCGATTCCATTAATTTTCAGAATGGAAAAGATTTTTTTAGTATTTCCTTAAAAAGAATGATCAGATATTCTCATCAAATTAATCTTACACAGGACTATAAGAATGGTGCTAATTATGATCCCTGGAAGATAGATAGTAATCACATATCCACTTTACTGATGGATAAATCTATCAAACATGTTGGGAAGAATGAAAATACCATAAAAAACTAAGAGAAACAATACATATGATGTTTTGTGAAACTTTTTAAACCTTGTTTTATATTATTGTGGGTATTTCTGAGTCTCACATCGGAATACACCTCTATGTATTCATTTTTCTCAATCTATAAAAGAAGGCATCTGACTCACCTTGAGGTAAGGAGATTTCCTCTTCTACATGGTATCAAAGGGAAACAAATATTTTTCCCCTATTTGGAATTTTTTTCCCTTTCGCCTCCCTGATTTTTCTCATGGCGCCCCTCCCCGTTCGACCATCTACTCCCAACCCCGCTGCATACAGAGCCTATGTCACGGTCTCCCAACCACCCTCCTCAGTGCTTCCTGGCCCCGCCTTGGCGCTCTCCCATGATAGTCCGGACGCCGCACCCATCCTCCCCGTCCAAGCGTGATTGGCTCCTGCCCGAAATGCAGCACACCACCTCTCGTCGCCCTCCCACGACGCCTCCCATCACCCTCCTGCGACGCCTCTCATTTCTCTCCCGCGATGCCTACCAGCACTCTCTCGTGATGCCTCCCGGCTCTGCTCCTCTCTGATCCCCCCCCCCCCCCCCGCCTAAGTCGCGCCCTCCTCCCGATCCCGACGACCATCCCCTCCTCCTGTGGTGCTTATCCCCAATGGCACCCCTCAAGCCCACCCTCCCGCGACTTCTCGGTCCTCGCCTGTTCATCACATTGCCCTCATCGTCCAGGCACGATCAGCCTCCTGCTCACTGTAACACCCCATGGTTTTCTAAAAATAAATTGAAATTCTTGAAAAAAAAATTAATGTAGATATTTATAAGTAGCCTTTAAACATAATTTTACTTCTTCTATGTTTTGAATTTCAAAAAATGGGTTATCTACAATTGTGTTCAGTATGTTATTTGGAGTCTATTGGAACCAATTTTTTTTTTGATAAATAGTAACATACCCTTATGAATAGTAATATGAATAGTGATATGACCCTAATGAATAATAAATTGTATTATTATTTTATGTTTTTAAGCCTTTAAGATAATGAAATCTTGATTAATTTTTAAATGTGATATAAAAGCAGTTATAGTTTTTAAATTATTAATTTTTGAATTAAGTATGATTTTATTTAAAAATTAAATTAAAAATATTTAGAAATTTATTTTCAAAAAAAGGACTTCATTTTTTAATTATACGCATCGATAAATAGTCATGGTGAATTTTGGAGATTTTTCTGAAACAGTTGATTTTTTGGTGAATAGTAAAAAATATAGTTTTGAGTTTCAGTGTGTTAATGAAATCATTAATGATGTAATAATTATATAATAAATCTGGTAAAATTGTGTATATTAAAATAATTTATGAGTTTTCTCAAGTGTATTATATCATGGGCAATTCCATGGTTTTGCAAATACCATTAATGATGTGTCCCTTGGAAATTATTAAAATAATTTCTCACTTTTTCTATAAATACCAACTCATTCCTTCATTAACATAATTCCAAATTCCTCATAAATGAAGGTTTATCCTCCTTACCTTCTTAGTAGCAATCCCAAGGTTTCCTCAAGCCCCAAGGTCCCAACCTTCAAGTTCTAGGAGTTACTCTACAAGGTAAGAAAATTCTCAATTTCTTTCTTTTTTTCCATTCATGTTCTCTTTTATGTGGTATAACTTTCAAGTTTCCATACCATGTTCTTATTTACTTCTTATTATTGATCTATTATGTATTATGATTCATTTCTATATAGTTTACCCTTGTACCCTCATTTTTTAATATTTTCTAAAACCATGTTACATAGTCGTTAGACTGCCGAATTTTTGTAAGGGATTTCTCAATTATTCTTTTATTTTGAGTTCCTTTATTTTCTTATTCTTTCTTCATATATTATTAACCAATAAGAATTAAATCTACATAAATCATGTAAATTATGTATTTTCTCATGTTCATGTAAAATTCATCATCATTATTCTTCTCCTCTTCCACTTATTCAAGGAATAAAAAACATTGTCCGTGATGTGTCGAATTGCCGACATCGTGGACGATGTGATTTCAATTTACATTAATTCTTTAAAAACTAGTCATGAAACCATTTATATGGTTGAACCAGGTTATAATATATGTATTATTTCTCATCCATGGTTCTGGAATTATTTTGTACTCATGGTTTTAATTAATAAGACAAAATAAGGTTTTTATTATCAAAGAACCACTAAAATGATCTAGACGAACATCATTAATGTTTTAACTTATGAATCATCATAATATAAAACATCAAAATGATAAATGGTTTAAATTATGGTACTGGAAATATTTAAATACCTTTCCATTCCAATTATGGATTTTCACTTCCAATCGACAAGAACATCCACCATGAACCAATCATGGAAATCATGTAAGGAACTCACCCAAAACAGTGCAAGGAACAAAATACTAACAATTAAAGGGTGAAATGAGGTTATAAAATGATCATATAAGATGTTATAAACATTAAAATGTTTCTTTAAAATACTAATAACACTATTTTAACCATTATACAGGAAGTTTAAACAGTTTTGAAGTAACACAAGCCTGAGGTAAGAGAATTCTTAACCTGATTTCCATCCTTTGGGTTAACCTTATTATTCATTATTTATGTGCTATTTAAATTGTTTGTGTGATTAATTATGATTATAATATGTCTAATTATGTATATTTATAGAGTATATACATATTACATCAACTCTATTAAGTCTCACTTCAATTATATGATATTTATAAGTGACTTTTCTTTTAAAATCCTCTTTTAAATTTTTATTTTTCAAAATTCAAAAGAAATGTTTTCATGCTAATATTCATGTTGTATGATTATGTTTTGGATATTGGGAATTTTTTATTATGAAGGGTTTGACCTATATTTCCCTCCAATTCATTGAGTATGTGTAATTTGGAGGTCAGCTGTATGGTTACTCCAAGTGTAACTGCGATGGTTACACAAATAGTAAGGTAGCCGTGAGGGTTACAAATTATAAGGTAGCTGAGAGGGTTATAAGATTATGTAAGTAATGACCCAAGATACTTTTATGGTTATACTTATGTTATTAGGTATTGTTAAAATCTCATGTTTCACAGAGTAAGTATATATATACAGGTGATAAGTATGTCTTTTGAAAATGATTTCATACGTTATAAGTATTCATGGACTAATGTGTTTTTTCCTTATTTTTATATCCCTTACTTAGTTTCTGTGATCATCCCAAGTTTTAAATGATTTTCAGAGGTTAATGGATGTGTAATAAAAATAAGGAATCCATGTTAAATGTTGAAGAATTGTTAAAGAATCATGTTTTAATTTTTAATGTTTTAAATTTTTGAAAAAATGGAAATTGTTTTTATGGTATCCACTCTATAACAATGTTTAATGTTATGAATGTATTATGCACCAATTCTCTAAATATCTAAAATTTAAAATATCCTCAATGTAAAAGGAAGTGTTTTCTTGGCTAAATTAAAGATTATTTATGTAATAAGGTTGGGTCCTTATAGTTGGTATCAGAGGATTTTTTAGATAACTTTAGGGGTTAGGATGATGTTAAAAGAATACCATAAATGATTTTTACTCTATCGTTAATTTGAAATGTTATATAATTTAAATATTTCCATGTTTCTTCATCTAAGATATGTTTGTTTAGAATGGTTTTCTGTAGAAGTAATAGGGATGCTGAAGAGGAGAGGCACTGACAGAACGATATCCATCCGGATCTATATCCTGGAATGGTAGAGATTGGAACTGAGCAGTTTGGCTCAGCTAACGTATGCAATAAATGGTGGTAAAATCTATTCAAGAGAACAAATAGAGATACCACAATGGAACATGATAGTAGTGGAACACTTTATGAGACAACACCCTCCTGCTTTCAAGGGATCTTCTGACCCAATAGCAGCTGGAGGATGGATCAAAGCCCTTGAAAAGATATTCGATGTTATGGGATGTTCATACAATCAAAATGTAAGTATTGTCATTTATTATTTTGAAGGTGAAGCTGATCGTTGGTGGTTAATGATAAGGAATATCAGGGGTAGAGAGTATTTTTATTCCTTAGAGTGGGATGAATTTAAAATTCATTTCCATGAAAAATATTTTCCTAAGGTGGTGCAACATAGGATGGAGAAAAAATTCCTTGAATTGAAGAAAAGGGATGAGGATTCAGTGGTTGTGTATGAAGCAAACTCCACCCAACTGGTGAGGTATGCTCTAAATCTTATTCTAGATATTGATATCAAAATCAACCGCTTTTACTCAGGACTGAATCCAAGGTATCGAAGGGCGTTGGCCTCCTGTGAATTCAAAAGTTATGAGAAACTTGGCTGATGTGATGAGAGGGTAGAGATAGAGTTTTTTGATGATCACGTGCATTTTTGAAATAAGGAGAAGAAGAGGTCCAGGTGGAAAGTGGTGGGTAAGAATCAACCAAAGAAATCTGATGGTAAGAAAATCCAGTTTCCAGTTTGTGAAAAGTATAGTAAGAAACACCCTGGGGAATGTATTATAAAAACTGGGAAGAGTTTTAAATGTGGTAAGTTTGGACATATGACCCGATATTGCAATGAAAATGATCCTAAGACTAATCCTGATAAGAAAATTGTAAAGTGTTTTAAATGTGGTGAGATGGGTCATTATGAAAATTTCTTCCCAAAGAGAGATCTGAATGATGCAAAGAATCCAGACTATAAGCAGAAAGGTGTAGTGAGATCCTTTGTGACTATTTCAGTAGATGTTGGGCCATCTAATGAAGTTGTATTAGGTAATTTTTTTTGTTCACTCATATTTTTCTAAAGTTTTGTTTGATACAGGGTCTACACATTCCTTCATCTTTGAGAAATTTTCAGGTAAATTGGAAATATCACCTCAACAAATGAGACCTGGACTTATTGTTAAAACACTAGGGGAAAATATTATAGCAAAGAGGAATTATAAGAATATTTATATTGTAGTCTGTGGAAATACTTTACCTGCAAACGTAGTTGTTTTACCCTTAGTCGAGTTTGGTGTTATTCTGGGAATGGATTGGCTTTCTGTTTATCATGCTAAGGTTGACTGTAGATCTAAATAAGTTGTTTTTCAGAAAGAGTTTTAGTTTGTATACAATAATGAACCCATACAATTGATAAAATATTAGGAATATGAGAAACTTTTGAAAGATGTAAATGAAATTTATCTTTCTCATATTGTTGAAAATAAGGGAACTATTCAGATTGATGATGTGCCTATGGTAAATTAATACCTTGATGTTTTTCTTGATGAGTTACCCGGTTTCATACCTAATTGTTAAGTCGAATTCACAATTGACTTATTTCCTGATTCTAATCCAATTTCAAAACCCCCATATCGTATGGCTCAAATAGAACTTCTTTAATTGAAAAATCAATTTCAGGATTTGTTTGATAAAGGCTTCATTCGTCCTAGCACTTCACCACGGGGAGCTCCTGTTTTGTTTTGTTAAAAAAGAAAGATGGTTCCATGAGACTTTTCATTGATTATAGAGCTTTTAATATCATTACTATTAAAAACAAGTATCTTTTTCCTCATATCGATGACTTGTTTGATCATCTCCAAGGAGCTCAGTACTTTTCCAAGATTGACTTGAGATCCGGATACCATCAGCTGAATGTGAAGGAGGATGACATTCCAAAAATATCCTTTCGTACTAGATATGGGCATTATGAATTTTTTGTTATGCCCTTTGGGTTAACTAATGAACTTACTGTATTTATGGATCTTATGAATAGAGTATTTCATGAGTTCTTGGATAAGTTTGTGGTTGTATTTATTGATCACATTCTGGTATTTTCTAAAAATAAAGAGGAGCATGAAAAACTTCTAAGGGTTATTTTACAAACCTTTAAAGAAAAGAAACTGTATGGAAAATTCAGCAAGTGTGATTTTTGGTTGCAACAGATTTCTTTTCTTGGGAAAATTGTAAATAAGGATGGAATAACAGTTGATCCTTCTAAAAAAAAAGTGGTTGTTGAATGGAAAAGACCCACAAATGTTATAGATATTCATAGTTTTCTTGGTTAGCATGTTATTACCAACATTCTATTAAGAACTTTTCTCGGTTATCTAGCCTGATAACTAAGTTAACATGGAAAGGGGTTAAATTTGTTTGGATAGAAGAATGTGATGTTTGTTTTTAGGAACTGAATAAGAGATTGGTAAATAATCCAGTTTTGGCCTTGCCTTCCTGAAATGGTGATTTCTTCATCTACAGTGATGCTTCATTGAAGGGAATTGGTTGTGTTTTGATGCAAAATAATTAGGTAATTGCTTATGCTTCAAGACAACTAAAACCTCATGAGTTAAATTATCCCACACATGATTTGGAATTGGAAGTTGGGTTTTTTTCTTTGAAAATTTGGAGGCATCATTTATATGGAGCCAAATGTCAAATATATACTGACCATAAAATTATAAAGTATATATTTACTCAGAAGGAATTAAAGATGAGGCAAAGAAGATGACTTGAACTGATGAAGGATTATGATTGCACAATCAATTGCCATCCTGGAAAATTAAACAAAGTGGAAGATGCCTTGAGTCAAAAACATCATGCATCATTAACCATGTTACATTTATAACATTATCCCTTGATTAATGATTTGATGATTTTTAGCTTAGAAGTTGTTGTTATAGGGAATTCATCTGTTTTGTTTCGGGTTTCAGTGCAGTCTTCATTGTCAGACAGAATTAAGAGAGCACAGAAGGAAGATCGTGAGTTAAAAAAAAGGTAGAATTGGTTAAAATGGGTAAGCTTCTAGAATTTAACCTTGATAAAGTTTGTGTTTTAATATTTGAAAAAAGGTTGTGTATGCCCTGTGATTCTTAGTTAAGAAAGATTTGTTGTGTGAAGCTCATAGTTCTCCATTTTCGGTTCATCCTGGTAGTACTAAGATGTATAGAGACCTTCGGGAGTATTACTGGTGGGATGGAATGAAAAGGTATATTGCTGATTTTACCATGAAATGTTTGACATGTCAGCAGGTTAAAGTAGAGCGGCAGTTACCGAAGGGTATGCTTCAGCCTTTTACAGTACTAGAGTAGAAGTGGGAGAATGTATCCATGGACTTTGTAGTGGTACTACCTAAGACATATCGAGGTAACAATACAATTTGGGTTATTGTGGATCTATTGAAAAAATCTTCACATTTTCTTTCTATTCAAGATACAATGTCTTTGGATCAGATTTCTTGATTGTACCTCAGGAATATTTTTAGGTTACATGGAGTTCTTCTTTCCATTATATCTGACCAGGATCCCAGGTTCACTTCTAACTTTTGGAATGGACTTCAGAAGTCGTTGGGCACATAGTTAAATTTTAGTACACCTTTTCATCCTCAATCTGATGGGCGGTCAGAATGAACGATTCAAACTTTGGAGGATATGCTTCGATCTTGTTCAATGGACTACCAGGGAATTTGGGATCAATATCTTTCTTTAGTTGAGTTTTCTTATAATAACAGTTTTCATTCCAGTATACAAATGGAACCTTTTGAGGCTTTATATGGAAAGCAGTGTCGGACTCCAGTGTTTTGGGATGAAGTTAGTGAAACAAAGTTGATGACGCCAGAATTAGTAGAGTAAGTGGCTGAGAAAGTGAAGATGATCCAAAAGAACATGAGGACAAATCAAAGCATGCAGAAAAGTTGTGTAGATAACAAAAGGAAAGACTTCTCTTTCGAGGTAGGTGACAATTTTTTCCTTAAAATATCTCCTTGGAAAAGTCTGATGCGTTTTGGTAAGAAAGGAAAGATAAGTCCACAGTTCATCAGTACTTTTGAAATCCTAGAGAAAGTTGGACCAGTTGCATACCGAGTAGCTTTGCCTCCGAGTTTGTCTCAGGTACACAATGTTTTTCATGTTTCGATGTTGAGGAAGTATGTACTAGATTCGACTCATGTTTTGAGCCCAGAAGCAGTTCAGTTGGAGGAGAACCTTTCATATGAAGAGAAACTAGTTCAGATTCTTGATCTAAGGGAACTGGTATTGCAGAATAAGGTAAACCACCAAGTAAAGGTTTTGTGGAGAAACCACATGGTTGAAGAAGCAACGTGGGAGTCTGAAAATTTTATGAGGGAAAGGTACCCTCACTTGTTTAATAAGCAAATAAAATTGTGAGGATGCAATTTACAGAAGGTGGGGATAATGTATCTCCCCAAGGTTTTCTAAAAATAAATTGAAATGCTTGAATTTTTTTTTAATTTAGATATTTATAAGTATCCTTTAAATATAATTTTAATGCTTCTATGTTTTGAATTTTGAAAAATGGTCATCTACAATTGTGTTTAGTATGTTATTTGTGTTATATTTGAACCAACTTTTTTTGTGAATAGTAAAATACCCTTATGAATAGTAATATGAATAGTAATATGACCCTAATGAAAATTAAATTGTATTATTATTTTATTTTCTTAAGGATTTAAGATAACGACATCTTGATTAATTTTTAAATGTGATATAAAAGCAGTTATAGTTTTTAAATTATTAATTTTTGAATTAAGTATGATTTTATTTAAAAATTAAATTAAAAATATTTAGAAAGTTATTTTCAAAAAAAGGAAATTATTTTTTAATTCTACATGTTGATAAATGGTTAGGGTGAATTTTGGGGATTTTTCTAAAACAGTTGATTTTTCGGTGAATAGTAAAAAATACAGTTTTGAGTTTCGGTGTGTTAATGGCATCATTAATGATGTAATAATGATGTAATAAATCTGGTAGACTTTTGTACAGTAAAATAAGTTATGAGGTATCCCAAGTGGATTATACCATGGTAAAAACCATGGTCAAGCCCATGGTTTTGCAAATACCACTAATGAGGTGTCCCTTGGAAATTATTAAAATAATCCCTCACTTTCGCTATAAATACCAACCCATTCCTTCATTAACTTCATTATAAATTCCTCATAAATGAAGTTATGGCCTCCTTACCTCTCAAGTATCCATCCCAAGGTTTTCTCAATCCCCAAGGTCCCAACCTTCAAGTTCTAGGAGTTACTCTATATGGTAAGAAAATTCTCAATTTCTTTCTTTTTTCCATTCAAGTTCTCTTTTATATGGTATAACTTTCAAGTTTCTATACCATGTTCTTATTTTATTCTTATTCTTGATCTATTATGTTTTATTATTCATTTCTATATGGGTGACTCGTGTCCCCTCTCTTTTTAATATTTTCTAAAACCATGTTACACAGTCGTTAGACTGCCGAATTTTTGTAAGGGATTTCTCAATTATTATTTTATTTTGAGTTCCTTTATTTTATTTTGAGTTCCTTTATTTTATTATTATTTATTCATCCCTTATTACCCAAGAAGAATGAACTCTCCAAAAATCATTTATATTCTGGATTTTCTCATGTTCATGAAAAATTCAGCATCATTATTCTTCTCCTCTCCCACTTATTCAAGGAATAAAAAACATTGTCTCTGATGTGTCGAATTACCGACATCGTGGATAGTGTGATTTCAATTTCCATTAATTCTTTCAAGTCTGGAAATGAAACCATTTATATGGTTGAATCAGGTTATAATATATGTATTATTTCTCATCCATGGTTCTGTAATTATTTTTTACTCATGGTTTTAATTAATAATACAAAATAAGGTTGTTATTATCAAAGAACCACTAAAATGATCTAGACGAACATCATTAATATTTTAACATATGAATCATCCTCATATAAAACATCAAAATTATAAATGGTATAAATTATGGTACTGTAAATATTTAAATACATTTTCATTCCAATTCAGTAGTTTCACTTCCAATTGAAAAAAACATCCATCATGAACCAATCATGGAAATCATGTAAGGAACTCACCCAAAACAATGCAAGGAACAAAATACTAACAATTAAGGGGTAAAATGAGGTCATGAAATGATCATATAAGATGTTATAATCATGAAAATGTTTCTTTAAAATACTAATAACACTATTTTAACCATTATATAGGAATTTTAAACAAGTTTTAAGTAAGACAAGCCTGAGGTAAGGGAATTCTTAACCTGATTTTCATCCTTTGGGTTAACCTTATTCTTCATTATTTATGTGGTATTTAAATTGTTTGTGTGATGACTTCTGATTATAATATGTTTAATTATGTATATTTACAGATTATATACATATTTCATCCACTCTATTAAGTCTCTCTTCAATTATATGATATTTATAAGGGACTTTTCTTTTAAAATACTCTTTTAAAATTATGTTTTTAAAAATTTAAAAGCAATGTTTTTATGCTAATATTCATGTTGTATGATTATGTTCTTGATCTTGGGAATTTTTTATGATGAAGTTTGGGACCTATATTTCCCTCCAATGCATTGGGTATGTGTAAGTTGGAGGTCAGCTGTATGGTTACTCCGAGTGTAACTACGATGGTTACACAAATAGTAAGGTAGCCATGAGGGTTAAACATTATAAGGTAGTCGAGAGGGTTATAAGATTATGTAAGTAATTCCCCAAGATACCTTTATGGTTCTACTTATGTTCTTATGTATTGGGTAAATCTCATGTTTCACAAAGTAAGTATATATATACAGGTGATAAGTATGTCTTTTGAAAATGATTTCATATGTTACAAGTATTCATGGACTAATGTGTTTTTCCTTCTTTTCATATCCCTTAATAAGTTTTTGTGGTCATCACAGGTTTTAAATGATTTTCACAAGTTAATGGATGTGTAAGACAAAGAAGTAATCCATGTTAAATGTTTAATAATTTTCAAGGAATCATGTTTTAAGTTTTAATGTTTTAAATTTTGAAAAAAATGGAAACTATTTTTATGGTATCCACTCTGTAACAATGTGTAATGTTATGAATGTATTATGTCCCAATTCTCTAAATCTCTAAACTTGAAAATATCCTCAATGTAAAAGGAAGTGTTTTCTTGACTAAATTCAATATTATGTATATAATAAGGCTAGGTCCTTATACTCTCCATCCTGATAGCATCCCTCCCCATGGCTGACCTCTATCCACACCGGCCTCCTCGTACGGTGACCCATCACGCTTCCCTCCTAGTGCAGATCTCCTCCCAGCACCGACTCCCACCGTGGCTCTCCCTCTTCGGCGGACCTCCAATACCGACACTCGGCCATCTTCCTCTTCTAGAGGCGGCACCCTCCAGTTGCTGACTGACCACTACTCCATGCAGCCTCCCAGATTCAACTGGCCCCGCCTCCCTACGACCTCTCATCATGATCTCCAGGCCCTCGTAGGTTCTCCTGCTCAACCACCGACCCATCTCTCCCGATATCTCCTATTAGCTATGACCTCCTGAAATCTATCCATCTTCTCAGCAGATTCTCAGCCACTCCCTCTGTTGCAGTCTCTTGGAATCCACTCCCTCCTCAACACTCCCTGGCCTGCCTTCAACACAGCCTCCCGGCTCCCCTCGGCCTCCTCGTTGATTCTCGGCCCACCTCTAACGCAGTCTCCCGACCCCCGCCCTCCTCGACGGTCTCTTGGCCCACCTCATGCAGTTTACTGGCCCCCACTTGAGCAACTATCCTCTTCTTCGGCCACCATTGCTCAGAATAATGGATCTACTACCTATCTATCTCATTGACCGCCAGCTTAGATGCTCGACTCTAGTGCATCTGAACATCCCACAGGGAATTTTGATATGTTCACTACCTACCATCTGTCTACTAGTTCTTCTAAAATCACAGTTTCCAAAGTATCAAAAATCCCCATTGTGGGATTTGGCATATGCCTTTGACCCCATTTATTAGCCTACCTTCAGTCGCTCATGTTCCTCATAGACCATTTAATCTTATTTATATCAGAAAACTCACCAAAAAATTAAATTGTGCTGCTATTTTTATGTCATCTGGTGTTGTTTTTCAGGAGCAGTTGACGAATCGGAAACTTAGTCGAGGTCATCTTAGGGTTGGGGTGTACATACTCGATTTTCCACCACCTCTTGCTTGCTCATCCACCATAGCCCGTTCCCTTGACCTTCATTCTCTCCTTATTCATCCTCTGACTTCAGTATTCCAAAAGCTTTGCCTCTAATTTAGACCCCACCTTTCCTTCCATTGTGAACCCTGCAAGTTTGCTAGACATCATCAGGTGACATATGTTCCTCGATTGGTCCCGCGTGCAGCGAATCCCTTCGAACTTGTTTATTCCAATGTATGGGGTCATTGCAGGGTTCCTAGCCAGTTTGAGTACCATTATTTTATATCTTTTATCGATGACTACTCCTACATGACCTGGATCTACCTTCTTCGTGATTGGTCTGAAGTGTTTTCTACCTTTCAGACCTTCTATAATGAGGTTCATACTCAATTATCTACCTCCCTGAAATGTCTCTACTCCGACAATAGACTGGAATATCTATCCACTCCCTTTCAGAAGTTTCTCAATGATAAAGGCATTATTCAACAGATATTCTGCCCCGATACACCTTAGCAGAATGGAGTGGCTGAGCAGAAACATCGCCATATTCTGGAGACTGCATGTGTCCTCTTATTCCACATGAAGGTGCCTCTCAATTTTTGGAGTGATGCCATCCTGACTACTACCAACCTCCTCAACCGCCTCCCTTCTATCCTTTAGGGGAGACTCTTTTTCGGACTCTGTTCACTTCTCTCCCTCCTCACTCACTTCCACTTCGTGTATTTGGATGTCTCTGTTATGTCTGTGACACTTGTCCCAGTCTCTCCAAACTCTCTTCTAAATACCTCCACTGCATATTCCTCAGCGATTCCCACACTCAACACGGATATCGATGCTTCTCTCCAGACCTACAGCAGTATATCATCTCTTCTGACATCTCGTTTATTGAGAGCTCTCCGTTTTCACTTCCCTCTCCCCATCCCAACACTGATATTGATGATTTTCTTCCTCTCATAATCCACCCTCCACTAGTGTCTCTCCCTACTGATCACTATTTTGGTACGGTCTACTTTCATCTCCCATCAACTATACCCCTCGTCCCGGGTCAAGGACACCATCATCCCTGCTTCTTCCAATGCTCCTATCCCAACACCAGATGACATTCCCATTGCACTCCGGAAAGTTATTCGCTCTTTCCAGTGTACTCCTCTATTTACATCTTCATACAGGGATCTATCAGCTCCAGAGAGGGTAACTATTTCCTGCACTATTGGAAATGCAAAATCTCACACGGGGTGGCTACAAGCGATGCGAGATGAATTAAAGGATTTAGAATACAACCATACTTGGGATATCATCCCCCTTTTGGTAGGAAAACAGGTGGTTGATGGCAAATGGATTTATAAAGTCTGCCTTAATGTAGATGGAACTCTCCATCACCTCAAAGCCCGCCTTGTGGCAAAGGGTTTTGCTCAGACATATGGTATTGAATATTTTGATACCTCCTCTCCAGTTTCCAAGATGGCATTCGTTAAACTATCCATCTCTTTGGATACTCATCATCATTGGTCCTTTCATCAACTGGATGTCAATAATGCCTTCCTCTATGGATTTCTTGAGTAAAAGGTTTATCTGCAGCAGCCCCCGGTATTTTGTGCCTCTGAATCTGAGTCCCAACTCTGTCATCTTTGATACTCTCTATATGGTCTCAATTAGTCTCCTTGTGCTTGGTTTTATTGATTCAGCATCATCATCACCAAATTTGAGCTCTCTCACAGTATAAAATACCACACCATGTTCTACAGGACGACATCCACCAGCTGCATCATTGTTGTCGTATATGTAAATGACATCATCATCACTGGAAGCGACTCTTCTAGAATCTCCCACCTCAAGGGGAATCTTCAACATCACTTCTATACTAAAGATCTCGACCCTCTCACATACTTCCTTGGCATAGAGGTCTCTCATACTCTGGAAATCATCTTCCTCTGCCAACAGAAATATGCATTGGATATTCTACAGGATGCTGGGCTGACATAGACCACTATTGTTGACACTCCTCTTAAGCCTAAATAACAGTCTCTCTATGACTCCTTGGAACTGTATTAACACCCAGAGCGGTACCTCAGCTGGTGGTAAAACTCAATTATCTCACCATGACTCATCCCGACATATCCTAAATTGTTGGAAAAGTGAGACAATTCATGGAGCATCCAACCACCTCTCAGTGGGATGTTGTCTTTCACATTACCAAATACATCAAGAGAGATCTTTCCCATGGTATTCACTACTCCCACCATGATCATCTAAATATTGAGGCCTTCTGTGATGCTGACTATGCTAGTTGCCTTGATACCCTAAAATCTACTTCTGTCTTTGTCGTGTTCTTGGCAGACAACTTCATCTCTTGGCGCAACAAGAAACATATTGTCATCTCCTAATCTAGTGTAGAGTTTGTGTACCGTGCCATAACCATTGTAACTACGGAGATATTTTGGCTTTTACATCTCCTCTAGTGGCTTGGATTTCCTCTACAGACATATACTCATATCTGGTGTGACAATAAGGAAGCCACCAAGATTTCTTCAAATCTCGTCTTCCATGAACACATGAATCATATCGAGGTGAACTACCATTTTCTTTGTCACCACCTGAAGCAAAATCATGTCAGCTTTAGCAACATCCTGATGGCAGACTAGCTTACTGACATCTTCACCAAAGTCCTCCCAAGGTCTCACCTGGCCTCGCTCAGTTTCAAGCTGGGCATACACAGCATCTGCGACCCAACTTGAGGGGGAGTTTGTCTAGTCTTGTCTGATGTCGTCTTTATTTTGTGGGACTCATGGTCCAATATGGTCATGTCCAGCTTGAGGGGGAGTATTAAACCCTATTTTTTTATTATTCTAGGTAATTCTAAGTCCCACATCGGAATACTCCTCTATGTATTCTATTTTCTCAATCTATAAAAGAAGGACTTCGCCTCACCTTAAGGTAAGGAGATTTCATCTTCTACAAGTCTAATGATTTGTCTCGCATTTTAGATATGTTTCGGCAACTGTTCACCTTTAGTCAAGACAATCATGGATTCCTCACTTGTTTCTCTGATAGGAAGACCCTTTCCAACGTGCTTCTTTATTCGTGGCTAGTGGTTCTCTAGACTATCAAGGAGATACACGATCAGCATGAATTGGTCCTCATTTTCTCGTAAAATGGTATGGATCACAATTTTGAGACCACTAAGACCAAGATGTTTGTTAGTTCCACTTCCCTTCATATTTTGTAGATTTATAGTCACTTGAACAAGACCAATCAATCATCACCCACTGATGTTGTCTCCTCTGGTGCCAATCTTACAGACTAAACTTCTCCCACATCTCAGGGAGGGTGGACACGTGAAGTTGGTGGACATGATTCTCACTATTGAGATACCTAATAGGTCAGGTCACACCTTGGATGCATGTTTCCAGCTCATGGAGTACTTGATTGAGCTTCGATTTAGATTCACCTACTAGTCAACCTCATACAGGGCATGATATTACCATTGATCTAGTATCCCCTATCCCTACTGTTAAAACTGATCACCGATAGATGGTTGAGGATCTCATATTGTTTGTCTTTCTCAGCATCCTACTACTAGATTTATTGAGTCGGGAATCTCTAATTACTGGTGCCATAGGTATTCTACAATATTATCATTTTTCTTCTGATTATGGTTTATGGATCCTCGAATACAATTGTGAGTTTTGGGTACAGACACTCTTACCCTTGATGTTCCATTACCATTAATGGAATATGTTCCCAAATCCCTTTTAATCTCAAATATATTAGTATGTTCAATTAATATTTGAATTTTTAAATTAAATTATCATCTACAGAGTTCGTGTTTCAGGAACAATCAATAAGGCATGTTGTGTTAAATGTTGTGCCACCTTCCATCACTTATTTTTTTATTTCACATCGCCTTCTGGATCTTCACTATTTCTATGATCATCTACCATAATTTATTCTTCAAAAAGTGTGTCCAAAATTAGGATTTGTTCCTCCCATTTTGAGTTGCGTGATTCTACTAATCACCATCGGGTTACTCATGTTACTCCTGTGATTAAGCGAGACTCTAGTCCATTCCAACTTGTATATGAGAACATTGTCCCATTGTGATTCATGCCATTTTATTATTTTCTTACTACCTGGAAATATTGGTTAGACTTCTTGCCCCAACAATACACATATTATCAAACACAATAATTTTCATCACTTGGAGGTCTCCCATAGTTACCAATTTCATATGAAGGTGCTCATGGTCTTTTGTAGTGATGTTATTCGGACAATCATTTATCTTATTAATCATCTTCCTTTGATGGTTCTTTAGGAGGAAAGTCCTTTCCATGTACTATTTTTGTCTATCACATATTATTTTCAACTCTTATATGTCTTAAAATGTGTAAACTATGTTCAAGGCACACATCTTCATCTATCCAAAATCTATGCACATTCTCTAAGTGTATCTTCCTCGATTACTCCCACACACAATCAAGTTATCACTATTACTTCACAATTCCAGTGTGTTACATACTCTGCAAATGTGTCTTCAGTGGAGAACTCCCCTTTCCAATTGATTTGATTATTTTAAAACTTGTATTTTATTTTATTGATCATATAGTAAAAACTAGTCTAATTGATGACTTTTTATTTTTCGATGAATAGATTTATTTTGTATCTATTGACCATATTTATGCATTTTTGTTTGTAAATGGTATGGTCTTGTTTTATGTCATATTTATTTTTTTGGGACTCTTGGTCCAAACTGGGAATGTCTAGATTGAGGGGGAGTGTTGAACCTAATCATGATGAGCAGCCAGGAAAATCAGACAGATGGAATCTTTGTAATCGAAGAGAAGGTATCAAAATAGTTGATACCATATGCATGAGCAAAGCCCTTCACCACAAGTCTGGACTTGAGGCAATGAAGGGTTCCATCTTCATTGAGGTGGACCATATAGATCCATTTACGGCTAACCACCTGTTTTTCGACCGAAAGGGGGACCAGATCCCAAGTGTTATTGTCGTCCAAAGCATGTAATTCATCACGCATTTCCTAAATCCATCCAGGATGAGATTTTATATCGCCAACCGTGTGGGGAATAGATATCATCTCTAGAGCAAAAAGACCCCTGTATGAGGAGTCATGATACCGTATGATGGTCATGGTCACTACTAAGACTCTTTGGCTTCAACATCTCCTCATGAGCTTGGCTTCCCCGCTATAGACGTCTGCTCATATTTTGTGTGATAATCAGGCAGGCATGAAAATTACTTCTAATCTTGTCTTCTATGAATGAAAAAAGCATATCAAGGTTGACTGCCACTTTCTTCGTTATCACCTTGAGTATCACCATATCAGTTTTGGGCACATACTGATGACCGATTAGCTAGCTTAAATCTTCACCAAAGGCCTCTCGGGAGCTCATCTGGACTCTTAGTACCAAGTTGGGTTTCCACAGCATCAGCAGCCCAGCTTGAGGGGGAGTGTGTATGATATTGTTTGATGTCATCTTTCTTTTTTGTGGGACTATTGATCTGAGGTGGGCATGTCTAGATTGAGGGGCGGGAGTTTTGAACCCTATTTTATTATAGAGGGTATTTTTCGAGTTTGAGTTCATGCAAGTTGGATTAATGAAACTGATGTTTACGATCAAAAAACTTTGACCAAAATGAGGTTGGTGTTTAATGTCATACAAATTTTATAAAAAAGATGTGGTGATCTATATAATAATATAGTTTAGGTAAACATTTCATGATTATAGAACCCAATACTAGTGTAGAAATCATTTAAGATAGGTTTACATAGTTTATGGTTGTAGTTCTTATTCTAGAAAAGATGAGGTAGTTTATTTAATGGTAAGTGTAAGGTGATAAATCAACATGAATGAGTAGTGGAATATATTAGTATAAAAACCTCAAGAATGGGTGCATGGAGTTTATGGATATAGTTCACAAACTAATGATGAAGGGTATGATGTTACTACCAAAATGGGTCTTAAGATCTAAGAGGGCTCTAACACATTCAAACAAGGAATGAGAATAATGTAAATCATAACTCAAGTTATTTGAATTTGAATGTAGTTTTAGTTAAATATATTTTATCCATGTTTAGTGTCTAATATCTCAATACCAGATATGGATGAGGTTACTATATTATGGGGAAGGGGTATGAATCTTATGAAGTCATTGAATGGGTCTAATATTGGTGGTTGGGTTGTCATGACATATCCAATAGACCTCTCTAAGAAGTTTAGAGGTCATCTAAGATGAACCATATTCCATGTAGTTCAAATTTAGTTGAAATAGAATTTTATTGAGTGAAATTTAAGATCATATGATGAAGAACTTTATAGAAAGGGGTTTTCACATATCTAGATCATACGCAATATGGAATTGTCTTGTCTTAGTACCGAGTTAGGGGAGAAAACCCTACATGAGTTGATGAAGTCTCATACACTAAGTTTAAATTAGAGTTTAATTAGGTTGAAACTGATGACTGAGTATAAAATAAGAAATCTAGATGTTGTTAGTGGAGAAAACCCTACATGATTTGATGACTGAGTATAAAATAAGAAATCTATATGTTGTTTAATTAGGGGATAAATTGAGTTATAAGGGAAACATATATTTTGTTATCCATACCTATCCAAAACTACATGAGACACTTTATGGACACCCTATTCCAATAACCATAACAACACATGTAATTAATCCTTCCACCTGTAAGCACTTTATGTTGAATCCCCTCAAAGGGACAAATTATATAATTCAAGTGATTATCAAATCATATTTTCTTCTTATCATAATTTTATATATAAATATATAAATTATTATTTTATTAAAAATTTAAAAAATCATATGAATGAATTATTATATATTTATATTCAATGTTATGAAGTATTTGTGACATTTAGGTTGATGCATCCATCAAAGGTACCAAACTTAGATTTTATTTAATAAATTTTCTTTAAAAGGTTCTAGACTATTTTGGGACTTTATGTTGTTAACATCATGGATGATTTTTGGAGAGGTAAAAATTCTCTTGAGAATTATAATGATACTCTCATCACTTTGATTCTAGAGGTTACTGATATGATTTTAGTTAAGAATTTTAGAATGACTAGTATTTATAACATCATTTATAAAGTATTTTTAAAGATTTTAGAAAATATACTATAGAAAATCATACCATCTATTAGTTTATTACCATATTTCTTGTATTTTTTTTACTTGATACATGATTTAATTAAAAGGATTAGGAAAGCAACATAGTTTCTTCTAGTGATGAGTGGTATAGGGAAATTCTTTTTGTGAAAGGAATGACACTTGAGAAATTTTTTATTATGTAATGGGTTCATTCTTATAGATTTTATTAGGTGTATTTATAAAGGAAGGAACCAATAGTGCTTCATGTGATAGTCATATACATTTTGTTGGGGTGTACAGCCAATTTATTTGGTGTGATCCAAGGATAATTGGGATAATGAAGTGTTTGCAGTAAACTGGAACATGAGTGTTTCATGGTTGTGAGTGTGGTCACTAACTATAGAACATATCCGTTGGGAATCTGGTGTTGTGGTAAAGTATAATTGATATAACTAGACAATGGAAGCATGGATAAGGGGTATCCAATGGTAGGGAGCACAATATCAAATTATTTTAGAAAGTATTATTATTACACCTAACTCTAGAATAATTTGATGGAATTATACAACACTAATTGATTTGGTATGAATCGAGGTGTTTTCTATGTATCTTTTATAAAGTGTCTCTATTTAGATCTATGTCTTTATGAAAATTCCTAAGTGGATACTTTAAAATGAATCAAGTGTTTTGAAATGTTTCTTAGAGGTATTTTGCTCATTTTAAATGATTAATATTGTTGGGTCATGAAGTTGTCTTGAATTCTTTAAAAAAAGGAATTTTGGTTTGGTGAAAGAGTGTTTCAAACTGATTGATTTATTTTAAAAAGGGCATGTTATTTTAAAAATGAATTTTTGTAAATGGTTGGTTTTTTAATGGTATTTAAAGTGTGATTTTTTAAATAGTTTTCAAAGGATATTTGAACTTTAGTTTTTTCATAATATTTTAAGTTTTTATTTTTATAGAATTAGGAAAACCATTACATTATATCAATATTTTGTGTATTTATTTTGTTAAATACTAATATCACCAAATCAAATAATATGGATATAAATAAATAATTGATAGATTCCAATCGTTTGATAAGAGGGTGTGAAGATGGAGTGAAAGAGTTCACCAAGTTTGCAAAAGATCATGCATATGACCCTTCTAAAATCCTTTGTATGTGTTTATGTTGTTGTTATTCAATACAAGATGAACTTCATGATTTCCTAAAATTGTTTGAATAGTTAAAGAGTTGTGCAAAGATGACTTTGTATGGTGGTTGCACTAAATATACATCATTTTCAGCCATACTGAAGCTGTATAATTTGAAAGCAAGCAATATATGGAGTGACTCCAGTTTTATAGAATTACTTGATCTCTTGAATTACATTCTCCCATAAGATAATGAGCTCCTAATCTAAACATACAATGCAAAATTAATTCTATGTTTGATGTGTATGATCTCTAAATGAATACACGCCTGTCCGAATGACTGTATACTATTATTGAAGGACCAAAAATCACTTAGAGAATTCCCAAAGTGTGTTGCTTCTTGATACAAGAAAGATCAATCCAGTCCTATGAAAGTTGTATGGTACATTCCAATGATTCCAAGGTTTAGGTGCCTATATAGAAGTGTGGAGACCATAGGGCAATTGACATGGCACACAAATAGAAGAAATAAAGATGAGAAACTACATCACCTGGCAGAATCTCCTCAGTAGAAGACAGTTGATCATGAGTATCCTGATTTTATAAATGATCCAAGAAACCATAATCTTGCATTATCTACAGATAGAGTGAATCCTTTTGGTTTTAAAAGAAGCACTCATAGTACATGATCAGTTATGTTGGTAAATTATAACTTTCCACCATGGTTATGCATGAAACGAAAACACATATTTATATCTATGCTTATATTAGGACTGAGACAACTGGGTAATGATATTGATGTTTATTTGGCTCCATTGATCAAGGATTTGAAATTATTGTGGGATGTAGGTGTTACATTGTATTATGCTTATAGAAATGAAGATTTCACATTGAGAGCCATGTTGTACGGGACGATAAATGGATTTCCTACATATGGTAATTTTTCAGGATATATAATTAAATGAATTCATGGGTGTCCCATCTATGAACAAGGTACATGGTAAATTAGGTTAAAACATTCATCAAAAACCATGTTTCTAGGACATCACATATTTCTACCACGACGACATAAGTACCGATATTAGACGACATCATTCGATGGAAGTTCAGAAGAACATACATCACTATCTCCACTAACTGGTGATCAACTATTTGAGAAAGTAAAAGATGTGGACACTGATTTTGGTAAACCATTTTTGAAAAACCTTATGAAAACCAATTGGAAGAATAGATCAGTTTTTTTTTGAATTACCATACTGGAATTGTATATATGTTAGACACTTTCTTGATGTTATACATGTTGAAAAAAATATACGTGACAGTGTCATCAGCACATTTCTAAATGCACCTGACAAAACAAAGGATGGAATTAAGGCTAGGCTAGACATGGTTGAAATGGGAATACAATAAGATTTGGTGCCAATAAAGGGTGAAAATTGAACTTTTCTTCCACCAACTACTTACACTCTTTATAGGTAGAAGAGATATCAGTTTTGTAACTTCTTGAATGATATAAAGGTTCCAAAGTGGTAATCATCGAATATCAAGAATATCGTTTCAATGACTGATTTAAAGTTAAAGGGTCTAAAATCACATGAATTCCATGTTTTGATGCAAGATATAATTTCTATAGCTTTATGATGCATTTTTTCCAAGAATGATTGTTATATGTTAAGGAAGATCTTTTTCTTTTTAAAAGTTATATGCAGAAAAGTTATAGACCTGGTGAAATTTCCAAGTATGGAAAGAGAAATTTCAATCATATTATGTGAATTATAAATGTTCTTCCCACTGACAATATTTGATATGATGGTTCATTTGATGGTTCACTTGGTGAGAGAGATTCAATTTTGTGGTCATGTACACTATAGATGGATCTACCCCATTGAACGATATATGAACATTTTGAAAGGGTATGTCAAAAATCGAAGTTGGTCAGAGGGTTTTATTTTGGAGAGATATATTTTTGAGGAAGATGTTGAATTCTGTACCGAATACCTATCTAGTGTGGAAAGCATTAGTCTACCAAAATCTCATCACACTAGGAGGCTTGTGGGTGAAAGAATTTCTAGAAGAGAGGTTTTCAAAATCAATATTACAGATCGGGAGAAGGCCTACCTTTACATTTTTCATAATAGTTTTGAGGTTGACCCATATGTCGAAACCCACAAAGAACTTCTTAGGCATTTGAATCCATCAAGGGCAGAAAAATGGATATCAAATACACATAATAAACAGTTTATAGGATGGTTTCGGGACCATATATTTAAGGAGTCAGATGAAAATTCAGACTCAATTTCAGAACAACTTTGATGCCTAGCCAGAGGACCAAGTGTGTATGTATTATCTTATAATGATTATGTAATTAATGGTTATACATTCTATACTAATAAATATGATGAAGAAAGTACCATGTAGAATAGTGGAGTTACACTTTTTCATGAAGCAATGCATGTTTCTGGTGCTAAGGAAAGAAATCCAATTTATGTGAATATGTCATACTTTGGCATCATCAAACAAATATGGGAGTTGGATTATATGAACTTCCAAGTGCTGATTTTTCAATGCAAGTGGGTTGATAATAGGAGTGCTGTTAAAATATATGAGTTGGGATTTGTGAAATTTGATTTCAATAAGGAAGGGTACAAAGATGAACCATTTATAATAGAATCATAGGCAGTACAAGTATTTTATGTTCCAGATCCCACAAACTGAAACTAGTCAATTGCTCTGTTATCCACCAAAACCACTAAAGGGTCAAATGAAAATTCAATGGAGGATGAACCTTTCATTGGGAAATATAAATAATTTTGTAGTGGTCCAAATGTAGATGGAATTTTTTTATTTCATAAGAGACCACAATGAAGGGATTTGTATAGTCTACAGAGGGGTCAAATCCCTCAACATTAAAAAAAGTGATTTCAATAATCTCGTTATATTTTTTTATAATATAAATCATGTTACCTTATGTTATTATCTATTCTCTGATACTTTTATGTGATCTAAATTAAATGTTAAACCACTTTTGTAGATAATTACTTCTACACGTGATGATACTCCCAATCCCAAGGCATAATAGGTCTCTCAACCTGATTCAGCTTGTAGTGAAGAGGACCAATATGTTTCTCAACTTATTGATGATGATTCTCCCAGTGCAGAGGTGAAACCACCATATGCCCATGTCGATTCTAGCACTCTGAAGGAACATATTGATGATGTTGAAACTGAGGAAATGGTAGTCAATGAAACACTGGTGATGTATAAAAAATATGAGCGTTGTAGTTTTACGGTGTTAGAAAAAATCCTTAAAGAAAAAGTGAAAGGCATCAAATATGAGGTCGAATGGAATAAGTGAGTCCAACATGTTAACCCTAAAAAGGACATGTTTAGTAGTTACATTGGAATCGTCACTCAATAATGCGTACTGATTGATGTACAGTCATGGCACCATGTTTTCACTAAGATTAAGACACTGATGTGGGGAGATATTATGGTAACATTATGATATAATTTCTTAAATTTACTAAAAAATAAAATAATAAACATTGACTTACTCTCTATCACCCATTGTAGAGTGCATTTATAGTGTATGAATCGCACAAGGACTATGTATTATGTGTTTCTGGAATTATTCACAGAGTATTTTGCACAATTTTAACGAAATGTTATCTTAAAGACGTTGAAGGGAAAATAAACCTGCACCCACCTCCTATTTATTCCCACTTGATAACCCAAGGAGCGTGGGATGCATTTACTAGCTGTCGTGCAATTTTTTATTTATGAAATAGCAATTGAGTGTTGAAAATAAGGAACAAGCAGCAAAACCAATATACCCCTACCATAAAGTGATAATGGGGTATGCTTCATTTGAAAAAAATGGTATGCATTTTGAATCTACCGTAATAATTTTATGTGACATAAAACAAAACCATAACTATATTCCTATTTTTATATGTAGATTGATGAATCTAAATCCAATGTCACTTCCATCCCACTCCATGTTCTATGGAAGGAGGTGTGTGTAAATAAATATGGGATACTAATAGATGAAAACACACAAAAAGTGTGGGAAACATGTGTAAGTATGACATAATAAATATTTGTTTTTATTTAAATCAATATTACATAACAATGATTACTTATTTTCTTATATTTTCTATCTGACATAGTCATAGGAATTAGAAACACCCAAACAGGATGTAGACATACTTTTGGTGGCCTTGAAGTAGCCAGAAAAGTATGGCCACATCAAAGGT
Source organism: Viscum album (assembly GCA_963277665.1). Classification (NCBI taxonomy): domain Eukaryota; kingdom Viridiplantae; phylum Streptophyta; class Magnoliopsida; order Santalales; family Viscaceae; genus Viscum; species Viscum album. Next base: position 413,268,320 of record OY728140.1, on the reverse strand, counting down.
GTGGGTTTTGTGGTGACACCCCAAACATTTTTTGAGAAAAAAAACAAGAGGAGAATCAAAGTGAAAAAATCAAAATGATGAGAGAAATAATATCTATCCTTGAAGAAAATATTCAATTGTATAGAGAGTTAATAGTAAATATTATGGACGTGGGAAAAGAAAATAAACAACTCAAGAACAACCAGTGCATGAAGATCCCTCCCCACCCCCACTAGCTTTAAGGTGATCCATTCCCCTTAAAAACCTGTCTTAGATAAGGTAATCAATGTTTTAATAATTTTTCTGTGAATTTTGAATTAGATAGAAACTGATACCTTTCTTATACTGATATTTTATAAGGTGAAAATGACTGAGATTTATATCTATCAACAACCACCCATCACCTTGTAGTGAGGGCTACGGTGTTCAATATCAAGAACATCATGCTACACAACAAACCACTTCCAAAAAGTCATGTCAAAGTGTTGATTAACATAGATCATGAGCTAAGCACTGATCTACCTATTCCAATTGATGATGAAGATATTCATAAGGTTGAACAAGCTCTTGTAACATTCATCGCATGGTCATCAAAACTTGTAAAAAAAATCGACAAGGAGGTATTCATTTCTAATTTATTTTTCAAGATAAAGCTTTAACATTTAATGAAAAAAGGTCTGAACCAGTGAATGTTATTACAGACTGACATAGGGACGGTGTGAAATGAAAGAATGGCTAAAAACCATCTCAAGGATCAATCAAATGATCAAAATGATCTAACAAAAACACCTTAAACCCACTCATTCTATATCTGCATTTATTATCATTATAGGCTCTTGTGAATATGAAGTTGAAAGATGGTGGGGTTTACACAATTATTTTTGATGAAAATATGTACAGAGGGGAAGATCCAGATTTCATTAGTGTTGACAATGTAAGTGAAATCCTAGAGTATGATTAGCAAGGTGGCTCAGTTTTAAATGCATACATGAGGTATGTTTTCATGATTTGATTTTCCAAAAGCTGATATACTATGATAATTATGACTAAATACATTTCATATTTTTCACAGGTTTATATATAAAAACAATTGAAGGTATTTCCCTATGAAATTTTTTTTGGACTCGTCAACCCTCATGTCACATCTACAGAACAAAAATAAATAAAATCCAAGAAAGAGGGTGAAATAGTGGTTGGCGTGCTCAGATTTTTTAACAATAAAAATATAGATGATAGGCTCTTCTTAATACCAACGATGCAGGGGTAAAACTATAAAATTTAATCATATCAAATATATTTTAATTTCTTTCATTACTTATTCTTTTTTGTGTTCTTATGCATCATGGGATTCTCATTGCGGTCAATTTGGAAACTCTAAATATTTATTTCCTAGATTCAATGCATGGATATCCAACAAACCAACCATAAATGATGGCATTTTTTAATTTGTAATACACTACATCCAATATTTTAGAACTAAAAATCTAGTTATATAATTTATATTATCTTTTAATGAGTATTCTATTATGATAGGGTGGTGCGTGAATATCATCTACATCATGGAATGAGGCTAGGGGAAAAGGAAAAGAAACATCACAAGTACTACGACTGGATACAAATTAGGGTATATATAATAAGATTTCACAATCCAAAAAATATAAAAAAAATACTTATTTTTTTCAATGTTTCTATAGTGTTTGAAACAAAAAAAATGATAAATACTGTGGTAATTATGTTTGTAAATTTATGAAAGAGATCATATTCCATGAACAAACCAGCATCCTTGAAGAGGTATTTTCAAAGATAATTATTATTTCCTTTAAAATATTTATTAATCCTTTGTGTATTTATATTTTTTCAGTACAACGATGATTGTAAAAATAATTTTATTAAACATATGAGATAGATTTGTTTAGAAATGAATGGGAAACATACTTGATGGAAGAATGTAAACAAATAGCATGAAGATGTGGCCATTATCTCTGAAAACCAGAGCTCTTTCGTGGCCAAGATATTGATCACTGATAATGCTATTGTATCCCACAAAGTGTTCCATTCTATGAAATCACGCTCCACCACGAAAAGAGGAACCATGGCCTGGAAACTGGATATGACTAAGGCATATGATAAAGTGGAATGGAATTTCCTCAGAGTCATGATGCTAAAAATGGGCTTTTGTGCTAAATGGACAGATATGGTCATGAATTGCATCTTGACCGTCTCCTTCAGAATCAAGGTCAATGGGGAGCTTACCAGAGCTGAAAATTAACTTTTTTATTATAGAAACACTTTTACGGAAAAAGTGAGGAACCAAAGGAAGTTACACCCAAAACTAATCCTCATACATACCTTTAGAATCATCCTGCTCCCTCTCAGAGTCGAGATCTAAATCCTCCAGCACGACACTAGATTGGCAGTTAAAGGAGTGATTGCGCATCCTACCCAACCTGCCTGTCACCTCCTATCTACAAAAGTCCTTCGAGGAAACACCAAGGTTGGACAACTCTCTTGCTTGTCCTCTCTTTTTTGGATTGGGGAGCTTACTAGAGGATTCACCCCATATCGAGGCCTGCTCCAGGGAGACCCCCTCTCTCCTTTTCTTTTCATTTTGGTGGCTGATGTTTTTTCTCACCTTATTTCCAGGGCTGCATCCTCTAATTCTATTCATGGGGCTAAGGTTTTCCGTGTTATCCCACCAATGTCACACCTATTTTTCACCGATGACTGCCTCCTTTTTTCCAGAGCAACAATTAATGAATGTAGGGTGATCAGCCAAGCAATCCATTAGTACGAGAGGGCGTCTGGCCAATCAATCAATCATGGAAAATTTGAAATCTCCTTCAGTGCAGAGGTGCCCCTTTCTAGGAGAGATTAACTATGCGCATCTGTTGGCATCCATATGGTTGAAAAACACCAGAAGTATCTCAGGATACCCACGGTGATTGGATGGTCCAAAAAATAAATCTTCACATCTCTGGTGGACAGGATTGAAAAAAAAATTGAAGGTTGGACCCCGAAAAGAATTTCTAAAGCTGGAAAAGAGACCCTCATTAAAGCTATCATACAATCTATCCCAAGCTATTTTATGTCCCTGTTTAAGCTCCTAGAGGCCATCGTCGACCAGATCCATTCATGCACTGCCAACTTCTATTGGGGGAAGAATGATGGAATAGACCCCACTGGATGGCTTGGGAGAAACTCTACAAACTTAAAACAGAGGGAGGAATGGGTTTCCAGAACCTTATTCTTTTCAATGACGCACTATTGTCCAAGAAAGGATGGTGCCTTATTAATCATCTATCATCCCTCTGTGCGTGGGTTCTTTGTGCCAAGTACTTTCCCCACACGGACTTCCTTGTTTCCTCTCTTGGCCCTCGCCCTATCTTCCTCTGGAGAAGCATTTGGGGGGCTCTAAATCTCCTGGAAAAAGGGTTAGGCTGGAGGATTGGGATTGGCTCATCTGTCAATATCTGGACCGATCCCTAGATGATCGATAAGAAAGGCATGCAGGCTACATCCCCCGCCCAACCAGGTCTTGAAGATGCCATTGTCAGCTACCTCATTTCTAACCAGGTACCGGGGTGGTTCCTAGAAAAGATCCATGAATGGTTTAATGAAAGAGACCAAAGAATTATCCTGAGCATTCCCTGGGTTCCAGACACAGGCCCAGACCATCTCTTCTAGATCAATGAAATATCAGGCGAGTATATGGTGAGATCTAGGTATATATTATCTATTGGAAACCACTCGGTTGGTTGGGTGGAGGGACCATGGAAATCAATTTGGATGCTCAACGTCCCCCAAAAAATACGCCAATTTTGGTGGCAGGTGTACACGGGTACCCTCCCAACCATGAGACTTCTCGTTTACCGACATATGGCAAGTTCCGTTTTCTGACCTTTTTGTTCACATATTCCAAAAACCCCTTTTCATGCCATAATTCACTGCCCGGGAGCTAGGGAAATTTGGAATAAATGGGGTCCGGCTCCAGGCGCACCACTGGCCACAGTCTCCGACCTACCCGATCTTCTGATGTGTTGGTGCTCCTCTCTCTCACTGGCTAATGCGGGCTCACTTTGTACCCTGGCCTGGATCATTTGGGTCTGATGTAACAACGCTGTTTTTCATCACGTTCATAAACATCCCGGTTTCTGGATTGAATGGGCCACCTCATGGATTGAGGGATGGAAAGACCACAATGGACATTATAATCCAGGTGTTACCCCCACCTTTCCCTCTCATTGGAATCCTCCAACGGAAGGGATTCTTAATATTAACGTGAACGCATCTCTCCCCAAGGATGGGCTTGTTTCCCTTGGTCTCCTGGACTGAAACCATATGGGTAAAATCATTACGGAAAAATACGAACCACATCATGCATGTTGGAACCTGCAGTAGCTAAGGCCACTACTATCCTTGCTGGTATGATGCTCACTATGGACCATGGTTGGGTTGATATCAACATTGAGTCTGACTGCCTCACCGCAATCGATGCTATTAATCATCATGATGGTGGACTCTAGTCATTTGGCCTTATCATCGGGAGAATTCTCTCACTTCTCCAATGCTTCTCATTATGCACCTTCTCCTTCACTAAAAGGGAAGGAAACAATGTGGCCCATCAACTGGTGGCCTCAAGCCCATTTGATGCCAACCAGATCTGGCTGGACAATTTTCCTTCATGGACTTGCACTTGTACGTCTGCTGACCTTCGTCATTAATGATATCTGTCTTTATTCAAAAAAAAATGTGACCATTATGAATCGAAGTGCCTATTTTTATTTAAAATTGTCAGTATTTTTAGTAAAAATAACAAGTTCCATAATGAAAAATAATCAAACACATTAGTATTGTTTTGATACTTTAGTACAATGATCCATAAGTCATTTGTGACATGAAGGAATCAGCCACACCTAAATCTGACACATGGTGTGGTCGTTATGACTTTAAGTGTGTATTTTTATATTAAATTAACAATAAATTTTGAAAAAAGAACAAGCGACATAGTGAAAACTGATAAAATGAATTTGAATTGTTTTTATACCTTATGAAAACAATCCATTATTCATTTGTAACATGTAGGAATCAACCACACCTCAACCCGATGAACGGTGTGACCGATATGACTAAAAGTGTTCATTATCAGTTTAAAATTAACATTTTAGCTCAAAATGTGTCACTCACTGAAAAACAAGAAAACTTTCTCTGATTATATTTATAATTTATTACAACAATTCATAAGTTATTTTTGACATTTATGAAGCAGTCTCATGTCAAACCGATGCATGATGCGACTGGTATGACTTAAAATGTGTGTTTTCAGTTTGAAATGATATTTTAGTAAAAAAACACAACTAACATACTAAAAATTGATCAAACACATTAATATTGTTTTGATACTTTATAAAAATGATCTATAAGTCATTTTTATGGGTAATAATCAACCATCCCTCAATATGATGTACGGTTTGACCAGTATGACTAAAATTGTCTTTTTTAATTAAAATTAACATTAATTTTAGTAAAAAAAACACACCTGGAATACTAAAAATTGAGAAAAAGCATTCTTATTGTTTTGATAATTTAGTAAAATTATCCATGATTCATTTTTGATGTGTAGGAATCAACCCCAACTCAATACAAAACACGATGTGATCGGTATAATTCTAAATGTAACTTTTTATTTAAAATTGACATTAATTTAAGTAAAAAAGAACAACTGACATACTGAAAACTGAGAAAACACATTTATATTGTTTTGATATGTTAGGAAAATTATCCATAAGTCATTTATGATTTGTAGGAATCATACTCACCTCAATCCGATGCACGGTGTGACCGGTATGACTAAAAGTGTATGTTGTCAGTTTAAAATTTACATTTTAGCTCAAAACTTGTCACTCACTAAAAACCAATAAAATGCTTTCCGATTGTATTCATAATTTAGTAAAGTGGTTCTTAAGTCCTTTCTAGCATTTATGAAGTATTCTAACATCAAAGTGACACACGATGTGGCCGATATAACTCAAAAATTGTGTTTTTAGTTTGAAACGATATTTTAGTAAAAAAACACAACTAACATACTAAAAAATAAGAAAAGGCATTAGGATTGTTTTCATACTTTAGGAAAACAATATATAAGTTATTTTTGATGTGTAGGAATCAACTAAACCTTAATCTGATACATGGTATGACCGCTATAAATCCAAATGTGTTTTTATTTAAAATTGACAATAATTTAAGTAAAAAAACACATCTGACATAATAAAAACTGATAAAACACATTTTTATTGTTTTGATAATTTAATACAATGATAAATAAGTCATTTGTGATGTGTAGGAATCAAACTCACCTTAATCCGATGCACGGTGTGATCAATATGACTAAAAGTGTCCATTATCAGTTTAAAATCGACATTTTAGATCAAAATGTTTCACTCACTAAAAACCAATAAAATGCCATCTGATTGTATTCATAATTTAGGAGAGTGATTTGTAAGTCTTTTGTGACATGTATGAAGTATTATCACCTCAAAACGATGCCTGATGCGACCGGTATGACTCGAAATGGGTGTTTTCGGTTTGAAATGATATTTTAGTAAAAAAACACAATTGTCATACTGAAAACCAAGAAAACCTGTTTATATTGTTTTGATACTTTAGAATAATGATCCATGAGTCATTTGTGATGTGTAGGAATCAACCAAACCTCAATCCAATGAACGATGTGACCAGTATAAATCCAAATATTTCATTTAAATTTGATATTGAGTTTAGTAAAAAAGTAAGGGACATACTCAAAACCAAGAAAACTCATTCATATTATTTTGATATTTTAGGAAAACGATCCATAACTCATTTGTGACATGTAGGAATAAACCCCACCTCAATACGATGCACGATGTGACCTGTATAACTTCTAATGTGTATTTTTTATTAAAATTGACACTTTATTAATGTATTCTTTCATATTAATATTTAATTTATTTATTTATAGTATTACTTACATAATATTTGTTTTCTTATATAGGTGTAACCTTTTTATTGAGTTGGTATGATTTATTCGAAAACTAATACCACGGTCAAACATTTTTGAAAGGGGATCACCGATGTTATAGGATGAAGCATTAATGTTTTAACTATTTGTTGGATAATTGTAAATGTAATTATATAAAAAAAAATTGAAATGTATATAGCATTGTTTCCCAAACCCTTGTGTGTGCTGCTTTGTTCTTGTGTACATTCTATAGGTGTTGTTTTGTGTAGGTGGTGTGTGTGTGTGTTGTGCAGGTGTTGTAGGTGGGTATGTTGTTTATATGTTCAGGTGCTGCTGGTGGGTGTGTTGTTATATAAATAGCACATCACATGCAGCAAGGCCTTTATCAACTCTATTTTGAGCACTGATAAAGGACCCCTTTATCATCTCTATTTAGATCGCTGATAAAGGTCCACTTTATCAGTGCCATTTTGAGCACTGATAAAGGCCCCCTTTATCAGTGCTAATTAAAGCATTGATAAAGTGGTCCTTTATCGGTGCTCAAAATAGCACTGATAAAAATTTACTTTATCCGCACTATAATATTGCTGATAAAGGGGGTCTTTAATCAGCGCTTTTTTTAGAACATATAAAAGACACCCTTTATCAGTGCTTTTTTAGCGATGTTAAAAGGGACCTCCCATCTTCATTGAGATTAATAGTGCTTTTATAGTGTTGTTAAAATCATTTGCTAGAACTGATAAAAGAACTATCTGAAGTTGTGTTTCCTTAATCCAAGATTTAGGATATTCTCTAGTAAAATCAAGCATCATCATTGGCCTACGATATAAATTCCACTCCTCCATATTCCTAGATAGTATGGACAATGACACCTCAAGCTCCTACAATAATTTCTTCATGTGTTCGCCTTTGTTGCCATGTATTACTGCTAGTCATTTGTTATTTTCATGTACCGTCTTCCCCAGTTGAGTTGTTGTTTTCTCCTCCTCCAAGTCTAGAAAAAACATAAACTGGTTTTTCAGTCTAGATCTTCTTTCAGATCGCATGTCTGCCTCAATGAGTCTGGTGTGTCAATTGCATCTGCAATACTGCGTTGTGAGTCGACTGCCTCTATAAAAAGGCATTTTCCTCTACTGTATGACTAGACAAATACTTTATCTATTTTGGACGCTACTCCAGTAACATCATATGTACTGGTACCTAAAGTTTTTTTTCTTGCTATGAGGATCGAGTCGTAGGTCGGTTTCCACTATTGCATCAGTTTCCACTATTACGCCAGCTATAATTAAACTAATCAAGATCCTACAGTACCATCAAAACATATATTTCTATATCCAAAATTTATTATTTCATTGGCATCATTGACTTTGTCTACCTCATAAAACTCACATTTAAGAACCAATCACTTCTAGTTTTTTTCTCTCTCTAGAAACTCTCGATGAAAGCACCAATTTTTAAGATCTTGATTGTGAGAGAAAACATTTGTTAATATTATTCTTGAAATAGCACTCAATGATAGTTATAGTAGATTAGTCATATAATAAGGAAAGATATTAGAATAGTATAAAGGAGAGTAAATCCTATCGAAGGTGTTGCTCCTTAAGGCTAATGGACTAACCCACCTATAAAGATCCTACAACTGTAATAAAATGCTAAATAGTTTGTATCCCCCAGTCCTCACCCTCTTCTAGCTTATAAAGGAGGATTTATTTACCAGGTAGAACCTTCTAGAGTTATTAAAAATTGATATTAACAGCTGGAACCACTTATTAACCATACAACTAACATCCTATAATTAAAAAACCATCTAAAAACACCTATTATATTTAAAACACATCCCTTGGTGGTAATGAATTATTCCCCACTTACCTTATGCAACAATAGCTAATCAAAACCTCCCAACCCAATATTCCTTTATGTGGCAGGCAGCTCCCATCACACTCCAGCCTTAGCACAACATCCCATCCCAAGATCCTATTAGCTATTATTTTGAATTTAAGTATCTTAGCCACTATCTCTATGTCGTTTATGCGGTTTTCCATAGATATATATAAACTTCGAGCATATGCACATATTTTAGTATATGGATCATTAATATTGAAAGCAACACATGAAGAGTCATGTATGATAACAACTATTAGATATTTTGAATCTATGAGGGGTATCTGGGATATTTTTTAGCATGCATGTGTCCAAGGGGGTGTATACTAAACCACCAATTAGTAACCTTAATCCACTATCATCTTGTTATGAAGCCCAGCCTTTTATTTGGGACAATATTCATGATGCTCAAAGAAAATATCACAAATGAGATGAAATTGGTGCAGAAAATGTATCAACTCTCTCTCATGGAAGTGATCTACTTGGAATGTAAAGATATTAGACTAAGGAATTTAAGTCCTTCTAGGTGATTTTCTATTCAGATCCTCTAGTATAGATCAAGTGGGATAGGGCCCTCTATAAGATGACATATGAATTTCTTGATGTCAAAATATTAAAGGATTATATGGAAGACATTGAAACAAATATGGGGATTGAAATTTTTGTGAATAATTTATCTGGAAAGGCCAATGAAAACTTATTGCATGGAGCTTGTAGAGTTTCTAATGAGGTAAGTTGTGTTTCCTCAAGAGCATCAGACCAAAGAAATTTATAGAATTAATATTGTCATTCCCAAATACCAAAGGCTGTAAAACATCACTATTTAAAGGTTCATGTAGTTTTTGATGCCTCTAATGATGTTATCAAGTTAGATGCACCAATATAAAACAATGGTATTGCTGGAAGTGATAATAGGCATTACAATTTAGACAAAATGAGATAAAATCCCCATGATTCTATCTACATTGGGCATGGGTTTTGTTTCTAAATTTTGTATCTTGTGGAAGAAGTTAAGTGGGATGAGGACTTTCTCAACCATAATCAGTTTGATTTCCTTAGTCTTTAGGACAATACAAATTTTCAAGGTGGCTTGAGTGATAAAGACCTAGGCACCATAATACAACCTAGAAGACATATTGAAAAAAGGGAAATAAAGGAGGATCATGGAACAACTAGAACAGCCTAGATATAATATTCAAGAAAGGGTACAAGATTCCCAACAGGGGGAGAAATATAGCCTAGAATCAACAGCCAAAACTATGGACTCAGTCCACATATGTTTGTTAGGGACACCATGTGTGAAAGGAGGGGAGGGGCTCTATTAAAAGAGGGATCTGTAAAGAGTGAGTGAGTATTTTCATGTACTAATCTAGTTCACTCAATAAATAATAACCATACTAGTTGATGATAAGGCCTCAATAACACCTCCTTGTACACTAGATGTTTCTGACTAGCAGCAAGGGTCTAAACATAGTATAGTGGGGTGACTATACTCTATAGATTAGTACTAAAAATAAAATATAAATAAATAAAAGAAAGTTATTGGAAGATAAATAAATCTCTAACATATAATAATAAATAGACCACCTAGAAATGCTAATAAAAACATGCATGTATGAACATTTTATGGCCAAAAATACAAGTCAGTCAAACATACATCAAGTAACACATGCAACAAATCTAGACTAAAAAATTAATAAATAAATAAAATACTCCAACTCTGAAAGGTAGTATGGGTACATGATCAACCACTAATCCCATGAAAATGCCTATCCGATAATATAATACAGCAAAGAAGCATGAGCCAAGTCCTAACATGCAATCAAGAGCTCTGTTTAGGTACCAAATAGCGGCCTGAACAGGGTGTGAGAAAAACTTAGTGGTCCACCACTAACAATGTCTAATTAAAATTCAGTCTATGAATATAAAATATACAATGTGAAGGTATAATAAATAAGGGCAGTAAGGTGATGATGTAAAAATAAACCATGTCAAGCTCGTGTTCCTCATGGGACACATGGCTGACCATATTTTCTTCAGCTTAAGATAGAAAGTCTTTGATCATTTTACCTTTTATTTAAATAGACCTGGGACCCATGGTATATATCCAAGGTATCCATGTACCATGATAATCATATGGTGTTTCGCATCTAAATAAAGAGCATCATTCCAAATATATAAACTATGGGGGCATGTAGCATCATGTCCAAAAATTCCTAATAAATGATAAGGAGTTATATGTCCAAGAATTCAAATAATTTATGAGGAGTGACATGTCCAATAGTTCAAATAAGTGATGAGGAGTGACATTTACAACATCCTAAACCTAGTTAGTATGGAGCATTGTGTCCAATAATTTCCAATAAATTATGTGGAGTTCCATGTTCAATAATTTCAAATAGATGATAAGGAGTTCCATGTCCAACATCACTTAACCAACCATAATTTATTCAATTAAATGGGCCTCATGAACCCATCAAATTCATTTCGAATTGAATCACAGGTATTACTCAAGGTGTAATAAAATAGAAACAAGGTATGTTTCATTTAATAATTAAACATAGGCTATGATAAAATATCTATATCAAATCACAATTCAGAACATGCCCTTAATAATTCATTTATAAGTTCCAAAAAGGCCAAGTGACATGGTCATACTATTCAAATTTCATTTAATCCCATTTAATCATGGGAATAATTCATAATATAACAGGGTCCAAGTGATGGTACTCATCCAACATAGTGTAACAGGCCCAGTTGGTACTCGTAATACTCCCAGTTGGCTGTTAAGTCTGTGGTCTCCAGTTCGAGTTACGGGGGAGGTGAATTAAATCCTTATCAGGCAGGGGATAGTTCCTGCCACGTTTTTTCTAGGATAGTCTAAGGTGGGGGCCTATTATCTGCCTAAGGGTGGGGGTTTTCTATCTTCCAGAGGGCTGGGCTTGGTTGTGGCTGAGTTTTTTGGGCTTTAGGCCCACCGGGTTCGTTACATATCACATACACGGATTTACCGACTAGTGACCATGTAATGCGGAGTCTACACGGTGTGTGGCCCACTAGACATGTAGTGTACTCCAACTATTTCTAAATTAAACCTCACACGTCATTTCCCTAGGCATGTACTTTGGATGGACAGTGAGGAGGGTACACACCATGTATTCAGATATACACGCCATGTACGCTTTCCAGATTATGCAGATTTAAAATTTATTATTATATTATGTAACCCTTGAGACATGTACCTTCATATGGACATAAATATGGGACACAACATGTGTTAGGTGTTTGATATATATATATATATATATATATATATATATAATTAACATCTGCATAATGTTCAAAGATCTCCACATCATGTATGAGTTGTATTATAATTATAATTCTATGTGCATTCTACATGTCACAAAGAATTAAGTATATACAAGTATAATACATGTTGGTTAGTTTTGGATGGGTATTCACCGAGTTACCTCCAAGGTACAAGTTATGTATACAGTTAATTTTAAATGAATTTATTAATTTGTTTAAAATTATGATGGATGAGAATCTCAAGGAAATTCAGAAAAGGTTTAAGATAAAAGGATCAACTAATTAAAGATAATAATTAATCGATTCGAGCATGATTTATCTTAAATAATAATGATTAAATAATTTAATTCTAGTTTTATTAATTGCATAATTCATTTCATGCATGTGGATGATCATGATCTAGACCAGAGCTTTGTATTTGATTAGTTTCCCTTTTAATTTATTATTAAATTAAATTGTTGGCCTCTGTGCCTTCTCTCCTCATTAATATATAGGGTCTGCATTCCCATGGATTATTTTATGTAAACCCATGTTACCCCTCACATGTGTATGAGTAAAATCATATGTAATGGTTGGATCTCCCATGCTAGTGGAGGTGGTTCAAGTTAGGAGACGAGGTAAAACTAATCTAAGGAGATACAAAGGTGGACAGGTGGAAAGCTATAAACATGAAACTAATTGGTTCAAGGTGTTTATACCCTAGGTCAGTAGTTAGTTTATCAATATCTAGATAAACTAACCATTTAAACAAGCTCATGATCATACCATTTATTTTATTTCTATCAGTTTCATTCTTTATTCATTACGGATGTATTGTCATGATCACATAATTAACAAATTAAACAAGCATGCAAGATAAAACTAAAATAAATTGGTGTATGCATCAATATTATCTAATACATGATTAATCATTTAATATTATCCCACTTAATATTAACAAACATGTGAAAAGATAATAAATGGAAATTTATGCATAAAGGATAAAAACCCTCAATAAAATATTAAGTCAATATCATCTTCCATTACTTCAGTTAGAATTGAACCATAGTTCAAAGTGATTGACCAGACAAAGTTGGGGTGATTTAAATTATTGGGGAATTATAATTTGAGGTTTTGGGTTGAATTGACATAGTTTACATCAAGGGTTGACTGAAAAAGAAAGACTTGGTGTAACTGAGAGGCAAAGGTTGAGGAAATCAAAAATTAAGGATTTTAGGATTGGGGAGTCCACTCAATGGATCAAGGAGTTACGAGTTAATGTAGTTATCATTTTTAATTCCTACCTAAAACCTTTCAAATTTCTTTACCAGCCAAAGTTGGGGTCATGCGAAGGGAAATATGGATCCTAGCTGCTGGAATGTTCAAGCAACAGGATATTCTGAAGCTAATGGTGAGGGCTATTGGGTTTTGATAAAATAGTGGGAGACAAATGAATAATTATTTATTTATTTGTCTTGATTTTATAAGATAAAGTACTAAAACTATATTCATATAATTTTTAGAAATGGTATTAAAAATTACATCAAAAATATTATTGTGATTCATACTTGAGAAGGAAAACCTTCTCATTGGCATTAATTTCCAAGAGTAGCAAAGGCGCCTTTGGGTCATCCTTCACCATGAAAGGAAACTATATGTTTTGTAAAAAAAATTACCAGTTGCATATGGAAATTAGGAGAGTGATGAGGATATCTCTATGTACGATAAACATCTGAATGATGCTACGAATGTTCAATGCTGATCGCATCACGATTCACTGCTTTATTTCACCCTTACATCACTGTTTTAAACTTGTTTTGTATTAAAAATTAAAAATATTATCTCAAATTGAACATCAAATTTTATTAAATTATTAAATACTTATCACTGTTAAAAAGGTAAATTATTCTTATTTTGGTGATTTTGTTGTAGGAGGAGGTGATTTGGAGGGTCGGAGATGATCCAGAAGGAAAATGGGCCAAACTGCATGGAATCTCAAGGAAATATGTCCATTGTTTTGCACATTTAGAAAAATAAGTGAATTAAAATGAGATGAAATTTTTTGTGCCTCTCCATAACTTTATGGGATAAAACTCATCTCAAGAAACTGAATCTCAATTCATCGATTAAGGTGGTCATTTGAACCAATATGTCCATGGTACAGAATCTGCACGAAGTCAAAGATTTGGTTCTGTATTTTGGCCATATATCGTGATGTAATTCTCTATTGGCCACAAAATTTGATATGGAGACATTCAAGATGCTTACATACAACTTTTATCTTTTGTAAAAGTTGATATAAGGATATTTACCAACCCAAAACTGATACATAAGTAGTATCTCAAAATATGGGTTCCCAAAACCACTTCCCATTTTGGCTATAAATTGGCACCTTGGGCACCTCATTTGCAAGATCGACCAAGGAGTGAAGTGATACCAATTTTGAGTTATATAGTATTTCTTTAATCACCTTGTAGATTTTATAACTCTCTATACTCATAGGGAGATCTCTTGAAGCAAGGATCCCTTCATCGAAGCCCTCCTCTTTTTCTCATGTTGTAATGTTTGTGTTTTCATAATAAACTTCTTTGTTACGCTTTTATTTCTTCTCTTTTCTTTTGTTTTGTTCAATTATATTCTTATTTACTCAACATATTTGTTATGAAATCAATAGTAGAAACAATATTGGGTTATTCCCTTTCTAAAGCTTTGCACATGCGAAATGTTTCTACGATGACTACACCGCCAATGGAAGAGTAGTTCTTTTTAGTAATCAATATACCTCTAACCTTCTTCATTCATTTATTTTGAATAAATGAGATAATATAATTAAATTAATATGATCTATTAATTTATTTTTTAATTTAAATGAAACTAATCAATCAATTGAAAAATAAACACAAAACACACGAGGTTGAGAATTGTGTGAATTGTGAGAGTGCGATCTTAATCAGTAATACAAAACCACAAGGGATCAATTTATAGAGTTCAAACACAATCCATAAACTCAATTAGTCCTAATTTCCATAATATATATTTTCATTAGTTTACCATTTTCCATAATTTATCCTTAGAACATGAATCAAAGCCGAGTGCTATGATTTCATGTTTCGAAGATAGCTTAGGGTTTAATTCACTTCATCTTTGTGGTAAAGTTAATTCACATTGGGTTAGGGGTTAAAAAATTAGGGGATAAAAATTAAGTGGATATTAATTTAAATGATAATGATTAATAATTAAATGAAGAGGTAGAGTTAGATCTATTATGCCTTCTAAAAAATATTTTCTAAAAATCATCTTCTCGTTGCACTTTTTTAATCTCATTTCAAAAACAAAAAGAACAAAAAATGAAATCTTATTCCAGCATATTTCATCTAGCTTTATAAATGATAAAATATACACCATCCCTTATAAGTAGTGTGTTTCTTATCTTCTATTTTATTTTTATAATACCTTCAATATGTTGTTAAATTTACTTCCTCCTTTGAGTGACAACTTTGGTCAGCCACTCTACTGCACCTAAGTACCCTAAAATCACACTTCATTTGAGAGTACCCATGATAGAACCTTTCAAGTTGAAATTGTTGTCAGGGAGGAAAGTAATTATTTCAACCAATTATAGGTATTCCTTTTATTTTTAATTTTATTCTCTTCTTCTATCCTTTATTCCTTCTTTACTCAATCTGAATTTTTCTTCTTCTTTTGTTTTCTTCTTCTTCTTCTTTTTGGACCATCAACTCAAACTTCTAATTTTTATTTTATTATGGTCCAATTTTCTTATTTTAATTTTTATTTTATTTATGACATGAATTAAACCCAAATATCTCTTATATCTTGACCCTAAAATTGAACACATCCTTAGGGCTTGAATCAGAAATTGTCAGTCTATGAGAAGTTCCAACATTCAACCAGTTCGAGAATTTCTCCATTATAGGAACACAGAAATTTGTAAAGCTTCAAAATCAATCTTAAAATAAGAACCAATGGATGAAAATAATCAAAATTAACTTAATAGAACCATTTTATAATTGGATGCACCAGACATTAACTATCAACAAAATTGTATTACATACCCAAATCTTGAATCAAACTTTGAACTAAAATCTGGGTTAATTAACCAGCTTATAAAATTTCATGGCCTCTCTGGTGAGGATCCCAATAAACACCTTAAATAATTTAATGTGGTTTACTCAACCCTTAAACCAAGAAATGTCTCCAATGATCAAATAAAACTAAGATCATTCCCATTTTCACTTGATGGAACTGCAAAGGATTGGGTGTATTATTTATAACCTGAAGATGTAACATGTTGGAACAATTTGAAACATCTTTTCTTGTAGAGATTTTTTCTAGAATCAAGGAACACATCAATTATAAAATAAATCTTTGGGATCAATAAAACATAAGGGGGGTCAATGTATGAGTACTGGGAGTGATTCAAGAAGTTGTGTGCAAGCTACCCGCATCACCAAATCAGTGAGAAACTCCTCATCCAATACTTCTATGAAGTGATCACACCTATGGAGAGAAGTATGGTGGATTTTGTAGCTAGAGGGGAATTGGTTGACAAAACACCAGCATATGCATGTGTTTTGATCAACAAGATGGCACAAAAATCCCAAAAATTTGGCGATCGAGTTACGTCACATGTTAAAGGAGTACATCAGGTAAGTCCTTCCTCTCTTGAAAATAATTTGATTGATACGAAGTTGGAAAAATTGACCACTATGGTGAGGTAGGTTGATTTGGCTCAAAAGACATCCCAACCCACTCCTATGAGGCCATGTGGAATTTTCACTAAAACAGACCACCTAACTGATTGTTTCCCCCAATTAAAAGAGTTAGAGGATTGCACAGTAGTATTCATGGGGAGACCATATCAACAGCAACAATGACCACATCCCAAAAATAAGTATGATTCCTTTGCACCAACATACAACCAAGGGTGTAAGGATCAATCAGACATGGAGTATGGATCTGGAAAACAACAAAGTCCCCCTTTTCAAAAACAAATCCAACCACCTCTGCCTTACCAATAGGGTTTCCAACAACCCCAAAGGAGATTTGAAGATCAAGCATCAACAAGTCAACAACAAGGGACTTCTCAACCAAAGGTAGATTCTAATACTGATGATATTTTGAAACAAATTATTCTTAATCAATAGAATGAGTTGAAGAGTCAAGGTTTGGATTTCAGAGAGTTGAAGAATCAAATGATCCAAATTGCCAACGTCCTCCATGAACTTGTAAGTAAGAACTCTGGAAATCTTCATTCCCAACCTACTCTAAATCCCAAGGGGAATGTTAGTGCCAACACATTGAGAAGTGGGAAGCAAACAACTGATACTTTTGTACCTACCGTTCCACCGGGATTCACCTCAACCCTAGAAAAATCCCATTCCATGCCAACTGAAGAGAAACCCAATGAGAAAGACAAAGGTAAGAAAAATATTGATAATGTTCCTCCTAAACCCCTTACATTTCCAAACATTGTTGTATAAAACAATAACATGGATAAATAGGAAATTCAAAAATAAGTTTTGGATACATTCAAGTTCGTTGAGATCAATATCTCTCTACTTGAAGAAATAAAGAAAATCCCAAGGTATGCCAAATTTTTAAAATAACTTTGTACCAATTGAAGAGGTCTCAAGGGAAATGAGAGGATCAATCTTGGAAGAAATGTTTCAGCACTCATTAATCCAACTCGAGCAATGCCAACAAAGTGAAAGGATAATATGACATTTATTATCCCTTGCATTGTTTGGGAGTTACATTTTTCTGATGCTTTATGTGATTTAGGAGCTTCCATAAATGTGATGCCTCACTCTGTATTCTCTTATTTACAGTTTGGTGAGTTAAAGCTGATGAGAGTAGTGGTGCAGTTGGAAAATAGAGCTACAACATATCCAGCGGGAGTCCTTAAGGATGTACTTGTTTGGGTAAGAGACATGATCTTTACAGTATATTTCTACGTGATTAACATGGAGGATGATCAGTTAAGTTCACGTGACCCCATTATCTTAGGTAGCCCCTTTCTCAAAACTGCAAAAACAATCATAAATGTTAATGAGGGTACACTTTCCATAGAGTTTGAAGATAAATTTTTTATATTTAATGTTATGGAATCCATGAAGTATCCCTTAGAGGACCATTATGATTTTGTTATCTCCCATTTTGAACCACCAAATAAAAACCCCATGGAATTTTATTGTCCTATACTTAGGTAGAATATGAGTATTGGTTCTATTTTGATGTCTAATATCGCTTCCAAACCTATTTCTAATGCACAAAAATATCTTAGATTTGATTTTTAAATGGATTCATATTCTGATTTTGATCATGTTCACTCTGATTCTGAATTTGATATTGAATATGCTGATCGATTTGATGAATTATTATCTGATTTTGATGATGTTTATTCTGATACTAATGTTATTTTTGCACATATTTTAGTTCCTTCAATGTCTCCATCCATACATCACCCCCTTCATTAGAGCTCAATTCATCTCCACCAAATCTCAAATACCCATACTTTTTAAGTGGCAAGATATTACCTATTATAATTGATAATAATCTTCCTTTTGAACATAGAGAAAAACTTTTGAATCGTTTGAGGCAGAACACTAAGGAAATCAGGTGGACCTAGGCTGACATATCAGGTATTAGACCCTCCATTTTCATGCATAGGATTTTTTTTGGAGGATGGGGATAAACCAGTTAGACAGCCACAAAGGATATTGAATCCAACACTTAGAGGTTGTTAAAAAAGAGGTTGAAAAATTGCTCGAGGTAGGTATAATCTATCTCATTTTAGATTCACAGTGGGTAAGTCCTATTCAGGTTGTGCCTAAGAAAAGTGGTGTTACTGTTGTTAGAAATGATAAAGATGAGTTAATTCTAATGGGGGTTCAAAATAGTTGGTGTGTGTGTTTTGATTATAGTAAACTAAATCAATCCACTCACAAGGACCATTTCCCCCTCCCATTTATTGATCAAATTCTTGAGAGACTAGCTGGGAAAACACGCTATTGTTTCTTGGATGGATTTTCTGGATATTTTTAGGTTCCTATTACTCCAAAGGATTAAGAGAATAAAATATTCGCTTGTCCATTAGGTACTTTTTCCTACTGAAGGATGCTATTTGGACTTATCAATTCTCCAGGTACCTTCCAGAGATGCATGATGAGTATTTTTTTTGATTTTATTGAGACCTGCATGGAGGTATTTATAGATGATTTTACAGTGTATGGGTCTTCATTTGATGATTGTATCTATAGTTTGGGAAATGTTTTGAATTTTTGTGTTGAGAAGAATTTGGTCTTAAACTTTGAAAAGTGTCATTTCATGGTAGATAATGGGATTGTATTAGGGAATTTAGTGTCAAAACATGGGATAGAGGCTAATAGATCTAAGGTTGATATTATTTCATCCCTACCTTATCCTTCATGTGTGTGTGATGTTAGATCTTTCCTAGGGAATGCAGGATTTTATCGGTGCTTCATCAAAGATTTTAGTAAGATTTCTCTTCCTATGTCACAATTACTTTAGAAAGATTCTGATTTTGTGTTTTATGATTATTGCTGGAATTCCTTTGATGATCTAAAACAGTGTCTAACCACTCCACCTATCATACAGCCACCATGGTGGGAGCTTCCTTTTGAGGTTATGTGTGACGTGTCCAACTTCGTGGTTGGATATGTCTTATCACAGAGGGTGGAGGGATGTTCACATGTGATTTATTATGCATCTTGGACATTGGATTCTGTAGGTTCCAGGTGCAGGGGAAGCGCGTTGGTGGGTTTTTTCAACTTTAATTTTAGCATTAAACAACATTCAATCCGAGATCCATCATGATATAAAACGCCGAATCTTCATAATGGAACGAAGAACAAAAAAGAAAAAAAGAGTCCCGGAACCATTGAGATAGGATCATCATATGTTGGTTATAATTAATTTAATTAATTCACAAGAATTGCCTCGGTGGAATTCTTTCTTCATTGGTGTCTCCGGTCACGATCCTGTGATCCATTATTGTGTCATAGAATCCAAGTATAGGATTCCTCTAGCGGTGATCTACATGTTCTCCACATATCTATAGATGTCGTGGATGGGATCTTCGGGTGCTAGCATGGAAGAACCTTCTCTTGCGATGTCCACCTTTGACCGCCTTGATCCAGTGGAGGATCTCGCTCTCGTAACTTGAGGGAGTTCTTGGTGGAAAGGGAATTATCACTTGGCTTGAGAGTATTTCTAAATTCGTTGTGCACAACAATGGCTCAGGAAAAGTGTTGGGGTTGTGAGGATATTTATAATCGGGTTTGAGGTTTATAGAGTTATGACAATAAATAAACGTGTTACACATTTTATTTATTTCATTAACTCTTATTGAAACCCCATGTTGAATTATTAATTCCTTAACATGCGCTCACACTAATTATAATTAATATCGTTTTATAAAACAATATTATATCCTCAAAATCCCGACTGGAAAACTACAAGGCGTGTAATAATTAATACACGGCGTGTACTTGTTTTCCATAAAACTACACGGCGTGTATATTTAATATACACGGCATGTACTTTTATTTTACATTTTTCTCCACCGCATTTATTAGAACTTGAGTAATGGCTATTTATTTCTTAAATAAATGTAACTACATTACTCGCTAATAAATATATTATTTCGCCCACAATATATTCTCTCAAATAACTAGGGTCAAAATAAATGCGATCAGGCATCCTTAAATAATTATTAAACCACAGTCGGGAATAATATTTATTTAACTCGTTAAATTAATATTTAACTGAGATACATGGACACACTTAGTGTGTGACCCTCTAGGCCTCTTTCTCAGTGGCATTAGGCGAAGCCTGCCTAAAGTCCAAGGTTAGCATCTATCAACATGCTAAGGAACCCATAGAGAAAGAATTTAATGCCTCAATGACATGTCACCTCCTATGAATGCTTACCATGTAATATAATCCCTTTGCCTCGATATCTCTAATCAAGCGAGTTGCATGCTAGTTCCATCAACCCATGTGCTCGATTATTCTTTCTTTGACTTCCCAGAATTGAACTCACCCATAACTTACCATGGACATGGATTTATTTAGGCTATATCAATTCCATCAAAGGGCCTGAGATATCTACTTCCATTATGGAACAGAAGGGACAAATCCTTTCTCACATTATCTATTAATGCAGTATTACTCGTGACGCACCCAACATATCCTATCTCCCTACGAACAGTGTTTCTTCACAATTTTTTTCAATACATCTAAGTGCACGAGTTTCAATACCCATTAATAATAATCTTAAAGTCTAAGGACCAATACACACGTTCGTAGATAGGAACATCCAATGACACTATGAAATGTGGATTTCCTACTGGCAGGTCTCATTCTCATAATATCCTCCTGGATATTACCAAGGGTGCACACCATGAGAAGGTGCCTCAAAGTTTTATGAGTCTTCACCCCTAATGACCTGTATTATTTGTATCCCTAAAATAATATCATCCGGACATAGAACATATATTCAAGAATAGTGTTATGGCACTTCTGGGTTCTCATCATAGTAGGGATCCACTATGACCCTTTAATGCAACAGTTGTCCTTAGGAAATTATCACATGCATTGTCACGCAGAAGAACAATCAAGATGTGATAAGGCTTTTATTAATGAATAAAGTACAAAGTATTTGGTTTTATACCACCAACTCCAACAGACTCCCACTTGGACTAGAGCCAACTACTAACAACCTTTAACCCGCTAGCTCTCACATGATATTCATGCTTCTGCTGAGATAGGCCTTTAGTCATCGGGTCCGCCACATTCTCTTCCGTGGACACTCTGCTCCCAGCAACTTCACCCCTCTGATAGAAATCCATCAAGAGGTGATACTTATGGGGTATGTTCTTTGTCTATTGATGTGACCTTGGTTATTTTGCAAGATCCACCGCTTCAGTATTATCACAATACAATGTAATGGGATCTTTACTGCTAGGCACCACATCAAGCTCCTGGACAAATTTTCTAATCTAGATGGCTTCCTTGGCTACATCAGAAGCCGCTATATATTCGGACTCCTCTGTAGAATCGGTGAAAACTGGATACTTTGAACTCTTCCAGCTCACAGCTCCTCTATTGAGACAGAAAACATATCCATATTGTGACTTCAAATCATTCTGATCTGTCTGAAAACCAGCATCAGCATACCCTCCTATGACAAGCTCCTCGTCTCCTCCATACACCAGGAACATATCCTTAGTTCTTATAAGATACTTAAGGATAGTCTTAACGGCAGTCAAATGTTGTTCTCCTAGATCTGCTTGATATCTACCTACCATGCTCAGTACATAGGCAACATCAAGCCTGGTACATAACATGGCATACATGATGGATCCTATAGCCGAAGCGTATGGGATCTTACTCATTCTATCTTTCTCTTGTTGTGTCTGAGGACACATTTTCTTAGAAAGATGTAGGCCATGTGACAATGGAACCAATCCCCTCTTGGATTATTCCATACTAAATCTCTTTAGTATCTGGCCAATGTATGTACCCTGACTTAGTCCAAGCAGCCTCTTGGATCTATCACGAATGATCTTGATCCCTAGAATGTAGGATGCTTCTCCTAAGTCCTTCATGGAAAAACACTTTTTCAACCAGCCCTTAACTGACTGTAAGACTGGTACATCGTTTCCAATAAGTAATATGTCATCAACATATACTACTAGGATAACAATCGCATTCCCATTAAACCGCTTATAAACACATGGCTCACATTCGTTCTTAATGAAACCAAATTCCGTTATGGCTTCATCAAATCGAATGTTCCATGACCTGGATGCTTGCTTCAATCCATAAATGTATTTTTGCAACTTGAAAACCAGTTTGGCTTCACCTGGTGTCACAAACCCTTCTGGTTGTGTCATATAGACATCTTCCTGAAGGTTCCCGTTAAGGAATGATGTTTTGACATCGATTTTCCAAATCTCGTAGTCATGGTAAGCTGCTATGGAAAGTATGATTCTTATGGATTTAAACATGGAAACTAGCGAGAAGGTTTCATCATAGTCAATTCCTTGACGCTGTCTAAATCCTTTAGCCACTAGCCTTGCTTTATAGGTGCTAACTTGACCTTCCATGTCCAGTTTTCTCTTGAATACCCATTTGCATCCAACAGGATTTACATCAAATGGCTCATCGACCAGAACCTAGACTTGGTTTTGATACATGGAATCCATCTCAGAATTCATAGCTTCTAGCCATCTTGCAGCTTCTGAGTTTTCTACTACTTCCTTGTAGGAGAGAGGTTCATCATTGTCCAACAATAATGACTCACCATCCTCAGTGACTAGGAAACCAAATCTCTCTGGTTCCCTTACCTCTCTTGAGCTCTTATACAGTACTTGTGTTTCTGGAACCTCTTCCACGAGGACCTGTGTAACTTGTTCCTATACCAACTCATGTGTATCTTGAGAATCAACTTCGTCGAAGTCAATCTTGATCCCACTATCCTTTTTGAGGATGTGCTCCCTCTCAAGAAAGATGGCTTGTCTAGCGATAGTCACTTTCTTGTCCTGAGGGTTATATAGGTAATATCCTTTCGTTTCCTTAGGATATCCTATAAAGATACAATTTGTGCCCCGGGGTGCTAGTTTGTTGCCTAAGAAGGCCTTAACAAATTCCTCGCATTCCCATACACGTGTATGTGACAAAATGGGTTTCTTTCCATTCCATAACTCAGAGGGAATTCCATTTTCCGCCTTAGTTGGTACTCGTTTTAATGTGTTTTCTGCAGTTTGTAATGCATATCCCCAAAAGGATAATGGAAGATCCGCATGACTCATCATCGACCTCACCATGTCCAACAAGGTGTGTTTCCTCCTTTAACTAAAACCATTCCACTGTGGTGTATAAGGAGGAGTGAGCTGAGATAGAATCTTAGACTCCTGTAGAATATCGATGAACTCTTGGTTCAGATATTCTCCACCTCGATCCGATTGAAGTTTCTTTATCTTCTTACCAAGCTGATTCTCTACTTCATTCTTGAATTTCTTAAATTTCTATAAGGCTTCTAACTTATACCTCATTAAGTAGACAAATCTGTATCTACTCAAATCATCAGTAAAAGTAATGAAGTAAGAATATCCACCTCTAACTTCTACTGGAAATGGTCCACATACATCTGTGTGTACCAATCCTAGAAGCTTTGTGGCCCTTTCAACCTGTCCACCGAAAGGCGGCTTGGTCATTTTACCTTGTAAACAAGAATGAAATCTATCAAGTGGTTTTAGCTCAGTAGAGTCTAAGTAGCCATCTTGGCAGAGCTTTTTCAAGCGCTTCTCGTTTACATGACCGAGATGGTGATGCCACAACTGGATGATGTATGAGTCATGTGAGTTTGTTTCGTTATTTATTGCCAAAACTTTGTTTTCTTAATTTAATACATACAAACCATTATTTAAATGTGCTATACCATAACATAAATTGTTCTTATAAAAGAGAAAACCCTTATTTCCAAACTTGAAAATAAATCCATCCATATCCAAATAAGATACAGAAATTATGTTTCTGGTAACACTAGGCACATAATAGCAGTTATGTAAAACCAAGATCATACCAGTTAGCAATGAGAGGTGGTATTCACCAATAGCCAATGCAGCCAGCCTTGCGCCATTGGCAGCTCGAAGATCCACCTCTCCTCTGGAAATCTTTCTAAATCTACTTGGTTCTTGCATTTGAATACAGATGTGAGCCCCACAAGTTGTATCTAATACCCAATGTGTAGAAATAGAAAGATTACACTCGATAACGAATGCACCATTAGCATCCCGACACTTCTGGGTGCAATTCCTCTTCCAGTGGCCTTGCCTGCCACATGAAAAAAACATTGCCTCCTGTTCCTTGCCCTGCCTCTGGATCTTCCCCTTCTTGGAGGGATGGCTCTTAGGGACTTCAGACCGTTTATAAGTCTTTGGCCCCTTTTCCTTGTCCTTACTTTTCTTATTCACCATAAGGACTACAGGTTTTTCACACCCCATGCCCTTATCTACCTGGTGAGTTAAGGGTAGAAGTTCCGATCTAGGTGCAACTGGAACAGGATCTTCCAGCATATACAATTTCCTCTCGTGGCGATGGATAACGCGTAAACACCTCTACCACTCTTGGAAATTGGTGCCAGTGAGAAGGTTTTCTTTCTCGAGTATGGTTCGCAATGATATGTTTGAAGTCATTTTCTTGCAGTTTCTACAAATTAAGATGAGTAAAGTTTTATTAATTTATTAACAAACTGAGACGAATAAATAAATTAATACTTATTAGTCTCCCACTATTTTATCTAAATCCAATAGCCCTCACCATAGATTTCGAAATATTCTATTGACTGGATATTCTAGTGGAAAGGATTCATATTTCCCTTCGCATTACCCCAACTAGGGTTGGTCAAGCAACTTGAAGGGTTTTGGGTAGGCATTCCAAATGCCAACTGCATTAACTCGCAGCTCCTTAATCCGCTGAGTGGACTCCCCAATCCTGAAATCCTTTTATTTTGGATTTCCTCAACTTTTGCCTTTTGGTCACACCAAGTCCTGCTGTGGCAGTCAACCCTTGATGCGAACCAATTCAAGTCAACCCAAAACCTTGAATTAGAATTCCCTAATAATTGAAATCACCCCAACTAGGGTTGGTCAAGCACATTGAACTATGGTTCGATTCTAACCAAGATTATGGAAGGCTATACCGACTTAATATTTCTTTTGAGGGATTTTATCCTTATACGTAAATTCCCATTTTATTATCATTTATTACATGCTTGTTAATATTAAGTGGGATATAATTAAGTGATTAACTATGTCTAAGATAATATTTACGTATAAGCCAGTTTTATTTTAGTTCCATCTTGCATTCTCATTTAATTCATTAATTGTGTGATCGTGACAACACACCCACAATAAATAAACCATGAAAATAACATAAATAAAATAAATGGTATGATCATGATCTTTTTCCATTGGTTAGTTTATCTAGCGGTTGATAAACTAACCCAAGACCTAGGGGAGAAACACCTTGAACCTTTCGAGTTCTTGTTTACAGCTTTCCACCTGTCCACCTTTGTATCTCCTTGGATTGGTTTCACCTTGTATCCTGACTTGAGTCGCCTCCACTATCTTGGGATCTCCATCCATTACATATGAATTTATCTCACATGCAGGTGAGGGGGTTTTTACATAAAAGAATCCTTGGGTGCGCAGACCCTACATATTAATGAGGAGATGGCTCATAGGCCAACAAATTTAATTTAAATAAATTAATTAAAAGAAACCATTCACATACAAAGGTCTCAGTCTAACTCATGATCATCCATACATGCAACGATATTTACGCATAAATAAAACTAGCATTCAATTCTTTAATCGTTCTTGTTTAAGATAAATCACGCTCGAATTAATTAATTATCTTTAATTAATCAATCCTTTTATCTTAAATCCTTTTCTGAACTTCCTTGAGATTCTCATCCATCATAATTTTAAACAAATAAATTCATTTAAAATTATACTTGTATGTAACTTGTACCTTGGAGGCAACCCGGTGAATTCTCGTTCATTACGCAGATGTTAAATTAAACACATATATATAAAACACCTATCACATGTTGTGCCTCACCTTTATGCCTGCACCATGGTACACGTCTCAAGGGTTTGTATAATATAATAATAAATTTTAATAAATCTGCGTAATTTGGGTGAGTACACGGCGTGTAGCTCCGACTACATGGCGTGTACTTTTCTTCACTGTCCATCTGAAGTACACGCTCGGGGACAGGGCGTGTTAATGTACTTCAGAAATTTTTGGAGTACATGGCGTGTTCTGTGGGACACACGCCGTGTAGTTTCTGTGTTACATGGTTTCCAGCCGGGCAAGTTGAGTACGGGGTACATGGCCCAACCCTAACCCGAAGGGACTACACGTTGTGTTTATTGGACCACACGGCGTGTAATCTGAAAACTGTGTGCCACCTATTTCTGGTCAACACATGGTGTCTTAAATTCTTAGAACAAATCCAATACACAGCCTGATTTGGTGGATCAGTCAATGCATTGAACCTAGACTACACGACGTGTACTTCCGAATACACGCCGTTTATTCTGGTGTTGTATGGACAGAAACGTTTGGCTCCTCCGGATGAGTTCCTCTATTTTATTTTAATCAAAATTAAAATAAAAAATTCGTTTCTATGACGTGAACAAGAAATGAGGGAGGAGGAACAGATCTCGAGATTCAGATTTCCAGAACGATTAAACATGAATTGAAATAACTAAATTATTAAATGCGTAAATCACCAATGAAAAACTAAATAATTATAATCAACGATATGACCCCTTTGATACCACTTGTAGGTTTCAGGCGTAGCGGAAGTGTATTGGTGGGTTTTTCCAACTTTAATTTTAGCGTTAAACAACGTTCAATCCAAGATCCATCACGATATAAAACACCGGATCTTCGGAATGGAATGAAGAACAAAAAATAAAAGAAGAGTCCCGGAACCATTGAGATAGGATCATCATATGTTGGTTATAATTAATTTAATTAATTCACAAGAATTACCTTGGTGGAATTCATTCTTCATCGATGTCTCCGGTCACGATCCTGTGATCTGTTGTTGTATCGTAGAATCCAAGTATAGGATTCCTCTAGCGGTGATCCACACGTGCTCCATGTATCTCTGGACGTCACCAAAGGGATCTCCGGGTGCTAGCGCGGAAGAACATTCTCTTGCGATGTCTGCCTTCGACCACCTTGATCCGGTGGAGGATCTCGCTCTCGTAACTTGAGGGCGTTCTTGGTGGAAAGGGAATTCTCTCTTGGCTTGAGAGTATTTCCAAATCCGTTGTGCACAACAATGGCTCAGGAAAAGTGTTGGGTTTGTGAGGATATTTATAATCGTGTTTGAGGTTAATAGAGTTATGACAATAAATAAATGCGTTACACATTTTATTTATTTCATTAAATCCTATTGAAACCCCATGTCGAATTATTAATTCCTTGACATGCGCTCACTCTGATTATAATTAATATCATTTAATAAAACAATATTATATCCTCAAAGTCCCGACTGGAAAACTACACGGCGTGTAATAATTAATACACGGCGTGTACTTGTTTTCCATAAAACTACACGGCGTGTATATTTAATATACATGGAGTGTACTTTTATTTTCCATTTTTATCCACCACATTTATTAGACCTTGAGTAATGGCTATTTATTTCTTAAATAAATGTAACTACATTACTCGCTAATAAATATATTATTTCGCCCATAATATATTCTCTTGAATAACTAGTGTCGAAATAAATGCAATCAGACATCCTTAAATAATTATTAAACCACGGTCGGGAATAATATTTATTTAACTTGTTAAATTAATATTTAATTAAGATACATGGACACACTTAGTGTGTGACCCTCTAGGCCTCTTTCTCAGTGGCATTTGGCAAAAACCTGCCCAAAGTCCAAGGTTAGCGTCTAGCAACATGCCAAGGCACCCATAGAGAAAGAATTTAACGCTGCAATGATGTGTCACCTCCTATGAACGGTTACCATGTAGTATAATCCCTTTGTCTCGATATCTCTAATCAAGTGGGTTTCATGCTAGTGCCATCAACCCATGTGCTCGATTATTCTTTCTTTGACTTCCTGGAATTGAACTCACCCATACCTTACCATGGCCATGGATTTATTTAGGATATATCAATTACATCAAAGGGCCTGATATATCTACTTTTGTTATGGAATAGAAGGGACAAATCCTTTCTCGCATTATCTATTAATGTAGTATTACTCGTGACGCACCCAACGTATCCTACCTCGCTGTGAATAGTGTGTCGTCACAGTTTTTGTCAATACATCTAAGTGCGTGAGTTGTAATACCCATTAATAATAATCTTAAAGTCTAAGGACCAATACACACGTCCGCAGATAGGAACATCCAATGACACTATGAAATGTGGATTTCCTACTGGCAGGTCTCATTCTCATAATATCCTCCTGGATATTACCAAGGGTGCACACCATGAGAAGGTGCCTCAAAGTTTTATGAGTCCTCACCCCTAATGACATGTATTATTTGTGTCCCTCAAATAATATCATCTGGACATAGAACATATATTCAAGAACAGTGTTATGCACTTCTGGGTTCTCATCATAGCAAGGATCCACTATGACCTTTTAATGTAACAGATATCCTTAGGACATTATCACATGCATTGCCATGCAGAAGAACAATCAAGATGTGATAAGGCTTTTATTAATGAATAAAGTACAAAGTAGTTGGTTCTAGACCACCAACTCCAACATATTCAACCTAATAAAACAACACTACCATGGAAATGGAGTTTCTTTCCATCATATTTTCTTTAGATAAATTCCATTCATATTTATTGGGCTCTAAATTAGTTGTTTTTTCTAACCATGCAGCTCTGAGGTACCTATTGAAGAAGCTAGATGTGAATCCCAGACTTATCCGATGGATTATCCTTCTTTAAGAATTCAATATTTAAATAAAGGACAAGAAAGGGTCAGAAAACCTGGTGACAGACCACATGAGCAGGCTTACTCACACACTAGAGGCTAACACCTTGGATGAGGTACCCCTTCAGGACACTTTCCCTGATGATCATATTTATTCCATCTCAGGTATGCATATTTGGTATGATGATTTAGTGAACTACCTTGTTTCATCTGAAATCACTTTAAATTTAAAGAAATATCAAGTCCAAAAATTAAAAAATGAGTCTCGGTATTTTGTGTGGGATGATCCCTATCTTTGGTGTAAGTGTAGTGATCAAGTCATTAGAAGGTGTGTTCTTGATCATGAGTTTGAGTCTATTCTGCATTTTTTTCATACACTTTCATATGGAGGACACTTTAGACCCCAATAGATAGTTATTAAAGTTTTAGACTCTGAATTATATTGGCCTAGATTATTCCATGATGCTCATCTATTTTGTAAATCGTGGTCACATTTCCAACACACGAGAAACATTTCTAGGAGGCATGAGATGCCTCAACAGCCCATATTATTTTGTGAGATTTTTTTATGTGTGGGGAATTGATTTTATGGGTACTTTTACAAGTTCTTTTGGTTTCTTGTACATTTTTTTCATTGTTTATTATGTGATCAAATGGGTGGAGGATAAGACCATCAAGACTAATTATTCTCATGTTGTAGTGGACTTTGTCAAGACACAAATTTTTTTTAGGTTTGGAGTACCAAAGTCTATCATCAATGATCAGGGGAAACACTTCTATAATCAGAATTTGTATTCCCTCATTTAGAAGTATGTGGTGACACACAAAACATCAACACCATACCACCCCCAAACAAATGGTCAGGCTGAGGTTTCAAATCAGGAGTTGAAACAAATTTTGGAAAAAATTGTGTAGTTGAATAGGAAGGATTGGATAAAGCTCTTTAATGATGCGTTATGGGATTATAGGACAACATAAAAGACACCCATAGGTATTTTTTAATTTAGTATTGTTTTTGGGAAAGCTTTTCATCTCTTTGTGGAAGTCAAGCATTAGGTATATTGGGCAAGGAAGAAGTGCAATATGGATCTGGCCCAAGATAGAATCCAAAGAAAATTACAAATTCAAGAGATTGAGGAGATTCGATTTTCATTATATGAGAACTCAAGGATCTACAAGGAAAGATCAAAAACATCTCATGATATAATGATCCAACAAATGGATTTTCATGTTGAAGAGAAATTACTACTCTATAGATCATGACTAAAGCTGATTCCCGGTAAGTTGTGTTCCAGATGGTTAGGTCCTTATATTGTATCTAATTTTTTCCTTATGGTGTAGTATAGATCACATGAGAGGACACTAGAAGAATATTTACAGTCAATGGACAGTGTTTGAAGTAATGCGTTGAGGGAATTTCTACTAATGTAGTGGATTTCATCACACTGCATGACCCCATCATCACTTGAGAATATCAGGCTATTTCTAACCCTTTTACTTTTATATTATTTTTCCTATTTAAAATTCTCTATTTCATGTGAATGTATCATCCCATGGGTTCATATTGAGGAAAATTAAATATTTTAAGTGTGGAGGAGGTAACCATTTAGTTTAGTAATTTCAATTGTTTTTCCATTTTTCAAAAAAAATGTGTGTGTTTTTTTAAATTTTTGTGTGTTTTTGAAAATTTTGAGCTGAAATGATTCTCATCACCATTTTAAAATCCATATCAATAAGTGGAAAAAAATTTCCCATGAAACCGAGCTTAGATAAATGATGAAAATGAATTTGTTTCAAGTTTAAATCTTTAGAAATTTCATGAAAATTACTATGAATTTTGAATCTCATGCCATATATCACTGTCTTTATATTTGAAATCACTTTCCTGTGAGGCTTCTGAACCATTTTTTTCATATTCATTACATTTACCTCACTTCTTGAGTGAACCAAAACATGATTTATTTAACCATAATTTGATTTATTCTTGTCAAAACTTGAGGGTTTTATGTACTTGTGTTTTAAATGATTAAGGTATTTCTTTGGTTTTAAAGCCCCCTTTTATAATAATCCTTTTTATAATGGCCTAACCTGAATATTTAATCCTTTTAGATCTTATAATCCCTGAACATCATGTTAGGTTAGCCACATTACAAGACAATTTTCCCTATCTGACCTGCTCTTATAGTAAAATGTCATAATCTAGTTGAACTTAAGTGTTGGGGAAGCTATCTTATATTGTGCTACCACATTTTTTTATACATTGGGTGGAAAATTAAATTCTGAAGAGATGTGTTTGCTGCTGAAAAAAAACATTATGTAGAAATTTTTTTCTATCTTTAGCTTTCATGATAAAATAATTTGTGCTTTTCTAGAGCTTCCAATGAAGAAAGAAAAGTTGTGCCTATTTGGATCTTTCATGAAAAACTATGTTTGAGAAGATTGAACTTTTTTCTGAAATGATGAATGGTGTAAACTTTCCAAGGTTTTTCATGATGATAGAGCTGAATTGATACTAAGGGGATTGAGGAGGATACCATACTTTAGTGAAAAATATAATAATGCAATTTTGATTCAAAAAGAGTCAAGCCCTCCTCATTCAGCCTCAGAATTTTTCACATCTAAATCCTACCAACTGAAAGCCATAGAACAACCCTAAAAATTCCTCATGATAAACATATGTCCTTGACTCACATCGGGTGGTGATGTAGGAATTTATCAATCCTATGGTGACCCTTATATGATTTTGGATGAGAAAGACATTTTTGAAAAATTGGCATTTGTGTGATAAGAGAAAATGAAAGTGAGGTAAGTGTTTTGTGTGCTTGGGAGGATAAATTAATTCAAAATATAATGAATGATATAAATTGAGAACTTCAAATAATGGTTTTTTTAGGAGGCATGATATCTTTTTTTTCTTTTTGTCACAATTTTTTATAATACATGATCTGAGGATTTTCCTAGGAGTGCAAAAGGGTAAGTGTGGGGGTGTGATCGCATCATGATTCACTGCTTTATTTCACCCTTACATCACTATTTTAAACTTGTTTTGTATTAAAAATTACCAATATTATCTCAAATTGAATATCCCATTTGATTAAATTATTAAATATTTATCACTATTAAAAAGTTGAATTATTCTTTTTTGGTAATTTTGTTGTAGGAGGAGGTGATTTGGAGGGTCGAAGATGTTCCAGAAGGAAAATGGGCCAAATTGCATGGAATCTCAAGAATATATATCCATTGTTTTGAACATTTCGTAAAATCCATGCCTTAAAATGGGATGATTTTTTTCCTCTCCATAAATTCATGGGCTATAACTCATCTCAAGAAATCAAAGCCCAATTCATCCATTAAGGTGGCCATCCGAACCAATCTGTCTAGGGGACAAAATCTACATGAAGTGAAATATTTGGTTATGTATGTCAGATATATCTCACGATTTAATCCTCTATTGGCCTCCAAATTTGAAATGGAGAAATTAAATATTCTATCCTACAACTTTTATCTTTTTTATAGGTAGATATAAGGTCGTTTACCAATCCAAAACCAAGACACAAGTGGTATCTCAAAATCTGGGTGCCCAAAACCACTTCCCATTTTGGCTATAAATTGACACCTTGGGTACCTCATTTTCAAGTTTGACCAAGGAGTAATGTTCCAGGAATTTGGAGTTTCATATGAGTCCTCTTATCACCTTTGAGGTTCTATAACTCTCTATACTCATAGGGAGATCTCTTGAAGCAATTATCTCTTTATTGAAGTCTTCCTCTCTTTCTAATATTGTAATGTTTGTGTTTTCATAATAAACTTTTTTTACTCTTTTATTTCTTATATTTTTTTATATTTTGTTCAACTATATTCTTATTTACTCAACCAATTTGGTCTGTAATCAAGAGTAGAAACAATATTGGGTTATACCATTTCTAAACCTTTGCACGTGCAAAACGTTTTTACGATGTCTACACCACCCATGGAAGAGTAATTCTTTTTAGTAATCGATATACAACTAACATTATTCATTCATTTATTTTGAATAAATTTGATAATTTAATTCAATTAATATGATATATTAATTTATTTTTTAATGTAAATGAAACTAAGAAAGCAATTGAACAATAAACACAAAACACGTGAGGTCGAGAATTGTGTGAATTGTGATAGCACAATCTTAATCGGTAATACAAAACCACATGGGATCAATTTATAGAGTTCAAAAATAATCTCTAAACTCAATTAATCATAATTTATAGAATATATATGTGACTTAATTTTCCACTAACCGTAATCTATCCTTATAACATCAATCAAAGCAGGGTGCTACGATTGCATCTTCCAAAGACAGCCTAGGGTTTAATTCACTTCATCTTTGTGGTAAAGTTAATTCTCATAGGGTTCAAGGGTTAAAAAATTAGGAGATCAAAATTAAGTGGATATTAATTTAAATGATAATTATTAATAATTAAATTAATATGTAGAGTTATATCGATTACTCCTTCTAAAAAATATTTTCTAAAACAAATATTCTCATTGTGTTTTCTTAATCTCATTTCCAAAACAAAAAAACAAAAAAAATGCAATATTATTATAGCATATTTCAACTAGATTTATAAATGGTAAAAAATACCCCACACATTTTAAGTATTGTGTTTCTTCTCTTCTATTTTATTTTTAAAATACCTTTAATATGTTGTTAAATTTACTTACTCCTTTGAGAGACAACCTTGGTCATCCACTCTACTGCACCTAAGTACCCTAAAATCACACTTCATTTGAGAGTTACCATGACAACGCCTTTCAAGTGCCTCATTCTATCATCTATGAACAATGATATCTTGAAATAACATGAGAAAATAGATTATTATATAATTATTTCTCACCTTCAGGATCTCTATTAATAGAAGGTGAGACAAGAGAGGTATGAGATCTTCAATGATTTATTCACCACTAATCTTGGAGAGTCTACACTAGTTAGGCCACATGTAGTCAAGATTATTGGATACATTGAGAATCTAGACATCTTAGGGATTAAATTCTTAGATGAATTGTGTACAGATATCATATTATCATCACTACCCAAGATCTTATCTGGTTTTATTTTGAATTATAATATGAGCAATTATGAGAAGAGTCTATCGTAACTTCTTACTTTAATTTTCCAAGTGGATAAGGACATGGGGTATGAAAAAACCTATAGTCCTTATGGTGAATAGGAAGAGTAAGTACAATGAAAAGGTTCCTAAGACCTATAGACAGTCTAAGGCCCCAAGCACCATCTAACCAAGAAGAAGAAGATCCAAAGGCAGGGCAAGGAAAAAGAGGCAGTGTGTTTTGCATGTGGTAAGTCAGACCACTAGAAGAGGAACTGCACCCATAGATAAGGGGAATACAAATGTGTGTTCGTTATCGAGTTCAATCTTTCCATTTATACACATTGGTTATTATATACATCTTTTGGTGCTCACATCTGTATTCAAATACAGGAACCAAGTAGATTTTGGAAAAATTATAGAGGAGAGGTGGATCTACGAGCTTCCAATGGTTCGAGGATAGATGATCTAGCCATTGGTGACTACCACCTTTAATTGTAGACCGGGATGATTTTGGTTTTACATGACTGTTATTATGTACTAGGTGTTAACAAGAACATAATTTCTATATCAATTTTAGATACAGATGGGTTTATTTTCAAATTCATAAAAATAAAAGTTTTTTCTTTTATAAGGAAAAAATATGTTATGGTATGGAAAATTTAAATAACAGTCTGTATGTATTAAATTATAAAAACCAAGCATTGGAAATTGATAACGAATTGAGTTCACATGACTCAAATAACACCAAGTTGTGGTATCACTGTCTCGGTCATGTAAACGATAAGCGTTTGACAAAGCTCTATCAAGATGGTTATTTAGACTCATCTGAGCTAAAACCACTTGATATATGTCACAATTGTTTATAAGGGAAATGAACAAACTGCCATTTGGTGGATAGGGTGAAAGGTCCACATATCTTCTAGGAGTGGTACAAACTAATGTGTGTAGACCATTTCCAGTAGAAGCTGGAAGTGGATATTATTACTTTATAACTTTTATTAATGAATTGAGTAGATATGGATATATTTACTTAATGGTTTATAAGTTCGAGACCTTTGAGAAATTCAAGGAATTCAAGAATGAATAAGAGAATCATCTTGGTAAGAAGATAAAGAATCTTCGATTGGATCGAGGTGCAGAATGTCTTAACCAAGAGATCATCAACTTTCTGCGGGAGTTTGGGATTCTATCTCAACTCACTTCACCTCATACACCACAGTGGAATGGTGTTAGTGAAAGGATGAATTGTACCTTATTGGTTATGGTAAGTTCTATAACGAGTCATGCAGATCTTCCATTATCCTTTTGAGGATATGCATTACAAACTACGGAATACACATTAAACCAAGTACCAACTAAGGTGGAAAATGGAATTCCCTTCGAGTTATGGAGTAAAAAGAAACTCATTTTGTTTCATACACGTGTATGGGGATATGAGGCATTTGTTAAGGCATTATTAGGCAACAAATTAGAACTCTGGGGCACGAGGTGTATCTTTATAGGGTATCCCAAGGAAACAAAGGGATACTACCTATACAGCCCCTCAGACAAGAAATTAATTGTTGCTAGACAAGTCGTCTTTCTTGAGAGGGAGAACATCCTCAAAAAGGACAGTGGGAGAAATATTGCCTTTGATGAAGTTGATGCTCAATATATACAGGAGTTGGTATAGGAAAAAGTTCCATAGGTACCCATGGAAGAATTATTTCTTGAAACACAAGTACCATGTGGGGGTGTAAGAGAGGTAAGAGAACCAGAGAGATGTGGTTTTCTTGTCACTGAGGATGGTGACACATTATTGTTGGACAATAATGAATATCTCTTCTATAAGGAGTCAGTAGAGAGATCATAAGTTTCAATATGGATATAAGCTATGAATTCTGAGATGGATTCCATGTATCAAAACCAAGTTTGGGTTCTGGTCGATGTGCTAGTTGATGTAAATCCTATTGAATGTAAAAGGGTATTCAATAGAAAAATATACATGGAATCTAAAGTGAGTACCTATAAAGCAAGGCTAGTGGTTAAATGGTTTAAACAGTGTCAAGGAATTGACTACGATGAAACCTTTTCTCTAGTTTACATGTTTAAATCCATCATAATCATATTTTCCATAGAATCTTACCATGACTATGAGATTTGGAAGATGGATATCAAAACTGCATTCCTTATTAGGAACTTTCAGGAAGATTTCTATATGACACAACCATAAGGGTTTGTGATACAATGTGATGCCAAAATGATTTTCAAGTTGTAGAGATCTATTTATGGATTGAAACAAGCATCTAGGTCATAGAACATTTGATTTGATGAATCCATAAAAGAAATTGGTTTCATTAAAAACAAATGTGAGTCATGTGTTTACAAAAGGTTTAATAAGAACGTGGTTGTTATCCTAGTAGTATATGTTGAAGAAATATTACTTATTGGAAATGACATACCGATATTACATTCACTTAAAGACTGGTTGAACAAGTGATTCTCTATAAAGAACTTAGGTGAAGTAGCTTATATTCTAGGGATCAAGATTATTTGTTATAGATCCAAGAGGCTACTGGGATTAAGTCAAAGTACATATATTTACCAGATACTAAGGAGATTTAGTATGGAACAATCCAATAGGGGATTGGTTCCAGTGTAACATAGTTTATATCTTTCTAAGAAAATGTGTCCCCAGACACAATAGGAGAAATATAGAATGATTAAGATCCTATAAACTTCAGTAGTAGGATCTATCATGTATGTCATGTAATGTACTAGAATTGATGTTGCCTATGCACTGATCATGGTAGGAATATATCAAGAAGATCTAGGAGAACATCATTGGACCACTGTTAAGACTATCCTTAAGTATCTAAGAAGAACTAAGGATATGTTCCTAGTATATGGAGGAGATGGGGAGCTTGTCATCATAGGGTATGTTGATGCTGGTCTTTAGACAGATCAGAATAATCTGAAGTCGCAATCGGGATATGTTCTCTATCTCAATGGAGGATCTATGAGCTGGAAGAGTTCAAAGTAGCTAGTTATCATTGATTTTATAGTGGAGTTTGAGTATATAGAATATTTTTATGGAGATGAGGAAACTATTTGGATTCGGAACCTTTTCTAGGAGATTAATCTGGTACCTAGCAATAAAGACCCTATCACATTTTATTGTGATAATACTACAGTGGCGGATCTTGAAAAAGAGCCAAGGTCACATCAACGGAAAAATCACATACTTTGTAAGTATCACCTATTAAGGGATTTATATCAAAGGGGTGAAGTTGTAGTGATCAGAGTATCCATGGAAGAGAACATGGCGGACCCCTTGACTAATAGATTATCTCAGTAAAAGCATGAGTATCATGTGAGAGATAGCGGACTAAAGGTCGTTAGAAATTGGCTCTAGTGAAAGTGGGAGTTTGTTGGAGTTGGTACCCTAGAACCAACTTCTTTGTACTTTATGATAAAGATATATTCATTGGATGGATATCAATAAACTCCTTATAAAATCATGATTGTTATTCTATGTAACATTGTATGTGATAATGTCTCAAGAGTAGTTGTCGCACTAAAAGTTCATAGTAGTTATCTTCTATGATGAGAACCCAGAAGTGTCATAAAACTATTCTTAGATATATATTCTATAGCTGGATGAAATCATTTGAGGGACAAAAATGGTACAGACTATCAGGGGTAAAGACTCATAGGACTTTGAGACACCTTCTCATGGTGTACGCCCTTGGTGATATCCAGTAGGATATTATGAGAATGAGACCCAATAGTAGGAAGTCCACATTTATAAGTGTCATTGGATGTTCCTATCTTTGGATGTGTGTATTGGTCCTTAGAATTTAATATTATTATTAATGGGTATTATGACTTGCGCACTTAGATGTATCAGTGAAAACTGTGATGAAACTACTGGAAATGCAAGCTATACCAATGCAATATTCCCAACGGTTTCAAAAACCGTTGGGAAAAGACTCTTATACCAATGGTTCTGTAGAATCGTTGGTATATCCATATACTAGTTTTTTTTTACCAACGGTTTCATTGAAACCGTTGGGTATAGTGATAATGAAGAGATTTTTTCCAACGGTTTACTGAAACCGTTGGGTATAGTAGGAATTAAGAGGTTTTTCTCAATGGTTTTTTAAATCGTTGGGTATAACATAACTTCCCCAATGGTTTTTTAAAACCGTTGGGAAAGAAAATCCCCAAATATCATCGATCTGCAACTCCAGAGATCTCAAAAAAAATTCCCTAACCAAGAGCTGGACGCACCCTCTCGAAATTTTTTCCCTAAACCTCAACCGTCTTGAAGGTTTGCCTCTAAATCTCGACGCAAACACTACTTCACAACACAACAGTTCTAGTTTCCAATGATTTCTTCTTCCTATTTAAATCGGTATGTGTGATTTCATTTATTTTAGATTTGTTCTTCCCATTTAAATCAGTACGTGTGTGTTAATTTATTTTAGATTTTGTCATTCTATTTCGGTGCAATCTAGTGTGTATTATGATCCCCTTATGAAAATAAGGCATATATAATTTTAGGTTACGGTTAGAACCCTACTTCCCAACCTGCTCTAGAGGGTGCTAACTCTAATTTCCAATGGGGCATCTATCTTTGATTCAAGTAATTTTTGTTCTTCCATTCTAAATTGGTAGGTGTGCCTTCATTTATTTTAGATTTTTTCATTCCATTTTTCTGCGATGTATTGTGTATTATGATCCCCTTATGAACACAATAAATATATCATTTTAGGTTGTGGTTTTGTTGTGATTTATCTGTATAGAATAATTTTAGTTGATATTGAAGAGGTCAATATGATCCTAAGTTATTTTATCCTTGGTTTATTTTAAATTTAAGGTCTATTGACTTGATTTCATTGGTTATCCATAAATACAGTTATAGAATTTTTTGTCCTAAGAGGAATGATAATATACTCATGCATTATTAATGTACCCATAAATGTTGTCTTTGAAATATCACACCTTAACTTTAAGATGATGATACCCATACTATAAGTCATTCAATGAAGTGGTGCTTCCACCTGAACCACTAGAGTGAGTTTGGGGTCATTTTCATGTGTGAATGGTGATAAAACCAAAATTTACTCTATTACATGATCATTTATTCCTACTCCATCAAGTGGTTTGATCATATAGTTTTCATATTTTTTGAAATTCAAAATGAGTGTTAGGAATTCATGTCACAATTTTTATAGGTAGTTATAAAGTGTAACGACCCGAAATTTTGAATAAATCTTGTTTCTTAATTTTATGTGTTATTTTATTTTATTTTTATACTCAACAAAAATGTTTCATTTGATAACATGAGTATAATTAAAATGAGACTGTTGGGTTTTGACTGTTATTTGACCATTGGTCAATATGACCGCTGGAAACTAAATGTTTTGATTATTGTCTCTAAATACAAGCAATCTTGGTTAATTCATATAGAAAGAAGATTCGATGGCCTCACCCAGTAGTCTTGGACCGATCGAAGCCCATATAACAGAACTTGGGAAGGAGGTAGCACCACTGGGCTTTGCTCTGGACCAAACTCAAGCTGAACTTCATCGTGTAAAGCTAGAACGGGATCGCCTTCGCGAGAAGTTCAAACTGATAGAAATTACTACTCGTGCGATGTTGGCCAAGCCTCCCTCAGATTCTCTCACCTTAGCACACCTTAGACTTAGGTCCTATGATGGTGTGATAAGGGGCTATGTAAGGAGACCGTAACTGTCTTGTGTAATCCTTTGTTTTAAATAAAAATTGGGATTTCTTCTTATGATGAAGTTTATGAATTTTCAAATGTCCGGATAAATATAGTATGCATATTTTTGATGAATTTTAGAGAAAGGATATTTTAAAAATGTTTATGTAAACCTTAAATAAATAAAAATGTGTAATGATTTTTAAAAAATAGTCTTCTATAATTATGTTCAGTACGAAATTTCGAGTCTAATAAGATCAACTTGATTTTTGATGAATAGTAAATTATGAATAGTGATTTTACTCTTAGGATTAGTAATGTGACCAAATGTATTAGTAATTTCACTCAAAGAAAGTTTTAATATAATTTAGACACCTAGATTAAGTAATGATATTCAATAAAATGGGTAAATAACAGTTTCATAAATTATTATTCAAGTATTAGTTTTTTTTGGGTGAATATTGTTTTTTAATTAAAAATTAAATTAAAAATAATTAGAAAATTATTTTTATAAAATGGATTTCATTTTTAAACTCGGAGCATCGATATTATGTTAAGGTAATTTTTGGGGATTTTTTTGAAAAAAATGAATTTTCGGTGAATAGTGTGTTTATTTAAAAAATGAATTAAAAATATTTAGAAAATTATTTTTATAAAATAGATTTCATTTTTGAAATCAGAGCATTGATATTTGGTTAATGTGAAATTTTGGGATTTTTCTGAGAAAGTTGAATTTTCAGTGAATAGTAAAAATACAGTTTTAGGGTTTCGGTATGTTTAATGACATCATAATTGTGTCATGATGATGTCATGAGATATTTTAAGGTATGGTCGACTAAAGAGGATGAATTATTGTGTGGGGGTCCCCATGTGGCCTAACTCTATGGGAAGTACCATGGGAGGGCCTATGCTTTTGAGAAAACCACTTTTGAGGTGTCCCTTGGCCATTAATGCCTTGTCCCCTCACTTTCCCTATAAATACCAAGCCCTCCTCTCATCTTTTCGACTCCAAAAACATCCTCAACGAATTTATGGTCTCCTTACCTCCCAAGGAGTCCTCCCAAGGTGCCCCCAAGCCCTCAAGGTCCCAACCTTTGAGTTTTAAGAGTTACGTTTTAAGGTAAGGGATCTGATCTCTCTCTTTCTTTTCAAGAAATATCTTTTATGTAATTTCTTTTATAATCCATGTTCTTATCTTAAAGGGTGTTATTTTATACTTCTCTTACTGCCCTTTTCATTTTCACATAATGAAAGATCCCCTCTTACTCTCATTATTTCGTTTTATGAAGTTTTAAGTGGCGCCGTTAGGCTGCCAAAATTTTTGTAACCGATTCTTTCTCCCTTCTCATTTTCAAGATCTATTTTCTTGTCAAGTCTTTCAAGTTCCTTTTTATTATGTTGGGGTATGATCTCTAAATTTATCATACTGATCTTTTATGATCATATTATGAGAGACCCCATTTGATCTCTTCAATTCAGTATTTTGATGTTTTAAGTGGCACAGTTAGGCTGCCGAATTTTTAAGTGGTTCTTCACCCTTCTCGTTTTGAAGTTCTACTTTCATGTCAATTCTTTCAAGTTACTTTTTGTTATTTTTGGGTATGATCTCTATATCTATCATACTTATCTTTTATGACCATATGATGAGAGACCTCATTTGATCTCTTCAATTCAGTATTTTGAAGTTTAAGTGGCGTCGTTAGGCTGCTGAATTTTTAAGTGGTCCTTGCACCTTTCTCCCTTTTCAAAGTTCTAATTCCATGTCAAGTCTTGAAAGTTCCTTTTTATTATTTTGGGGTATTATCTCTATATCTATCATACTGATCTTTTATGTTCATATGATGAGATTCCCTATTTGATCTCATCAATTCATTTTTGGTTGAAGTCTATGTAACGCAGTTAGGCTGCCGAATTTTCATAAGAGAAATCTTATTTTTGTCTTCCTTTCATGTTCTTCATTTCATATGGTATATTTTCAAATTTCATTACCATGTTCTTAAATCCCTTATATTATGTCCCTCTACTGTTTTATGGGTCATTTATGAATGTTTGACCCATGTCCCCTCTCTTTTAAATGTTTTCTAAAACCCTGTAACATAGCCGTTGTGCTGCAGAATTTTCGTCTCAAAATGTCTCTCTCTTTTTATGAAGTTCTATTATTTTATTAAGTGAATACTAAAAGCTCTCTCTTCTATAGGGGTATTCACATATATATACCAATTTTTACTATTTTAAATTCTGGTATTTACATACATGAGACCCGCTCTTCCTTTCCGTGGGTTTAAAGTGACGTAAAGATCATGTCTTTAAAGCAGTTTTTAAAACGTTAGGATTATAAAATGAAACCCATTTATTTTATGCTATATGGGTCATTTATGAAATGTTTTATGATGATATATGTGGCTCACATGATAATAAATGAAAATTTAAGGGTGCGCCCTGATAGCGCTCCAATGCATTGGGTAATGATGTAACCACTAGAGATTACAATTTTCACGATATCTTGGTGAATAACCTTGGTAATTTTCAAATGACACCTTTGGGATGGACCTTGGTGATATGTTCATGATTTTCTATGTTAAATGATGTATCCACATCTTAAAGTTATGAAAAATGTTATTTTTATTATGATATATCTCATGCTTTATTTCCCATGCCTTAAAGTTCTTTTCATGACCTTATTGAAGTATCTCAAGTTCACATGTAAAATGTTTCTCTTGTTTCCCTTACTGGGCCTTCTACTCACCCTTTATTTTGATGTATGTCCCCAGGTTATGAGATGCAGTAATGAACCTAGGATGAACATTAGGAGAATCCTTTCAAGTGTTTAAGAAGAATGTTTTATGTTTTCATGTTTTATGTTCCTGGTTTCCAAGACACTAACCTTAAAGATCCTCAGTTTTGTGTAATGAAATGAAAGTTTATGTTATAAAAAGGCGGGATGCTATAGTTGGTATCAAAGGATGTTTTAGTTATTTGTGGAAATTAGGATATGAAAACTTTAGGAAGAACCATATAGAAAAGTTTAAATATAGGAAATCTTCCAGATATTTTGGTGAGTATTGAGTAAGGGGTTGCCAAGCAAATACATCCCTGTCTGGATACGAGCAGGTAGAGGTGGCTCTGGCACAGATGTACATAGGGGTAAAACCCGAAAACACCGCTTTGAGCTAGACTCGAACGGGAACTGGTACACGACAACGGGCCTTGCTGCACTCTTGGTTACGACACTCCCGGGGGATATGCTTTGGTAAATTCATAAGCTTAGTATGAACCATTATTAAAGGAACAAAGATAAAATAAAATAAATATTCACATAAGAATATACGATCATGGATAACCTAGATTGGAACCTAGGGGATCACAAGTTAGGATATACTTTTATTCTACAATTTTACCCTTTTATGCTTAAAGTTTCCTTTTCATGATTATTGGTGAAGTATTTAAGCCCCTAATTATACTTTATCTTCTTAGTTAATGGTGGGAAATAGAAGAACATGTCCCAACAACCAATGTGATAGGAAATGCGATGATTGTCGTATTAATATGACAGAGATGATTAGGGGATTAAAAGATGATTATTATTTTGGAAGACGTTCACTATT
This sequence comes from Viscum album, assembly GCA_963277665.1. Taxonomy (NCBI): domain Eukaryota; kingdom Viridiplantae; phylum Streptophyta; class Magnoliopsida; order Santalales; family Viscaceae; genus Viscum; species Viscum album. The sequence continues at coordinate 413,224,227 of OY728140.1, read as the reverse complement.
TTGGGGACCCTATATGATCGAGATAAATAGATTACTATGGTATTTTCATTGAGGAGTAAGGTTGACTTATATTTTGAAAAATTGATGAATTTAAGGCGGACTTATAGTAATTTAGGTTACTTATGGAAATGATTAACCTATCTTGGGGTAAATATGTTTAGGTTAGTTACTTTTGTTATAAGATGTTAGGAGTGGTTGATGTTGTTTGGAGATGAATGATAAAGTTTACCTTGAAAGACTATGTTATCAAATCCTTCTTGTATTTGGGTTTCAATCTTAGTTTGGTTTATTTTGAGGATTTTTAAGGATAGTTATTTACGGAATGGTCTATGATGAACTCTGGGTAGTACCATGGAACTTTGAAGATTTAAAAGTAGTTTCCATTCCTATGGGATTATTTCTTTTTGAAGAGTTGTTTTACTTTACCCTTTCTGTTTTTGGGATAATGTTTAAAGATAGATGAAATAGATGGTTAATCTTTTGTGGATTATGTGATTCTCTAGAAGATGATTCTTGTGTTTTGATGAGACCAAGTGTTTTTGAATGCTCATCATTTGGAGAAAAGATTATTTTTGGGTAGAAACTTATTAAAGGATGAAACTCTACATGAAGGTAGGTATATTTTCTTATGTTTTTGTTCTATGTAGTAAATGAATTCCTCAAAATTATGAAAAGAAACGTAAAACAAAAATGTTGTTGGTTTATGTTTCCTACTAGGTAATCAAAGACCGTTTACACACATCATAAGTTTGGTATTTTCTTATGGTTAACTTTCTCCTAATCATGTTCTCTATCACTCTCCCTCTGAACTTGACCCTTTGTTTTCTCCTCCATGTCCATGTTTTCCTACATGGAATCCTAGTGTGGGTTAACTCGGGTGACCTTTGTACTTCCATTTCTTTCTTTTAAAGTAATATTTTTACTGACTCCTTTTCTGATGTGGGACTTTCAATGAAATTTCAAAACCCAATTTTAAAAATTGCGAGGACGCAATTTCATAAGGGGGGAAGATTGTAACGACCCGAAATTTTGAATAAATCTTGTTTCTTAATTTTATGTGTTATTTTATTTTATTTTTATACTCAACAAAAATGTTTCATTTGATAACATGAGTATAATTAAAATGATACTATTGAGTTTTGACTATTATTTGACCATTGGTCAATATGACCGTTGGAAACTAAACGTTTTGATTATTGTCTCTAAATACAAGCAATCTTGGTTAATTAATATAGAAAGAAGATTCGATGGCCAGTAGTTTTGGACCGATCGAATCCCATCTAACAGAACTTGGGAAGGAGGTAGCACCACTGGGCTTTTCTCTGGACCAAACCCAAGATGAACTTCATCGTGTAAAGCTAGAACGGGATCGCCTTCGTGAGAAGTTCAAACTGATAGAAATTACTACTCGTGCGATGTTGGTCGAGCCTCCCTCAGATTCTCTCACCTTAGCACACCTTACACTTAGGTCCTATGCTGGTGTGATAAGGGGCTATGTAAGGAGACCGTAACTGCCTTGTGTACCTTTGTTTTAAATAAAAATTGGGATTTCTTCTTATGATGAAGTTTATGAATTTTCAAATGTCCGGATAAATATAGTATGCATATTTTTTATGAATTTTAGAGAAAGGATATTTTAAAAATGTTTATGTAAACCTTAAATAAATAAAAATGTGTAATGATTTTTAAAAAATGGTCTTCTACAATTATGTTTAGTACGAAATTTCGAGTTTAATAAGATCAACTTGATTTTTGATGAATAGTAAATTATGAATAGTGATTCTACGCTTAGGATTAGTAATGTGACCAAATGGATTAGTAATTTCACTCAAAGAAAGTTTTAATATAATTTAGACACCTAGATTAAGTAATGAGATTCAATAAAATGGGTAAATAATAGTTTCATAAATTATTATTCAAGTATTAGTTTTTTCGGGTGAATAGTGTTTTTTAATTAAAAATTAAATTAAAAATAATTAGAAATTTATTTTTATAAAATGGATTTCATTTTTGAACTCAGAGCATCGATATTATGTTAAGGTAATTTTTGGGGATTTTTTTGAAAAAAATGAATTTTCGGTGAATAGTGTGTTTATTTAAAAAATGAATTAAAAATATTTAGAAAATTATTTTTATAAAATAGAGTTCATTTTTGAAATCAGAGCATTGATATTTGGTTAATGTGAAATTTTGGGATTTTTCTGAAAAAGTTGAATTTTCAGTGAATAGTAAAAATACAGTTTTAGGGTTTCGGTATGTTTAATGACATCATAACTGTGTCATGATGATGTCATGAGATATTTTAAGGGATGGTCGACTAAAGAGGATGAATTATTGTGTGGGGGTCCCCATGTGGCCTAACTCTATGGGAAGTACCATGGGAGGGCCCATGCTTTTGAGAAAACCACTTTTGAGGTGTCCCTTGGCCATTAATGCCTTGTCCCCTCACTTTCCCTATAAATACCAAGCCCTCCTCTCATCTTTTCGACTCCAAAAACATCCTCAACTAAGTTATGGTCTCCTTACCTCCCAAGGAGTCCTCCCAAGGTTCCCCAAGCCCTCAAGGTCCCAACCTTTGAGTTTTAAGAGTTACGTTTTAAGGTAAGGGATCTGATCTCTCTCTTTCTTTTCAAGAAATCTCTTTTATGTAATTTCTTTTATGCTCCATGTTATTATGTTAAAGGGTGTTATTTTATACTCCTCTTACTTCCCTTTTCATGTTCACATAATGAAATATCCCCTCTTACTCTCATTATTTCGTTTTATGAAGTTTTAAGTGGCGTCGTTAGGCTGCCGAAATTTTTGTAACGGATTCTTTCTCCCTTCTCATTTTCAAGATCTATTTTCTTGTCAAGTATTTCAATTTCCTTTTTATTATGTTGGGGTATGATATCTAAATTTATCATACTGGTCTTTTATGATCATATGATGAGAGACCCCATTTGATCTCTTCAATTCAGTATTTTGATTTTTTAAGTGGCGTCGTTAGGCTGCCGAATTTTTAAGTGGTTCTTCACCCTTCTCGTTTTGAAGTTCTACTTTCATGTCAATTCTTTCAAGTTACTTTTTGTTATTTTGGGGTATGATATCTATATCTATCATACTGATCTTTTATGACCATATGATGAGAGACCCCATTTGATCTCTTCAATTCAGTATTTTGAAGTTTAAGTGGCGTCGTTAGGCTGCTGAATTTTTAAGTGGTCCTTACACCTTTCTCCCTTTTCAAAGTTCTAATTCCATGTCAAGTTTTGAAAGTTCCTTTTTATTATCTTGTGGTATGATCTCTATATCTATCATACTGATATTTTATGTTCATATGATGAGAGACCCTATTTGATCTCATCAATTCATTTTTGGTTGAAGTTTATGTAACGCAGTTAAGCTGTCGAATTTTCATAAGAGAAATATTATTTTTGTCTTCCTTTCATGTTCTTCATTTCATATGGTATATTTTCAAATTTCATTACCATGTTCTTAAATCCCTTATATTCTATCCCTCTACTGTTTTATGGGTCATTTATGAATGTTTGACCCATGTCCCCTCTCTTTTAAATGTTTTCTAAAACCCTGTAACATAGCCGTTGTGCTGCAGATTCGTCTCAAAATGTCTCTCTCTTTTTCTGAAGTTCTATTATTTTATTAAATGAATACTCAATATCTCTCTTCTATAGGGTTATTCACATATATATACCAAGTTGTACTATTTTAAATTCTGGGATTTACATACATGAGACCCGCTCTCCCTTTCTGTGGGTTTAAAGTGACGTAAAGATCATGTCTTTAAAGCAGTTTTTAAAACGTTATGATTATGAAATGAAACCCATTTATTTTATGCTATATGGTTCATTTATGAAATGTTTGATGATGATATATGTGGATCACATTATAATAAAGGCAAATTTAAGGGTGCGCCCTGATAGCGCTCCAATGCATTGGGTAATGATGTAACCACTAGAGATTACAATTTTCACGATATCTTGGTGAATAACCTTGGTAATTTTCAAATGACACCTTTGGGATGGACCTTGGTGATATGTTCATGATTGTCTATGTTAAATTATGTATCCACATCTTAAAGTTATGAAAAATGTTATTTTTATTATGATATATCTCATGCTTTATTTCCCATGCCTTAAAGTTCTTTTCATGACCTTATTGAAGTATCTCAAGTTCACATGTAAAATGTTTCTCTTGTTTCCCTTACTGGGCCTTCTACTCACCCTTTATTTTGATGTATGTCCCCAGGTTATGAGATGCAGTAATGAACCTAGGATGAACATCAGGAGAAGCCTTTCAAGTGTTTAAGATGAATGTTTTATGTTTTCATGTTTTATGTTCCTGGTTTCCAAGACACTAAACCTTAAAGATCCTCAGTTTTGTGTAATGAAATGAAAGTTTATGTTATAAAAAGGCGGGATGCTATATAAAGAATTATTAAGGTATTTATATCATTTTTTATCCTAATAAGGCACCCATAATAAAGGAGTATAACCATCATATAACTCACCAATGTTGTTCATGCCTACAAATTATTTACTTTATGGTATATATCTCAAGAAACAAAATAGCATGGTCATGTGCATGTAATTATTCATCGCTAGTTGATAGATGGGATTTAGGCCATGTGGCCATCTGGGTTTGGGTCACTAATGAGTGGCATCCTGTTTTGGGACGTCACAATTCCTGAATATCTTTTTTATAGGTGTTTCTAATCAAATCCATACCTATAACTATTGAAGGTCCCTCTCCAAAATCAATTGGGATTCAATGAATACACCCTACCAACCTATGATCTATATACCCAAACCTAGGATCCTTTAATCCATGGTTAAGGTGAAACTTGATGATTCCATAACTACTTTTGATGTGATCCTCATCCTACACCTCATCCTGATCTCCCTGAAGAAGTTAAAGTATAAAACTCATGTACTCCCAACAAGACCCTTAAGGATTATATATTCTTTGATCCACTTCTAATATCTTACTAGGAAATCCTTGAATATAGGCATTAGAAATTTTGTATCTTATTTTCTTATATACACTGTATTTTTTTTTTGTATTTCTTAATATGATTCTCATATAGAGTAATGAGTCAGTTATGCTTTTATATAAAGTAAACAATTGTCATTTACCTAAATATTTTTTTGATTGAACTTCAATATTATTGAATTGCTTTGAAATGACTTATTGCAATTTTTTTACAGAATGGATAGAAGTTGGATGTATGAAACTGATTGAATTTCAACCATTTTTCAAAATAATTTGAACAGCTTTCTAGATTTTGCATTTGACAAGGCTTCAGATAGTGGTCGCATACACTGCCCATGTTCTAATTGTGTTGGAAGACCTTGGTTGAGTCGTGAAGCAGTTAGCTATCATATAACCAAATATGGTTTCAAAACAAACTATTATGTGTGGTATCATAATGGAGAGAAAATGGAATCTCAAAATGTTGATGATCCAAATGATAGGACTGAATTGGAGAGTTTGATATATGATCGGTTTCCATTTATTTGGCATCATGAGAAGGAAAGGATGTCCATCCAACAAGATTTTGATACAAGCACAATGATGCATCCAATGAAATTGATTATGTTGATAGGGTGAAAAAATTGAATGATGTTGCGACGAATCCAGTATATCGGCAATGTGGTAAAATGAAAAGGTTGGAATTTTTAATCTGATTGTTTCATGGGAAAACTATGTATGGGATTTCAAATACTGTAATTGATTACATTCTTACCTTCTTGAAGGACTTACTTCCAGATGATGTAGATATTCTCTCAAAACACTATATGGCATGGAAGTTAGTTGATGAAATTGGATTCTCAAAAAAAATCACACTTGCCCGAATGATTGCAGCTTATTTTGGGAGGAAACTACTAAAAAAATGATTGTATCAAATGTGGAACCTCCCAATGGAATCCAAAATATGATGGAACACCATCTCGTGTGCCACAAAAAAGTAATGTGGCACTTTCCATTGATCCCCAGATTACAGAACCTATTCATGTCTGATGAAATATCAGTAAAAATGCGATGGCATGACACCGAGAGAAAAAAAAGAATAATGAAGAGTTGGTTCACCCTGAAGATGGATTTTAATGGCTGAGATTTGATGCTTGATATCCTAAATTTTTATCCGACGTGCATAATGTGAGACTGGGTCTTTCATGTGACGGTTTTAATCCATTTGGGAAGATGCTTACTTCGCACAACACATGGCCGGTTTTCATACACATTTATAACCTCCCCTCATGGTTGTGTATGAAAAATCCTTACACTTTCTTGAGTATACTGATATCTGGCCCTTCTAATCCTGTAAATGATATAGATGTATACATGGAACCTTTAATAAAAGAGTTGAAACTTCTTTGGGATGTGGGTGTTCCCACATACGATGCATGTTCGAAAGACATATTTCAGATGCGTGTTGCACTTATGTGGACGATCAATGATTTTTTTGCTTATGCAATGATGTCTGGATAGATCACAAAATGAAAATTGCCATGTCCTATTTGTATGAAGAATACTCAACCGAGAATACTTAAATATCATCGTAGTTTTAGTTTTATGGGACATCTATGATTCTTTCCAATGAACCATCCATATAGAAACAATCGTCGAAGATTTGACAATACCATGGAGACTGAAGGTCCACCTCAGTGTATGTCTGGAACTGATGTGCTTAATGAATTGAAAGATTTCAGTTATTCATTTGGGAAGGGTGTAATGAAATCTAGAAAGAGTAAAAATGTTTCCAATGATACCTGTTACAATTGGAAGAAGAAGAGTATATTCTTTGAGTTGTTTTATTGGTCAACCAATTTGTTACGTCATTGCTTAGACGTAATGTACATTGAAAAGAATATTTGTGAAATGTTGCTTTAGATTCTTCTAAATGTCAAGGGGAAGAAAAAAGATGATTTATGATCTCGGCATGACTTGGTAGATTGGGGGATCAGACCATAATTGCATCCTGTCTGTATCAGTGAAAATAAATGGCAAGTTCCATGTGCTTCTTATGTGATGACACCTGCTAAAAAATAAATTTATGAAAGTGCTAGAGACTATTAAAGTTCTTGATGGATATTCAAGCAATATATCAAAATGGGTCAACAGAAAAGATTTGAAGCTGAAATATTTGAAGACTCGTGATTATCACGTCCTTTGGCATGAGTTGATTCCAATAGCAATCTGGCATCTCTTGTCCAATAATGTTAGAGTCTCAGTTATTCATTTGTGCTATTTGTTTAAAGATCTTTGTGCTAAGTGGTTTTCTAAATACTTCTTGAAAAAACTGTTGGCAGAGACACCATTAATTTTGTGTGAGTTAGAGAAAATATTCCCTCCATTTTTTACATGCATGTTGCATCTGACTGTCCATCTTTCGACCAAAATACTTCTTGGAGGACCCGTTGCTTTCCGTTGGATGTATCCAACTGAAAGAAACATGTGAAGATTGAAATCATGTGATGGTGATGGTGATCAGGGGCAGATTGATCCATTACATTTTTGAATTCTGTATAACTCTTTATTTTTTAACCTGGTTTTTCACTCTGGTATGGATTTTTTTGAATTCAATATAACTCTTTATTTTCGACCAAATATGGAATCCTAATGATGTTGTAATGGTTTGAAGGTGAGTGATTCTATATGAGATTTTATGGGTTATTGTGAGGAGTTTCTTTCCCTTTAATTGATTGGTTCATAAAACATAAGTTGGTGTTGCATATATTAGGTAATTGGAATTAGTAAAGTAAAATTCTGGTCTCGGATTTTCGATTTGGTTATTTAGATGGTATTCTCTATCAAAAGTGGGTATATCTCTATTGACTATGGGTGTATTTTCTAATTGACTAATGTATTTATTAAACTGACCATGCAATACACATTTCTCACAATATGGAAGCACCACAAAAATCATAGATAGACACTGCACATCACAAGACACCCATGGGAGACACCCCTTGAGGTGGAGTCCCTCTCATAGCCTCTTTAATTTAAGAATTCTTTAAATTGAATTTAGCTTCTTTCTTAATTCTGCTTAATTATATTGAAATGCATATCTTGAATAAGTTTTCTTTAATATAATTGTTTCATTTGATAAATAAATTCATGCTTTTATAATAAAACCCATCTAACATAGGTGCGCTATCTACGAAAACTCACATTGATAGTTTAGGGTGTGATAATTTGACTCTCAATCTGTAGTTTCAACTACCTAGTACCGCTTTTAGGTGTTCGGCGCGCTTGAAAAGCGCGCGTGGGGTGGTCGAAACTGGTCAAACAACCTCGGAATTCCATGAAATCGGACGACAACAAAGGGTGGGTGAATTGTGAAATTGTCGTCCAGACAACATGTCAATCGGAGGTGTCGTGTGACCGCACAGGCCAAAAATGCACTCAGCGTGTCGTAAATGGACAAAACATGCGTTTAACGGTCAAATGCATGTCGAAAGACATCGGAATGACTTTAAATCACACAAAAACACCCTATTTATTATTCATGAGGTTTAAGAGGAGACAACACGTCATTAGGATGCGCGGTTTGCACGGCACAGCTAAATATGTGTTTTTTAGGTGTTTAGAGCGCTTGAAAAGCGCGCATGGGGTGGTCAAAACCAGCCGAACGATCTCAGAATGCCATGAAATCGGACGACAACAAACTTTGGGTGATTTTTGAAATTTTCGGCCAGACAGTACGTTAATAGAAGGTGTCATGTGACCGCGCTGGCCGAAAACACACTCGGACTGTCGTAAATGGCCAAAACATGGGTTTTACAGTCAAATGCATTCCGAAAGACATTGGAATGACTTTAAATCACATGAAAACACCGTAATTATTATTCATGAGGTGTACGAGGAGACGGAACATCATTCGGACATACGGTTTGCGTGGAACAGCTGAATATGTGTTTTTTAGGTGTTCAGCACGCTTGAAAAGCACGCGTGGGGTGGTTGAAACCGGTCGAACGACCTCAGAATGCCATGAAATCGGACGAAAACAAAGGGTGGGTGATTTGTGAAATTTTTGCCTAGATGGTATGTCAATCAGAAATGTCGTGTGACCGCGCTGGCCGAAAACGCACTCGACGTGTTGTAAATGGCCAAAACATGCATTTAACGGTCAAATACATGCCGAATGACATCATAATGACTTGAAATCACACAAAAACATCCTATTTATTATTCTTGAGGTGTACGAGGAGACGGAACATCATTCGGACGTGCGGTTTGCACGACATGGATGAATATGTGTTTTTTAGGTGTTCGGCGCGCTTGAAAAGTGTGTGTGGGGTGGTCAAAATCGGCCGAACGACCTTGGAATGCCATGAAATCAGAAGACAACAAATTTTGGGTGATTTTTGAAATTTTCAACCAGACAGCATGTCAATTGGAGGTGTCGTGTGACCGCGCTGGCCGAAAACGCACTCGGCGTGTCGTAAATGGCTAAAACATGGGTTTTACGTTCAAATTCATCTTGAACGACATCGGAATGACTTGAAATAACACGAAAACACCCTAATTATTATTCTTGAGGTTTACGAGAAGTCGACACATCATTCGAACGCGCGGTTTGCGTGGCACGACTGAATTTGTGTTTTCTAGGTGTTCGTCACGCTTGAAAAGCGTGCGTGGGGTGGTCGAAACTGACCGAACGACCTCAGAATGTCATGAAGTCAGATGAAAACAAAGGTTGCGTGATTTTTGAAATTTTCGACCAGACGACATGTCAATCGGAGGTGTCATGTGACCGCGCTGGCCGAAAACGCACTCGGCCTGTCGTAAATGGCCAAAACATGCGTTTAGCGATCAAATGCATGCTGAACGACATCATAATGACTTGAAATCACACGAAAACACCCTATTTATTATTTTTGAGGTGTAATAGGAGACGACACGTCATTCAGACGCGCGGTTTGCACGGTACAGCTGAATATGTGTTTTTTAAGTGTTCGGCGCGCTTGAAAAGCGCGCGTGGGGTGGTCAAAACCGGACGAACGACCTTATAATTCCATGAAATAGGACTACAACAAAGTCTGGGTGATTTGTGAAATTTTCGGTCAGACGGCACGTCAATCAGAGGTGTCGTGTGACCGATCTGGCCGAAAACGCACTCGGCCTGTCGTAAATGGCCAAAACATGGGTTTTACGGTCAAATACATGTCGAACGACATCGGAATGACTTGAAATCACACGAAAACACCCTAATTATTATTCATGAGGTTTATGAGGAGTCGACACATCATTTGGACATGTCGTTTGTGTCGCACGACTGAATATGTGTTTTTTAGGTGTACGACGCGCTTGAAAAGCGTGCGTGGGGTGGTCAAAACCGGTTGAACGACCTCGGAATGCCATGAAATTGGATGACAACAAAGATTGGGTGATTTGTGGAATTTTAGGCCAGACGGGCACATCAATCGGAGGTGTCGTGTGACCGCGCTGGCCGAAAACGCACTCGACCTGTCGTAAATAGCCAAAACATACGTTTAACGGTCAAATGCATGCCAAACGACATCGAAATGACTTGAAATCACATGAAAACACCCTATTTATTATTCTTGATGTGTACGAAGAGACGGCACGTCATTAGGATGCGCGGTTTGCACGGCATGGCTGAATATGTGTTTTTTAGGTGTTCGGTACGCTTGAAAAGCGCGCGTGGGGTGGTTGAAACCAGGCGAACGACCTCGGAATTCCATGAAATCATACAACAACAAAGGTTGGGTGATTTTTGAAATTTTCTATCATACGGAACGTCAATCGGAGGTGTCGTGTGACCGCGCTGTCTGAAAACGCACTCGGCCTGTCGTAAATGGCCAAAACATGGGTTTTACGGTCAAATGCATACCGAACGACATCAGAATGACTTTAAATCACACGAAAACACCTTAATTATTATTCGTGGGGTGTACAAGGAGACAACACATCATTTGAACGCACGGTTTGCGTGGCACGACTGAATATGTGTTTCTTAGGTGTTCGGCGCGCTTGAAAAGCGCGCGTGGGGTGGTCGAAACCAGCCGAACGACCTCAGAATTCCATGAAATCGGACGATAACAAAGTTTGGGTGATTTTTGAAATTGTCGGCCAGACGGCACATCAATCGGAGGTGTCGTGTAACCGCGCTGACCGAAAACGCACTCGGCGTGTCGTAAATGGCCAAAACATGGGTTTTACGGTCAAATGCAAGTCGAACGACATCATAATGACTTGAAATCACACGAAAACACCCTAATTATTATTTTTGAGGTGTACGAGAAGACATCACGTCATTCGGACGCGCGGTTTGCGTGGCACGACTGAATATGTGTTTTTTAGATGTTCGACGCGCTTGAAAAGCATGCATGGGGTGGTCGAAACCGGACGAACGACTTCGGAATGCCATGAAATCATACGAAAACAAATTTTGGGTGGTTTTTAAAATTTTCAGCCAGACGGCACGTCAATCGGAGGTGTCGTGTGACCACGCTGGCCGAAAATGCACTCGGCCTATCGTAAATGGCCAAAATATGGGTTTTCCGGTCAAATGCATGTCGAACGACATCGGAATGACTTGAAGTCACACAAAAACACCCTAATTATTATTTTTGAGGTGTATGAGGAGACGACACGTCATTCGGACGCGCAGTTTGCACGGCACAGCTGAATATGTGTTTTTTAGGTGTTCGGCGCGCTTGAAAAGCGCGCGTGGGGTGGTCGAAACTGGCCGAACGACCTCAGAATGCCATGAAATCGGAAGAAAACAAAGGTTGGGTGATTTTTGAAATTTTCAGCCAGACAGCACGTCAATCGGAGGTGTCATGTGACCGCGCTAGCCAAAAATGCACTCGGCGTGTCGTAAATGGCCAAAACATACGTATGACGGTCAAATGTTTGCCGAACGACATCGGAATGACTTTAAATCACACAAAAACACCCTATTTATTATTCGTGAGGTGTACGAAGAGACGACACATCATTTGAATGCGCGGTTTTCGCGGCACATCTGAATATGTGTTTTTTAGGTGTTCGGCGCGCTTGAAAAGCGTGCGTGGGATGGTCGAAACCGGCCGTATGACCTTGGAATTCCAGGAAATCAGACGAAAACAAATCTTGGGTGATTTTTGAAATTTTCGGCCAGACGACATGTCAATCGGAGGTGTCGTGTGACCGCGCTGGCCAAAAACGCACTCGGCGTGTCGTAAATGGCCAAAACATGGGTTTTACGGTCAAATGCATGCCGAACAAAATCATAATGACTTGAAATCCCATGAAAACACCCTAATTATTATTTGTGAGGTGTATGAGGAGATGACACGTCATTCGGACTCGTGGTTTGCATGGTACGGCTGAATATGTGTTTTATAGGTGTTCGGCGCGCTTGAAAAGCGTGCATGGGGTGGTCGAAACTGGCCGAACGACCTCGAAATTCCATGAAATCGGACGACAAAAAAGTTTGGGTGATTTGTGAAATTTTCGGCTAGACGTCACATCAATCGGAGGTTTTGTGTGACCGTGCTGGCCGAAAACGCACTCGGTCTGTCGTAAATGGTCAAAACATGCGTTTAACGGTCAAATGCTTGCCGAACAACATCAGAATGACTTGAAATCAAATTAAAACACCCTATTTATTATTTTTGAGGTGTACGAGGAGACGGAACGTCATTCGGACACGCGGTTTGCGCGGCATGACTGAATATGTGTTTTTTAGGTGTTCGGCACGCTTGAAAAGCGTGTGTGGGTGGTCGAAACCAGTCGAACGACCTCGGAATTCCATGAAATCGGACGACAATAAAGGTTGGGTGATTTGTAAAATTTTTGGTCAGACATCACATCAATCGGAGGTGTCGTGTGACCACGCTGGCCGAAAACGAACTCGGTCTGTCGTAAATGGCCAAAACATGGGTTTTACGATCAAATGCATGCCGAACGACATCAGAATGACTTGAAATCACATGAAAACACCCTAATTATTATTCTTGGGGTGTACGAGGAGACGACATGTCATTCGGACGCGCGGTTTGCGCGTCATGGCTGAATATGTGTGTTTTAGGTGTTTGGTGCGCTTGAAAAGCGTGCGTGGGGTGGTCGAAACCGGCCGAACGACCTCATAATTCCATGAAATCGGACGACAACAAAGGTTGGGTGATTTGTGAAATTTGCAGCTAGACAGCACATCAATCGGAGGTGTCGTGTGACCGCACTGGCTAAAAAAGCACTCGGCCTGTCGTAAATGGCCAAAACATGCGTTTAACGATCAAATGAATGTCGAACTACATCGGAATGACTTGAAATCACATTAAAACATCCTATTTATTATTCGTGAGGTGTACGAGGAGACATAACTTCATTCGGATGCACGGTTTGCACGACACGACTGAATATGTGTTTTTTAGGTGTTCTGCGCGCTTGAAAAGTGTGCGTGGGGTGGCCGAAACCGGCCGAATGACCTCAGAATTCCATGAAATCGGACAACAACAAAGGTTGGGTGATTTGTAAAATTTTTGGTTAGACGGAACATCAATCGGAGGTGCCATGTGACCGCGCTGGCTGAAAACGCACTCGGCCTGTCGTAAATGGACAAAACATGGGTTTTACGGTCAAATGTCTTCCAAACGACATCAGAATGACTTGAAATCACACAAAAACACCCTAATTATTATTCGTGAGGTTTACTAGGAGATGACATGTCATTTAGAAGCACGGTTTGCACGGCACGGCTGAATATGTGTTTTTTAGGTGTTCGGCGTGCTTGAAAAGCACACGTAGGGTGGTCGAAACTGGTCGAACGACCTTGGAATGCCATGAAATCATACGACAAAAAATTTTGGGTGATTTTTGAAATTTTTGGCTAGACAAAACATCAATCGGAGGTGTCATGTGACCGCGCTAGCCGAAAACGCACTCGGTGTGTCGTAAATGGCCAAAACATGGGTTTTACGGTCAAATGCATGCCTGACGACATCAGAATGACTTGAAATCCCACAAAAACACCTAATTATTATTTTTGAGGTGTACTAGGAGACGACACATCATTCGGATATGCGTTTGGTGCAGCACGGCTGAATATGTGTTTTTTAGGTGTTTAGCGCGCTTGAAAAGCGTGCGTGGGGTGGTCGAAACTGGCCGAATGACCTCGGAATGCCTTGAAATCGGACGAAAACAAATTTTGGGTGAATTTTGAAATGTTCGGCTAGACGGCACGTCAATCGGAGGTGTCGTGTGACCACGCTGGCCGAAAACGCACTCTGCGTGTCGTAAATGGACAAAACATGCGTTTAACGGTCAAATGCATGCTGAACGACATCGGAATGACTTTAAATCACACTAAAACACCCTAATTATTATTTTTTAGGTGTATAAGGAGACGGAACATCATTCTAATGTGTGGTTTGTGCGGCACGGCTGAATATGTATTTTTTAGGTGTTTGGCGCGTTTGAAAAACGTGTGTGGGGTGGTCGAAACCGGCCAAATGCATTCGGATTGTGTTGATACTTTAGGAAAAATATCCATGGGTCATTTGTGACGTGTAAGAGTCAACCCCACCTCAATACGAGGTGATGTGTGGCCGACACCACTCAAAGTGTCTCTCTTTTGTTTCAAAAGGACATCATTTTAAGTGAATACAACAACTAACATACGGAAAACCGACCAAATGCATTCAGATTCTGTTGAAACTTTCAAAAAATGATCCATGGATCATATGTGACATTTAATATTCAACCCCTCCTCAATATGAGGGCCAGTGTGGCCAACACCACTCAAAGTGTTTCTCTTTTGTTTTAAATGGACAAGATTTTAAGTGAAAACAATAATTGGCATACTTAAAACGGACCAAACACTTTCATATTGTGTTTATATTTTAGGAAAACGATCCATGGGTCATTTTTGACGTGTATGAGTCAATACCACCTCAATACAAGGCGCGGTGTGGCCGCCACCACTCAAAATGTCTCTCTTTTGTTTAAAATGGACATGATTTTATGTGAAAACAACAACTGACATACGGAAAACCGACCAAATGCATTCAAATTATGTTGAAAATTTAGTACAACAATTCATGGGTCATTTTTGACATTTAAGAGTCAACTCCATCTCAATCAGAGGCGAGGTGTGGCTGGCACCACTCAAAGTGTCTCACATTTCTTTGAAATGGACAATATTTTAAGTGAAAACAACAACTAACATACGGAAAATGGACCAAACACATTCAGATTCTGTTGATAATTTAGAAAAACGATCCATGGGTTATTTTTGACGAGTACGAGTCAACCCCACCTCAATATGAGGCATGTTGTGGCTGGTACCACTCAAAGTGTCTTTCTTTTGTTTAAAATGGATATGCTTCGGCATACGGAAAACCGACCAAATGCATTCAGATTGTGTTGATACTTTATTAAAATGATCCATGGGTCATTTTTTATGTGTACAAGTCAACCCCGCCTCAATCCGAGGCATGGTGTGTCCGACACCACTCAAAGTGTATCTCTTTTATTTCAAAAGGACATCATTTTAAGTGAATACAACAACTGAAATTTACACTCATCAATGATAGTCGCAAACTCTTTTTCATGAGTTGGGTAGTTTCACTCATGGGGTCATAAGTGACGATACTCCTAAGAAAATACCTTTTCACCATATATTATAAAAAATACAAGTTCAATGCAAAATGCATCACAATTCATTACATACCCAAATCTAGGATCAGAAAAAAAAATTGGGATTTGAGCCAATTTCAAAATCTTATTCAAGTCTAATAAGTATTTCTCATATTAGAATTTGATGGGGACATGGGGGGTTGTTTTGGTTGGGGGGTTGTGCAGGGTTGAGGTGAATTACTACTGGAAGAGTGGTTGTCATTTGATGATAGAAATGGGTGTAAATAATGTTTGAGTCATTGAAACTATTATTAACTATACTGGATGATTATTTTCATATGAAGATTGAAATAGGTAATTGTAGTACATGACATGGTTGGAAGAGATTGATGGTTTTATGTGTTTTTTTTGTGCTATTTTAGGTGTTTTTTATGCTGTTTTAAGTCCGTATGTGGTTTTTGTGATATTTTTTATGCAGGTGTATACTGGAGAGGCTACTAGAGGGTTGTTGTGAATTAGTCCTGGAAAAACACATTACCAACGATTTTAAACCGTTGGTATAAAAGTTCTTGGAAAACACATTACCAACGGTTTTAAACCGTTGGTATAACAGTTTTGGGAAAACACATTACCAACGGTTCTAAACAGTTGGTATAATAGTGTGGAAATAGAAATTTAAAAACTACACCAATGGTTCTAAACCGTTAGTATAGTGGTTAGTATACAATATATACCAACAATTTCTGTAAATTGTTGGTAAAAACATGTATTGCCAATGGTTTGTAAAATCGTTGGAAATACTCCAATTACACATCCTTTCCCAACGGTTATACAAAAACCATTGGTAATGGGCTTCTTCCACACCTTACTTGCCAACGGTTTTCCAAACCGTTGGTATACTATATACCAATGGTTTGGAAGCCTTTACCAACGGTTTAAAACCTTTGGTAAAGGCTTAATTTCCAGTAGTGTGAAATATGTTCGCGGTGAGGTAGGATATGTTGGGTGCGTCATAAGTAATACTCCATTAATGAATAATGCGAGAAAGGATTTTCCCCTTTTGTTCCATAACAGAAGTTGATATCTCAGTCCCTTTGATGTAAATGATGTAGCCTAAATAAATCCATGGTCATGGTGTTCTATAGGTAAGTTCAAATTCCGGGAAGTCAAAGAATGAGAAATCGAGCACATGGGTTGATGGAACTTGCATGCAACCCACTTGATTAGAGAAATCGAAACAAAGGGATTATATTACACGGTAAGTATTCGTATTAGGTGACATGTCATTGCGTCATTAACTTCTTTCTCTATGGGTGCCTTGACGTGTTGTTATATGCTAACCTTGGACTTAAGGCTGCTCCACCTAATGCCACTAAGAAAGAGGCCTATAGGGTCACACACTAAGTGTATTCGATATCTTAATTAAATAATATATTATTTATTATTAAACAAGTTGAATAAATATTATTCTTGGTTGTGGTTTAATAATTATTCATGGATGCCTGATCACATTTATTTCGATACTAGTTATTTGAGAGAATATAATGTGGGCAGAATAATTAATAAATATTTATTTTCTATTTAGTGAATATAATATTTATATATTTATTAGTGAATAATGAAATGATATTTATTTAATAAATAAATAGTCATTATTCAAGGTTCAATAAATATGGTGGAGGATTGGCGGACTGAGTTAAGTGTTCAGTGAGAAATAATAATATTGAATGTTATTTTATTAAATAATATTTAATTATAACTCACAAGTTAAGAACATGTTAGGAAATAATAATGTTTCTATTATTATTTTACATGGGGGTTTCACTGGGATTAATAGAATAATTATGGCACGTGTGAAAATTATTTATTATTACCCTAGTGAAATAAATGTTTGGTTATATTATTCTCTTATTAGCCAAGCGCTAGCCAAGTGATGATTATTATTATGCACAACGAATTAGAGAAAAGTTATCAAGCCTATAGAGTTATTCCCTCTCCAAGAACTCTCTCAAGAACGAGAGAGATCCTCCTCCACTAGATTAAGGAGAACGCTTTGGAAGTGGATATCAAGGCGATCAAAGGCGGACATCGCAAGCGCAAAGATCTTCCATGCTAGCACCCAGAGACTCCTTCAGCGATGTTCGGAGATACGTAGAACAAATGTGGATCACCTCTATAGGAGATCTACCCTTGATCTCAACAATGTAACGATGATACACCTACAGATATGTGGTCGAATGCATTAATGAAGAAAGAATTACCTTATAGGTAATTATTATTTAATTAAATTAATTATAAACAAAATATGTTGATCCTCTCTCTTGGTTCTGGTGGGAAATTCTTATTTTTCTAAATCCTTGATTCAATTTTGTGGATACTAGCATTCATCATCATATTGATCCCGAATTGATCATCGATTATGGGAAAAAAAGTTGGGCATCGTCCTTCCCACGCTTCCACTGCACCCGAAATCCACATCATGATATGAAGAATATTTTATTATCTTATGGAATGTGTATGAAGGATTTTATTATGAGATGGGTGGGGCCTATATCTCCCTCCAATGCAATGGGTAAATATTTATATCTCATGAGATAATGATTGGAATCAAGTCGACAGGCTTGATCCACTATGGGAAGATGGGGAAACCTGATCCCTTACAAGGAAAGGACTGTGACTGGGGATGGCGGTGTGTCCCCCCCAGTAGGTGTATTCACCATGAAGATGGAAGATGGGGAAACTCAATCCATTATGGGAATATGGGGAAACCTGATCACTTACAAGGAAATAACTACGACTGGGGATATTGGTGTGTCCCACCTAGTAGGTGCATTTCACATGAAGTGCCCTGATAAGTTCTAACAATGCATCTTGACTTATATAGTATGATATCACATGTTTATGTATGCCACAATTCCATGAATTATTACAATGTTATGCTTTCATGGATTATGTTCTTTATTTACTTATGATTCATGCCTTATGAACTATCATGCTTTATGTCATGATTCATGTTTATTATCTTTGATATGCAAGGTATGATCTTCTAATGTTATGATCACATTGTAATACCCCTATGCTCATGTTTATACTTACATGTTTCCCTCATTTACCCTTACCAAGCAACTGAGCTCACCCCTTTTTTATGTTTCCTTCCTCAGATTATGAAGATATGTATTAAGTATGATGTTTCTAAGAAGGGTGCTAGTTGTGAAGAACCTAATGGGGGATAATATAGCTCGCTAATGTACGAGTGTTTATGTTTCCATGTTTCCAAAGGCACTAAACAAATACGGTCATTGGGTATCTATTTTTATAATGTTTTAAGTATTTTGTAAAAGTGGTTTAATGTTTATGTATGTTAAGATTGGGTCGTTATAAGGAACATCATGTTCAATATTTCTTAACCATCCATACTTCATTTAATTCAATGGGCCTTATGATCCCATCCAAGATGTCCCAAATCAGAACTCAAGTATTTCTCAAGGCATAAAAAAAATAGTAACCATGTATGTTACATTTAATAATTAAACATTGGTTATCATAATATATCCATACCGATTCACAATTAAAAACATTCCCTTAATAATTTCATTTATAAGTTCCCAAAAGGTCAAGTGACATGATCAAACCATTCATATTACACTGAATCCTATTTAGTCATGGGCATAATTCATAATCTAACCAGGGCCAAGTGATGGTACTCAACCATTTAACAACGCATTTAATTCAATTACCACTTCCACTACCAAGTGGAAAGCTCAACACACCCAAGGGGCGGTTTAGTCACAAGGTAAGAAGAATAATTATAAACATTTAACTAAACCCACCTTAAGTGGTGGTTTGAGTTGAGGTCGTGAATCTCCAACCATGTCAAGAGGTCTATGAAACATCAAGGTTAAAGATAAAAATAACCAAGCATTTCATTTAATGATTTAAGCATGGGATAAGAGTGAATCTTTTCCATTTAACAATTCCATTATATATATTTCATTAATCATTACATTTATAAAATTCAAAAAGGGGAAGGAAAAATTCCCACACGATCAAGTAATTCGTTTAATTCAAATTGATCATTCCTCTTTTTAAGAGTCAAGCCAAACACACCTAAATGGTGTTTTGGTCAATTACAGATAATGGCCAATGAGGGTAAACAAATAGTACACACCCTAAGGGTTGATCCAAGATGAGATCACAACCCTCTGACAATGTCAACGAGTTTAAGGGGGGTCTAGGTTGTAGTCTAGACAATTAATTAAAGGAGTTAACCAATTTAGGAGCAATGTGTGGAAAGTCCGACGTGCGGCACAATGACAACATATTATAAACATGTGATACTTTGAGGGAAAAGACAGACCACCTATCTTATACCACGAAAGCTTCACTTGTCCATTATCGGTATTTGATTCGATCTGAAATGAAATAAAATTAAGAACCAGACGAGCGCCCTAAAAATAGAGCATATTAGGTCGCACAATGATTGCACCAAAAGGGAAAAGAGAAACTGAGAAAAAAATCTAAGAGGAGTCATAGACTCGCCTCTAGGATTCCAACACATCTGAAGATGTTCAAATCGGACTAAGAACTAGGGAGAATCATCCCAAAGAAGAGGAGAAGGGAGAGGGGCATGTGGGGGAGCTATTGAGCGTGAATGAGGAAGTAAATGGGGTAAAACTCATTTAAGATCAGATAGGAAAATGGTAATTTTTTCATTTTTAAGAGGTGCATGATTAGGCTGCACGGTTTTGGAAAATCGTGTTCTAACTGTGAGTTGTCACTGTCCAAAGCACCACTCTACCGCACGATTGCCTCACACAGTTTACCAATCATGTTCCAACTGTGTGGAACTGCTGTTAAAGCACACCCCTACCTTGCACGGTTGCAGCACACAGTTAGACAAATCATGCACTAATCGTGTGAGTTCCTTTTCACCTCTGAACCAAGTTGCACAACTTGCTGGAGCCCCTGCACAGTTTAAAAAAATCACGTGTCTTCACAAACCGGGTCACACGGTTAGGCTGCATGATTAGCACTAACAGTGCGCCAACTGTTTGCCCTAGGCTGCTTTTTTTTAAAACTTCCACCGCAGGTTCGAGCCCTTGGGATGCTCCAGAAACCTCTACGCCACGTTTTGGGTCTCATTCCACGTCTAAAAACATCACTTTGAGGCATTCCAACCTTTGGAATTCCATTCTCAATCATTGATCAAGATTTGATCCATCCACAAACAAAAAATTCAAAATCTTCTGAAAATTTCGACTTGTCCAAAACACGAGATCTTATCGAGGAAATAGTTTGTTTCAATTGGATTTGAGCTTGGAAAGGGTCACCGAGAGGTCTCCTGAGTCTCTCATTTTCCATCTCTTCTCCATTCTTCCCCTCCTTCCTCTTGTGCCTGGAATTTTGATACTCATTTTTGTTATACATATCTCCTAAGAGGCTTATGAACCATCAAATAGAGCTTAAACTAAGTGGGGTCATTAATGATTCAACTCATAGGCTTGCTCATTTTAAAATGGTTGAGAATAAAAAACAAGTGAAGGAGGTGCTAGCTAGTTAATTAATTTTTCATGAAAAAGAATGACAGTTTCTAAAGATTTTGCACTGATTATAATGTTTTAAATTAAGCCACCACTACGGATAAATTTATTATCCCTATAAGTGGATGAAATGCTTGATGAGGCTGGCAGTGTAACAAAATTTGAGCATTGCTGAAGTTATCATCAAATTAAAATGCATGATAAGGATGTTTACTAGAATACATTTAGAATTCAATGTTCGCTATGAAAACTTGGTTACATCATTGGAGTTAAGAACACCCTGTCCACATTCCAAGCATGTATAAATCAACTTTCCAAGCCATCATCGAGGCATGGACTTGTACTTTTAGATAATATACACACACATTTGAAGATTGCGATGATTATACACGACATTGAGAAGGTTTTCCAAATTATTTTGAACATTTCACTCAACATTAAGCTATCCAATTGCTCATTTGGGCAAGAGGTGGAATATTTTAAACAATTAATATCACACAATGGAGTATGGTGGGGAATATGGGCTAGGCCCATTAGCACAACCAATTTGGTCTGTAAAAATAAACTGGTCTACCTTCAAATTTTCAACTCATATGGGCAGGCCAATTTTTCTTTTCTTTAAAAATTTTGAATTAAAAAAAATGTTTTGGAAAGTAGAGGAAAATAAGAAAATATTTGAGCTTACTTTCCTAATTTTTTAATTTTTAAGAAAAAACGAAAATGATATTATTTTCCAAAAATCTATTGTTTTCACTTTCTAAAGAATATTTTCAATAAAAAAGTGAAACACATTTTTAAAAAATAAAAACAAAAGTTGGTTTCATGAACCAAATAGAGGCTTTTTTATTAAAAAAATGTACCCCCAAGGCCTTACAGTTTGAAGGATGGCCCGAAACATTGAAGGGTGGCCCAAAGGCATACATGGAAATTGCTTTAACTGGGGTTCGAACCCGGACCTTACCAACCCCTTATCCTAAACAACCGAGCTAGAGGGGATCGGTAACCAGAGGCTTATATTCACAGAAATTAAGTAATCTAATTTCTTGTTGGGCCCCAGGTAATAGTCTCCTTAATTTGGTGAAGGATATACTGATGTTTATTTTAAGGATATACTGATGTAGTAAAATAAACAAAGAGCGAACATACTGCATCACCAAATAATAGAACTCGCAAGAATTTAAGTCAGGCATTAAGGTTGAAATTTTAGAGGAAGTTCAACAAACAGAACCATTCATTTCAACCAAAAGCCAGACACAAGCAAAACATGGCAAAGGACACAAAATACGGGTAAGAAAGCTGAAAGATAACTATCACCCGTACATTAAAAATAATTACAAGAATATAAATAACAGCAGCATAAAAAAAACTCCACACAGGATAGTAAATGATATCGAACTCTTTATACACATAAAATAAAAACTATAAATTATACCTCAAAATTTTAGAGTTGCAGTTTTAGAAATAATAAATCATTAAATCTTGCAATACCAATACATTTTTCTTAGGCTTAAAGAGAATTGTTAGTTATTTCGAAGTCTAAATGAATTTATGATACCAAAATGAACACAGAGATAGAAAGGTAGAATAATGGCCAACCCTTTTGTGCTTTTATCACTTTCTTCCACCATTTTGAGCACCAAAGCATTTTACAAATCATCGAAATCCAGAGGATTTAAATCATCTCAGGTCCGCATGTGGACCTGAGGGTCCGGTACACGGTGGGATGACTCCCCACCTGGAAAAATAAAAATGTGGCACCCGATCTGCTTTTTTGGTGCAATGATTTTTAAAAAAACAAATTAATTAATTTGAAATGATTGGACCATAATGTCTTTCCTCATCTCTAACGATTTTAAAACTATAACTATAAAATATTTAATTAAAAATGTTATTATAAAATATTAATAAGATAAATATAAAATATTTAATTGTTATTGTTATTATAAAATATTAATGGTAAAGATAAATAAAAAATATGTTACATTAGTTTATTTTTAAATGTTTTAAAATAATTTTATGTAACATGGAATTTTAATCTAATCTATATATTTTAATTAAATATTTTATATTTAATAACATTTTTTATTAAAAAACATTTTAATAACAACTTTTATTAAATATTAATTATAAAGAAATTTTTAATATGTTAATAGTAAAGATAAATAAAAATATAGTTAAAATTTGAATGGAAATTTTCAATGCAAATTTCACTATGAATATTTAATGAA
Organism: Viscum album; assembly: GCA_963277665.1. NCBI lineage: Eukaryota > Viridiplantae > Streptophyta > Magnoliopsida > Santalales > Viscaceae > Viscum > Viscum album. The sequence continues at coordinate 413,200,868 of OY728140.1, read as the reverse complement.
AATGATTACTGCAATATATGAATTTAAAATTTGTGCTTGAATTTTGAATGAAACTTTGCACTAAAAGTTTCCAGTTGAAATTTACACTAAAAGTTTACGGTGTAAATTTTCAATGTAAAATTTTAATAGAAATTTACATTTTCTAATTATGTATTAATATATCAACATTGTAATTTTAAGGGAATATTTGAGTTGGAAATTTTCAGTGGAAGTCTGCACTGAAAATTTTTAGTGGAAGTTTGCATCGAAAAATTTCAGTGGTAGTTTGCACTGCAAATTTCTGGTGGAAGTTTGCACTTGAAATTTCTATATGAAATTTACAGTTCAAATTTGAAGTGTAAAATTACACCTATGCAAATTTTCACTTGATATTTACATTGAAAATTTTCTTTTTCAACAACCAAATTTTTAAAACTTTTTTTATTTATTGAAAATGTGTACTATAAATCTTCATTCAATAAAATACATTTTATATTTATATTGGAAAATGTATGATGTGTTGGAACATGTATTTAAAATTTGATCTAGAAATTCATGTGAAAATTTGAACTATGCTTTTCTAGTGGAAATATGCAATGAAATTTGTCAATGCAAATTTGCGGTGAAAATTTACATTGTTTTATATTTATATTAATATATCATGTATGCATACACTGAAAATTTGTATTATAAATTCTCACTAAAAAATGTATATTTATCTATATCAGTGTATGCGCGCATGTGTGATTTTAAGTAAAAATTTCTATGGTTCATGTTGTGTAGTAAAGATACATTGGAATTTTTTTCCAGTATAAATTTATGGTGGAAATTCCCGTTGAAAATTTGCATGGAAAATTCTCAATGTAAATTTTTATTGGAAATCCCGATATAAATTTGTGAATGTATTTAGTTATATAGTTCTGTTACCATAAATTTTAAGTGGTGGAAATTTTCAATGTAAATTCCCAGTAAAAAATTTGCATTTATTTATTTATATATTAATATATTTTCAATGAAAATTGAAGTGAAAATTAGAAGTGTAAATTTTCAGTGTAAATTTGCACTGGAAATTTCGAGTGGAAATTTTTACTTGAAATTTTAAGTGAAAATTTGGAAAATTCTATAAGGAAACTTGCATTGGAAATTTGCACTGGAAGTTTCCACTACAAATTTCCCTATGAAGTTTGCAATTTAATTAATAAATGTCATATTATAAATATATATAATCAATATTATATATAATAAATATCATAAGAAATATTATATATATATATATATATATATATATATATATAACGATTTTTCATAAATAATAAACAATATGTACTAATTACATTGAAAATTTTCAGTGCAAATTTATCTGTATGTATGTATGCACTAAAAGTTTCCAGACTAAGCTTATACTAGAAAATTTCATTGTAAATTTAAATTTATACATATACATATATGTTTTTTTCCAATATTCATTCAAATATACTCTAGAAACATTCACTTTTTAATGTAAATTTTCAATATGTATATACTCGAAATGTACAATGTACTATTATGACGTATATCGATATTAGTGTATGCGCACATCGGTGATTTTTAGTGCAAATTTCTATGTAGTAAAAATACATTAGAATTTTTTTCACTCAAAAATTTCAGTATAAATTTACGATGGAAATTCTCATTGAAAATTTGCATGGATAATTCTCAATGTAAATGTTCTCTAGAAATTCTTAATATAAATTTGTGAATTTCTTTAGTTATATAATTATAATACTATAAATTTTAAGTGGTGACAATTTTCAATGTAAATTCCTAGTAAAAAATTGCATTTTTTATTTATGTATTAATATATTTTCAATGAAATTTTAAGTGAAAATTAGAATTGTAAATTTGGAATGTAAATTTGCACTAGAAATTTGGAAAATTCCATAGGAAAATTTGCAATGAAAAATTTCCACATCAAATTTCCCTATAAAATTTGTAATTTATTTAATTAATATCATATTACAAATATATATATATATATATATATATAATGATTTTTCATAAATAATAAACAATATATACTAATTACATTATAATAAAATTTTAAAAATATATAATACTTTCAATAGTTATATTTATATCAATATGTATATTTATATTATTGATATTTAATCTATATAATAAATATCATACAAAATATATGTTATTTATATCAATATGTATATTTATATTATTGATCTTTAATCTATATAATAAATATCATACTAAATATATGTTCATTTATTTTAAATATATATATATATATATATGAAGAAATCCAAATGCAGTGCTACAGCGTAAAAAGAAACGAGAATTAGGGCAATTTCATCCAAAAGGTAGAAACTCCAGGAGATAATTTTCTGAAACCCATAGATTTCATGACACGCAACCCTAAAATAGAGCAATATGCTTTACGCTGGGCCATTTTATTAGAATCCGCCACCATGCTAGGATTATCAACAATGATTTCAAAAGTGGGCGTGCACCAAGATGTTTGCAAATGAAATTCATTGTTTGCAAATGAAATTCATGGATTCAAGCAAAAAAGGTCATTCCAGGTCCCAAGCGGGATAAAATTAAATCAGAGGCGAAAAAATGAAAAAGAAGCAAAGGAGAGTTCATAATATCAAAAGATGCAGCACAAGCTTTATAGGAGATGTGACACCTCACAATAAAACCATGCGAGGAAAAATAACGCCAAAATTCCTATTGTCCAAGAAAAGGGTGCAAAAGTACTGGATTCTGATCGGCCCACTTCCACAACAGAGCAAATTCTTTATTTCCCAATCTCCACCTCGTTCAACTGAAAGAGGAAAATTGCATAACTCAAAATTAGCAGAGGTAAAAAAGGGAGGTATATATTTATTTGCCAATTACATTTACTACAAATAAATTGAATTCATGGGTTAATTGCATTTAATTACTGCTTTAAGAGATAAAAAAGGGAGATGTAGATTTACTAGTAAATTAATAGTGTAGTTTTACTAGTAAATATCTGTAAAAATTGTTATCTCATGGTGCATAAATTAAAATTCAAAACTCACCTTCAGTTCATAACTCCAAGCCCCAATGACGCTACCCATCCTTGGTCACTGTTTCTAGATCCACTTCAGCATCCGTTTCACCATCGATCATCCCGGGCTCAGCATCCCCATCTCCACCCTCTGTGTCAGAGCCCTGTTTCTGATGCTCATCGGGGGTCGCGGTGCTGCCCCGAGACAGGTTTGTAGCAGCAGCAGTAGGGGTGCTGATTTCCATTGGAGCTGCAGAAGCTTCTGCATCGGGGCGTCCACCCTCCCCATCACCCTCGCCACCAGAGGTTGCAATCTTCAAAAAACCACAAAACAAACAGGTGATCTCCAGGTTTGCTGGATTTGACTATCATATTTCCCAGATCCAAGGCCCAAATCATAAATTAATGACATTTCTAACATGGTTTGATGTTTGGCAACCGCTCATAGAACTTGTTAGAGCAATTATGTATCCAGACATGGGTATGTCCAGGTTCGTTGGATTTGACTCAGTCCATCATTTCCCCATTATCCCACACACGTTTTAGATTTCAAACTTCCAGCTATCTCAGGCTATTTATCAATTATCTTGATCTATAAATTAGGAGATCCGCCCTCACTTAATGAGCACGGTTTATGGTTCTGTTTCTTCTACACAACTCAATGTTTTCAGTTATCTGGCCAGGATTGATATTCATCGCAAGATGGAGTGCTAGCAAAACAGGAAGATCTGCATCATAAATACGCAACATCAACAAATTAACTCCAATGAAGAACCTCAAAAACCTGTTAGTTTTTTACTTGAAAAATAAGAGAATTTGGAATGGCTTAAAAAGTATTTTTAAAAAAAACAATTCTAAAAAATTCAAAAAAATATATTTTGAATTTTCGCACAATAAAATAAATCACTTATTACTGTCAATCACAGAAGCAGTTTTAAAAAGGCTAATCAGGATGGCTTAAAAAACAGAAAAGTGATTTCTTTAGGTTGTCTCGTGAAAAAATATTAAATAAATGAAATAAATTTCAGAAAAAATGAGTTTTTTAATCTTAAAAAAGCAAGCTCTAAATTTGTTTTAAAAAAATACAACAAAATGCGTGATCTTGAAATTAAGTCCATTTAAAAACCTTAAATTTGCAAATGAACAAAAATGCCATTTTTACAGAGCTCATTCTTTCATAAACGATTGAAAGATTAGTAGTAAACGTAATGAAATAAATTTCATAGGTGTTCTAGGCATCCTTAATCTGATTGCATTTATGACCATCTCATCAACTGTTTACAATTGTAAAGCATTTAAAACTTCATTTCAATAAATTCACAACTGTATACGTCTGAACGAGATTTTGCAAAAAAACTGAAATTATTAACAAAAATAACATTTAAATATTATTTTTCAAATTTAAAAATCATAAATTAGAATTAATTTGATTTCATAGTCCTCCCATGTAATGCCTTCGTGTTATATGATCAGGATTGGTATTCCCAAAGACTGAAATAGAATTGCAGAGTTCTAATACTCATTAATGTCACTACAAAGAAACATGTAGAAATGTATCATACCAAATCTACCTGATTTTCTTCTGTTTGGTGGGCAGCATTTCTTGTTTCATCTTTCTTAGGACGTTTTGCCCTGTCACTTGTCTTCACTTGAAATTTGGAGCGGACATCAGGAGGCAGAAGTTCCTGAGGAACGACCCCTTCCACGCCAAAATCAGTAAACTGGAGAAAAATCACAGCATTTCTTGCTCAATTAAAAATTTTAGATTCTAATAGCTTCATGTGTTCTTCAATTTTGATTATATAATACCCTAGAAAATCCTTCCAGATCTTGACGAGCCGAAAGCCTGAGACCCTTCCAGCAGTAAACCTACACCCCCAGTACCAAGGTAATTAATAAATGGGGTATGCATCACGATGAAAATGATTGTTACTAGGCCCTGTTTAGTATAATTTTAGTAATGGAATGGAATGGAATACCGTATACAATGGAATGGAGGAGAATGAAAAGTGCATTTGTAAAAGTGCATCCAGTTTCTTTAGGCAGAGTTGACAACACTAGTAAAAATGCAAAAAAACAAAAACAATACCAAAATAACCCAGCAGTAAAAAATAGGCACAGGGTGGCATTAGCATCCGCAACACATCCTACAATGATCAGGAAAAACACAGAAAAAAAAAATGCAGGTCTGTCCTTCCAGCATCCAGGCCATTGCAGCATCTCCCTCATCCTAAACTTCATGATTATGTTTTCCACTGCAGCATCTCCCTCATCCTGCATTTTATGATTATGTTTTCTTAAATCCATGCTGTGTGCATTTTTTTCTACCCTTGTACTCAAATTCTACCTAACTTCCTTGACGGATCATTTCTCAGTCCCTACCCTCCACCCTTTTTTGATCTTTTTCTGATTGTTACCTACCTGATTCAAGCCTATCACATTTACCACTAATCACTAGTGTTGGAATCTTTGTCCCACATCGGACTTGACGTATCATGTTAGCTTTATTATTCATTATAAAATAACCTCAAGGTCTCCCTTAGATAGACATCTTGGGTATCGAGTCTACCACTTTCATCATTCTACGTGGTATCAGATGAGGTCTAACAAAACTCTCCCGCGTATTTTTTTTATCCCTGTCTAGATTTGATTTTTCCTCCCCCCCCTCGTAAGGGCAGCGGCGGGCACATGACCCCAATTCTCTGCCTCCGCCCCCCTCCTGTGCGACGACTCCTGTCGAGCCCACTAATCACTAGCTTTGGAATCTTTGTCCCACATCGGACTTGACGTATCATGTTAGCTTTATTATTCATTATAAAATAACCTCAAGGTCTCCCTTAGATAGACATCTTGGGTATCGAGTCTACCACTTTCATCATTCTACGTGGTATCAGAGGAGGTTTAACAAAACTCTCCCGCGTATTTTTTTTATCCCTGTCTGGGTTTGATTTCCCCCCCCCCTCGTAAGGGCAGTGGCGGGCACATGACCCCAATTCTCTGCCTCCGCCCCCCTCCTGTGCGACGACTCCTGTCGAGCCTACTGCGCCTCTCCCAGTGCAGCCCTGCGCACGACGACCCTGGTTGGCGCTCCGTCAAACGACCGTGACGTCCGACGGCCCTCTGCAGCCCGTCCCCGTCGTCGGCCTCTTCTGCGCGACATCCTCCGCCTCCCGCCGCTCTCTCGTGCACGGCCATCTCCGGTGGACGCTCTTCTCTACACATCGCCCTGTGTGACGGGTCCAACCGCGTCGGCTCCCTCGTCCAGGCTTCCTCCTCCACCGCGGCAAGACTGTCAGTGCCGGTTCCCTGGGCAGCACCCCTCACCGTGTTGTGCATCCCTCGCCGTTCGTCCGACCACCCTGCTGACGTCGACCGAAGCTCGTCTGGGTATGGCGGTTCTGGCTATGGCTGGAAGCCAAAATTTATGGATCTAGATACAGACGGCCTCCTCAACGTCCCTCCACGTCGCGCCCCCCTTTCCCGACGCACCCCTTTACCTGCGCGATGGTCCCCTTCCGGAGTGATGTAGACTTCCTGTGCGGTTTGTGGAACAGTGAATCGTCTTCCTCCTTTTTTAGCCCATTTCGGGCTAGGGTTTAATTAGTGATTGAGAACCCTGAAACTCACTGTAAAAATTGTGCTCCCGAATCAGTAGTGAAATTCTAGCTCTCCGTGGACATAGGGATTATTTCTGAACCACGTAAATCTCTGTGTCCAAGTTCTTCTTTCCATTTTCTCTTTTACTCTGATGTGAATCGTTTCTTTCTGTCATTGCGACTCCCGACGTTTTCGCATCAATCTCTGGCCTCATCGTCCAGTGATCTCCGACCTCATCGTCTAGCCCGTCGTAGGCTACTACAGTGATCGCTGCACCCCGACGTCAGCCCGCATGGCTCCTCCGAGGCGCCCCATCAGCCAACCCGTCGTCGCCGGCTTCTTTGTGGCTTTCTCGGCGCTCCATTGTCCTGCATGCCTAGATGCTCTTGACCCGACTATTCCTGTCGGCGCATCCTCTTTCCAGCTATTCCTGCTGGTTCTGCATACAAGCATTGTTTGTTGGTTGACAATCTTTTTTCAGCGGTATCATCTATCAACTTCTTGAAGGGGATGAGCACTCATGGTGTTTTATCTTCTTTTTATTGTTTCGTCTTATTTTGTAATCAAGCTGTGTATGTCCCGCTTGAGGGGGAGTGCCGAAAGTGTCTGTTTTGTTTTGTTTTTCTTTAATTATGTGTTTAAGCTAGGTAGACCTAGCTTGAGGGGGGGTGTTTGAGTCTGTGTCCCACATCAGACTTTCCGTATCATGTTAGCTTTATTATTCATTATAAAATAACATCAATGCCACCCTTAGAGAGACATCTTGAATATTGGGTCTAGCTCTTTTATCATTCTACAATTAGGTACAACAAAATTTCATCCACACAATCAGCCTTGATGATGGGAGGCTCGATTCCAATAATTTTCAGATGTGGAAAAGAATTTTTTAGTATTTCCTTCAAAAGAATTAGCAAATATTCTCATCAAATTAATCCTCCACAGAACCAGAAGAATGGTGTTAATTATGCTCCCTGGAAGACAGATAGTAATCACATATTCGCTTTACTCGATGGATAAATCTATCAAACATGTTGGGAAGAACGCAAATACCATAAAAAGAAAGGAGCATAATTAGTCCCCACCTATTAGTCTGTCTTCAGTCGCTCATGTTCCTCATAGCCCGTTTAATCTTCTCTCCATCATCAAACTCACCAAAGACTTAAATTGTGCTGCTATTTTTACATCATCTGGTGTTGTTTTTCAGAAGCGGTCAACGAATCGGGAACTTGGTCGAGGTCATCTTAGGGCTGGGGTGTACATACTCAATATTCCACCACCTCTTGCTTGCTCATCCACCATAACCCGTGCCCTTGACCTTCATTCTCGCCTTGGTCATCCGCTGGATTCTGTCCTACAAAAGCTTTGCCTCCAATTTAGTCTCCACCTTTCCTTCCATTGTGAAACTTGCAAGTTTGCTAAACATCATCGGGTGACATATGTTCCTCGATTGGACCCGCGTGCAGCGAATACTTTCGACCTTGTTCATTTCGATGTATGGGGTCCTTGCAGGGTTCCTAGCCGGTCCGGGTACCATTATTATATATCCTTTATCGATGACTACTCCCGCATGACCGGACTCTACCTTCTTCGTGATCGATCGGTCTGAAGTGTTTTCTCCCTTTCAGACCTTCTATAATGAGATTCATACTCAATTCTCCACCTCCCTGAAATGTCTCTGCTCCGACAATGTATGGAAATATTTATCCACTCTCTTTTAGCAGTTGCTCAAGGATAAAGGCATTATTCATTAGACATCATGCCCCGATACACCTCAGCAGAATGGAGTGGCCGAGCAAAAACATCGTCATATTCTGAAGACTGCTCGTGCACTCCTATTCCACATGAAGGTGCCTCTCAATTTTTGGAGCGATGTCATCCTGACTGCTACCTACCTCCTAAACCGCCTCCCTTCTTCTATCCTTCAGGGAGAGACTCCTTTTCTGACTCTGTTCTCCTCTCCCTCCTCACTCACTTCCACTTCGTATAATTGGATGTCTCTGTTATGTCCGTGAGACTCGTCCCGGTCTCTCCAAGCACTCTTCTAAATCCATTTGCTGCATATTTCTCGGCGATTCCCGTACTCAGCGCGGATATCGATGCTTCTCTCCGAACCTACGGCGGTATATCATCTCTGATGACATCTCGTTTGTTGAGAGCTCTCCGTTTTCATTTCCCTCTCCCCATCCCGAGTGTCTCCCCCTGTTGATCACTGTTTTGGTACGGTCTACTCTTGTCACTCATCAACTGTACCCCTCATCCAGGCCAAGGACACCATCGTCCCCACTTCGTCCGATTCTCCTACCTCGGCACCAAACAACTTGCCCATTGCACTCCGGAAAGGTACTCACTCTTGTCAGAGTACTCCTCTATTTACATCTTCATACAGGGGTCTGTCAGCTCTGGAGAGGGTAACTATTCCCGCACTGTTGGCGATGCAAAATCTCACCCGAGGTGGCTACAAGCGATGCGGGATGAATTACAGGCTCTGGAATACAACCATACTTGGGATCTCATCCCCCTTCCGGCAGACAAACAAACATTTGGCAACAAATGGATTTATACAGTCCGCCTTAATGCCGATGACACTCTCCATCACCTCAAAGCCCGCGCCTTGTGGCAAAAGGTTTTGCTCAGACATATGGTATTGACTATTTTGATACCTTCTCTCCAGTTGCCAAGATAGACTCTGTTCGACTATTCATCTCTCTGACCGCTCATCATCATTGGTCCCTTCATCAACTGGATGTCAAGAATGTCTTCCTCCAGGGATTTCTTGAGGAAGAGGTTTATCTACAGCAGCCCCCGGGATTTTGTGCCTCCGGAGCCGAGTCCCAATTCTGTCGTCTTCGCCACTCTATATGGTCTCAAGTAGTCTCCTCGTGATTGGTTTGGCCGATTCAGCACCGTCGTCACCGACTTTGGACTCTCTCGCACCATGAAGGACCACACCATGTTCTACAGGACGACAGCCACCGGCAGCATCCTGTTGGTCGTATATGTGGATGATATCATCATCACCGAAAGTGACTCTGCTGGAATCGCTCACCTCAAGGGGCATCTTCACCATCACTTCCACACCAAAGATCTCAGCTCTCTCACATACTTCCTTGGCATCGAGGTTTCCCGTACTCCGGACACCATCTTCCTCTGCCAACGGAAATATGCGTTGGATATTCTGCAGGATGTTAGGCTGACACAGGTCACCGCTGTTGACACTCCTCTTGAGCCTGAGGAACGGTCTCTCTATGACTTCTCGGAACCGTTTTCACACCCATAGCGGTACCGTCGACTGGTGGACAAACTCAATTATCTCACCATGACTCGTCCTAACATAGCCTACGTTGTTGGCAAAGTGAGACAATTCATGGAGCATCCAACCACCTCTCAGTGGAATGATGTCTTTCGCATCGCCAAATACATCAAGAGAGATGCTGCCCGTGGTCTTCGCTACTCCCACCACGCTCATTTGAATATTGAGGCCTTCTGTGATGTTGACTATGCCGGTTGCTTTGCTACCCAAAAATCTACTTCTGGCTTTGTCGTGTTCTTGGCAAACAACCTCATCTCTTGGCGCAACAAGAAACAGACTGTCGTCTCCCGATCCAGTGCGGAGTCTAAGTACCGTGCCATGCCCACCGTCACTACGAAGATCCTTTGGTTTCGATATCTCCTCCAGCAGTTTGTCTTTCCTCCACAGACATCTGCTCATATATGGTGTGACAATCAGGCAGCCACCAAAATTGTTTCGAATCCCGTCTTTCATGAACGCACGAAGCATATCGAGGTGGACTGTCACTTTCTTCGTCACCACCTGAAGCACAATCATGTCAGTTTTAGCCACATCCCGACGGCAGACCAGCTTGCTGACATCTTCACCAAAGGCCTCCTAGGGGCTCGCCTGGCCTCACTCAGTTCCAAGCTGGGCATCCACCGCATCTGCGACCTAGCTTGAGGGGGACTCTGTCTAGTCTTGTCTGATGTCATCTTTCTTTTGTGGGACTCGTGGTCCAAACTGGGCATGTCCAGCTTTAGGGGGAGTGTTAAACCCTGTTTTTTATTATTCTAGGTATTTCCAAGTCCCATATCGAAATACTCTATGTATTCCTTTTTCTCAATCTATAAAAGGACTCCGCCTCACCTTGAGGTAAAGAGATTTCCTCTTCTACAAGATTAATGATTTGTCTCGCATTTTAGATCTGTTTCAGCAATCGTTCACCTTCAGTCAAGACAATCATGGCTTCCTCGCTTGTTTCTCTGACAGGAAAACCCTTGCCAACGTGCTGCTGGATTCGTGGCTGGTGGTTCTCTGGACTATCAAGGAGATACACGATCAACATGAACTGGTCCTCCTTTGCTCGTTAAATGGTATGGATCATGAGTTTGAGACTACTAAGACCAAGATGTTTGTTAGTTCCACTGCCCTCCATATTCCGCAGATTTATAGTCACCTGAACAAGACCAGTCAATCATCACCCACTGATGTTGTCTCCTCCGGTGCCAATCTTCCAGACTAAACCGCTCCCGCATCTCAGGGAGGGTGCACACGTGGAGGCGGTGGACATGATTCTCGCTGTTGAGATACCTAATAGGTCAGGTCACACCTTGGATGCATGTTGGCAGCTCATGGAGGACTTGATTGAGCTTCGATTGAGATTCACTTACTAGCCAACCTCGTACAGGGCATGCTACTACCATTGATCCAGTATCCCCTATCCCTGCTGTTAAAACTGATCACTGACAGATGGTTGAGGTTCTCATATTGTTTGTATTGCTCGGCGTCCTACTAATAGATTGATTGAGTCAGGCATCTCTAATTATCGGTGCCATAGGTATTCTACAATATTATCTTTTGTCTTCTGATTATGGTTGATGGATCCTCAAATACAATTGCGAGTTTTGGGTAAACGCACTCTTACCCCTGATGTTCCATTACCATCAATGGCATGTGTTCCCAAAGCCCTAACAACACACATGTTATCAAACACAAGAATTGTCATCTCTTGGAGGTCTCCCACAGTTACCAATTTAAGATGAAGGTGCTCAAGGTCTTTTGGAGTGATGTTATTCTGACAATCATTTATCTTATTAATCGTCTTCCTTTGACGGTTCTTTAGGAGGAAAGCCCTTTCCATGTCCTATTTTTGTCTATCCCATATTATTTTCAACTCTTATATGTCTTAGAATGTGTAAACTATGTTCATGGTACACATCTTCATCCATCCATACTCTATGCACATTCTCTAAATGTATCTTCCTCGATTACCCTCGCACACAATCAAGTTATCACTGTTACTTCACAATTCTGGTGTGTTACATACTCTGCAAATGTGTCTTCAGTGGAGACCTCTCCTTTCGAATTGATTATATTAGTTTAAAACATGTATTTCATTTTATTGATTATAAAGTAAAAACAAGGCTAATGGGTGACTTTATTTTGTGATGAATAGATTTATTTTGTATCTGTTGACCTTATTTACGCATTTTTGTTTGTAATTGTGTATGGTCTTATTTGATGTCGTCTTTCTTTTTGTGGGACTCTTGGTCCAAACTGGGCATGTCCAACTTGAGGGGGAGTGTTGAACCCAATGATGAAGAGCGACCAAAGAGATGGATAATCAGACAGATGTCATCTTTGCAACCGGAGAGAAGGTATCAAAATAATTGATACCATATGCCTGAGCAAATCCCTTCGCCACAAGTGTGGCCTTGAGGCGATAAAGGGTGTCATCTGCATTGAGGCGAACCGTATAGATCCATTTACTGCCGACCACCTGTTTTCCTACTGGAAGGGGGACCAGATCCCAAGTGTGATTGTCGTCCAAAGCCTGTAATTCATCCCGCATTGCCTAAAGCCATCCAGGGTGAGATATGATGTCGCCAACCGCACGGGGAATAAATATCATCTCCAGAGCGAAAAGACCATGAGGAGTCTGAATACTGTGCGATGGCCAAAGTCACTACTGAGACTCTTTGGCTTCGACATCTCCCCATGAGTTTGGCTTCCTGCCACACACGTCTGCTCATATTTGGTGTGATAATCAGGCAGCTACGAAAATTGCTTCTAATCCCGTCTTCCATGAACGAACGAAGCATATCGAGATGGACTGCCACTTTCTTCGTCATCACCTCGAGCAGCACGATATCAGTTTCGGGCACATACTGATGTCCGATCAACTTTTCACCAAAGTCCTCTCGGGAGCTCGTCTAGACTCTCTCAGTACCAAGCTGGGTACCCACAGCATCAGTGACCTAGCTTGAGAGGGAGTGTGTATGGTCTTGTTTGGTGTCGTCTTTCTTTTTGTGAGACTCTTGATCCAAGCTGGGCATGTCCAGCTTGAGGGGGGGAGTGTTGAACCATGTTTTATTATAGAGGGTATTTCTGAGTCCCATATTGGAATACTCCACCGTATAATCTATTTCACTCATCTATAAAAGAATGTCTCTGCCTCATCTTGAGGTAAGAAGAATTCGCCTCTACAGTAATCATTGATTTTTATATGATCATTAATTTTTTCTCGTTTTTGTGTTGCGGAAATGTCGGAAGTAAAGAAGCGATAAAAGATTCAAAGAAAAGTAAAAGGGAAAAAAATAAAAGAACAGAAAGAAGATCTTGGGACATAGAGATTTACATGATTTGGGAAATGATCCCTACGTCCACGAAGAGACAGAATTTCATTATAGTCGAGAGCACAAATTACAAAGAGTTTTTCAGAGTTCTCACTCACAGAAACCCGACTCTGAAATGGGCTAATAAGGAGGACGAAGCAATATTTCACCAATCGCACAGGAAGTCTGTTGTGCTACAGTGAAAGACGACCACCCAAGTCTAAAGTGCTATAGTGGCCGGCGGTTGGAAGTCCACGGAGGTGCAATACCTGTATCTCCAAAGTCCGACCTGCTACAGTAGTCGTGCCAAAGTCCGCACTGCAACAGTGCTCTGTCAGTGTCGACCCGCTGAGTAGCAGCTTAGTGTGCAGTATGGGTTGGAAGCATTCGACCCAAGCATCATCTAAAACCGATCGGGCTACACCAATCCAACATTGTGATCGATAGTTTTTTAAAATTTTGTGATTCTTGACCTTATTTACATATGTGTTGGTACATGCAGCGTAAGAATTTTTTTTGACATATATTTTATTCATTTTATGACTTAGCTCGACTTTAGTGCTTAGCCAATATTTATTTCCAAAATTGATCAAAACCGATATGAACATATCGGTGGGGTTTAATACGGTTTAGAGTAAATCATTAGTTGGTTTTGGTTTTAATCTTAAGATTAGTCAGTTCAAATCGGTACCCTAAACAAGTTAAAACCAATCACATACACCCCAACCAATACCCCACCTACCTCAGTGGATGATTTGTCTATTTTTGTTCAAAAAGATATTTGTCTTGCCAAAATATTATTGTTTGTGCACATTCATGGAAAGGTTTCACTACATATACTTCTACCTTGGTTGCTACTTTAGATGTTATTTCAATACCACTTACTCTGGCTAAGGTGAAATCTCATCTTGGGTTGTTCCTGTTGATGTTTGATGAGTTGCATATCTTAAAGGCCAATTATATTGGAATTTGATTTCTCTTCCCGCATGTAAGTAGACAATTGGTCATAAATAGATTTATCCCATTCAGGTTGATGTCAATAGTTCATTAAATCATCTCCTAGCATGGCAAGAAACAAACATCCATATCCCAAACGAGTATTGAGTTTGAATGGAGTCATGACTCATGCTACAACAAAAATTTTGTGACCACAACAACTATTGCGTGATATTGACTCCCTACTTTGGAAAACTACGCATATATGGTGTGATAATCTGAATGCTATAAAAGTTTCTATTAATCTTGTGCTTCAAGAGCGTACTTCACACATTGAGGTGAATTGACATTTTGTTCATGGTGATGTGCGGAATTTTGATGCAGTAAATCCAGTATGATAAATATATATTGTCCAACTTGAGGTGGAGTGTTGGAATATTAAGTGTTGCTTTAGGCTTCAGCTCAAGAGTCATTATTCTTCATGGATGCCTACTCTCGTGATAATAAATCAATAATGACTACCACACTTTTGAGGTATGGTTTTCATGTTACCGTTCTCTGAAAACAAAATTTGAAGGAACCATGATTTGCGCAAGATATTCATGTAGTTAAAGCTTCCATTCATGTATTTTTTAACCAAAACAATACATGATGAGAAAGACTTGCTTTCCTACACCACTCAACACAGTGCCTCTTAAGAGAAGAAAATTCTTAATACTTCTCAATATCAAAAATGTTAAGCCAGCTGTTGTTCCCTTCACATCATTTTCAAGAGAACGCACCAAATACATAATAGAGGGAGATAGTTTTGGATCCAGATCAATATCAATCCTTTAACAAATACAACCAAACAAAAAAAAAGACTGAATTTACCAAAAAACCTGACAGCAACAAAAGCAACAAAGAAGCTTTAAACTCAATTAAATGAGATCGGCTACATGGATTAAACATCACCAATTAGCTCTATTGAAGACCGTATTTTCATTGAAATCATAGTAGCCAATCTCGGATCGTGGCACAAAGCGATGGGGTCCTATAGCGAGATAGCGGGCGCTTTTTTATCCAATCGCGGGGCAATTAATATAATTTAAATTATAGAATTCTACACATGTATATATGCTAAAAAATTAAAACAAAACATAAAAAGTAAAAAATAAAGGGAAAAAGGAGAATAGAGGGCGAGATGCTTTGGTCCGTCCGCTGCAGTGAGGGAGAAGTGACGATTGGATCGTCCGTAATTAAGCAAGAGGTCGTCAACAGCACTGCACCAAGAGAGAGTGTCATAGACTGCAGTGAAGGGAAAAATAGGGCGTGCAAAGCGAGGCGAGTGGGGTTTGATGAGTTAGGGGGGAAACTTTGTTTTTTGGCATGCCAAAACGCGACATGGCTGTTATCACGTGCGATCTGCAGCGTCGTGATCACGTACCGCACGCGATCTAACTGCAAGACACGGTGGGGCGCCGCTCAGCATCACATCAGCACTATCGCATCAGCTCCACTGCTTTTTGAAAACTATGATTGAAACCATTAGGAACAAGATCATCTTGAATGATTTGTTTAAGGATCATTTTAGGTCTACTTCTACCTCTTTTACCAAAATACCTAAAATGGATGAAAAAACATTAATTATTAAGTGGAAATAAAATCACAAGATATTTTTAGCACCATCAATGCATGAAAATGCATTTCACCAATAATCAATTGTACGAATATAAGAGATTAGGAGTCGATGGAATAATGTCTGCTTTAGTATGTATTTTCTGTAAGTATATTTGCATCAGGAAACTCAATTACAATGGAAAATAGGTAAAAACTGCAAGTATAAAAACCTAGAAGACAACTTCTTTGGATATCTCACCTGCAGAAAAAGAGAGCTCCAATTCTGGAGGTTGGCCCACCGCACTTCCCCACGACTGAATCCTCAGTCCGTTCCAACAGAATTTTCCCGATGCCCCTCTCAACAGAATCTCCAACTGTATTAATAGCTCTTTCCGACCACACAGTCTAACCGCCCCGTATGCCACATTTACCACTTTACCCTTCCTTTGATAAGTGGGTATTAAAGGGGGCCTCAAACCATCATTCCTAAGATTTCACCCCTCCGCAAAAAACACCTTGTCCCCAAGACGGAAGTTAGGAAACTGTGAGCAAATAAGCTCAGCGTCTTCCCAAGTCACATCTTCACGTGGCCTACCCTTCCATTGTATGAGCCACAACCCTGCGGAAGCCCGGTTGCTGGTTTAGTGGCCAGAATAGTTGTCAGCTCTGCTCCTGCAGTGAAAGCGTTGTCCAGTATTTCTGGTAAATCAATCTGCACCGCTGACTTCCCTACCGCCTGTTTGAGCTTGTGACACATGGAACACTGGGTGAATTCGTGTAGTATTTGGCAGGGAGAGCTTGTAAGTTGTGTTTCCCAGTCGAGCTAAAAATCTGGTATGGGCCATAATATCTTGCAACTAGCTTGGGGTTAAGCGTGGAAGATTTGGAAGTTTGCACATTATGCCTAGGCTTCACAAAAACTGACTCTCCCACCCCATAAGATACATCCCGCCGGTGTTTGTTGGCATAATGTGTCATCAACTACTCGGCGCGATAAAGGTTACTTCAGAGCTCAAGTAAAATTTGATCTCACTCTGTGAGGGTTGAGGCAACAGAATCAACTAGTGTGTTCCTATCAACGAACTCCAATATCATTGGTGGCTTCCTGCTATACAGTACCTCAAAGGCGGTCAGCTTGGTGGATGTGTGGGAAGTAGAGTTATAGCAATATTCTGCTCATGGTACCCAACGCACCCAGGAAAGAGGTCGTTCCGAAGCAAAGCAACGGAGATAAGTTTCTAAACATTTGTTGACTATCTCCGTTTGTCGATCTGTTTGGGGGTGGTAAGAGGAACCCATTTTCAATGTGGTTCCCTCCATTCGGAACAATTCTTGCCAAAAATTACTAACAAAGATTGGGTCCCGATCACTAACGATGGAGCTGGGAATCCACTTCTCTAGCAAAAACCTGATTCAGCTGTATAGGGATGTCTTAATAGCACAAAAATGTGAATATTTTGAAAGGCGGTCCACAACAACAAGTACAACAGTAAACCCCTGTGATTTGGGAAACCTGGAAATAAAATTCATCGATATTTCGTCCCAAACTAAATCAGGAATAGCGGTTGTAGGAGACCAGCAGGAGCCATAGCCGGACTTTTTTTGTCGCTGACATGTGTCACATTCTTGAAAGAACTGCATGATATGTCGTGTCATCCCCTTCCAAAATATTCCTGCTATCAGGCGTTTAAAGCCTTGTGGAAACCCACATGTCCCCCTACTGCTGAAGAATGGAAATAATGCAGGAATTTTGGTATAAGGGTGGATTGGCTGGACAAAACCAGCCACCCTTTCTTGAATAACAGCCCATCCCGCAGGCTGTATCCAGGGTATGTTTATGACAGTTTTTCAATAGCATCTAAGATTTTCTTAAGTTCCGGATCCTGCTGTATTTCCGCTTTAACAACATCCTTTTCCATCCAAAACAGCTCTGAAACCGCAGTTCCCAATTGATTTTCTTCTGCACTGTTGTCAGCTTCTCCTTCAGCCATTCGGGAAAGAGAATCTGCTGCCCAATTTTCCCGTCCAGGTTTGTATACTACCTCAAAATTGAGTCCTAGAAGTTTTTTCTGCCAATTTTGTTGGTTAGTTGTGTGGTGCCGCAGGCTGAGAAGATGTTTGAGGGCTTTATGGTCCATGTAGATTATGAAATGTTTTCCAATCAAATATTGTTTCTAGTGGTTCACCGCAAGGACAAGGGCCATTACCTCCTCATAGACTGATTTGGAGAGATTAGATTCTGCCAAAGCTCTGCTGAAGTATGCAACTGGCCAACATGATTGCATTACGACTGCTCCAACTCCCCTTCCTAATGCATCACATTCAATAACAAATGTTTTCTGAAAATTTGGTAAAGCCAACAGCGGGGCAGTCGTCATACATTCCTTTACGGTTTCAAATGCTTGTTCAACCGTAGCATTCCAAAAGAAATTACCCTTTTTGGTTAGCTCGGTGAGGGGTTTGGCAATCTTTCTAAATCCTTCAATAAATTTCCTATAATACCCCGTAAGGCCCAGAAATCCCCAGACTCCCATCACGGTTTGCGGGCGTGGCCAGCCTTATACACATTCTATCTTCTTAGGATCCATGGATACCACCTTACATGAGATAGCATGTTCAAGGTATTCCACCGACAGCTGTGCAAAAAAACATTTTTTTTTGTTCACCAGCAACTGATTTTCCTCCAATATTTGGAAGGCCAACTCAAGATGGCTTAGGTGCTTAGTCCATGCCTTGCAATAAACAAGCATGTCGTCAAAAAAACACCAATATGTACTTCCTAAGGACCCCTTTAAATACCCTGCTTATGGTAGATTGGAAAGCGGCAGGGGCATTCATCAGCCCAAATGGCATGACTAGAAATTCGTAGTGTCCTTCGTGCGTTTTGAAAGCAGTCTTGCTAACATCCTCCTCCTTCACTAGAATCTGGTGAAATCCAGATTTCAAATCAATCTTGGTGAAGAATTGGGCGCCATGTAACTCATTCAGCAACTCTTCTATAATAGGAATCGGAAAACTGTCGGGAATCATCAGTTTGTTCAGCGCCCTATAATCCACACATCCACCAACTTCCATCTTTTTTCCGAACTAAAATAATGGGATTGGAAAAAGGGCTATTGCTATGTCGGATCATTCCACTTGACAGCATTTATGTTATTTGTTTTTCTACCTCGTCCTTCAAATAGTGTGCCAACTTGTAAGGCCTGATATTAAGAAGGGATGCCCCTGCTACCATGTTGATTGTATGATCTGTCTGCCTGGTTAGCGGTAGCCCTTTCGGTTCCTCAAAACAAATTCTGAAACTTCTGCAACACGATATTCAACTGTTGTTGTCCGCTTGTTTCCCCCCAGGTTTCCCCACCCGCTGGAGACAACAGCTGTGTTTGCCAATACCACCCCTCTAAAAGTAGAGCTTTTTTTTGGACCTGCTGCTGCTTGTTCACCAGCCGTCCCTGGTGTTCGGTTACCCCCTGCAATTTAATTTTTTCTCCTTTCCAAGTGAACTTCATAGTCTCGTGGCACTAATTTTTCAGAATATTTCTTAGACTCCTTAAACATTTCATACCCAACATTAAATCTGGTCCCCCAGTGTCAAACACAAATGCCTCAACAATAAAACGTACATTTCTCACGCTCACTTCCATTTTTCGTCACACACTTCGAGATATTGCCCGGTATCCATCACCAAGCTTAATTCCGTACGGCATAGTTGGGCTCACATCCACATTTGTTGGCTTTGCAAGGGACTTAGAAATAAAGTTATGGCTTGCTCCGCTATCCACGAGTACAACCACTGGCACCCCTATTAAAAACCTGTCAAATGTCATAGATTCTACTCCTGCTATACCCATGCTGCGGAATTCAACCTGGCCGTCCACCTGCCCTTTTTCATGTTGTTCCCCATCTTCCTTCCCTGTTTTCGCTGGTCTAGTGTCAAGATCATTCTCTAGCTCAACTTCGGGTTCTTCGTACTCTCATACCAACACTCAAGTGTTTGTATAGGCATCTATGCATTGAACTATACGGCTGGCCACAACGGAAACAAAGCCCTTTCTATTTACGCTCTTCACGTTCCTGCCAACTAATTGCTCGGACCCCGCTCCAACGATTCCCCCCTACTGCTCTCTTTAAATATTTTTCCCTACAATTTCGCTCTACAGTGGCTCAGTTGGTAGAGAAATTTGACGTCGGGGTCCCAAATCCTCGCAGTAGAGGCAGTGGTGCGGGTCGCCCGCGGTTCCCCTTGAGGATCCCTTCTCCTATTGACTCTTTCAATTTTTCTCGTCAAAATAAGCTTTCTGAGATTGTTGGTTCATGAGTCGAAATTCGGTTTTCAAACTCGTTTCTCAATCCCCCCATGAATAACTCATACACGGCTTAGGAAAATCCTGAATTCTTAGCGCAACCTACTCGAATTCCTCAATGTACTCATCTACTGAATCGGTTTGCCGAAGTATCTTTAAGTATCTTAACGGATCTTCCTCGGTGGTCTTGTCGTACCTTTCCATGAGAGCGATCTTAAATTTCTCCCACATTGGTCCTGGCATAGCGCGATGCCAGGAGAGGAACCAATATAGTGTTGTTCCTTCCATACAGATTTGGGCATAATGTAGTCTCATATCTCTTGGTATGCGATTTATCAGGAAATACATATCCGCTTTTGCGGTCCATCTGAACGGTTTTCTCCTGCAAACGATGGCAACTCCACCTTCCTTACTACATTCCGCATAGCATCAGTGTAAACAATTTAGTTGGACGTCGATTCCTCCTTTGGTTTTTCTCCAGCTGCCGCACTCTCCTGTCTACTACTTCCTGGTCTCACAGGTGTGGCTTTGCTTTGTTTTTCGGTTTCCAATCTCTATCCACCTAAAGCTCAATTTCCTTCAACATTTCCAGTGTACGCTCCCCCATGTCGCGCATCCAAAGCGCTGGGCACTCCTCTCGCGCCAGGTCCTGTGCTACTCGATGGCTTTCGTTCTGTACCCACATCATTTTCTCCATGCAATCCTATACCGCCCTCACCGCCTGTCGGAAGCCTTCCAAAGTTTTCTCGATGGGTGAGACTCGGTTCTCAATGATTGCTCGAATATAAGAGAGATTAGGAAACTCAATTTGTTACGAAAGAATAATGTATGCTTTAGTATGTATTTTCTGTAAGTATATTTGTATCAGGAAACTCAATTACAATGGAAAATAGGTAAAAACTGCAAGTAGAAGAACCTAGAAGACCACTTCCCTAGATATCTAGTCTACCGAAGAAGAGAGCTTCAATTCTGAAGGTTGGCCCACCGCACTTCCCCACGACTGAACCCTCAATCCGTTGCAACAGAATGTCCCCGATGCCCCTCTCAACAGATTCTCCAACTGTATTAATAGTTCTTTCCTGCTGGTGACCCCCAAATTTACCCTACAGGTAGAAGCAGTCGTTGAAGTACAAGTAGGGATCGAATCCACAGGGACCGAAGAAGTAACTTTGAGACACTTAGATTTGATGTGAGGATTGGTTATGAAGTGTCCAACTTCGGTTGATTTCAATTGTGAAACTAAAATACTAAATTACTTGAGAGTGGATTGAATTAAATAATGAAACACCGAAATATTTTAATGGAAACAATTAATGAAAATGAGTCGATCATAGGTTGTCGCTAGGGCTAGATTGGATGTATTTGTTTTCTTAAAAAATTTCAGATCATTAATTCAAAATGTATCCACACAACAAGATATTTTCTCAACATCATTCACCAATTTAATCCTCACACAATTCCAAGGCTAATCACCAATGCACATAGAAGATCAATTTAATGAGCACTCCAAGAAATTGGATCGCACTAGCACCCAAAATGTGTCGTCATTAAAGTTGGCGAATACGAAGAAAAAAAAATAACTCATTGAATGGAAATATTAAAATAATGAAGTGATTACAATATTAAAGCATATGAAATAACACCCAATCCAACCTCTAACTCCTCCATTGGATCAACCCATAAGAGGGTTAGCCCTCTGTAACATCCTGATTCCGGAAGCCGCCTAGATGTGCCTCGTACCTGGTTAGTCACATAGCCTCAAGCACATTTCCCCAAATGCTAGAGGCTGCCGACTAGCAACGAGGGTATTGGGTGTGATAGTGGGGAAACTATGCCATCATTGACGGAGTAACGCAGTTGAAATAGATGGATAACAATAGTGGAAACAGTAATAACATTCAATAAGTAAACAGCGGAAGACTGGAAGCAATAAACAACTGGAGCACACATATATATAAATGATACATGATACATATGTCTAGGAAAACAGCCAAACAAGTCACAATGCAGGAATACAATACTAAACCAAAATACAAAGAAACAAATAAACTCCAGCAGCATCGCAAGTCTCAGCTTGGTCTCATGCTCTCCAGCTCAACAATAATCAAGTACATGAAATAGAAGGGCGTTTTCCCTTATCTAGACCTGCAACAATATAATCTGTTTGGGCCCAAAAGCAAGACCCAAACAGGGTGTGAGACGAATCCCAGTAGACAACCACCCAAAGATCTACGCCTAACAGTCAGTGAATATATATGACAAGAAATATGCAAAATGAAGCAATAAACAAGGAACTACACAAAGTAAACAATCCTACAGTTTAAATTACATCCATTTTCATTTATTAGTTAAGCAACCAACAATCATAAGTAACCCTCTGGGAAGTACTTACAGCCTAACCCCTCTGGTTCAACCAATCAAACACAAGCAACCCTCTGGGAAGTACTCACAGTCTAACCCCTCTGGTTCAGCTTTAGTAAAGACTCTCTGAGGAATCACTCACCGTTAATTCCCCATGTGGTCTCGTATCGGTAACTATAAACACTATGGGGAAGCACTCAACGTCCAATTCCCCCTGTGGTCACGTAACGAGGAACTACAGACACTCAGAGGGAGCACAAAGTCCATCCCCCTATGGTCTCGCAACGTAAAAGTAAACAAACACTCTGGGGAAGCCTTCAGCGTCCATTCTCTCTATGGTCTACTACACCAGGTTCCCACAGCCCTGTGTAAATCAATCGTGCACAAACGGTATATGGCAGCCAAAGTAAACCTCATGAACTACTTGGCTAAACAGTCTACAATATCTCACAGCATGTCAGATAAATTCACTCCATCCTAACAATACAAGGCATGGAAAACAAAGCAGCCTAACAGGCAAAGCTAGACCAAACGGTCAATATCAAGCAAACATGGACAACACATCCATAGCAAGGTAAACAACCCTATTTACAATCATAAATCCTCTACTCAAGTACACAAGGCATAGCAGGCAATAACAGGACCAATAACCATAAACACGCAATACCCCAAACAAGGGTATTGGGCACTTTTGAAAATATAACTCAAAGACTAACTACGGAAGGCACAAACCACCTACATCGGCGTTGTACGATCGATATACGTGAGCCTCAGGCCTTGAATCGCCCTAGAACGCCGTAGATTTACAAAAACGTCTAAAACGTTCAACCGAAGATAACTCACGAAAGAAGAGGAATCAGGATACAAGGCTCTAGAAGAAGAAAGAGCTTACCGCGGAGAACGGATGGCGAGTCGGGGACTCGAAGAAGAATCGCGTCTTACGGTCGCTCCTGGACAAGACGAACGGAGAAGAAGGGTGTTCTGTCGATTAAACGCGACCCCGGTCCGTTTAATGAAATAAAAAGAAAGTACACGGCATGTTCTTCGAGGGTACACGGCGTGTACTTGCTTTAACCGGCCTCCGCTTTAGGTGGTCTCCAGGTCACCCCACACGGCCATGTACTCGGTCGTTACACAGTCAGTACACGGTCACCTGCGGCAACCGGGTACACGGTGTGTACTCCAAAGTACACGGCGTGTACTCCTTAAATTTTCAAATTCTCCACTTTTCCTCAAAAACACCAGAAAACAAGATTCATACCTGAAAAGAAGATCTGGGTTCTTACACCCTTCATTGATGTTATTCTATCAATGGAAGCGAGAATTAGGCTCATGAGAGGCGGAATTGAAAAAGAAAAATATTGAAATAATGATCACTTCACCGTTGTTTGAAGAATTTCACAAAAGATGATGTGAATATCTTCACTCCCTAAGTCAATGGTATCAATGTGATATGAAGAATAATAGAAAAGGTTTAGAAGAATAATTTTTATTAATAAACTAAAGTGATTTGAAAAAATTACATGAGAGAATTTGAACATGCGATTAAAAAATGACACCATAACATTTCAATTGAAAGAAAAACATGGATCCCCCAAATCCCTTCACCACCAACTCCTTAAATAGGGAATTTTGGGTCCTAGGGTCGAGCTCCTATAAATCAATTGTTTCCCCATTAATTAGGAGAGAAGGGAGGGAAAGAAATCAAAGGAAATTTGACTTTTCAAAGTTGCCACAAAAGTTCGGGCAGATTCATCCCTTTTTTGGCGTTCGAATATGTCAATGAAGATGGCCAAATCTGGGATGATCGTAGAAGAAAAATATCTTCGTCCAAGTGTCCTCTAATAGCTGTCAAAATTTCATGTCAATTGGATTATCCATTCGGATGTTAAGCTCGAAATGGTGGGCTGATTTTATGACTCTTCAAATCTAGCCCACAAATTAAATGTCAACTTGGGCTCCCTGGATCTCCTTGAAAACTTCAGAATTAGCTCCGACCACAGATGAATGAAATGATCCCCATAATTTTCTCTGTCTACAGTTAAAATTTGAGTTTCATTGGGCTTGAAATGTGGGCTTCACTTTTATTTGATGGGTCTAAAACCCATTCCGCTTTGTCCATAAATTTTTGTATTCACGGACACAAATATCCATCTTCCCCTGTGATTCATCCATTGATGCCCCACCGTTGGTGGTGGGGTGGTAAGGATTTGGGGGGGTGAGGGGCAGGTCGCGGGGTCAAGTCCCCAGGGTTGCGATTTAATGTAATTTTATTCCTTGCGTGTGTGCCGCTTTCGCGGTTGTACCCAATTTTTCATCTATTGATCCTAAAAGATAAAATATTTCAATCATAGTGATCAATCATACCCAAAATATCAAATTCAAATAATCAAAATAATGTTTTCCACAAACAAATGATTGATTGAGCCCAAATTTGCACTTTAAACATGAATTGCACATGTGATGAGAAATGAACTTCAATTTATAAAATGCACTAAAATTGGTGTTTATGGACTTTAAAACACATGAATATTAGCCTCTTTCAATGGCTAATCACCCGCCAAACAGTCTAACCGCCCGCTATGCCACATTTAGCACTTTACCCTTCCTTTGATAAGTGAGTATTAAAGGGGGCCTTGAACCATCATTCCTAACATCAACACCTCACTTTCGGACAAATTAATTTCGATAATTGTTAGAATGGAACCCCTTACCACATAATGAGTGAGGGTGGTAAATTTATAGATGACAAAAGGAGTACAACAGATTACCCACACCGATGTGGGATACAAATATTAAAAACATTCTAACTCTTAACACTCCCCCACAAACTGGGACATATATATTTATCATGCCCAACTTGTTACACAAAAATTGAACACGTGGTCCAGGCACTTCTTTTGTGAGAACATCTGCAAGTTGATCATAGGTGTGAACATGACCGAAGATGATCTTCTTCTCAAAGTTTTCTCAAACGAAATGACAATCAACTTCAATGTACTTGATCCGCTCATGAAAAACTAGATTTGTGACAATCTTGATAGCAATTTGATCGTCACACCAGAAGTGTGCCGGTTTTTTTACAGGATACCCGATCTCCTGTATAATTTGTTGTACCCAAATAATCTCTGCAATTACATATGTCATTGCTCGATACTCCGACTCTACACTGGATCGGGAGATAACTGTCTGCTTCTTGCTTCGCCATGAGATCAAATTTCCTCTAACAAATACTGCAAAACCAAACGTAGATCTCCTAAAAGAGAGACATCCAGCATAATCTGCATCACAAAATGCCTCAATATCTGTATGTCCATGATCAGAATATAGAAGACCTAAACCTGGTTCCTTTTTCACATATCTAACAATGCGAAGAACGGCATCTCACTGCGTTTTTGTTGGAGATTCCATAAAATGACTCACTTTGCTAACCACACAATCAATATCGGGTCGAGTCATCGTAAAGTAGTTAAGTTTCCCAACGAGTCGTCTATATCTGTCGGATGATGAAAACATCTCACTCACTATGAAGTGACCTTTCTCCATGTTCGAGGGGTGAGTCAACCAAGTCAGCTCAAGTCATGCCAATCTCTTGCAGCAGATCAAGAACATACTTTGTCTGAGATAGAAAAATTCTTTTGTTACATCTAGTGACCTCAATGCTTAAGAAATATCACAGTGGGCCCAAATCTTTTGCTTGAAAATTCTGATGAAGAAAAGACTTGAATCGACCAATGTCAGCAGCATCACTGCCAGTAATAACAATGTTATTAACATAGACCACCAAAAGAATGCTTCCTGCTGCAGATTGATGATAGAAAACAGAAAAATCATTTATACTTTGGCAAATGCCAAAACTAAGCATAACAGTGCAAAAACGGTCGAACAAAACACGTGGTGACTGCTTGAGTCCATACAACGATCGACGAAGACGGAAAGCCTTGGAGGACTCCCCCTGAGCAACAAACCCGAGTGGTTGCTCCATATATACTTCTTCATTAAGAAATTCATGAAGAAAAAGCATTTTTAGCATCCAACTGATGGAGAGGCCAATGAGATGAGGCAGCAAGAGAGATAAGTAGGTGAACCGAGACCATCTTTGCCACTGAAGAGAAGGTGTCAAAATAAGCAACTTCATATGTCTACGCATATCCTTTGGCAACAAGGCGCGCCTTCAAACGATTAAGAGAGTCATTGGCGTTGTTGTGTACTGTATAGATCCATTTGCAACAGACCACTAGCTTACCTGAAGGAAGAGGGACAAAATCCAAAGTATGGTTGGCGTTCAGAGCTTGAAGTTCATCCAACATAGCCTGCAACCATCCGGGATGAGATGTGGACTCAGCAACAGTGTGTGGTGTCGAGTGAGTAGTCAACGTCTCAATAACTCATGAGGTAGCAACAGATAATCCCTGATAAGGAGCGTGAGGCTTTGTGAAGCGCAATAGGCAGCTCTGGTGATGGAGCATCAGGAGCAGGTGAGTCGTCAGGTATGGTAGCGACATCAGGTGGCAAAGTGGAAGGTGTGCTAGGTCGGCGAGTATATACCTGGCCAAATCGTGATCCAACAACATCACTAGGAAGAGATAAGGGCGGTGGTGTATCGAGAGAATATGGTAAAATAACTTCAGAATCAGGAGAAGTATATGGTTGTGGGAACTCAGGAAAAATAACTGATGATTCGACAAATGAAATATCAGCTGAGACAACATAACGACACAAATATGGAGAGAAACATCGATATTCGCACTGGGTGTGGGAATATCCAAGAAAGATGCATTTTAGAGCACGCGCATCAAACTTCGTAATCAAGGGACGAATGTCTCGAACATAACACACAACCAAAAATGCACAGGGGTAGAGAATGAGGGGGGTGTTGGAAATAAAGAATAGAAGGGTGTCTCCCCCTGAAGAACAAACGAGGAAAGTCTGTTGATAAGATAAGTGGCTGTGAGAATGACATCACCCCAAAAAATGGTGGGAACTTTCTTATGAAATAGAAGCGCTCAAGCAACTTCTAAGAGATAACGGTTCTTTCATTCAGCAACACCATTTTGTTGAGGTGTGTTAGGACAAGAAGTTTGATGGATAATGCCATGGTCATCGAGAAAAGACCAGAATGGTCCAGATAAATATTCACGATCATTGTCAGAATGAAAACAGTGAAGTTTTGTGGAAAATTGGGTGGTGATTTATTGATAATAGAAGCGAAACACGAAAAAGATTTCAAAACGATTTTTCAACAAATAGACTAAGTCATCTGTAAAAAATCATTGATGAAATTAACAAAATATCGATAACCGGGTTTAGAGGGACTTAGGACTGGGCCCCCAGATATCAGAATGAACCAAATGAAAAGGAGTTGATGCACAAAGGATTGTTCGGGGAACATAGGTAACCCGATGATGTTTTGTATAATGACTAGACTCACCTTCAAAAGGAAAAACGGGTCCCAACTCTGGAAAAAGTTGACCGAAGAATACCTACAACCCCATGAGGTGGACCATTGGGATAGACACGCCGCTGGAGTATCGTCATGGGCAACAGTGACGCTTGATGATGTCATAAATGGTGTGCTGAAAATGCACGTTGACAATGT
Organism: Viscum album; assembly: GCA_963277665.1. Taxonomy (NCBI): domain Eukaryota; kingdom Viridiplantae; phylum Streptophyta; class Magnoliopsida; order Santalales; family Viscaceae; genus Viscum; species Viscum album. The sequence continues at coordinate 413,172,859 of OY728140.1, read as the reverse complement.
GCTGAAGGTGCACAGTTTGTAGAGAATAGGTGCTGAAAGTGCACAGGTAGAACATTCAGCTATCAATTAGATTATAGAAGAAATATCAACATGAATGGCGGCGGGGCGCTGCTGTGCATTTTAGGGCATTCGTATTCACACCGGGAGAGGCGACACACAAGTGGCAGTTGTGCTGGAAATCCGTCGGGCTGGAGGTCTTCCCACGGGGAGGGGCGGCGAGCAGGAGCATCGCACAGGAGTGTTGGCACACAAGGACAGTCATTGGGTACGGGGGGGTTGTCACGCACTCGGGGGGACGTTGCGCATAGGAGGAGTGTTAGGCACAGGGTGGTCGGTAGACACAGGGTCACACACAGAGGGGGATGTTGTTGCAAAGGGGAGAGGCACGCTGGGCGAGCAGGGAGGCGCTGAAGATGCCTTCGCACGGGAGAGGCTTATTTTCACGGGAGACGCTGAAGATGCCTTCGCAAGGGAGAGGCGAGGCCCGCCTGGAGAGAGGGTGGCTCGCCTAGTTTTGCTGAAGGTGCAGGAGGAAGGTGAGCAAGGAGGCGACGTCCGCCTAGAGGGAGGAGGGCCTAGAGATGCCTTCGCGGTGGGACTTTTCCCGCAGGAGGAGGGCGAGCAGGGGGCAAACACGCAAGGAACGACGGGCTAACCTAGCCATTTGATACCATGTTAGAATGAACAATGTGGGATACAAATATTAAAAACATTCTAACTCTTAACAATAATGAACAATGATTGTTATTTGGTGTTTTCGATTCTCCACAGGGTTAGGCACAGGCACAGTAATCCTGGGGGGTTTTGCAAAGAGTAACTAGATTTTTACTCCATTGTTTACGGGAATGATTGTGGTTGGCTTGTGTTGCAGTTTTTATAAAAAACTAGAACACCAAAATATGTGTCCAGTGCAAACATAGTGGGCACGTTGGGTTGGGGCAGAATTTTCTACATAACCAGACATGGACTAGTGGTAATTCGGTGGTAGATGAACACAACAGAGATTATAAAAAGAGAAGCTGGCTCTTTCTTAGCAGTAATTCATCAGCTTAAAATATATAAGATCCACAGGAACAGAGCAGTTTTGCATTTCAACAGGTAGTTTCTTTCCCCGGTTTAAATGTTTCTAACCCAATAGATCAAAAAGATTTAAAACTTCTCAAGTTTGGTTCCTGAAGGAGATAACAGAGCAATTGAGAAATATTTAACAATAAATCCTGTAAAATCAATTGAAACTTCAAATATCAACTCACTCGGTTGTTTTTGTGGTGGTATTCAGCTTCTATCCCCGCAGATGGATCCATCTGTAATAAGAAATTCTTAACATATGAATAAAAAAATCGGAAATGATAGTAAGGGAGAAAAATATGATTGTACTAGAAAGTTAAATATTTTAAGGCAGTGTACTCACATCTGCAGCCAAGGGTTTCCAATATTCTGTAACAGAAGGAGTGCGAATGCGTTGAGGGTCGGTCAAAGCATCCTAACAAATCAGAATAAAATCAAAGCTAATTCAAGAGCTGCAAATCACAACATAGTGAAGCTGCACTCAAAGGAAAAAAGCATCAAGAGTGTTCAAAACAGCACAATTTTTAGATTAATATTTTAGATTAATAAATTGTTTCATAAAAGTAAACTTCATTTCACAAAGAAGCCTTAAAGAAAACTAAGAGTGCAGTTGCCCTGTATAAAACCTTGGGTGGCTAAATAATAATTAACCAGGGAGTAAACAATTTTTACATCTTCATTCCCAAACAATACAAATATCGGACACATACTAAAAATCAAATACAATGAAAATATAAACTATGGGAGTAATTACACCAGCAAAAATATCAAGTTACAGAGAGCACTATCGTGAATTAAAACAATGTTTTACTAAAAAACAGTAAAGACTGCCAAATTTACCTCAGAATCCAGCAAAGCATTTTACAGACCATCAAAATCCGTAGCTTCAAAACACGCACCACTAAAATAGAGCAATGGTATTTGGGCTATTTTATTAGAATGACATGGCTAACACACTTCGGCCGCCATGCTAGGATAATCAACATCGATTTGAACAGTGTGGGTACACTAACATGATTGCAACAAGGAATTTAAGAATTCAAGCAAAGAAGGTCATCCCAGCTCCCAAGTGGGATATAATTAAATCAGGGACAAAAAAAATGAAAAAGAAGCAAACGAGAAGCAATGAAATCAACAGATGCAGCACAAGCTTTATAGGAGATGTGGCCTCAAATATAATTTAACCATGCAAGGAAAAATAACGCCAAAATTCCTAAATGTCCAAGAAAAGGATGAAAAGGTTACATACTGGATTCTGATCGGCCCACTTCCACAGCTGAGAAAGTTCTTTATTTCCCAATCTCCACCTTGGTCTACTGCAGAAAAGGAAAATTGCATAATTCAAAATTAGCACCCGATATGGAAATTGTAACATAACCATAAACTTGAAACAAGTCAAAATAATAAATTATTACTAAAAAAAAGTGACCTCCAGCAAGATAATGAAAATATAAAGATGCTTATATGATAGATAATGAAAAACAGCGCTCCACCATTATTCTGTCTTGAGATGGTAACTGCACAGGAATCACAGTTCGATCATTTTCCACCAGTTTCTACTTCAAATTTCCCCAAAACCATCAAATGTTAACGTGGGTGTCAAGGAAAAGGCCAAATGATGTAAAACTATGTCAAATGGACGGATTAAAAGGAACAGTGAAAAAAATATAAAAGAGAGATTAAATCCAGAAAAATGGATGGAATCTCTCCTCCAAGTCCCAACATTTCTGAGTTCACGCCACTTAAGTCCCACTATTTCTGAGTTCCCGTCACTTGATTAGGTTCCTGGATGTGAAGCCTAAGTTAGCATTTACTAGGATCATATGCTACACAGCCAAATCAAACCCACAGGGCCAGCAATCACCCTATCCATGGGATTCCATTAAGGAGTCAAGTTACAAGACTCAGATGCTACAGCAAGAATCGTATATCTAATCTTTCATCATTTTCAAGGCAGTCCGCAGCGTTGCGTTGAACAGGAGCTTATACAAATGGGCCCAAGTGGTTCACAACACCATGCATTTGAAAGCATTCAAAAAGAATAATTTTGAGAAGTAGAAAAAAGTAACTCTATAAGAAAATCAATAGCATATGAAATAGAAAGATACAACAATAACAACAAACAAGCTTTAAACCCAATTAAAAGGGGCCGGGTACATAGATCAAACGTTAATTAGCTCTATTAAAGACCATATTTTCATTGAAATCATTTAGAACAAGATCATCCTGAATAATTTGTTAAACAGCCCTTTTAGGTCTATCTCTACCTCTTTTAATAAGAGAATTAGTCCTTAAGTTTTACCCTATTAAGAGGTACATCTAGGTCTTCTTCTAACATGTCCAAACCATCTTAATATAGTCTCGATCATCTTCTCATCGGTCAGAACCACTCCAATTTTCTATCGAATGCATTCATTTCTAATCATAATCATCTTAATATCTCCACATGTTCATTTTAACATTTTCATTTCTGGTACAGTTATTTTTTGTTCAAGATGTCCCATCAAAGGCCAACACTCAATACCATATAGAATAAATAGTGATATAAGATAGACGAGGAACAGAAGAATCTTCTTATTCAGCAACAAGAATTTGGAACATATATGCCTATCTGACTCTCGATACTGCTAGGAAAAGACTCGCTCCTAGAAGTCATCTCCTCCACGACACCTCGACGTACCACCCAAGCCCAAAAAAATACTCGACACCCCCCTTTGGACCCACCCCCTCCTATTTAAAACAACACCCTAATAAAAGGCTAATTACAACTCTGCCCCAACAACTTTATTACTTTCCTGTATACTTAACATTGCCGCCCCCTTGAAAATCCATCTTGTCCTCAAGGTGGCAATCTTCGAAGTGAACTCCTCAGCCGTACGGTCCTTCCTTCCGTCATTCAGCTACTGGGTCCTCCACCACATACTGCGGCCCCAAGCACTCCCAAACAATCAGCTTAAATCCCTTATCTGAACAATAATACCCCGGACTAAACTTTTGTCCACAAGCATAGCATAATTCCGTAAGTTTCCTTACCTAGAATTCCTCCTTGGACAAGATTCGGACCCCGCTGTCCCGAGGTGCAAGATCGCCTCCACACTTCTCCTTCTCTCCCCCTTAAGTGTTGAAACCAATTTCACAGTACTAGTACTCCAGCTCCTCCCTTAATTACTAGCCGCATCCCTCCGGCTTCGTGGTTCCAACTGCTCAATGATGCCCTTAGCCATCAGTTCTGTTCAACTCTCCTAGATAAGGTCAACAACCGTGCCTTATTCGTTGCCTCGTGGGTCAACACGGTACTCTCAATCTTCGGTCGAAATCCACCGATAAACATATTGATGTACAATTTATCAATGAAATATGGCACACACAATGCCATTCGCTCAAACTCTTCAATATAATCATCAACACCCCCATTCTGCCGCAAGCTTTTCAAACAAATCCTCGGATCCTCTTCTGTTGCATTGTCATATCTACTGACTAGCTCCTCCATGAACCACTTCCATAAAAGCTGTGACTGAACTGATTTCAGAGAAATTATCCAATATTGAGTCAGCCCTTCCATACTAAGTTGTGTTGACGACACCTTCATTTCTTTAGGCGTCCGATGTATATAGAAATAAGTCTCGGCGCGAGAAATCTGGAAACTGGATCCTCTCCTGTGAAGGTCAGTAGTTCGACTAATCTAGTTATTGTGTACATCTCTCTGTTCTTTGTCACCAGCGTCTCCCAATCCCCCGCGTCTGCTGTGATTTCTCGGTGCATATTACCTTCTCCAGCGTTCGAACTGCACTCGTCTTCCTCCACCACTACAGATTTTCCCCATGCTACACTCTGCATGAGTTTTATACTACTGTATCATCATTGTTTTAAGCTTTGTGACGCTCATCGACAACTCCAAAATGGTTGTAGTCACTTGTGTGGCATTTGTTTCAAGCATAGAAACTTCATGGTCATCCAACAATCGCATCTCAAGCAAAATTGTCCACAAAACAGAAAATCCAGCGCGTGCGGTTCAATGAGTCAGACGCCTTCACTTCTTGCAACACTACAATCGCCAACTCCAACAACGAGCAGGCCTTCCAACATCATCTAACGAATATCCTCAGCCGTGTTTTCCACACTCGTCGGCCACCACGATCGTCCACTGTCGTCGACTCTTGCAAAGCGTTTGTCTCCCGCTACAATCGCATGTCGTACCTCTTTCCATCAGAGACAACTTTTCAGCGAACGCATTCAGTTCTCTCAATGAGAGCACCAAGTGATAGAAGATAAACGAGGAACAAAAGAATCTTCTTATTCAGCAACAGAAATTCGGTACATGTATGCCTATCCGACTCTCGATACTGCCAGGAAAAGACTCCTGAAAGTCTTCTCCTCCACGACACCTCGACGTACCAGCAACGCCCAAGAAAATACTCAACACCCCGCTTTGGACCCCACCCCCTCCTATTTAAAACAGCACCCTAATAAATTGCTAATTACAACTCTGCCCCCGACAGTTTTATTATTTTCCCATATACCTATTGTAGGTTGAGAAACCCCCTTGCCTCCTTTTCTCAGAGTGAGGCGGAGACATTCTTTTATAATGAATGAAAAGGACCATATCGGACCACAAGTCCGATGTGGGATACAGACTCCAACACTCCCCCTCAAGCTAGGTGTACCTAGCTTGGACACATAATGAAAAGAAAGCAACAAAACAGACGCTAACACTCCCCCTCAAGCTGGACATGGCCAGCTTGATGACAAATACAAGACAAAAACAGAAGAAACGGAAATAATAAAATCGTTGTTGATGCTGCTCCCCCTCAAGATGGTAATGTGATGCCGCTGGAAAAAAAAGGATGGGTCATCGCCGGAAAAGTGCGGGGTCGGACAACAGAGCGTCGGGAAATCCACACTGGCGGGTCGGTCGTCAGAGCGTCGAGAAAATCCGCACTACGGGCCGGTCGTCAGAGCGCCAGGAAATCCGTAATGTCGGGCCGATCGTCAAAGCGCCGAGAAATCCGCAATGGCGGTGCCGGTCATCAAAGCGCCGGGAAATCCGAAGGAGGTACCGGCGATGGGATGCGGTGATTCCGCAGGAGGCGCCGGGCAGGGAGGTGGGGATTCCGCAGGAGGCACCGGGCAGGAAGGCGGGGATTCCGCAGGAAGCAGGAGGAGGAGGCAGCGCTGGGGAGGAGCCGCGACGGAGGGTCGCGCTCGGGAGGAGCCGCCGGGAAGAGAGCAGCCGGACGGAGATGGGCCGGCGCGAGGGATCCGCCGGGAAGGGAGCAGCCGGACGGAGCAGGCGCGACTGTCCGTCGGGACCGCGACGGGAGGTGAGGGATGGGAGCCGCGGGACGCGAGCCGCGGGAAGGAGCCGTCGGGGGAGGGAGGCCCCGACGCAGGGAGCCGTCCGGGATGGAGCCATCGGGGAAGGGAGGCCGCTGGTGAAGGGAGGCCGCCGACGCTGGGAGTCGTCCGGGACGGAGCCGCCGGGGAAGGGAGGTCCGCCAGGAAGAACAAGGGCGCCGGGAAGGGATGGCCAGCAGGGGGGGAGAACCGCCGGTATCGCGACGGGAGGAAGGCCGCCGGGGAAAGGCGCAGCCGGCCAGCCGGAAGGGTCGTCAGGAACTTGAGCCGCGGCAGGGGAAGCGGGAGCCGTTGAGACGCGGAAGCCGGCAGTTACAGGAGCCGGGAAAACCGTCGGGGAATGCGGGAGCCGTTGAGACGCGGAAGCCGGCAGTTACGGGAGCCGATAAAACCGTCGAGGAATGCGGGAGCCGTTGATACACGGAAGCCGACAGTTACGGCGCCGGGAAGGAAGCTGCGGCGGGGAGGGCTCACGCGCAGGAGGAGCGCGCACCGGGGAGCCGCACCGAGCAAGAGGCGCCGGGTAAGGAATGCCCGTCGCTGGGAGGACCGTGCCTGGGTTGGGAGCGGAGGAACGCTGCAGGGGGGAAGAACCGTCGGGCAGGAGGGAGATCCGTCGGAAGCGGGGTATCGGCAGGGGGAACTGCCAGGAAGAGGCCGTTCTTCTCGCCGGGAGATGCGGGAGCAAGCCGGCAGTTGCGGCGAGCCGAAAAGACCGCCAGGTAGGGCGGGAGGAGTGCCGTCGGGGAAAACCGCCGCGGGAGGGGCAGGAGCCGCGCGCATGGAGGACGGGAGCTGCGCCGGGATCTGGAGGGGAAGGAGCTCCGCGGGAGGACAGTCGCCGCAGGAGGACCGTCGCGCGGGAGGACCGTCGCGCGGGGGAAGAGGAGATCACCGGGAGGGAGAGGCCGTCGGGATCGCGACGGGATGAAGGGGCCGGTGTGCGCGCAGCGGGGAGGGGTGCCGGGGAAGTAGGCGCCGAGCTGCCGAGAAGAGTGCCGCGTAAGGCTGGCAGGGGGGAGATTCGCCGCAGGAGAGGGGACGTCGTCGACGGAGCAACGGAGCAGTGTCGGATGAAGCACAGGGAGCCGCCGGGATGGGTCGTCGGGCCGGCGCGAGGGAAGCCGCAGTGAAGGCGGGGCCTGGCGCCGGGAGAGATCCGCCATAGGGGGCGGACGGGAAATACCTACGGCTCGTAGGCCATGGAGGTCGCCGCCCCCCGTGGGGGGAAAAATAATTGAGAAACCCTAGAGCGGAATAGAAAAAAAATAGATGGGGGGTCGGGATTAGATTCTCTCTGATACCATGTAGGTTGAGAAACCTCCCTGCCTCCTTTTCTCAGAGTGAGGCGGAGGTATTCTTTTATAGATGAGGAAAACTAATTACAAGGAGGGTAAGTCCGATGTGGGACTCAGAAATACCCATTAAACTTAAATGGGATCCAACACCTATCATGGTCTAATAACAATTCTATAAAATTTACCCATCAATTTTAAAGGAATTTTACGATCACAAAGCACCCCATAAGTCTTTCTCCATTTTATCCATCCAGTTTGAACCCTATGAGAGACATCTGCATTAATATCTCCATCACATTGTAGAAATGAGCCTAAATATACTTTTGAAATAATGTGTTCTTTCAATCCCATATTCATAACATTACTAGACAATCCTTTGTTAAAACGACACTCCGTATATTCTGACTCATCCCTATTTAGACGGAAACCTTTCGATTCTAAAGTCTCCCTCCAAAGCTCTAACTTTAAATTGATAATATCTTTGGAATCTATAATGAGAACTATATGATTTGTAAGTTTTTCTAAGACTAAAGCAAAAAGGTATGGTCTTTTAAAGCCAAAACTTGATGCAGTCCTATCGAGATTGGAAAGTCTGTAATGTCGCCTATTAGAGTTCTAACTCAAGTCAAACTCCCTTCATACATGTCTTGGATGAGTTTAAAAAAACATAACTGTAATAAAAGCAACCTTAATATTCAACCAACCAAATGAGGATTTATAAATAAACCATCAAACTCGTTCATCATATTGCATTGTATTAGAATTCCAGGGTATCTTTGACACATGACATTTTTTGTTACTGTAGAATGAGGAAACCCCCTTACTCTCAAGGTAAGGTGGGGGCCTACTTTTATAGAATGATACGGCGAAAGATACAAAGGAGTATTCCGATGTGGGACTCGAAAATACCCATAATAATAAAAAGAGGGTTTAACACTCCCCCTCAAGCTGGACATGCCCAGCTTGGACAACGAGTCCCACAAAAAAGAATAAGATGACACCACACAAGACCAAGACATACTCCCCCTCAAGCTGGGTGTCAGATGTGGTGGATCCCCAGCTTGGAACTGAGCGAGGCAAGGCGAGCACCAGGGAGGCTTTTGGTGAAGATGTCAGCAAGCTGGTCTGTCGTCGGAATGTGGCTAAAGCTGACATGGTTGTGCTCCAGGTGGTGACGAAGAAAGTGACAGTCCACCTCAATATGCTTCGTGCGTTCATGGAAGACGGGGTTCGAAGCAATTTTAGTGGCTGCCTGATTGTCACACCATATGTGAGGGAGGGTCGGGACTACCTACCCTCTGATACCATGTAGAATGAAAAAACCCCCTTACTCTCAAGGTAAGGTGAGGGCCTACTTTTATAGAATGATACGGCGAAAGATACAAAGGAGTATTCCGATGTGGGACTCGGAAATACCCATAATAATAAAAAGAGGGTTTAACAGTTACCATTTTCCAAAACTGTTTTTAAAAATGTGCTAAAAAATGTTTTAAAGAGTGATTAAAGGCAGGAAAGTATATGAGTTACTTGTTAAGTAATTTCATTTTTTAGAACAAAAAAAGAAAAAAAGTTTTTTATCTATTGTTTTCAAATTTACTTTCTAAAAAATGTTCTTTATTTATACAATCCATACACTTTCTAAGACTTTTTTTTTTTGAAAATGAAAATAAAATTGTTTTTAAGTACCTAATGCATCCCAATCTTTAGAATACTCACCTAGATATGTTAAGTTGTGTTGCATGACTTGTCATGCATTGCATTGATGCAAATTGATGATATTTATCAGAGTAGAAAGAGTAGGCTCAGAAATCGTTCCTCTTGAATGAGGACTGAACACTTTATTTGTAGAGTAAGATAACGAAATACAACTCGAGATAGATATGAAATACCAAATTCAAATTAGAGGGAAAAGATGATAGGATAAACATATTTCCTAATTACTTAAATGCTCCAACAATCAGAAATAACAGCAATGTTGAAATTTAAAAAAATGAATATGAGGAAAAATAAAACCAATAATTTCTAAAAATAGGAAATCAAAATGCTCCACTATTTAACATAGTGCATCCTTCAAGTGGGAAAAACATTTCCACTCCAATTTTCACTGTTAATACGTGTCATTGGAAATGCCATATGATTAAAGTCGGTGACAACTTACAATGTTTTTTTTTAATCATAACAAATACATCAAATTTTTTAGATGCAATTGTTATATGAAAACATATTCTATTTTTTTTTCAAAAATGTGTTATAAAATGAGTCAAAAAATGTTTTGGAAAGTAGAGAAAGATGAGAAGATATGTGAACTTTGCAAACATTTTCATTTTCAAAGAATGGTTCCATGAACCAAACAGCGGCTTATAGTCCCACAGGTCCTCTTATATATTGTTGGGCCCCAGGTAAGTCTCCTTAATTTGGCGAAGGATGAACTGATGCAGTTAAATAAACGAAGAGCGGACATACTCGGGCTAAATAACAGAATTCACAAGAATTTTAGTAAGGCATTGAGGTTAAAAATTTAGAGGAAGTTCAACAAACTGAACCATTCATTTCAACCCAAAGCCAGGCACAAACAATACATGGCCAAGAACACAGAATGTTGTCCAACAAAACTGAAATATCAATTCATTTTGTTTAGGCTTAAAGAGTTCTGTTAGTTATTTAAGTACTATAAAATCTAAATGAATTAATGATACCACAGAGGGAAAAAAAGGTAGAATACTGGGCAACCTTTTTGTGCTGTGTCTCTTTCTTCCACCATTTTGAGCAGCTTTCTTTTCAAATGGGGGGCAACCATCACGCTTCCACCATACCTAGCATCAGAAAAAAGGAAAAAAATGTTGACAAGTTTTTCATTTCAGGTGATTAAATGTCCAGGGAGGGAGCAGAGATGTAGTTCATACCCAATTCCTTTCACGCTGTAACATATGCTCAATACTGCGAAGAAATTCTTTGCCTTTTGGAGGAGTGATCTCAAGAAGCTTCTTTACACGGTCTTCACAATTTTTTATTTCTTCCTTCTGGAATGAGGGTGAAGGTCATATTAAACTTAAAGACTCGATAAAATAGTTACGCATGTTCAAACAAAACTAACATTCAAGACCAACTGCCAAGAACGTCCTTTGAACAAAACAACAAATACTACAATATTAGCCAGCACGCATACAGTAAAACATGCAGAATTTTATTTTCAATGCAAGTCTGGATGTATCTTACATAAAGTCAACACATTCTTCCAGACAGCCCATTTCATTTTCCCAATTAAATTTAAATCTATTTACCCTTTTATTTTGACTTGGGTCATTGAAGCTTGCAACCCATGCTTCTCTACCGATTCACACAGACTCCAAGTCAAGGTTGGAGTTTCAAATCAATGCCACATTATACAAGTCAGCCATATTTCATAATTCTAAATTCTGTTTTATACTAAAACCTTACCATGCTAGTCAAAATAACTCAGTGTTGCTGCTCGATTCTATTACAATTTTTTTTTTCAATTTTGTATCAAGACATTAAATGGACAAACGAAACTGAGCATAAAATTAATTATTTTAAAGACAACGTGAATACTCTGCAACAAGTCATCCATATTTCATAATTCTAAATTCTGTTTTATATTAAAACCTTACAATTTAATACTCAGTGTTGCTGCTCGATTCTATTACAATTTTTTTTTTCAATTTTGTATCAAGACATTAAATGGACAAACGAAACAGAGCATAAAATTAATTATTTTAAAGACTACATGAATACTCTGCAACAAAATCACCCCCCCCACTAAAACAGTTAATTGTAATAATTTGGATGGTCACACAAGAAATTAAATCTATAATCCCTTTTTAAAAACATATCCGATGAGATTAACAGTGATTCAAAGCCAGCCAACTGATCCACAGAACCAACAGCATTGAAGCCAGCACCGCGGCGGCAGACAGATTGCAGTGTCGCCCAGTTGATTACAGGAGACACAGAATTCAACCCAAGACTCGTAGAGGACTGGCTGTTTGCAACGAATCTCTTCACCAACCTCAATCCAAATGAAATCCGTTGGTGGTTTTGAAACATCTACTTCCACGCAAATCCGAGGGGCAGATGGATGGTAGATCGAAGAGGTTCTACTATTTGAGCACAAGTATCAACCTACCATATTCCCTAACATTCTGATGACTGGCTGGTTTTGAAATGGAAGAGGTAAGCCAGGAAAACTTATCCATAAAGCAGTTGCCATGTGGTCGCACTTCATATGAAATCCATAGGACCATCTAAAAAGAGAAAAACAGGATCTGTTGAAGGCTCTCGGAGATCTAGACCAGGCTAAAATCAGGTCTCCCTTGGACGGGAAGCGAATCATGATGTGGTGTGAATCCAACAGGCCGACAATCGAGCATTTCTGTAAACCCTAAAAAAGTAAAAACAAATCTGTCAAATGAGTCGACCAAGGGTCGACGGCGTCCAAAACGAACCACCAGAGTTAAATTCGACAAGGTCGTGGCCTCTGTGAACTCTGGTGATGAAAGCGGGAGCTTCGGGAAGTCGTAGAAAAGCAAAGGAACTTTGAGGCTGATTGCGACGCCGGGGAAGGTATGAAGAAAATCAGGGTTAGAGAAAGGAACGAAGGAGCAAGGGCAAGTCACCGAGGGGGGCGTGGGGCATCCCTCCCCCCTCTGGCGAGGTAGGGACCGGCGCTGCGGACATCAACGCCTAGGTCAAAAATGACCTAGCCGAGATCGCCGCTCCCAAGAAAATCCTTGTCGGATCCAATTTTCTGTACAAGTGTTTCCAGATTCCATAATTGTTATTTCTTACCTGCACCCGTCAGTTTAAATATGTAAACTTTTGTAACCTAATGCATAGAGTAGGATAGCAAATGCGTGTGTCCACTTTCTAGGTATGAGATTCATTCCTGCCACTCTCCATAGCCCAAACTAAGATGATATCATGTTAAATTTGAATGCATTTTTATAGGTAACTCTCCCAGACTAGCACACAAGAACAAAAAAAGAAGGAAAAAAAGGAAAGAAAAAGAGAGAGAAAACACTCATCTCTATGTGGGATTCAGCCAAAAATATCTGCTAGTGTTCAAAGCAAAAGACAATTGAACATATAACAGCACTGACCATGGCTTCAGATGGCAGATCTTTCTCAGTCTTTCCAGGGGACTGAAACAAATCCAAGTTAAAAAGCACATTTAACACAGACCGTTTATTAGAAAAGAAAACAATTGTTTAAATGAAATAAAAGATGTTACCAGAGAGTGTATTAAAACAAAGTATCCTCCCTGGTGCAACAATAACATTAAAAAAAAAAGCAAACGATGAAGAAAATATCAAAGAGTAGCCATTCCTAAAAGAATCCAGAAAGTCAAGTATCCTAAACATTTTCCCCAAGCTTGCATTCTCTCTTTGCAGGCCTGCTGCCCAGGTTAGTAGAGTCTACCTGATTGTCTGCTTGCCAGCTCATAGAATCATTGCCAACCATGGGAATTGAGATATTAATCTGAATGCTTTCAACAATGGCATTTCAGTTTTCATTCATAAGGCTATGATCAATCAATTCAGGAATTCCGGCCCTTGAAAGTTTATTGCATAGAAAATTAAGGGGATTATTTGACAAAAAACTTTAATTGTTTACCATGTTGTATTGGAAGAAAAATAAGGGAGCCGAAGGAGGTAATTTTTATTTGCATTGCTTTGAAATAGTGGAAAAAGTTTCAGTTTCATTTTTATTCAATGGGCGAAGGCTAGACAGTTGAACCCTGCTGCCTGCCCCTCATAATCATATTGTCAGCCAGTCCTGCACCTCGATACAATTAAACAAAGCTAGCAGCCACCTGTACAAACTAATAAATTGTGAATGGAAGTTATTATGATGCACTAGTTGCTTTGATTTAAAAAAATGAAACGGGAAACAATGAGATGAGAACCCTGATCAGATAAAAAGGCTTTCAAATGAATTTTTTAAAATTTTAAGGTAATATTGATCAATAACTACCATATTTGGTGATTCCATTGAGCGCATCCAATCCTTCACTCAACGGGAAACATGGCTGAGAGAGCACTCGTATGAAAAAGACTGAGTCAATGGAGGCTTCAAGCCAACTAGTAAAATCAACAGATAATTAGCGAAGCCATGAGAAGAGGAAGGCCAACAAGCTCCCATTACCCAAATACACGAAGAGATGATGAGGATGAGGTAAGAACTAATCCACGCGATTCCTCAAGTTCCTATCATGAAACCAGTGGTGATGAAATGAAAAATCAAACAGAACAAAAGGAGATAAGGCATGGGTGACAGAGGGAGGAGCCTAAGCCAAAAATGGACTTGCCAAAATTAGCATAAGATGTCTATTTCATGAAAGGAGAAGCTAACCAATGGTACCAATAGATGAGGAAGACTTACCAAGCTCAAAATATAGAGATGGGGTTGAAGAAATTTATCAAGGAACTGCTAGTGAGATTTGGTGCCCCAGAATTTAGAGACTTCCATGAAGAGCATAATAAAATCAAATAAAAAGCCTACAAAGATTTTGAGTTCCTTGCCACTAGAGCAAATGGATGGAGTAAAAGGGCACTCATTGGCACATTTGTAAGAGGTCCAAGGAGTGAATTATCGATTGATGTTAGGTTCTTCCCTAACCCGTGCATGGGACAGTAGAAGAAAAATAGTATGGGTGACCATGGGTCGGGTTTGGGGTTTTTTTGAACCCGACCCAAGCAAAAGAAGTCGGGTCGGGTCAGGACAAAGCTGGTTTTTAGTTCGGAACCGACCCGACCCGGCCTGTCTCGAATCGGGTTGGGTAAGTCGGGTCGATCGGGTTATGAGGAAAAAAATTTGGCAGAGGTGGGCACATCAAGGAAGAGGATGATCAGGCCGTGGATGATGTCATTGCCGATCGACACCCGCCGCCGCTCCCCGCCAGAGACGCCGTGGTGGCCCTCGTCGCCGATCACTGTCTTGGAGGCATTCTAGAGCCCTAGCTAGTCGATCAGGGCTAGGACACGCATCATCTTTTTTGATGGGGAAAGCACGCAGGGGAGCAGGAACTTTGCCGCGAACATCGGCGTCTCCTCCACCGTCAACATTAGGAAAAGCAGGCCGTCTTGCATCAAATACACCGATATGACCTTCAGGAGGTGAGACTCTAGGTGTTCGTTGTCGTTCAAGGCCACGCTCCCCTGGCGACCCAGTTAGCCAGCGCGTCGATTGGTGTGGACTTCCCCGAGCCATTGGAGCCCGGCACGGCCATGATCTCTTCATCGTGCGCGTCGGAGATCTGGTCGAGCATCACCTTCGTCGCCGAGGAGAACAAGTGTCGGTTCCCTCTGACTCCTGCTTCGTCTTCCTCGCCATGCCAAGGAACACCCCCATCCCGACAACGAATCGACCCTAAAAAAAGCGGCAGTCGACAGCGTGATCGGCTCACCTGCAGGTAATCGTCAAGGACGGGGCAGTCTCCAATGGATCTAGGGCCACAGTCGCGGCGGAGACAGAGGCAGTGATGGAGGCAGAGGGGGTAGACGTAATTGCGGTGGAGGCAGTGGAGGAGGAGGGCGGCGGCGAGGGCGAGGGCCTTGGGGTCAGTGAAGTGGTCGCTGCGGGGGAAGAAACGATGATGAACAATAGGGGCGGGCGATGAAAGCAAAAGTAGGGGCGGTAGGGGTAACGTGCAGCAACGACGGCACGAGCGGGTGGGCGATGGCATAGACGGCATAGACAGGGAAGAAGGTGGCGGCGAGGGTGAGAGCCTTGGGTCAGGACTTGAGAGGCATGGGGGAGAGGTGGCAGTAGCGAAGTCTGTAAAGATCGGTGGTGAGGCGGCACACGCGGGAGGGAAGATCAGTGCTGGGTAGTCTGACGAGTTGGTTGGGTCGGGTTGGATCATTTTTTTCCAACCCATGACCCAACCAGACCACGGGTCAACCAAAATCAACCTTACCCGAGAATATATTTTTTTAAACCCAACCCCACCCGGTCGGTCGGGTCGGGTTTTGACACCCCTAAAAATAGGACAAAACACCAATGACAGTAGGTAGGGGAGGAGGAGGAAGGTGTTAAGGAAGAAGAGAACCACTCCGTATAAGACCACTTCCACAAAGCCTCAGTCGGGACCTCTCAAGGTCCAATCCGCCCAACAACCATGCTAAAATGTAAAATGATTCATCCCCCCACATACACAGTTGGCCCCCTATTTAATAGTCCACCCAACCAGCTAACCACCCCAATAGCCAACTAGCCAACTAACCACCCCAACAACCAGCTAACAACCCCCAACTAATGAATAGAAAGTACAATGACAACCCAATACACACTGACACCCTCAATACCTAACAATTGAGATTAGGACAAGGAAGCCTAAAATCTTTATCCAAGCCTAGGTAATCCAGATTGAAGGATCAACTCTGAGAGCAAAAGAGATATTTAACAAGGGAGATCTAAGGAAGCACCCTTTAAACCCTCTAGAGACATAAATAAAGGGTCTTCAACTTATGTCTATACCTGGAGTTAAAGAACTGAGTTAGGATGGTATGCAAAAAAGAAGGGAGGACAACCAGTGCCTGAACTATGATGAGAAGTTTGTTTTTGAGCATAAGTGTGGACCCAAACAATTTTTTATTATAGAACCGGCCTAGTAAGATGGAGAAGGGGGCCTGAAAAACGTGCGGGAAAAGAGCAAATAGAGGGGCTTCCCAAACTTGACTAACCACAAACATGCTTTGGAAATACTTGAACCAAAGAAAGCACTCATTGGAAGCAAAAGACAATTATCCTAATCGACTTGGTTCTTCATTAAACTTCATCAATTCACAAGTGACAAAAATGTTAGGATTACCTATAATCCCAATACATCCATTCAAAATCAAGTGACAAAAATTGACGGTACAAGGTCGGGAGATCAATGTGGATCTTTATTCACTATTTATTGAGAGTTTCGATGTCATCTTAGGTGCCCAGTGGTTGCAAGGAGTTGTTGTTGATTACAAGAAGATGACCATAAAGTTCATGCATGGTGACAAATGGGACACTTTGAAGATGAATTGCAAAGAAAAGACTCAATCCATCAACCTTATAGTTAGAGGACCAAAGATTTGAGGCGAGGGCAATGTTTTGTCATTACTTTAGCCTCTCAAGCCCAGAGAATGACTATACCAAGTAAAGAGGTCAACAAACGACAAGTACAAGACATGGAGATGCTACATGAGCTGGCAACTGCTGTCTTTAAATACGCAACTTTTTGGGCATGTGACTAAACAGGTGGAGTCGCCTATGTTTGCGGGAGAAGATCCTTTCGACTGGACTACAAAAGCAGATACTTGTTTATTGATGAACCAAACTCCCGAGGAATTGAAATTGCATTCGGTGCAGATCAGTATGGAAGGTACAACACTATACTGGTTTTTGTCTTAGCAAGGTGCTAATTCAGGCTCAACATGGGAACAATTTCAGCCGACAGTTATGGACCAGTATGGGAAGGTTACAGAGGGCGACCCATTGCGTTTTTTTGAAAACACCCAGGCAATCTGGGACGGTAGAATAGTATATCAAGGTGTTTGGTTACAGAGGGCGACCCATTGCGTTTTTTTGAAAACGCTCAGGCAATCTGGGACGGTAAAAGAGTATATCAAGGTGTTTGAACAGGTGGCGCTGTGGATTATTGAATTCCCTGAATCATGGTATATGAGTCTTTTTATTGGAGGATTGCAACCAGAGATCAAAAATCGTGTTTCAACACATGACCCGATTAGCAACTATAGAGATCGAAAATCGTGTTTCAACACATGACCCAGTTAGCAAGTATAAAATGCACACTATTTCCAAGGAAGTAGATAGGGAGGCCAATAGTCCCTTCCTTACCAATAACTCGGGGAGCAAGTGTGATAGCGCCAAGTTACCTTTCTAACAGACCGGTTTTTTATCGTGGCGGGAGGGGAGGATCCAATGAGAACTTTGAAGGAGTGTTGGCAAGGGACCAAGCCCATAAGTCGCCAAGAGAGGGAAGAGCTAAAACAAAAGGGGTTATAGTTTCGTTGTGGCCGACTTTATAGTCCCCTGCATAGGTGTCCAGATAAACATTTGAGACTGTTGGTGTGGGAAATAAAGGAATCAGCCCAGGTAGAAGGGGGAGGTGGAAGTCCAGCGGGACACCGAGCGCAGAGATTTCGGAGCTTTGATGCATAACAAACCAAACGTGGAATTTCGTGGCATTAATGGGTCCAAGGCTAATTCGTTATTGTTTACCGGACATGTTTCTGGAGTGCCAATGGTAGTTCTCATTGACAGTGGAGCGAGCCACAATTTTATTTCCAAAGTGTTTGCCAAAATGGCTAATGTGGTGGTCAGTCCAACTAGTCAGTTTGGTGCCACTTTGGGAAATGGATACCAAGTTACTTCCAGTGGAATCTGTAGAGAGGTTGTGCTAAGTTTAGGAAAATTTACAGTTACAACGGAAGCTTATGCTTTTGACACCGGAGGACCAAATTTGGTTTTAGTTATGAAATTGTTAAAAAAACTGGGGTATGTTCTTACAAACTAGAAACATAAAACCATGGAGTTTCTTTGGGAAAAGAAATCAAACACCAGGGGGTTTCTGAGATGCCAATGGAACCTCAGGGTCTACTGCAGACTCCTAAGACGTGAGCGTTGCATTTATCTGGATAGAATTGGCAGATTCAGTTGTCTTCCCCAGAGGACCAGGTCGGCCATAAATTAGAGCAACAACAATTACAGATGAGGACGCTTTAACAGGCGTATCAAACGCTTTTCGAGGAACCCAAAAGGTTTCCACCAAGGCGGCAAACTAATCACACGATTACCTTGATGGAATGGGGAAAACCAGTAAATATTAGGCCATATAAGTTGGCATATTACTTAAAAGATAGTGGAAAAACAAATTACAAACATGTTGAAAACTGGTATAATAAGACACAACAATAGGCCTTATGTCAGTCCAATCATACTCACTAAAAAAACGGACGACAGTTGACGTATGTGTGTTGTAGTAATGCGAAACGGACCGGTCGGGGAGGAGTGGGCCAAACCTGCACGAGTTTGAACCCGTATAAAATGCGAACAAAAAATTTCAAGTCTGCCCCACTCAACATAAGCCCACGGGCCCGTGGGCTTGCCCACATTTAAAAAAAATATACTAATAATCATTTAAATATTGTATTTTTTTTCCCATTTTTAATGATAGTTATTGGGAGAAGTATGAATTGAAAATAGCCAGAGTTTTATGGGATGTGACTGAATATTTTTCTATGGGTTAATGGTGGCGTGGGACGACATCGATGTGGTAGCGAGTTGTTGCGATGCAAAGTAGGTGAGTAATTGATGAAGAGCGACGAATGATAATATTGGTTGTGTGGTGATGCGAACAGCTGGACCAGTGAATGAACGACGACTCTCCAAGAAATGATCAGATTCAGAGGAAGCTATTAGGGTTCCCATGTGGTCCTTTCCTATTTTCTTAATAACAAAATTAAATCGAACCAAAAAATATTATGATTATAATAACTCTTTTAGAATTGAAACCATGTGCAAGAGGCGGACTCGAGAGGTGGGATGACACACCATGTGAAAATGGTTAATAATTACTATATAAATATTATAATATCATATTAAAACAATAAATATAGGTCTACTTAAAATTCACGTGTGAATGAATGGTGAATTAGTATAACCATTACAGTGAGAAAACATGTCATTGTTTAATAATGATTTTTTATTAAAAAAACTAAAACGTTAAAGCATATGTTGCAAAAAAAAAATTAAATCAGACCCGTGGGCCTCACCCGTGCAGGGTCAACCTGCTTTGGCCCGCACCCGCGCGGGCTCAACCCGCATTGGCCCGCGCTCTTAACGGTCAAAATTTTTAGGTCCACGCCACCCATACCCGCGAAGCCTGCGAACCGCGAGCCCGTTTTGCATCACTAGGTGCATTGATTTTCACGCTTTGAAAAAATTAACCGTTCCGAATAAGTACCCTATACCGGTTATCGAAGAGTTGCTTGATGAGTTACATGGAGCAAAGTATTTCACCAAACTCCATTTGAAGTCTGGTTCCATCAAATTAAGATGAAAGATGAAGATGAAAAGAAAACAGCTTTTAAAACTCATGAGGGGCGCTATGAATTTTTAGTAATGCCCTTCAAGGCTTATGAATGTTCTGGCCACTTTTCAGTTGACAATGAATAGGATATTTCAGGGGCAAATTCGGAAGTTTGTATTAGTTTTCTTTGATGATATTCTGGTTTATAACAAAACCTAGTCAGCACATCTTTAACATCTGTTTGCGGTATTCCAAATATTTCGTGCAGAGCTTCTGAAAGCTAACTTGAAGAAGTGTTCTTTTGCTCAGTCAATCATTGAATATCTTGGCCATGTAATAACTAAGGAGTTTCCATGGATCCTAAAAAAAACGATTGTATCTTGAAATGGCCCACACCGCAGAATGTTAAAAGGGTCCAAGGTTTTTTGGAGCTCACCGGTTATTACAAGAAGTTTATAGAAGGGTATGGTAAGATCGTAAAACCTTTGACTGAACTGACAAAGAAAGATGGTTTCCGTTGAAATGAGCAGGTTGCATAATCATTTGATGATTTAAAGACTCGCATGACTACTGCTCCATTGTTAGCCCTTCCAGATTTCACGCAGTCCTTCGTGATAGAATGTGATGCTTCGGGGAGAGGGATTGGGGCAGTATTGATGCAGCATGGCCGTCCTGTCGCTTACTACAGTAAGGCTTTGGCATACTTAAATCTTTCTAAATCGACCTATGAAAAGGAAATAATGACCCTTTTCTTCGCAATAAGTCATTGGCGGCAGTATTTGTTGGGAAAATATTTTGTGGTATATACCGAACACAAGGCTTTGAAACATATATATTAAACCAACGCATTCCAACTATTACACGACAGTTTTGGCAAGCAAAATTGTTGGGATTGAATTTTGAAGTTGTTAAACCATTCTTTGTTCAACACTATCAAAACCCTTTTGGTTGGAGTTACTAGTGATCCGGACAGAATTGCAGCAAGACACAGACCTTAGAAAAATGATTAATTCCCTCCAGAGTTGCACAGATTCTGTTCCTGGATATAGCTATAAGGACTTTCATTCTTTAAAGGTAGAATAGTATTGTCCAAAACATCTACATTGATACCGAAGTTTTTAGGACTATTATCACTCTTCCACAATAGGTGGTCATGCAGGATTTCACAAAACTTACAAGCGGTTAGCTTCAAAGCTGTTTTGGAAGGTGTTAAACCCTCTTTTTGTATTATTATGGGTATTTCCGAGTCCCACATCGGAATACTCCCTTGTACATTCCGTTTTTCCATTCTATAAAAGAATAGCCCCACCTCACCTTGAAGGTAAGTGGGTTTCTCCATTCCACATGGTATCAGAGGGATTTTTATCCCGAACCCTCCCTCCCTTGCGGCTTCCCGGCGTTCTCCCGGCCCCGCCTCTCTCCCGCCTGCCCTAACCTTTCCCGGCAGGCCCTCCCTCCCGGCGCTCCTCTCCTCTCCGGCCCTCCCGTCGCACCGGGCTCCATCTTCCCGGCTGCCCTGCGCGCTCCCTTCCGGCGGCATCACCCGCGCGCCCCGCTTCTCCCCGACGGCGCTCCCTCCCCGCGGTTTCCCGCGGCTCCCGCCGCCTTCACCCGCGCGCCCGCCGGCGGCCTCCCGCTGCTCCCGGCGGCCTCCCGCTGCTCCCGACGGCATCACCCGCGCGCCTCGGCGGCCTCCCGCTGCTCCCGCCGCCTGCACCCGCGCGCCCCGCCGGCGGCCTCCCGCTGCTCCCGCGCCTCCCTCTGCTCCCGCGGCCTCCCGCGGCTCCCGGCTCCCGGCGCACCTCTCCTCCCCGCATCCGCCGTCCTCCCGCGGTGCGCCCTCGTCCCAGCCGGCCTTCGCCCGGCGCCCGCGCCCTCTCCCGGCGCACTCCTCCTCCCCCCCTGCGCGGCTCCCGGCTCCTCCCGCTGCTCCTCTGCGCCTCCCGCGGCCCGCTCCTCCTGCGCGCTCGTCCCGTCGCCGCGGCTCCCAGGCGGCCCTCTGCCTCGTGTCCCGCCTCTTCCCTGCCGGCTCCCGGTCGCGCAGCCCTCCATCGCGCAGCCCTCCATCGCGCCGGCCCTCCATTCCCCCGACGCCTCCTGCTGCTCCCGCGCGCTCCCGGCAGAGCCCCCTTCTCCCGGCAGCACGCCCTCATCCCCGCCGCGCGCCCTCGTTCCAGCAGCCCTTCCAGCACGCGCACGTCCTGCGCCCGCTCATCCCGCCAGCCCGCTGCCTCAGCTCCCGCCGCTTCCATGGCGGACTTCTCGGGACGTGGTCGTGCTTCACGTCGTCCACGTCCCTTCTGTCACCATTGTGGCACGTTTGGCCACCTGATCGCCCGATGTTGGGTCCTGCATGGCCGACCCTCTCAGCACCTGCGGCAGGAACAGCCCGCGGTCCGGGACGTGTCCTCGACTGTCGCCTCTCTTTTCCCGTCTCTGGCCCTGTCTATGGCCGACCTCAGGCGGCCTCATGATCCACCGGCCTCTGTCCGCCCCGCTCCCTCCTCAGCTTCTCTGGCCCGTACGGTTTGCCCCACTGCCTTGGTCAGCCATTGCTCCCCTGCATGGCTGCTGGACTCAGGTGCCTCCGACCACCTCACCGGTGATGCTGGTATGTTGACGTCTTATTGCCCTTATGCCGGTTCTTCAGCCATCACCGTCGCTGATGGGTCCACTATCCCCATAGCGGGCTTCGGCGCATGCTCCCTGACTCCTTCGATACATCTACCCTCACAAAGCATTTTGCAATTTGATAGAACTTGTGCCATATGCCAGCGGCGGAAGTGCCAGGCTTTGTCTCTGACGAGATTACTCCATCCTTTACAGGTTCCAGAATTGTTTTGGGATGAACTCTCTGTGGACTTCATTTCAGGATTGCCCAAGTCTCAGGAGTTCGATGTGATTATGGTGATTGTGGACCACTTTGTGCTACTACGGCATCCCTACAAGGCTAAGGTGGTGGCTGAAATTTTTGTCCAGGTAATAGTCCAGCTACATGGGCCAGGTGGATACCTTGGGCCGGATATTGTTATAATATTGCAATTCACTCTTCAACTAAACTGACACCCTTTGAGGTTATCTATGGCCACAAACCACCCACTATCATTCGTTTTGTTCAAGGGAAGACACAAGTGGATTCAATGGCACAGGCGTTAGTTGAATGAGATGAAGTGTTAGATCAGCTTCAACAAAATCTCCATCGTGCCCAGCAGTTGATGTCCCGTTTCTCTAATCGGCACCGACGGGATGAGAGTTTTGTTGTGGTCGATTTGGTTTTTGTCAAGCTCCGTCCTAATGTGCAAACTACGAAGTCGAAAAGGTTGCGTCCTAAGCTTGCTCCTCGATATTATAGGTCTTTCCAAGTTCTTTCACGTTTGGGGGCTACGGCTTACAACTTGTTGTCTGCGGCTTCTCGCTCACAATTAAAGCGAGCAATTGGAGACTTTTCTGTGCCAGCACCTCTTCCTGCACACTGGGATAGTGGTTTAAATTCCGTGGTTAGACCAGCTAAACGGTTAGAGACGTGCGTCCTTCCTGGCCGGCCACTTGGAGAGTGCCTTATTCAATGGGAAGGTGCCTTTTGGGAGGGGAGGGGTTGTTAGAGATGGGATAGCCACTACAGTTGGTGCTGGTGTTAGACCACCTATTACACTGAGGCGAAGAGATTTGTAGCAAGTTGTTGGTTTTTTGGTGATGTGGCAAGTGAGCTGGTAATTGCTGCCTTAAAATACGCAGCATGCTGAAAGCTGAAATCGGAGAGCTACTCTCCTGGAGACGAATTCGCTCGTGAGCTGGAGGTAACTAGAGGTGGTCTCTCTATGGTACTAGTTCTATAATTCTTTTCTTCTTTCTCGTGGAATTTCCGAAGTGTAGCTGTTTGTGAATAGATCTGTCGCTTCTTTCTGCTTTAAATTCTGAATGCAAAAGATATTGTTACATAACACTAATGAACACTGTAGAATGGGAAAATAGGTGAAACCCGAACCCCCAAGGTGTTCTCTAAAGGAGCCCTTGGGGTTATTTTATAATGAATAATTAAGACCACACCGAACCTCAAGTCCAATGTGGGATGCAGACTCCAACACTCTCCCTCAAGCTAGGAGAACCTAGCTTGGACACGTAAAAAAACAAAGCAAGTAACAAGCAATCAACAAACTCCAACAAACACCAATATCCATCAATTAACAAGGATCTACACTGAGGAACACCCTTCGGCCAAGTTAAACCAACTACATGGTCCGCTCAAGTTAAACACCACTTCTCAAACCCAAGATCAACTATGTGCACCGTTTGTGACCTTAGGTTGGGTGATCCCGCCAACACCTATCAGGTTTTCAGAATGCAAGTTTTGTAGAGTTAGTTTATTGGAACACCCTAGTTAAACATTCAGAAACACAAGGTTAAAGTCCAGGAAACCACGAACCATATGCACTTAGAAGATGAATTTCTTCTAATAGGCAAAGATGACAAAAAAGAAATGAAAAAAAAAAGAGCTCAATGCCAAACAAGTCAGAGAAGTACTTTGAACTACAAAGGAGATGAACAGAAAAAACAGTTGCTGGCATATGTAATCAAAACCGGATAAATTAATAATCATAAAAAGTTTTTCAAAAATACACTGTTAGACGCAACAAAATCAGAAACCTAACAATATCCCCCTTTCATTTTTACTTTTTATTCAGTTGAAAGTGAAGCAGGAAAATAAAAAGCTTCCCCTGTGCTGATCGGTGCAAATTTTATACACTCAGGCATGCAACAGCATATTGGCAGTAAAATAATGACAGGTTTACACTTGGAAGATGTGCAGTCATCAATTGGCATCTGAAGTGAAATCAAAGTACAGAAGATGACAAGCTCACCTTAAGATAATCGAAGACTATGAGGCATTGGACAAGAATATTGCGACGAAAACTTGGATCTTTCAACTGCAATATTAGGAGTTCAAATTGTAAATATGATAAAAAAAATTCATTTGAAAGTTCAAATTTTAATTCCACAGAAAATAATTACCTCTAAACCCATCAGATTACTACTAGTAAGATATTTTATATTAAAAGTAGAGGCTTCGTATTCCAGATTATTAGCACTTCCCTCTTCATCACTTAAGGGTTGAGCTTCAAAGGTATTCAACACAACCTGCATTGTTTGCAATAAATAAATAATGTCTCTGCAGCAGCAACAGCAATGAAGGCATACACCCACATCAAACTGATCAAATGAAAAAAAATAGAGAGATAATTGCACCATTAAATTCGATGTCAGTTTCTGCCACTTGGCAGGAGCAAGAGCTAAAGAAGCCGGGTTACAAAAATGTTCCTGAAAATCCAATTAGGCAGACTTATCAAAACAGAAAAGAAAAAACTATTTTATCTCTATGAAGAGCAATACATATGACTCAATCCAGTAAACACCTGTGAATATCAGCTCCTTTGAGATAGTGAAATTATATGACCATCATAGTCTCAAACTCATAGCTAATCCAGGAAGTTAACTGTAACACTCGTGATTTTAGTATGTATTTCTCTTTAAATAAATCTGATGTGTTCGATGGCTTGTGATGCATGCAGCACCAAACTAAAAATAACAATGTTTTATTTCATTAAGATATGATATTACAATACAAAATGAAATACATTATCGGGGAGATCCGCTGGGAGGGAGGCCGAAGCAGGGAGGCCGTTGAGACAGCGGCGGGCCGAGCAGCGCTCAGGAGGGAGGGGAGGGGCGACGGCAGAGCTGGCCATGGAGGCCGCCGCCCCCCTTACGGGGAAAACTTCAGTAAACCCTAGAGCAGAATAAAAAAAATGGATGGGAGGGAGGGGTCGGGTTTATCAAACCTCATTTGATACCATGTAGAATGATAAAATAGGTTGAGACCCAATCCCCAAGGTACTCTCTAAAGGAGGCCTTGATGTTCTTTTATAACAAATAATAAAGACCACACCGGACAACAAGTTCGATGTGGGATGCAGACTCCAACAAAAACAACATCATCTGGAATGATTTGTTTAAGGGTCCTTTTAGGTCTACCTCTACTTCTTTTAATAAGTGAATTTTTCATTAAGCTAATCCTATTAGCAGGTGCATCCCTAGGCCTTAATCTAAGATGTCAAACCATCAGCCTCGGTCATTTTCACATCAATCAGGGCCGCTCAAATTTTCTCAAAAACAAATTCATTTCTAATCTTATCCATCATAGTATATTCACATTATGGGGTAACTAAATTAGTAAAATTACTAAAGGAATGAAACCATAAGTGAATAAAAGGTAGTGATTAATTAAAATACTTGTTCTAAATTGTTTCGGTTAAAATATGGTCTTCAATAAAACTAATTGGCGACGTTTGATCCATATAGACGACCTCATTTAATTGGGTTTAAGGTTTGTTTGTTGTATTACTGTTTTTAAAGAATAATTTGATGTGTATATAAAATTCAAAGAAACATTCTAATACCAATAGATTGATAAAATTATATGTTTAGAAGACAAAAAAAATTAATTTGATGTGATTAAAATTATTTCATTTATCAAAAAATTGTTTTTTAAGTGTTGTATTTTTATCTTAATAAATTAAATTGATCTCTTTTAATGGATTATTTTAATAAAATGTTTCAATATATAAACAAATAGATTAACACTTATTTAATTAGTATTTGATACAAACTAGGATTAAGAACACTTAATGTTTAAAAAATCATTTTTTATAAAAACATTTTTTTCTTTAAATTTTATGTTTTCATTTAAAAGTTAAATGTCTAAATTTTAGAATTTTAATTTGATAAAATGAACTTCATTTTTGGATTCAACATATCAAAATTAGAGTGATTTTTTAGAATTTTTCTGAAAAAGTTGATTTATTAGATGAATAGTAAAAATACAGTTTTTATAAATACATCAACTTTCATGATATAAGCATGATTTAAAATTTTATAAAACCTTTTGTTCAACCAAATATACATTTAAGGAGTAAAATAATGCAATTAAAAATAATATGTTGAATTTAGATACATGTGTTTGACATTTAGAAACCTCAATTATATTTTATTCTAATAAAAAACATTGTTTGATTTTTTCCTTTTTAAGTATTCTCTAGATATCATTCGGTTTTAGCTTAGTATGAAAGTCAAATAAACCTTCTTTGGTTAATTATAAACCAATAAATATCATGAGAATCAATAGTATTCATAGTCTTCGACCTAAACATGTATAAATTTATTTTTATGTTTAAAAATACATTTTTCTAAAAATTGTTTTTATTGTGTTATGTGTACTTATATTGAAGTTAATTTTTATCACATTTGGAAATTAAATTCAATAAAATGAATTTCAAATTTGGAATCAATATGTCCAAATTAGATAATAAGGTCAATTTTATTTTTAGGCATAAAAATAAGTTACCTAAGTAAAAATTAGTCACCACAGTAAGGCTAGAATGAGGTAAAAGTGTTAAATCAAAGGATAGAGTCACATAATATCACAAAATCTAAATGGGTGGACGAGGGCTTGCACGACCTCCTCTTATCTCATCCTCGCAAATTGTCAATTTTGGATCCACTTGCCTTGAATATGACATTCTTTTTATATTAAGAAACTAGTATTTATAAAAATGTCAGCCGTATCACTTATAAAAGGACCCCTCTACCACCCTTTCCAAGACACTTAAAATTAAAATTTCTCCCTATACTCTGTCATATTTCCTTCCCTAATAAGCTTCTTTGACATTGGGTAGCTTCTGGTTCAAGAGAATTCTCTAATTCCTTTAAAACGAAAGACTTTCAAGAGGAGATACGATTTCTTCAATGTAAATAATAACTTCTTATTATTCTTTTTCAATATCTTCTTCATTCACCTCTTATGAATTTATTTATCTCTTTAATAACATTTGTTGGAGTCTGCATCCCACATCGGACTTGAGGTCCGGTGTGGTCCTAATTATTCATTATAAAATAACCCCAATGGCTCCTTTAGAGAGCACACCTTGGGGGTTCGGTCATCCTATTTTATCATTCTACATGGTATCAAAGAGAACCTAATCCAACCTGACCCCTCCCTCCCGTTTCTTTTTTTTCCGGCCCTAGATTTTATTCTAGGTTTACCCCCTGGGGGCGGCGGCCTCCATGGCCAGGGAAGAAGGTCCCCCGCCGTCGCCCCCCCTGCAAGGCTCTTCCGCAGCGCCCCATCGCTGGCACGGCCCCTCCTGCGCGTCGCCCTCACTGTGCGACGGACTCCTCCAGGCGCGACGGCCCCACCCCTCCCATCGGCCCCATCTGTGCTGCGGCGTCTCCCACTTGCGATCCAGTGCAGGTTCTCGATGCCCTCGTCCAGGCAACCTCATCCGGCCGCTCCCTCTTTTTTCCCGACGCCCTCGTCCAGGCGCGATCAGCCCCACCCCTCCCGTCGGCCCCATCTGTGCTGCGGCGTCTCCCACTTGCGATCCAGTGCAGGTTCTCGATGCCCTCGTCCAGGCGACCTCATCCGGCCGCTCCCTCTTTTTTCCCGGCGCCCTCGTCCAGGCGCGATCAGTCTGCGGCCCGCCTCGTCCCGCTGCTCCCTGCGCTCGCCTCCCCGACGGCTTCGCTCCGCCCCGCGACGTCCCGTCCCTCCCGCGACTCCTGTCTCGCGGCTCTCGTCCCTCCTGCGGCTCCCTCCAGGCGACCCCCCCCCATCCTCCCAGCGGGTGCGCTCCGCCCCGACGGGGTCCCTACTTCCCAAAGATCCTCTTCCTTTTTCCAGCTGAGCCCCATGCGTCGACCCTCCTGACAGGCAGACTCTCCCAAGTCTCCCCTTCCGGCGCTCCCCTTCCAACCGCTGCTCCTGACGCCACCGGTCCTGCCGACCCAGGCGCGACCCTCCAGTCAGCCTCCTCTGCGCGCGCGCGCGCACTGACCCCTGTGGGCACCTCCTCCAGACAGCTCTTGTCCACCATGGTTGCTCCTCTGCCAGGCATCCCCACCTCCCGTCGCCGGCACCTCCTGCGTAATCCCCGCCTCCCGTCTCCAGCATCTCCCGACGACTCCCGGCAGCCGCATCCCTGTCCGACGGCACGCCCTCGCACTTCCTCCACCGTGGCGCAGCACCTCAACCTCCTTGTATTTGGGCCCATTGGCGCCGCCAGATCCCGCAACGATTCTGCAGAATCTCCGCCTCCCGTCGCCGGCACCACAAGTACGGCTTTCCCGGTGCAAGTGTGGTTTTCCCGGCGTATCATCGACCGGCCCCACTAGTGCGGATTTCCTAGCACTCCGTCAACCGGCCCGGTCTGTGTGGTTCTTCTGCTGCGCCTGCGACATCATCCAACCATCATCCTGCGAGGGAGCTGCGATCTTGAGGGGGAGCTACAATCGTTGCGTGTCTCTTTTTATTTTCGTCTTGTTTTGTAATCAAGCTAGGTATGTCCAACTTGAGGGGGAGTGTTTGCAGTCTATTGATTGTTTTGTCTTCATTGGTTTGGTTTTTTTTTCTTTATGTGTCAAAGCTAGGTTAATCTAACTTGAAGGGGAGTGTTGGAGTCTGAATCCCACATCGGACTTGAGGTCCGGTGTGGTCTTAATTATTCATTATAAAATAACTCCAAGGGCTCCTTTAGAGAGCACACCTTGGGGGTTTGGTCATCCTATTTTATCATTCTACAACATCTAAATAACATCATTATACTTATGGAATGATATATTATCACTTCATAATTATACTCATTCATTGATTATACCAAGCTCTTGTTTTGGTCAATTTAACCAGCTGCATGAACAACGCTGTAAATTTTTATCATTGATGGTTATGGAAACTTAATTATTTGTCAGATACGATATTAATAAGTAATGTTTTGTTTTTGATTTTTGGAATGGTAATATTAAGATTTAACTCATTATTAATATACCAAGTTACATTGTTGTCAAAGGTGCGTGCCTCAGCGCACCTGGGCACAAGGCGTGGCGAGGCGCACCAGGTGGTGCGCCTCGCCCCGTGTGAGGCGGGGCGACCTCACTGATGCGCGCCAAAGGCGCGCCCCTCGCGCGCCATCCCAAGAGGCACTACATCAAAAGGCGCACATGGTTGCCGAAATCGGGGGCAAAGTAGGGAAATCGTGGAATGAGAAATTCCGTGAGACTGCAAACATAACCATACCCAAGAAATAATAAAGCTGCGGAAATCGAGGGGAACAGAGTAGAGAAAACGTCGGAACAGGGCGACAGGAATCGAGGGCGAGTCGCGACCAGATTGAAATCAAAGGGCGACGGAAATCGAGGGCAAGTCGTGATCGGGGTGCAGTGAAGCAGTGAGGCGATCGCAGAAATCATGGAAATCGTGGCTATAGGAAATCGGGGGTGTAGTGCTGGCGATTGCGGGGTGCAGTGTAGTGCATGCGATCGCGGGGTGCAGTGCGGCTATAGGAAATCATAGGGCATTTTATAAAAGTGAGCTAGTATAGTGTTAAATATAACATAACATTTAATTTGTATTATTTTGAATGGATAAGTTTTTTTTAATTTAAAATATTCTTGAAAACTGTATTTATTTATTTATCTGCGAATGCGCCTTATTTGCGCCTCACGCCGCGCCTCGCGCCGCATCCCCAAGCGGCCTTCGCGCCATATTGCGCCGCGTGCCTTTGACAACACTGCCAGGTTATATTCGTTAAAAATTACTGAAACAAGCGTGTTATGAATTTCATCTTGGAGAACCATACTCAAAACTCCCATGGAATGAACCTGGAACTTCATAACTCATTATGGAACTTCTATCTCAATACCTTGACTATTTTGGAGATGATGAACTCATGAACATGGAATGATGACCGAAACCATTATACCGAAACAGACAAGGGATGGTTGAAACAACTACTAACCGATGATCAATATTAACTGAAAAATAATTAATGGT
This sequence comes from Viscum album, assembly GCA_963277665.1. Classification (NCBI taxonomy): domain Eukaryota; kingdom Viridiplantae; phylum Streptophyta; class Magnoliopsida; order Santalales; family Viscaceae; genus Viscum; species Viscum album. Next base: position 413,142,213 of record OY728140.1, on the reverse strand, counting down.
TATGTAATTAATGAATATAAAATATTAATATAAAGGGTAATACACATGAATAAGGTTCTGAAATAAATGATTAATGAATCTTAGTATATTATACAGAAGATTAGAGCGCGTTCGACTAAATGAAAATACAAGGTAAGGATTTCTCGTCTCAAATTTCCTTCTATGAGGCATGTTTCATATTATGCATCTATTTTCATTTATATGGTGTACATGCTGCCTCTTTAAAATATCATATCGTGATTATCTTTTTAGTCGTTATATTTAAAGCTTCATTTCAAGTTCTATCTTTAAAGGGTTTTTTGAAGAAAAAGTTGCTAAAATCGTAAGGGGTTTCTTTTCCAATCTCACTTTAAATTTGAGATTGTTTATGTCTAAATTCTTATTTGAGGGAATTGTATGTTATTTCTCTCTAAAACCTCATCTATTTTCCTCTCTTCTGGTTATTTTCGGGGTTTACATGTCTTCATACCGTTTCAGTTTCCTTTGATTCATAATTCAACCGAAAGGATGTCAGTAAGTGGAACCGGTCATATTCTTTATATTGTTTCATGGACGTTCTTTCAATGATTGTTTAAGATCATTTTCTATTGATTTTGACTTTATTTACAAAAGTTTAAAAGGGATTTTCTTAACGTTTTCGACACGGGTCATTTTTCACTTTCTTTACAGAAGTGTGAAAATTATCTTTTTTAAAGCTTTTCACATAAATAAATTTTCCTGCCATTATAACCGTTTTCCTTGATGAAGTTTTCTTTTCAAGTTTTCATGGTTTGTCAAAATAATTTCTATTCTCATTGTTTTGTAATTTGTTCCCTTTCAAATAAAAGTTAATAAAAAATGTAAAAGGGTATTTCCTATTATTTTTCAAAATAATTTTCTAATGATTTTATAAAGTGTTTTTCATTATGTTAACATCCTTTAATTTTTATTATGTTTCATTTGAGATATACTCTAATGATTTCAGCCACATTTTTTCTCTAGATGGTTTATGATAATGTCTTAAAAAAGTTTTCATGAAACTCATTTCTTACGCACGGGTTAGTTAAGCTATGATGAAATTATGAATGTTTTCAAGTTCTTATGGTTCACATATGTATGGTTTATCATTATGTGATGGATGAGTCCGTTATAACCTTCTAATATATTGGGTAAATATTTGAATCTCATAAGATAATACGTGGACATGATTATGATTAGCTATGTACACAACTTTACGTGTGGACATAATTGCGATGAGCTATGTTCACAATATAATGCGTGGATATGATTGCGATTAGCTATGTTCACGACTTTATGTGTGGACATGATTGTGATTAGCTATGCTCACAAGATAATGCGTGAACATGATTGCGATTAGTCACGTTCACAATTTTATGTGTAGACATGATTGTGATTAGTTGTGTTCACAAGATAAATGCGTAGACATAATTGCAATTAGTCATATTCACAATTTTATGCGTAGATATGACTGCAATCAGCTATATTCACAATGTTATGATTTTTTATGCTTATGATTATGCCACATTTTCATGTTATGTCACATGTCTATCTTATGCTCCATGTCTCATGATTATTGTTTCATGTCTCTGCATTCTTACATCGTGGTATATGTTATGTTTCCATGATGATCCTTTTGAGGTTATAAGTCCTTTCATCATGTCTTATGGATAATTTTGATGATTCCATGCTCTTCTAATCAGATATTTCTCTTTTGTTCATGTTTTCTCACATGCTTATGATCTAACTATTTATGTCACAGTGATAAGTTTTTTCCTTACTGAGCGTTTGAGTTCACACCTTATGTTTTCATTCCCCGAGTAACGAAGAAGGGTATTAAGTATGATGTGCCAAAAAAGATAGCATATGATATGATTATTTGTGGGAGATACTGAAGACAAATGGGCAACAAGACATTTATGTAGCTAATCTCCAAAGATACTAAACATTTGGGTTCTAGGATTGTGTGTTTCTTTGTGAAATGAAATGTTTTAGTAATAGAAATTATGTATAATATATGCATGTTATGCTCAAGTCACTTGGTATCAAAGCTGGTGCGTAAAGAATATGTTTTTGACACTGGATCCAAAGTGTGGATTTGAGTTGTCCCTTTAACCTTCCTAAACATTTAGATTTTACAACTTAGTCAATTTAGAAGGACTGGGTAATAATATTATGGAAAGCTGAGTCAAGTGAATTTCTAAGTTAGATGGCCAATATTGGAGCTTATTTGCCAAAAAACCAAAAAACAGGCCGCAAAGAGCCCAGGACACTACTGGTGCAAAGAAATTGGAAAAGAGGAAATACACGAAAAGAAAAATTGATACCTCGGCAAAGCATGAAAAAGCAAACAAAGAGAAAAAACAGAGAGAGCTTTCCCACTGCATGATAACAACACAAGGGGCCAGTTTTGTTTACCCCAACCCTTAAGATGCCAACTAAAGTGGTGGAGGGGAGCACCCAAAGAACCCCCGGTATCTAAAAAATATATCCAGCAAATATATATTTCCTTTCACAATCTTTCAGAAATAAACAGAAAACAAAGGTCCATTAAACAAACAGGATGCTAAAAAGGTCCACTAAATGAGCTAAACTTAAAAAAATATAGGTCAAAGAAACATGAATTCCAAGAATCTAGGAAGGTGTCCACATTGTCAAGCAAACCCTATGAGTTCAAAACCTTATTCCATAATCATAGTAAAACACAGGCAAAGGCAACACTAATATATACAGCTATGAGTTTGCACTAGCTTTTACAGAAGTTGTCAGGGAAAAAAGATTGCACTAGCTTTTACAAAAGTTATCAGGGAAAAAAGATTGTGCTATCAAGGCATATAAGACCTCCAGAAGGGTCAAAGCAATTGCCAAGATCTATTGCACTGTTTAATTTGTTTCATGTCCATTATAACACAACTATTTTTGTGTACACTACTAAGACTGTGTGTGTTCAAAATACTAGACTTTTAATTGTATACAAAAATAAAATAATTTATCACAACGCACACACTGTATGCAATGATCCAACAATAATATGTGATTAACAGTAGATATATCATTTTTTTTTTATTTGCCATATCTGTTATTTTCTCAGAACACTTGTTCATTTCATCATCATTCAGTTTTTTATATTAATTAATTAAATTGTTTATTAATCAATGTTCATTTACCTTTTTCCTTTTTTTTCCAAAATTGTCTGATATGTTATTGAATTATACTAACCTTCATCAAATGAAGTTCATATGTCAGTCCAATATTTTAATTTATATCTTAAATTTAACCACTCATCAAGCCTTGCAGATACTAATTTTTAAAGAATAATGTGGCCTACGTTGGGTAGCTGTCAAACCCTGTTAGTATGCATACAGCTCTAAATCAAATCCCACGGCAATTAAAGATTTTGGCAAATTACTCGATCCACATCTCCCCATGTCCTACATTCCATGTAATATTTTAATTTATATCTTAAATTTAACGACTCATCAAGCCTTGCAGATACTAATTTTTAAAGAATAATGCCAAGGCCTACGTTGGGTAGCTGTCAAACCCTGTTAGTATGCATACAGCTCTAAATCAAATCCCACGGCAATTAAAGATTTTGGCAAATTACTTGATCCACATCTCCCCATGTCCTACATTCCATGTTTCATGTATCATAAGATAAATGTTGTCTTTGATGCAGAACACATACGTTGTAGTTTCTTATCATAAACAAAATATAATTAATTCTCAAGTTAATGACTCAATTTTATGCAAGTTACCTGCATCAAGATTATAAAAAAAAAAAAAAAAAAAATTGCATTAATAAATTTAAAAAAGGGAAACAGTCTGACCGCAATCTTTACCTGCAAACTCCAGAATGTCTTATAAAAGCTGAAATCAATGGACAGACCTGCAAGGGGGGGACAAACGCATCAGCCTAGGCATTCGACAATGATAGGCATCACATTAAGTTGAAGAATGTGGGTTAATACTGAGAAAAATAAGAAACTTGAAAAAAAACAGTACCATCAGGAGCATCTTTCTCATATTTTGTCTCATTGGATGTGTTGAAAACTCCTTTAATATTCACAGCTGTGATCAGGGATGAAAACACAACTAACATGAATAATACCACCAAAATAAAAAGTGAAATTAAAGGTCAGGGATGGATAAAATGAAAACCTGAACGTTCAGACAATGGAAAAAAGTGAGCCAGAAACATTAGAATTCGTCCACAAAACACCACGTCATTTGCCTGAAAAGCCAATTTTCACAGTTCAGCATTTTCAAAAGTAACGTTGCCAAAAGTGATTGGAAAAGAGCATGCTGTGCAGATGGCTAAAACGCTCAATTAAAGCATTCGAACAACAGGTATGAGTCAGCAAATCAAAAGATACGGTGATATGATTGATGTCTCAGGATAACACTTCACAAATGTTTTGACCGAATCTTATGACACTAATACTAAACATTTTTTGCTCAAAAAAAAAGGTCAAAATTTTGCATTATGCTCCAGACAAAAAAAAAATGTATTCAGTCATGGAATTAGCATGCGTGTTAGACATAAACAAGGAAAGAACAAAAAACATGCATCCACGATAACACCAAAAATTTATGTTGCTCGGTAGGTGTCACCTACGTCCACGAACAGGGGAGAGACTGTAAACTATAATCAGAGTTACAAGTATAAGATCTCTCACACTCCAAGAAACCTCCCTCATACAAAACAAATCATTTCCAAGAGAATTATCTCAAATATAAAACAATTCATAGAATTTTTGAAATTTCTACAAGCCCCAAATATCAATAAGCGACCAAGGATATTAAATAAAGAAAAAATGGCATAACCAGTTGAACTTTAAATGTGATTGATGTCTCAGGGTAACGCTTCACAAATGTTTTGACCGAATCTTAGGACACGAATAGTACACGTTTTTTGCACACAAGAAAAGTTCAAAATTTTACATTATGCTCGGGACAAATAAAAATATGTATTCAGCCAAGGAATTAGCGTACGGGTGAGACGTAAACAATGAAAGAACAAAAAACATGCAACCGTGACAAGACGAGAAATTTATGCGGCTCGGTAGGTGTGACCTACATCCACAAACAAGGGAGAGACTGTTTACAATTATAAGATCGCTCACCCTCCAAGAAACCTCCCCCATGCAAAACAAATCATTTCCAAGAGAATTATGTCAAATTTACAACAATTCATAGAATTTTTGAAATTTCTACAAGCCCCAAATATCCATAAGCAACCAAGGATATTAATAAAAAAAAATGTCAAAACCGATTGAAAAGAACAATGAATGTGATTGATGACTCGGGATAACACTTCGCAAATGTTTTGACCGAATCTTATGACACTAGTAGTGCACATTTTTTGCACACAAAAAATGGTCAAAATTTTGCATTATGCTCAACACAAATGAAAATATGTGTTCAGTCATGGAATTAGCATGCGGGTTAGACATAAACAACGAAAGAACAAAAAACATGCATCCAAGAGAACACTAGAAATTTATGTTGCTTGGTAGGTGTAATCTGCATCCACGAACAGGGGAGAGACAGTTTACTACAATCAGAGTTATGAGTATAAGATCTCTCACACTCCAAGAAACCTCCTTCATACAAAACAAATCATTTCCAAGAGAATTATCTCAATTTTACAACAATTCATAGAATTTTACAAATTTCTACAAGCCCCAAATATCCATAAGCGACCAAGAATATTAATAAAGAAAAAATGCCATAACCGGTTGAAAAGAACAATAAATGTGACTAAAGGAGAGATAATAGAAGTTATAAATGCATTGAAAAGTAAAAATGAACACCACACTCTGTGAAAATAGCCCAAAGTACCTCCCATGAAACCTTCGGCATTAACTTCATTCTCAATAAAATACGTAGACAAAAATAGCAAATCACCACCTTTGTATCCATCTGGGTTTGACTTGAGAATGACTTACCTTGTGTTCATAATTTGTCACTTAATTCGATTCCATTGGATTTGTTAGGCCTGTATTTATTAAATTGTGTCTCAGGATGATTTAATTAAGTTGCACAAGAAGTTTTGAGCGAAAAATGTAAATTTTTAAATTTTACACAAACAAGGACAAAATAGTGATTTTAACCTAGTAAACAACTCCGGAAAAATGTTATGACGCTTTAGTTAACGTGGACATGTTGTGTTTACCTTTGGATAAAAGTCTGGCGCAAATCGGATGAGTTTTGATTTTCGACACATTAATTAATTAATTAATTAAATGTCACACGCTCCGTTTTTCAGTTTATGAAGAAAAACGAGGATGTCTATTAAACGGGACCTCAAATTGAGATTCTATAAGCATGGTACTGCTCGAGATATAGTGTTTCACTTAGTGACGACATAAATTGTTGTCGAGCACTGGGCTTGTCGTGGATCCGTTTTCGTTATTTGCAAATAAATAGATGTTTTCCGCTCTAAAGGGGATTCGACGTGAAAGTTCGAGAAAAAGATCTGAGAGCAGTCCAAAAAAGTGGCAGTGGTCCACCATGCGCGCACATCCCTGCACCACCTCTATCTGATTCTCTGCATCCATCTTCCCACTACAGAGCCTTGCCCCTGCTGCCTGTTGTTGCCTATTGGGTGCATCCATGCGCACACATCCCTGCACCACCACTGTTGATGTCCAACAGCCTTCCTCAGCTCATTATTCAGGCGTCGTTGCACCTGCCCTTCTTGGGTCCATTATTCAGGCGTCGTTTCACCTGGTCTACTTGAGTCCACTATCCAGGCGCCGTTTCACTCAGCCTTCTTGGGTCCGCTACTCGGGCATCGCTCCATCGAGACCTTCGCATCCGTTATTCGAGCGTCATTCCACCCAGTCTTTTGGGGTCCGTTAGTTAAGTGTCATATCACCCAGCCGTTTTGAGGCCGCTCATCGGTCACCGTTTCATCCGGCATCTTCAAGCAATAGTCGTCATCAATATGGGAGTTCTACGATGGTCGTCTCTTCTTCAACAACAGCAGTTCTTTCTTACCCATTTTCATCATGAGGAGTTCACACAGAGGAGATCGAAGCAAAACAAGCAAGTGGCGCATACAAGGCCGCACTTCTTTCTTAGCCATTTCCTGCTTGAGGGGCAGTATTAGGAGTCCATTTATTTTCTTTTATTATGTGTCCAGGCTAGGTAAATCTATCTTGAGGGGGAGTGTAAAGTATTTTAGATATTTAGATATTTAGGTTAGGTTTGAATCGGTCAACCTTATCCCGTGCATTTTAAATTTCAAAGCCCCCTCTCATCTCTTGTATTGGTTTCCCAATAAATAAAGCACCCAGCCTCATTTAGAGGTATGGTTTCTGGGTCTCTCTTTCTACAGTTCCCATAGCGAGATGCTGAACCACAAACCTCACATTTTGGCTAGCACCTTGGTCTTTTGTAACCGTAAGATCATTAGTCACCACATTCAGGCCACATACAGAAGACTCACCAAATGTTACATCCCTATTGATGATAAATCAACTACTCATGTTCTGCTCGATAGACCACAACATGCACCTTCCGAATCATGTCATGTATCCTAGAAATATGCATCACTTAGTCTTTGGCTCAAGCTTACAATCATTTGCATTAGTGTATGCTGGACTGCCAAAAAATTTAAGGTCAGGATAATTAACAAGTTTCCCGTACCATACCTCCCAAGGGGTGCTGAGGGAGACCGATTTACCATAAACAAGCAGTATTGATTATTTCTGCCCAGAGCTGCTTAGGAAGACTTGCATACACACCTGACCTTGCAAAAAAGTGTTTGATCCATCCGTTCTGCTACACAGTTCTTTTGTGGTGTATGTTGCGCAGAGTGATGATGCACCATACTCTCATTCCTGCAATACTCATCAAACAATGTATTACAAAACTCTAAACCAACATTAGCACACAATATTTTTACCACTCAACTGGTCTGTTTTAAAACCATAATTTTCCACAGCAGAACAACACTACATCTTTCGATTTCGCAAAATATATCCACATTTTCAAGAAGAATAATCCATAAATGTGATAAAATACATATGCCCACCATGAGATGTCCCAGAAGCCAACTCCCACAAATTTGACTAAATATAATAAAAAAAACACTTAAAAGTAGGTTTACCAGTATCATGCTGAACTCTGCACTGCTTGTCACAAGCCTCCCAAAAACCAAGTTTTCCCGCACTTGCAACCTTCGATAATCCTTTCTTGCTTGGAACTGCAAGTCCTCATTCATCTGACCAAGTTGTCCATGTCACAACTATGTTTGATTAATTTCTTCTGAAGAACATAATACTACCACGGTACCCGTCACAAAGTTACCCATCATGAAATAAATGTCGCACTGACGTTTTCCCTTCATAACTACCAAGGACCCCTTCGAGATCTTAAAATGTCCACCATTGCCAGAGAAACGGTATCCCTGTCTATCTAGAACACCCAAACATGGTTTTCTGCAAGGTACGTATCAGTTATCAAATGAACTGATCATGTCATCGAACATTCGGATCTGAACTGAGTCACTACCCTCGGCTCTAAGCTAGTCATCATCCCCAATTTAACATCGCATGTTCACCTCCTGAAAGAGGAAAACAACTCCCTGAAAAATGACATGTGATAAAAGGCACCCGGATCAATAACTCAATATCCATTTGAGCTTGATGTGCTAACAGTCAAAACATCACCACCGTTATTGTCAGAAGTCTCTTTAATGACCGTCACTCTGACATCGTTACTAGATTCTTTTCTCTCACTTCCCCTTTTTATGGACAAACACTCTTGAATTGTTCTTTTTATTTGTAAGTAAAGCATTGTGCCCTGCCTAATCTCGATTTGGATTGAGATTCAACTCCAAAACGTCCATCACGCTCCTTGCTCCTACTACTTTTATCAATTGTCAGACTAAGATTTGACGCATCATCGGATCCACATGTCACTAAACTTGAGCATATCTCAACTATACATCATGGCCTCTCATCATGGTCTCCACAAATTTCTCAAAGGACTTCGACAACAAGAAAAGCAGGATTATCACCTGATCCTCATCCTGTATGGTTACTCCAACTCTTTGTATATCCAAGATAAATTTCAAAGAATATAAATGTTCTCTTACCAACATTCTCCATGGCATCCTCAAGGTGAACAAGCAATGTTTCACAGGAGTTTAAGGACTTGAATTGAAACTTTTTCTCCATTTTTTTCCAAATCCCAAATGGTTTAAGCTAATCAATCACCTCCCATGGAACCTTGTCTAAGAGACTCAAGAATAACATGTTGTGCATCTTTTCCAAAATTGTCTTCTTTTCTGTCAATGGCATCTCCGCCAAAAACTCTTTTCAGATCCTTCAACACTAGAGCACAACCCTGCAGCACGAGAAGTAGTGGCATCTTAACCCTTCCAAAAGGAAAAGTCATTCAATCCGTTTAATTTTTTATTTTCCAAACTTATGTGTCGTTATCGTTGATCTACAAAGGAAAAAAACAAAAAAAATACTAAGATTTTTTAAATACCTAAAATGAATCCTTACCGGGCTATGATACCATTGGTCATGGAATTAACTCATGCATTCGACATAAACAAGGAAAGAATGAGAAAAATGCACTTATGAGAACATGAGAAATTTACATGATTCGGTCAATGTCACCGGCGTCCACAGATAAGGGAGAGATTGTTTACTATAATTGGCGTAATAAGTATAAGATCTCTCACTCCAAGAATCCTCCCGCATGCAAAACAAATCCTCCCCAAGTGACTTTTCTCTAATTTACAAGAATTCACAGGATTTTACTGATTTCTGCAAGCCACAAATATCCTTAAGCGACCAAGCGTATGAATAGAGAAACATGTCATAGCCGGTGAAAAAGAATTGTAAACATGATTAGTGGAGAACTAATGGAGGCTTTAAATGCATGGGAAAATAAAAGGGAAGCCACGCTGTGTGAAGAATAACCAGGAGTACCCCCTCCCGTGAAACGTTCCAAATTAACTCCATTCTAAATAAAATAAGTTGTTCTTTTTTCTTCTCAAGTTTGAAGGATCCAGCAGGGTGTTTTAGCAATGCAAAATTGTCATCCTTATTTCAGTAAATGCACAAAAAAAAACATACCGGATAACTACAAGAATCCTTGACCTTTCCCAATATCAAGGATTAAACACATTGATTACACGGAAAAAGGCCACTACAGGTGTCCGTCGGATATCTAAAGTAGAGAGGGTTTTCAATTAGCAGTGCCCATATATTTACCAAAGATTTACCCAAAACCTCACATCAGCCAGCCTCAAACCTTTTTTGGGGAAAAATAAAGGGTTCAGAGTGGCTATGTATCGAGCATTTGAGTGCATCTAAATTCATTATGTTTGATTAGGTCTATCCTATTTCTCTTATCCTGTGTATTTGAATTTTGTATCACCTGGATATATTGAGACTTGTATAACATTATTTCTCTCAATAAATAAAGTGCTCCAACCTTATTAAAGATGAACGGTTTTCTAGTATCTCTAGTCCAATCTCAACATGGGTCATGGGACAAATTTCAGGCAAAAAAAAACTTCCCGCAATTGCTGTCAAATAAGACCTCCCTGGAAGTTAAAAATTTGATACAACCGCAAGTGCGGCACACGACACTACAAAGAAAATTACAAATAAACCACTAGCCCGGGGACTCGACCCCGTGACCACGCCCCAAGCCCCAAGCCCCAACCCACCCGAGCCGACCGCGGGGGGCGAGACCTCCCTAGAAGTTATTTCAGGGGAAATTGATACACTACAAAAACATATTCAAATTTCAAATTTCAATTCATGAGATACACATAATAATATGATAATGAGTTTCCAGTTCTACTTGTATTAAAAAATAACTACAGACATCACCAAAAACAAAAGGTGCAAAGAAACATTACAATTCTTAAATCAAATATAAAATTAGGTAGATCATACAACCTTTGACAAACGGCGAAGAAGTTGGTTGCACGTTCTCAGCATTACAAGTTTCCCTCGAGCAAACAATTCTTGCTACAAATCATGAACTAGTTAAGAAGTCACAAAAGAGCAACCATATATTATAAAATACAAGATATAGACAAGGAACAAATTACATACCTTACCCAATATTTCTTGTTTGCTCTCAATGTAACCAAAGATGTCTTTACAATTTCTCATTGTAGACATCTCAGTCAAATCTTCTAACAGCTGGAATATCATGCCACCCTCGATGTGTTCTTTCTCACAAAGATACAGCACGGAGTCTAGTAGCAAAAGAAAACAGGTGACGCAGAAAGAATAAATCACTCTTCTAATTTAGTGCATCTCAAAAACATACCATATCTCCAGCAAGAAAAGATTACTGGCGGGATAGAAAAATACTATGACTATTCTTTTTTTATAAGAGAGACAGATCACTGAGGGGTGAGAAATTCAAAGAAAATTCAATCAAACAGAAACACAGCAGAAAAGCAAATTACATGAAAAAGAGAGATATAACAGTCCCTTGAAACAAACATAACACAACACCCAGGATGACTACCAGCAATGTGGTCCTCACAAGCATTCCATTCCAAACCAAAACCGCTATACAAAAACAGCAACTGTCTTTTCCCACTAGATGGGTCAGCTATATGGATTAAACGATGCCGTTGAATCATATCTACTACTACAATGTCTAATAATCCATTTAAATCTAGATTCATTCTAATTACTTTCCCAAGAATTTTCATATATCTTACATCTTTCATTTTTTGATTGATAAAAGGAAATTTATAAAAAAAGGCACAAGGGGTGCACAAGCCCTTGTGGTGCAAGTTTTACACAGAAATCAAAAACATCAAGACAAAGAGAGATGAAAGAATTACAAGAAAACCAAACTTTTATATTAGAAATCCAAAACTCATACCCATTGGCTTGTGCTTTCCTTCCAATCAATTTGATGGACTGTTATCTAATTGCTAAGCATTTTTGAAACTTTTAATGGTATTCGCTTCACAAGCCCAAACCATTTTTGGCAAAATTTAGTCAACTCATCCATCGAAGTTACCCCTACATATCATTGAATATTGCCAGATAATGGTAACTGGAAACCTATACCACAAAAGTGAGGTAGGCATTATTTATTTATAAGCATAAGAGTATAATTACATAAAGAATACTGGGTCGGAGACCCAATCCCAAACCAACACTTGATAATCTAATACCATCTATTTGGTTGGGTCATATATATTTATGATAACTTAATACATAAGAATTTCACCCGATGCCCTGGAATCCCTTTAATGAAAATACCAACAAGTTGTTCTCTGACAGTATGTATTCAAAGGTGATCTGCTTGTCAAAATTCTCATGAACAAAATGGCAATTCATTTCAATATGTTTCGTGCACTCATGAAACACAAGATTATTAGCATTTTTTATGCTAGACTGTTTGTCAAAAATTTCCTCCCAGATTTTGCTCTCTATTTCTCCCCATCTTGTTATCATCACCACTGATTCTTCTGCTATGTCTGATTCAGTTGCAGCACCCATGCCCGAGATGATAACAAAATTTACGTGCCTAGTCAATGAGCGTCATAATTCCACTAACTTTACAATGTGGTAAAAGACAGTGGTGGTGACAGGTTCGAAAAAGGACCTTTATTCTTGTTGGAGTCTGTATCCCACATCGGACTTGTGGTCCGATGTGGTCTTTATCATTCATTATAAAAGAACGCCTCAGTCTCACTTTGAGAAAAGGAGGCAAGGGGGTTTCTCAACCTACATGGTATCAGAGGGAAATTAATCTCGAACCCTCCTCCCTCCCATTTTATTTTCCCCGTTTAGGGTTTCTCATAACTCTCCCCCGTGGGGGGCGGCGGCCACCCTTATGTAGGGCTGGGTTTATTGTCTGTCGCCGCCCCTCTGGGCTCTTTTTTCCCGGCGGATCCCTCCCTGGCCGGCCTCCGGATTCCCGGCTCAACCAGGCCCCATCTTCGGCGGATCTCCCCCCTCCCGACGCTCCTCCTACGCAGCCACCCCGACTCTGCCCTACGGAGTTGCCTCCTCCGCTGCGCCGCACTCCGGCGTCCCGATCCCGGCCCCGCCTTCCGCAGCGGCGCCCTTTCCCTCAGCGTACCGCGGCCCCTCTTCCCGACGGCTTTCCCTCCCGACGTCGCCCTCCTCCCGCTGTCCGCGCGACTCTCGGCGTCCCAATCCCGACGACCCTCCAGCGCGCGCGACGACCTCATTCAGGCGACCTCTTCTGACGGATCCCGGCTCCGCCTCTCTGTGTCGTGGCCCTCCGCCCCTCTGAAGCAGATCCCCTCCCGACGGATCTCCCCCCTGCCGGCTATCCATCCCCCGGCGGCGGATCTCTCCCAGCCGGCCCCTGTCCGGCGTTCGACGGCTTCCCCGCTGCTCCTCTGTCCTGCTTTGCCAGGCTCCGCACTCCCTGCGCGCGCTTCCCCTGTGCGGCGGGCTCCAGCCGCGACGGCCCTGTGCGGTTCCTCTGCTGCGCTCCGACGCCAGCCCGAAGCCACGGCCTCCCTGTCGCCGGAATCTCCTGCGGGTTTTTCTCGGCCTTGCCTGCTGGCGCAATTCCATCCCAGCGAATCTCTCCCCCTGCCGGCTCCTCCAGCAACCGGCCTCAACCCTTGTCGGCCCCTCCAGCAGTTGGCCTCCTCCTGCTTCCTGCGGAATCCCCGCCTTCCTGCCCGGTGCCTCCTGCGGAATCCCCGCCTCCCTGCCCGACGCCTCCTGCGGAATCACCGCATCCCATCGCCAGTGCCTCCTGCGGATTCCCCGGCCCTTTGATGACCGGCCCTCCTGTATGGATTTCTCGGTGCTTTGACGATCGGCCCGACATTGCAGATTTCCCAGCGCTCTGACTGACCGGCCCGTAGTGCGGATTTCCCGACGCTCTGACGACCGACCCGCCGGTGTGGATTTCCCGGCACTCTGTTGTTCGGCCCCGCACTTTTTCGGCGTTTACCCACCCTTTTGTTGGAAGACGCGGAGAGAGATTAATGATGGTCACCGCATTCGTTACATTTAATGAATTTGACACCCTACAATTATTTCCCCAATTAATTTGGTAAAAGTCATTTAATTGAGGGAAGACCAAAGGGTGTGAAGGAAGGCTATAAAAAGGGATCTCCTCCTGGACTTTTCATCATCGGATTCAGAAGCAACGCATCTTCATCCCGGAGTGCCGTATTTTGTGAGGCGTTTTTCCATATTTTACAAGAGAGATTTTCTTGAGTGTTTTCTCCTTGTAATTGAGAGAGAATTTGTACCCACATTTTACCATAGTGAAATCCTTCTATTTGCCCGTGGTTTTTTACCCCTTTCATTTGGGGGTTTTTCCACGTTACATCTGGTGTTCACTTTAATTCCGCACTTTTGCACTTTATTTTTAATCTCGCAATTATCGTTGTATCAAAGGACCCGTCATTTACGATCCTAACAAGTGGTATCAGAGGCAGGTTCGTGGCCCAAGAAAATTTTGGACCAACGACGTGTCCAAATGGCGGCGAAATACGAGATTGAAAAATTCAATGGAAATAATTTGTCATTGTGGAAAATGAAGATGCAAGCAGTGCTGCGGAAGGATAATTGACTACAGGCGATTGGAGAGAAACCGACAGGTGTGACGGAAGAGAAATGGAGCGACATGGACGGGAATGCTATTGCCAACCTTCATTTGGCTTTAGCAGATGGGGTCCTGTCAAGCATTGCAGAGAAAAAGATGGCGAAAGAAATTTGGGATACTCTAACAAAACTGTACGAGGCAAAATCACTCCACAACAAAATTTTCTTGAAGAGAAGATTATACACTCTTCGAATGGCGGAGTCATCATCGGTGACTGACCACATCAACACCCTCAATACCCTTTTTTCTCAACTTACAACTTTGGGATATAAAATTGTGGATACTGAACGTGCGGAGATCCTGCTCCAGAGTTTGCCAGATTCATATGACCAACTCATCATCAACCTCACCAATAATATCCTGACGGATATGTTGTCTTTCAATGATGTTGCAGCTGCGGTTCTCGAAGAAGAAAGTCGGCGCAAGAACAAGGAAGACAGACAAACGACTTCACACCAAGTGGAAGCTCTATCGATGGAAAGAGGAAGAATGACGGAGCATGGTTTCGGTGGGAGCCAGAATCATGGCAGGTCTAAATCAAGGAGCAAGAAGAAAATCGTCAAATGCTACAATTGCAGTAAGAGGGGGCATGTGAGCAAAGACTGCTGGAATAAGAAGAGTGGTGAGAAGAACTCTCAAGGAAATGTGGCGAGTACATCGGGAAATGACAACGTACTAGTCAGCGATGCGGCGATGACTATTGAAGGAAGACATCACCTCGATGATGCATGGATTATCGACTCAGGAGCAACATGGCACATGACATCACGACGAGAATGGTTTGACCAATATGAAACCATCCCGGAAGGACTTGTGTACATAGGGAACGATCACACTCTGAAGATCGTTGGAGTCGGTACCATCAAACTGAAGATGCATGATGGTATTATTCGGACCGTCCAAGGAGTACGTCATGTGAAGGGTCTGAAGAAGAACATATTGTCTTTGGAACAATTTGATGACATCGGATGCAAGACTCGCACCGAGAATGGAGTGATGAGAATTGTGAAGGGCGCGCTTGTGGTAATGAAGGCGGAGAAGATCTCAAAGAACCTGTACGTGCTTATGGGTGAAACATACAAAGAGGCGGAGATAGTTGTTGCATCAACTACCTCGACGGAAGCGTTGACGATGTTATGGCATCGGAAGCTTGGTCATATGTCAGAACGAGGCCTGGAGATTCTTGCGGATCAGAAGTTGCTGCCTGGGCTGACAAAGGTATCCTTACCATTTTGTGAGCATTGTGTTCTGAGCAAGCAACACAGGTTAAAGTTCGGGACGTCAACAGCAAGAAGTCAAGAGATCTTGGAGTTGATCCATTCCGATGTTTGGCAAGCACCAGTTATATCCCTAGGAGGAGCAAGGTACTTTGTATCTTTCATTGATGATTATTCCAGGAGATGTTGGGTGTTTCCAATCAAAAGGAAATCAGATGTTTTTGAAGTCTTCAAAACATTCAAAGCGCGAAAGGAGCTTGAATCGGAAAAGAAGATCAAGTGTCTGAGGACTGACAATGGTGGAGAATATACAAGTGAGGAGTTTGATTCTTTTTGTCAACAGGAAGGCATCAAGAGACAGTTCACGGTGGCGTACACTCTTCAGCAGAATGGAGTGGCAGAGCGGATGAATAGAACCCTGTTGGACAGAACAAGGGCGATGCTGAAGACTGCAGGAGTCAACAAGACATTCCGGGCGGAAGCAGTAAATACCGCCTGCTTTGTGATCAATCGATCCCCTTCGGTGGCAATTGATCTCAAGACACCGATGGAAATGTGGACTGGTAAACCCGCTGATTATTCTAATTTGCGTACTTTTGGAAGTCCTGTATATGCACTACTTCATGACCAGGAAAGATCGAAGTTGGACTCGAAATCCAGAGAATGTATCTTCTTGGGATACGCTGATGGTGTGAAGGGGTATCGTTTGTGGGATCCCACTGCCCACAAATTTATCATCAGCAGAGATGTCATTTTTGCAGAAGACAAGGTGCAAATGACAACTGATCAAGACATGGAGAAGAAGAATACAGAAACTACAATAGTCAAGGTGAAGGAAGAAACAAAGGAAGAACCAGTTTCTTATGAGGCATTACCAGAGCATGATGATCAAGCACCAGAAGATCCTGGACTACGACGGTCAAATCGAGAGAAAAGAGCGCCGATATGGCACTCAGATTATGTCACTGAGAGCAATGTTGCGTATTGCTTACTGACAGAGGATGGAGAATCATCATCTCTTTTGGAAGCGACCAAGAGTCCAGATGTATCTTCATGGATGGCGGCGATGCAGGAGGAACTCGAAGCCCTGCACAAGAACAAGACTCGGGATCTTGTTCCATTACCTCACGGAAGGAAGGCCATTGGGAATAAATGGGTCTACAAGATCAAGAGGGATGAAACAGACCAGGTGGAAAGATATCGTGCAAAACTGGTGGTCAAAGGATATGCTCAGAAGGAAGGTATTGATTTCAATGAAATATTTTCTCCTGTTGTTAGACTAACGACTATTCGGGTAGTTCTGGCTATGTGTGCTGCATACACTCTACATCTAGAGCAGCTAGATGTGAAAACAACTTTTCTCCATGGTGATTTTGATGAAGAAATATATATGCTCCAACCAGAAGGTTTTACTGAAAAAGGTAAAGAGAACTTGGTTTGCAGGTTGAACAAATCTCTGTACGGTCTCAAACAGGCGCCGAGGTGTTGGTACAAGAGATTTAATTCCTATATCATGAGCCTTGGATACAAGAGACTTAATTCAGATCCTTGTGCATATTTCAAGGTTTTAAATGGTAATGATTTTATCATTTTGCTGTTGTATGTGGATGACATGTTGGTTGCAGGCCCCAACAATGATCAAATCTAGGAGACGAAGGCACGGTTGGCTAGGGAGTTTGATATGAAGGACTTGGGACCCGCAAACAAGATTCTTGGGATGCAGATTTACCGAGACAGGAATAATGGAAAGATTTGGCTATCACATAAGAATTATTTGAGGAAAGTCTTGAAACGATTCAATATGCAAGACTGTAAGCCAATTTCTACCCCTCTTCCCATTAATTCCAAGTTATCCTCTACAATGAGTCCTAGCAGTGAAGCAGAGAGGATGGAAATGTCTCGAGTGCCGTATGCATCAGCAGTGGGGAGTTTAATGTTCGCTATGGTTTGTACTAGACCAGACATTGCACATGCAGTGGGAGCAGTTAGTCGGTATATGACGAATCCAGGAAGAGAGCATTGGAGCATGGTGAAGAGGATCCTGAGATACATCAAGGAAACCTCAGATGTTGCATTATGTTTTGGAGGATCAAATTTTACTATCACTGGATATGTTGACTCAGATTTTGCAGGTGATTCTGACCGGAGAAAATCCACTACGGGTTATGTGTTTACTCTTGCAGGAGGAGTTGTGAGCTGGATCTCAAAGCTACAGTCAGTTGTGGCTTTATCCACGACAGAAGCGGAGTACATGGCAGCTACACAAGCTTGCAAAGAGGTGATTTGGATGAGAAGGTTATTGGAGGAGCTCGGGCACAAACATGATCGTATTCCATTATTTTGTGACAGTCAGAGTGCCTTGCACATTGCAAAGAATCCACCTTTTCATTCCAGGACAAAGCACATTGGCGTACAATACCATTTTGTTCGAGATGTGGTGGAGGAAGGAAGTGTGGACATGAAGAAAATTCACACTAAAGAAAATCTGGCAGATTTCCTGACAAAGGCGATTAATTCTGAAAAGTTCAGATGGTGCAGATCTTCAAGTGGCCTTGTAGATACATGAGCAGCAGATTGGGCAGATAGAAAGGATGTGTGGAGATGTGATTTGACACTTAATCAAATCTCCAAGTGGGAGATATGTTGGAAGACGCAGAGAGAGATTAATGATGGTCACCGCATTCATTACATTTAATGAATTTGACACCCTACAATTATTTCCCCAATTAATTTGGTAAAAGTCATTTAATTGAGGGAAGACCAAAGGGTGTGAAGGAAGGCTATAAAAAGGGATCTCCTCCTGGACTTTTCATCATCGGATTCAGAAGCAACACATCTTCATCCCGGACTGCGGTATTTTGTGAGGCGTTTTTCCATATTTTACAAGAGAGATTTTCTTGAGTGTTTTCTCATTGTAATTGAGAGAGAATTTGTACCCACATTTTATCATAGTGAAATCCTTCTATTTGCCCGTGGTTTTTTACCCCTTTCATTTGGGGGTTTTTCCACGTTACATCTGGTGTTCACTTTAATTCCGCACTTTTGCACTTTATTTTTAATCTCGCAATTATCGTTGTATCAAAGGACCCGTCATTTACGATCCTAACACCTTTTTCAGCGGCATCATATCAACATCGTCAGGGGGGAGCAGCAATGCTGAAGCTTTATCTTTTATTATGTTTTGTCTTGTTTTTGTCATCAAGTTGGGCCCCTCCAGCTTGAGGGGGAGTGTTAGCGTCTGTTTTGTTGCTTTCTTTTCATTATGTGTCCAAGCTAGGTACACCTAGCTTGAGGGGAAGTGTTGGAGTCTGTATCCCACATCGGACTTGTGGTCCGATGTGGTCTTTATCATTCATTATAAAAGAACGCCTCAGCCTCACTTTGAGAAAAGGAGGCAAGGGGGTTTCTCAACCTACAATTCTCATCCCGATAATTCTCCACCGGATCCCAGGGGCCTGCCCTTGCTGTTTGGGAGCAATAAGATAACAAGATCTTTGTGCTTCTCCCAAATTTCATGTATAAGTTTAAGCATGTCGTAAAAAAATGTGCCTATTGTCAAGGACCCCTAGGACTATGTTTCTCATGATTTTCAAGATCGATAATTTGTCTCATTTTTCTGATCTCTTTCAGCAACTATTTTCACTTTGGCAAGAACCCCATTTAACTCCACAGTATTATAATGAATGGAAAGAGATTGTGGATGAAATTCATGACTTGAGACCAGTTCCTTAACTCCAAATGAGTTGCGAACCCAATTTGAGTAGCTTTTTTCGTATTCTCTTCTATAAGGGTTGAATTCATAATGTGCTACTACCGTAACTGAGATGTTCGTCGGTTTCACAACACAATATTCATCCTTGATGTACAGTTGTCTTATTCAGGCCAACTATCCGGTCACCATCAGTGTTTCCGCTAACTTCTCTGCAGTATCATTGCATTCCATGGTGGTGGACATGGTGATAATTGCTACAACTGATCTTGTGGCAAGGATCGTGGCAGCACCACCCTCGGTGTACTCATTGTGGCCGCTCTGGTCACACGATTGATCCTTGTTGGCAGCTTCATGATCATTTCAACCACCCTGTTACGCCCCGGACCCACATTCCTAGATCCAATGCTCATAGGCTCATACTTTACATACTTGCTTTGATATCAACTGTAAAGGCCAAAATATAACCATCCATAATTACAAAATCGTTAACGATTATTGAATCTCTTACATCTGAATGAACTTTTCAGGTTTAGAGCTTCATAAAATTAAGACGCATCATAAACTAATAAAGCTCATGTCATTCTCAACTAATGGACATTTTTTCAGTATATATAAGAAACTACTTAATTCATGATAAATCTTCAACATCTCCTATAAATTCTTCCACATGTGTTATCCTTCTAAACATGTCACGTGTACTACTCTTTCATAACTTAGGGAAAGAAACATAGGAAAGTGGTGAGCTCAAATGCTCAATAAAAGAAACATATAACTAAAGTAATCATGTGATAAACATGGCAAAAATATTACGGCAGAAATAGGTAAACAACATGAAGTCGTAATTAACTTGAAACGGCAACCATCCTATATTCATGATAATAAATGAAAACATGGATATCAATAATATTGATCTCATACTGATAGAATGCATAATGTCGAATATAAAAAACATGTTGTCAAAGCCTTGTGCCAAGACACTTTACTTGTCATCGACACCGCAATCAAGACATCTTGCTGAATCGGGCAGACATACACCAAATACCCAAAACCAGTTTTGTCTCATGAGATCTGTAGATGCATCGAGGGGTTATATAATTTTGGACCCCACTCGTCATCTGATTAAGTCCAATGCATTCAACATAAGAGTCAACAAGACCTTTCAGACCATTCCCTAAGAAACCTTTGGCTTGAAAAAAAACATGGTTATTTATATAATGAAGAATATGGAATATCAATACATGATCAATCCACGTTAGCAGCCAATAATCATAAAAAATGTCAATACTTTTTCTCATGTCAATAAAGGGATAACATGATCATAACTCATCCTGAGAAAGAAGGTGGATAGTCAAACAATACATAGTCGAGCATTCAACATAAGAATCAACAAGACCTTTTAGACCATTCCCTAATGAACCTTTGACTTGAAAAAAAAAACATGGTTATTCATATAATAAAGAATATGGAATATCAATACATGATCAATCTGCGTTAGCAGCCAATAATCATCAAGAATGTCAATACTTTTCCTCATGTCAATAAAGGGATAACATGATCATAACTCATCCTGAGAAAGAAGGTGAATAGTCAAACAATACATAGTCAAGCATTCAACATAAGAGTCAACAAGACCTTTCAGACCATTCCCTAAGGAACCTTTGACTTGAAAAAAAACATGGTTATTCATATAGTAAAGAATATGGAATATCAATACATGATCAATCTGCATTAGCAGCCAATAACCATCAAGAATGTCAATACTTTACCTCATGTCAATAAAGGGATAACATGATATTGGAATAACAATATACAGAACGTCAATACTTTTCTCCATGTCAATAGAACATCATACTTTCTAGATGAACATCATCCAATCTGAGATGTGTAAAATGTCATGTTCACACCGTATAGAATAGTGAGTATACGGCTAAGTCAATACTGAAATGACATGATCATAATTCATTCGGAGAAAGAAAGTGGATGGTTTTAAAAGAACATATCACAAGTGAGAAATATTTGTCAAAAAGTTTATGTGGTAATAATGTATATCCCTAGAAAACAATGAGAAAATGCTACATAATAAAATCAAAAGATATAATGTACCCAACTTATATGAATTAAGTTCAAAGAACGATCATAGCTCAAAGAATGAAAATTGAGTTACCAAAAACCCTCGCTACTGGAGAAACAATTGAAACAATAGCCGTTTGAAGAAGAAAACATGATTTGGCTAGTAAATCTCATGAAATACAAAGAAATAAAGCATTGAACATTCATGAGATAGTAAATCAATAGAACATCATACAAAGGGAACATGGTGCATAACATGTAACATGTCTCATAGAATCAGAATTAAGACCAACAAAACTTTTGCGGCTTGAGTAACACTTTAATCAAAACCCCCTAAAAGAGAGGGTTTGTAATTGAACTTCAAATACCATGATTAAAAGATAATTCATGATATGATATCTCAAATAAGCAGAGTATACACCACAAAAATGAAATTACGGGCATAATATTAAACATGTCTCAAATAAATGAATTTGAGACGAAAACTTTTACCTCTTATTCCTGAATTCCACGGACGTACTTTAACCTCTTGTATCACAAACATAGCTACCTTAATCATGTAATTCAGAACCTTACTCATATCCATTTTCATTTATACTCATCGTAAATAATAATTCTTTATATGAAATCTACCGATTTTCCACATCAGATGTTTGTAGTTTTGATCGTCTGTAGTAGTTTCATAATAACAATGTACGTGTTCATTCTTCTTTCAAAGTTTATTATTGTTAGAACATTAAAGTTACTTAGGGATGATTTATATTTATTTATAATGTTTCAAACTCCTTTCATGAACGTCGTAGTTTTTATTCTTGAAGATGAAATTGATAACAAGCATGTTATGGTGATTCTTGACGATTGAAGTGTGTTTTCTTAATTAATGAATTAAATATTGATATAACATCTTCAGAACCAAAAACAAATCATTATTTGCACATTAATATCATATTATATAAGTAATTATGTTCCCATAATCATTCATGATATAAATGTTGGATTGGTGTAGCCCGATCCGGTTGGGCCGAATGCTTGTGGCCCGCAACTGTCGCGGGTCAAGCTCCGCGGTGAGCTTGTTGGGGGTTCTGTGGGACAGCTTGATGATGCAGGGTTGAGTACCACGTTCACTGGTGGTGCAAGGAAGATCACCAAAGGAGCTATGGTCATAGCTCGTGGAGCAAAGAATGGTACTCTATACAACATGACAGAAACTTGCATGAACATGGCTGCATCACTCAAAACTGTAGGAGATTCACAACTGTGCCACAACAGGCTAGGTCACATAAATGAGAAGGGGATGAAGGTGTTGACAACAAAATGGTTGCTACCAGAGCTGAAGTTTGTGGATGTTGGTCTATGTGAAGATTGTATCTTCAGAAAGCAGAAGGTGTCTTTTGCAAAAGGAGGCAGAACACCGAAGGCTGGGAAGCTGGACCTAGTGCACACAGATGTTTGGGGGCCTGCACCAGTACATTCTGTTGGAGGGTCACAATACTATGTGACATTCATCGATGACTCAACAAGGAAGGTATGGGTTTACTTTCTGAAAAGTAAATCTGATGTGTTTAAAATGTTTCCGAAATGGAAGGCCATGGTGGAGAATGAGTCAGGAGCTAAGCTGAAATGCTTGAGGTCTGACAACGGTGGAGAGTATGGCAGCCAGGAGTTCATAGAATTCTGTTATGATAATGGAATTCGATGGGAGAAAACTATCCCAGGAACACAACAGCAGAATGGTGTAGCTGAAAGGATGAACAGGACGTTGAATGAACGTGCCAGAAGCATGAGGTTACACTCGGGGTGCCCAAAACCTTCTGGGCTGATGCAGTGAGCATGGCAGCTTATCTGGTCAACATGAGTCCATCTGTGCCAATGGGAGAACGTTTACCCAAGGAACTCTGGTCTGGGAAGGAGGTAAGACTCACATTTACGAGTCTTTGGCAGTTTGGCAAATGTTCATATTGATGCTAATGCAAGGGACAAGCTTGATGCTAAGTCCAAGCCATGTTTCTTTATTGGCTATGGTGCTGACGAGTTTGGTTACCGCTTTTGGGATGATCTCAAGAAGATGGTCATCAGGAGCCAGAATGTGGTATTCAATGAAGGTGTCATGTACAAAGATCGTCATGTAGCTGAAGATGAAAATGGGAACATTAAATCAGAGTGCAAAGAGCAAGTGGAGTTTGAAGGTGTATCTGAGCATGAGAGATCCGAACCGGTGGAACCTACTACTCCAGTAGAGTTGAGAGATCAATGAGGGTGAGAAGGCCTGTGCAGAGGTATTCACCATCCCTGCATTATCTATTATTAACTGACGGCGGAGAACCAAAATGCTTTAAAGAGGCAATGCAGCTGAAGGAGTCGAACAAGTTGGAGTTGGCTATGAAGGAGGAGATTTCCTCACTGCATGATAACAACACTTGGGAGCTGACACCCCTGCCAACAGGAAAGAAGACATTGCAGAACAAGTGGGTCTACCGAGTCAAGGAAGAACATGATGGCAAGAGGAGGTTCAAGGAAAGGCTTGTGGTGAAAGGCTTCCAACAGAAGGAGGGAGTGGATTTCACTGAAATATTCTCACCAGTAGTGAAGCTTACCACTATCCAGGTGGTTCTCAGCATTGTGGCGTCAGAGGATTTGCACCTTGAGCAGCTTGATGTCAAGACTGCTTTCCTTCATAGGGATTTGGAAGAGGATATCTACATGCAGCAGCCTGAGGGATATGTAGAGTCTGGGAAGTAAGACCTGGTGTGCAAACTCCAGAAGAGCTTATATGGACTGAAGCAGGCACCGAGGTAGTGGAACAAAAAGTTTGATTCATTTATGTCTAAAAATGAATATAAACGATGTGGCATGGATCAATGTTGCTACATCAAGACCTTTGGTGATGAATGCATTATATTACTTCTGTATGTGGATGACATGCTCATTATAGGATCTTGTATGCAGAGGATTAATGAGTTGAAAGGGCAGTTGGCTGAGGAGTTTGAAATGAAAGATCTTAGAGAAGCTGGCAAGATTCTAGGGATGAAGATTAAGAGAGACCGCAGAGCTGGTACGTTGATGTTGTCATGGGATGATTACATTGGTAAGATTCTGAGAAGATTCAGTATGATGGAAGCAAAGGCAGTCTCTATTCCCCTAGCGAGCCATTTCAAACTATCAAAGGAGCAATCACCGAAGACGGCAGAAGAGGTGGAGTACATGGCAAAAGTTCCATATGCATCAGCTGTTGGAAGCCTGATGTATGTCATGGTCTGTACTCGACCGAACATCGCTCATGCAGTGAGAGTTATGAGCAGGTATATGGCTAACCCTGGAAAACAACATTGGGAAGCTGTGAAGTGGATACTGAGGTATTTGAAAGGCAGTAAGGAGGTATCTTTGTGCTTTGGGAAAGGAAATTCATTGCAGGGGTATGTGGATGGTGACCTTGGAGGCGATGTCAACAGCAGGAGGAGTACCACAGGTTATGTCTTTACCTATGGAGGAACTGCGGTAAGTTGGATGTCACAATTGTAGAAGGTGGTGGCTTTATCCACCACAGAGGCAGAATACATTGCTGTAACGGAAGCTGAAAAAGAGATGGTTTGGCTGAAGAACTTCTTGGATGAATTGGGAAGAAAGCGAGAGGAAAATGTACTGCACTATGACAGTCAGAGTGCTATACATCTTGCAAAGAACCCGGTATTTCATGCCCGAACGAAGCATATTCAGTTGAAGTACCATTTTCATCAGAGGCTTGATACAGGATGGGTTGCTGACGCTGCAGAAGATTTGTGGAACCAACAATCCGGCAGACATGTTGACAAAGCCCATGGTAATACAGAAGTTGAGGCACTACTGTGCCTCTGTTGGTCTCCACTAATGAATGGAGGATGAGAGGCAGAATAATGGAGGATATGATGGGAGCACAAGAGGAAAACGGTTTGTATTTCATGAATCTGTGAATGGAAAGCACGCCACTGGTGAGTAAAGAAGAGGAAGAACTTAGATTAAGTAAGTTGTCTTCATCAGTTGCATCAAAGCATAGCAGTGCAGTGGATCAGGCTCCAAGTGGGAGATTGTTGGATTGGTGTAGCCCGATCCAGTTGGGCCGAATGCTTGTGGCCCGCAACTATCGCGGGTCGAGCTCCGCGGTGAGCTCGTTGGGGGTTCCATGGGGCAACGTGCCCCTGCTCTGGGGGTCCGGGGGCCAAAGGTCCCCGACCCAATTTTTTTGGCACTATAGCATCTCTGACCACTGTAGCGGAGCTGGCCGACCGACACCCGACAAGCACTGTAGCAGTGTGGACTTCGGAGTCAACAGTACTGTAGCACTTTTGACAAAAGTGGTCGTCGTTCACTGTAGCAACGCGGACTTACTTTTTGGAACAGTAATCGTCTTCTCTTCATTTTATAGCCCATTTTCGGGTTAGGGTTACTACTGAAAATCCTCTGTAATTTTGTGCTCCCGAATTAGTGAAGTTTTGTCTCTCCGTGGACGTATGGTTATTCCTGAACCACGTAAATTTGTGTGTCCCGTGTCTATTTTCTTTCAACATTCTTCTTTCGTTTCTCGTTTTTGTCGTTGCGCCTCCCGACGATTTCGCAACAATAAATTCATAGTATTATTCAATTAAGTGGTTAAACCGATCCAAACATGAACATACCCTAATTTAATGAATGATCATGATGTGGTTTTATTGCAATATCATTATACCATAAACATAATGATCTTGTTTAGTGTTTATTAGTGCCATATATCAGAATTGGAAAGAATTAGAAAGAAAAAATAATTTATATAAAGTCATTACTTAGAAAGAAGAGATCGTTTTCCTCTTAGTTCGATCGTTTTAAACGATTGAATTAACGAAAATCATATGTTGATCATATCATTAATATGTTTTTAAATTTGACATACCATAACCTTAAATGATATCATAAACATCATATTTATCATTTAATCTCATCATTAGATCCAACCTTGTAAGGCGGTGAAGGATAACGAAACACGTTACGCCATGCAAATGGTAGTCCACACAATGCACAAACAGCAATTTTGTTTTTCTTAATGGATGGAGTGTATGAATAAACAATGATAATATCTTTAACATAGTAACATTACAGTATATAAATGATACTAATATCATTATATTAGTGTGGATAGAATAAATTTGAAAGAAAATAATCAAGAAGAAAAGCTAAATAGTTTATAATACTCACGTCGAAGACTAATTTTCCATGGAAGACTCCTTGAAAATGAAGGTCTTATGCTAACTAATCGTGACCAGAAGCTTTTGAACGTGGGAGAGGGTTTTAAGAGAATCAAAATGGAAGAGTTTCACGAAAAAATTCGACGGAGAACTGAGTCGTGAAGTGGTGGAAATGTTACCCTTTTATAAGTGAGGAGAAAGGTAGTTTTTAGAGTAAACCCTACATTTTCAATAATGTAAGATTAATATTCCCATGACAAAGGCCACAACATGACAAAAGAAGAAAGGACAACGAGTGTGGGTCGAAACTCACCTCAATCACTCCATTTTGAGACAACTTTAAGTGATTTAAGGCTTTTTGTTTCAACTTTTTGTCTTTTACCCTAATTTACTTTTAACTTGGTAATTAATTTCTAATCTTAGTAATTAATTTTAATGAAAAAGATTGTTAGGGTCTGCGTCCCACATCGGACTTGTGATCTGGTGTGGTTTTTATTATTTATTATAAAATAACCTCAATGTCTCCCTTAAAGAGGTACCTTGGGTATTCGGTCATCTCTTATCCTTCTACTTGGTATCAGAGGAGGTCTAATCCTAGCTCGAGCCCTCCCTCCCTTTTTTTCCGTCTAGATTTCCAATGTTTTTCCCCCGTGGGGGGCGGCGTCCTCCATGGCCAGCGAGTCATACGTTATCTGTCATCGCCCCTTCCTCTGTGGACGCCTCGCTTCCGTCACCAGTTCCTCGTTCGAGCTTCCTCCCCTCCGGCTCCTACAGTTGCGGGTCACAAGCATTCGGTCCAACCGGATTGCGCTACACCAATCCAACAGGGGGGTCTTAGAATATATCAGCAGGTGTGTCAAGATGCGCCCTACTCTGTTCATTATGGCCAGCTAGTAAATCTGATGATTATATTCTTCTGTGTGTTGTAGTCATTGAATATGGTAAATGTTGAAACAATAGGTTGCACCCCGCCACATCACTGCCACAAAAAAAAAAAAAAAAAGTTGGATGTAATCACTAACCAAGAAGACGTGGAATTTGACCCTGTGTAGCTTTTCCATCTTCAATTGAAGATCCAAATGACATTATTTTCCCCCCGGACTGGACGGCCAATGACTGCACCGAGACAATAGCAAGACTTGAATCAATAAATGAAATTAAGTTAAGCACGCAACTAGAATCTTCAAAAGGTGAGAAAGTAATACGGGATAAAAGGAGCAGCTTAGTAGTGGTTCCACAGTTATAGAACCAAGTATCACAGGACTAATATCCAGTTCAAACAAAATTGTAGCAAAAAAAATAGGCAGACCCTTCTCCTGATGGCGTCTTGAATCATTGAATTACCCTCTCAAGCGCCAGCACCAACTTTTATGAGAGCTTTACATTATCTATCCAACTCCACTTAAAATAATAAAATTATTTTCATACAACAAAAATCGTGTTCCACAAAACAGCAAAGTTTCCCCTTCTTGCAGGGTCAAGCAACCAAATGGGAAAAAAAAAATTGACTAACTATTTGACCTATAGGCAGGTTAGATTTTAATATGTCGCATTTTGTATTAATTCCAATCTAGCATTTTAACACAGGAATGGTCTAATCTGCTACAGAAGCCAGAGAAGAACCACAACCCAACAGATATCAGAGATGTGAGGGGAGCAAAAGCAACAAAACCCATACAGGACATCAGCTGAGTGGAAGCATGATCATAAATCACAGTAAAACGTAACCAAGAGAACACAGTTCCCTAAGAAACACTAATACTGTTATGAGCTTACGATGTAATACATGAACAATTGGCTGTGCAAAAAATTTCCTAAAATGTAGGATGTGGTAAGATGCATTACAATAATATTTCTTTGGATAAATAAACAAATTACAGAACATAAAACATATGCAATCAATAAACTTGAGAAAAATAACACATAAAGCCAACTATTGTAGTGGCCCTGCTTTACAAGTAATGTAGCACAGGTCTAACATCTAATAACTAAAACTGGATTTGAAACTTGAATCTGAAATTAAAACAAGGTATGAAATACTATCAAAAGTCTGACTTTGGAACAAAAACTCTCTTTCGAACAACTTACAGCAACTATAAATTTGTTCGTCCATTGGCAACCTCAAGAGGGGGTGAAATGAGAAAAACTATTGACTAAGCTAACTAAAAAACAATAGGTTTACAGTGATTTGGGCACAAAATCCCTGCGTCTATTGTCTTCACACCCCAATTCCTTGGCAGCGAGTTCTATTATGAATGACTTCTACAAGAAGTCAAAGCCCTATTACAATGAACTGCCTTTTTTCAAGAGGGGGTGAAATGAGAAAAACTATTGACTAAGCTAACTAAAAAACAATAGGTTTACAGTAATTTGGGCACAAAATCCCTGCGTCTACTGTCTTCACACCCCAATTCCTTGGCAGCGAGTTCTATTATGAATGACTTCTACAAGAAGTCAAAGCCCTATTACAATGAACTGCCTTTTTTCAACCTAGAGACAACCCTCAACAAACTACTGTCTTTTGGTAAGGAAGCACAACTGACATGGTCTTTTTCAACCAGGAGACACAAACCACTGCCAGACCAAACAGTCTTTTGATAGGATTGCACAACCAACACAATTGAAAATCAATACAAAAATAAACAAATACAAATCAAAGTAAAAAAATAAAAGCAAACTGCAGTACGCAGCAAATTTTTCCATCTTTGCTTTTGTAGTTCATAATTATCTTCTCCATGAGCATCAAGGATTTGTAAACGATATGCTCAAACTCCCTCAGTGCATCATTTATTCTCCATTCATCATCTCGCTTTGAAACACAAGCAGTTTCCTTATAGACTTTGAAAAAGTAACCATTGATGAAGTCATTAGTGATTGTATGAAAATAATTTGCTGCAGGAGCATGCAAATCTTCAAGCAGTAAGTTTCCATTCTGGAGAGTTTCCACAAAAAAAGATTGCTGTTGCGACATATTGCCGAGAATAGATGATAGCTTGCGAGTGATCTGAACATTATAATGAAAGGTATGCCATTCCTACAAAAATATTGTGCCGTCAAGTTGATTAATACTCAGTCATCAGATTTTGCCCCTCTACCAGCCATCCAGTACAAACAGTATCTTGGTATCTTCAAAATTCGGAAAATTGTACCGCTATGATTCATTTTTCAACCAAGAAATGGGGACTAGGAAACAAGGCCAACAAAAAATGGAAATAAATTCTAGAAACCAATACACTAAAAAAAAGGCGGGGCCTAAATGACTCCCTTCTTTAAAAGATGCAAATTAATCTAATATCTACTAAAACTGTAAATAAAAATAAAAAAACAGTAAAGGCAGATTGCCTTTTGGACTATAGATTTCAATGTTTCCCAACTATCAACCCTCAGGAAAAATGCAAAGTATGAAAAGAAGAAAAAGGAGCAATATGACCCGTTCCTCCTGAATACCAAATTTTCTTCCACGTTAACCAACAATGCAAGTACTTCAAAAGTATAATAGATAATTAGAAGTTATTTTTAATTCGTATGAAAAATAGCAACATACCACCAATTCTTGAAGTAAAGTTCTAAGAATATTTTCCAGCAATTGATTCTCATCTTGCACCAACTTTGTCTGTTTCTGCAAAATAAAATGGATCGTACAAAGTAAAAAATCAATCGACAGCACTTCAGGCAAGAGCTGATCAAACATACATGAAGTAATAGGTAGTGCATTAGCATTTAAAAAAAAAAATGAAACAGCATCCCTCGTATTTAGCTCATGCAGCAATACATAAGCTTATCAGGAATCCAATTAATCTTTAGTACTGTAAACTCAGAAATCCCCACACCTTTCAAGGTGAGGAGAGGGCCCTCATTTATAGAAAGAAAGGGAAGTTACAAAGAGAAATTACAAAAGAAGTGGGGCAGGAAGTTACAAAAGAAGTGGGGCAGGAAGTTACACATACTCCAACACTCCCCCTCAAGCTAGGTGAACCTAGATTGGACACATAATGAAAAACAGACAAATCAATAAAAAGACCGCAACACTCCCCCTCAAGCTGGGCGTCTGATGCTGTGGATCCCCAGCTTGGTACTAAGAGAGGCGAGGCGAGCACCGGGGAGGCCTTTGGTGAAGATGTCAGCAAGCTGGTCCGCCGTTGAAATGTGGCTAAAGCTGACATGTTTGTGCTCCAGGTGGTGGCGAAGAAAGTGACAGTCCACTTCTATATGCTTTGTGCGTTTATGAAAAACGGGATTCGAAGCAATTTTAGTGGCTGCCTGATTGTCACACCATATGTGAGCAGAAGTCTGCTGAGGAAAGCCAAGCTCCTGAAGGAGTTGTTGAAGCCATAGGATCTCGGTAGTGACGGTGGCCATAGCACGATACTCAGACTCGGCACTGGAGCGAGAGACGACCGTCTGTTTCTTGCTCCGCCAAGAAATGAGATTGCCTGCCAAGAATATGGCAAACCCAGATGTAGATTTCCGATTGGCAAGGCAGCCAGCGTAATCAGCATCGCAGAATGCCTCAATATAATGATGAGGATGCTGGGAGTAGTGAAGACCACGGGCGGGATCGCGCTTGATGTACTTGGCGATGTGGATGACAGCATCCCACTGAGAGGTGGTTGGATGCGCCATAAATTGACTGACTTTGGCAACTGCACAGGAGATGTCGGGTCGAGTCATGGTGAGATAATTGAGTTGACCCACCAATCGACGGTACCGCTCGGGATGTGGGTACAGTGTGTTGGATTGGTGTTGCCCGATCCGATTCGGCCTGTAGCAAATGTTGACCACTGTAGCGGAGCTGACCAACCGACACCGACAGGCACTGTAGCGGTGCGGACTTCGGGGTCAACTTTACTGTAGCGCTTTTGACTTCCAGCCGGCAGACACTGTAGCACTTTTGACAAAGTGAGCCGCCGATCACTGTTGCAACGCGGACTACTATTCAGAACAGTGGACCGTCTTCTTCATATGTAGCCCATTTTCGGGCTAGGGTTTATGATCGAAATCCTCTGTAATTTGCTGCTCCCGATTAGTGAAATTCTGCCTCTCCCGTGGACGTAGGGATTTTTCCCGAACCACGTAAATCGCCGTGTTCATCTGCTGTTTTTCCTTTCTTTCGTTTTCTCATTTTCTGTCGTTGTGTCTCCCGACGATTCCGCAACACAGTGCGGAGGAGGCATAAAGAGACCGTTCCCCAGGCTCTAGAGGAGTATCGACCGCAGTGGCCTGAGTCAGCCCAGCATTTTGTAATATATCCAATGCATACTTCCGTTGGCAGAGGGAGATGGTGTCCGAGGAATAGGAAACCTCAATGCCAAGAAAGTAGGTGAGAGGACCAAGATCCTTCGTGTGGAAGTGGTGGTGAAGATGGGCCTTGAGGTGGGTGATACCCACAGAGTCGCTGCCGGTGATGACGATGTCATCCACATATACGACCAATAAGATGCAGCCACGGCCACTCGTCCTGTAGAAGACAGTGTGATCCTTCATACTGCGAGAAAGCCCGAATGCTAATGACCGTGCTAAAGCGGCCGAACCAAGCACGGGGAGATTGCTTCAGGCCGTAAAGAGAGCGGCGGAGACGGCAGACGCGAGATTCAGCGCCGAAGGCACAGAATCCGGGTGGCTGCTGCAGATAAATCTCTTCCTCAAGGAAGTCATGGAGGAAGGCATTCTTGACATCCAATTGATGAAGAGGCCACTGATGATGGGCGGCGAAAGAGATAAATAACCGGACAGAGGCCATCTTGGCAACCGGTGAGAAGGTATCAAAGTAGTCAACACCGTACGTCTGTGCAAATCCTTTGGCAACAAGGCGGGCTTTGAGGCGGTGGAGAGTGTCATCGGGATTCAGCCTGACGGTGTAAATCCATTTGCTGCCCACTGCCTGTTTGCCTGCTGGAAGAGGTACAAGATCCCAAGTATGGTTTTCCTCTAAAGCCTGCAATTCATCCCGCATTGCAGCGAGCCAGCCGGGGTGAGATTTGGCCTCACCAACCGTGCGTGGTACAGAAACTGTCTCCAGAGCGGACAAACCCCTGTATGAAGAGACAAATAGAGGAGTACTCTGGCAGGAGCGAGTACCTTTCTGAAGGGCAATGGGCAAGTCCGCGGGTGGCGGAGCAGGAGCAGCGGACGAAGCGGGAGCGTCAGTGTCATTGGCTGGGACGGGGGATACAGTCGATGGACGCCGGGAGGAGGAAGAGCCCGCTGGGCCTTGCTGAGCCGGTGATACACCTGTGGG
Source organism: Viscum album (assembly GCA_963277665.1). Classification (NCBI taxonomy): domain Eukaryota; kingdom Viridiplantae; phylum Streptophyta; class Magnoliopsida; order Santalales; family Viscaceae; genus Viscum; species Viscum album. Next base: position 413,109,174 of record OY728140.1, on the reverse strand, counting down.
ATTTCCAGCATCGACGAGCTAGCGAGCAGTTCGGTTGCCGTTGTGGCAAACTCTGGAGCGAGGCCGTTGAGAAGAGTGAAGAGACAGAGTTGGTCCCGCTGGGTCTGAGCTTCGGCCGGTGTTTGCGAAATGGGCCACAACTCCTGCAACTCATCACGCAGCCCTTTCCATTCCATGAAGTAGGCTGTAAAGTATCGGTCCTGCTGTCGAACATGGGATAGTCGCTGAAGGAGATCGGACACCTGAGCGAGGTTATTGGTCTCGGAGTACATGATACTCAAGGAGTCCCAGAGCTCCTTGACGTTATTTGCGGTGCGGGTGACATCTTTGACCGATCGTTCCATGGAATTGACCAGCAGAGCGAAGATCTTGCTGTCAGCAAGTTTCCAGGAACGATATTTGGGATCAGTCGAGGCCGGGGGAGGATCTTCAAGATGATGATCGATGTCCATCCCGGTGAGGGACATCACTACAGTCTTTCGCCAGATGGAGAAATTTGTGGAGTCCAATCGGTCATCCACAAGGCGGGTAGAAGCGGTGATCATCGGCGGCAGAGGGGAGGAGTCTGCCATGGAAGCGACAGGTAGCTGATGCAGCGGGCTGGTGGGGTGATCTGGCGCAGGACGTGCACGTTCAGGAAGGGCCGCCGGAATGAGGGCGCGCTGCCGGGACGAGGGCGCGTTGCCGGGACGAGGGTGCGCTGCCGAGAGAGGCTGCCGGGGCGAAACTAGGGGGGCCGGGACTAGGGTGCCGGGACGATTTGCGCTGGGTGAGGGGAGCCGCGGGGCTAGAGCTGCTGGAGCGCGCGGGAGGCACGGGAGCAGCGGGAGGCGGGGCGCGGGGAGCCTGCGGCAGGGAGGAGGGCCGCCGGAGAGCTGGGAGGTGGGAGCCGCGCCAGGCAGAAGGCGTGCGCACTTCGGAGCTGGCCGGGAGGGGCGCCGCGGGGTCGAGGGCAAGGGCGCCGCGAGGCGAGGGGAGCCGCGCCGGTGGGGAGAGCCGCCGGGACTGGGGTTCGCGCGGGTGAGGGCGCTGGGAGGAGAGCTGCGCCGCGCTGGGGAGGGTGCCGAGAGGGGAGCCGCGTGGAGCGGTAGGGGAGCGACGCCGTGGAAAAAAAAGAGAGGGGCGCCGGGAAGGAGGTTGCCGCCGAACTGGACAGGAGGGCCGCACAGGAGCAGCGCACACAGGGGGGGCAAAAAATTGGAGGGAGGTTCGGAATCCCTCTGATACCATGTAAACTCAGAAATCCCCACACCTTTCAAGGTGAGGAGAGGGCCCTCATTTATAGAAAGAAAGGGAAGTTACAAAGAGAAGTTACAAAAGAAGTGGGGCAGGAAGTTACAAAAGAAGTGGGGCAGGAAGTTACACATACTCCAACACTCCCCCTCAAGCTAGGTGAACCTAGCTTGGACACAATGAAAAACAGACAAATCAATAAAAAGACCGCAACAAGTACAAAAATAACTTATGACATGTCCACTCCGCATAATATACATGACACTAAAATAACAGAAAAATCCTGAAGGTTTCAAAATAAAGACACGTGATTCTACAGCACTCTACGTAATAAACATGAGAAAGGCCTAAAAATCAAGGCGACGGTCTAATACAAAATATTTTGCAGCAATTTCAAGTTCCACAATTGTGCTGATTAAACATTAAAAGTTTAAAGCAAAACACTTCAAGCATATGTGATGCACCACCCGATTTGAGCCCCCATCCAGCAGGGCACCCAGCGCCCACATTGTCTTTTTTTAAGTCTTTTAATTATTTGGTCTCGCTATTGTTTTGTCCCCAAACTTAAGGTATTTTTAAGGGCAAATTAGCCTTTTAGTTTGTTTTAGGGTTGTTAAAGTTAAAGAATGGAGACCCAAACCCAAGGTACCTCTCTAAAGGAGGCCGTGAGGTTATTTTATAATGAGTAATAAAGAGCACATCGGACCACAAGTCCGATGTGGGATGCAAACTCCAACACTCCCCCTCAAGCTAGGTGTACCTAGCTTGGACGCATAAAAAAAGAGGGCAAAACAACGAAAAGATAAAGCAAACAAGAAACGCTGTCAACATTTCCCCTCAAGTTGGACATACCCAGCTTGATGACAAAACATGACAAAACAGAATAAAAGATAAAACACCATGGTTGTTGCTCCCCCTCAGGAAGGTAATGGATGATGCTGCTGAAAAAGATCAGTTGTCAAGCCGCACAAGCAGTGCCGGTTGACGGAGCGCCGGGAAAGCCGCACTGGCGGTGCCGGTCGACGGAGCGTCGAGAAAGTCACACAGGTGGGCCGGTCGTCAGAGGTGTCGGGAATATCGCACAGGCGGGTCGGTCGTCAAAGGCGCCGGAAATACCGCACTGGCAATGTCGGTCGTCAGAGTGTTGGGAATGCCGCACAAACGGGGCCGATCGTCAAAGCGGAAGGTGAATTCTGCAGGAGGGGGTTGGCATGGAGGTGGGGGCTACTGCAGGAGGAGGCCGGCATGAAGGGAGGAACGGACGGCGTGGTGAGCAGAGGTCGTTGGACTGGAGGGACGGAGGGCGAGAGGAGTCGGCGAAGCAACGCAGGGAGGCAGAGGCGGATGAAACTAGCGGGAAGCGCTGCCTCGCAAAGGAGCAGCACAAGGGAGGCTGGCGCACTGGAGGGTGCTGGCGCACTGGAGGGTGCTGGCGCACCGGAGGGGATGGCGCACAGGAGCCTTCAGGTGGGATCCGCCGGGAGGGAGCCGCCGGGAGGGAGGAACCGCCGAGGTTCGTTGCGCGGGAGAGGCATCGCGCAGGGAGGAAGAGTCGCGGGCGGGAGGGCCTCTGTGATGGAGGGGTCGCGAGCGGAAGAGTCGCAGGCGGGAGTAGCTGCAGGCAGGCGAGACGCCGTCGGGGAGGAATCCCACACGGAGTCGCGAACCCTGGAGGTGCCGACGCGGCACGATGCCGACAGGAAGGAGTCGGCCGCTGGGGAAGTTGTCAGCGACAGGGCGCAACGGAGGACGTCGGGAAGCCGCAGGGAAGAGGCCGGCGTGGAAGCGGAGCTTCCGCAGGAAGGTGCTAGCGGCGATGGGAGGCTGCCTCGAAGGAGCAGCGGAGGGGGGACGACGGAGAATTCATAGCTCCCAGGCCATGGAGGCCGCCACCCCCCTACGGGGAAAAACGCTAGAAGCCCTAGACGGGAGAAAAAAAAATAGGAGTGCTCGGGGTGGATTAAACCCCCTCTGATACCGTGTTAAAGTAAAAGAATGGAGACCCAAATCCAAGGTACCTCTCCAAAGGAAGCCTTGAGGTTATTTTATAATGAGTAATAAAGACCACATCGGACCACAAGTCCGATGTGGGATGCAGACTCCAACAAGGGTATTGGCCTATAAAGAGGTTGTCTGTTGTCACTTATAATCAGCTTTTTCCATATTAACTATGTGGCACAGCGGTATAGGGATGAGTCTTTACGTGAGGAACTCAGGAAGAACACGGGTAGAACACCCACAAACGGAGAGAACGCTCTCTGGGATTTGATTAATATGGCAAAAGCTGATTACAAATGACGGCAGACAACCTATTTTATAGACCAAAACCCTAAAACAAATTAAAAGACAAATTTGTCGTTAAAAATACCCTAAATTGGGGGACAAAACAATAGTGAGACCAAATAATTAAGACATTAAAAAAGGCCACGTGGGCACTGGCTGCACTGCTGGAGGGGGGCTCAAATCAGTGTTGCATCAATATGCATCAATTTCAAAGCACATCTTTGAATAAAGATTTGGTCGGCAACATCATTCAAATTTTGAACCACGATAAAATAGTGATATTATGTCAGTGGTAGTTGCCCTCGTGGGTCTTGGCGAGGTCTCGAGTTCGAGACTCGTCGAGTACTACCCTTCATTTGTTGCATGATTTTCTTTATATTGTAGCTCATTTCCCCCACATCGATGTAAATATATCAAAGGGGAGAAACGGCATGAAATTGATTATTTTTAGAAACCCATGCTAGGCAACCAAAAGCCTTTTTATAATCAAATTTGGTACATTCCCGAACTATATTTATGCGAAGAAATAAACTAAAAATTAAACCATGGAAAACAATTTCAAGTTCAGCAATCATGCTGATAATACTTTACAAAAATTTAAAACAGAACACCCTGTGCATAAAATTCAACTTTATTAACCAACATATGGGAGAAACAGCATGAAGTCAATTGTTTTCAGTGCCATTTCCCCAAAAAAAGGTAGTTTTTTTCCAGTCATACTTAGTGCATTCCCTAATTGGAAATCTTATATAGCTGAATAAATTTACTAGATGGAATTAGAACACAGAAAGCAAAGATGCACCTACAGTCTACAAACTTCAAATGAAAAACACAACCTGCAGTTCAGTAAAATCATTCATATACTCTATCCACTGAAGAAGCAAACCATCAACCCATCTAGTGAATTGTGGTAAATTATCCATAAGTGAAAAAATTTAGGGAGAAAAACTAGAACATGGAAACCATGTAAATGCACGTACAATCCACGAAGTGATGCAGATATTATCAGAACCCTACATACATACCACTCCACTAAAGATGCAAATTATTAACATAACAGAACATGCAGGAACAAAAGGCTAATCTGAGTCTATATATCAAAACTCCCAGTAATTTATCTTAGATTACCTGAGGCTTTATAGCCTCTTGAACTGTCTGAAGAGCGAATGCTTCAGGCGGCCCAGCTTGCAGCAATGCTTTCCTAAATATATCCTGATGATTATAATCAGAGGTCACATTACAATTTTTCACTAAAAAGATCAAAGGTTAACATCATGAAATTAAGAAAAGCATGCAATGCAACTTCACCATGAAAGAGAAAGTAAATTCAAAAAATGCTGGAATTAGGAATCCCAATCAACGGGCATTAAAGCATCTGAGCATCACCAAAAAAAATTATCTATATTTTGTCATTAGTAAGATCCCATGTATTGGAACAGGCCCTCTTTGCTCCTTACCACCCAATAAAGAGGACTGTCAAACTTCAAGGAAATTTTGTGACTATTATATTGTTAGTATTCATTCATTTAATTAATTATTTAATTATTTTGAATAAACATGTAGAACCGTACTCATGGCAGAGCCCTTTATTTATAGATAGAGGAAAAGGAATATAAGATAGAGGAAACCAATGTAGGACTTTAACATACACATAATTGGGTCAAACACTCCCCCTCAAGCTAGAACAGGTTTAGCTTGAAAGAAGAGTCCCACAAACAAAAAACAAAGAGAGGAAAACACAAAAACCAAACACACTCCCCCTCAAGCTCGGTCGTGAATATTGCGGATGCCTAGCTTGGTGCACATAAAATCCAATCGAGCTCCCGGAAAGTCTTTGGTGAAAATGTCGACAAACTGATGAGTTGTTGGAATGTAGCTAAAGCTGATATGTTTTTGCTCCAGGTGATGGCGAAGAAAGTGACAGTCAATCTCAATATGCTTTGTGCATTCATGAAAAACTGGATTAGAAGCAATCTTCATGACCGTCTGATTATCACACCAATATGACCAGAATTCTGTAGCGGGAAACCAATTTCATGAAAAAGTTGACAAAGCCATAGCATTTCAATAGTGACTGTGGTCATCGCATGGTATTCAAATTCAGCATTGGATCTGGAGATGACAGTTTGTTTCTTGCTTCGTCAAGAGATTAAGTTAACAGTCAGGAAAACTGCAAACCTAGAAGTAGCAAACACCTCATAACGATCACGAAGAAGGTAAAGTCATGTCATGCGCGAGAAGTCATCAATAAAGGATACATAATATTGATACCCTAACTGACTTAGGATCGGGCAAGGACCAAATACATTTGAATGGACTAAATCAAAGGGTTTGGAGGCCCTTGTAACCAAACGAGGAATATAAGATATGCGATGATGTTTCGCAAACTTACAGGACTCGCAATAAAAAGAAAGTTGCGGACTAAACTGAGGATAAAACTGATGAAGGGTGGAGGCCAGTGGATGTCCCAATCGAGAATGAAGATTCAGAGCACGAGCAGAGAGTGTCGAGCAGGCTACGGATGTCGGGCTATCGAACATGTACACCCCGTCACGAAGATAACCTCTACCAAGCTCCCGATTCGTCGACCGCTCCTGAAACACAACATCATATGGTGAAATAATAGCATTACAATCGAAGTCCTTTGTGAGCTTACTGATGGAGAGAAGATTAAAAGAATTTCGAGGAACATGTGCCACAAAGGGCAGGCGAATACAGGAATTCAAGGAGCAGGTGCCAAATCCCGCAATAGGGAGAGTAGATCTGTCAGCAACAGTAATGGTTGTAGGGCCAGTATACCGACAGTACGTAGATAACATACCTGCATCACCAGTGAGATGATCAGAAGCACCTGAATCAAGCATCCAAGCAGGTGGGTTACAAGTGACACAAGCAGTGGGGCCACCGGTATGAGCAACAGAAGCTGAAGAAGAACTAGGCAGCGAAGTGGCCCGATGAGTATGTATAAGTTGAAGTTCATCCATGAAGAGGTCTGGGGTGTGAAGAAGATCAGAAGCTGACGCTGACGGGAAAGCATCGGTGACAGCAGTCTGAACTTGTTGAGGTGGCTAATTGGGGCGTTCATGAAGAACCCAACACCGATCGATGAGATGGACTAGCTTGCCACAGTGCTGACATAAAGGATGATTACGGCCCTCACCACAACCACGACCACGAGTACCTGAAAAACACCCACTGCCACGACTCAGGAGGGTAGTGGGATATGTATTGTGAGTAGGTGTGGAAAGTACACGATGAGTTTTGCCAAGGCGATGATAAACCGATGGAATCTCAAGAGAGGAGGGGTTGGTCAGCATCTTTGTGGCAGTTGTTGCATATTCGGAATCAAGGCCATGAAAAAGGTTGAAGAGACATAACTGGTCTTGTTGGGCCAATGCTGCCTCGGGTGTTTGAGGAATGGGTCACAGCTCAAGTAACTCATCACGGAGGGCTTTCCACTCGATGAAATACGCTAGAAACGGATGGTGGTGTTAGCAGATAATAGACATACGATGAAGAATGTCTGACACCGAAGCCAAATTGTTTGTTTTGGAATACATGTTTGTTTTGGAATACATGAGGGGTTAAGAAGTCTCAGAGTTCCTTAACCGTGTTTGTCGTCCGAATGACATCTTTAACAGAGCGGTCCATTGAATTGACAAGCAAAGCGAAAATTTTGTTGTCAGCAAGCTTCCAAACCCTGTACTTTGGATCTGATTGTGGTGGGGGAAGAGCATCCAGGTGTGAGTCAAGGTCCATGTCGGTGAGAGACATAAGGACTGTCTACCACTAGACAGAGAAGTTGGTTGAATCAAGGCGCTCATCGACAAGGTGAGTGGAGACGGTGATCAACTGAGGAAGGACGGAGGATTCTGCCATTGGAAGAAAAATAGAGTCTTGCAGGGACAAGAACAGCAGGTCGGCTAGGAGGCGCAAGGGAATCGAGTAGGAGTCAGCGATGGAGTGTGGGGCTGCCTTGTCAGACCGGCACAGGACTGCTGGATGGGAGGACCGATGAGCAGAGGGTCGTCGCACAGGAGCTTCCAGATGGGAGGGTCGGCGAGCAGAGGGTTGTCGCGCAGGAGGCTTCAGACAGGAGAGCAGCGCGCTGGAGACGTCGCACAGGGGGTCGTCGGGTGTGGATGAGAGAACAGGGCGGACGGGGGAACAGGGCGGACGGGGCACAGGGGGTCGTCAAGTGTAGGAGTCGGCGATGGAGAATAGGTCGGATGGGGTCGTCACAGGGGAGAACAGGGCGGACGGGGGTCGTCGCACAAGAGGGAGACGTCATCGCGCGCAGGGCCATAGAGGGGCGTCGGGCGTCGGGCGTAGGGAGGCGGGGCCATCGCGAGGGCCATTGAGGGTCATCGCGCGCAGGGCCGCAGAGGGTCGTTTGACGGAGTGCCGACGACGAAAGACGGGGCTTCCGCAAGAGGAGGCCGGCATGGAGGCGGGGCTCCCGCAAGAGGAGGTCGGCGTAGAGGCGGTGATTCCGCAGGAGGAGGCCGGCGTGGAGGCGGGGCTGCCGCGGGAGGAGCAGCAGCGGATGGTGAGGGCTAGGTAGGATAATTTGTCTTTGATACCATGTAGATATGTACAAGTCCCTACCTCAATGAGAGGTGGGACATTCTTTTATAGATAGAAAAGACTAGTTACAAGTCGAAAGAATCCGATGTGGGACTCGGAAAGACATTGTACCCGAAAATACAATTAACCGGGTCTAACAAATAGGTAACACCTGATTCACCCCCCCCAGGTGTGTCGGTACAGATCCTGCTGGGCATCTCAGTAATGTCCATGGAAAATGAGCTTACAACTTAGAGGCTATCGTCAGCCCCGATTCCAAGAATTGTCAAGAAGTATTAAATATAAGATGAATTCAATGCAAACTAATCAGATTTGCAATCTGATTGATTCATCTCAATGAGTAAAACACATGGGTAGTAAGTGGGATGTCAAAAGAAAAATGGTAAAACGGAGAGTGGACTCAATACCCAAGATGCCTCTTAAGAGAGGCCTTGGAGTTTAGTTATAGAGAATTATAATTATAACAAAACACACAAGTCTCATGTGGGACACACACACCAACACTCCCCCTCCAGCAGGTCTACCAAGTCTGGATACATAATTAATGAAAATAAAGCAAACAAAAAACGTTGCTAACAGTCCCCCTCAAGCTGGACATACTCAACTTGGATACATAACATGACAAAACATAATAAACTATAAACCATCATGGTTGCTCCCCTCAAGAAGATAATGGATGATGTCGCTGAAAAAAATTGTATCAACCAAGGAACAACGTCAGTCATGCAGAACCAGCAGGAATAGCTGGAAAAGAATACACCAGCAAAAATAGTTGGATCAAGTCTCGACATGAGTAGTCGGGTTAGGAGCATAAAAGCATGCAAAAACAGCACGCGACGGGATCAAAGTCTGACAAAAAAGGCGTGAACTGGTGCATCAAAATGATTGCAGGGGGCATGCAGGGTGGGCAAAGGAGGGGTTGGACAGCCAGATCCGACAACAAAGGGACTGGAGCACGCAGGGTGGCACGCGCGAAGAGGGGATGGGAGATGTCGTTGATCCATGTGGTTGCAACGAGCGTCGTCGGAGGGAGGGGCGTCGCACGTCAATTGTGGCTCCTTACGGGGAAGGAGCAATGGCAGGGGATCGGTGCTAGGAGGCAAGCGCAGCCGCAGCAATCGCATCAGGGCAGGGCGACGGGAGGGACCACCACGGGAAGAGTCGTTGCGCCCGGGGGTCATCACGCAGGTGGGGCGACGCAAAGGATGGGGGTCACCGCAACTATTGGATGCGCGACGAGTGGAAGGGGCGACGGTGGCGGCGGAAGGGGCGGTGTGATAGGCTTCATCGCTGCTGCTGGAAGAAAAAGATGATGTGCGAGGGTTGAGATGGCAGGGGCGGCACCACTGTTACGATGGCCTTTGGCCAGAGAATCGCCGCCCCCCAAGGGGGGAATATCGTAGGGTAGAGTTTCTCTAGAAAAAGAGAGGGAAAGGGAGGGTTGGTTAGACCTGCTCTGATACCATGTTAAAACGGATGAGTGTGGACCCAATACCCAAGATGTCTCTTAAGAGAGCCCATGGAGTTTATTTATAGAGAATTATAATTATAACAAAACACCCAAGTCCCATATGAAAATCTGGAAGATAATTATCTCTCCATGAACCAATACTTTATCTCTCCATGAACCAATACTTCAAGACGAAGAATGTTGAATCTAATTATCATTTTGATTGGGAAAAAGTTGTTGTGAATGCGCTTAACATTTCTTTTGCTTATAACACAAACTGTGTTGTTGATGTTTTTATGAAGCCTCTATCTCCGTCTCTACTTGTCTCTCTTTGATCAAGCCTCAATGTTGCAGCAGACTATTGGATCACAAGATAGAAAATTCCGGTAAATGTTCTTCCATGCAACGGAAAATTTTCCCAGTAGCTTACGAGCAAGCACGTGTCCTTCCCTATAATCTTTTGCCATGGAAAACTCGCTCCATTTTGTATTTGCTCAGTAAATGGAAAACTGATTTTTTATCTCACTAATGGCTGTGCAAAATCATACCAGACTGGTTGTTATTGTGTGTGGAAAATGAGAGGGTTTTGATTTTTCTATTAATCACACTGACTTCATCATCGTCTTCATCCTTTTTAGGTGCTTACATGAAGAATCAGATTCTATATATTCTTTGAGTAAAAAAAATTAAAAGCCAAAATAAAATTAAAATCATCACTGTAAGTTGAAGAATATCTTTTCATTTTTCTGCCAGATGGATCCCACGTGATATTTATAGGTTGCATCGAAAATCCTAGGCAAAACCAAACAGCGAGTAAGCTCCTAAACCCCTAAAATCTTAGCCACGGAACAGATCTAGATACAGGGGGAATATATATATACACATACATTCATATCTGCAATAGGAAGTCATACCATGACAAAGGCTGGACCGCCGGGATTACTGCCGCCACTTGCAGGCTGCAGAAAGGGCGCTGGCTACAGGTTGCAGGTGGGGCAAACTGCTGGCGGTGGAGGAGCACTGCCGAGGCTCTGATGGTGAACGCTGCGGGCTGAAACCGCGTATCGGGTGGGGAGCGAAACCACGTGGGAAAACAGGGAGCACAAGGAACCTGGGTGATGCTATAAAACTTGGGTGGCTTGACGCAGGCTCACCGCGGGCGACGGTGTTCGCTGATGCTGGACTGTCGTCGGAGAATACACGGTGGGGATTCAGTGAAGATGTGCGCTGACGTTGCACGGAGCAGTGTTTGAAACGCGGGGGCCGACAGCCAGACGAGGAAGGGAGCAGTGCTGGCTGGCTGACGGAAAGGTTGGCCGTTGGATGAATTTCACGTGTCTAATAACTTATTTAGTCCTTCGATCAGTCATGAAGTTTGAAAATAAAATCGATCATTCAGTCCAGAAAAAATTTGTTGGTCGAAACCCTCGGCAAAACCGTTGGCGATTCTCTCGAACTCTTCCACGAATCCATCGGCCAACACATTGGCAGATCTCTGAGCCATCGGTGAACCTCTCAGTCAACCCCTCGGTGAAACTGTCTGCCAACGTATCGGTAATATTGGTGAACCCCGTTCATTCGCGAATTCATTGGCCAAACTTATGCGCTGCGTAGTGATATTTTAGTATAAAAAAAGAAATGATTTGATAGTTTATAAAAGAAATGAAAAGAAAATAAATAATTGTGATTTATATCATTGTGTTTAGATCAATAACTTATTAAAAGAAAAGAAATGATTTGAATTTCTCTCCATCATGTTTGGTGACAATTTTTAAAATAAAAGAAAAGAAATTGTTTTGATGCAAATGACACAAATAACCTTTATTAAAAAATAACACATACACACAAGATTAATTCAAGATAATCAAAATAATAAAAAAATAATTATTATTAATTCAAAAATATTAATTCAAGGTAATCAAAATAATAAATTCAAAATTTTAAATTCACAATAATTATTATTTCAAAATAATTTCTAATTCAAAATAGTTATTAATTCAAAGTTATTAATTCAAAATATTTATTAATTTAAAATTATTTATAAAATATTTATATAAACTATTAATTCAGGATAATCATAATTAATTATAATCAAAATTATCTATAATCAAAATTATTTATAAATTATTTATGATTATTTATATACACAAAATTAGTTACAATCAAAATTATTTATATAACATTATCAAAAAAATTATATTTGATTGTTAGTATTACTTATAAATTATGTTGAACTTAAAAAAATCATTATTTATAAATTACATTGAACAAAATTTATTCATTTATTTATAAATTATTTATGCACCACCGTTGAATTATACATGCATGGAATGTTTGTTTATTTATTTATAAATTACTCATTATAGATATTAGGGATAATTTTGGAAATTAAAAAAAAAACTGGAATGGTGGATGATTTCCGTCCGAATCGTCCCGATTTTAGGACGATTTCAAAAGCACCAGAATCATTGAAAGGGGAGAAATCAGTTTCTCCCCATTTCTGTGCATTGCGTTTCTCTCCATCTTTTTTGACATTGCCAAATGAGAGAAATCCGTTTCAATCGCCCGTATCATCTCTTTTCTTCCCAAATCAGCGCTGCCAAACGAGGGCTTGGTGAACCCCTCGGTAAATCCATCAACCAACCTTAGTTTTTTATCGACAACGATGGAAGATGGTAGATGATTTATGCGATTTATGTTTGTTGGCTTCTTTATTATTTATTAGAGTGACTGGGATACAATCGTATTTTGTTATTTGTTTGTAAATCTCTTGAAGATAGAGAGATAGATAGATTAATATCGTGTCAGTTCGTATTTGTTTGTATGTGTTATTGGAACACTCTGAATGTGATGATTTGGTTTCTTTTTTATGGGATGTTCAAATACCAATTTGCAGTTGAAGTTTCCTCTATTTTCCAGTAAATGCTAGAATGATAAATTTTAGTGGAAATTCTAATTGATTTGCACTATGAATTTCCAGAGAGAATTTCCACTGTCGTCCAATTGATTTGTAGTTTGAATTTCCGCTTCCATTTTTTAGTGTGAACACTCGCTGCCAAATTTCATTTTCAGTGGTAATTGTCCATCAGTGTTTAACATTGGTTTTGTCGAATTGATTTAAAGAACTGCCAATTTGGATTTAGATTTTCCAATTGGTTGGAATTGATAAAGTTTTAAGGGATTGTTGTCCTTTTCGAGTACTATAACAAATGGAAATTTTTGGACGACATTTCTAGAGTGATTTTGCACTGGAAATTTTGACTGTCGTTTTTTTTCCTATGAGAATGTTTCGTACTATCTATTTTGAGTTTCCTCTAGGAATTTCCAGTGGGAATTTTCATTGTGAATTTCCAGTTGGTATTTGCACTACAAATTTGTATTGCAATTTCCTATGGCAATTTCGATCTCATATAACAGACATGATTTCTAATTATCAATTGATTCAAAGTGTAAATGTAATATGTCAATTTTCAATTCCAATTGGTGGTTGAATACAATTTCAAATTTCCTCTGACAGTTTCCATTGTGGATGCCAATGAAAATTTCATATATGTATTTCTACTGAGAATTTATATTCACTGATAATTGGTGTTGGGAATTGGCAGTGGGGATTATGGCTAAGGATTTCCGATTGGAATTTCGCACTGAAAATTTTAGTGTCTATTTCTAGTAGAAATTTGAGTGGAAAGACCCGGTGGAAATTTCCAATGGAATTTCTTAGTAAAATTCATTTATAAATTCCAAGTAGTAAACATCTATTTTCAATCAATTGAAACTTTCCTCTGATAATTCCTACTATAAAATCCTAGTGGAAAGTTCCACTAGCAATTCCCAATGGAAAAACCTAGTGGAAATTACGAGTGTAAGGTCTTAGCCCCCGCATGAAATTCGTAGTGAAATTCAATTACATTTTTTAAATACCGAACAGTTTATAATTGAATCAGTTGTAAATTTACAGTGATAATTCCCAGTGATTCGACGTTGAATTCCCAGTGAAAATTGTCAGTGGGTATTCCCACTGGAAAGTCTGAATCCCGGTGTAAATTCCCTATGGAATTCAATTATAATTTGTAACTACAGAACAAGTTATAGAATTAGTTGAAATTATAGACTGATAATTCCCACTATTGCCATGGGGAATTCTATTGGAAATTTCCACTGGAAATTCCCCCTAATCATTCCCTCTAGCAATTCCCACAGGCAATTCACATCAGAAAATTCCAGTGGAAATTCCAAGTGTGGGGTCTCAGTGTAATCCCCACTAGAAATTCGCAGTGAAATTCAATTACATTTTGTAACTACTAAACAATTTATAATTGAATCAGTTGTAATTTTCCAGTGAAAATTCTCAGTGCAAATTCGGTGTTGAATTCCCAATAGAAATTCTCATCAAAAAGTCTGAATTCCAGTGTAAATTCCCTATGGAATTCAATTATAATTTGTAACTACAGAATGAATGAGTTGAAATTGTATACTGAGAATTCCCATTGTTTCCATGGGGAATTTTACTAGGAATTTCCACTGGAAGTTCCCACTGGAAATTCCCACTGGGAATTCCCATTAGAAATTTTCATTTGAAATTCACATTAGAAATTTCCGTTGGAAATTCACACTGGAAATTCCCACTGACAATTCCCCCTTGAAATCCCTAGTGGAATTCCCTCTTGCAATTCCCACTAGAAATTCTCACTTAATATTCTTATAAGAAATTCCTACTGGAATTCAATTAGAATTTCCAACTACATAACATTTGTTTTGAACTAAATCAAAATTTACATAGGGAAATTCCATGGGGAATTTCCAATGGGATTTCCACTAGAAATTTTCACTACACATTCTTGGTGTAAATTTCTAACTACATAACAATTTTTTAGAACCAATTGAAAATTTACAGTGGGCATTTCCAATTAGAATTTCCACTGGGATTTTCACCAGGCCTTGTCACTGTAAAATTTCAACTGAATTATAATTTCAAATTACATAGCTATTTTTTTGAGCCAATTGAAAATTTCCAGTGAGAATTTGTAGTAGAATTTCTAGAAAAAAATTGCATTGGGAATTTCTAGTGGGATTTCCATAGTGAATTTTGACTGGTCTATTTCTTTAAAAGTACCGATTCAAACTCACATGGCATTTCGTTAGTTGGAATTTTCACTGGGAGTTTTTTGTTTTCACTTCTTTTCCTTGTATTAACATTCAAATATCCTTAATGTTATTTTTTTAGGGATACTATTTTTTATGCCAAAAGAAGCCTCTACATTAACTACCGACCACTACAGGTCTTCGATAGCTGGGTTGTGGAAAATATTTAATGATATTAGGCCTAATATTACTGAGAATAACATTAAATTTTTTCAAAGGATTCCATTTTGGCAGTTGTTTAGAGTGTTTCTTGATAACATAGTGTCATTCGATGATTGTAAAAAAACTAATGACTCCATTTTATTTTTACTACAGAGGTACAATTTCGATTTAAAAATGTTTGACATAGCTGGTAGGATGGTGGAGTTAATAGTTGTTGAAATCTGTCATATATTTGGCATTGAGGATGGTGACTTACCTTTGCTAGCTACCTATACATTACGACCAAGTAGTTCATCACTTTTGAGGAGGAGGTTTGCCCATGTTGGTCGACTATTATCACATGGTGTGTTACAAAGATCCATTCTTGAAACCATTGATGCCAGTGAAGAGCAAGATTTCTCTAATGTGGCATGTTTGTTTTGCCTTTTTGCAGACGTGAAATTATTTCTCCCCACATCTAATTCTTATGCGGGTTGTAATTTCATCACATATTTTGAAGATATCACCAAAGTGAAGAGTTATTCTTGTGCTTCTAGTATTCATGACTAGCTGATTAGACCAGTTAAAAATATCACACGACTCCTTTAAAAGTTGTCGGTTCTTTTGTCAGTTTATTGGTAAGGTCTTAAACTTTATTTAAGTGATTAATTTTGTCAAGTTGGTTGAGAAATTCCTAACAATATTAACTGTTACAGTATTGGTATGCTGAGAAGTCTTAGAATGCGCCACCAAAAAGAGAGGGTGTGCCATTATTTGTTCAGTGGAGTTTGCAAGATGTCGATGCTACTCTATAAGAAACTACTAAGGTATTATTAGTATAATATATTTTTGAACAGTCCTTTATTTTAAAATTAATCTATAAAATATTCAATTGTGTTTCCACTATTCATTGTAGACTCTAACCACCCCAAGACAGAGCTATAGGATGCAATCAAGGCCTTCTGGGTCTAAATAACCTGTTCAACAGGTTGTTGATGAAAAGAAACTTCCTTTTAGTATGAAAGGACAAGCGACAATTGTTTCAAATGAAGAGATCGTGGGCTAGTACATGGATAATTTCAAACTTAATAAGAAGTTCAAGAGACTTGAGGCCCAATTAAAATTGAATAATAGACAGATTATGCTTTTGAGAGAAAGACTAAAGATCAAGGAGAAGGAAGAGATGAAAGCAGTTTATGGTGAGGATAAAGGAGCTGTTTTAGAGGATATTAGGATTGAAGAAATTCAAATTGAAAAGAATAAAACTTCAGTCACTACTATCGAGAGTAGCACACATGAAATTCATGCAAATGAGATGAAGGAAACAAGTAATATATAGGTAAGTAAGGAGGAGGAAGATGTTAATGAAGAATTGAGTAAGGAAGAACCAAAACACATTGTGTAGTCTAGCGCAACCTCTTCTGCCTCAAAGATACATACATCATTGATTAAGGTTTGAAGAGTAGGGTAAGGAAGCCAAAGTGTCAGTCTCCTTATATATATCCATAGGTGACTATGAAGAAGAGGTCGACAATGCCCCATAAGCTATCCCAGTTAATTCCCAGGTGGGTGAAGCAACAAAATATAGTGACCACACATGATACAAGGCTGATACAAATGCTGCTTGATGATGATGGGGAAATACAATGTTACTAAATTTATGTAGTTAGAATATCTTTTAATATATTTTACTATGTACTAAATATACAAATGACCTTCCATGACAAAAACAATGTAGTATGGGAATCTACTGACAAATCACATCAAATCAATATGAAAAACATTATTGATTTGTTAAACAAGAGGTGCACTCCTAGTACGATACGTGTTATGTCAGTTTATTTAACCAGTTTTGTTTTTTATCTTTTATTCAGTTCTATTTTTGGAAATATATCATAGATGAATACACAATGATAATTGAAGAAAGATGTTGCCTTCGCAGTATGGGTGGAATTACTGAATTGGAAAGTTTTTCCTTCACGCCGATCACCTTTACTGTAAGATTGTAGTTCATTTTTGACAAAATGATGCTCATATTTTTCTATTTTTTATGTTACTTCACTGCATGTTTAAATTTAACAATGACTACATTATTATATTTTCTTTTGTTATTAGATTCTAGGGAGTTATTTATTCAGCAAATGAGAAATTAAAGGATATCTTTTTGAACTGAGCAACAATTACCAGTATGAGGACCTCCACGTTTTTGTTCTTCCCAGTAAAATTAGATAATATTCATTGGAATTTTTTAGTCATGGATTTGAATTTTTTTTTTCATATTATAACTCCATGCAACCTATTTTAGGAACAATAGTAAGTGATCCATTTATTAAATATGCAGTTAGTGTGGTAATATATTATATAATTTATAACAAAATTTTCAATACATTGAAATATGGACCACTCATTCATCTTTTTTATAGAAATCATATATGGAAGAAGTGTTCATCCATGTTCATGCTGAAAATGTGAAGCAATGTAAATGGTATATGAAAATTGAGAAGATGCCACAATAGGGAGATGCCACTTTGGATTGTGGTGTCATCATTTGTTATGTCATGAAATGTTTGGTAACGTGAGTTTTAGTGCCAAAGAATTTAATGGAAAAGGAAGTTGATGATCAGTGATTGTTTATAGTTCATTATTTACTAAATGATCCTAGAAGGACAACATCGGAGATGGATGTTGAAAGTGGGAAGTATTTGGTTTCTGCCAGAAACATTGAATAAAGTTAAATCAATTATTCACCGAAACACAAATTTGGTTGTTTTTTAATAAACTAATATGATGTGATTTATTGTGATGATTTGGGTGGGTGGGGGTAGAAATAGTTATTTTCTAATTTTGATGAACATATGGATGTATTCTGTGCTTTTATGATAACTGTTACACTTTACTTTGTCTTTGTAGTTTGTATTGTCTGTTCTTTGAATCAATTGGAAACTTGTTATGCATAGAAATATCCACTGGGAATTTCCATTGGAAATTTCCATTGGAAACTTCCACTATAAATTTTGAGTGGAAAATTTCACTTTGGTTTACATCAATTGGTTGGGTGGTACATAGGGGGTGGAAATGGTTATTTTCTGATCTAGATGAACATTTTGATAAAGTGTTCATTGATTTAATCAGTGGTATGATAGGTGTTTCATTGTAATTTATCTTTGTAGTTTTTTTTTTCAGTTCTTTGAATGGAAGCTTACTGTGAATAGAGATTTCAATTGGGAATTTCCATTAGAAATTTCAAGTGGAAACTCCCACTGTAAATTCTAAGAGAAAATTTTCACTTTTGTTTACATCAATTGGTTGGGTGGTACATAGGGGGTGAAAATGGTTATTTTCCAATCCTGATGAAAATTTTGATAAATATGATATTGATTTAATCTATGATAGTATGATAGGCATTTTGCTATAATTTATATTTGTAGTATCCACTATTAGTTCTTTGAATGTAAACTTATTGTGCATAGAAATTCCAACTGTTAATTTCCATTAGAAATTTACAGTGGAAACTCCCACTGTAAACTCTGAGTTGAAATTTACACTTTGGTTTACATCAATTGGTTGGGTGGTACATGGGGGTGGAGATGGTTATTTTCCGATCTGGACAGACATTTTGATAAAGCTTCTATTGATTTAATTTGTGATAGTATGATAGGTGTTTCACTATAATTTCTTTTTATAGTCTTTATTTTCAGTTCTTTGAATGAAAACTTGGTGTGTATAGAAATTCAAACCGGTAATTCCCATTGGAAATTTTCATTGGAAACTCTCACTGTAAACTCTGAGTAGAAATTTTCACTTTGGTTTACATTGATTGGTTGAGTGGTATATAGGGGGTGGAAATGGTTATTTGTTGATTTGGATGAACATTATAATAAAGTTACTATTGATTTAATCTATAATAGTATGATAGGTGTTACACTGTAATTTATCTTTTTAGTCTCAACTATTAGTTCTTTGAATAGAAACTTTCTATGCATAGAAATTCTAACTGGGAATTCCTATTGGAAATTTCTAGTGGAAACTCCCATTGTAAACTTTGAGTGGAAATTTCTACTTTGATTCTGTTCAAGTTGTCAATAAAAATTACCACCACTATAGACACCCACATCATTATTTATAAAAACTACTTTTCACAAATAGTTGGATATTGTGATGACATATACAGTTGAAGTTGTGTATCAACTGAATTCTAGAATACTTCCATTCAGGTGTCAGTCCTCAAACTTCTGTTGTCATTCTGATTTGCAGCAGTTGCTAAATTTCAAAGTCTAAATATATGAAAATTTCTCTTCGGTGCATCCTAATTGCAACAATAATTTTATATTAATAACTTAAAAGGGAAATAATAGAAGTTTTGCATAAGATTTCAAATATCACAATATATGAAGTTCTATGAAGTGTGTTTAAATATGAAGGTTTTCAACCTATGGTATAATATGTACATACATTGAGATCTATGATAGGATCACCATGGTAGCTATTATTCGATGATTCTTTATCACTTCCCTGCAACAACATTATAACATTAGTTATACATGATATCACAAAATGAAGTAGTTCAATAACATAAGAAAATAATAACAATCACATACAAGTTTTGGGGTCTCTTGATTTCTGATATTATGCCTGTTCTTGAGGCATTTTTTTGCCTACTCTAGACAACTTCTGAACCTGTCATCGCCTTTCCTTTTATCCTTATTCTTGAATGATGTTTTAGATTACTGTCGACATTGCATGTCAGATTCTTCTTGAATGCGTTTTGTGGGTAAATTATTTCTAGCTTCCTGTAATTCCCTTGCACAATTGTTCAGATTTGACATCCCAATCATATATCCTTGTTCAAACTCACATGATTCCATTACAAGATTTATTTCCATTCTTACCAATTGTTGGTAACATTTAGATTTTCTTACTACTAAATCTTTTTTGACATGATTAAATGTTATTTCTTACAAGTGTATTCCATAGGAATTTCTTGTCCATATCTTACGGATATATAACTCTGGAAAGCACAAAACATCCAACATTTTCAATATTTTGACTGCATGACAACAAAAATACCCGTAACTCACAAATTTCATATAGGTGCAACCAATTACCATAGGTAACTCTTGGTACACTTCAACTGTAAACTAATTTGAGGAACCTTTCATTTTGACAACAAACCTTTTTGGGGAAATTGTTTCATTATAATACTTAAGGAAACAAACACCACATAGTTGGTGTTCATGCTGAAAAAGATCGAATATTTTTTGTGTGTACAAATGACTTGCTTGAACTATGATCAGCTGATATGGAAAATGATTGCGTGATAGATTTTCCCTTTAATAAAATTCAACCTTCATTTCCCGATACCGATTATTCTCCAACACACACTCAAATTGTTGGAAGAATTATAGGACACTGAGCTTAAAATTCAAGTAATCCTTCAATACACCATTGAAACAATCACTCAATTGTGTGCTTTGAATTCCTAATGGAAATTCAGTCTTCTTAAAAAAATGATACCATTTTTTCCTTACCTTTTACATATCTTCTAACAATGTCAAATTTTTATTACAACAATCTGCTTAGACTTTTTTCCATATTGCCTCAAATTTTGATTTCTCTTCAACCCCATATATACATTTTTTTAAATTTTCCAATAATATCGAGTAATCTTTCATTACTAATCCTAAGTGTTTAATGTTATTTTTTATTAAGTTCTAAGTGTATAAGTTGTGTCTTGTTTTAGGTAGGTTTAAAGCAATGGATTTAGACATTGTTGCATCTTGATCTATGAAAATTGTCTCAGGATTATTCCTCCCATGCAAATCAACAAATCTACTAAACAACCAACTAAATGAGCTTGTTGTCTCATCATATAGCAATGCTGCACCAAAAATTACAATATCCTTATGATGGTTTACACCTACAAACACTCCCAAAGTCCCATAATCCTTGTTTATGTTGAATTTAGTTTCAAACACAATGACATCTCCAAAATTATTATAACCCACCTTCATTTTGGGATCAACCCAAAAAAACGTTGCTAATTTGACCGCACATGTTAAGTTACACTGAGTATAATAATGTCGTGTAATCCCTTGATTGATTCTATAGGTATTATAACATACCATCAACATCACATAGATTCAAGTACCTCTGTCTTTTGGACAGAAAATAATTTTGTTGGTCCACTCATGTATATCCAAGACTCCTAGGCCCACCTGTAATGATTGTTACAAGTGAAAATGAATCACCAGGCTTCAGACTGACTTTATCATTTACATCCAACTCAATACCTTGTGCATCACTGATGCATTGTTGTGACCTCATCAAATGCATGGTCTCAGGAGAATGTAAAGCGTGGTTATGCTCCTCAATAATTTTCCTGCATTCATACTTCTTTTTGTACATGTAGACAACTCCTATTCATACTAGATAATTAGTCCTTGTTTATGCACGTGGATTTTTGACATTAACATCACGTTTGTCTGATTTTCAGTATCCTTCTTTTCTACATGTATATAATTTTTATGTTACTAATATTTTATACTTTTTATTTATATTAACATACTTCTCCCATAAACTTAAACCAAAAATGAATCCATAAGAAACATAAAATGAACAGGCTTCAGATTCTGATTTAAAAACATCCCAATGATTGGTCTCTATGTAGCGCTTTCTTTATAAATGCTACCAGATGAGGTTCTTTCTTCTGAATTTGGAACTTCATCTCTATAGATGAATTTTTTTGCATTGCACTTTGAGTTTGTAATGTCATCACTATTATGATCCCTCACATAATAGTTAGATGAATTCTATATAGTATTAAAATATATTGAATTTATGTATTCTGCATCACGCAGAGCATCCAGATTCAGATCAATCGCTGTCATTCTGAGCAGTACAATTTATGTGATCAAAATGTCAGATCACGTTTGTTTGTAAATGTTCTGATGAGGTTCTTTCTTTTGAATCAATTAGAAATTCCCATTGGAAATTTTCACCGACACGACACAATGGAAACTCCATGCAGAAATTTTCACTTACATTCAATTTTAAACTCTGTTAGAAAAATACAATATGAAATTTTCACTTTAAATAAATTAAAAATCACAAATAGATTCTTCTGAATCTTTTGAAAATTTGAACTGGGAATTTCAACTTTGAATCCATAGTGAGAATTTGCAGTCAATATTTTTAGTGGAATTCATAATGGAAATTATCAATAAAATTTTCTATAGGTCCTTTCTTGGAATCAATTCAAAATGTCTACTATAAGGGAAATCTCATTTGGAATTGACATTGGGAATTTTTAGTGGAAACTCCCAATGGAAAGTCTAAATAAAAATTTTCATTCTGATTATGTTTTATATTTTGATAGCGATATACTAAAAGAAATTTCCAATTTAAATCAATTAGAAATTATAAACCAATTATTCTAAAATAATTAAAAATTTAAACTCATAATTCCAACTATGAATTCATGGTGCAATTTTATAGTATAAATGGAATCTTGGAATTCCTTTTAGGAATTCATAGTGGAGATACGTAGGGGAAATTATCAGTGGTAATTACCTATAGAAATTCATATTGTAGATTCATGGTAGAGTTTCTAATAGAAATTACCTTCAAGAATCACGAACCTTATTATGAATACCCTTGAAAACACCTTCCCTTTAGAAAATGCCCCCAACAAATGTCCCCAACAAACATAAACTCCCACCATTTGACAAAGATTATGTATCAAACAAGTTGACCGATGACAATTTAAGGTTCTCCAAGAATTGTGAACTTCATCACACCGATATCATGCCCCCCAATGGAGAAACATTTTAGTCACCGTTCGTTCGACAAAAAATAAATTAGACTGCTTTTTTTTTTAATTTAGATGATAATATTAAATTTTATTCTTTAGTGTTTTAATGACACAGATATGACTAGATGACATGGTAGTCATCCAACGATCAACCTGGGGGTCAGGTTGATAGTCGAACATGAGATGATAACAATCCATAAAAACCTCGTGTTTCTTAAACTTGGTTGATAAGAAAATCAAACCTTTTAGAACTTGGTGGTGTGTATCTTCAGCTCGTGTGGCCTGATCCAGTAAGCTCATTTAAAATGGGTGTGTGGGTGTTTTACTTTGTTTATAATAATTTTATATATTTCCAATTACTTGTGTCATTAATTATTAATTATTATATTATTATTACTAATTAAATTACTAATTGTTAATAATTATTTTGTTATTTCTTGATAATCACATTGTTATTGATTAATAATTGCATTGTTGTTGTTATTATCAATATTAAGGAGTTTCATATTATAAATGTAAGTTGGTCACATCCATTGCTAACATCTTAGAGGTTATGGGTTCACTTCACCCATGGTGCACATGTGTGTTTTCATTGTATTTTAATCTTCCTAACCTTATGTAAGATATTACTATTAATAAGTTTCACATTTAAAAGGAAATGTGATAATGATTGCATTATTTGAGAGGAGGGAAAGCTCCTTATTGAAAATTTTCAAAAAATCTAAATGATAACCCAATTATAAAATGTTACAATCCATGAAATTATATTTATTTAGAGAAAGTTTACTTTGAAATATAAAGAGGATTACTTATTATGTAAAAAAATGTTTTACTTAAACGTCTAAATGTAATTTCTTAACTTAATTTATTTCTTTTCTCTATTTATAACATTATTTCATAAATGTATATTTTATTAAGTTATATCTATTATTTTGATTATTTATAATCAAGTGTTTCTGAAAAGGAATTATTATTTTGGAATTTTTACAAAGGAAAAATATTACGTATGAAATATCTTACATTTTTCATATTTTTTCCAAAACATCCTTATGTATTGAATTATTGGCAAAGGAAATACATTATGTATTTATTATCTTACATTTTAAGGGATTTTCATACAAATTAAGTGAAGTTAGGAATGATTCCTATATAAAATAAAAGGCCAGTGGATTAATCTCATGTGGGTTAGTGTTTATTCTGATGTGGGTTATTCACATGCGAGTGTGAATTTAATCCTACACAAGCGTTGTAGATTAATCACATGCAATCACATGTTTAATATGATGCAACACACATGTTATAGTCTAATGATTCATACACAAGATATATCAGGACTTCTTATCCCTATACAAGTCAGTTTTCAACTCGATGATTCCTATGTGAGATTTTAAAACTCATGTTCCACTTTATGTAGCTGCTACCCACTTATTCTGATGCAACCAAAAACTTATGTGTGTCTCATTATTACATATTTTGTAACTCTTTCCTATGATTATTGTTTGAAATTTAGCAGTGTGTAACCCTTATGTGTGCAGTGAGAGGTGCTGGAAGACTCACGCATATGAAGTTTTACTCTTACTTATCATAGTGAGTCCATGCCTTTGCCAATTTTTCCACTTCGAGTACCCTTATGTTTCTAGTGATAAAGACTCACGATATAGGGACATCATATCCTATAATTTATAGTAATCACATATTTTTATAACTTCCCTTATATAATTTAAAACTTAACTTTATGTATTACAGTGTGAATAAGGAATTTTCCATTTTTCAGTCCATCTTCTCATGTTGACCTGTACATATTGATATAAATACCTTTATGTGTTAAAAGGTATTTTCTAATTTTATAGTCTCGATCTACTTTGCATGACCCTTACATGTTGAGAAAGGTTACTCTCATGTATTAGGGACTTTGTTTATTTCTTGGTCAGTCTGTCAACATGACCCTTGTGCATTCCAATAACCTTTACATATCAATTTTTTCTCAAGGGAATGACTTGTATGTATTAAAGATGTAACACTTATGAATTACTTATTCCATCCTTACATAAATTTTATGTATGAATGCTCCATTCCTTTAAAATAACAGCGTTAGTCTTTTGTATCCACTATTTATATGGTAATGTACTTGGATTATATATCATATCAACATGCTATATTAGTTCCCAATTGTAATGAGAACCTTGAGACATTACACAAATAATCTTAAACATATGTCATATAGTCTAGATACACCATACAGACAAAACAAATATGATGTTTGATCACCGGGTGCTAGGGGATCCTAATCATTAAAACTTATTCTCATGAAGTTCACACTTTGTGATCTTGAGTAGAGGAGATCTTGATAACTAACCCGCTAATAAGAACACAATGTGTTTCATGTGTCATTGGACATTCTTATATGCAAGAACATGTATTGGTCTCTCGACTTGAGATAAATATCAAGGCATACCATTTTATTGTGTGCTTTGATGGAAGATGAAAAGCATGACATTTATGTCATGGTGAGGTAGCTTGCACTGGACGCATCATTGGTGGTATGACATTGATTGAATAATCAAGACATGATTTTTCACTTATGAAAGTAAGATATGTCTGTGATGTCCTGACCTTGGTTCCACTCAAAGGTTCCCCAAACCCGATTGGCCACATGGCCTTAAGCACACCTCCCCATATGCCAAAGGCTACCGATTAGAAACGAGGGCCTAGGGTGTGTCCGTGGGTAGACTATGCCCTCAGTTCAGAGTAGAGAACAAAAAATATAATAACAATGAATAAAATAGAGGAATCATTATAATGATGAATAAATAATATTGATAGTGGAATAATCGTAATCAATCATCTAATAAATAACCAACTCAAAAGTTGTAAACTATATCATGTACCAAATGATGATGTAATGTCATGTCTCTACAAAAAGGAAATCATGGATACACAGTAGAAGGCATATAGTACAATAAATGCTATAAAAAGAATAAATAAGAAAAATCTACCCAAGCATCCTAAGAACTAGCTCAGTCATTTACTACCAAACTCTCATCCTAATCAAGCAAGCAAGTCAGGTTTCCAAAGTGGGACACCTTCCTTTATCCACACTTGTAATCAAATAATTTGTTTGGGTACCAATGGTGGCCTAGATAGGGTGTGAGATAAATCTCAGTAGTCCACCACCAATGACATCTATAAAAATTCAGTCTGTGTATATAAACTTAAACAATGTGAAAATATATATAAAGTAAAGCAGTGTTGTAATGATAATCAAAACCTGCTTCAACCTCAGCTGGAAATGTCTCTGAACATGTATCATTTAATTAATTATGGATGATTTCAGATATATATATATATATATATAATGTGAAGGTGTCAACAACACTGAAATAGATCATGATAATAACAATGAGGGTCCAAGGTGTAACCAAGGCATCCTTGTCCTCAGGGGTCAGCCAACTCATAGTAATAACTCATGTAGTCTGGATATTAAAAGGGGTTTACTATAATCCAAGGGGAAAATCCTAAATAATTCTACTATAAATGATTCTAACTGAGTCCATGGATCTTATCCATGGTAATCCCGAGCTAATCGTGACTAGTCCCAATGGGGTGAATCCATGGCGTCGCATGTCCGAAGACATCAATTTGAATCCAAGGAGAGTATCCAAGGCATTATAATATACAGAGAGATAGTGAAGGCATCCTATGTCATCATGTTGGGTACCCACTAATAGACAAGGACCATGTTTGAAGGTGGGAATCTCCCTTGGAAACCAGCTCCATGAATTTGAATGACGACCTATGAGTGCTCAAGGCATTCCCTCAGGAATCCAAGGCTGGCTCAAGTATGACAATTCCTATAAATATAAAAAGTTACATATGCAATAGGCACCTTATAAATATATCATTATTTAATTAATTCCATGTAATACTCATGCTAATTTTAATTCCTTAGGTTCATTCCATTACCTTTCATCCAACGTAACAAGGTATAATAAGGTCATGCAACCAGTTATTAATTCAATTACATTTATAAAGGCCAAGTATAATCATACAAACATTTACTTTCCAATAAAAATTTAAGATTCATTTATTAAATTGAAATAATTACCTTAAAAGGTAAAGTTATGACTATATAAAAATATCCATACACTAGCCATTATCAATTTATAATTCATTTTAGTTGAAAGGACTTACCATTTGAAGGGTCAAGTCAACACACTAGAATGATGTCTTAAATAGTCATGACAATGGTAAAAAAGGCATAACAAGGTCCACACTCTAAATGGGTGGATCATTCTAAGGTCCAAACCTTTAATAACATGAAAAAAGTATATAACTAAGGCTTTAAAACACAATCCAAACAACTATAATTAAGACAGATGAATTTTAAAAGCATCGCCTAGTGAAACCGACATGCACTCAATGAAAACAATTTATAAATGAAAACAATTATAGGGAAAATTCATAAACCACCTACCTTATTCTTGTAGCACTCTCCTCATCTAGTGTTGACCCTTAGTTTAGCTTGGATCAGAAGAAAATAGAAGAATGGACAAATGCCCTGAAAATAGGGCATATGAGTCTGCATCAAAATAACATCATCGAGAGAAAGATAAATGATGAACAAAGACTAAGGACTAAAGCACTTAACATGAGGAATCCAATGAGATGATTGACACTTTATTATGAGTCCAGACGATGAATCAATCTAAGAACCTAGCTTAGGATGTCCATGGAGCTTACAACGATAGAAAAAATGACCTCTTACCCACTAGAGGAAGAAAACAAGTGAGGGGTGTTAAAATTATAAAGCCACACAAGAAAAATAGTAAATCCCCCCTTTTTAACTGGGTCACACAGTTTGGACGCATGATTGGAAAAATTGTACATCAAACATGAATAATTCACTATCCATGGAGGGACCTCGCACGATTCATACACACAGTTTGGGAATTCTTTTACAAACCATGATATATGCCTCTGCTAAAAATTGTAGAGATTTTTGTATGGGAATGTGCCCTGGCTCGCACGTTTAGGACCAACCGTGTGACCCAATTTTTCCCATTGAAATTCCCTACACGATTAGGATAAACCATGTGAACTGGACGACACAATTTCTACTAACCATGCGACCTAGTGTTTTCTTCCACTAGATGGGGTTCTGAGCTCCAAACAATCCCCATAAACCATTATTTCCTCCATAGCCTCACTAGGAATTCATATTAGGTCAAAAATAAGGATTTAAACCAAAATAAAAGGATTTATACCATATAGAAAAAATTAGGTTCTTACAGTCTTCCCTCCTTAAAGGAACTCATCCCTGTGTTCATCTTCCAAGGGTGGTAGAATGATGTTTGAGAATAACTTTGGCCACTGATCATGTATGCTAGCCTCCTGCTCCCAAGTCTCATCTTATACATGGTTGTACTTCCATAACACCCTTAATAAAGGGATATACCAACCTCAAAGATCCTTCATTCTATGATCAATGATTTATATGGGATTCTCCTAAAAAGAATCATTGGCATCTAGCTCAAAATCCTTGGGATCAAAACTATGAGACAGGTCAACATGATAATGGTGAAGATGTGAGACATAGAAGATGTCGTGCATGGAATGGTACCTTTTAGGTAATAGAAACCGATGGGATACCGACCCGACTCTATCCAAGATCTCTAAAGGCCTGAAAAAATGAGACGACATATTCCCTTGACTCTGTATTTGTCTATTCTTAAGTCTGGGTAATACTCATAGGAAAAAAAGATCCTTGACCTTAAACTCAAAAGGTCATTAATGGAGATGAATATAAGATTCTTGTCTAGACTGAGCAATATAAATATGATTTTAGATCAACTACACCCACTCCTAAGTCTCCTACACGAGACAAGGACCTAATATTACCACCTCTCCTACCTTTAACTAGCATAGGGGTGAACAAAATGGACTACCACATAAGGCCTTATATGAATCCATTTGAATAATCACCTAATAGCTATCACTATAGGTGAACTCAATGAGTGAGAATGATTCTCCAAAGAACAATTGAAATCAAGGACACACCTAGATCATTTCCTCCAAAACTTGTATAGTTTGTTCCAACTAGCCATCAGTCCAAGGGTGAAAAGTTGTGATCAAACACACCTGTGTACCCAAAGATCTCGGTAACCCCTGCCAGAACCTCAATTTGAAATGATTTTACCTATCTGAAATGATAGTATGATGGACCCTATGTAGACATATAATCTCACAGACATATAGTCTTCCTATCTCATCAACTGAGAAAGTCTCCCAGATAGGAAAGAAGTGAGCTACCTTTTTTAGTCGATCCATGAATACCCAAACCACATCGCTACCTAGAGAGACCTTGGTAAACCAACCATAAAATCCATAACAACATCTTTCCATTTTTATTATGGGGCCTATGATGGCTATAATAAGACAACATGCCTCTAGTGCTCACTTTCACCTACTGACTGGCATAACACTTAGTGATAAAATCTGTAATCTGGTGTTTCATCCCAGGCCACCAATATTGGAAACACATATCATGATACATCTTAGAGATGTCTGGATGAACTGACCACTAAGAAGCATGAGGCTCTCACATCAGCTCCTCTCTCATATCTCCAGGGAATCAGATACACCCATGTATATGTGGGATATCATTTCCATAATAGACCAATCAGGAGGTGGGTCCTCACCAAAAATTCTCTCCTAAAGAACCAAGACTTAGGATCTAAAAACTTCCTTCTCTTTACTATATCAAGTAGTGAATAGGTAACTGATAAGGATATAAGAAAAGGGTACTTGTGAATCTCATGAAACTCCAGATGCATATCAGAAAGAAGGTCCATCAATTTCCATTCATCTCTAGCTTCCTAAATGGCTTGTGCCTGAGTTTTCTGGCTCATTGCATCAGTTACCGCATTACCTTTTCCAAGCATGTAGGAAAGATAAAAGTCAAAAGAATGAAGGTATTTAACCTATTTTCACTATCTGAGATTCAATTCACACTATTTGAAGATATATTTGAGGTTCTTATGGTCCGTATACACCAAAAAGCACTCTACCATCAGATAATATCTCAAAAAACGTAAGGTACATACCACTACTACCAGCTCAAGGTCATGTGACTAGTAACTATTCTCATGAGGTCTCATCTGGTGAGACCTATATGTAATGACTCTATCCTCCTGTATCAATACTGCACCCAGATTGATGCTTGATTCATCATAAAACATTGTATAGCCTCTTCCAGGCTTAGGTAGAATCAGAATCAGTGCTGAATTAAGCCTTCCTTTCAGCTCTTGAAAGGCCTTCTTGCACGCTTCATAACACATGAACTTCACACCCTTATTAGTAAGACTGGTAAGAGGTGTCTAAAGGCATGATGAATATTGTATGAAACACCTGAAATATCCAACCATCCCCAAGAAACACCGTATATCAAATATGTTATCAGGATGCTCCTAGGAAACCACATCACTCACCTTCTTTGGGTCAATGGATGCTCCTGATTCCGAGATGATATGACCCAAGAAGTGAAATTTTTCAATCTAGAAGTGGTACTTAGAAATCTTAGCATATTATTTATTATCTCTTAGTTTATTCAAAACAATCTCAAGATCTTTAGCATGATATATTTGAGTATGAGAATACATCAATATGTCATCCACAAAAACCATGACAAAGGAATCCAGATAGGGGTGGAAAACCCTATTCATCAAGGCCATGAAAATGGTGGGAACATTGATAAGACCAAACAACATAACCAAATACTCATATAAACCGTACTGACTTCGAAAATCTATATGTAGTATATCTGATGTCCTGACTCACACCTGATGATAACCCGGTCTTAGGTCGATCTTTAAGAACACCCAAGATCCTTGGAGCTGATTAAAGAGATCATATATTAGAGGTAGTGGATACCAATTCTTAATCATAATATGGTTCAATTTTCAGTAATCCATCCATAACCTAAGGGTCCCATCCACCTTCTTGGAAAAAATAATGGATGAACCCCAAGATAAACCAATAGGTTGGATAAAACCCTTAGATTCTAAACCCTCCAACTGTATCTTGGGATCATGAATCTCATTAAGTCCCATTATATATAAAGAAATAGATACCGGATCTTCTCCTGGAACAAAATTGATTATAAACTCTAACTATCTCATAGTATGTGAGCCAAAAAAGTCGTTGGAAAGACATAACTAAAATGATCTACTACCGAAGTAAAGTCAGACTAATGTAAACCTTGATCCTCCAGATAAAGGATCGCAATCTAGGAGGTCACTCCACCTAGACCACAATGCTCTGGTCTAGTTCTACTGTCTTGGACATTCCACTCACCCTTGTGAAGATAACTATTTCCCTTTAGTGTTGTAAATAATACCTTGCAGTTATATCAGTCCACATAGGCATGACAGGGGACCAACTAGCCCATCTCAAGAATAAAATCAAAGCCCTCCATATCAAGGATGAAGATATCCCATAAGAAATGACAACTTACTACTTCAAGGGGATAGTCCCTACATTGATGTATACCCTTTGACCGCACACCCAACAGTGTTTCCAAGGTCATCACCCCATAGAAGTACTGAATTTACAACTCACGACTTTCAACGGTCGACAAAGAGATAAAGGAGTGAGATACACCTATATTGAATAAAGTAGATATGATAATAGAGGCTACCAGAATAGTACCTCATACTATAGATGGTCCTGTACTCTGATCCTTAGGTATCAACAATAATGAATGAAACTAGCCTGATCCATGGCCTTGTACTACAGTTGGACTACCCTGAGAAGGTCCTTTCTATTAGTACTGATAATCAGAAGTCTATATACCCTAACTATAACCTCCTCCTTATCTTGTTTGGATGATGCTACTACAATTTCCAGCCTGACGTGACATAACTGATCCTGCTCCAGAAGGTGGAGCTGGCGTAGATCCTCTTACACTAAAAGCAAGTGGAAAGGTCCGACACAACCTCTAAGATGAACCATATGAACACAAGAAGGACACTCAAGAGGGTCTCCATCACATTGAGGCTTCAAATGCCCCTAACATCCACACTAATGGAATATAATAGAATTTCCATTGTAGATACTCTGGCTGCCACTGCTCTAATGAAAAACCTCATGGTTACTCTTCTTGCTACCAGAAGAAATACTTCCCTATCTTGGAACATAACCTCTGCACCCAGTACCATCGACTTATCTTAGGTGGTTCTTATTGATAAGATCCTGATTTATGATATTATAAAAGGTAGACAGGTGAAATACATTCACCTACGAGTGAATGAAATACTTGATCCCATCCTCAAAACATCTCACTCGTGACAACTCATCACTAGTTAGAAGTGGTGAAAAGCGTTGAAACTCAATAAAATGCAATGAATAGTCCATGATGGACATATTACCCTACTATAGGTGCATAAAATCTTTGGCTTGGTCATCTATCATCATATTAGGGAAAATAATAATCATTGAAGGCAGTTTGTAAGTCTTCACAAACCATGCCCTGATGACGACCAACCTGAGTAATCACATCCCACCAGTGCTTGGTGAAATCACGTAGCACGTAGATGGAGAGATTGACCCTCTTCTCTATAGGTGTATCCAGATGATTGGAGATAGATAGGATGGCATATATCTAAGACTCAGTAGCTTGTGGACCATCATACCCTGATAATATGGGAGGATGCTGTTGTTGGAACTCACAAGTCATATCAGACATAGTATGTGTAGATTGTAGGTCACCCTGTACAAACTGAATCAGATGTAGAAAACCCTCTCAAAGATGAGTGTCAGTTCCTAGTTCAAGAATAGTAAGTGGTGCCTCAGGTGGCACTACTGGAGGTAAAGTTGGTGGCTCATGGACCACAACCTCTAAAGAACGATCATCACCACCCTCTTGGAGGATGACATGAAGACATTGTGGTGACATAGCTCTACAAATACCAATCACACACCTCAGAACAAAATTTGAAGAAGAAAAGTTCACTATAGAGGTAGAATGTAAGAAAATGGTTCACTACCCAAGGTATACTACCCCAATAACCTGCTTAGAAGGCTAGGGTATTAGTAAATGTTCAAATTTAATTTACAGGGGTTTTGGTATATGGAAGGTTCAATTGTAATTGGCCTCTCTATTTACTGGAAAATATCACATTTATAAGTCATAATTTACATTTTCAAGTTTTTATGTTATTATATACATATACCAAGGTTATATTTAAATGGATCGATATTCATAGTTAATAAAGGCACATACACTTTATAACTAAAAGCAACACCCATTTAATTCCAATCAGCCCCTGTACAATTTGGTCTCAGAATGTAACGGGTAAAAATATGATGGCTCAACTCGATGAATTACCCATTCCAATTCATAAGGTCCCATAGAACTTATAAATTTTAACTGGTAGTCACACAATCACATGTAAATCAAATCTCATGAAACTAGAGGTACATAGCTTATAAGGGTCAAAATTGGGTATTTAAGATGCTACCATCAATCTATACAAGAAAAAACTATTGAGATTGATGCTAGAAATTTAAACGACCAATTTTATTCCATGCAGAAGATGTTAACAACACATTCATATATATAACAACCATAGATCACTCAACAATCATAGAAAAAATAGGCAATGCAAGTAGAAAAATGAACCTCTATGGAATGACATATGCATGGAATGTGAATTCTAGGTGCCTATAATAATGCATGTAATAATTTTCCTTTCCGTACCAGGCCAAGGTAAAATATCTATAAATAATAACAAACATCACAATCCATGTACATCACCCAATGGTGAAATTATATCAACTATAATAAATGAAAAATAGAAAAAAAATCTTCTCATTATAGGAAACTTAGTAATTACCCTGAATGTCATGACCCGACCCAATGGGGCTCGAGCCACAACTACCCCAAGCCTGCTTCCATAGGCCAATGACTGGTGAAAAGTGCTGAAATACATAACTATTATGTGAGGCCTTTACCTAATGCACCTGTACACACAAACCTGACCATCTCAATGTAGAAGTGTAGAGGAATAAAAGAAAAAGACGCAACATCTAAAGTAATAACCATACATGCCAAATCTATAGGGAATACAAAGGGTACAATAGTGTAAAATGAAAAGTAAATGAGAAAATACCCATCCAACTAGAAAGATGTCCCAACCTGAAAAACTAGAAAAGTAAATGATGAGAGTGCCCAACTCCGAATCTCCAAGATCTGACCACCGTATGTGGCCAAATGCACCAAGTATCCCTAAGTTCCTTTATAATCACCACCAACCTTCCCATCGTCTGCATAAGACATGACACAAGTGAATAAATCTCATGCAGGGGTGAGTATATACATACCTAGTAGAACACCTAGAAATATTAGGGGGTAGTAAGAGACATGATAAGAATAGATAGAAAACTCAACCCAAAGTATGAGAGTAAAAAATCCAATAATATGTATATATATATAT
This sequence comes from Viscum album, assembly GCA_963277665.1. Lineage (NCBI taxonomy): Eukaryota > Viridiplantae > Streptophyta > Magnoliopsida > Santalales > Viscaceae > Viscum > Viscum album. The sequence continues at coordinate 413,075,036 of OY728140.1, read as the reverse complement.
ATATACATACATACATATATAGATATATATATTCTCAAACCAAATAATCCCAAATGAAAGAGAAAGGGGATCTCTATCTCACAACCCATGAAAAGAATTCCAACAGTTCCAAGAATTCCATCAACGATGTCCAACACCTCGGACATCTGTCTATAGAAACATCCAAGTCAAGCCACACCTCGCCACTATGAAAAATAGTAGAGGGTAACAATCTCTTGGTAGAGGACCCACACCCTGGTAAAATAGGAGGGCGCCACTTAGTAGATGGATAGAGGACCCATGCCCTGTCCTAGCAGGAGGGTTTCACTATGATGGTTGAGGACCCATGCCCTGTATCCACAGGAATTTTCCACTCAAGTAATCAGTAGAGGACTCATGACCATCCCAGTTAGAGGGTTCCAATAAAATAGTCTATAGAGTACCCATACCCAACCCAACTAGAGGTTGACACTCTAATAGTTGGTAGAGGACTCATGCTCAACCCAGCCGGAGGGTGACACTTTAATAGTCAATAGAGGACCCATTACCAACACAACTGGAGGGTAACACTCTAATAGTCAATATAGGACCCATGTCCATCCTAGCTAGAGGGTTACACTCTAATATTTAAGGACCCATACCCTGATACTGTAGGAGGGTGCCACTCATATAGCAGATAGAGGACCCATGCCCCACCCGATATGAGGGTGCCACTCTCGGTGGATAGATAGAGGACCCATGACCTATCCCAATAGGAGGGTGACACTCTAATAGTCATTAGAGGACCAATTACCATGCCAAATAGAGGGTTCCACTCTATTAGTCGATTGAGGACCCATGTTGCATGGCAGGAGGGTGTCACTCTAATCCCTCTAATGATTCTACCTAATCATTACCATAATCAAGCATCAACTAAATAGGAATCACACCCAAAACATCTCGCATCATATCTCAAAATCCACTATAGATCCCACCATCACATTATATATGAAAAAACACTCAGGATAGGCTACTCACATGCCAAAATATAAGTCCAAACGAAGGAGATATGAGAGACTGAGGGTTCCTTAAAAAGTAAGAAGAGGTACATGATGTGTAAGGGGACCCACACGGCATGTGGTATCACTTATCTACTTGATCGTGTCCTTGAAGATACATGGATCACTAACTATGTAGCACTATATGAAGTTTAGGTGGACTACACGGTGTGCCTCAACCACCTAGTGTCCTGCCCATGCTCTTGTCTATGACTGTGTAAAACTGCATGTGTCCATGTTCTTTGGTACACAATGTGTTTTTTTCGTGGGCTCCTTCCCATGTTCTCCTCCTACACATGGATTGTCTACCTAGAAAGGGATACATGACATGTGGCACAACCACATGGCATGTCATCCTTGACTTTCTCAAAACCCTAGCGTCGCATCCAAAGGGGCACTACACAGTGTGTGTTCATCACAATACATGTCATGTGGTCATGTTTTTCATAGAAAGTTAGATCTACTTACAGCATTCTAGATCCGGCCTTGCCTCCTCAGATCTTGCCTTCAGGCCTCCCAAAATTGGTGGAAAATGCCTCTATTCATCGTTTCTGACCCTCCTATGGCTGGAAATCGAATTTCTAAAACACATGTTTGAAGATGTACACACCACATGTGTCTACCATCATCCTCCATCTCTAATTTAGATTCTGGATCAATAAATCAATCACCCAAAACCTGCAAATTCTCTAAATCCATCTCTGATTTTCTATTTTGTTCGTTGCACATGAATCTGTCATGGATCCATGGGTCCGATCATTCTTAGTCCTGCTTGACAATGTCGAATCGTGACCCCATGGTCTAACGGTGACTAATGCGAAGAAAAGAGGGATAAATGCATAAGAAACATATGTGAAACGATCACCATCCAAGCATTCTTGGCCAACAAATATAGATTTGGGGCGCCTGGGGTGAGAAAACTGAATAATCAGTTAAAATTGATACACAGGTGCATGAAATGGATTGTAATTGATGCAAATCAAGGAATAATATGATCATGATTAAACTGTTTAATTAATTGGGGTTGAATCCACAAATTGATGAGTCCTACTTAGAATTAGATCATTCATCGATGAAGAACGTGCTCGCCAACAACGAAGAGAAGTCATCACGTTTTCTACACCTTGATATGCTTAGATCCATAGTTTCATCATCATCTAATTTCGATCCACTAATAAGAGAGTGTAATAACACCTCTCAACGATCCTAGGGTTATGCAGCTAACCTTGGTGATCCTGCCATAATGATATGATTATATAGGGACTCAAAATTAGGTTATTTAATTAAATAAATAAAAACTAATTATTTATCTAACTAAACACACCCTCCAACGATTGCTTTTATCCAAATTCCCTACACCGACCCATTTTAGGTCGCACCTAGGGTAAACCTTGCGTTCTAGACTGAACTGTGGTCTCATATTTATAATTTGAGATTATTTTTAAGAATTATTCCATTTTCTATAATAAATCATATGTATATAATGTAAAATATATTTAATATTTTTATAGAATTAATTTCGGGCACACTGGGCCTTAGAATCGCATGTTGCCTCAGTTTATGGCTCCAAAAATATTTCTAGATATATTCCAAAGTCTTACAAGGAAAAAACAAGGTTTTGGAATTATTCCCTTATTTAAGATTTTTGTTATCTAAATGCAAAAACTAAAAAAAGTTTGGGATACTGATCCTTCATTTAGATCCCCCGATCCTAGGATCTATCTTGCATGCTCCCATACTGCCACAACACATAAACCAAGGGAATGGTCCATCTACACAGGATCCTCTCCTACCGATCCTCGATCACCATCGGGTGCTCCACAAAAGTGGCTCTATCCTCGATGTCCAATTCTCCCCAGTCAATAATGTGCATAGGGTCATGCATGCATCTCTTCAACTGTGACACATGGAAAATGTCATGCAACTACTCAAATTGTGGGGGTAAGGTGAGGTGGTAAGCAACCTCACCAACCCTTTATAAGATCTCGAAAAACCCGATTAACCTTGGGTATATCTTGCCTCCCCGACTGAATCTCCACAAACCTCATTGTGGGGAGACTCTCAAGAAAATTTGATCTCCCTGCTCGAACTCCAAGGGACCATAACATAGATCTATGTAAGATTTATTCCTTCTCTAGGCTATCCTCATCCACTCACAGATGACCTAGACCTTCTCCTTCGTTGCCTACACCATCTCTATCCCAACAATAGATGTCTCAAAAATCTTATTCCAACACAAGGGTGACCTATAGGGTCTCCCATACAGGTCCTCAAAAGGTTCTATGCTGATAGTAGAGTGGTAGCTATTATTGTAGGAAACTCTACTAGTGGAAATTACCCTCCTAGCTCTGTCCAAAGTCTAACATGCAAACCCTCAACATATCCTCCTACACCTAGATAGTTCGCTCGGTTTTCCCATCCGTTTGGGGGTGGAAGGCTATACTCATCCTCATCTAGCTCCCAAATGCCTCCTACATGCCTCTCTATAACTATGATGTGAACCAAACATCACGATCTAAGATAATATTCAATGGAAACCCATGAAGGTGAATGATCTCCCATACACACAACTTCCCCAAACCCTCTACCGAACTCTACTCTTTGATAGCAAGGAAGCACACCAACTTTATGAGTCAGTCAACTATCACCCCGATAGAGTTATGGCCTCTCACTATCCACAAAATCCCTTTCAAAAAATCTATGTATATGTCATCCCATTTCCACATCAGGATCATAAGGGGATCCAATAAACCTATTAAAACCTAGTGCTCAACCTTCACTTACTAACATTTGAGGCATCTTGAGACAAACTCGACCACGCTTCATCTCATGCCGACCCACCAAAATTACCATTGAAGGTTTTTGTACATATTCCCCACCTTAGGATGTAATTCTAAAGGATAAGTATGAAACTCTCTTATCACCTCCCCCCACACCACGAATGGGACTACCATTCGTCCCTATAAAAGGATTACATGATTTTATCCTTCAGAAAATTCATCTGGTGAATCTCTTGAGGATATTTGGTCATGTAAGACCTCAAAGTCGATGTCTCCCAATTGGGACACTCTCAAATGATCGAGAAGTGGAGAACTCAACACTATTGACTAAAGAAAATATTAACCCTCATACTCAACTAGGCCCAAATACAAGGAAGCCAACTGCTCAAACGCCGCCTACGCCAAAAGATCCAGGGACTTCCTACTAAGGGAATCTACCACCACATTTCCCTTACATAGAGTATACAATATCTAGAAGTTAGAATCTTGTAGGAACTTCAACCAACCCCACTATCTCAGGTTGAAGTATCTTCACATGAAGACATACCTAAGACTTTGATGGTCTGAGTAAACCACAAAGCAATTTCTTAGAAGATAGTGCCTCCTCATCCTTATACTGAATACTACCACTGCCAGCTCTAGGTCATGAGTCATGTAGTTTTTCTTGTGAAGTCTCAAATGCCTTGGCCCATATGAAATAACTACATGTCTATGCATCAATTCACATCTAATCCCAACTCCCGAGGCATCGCAATACACTACATACTTCATGCCTTACTCTGTTAGTCTCAAAATAGGATCACTCATCAGCCTCAACCTTAACTCCTTGAAGGCTCTCTGACACTGCTCGGTCCAGGTAAATATTTTCCCCTTCCACATTAGGGAAATCAAAGAGTATTTAATACTATAGAAGACTACCAAAAACATCTGGTAATACCTCACAAAGCCAAGAAAACTCAACACCTCCAATATGATCTTAGGTGGATCCCATGAAAGAACTGCATATATATTCACTGGGTCCATAGCTAATCAATTCTTAGAAATGACATTCCCCAAAAATAAAACCTTTTGAACCTAGAACTAGAAATTTGAGAGATCACCATAAAGCTAGTGTTATGGAAGAAAAACTAGAACCTTCCTCAAGTGTTATGCATGCTCCTCCTCTAATGTAGAGTATATGAGTATGCCATCAATGAAGAGAACCAAAAACTGGTCCAATTATGGCTAGAAGATCTGGTTCATGAAAACAATAAACACATCAAGGGAATTATTCACACCAAAAGAAATCACCAGAAACTCATAGTGTTCATAGCGACATCATAATGTCAGCTTTAGAATATCAGCCTCACAAACTCTCAATTAGTGGTGTCCAAACCAGAGATCGATCTCTAATAACCATATCACACCTTGTAACTAGTCTAAGTGGCCATCAATCCTTGTAAATGGGTAATTTTTTTTATCATGTACTGGTTTAGGTGACTATAAACTACGCAAATATGAAATCTCTTATCTTTATTTTTCATGAACAACACTGGAGTTGCCTAGGGGGGCACACTGGGTCTGACAAAATACTTATTTTGAAGGTCCTCCAACTACAACCAAAACTCTTGGAGCTTGGTAGGATCCATATGATATGCAATAGAATATATTAGAGTGGTCCCATGATGTAATTCGATACAAAAATCCATATATATATATCCTCATAGGTAATCCAAGAATTTTATTGGGGAAGACGTTCATAAAATTATCTATGAATGAAGGAATCCATATGCCTGAAGATCCTAATGCACCAAGGGATAAACTTTCCAACTGACGGGTAATGGGATACAACCTACTACTCACAAAACCTACTCACCTTGCTATGAGATATCTCTTTCCCACAAAGAAGAATCTCATCCCATCAGTGTGAAGGCATTTGAATTGTCTATAGTGATAATCAATCTGGGATTGGACTGTGGAAAAACAATTGATACCCAAGATAACATTATAGGGTTCCATAATGATGACCAAAAGGTCCTACAAGAACCTCTCTCCACCAAGAAATATCTCACACTTCTAGAAAATATATGATATAAAATAATCATTCCCCTTAAGAACCTCAAGACAAAGTTGTTGGGATAAAACCTCAACTGGGAACTCCATATCTCACACCAGGAGTAAAGAGATGAAGGAATGACTTGCACCTATTTCTACTAATACTGAAGAAAGAGTAGAATGAACATAGATCATAACTCTAATCATATCGTGTGCCATTGGGTTATATGCCTCCATAGCCTACAACTATCTATAGCCTCATCCGCCAGCTCCTCAAGCCTAACATGGGATGACTGGTGGTGGTGGTAATAAGATCTCATACCACCATCCACTAACCATAGATCCTCCTCCTAGAGCTCCACCATCTCCTATTCCAGATCCGCCTCCCTGGGGGACACCCTTCCCTCTCCTGGGAGTTCCCTGATCATGGTGTTGCCACTACTGTGGTAGTCTATCCGCTATATTTCTATGCTCTTCAGCATGTTAGGTCAGGAAATCACACTCCATGTGACCACACCCATCACATGTATAGTACCTCCCCTGTCTGAGTTGTCCTGTTCCTCTATGATGCCCCTGACCACATACCTAAGTTTGATCCTAGGAAGATCTACTATGCCTAGATCCTATCAACTGACATCTTCTAGCCGTTATAGACGACTCAACTCTATAATTCCCACTACCAACTCCAGATGCCTGGAGTCCCTATGATAGGAAACTCTCCATCACGAGTTCCTGTTCCAATACTCCAGTATAGGTGAGAATGCAAAAGGATACCACACTAGCACAAATATGTCTGCGTAGACCCTGATCAAACTTATGTGCTTGGAAGTAGCCACCCCTAATCATATCAAGGGAGTATCATATAAGGTATATGAACCTCACAACATACTCATCCACCATCATCACTCTTAATTGTAGCTTCATAAGCTCCTAAATCTAAACTGAGTGCAAGAAGGAGGGGTAATACTTATCACGGAACAACTGCGGGAATTTGGGCCATGAGAGCATCGACTCATCATGCATCTGTGTAACAAGACTCCACCCACTCCTAGATAATATGTGGAAAAGGATAGATGCTAGTGAAACCACATGATCTGTTGGTGTCCAAATAAGCCTGAAGATATGGACCACTTACTCTAGATAATCCTCCACTACCTAGGGATCTAGCTCACCATGGAACCTCAACAGCCTTTGGTGTTAGAACTCACAGATCACACTAATACTTTACTCATCCTGATCATGATCTTCTGGTATAATCTAATACTCAATAGATGGGGGTGATGATACCAATCCACCTGGAGGAATGATCTCATGGGATGGAACCTAAATCGAGGCCTCATCACTCATCATATTTTCATCATGATCTAGAACTATTAGCCTAGCTAGCTATCATCATGAAGGCATCCTGAAAATTTAATCAAGACACACCATAGTCATATGAGCATATATATACAATGGGGAGATGACTCAAGAAGGACAGTCAAAAGAATAAATCTTATATGATGCATGTATCAAAGTTCCCTACAACCAATGTCTTGGTATATCAAGCCAATAAGCAGGTAGTCAAAGTTCTAGTGAATGGATACGTCAGTCACTACACCAATACTGGGTTCCTTGGTCTGAAAGCTTCACTCAAGACACTTCGACACTGTTTCCCTAAATATCAACCAAATTCTTGTAAGGGGACCACTCCAAACACCCCCCCAAGGATCGAACCACCTTTTATACCAATATGTCATGACTTGACCCAACGAGGCTTGAACCACAACTACCCCAAGCCTACCTCCATAGGTTAGGGACTGATGACAAGCACTAAAATCCATGACTAGTATGGGAGGCCTTTTCCTAATGCACCTATACACACACACCTAACCATATCAATATAAAAGTGTAGAGGAATAAAATAAAATGATGCAACATCTAGAGTAATAACCATACATGAAAAACTCTAGGGAATGCAAAGGGTATGATAGTATAAACTGAAAATTAAAGGGGAAAATACATACCCAACTAGAAAAATATCACAACCCAAAAAATTGGAAAAGAAAATTATGTGAGATCTCAGCTATGAATCTATAAGCTTCGACCAATATAAGAGGCTAAATGCACCAAGTATCCGTAAGCTCCTTTGTAATTTCCATCGACATGTCCATCAGCTGCATAAGACACAACACATATGGGAAAATTTCATGTAGGGGTGAGTATATACATACCAAGTAGGATGCCCCGAAAGCTGAAGGGGGAGCAGTAAGAGATATGATATGAATAGATAGATAACTTAACCCAAAACAATAGAGTAAAAAATATAACAACATAATACACACACACACACACACACACATATGCTCAAACCAAAGAAGCCCAAACAAGAGAGAAAAGATATCTCCACCTCACAACTTAGAAAAAGAATACCAATAATTCCAATAATTCCGTCAACAATTTCCAACATCTCACACGTTTGTTTGAAAAAACATACAAGTCAAGAAACACCTCACCACTGTGATGTAAAGTCAAGGGGTATAATCTCTAGGTATAGGACCCATGCCCTGGTGTAATAGGAGGGTGCCACTAAATAGATATCTAGAGGACACATGCCTTATCCCAGTAGGAGGGTTACACTCTAATGGTTGAGGAACCATGCCCTGTGTCGATAGGAGGGTGCCACTTATGTAATCAGTAGAGGAACCATGCAAGGACCAACTAGAGGGTTCCACTCTAATAGTCGATAGAGGACCCATTCCCAGCCCAATTAGAGGGTGCAACTATAATAGTTGGTAGATGACCCATTCCCATCCCAACTAGAGGGTTTCACTCTAATAGTAGATAGAGGACTCATGCCTAGCCCAAATGTAGGGTGACACCCTAACATTTGATAGAGGAACCATTCCCAACCCAGCTATAGGGTGCCACTCTAATAGTAAAGGACCCATACCTTGATAATTCAATAGGGTGACACTCAGATAGTAGATAGATAACCCATGCCCTGCCCGATAAGAGGGTGCCACTCTCGGTTGATAGGTATAGGACCCATGCCCTATCTTAGTAGGATGGTGACACTTTAATAGTTGTCAATGGATCTATGTGCATCCCAACTGGATGGTTCCACTATAATAGTCGATCAAGGACCCATGCCTTACCCAACAAGAGAGTGCCACTTTGACCCCTCTAATGATATTTCTTGATCACTTCCATTATAGAGCATTGCCTAAATAAGTGTCACAACTAAAATATTTCACATTGTATATCAAAAGATACTATAGAGCTCACCATCATGTTCTACATGGTAAAACACTCATGATAGGCTACTCGTGGACCAAAATTTGAGTCCAAACAAAGGAGATATGAGAGGATGAAGGTTTTTTTAAAAAGGAAGAAGGGGTACAAGACATGTAAGAGGACCCAAATAGTGCATAATCTCAATTATCTTCATGGTCGTGTCCCTAAAGGTGCATGGCTCAATAACCATGTAATACTACATGGTGTGTAGGTGGACTACACGGCATGCCTCAGCCACCTGGGGTCCTGCTTGTACTCTTGGCTGTGCCCGTGTAAAATTGCTCATGTCCATGTACTTTGGTACATGGTGCGTTCTTCCACATGGGGTCCTACCCATGTGATCCACCACACAAATTGTCTACCCGATAAGGGATACATGGCATGTGGCCCGGACACATGGCGTGTCATCCTTAACTTTCTCAAAACCCCATCACTTCAACCATGGGGGAACTACATGGTGTGTGTTCATCACAATACACACCATGTAGTTGATTTTTTCATAGAAAGTTAGATATGATTCTGGAATTTAAAATCCAACCTCACATCCTCATATCTCACCTTTAGGCCTGCCAAAATCGATGGAAAAGGCCCCCATTTATCATTTTAGACCCTTTGATGGCCGAAAATTGAATTTCCAAAACACTTGTTTGAAGTAGTATGTACCTAATGTTATTCATATTTTCATTACTTATTAAATACTCCATTCACTTATTTTATATGAAATGTTCATAATTTATGTGAAATATTAATGTTTTAATACTAAGTACAATTTTTGAGCATTTTTTAGAAGTAGACCAATTGAGTCAATTTACTATTTTATTTATAAATATCACAATACTGATCAAAATTGTGTGGTTATTATTTTTTAGGATTCCCAATTCAAAATAAAATATTTCATTAGAAGGAATCATGGGCCAAATCTTCCATTTTAAGGCCCATATCGACCACACAAGAAGGCCTACAAAATCTGTGAAGAAACTGAACCAACCATGAAGATTTAATTTCTGGGATCAATAAGGAAGTACAAATTCCTTTATTCTCCTCCAAAGTTTGGGGGATAATGAAAGGAGTATTGGATAAAAATTTCAAGGCCCAACTCCAAAGACAAGGAGCCCAACTGATTCATTTAAACTCAGCCCACATTTTTGGTCGGGAATTAAAATAAGTACAGTATTGATGACATGGCTCCTGATATAGACATCATTTTGAACTGATATTTTGCAGTGTGAAAGAGGAGATATAGGTGGACTACTTTGTTAAAGAAATCATTCATATTTTAATGCATATTCCTATTCAAAAACTCTTTCACATTTTGGAATTCAAAAATACTGGATTGAAATGGACAGATCAAAATTGTTTAATCAGCCGGCCATAACTTTTTATAATTAAGTAAAAATGACTCCAAATTTTGATAGAGGTCTGAAAACATTATTATATTCAACTTTTAAGAAGGGGAGATCTCGATATTCGGCTGTCTGAATGTTCAAATCGTCAAGCCAAGTGGAGGAACAGATTGAGAATGCAAAAAATCCACTTCATTGGGCTATAAATACATCCCCCCTTCTCTCCATGCAAGGGGTTGTCATTTCAGAAGAGAGGAGATCATATTGGCATGAAAAAAACCTTTCAAAAGGCTTGGGATGATCTGAAATACTCAAGTTTTCACTTTAGAGACCTTTCCTCCTCTCTTTGTTTTCACTTACTTTCATGTTCTTCGTTTTTGTAATCTTGTAAGTCTCTTTGTAATTCTATTTTAATGCAAGTTACTTCTTTAATATCTCTTATTATCATGCAACTTCTATAGTTTTATATTAATTTTCTTAAAATATTTTAAATTCAGTTGAATCCCCTCCCCTTCTTTTGCTTCCTCATTCAATTGAAAATCCATTTTTAATTATCATAATTGTTTGTGTGTGTGTGTTCGACGTACCAATATTTTCTAATCCCTTTATTTTTCTTCTATTATTAATTTATCATCATAATTATTATAACCAGACTATTAAACACCCAAATGGATGAGTAAATATCTATTTGGTGTGAGTCAAAATTTAGGTATGTTAAGTGATTGAGAGTATTTGCTCGACGAGTATTCGTTAATTTAATATTGTGTATGTTGGACTTAATATGTCATGGATTAATGACATATTTTGTTTAGCATGTGGTTTAAATGGATTATTGGAACCATAAATACACTACCATAAACAATTACTGATTGAGATTATAATCCTAGTTAAGTTAAGGCTTAGATTAAAGCTTTAACACTTAGGAATTCTAATCGACGTCAACTTGTGAAGTGGGTGTTAATTTAAATGCAATATAAAGCAAAGCTCAAGGATATCACAAGATTAACTCCCTAATAATGAACTCACCCCAATCTTTATCAATTTGTTAAATCAATTATAGTCGATCAATCATTTCAATTAAGCTCTACAAACAAACCCCCCTAATCAAAATATAATCAACTAAAAACAAACGACTATTACAAAGTATCATCGCTGAGGATTCGACCCGAGTACTTCTATACACATTAGCAGAGCACTGGAACCTTGACCGGTCGATAGGCGACAATCGGCCATGAATTTCAGTACCACACGTATCTCATGTCACCCTCCATCTCTGATTTGGTTTCTGAATCAAAAAATCGATTACCCACAACCCACAAATCCTCCGAATCCATCCCTAATTTGCCGTTTTGTTCATTACATGTGAATCTTCCATGGATCTGAGGGTCTGATCACGCTCAGTCCCACCTAACAATGTTGAATCATGACCCCATGTTCCAATGATGACTAACACAAATAATGGAGGTAGAAAGGCACAAGAAATAGATGTGTAATGATCGTTGTCCAGGCGTTCTTGTCCAACAGATAAAGATTTGGGGTGCCCAGGGTGAGAAAACTGAATAATCAATTAAAATAAATACACTGGTGCATTCAATGCCTTGTAATTGACATAGATCAAGGAATAATATGATATTTATCAAATAGTTTAAATAATTAAGAAATAATCCACAAATTGATGAGTCCTACCTGGAATTGGATCATTCATCGATGAAGAATGAACACACCAATAAAGAATAGACATTGTCACATTCACTACACCTCAATATTCTTGGATCCATAGGTTTTTCATCATTTGATTCTGATCCGCCAATGAGAGGGTGGAAGAATGCCTCTCAAAGATCCTAGGGTTATGACTAACCTTAAAAATCCTTCCATAATTACATACTTATAGAGGGATTCAGAATTAGGTTATTTAATTAAATAAATAAAAACTATTTATTTATCTATCTAAACACACCCTCCAATGAATGATTTTATCCAAACGCCCTGCACCGACCCATTTTAGGTCATTCCAAGGGAAAAACTTATGTTTCAGACTCAAACATGGTCTCATATTTCTGATTCGATATTTTTTTTAATAGTTATCTCATTTTATTTAAGAAATCATACACACATAATATAATATATATTTAATATTTTTTCTAAAATTTATTCTGAGAATACCAGGCCTAAGAATATTATGTTGTTTCACCACCTAACTCTGAAAATATTTCTAGATATATTCTAAAGTCTTACAAGGTAAAAATAGGGTCTCTACACTGAACACGAGTTATCTACTCTCAATATTGACTTATAACCAAGTTCCAATACATTCCCAATCTCTTGACTATTGTCACCAAATATCAAGTAAATAAAAGAAACCTCTGATACCACTTTGTGACATATCGACCTAGGTGAAACTCAAAGGTTCCATGAACCCATTTGGCCACATAGTCTCAAGTGGGACTCCCCATACGCTAGAGGCTATCGACTAGAAGTGATGGCCTAGGGTGTGTCTGTGGGGAGACTATGCCCTCATGTTAGAGTAGTACACAATCAATATAATAAAAGTGGATAAAATAACAGAAGAAGTATAATGATGAATAAATAAGACTAGTAGTGGAATAATCATAATCAATCATCTAATAAATAACCAACTCAAAAAGATGTAAACTGTATCATTTACCAAATAATTATGTAATTTCATGTCTCTACAAAAAGGAAATCATGGATACATGGAAACATACAGACAGTAAAATACATGCTATAAAAAGAATAAAAAAGAATAAAAAACTATCCAAGCATCTCGAGCACTGGACCGATCATCTGCCACTAAGCTCCCATCCTAAGCAACAAGCAAGTTAGGTGTCCAAAGTGGGATGCTTACCTTTTTCCACACTTACAATCATATAATTTTCTTGGGAACCAATGACAGACCGTATAGGGTGTGAGATAAATCCTGGTAGGCCACCACTAATGGAGTCTATACAAATCCAGTGTGTGTATATAAACTAAAACAATGTGCATATATATATATATATAGTAAATCAATGATGTAATGATAACCGAAAACTACTTCATCCTCAACTGTAAATGTCTCTAAACATGTATTGTTTAATTAATTATGATTAAATTCACATATATATAAATCATGTGAAGGTTTCAACAACACTGAAATAGATCATGAAAATAATAATAAGGATCCAAGGTGTAACCAAGGCATCCTTGATCTCAAGGGCCAGCCAAATCATAGTAATAACTCATGAAGTATGGCTATAAAAAGGGTCTGAGTGTAATCCAATTGGAAACACCCAAGGCATTACACTATAAATGATTCTAACCAAGTCTATGGAGCTTGTCTATGGTAATACCAGAATAAGCATGACTGGGCCCAATGGGTTGAATCCACGGCGCTGCGTGTTTGAAGACATCAAGATAAATCCAAGGAGTGTATCCAAGGCATTCTAATATCCAGAGAGATAGTGAAGGGATACCATAACATCATGACAAACATATGCTAATAGACATGGACCATGTTCTAAGGTGGATATCTCCCTTGGAAACCAGATCCATGAATCAGAATGGCATCCTCCAAGTACTCAAGGCATTCCCTCAGGAATCCAAGGCTGGCTCAGGTCTAAAAATTCTTATAAAGATAAAAAGGTCCATATACAATAGGAACCTTATAAATATATCATTATTCAACTAAGGTCATGTAATACTCATTCTAATTTTAATTCATTAGGTTCATTCCATTACCTTTCATCCAATGTGATAAGGTGTAATAAGGACATACAACCAGTTATTAATTCAATTCTATTTATAAAGGCCAAGTATAATCATATAAACATTTACTTACACTAGTATAAATATTGCATTTAACTTTTTAGTTATGAAATCGTTTTTCTATAACCCGATGTTAAAAGTTCTATGGGAAATTTTCAACGTTTCTTTAGAGAAACTGACATTAAAAGTTTATGTACACGATCTTTAACATCAATTTTTTTTTAAATCGATGTTAAAGGTTATATACAGGATCCTTTAACTTCGGTTTTTCTAAAAACCAACATTAAAGGTTCTACACAGGAACTTTTAATGTCAATTAAAAAAATAATGTTAAAAATCAAAAAAATAATTTCTTTTCGACGTCAGTTTTCTCAAAAACCAACCTCTAACCCTAATTAAAAAAATTTTCAACATCAGTTTTGTTAAAAATCAATTTTGAATCACTTTAAAAAAAAACTCACTGAGCCCAAACCCTCATTCAATATCTTTCAAATCATGATTTCCTCCAGACCTTCGAAGGCACCGATGACACCCACTATTCATGGACCTCGATTTTCATCGTTTTAATCATCTTTTTACTCTCATTGATCCTCAATATCTACTCTTTTGACATTTTTTCACTATCAATGAATAAAGTTTTTTTTAAAACACCATTTTAGTCAACCATGGAACCCTTTACCATCCAAATATCTTATAAGCCTATTTTAGTCCATTTTAATTATCTTTTAACCATAATTAATCATCAATATTTCATTATTAATTATTTTTTCATGATAAAAAAAGATATTTAGTTCCCAAAAACCATATTATGATAAAACAACAACCACAGTTGAAGGTTTTTTTTCATTCTTTTTTCTTATTCATTTTTTCAAACGTGTTTTGTCAATATTGCAGTGTTCATCCTATCACTGTATTCGAGGGAGTACATCTATATCTAAGATCAATTTCGAATTATCAAAATCTTAATTTTTTAAGTTATTTTTTTTAATTTTGAATTTTATTTGGTGTTAGTTAAATGGATTCTAGTTTTTTCCTAGATTTTCCCTAGATCTCCTAGGTATTCCAATGATTATTGATCTCTATTATATTATGATCACTCTGATTCCCATTTTTTCATGATAGTTTATTTAGGATTATTTTATGTGGATCCTTCATTATTGTTTTTGTGGGTATTATGATTTATATTTATTACTATTGGTGTTCTTTTTAAAAGAAAAAAGTTCATTTCTTATTCCTTCCTTACAAAGGATTATAATTTTCCTATATTTTTATCATGCATGGGTAGTTTTAATGTAATGTTTTAAAATTTATTTTTGTATCAATTATTCATTGATTTAATAGCTTAAAGGACCGTCTTATTTTTAAATATGTAACTTTAATGCTTTAAATTAAATGATTTCAAATGTTGGTGATATGTTACTAGTTTTTAATAAAAGTGAAAATATTATATTTATAGTTGTATTTTAAACTAGCATGAAATGGATTTACTTTTAAAGGTTATGCATGAGTTTTGGAGTGGATACCTTTTGGGAAATTTTTCTCATACCTATCATATTACAGGTTTATCATAGGTTCCTCTTAAAATTGGTTCATATTACCATATGGTAATAGTTTTCCTGAATATTTTTATGAAACAAATAAGTTGGATAAAATTCTAGGTTTAATATATTAGAGGAGTCATTTTTTTAAATGATTTCATATTATGTTATGGTAAAAATGAATGTTTACATGATTTACCTCCCATATTACCATATTATGTTTGTGTATTTCAATCAATGAGTTCTTTCTATTTTCTTATTATTGTAGTCAATGCTTCATTTGACCTAGATTTTTTACCCTATTAAATTTAACTTTGTTATTGATAATGAAAATTTTGAATTTATGTTTAATGTTATTTATTATAGGTTAATTAAATAGGAATATTTACGACTATCTTGGAGGATATATGTAGAATAGAAGTGGTGTTGTGTGATAGTCGTTTAAAAATAAGGAATCTAAACTTGAAAAAAGTATCCATATTCCTTTACTAATATCATAAAAAATACCTTATAATTAATTATTTAAATAAAACAAATGCTTAGAGTAATTTATTTTTTATTTGATTCCTAGTAATCGTAGATATTTCCCATATGATCACCAATCATTTAGATTATTTGTTTTTATGTTTAAAATTTATATTTTTATATATATTTAAATTTTTATATGTTATAATATATTCATCTTTTATATTGTGATTTTGATATTTAATGAATCACAATTGGATAAATTTATGAAGAACTGTTGATGAATATGAAAAAGGAGTTGATTATTTCTTGGAAATTTCTAAAAAAAATCTTTGAAACATAGATTTGATTTTCTATCCATGCGCGAAGTGTTTGAATATGAGAAAGTTAAATTCCAGAGAAACTAAGGATTATCTCATTTTCTATGGTTTTATCCATAATTATACACTTTGGATCTAACATAGTGAAAGAATAGAAAATTTAACATCTAATATTGATGAAAATATTCAAAATAAGACAGAGGCTCATATTAAAGAATCCATTCATGATGTATGCATTGAAACATTTGAAAAAATAGCAATAGTTTAACAATTGTATGGAGATTTTGAGAAACCATTATTCTTAGGTTTCATTAAATATACATTGTTAGAAATAGTTCTGAGATTAGTTATCTTGAGAGCAAGAAATGGGTGGAGTGATAAAAGTTTATTTGAGTTTCTTGAACGTTTAAAAGAGTTACTTCTAGAAGGAAACAAACTTCTAGATTCTAATCATGAGGCAAATAAAATATTATGCCCAATGGGATTAGGTTATAAAATATAAATTTTTTCCCTAGTGAATGTGTTTTTTATAGGAAGGAATATGAATATTTATCAAAATATCCTAAATGTGGGACATCATTATATAAGATGGATGGAAAATTAAACTATGATTCATTCTAAGGTACTGGTATCTAACCTCATACTAGATCAATTTGGTACCTTCCAATAATTTCTTCCAATAATTTCTTCCAATAATTCCAATAATTCAACTATGATTCATTCTCAGTTATTGGAATCAAAACTTATATTAAAGAAATATGGTACCTTCTAATAATTCCTCACTTGAAGCATTTGATTGAAAATTCAATTGATGAAAAAAGGTTAAGATGACATATAAATGAACACATCTCTGATTGTAACTTACGCCACCCTTCCGATTCACCACAATGGAAGATATTTGATAAAAAAATCTTTATTTTTTAAGTAAATTTAGAAATATCATAATGATACTGTAGAAAAATGGAATGAATCCATATCAGATCCTAAACAGCCTGCATAGTTCATGACCTATTTTGTTGGTAGTTTACAAATTTTCCCCATAGATATGTATAAATAAATAATATTTTATGATGAGTTTTATGATTTTTGGTGAAAAACATCTAGGAAAATATATTTATGTGTATATTTAACCATTGATTGATGATTTTAAACTTCTATGGGAGATAGGTGTTGTAGTTTTTGATGCATACAATAAAGAGTATTTTCTTTTTCGTGCTATGATAATGATCATTATAAAAAAATTTATTTCATATGGAAAATTATCTGGATATAGTGTTAAGGGACATAAATCATGTCCAATTTGTGAATAAGAGTCTTTATATTATCAATTTCAGAATAGAATAAAGACAGTGTACATGGGACATCAAATATTTTTGCAAATTGATTATCCTTATCGTATATTGAAAAAAATAATTTAATGGTTTATAGGAATATAATCTTCCTCCACAACCATTTTCAGTTTAAGAATATTACAACAGGGTGAAAAATATTGATTTAACATTTGGAAATAAAGGAATTCATGTTCATAAAAAAATATCTGGAAGAAATATTCTATCTTTTTCAAGCTACCTTATTGAATATTTTTAGAGATAAAACATAAAATTGATGTTATACATGTTTAGAAAAACACATTTGAAGGTTTTATTGGAACTTTTTTAGACATAAAAGGAAAGATATAATATGTATTTGATGATATATTGGACTTGATATCAATGAGAATACTTTTGGAGTTATCTACCACTATTGTTAGGTCCACAAGGCTGAATACACTGAGAGGGGGGGGGGGTGAATTAGGGTATGAATAATTTAAAATTAAATCCCATTTTGATCTTGTTTCACTATTAAGAAAAACACTCTTCTCTCTCTTTCCCATTTCACAATATAAACAGAAAGTAAAGCATGCATAGGACACAACAATTTTTATTTGGTTCACCCTCACTGGGCTACGTCCAAGGAGTATACACCGACAATGTGCCGATGTACCAAATCCACTATAAGCACATTGATGTTTACAAGGTTCGGGATAGATCACTTCTATTCCCAGGCTCACTGCCTTTACAAGGTTTAGGGTCAGCTCACTGCTTTCCCAAGGGCCACTTCCTGTTTCTCTCTCTCTATCTCACTACTGGTGGAGAGGATCACCTTCTTCCTCTTCCTTTTATCACTACTCTGGAAAGGATCCACTCACAGTTTATAGACTTGTAGGTCTCTTCATTATCACTAATGAATACATCCTCTATTGTATGTAGATGCTCTGTTGAAGTCCAACTTTCACCTGTAGATAAATCCCACTTTGCACCGAAGGTATCAGGAAATCTTCCAGCTTTAACGTAGCCCTGAATCACTACCACGAATCAACCATACCTGGCGCCCTTATCTAAGCCAGCACGCAAGTCTCGGCGTGCAAGTCTCGGTGCGCAAGTCCAAACTGGCACGCAAGTCCACCTCAACCAGTTGTGCGACACAATCTTCTGCAACTCCAAACTTGCGCGACGCACACCCTTTTACGCCCAAACCAATTTTGGTGTGCAACCAACAACTTTCGCACTTCTTCAAAAACTGGCACACAAGTGTCACCAAACCACTTGCGCGACGCCTTCTTCTTCAACTCAAAACTTGCGCGACTCACTTCCTTTCTCGCCCAAACCACCTTAGGCATGCAACTATCACCTAGCGCGTAACTTCTACTTGCATGACCATACACCACTTGTGCGACCACCACACCTACGCGATGAGAGCTCTGATTTTTCTAAGTGTTGAACTCTTCACTGAATGAGCAGAGTCGAACTCTATTTATAGGCATTTGGACACCCTGCGCGATGGTGCGCAAGTCTCCCCTCGGCGTGCATATCTTGGCGCGCTAGTCTCTACCGTCCAAGTCACTTGCGTGAACAACTCTAAAACTTGGGAGCCCCTTATCCCTTTGCCATATTTTGATGTTATGATCTTGAAAAACATTAGGCGTGAAAGTTTCATCTCCTTCAAGTACACGGCACGCAAGTCCCTTTTCCAAAAACCACTTCTCTTCATTTGTCGATTTTCAGCCCCAAAAATTTGGAAAACACTGGAAAATGGCACCACCTTGTATCTTCTCCTTTTGTACCACCTCCAGACCATCCATTACTTTGTCGATGTTCTTGAATCAAACATGGATCATTAAACACAACCCTTAAACTCGACATTCCACCATGAAATCCCCTTTTTCAAAAAATTTGTATGTCATGGTTTGCTTTGTCAACAATCACAACACATGTGTCCACTTTTTCAACAAACACAATCACCTTAAAAATGATTCAATGATACCTTGAGGTATTTTTTCCCAACAACTATGAAAGGAAATAGAACATATTTACCTCCAGCTTATCACACATTAAGAAAGAGTGAGAAGATGATTTTTTTCATTGTATGCATGGTATTAAAGTACCCATTGGATATTCTTCAAATGTGAAAAATTTGGTGTCATTGGATGATTTTAAATTAATAAGTATGAAATCACACGACTGTCATGTATTGTTGATACAACTGATACTGGTCACATTGTGTATAATATCATCGACACCTATCAAAAAGAATATCACCAGGTTATGTAATTTTTTCAAATCTATTTGTAGTAAATTCATTTATCCTAATTTGTTATATGTGTTAGAGAATTAAGTTTCTCTTATACTTTGTCAGCTATAAATGTATTTAACACCTATGTTTCTTGATATAATGGTTCATCTGGTGATTCATCTGGTGTCTGAGATAAGAATATGTGGGCCTATTTATTTATGATGGATGTATCATTTTGAAATATATATGGAACTTTTAAAGGGACATGTTAAAAATATTTATTGACTGGTGGCCTTTATTGTTCAAAATTATGTATCGGAAGAGGTGATTGAGTTTTTTACTAATTATTTGTATGAAGTTGAGCATATTGGCCTCCCTATATCTCAAAATATAACATTTGATAGTGAAGGTGGAGGGGTTTGAGGATTAAAGCTAAAGTTCATTCCGTGTGATGAAGAGATTCAAGAACATTTATACATTTTGAACAATATATATGAGGTTAAACCATATATATAATCACATATTGTTGAATTAAAGATATAATATCTGAAAAGAAATAAAAATCGGTCGATTATTAAGCATAAAAATACATTTGTTTCACGGTTTAAAGAGAAATTCAGCATAAATATATCTACATTAGAAACATTGAAATGGTTGGTAGGGGTATCATATCTTAATGTGATCACATGGTCTAGTTTTGATATTAATGGGTACACATTTTACACAAAAAATCAAGATGAAAAGGTACCATTCAAAATAGTGGGGTAATGGTCGTTGCTAAAGTAATGAATTTTTTGTGTTCAAAGATAGAAACCCAATTTCTGCATAAATGAAATATTTTGGAGTTTTTAAGGATATATGAGAATTTGATTATACTAAATTTTGAGTTTTAATGTTTAAGTGTAACTGGGTTGACAGTAATAGTGGTGTGAAACATGATGATTATGGGTTTACATTGGTTGATTTGAAAATATTTAGTTCCAAATAGGAACTGTTTATCATGGAGACTCATGTAAAGAAAATATTTTATGTCATTGATCCATCAAATGATCAGTGGTACATCATTTTTCAAGGGAAAATAATTCATTTGGGTGATGAGGATGATGATGATGTTATGAATTTATATGAGGCTTATTCGTCTATTACATGTTTTTCAGATGATAACAATGACTATAATATGGACATAGTTCATGTTGTATGAAATGATCATGCTGAGGGGATATGGGAAACACTAAATTACTCTTCTAATTATCTAGGTAAATATTTATATTTTATTTATTTATTGAAATTTACATGTGTAAAAACCTTATTTATTATTAATTATTGGATGTTTAATTATATATATATTGATTATTTTTATGATTTTTATGTTAAATTTTATATTCAATAGTTATTGTTAAACATTTTTGATTGAAAAACCCACTGTATATCATTATTTTTTCATTAAATTTACACATATGAAAACACTTTTTTTGTAGCTGTGATATTTATATTTAAAAATGTTTCTATCATTTTAGAATTTATGTTTATATTTAATAGTTTAACTTTAATATTTTATGGTTACAAATCATGACATCATTTTTTTGGAACTTACACATGTGTGATACTATTTTTTTATTTACAATTTTTTTTAATCATTGTTTTAAAATATTCACTTTTCTAATAATATGTAGGTAGATATAATTTCATTACATTTGTCTACTTTAATGATAGACATAGAGGCATAAGAACATTTACCAAGGTATATGTCTTTTTTTCATATTATTAAATATTTATTAATATAATTATTTAATGAAAAAAAATTAATTTACGAAAAATAATTACAGGTCTACTGATGCGCCTCCCACAGAGGCATCTTCTTCTTCTTCTATAGAGAAATCGATTTCTAGAGTTGGTAAATGTGGGATTACATGTTTACCAAAATTTTCACTTTCTTGTGGAGACGATAGATTACATATTAATTTTGATGATGATAATAACCCAACTAGACCAAATGCAACACATTTTACTAGTTATATCACCATGCAGAGTCATTATAGGATCAAAATTTTATATCTTGATTGGAATTCTATCAATAAGTTGGTGAAAGAAAATCTGTGGAAGTCTATAATGGTAAAATTTCTCAATTGATTTATTTTTATCTCATTTTTTGAATATTATATATTTTAAATGACTAATATTTAATTTATTTAATTACAGATGACATTCAATTTTGAATAAATGAAAGAAATTAAGAAAATATTTCTATCTTTAGCTGCAATCAGATGGAGAGATTTTAAAACAAAATTGAAAAAAAAATTATGCTTTTGGGAAGTTACAGAATGAAAACCCATGCCTCAAGTATGGGTTTTTAGATGAAGATACATGGAATAACCAGTCGAATTGATGAAGCATTTATGGTATGATAGATATTTTATATTGTAATATTTCTTGTATATTACTTGATTACTTATTAGTTTATTTTCATGTAATAGGACTCCAGGAGATCTCATCAAGATATCCAGTTGCAGAATGTATACCTTTATACTTTATCATGTGGAGGGTATCATTTATTGGAGGATAAAACGATTGTAGAAAATTTTGATGCATTAAGATCTCATTCTAGTAGTGGTTTATATGAGGTTCAGTTTGTACTCTATATCCCCCCACTCACCATGAAAAATGGAAAATATCGAGACGAAAAAAATGAAAGTATCTTATATATAAATCTAAGGAAGTAGCTGACAAAATTGTAAGAAATTATTATTTTTATCTTCCATGAATGTTTTTATTTTTTAAATTAACACTACTATGCTATTTTAATTTTTTATTTTAGGAAAAACTTTAAGAGAAAGTGATGCAGGGTAATTTTATCCCTAAGGGTAGGATGAACATCCTAGTTACTACTTTAAAAAATCTAGAACACCCCAACCGCATAAGAGGATTTGAGGTAGGTGTTAGTGTTAGGAAAGTTTTTGGTCATAAAAATAATAAATAAAGAGACCTAGAAATAGATTCCTTAAAAGATGAGTTAAAAGACTTGAAATAGTATATGTACGATAAAATTTAATCATCTATGCAGGCTATTTTTCAAAAATTGATGAGACAATCACAGCTTGCACAACCTGCACAGCATGCAAGGCCTACATAGCCTGCCCAACCTACCTAACCTACCTACTCGGATCCTCCACCTCCTCATTCAGACCTCACCATATACTGTGAGTCTTATTCTAGAGATCCTCATGCATGTATTGTAGTTTATATAGTTATACATAATTTTGGGGATTCATTACATCACCAGCCTATGTAGTTGGGTTAGGTAAGAATATTAGTTGATGGTATTATTGACCTAACTAGTCTACCACCATTGCCTATCGAGGAGGATACCAGAGTTCGAGATTGTGTAAGACATTTTTTACTTTGGCCATATAGCCTTATTCGTTATTTGACATATGAGGTATTCATTGTTTTTTAAATATTATTTACATTTGATTAAAAATTACTTATAATGTTTTGTGACATTTAATTTATATAGGAGTATCTAATATCAAAATAATTAGCAAAAAAGAAACAAAATGTTCAGGCACTAATAACTTTAGATACTTATGAGATTTATGATGGGATAAAAATATTATCCCATGTTTCTTCTTCCTTGGATAATATTTATAAGTTTCAGATGATGTCTAATATATTTAGAAGAGACAATCCATTCAGAATATTCAAAAAAGATATCAATGATCTGGTTATTTTTTATGAGATCAATGTGTCTGTGTTGCAGTTGTTTTCCATGTAAGTAAATTTATGTTCCCATTCTTATTTCTTTAGTTAAAGATGATTTCAAGTGACTTACTATATTACTAAATTAATTAGGAATCTACACACACTTCTTATTAAAAATGAGACCACTGGCATTTATGGTCTTATAGATCCATAATTTATTTCAACGTTTGTGAAATATCTGAAACTTCCTGCTAGAGTTGCATATATATATCTAAGAGATTATAAAATACAAAGATTGGTTGATAGTTTTTTTCATTCCTTGATGGGTAAGAACACTAATATGATTATGAATTAATATTAATTATAATTTTATTAATTACGAACTTTTTATTTTGTATAGGTCATTGGATATCAGGTGTATTCTTCCCAAAAGAATGCAAATTATATTGGTTTTTTTATTTATTAGGCGGAATTCATAAACAATTTAGCAGATTGTTAGAAAAGAAAGTTTTATTCTTTTTTATAAGTTTATTTTTAATTGTTATTATTTATACATGTTTTTTAGTTGATATATATGAAAATGCAGGTCATGAAAAAAGTTTAATAAAGATCACTTATCGATAAAGAAGCTAAATACAATCCAATACATGGAATTAATGGTAAATATTTTTATATTTGATAATATTTGGTTTTTGTTATATATATATATATGTTGGTCTTTATTTTCAATTTAATATTTTATAACCGTAGCGTCATCATCAAAAATGAAGTGTGGAATATGGTTATTATGTTTTAAGATTCATGTATGAGATAATCACAACTGGGTCAACGGTTGAATTTGAAAAGGTTATTTATATTAATTATTTTATGTTTTATATCAAAATATTCTATTTTTAATATTATAACATTCATTATTATTGTATATTTTCAATGATACATAGTCATATAAGAATTAATAACTGACCCATCTTCAGAGTTTTTTTGAAAACTATTTCTTAAGTATGATTTCGATTTAAATTATCCGGTATATCTCTTTTAATAAAAGTTTTTAAAATAAGTATTTAGATAATCATTTTCTGCTTTAAGTTGGTATATTTAGTTTATTTTTACAGGGTTTTTATTTGCTGTATAAATAGTTATGATTTATAAAAAAAATCTTCACACAACACAATCCTTTAAATTTTCAGGTATGTCTCTTTTAGTTAAAGTTTTAAAAATGATTAATTATACAATCTTTTTTTACTTAATGTTTGTATATTCTATTTTTTATGGGTTTTATATGTTTTAGGTATGTCTCTTTTATTTAATGTTAAATAACTGAGTATTTATAAAAATTGTTTTCTACTTTTAGTTTGTATATTGTGTTTGATTTTACAGGGTTGTTCTTTTCCTTAAGTTAGTGTTTTAGACGGAGTACATAAATCTTGTAGAATTTTTTTAAATAAGTACATTTTATTATTTTTTATAAGTTATTTAATATTAATTATTATTGTTTATACTTGTTTTGATAATTGATATATTAAAATATAGGTCAAGGAAAAGGTTTAATAACTATCAATTATTGATACAGAAGCTAAATAAATTCAACTATATAAACTTATTGGTAAATATATTTTATATTGGATAATATATGTTCTATCTTATATATATATGTTGGTTTATATTTTCAAGTTAATGTTTCATAACTACATTTTCATCGTATACCTCCAATCAAAGCGAAGCTCATCAATTTCAACTTTTATCATCCATATAAATATACAGCTCTTCCTTCATGACTTCGATCATAGGATTTAGTCTTGGTTCTCTTCTATTACTGAAACCCTAATTTTATCAACCTCATTTAATTTAGCTTCTAAGTTCTACAATTCTTCCTATTTTGTAACCATAATATTATATCTGTGGTTTTATTAAGATTTTAATTCAGTTCTTCCCTGTTTGTGTTGCAGGGTCTTTATTTCAAGGATTTAATCATGATGAATCACTGGAAATTTATAATTATTGTTCCTTTTATTTCATTTAAAGTGTAAGAAAATACCTTTTACCTATTTATTTTCATTGGCATCATTTCTAAAAAATGCATTATTAATTTCTCTATTTTTCATTTCTAGTAATCATGAAATGAAGGGTTACAAATAATACAGACTTCATCCCTATTTCCTTTACTTGGCATGCATGAAATTTTAATCAAGTGATTTTTTTTATTCAGGTAATTTTATGATTTGATTGGTTTTCTATTTGACCTATATTTTCTAACAATATGAGATGTAATGTCTGTACACTGAATATATATATATATATTGTGATCAATATATATACCAGAACTAACATTTTATTTCATGCATAAAAAATAAAATTTCATATTAAATCCGAATTAATATTAGTTACTGAATGTATGTGTTTTAGTTTAAAACTGATATGTACTATGTAGAACTAATTTGTATTAACATTAACTATATACATTGATCAAAAAATTAGTTGAGAACTAATATTAGTTTGAAGAATATCTCTATTTTCATCAATACATATTAGAACGAAGGTCAACTATTTATTTTGATTAAAATATATATTAGTCCAGAACTAATATTGTGATCTAACATATGTTAGAGCATAAAATGTGTAAAACAAAAGAAATTATATATATGTGTATTATTTAGGAAATAAAATTATAATTTTAAATTTAGTGAACAATTTTTTATTTTAATATATTATATAGCTATGTGATTGTAACTTTTTTTCTTGCTTCTAACAAGTGATATATGGTTTATATTAATAATTTTTGATCATTTTATGCAAATTTTTATTATGTATAATCCATATATGAAAATTATTGTCTCATTTTGTATTTGAATTACATTACACTATGGACTTCTATTTAATCTAATAATAAATTCTTTAATGAAAAAAAAATTTTCTGCATGGTTTTCATGACAAAGATATCACTCAAACATGGTAGTCTAAGTGCTCCAATGTGAATGTATGTGCTAATTACATTGATTCCTAGAAGTGAACAGTAGTGGAATTAAATTATTAATTTATATATTTTTCTTTCATTTATTAAAAACTCATCTAAAATACACAAGGCATGAAGATGGGTGCAATTAGCATGACACTATACTTGATTTTAGTTTTTAATTTTTTTTTTGTTTTTACTGGTATGTAACCTATTGTATTTAATATTTTTATTTATTGAATCTTTGTTTACAAGTTTTTATATTTTGGGCAATGTAATAATTTCTTTTTATTATTTTTTAAACTTTCCATGTTGTTTTTTAAATCGATGTTGAAAGTCCAGCTTGAGACATTCAATGTTAGTTATTATATAAAACCGACACCAAAAGTCATTCGAGTTGGATTTTAAACATCATTTTTATATAATAACTGACATTGAAAAACATTTTCAATGTTTGTTATTACATAAAAACAATGTTGAAAATCCAACTCGAATGAATTTTGGTGTTAGTTATTTAATAAAACTGATGTCAAAAGTACTTTTCAATGTTAGTTAATAAATAAAACCAACGTTAAAAGTCATATTCGATTTTTTAAATTAGATTTTAAATGTTAGGTTTATGTAATAAACAATGTCAAAAGTGTTTTTCAATGTTGGTTTTCTATAAAACTGATGTCAAAAATCTATTTATAGATTTTCCATGTTAAATAATAACACTTTTATGACAACCCTATTATTTATTTCATATTTATACATGATTTATTACATAAGGGTACACTTAATAAAACTTGGTAGATCAAGAAGTTTAGTGTATTTTGGCATTAGGTACATTACATAACAATTTAAAATAGGAAAAATGTCAACTTTATTGAGAACGTCCTTACATGGTCGCACTTAAAACTGCATGGGATAACCTAAGGTCATACATAAGAAAGGGGTGATCTATAAAGCCTGATAAGGGAATAAACATGGAATAAAATGAAGAGAATAATAAATTTTAGATAATATAAATATAAATGGGGTATAAAAAGTGTAGGAATCATAAACATGGACAATGATACATGATATAGAATGATAATCATAAAGGCAGCATGAGAAATGTGGCTATATCTTAAAACACTACATCATAAACATAGGTCAAGGCTAATCGCTGAGAAATCATGATGGAAAAAATTACATAAAGGAATCATGTTCACTCCCTATCCCAACATGATGTCTCATGAGACTAAACATTACCCAATGCATTGGAGCGCTATATAATTATGGGTGCACCCTTCACATTCATTTCATTCTCATGCTTAAGTGTGCCATATAAATCATAAAACATGGATCCATTCATCATCATATTTTATTCCATACTCAAGGAGTTTGGAATAAATAAATTTAAGTCCCAATTTAAATATTTATAAGTGTATAAATATGAACACCCTTTATAGGAAATGGGTATGGTATTCACTACACAATTATTTTGGAATGGAAAATCACAGTGAAATTTCAACACCATGACGACATCACTTAATAATTCATAAAATGGGTTTATGAGATATAAAGGGTTCACTAATAACTTGGAAATAAAATAAGTAGTAATAGGTACATGTAAATACATATCCCAACATAAGGAATTTGAAATAGAAGGCATAAAATAATAAGGAAACTTGAATAAAGAGTAAAAGGTGAGACCCCTTACTTGAGTGTGTGACTCCAAAATCTTAGAAGGAGCTTCTTGAGAGATTGAGGGTGCCTTGGGAGGATTCTATATATGGGAGGTAAGAGTAAGGATTTAATCCAAGGATTTTGAGTCTATAGAAGTGGGAGCTTGGGTGATTTTATATAGGAAAAGAGTGGGGAATTCTTTATCATTTCTTAAACTTAGGTTTTGGAATCTATATAATAAAATAACCAAAAAACACAAAACTTTCCATGATTTTTGCCCATGGTTTCTTTAAAATGGGATTGGTTTTAATTATTTTATAATTTAAAGAGCCTAAGATAATAAAATAATACCCTTGATTATGTGGAGGTGAGTCATACTCTTAAAGAAATGATTTTAAAACCTTAAAATATATTACAAGTTTTGGAGGATTCATATTGGATTTATAAAATTAATAAAATAAAAATAAAATTTAATTATTTTAAATATAAAAAATCTATTTTTATGGTTATCCTATTTTTTTATTTATTACATCACTTTTGGGTCATTGTGATGTCATAATACACAAAGTATATTCATATGGTATTTAATTTTTACCCGAAAATTCGACTGTCTCAGAAAATTATGAAAAATTAACCGTTGGATAATTTTGACTTTATTATTAAAAAAATATTAATTTTATCTAAATAATTTTCTAAATATTTTTATTTTTAATTTTAAAATAAAAATCTACATTTATTGAAAAATGCTAGGATTTTTTATAATAACAATTTTCGAACCCTTATAAAAATTATATTGGACTTCATAAAAATTATATGATCATTTATATTTTATAAAAATTATTTTATAATAACATTTTATTGAAATATTATTTATTTTAAAAATCCATTAATTCATAAAAATAAATTCCTTATTTGAATTTTAATATTATCTAAAAATACTATTTGTGTTTTATCATATCATGATAAAAATCATTTATAAAGTAAAAATAATCGGATGAAAATATATTCATTTTTATATACAAAATAATATACATAATCATATTTCTAGTGTCTATATATATCCCTTTAATAAAATAGCAAATTCCCTAAGAGTAAGGTGCGCATCGGTGAGACATTCATGAGGTGGTTCGACATATATGGTTTGGGCCGCGATCTCGATGAGCTTAAAATTCTCCCATAAACGGTTTCACTCATGATTAAGTTATTGGATCTAAGCTTGGGATTGACCAAGGGAAAATCCCAAATATTCTATCTCCCTCAGAAGCTCTGATAAATGGGATTCATAGGGTACGATCCTACTGATTGAGACTATCACTTACTTTTTCTACGTCAATTGAATTTTTTAAAATCCTTTATTTATACAAATCATATGATCACTATTCAAAAACTATATTATCAATTGTAATGATGCTTAATGGTATTTTAAATATGATAGGAAATAATATAACCAAACAAGTGAATGTTTTTTCTATAACCATATTAAATAATGACATTTAGTTAAATCAAAAGGGAAATTTTATTTATAACCGTTCGGGTCATTAAAATCTCCCCCCTTAAGAAAATTTTCCCTTGAAATTTTCATTTCCCACACTAAAAAAATGAGTGTAACTCTATTTAATTACTTCCTCCAATTACCTTATCACTTCTTCAAACTTTTGGTTTCTCCACAACACTTTGACTAGGTGAATTGTATTGTTTTATAGAAATTTGTCTCTACAATTTAAGATCTTCACCGGCTACTCTTCATATGAGGGATCATTCTCCAACAGCACCACCTATGTAATGAGTACATGTGAGGGGTCTGGTATTATAACATCTCATATTTTTCTGTGTATTATTTTTAAATATTATATGGAATGATTTCGAGACCAAGCATTGAGACAATGTGTGATTCCAAGGCTCGGTGTTCCTAGAATAAATGTTTGAAAAATATTAAACTTTTTAATAGCACACGTGCATAGTTTTTCTAAAAAAGTGTAATAACTCTTAAATAGGTGCCTAGATAAAAAACACGAGGGAACCATTGAGCTCATAATTATAGCTTTATCCTAGGCACAACTTAACTTTAGTCGGTATGGGTTTTTTTTGAAAAATCTATCACAGGATGTAACAGGATTAAAATAATTTAATAAAAATTATTTTATTAATTTAGAGACATTTCCTTTAAAAATATATTTATGTTAGAATTCCAGGGTTATCCACATAACCCTGTAATATCTAGAGATCCATTAGAGAGAACCTTCAAAGAACTCTCTTGAACAAACAATGATAGACTATGGATCGACGACCGACGTACCTCGGATTCGACGGATCTTACCTATGATAATGATGTGGTGACTGCTCTTCATCAGACAGTGATCTGAATCGAGGTAGGTCATGTGTTTCAATTTTTTTATTCTTCATTCTTAATTTATGCAATGATCTCAAATAAATCGATGAATGTATTGGTTTGCAGATCGATCGCCGTGCGGGATGGGTTTATTATGGGGTAAATTGGGAGAATTATTTATAAAACTATTCATTGATTATATTATTGAAATTAATTGATATCAACATGAACATCAATCAATATTAATTCCTCTCATTTTTTATGTTCTTTTATCCCCAGATTCATCAATCATCATGGGCGTTATTCGTTTGGCCCACGACTCAACTATTCCCGATCAATCGATTGTTGCGCACCCATTTCTTAGTGCAACGATCTGATATCATAGATCTGGGATCTACATGGAATGAAGGAGGTTAAATGACAGAGATGGAGTGAATCAGATGAAGGATTATTCCCAATTTCATGTTCTTCGATGTTCTTCGGAACGAAACAAAGAATGGTGGTTTGATCCGATCCCCAAGTAGATCTAGAGACAGAGCACGTTGTTTAGAGATGGTGTGGCATGGGAGACCATGGATATTTGATTTCATGGAAAATTAATTATTGGATCGAAGGCGAAGCAATGGTCAAGACACACAGAGGAATAATAACATTTATGGAAAATTACAAAGAACACGGTGTGTAATTCATGATTACACGGTGTGCTGGGCCCCCTAGTTTCGGTGCTAGGATTTGGCCAGAGTTAAGGACCACATGGCATGTGACCCCTGTCACACGACATGTGAAACTCCCAAAATAACTTGACGTATACTCCAGAGAGTACATGGACATGGGTAATAATACACGGTCAGATGACACACCTTTTACTTAGACACATACACGACTTGGTATACACTGACAGGTACACATACACAACTTTGGTTCACAAAAACGGCCAGGTGACACAAGTAGAGAACCTTGTGTCTCTAGATGTTGTGTAATAATATTACATGACATATATATGGAGACTACATGCCGTGTGAATATATCCCACATGGTAAATACTTAGGATAGTAGAACATTCTTTGTACCCCATGGGACACGCTGTGTACTCCCATCAAGAGTTCTTGAGGCTCTTTATTTTTCTAGTTTGGACCAGTATAGGTTGTGTGCGTTCCTTTGGTCCTTTCCTAGATTGAACAATGTTACATTACATCCAAATCACTATATTATAACCCCCTATAGAGGCTGAGTCTTAGATAGAGTATAAAATCCCTCCCCGAGACTGGAGTGCGATCATCTATCACCCCTAGTGGAGTCTGTGGAATCGCATAAACTTATTGAGAAGGGTGATGATCCTACACCTAGTGGTGGACCACATTAGTAGGGTTCATGGTATACCCTAGTGTATCTAGGAATGATCTCCTATATAGTGAGTTGATCTATATTAGGTACGTGGTATCCCCCGGTCAATTTTGGGCATGATCCGTGGTGTCACCTGGTCAGTTCTGGGTGTGACTCCCCTCTCTGTGTACCATAGTGTTCCTTGACCAATGAGTTCTCTTTGGGAATGACCTAAATGAGCTATACCTCTTAGTTGATTTTCTTTGATGATATCATGGCTCAAGGAGTGAGTTCTCCCAGAACAAGCATGCTTTGAGTAGAATCCTATGGCCGATAGTTGGTTGCGACTGCCTGATGGCATGGTGTTTCTCATGAGTATATCTAGATATTCTTGTTATATGTACTGTAGGCATATACCTGTGTAGATATGACTGTAGATTCCTTTGTGGTATTCATTTATGTTATTCCTTTTTGGTATTACTTTGTGGTGTTACTTTATGGTTTCGGGGTGTCCTATTGTGTATTTTTATACTCACACCAGCACAAGATTTGCCTGTATGTGTCGTGTCTTGTGCAGATGATCGAACTTTTGTTGTATTCCTTAGAGGACTATGACTAAATGATGCTTAGCGAGACTAGATAGACCGAGGTGTGTTCCTGAGGCTTTCAGACAGCAGTCCAAATACCTTTACTTATAGGTTGGACTTGTGTTGCATACTCTTTATGGTGGGATTGTATTTGACCCTATTTACTTTCTAGTACTTTTACCATCGAAATCTAGTTGTGATATATAGTGGTTTGCATGAATTGTTTACTTAGTGCTTTTATATTTCAATACTTATGGCTTGGAGATGTGTGCATGCATAAAGGTAATTTAGGCTAATGCCTCCCATTTGTGGGATATGCCTACTCGGTGCTAGTCATCAACTCCTGGATTATTGGAGACAGACTTATGGTAGTCATGTCATGGGCCCCTCTGGGATGGGTCATGACAAAGTGGTATCATAGGAGGTTAGTTCTAATTTAGGACTGGGAGTCTGTGAGGTTGGTTTGTGGAAACAATGCTAAGTGTTTCGAGTTCAGATTTCAGGCTAGGTACTCTAGTGGTGGTGCGGTGGGCAACATATCCATACACTAGGACTCTAATTATCTAATTTTCAAATTGGTACATAAATTTTCTAGTTGTAGGGAAAACAACGGTACATTAATCATGTAGGGATGGTTGTGTTTTACATGTCCTTATTGAGTCAGCTCTCCAGATATACCCTATTGACCGTGGTACATCTTGTTTTATTTTAGGATGCCTACATGTAGATAGCCAGTCAGGATTCCATTACATGATCACAAGGATGATCCATATAGTGACGGGGCATCAGTACAAGGGCATGTACCCTAGATAGAACCTCTGGGTGGTTTACTAGATATACCACCACCCATCGAGTATTAGCTACTACCAGTACTAACAAATGAGGATGCACACAAGCTGAGTGTGTTGTATGAGTTCCATAGGCAATGAGATCTCAGGTTTTTGGGTGAGATAGAACCCCAAATGGATGAGGATTGGATGGAGTCAGTCACCCATGTTTTCCGCCTTGTGAGGATGCCTACCGACCAGATGGAAGTCCTTGCTATGAGTCTTCTTCAGGGTTCTACAGGGCGATGGCGGAGCTTGGTGACTCAATCACATGATAGGAAAACCCCCTCCTAGACAGACTTCGAGTGTCTCTTCGGAGAGGAGTTATATCCGACCATGTTGCGATTGGTACACATATAGAAGATTCTACATCTACAGTAGGGCATTGTGACCATGTCAGATTATTCATCGAAGTTTACAGACCTTTTATGTTACTCCATGGACATGGTATGAGACCAATTCTTCATGGCTCGAAACTTCGAGCAGGAATTATTTCGGGACATCAGGGCATCAGTGGTATCCCTTAGTATTTTTACCTATTCTAGGGTACTTGAGAAAGACCTACAAGTAGATAGTTTTTTGGAGGAGCAAACACCGGTAGTGGGAGCTAGTAGTGGGCACCAGGTAGCTGAGACCTCAGAAATAGGCATCCAATGATAGTTATAGGGACCCAAGTGGGTCAGGAGCTTTAGGGGATGATCCCAGTACTTAGGGTTAGTGGTGTAGTTCTCCCAGTGTGGCCTGAGTCAGCCTAGGGACAAACAACGTTACTCATGTGGTGGTCGGGGATATCTAGCATGAGATTGCCTAAACCTTCATATAGCTAATCAGAAGATGGTCTAGGGACCTCCGAGGAAGAGATAGAGACAAGATCAGGGTGGTCCATAGGGAGGAGGATATGTCAGAGGGGTAGGAAGGGTAGTAGGAGGTGGTCATAGGTTCAACCTATTACCACCCATACCCCAGGTGGTCCACGCCAGGATGAGGGAGCTGGTGGGTAGGGATGATGCTAGCTGAAGATGACAAAGGCTCATAACCTCAGAGATCTGGAGATGATACGAGGTATGATCTATGTCTTTTCCACCTTATCTGCAGTTTTTTTAAACACAAGTGCTAGTCATTCCTTTTTTACCATGAACCTTATTCGAGACTCGGAGATTCCGGTCGAACCTTTTATTCAAACCTTATGTTTGGAGACTCCTAAAGGAGGAGATTCGATGATCAAACACTGGTTCCAATAGTGTGACCTGACTCTTGTAGGTGAGAGTTTTAGTTGGGATCTCTTGATAGCGGCATCGAGCCTTACGACATCATTCTTATTATGGACTGGTTATCCACTTTTCATTCTCAGATTGATTGTTTTAGGCACAGAGTGTGGTGTGTCCATAGTGATGGAACCATGTTTTCCTTTTTTGGTAAAAAGGAAACACAAGTAGTGTAGGATGAACTCACACATAGGAGGTTTCAACCGAGTACTCATCGATTAGCTAACCCCACCCTCGGTGGAGTGGATAACATGAGGCCTTAGTTTCTTGTAGTGGTGGTGGAGTATAAGGATGTATTTCCTGAAGATATTCCAGGTTTACCTCCCCATAGGGAGATGAACTTATGAATTTATCTAATCCTAGGAATGAAATTGATATCTACATAGAGGATGACTCCCATATAACTTCATGAGTTGAGGATATAGCTGGAGGACTTATGGGAGAAGGGTTTCATGAGACCTAGTGTTTCCCCTCAGGTAGCCCTAGTTTTGTTTTCCAAGAAGACAGATGGGAGTTTGAGGTTATGTGTAGATTTATGATGCTTAAACCAGGTGACCGTGAAGAACAAGTATCCACTACTGAGGATTGATGACCTATTTGACTAGTTGAAAGAGGAATGATGGTTCTCGAATATCGACATCAGATCAGGCTATCACAAGCTATGAGTGTGGGATAAGGATATACCAAAAATGGCCTTCATATGTCTTTATGGTCATTATGAGTACTTGGTGATGTTTTTTGGTGTGATTAATGCTACAACAGTATTCATGGGACTCATGAACCAGATATTTCAGCCTTACTTAGACCGATTCATGGTGGTCTTCATCAAAGAAATCCTAATGTACTCGGAATCCGAGGAGTGGCATATGAGACACTTGAGGATGGTCCTGGACACACTCTAAGAGCACTGACTTTATAGCTTGCTCTAGAAGTGTTAGTTCATGATTTGATATGTTCATTTTTTAGGACACATCATCTCAAAGGCTGAAGTTACAGTGGATCCAGTGAAGGTTGAGGCAATGATTGCCTTAGTAGCCACCCAAGAGTGTTACCAAGGTGTGTAGCTTCCTCAGATTAGAAGGGTACTATTAGAGGTTTGTACCCAACTTCTCTAGAGTAGAAACACCCTTGAAAATTTTTACACGAAAGGGAAGATTTTCATGCTAATAGAAAAGTTCCAGCTGTGTTTTTAGGAGCTAAGGTAGAGGTCGAAAAACACTCCCATCTTGAAGTTATTAAAGTAAGGCATAAATTACATGGTGTTATGCAATGAATCAAGGACCAGACTTGGTTGTGTCATGATGCAGGGGAAAGCAGTGATTGCCTATGGTTTGTGCCAGTTGATATCGCATGAGCAAAACCACACGACCCATGATCTTGAGCTAGCAATGATAGTCTTTACATTGAAGATGTGGTGACACTACCTGATGGGTGAACAATTTATCATCTACTCTGATCATAAGAGTCTCAAGTATAACTTATCTTAGAAGGATATAAACTTGAGACAAATGAAATGACAATAGTTCCTCTAGGACTATGACTTTGATATTGTTTATACTCCTGGGAAGGGGAACATGGTGGCAGATTCTCTCAGAAGGAGATCTAGTTTGAAATTTCTAAATGAGGTGCTAGAGAATTTTTCCTCATTTTAGATATCCTTTATAGATAAAGATGGAGCATCTTACCTTCAGTCGATGGTTGTTACCCCTCCACTCTTACAATGAGTCTGGGAGGCATAACTTGGGGATACTGACTTCCAGACCATACATGATCATATGTCCATATGGCATACTCTTGATGGATATTTGAAATATGGAGAGCACATAATTATTTTCAGAGGACTCAAAATAGTACTAGTGGCATTACAAGAGGAGGTTATGAGTGAGTTTTATACATACCCATTGGCGGTACATCTAGGTGTGGAAAATATGTACTAGGACCTCCAACGTCAATTTTGGTCGCTAGAGATAAAGAAAGGAGTTGTAGAGTTTATCTCTTGATGCCTTTCTTATCAATAGGTGAGGGCTAAGCACTAGGTTCCATTAGGTTTAGATCAACCCCTTAAGGTACTAAAATGTAAGTGATACAAGATATCAATGGAATTCATGATGGGTTTACCACGTATGTCTAGGGGACACGATGCCATCTGGGTGATTGTTGACTGACTCACCAAGTCAGACCACTTCCTAGCTACATGAGAGTAGAGTTCAGTAAAGAGAATGGGATGACTCTATGCGCATGAGATAGTTTGACTCCTTTGAGTTTCATCAATGATAATTTCAAATCATGGTGCTCACTTTACATCTTTATTATGGAAGGGATTACATGAGGCTTTTGGTACCCAATTATACTTGAGAAAAACATTTCACCCACAGAAGGAAGACCATATTAAGTGGACTATTCAAGTTATGGAGGACATACTAAAGGTTTTCATGTTAGAATTTGGCCATAGTTTGGAGGACCACCTACCACTAGTGGAGTTTTCATAAAAAAAACTATCATTCCACCATTAGTATGACACCATTCGAGGCTTTGTATGGGCGACCCTGCGGGTCACCAATTTTCTGGACTAACCCAGAAGAGTCAACACTCATGGGCTCAGAGTTAGTGAGAGATACTATAGAGAAGGTGAATATCATCCAGGAGTGGATGGAGATTGCAAAAAACCACCATAATTCTTATACTTACAAGCAACGAAGGAATTTGGTGTTCGAGGAAGGAGACCATGTGTTCCTTCGGGTTTCACCTTAATGGGGATTATGGAGATTTGGTCAGGGTGGAAAGCTATATTTGAGGTTCATAAACCCTTTCCAGATACTAGGTATAGTTGGTGAGGTGGAATACCACTTGGATCTACCATCACAGTTAGTCCAGGTACACGACATCTTCCACGTGTCACAGTTGAGAAGGTACATGCATGACCCATTACACGTCATCAACTGGGGTGAGCTGGACATTGAGGATGAAGTGACTTTTATTGAGTAACCAGTGGAGATCGAGGATCGGTAGGAGAGGATACTTTAGGGGTTATCAATTCCTTTGGTTCATGTTCAGTGGCAGCATGAGAATCTTCAGGAGAGCACATGGGAGCAAGAGGCTCAGATTCGTGCTCAGTACCCTCATCTGTTTGAGTAACCCTTGTTTTGGATTTTTAGGGAAGTAAATCCCTAAGGTGGGGAGAATGTAACATCTCAAATTTTCTATGTATTATTTTTAAATATTATATGGAATGATTTAAAGACTATACGTTGAGACAGTGTTCAATTATGAGGCCCGATGTGCCCAAAATAAATGTTTGAAAAATATTAAAAATTTTAATAGCACACACATGCAGTTTTCCTAAAAAAGTGTAATAACTATTAAAAGGTACCTGGATCAAAAATATGAGGTCATCGTTGAGCTCAGAATGGTGTCTTTAACCTAGGAATGACTTAACTTTAGTCGGCGTGGGTCATTTGTGAAAAAGATGTCATGGGACGTAATGGGAATAAAATAATTTAATAAAAATTATTTTATTAACACAACAACCTTTCCTTTAAAAACATACTTATGTCATAATTCCATGGTTATCTGTATAACCCCATAATATTTGTAGATCCATTAGAGAGAACCTTTGAATAACTTTCTCAAATAAACGACAATAGATCATGGATCTACGACTGACACACCTCAGATTTGAAGGATCTTGCCTACAACAACTACACGGTGACCATTCTTCATCAGCAAGTGATCCAAATTGTGGTAGGGAATGTGTTTAAATTGTTTGATTCACTGTTCTTAATTTCTGAAATGATCACAAATCAATTGACGAACATATTGGTTTACGAATCGATCACCATGTGGGATAGGTTTATTACGGGGTAAATTGGGAGAATTATTTCTAAACCTCTTTGTTGATTATCTTATGAAAACAAATTGAGATCAACATGAACATCGATTGAGGTTTGTTCATCTTGTTCATTTATGTTCTTTTCTCCACCGATTCATCGATCTTCATGAGCGTTCTTTGTTTGGCCCACGACTCAACTATTCCCGATCAATCAATCATTTCACACCCATTTCTTGGAACAACGATCCTATATCATAGATATGGGATCGAAAAAACATGAAATAGGTATGATTATGGAGATGTAATTAATTGGATGATGAATGACTCTCAATTTCGTGTTCTTCTACGTTCTTTAGTGCGGAACAAAGAATGACGGTTTGATATGATTCTCGAGAAGATCCGGAGACAGAATACATTGTTTGGTGATGGAGAGGCATGGGAAACCCCAGATCTTCAATTTCATGGTGAATTGATCACCGAATCAAAGGCGGAGAACTAGTTGGGATTCATGTAGGAAGAATTAAGGTTCTAGAAAATTCTAAAGAAGATGGTGGGTAATCCAGGATTACACGGTGTGTGGGCCCCTTGGCTACGGTGCTAGGGTTTGGCCGGATTTAAGGACCACATGGCATGTGAACCCTGTCACATAGTGTGTGACCATCCTCAAATGAATTAGTGTGTACTTTGAAGAGTACACAGACACATGTAATAGTACACAACTAGATGGAATATTGTGTACTTATACATGGATATGACTTGGCATACACATACCATTACACGAACATAGATTCAGTACACAAACACAGTCATACGACATGGGTATAGAAATTTGTGTCTCTACAGGCCATGTACTCATCCTACATGCTATGTATATTGATACTACATGTCGTGTGAGGTTATTACACATGGTAAAGACTTGGGATAGTAGAACACATCACGTACCCCCTGAGACACGCCATGTAATCCCATCAAGAGTGCTTGAGGCTATTCGTTTTCCTAGTTTGGACTAGTATAGTTTTAGTGAGTTACCTTGGTCCTTTACTTAAGGGTGATGTTTGGAATTACATCCAAATCACTGGATTGTAATCCCCTTTAGAGGTTGAGTCTCAGATAGAGTATGGTATCCCTCCCTGATAATGGAGTGCGATCCTCTATCACCCCTAGCAGAGTCTATGGAATCATGTAACCTCCATGAGTAGGGAAATGATACTCCACCTAGAAGGACGCATCGCTAGGGTCTGTGGTATCCTCTAGTGCATCTGTCCATGATCCCCTATGTAGTAGGTTGATCTAGATTGGGTATGTGGTATCCCCCAGTCAGTTTTGGGTGTGATCCATGGTGTCCCCCAGTTAGTTATGGGTATGACCTCCCTATCTATGTATCATAGTCTTCATTAACCATTACATTCTCTTTAGGTGGGACCCAAATGAGCTATACCTATTCATTGAGTGCCTCTAATGATATCATGGATCGAGGAGTGAGTTATCCCAGAACATGCATGCTTCGAGTAGAATCCTGTGGATGGTAGTTGGTTGTGACCGCATGATGGCGTGGTGTTTCTCATGAGTATATCAGGATATTTTTGTTATATGTGATATAGAAATATACTTGCATAGAGATAACTGTATATTAATTTGTGATATTCCTTTGTGGTATTCCCTTTTGGTATTCCTTTATGGTATTACTTTCTGGTATTCCTTTGTGGTATTCCTTTGTATTATTGCTTTATGGTTTCAGGGTGTCCTAATGAGTATTGTTATACTCACCCCTACATGGTATTTTCCCGCACGTGTCATGTATTGTGCAGATGATCGACATTTTGAAAAATTCCTTGGTGGACCAGGACCAGATAGTGCATAGCGAGACCAGACAGACTAAGGTGTGTTCCTAAAACTTCCAGACAGTAGTCCCAGTACCTTTACTTCCAGGTTGGACTTATGTTATATAATCTTTATGGTGGGATTTTATTTGGCCCTATTTAATCTCTATTACATTTACTATCATACTCCGGTTGTGGTATATAGTGGTTTTCATGCATTATTTACTTAGTGTTTTTACATTTAAGAATTTTTGGTTTGGAGATGTGTGGCTATGTACATGTACTTTAGGTTAATGCCTCCCATTTGTGGGATATACCTATTCGGTGCTAGTCACCATCCCCTGGACTATTGGAGGTGAGCTTGGGGTATTCATGGCATGGGACTATGGCATCCCGCATTTTTAATACGTAACTTTTCATTACATTTTACAAACAAAGGATCTTTTAAAGTCTAGTGTCTTGGAAATCAGGAACATAAAACATGAAAACAACATAAAAAAATATTCTAATCCACTTGTAAGGATTCATCATAAGTTCATACTAAGTAAAATTACTGCATCTCATAACCTAGAGACATACATCAAAGGAAAGGGTGAGCTGAAGGCCTAGTAAGGGTAAACAAGGGAATCCATTTACTTGTGACATCAATACGAACTTGATAAAAACATAAGGACAAGAGTAATGAAATAATAGGCATATCATAATGAAAAGAACTTAAAACATAAATTGAATATGTGGCTACAACATTTCATTTATACATTGATGAACATATCACCAAGGTTCACCCCCAAGGTGTCATAAAAAGTTACCAAGGTTATTCACCAAGGTATCGTGAAACTTGTCATCTATAGAGATTAATTCTTTACCCAATGCATTGGATCACTATCAAGGTTCACCATTAATATGTATTTAATTTCATTTGATCCAAATATATCATAATAAAAAATTTCATAAATAACCCATAGATAATAAAATAAATGGCTTTCATTTCAAAATCGTGACGTTTTAAAAGTTCTTAAAAAATAAGATCGTTATGTCATTTATAACCCATGGAAAGGGAGTGAGGGTTACATGTATGTCAATTACAGAATAAAATATATCATTTTTTTGTAAATATTAACACCCATAGAAAATAAATAGGTATGTGTATTCACATATATAAGTCAAGAGAATTTCTTGAGAGAAAGAGAGAGAAATTTTGAGATGAAATTTCTGCAGCATAACAGCTATATAACTTAGTTTTAGAAAATAATAAAAAGAGTGGGGAAAAGGGTATACCATCCATAAATAGATCATTTTTCAGTATAGGTACAGAATAAAAATAAATAAGATCATGGTGTGGATATTTGAATGACACACCACATGAAAAGGAAACTTGAAAAGAAAGATAAAGCATGATTTCTTTTATGAAAATTCGGCAGCCTAACGGCGTCACCTAAAAATTTAGAAAATCAATTGATGAGAGTGGAAATGGTATCTCATAATTTGGAAATGAAATGTACAGTAGTAAAGATATATAATAACAATACCCCTCATAATAAAATGAAACTATAAGACATAACATTAAGGAAGTCATGACTTAAAAAAGGAGGGTGAAAGTTTCCCTTACCTTTGAAGAGTAACTTCACAAGCTTGAAGGTCGGGACCTTGGGAGGCTTGAGGGAAACTTAGGAGGACTCCTTGGGAGGTGAAGAGACCATAACTTTTTTGAGGAGGATTTTGGAATGAAATGGATGAGGTAATAGCTTTATATTTATAGGACAAGTGAGGGAACAAATCATTAAATTCCAAGGGACACCTCATCGGTGGTATTGGAAAAACCATGGGCTTGCCCATGGTATTTTCCCATGGTATTAGCCACTTGGGACACCTCATATCATATATTACCATTAATAAGTCGACCATATTGTTTACATCATTATTACATCATTAATGATGTCATTAAACACCTGAAACTCAAAACTGTATTTTTACGATTCACTGAAAATTCAACTGTTTCAGAAAAATCCCAAAAATTCACCTTAACCTAATATCAATGCTCTGAATTAAAAAATGAGCTCCATTTTATGAAAATAACTTTCTAAATATTTAATTTAATTTTAAAATAAAAACACTATTCACTATAAAAAAATTCTAATACTTAACTAATAATTTCTGAAACAATTATTTACTTATTTTATTGAATCACATTACCTAATCAAGGTGCTTAAATTATATTAATACTTTATTAAGTGAGTTTACTATTCCATTTGGTCACATTACTATTCATAAGTGTAAAATTACTATTCATAATTTACCATTCATAAAAAATTAAATTGATCTTATTAGACTCTAAATTTCTAACTGAACACAACTGTAGAAGACCATTTTTTGAAAATAATTACACATTATTAATTATTTAAGGTTTACATAAATATTTTAAAATATCCATTTTTTCCAAAATTCATCAATAATATACATCCTATTTTTATCCGGACATTTGAAATTTACAAACTTTACCATAAGAAGAATTTTTTTTATTTATATCAAAGGATTAAAAAAAGCAGCTATGGTCTCGTTACATAGCCCCTTATAATACCTGCATAGGACCTAAGTGTAAGGTGTGCTAAGGTGATAGAATATTGGGATAGCTCAGCCAACATTGCTCGAGTGGTGACCTCTATCAGCTTTAACTTCTCCCGTAAGTGATTCCGTTCAAGCTTCACATGATGAATTTTGGCTTGGGCTTAGTCCAAAGTAAAGCCCAGTGGTGCTACCTCCTTCCCAAGTTCCGTCAGATGGGCTTCGAACGGCCCGAGTCTACTGGATGAGGCCATCGAATCTTCTTTCTGTATTAATTAACCAAAATCACTTGTATTTATAAACAAAAATTGTAATGTTAAGAGTTTATCTTCCAACAGTCATATTGACCAATGATAATATAACAGTCAAAACCCAACGATCTCATTTAATTATACTCACTTAATTAATTAAAGAATATAGTTTTGTTGAGTATAAAATAAAATAACACACAAATTTAGAAAACAAATACTAATAAAAAGTTCAGGTCATTATAGGGACCTTCTGAGACAGGTTTTGATAGATATATACTTTATCAATAGGGATAAATGAAGCACATCATGTACTTTAGATAGGTTAGGTGAGAGTGTTAGTCGGTAGACCACCACTTCGATACGATCAAGGATCTCAAAGGGGACGATGCATCTTGGACTAAGATTTTTCTTCTTCCAAAATCTCATCACTTTCTTATATAGATATATGCAGAGGAAAACCATTTCTCTAATATCAAACTCTAGGTATCATTGATGATTATCAATATAGCTATTTTTTCAGCTCTGAGCAGTCCAGATGTGCTGC
Source organism: Viscum album (assembly GCA_963277665.1). Classification (NCBI taxonomy): domain Eukaryota; kingdom Viridiplantae; phylum Streptophyta; class Magnoliopsida; order Santalales; family Viscaceae; genus Viscum; species Viscum album. The sequence goes on along the minus strand of OY728140.1, from coordinate 413,031,308 downwards.
TGAATGGTCTTAACCCTTTCCACCATTTCCTTGACCATTTCAGGACCTAGTTGTTTGTGTTCTCCAACTTCATCCCAACATGTAGGTGTTTTAAACATCTTCCCATAAAGTTATTAATAGGTAGCTATTTGGATTCTTGAGTGGAAAAAATTGTTGTAATAGAACTCAAGAAGAGGAAGATGTTAGCCCTATCCTCCTTTGAAGTCAATTGAGCATGCTCTCAACACGCACTCAAGTTTATGGATAGTCCACTCATATTAGTCATTAGTTTGAGGGTGATAAGTCATGTTGAAGTTAAAATCAGTATTTAAAGCATGCTAGAGACTTTTCCATAACTTAGAGGTAAATCATGGATCCCGATAGGATATAATCGATAGTGGTACTTTATGAAGCCTTACCACTTCTTTGGTGTATATTCGTGTAAGTTGATCAAGTGATAAATCCTGTCAAATCGCAATGAAGTGTTCAATCTTTGTAAGATAATACACTACAATCCATATAGCATTATTACCTCTTTATGTATTCAGAAGAACAAAGACAAAGTCTATGGTGATGTTTTCCCATTTCCATGTAGGTATGGGTAATGGTTGTATCACCCCTTTGGAATTTTTCTTTTACACTTTCACTTATTGACATAAAAGACATATCGATGTATATTCCATGATCTCCTTCTTCATATTTTCCCACCAATAGTGATATCAAAGATCTCGATACATATTTGTGCTTCCTGGGTGGATGGAGAAGGTTGAGCTATGTGCATCATCCAACAACTCCTTTAAATCTATATTTGATGGTACACATCGTCTTGGCCCAAATCTCACAACTCCTTATTTATTAACATTGAACTTTGAGGATTTTCCTTTACTTATAGCTTTCACTTTCTTTTGAATTCCCACACCATCACTTTGATAATCCTTTATCTTCTCTAGAAGGTAAGGTTGAGAAATAATTTGTGAAAGGATTGATTATGTTCCTTCATTCATGATTTTCATATTAATCCTTTCCAAATATAAGAAGATTAGATCCCTCTCAATTCTCATCAATGATAGAATTGTTGGATCCTTTCTACTTAGAGAATCTTATACTTTATTTGCTTTACCAGGATGGTAGTTAATTGAGAAGTCATAGTCCTTGATCAGCTCTAACCATCTTCATTGGATCATATTCATCTCTTTTAGTGTGAATATATACTTGAGACTTTTATGATTAGTATATATTTGACACTTCTCCCTAAATAGATAATACTTCCATATTTTCAAAGTGAAGATCACTATATTAAACTCTAGATCATGCATTGTGTAGTTATATTTTTGAACTTTATAATGCCTTAAAGAATAGGATATAACTTTGTCCTTATGCATTAACACACATCACAATCCCTCCTTCAAAGCATCACTAAATATAAAGAAAAGTTCTACACTTATGGGTAGTGTGAGCATAGGTTCATTGATAATCCTACTTTTCATATCCCTAAATATTTCTCCACATAAATCATTCTAATAAAAATTGACTCCCTTACAAGTTAGATTGGTAATAGGGTTTGACAATCATGAGAAATTTCTCACAAATCAGTGATAATACCCAGCTAACCCCAGGAAACTACAGATATATATATATCACAGATGTTGGCCTTTTCCATCCTTTAATTACTTATATTTTTGAAGGGTCTAAAGATATTTCTTGTGATGATATACCCCAAGAATGATACTTTCTTTAATTAGAACTCACATTCTCTATATTTTTCATAAAGATTATCCCTTTTCAAGGTTTTTAGAATAGTTCTCAGTTGCTCCTTATACTCCTACTTGGTTTTGAAGTAGATTAGAATATCATCTATAAATACTACAAAATATTTTTCGAGGTAATAACTAAATACTCCATTAATAAAGTACATAAATATTTCTGGAGAATTAGTGAGTCTAAATGACATTACTATGAACTCATAGTGCATGTACCTTGTACAAAAAGTAGTCTTGGGAATATCCCCCTTATTCACCCTAAATTGGTAATATCCCGACCATAGATCCACCTTAGAGAATTATTGTGCTCCACATAGTTGATTGAACAAGTCATAAATTTGAGTCAGTGGATACTTTTTCTTTATCATGATCTTGTTGAGATCATGATAATCAAAGTAAAGGTGCATTTACCCATCCTTCTTCTTGACAAAGATGACCGGTGTACCCCATAGTGAATCACTTGGGCATATAAACCCTTTAGCCAGATTCTCCTATAATTATTTATTAAGATCCTCCAATTCCATAATATCTATTCTATATATAATCTTAAATAATGGTAACACCCCAGGTATAAGATCGATTGAAAATTCAACCTCTTGGCTAGGAGGAAGACCAGACAGTTCCTTGGGGAACACATCAGTGTATTCCTTCACAATGGGCATGTATTCAAGGATGATTCTTTCCTTAGACTCAATAATTTGAGCAATATATGATTTCTAATAGGGAAATAATATCAATTCTTATGATGTTGGTGCTAAAGAAGATTCATCCTTCTCCTAGCACTTGTATAGAATTGGGGGACAATTCACGATATGGAGAGTGATTTCCTTCTCATGGAAATTTATGTTGGATATATATAGGTAAAGATAATCCATGCTAATAATTGAATAAAATTACACAAAAGGGAGTATTAAAATGTTATCTAGGAAGTTCAGCCCAAGATTTATGACAGGGTAGGAGTTATATACTTGGGATTTAATAATTTCCCAATTTTCTATTGTCACCAACAACTATACTACCATGATTTGTGGTGGTGTTTGAATAGTTGTACTAAACTTTTGTGATATAAAGGACTGTGTAGAACTAGAATCAAAAAGTAAGTTTGCTATTATTTAATGAATAAATAGTGTGCCTATCACCACTTTATTGTCAGGATCCACCTCAGTAGCTATGATGAAAAAAGCTCACCCTTTCCTCCTTGGAGGTTATTGGTTGTCTCCAAAAACCCTTGTCTTAGTTCATTGATTTGAAAAATTTCTATGGTTCCTTTAATTTGAAGTAATAAACAATGCAATGAGGGTTAAATAGACCATTACTTTCCTCTATCACATTACCAGGTTTCTCCTGTCAGAAATCTATTTATAGTTTCCCTTCCTTACCATAGCTAAATCATTTCCTCACCCCCTTAAGAAATTTTTGGGGTGTTTCTTTCCACACCTTTTACAAGTGGGATGTTAAAATTTATTGGCACCATTATATTTCTCCATCGGGCTATCATAATTAAACTCTACTTTATACTTCTTATCCCTATGACACCATTGAGATTTGTAAATCACTATTTTGACTTTGAGGGAACATTGTAAAATTTTCTCATAGCTATCAAAGTCTCGGATCTCTAGTGGTTTTCATAGACTAGGTTTTATCCAACCAATTAAGCATTCAACCTTGAATTTGAGGGTAACGGTAAAGATGAAGTTGTATTGTGAAAGTATTGTGAAGTTTTCCTCATACGACCTGATAGATTCATTTTATTTTTGATTGAGGGTATGGAAATACTTTTCCATTTTAATATGGAGTGAGAGGAAAATATTTATCTAAAAACATTTTTCGGCATTCCTTCCACCCCATCGATTGGATCTATTTATTAGGATTTGTATTCTCGATTAATTTTTACCACTGATCAGTTTCTCCCTCTATAAAATGAACATCCAGTAGAACCTTCTCTTATTTGGAATATTGAAAGATGGATAATATCTTATCAATTAAGTTAATCCATTTACCCATGATTAAGGGATCATATTATCCATTGAAAGTTAGTGGCCTTTTTCGCAAAAAACTCTCAATATCAGCTTGTTCTCTCTTAGGGGGATTTTAATACTTCTCCTGACCTAGGTATCTATTCATAACCCGAGTCAGGTGAGATAGTAGTTTCATAAATTTTTTGATTCCTACTCCCATTAGGTTGGGCATCTCATTGGGAAAATCATCACATTTCCCATTGCATTGATTTTTTACTCAATTCCTCCTATTTACAACCATTGGATAGAATAAAAGGAAAATTACAGATGATTATTTTTAAACTATTAAACACATAAAGGAAAATCCAATGACATTTAAGAGATAATTTATAAATTATATTTATTTCTTTACTTATGAATTTATAGGATTCAATCTATGTTATCCATGATCTATTTCCTAACACGTATTCTTATGGGAATTTTTTGTTCCCTTAGTAATGGTTTGTAACGATATTATGAATTTACCAAAGAATACCCCCCAGGAGTGTCAAAATAGGTGCATAGTAATATCTATTGTCGTGTACTGGCTTATGTTGAGTCAGGTTCAACACACCTTGTTAGAGTTGTTACCCCTAGGTACATCTGTGTTAGAACCACGTACACTTGTGGTATCTATATAGGGATTTATTTTATTGATAAAATAATTAATCTATACTTACCAAAATCTAGGGATGTTTTCTTACACTTATTCTTATACTTAGGTATTTTTCTAGAGTTTTCTAATCCTAATCCCAAAAATAAATAAACTTTTACTTTGATACCAACTATGAAAGCCTTATTCTTTATTTCACATTAATACATGATTTATTACACAATGATATACTTAATACAACACAAAATATTGAGAAGTATAGTGTATTTTGGAATTAGGTACATTACATAACAATTTAAAATATTAAAAACATCATCTTTATTGAAAACTTCATTAACATGGTCGCACTTAAAACTGCATGGGATAACCTGGGGACATACATAAGAAAGGGGTGAGATATAAAGCCCAACAAAGAAATAAACATGGAATAACATGAAGAGAATAATAAATTTTTGACAATAGTAATATCAATGGGGTATAAAAAGATTAGTAATCATAAAAATGGACAATGAGACATGATATAACATGACAATCATAAAGGCAACATGAGAAATATGGCAATAACTTAAAATACTGCATCATAAACACAGGTCACAACAAATTTCCAATACTTAATGATGGAAAAAGTCCCATAAAGGAATCAGTTTCACTCCCCATACCAACACGACATCTCATGATACCAAACATTATACAATGAATTGGAGTTCTATATAATTTCGGGCGCACCCATCACATTCATTTCATTCTCATGCTTAAATGTGCTACATGGATCATACAAAATGGATTCATTAATCATCATATTTTATTAAATAACCAAGGAGTGTGGTATAAATATATGTAAATCCCAATTCAAAGTGCTATAAGTGTATAAATATGAACTCACTTGATAGGAAATGGGTTTGATATTCACCACACAATTGTTTTGGCATGGAAAATCATAGTGAAATTTCAGAAGCATAACAACATCACTTAATAATTCATAAAATGGGTTGATGAGAGAGAAAGGGGTATATAATCATTTGGAAATAAAATATACAGTAATAGGTACATGTAAATAAATATCTAAACATAATAAATTGTAAATATAAGGCATAAGATAATAAGTAAACTTGAATAAATAGGAGAAGGTGAGGAACGCTTACTTGAGTGTGTGACTCCAAAAGCTAGAAAGGAGCTTCTTGAGAGATTGGGGGTACCTTGGGAGGAATCATGAGAGGGGAGGGAAGATTAAGGATATTATACAAGTATTTTGAGAGAAGATAAGTGGGATATTGGGTGGTTTTATATAGGAAAATAGTGGGTAATTCTTTATCATTTCTCAAACTTAGGTTTTGGACTCAATATAATAAAATAACAAAAAACACAAACATTCCCATGTTTTTTACCATGGTTTATTAAAAATGGGATTGGTTTTAATTATTTTATAAGTAAAAGGTCCAAATATAATAAAATAATACCCTTGATTATGTGGAGGTGAGTCATACTCTTAAAGAAATGTTTTTAAAACCTTAAAATATATTATAAGTTTTGGAGGATTCATAATAGATTTATAAAATTAATAAAATAAAATTAAAATTTAATTATTTTAAATATAAAACATATATTTTTTCTTGAATCCCATTTATAGTATTTATTATATCACTTTTGGGTCATTATGATGTCATAATACACAAAGTATATTTATACGGTATTTAATTTTTACCCGAAAATTTGGCTATCTCAGAAAATTATGAAAAATTCACCATTAGATAATTCCAAAATTATGATTCCAAAAATAATATTCATTTTATATGAATAATTTTATAAATATTTTTTTTACTTTTAAAATAAAAATCGACATTTATTGAGAAATTCAGGGTTTTTTTGACAATAATAGTTTTCGAACCCTTATAAAAATTACACTAGACTTCATAAAAATCATATAATCATTTATATTTGATAAAAATTATTTAATAATAATATTTTATTAAAATATTATTTATTTAAAAAATCTATTAATTTATTAAAATAAATTCCTTATTTTAATTTTAATATTATCCAAAATAACTATTTGTGTTTTATTGTATCAAGATAAAAATCATTTATAAATTAACAATAATATGATGAAAATATATTCATTATTTTATAAAAAATAATTTACATAATCATATTTCTAGGTTCTTGATACATATCCCTTTAATACACTAGCAAATACCATAAGAGTAAGGTGTAAGATGGTGAGACTTTCATCGAGTGGTTTGACATACATGGTTTGGGTCATGATCTCGATGATATTGAACTTCTCTAATAAAATTTTGTGCTCATGCTTAAGTTATTAGATATCATCTTGGGTTTGGTCAAGGAAAAATCCCAGAGATGCTATCTCCCTCAGAATTTCTGATAAATGGGCTTCATAGGGTATGATCCTACTAATTGAGGCCATCATTTCCTTTTTCTATGTAAATTGGATTTATTAAAACCCTATATTTATATTAATCAAATTATCACTATTCAGTGACTGTATTATAAATAGTAATGATGCTTAATGGTCTTTTAAATTTGATTGGATATAATATAGCCAAATAAGTTCATGTTTTTTCTATAACCATATTTCATAATAATATATTTAATAAAATCACAATGGAAATTTTATATATTACCATTTAGGTTGTTACAACTTTCAATGTCAGTTTTACTAAAAACCGACATGAAAATTTCCATGCTATCCCTTCCACATCAGTTTTGTATAAACTAACATTTAAAACCCCCTTAAATTCACAATTTAGTCAATGGTTTGGAAGTCTATTTTATTAAAATCAATTTAAAACCATTATTTATAGCTTCTCCTCCATAAACATCGGTTAAAAACTAACATTAAAAATTAAAAAAAATGATGTCGAAATCTATATTTCCACTAGTGTCTCTAATAAAAATTTAAGATTCATTTATTAAATTGAAATACTAACCTTAAAAGTTCAAGTGATGACTATATACAAATATACATACACTAGCCATTATAAATTTAGAATTCATTTTAGTCGAAAGTACTTACCATTATAAGTGTCAAGTCAACACACCTTAACAATGTCTCAAATAGTCCTGAAAATGGTCAAAAAAACATAGTAGGTTCCACACCCTAAATGAGTGGACAACATTGAGGTCCCGACCTCCATTGGTATGAATAATGTATATAATTAAGGCTTTAAAATAGAATCCAAATGACTATAATTAAAGAAGATGGATTTTAAAAGCATCACCCGGTGAAACCAACATGTGTACAAGGAAAAAAATTTATAAATGATACGGATTTTAGGGAAAAGTAATAGACTACCTACCTTATTACTGTAACACTCTCTTCATCCAGTATCGACCCTTATTTTGGCATGGATTGGAAGAAAATTAAATAATGGACAAACACCCTAAAAATAGGGTATATGAGTCTGCATAAAAAAAAGTGCTGAGAGAAAGACAAATGAAGAATATATACTAAGGAATGAAACACTTATTGGGAGGAATCCAATGAGATTATTAACTCTTGATTCTTAGTCTAGATGATAAAGAAATCCAAGAACCCAACTTAGGATGTCCATAGAGCTTCCAATGAGAGAAAAAAGATACCTCCTATCTGCTGGAGGAGAAAAAAAAGAGTGGGGTGTTAAAATTATAAATCCACAAGGGAAAAATAGTAAATTCACCTTTTAATTGGGTCTCATGGTTTGGACTCATGTTTTTTCAAACTGTGTTCCAACCACACACCCTTCACTGTCCATGAAGGTACCTCGCATGGTTCATGCGCATAGTTTGAGAAACCATTTGCAAACCATGTTATATTCCTATACTAAAAATTATAGATGTTTTGGCCTAGGATTTCACCCTAGGTCACATAGTTAGGCCAAAACATGTGTCCCGCTACTTCCCACTGAAACTCCTTTCATGGTTAGGAGAAATAGCATGGACTAGGCTATATAGTTTCTACTAATAATGTGACCCAATGTTTTCTTCCACTGGTCAGGGTTCTAAGATCCGAATAATCCCCAAACACCCTAATTTCCTCCATATAATCACTAGGTATTCATATTAGGTCAAAACCAAGAATTTAAACAAAAAAGAAAAGGATCCATACCTCATAGAAAAATTGGATTCTTACAGTATCTCAGGTCCAGTTGATCATAATACTAGTAACTTTACTAAATTCATGACCATGGTAGAAGAAGGAAAGTCTATCAAGTAAGGTCATTAAGTAATAAATAAATAAAGTATGATTACACAAAGTATGTGTCCCATTTTATGAGATATCATGAAATCGAGAGATTATATTATATAGAGTGTATTTGTAGGAGGTTTTTATTTCTATAAATAAACATTTTATCCCTAGGTATCATGATATATTGCTAGATACTACTCTTGGTTCGTGTGTATGAATTACTACTATTGAGACAAGGGCCTAGAGGGTCACACACAAACATATTCAAAAGCTTTCCCAATTATAATTAATTGGAGTTTAGGATATGGTGGGCCTCATAATGGGGGCCATGTTATTTTTGGTTTGAAAAATTGAAAGAAATAAAAAATTCAATATTATTCAAGTTTACAATAATTAATGATGAATTTATTAACTTGTTACATTCACAAGTTATTAAGTGAATACAAAGAAAATGTTTTACAAATGAATATTTAATATTAAATGTTTGTTTAATATTTTATGGGAGGGAGACAAGTTAAGTCGATGACTTGGATTTTATCATGTAACGCTATTTTATATGTTACAAGTAAATGATAAAATATTTATGACATCAATGACACATTCACTAGGTCATAAATATTATTTAGTGATTATTTATGAAGTTAAATATATTTTGGGGCCTAAGTGTAATTTTCAAGACTTTAACCCAAGTTGAGAGAAGATCAAATTCATAAGGACCATTCAACTCATGAATTTGAGAGCTTATCTCTCTCTCTCAAGTTATAGAGAGAGAAAGGGAGGTTTGGAGAACCCTTATCCAAGAACTCATTGGATGGAACAAATGGTACTATCACGATCATGTCGATGTTTAAATCCCCTTCGATTCCAAACACTATCACCTATATTCTAAAATTAAACATTCACAATTTTTTTTGAATCAAACATGGATGTTATAGAGGGTTCAAACTTAAAATACTTCTAGAAATGATCAAAATTGATGAGAAGAACAAGAATTCAATCAAAATCGAATGAGGTATGGTTTTAATTTTATTTTTCATACTTAATTAAATCAAATGAGATCCTTGAGTTGTGAATTAGTTGTTATTATGATGGTGACAATGTTGTAACATCAGTCCAGTGTGAAAATTTAGTTTTACCCTTCTTCCATGCTTCCTCCATGCTCTTGGTACTAACTTCATGTATATTCATCATTGCATGTAATATTTCTATTTTACTTCTTGGGTATTAGAGACAATATGTGTGTCACACATTTTTATCAAAATATAATAACCAAGTAAGTTCAAAAAAATTATAGGTAAGGTGAATTCACTAAGTAGCCGAGGAAAGGTGATTCCCATGCTAGTAGTGAAAATATCACGACTTCTGTTTTTTTAAGTTCATTGATTTTAGATGAACTATTATTTTGTATTGAGTATTAAAAAAACATTTATATCATGTTTCCATTGGAAACAATGATACATTATTTAATTATGAAATGAATATTGTTTTTGGTATCCCATACTCAACTAATAGTTCATTAATACTTTAATAATCAATAATAAATGATAAATATAAAATATATGACACAAATAATACCCAGTTGTGGCATGAAAATTCTTAGTCAAGTAAATCCAGAAGAAAATTTCAAGGTAATACCAAAAAGTTTGTTTAGAATCTTCATGATCTAAAACTCTTAGGCATTAGACATGATTGATTATTGGGTTAAAAATCGATCAAGGCACCATTTTACATTAAAGGTGATTAAGCCACAAAGATTTTATAACCAGTTCAACAAGATATGTGTAAACTATTTTAGGTATAATTTAGTGGTAAATTCACATTCTTCATGATATTCCATTATGAAATTTAAGGAATGTAAAAGCAAAGAGAGGAATATGATTGGTAAAAAATATTAGATTCTTTAGGCGGGCTTGTTAAAGTATATATTAACCAAGTATCCATCAATGATTAAAAATGTTGAGTAGATTTATTCCTAAACCCACATTTCCTTATACACATCATATTTTTTATGTTTGTAAAAGGAGTATTGATGATGAGTTTTATAAGAATTCATCAATCATGAAAATATAGAGTGGATTAATTCCTAAACTCATATTTTCTTAAACACATAGTATTTTTGATAAGTCGGATCAATGATAAATCTTATAATCCTTACAAAGTCTTCCATTGTATTTTCAATACATGATTCACAAATAGAGATTTCAACCCATCACCATATGCTAACTATAATGAAAAATGGATTTTATATAAGTTATAGTATGAAATAAATCCATTATGTCATTCTCCATGTGTTTAGATTCAAATATTCTATTAATTATAATCCAATAAATAAAACCACATCAAGGAAAAAACACAAAGTTCTTGTTAGGTAATTATCCTAAAGCATCTATAGGATATTACATAGATCCCTAATATATAATGGTTATAGTCAAGTGATATATTGTATTTATATAAAAGTGTGAACATCTTTGTTTGAGACAGTGGAAGAAAAAATGACTTAAATAAATCTAAGGCTTGAGATACACAAGTAGTTGGCATAGGAACAAGTTTCACAAGAGCTCGTAGAAAAGGAATGTTCTAGAGATATATGCTTTATATGAAATATATAACTGAATTGAGATGGTTTTATGATCACTAAGTTAAGGTGATGTATTATTCAATTAGAATAATGAATCTTTATCCTATAAGGAAAAAGTAATTATAAGAAATCTATGATTGATAAGTTCACAAAAATTCAAATATGGATTCCATGTACTAAGATTAAATTTTTTATTTTGGTAGTTTCTCTAATTATTGTAAATACATTGTCTAGTATTCAAGATAAACTATACATGGGTGGCACAAACATGATACCAATAAAGCTTGATTGGTTATACTCAAGGTTTAATATTTCATGGGAGAGAGATGAGTCAAGTTTATGAATCGAATTTCATCACGTAACATTATTTTAGGTGCTACAAGTAAGTGATAAAGTATTCATAATGTCAGTGAAATGTTCTGTAAACCCCCTAGTTTTAGTTAATTTACACTTTTATTATTTATTTTTAAGTTGTATAATACATGTGTTGAATTTTAATAATTTCTAGATATATTTATAGTTTTTTGGAAGGGGTTTTAAGTGTTCTCAATTAGGGAAAATCATGTCCTTTCTTTAGAAAATCATTCAAGATATTGTTGGAGTCATTGGGATGGTGAAAGGTTGATGCACGGTATGGACAAACTATTTGAGTTCCAATAGAAACCATGAGAGTATATATAGTGAGTAAAAGCACAATTGGCACACGATTTGTTAATCCTTGTGATCCAACTATTTGAGGTGGGGCTTGGTGACAGTAGCATGCACACAGTTGGTGCATGGTTTCCCAAACCATTCCGCCTAAATGTATGATGTGAATTTATTGTTATGAAAATAAGAGTTTAACTTAGTTTTTACCCTTGAAAATATTATTTTTCTTCTCCTATATTAGGATTTTGAACTCCTCTCCTTCCCTAAGAATTATTGGAGTTCCCTTTTGTTGGAGTTGGTTCTATAGAACCAACTTCTTTGTACTCTATGATAAACAAGTATTCATTGTTTTAAATATTAATAAACTACTTATCAAATCATGATTATTCTTCTATATTCCATAGTATGTGATAATGTCCTAAGAGTATTTGTCACACTAAAAGGTCATAGTAGTTCCCCTCTATGATGAGAACATGGAAGTTCTAAAACACTATTCTTGAATGTAGGTTCTATAGAAAGATGATATCATTTGAGGGATACAAATGATATAGGCTATAAAGGATGGAGACTCCTTGGAATTTGAGGAACCTTCTCATAGAGTACACCCTTGGTAATATCCAGTAGGATATTATGAGAACAAGACCCTCTAGTAGGAAATCCACATTTCTATGTGTCATTGTATGTTCTTATCTACAGATGTGTGTATTGGTCCTTAGACTTTAAGATTATTATTAATGATTATTATGAGTCATGAAATTAGATGTATTGATGAAAACCATGATGACAGATGTTCACAGAGAGGTAGGGTATGTTGGGTGTGTCACGAGTAATATTGCATTAATGAATAATGAGAGAAATGATTTATCCCTTCTGTTATTTAAAGGAAGTTAATATCTCAGGCCCATTGATGGAAATTATATAGCCTAAATAAATCCATGTCCATGGTGATCAATAGGAAGGTTATATTTCTGAAAAGTCAAATAAATAGATATTGAGCATATAGGTTGATAGCACTGACATGCAACCTGCTCTATTTGAGATATTATGATAAAGAGATTATATTACATATTAATCGTTTCTATGAGGTGACATGTCATTACGGCATTAACTTATTTCACTATGGATGCCTTGGAATGTTTCTAGATGCTAACCTTGTAATTTAGGCTGCTTCACCTAATACCACTAAGAAAGGGGCCTAGAGGGTCACACACTAAGTGTATCCATAATCTCAATTAAATAATATATTATTATTTATTATTTAATAGGTTGAATAAATATTATTCCCATATGTGGTTTAATAATTATTCATATATATTCTTGATCACATATAAATATTTATTTGTTGTTTAGAAAATATGATATCTATTTATTTATTGGGGAATAATACAGTGATATTTATTCAATAAATAAACAAACATTATTTAAGGTCCGATAAATATTGTGGAGGAATGGTGGACCGAGTTTAATGGTCTAGTGATAAATAATAATATTGAATATTATCCGATTAAATAATATTTAATTATAATTTGAAAGTTAAATGCATATTTAGAAATAATAATATTAGTATTATTATTTGACATGGGGTTTTTCTAGGATTAAATAAATAAATAAGGGAACTTGTGTGATTATTTTATTTTAAACTTAGAAATATAAATACCCAATTATGTTATTTTCTCATAAGACAATTCATTTGTCTTGGTTGTGCACAATGGATTTGGATAATCCTTTTAAGCCTAGAGAACTCTCTTCTACAAGAATGCTCTTAAGAATGGAAAGCAATCATCCTCCATTAGATTAAGGAGAATGCTTTGGAAGCGGTTCTCGAGGCAATCAAAAGCGGACAATGTAAGGGAAATAATATTTTGTGTTAGCACCCGGAGACTCATTTGATGACATCTAATATTACAAGAACACATGTGTATCACTTATAGAGAAAATATATACTTGGTTTATACATCACAATGACAGTGCACCACAGATTTGTCACTAATTCATCAAAGAAGAAAGAATTCCTTCAAGGTAATTTTTATTTAATTAAATTTATTATAAATAATATGTGATTATACCCTATCTCTAGTTCCAACATGATTAATTTTTTCTATCTTTGATTCAATTCCATTGATCGTAATGATTAAGGATTGTATAGATCTTGAATTGATTATCAATCATGACAAAAAGCAATGTTGGGAACCACCCATCGCATGCTTCCACCGTGCTCGGAACTTACAAGTGGTATTAGAGCGGTCACATAATTATTTATATTTATTTAAAATCATTATTGATTTATGAATTTATAATTTAGTTTATAAATTCAATTTTAATCTAAATTTCAAGATTTGTTTCTTCTTCCTTCATTTATCATAGATCCAATCAAGAATATTGATTTTATGATTAAAATAAAATCGAGGAACTCATCTGGAGGTGCCAAGAATTCTGGCTGGAAAACACAGGAGTACACACCATGTTATCAGAACTACATGTTGTGTACTTGTGGTAAATTCACCAGGAGTTAATTCAGAAATTACTCAAACTGTGTGCGTTGATGAAACACAATTTAGTTATTTATTACATCGCGTGTTGATTGGGAAAGATTGGTGAACGGTCAGCCAGAGTACACACCATGTAGCCCATGTACATGGTGTGTAGTACCTTTGGGTTAGAGATGAGTTGTGTATTCCATACATGGGCTACCTGATTGGTGACCATGTAACATAGATTCGACACGGCATGTGGCCCATTAGACACATCATGTACTCCAAATTTTTTGAGGTATGTTTTACACGCTGAGTCCCTAAGTGTGTACCTCAGATAGACGGTTAAGGGCGCACATGCCTTGTTGATTGGATCTACACACCGTTTACTTATACCAAATTATATAGATTCAAAATTTATTTATTTTACTATGTAAACCATGAGACATGTACTTGCATGTGGTCGTAAATATAGGACACTCCATGTGATAGGTTTTAATATACATAAATATTTAAGTATTTAATTAATATTTTCATAATGTTCAAATATGCATATCATGTATGAGTTATATTATAAGTTGTTACTCTACGTGAATTTGATCATAACACATGGAAAAAAAATCATGTAATTCATGTAATCATTCATGAAGTACACGTTGTGAAAGTACATGATAAGTCGTGTATGCCATATGTCACAAGAGTAAAATAGTATATGAGTATAATACATGTTGGGAAGAATTGGATGAGTATCCACCATATTGCCTCCAAGGTACATTTATGTACAAAGTTAATTTTAAATAGATTTTTTTTAAAATTATAATGGATGAGAATCTCAAGGAAATTAAGATAAGAATTAAGATAAAAGGATTGATTAATTAAAGATAATAATTAATCAATTTGAGCACAATTTATCTTAAATAAGAACGAATAAGAATTGAATGCTAGTTTTATTAAATTCATAATTCATTACATGTATGTGGATAATAATGAGATAGACCAGACATTTTGTATGCGATTGTTTTCATTTATTTATTATTAAATTAAATTGTTGTCCTGTGTTCCTTCTATCCTCATTATTATGTAGGGTCTATTTGCCCATGGTTTTTTTATGTAAACCCCCTTTCCCCCTCATCTCTATGTGAGTAAAAGGTATATGTAATGTATAGAGCTCCCAAGCTAGTGTAGTAGGTTCAAGTTTGAAGCCGAGATGAAACTAATCTAAGGAGATACAAAGGCGAACAAGTGGAAATCTATAAATACAAACCTCAATTTGTTGAAAGTGTTTCTACCCTAGGTCAATAGTTAGTTTATCAAATACTAGATAAAATAACCATTAGTATAATCTCATGATCATACCCTTTATTTTATTTATATCAAGTTGCATGGTTATTTTATTATGGATTTTTTTTCATGATCACATAGTCAATGAATTAACAAGCATTCAATATGGAACTAAAATAAACTATCTTATGCATAAATATTATCTAAGACATGGTTAATCACTTAAGTAATCCCACTTAATATTAAAAATCATGTGATAAAGATAATAATTGATAATTTATGCATAAAAGGATAAAATCCCTTAATAAAATATCAAGTGAGTATAGTCTTCTATTAATTCGGTTAGAATCAAACCATAGTTCAAAGTGATTGACTAGACAAAGTTGGGTTGCTTTCAATTATTGGAGAATTCTAACATGTGGTTTTGGGTTGATTTAACTTGGTTCACATCAAGTGTTGACTAACAAAGTAGGACTTGGTGTAACTAAGAGGAAAAGGTTAAGGAAATATAAATTAGTGATTTTAGTATTAGGGAGTCTACTTAATAGATCAAGGAACTGGGAGTTAATGCTGTTGGAATTTTTCATGCCTAACTAAAACCATTAAAGTTTCTTGACCAACCAAATTTTGGGTAATGAGAAGGGGAATATGGATACTTGACACTAGAATATCCAAGCAACATGATATTTCGAAGCCAATGTTTAGGGATATTGGGTTTCAATAAAATAGTGGGAGACTAATAAATATAATATTTATTTATTTGTCTAATTTTTTTTTTCAAATAAAGTACTAAAATTATACTTATCTTATTTGTAGAAACGACATTAAAAATTACATCAAACATATCATTATGATCTATAATTGATAAATAAAACCTTCACACCAGCACAAATTTCCAAGAATGGAAAAAGAGTTTATGCATCATCCTTCTCCATGAAGGGAAATTGTATATGCTAGAAGAACCTTTACTAGTTGAACATGGAAATGATGTAAGTGATAAAGAAATATATTTCTATGAGGATCATTATAATGATGATACATATTTTCAGTGCTTCATGATACCATCCATGTCCAATGATCTTTTTAAGAAACATGAGGATATTGATACCTATAGCATGATGTCTCACCTTAGGGATCTCTATCATGAGAAGAGAGACAAGAGAGGTATGAAATCTCCAATTATTTGTTTACAACTAATCTTAGAGAATCTACACCAATTGGCCCTCATGTAGTCAACCTTATCGACTACATTGAATACCTATAAATCTTAGGGATTAAATTCCCAGATGAGTTGCATAAATATCTCAAACTTTCATCAATTACCAAGATCTTCTCCAGCTTTATTATGAATTATAATATGAGAAATAATGAGAAGATTCTTTCATAACTTATGAAATTAATTCTCTAAGTGGATAAGGAAGCGAGGAATGATAAAATCATGGTCCTTATAGTGAATAAGAAAAGTAAGAACAAGGAAAAGGGGCTCAAGACCTATAAACAATCTAAAGATCCCGAGCACCGTCCTTCCAAGAAGAAGAAAATCTAGAGGTAGGGAAAGTAAAAGGAGGAAGTGTGTTTTTCATGTGGTAAGCCAAGCCACTGGAAGAGGAATTTCACCCAAAAGCAAGGGGAAGCTAAATGTGTGTTTGTTATCAAGTTAAATCTTTCCATTTATACACATCAGGTATTAGATGTGGTTTTTGGTTCTCACATATATATCAAAATGCAAGAACCAAGTAGATTATGGAAGATTTATAGAGGAGAGGTGGATCTGCGAGCTACCAATGGTGTGAGGATGGATTCTTTGTCCATTAGTGAATACCACCTTTCATTGAAAACAATAATGGTTTTGGTTTTAAGATATTTTTATTATGTACCTAAAGTTACCAAGAACAAAATTTCTATGTCATGTTTATATACAGATGGGTTTATTTTCAAATTTGGAAATAAAAGTTGTTTCTTTTATAATGAAAACATATGTTATGGTATGGAACATTAAATAATGGTCTTTATGTATTAAATTAAAAAAACGAAGTGTTGACAATCGATAATGAATCATGTTCACACGACTCATATAACATCCAGTTGTGGAATCACCATCTTGGTCATGTAAATGAGAAGCATTTGATAAAGCTCCATCAAGATGGTTATTTAGAATCTTCTAAGCTAAAACCACTTGATAGATATCATGCTTGTTTACAAGAAAAAATGACCAAACCACCATTCAGTGGATAGGGTGAAAGGGCCACAAAACTTCTAGGATTGGTACACACTGATGTGTGTGGACCATTTCCAGTAGAATTTAGAGGTGGATATTCTTACTTCATAACTTTTATTGATGATTTAAGTAGATATGGATATATCTACTTGATTATGTATAAGTAAGAGTCTTTTTAGAAATTAAAGGAATTCAAGAATGAAGTAGAGGATAATCTTGGTAAGAAGATAAAGAATCTTCAATCAGATCAAGGTGGTGAATATATTAACAAATATTTCATCAAATTTCTACGAAAGTTTGGGATTCTATATAAACTTACTCCACCTTATACACCATAGTGTAATGGTGTTAGTGAAATGAGTAAGCATACCTTATTAGAAATGGTAAGTTCAATGACGAGTCATGTAAATCTTCCATTATCCTTTTGGGGATATGCATTACAAAATATAGAATACACATTAAATTGAGTACCAACTAAAGAAGAAAATGGAATTCCCTTTGACTTATATAATGTTAAGAAACCCATTTTGTCATATACATGTGTCTGGGAATATGAGGTGTTTGTTAAGACCTTATCAAGAAACAAACTAGCACCCCGGGGCACAAAGTGTATCTTTATAGGGTATCCCAAGGAAACAAAGGGATACTATCTATACAACCACTCAGATAAGAAAGTAATTATTTCTAGACAATCCATATTTCTTGAGAGGGATCACATCCTCAAAAGTGATAGTGGGAGAAAGATTGACTTTGATGAAGTTGATTCTCAAGATACATAAGCGTTGGTACAAGAAAAGATTCCATAGGTCCCCATGGAAGAAGTAGTTCCTGAAACACAAGTACTGTGTAGGAGTGTAAGAGAGGTAAGAGAAACATAGAGATATGGTTTTCTAGTCACCGAAGATGGTGATTAATTATTGTTTGAAAATGATGAACCTCTCTCCTACAAGGAGAAAGTAGAGAGCTCAAAAGATGTAAGATGGAAATAAGCCATGAATTCTGAAATAGATTCCATGAATCAGAACCAAGTTTGGGTTATGGTTGATGTTCCAGTTGATGTAAATCATGTTGGATGCAAATGGTTATTCAAGAGGAAACTGGAAATGGAAGGTAAAGTACCTATAAATCAAGGATAGTGGATAAAGGGTTTAAAAAACATCAAGGAATTGACTATGATGAAACCTTTTTTTACAGTTTCCATGTTTAAATCTATTAGAATTATACTTGCTATTATAGCTTACCATGAATATGAGATTTGGAATATGGATGTAAAAACATCATTCTTTAATGGGAACATTCAGGAAGATGTCTATATGACACAACCAGAAGGGTTTGTGACTCCAGGTATTCTAAAAGGATTTTCAAGTTATATAGATCCATTTATGGATTGAAGTAAGTATCTAATTCATGGAACATATGATTTGATGAATCCATAAAAGAATTTGGTTTCATTAAGAATGAATGTGATCCATGTATTTACAAGAGGTTTAGTGAGAATGCAATCGTAATCCTAGTATAATATGTTAATGACATATTACTTATTTGAAACAACATACAAGTCTTACAATCTGTTAAGGACTAGTTAAATAAGTGTTTCACTATAAAGGACTTAGGTGAAACAACCTGTATTCTAGGGATCAAGATCATTCGTGATATATTCAAGAGACTACTTTGACTAAGTTAAAGTAAATATGTTGACCAGATACTAAAGAGATTTAGTATGGAACAATCCAAGAGGGGATTGGTTCTAATGTCACATGGTTTACATATTTCTAAGAAAATGTTTCCTCAAACACAATAAGAGTAAGAGAGAATGAGTAAGATCACATATGATTCTGTGATAGGATCAATCATGTATGCCATGTTATGTAATAGACTTGATGTTGCCTATGCAGTGAGCATGATAGGAAGATATCAAGAAGATCTAGGAGAACAACATTATACTACTATTAAGATTATCCTTAAGTATATAAGAAGAACTAAGGATACATTCCTATTATATAGAGTATTCGGGGAGATAATCATTATAGGTTATACAAATGTTGGTTTTCAGATAGATCAAAATGATCTGAAGTCACAATTAGGATATGTTTTTTGTCTCAGTGGAGGAGCTATGAGATAGAAGAGTTCAAATCAGCTAGTTTTCGTTGATTCTACAACGAAGTCTGAGTATATAACAACTTCTAATGTAGCCAAGGAATACGTTTGGATTCATAAATTTTTCCCAGAGTTTTACGTGGTGCCTTTCCATAAATACCCTGTCACATTATATTATGATAATACTGCAACATTGGTTCTTACAAAAGAGCCAAGGTCACACCAACTAAAAAATCATATACTTCGAAAGTATCACCTCTTAAGGGATCTTTATCAGAGGGGTGAAGTTACAGTAAGAAGAGTACCCATGGAAGTGAATGTGGTGGATCCCTTGGCTAAAGTCCTGTCTTAGTAGAAGCATGAGTATCATGTGAGAGCTAGCAAACTAAAGTTTGTTAGCATTTGGCTCTAGTTCTAGTGAGAGTCAATTGGAGTTGGTTCCCTAGAACTAACTTCTTTGAACTTTATGATAAACATGTATTCATTGATTTGAATATTAATAAACTACTTATCACATCATGATTATTCTTCTGTGTGACATAGTATGTGATAATATCCTATGAGTATTTATCTCAATAAAAGGTCATAGTAGTTCCCCTCTATTATGAAACCTAGAAATGTTATGACACTATTCTTGAATATAGGTTCTATAGCTGGATGATATCATTTGAGGGACAAAAATGATATAGTCTATTAGGGGTGGAGACTCATAGGACTTTGAGGCACCTTCTCATGGTGTACTCCCTTAGTAATATCCAATGGGATATTATCAGAACAAGACTTGCAAGAAGAAAATCCACATTTTTATGTGTCATTGGATGTTACTATATTCAAACATGTGTCTTGGTCCTTAGACTTTAAGATTATTATAAATGAGTATTATGAGTCACACACTTAGATATATTGATGAAAATTGTGATGACAGGTGTTTACGGTGAGGTAGGATATGTTGGGTGCGTCATGAGTAATATTACATTAATAAATAATATGAGAAAGGATTTATACCTTTTTTTATTTAACATAAGTTAATATATTAGTCCATTTGATAGAAATGATATAGCCTAAATAAATCCATTTCCATGGTGATCAATAGACAAGTTCTATTTCTAGAAAGTCAAAGAAAGAGATATCACACAAATAGGTTGATGGCACTAGCATGTAACCTCCTTAATTTGAGATATCATGATAAAGAGATTATATTATACAGTAAGAGTTTGTATGAGGTGACATGTTTTTGTGGAATTAACTTATTTCTCTATGGATGCCTTGTCATGTTACTAGACACTAATCTTGTTCTTTAGGCTACTTCACCTAATGCCACTGAGAAATAGGCCATAGGACCACACACTAAGTGTATCCAAAATCTCAGTTAAATAATATATTATTATTTATTATTTAATAGGTTGAATAAATATTATCCCCATAAGTGGTTTAATAATTATTCATATATGTTCTTGATCACATATAAATATTTATTTTTTGTTTAGAAAATATAATATTTATTTATTTATTGAAAAATAATGCAGTGATATTTATTTAATAAATAAATAGACATTATTAAAGGTCCGATAAATATTGTGTAGGAATGGAAGACCGAGTTTAATGTTCCGATAAGAAATAACAATATTGAATATTATTTGACTAAATAATATTTAATTATGATTTTCAAGTTAATCGCATGTCTAGAAATAATAATATTAGTATTATTATTTGAAATGGTTTTTTTTTCTGGGATTAAATAAATAAATAAGGGAACTTGTGCGATTATTTTATTTAAACCCTAATAGTATAAATATACAGTTATGTTATTTTCTCATAATCCAATTCATTTATCTTGGTTGTGCAAAATGGATTTAGAGAATCCTCTCAAGCCTAGAGATATACCTTCTCCAAGAATGCTCCCAAGAACGGATAGAAATCATCCTCCATTGGATCAAAGAGAACTATTTGGAAGCAGTTCTATAGGCGATCAAAGGCAGATGATGCAAGCATACAGATCTTCTGTGCTAGCACCTGGAGATTCCTTTGGTGATGTCTAGAGATTCCTGGAACATGTGTGGATCACCACTAGATGAAATCTACACTTGGTTTCTACAAAGAAATGATGATGCACCAAAAATATATCATCAATTTATCAACAAATAAATAATTCATTTAAGCTAATTCTTATTTAATTTAATTTATTATAAATAGTATGTGATGATCTACTCTCTCTAGTTCCAGCGTGATTAATTTTGTCTATATTTGATTCAATTCCATTGATCATGGTGATTAAAAATTGTATAGATATTGGATTGATCATTGATCATGAAAAAATTCAATGTTGGGCACCACCCATCACACACTTCTGCTACACCTGAAACCTATACCTTAGAATATAGTGGCCAGTTTTAAAAAATCAAGGTGTTTTGGACCTCCAAAATCGATGGTAATTCCTAGTTCTTTCTCATTCTCTTTAGATCCTTTCATTTTATCTCTCATGGAGCTATAAATCTAATCTATTATAGATATATATATGTCCTATGATTTGTATTTTGATGATATCTTATTGGGATCTAATGAAGGGAAGAAGGTTCAAGGATGAATCTAGAGATTTCATGTGTTGTTCCTCATTTTCTCTAACCATTGTGAGGTAGGTGACTTCTACCCCACTCAACATGTTCTAAAACTTGAAGGATTGTTGTTTAAATCACTCTATTTTTCTTTATTATAAATCTTACTTGGTTTTAGTACTTAAATATTTAGTTTTGAAATGATACACATAAGGTGTTTGATAAATTTCTTATAAGAAAATGGTTTTCAAAGGAAATGGTTTTTGTTACTTGTCATGTGTGGTTATCACGGGTTCATGAAATTGCACTGTGTCACCTTGTTTTTTGGAATTTGGGGGAAGTTATAAGGTGGAACATGGTTGATTCTATTAGGTAACGACTTGTGGATAATATGGGTCACTACTCAAGAGTACTAGG
This sequence comes from Viscum album, assembly GCA_963277665.1. Lineage (NCBI taxonomy): Eukaryota > Viridiplantae > Streptophyta > Magnoliopsida > Santalales > Viscaceae > Viscum > Viscum album. The sequence continues at coordinate 413,008,514 of OY728140.1, read as the reverse complement.
ACTATCATTGGGCATGAATGGGTGTGTGAGTTATGGAATAATGGCACTAATTTATTATGGTTTTGGAAACTTCTTAATTATTTTTTATGGAAATTTTTATAACCTCTACTTATTTTTGATATATATATAAATGTGAGATAACCTATTCTTGTTCCTAGTGGTGTGTTTTGGGAATTATTGGGGATTACATACTGAGTTTTATACTTACCTTATGCTTAGAAACTTTGGAGTGTTTTTGGATTTCATGTATCGATATATAGGTACAAGAAAGGTGACATACTTCTCTGGTGATGCATCATGATGTAGTGGGCTTGGGAGATGGAGTTAGTTCTTGGAGCTTGTTTTAGGTGATGCTTGGGTTGATGAAACCTTATTTTCATTTATTTTTAATTTCCTTTATTGTTTTAGTGTTGCAAATTTTTATTCTATCCACTAATTTGATATTTATTTTTTGGTTTGAGTTATACTGTATTACATTACATGCATAATATAACATTGTTCATCTTTGTTTTGTCTTTAGAAGGCTGTTCTCATATTAGAGAAAATCATCCCCCGATTATTTTGTATTCCCTTGTAACTTTTTCCTAGCCTTTTGTAGCCTAGGGATATCACCTAAGGTCAATTTCACCATCTCATCTTCCCAATACAACGGGTGAGGGGTGTGATGTTACATTTTCTCCTGGTCATAAATACTATGTAGTGCACATTTAGAACTAAAATATATTCAGGGGGACTAAGTGAAATTTTTGAGACTTAACCCTACATATATAAGTCAGGAGAAGCTCAAATTCATAAGAACTATCTATCCCACAAATACGACAGTTACTCTCTCCCCTCTCTGAAGTTTTAGAGAGAGAGAGAAAGAGGGTTTGGGAACCCCGATCCAAGACCTCCCTCCCTGATCAAAGAAATGGCGCTCCTTATGTTGAAATCCCCTTTGATTCTCCACACTATCACCCAAATTTTGAATTTTTATGTTCAAATAAGTTTTTTCAATATGTTTACACAATCTATAGGGTTTTATAATTGGTTCCTTCAAGCAACAATCATCAGTGGTGAGCAGAATATACATTTGATCAAAATCGAACGAGGTATGGTTTTGATTTTATTTTTTATGATTAATTAAATCACATGAGAAACTTGGGTTGTGAATTAGGTGTTTCTATGTTGGTAATGATGTTGTGATGTCAATTTAGTGTGTAAATTTTATTTTACCCTACTTTTACACTTTTATTTCTCACCCAATACCAACACTACTCGATTCTATTTTTATGAGGCCTCGAGTTTTTCTATTACTAAATTGATGATTTCCTTTGGTTTTTTATTTTATAAAATTACTCAAATTCATCTAAATATATAATGAGGAAATTATTTCTAATTCCAATGTATTATAGATGAATTTGGATAAATATGTACTTATGAAACCAAATGAAGAAGGCAAGAATATTACAAGGTAAGTAACAATAGGGAAGGTTTTAAATTCTAATAGGGCATAGAAAAATTAAAAGGATTTTAAAATATGATAATATTAGTATTTCTTGGGATTTTGGATAGGAATAAAATTTAAGTAATTATATTTTTTATGAATATCCTAAGGATCACACTATGTGTGATTTTAATAGGATGGATCTTCATAATGTGAGAAATGATTAGGGTTTTTAAAATATTTAAGAAAAAAACTATGTTTAGGGAACAATAAAAATTATATGGATGGGAATATAATATTTTATAAAAAATCATTGAATGAGATTATTTTCAAATCATTAGGAAATTAAGTGATGAGAGAAGATAAGGATACAAAAACCATCCCTATTTGCAACTTGATAATTTTTAAATCCCATGTAGTATTTAATTAAAGATGTTTCATTGAAGTATTTCTATAAAAGGTTACTACCTCTTCACATTTTAAAACATTTAGGGTTTGGTTTTCTATATATATTCTTCCCATTTCATATTCTCTTAGAATCATTATTCATGTATTTTAGACTTTGAGTACGATAAAGAGTCCTCGAGGTTTTGTCACTGAGGTGACTCTTAAGCAAGGATTCAATTCGACTATAGGAATAAAGACAATGGGTTGTTTTCTTAAATAATTATATTTTTATGAATTGTTTCTCTCAACTATTTTCCAACTATTTTCAAAAAATTTCCCTTGTTTATGATATTTACCAATATTCCATGCATTCTTTTAAAGGTTATCTTTACTTTGTGGATTGACTTAAAAGTTCATGTTTATGGGATGGAAAGAAAGATTTTATGAATTTTTCCCATGATATGGAAAAATTAAATCCCTATGTGTTCCATTAATGTTATTATATTGATGAATTTATGATTTTTTTCATACTCATGTGGCACACATATATATCACTACAAGAAAAGCTGTGAGTAGCGATGGTTTTTTTGATTTGGCAGCACTTTAAACTGCCACCACATGGTTCTCTGATAGTTTCAAAAAACAACCACTAAAGTTGGTGTCAGCATATAATATGGGGTGGTTCCTTCCATTTAGCGGTGATTTCTAGTAATCATCATAGAATGTTTATTTAGCGGTAGTTTTTTGGAAAAAATAAATGAGTATTTAGTGACGGTTAAAACCACTACTAAATCTAAAAGAATTTTAACCATAAAACTACTGCTAAAATGAATAAAACTCCCTCTAAATAATAGTGCATAATATTTAGCGGTGGTTTTAACTATCGCAAAAAAACAACATCATATAGCTGTAGTTTAAACCACTAAAAATAAAAATATGCGATACTTAGTGGTGGTTTAAACCACCACTATATGTTTATTTCCAAAAAAATCCAACTGTAGATTCTACATCCCCATAAATGCCCTGAAAAAAAAATCAAATGCATAGACCAGGTGTATCACCTATCATAAGAAAACAAAATCACACATATTAAATAGTAAATAGGGCATGAATCCAATCACATAACTCACCAATTATAAATACCTATAGTGCTAAAGAGAACTTATTCTGAGCTTAAGAGGCCCAAAACAATCCTATATATTTCTCTATAGTTTTCTTTGACTATATTCATATATAAAGTCCCCTGGAACATGAATGAAGGAAAGTGATCATGTACAAACAAGTACCATAAATGGTTTTAGCCTCTTCAAACATGGGAAATAATGAAAATTTCATGTGAATTATCTGTGTCACAGATGATACATGAACAAATCCCCTCCTTCCATATTAGTCTAAGAAATCAAAAATACCACTAATCACTGCCCAATGATGAACTATAATCATCACCCTCTCCATCTCTATCACTACTTTTGCTATCGACACCTGTAAGAAAAATATATTAAAAATTAAATAGTGTTGTATATTTATATTTAAACTTAAAATCAATAAAATTTTGTGAACTAAATGATTTTTAAATTGTGTGATTTACCTGATCACCACCAGTCATCGATGCAATATCATCTGGGATAGATCCAATCGTATTCTAATATAAATCAACAAATGATTTCTATAAAGTGGATATCTGAGCCCCTTGTTCCTGAATTATGCTTTGAATAGAAACAAAATATTTCTGAGCATATCAGGGTAGAGAGTGACTACAACTAGGAGTAGATTCAGCTACAATCCCTGATGGACTTCCAAAGACCTCAGATGGTAATGGTCCCAAACCCATCCCATGTACTCGACTAGGATACTTCTTCCCAAGTACTTTACCAACTAGGTCATCCTGGGAGACTGAGTAGGACTACACATGATTAACATATCATAGTTCTTTAATTTTTAACAATAAATCAAATATCAATCATATTTGAATCAATATATATTAACATATTAACAACTGATAATAAGTTATTATAATGAAAACTGAATTCATACCCCAACTTCTTTAGTAGGATCATTAACATAACTACTATTATATTTTTTATGAACATGCAACCACAGTTCTATTCATGAGTTTTGTGCCCTAAATTCTATGACTACATTAAATAAATATAAATAAAAAATTTAATATATGGAATAAATAATATTATCTTATAATTATTTAAACTAATGAAAATATTACCAGAGTCGATCGTCTTCTAGAAAAACCCTTTGACCTCGTAGTGTGAGGGATGATTTTCTTAGCCCTACTCGATGCACTCTTCCATGAAACAACATGAAATAAATAAAATCTAATTTAATAGTAATGTATTCAATGTCATATCCTTGTCTTATGCATGTATAAATGTAAAATGAGATTAATATAATAATATATATTTAAATAACACATGTTTCTCATAACGATGGCTATCAATAAAAACTTTCCATTGCTCTATAGTTACCCCAATAGGATACCTTATCATATAATTGTTGGGCGATCAATGAAGTATCGTTGAATTAATTCCATAATCTCCATTTAAAATCTTTCAATTTCTTACTCAAAATTTTCAATTTCCACTTTTGTACTATCAGACTAGCAATGGGAAAGTGAAAAAACATCTATACAAAGAGATTCATTTTTAAAATAGTAGAATTTAATAACATAATGACATTCAATTACACCATGATGTATTAAAATTACCTTTATCTATGAATAAAAAACTTTATTTTTCCAAGATGAAGGCATATACCTCCAATCATCATACATAATCAGAAGGGTAATCAGATCTGCCACCAGGTGGCCTAGAATTTGACCAAATAATCCCACAACATCATTCATAGGGACCCTATATCAATAAAACAAGACAACTATCTTTAGTCTATTTAGATTTTAGATATTTTAATTTTTCATATTTTTCTCCTCAGTAGCATTATTTCCATATTTTATGAAGAAATAGTTAGTAATATAAAAAAAGTGAAATAAATTTATTTATATTAAAATTTGTACCTATAATATTCACCCTCCAATATCCACATGAAGAACTAGGAGTGGTGGCCTGTTCCCTCACTACTGTGGTTTCTGAATGGGGAGGCGTCGGCTGAGCTACTAATGGGATGCTGACAGAGGGTGTGAGAGATGATTTAGGGGGGAAATAAGATGGTTTCTCAAATTTTGCAGGGAGGGAGACATATAGATCATCATCTATTGGTATAGTCGAGGGAATATTGACTGAGAGTTGACTGGAATTTGTATAGGACTTCCTCCTTGGAATTCCTACCATTTAATCAAATAAAATTAACTTCAGAACATATATTTCAAAAAATTCATGTAGAAAAAAAAAATAAATGATAACAGATGCACAATTCTGACAAGAAAAATATACATAAATATGATAACGAATGACTGCACAAATGACATAAGTGGTTGATAAATGAATGGATGACTGCATATACAATCATTTTCTCCTTCAATCATGTTGTTTTCCTACTCTATCATTACTTCATCTACTTAATCCACCCTTTAAAGACTAATTTTTTCAATATCATGATGGAAAAATAAGTTCTCTTCTTTCTATTAATGGGATTCAATGTCAAAGATAAAATATTCCACTTCATCACCCATATCATACAAGTCTCTTTATTTTACATAATCAAATACACTACACCCTTCATCTACAAAATCTTCCATATAATATACCATTTTACACTATGATGATAAGATATATGGATCATTTAATTCACAGTCACCAACATCCATAAAGCAAGAGAAGTTCACAAAATTAAATTTCAAGGAATCTCTTTTAACAACCTTGATAATATTGACCCAATTTCATTTGAATAAAACATCTAAAAAATTCCCATGGTAGTTTTATTCTATAATATTAGTCAAATTTATATATTATCCCACTTCAAAAAATGTAAATATACCACTATCATATGTTTTCAAACCATCTTCCCACAAAATTTGAATCCATTCACATTGTAAGCACCGAACTTTATAGCCTATTTTAGAGGACCTAGAGTAAGAAGCTTCAAATCTAATGAAAAATCCGCTCGAGTATTAGTATTCATGATCTAAAAAAATTAATATACATTATTATATTTACAAAATATATGCATCAACCTAATATACACATTGATTGTAATATTTATGAATTTACATGTTGTGAAAACCATTCTATAAGCTATTTATTAATAGCTTTAGTTATATCTTTCTCATTTCATGTTCATCCTATCATTAATATCTTTTTTTGTATCCTCAACTCTTCAATAAATAGATCTGAAATTTCACTATTCATTGGAACATATATATGTTCCTATAATAATTTCATTTATGTTAGTGTAACATTTGATCTCCTCCCAACTGATTGACCAATAGTAGAAAAGATATTTGATTTCCCATGTAGTTGAGATCAGGTTGATGTGTCGTCAATACATCCAACTCAATTGAATCTTGTCTTAATAAAATCCAAGTATCTAGAACAAAAGGTAAGACACTCCTCTGCCAAATAGCTTTAAAAATAGAGCCTTCAGGTTGAGCTTTATTTTTCACATATGATTTAACATTCCCAAGATATCTGTGAAATAGAATAAAAAAATAATTGTGTATTTAATAAATTCCAATAATTGTTTAATTAAATGAAAAACATATAAATAAAGTACCTCTCAATTGGATACATCCATCAATAATGTATGGGGCCTCTTAATTTATCTTCCTTGACCAAATGTACAGTTAAATTCATCAAGATAGTAAAAAACGACGGAGGAAAGATCATCTCCATTGCACAAAGTGTCAATAAAAGTATCTCCTAAAGGTTTTCAAGATCAAATGGTTGTATATTTTTCTCACATATTTTTCTAAAGAATGTGCAAGATTAGAGTACAACAATAGTAACCTTTTTAGGTAATAACGTACATAATTCCAATGGTAGCAACTACTATAACAAAATATGTGAATCATGAATTTTCAATCCATGTAACCTATGATGTTTTAAGTCAACGCACCTTGATATGTTACTTGAATACCCATAATATGCCTTCATATATTTTAAAATTTTAAGGAATGTATCTTTATCCCCATTTTTCATTGATTTTTTTTCCGAAGCATACTTTCCATTCTCATATGGCTAGAGATCACGCTTTATGTTCATCATTTGTAAGTCTTTCTAAGCATTGAGACGGTCATTTTATTTTCCATTATTATTAAGAAATGTGTAGATCAAATTATCGCAAACATTCTTCTCAATATGAATAACATCAAGATTATGATGCAACAAATTAAATTCTCAATACAGAAGTTTCAAGAATATACTTTTTTTCTTCCATTGTTGTGTTCCAATTTCACTTGATGATGCACTTCAAAATAATTTCCCACTATCATTAAAATGATGAACCTTCCCTAATTTTGTTTCAACATTTCCAAGTTTTTCCAATATTTTAGAACCTTTCAACAACTTTGGAGGTGGTATACGATCAATAGAACCATTGAAATTTGACTTGTTCAACTGAAATCTATGAGATGCATTGAGAAATATTCAATGACACAAGAAGCACCATTTTTTACCATGAGGTAGTCATTCGATCTCAAAATCAAAGTTACAAATAGGACAAGCCAAACCTGTGTAGGTGTTATAACTAGCTAAATTCCAAAGTATAGGGAAATCACTAATGGTCCACATTAGAGTAGCTTTCATTTTGAACATTTTTATAGAAGATGCCTCATATTTCTCAACATCGTTGCTCCATAACTCCTGTAATTCTTCAATTAGAGGTTTCAAGTATACAACAATATCATTTTCAAGACATTTTTTATAGTAATAATCATATAAATGATAATTTTTTTTTGAATACACATCCACAAAGGCAGATTATAAGAGATTAAAACAACTGGACAAATTATATAACTGGTGCTCAAAGTCCCAAATGGGTTGAATCCATCGGTAGATAATCCAAATAAAACATTCCTAGGTTTAGATGAGAAATATATATGAAATAAATCAAATGTATTCCATGATTTTGAATCTCTTAGATGTCATAATAACCCATCATCATTATTATCTATAGAATTCCACATTATGTGCTCAGTAGTTTTTGATGACATGAATAATCTTTGCAATCAAGGATTTAATGGAAAGCAATGTAAATCCTTTTCAGGTGTGTTACTTTTCTTCTTATTCATAGTAGTATATTGATTCAGAATTCCAACATCACTCATTGAATGACATCAAGAAGAAGAACATTTTTTTCAATCCTGTCTACTTGAATCTTATCCCCAATAAAGCATACAATCATTGGGACACACATGTATTTTTGTATAATTCAGACCAAGCTTGTTAATAACTTTTTTCATATCATAAAAAGACTCAAGGATCTTTGCTTTTGGAAATGCATCAAGAAAAAATTCTAATATCATGGTCATTGCCTTATTTTTAATTCCACATAGGCATTTGATATGGTATAACTTCAGTAGAAAAGAAAGTTTTGAATATTTCAAACATCCACTACACAACTCTTGATTTCCATCCTCAACTAAACCATGAAACAAATTTGTCTACTCAGTGAAGATTTATATTACATTATTCTCCACATAATCAAGAGGAGGATCCAATGGTATGTTACAATCTTGATCTAGTTGGCCTGTAGTCTCAAAACATCACTTGTCACGTTGCTATTTGTATCACCCTCAACTGGTTGTTCTGATATGTTTTGATGTTGATGTTGGTGTCTTTAAATACTGAATAAATCATTTATAAGGTTTTTTATTTCAGTTTCCATTGTTGATGAAGTTGGGAGCTCATTCTACTGATTGACATCTATGCTCAAAGTTTCCGTAACATTCAATCCTCCATGCCAAATCCAACACAAATATTGAGCAGAGAATTGCTTCAATATCAAGTGTTCATAAACTTTATCTCTCTTAAACCATCTTCTAAATTTACATTTAGGACATGGACATATTATTCTCTCATCAACAGATTGATTGGAAATTGAAAAATCTAAAAACTCCTCTAAACCCTTAGCATACTAGGTGTGTTCCTCAACAATGTTGTCTAGATTTTATCCATATATATCACAATGTGCCTACACATTATTAAAAAAAATTAAAACACATAACTATTACTAAATAGGAAAAGAGATAAATGGAAGCGAAAATACCACAAACCAAGTAGTTATAAGAAGCGTCATTTAAGAGGAGTCTTTAAAGTACTAGAGGGGATGTCACATAATTCTTCACTAGCATTTATAGTGGTGGAGGGCCTCATGAATAAATCACTTAAATTTTCTATTTTAACAACTTACTTTGTGTTAATAATCATTAAATTTCCTATAGATGTAACTAGATTTTATTCTACTACATTTGTATTATTAAATCCTGAAGTTATCATATTATGATAACTTAATACTTATTAAATTATGCATAGATTATATTTTATACTCTAAAAATTACCTATATCAATATAACTACTCCAAGACCATTAATGTAAGTTCAATGATTAAATTGAAATATGTATATAAATTTCTTCTAGAAATTTCTGCCTAAACCGATAAGTTTTATAAATATCCTTAATTAACATCTCCAATATGATTAAGAAGACCTTAAATTTATGTGATATCTAGAAATTACACCAAAAATTATATTATATCTATAATATGTCCACTATCACAACTAAAAACAAACTTAGATCAAAAAAATTTAAAACATCACCTTTAGTTGAAGAAACCCACCTGTAAAACTAAAAATGATATTTTTTAAACCACCATCTAATGAACCATGAAACTAAATCAATATAAAACAAATATATATTCTCATAAGTCATTATAATCTCATATCTCTAATACATTATCTCATTGTTTAGAAATATCAATGTCTATAATATCTTTGTTAATAATGATCATTATAATAATATTAAAAATAATAAATCCCAATGGTAAAGAATAAAAAATAATAATTTTATATACCATGAAAAAAATTAATAAATTCAAGTTTTAACTCATGTAATATAGAAAGTAACATAACATCACTCATATCCCTCACCCCCCAAACTACCTCATAACATCTCAAGAGAAAAAAAAATATCATTACTATTTAAGAGAAAATCATGTTATACCCTAATACATGGAAAATATCAAGAATTGAAACTCTAATAGTTCATTATTAATACAAGGTTTCTCACTCTTATAGTACATCAAATTCATATAATGGATGGATATGAAATTTTTCATGCTCATGTCCCTGAATGATGACTTTATCCCCTTTAAAATAAACTATTGGTACTCTGATCAACATAAAAATGATGAGACACATTTCTTAAATTACCATAGAAGTTTCCACATGAAAATATACTAAATGCAATAATAAATTAACATTTATTTATTTATAATAATATCCATGATTTTTTTTGGAATACATCAATTATCCATTCTAGTCTTTATCATAAGTGTACATGTATAAAAATCATATCTTGAATACTATATGATATATGCACCCATAAATGTATACTATATAACAAATTATTTAACTACTCATGTATGTTAATAGAAAATAATGTTTTGGCATAATAATGTGTTAGCCACCACATCCAATATTAATTTTATTACTCAATATATAAAACTATCATACATAAAAATCTATTTATAAACCCAAAACCATATATTAAAGAAAAATTATCAATAATTTATCAAGGTGATCAAATGGATTCACCTAAACATAAACAAAAAAACAACCATTTTTTATGTCCCAAAACAAAATAAGAAAATTTATTACGGTTATAAGAATGTATCAAATCCATAGAGATTTATTAACAAGATAAATATTACATGGAAACGAAACAAGTGTATAGAAGTAATCAAAAAAATTAAACATGCACAATTACTGATATCAATAATTAAAGAACCTAATAAATTTTTTATCAAGGAATTTGGAAATTATTTCAACACTAATTTACCATGTACCACACATTATAGTCTCATTAATGTAAAACATTAAAAAATATGTTAGAGGGGGATATATTTCTAGACACCCTCATCACACACACACGAACACAGATATATATATATATATAACATATGAATATAAAAATAATCATTGATCATTAAAATTTTATTTCATTATTAACCCATTAATATAGAATAAGTTATATAATAATTATCACGAGGAATAAAAAATTCATCCTAAAAGAGAATGTGGATAAATCCATGAATGTAATCCCAAAATATAGAGATGAAATATAAAATAAGATATTTTTTATAGTGTTTAATACTATTAGTATATATATAGATAAAAAAATTCATTAGTTGAATATGATATAATATATATGTTTTAAGAAATATATCACACTATTTTTATAGAACATAAAAATATTACCAAATATAGATTGGGTGGTTAAAACATTATATTCAAGAAATTAAATAAGATTTTTCCTAAGAGAAAAAGGTTCCACAATTATGGAAAATCATTACAAAATAAAAAAATTATATGTTAATGAAGATTATTCCCATATAACATGAGATGAAATTATAAGAAAATATTGATTAAATCTCATTATCATAGTCACAATATATAAAATATCTATAAATTAAAAATGGAATAAAAAATAATGAAGAAGGATATTTAATGAATTAATAGGACTTATTTAAAAAATTTATCTTACTATAAGTGAAATAACATGGATATGGAAGGGAATTATCAATTGAAAAGAGTGGTCATGAAGAATGTTCACATTACAAATGTTAAAATGGGCGTAGTATAAATAAATTAACGAGATGAAAAAAACTAATCTATAAGAGTTACAATAATATAAGGAATATATAAATTTAAATAAAAATTAAATCCCTAAAAAATATTAATCATTTATAATATTAAATTAAAATAGATATGAATTGAAAATGCCTTACCATAACTTCTATCTTGATCATAAAATGTTAGCATCTCCAATTGTTCAATTCTTATTTTGGTGTTGAAGTCTTTATCATTAATATTTATTCATGAGTTCATTCTACAAATAATAATTAAAAAATTGTAATAGTAATCATAAAATGATCCCAAAATATCAATGTTAATTCTATAGATGTTATAGTTTATGTTCCTAGAGAAATAATTTATAATTCCTTATTTTTTGAAACCTTGTTAAAGTGTTAGAAATCATTTGGAAAAAAAATTCTTGGAATAAAATGATTATATATGTGAAGATGGTTGAGACCACTTATCCATTAAACCATCTATGAGATCATACTTATCCTGAAACTACTATACACTTTCCTATACTCCATAAACCAATATTTATGACTAAACAAACTCAAATAACCAACTTCTATAAAAAGAGTAAAAAATATGAACTCATGTAGAAAACTCAAAGATGAATCTAGAAACCATATATAGAAAAAACACTAAATTAAATAACATAAAAGATCCATAATTTCAACCCAAATACATAGAAATACCTAGGTAGTCTATTAAGAAAAAAATCTCACCGATGGGGGAAGGGCGGCGGTGATAAGAAAGGGTCAGAGACGAGGGGGACCAGAAGCAGGGTGATGAACAGGGTGAGAAGTGGTAGAAAAGTTTGGGGGAGAGAGGGATTGAGGCTTAGGATTAGGATCAGAGGGATCAGGGGTGGGGGTGAGGGGGTGTCAGCAGCTCGGGATCGGGAAGGGGGTGTCAGTAGGGGAAGGGGGTGTCGACGGATCAGGTTTGGGACCGACAATGAGGGGCTAGGTCTTAGGGGGATCGGGGGGTTTGGGGGTGGGGGTGTCAGGTTCTAGGGAGGGTAAGGGGGTGTTTGGAAGAAGTTTCATGTTTTTATAAAAATGTAAAATTTTTAGTGGCAATTTTTAAAAAACTACTGTGAAATTATTTTAAAAAAATTTAACTGCAATTTCAGAAACCACCACTAAAAAACTGCTACTAATTGCTGATTTTTCTATAGTGTATGCTGTATTATGATACCAGGTGGGCCCAGAATTATATATACCCTAAGATATTGAGAAATTTTTAATATCCCATGGGATCATAATTAATGGGTTAAGTGTTGTTATCCTCATCCATAATGTTATGTGTGGGATAAGTTTAGTGAGCCTCATCCATAATGTTATGCATGGGTTAGATGTAGTTAGCCACATCCACAATGTTATGATGTCTTGGATGTGAGACTTAACCCATGTTTATAATGATATATCTTATGTCTGTGCTAAATTTTATTCACTCTCATGTTTACCATGATATTATGATATTTTAATCTTATTCCATGTTTTTATGTGATGGTTTATTTATGATTGATACAAGGTTAAAACTTCATATTTGAAGTTTATAATATTTTAAGGGTTAAAATTTTGTATTTAAAGAAATATTTTTTTGATAAATTTACATGTTTTATAAGAAACCTTGTAACATCCCAGTTCCGGGAGCCACCCAGAGGTGCCCTGTACCTGGTTGGTCACATGGGCTCAAGCGCATTTACCCAAATTCTAGAGGTTGCTGACTAGCAGTGAGGGACTTGGGTGTGATAGTGGGGAAAATATTCCCTCATTGGCAGAGTAACACAATGGAAGTAAAACAGATATCAATAGAGGAAGTAGTAAAACATGCAATAAGTAAACAACAGAAGTAATAAACAACTGGAGAACACATATATAAATGATTCATGATACATATATATAGGAAAGAAGGAAAACAAGTCACAATGATGAAATATAGTACTAAACTAAAGTACAAAAAAAATCAAGTAAATAGCTCCACAACATCACAAGACTCAGCTTGGTCACATGCTCCCCAGCTCCCCAGCAATCAAGTACCTAAAGTAGAAGGGCGCTTGCCCTTATCTAGGTCCGCAACAATATAATTTGTTTGGGTCTAAAATAATGACCCAAATAGGGTGTGAGGCTAATCCCAGTAGGCAAACACCAAAGATTTGTGCCTAACAGTCAGTGAATATATATGGTAGGCAATAACCAGAATGAAGTAGTAAACAATGAAGTACACATAGTAACAATCCGATAAATACAATTGCATTCATTTTCATATACCAAGTAAGCATATAATCAAAATCAGGTAACCCTCTAGAAAGTACTCACAACCTAACCCCTCTGTTTCAACCAAAAAAAACACAACAAACCCTCTGGGAAGTTCTCACAGTCTAACCCCTCTAGTTCATCTTTAACAAAGATACTATGAGGAATCACTCACTGTCAATTCCCCCTGTGGTCTTGTATCAGTAACTAATAGTCACTCTAAGGAATCACTCAACATCCAATTCCCCCTATGGATCATATCGAGGAAACTATATATACTCTGAGGGAGCACAAATTCCATCCCTCCTATAGTCTCGCAACGTAATAGTAAAACATACACTCTAGAGAAGACCTCAACATCCATTCTCCCTATGGTCTACTACACCAGGTTCTCACGGCACGGTGTAAGTCAGTCGAGCACAAAAGATACATGGAAAGCAAATTAAACCTCAAGAACTACTTTTCTAACAATCTACAACACATCATAGCATGTTAGATAATAATCACTCCATCCTAACAATACTAGGAATGGAAGGAAAGAATCCTAACAGGAAAGCTAGACCAAATGGTCAAAACAAGCAATCAAGGAAAAAACATTCATAGCATGAAAAATTTAACCCTATTCACAACAATTAACATCTATCCAAACAAACAAGGCATTACAGGTAATAATAGGGATAAAACCATAAACACACAATACCCTGTTCTTGGGTATTGTGCACTTTTGCACATAAAATTCAAATACTATCTACGGAAATGCACAAACCACCTACCTCAGCATCGTGAGAGCGATATACATGAACGTCAGGCCTTGAATCTCCCTAGAACTCTGCAGATCTACAAAAATGCTAAAAATTTCAACCGAAGATAACTCATGAAAGAGGATAAATCATGAGATGAAGTTTAAGAAGAATGAAGAACTCACCGATACGATTCCAATGCAACCGAAAAAGTTCGATTCATAGAAAGGATGGCGAGTCAGGGGCTTGGAGAAGATCTGTGGCTGTACGGATACTCCTAGATGAGATAGGTCAAGAAGGAGTGCATTCTGTCCATTAGACGCGACCCTGGACTATTTAATGAAATAAAAAGAAAGTACACGACATGTTCTCTAAAAGTACATGGCATGTACTTTCCTTTTTTGGCCTCCGCTTTAGGCAATCTCTAGGTCACCACACACAGCCATGTACTTGGCCGTTACATGGCCCATACATGGTCACCCGTGGCAATCGGGAACATGGCGTGTACTTATAAGTACACGGCGTGTACTCCTGAAATTTCCATAAACTCCTATTTTTATTAAAAAAAACCATAAAGGAAAAACATACCTAAAAAGAAGATATGGGTTCTTACAAACTTCTCCTCTTAAAGAAAATTCATCCTTGAATTTCCCTAGCAAGGTGGAGTAGAAGAAGAATCCTCTAACAACTCCAGCCACTACGATTGTATGTCGGCCTCCCTCTCTGAAGTCTTGTCCTATACTCGCCCATTCTGCCATAGCACTCGTACCAGAGGAACAGACTGACCACGAAGAACCTTCTCACTTCGATCAACAATCTAGATAGGATGCTCCATAAAGGAGGAATCCACTTATAACTCAACCTATTTGGGTTAAAAACATGAGATAGGTCTGAGAAGTAACATTGAAGCTGAGAAACATGAAAGATGTAGTGCATAGCCTGAGACATATGAGGTAATTGCACCCAATAGGAAACCATCACAACTCTCTCCAAAACCTCAAACAGCCCGACGTACAACAAAATCTTAGCCTGTCTCATAATCCTTCTGTGTCCCAACCTTAGTGTGACACTTAGAAAAATCTAATTTCCAACCTCAAACTCCAGAGGTCATCTCCGTCGATCAACATAAGACTTTTTTTCGTGACTGTGCAGTAGCCATTCTCCTCCGAATCAACTCTATCTGCTCTGTGGTTTCCTGGACAAGATGAAGTCCCAACATAGTTGCCTCTCCTGCCTCCATCCAATATAAGGGTGATCAGCATGGCCTACTGTACAAATCCTCATAAGGTGCCATTTGAATAGTTTCTTGAAAACTATTATTGTAGGAAAAATCCACAAGAGGTATGTGATTCCCCCAAGAACCTCCAAAATCTAGGATGCAAGCTCAAAGAATGTCCTCAAGCACCTGAATCGTACAATCGGACTTGCCATCTGTCTGGGGATGGTAAGCTATACTCAGAAGTAACTGTGTACCCAATTCCTTTTGAAGTCCCTACCAGACCCGAGAAGTAAAACGTGTGTCCTTGTCTGAAAAAATGGAGTGTGGAACCCCATGTAGACGTACAATCTCCTAGATGTAAAACTATCCTAGATCATAAACACTGAAGGCATCCTTTATTAGTAAGAAGTGAGAAAACTTTGTGAGTCTATCAATGACAACCCAAAAAACATCATTTCCTCGAGGTGATCTTGGAAGAACTGTCACGAAATCCATCGCGACATCATTCCATTTCCACTTGGGAATGGGTAACTGCTACAAAAGCCCTGCCGATTGCTGATGCTCTACCTTCACCTGATGACATGTGGAGCACCTCATGAAAAAACCAGCAACATCTCCCTTCATACCTAGCCACCAATACTGACAGTGAAGATCTCGATACATCTTGGTGACACCCGGATGAACTTCCCAAACTGAGGAATGAAAGTCCCACATCATCTCCTCGCGTATGTCTGATGGTACCCACACGTGCCCATGAAAATGAAAGATCTCATCCTCACCTACTATCCATCTGGGAATAGGGTCCTCTCCTGACACACTTCCCCGTAGGAATAGGCCTTCTGAATATGATATCTTCCTCAATCGCACTTGATCAAGAAGAGTAGAGGAAAAAACTACAGAAGAAAGAAATACCTACCCATGTCTGTCGTGCACCTCCAAATACATCTCTAAGAATAGAGCCATCAGTTTTCAATCACTGCTGGCCTCCTGAACTTCCTGTATCTGAGTCCTCCTGCTCAGTAATTTAGTCACTGCATTTCCTTTCCCAGGCGTGTAGGCAAGATCAAAGTCAAAGGACTGAAGGTACTCAACCCACCTTTGCTGTCTCAAATTCAGGTCACTCTCAGTGAAGATATACTTGAGAATTTTTTGGTCGGTGAAAACCACAAAATTATCTCCCAGAAGATAATGTATCCAACAATGTAAATCATAAAAAACTGTAGCCAGCTCAAGATCGTGCGTTGGGTAATTCCTCTCATGTGGCCTAAACTACCAAGACCCGTATGCAACGACTCTTTCCCCTACATAAGCACAGATCCCAGCCCAATATTTGATGCATCAAAATATACAATATAGCTCTTTATTGGATCTAGAAATACTAGTATCGGTGCTGAAGTCAACCTCTCTTTTAGCTCCTGAAAGGCTGACTCACAAGAATCTGAACACAAGTACTTCACACCCTTCTTTGTCAGGACCGTCAGTGGTGCTGATAAGCATGAGAAGTCCTGTATGAAACGTCTTTAGTAACCATCCATCCCTAGAAAACTTCATTCCTAAAATAAATACTTAGGATTCTCCCAAGAAACAACTGCTCTCACTTTCTATGGGTCTACTTATACTCTTGTATCTAAGATAACATGCCCCAATAAGTGAATCTGGTCCATCCAAAAGTAGAATTTTGAGAGCTTAGAATATAAATGATGCTCTCTCAGTGTACTCAAAATGATATCAAGATGTGTGGCATAGTAGTGTCGAGTTTGAGAGTACACCAATATATCATCCATGAAGACTACCATGAATGAATCCAAGTATGAATGGAACACTCGGTTCATTAGAGCCATGAAAAATGCAGGCGCGTTCGTGAGACCGAACGACATGACCACATACTCGTATAGACCATACCTACTCTGAATGGCTTTAAGAGGTATATCAAATGGTATAATGTGAAATTGATGGTAATCGGACCTCAAGTCAATCTTTGAGAACACCCGGGATCCACGAAGCTGATGGTCTAATGTGAAATTGATGGTAACCGGACCTCAAGTCAATCTTTGAGAACACCTGGGCTCCACGAAGCTGATCAAATAGATCATCAATCCTAAGTAAGGGATATTGTTTCTTGACCATCAACTGGTTCAACTTCCAATAATCCACGCAAATTTGGAGGGTACCGTTTGCCTTTTTCGCAAATAGGATAGGCGAACCCCAAGGAGAAGTACTGGGTTAGATGAAACCCTTTTCCTGAAACTCCTCAAACTGCTTATTGAGCTCCTGTAACTCTGGTGTAGCCATCCTATAAGGAGGAATGGACACTGGTGCCACTCCTAGAACAAGATCAAAATAAAATTCCACCTCTCGCTCTGGAGGAAAACCTGAAAATCCCTTTGGAAAGACATCCCTGAAACAATCCACCACTAAAGGAAAGTCCAATTGTGAATTCCCCTGGTCATCCAGATATATAATAGCAATCTGGGCAGTAACTCCTCCCAACCCATGATGCTCGGGTCCCGCTCTGCTCACCTGGACATCCCATTCGCCCTTATAAAGAAACGATCTACCCTCTGGTGATGTGAAACTCACCCTACGACGATAGCATTCAACAACAACCTGGAAGGAAACTAACCAGTCCATTCTGAGAGTGACATCATATCCCGTCATATATAAGAAATAATGGTCCCAAAAGAAGTGAAACCCACTAAAATCAAGAGGTCACTCCTTGCACTGACGTACACTAGCCGTTTTAGTCCCCAGAAAAGTGTTTATCGTCAAGATATCGGCAGAGGAAAAGATACAGAGCCCAAGGCTATCCACAAAAACAATAGATAAAAAGCTATGGGAAACTCCTGTATCAAAAAGAGAAGAAGCTAAAACTAAGACAAATAGGACCGTACTTAGAACTGTAGAGGGTACAGGATCCTGCTCTTGCTGGGTTTGCTCCACTGAAAAATTCTGACCTGTACTGTGGCCCTACGACCCTACTTGGACACCCTGAGCTGATCCACCATGTTGTCGCTGAAAGCCTAGTGACGGGATACCATGGACACAATCTCCACCTCAGCCTGAATGGCTGGAAGAACTCCAGTTCCCCGACTAATGAGAAACTGGAGGTGCATCTCCCAAATGAGGATTCATAGAAGAACCCATTTCACCAGCTACTGGTGAGAAGAACTGATAGATGCGTTGAAGATAGCCCATATTGCCGCATGATTGGAACTCCACTAGGTCTCTCGGGAAATGTGGCCTCGTATGCCCGCTCTTCACACACTGGCAGCACACCACCTAGATACCAAAAGAAGTGTCCCTCCTCCTCGGATCCCCACGCATAGACTCTTTGCGATGCTTCCTACTATCAGTAGGAGGGATACCAAATTCTGATGTCGAACCACCCTGGATCACCACTCCAAAATCTCTCAGATTTCACTCAGTGATCAGTGCCTAGTTGACTATATAAGTGATGAAAGTCAACCTAAATATGTTCTCCTGATATTAGATGTTGTGACAGAGACCATCCTTAAACTTCCTTGCTAGAAATAACTCATCACCTCCTAGAATAAGCATGAAGTGATGCAGCTCATTGAAACAAGAAAAATACTCCATGACTGAGTGATTACTATGCTATAGACTCATGAACTCTTGGGTTCGATCGTCCCTCAAATTCTACGAGTAGAAGTAGTCATAGAAGGCATGTTGGAACTCATCCCATGCCATAACCTGCTGGCGTCCTGCCTGTGAGATCACATAACACTATCTCTTGGTGGATTCCCGAAGCATATAAGTATAAATCTTCACCCTCCTCTCTACAGGAGTCTCCATATGATCGAATATAGATATCACGACTTCTAACCATGACTCTTCAGCCTAAGGTCCTCTGTCCCCTATGAAGGTGGGATCCTGCTACTACTGGAAAACCTGCGTCAACTCTTCCATAGAAGGGGTAGGATGCGGTACTCCTCATAATGTCTTAATGAACATCATGAAGCCCTCTCAGAACTGTGCATGGGCACCTATGTCTGGAATGACAGCTGGTGACAAGACTGGCACAACTAGAGGATCTTCCGGTAGTCCCTAATCAGCCATATCCAGTGTCTGATAACTGTCCTGTAACTGGTGGAAAACTGGAGGATGTCTCTGTAGAATGACTCTGCAAGGTCAAGTGCACACCTTAGATCAAGATTAACAAGGACTGAAACTTAGAAATGTAAGAAGGGAACAATAGAAAGAAATCATTAATGGGCCTCAAGTGAATTTCCCCGAAGGCCAGAGGCTGCCAACTAGCAGCGAGGGCCTTAGGTGTGATAGTGGAGAAACTATGCTATCATTGGAAGAGTAACACAACAGAAGTAAAATAAATAACAATAATAGAAGCAGTAAAAAATGAAATAAGTAAACAACAGAAGTAATAAACAACTAGAGCACACATATATAAATGATGCATGATACATATGTATAGGAAAGCAGTAAAACAAGTCACAATGCTGGAATATAGTACTAAACCAAAGTACAAAAGAAAAGCAAGTAAACTTCTCCACAACATTTCAAGCCTCAGCTTGGTCCCATGCTCCCCGACTCCACAACAATCAAGTACCTAAAGTAGAAGGGCACTTTCCCTTATCTAGACCTGCAATAATATAATCTGTTTGGGCCCAAAAGAATAACCCAAACAGGGTGTGAGACTAATCCTAATAGGCAACCACCAAAGATCTATGCCTAACAGTCAGTGAATATATATGGCAGTCAATACCCAGAATGAAGCAGTAAACAAGGAAGTGCACATAGTAACAATCCTACAAATTCAATTGCATTCATTTTCATATACCAAGTAAGTATCTAATAAAACGTAGGTAACCCTGTAGGAATGACTCACATCCTAACCCCTCTGGTTCAACCAAAACAAACACAAGAAACCCTCTGGGAAGTACTCATAGTCTAACCCCTCTGATTCAGCTTTAGCAAAGACACTCTGAGGAAGCCCACACTGTCAATTCCCCATGTGGTATCGTATCGGTAACTAATAGGCACTATGAGGAAGAACTCAACGTCCAATTCCACCTGTGGCCCGTATCAAGGAAACTAAAAAAACTCTGAGGGAGCACAAATTCCATCCCCCCTATGGTCTCATAACGTAATAGTAAAACAGACACTCCAGAGAAGCCCTCAACATCCATTATCCTTATGTTCTACTACACCAGGTTCTCATAGCCTTGTGTAAGTCAGTTGAGCACAAACGATACATGGAAGCCAAAGTAAACCTCAAGAACTACTTTGATAACAATCTACAATACATCATTGCATGTCAAATAATAATCACCCCATCATAACAATACTAGGCATGGAAGGCAAGCAGCCTAACAGGCATGCTAGACCAAACGGTCAAAACAAGTAATCAAGACAAAACATCCATAACATGGAAAAGTTAACCCTATTCACAACAATTAACCTCTATAAAAAAAACAAGGCATAATAGGTAATAACAGGGCTAAAACCATAAACACACAATACCCCGTTCTTGGGTATTGGGCAATTTTTCACATAAAATTAAAAGACTATCTAGAGAAAGGCACAAAACACCTACCTTGGTGTCATGATATCGATATACATGAACCTCAAGCCATGAATTTCCCTATAATGTTGTGGATATACAAAAATGATAAAAAATTGAAACCTAAGATAACTCATGAAATAGTAGAAATCAGGAGATGAAGTTCAAGAAGAAGGAATAAATCACTGATGCGATTCCAACGCAACCGACAAAGTTCGATTCAGAGAACGGACAACAAGTCAGGGGCTCAGAGAAGATATGTGAACATATGGACACTTTCTGATGAGATAGGCCGAGAAGGAGTGCATTCTGTCCATTATACATGACCCCGACCCATTTAATAAAATAAAAAGAAAGTACACGATGTGTTATTTAAAAGTACATAGTGTGTACTTTCCTTTTGCAGTCTCCACTTTAGGCAGTCTCCAGGTCACCACACATGGCCATGTAATCGGCTGTTACACGGCCCGTACATGGTCACCTACGGTAACCGGGTACACGGTGTGTACTCCTGAAATTTCCAGAAACTCCTCTTTTTCTCAAAAATAACCAGAAAGGAAAAACATACCTGAAAAGAAGATTCGGGTTCTTACAAACCTTTTATTCTTGATTTTGTGATTGTTTTATAAAAATTTTGACCAATTTCTTTAATATTGGAAAGTAAGTTTTATATGCACTCAAAGTTATTTTAAGGGAATACTTTTTCAAGGGTTATCAAGTAATGAATTTTCTCTTTATTTTATAATGATATTTATGTAATCACCCCAAAATTTCATATGTTTTTTCATAGGGATTTGGGATAAGTAGGAATGTATATGAAGGAAATATTTGGGTTATAAGGATTTGGCCTTGAATGAAGCAGGTGTATCACCTAAAGAGTTTGGCATAGTGAAAAAATGTCCATTTGGTGGAGAAAAGGTATTGGTTTTTTATGTAAGATTTTTCCTAATTCTCTAAAACTCTAAATCTAAGAATTATTGGGTATATAAGTGATGTAATATTTGATATAAATCATGTAGTTATGATATGATTATGTTTGTGTCTTTGTAGTTGGTATCATAGGCGAGTTGGGTTATTTTTAAGAATTAGGATTGAGAAAATTTGGATATGAATCCTTAGATTGATAATCTTTATACCTATAGTATTAGGGTAAGTATAACTAGTTTTCACATACAATTTTAACATTTTTCATACATTTATGTTAAGTCATATTATAACCCTTCCATAGTTAATGTTGAAGATAACATCAGGGAATGGTATTGTGGTCCATGAAAATCAGAGAAAACATGAGTAAGTGTTTATCAATAAGTAAAATTGAATGTAGAAACCCCGGTGTTTACTATACATGTGATAAAATTATATTTATTCAAGAAAAGTTTATTTTTAAATATAAATAGGATTACTTATGATGTAAAAGATGTTTTTCATAAATGTTTTAATGTAATTTCTTAACTTAATTTTTTTTACTTCGATATTTTTAAAACACTTTTAATAAATAGATATTTTATTAAGTGGTATATATTATTTTTATTATTTATATATAAAGTAATTATTATTTTGGAATTTTCACAAAGGAAAAATATTATGGATGAAATATCTTATGTTTTACCTATTTTTTCAATAAATCTTGATGCATTGAATTATTGACAAAGGAAATATATTATGTATTGATTATCTTATGCTTGAAGGAAAATTTTATGTTTGAAGGGATTTTATTATGAATCAAACAAATTTTGAAATTATTACTATACAAAATATAATTCCATTTAATTAATCTCACATGGTTCAATGTTTATTTTGACATGGGTTATTCACATGAGAGTGTAGATTTAATCCTATATGAGTGTGATTTCATTCCCACATGAGTATTATAGATTAATCACATGTGAAAAAATATCTAATATGAAACATTATGGATAATATAATAGGACTTGGATTCATTCATGCATGGGAATCTAATCATTTTTACACAAGCTAGAACATGACTTCTTATTCCCATATAGGATAGTTTCTGACTTGATAATTCCTATATGTGATTTGACCATTAACTGTTTATTTGGAAACATCAAGAAAATATCTCGTGTCTCATTCTTAAGTATGTTGTAACTATTACCAGTAATGACTATTAGAAATTTAGAAAAGTGTGGAGCCCTTACATATATAGTGAGTGGTGTTAGAATAATCTTACACATATGAAGTTTTACTCTTACACATCATAATAAGTCCACATCTTTGCCAATTTTTCTAATATGATTACCCTTAAATTTTCAGTGATAAAACCTTGGGATATAGGTATATGGTTTACAATAATTTCTAGTAATATTATATTTTTCTAATTGATGACCCTTATGCATTGGGAAACTTACCTTTACATATTATAGTGTGATTGGGTAATTTTTTCCATTTTTTAGTCCATCTGCTTAAGGTGGACTTTATAAATTACTATAAATAACTTTATATATAAAAGGACAATGTTGATTTTATAGTCCCAAATTTCTTTTCATGACCCTTATATATTGAGAAAATTAACTCTCCCATATTAGGGACTTTGTTAATTTTCTTATCTAGTCTGATAATATGACCCTTATATATTCCAATAACCATTACATATCATATTTTTCTCAAGGTAATAACTCTTACATATTTAATATATAACCTTTACAAATTAATCTATTCTTACTTACATTGCCTTTATGTATCAGTGATCTAGTCCTTTGCTAAATTTTAGTTTATTCTTGGTTATATTTTTATGAAACCTGGAGTTTTTCTATTCCCACACAAATGGTTTCCTTTGGTTTCTTATTTTATAAATTTACTCAAAATTTTCTAAGTATATAATGAAAAAATTCTTTCTAATTCAATAGTTTTGTAGATGAATCTAGAAAAATATGTTCTAATCAAACCTAAGGAAGAAGTCATGTATCTTACAATGTAAGTGGATACATGGATGGTTTTAAATGATAAGAGGGCATAACCACATTAAAGGTATTTTTAAAAATATGAAAATATTATCACTAAATGAGATTTTTAATAGTAATAGAAGTTAATGAATTATATTTTATGAGAACATTATAATAATCACACTATGTGTGATTTTAACAAGATGTATCTTCATGTTGTGATAAAGGATTAGAGTTTTTGAAATATTTAGGAAGAAAACTAGGTTTAGGGTGAAACAAGAATTATATGGATGATAATATAATATTTTATATAAAAATCATTAAACGTGAGTCTATTTTGTGGTTAATAATAAATCAAGTGATGGTATCAGATAAGGATACACAAATGTTCCTCCATGAACTTAATATTTTTTTAATTCCCATGCATTATTTAACTATGGATTTTCCATTGAAGTATGTCTATAAAAGGGAACTAACTCATCACATTTCAAAACATCTATTGTTTAGTTTACTATATATATTATTACCATGTTATATTATCCTAGAATAGTTATTCATATCTCTTAGCCTTTGATCATGAGAAAGAGTCCCTAGGGTTTCGTCACCGAGGTGATCTTTAAGAAAGGATTTAATTCTACTACGAGACTCAAGGTAGGGGTTATTTTCTTCAAAACTTCCTCTTTTAAGACTTAAAATGTTTATCTAAAAAAATTTCCAAGTATTTTCCAAAAATTCACTTCTTTATCATCTTTAAAAATTTTCTATGAATTCTTTTAAAAGTTCACTTTCCTATATATATTGGCTTAAAAGTTTGTGTTTACAAGTTGAAAAGAAATATTTTATGAGTTTTTTTCATGATATGAAAAAATAAAATCCCGATGTGTTCTATTCATGTTATTAACTTTGATGGATTTATGATTGTTTTCATACTCACGTGGCATGCATATGCATGATGTATTATGATGACAGGTAGACCCAAAATTATATAACCCCCAAATTTATTAGGTAATGGTTAATATATCATGAAATCACAATGCATGGGACATGTGTTATTAGACTCATATATAATGTTATGCATGGGTTAGGTTTAGTTGGAATCATCTATAATGTTATGTGTGGGACATGTGAAGTTAGCCTCATCCACAATGCCATGATGGCATGGAATCATGACTTGACCTTTTTTTATGATGACATGTCATATATTTGTGGAAACATTTATGTCCTATCATGTTTACCACGATCTTATGATTTTTTACTCTTATGTTTTTGATTTTATGAGATGGTTTATTTATGATCCCTCCAAGATTAAATGTTTATATTTAAATTTTATAATATTTTAAAGGTTAAAATTTTGTATTTCAAGAAATAACTTTTTCAAAAATCCACATGTTTTCAAAGAAAAATTTTAGGACTTCCTTCGAGATTGTTTTATGAAAATTTTTGAGAAAATGAATTATTTTCATGTTGGGAAGTAAGTTTTATATAAACTCGAAGTTGATACATTTTCAAGGGTTCTCAATTAAAAAATTTTCTCTTTATTTAATATCCCTTACTCAGCATTATGTGCTCACCCAACATTTTCAAATGACTTTTTGCAAGGCTCATGGATACACAAGAATGTATACAGAGACAATATTTTGTTCCTGAGGATTTAACCTTTAATTAAGTAGGTTTATCACTTGAAGTGTTTGTCATAGTGGAAAAATGTCCATTTTGTGAAGAAAAAAGTATGGGTTTTTTCATGTAATGTTTTTTACTAATTATCTAAAACTATAAAACTAAAAGGTCTTGGGTATGTAAGTGATGTAATATTTTATATAAATCATGTAATTATGGGATGGTTGTGTTTTTTTACATAAAAAAATGTTTTAAATATAATTTTAAATCATATTTTTGAAATATTGTATTCAAATTAATTAAAAAAAACAATAAAAATTAATTAGTGGTTAAAGTTTGTAATATATATATATATATATACAAAAATAAAATAAAAATAAATACAAATTTTTTATTAAATAATAAGGTGTGGTTCAAAACTATGCCTTCTAACTTCTCCCAAGTAAATGGTGCAGTTTGAGATCTCACCTCCTATGCATGATCACTATACCAAAGATGTGACCACATTTTTTGTTACTCTATTTCAACAAATATATTATAGACTACTCCTTTTTTTGTTTTTAAAAAATAAATAAATATATATTAGTTTAAAAAATTATTATTCAAACTACATAATATGGGTTTTTATTGACGTGTCAAATTGGTTTAGTGATTAAAAATGTTAGGAGTGTCCTATATTTAATGAGTATATAATATTATTATAATTTACATATGTTATATGTATTTTTAATTCCAAATTATAAAACTGTCCATGATATCTTACTCCCCATAAATAAATTCAATTTATTGAGTTTTTTTTAATTGAGTTCAACCACAACCCAAACATATTAATTTATTACTTACATTTATATTTTAGTCATAGGTTTTATAAACATATTTTATACTACTAAATCCATATCATAAGTACAATGTAAGAGATGAAAACCATGTTTACACAGTTTGACCCCATTGTAATCCAACTAATTTTTTCGATGATAAGTGTTACATAAAACTTGTATCTATAAATTAGAAATTATACTACTACAGATTTAGGCTTGATCAATGATTTTAAATAACTATTGATGTGAGCAATATAACAGTCCTTTGATGTTTATCAGTGCTAAAAAAGGAACTGATAAATTCCCTCTTGATCAGATCTAGTTTTGGCACTGATAAAGAGATCCTTTATTAATGATAGATTTAGTATTGATAAAATAATCTTATGTGAGTTCTAAAAATATCATTGATAAAGTCATGTTAGTTATTGAAATATGGATTGAAATGAACAATGCATAGAACTTTGAATTAATGCAGCAAATTGAAGTATGTACCAAATTGAGGGGATTGTTAGAATAATTAGATATTTAATATATGAGACTATTTAGGTTTAGTTTATTTTAATGGGTTTAATAACTCCCTTTTTCCTCTAGTTTGAATTTTTATTTGATATCTATCTTGATTATTCATATTTTTCTCTATAAATAGTGTTTAGTTCTCATTCAAAAGGAATAGTTTTTAGGGACCAATCTATCTATAGTTACCTTTGGTCTAACTATGAGAAAAAAATAATCATTTTTGAAGAATTATGATAATAAATTAAAATTTGGACACATTGAATTTATCATAAATCACAATATCTTCTTAAAATTCTATTAATTTTATATTTACTTTATATTGTATCTTGTAAATAATGAATTCCATTTGTGAAAAAATAAATTAAATGTGAGGCTGTTTCATAGTTTTCACTATGAAAATATATTATTGTTCCCTTATATTATAGGATAAATGTAGTTTAAGATTTTTAATTGGGTCATGATTTATTAATATGAAATATAAAAAAATTTAAATATAAAATATAAAACATTATTTATATAATAGAATAAGAAATAATAAATAGGATATTTCATCCCAAATACAAACTCATGTTATTTAAGAAATCCATGAAAAATATTTAGGATATTTTTACGCTATGGGAGATCTATTCATTCCTATATAATTAAAGTAAAACCACTCTTTAAAAGAAAAATTATTTTACTTATTGAATGCTAAACCTTGTTGAGAGGAAGAGAATTTCTTTATATAGTGAAGTTTACTCCCATGTTCTTGTTTTTGCCTCAAGAAAAGTTTCCAGTATAGTTTGAGTAGATTTATATTCAATTAATGAACTTTTTAAAGTTCACCACATATTCAAAAAAAGTTTAGACACATGTGAAGGATCAATTTCTTGATTAATGTTATGTTATTTTAAAAAATTGTAAATGAGAAAAGGTTTTTTATTTAAGGGTTAAGGATCACCAAGCCAACAAGAACATAGAGAAATCCACCAAAATTATCAAAAAAAAAACATGTGAAAAACTAGTGAATGAAATTTGCAGGATTAAATTTCTATGGATCATATGATGAGTTTTGTTTTGTTGTTTACAACCTTTATAAGGTGTTTAGAATTCCCTGTATTAGTGGCAAGCGATGCATTGCAACTTATGGTCCTCATTATTTACCTATAATTTTGGATTATAATTTTTGGGGTCATTTTCACTCTCTCACTAATTTAACACATTTCAAATATAGTAAACCATGCCTTTTACACACATTATTACATGTTTTTTAACATAAATACCCAATAACTATGACCCAAAGATCATGAGGCCTAGTTCCTATGTTCATAATACATCAAAAGAAAACTAAAATATAACATATTTATTTTATTATCTATAATGGGATACTAAATACCCTTGATCTCCTAAAATTCATAGGATAACCTAGGTAATACATAAAAGAAATGGGTGAGCTAAAAAGCCCAGTAAGGGAATAAACATGATAAGGAAACATAGCGTGCGAGTCAAAGGTATAACATAGTATCATAAAATAAAAGGATCATGAGTAATCACATAAAAAAATAACATAAATAAAATGGTATCATAATATTATGGAAACATAGAAAATATGGAAGTAACAAAAAACATTACTTAAACATAAGTCAAGTCTAACTACCTAGAAAATATCACATGGTGGACAAAGTCCCATAATGGATTAGGTTTACTCCATAATCCCATACATAATGTTCCATGAGACAAAAAAATTTCCCAATGTATTGGAGTGCTATCTGAGCAAAAAAATTATAAAATTTACATGATTATGTGTTTAACAAAAATTAAGTAAATCATAATACATAAACATACGCAGTAGCCATGGAAAGAAAATGGGTCGCATAATCTTTCCTCTTATCATAATCAAAAGAAATTTCATAATGAAGGTATCTGAGAAATGAACACAAGACATGTATTACACCATAAAACGAAGGCATAATATTCTAGATATATGCATGAGAGAAATATATACTTAATTTATAATCATTATATAACTTTAAATAGATATAGAAAGTGAGTTAAAGAGAGACAGGTCATAACCCAAAAAAATGGTGGTTTAGAGAGATCCCTTACTTGAAGTCTGACTCATCTTGTATATTTTTTATCTTCTTGAATAATAAAATCATATCAAATATTTATTTTCTTAATAAATTTTTTAAAGTTTATTACTCCTTTTATTTTATTTTTTACCATTTCATATTCAATTACTTAATTAATTTCACGTTGGACGTTTTCATGATATTTGACTCGTATGTCCAAAATGACTTCAGTAGGTTGACTATGGTCTAATAGGAAATTATTACATTATATATAGAATAAAAATCATTAAATAATTCTAATTTTAATACATCAATTATATTTTAAAAACTAATCATGAATGATGATTATGAAAAATGAACTATGTTACAATCATGGAGATGGTAGGTTGTACATACGCATGAGGAACGTTTCCATTTTTCAATGATCATGATGGAAAGAAGGTAAGTATTATTTTATATTTACATAATAATAATTATATAATAAATATAATTTTATTTCTTTAAATACACTTGTATATACCATCCATGTGATGTGGTAATGAAAAACAAATCACATCGCTTCACGGAGGTGGTAATCCACACTTGCGCACGAACGTCGTTATCATGTTTTAATGAATGGAATGGTAAGACAATATATGATATATTAATTTTACATAATTATAAATAGGTCATTAATATAATATATATACATAAAATTAATCATCATAAATAGTCTTGAGAGGCAATGATAGAAAAAAAATTACATCGGTTCATGTGGTGATAGTACGCCGTAGACACGAATGATTGTTTAATTCCCCATTTGATGGAAGAGGAGATGCATGTAGGTTATTATATTAGAATAATAACATCTCAGTATATTGGTGATACTTATTATATTATATTATCTTGGTTTAATAATATTTTAAGGAGGTGAAATAAAAAATATAACAAAATGCTCATTTAAGAACGACATCTCTTCTTCGGACAACCACTTTATGTTTTCACAAAAAGTCTTCCTAGGAGGGTTTATAATAATAATAAATGTATATAGGATGTGGAAAGGGAATTAAATAAGGGATTTGGGAAAGAATTTTCCAAACCAATGGGCTTGTGAAGTGTGAATGAAATAGGAGGAGGTTTCCTTTTATATGTGATAGGGAGTGACATTTTTGTAAATACAAAAACTATTCAATAATGGGAAGTCACTCTCAAGAAAAGTGCCTATAAAATAAATTAATAAAGAATCAAAGAGAACATAAGTTTGAGACACACCTCAAACATAAAAAATAAAAAAGTTATTCCATTTATCTTCATGGTTACTCATTTGCACCATTTTAGTTTTTTTTCACCACGGTATCTAGTTTTTACCCAGGTAATTTATCCTTTAATACTAAAAATAAAATGAGTATTATTAGATAATTTAGACCCAATGATTCTAAATATTAAATTTAATTTATAAAATAAAAAACATATTTGTTTAGAAAATTAATTTTAATACAAGTGCATGTAATGCGTAAAACTCTATTTGAACCTTAACTACGATTTTTAATTTTTACAATTTTTACTATTCATTATGACTAAAAATTAAGTTGAAATTATTAACTAATATTAATTATGAAAATTATAAACATGGAATAAATTTTATCAAATTAAATTTATAGAAGTGGCATAATTTAATTTAAAATTAATCCCACAAAATACAATGAAAAGTAGGTTTTTAGGAAAAGGCATTTTTCAATCAATAGATGATCTTATATTAACTATATGACTATAAATCATGATTATATGAATTTAAATTAATATAAATAGATATATAATATATAAATTTCATTTAAATATTTACTTAATAAGGTTTATTTTAATTAATTAAAATGGATAAACTTTATGAACTTAAAAACTGTTTGCAGAAAACCACATTTTTAAGCATAAAGATAAACTTATACAAAAATCTTAAAAATTTACAATTGAAATGAAATTAATTATATTATTATAAATAAATTAGTTCATATGTCACTTTAATACTAAATCCAAAATATAATGGGACATTTAAATTAATTTATTTTATGAAAATAAAAGAGAGTATTTGAAAAATCAATAATTTTCACTATTCAGTGAAAAATCAATCATTTTAGAAAAATCACAAAATTTAACCCCAAGTTAATATTGATATTTTTATTTCATAAATTATATTCATTTTATATAATAACATTTATAAAATTTAAATAAATAAATTATAATATTTTCTCACAAAAAACAATAAAAATCATTTTTGAAGAAAACGTATTTTTTGAAGAATAAAATGGCTTCATTAATATTTGAGAGCCTATTTCATAATAATTTATCGATACATTGATATTGATAAGGATATATATATATCATAAAATAATTAATCCTATTCATACCTATCTATTTAACGGTTATGTTATAACAATCTTATTTAAATAATAATATTTCATGATTTATCTAGGCTCAATGCTGCATATCATATACACTATTGAACATAGTTTTATTTATTTTTAAATATCGGGGTGTTGCATAAATTAGGAGGGTTATAGAGATGATCACATATCCATAAGTGGTTATTGTGTTTATTTTTAATCAAATCTAGTTTCTTGGGGGTTTAAGAAATAACCTACAATCTTTTTCTCCACTACCAAGGAAAGGTATAAATTGGTTTTAATCATAGTTAATGAAATACTGTGGTTAGAAATATTAAATGGGGAACTTGATGTGTTTCCATTTATCATCCTTATTCCATTATAAATATGAGTATTCATGGAATTAATATTTGGATAACTGCCGTTTGGTGGTCATTATTGATGGTGTTAGCGAATGCTAAATGATAGTAACTCAAAATTCCCCATTTCCCCTCTTTACCTCCCATTTCCCCACCTTTTCCTTCCTGCATTTCCACTATTTACCCTCCCATGTCGAACCCTCCCCCCCCCCTCTGCCCTTTCCCTCCATCAAGAACCCCCACCCTTTCCCACCATCGATTCCCCCTACTATCGAGCACCATCACCCTTCCCCTCATGCCCTTTCCCTCCATCAAGCCCCCCACCCCATATACCACACTTTCCCACCATTGATCACCCTAGAATGTGCATCAAATTGCATCAAATTTACAAATTTATTAACCTACTAACTACTATAGAAGTGGCCATCAGGGTCGAACCACAGAGAGGATGAGCATAGACACGAGGAATATTCTCTTGGAAAAATGTTCTAGAAGATGAGTTTTTTAATGTGATTAGCAACTAAAAATTATAAAAATTAAATAAAAATTTAAAAATTATTAATTAAATTAACTTAAACTATCTAAGCGAACTAAATTAATCTATAGAATAAACAGGAAGATATGGAAGTGTTAGAGTTGTGATGTCTGTTCAAGTGCATGCAAAACTAATTATTTAATTTACACGTCTGAATATTTATTTATTCAATTATTACCGATTACAAATTTAATTGAAATACTATCAGGTATTATTATTTGATGTTGTAAAATATTCTAATTTTCACACATATCATCCATAATTTTTTTCTATGATTTTATGAATAATTTTTAGATCATTTAAGCATCGAATCACTTGGTGAAATGCAACAACTCATTTCTCACAAAGTCAAAGTATCTATTTGTGTTAGGTTTTCTCATATGAGATAAATTATTGGGTATCACTCATTCATTTTTGAAGGGGGATGCACAAAAAATATTAATTTTTAAATTAATATATTTATTTATATATAATTTTCTAATGTGAGATTTACGATTCTATCATACGCATGACTGAGTTCCAAACAAATAATTTCTCTATTGATCTCCCGCTTATGATTACTTATTAGGTATCACATGAAGAAACACCAAATCATGTGTGTAGACTCTAAATGATAATTAATTCAAAAACATATATAATTAAATAAATAAACATCCAAATAATAAAAAATTATTGACAATCAAATACGGAATAAAATTAAAGGCATGCAATTGCCGTCATGTTCATCACTGAATTGAGCTTACTACATGCATAGTGAATAGAGAGGAGGTGTTTCTAGGGTGTAGTAGTGGTGCTGAGAGGTATGAGGCACAACTGCTGGCATGGTGTAAGAAGAGGAGGTGGATTGGGTGTTGTGCTACAGTGGAGAAGGGGTGAGGGTGGCAAGGTGCTTGGCCAGCTTGGGTGTGTAGCAGAGATACAGTAAGGACATTGGATCGATACTTCCTAGTTAGGGGGAGGAAATACCGTCATGGTGTACAGGAAGAGGAGGAGGTGTGGCCTGGTGGGATGAGGAGAGGGGTGGCCGACAGCGGTAAGTTATAGTGAAGGTCGACACCATGCATAGGAGATGAGCGGGAGGGTGGTGACACCTGCTGTTGTGCAGAGGAGGAAGGTTTTGTTTTTGGAGGTGTTGTCGCTAGTGTGTGCAGAGTATAGAGTGGGTGATGGGGGGTGCTACATGAGGGTGGAGGCGATGATGGATGAGTCTGCCCTCCCATCGAGTTTTCACCGAGTGGAGATGAATAATGAGCCCCCACCCGTCGATCACCTGAAAAACTGGAATAAAAATTCAAAATTTAAAAATCAAAACCTCAATTTATCCAAAATGTTAAATAATAATAATAATAATGATATTAATAAAATTATAATTATATAAATATATATTATACTACTTATAGAAATAAATATAATTAAAATATCAAGCTATATATATAATTGGGTATATTAATATGATACCATTAGTAATTAGATAAAATTATTATATATATACATAATAAAAATACTACTATTAAATATCAATATAATATAATAATAATAATAATAAACTAATAATATTAATACTAAAATGATTAAAAAATATTAATATTAATAATGATATATAAAAATATATAATACTAATATAGAAAATTAATATAATTAATTGTAAATATTAATAAACTAATAATAAAATTAACATTAATTAAACTACTACAAATAATAATAGTGTTAAAAATTAATTGTTAATAAAGTATAAAATTAATAAAAACTAATAATAATAATAATAATAAATAACTAATATTAATATATAATTAACAAAAAATTACAAAAATTACAAAAACACCACATGACTAATAAAATAAACAAAAAACACTAAAAATGGTTAAACTATTTAATTAAAACTAAGAAAAAATTTATAAAAATGTTAGTGACATCCATGTTCATCAAATCCCCCAACCTTAAACATTTTGACCCCTGGGTAAAACAATAAAAAATAATAAACAATTGGACTCATAGACAAATTAAAACATCAAAATTACAAGTTCAAAATTTTTCAATCACTTTTACCCACAAAATATCACGCTTCATTTAAAATTCCAATTTTTAAAAATAGTTCCCTTTCCACTCGCATTCTTTCTAAAACAAGTACTAGTTCTCATGCATCAAAGTGATCTACCTCGTCATCACTTTCATCGCTTAAACATTTTGATCAAATATATGTTCAATTCTAATAAACATGCATGCTTACCATAGGCTTGCCATGTATTTCACATCTCCACTAGTGTAAATCAAAAGAATACATTAATCTCTAGGAATTCACATTAGGTTAAAATGTCTCTGAGGCCGCAGGATGGTGGGTTATAAAAAAATAACATGTTTTATTAAAAATGAGGGTTAAATCTTGAAATAAATACATGATAAATGTCAATACAAATGTATTCCTCAAACTATCACTTCCATGAACTTAAAACATTTATTGTCCCCAACAATATAATTATCCAAGTTTCACACTATTTTTTTCAATTATCTTCTTTTTTTAAGGACACAACTCATGAAAACATAATGGATAGGTAAATAGGTGAGTATAAGCTCTCAATCCCCATGAAATATATATGAGGAAATATCCCAATAAATGGTACACAAGTTAGTAGAATCTCAATGAAATTAGGTCATATTAAAGACTCTCTAGATCATGGAGCAATGAATCATCACTTTTATAGGTATCCCTAAAGGCTGGGGTTGTCTCATAAAGACCACACAAGTACTCATTATTGGAACTAAAAAGAATGTATACCCTCATATTAAAATATATGTAATACATGTGGATGCTATGAAATAAAAAACATATAATCATGATGGGATAATGAAAATCCTTGTGTATTAAATGATTCACTATCCCTTAAGCAACCCTCTATATGAATAAATCTCTCCCCCATACTTAGATAGAAAATTATCATGAAAATATTCAAGAAATGGACAGGGAAGGGTATCAGCTATGGGATCATCCTAAAAAGGCTTCTTCATGTCTTTTAAGGGATAAATGATAGAGAAAATATATTTTTGGATTAGTGGGTCAAAGGGGATAAATAAATCAAACAAATGCCTTAGTCATTTTAGTGAAACTTTCAAATTACTGACCACTTTGTTGGGAAAACATGTAAAGTTCTAGAAGACATAACATGGTAGAGATTATCTCAAGAAAAATAGAAATGGGAGATGATGAAAAAATGTTCTATAAACCTCATGAGTATGGAAATATAATTGTGGACATAATATATGAGCATGAGTGAAAATAGGTGTCTTAAAAATATACAAGTTTCTAATTTTATTTCCAAAGCATGAAATAATATTAGCATTTCATTTAGATCAAGGATTAAAGCATTTTGAACAAGAATCATATGCTCAGACTGGCTAGGGAAACAAGTGGTATGTTCTCGATTGTGTTTTGAAAAAAATATAGTAGTTTTCATGCGAGTTTAATAATGACAGGAATGTTAGTTTTTTTTAATTTTCAAAAAAAAAAAAGTATATATTTTTTGTTTTTTATTTTACCTAGTATTTTTGGAAGAATAAAATATAAAAGAAAATAAAACACTTCCTGAAGTAAGTGAAAATAGATGTGGAGAGGCCGCCTATATCCAGTGAATCTCAAAAAATGATGTAACCTATAAAATCTACACATAGACAACACATACCAACATCATATCAAATAAGTCACACCATAATAAAATGAATGTGTATGATAAAAATATGTATGATGAATTCATATCCACTGTAGTGCCAATATAAAATAGATTGTAAAAAATGCATTCCATTTTATTCCCTAAAAAACTAAATTAAATGAAACTAAATGCAGTGCAAGGAAAAAAACAAATGATGAGTTGCCTCCCATTGAGCTCTAAGTTTACTTTGTCTTTATCCATATGTTGATGACACTCCACCAAGATCAAAAAGAAATTTGTACCATTCATCTTCTATGTTATTAGTGGAAGTGTTGTTTGTATCAATCGAGAATACACTTATCTTGCAAGAATCACAATATATTAATAGAAAATTTTCAGAAAAATTGATGTATGGGATGAAATTAAAATAGACCTACTCATAAGGTAATGAATATACCTTATCTAAAGAAAGACATAGCAAATAATTGAAGTTTGTGCAAAGGGAATAAGTTGGAAGAGAAAGAAGATAACCTCTTTCAACGTGCACAAGAGAAGAATTTACCTTACCAGAATATTTTAGTGGTCGACTTATATCTATCAAATTCTTGAATACAGTTTCTAGGTCGATGATGTATCCCAATCTATTTTCACCACTAACCACTAGCACAAGGAAACCCACTAGTTTCCAACTCAATTCATGTTCCACAATTTCATTGATTGTATCAAGTTCAAGAGTATTACTAGCATATGTAGGTATTTCAAGTGAATCGATTTTAACCTTGAAACATGGAGAAAATGGGGGTAGGATCAATTGGAGAATATGAATCCATTGTTTCAATAATTAAATATTTTTTAAAAGTTTATTCTATACCTCCATCATCATATTTCTTTATTGGAACATGTTGAACCTTGAAATCAGAATACTCTAGGAAATCCCATTATTCCATTATTTCTAGAAAATTCTGAGTGCTCTCTACTGCCATTAATGTATTATATTCTAAATCCTAAAATGTTTTATATGTCTTTATTTTGGAAAATGTTTTATACTCGCAAATATTTTCAGAAAGAGTTGATTCAATGTTAGTTGAAGTGATGTCCCCTTTCATGTGTAAATTCATGTTTTCTTGGATCAATTATGACTCTATCATAGTAAATAAGGCCCCTAGTTCAATGTCATATCCATTTTTAAAAGGTTTAATTTGATATACATTGAATGCATCCTTTTTCACTTTGGGATGTATGGGTCGTGAACTCATAGAATAAGGACATAAAATCACATTTTTTGTGGGACCATTATATTCAACAGAGTGGATGATTGAGCTCTCATATTCTTGAAATGTGATTAGATTGGAATAATTAAATTTTCAAAGAGAGGATTCATCACTGGTATGATAATGAGTTATATCAATCAATGTAGTCTCATTATCAAAATTTTAAAATGGTTGTTTTTCAAATGGAACCACTATTTCAATTTCTTCAATAGATTTATTCTGAATTAGGCCATCAAGTTATAGTAGGGTGGATAATTGGAAAATATGAGTTAGTTGATTTTCTAAATTCTTCAATTTATTTTCTATATATTTTTTTTAGGAAAGAAGTTTCTCATTATGTCCATCTTGAAGTTCAAACCTCGGATTTGTTTTAGTGATAGAAGAAAACAACATGTGCCCAATTATTGAATCATTTATTTCACATGAATCATCAATTTCTGAATTTTCAGGAATTCTTTGAATTTTAAAATGATTAAAATATGTATAAGGACTTGTATCATAACATTGTGGATCATTCTCATATGGATCATAACACAAACTTGAATAAAAATCATTATAATAAAAACAATTACCTAAAGAACTCATGATTAGAGAATAACTAAAATTAATACCATGAGCTATGGTCATGTAGGGTAGGTGTTTATTGTATTTTATGGTACTGACCACACCATTCATAAATTTTGGGCATTTTTAATTTTCCTACAATTCCAAAAAAATACCAAAAATAGATATGAACTT
The DNA here is from genome assembly GCA_963277665.1 of Viscum album. Lineage (NCBI taxonomy): Eukaryota > Viridiplantae > Streptophyta > Magnoliopsida > Santalales > Viscaceae > Viscum > Viscum album. The sequence goes on along the minus strand of OY728140.1, from coordinate 412,970,376 downwards.
TCTTAAATTTTTTTGTTTATTTTTGTTTGTTTTTTTGACCTAAATAACTCTTTTTATGGATCTCCTAATGCTGCTATTTTTCCCAATAATGGTGCCAGAAATTTGGAATTCACATAATAGTGCATAAAATTTGAAAATGTATTAACCTACTAACTACTTTAGAAGCAATGAGTAGGGTCAAACCACTAATAGAATGTGCGTAGACACTAGGAATATCCTCTTGGAAAAACATTCAGACATACGAGTTTTTTTAATGTGATTAACAACTAAATAGTCTAAAAACTAAATAAAAATATAAAAATGATTAAATAATGAACTAAAACCATCATAGTTAACTAAATTAATCTATGGAAGAAACAGGTGGAGATGGAAGTGTTAGAGTTGTGACATCCATTCTGGTGCATGAAATGCCAATTATTTAATTTCCACATTTGAATATCTATTTATTAAATTATCATTAATTAAAAATTTAATTAAAATACTATCAGGTCTTTTTCTCTGATGTTAGAACATATTCTAATTTTCACACAAATCACCCATCATTTCATTCTCTGATTTGAGGAAAACATTTTACGCCATTTAAGCATCTAATTACTTGGTGAAATGTAATGGCCCATTTCTCACAAAGTCAAAATATCTATCTATGTTGGGTTTTCTCACATGAGATCAATTATTAGGTATCATTCATGAAATTTTGAAGGGAATTGAACATAAAATATTAATTTTTCAATTAATATATTTGTTTATTTATAATTATCTTATGTGCGATTTATGATTCTCTCATGCATGTGACTGAGTTCCAAATAAATAAATTCTCTACTAATCTACTACCCGTGATTACTTATTAGGCATCACACGAATGAGAACCAAAACATGTTTGTAGACTCCAAATGAAAATTAATTCAAACATAGATACAATTAAATAAATAAACATTCAAATAATATAAAATTATTGACAATCAAACATGGAATAAAATTAAAGACGTGCAATTACTATCACATTCATCAAAACTCCGACACCATGAAAATTATCTGGCCATGATGACAACATGACACATAAAATAATAAAAAAAGGATATCTCCATGTTTGTGTCATCACAATTGTCACCATAACCACTGCCAACCATCACTGAGTATCATCCCAATAAATACATCACCGATACGATCACCAAAATATGAATGAGAAACAATGAGTGAATTGCCAATGAATTCAAACTACCACCAAACTCATATCTAGTGCAGCACTGCATGTGGGTAGGTCAGCGTGGGTTAGGACGCCACTGACTTGAGTTTTCTGTATGAAGAGTGAATGGAGTGGAGGGACACATTGTGGTGAGACACTGCACAAGGAAGAGGTGCTACTGGGGTGTGTTGGTGCAGCCGAGAGGTGCAGGGTGTGATTGTTGGCATGGTGAAGGTAGAGGATGTGGCTCATGCATTGTGATGTAGTGGAGGAGGGATTCATGTGGCGAGGTACTTGGCCAACTTGGGTGTGTATCGAAGCTATAGTAAGGTCAATGGATCAATGCAGCCTGGTTAGAGGGAGGTAACATTATTGTGGTGTGTAGGGAGAGGATATGGTGTGGTCTAATGGGAAGAGGAGAGTGGCGGATGATGGTGATGAGTTACAACGGAGGCCAACATCATGCATAGGAGATGAGAGGGAGGGTGGCAACACCCGCTGTTATGCAGAGGAGGAAGTTATTGTTCCTAGCAGCACCACCGCTGCTGTACACCAAGTATGGAGTGGGTGGTGGGGTGTGCTGTAGGAGGGTGGAGGCGATGATAGAGGAGGCCGCTCTCTCAAGTGGAGTTGAAGAAGGATCCCCTATCCACGGATCACTTGAAAAATGGGAATAAAAATTCAAAATTAAAAAATCAAAACCCCATATTATCCAAAATGTTAAATAATAATAATAATAATAATAATAATAAAATTAGAATTATATAAATATATATTATAACACTTATAAAAATAAATAAAATTAAAAGATAAAGCTATATATATATATAATTATGTATATTAATATGTTATAATTAGTAATTAGATAAAATTATTTTCTATATACATAATTAAAATACCACTATTAAATATTAATTTAATATAATAATAATAATAATAATAAACTAATAAAATTAGTACTACTATTATTAAAATTACTAATATTAATAATTATTTAAAAAATATATAACACTAATATAGAAAATTAATATAATTACTAATAAATATTAATAAACTAATAATAAAACTAATATTAATTTAAGTACTAAAAAAATAATATTGTTAGAAATTAAATGTTAATAAAGTATAAAATTAATAAAAACTAATAATAATAATAATAAATAACTAATATTAATATATAATTAATCTAAAATTTAAAAAAATAACAAAAGCACCATAAAACTAGGAAAATAAACTAAAAACACCAAAAAAGTTAAACTATTTAATTAAAACTAAGTAAAAAAATTATAAAAATGTAAGTGAAATCCACGTGTATCACAGGCCCCCACCGTCGATGTAACACCCCAAGATTTTATGAGATATATTATTTTTAATTTATTTTATGTCTTGTTTTTTACGCTACACCAATATTAGCTTGTTCTATACACAACACCATATTATCTTGGAGTATACGCAACACTATACTTAGCTTTTGTTACACATAATTTCAAGTTCGATTGATATAATTCATTTCATGAAACACTGAATATAGATTTTATTCAATGTATAAAAGAACTATGTTTGGATTATGTTATATGCAACACCAAAGTAATCTTGAACTAAATGCAACACTGACTTGGATTTCATTACACACAAGAGCGACCTTCCTCGATAGCTTGCGTTGTACATAATACCAAGTTTCACTAATCAGTGATATATTGTTAAAATATTATATAAACTAGCCATTATGAATATTATTAACCACACTTTGAATTTTATATAACATTAAAATTTATCTTATGCATTTTCTAGAACATGATATAAGAACAAATTCAATTTTTCAGATAAAATAAGTATTTGTCAAAAAATGAAGTTTTGCCACCTTTTGATGACACACCAATTTTAAATCTTGTTTTTAAAACTTTTATATATTATATTTGAAAAAATAAACATCTTATTTGGAAGAAGGATATCAAAATTTAACTTGGTTGAAATTTTGGTATTTTTATGATGAAATTCATATTTTGATGAATAGTGAAAATACTGCATTTTAATTCAAAACTGCCTTTTCTTCTAATTTGTTTATATAGTTAGATTATATTTTTAATTAGTTTTGAAGTTTAATTGGATTATGTTTTTATCATTTAATCCAATTTTGGTCATTGGAATTAATTTCACATTTAAATTGGACATAAACACAGACAATCTTTTGATAAGTTTTTACTTCTTAAAAACCCAATTTTTGGTTTTTGACAACAAGAATTAATTTTAAATTAATTTCTACCAATTATGTGTTTTGAATTATGAAAAATGGATTCAATATTTTTAATAATTGGGTCCAAATTATATTAATAGGTTACTTTTATTTTTTTTGGATATTATGAATAGAAACTACGGTAAATTTTATTTACCACAGTTAAAGGTAAATCAGGTAAATTAGGGTAACTAACAATATGATAAAGATAATAAAATTACCCTAAAACCTGAAAAAATAATATTTTATGAATTAAAGTCAAAAAATATCACCTATGGATTATAATGGATTCATTTAATGGAGTTTTTCCATGAAAGTGATGTAATTATAATTAAAACAAAATAAGGCGACAACATGTCACTCATATATCTTATATGTATAATAATTTTAATATAGTGATAACAATTATATAAATTTGAACATAAATAGTCTAGAGAAATATAATGAAATTATATACATCATGTAATTTATTTATATTTTTTAGATATTAAATAATTACCATTAATGATGACACAAGAGTGATGTAGAAATTATTTTATTGATAGAAATATCAAATAAATTATTTTAAAAATATTAAAATAAATATCATATGAACTAATTAATGTTATCCAAAAATTTTATAGGTGACTATTACATGTTAGGAGTGTATTAAATAGTTTTTTTTGAATTTATCTTCTCTGTGGATTTTATTTAAAGTTAAATAAATGAATAGTTTCAAAATTGACACTATTGATATTTTATAAAAATAACTTATTATTAAATTATTTAAAAATCACAAAAATATTTAAAAATTAAAAAGTGAAAATTATATGGTTTAAAATTTCATAAATTATCCAATTATGGACAATTGATAACACATAAGTAAATATTTATAACCATTTAATATTTAGAATATTATTACCACAAATAAAATCAAATAGATTAAATAAGGATAAATAAAAATGATAAGGTTTAAAATAAAATCAAAACATGTCTTAAGTTTATTTTATGAGAGTAATTTGACCCATAATCATTTTATCTTAGAAATAAACGACTTTAGGAGCATTTTAAACCGAAAATGAATTTATAATAAATTAATATTTCAAGACTTTATGAAGGTGCCCCTCCCATCTCTTATAAAAGGGCACCTCTCCTTATCTTTTAATCACACCTCCAAATCCATTTGAATCGGCCAAAACCTACCCAAATATCCTCTGAAATTCTCTAAATTTATCATATATTCCACCTTTTGGGCATAAATCTATCTTAAGGAGTCCTTTTGTGCATACCAAAAGGAGATACCAGAAAAAGAGGTAATTGTTTTATCACCTCTTTCAAAATTATTTTCTTCTTCTACATCCTCTTCTTATGTTGTTTCTAAAATAAAGTAATAAATATAGTATCTTATAAATTATTATATGTTATTATAATTATGGGAAAAACTTATACTTCCTTTTATCTATCCTATGAATAAAAATATCACCATGCGTGCGTACGTACGACTTACCATCTCCACGTTGTGGTGTAATTGTTATTCAACAATAATTAATTTGGATGGGTATATTGATGAGTATAATGGATGTAAATAATTAATATAACATAATAATTATTCTATATAGTTTATATACCATCCAATTCTATACTATTTAACCATCAATGGTATGATATCATCCCTCGTGCGTACGTACGACTTACCGTCTCCAAGACACGATGAGATTCATTATCCACTTTAACCATTCAAGAATGATTATAAGGTATATATAATAAATTAGCATGAAATATATGAAATAATAATTTTACTATATTTATGTATATATATATATTCCATTTACACGCTTCCATTCAATTCAATAAGGAAACGGAAACAATGTTCATGCGTACGTACGACTTACCGTCTCCATGAATGATGTATTATATTTCATTTATCTATATATTATAAATATATACTGAATATATATGATATATAAATTATGTTTTACATTTTGGAAGTAAGTAAATCAATATCTAAGTAATAATATCAAGAATAAAAAGTCAAAACACGTACGATAAATAAAACGATTATTACCCAAAACGTTGCTTTAATATGGAATTGGTAAATGAATGGGTAATATAAAGTCATAAGCGAATCATATATGATGTCATAAATATTATTATGGTTTTATTAAAAGTTAATAATATGTTTAAACCCACTATACAAGAGTTTTAGACACATACAGAAGAAATAAGACCTAAGGTAAGAGATAATTTTTCAATCTCATTTTTATCTGAGATTGTTTATATGTAAGTAGTTACTGGGGATATATTTGTCATCCATGTCCATGTTTTCTAAAAATGTTTTCATAAAATGTTTACTATTCTTTTATGTATGTTTAAATCCATTTTTAACCATTTTTTACTTTTACTACATGGTATGGAAGGAATCTTTCTTTGGTTTACCATACAAGGTACTTTTTGACTTTTCCAGAAAAAGTACGAGGATAATGTTTTTTAACTTATATGATATGAATGAATTTTTACGATTTCATGACACCTTATTTTCATGAATAATTCTCTAAACTATTTTAAGTTTATTTTTAACTAAATTATTTTCTTTTAAAATTGTGCGGCATTTTGAGAAAAGAAAACATTTTTGAAGAAGAAAGGATATTTTCCTCAAGAATTAAGTTCAAGTATTTTATCAAAATTATTTTCCATCTAAGATGACACTCTTAAATAGGGTTATGTTTCTATCCATATTATTACTATGATTTTATTGTGTTAATGATGGGATTATCTTTTATATGAATTATGTTATGATGGAATGATGTTTAGGAAACCCATTTTATTTCTTGGGTCATGCTATGATGAATGATTTATGTTTTTGTGGCACATGTAATAATGATTTCATTATGAGATGGGTGGGACCTATATATCCCTATAATGAATTAGGTAAAGATTTATATCTCATGAGATATACATGACTAAAACAACAAGTAAATCCATTTCAATAATACATGGCTGGAACGACAAGTAAACCTTGTTCAATAATGGACTTTTTCCACTATGATGGTCTTGGCGGTAATGCCTTGGCTACTATGGAAATCATATTATATGATTTTTTTCCACAAAATTCCATGTTTTATGCCAATGCTATTTTATCATGGTTAATGTTCCTTTATGATCTATTCCTTACGTACTGCCAAGATTTATTTCATGACTCATGATTTTGATATTCAAAATTTATATTCATGTTTTTACATTCTTATGTCTATGTTTTGTTTGATGTTATTCATGATTACCCTTACTGAACATTTGAGCCCACCCCTTTTCATGTTTACTTTCCCCTAGGATTTGAAGAAGGTTATTAATTAAGATGTATCAAAAAGGGGTTATAGTTATGAAGGATAAAGTAGGAGACGATGTAGATGTCTTATGAAATAGTTGTTTATGTTTTCCAGTTTACAAAGGCACTAAACTAATACGGTCTTTGGGCATCTGTTTGTTCCATGTATTAAGTATTCCATAAAATTAATGCAATTTACTTGTACGTTAATCTTGTGTTGTTATAGTCGAGCCCCCCCTCTTGTGCTATGAGGCCATCCCATGTCGTCAAGACCCCATCCCGCCCCACCCTTTCCCGCCAAGTCCCCTCCCCCACCGTTTCCCCCCTATGTCATTGAGCCCCCATCCCCCGCCATCACTCCCTTCCCCCTCCCATACCTTTTAATCCCTGGGTCATCGAGACCCCCACCCCATCATCCCCCCTGCACCACAGAGCCCTGATTCTACATCGTTGAGCGCCCCTACACCATTATCCATCCCCCAAATCTTATTATTTTCACTATGTTATTGAAATTGAAGGTAGGAATTGTCAACTTCCATTTTTATTAAATTACTATTTATTCAGTTTTTAGTTATAATTATGAACTCAATTTTCTATAACCACTATTTTTTGTGATAATACAAATAGGATTTCATATGTTGTTCTACTTAGTTCTATGTGCATCTAAGTGCGTTAGAGAATTCTTCAATGAGTCATATTATAACTTCAATTTCTGTTAGAGGAAACAATTATATGTAGATTCAATATGGTTAAAGAAATAAAATGTAGCAATTTCGATATATTATGATTCTCATTTTACTAAATTTATATAATACAAAAAATTATACATAGTATTATATTTTTTTAATTTTTTATACATATTATTTCTATTTTGGTATGAAATCCATGCATTTCCTAACATAAATTTAGGTTTCTGTCTATATTTTTTTATTTATAAAGTCCTTGACAAACTTTTATGAATTTATGATTCAAATTGTTTAGGTTAATTAAATAGAATATATTCCCATAAATACCCAAATATTAGAGAATACTAGTATGAACTTCCGATTCATCCATCTCTAGGTTATACCTATATTCTGTATTTTATAACCCTTCATTGCTTCAGAGAGTTTAGGTTTTGTATTCCATATAATAATACATAGTATTATGTTATCTGTTATATGTTTTATATAGAGCAAACAGACCATCCATCTTCGATATAAAGGGAAGAATTTATGCCATATTTTACACATAATTTAGCTACAATCATGGTAGAAGTTTAAGAAATTATAGATGTTGAGAAACCTAAACTATCTTAAGTAGAAAAGGGGGATTAGGTAAAATAATGTTTGCAGGTGTGGGTTTCTACATTGATGTCTGTGATTATGAAGTTATATTTGTGGATTTTTTTAATGAAAAATTGGTAATTTTTTTGTTCCAGGTCACTTCGACATATATTCAATCCAAGTAAGATCTTATTATTCTCACTCTAAATTTGTATAGGAAAGACTAATAGATCACTATTGCTTACAGAAAAATGGCAAGATGAACCCCACATTCTTAAATGAGTTAAGGCACTAGCCTCACCTTCTTTTTGTTTTGATTAAAATTTTCCTCATTTATTTTTAAATCCATTTATATTAAAATCTTCTAAGTGTTAGGATAACCTCACTATTAACATTCCATACATTTAAATTAATTTTGTAAATTGATTATGCATCTGTTATTGAAATTCATACTAGGAATTGTAAACTTCAATTTCTATTCTGGTACTGGGTCTTCAGTTTTTCAGTTAAAAGTGTATTAATTATGACTTCAATTTTTTAGAACCACTATTTTAAACTAATTTTTTATTTTTCATTGAATATTTCTTTTATCTATTTGCATAATTCAAAAAATAAATGTTTAATTGACTACTATACCAATATATTTATCAATAATAATGAGCTAGGTAATTTCTTTTATTTAATTAATAATTGTTTCTTTATGTGATTTACATGACCTCTTCTCTTTTATATAATTAAAAAAATATATACTTACCTTATTGCAACTATTTTTAGGTATAATTATAAGATTGGGGATATCATAGTAGGGTGTGTTATATTGGTAGAGTACCATGACTAAATTCATCCATTATTGAATTTATTAGATGTTGTTGATGAATTGGTATTTGTTTCTTGATTACTCAATTAGTAATCTTTGAGAATTTTATTTTTTAATATACTTTAATACTCATGATAGATGCTCTCTTGATTTATTCTTGTAAAATAATTTATAGTATTAATGTTTGGGTTACTCCAAAATGATGAAGGATAAAGATTAGTATTATCCAATACATAGTTTGATACTCTCTTCAATGAATTATTCTAATGGTATTTAGGTAAAAATATCCTTGCATATTTTTATTTTTAGGATGAGATGAAAGTCCCTTCTTTTTAAAATTGTTATACCCTAAATATAGTAAACCTAATAATGTAATTGTTCAAAAATTTACAAAAACAACAACTATATTATGGTTTCATGTAATAGAGATTTTAATCAAATTTAAGCAGTTGTAAGTGGCTTCCATTACTTACTAATTTTTATAGATCCATCACCCTCCTGTAATTATGTTATTATATGAATTTTTTGATTATTTTTCTATATTTTATTTTTTGAAAAAATTTACAACAACTTTTTAATTTCAAGGAAGTTTAATTCCACTCTCATAGTCCCTAAATTGCATAAAACTTCCTTTTGGGTCAATCCCAAGCGCTTTTTACATTAGATATAGAGATTGAGATCTATTTTTTAAGCCAAGTTTAACATATTTGTTTTCCTATCAATGACTTTGATGACATCGTCATGAGTTCTTGGGTGGCCCATATTAAAATGTACCAGATGAAGAAGGTAATTTATGATACCATTTTAATATTTAACATTTCATTTTAGATGAATAATGTAAACATGTTTTATGTTTCTAAATTGTTATAATGAAAAAAATGTGTCTTACATTATAGTGTCACAATAAAAACTCAAAATATGATACTAAACTATTGTGAAATCAAATGAAAACAAATGTAGAGTTATTTGTGAATTTTTGGGATAGACAACACATCAATACGACGTTTTGTTTGCTCAATATGACCAAAAACACACTTTTACTATTTTAAAATCACTAAAACGTGTTTGTAACGGTCAAAACACAATAAAATGACCTTAAAATGACATGAAATCATAAGAAAACCATATTTTTATTATTTTTGATGTGTATGAGTAGATGACACATTAATTGGATATGCAGTTTTCTCAAAATGACTGAATAAATAGTTTTTAAAGGTTTAATGCCCTTTAAAAATGTGCATTAGGAGGTCAAAAGCAACCTGAACCTATGAATTCTATGAAATAATATCACGAAAACCATACAATAAATTGTGAAATGGTCGAGTAAATGGAGTTTCAATCTGAGGTGCGTTTTCTTGAGATGACCCGAAATACACTTCTATTATTTTAAAACACTAAACATGATTTTAACGGAAAAATTCATAATAAATGAGCTCAGAATGAGGTGAAATCATAGGAAAACTATATTAGTATTATTTTTGACATGTATGAGAAGAAAAAACATCAATCAAGGGTGAAGAATGCTCAAAACGACTGAATAAGCAGTTTTAAAGGTTTGATGCCCTTTAAAAACATGTATGAGAGGGTCAAAACCAACCAAAAAACCTCTGAATACCATGAAATCAGATGACAACAACTATATAGTGAATTGTGAAATGGTCAAGTAGACAAAACATCAAGATGCAGTGTCATTTTCCTAAGATGACCTGCAACACACTTTTATATTTTACAACACCAATACATGCTTTTAATAGTTAGATTCATAGTTAACAACATTATAATGATGTGAAATCATATGAAAACCATCTTAGTATTATTTTTGAGGTGTATAAGTAGGAATAATGTCAATCAGACATGCAGTCTACCCGGAATGACTGAATAAGTAGTTTTTAAATGTTTGAAATCTTTTAATAATGTACGTTAGGGGGTTAAAACCAACTAAAAGACCTTTCAATGAAATGAAATCATAATCAAATTACTATATAGTTATTTTTGAAATGGTTGAGTAGATAGAATTCCGATATGAGGTGTTGTTTTCCCAGGATGACCGAACACATGCTTTTATTGTTTTAAAACAAAAAAACGTAAATTTAATGGTTAGATCTATAAAAAAACCTTAGAATTATGTGAGATAATAGGAAAAATATATTAGTATTATTTATGATGTGTATGAGAAGAAAACATATCAATTGAACATGTGGTATGCCCAGAAGAACCGAATAAGCAGTTTTTAAAGGTTTGACGTCTTTTTAAAAACATACGTCAGGAGGTCAAAACCAAATGAATGATCTAAAAATGTCATGAAATCAGAAAAACAACAACTATACAATGAAATGTGAAATGGTCAAGGAGATATAGTTTCAATTTGAGATTTTTTTTGCTTGGGATGACCCGAAATACACTTTTGTTGTTTTAAAACACCAAAACATGAATTTAAGGGTCAAATACATAGAAAATAAGCTTGAAATTACATGAAATCATATAAAAACCATGTTATTATTATTTTGACATGTAAGAGTAGATGAAACATTAATTGAACATGTTCTATTCCTGAAACGACTGAATATTCATTTTTTTAATGGTGTGACGTCCTTTAAAAATGTGCATCCAGAGGTCAAAACCAACCGAACAACCCCCAAATGACATAAAATCAGATGACAATAACCGTATAGTAAAATTTGAAATAGTAGAGTATATGGAATGTCAATACAAGGTTCCATTTTGTTGAGATGACCCGAAACACACTATTGTTGTTTTAAAACATGAAAACAAGTGTTTAACGGTTAGATCCATAAAAATGATCTCAGAATGATGTGAAATCATAGTAAAACTTTGATATTATTATTTGTAATCTGTACAAGTAGAAAATATATCAATTAGACATGCAGTCTGTCTAGAATGACTAAATATGTAGTTTTTAAAGGTTTGACTCCCTTTAAAAATATGCATCCAAGGATTAAAAGCAACCAAATGACCTTCAGATTCCATGAGATCAGAGGAAAAAAACCATACAATTAAATATGAAATGATCTAGTAGACTAAACATTTATATGAGGTGTTGTTTGTCCAGAATGATCTAAAAAACACTTTTATTATTTTACAACACCAAAACACACATTTAAGGGTTAAATCCATATAAAAAAAATCCCATAATGATGTGAATTCATAGAAAAACAATTTTATTATTATTTGTGATGTGTAAAATTAGAAATAATTTCAATTGAACCCACCGTCTTTCCAAAAAAACCGAATATACAATTTTTAAAGGTTTATCGCCCTTTAAAAACATGCATTCGGGATTCAAAACCAACCTAATGACCTCCAAATGTTGTCAAATAAGACAAAATAACTATAGAGTGAAATGTGAAATGGCTGAGTAAATGAAATTTCAATATGAGGTTTTATTTGTTCGAGATGACCCGAAACACACTATTAATGTTTTTAAACACCAAAACATGTGTTTAGCGGTTAGATCCATAGAAAAAAAATCACAGAATGACATGAAATCATTATACAACCATTTTATTATTATTTTTGATGTGTACAAGTAGACGACACGTTAATCATATGTGCGGTCTGCCCGAAATGATCGAATTTGTGGTTTTAAAGGTTTGACTCCCTTTAAAAATGTGCATTCATGGGTTAAAGACAACCGAACGACATTTAATTAAATTAAATTAGATGAAAAACCATATAGTGAAATATAAAATTTTTTAGTAGATGAAACTTCAATCTGAGGTGTCGTTTGGCTAAGATGACTAGAAACGTACTTTTTTTGTTTTAAAACATCAAACATGTGTTTAAGGGTCATATACATAGAAAACGATCAAAGAATGATTTGAAATAATAGGAATTTATTATTATTATTATTATTATTATTATTATTACTTATGGAGTGTAAGAGCATACAACACATCAATCGGATGTGCGGTCTGCCCAAAATGATTGAATATGTGATTTTTAAAAGTTTAACGCCATTTAAAAACATGTGTTCGGGGGTCAAAACCAATCAAATGACCTTGAAATGTCATGAAATTAGAAAAAACCTTATAGTGAAATTTTAAAAGGCTGAGTAGATGAAAAATAAATCTAATGTGTCGTTTGGCAGGAATGACCAGAAACACACTATTTTTGTTTTAAAACACTAAAAAATGCATTTAAGGGTTAGATCCATAAAAAAGGGGCTTATAATGACATGAAATCATGTGAAAACTATATTATTATTATTTTTGACATGTATGAGTAGATGAAACATCAATCAGACATGCGGTATACCTAGAACGACTGTTTTTTTGTTTTTAGAGGGCTAACACCCTTTAAAAACATGTGTTCGGGGGTTAAAACCAACCAAACGACCTCTGAATGTCATGAAATAATAAAAATAAAACCATACAATTGAATTTAAAATGTATGTGTAGAAAAAATGTCAATTTGAGATGCCGTTTGGTTGGGATGACCCAAAACACACTTTCGTTGTTTTAAAACACTAAAACATGCATTTAAGGGTTATATCCATAGAAAAAAAACTTATTAATGATGAAAAATCATAGGAAAATTATTTTATCATTATTTTTATTGTGTATAAGTTGACGAAATGTCCATCGAACATGAAATATGTGAAGAATGATCGAATATGTGGTTTTTAATGGTTTGATTCCCTTTAAAAACATGCGTCTGGGGGTCAAAACCAAATAAATTATCTCCAAATTCCATGAAATCATATGAAAAAAAACCATACTATGAAATGTGAAATGATCAAGTAGAAATAACATCAATATGAGATGTTGTTTGTCTGGGATGACGTGAAATTCATTTTTGTTGTTTTAAAATATCAAAACATGCGTTTAATGGTCAAATTCATAGAAAACAATATGAGGATGATGTGAAATCATTTGAAAATTGTGTTATTGTTATTTGAGACATGTATGAGTAAATATAATTTCAATCAGACATGTGGTCTATCTGGAATGACCAAATATGTAGTTTTTAAAGGTTTGACGCCCTTTAAAAACATGCATTTGGGGGTCAAAATCAACCGAACGACCTCTGAATTCTATGAAATCAGATGAAAATAACTCTATAATGAAATGTGAAGTGGTACAACAGACATAATGTCAATCTGAGTTATCTTTTCGCTGGGATGAACTGAAACACACTATTGTTGTTTTAAAACATCAAAACATGTGTTTAACGTTCATATCCATAGAAAATGAATGTGGAATAAGGATAAACCATAATACATATATGATATTATTATTTGTGACATGTATGAGAAAACAACATGTCAATCAGTTGCACAGTCTACCCGAAACAACCAAATATTTTATTTTTAAAGGTTTGACGCCCTTAAAAAATGTGCATCCAGGGGGTCAAAACCAGCAGAATCACCTCCAAATACTATGAAATCAGTAAAAAATAACTGTACACTAAAATTTGAAATGGTTGATTATATATAATTTCAATTTGAGGTGTTGTTTGACCAGGATGACCCAAAACACATTTTTGTTGTTTTAAAACACCAAAATGTACTTTTAACGACCAGATAAATAAAAAATAAACTTGGAATGAGGTTAAATTAGATGAAAAACGTGCCATTATTATTTTTGAAATTTATTATTAGACAATATGTCAATCAAATGTTCAGTTTACCCAAAACAAGTGAATATGCAGTTTTTAAAGGTTTAACGCCCTTTAAAAACATGCGTGTGGGGGTCAAAACCAACCGAACAACCTCCAAATGTCATTAAATTAGACAAACAACCATACAGTGAAATGTGAAATTTTTGGGCCAAAAAAATTTCAATATGAGATATCATTTGGCTGGGATGATCTGAAACACATTTTTGTTATTTTAAAAAGACCAAAATGTGCGTTTAAGGGTCAAATTTTTATCAAATGAGCTTGGAATGATGTGAAATAATAGGAAATCCATGTTATTATTATTTGTGATGTGTAAAAGTATATGACACATCAATCAGACATATGGTGTGCCCAAAACGTCTGAATATGCAGTTTTTAAAGATTTAACGTCCTTTAAGAACGTGTGTCTAGGGATCAAAACCAACCGAATGACCTCCAAATGTTGTGGAATCAAATGATAACAACTATATAGTGAAATGTGAAATGGTAAAGCATACATAACATAAATCTAAGATATATTTTGGTTGGGATGATTCAAAACACACTTTTTTTATTTTAAAACACTAAAACGCACGTTTAAGTGTCAGATACATAGAAAAAGAGATCAGAATGACATGAAATCATAGGAAAACCATGTTATTGTTATTTGTGATGTGTACGAGCATAAGACACATCAATTAGACATGTGGTATACTCTAAATGATAGAATAAGATGTTTTAAATTAAAAAAAATGAATAGAAGCTATTAATATTTTTAAAATGAAATGGATTTTAACTATTGTACTATGTTTTAACTGAAATAATTTACTTCATTTCAATTATTATTATTTTTGTGATTTTTTATTATAATAATTATTTTATTAATTTTTTATTCAGTTTTATTTGATGATGGGTGTGAATGTTAGATGATTTTATAGATATTTATGAGCTGTGATATCACATATTATGGAGATATCTATTGATTTTTTGTATTATCATAGTTTTTTTGTGGTATTTTAAATTTTGGTGTAATTTTTAAAAAAAAATATAAAATCTTTATCATCAACCATATGGTGGTCACTATAGGTCATTTAATGACACCCTATAATGATTACCAATTGGTGGTCACTATTGTGTCATGATATAGGGACCATAAAATGACAGTTTCTATAAGTGCCTTGGTCTCACCTATATGTTTGTGCATGTTCTTTCATGTACTTTTGTTTTGATTGATTACAACTCTTCTCATACATTCTTAATATGATCATATATTTAAAATTTTAATTATGTTCAATTACATGTTTTAATCTTGTTATATATTTTATATATTTTGTAACACCCCATGCTTCCTTGGTATGTTTCCCTTTGAATAATGCAATAACTTGCATTGTACGCAACTTCGATATTCTAACACACCGCGGCCAATCAAACTAGCCATTATGAATAGTAATACCCACTTTTTGAAATTTGGTAAATTTATTTTTCAAAATGGAATTCATTATTGGGTTTGGAATATCTAAATTAGCTTAGGGTGAATTTTTGGTATTTTTTTGAAAACTTTCAATTTTTGATGAATAGTGAAAAACACTGCGTTATTAGTTAAAACTGAATTTTTATTTAAATAATTATTTATTTTATTTAAATTTATTTTAGGTAAAAATAGATACATAATACCTATATAAGTTCAATGTAATTCATTGGAGTCACTGTATAATAAGTTTAGATATATAAATTTTTTATTGAACTTTTTACTTTCTTTTACCCACCTCCTATGAGCATTTGAAAATTTGCATAAAACTTAATTTTACCACTTCTATGAGTTGAATTTCAAAAATAATAGAGACTCAATTGACATCAGTAAGTAAAATATGGTTCAATAAGATGGAAATATTTTTTTTTGGTAAATAGTAACTTTTGACTTTTATTTACCACGTTTAAAAGTAAATAGGGTAATTAAGAGTAAAAATGATATTATAATTACCCTGACACATGTCTTAATTCTATTGTATAAGTGTAATTAGACCAAAAAAAACCTTAGGAATAAAATATTATCCTCTTTGGTCCACTTGGATTAGATTAATACATTTATTATTATTTTATTTAAAGAAGAGTTAAAAGAGTTAAATTCAAAGTTAAATAACTAAACCATTTTTAATATAGGGTTACACACAATATAAATTCAACTATAAATATTAATTATAAAGATAAAAATATTTCCTATATAATGTTATTTTATTTATAATTTTTATACATTAAATAATTTAATTTATTTATGACAAAATGATGATGCAGTAATTACCTTATTAATGAAGTATTAAAATATTTAATATTATAAATATCCAAATAAATGTAATTTAAGACTTTTTATGAATTACACTAATTTTATAGGTTAATATGACATGTTTGGGTTGATTAATTTTTTTTTGAAGTAATCATGTTGTTATGATTTTCACAAAAACCAAATACTAAATAGTGTTAAAATTGACATAAGAGTTTTTAAAAAAATGTTATATTTTTAATTGATATAATATTACTAAAAATATAAGGTTCGTCCAAATGACTTAGATAAGGTTATAAATATTAATAATTAACCACTTGGGGTTCTCTTAGTAGTTTATTGTAAGTTTATTAACCATATATTATAACAATACAAGAATACATGGTAAAAGTTAAACTATTTAACTAAGAGTTAAATCTAATAGATAATGTTATTATGGTGACCTAAACCTATCTAAAACCTATTTTATGTGAGGTTTTAGACCAATACCCACCTTATCCTTGAAATAAATTATTTTGTATCCATTAGAAACCGAAAATGATTTTATTATAAAATAACATTTCAATCTTTTCCTAAAGGGACCCTCACCTCTCTTATAAAAGGGAACTTCCCCTTCTCTTAATTTTACAACTCCAAATCCTTTTGGATCAGCCAAAACCTAACCAAATATCCTCCCAACTTCCCTCAATTAAACCTATAGGCCTTATTTTTATCATAAAGCCAACCTAAAGAGCCCTTTTGATCAAATCAAAAGGAAGAACCCGAAGAAGAAGTAAATATTTCATCACCTATTTCAAGTTCTTATCTTCTTCCACTTCCTCTTTCTTTGTTGTTTCCATTATAAAATAATAACTCCAGTATCTCCTATATACTGTTATGTTATTATAAAAATGGTACAACCATATTCGTATATGAATGACAAAGTCACCATACGTGCGTACGTACGACTTACCGTCTCCACGTCGTGGTGAAGTTGTTATTCAATGCATTATTATTTGGATGAGTATAATAATGATGTATAATTGATGTAAATAATAAATATAAAACATTAATTATTTTTTATACATGATATACCATCTATTTACATATGATTTTAAATCAAAATAATGATATTTTCTCTCATGCGTATGTACGGATTACCGTCTCCACAAATGTGATGAGATTCATTTCCCCATCATAACCATTCAAGAATAATTTTTATTTGATGATTTAAAATGATGTTTAATGAACTTAATATCATTATGGATATGAATCAAATACATCCTATCCATAACCAACACAACTTATGTAACAAAACATATAAAAGAAGACGAATCAGTTAACACCCGAAACGACAATAATACTAAAATATTATTAACAAAGAAATATTAGAAGATCATATATGATATCATATTTATATATATGGTTATTTTATAATTTAATAACAATAATTTAACTATTATACAGGAGGTTAACGTACCCTCGACCAAAGAAAAGTACAAGGTAAGGGTTAATTTCACAATCTCTTTATTATCTGATGTTGTTTTTACATAAATATCTACTGGGACCTATTTATCATCCACATCCATGTTTTCTTAAAAATGTATTTCAATTTTTTTACTATTTACTAGAATATGAGTTAAATTCATTTATACCCTTGGTTTAATTTTTATAAAATGTTTTTAAAGGAACCTTTCTGTTGTTTTCTAAACAAGGTACTTTATGACCTTTTCAACAAATTAAGGTAAGAATGTTTTTTTAACTTATACAGAGGGTGTGGTTATTCTCCACCATTATAACACCTTAGAATCTTTCCTTAAAAGATTATAACAATATTTTCAAAATAAATGTTTTCTTTTATAATTATGTGACTTCTAAATGATTTCAAAATAGAAAGATATATTTCTCTCAAATAGTTTTGATTTCATCTATGTCAACATCCTTTGATGGATTTTACACTTGTTTGAAGTTGATTTATTATGATAAAATCTTACATATTGTATTGAATGTTTTTGTGATATATTTGACTATGAATGTGTTATTTTTATACCATTCATGGTTTATAGATAAGTTATTGACATTTCGTATGCTAGTTTTAATACGAATGTTTATGTTATGTTTAAACCTTTTCGTATGAGGAATGAATTGGACTTAGTAAGTGATGGGTGGAGCCCTCTATAGATCCTCGATGCATCAGTAGGTCTCATGAGACAAACTAGTGTCTTGGAACAAGGCCTTGACAAAATCTTATTTGTAGTCTTGGCACAAGGCCTTGACTATGTGGTTATGAAGTCTGACATTATGCATTCCATCATTATGAAAGTGGATATTGATATTTCATGTGATTATTTGACTAGTAGAATATCCATGTGACTAAGTAAATTGAATTATTTGATTTTATCTTTTCCATATTATACCGAATTTTAAGTTTAAAACTCTTTTTTAGTCTTATACATTGCCTTAAATGTTTACTCTTATTTATAAAAGTTTCTGCTATATTGTTATCCTTACTGAGCATATGAGATCACCCATTTCTATGTTTTATTTTTCCCATGATGTGAAGAAGTATTTTATGGTTGACCTGCAAGGATAGACTAAGGATATAAGTGTGTTCAAAAGGGGACAAAATTTTGTTGATGTTTTTATTTAATGATGTAATGTAAAACTTATGAATGTATCTAGTACTTCAAAGGATACTAAACCTATTAGTCTTTCAGGACATGATTCCTTGTATCATGACAATGTTATGTAATAATGAAATGAATCTGGGTAACTGGGGTCAGGACAATACAGTTGGTATCAGAGGAAGTTTAGTACAAACCTTGGAAGCTAGATTTAGAAAAACTCTGATTAGATCACATTACCCTAAGATATACTTTGAGGATTAGTATAGAAGAACTTTATAGAATTTTGGTAATGTAGATATTTTGTGACTTTTACAAGTAATAAATCCCTGTTTAGATATGAGAAGGTAGAGGTGGCTCTGGCACATATGTACCTAGGGTTAAAAATCGAAAACACCTCTTTGAGCTAGACTCGAATGGGAACTGGTGCACGATAACGGGCCTTGCTGCACTCTTGGTTACGACACTCCTGAGGTATATGCTTTGGATAATTATTATTTTCTTTACACACCATTATGAAGGATTTATGATTATATAACTCCTAAAATAAAATATTTTTATGATTATGGATTATATCTATAAACTGTTCAATTTATGTTAAGTGTTTTACAAGTTTGGAATTATGTATTGCGATTCATAAACTAATTTAGTGTATGCCATTGTTTATAAATGGTGCCTAGTAGAAGGAATGGAAAATGTATCAATGCACATAATCCATGTAGGGATTTCCCTCCTACTCAAGATAATTATAGTGGATCTGGTGATGCAACTAGTGCTGATTAGCTTATCACCATACTGGGACAACTTACTCAGGTTATGAATAATAACATCACCCGTATGGAGCACCCTGATCCAAAACATGGAGGATCAATGTTAGACCGATTCATGAGGAAACAAACACCAACATTCAATGGGACTAAAAATCCATTTGTAGTCGAGCAATGGATAAGTTCCTTAGATAAAATATTTTATGCTTTGGGGAGTAGCGAAAGGGAAAAAGTTTTCATGGAAGTTTATCACCTCACGAGAGAGAAGATCAATGATGGTCATTGATTCAAAACACAAAGGAAGATGATAAATTAAACAATATGGAATGGGGGGATTTTAAAGATATTTTCTTAGAAAAATACTTTTCTCATGACCATCGAGTGGATATGGAAAGACAATTTCTGAGTCTGAGGCAAAAAGAGGATGAGAATGTTGTAAAGTATGAGGCTAACTTTACAAGGTTATCAAGGCATGTTGTAGATTATATACGTAACCCAAGAAGTAATATTGATCATTTATTTGATGGGTTAAAACCATTTATCCATCGAGCATTAGTCTCACAATCCTTCTCATCGTACGAAGATATTGTCTCATGTGCTATCAAGACAGAAAAATAATTTTCTAAGTCTTATGAATTTAAAGCAAAGTAGAAGAGGAAAAGATATGTTTAACACTTTGGAAATGAAAATAAGGGGAAAAAGGGAAAAGTTGAATATCCATCTTGCATTAAATTTGGGAAGAAACACCCTGGTACTTACCTGAAGGGAGTGAGAGTCTGTTACAAGTGTGTTGAAAATGGTCACCAAGCTCGTGATTGCAAGGGGAAGAAAGAGGATGTCAATGTTGAATGCTACAATTGTAGAGAAAGGGGGAATTATGAAAATTAATGTCCTAAGCGCTAAGGAAACTTACCTCATAAAAGGCCAAAGGTGAAAGGTCAAGCTTATGCAATCACTATTGCTGAGGTTGAAGCTCTGAAAGAAGTGGTGACAGGTAATTTAATGGTTTCCTCAAGTTTATCCAATTCTTTATTTGATTCTGGATCATTGCATTGTTTCTTATCTTCCTAGTTTTTTAAGAAAATTAGATATTTCCAATTTTATTTAACAAGGGAGTTGTCAGTCAAAACTTCTAAAGGAAGTATCATTTTAACAAGGTTTTATGAATCAGTTCCCATTAGGGAATATAAATAATCTTTATCTACTGATCTCATCATCATCCCCATGATTGTATTTGATATAATCCTTGGTATGGATTGGATTTCGAACCATGATGCGAAAATTTATTGTAATAAGAAGGAGGTTACAATTCTCGATGATGATAAAGAACACCTTATCTTTAGAGCAGAAACATCACCACCTGATTCTTATCTAGATCCACCCCCAATAGCTCCACTAAATTCAATTATCAGGGAGGAAGATAATGAAATAACTATGGGTGAGGAAAGGAATGTTAAAATAGAGGATTTACCTATTGTGAAAGATTATGTTGATGTGTTTCTAGAGGATTTACTTGGACATCCTCCAGAACAAGAAATTGAGTTTTCCATTAATTTAATTCCTAGTTTAAGGCCCATATCGAAGACCCCTTATAGAATGGCCACTATGGAATTAGTGGAACTAAAGAAACAACTAGAGGAATTGAGTAATAAGGGATTTATTCACCCTAGTGTTTCTCTATGGGGAGCCCTTATTCTTTTTGTTAAGAATAAAGATGAATCTATGAGGTTGTGAATTGACTACAAGGAGATAAATGCTATAACAATAAAGAAAAAGTATCCCCTACCTCTCATTGATGATTTATTCAACCAAATTCATGGAGCTCAATATTTTTCAAAGATTGAACTTTGATTTGGATATCATCAGTTGTGTGTGAATAAGGAAGACATTCCGAAAACAGTATTTCGAACTAGGTACGGGAATTACGAGTTTAAATTAATGCCTTTTGGGTTGACAAAAGCACCCTATGTTTTCATGGATCTAATGAACAGAGTTTTCAAGGAATATCTTGATGACTTTGTAGTGGTATTTATTGATGATATCTTGGCATATTCCAAAAGATACTAAGATCATGAAAATCACTTGTGCATTATCCTAAGGACTCTTAGAAGAAATGAATTATATGGGAAATTTAGCAAGTGTGAATTCTGGCTTCAGTAGATATCTTTTCTTGGCCATATTGTCTCTAAGGATGGAATCTCTGTTGATCCTTCAAAGACCAAGGAAATCCAAGAATGGCCAGCACTGACAAGTATAACCGAGGTACGTAGTTTTATTGGTTTAACAGGTTATTATCGACATTTCATCCAGAATTTTGCATAGTTGGCTAACCCGTTAACCAATATCACATGTAAAGGGGTTAAATTGGTTTGAAAAAAATAGTGTGAAGAATGTTTTGAAGAACTGAAGAAAAGATTATTCAACACTCTTATCTTGACTCTAGCATCAGTGAATGATGAGTTTGTTATTTATAGGGATTCTTTAAAGAAAGGACTTGGTTGTGTCCTTATGCAGAATGATAGAGTTATTGCCTATGAATCACAACAGATAAAAATTCATGAACAAAACTATCCCACTCATGATCATGATTTAACAACTATAATATTATCTCTGAAAATATGGAGACACTATCTCTATGGTGAAAAATGTGAGATTTATACTGATAACAGGAGTTTAAAGTATATTTTCTCACAAAAATAAATCAACATGAGGCAAAGGCGATGGCTTGAACTACTCAAGGATTATGATTGCACTATACACTACCACCTGGGGAAGGAAAATAATGTGGTAGATTCTTTGAGCAGAAAGGATCATGGAGTTCTGAATTAGATGAGAGTTAAAAGAGATCATATTTTCATAGATATAGTAAATATGAATATGGGAATAACCATGGAATGTGAAACATCAATACTTTTTCAAATGGTTGCCAAACCATATTTACTAGAAAGGATAAATAGTTCTCAGACTGATGATAAGGAGTTTCAAAAGAAGATTAAAGCTGTGAATGATGAGAGATTGAGTGACTTCATATATGAAGATGGAATTTTTAAATTTGGGAAGAGTCTTTGTGTTCCTGATATACCTGATCTAAAAAGGGAATTGTTGGATGATTCCCATAGCTCCAATTTCTCTATACACCCTAGTAGCACCAAGATGTATAGAGATTTTAAATAACATTTTTGGTGGGAAAACATGAAGAGAGAGATTGCTGATTTTGTGTCGAGATGTATGGTTTGTCAACAAATGAAAGCTGGAAGACAACATACTAGAGGAGTCATGCAACCTATTCCTATACCTGAGTTGAAATGTGATAATATTATGATAGAATTTGTCATGGGGATACTAAATACTCCTAGAAGAAATGATGTAATATGGGTCATTGTTGATCGTCTTACCAAGTCAGCTTATTTTCTTGCTATAATAGAAGATTTACCACTTGAAAGTCTGGAAAGACTATATATTAATGAAGTTTTAAGACTTTATGGAGTAACCCTATCGATTATTTCTGATTGTGATCCCCGTTTTACATCAAGATTCTAGAAAAGTCTTCAGAAGGCCCTGGATACTGAACTTTGTTTGAACACTGCCTACCACCTTCAAACTAATGGAAAATCAGAATGGGCTATTCAAACCTTAGAAGACATGTTGAGATCTTGCTCACTTGACTTTCAAGGTATGAGGGATCAATATTTACCTCTAGTATAATTTTCCTATAACAACAGCTTTCATTAAAGTATTCAGATGGCACCATATGAAGCGTTATACAGAAAGAGGTGTCACACACCAACTTTTTGGGATGATGTTGGTGAAAGAAAACTTATAGGCCCAGAACTTGTTGAGGAAATGATGGAAAAGGTAATGGTTATCCAAACCCACATCAAAGCAGCTCAAAGTAGGTAGAAGAGCTATACCGATAACCGAAGGAAGGATTGAGAATTTCAGGTTGGAGATAATGTTTTCTTGAAGGTATCTCCATGGAAGGGAGTTATACGATTTGGTAAGAAGGGTAAATTAAGTCCCAGGTACATCGGACCTTTCAAAATTCTAGAATGAATTGGGACTGTAGCTTACCATTTGGAAATGTCTCCAAGTCTCTCCAAAGTTCATGATGTATTCCACATATCACTGTTGAGAAAATACATGCCTGACCCAATGCATGTACTCACCTTTGAGTAAATTGAACTGGAACCCGTTCTGTCTTATTGTGAAGAGCCTTCCAAGATTCTTGATACCAAAGAACAACTTTTGAGAAACCGGACGACTCGTATGGTAAAATTTCTATGGAGAAACCATAAGATGGAAGAGGCAACGTGGGAACCCGAGGAACTTATGATGAAGAACCACCCAAATCTTTTTGTGTGGTAGTATTCTAGAAATTTCGAGGATGAAATTATTTGGAGGGAAGAATGTAACACTCCAAGTTTACATGGTATGTTTCCCTTTGAATAATGCAATAGCTTGCATTGTATGCAACTTTGAGATTCAAACACACTGCGACCAATCAAACTAGCCATTATGAATAGTAATACCCACTTTTTGAAATTTTATAAATTTTATTTTTCAAAATGGTCTTCATTATTGGGTTCAGAATATCGAAATTAGCTTAGGGTGATTTTTTGGTATTTTTTTGAAAACTTTCAATTTTTTATGAATAGTGAAAAACACTGCGTTATTAGTTAAAACCAAATTTTTATTTAAATAATTATTTATTTTATATAAATTTATTTTAGGTCAAAATAGATACATAATACCTATATAATTTCAATGTAATTCATTTGAGTCATTTTATAATAAGTTTAGATATATAAATTTTTTATTGAACTTTTTACCGTCTTTTACCCACCTCCTAGGAGCATTTGAAAATTTGCATAAAAATTAATTTTACCACTTCTATGAGTTGAATTTTAAAAATCTGAGAGACACGGTTGACATCATTAATTAAAATTTGGTTCAATAAGATGAAAATATTTTTTGGTGAATAATAAGTTTTGACTTTTATTTACCACAGTTAAAAGTAAATAGGGTAATTAAGGGTAAAAATGATATTATAATTACCCTAACACATGTTCTAATTCTATTGTATAAGTGTAATTAGAACAAAAACAAAATTAGGAATGAAATATGACCCTCTTTGTTCCACTTGTATTAGATTAAGACATTTATTATTATTTTATTTAAAGAAGAGTTAAAAGAGTTAAATTCAAAGTTTAATAACTAAACCATTTTTAATATAGGGTTAAACACAATATAAATTCGACTATAAATATTAATTATAAAGATAAAAATATTTCCTACATAAGGGTAGTTTATTTATAATTTTTATACATTAAATAAGTTAATTTATTTATGACACAATGATGATGCATTAATTACCTTATTAATGAAATATTAAAATATATTATATTATAAATATCAAAATAAATGTAATTTGAGACTTTTGATGAATTAAACTAATTTTATAGGTTAATATGACATGTTAGAATTGATTAAATGAATTTTTTTTGAATTAATCATGCTTTAATGATTTTCACAAAAACCAAATACTAAATAATGTTAAAATTGACATAAAAGAGTTTTTAAAACAAATATTATATTATTAATTGATATAATATTCATAAAAATATAAGGTTCATCCAAATGACTTATAAAATGTTATATATAATAATAATTAATAATCTGGGGTTCTCTTGATAGTTTATACTAAGTTTATTAGCCACATACTATAACAATACAAGAATACATGGTAAAAGTTAAACTATTTAACTACGAGTTAAATCTAATAGAAAATATTAATATAGTGACCTAAAGTTGTCTAAAACCTATTGGTTGAGAGTTTTTAGACCCATCCCAACCTTAGACTCGAAATAAATCATTTTGGATCCATTAGAAACCAAAAATGATTTTTTATAAAATAATATTTCAAGCTTTTCCTAAAGTGACCCTCACCTCTCTTATAAAAGGGAACTTCCCCTTATCTTAATTTTACACCTCCAATGCATTTTGGATCGGCCAAACCCTGCCCAAATATCCTACCAACTTCTCTCAATTCAATCTATATGCATTATTTTTATCATAAAGCCAACCTATGGATCTCTTTTGATCAAATCAAAAGGAAGAACCTGAAGAAGAGGTAAATATTTCATCACCTATTTCAAGTTCTTTTCTTCTTCCAATTACTCTTTCTTTGTTGTTTACTTTATAAAATAATAAATCCAGTATCTCCTATATACTATGATGTTATTATAAAAATGGTACAACCATATTCATTATTCTATCGATCATATGAATGACAAATTCACCATACGTGCATACGTACGACTTACCATCTCCATGTCGTGGTGTAGTTGTTATTAAATGCATTATTATTTGGATGGGTATAATAATGATGTATAATTGATGTAAATAATAAATATAACACATTAATTATTATTAATACATGATATAGCATCGATTTACATATGATTTTAAATCAAAATAATGATATTGTCACTCATGCATACGTACGGATTACCGTCTCCATGAACGTGATGAGATTCATTTCCCCATTATAACCATTCAAGAATAATTTTCATTTGATGATTAAAAATGATGTTTAATGTACTTAATATCATTATGTATATGAATCAAATACATGATATCCATAACAAACATGACTTATGTAACAAAACATATAAAAGAAAATGAACTAGTTAACACCCGAAACGATGATAATACTAAAATATTATTAACAAAGCAACATTAGAAGATCATATATGATATCATATTTAATTATATGGTTCTTGTATAATTTAATAACAATTATTTAACTATTATACAGGAGGTTAACGTACCCTTGACCAAGGAAAAGTACAAGGTAAGGGTTAATTTCACAATCTATTTATTATCCGAGGTTGTTTTTAGGTAAATATCTACTAGGACCTCTTTATCACCCACATTAGTGTTTTCTTAAAAATGTATTTCAAAACTTTTTTACTATTTACTAGACTATGGGTTAAATTCATTTATACCCTTGGTTGAATTTTTATAAATTTTTTTGAAAGGAATCTTTCTGTCGTTTTCAAACAAGGTACTTTATGACCTTTTCGACAAATTAAGGAAAGAATGTTTTTTAACTTATACGGAGGGTGCATTTATTCTCCGCCGTTATAACACCTTCGAAGCTTCCCTTACAAGATTATAATAATATTTTCAAAATAAATTATTTATTTTATAATTATGTGACTTTTAAATTATTTCAAAATAGAAAGAGATATTTCTCTCAAATAGTTTTGATTTCATCTATGTTAACATCCTTTGATGGATTTTACACTTGTTTGAAGTTGATTTATTATGATAAAATATTCCATATTTTATTGAAGGTTTTTGTGATATATTTGATTGTGAATGCATTATTTTTATACCATTCATGGTTTATGGATAAGGTATTGACATTTCGTATGCTAGTTTTAATACGAATGTTTATGTTATGTTTAAACATTTTCGTATGAGGAATGCATTGGACTTAGTAAGTGATGGGTGGAGCCCTATATAGCTCCTAGATGCATCAGTAGATCTCAAGAGACAAACTAGTGTCTTGGCACAAGGCCTTGAAAAAATCTTATTTGTAGTCTTAGCACAAGGCCTTGACTACGTGGTTATGAAGTCTGACATTATGCATTTCATCATTATGAAAGTGACTATTGATATTGCATGTGATTATACAACTAGTAGAATATCCATGTGAATAAGTAAATGGAATTATTTGATTTTATATTTTCTATATTATTCTGAATTTTAAGTTTAAAAGGATTTTGTTTTAGTCTTATACACTACATTAAATCTTTATGCTTATTTATGAAGGTTTCCTCTATATTGTTATCCTTACTGAGCATCTGAGCTCAACCCTTTCTATGTTTTATTTTTTCCCAGGATGTGAAGAATTAATTTATGGTTGACCTACAAGGATAGGCTAAGGATATAAGTGTGTTCAAAAAGGGACATATTTTTTTGATGTTTTTATTTTATAATGTAATGTAAAACTTATGAATGTATCTAGTACTTCCAAGGCTACTAAACTGATTGGTGTTTCAGGACATGATTCCTTGTATCATGCCAATGTCATGCAATAATGAAACGACTCTGGGTAACTGGGGTCAGGGTGTTACATATTTTAATTGTGTTTTATTTAAAGTATACTTAATATTTATCATATCATTTTATACATTACTTATATTTTTTAATCATAACTTGAGTTATATAAATACAATTAAGGTTATTCTTTATTTTTTCAAAAACTAATGAAATTTTCTAAATGTAATTCAAAGGGACCTGAAGATAATTCATCCTTTAACTAGGTCTATTTTAGGCTTGAAGTTATAAAAGGCAATTTGTTTTCAGTTTTTAGGAATTTAGATACGTGAATCCCTTATGTGATTTCCTATGTCAATTTCACTAGTGTAAATCACCTATGTAGACCCCCTATATAGATTTTCTTACACAAATTGCTTATGTCGATTCACCTATGTGAAATTCCCCCACATATAAATGTCTACATAGTTCAGTGAAATTCATATAAGAATTTGTAATCTATTTTGTGTAGTGACCATGAGTATTAAAACCCACCTTACCACATGTTATATTTTCATACCACATAATATATTTCAAAGCTACCCCATGGTAAGTATAGCTACCATGCATTGTAACTCAACTGACTATGCACAATCAGTATGGTGATTAAAATAACACTTGAACCAACCGCATGGCATGGCAATTATACTGACCACATGACCTCTTGGAATGCATGGTCAGTTCTTTCCTTCAATTATTTTTTACTTCAATCTGTAATTTTATAAATTCTCTTTTTTTAATTTTGTTTTGTATATCTATTAACTACATGTTTATTTATTATGTTTAAATTGTTTTAATATATTTATAAATTCATATTAATTATATAAAACCCACTTGAAACATTTTTCATTGTTTTAAACATGTTTTTATAAAGATCAAAGAGTGTTTTATATTCACACAAGAAATTTATAGCTTCAAAACTCAAAACTCGAAAATCAAAATTATTATTTTTTTGTTATTTTAATCAAATTTTATGGTCTCTAAATTAACATCATATGATATTAAACTCGTTCAAAATTACTTTAATATTTTTAATGAGATGTTATTAATTTTTTAATTTCACCACATATTTAGTACTAGTTTTAAAAGGACTATTTTAAATTTTGTATTTTCAAATTTAAACTTGCTATTTTCATGGGATATTTTATTAACCTGTTATTATGGGGACCATTTAAAGTATTTAATGGGTGATTTAAAATTGGTTTGAATCGGTCTTTATTGTTTTAAATTTTGGTCATGATTTAAGAAATTATTATGTAACATTAATATATATATATCACTATGATATTAAAGTATTATTCTATTTGAATTTTAAATTATCTAACGATTTCTTGGTTGTGTTAAGTTTATTTTTTTTAAAAGGGAATTGAGATTTGTTTTTGAATATAAAATTATTCAAGTAAAATAATTATGATACAATACCGAGACAAACTATGAGCACATAAACCTTTTGAGAACCAAAGCTTGATTCTAAACATTGATGCTCCGTGTGATCAACTTGTCATCTAATGGATAGTCTCTCAAGATAAACAAAAAATTCTATGACTACTATTTCATTAAAGATACATCCACATTGCTCAAGAACCAGTACCTATACTTTTTTTTATCTTCTACTTCATATGGTTTCTATGTTTGTAACAGTATTTACCATCTCTTTCACGTACACTCTTTTTTTTTATGTTTATTATTTTACAGAAAAAATCATTTATTCTTCTCTTATTCAGGTTGTGGATCCTAGATTATAAATTTAGGGCTGTTCAAGTTATGAATCTTGTAATCTAAAGTTAGTGTTTTAATTGGGTTGAGACTCCCCATATAAAATCTAGGTGTTTATTTATTCTTCCACTATAAAAAGAAGGTTGTAATTAGGATATGATTACCATATAAAAATAAGGTAGTTAATAATATATCTCTTGCTAACTAGAGGTGTATAAGACTAAACTAGGTCCACTTTGGTTTGAACCAGTATAAAAATTACTTGTGTTCATTTTTATTTTCACTGAAAATTAACTTTCTTAATTAACTTTAATAATTAGTTCGAATAATCAATTTATTTGATTATGAATTTCCAAAGGATAAAATAACAACTAGGGGGAGGGGGATTGAATCCATTGTTAAATTTTTGTAAGCATTAAAATTTTAGAAACTTAACCCCTATAACTTGTTAAATTTCATTACTTTATCATCTTTTACTAAATACCCATGCCTGAAAAAGTCAAAAAGAAAGTAAAGAACATGATATTTACAATGTTCGACCTATGTGTGAGAACCTACATACTTACCATAGTCACTCCTACAGGTCTATGAAAATTCACTATAATGAAGAATTGAATAAAAATTATGATAAATCCTATTAGAAACCTTCTATATCTTAATAGGAATGATTATACTAACTCTCATTAGTTTATAAAAGATTATTACAAAAAAATTTGAGCCACAAAATAAAAATAACATCAAATATTTCTTCTCCACAAAAAAAACTATCTAAAACCTTAGTATGATGAAATTGGGTTCAATTTGATCAGTCCGATGAAATCAGTTTGATAGACTCAGTATGGTGAACCTATTCTCAATATGCACATCTCAAACTCTACTAAAATACTTAGACCGATCTTCCTTAGTCCTATCTTCCTCATTCTGGTAAACAAAACTTTTAGAAGTCTGATCTTCTGATGAGATCTCTATTCTGAAAACACTTTTGACATGATCTCTACATCACTTCCACCTTTTTCACACACATGAAAAGTCACAAAGTATGTATGTATTGGTATCTATTTATAGGTGACCTATAATACCAAAGGTGAGAAAACTAAAAACATTTCCAAATCACCCAAATTCATAAAAATACAAAATTCACATTCATTTAAGCTTTATCTTTGACCGCTTAAAACCTTACCATATCTTATAGCATATTATTGAAACTTATTGAATCCTCTAGAACCACTTCTTAAATTCTCAATAAAATATACGAAACAAAAGTCTGGAAAACTCAGTTTGTTATAAATTTTTAGTTCGATTTGAATTTCTAATAGAAACTTAGTTCAATTTAAATTTCTAACAGAATCTCAGTCTGATTTGAATTTCTTCCTTAGCTCAGTCTGATAAAATTTCTTCCTCAGCTTTGTGCGATTGAATTTCTTCCTAAGATTCATTCTGACTAAATTTTATCCTCAGATTCTATTTGATTTGAATTTACTCCTCATATTTAGTCTATTTTTACTTTCCTCCTTACTTCAGTCCAATTGAATTTCTAAAAGAAACTATATTCAATGAATATGTGTCAACATCCTTCTAATTTACCAGTTTCTAAAACTCCTGCTTCTAACTTGTGCTTTTATCATTACTTCTACATGATATTTTAGATACTTGAAAGAATAAAAAATTATTGTTATATTTTATTTTTTAAAGTTTAAAACTTCCCAAATTTCTTAACTCTATAACTTTACAACATTCTTCTTTCTCAGCAACTCAAAAAATTATGACTTTCTAAAAAAACATTGCCTAAAGATCTTCAACTTCATACTGACATATCATCCAAAAAAAACTTTTAAAAAACATCAACCTCTTAGATTTCTGAAAAAAACTAAGTCAAGTAGTCTAATTCTAAATATCTTTATATGATCACCAAAACTTTACAAATAAATTTCTTTATTTAGATTCACATCTACTTTTCAGAAAACATGTTATAAAATTTCAGCAACACATATTTCACCTAATGCATAAAAAAATTATTTTACAAAAAGAATGGTTGTCAATAAATAAAAATCATTGTAAAAAAAATCATCACAAAGGATATTGAATCTCCCCCTTTACAATTGTTGACAACTTTTTTAAACAACTTTTACAACTTACCATTTTTCACACACTCATAATTTTTCACAACTCAAGTTTTTAACTTTTACCAAAAAATATCCTTTCTCAAAAGAGAGTGTCCTGACAGCACAATATTGGATAAATTAATGTTATTGAAGGAATTTTATCCCTTGGTGATAAGAAAATTTCATGACCATATTAATATAATTCCCTCACTTTTATCTTTTCCTCTCACTTTTCATTTTCTCTCCCCCATTTTATGATAACCACATCTTCAGATTCATTTAAGAAGAAAAGTACATCTCTTTCTATTGAAGGATAAAGTTGTACATATTATCCCTATTTGTTGTCATGACCCGACCCAACGGGGCTCGAGCCGCGACTCCCCAAACCCGCCTCCAATAGGCCAGGGGCTGGCGACTAGCGCCGAGTAGGCTATCACACACATGGGAGGCATTAGCCTAAGGTACCTGTACACACGCACCCACATACACCTCCATCTAACAGTGCATAGATATATAAAACTGAAAAGTAAAAATGCATGCATACACTATCCCACAACCAGAGTACAGTATAAGTACAAAGGGAAAAACAGGGCCCACCAAAAGAAAACTACAAAAACACGTCCAAACTGCTCTGAAGAAGGGGAACGCTGCCACAAACACCTGCCAGAAAGCTTCCACGGCACCGCACCGGTAAACACCCTGGTCAGTCTCTCTCACTCAGCTCTGCCTACTCCGGGTCCTCCTGGGACTCTGTCGAAAGGCTTGTGGTCTGGACAAGACACAAACATGTGCGGGCAAAGCCCGTGCAGGGGTGAGTATAAACATACTTAGTAGGCACCCCAAAAACCCAAAACAAAAGAGAGAAACTAAAAGGAAACAATCCGCTCATCCCAGCCAGAGGGAAACCAGATGAGAGAGAAACTCCATCTCGTGACCATCCTCAGCTAAAGACAACTAGTCATCTCAGCTCAGGTGTATTCCCATACATACACCTTGAACAATCCAGATAAACTCAGCTCACGCCACAAAGCCACAAGAGGTACCGACCTCGTCACCAGAAACTGTCCACAACCAGAAGAGTATACCCCATGATCACTGTCATCCCAGATGACACTCATCCGAGAGATACACTCCATTAGGTTTCTCACAAACCTCTCAGACGCTCACCTGAGAGATCACACTCGTCGGTTGGCATCACTGAGGATAACCTTGTTGAAATAACAGAACCACCAAACTCCTCGGATAGGGGATCCCCGCTAGGGTCCGCTAGGGGATACCAAAACCCACTCTGGTATACATAGCTCACAGATAGGGGATCACTCCCATGGTCCGCTGGGGGATACCACGACCTGATCTGGCATACGTAGTTCTCACAGATAGGGGATCACACCCAGGATCCGCTGGGAGATACTACAACCCGATATGGCGCTCGACAGAAGCACATCAGTCAGATAGAGGATCATCGCCCATATAAAGGTGGTCACGATGATACCGGAACCCTATCTGGTATAACTTGCGATGTAGGGGATCGAACCGACGATGCCGCAACCCTACCAAAACCACGTGCTGAGTAGGGGATCACATAACCAACAATACTGCAACCCTACTATAACCTGATGCTGAGAAAGGGATCATATACCTGACGATACCACAACCCTACTGAGCACGGCCCACTGCGTAGGGGATCATATTTCCGATGATGCCACAAACCCTACGGGGTTAACCTGTTAGATAGGGGATCGCCGCCCGTGAATAAGCGGTCACAACGATACCAAGAACCCGATCTAGGGAAAACATGCTAGAGGATCCCACTCTGGGACCAACAGAGGGATGCCATAACTCTAACAGTTTAAACATCCCATCGAGAGGATCACAAACCTATACGAAGGTTGTGATGTTACAAGAACCCTCGTGGGAACGAACCAAGGGAGTACCCTCAACCACTACTGGTCCAAAACGTCGCTAACCCGAGAGACCCACAACAATGCCACACTGAACACCTCCAAGTCCAATACCGAGGCCACCATCGCGATCTACGTGGAAAAACACACAGGATAGGCTGCTTACTCGCCCGAAACGGACTACCGGTGAAAAAACACTATTCACTATAGCTAGCCTGTGTGGGGCCCAC
Source organism: Viscum album (assembly GCA_963277665.1). Lineage (NCBI taxonomy): Eukaryota > Viridiplantae > Streptophyta > Magnoliopsida > Santalales > Viscaceae > Viscum > Viscum album. The sequence goes on along the minus strand of OY728140.1, from coordinate 412,936,255 downwards.
ACAACGATCCCGAAACCCATCGAGCGGACTATACCACGACGATCCCCTCGTAAAAACAAGCGGAATCGACTACTCATTCGCAAAAATCGGACTCCTGGTGTGAAAGCTGCGTTTCTCCGCAAACGTCAAAACCCGGCCTCGTGGGGCCCGCACCCCGATCTCGGTCCCAACACCAGAAATCTATCTCAAAACGTCCGTCGTACCATCAGGATCATAATGCCACTGCCGGCATGTCAATCGGACACTCCAGGCAAAAGTTACGGCCGGTCAAGTCAGATCATAATTAAAATATTAATATTCTCCGACGTTTCGTGACCCCGGGCCATGGACCCAGGCCTAAAAAAAACCCCGAACCTATCCCAATTGGTCCGTCTCACTCCCAGGGTCACGTCGCCATAGACGGAACGCGAAACGTACTTTTGTTTTGCGAGATACAGTGGTTTCCGTAAAAGCCTGGCTCGCCGGCCCTCCACCGCTGGCCCTGCCGGAGCCACCGCGCCACCTACCGGACCACCGCGCCGGAGTCGCCGCACCCCCGTGATGAAGCGCCGCCGCCTCGCCGGAGCGCCGCCGCCTCGCCGGAAACCCACCGGAATCGGCCCCCTTTCGCCGGAAAACTTCCGCGGACCGCCGGGAGCTCCCCGGTGGTCCGTTTTTCGATCCGGAAGCAACTGCGCGACCATCAGGACCTCTACTACACTGCTATGGGTTCGATTTGAAGAAACAATGCAGCAGAAATGAGTTCAGGGATTAAAACTCAAACCGCCTAGCTCGCGGGCGAAACTCCGACGTTCTGCCTTAAATCCGCGCTCCAGAGCTTCCGCTGCGCGCTCTTGGAACGTCCGCCGTCGAAATCTGAGCTCATGGGCGCTTCGTTTGCTCAATTCGGCGGTTCGGCGGCGAAGAACGGTGAAGAACGCCGAGAGGAACGATAAAGGCGGGGGGTGCTGATATTTATATCAGCCGCCCGCCAGCGCCAAACCCATCTCAGACCCGTCGCCCGATACGAACAAAGGTAAGGTCACCCCTAGGGTAAACGCACCGTTCTGAACACAACGACAGACTCAGATTTTCCATCCGAGGCTCCGTTCAGAAGTTATTTGAGCCGACGATCGCACACTAACTTCTCCATTTAATTACGGAAATGCTCCTGGTGGCGTTTCTCACCGCATGCCCGCGCCAGCAAAGTTTACATCTCACCTAGGGTAAACGGCACATTCCGGATGCAACCGTGCCCTCGGATTCCCGTTCTGAGCTACCGTTTAGGAGATATCACACCCCCTCCACGTGCATAGTATAAAAATACTTAATATTTTTATAAAATTAATTCCGGGCACACCGGGCCTCGGAATCGCATGCCATCTTCACGCCTAGCTCTGGAATTCTTCGTAGAAATATTCCAAAGTCTGACAGGGCCAAAAACCTGAGTCGCTACATTTGTAAACATAATCCAAATCATGGTGGGGGACTTCCTTGATATGTTTAAGAAGACTTTGGGGGAGGCTGAACATATAGTTTTATCCTCAATTCAAAAAATCCTTCATTGGACATTTCTTTTTTGAAGATATCAGCAATTTGATATTTCCTAGAAATGTATTCAAGAAAAAATTCTCCACTAGAAACATTTTATTTAATAAAGTGAAACTTGATATCAATTTTTTTGATCTTGAATGTTGGATAATATTTTTCATAAAAGATCACTTGCACTCTAATTATAAAAAATAATATTCAATGGTTTAGAAACTTACACCATTAACTCTTCTAGTTGAACTTTCATCCACAAAATCTAAGTATAAGCCTGAGTAGCTACCACATATTTTGATTCCACTATGCTCAAATTTACTAAACTCTATTTCTTACTATGACAACTCACACAAAATTCACCCAAAAAAATGTTCATCTAGAAGTTTATTTTCTATCATTGCAATCTATAGCCCAATCAACATCAGTATGACCAATAAATTTCATATAACAACTTATTTTGTATAATAGCCCATTATTTTTTTTCCTTTAACATATATTAGAATTATCCTTACTAACAACATATGAGACTCTTTCAGATCACTCTGATATCTGGAACAAAATGTTATAACATAAAAAATATCAAGTCTTGAGGCTGTGAGATAAAGTAAACTTCCTATAAGCTTCCAAAAATCTTTCTAATTCACAATTTTTCTAGATTCATCTTTACTCATCTTCATCCCAACTGAATTATGATTAGAATATTCTTTGTATTCTTTCATACCAAACTTTTTAATAATTACCTGCCATACTTTATTGAGATAGGAAAATGTATCTTTCCTTTTGTTAAACTTGTAAACCAATGAAGAATGTTAATTTTCCCAATATTGACATATCAAGGTTATTATTTATTTTTTCAAAATCCTTTTTACAAACATATTCTCTATCCCAAGAAAAATTATATCATATGCACACATAATTACAATCAAGTTGCTGGAGTTAACTTCTTTTACAAAAAAGTTTCTATCAAATTATCCTTTATAAAAATTCAACATTCTTAAAAAAATTTCAAGTTTATAATACCAGGAATGTGGGGATTATTTCAACCCATAAAAATACTTCTTCAATTTACAAACTTTACTTTTATCTTCATCAAGTAAAATTCCACAAGGTTTCTCAATGTAAACTTCTTCTTCAATCTCACCATTTAGAAAGGCTGAATTTACATCCATCTAATAAAATTTGTTATTACGATGTGCATATAATACTAGAAACATTCTAATAGTTTCTAATTTTGACATTGGGGAAAATGTTTCTTTAAAATCCACACCTTCCACCTATGCATATCCTTTACAAAAAAGTTTTTCTTTGTTTCTTGAAACTTCTTTCTATTCATTCATATTGTTTCTATAAAACCACTTTGTTTTTGATAAAAATTTTATTTTCTTGATGTCAAACAAGTTTCCAAGTGTTTTTTCTCAATATAATTCAACTCCCCTGATAATATTTTTAGTTTCAACATGTTTATGTAAATTAGGAAATTTCAAAGTTTATCTTCTAACTTTACTTTCCTCATCACATGATCCTTCTAAATCTTGAAAAGCTTGTTTTGAATCACTTTCACTTTCATTGGAACTATTCAGTTTTTCTTCCTCAAAATTCTCAAAAACTTTTGTTAAGGATCTTGGATTTTTAATAACTTTCACATCATATGACTCCACCAACTTTTGTAAAAATTTCTTCCAACATTTTTAACTTATTCTGTTGGGTGAATATCTCATGAAAATTCATTCTTCACATTTCTCATCAAACTTTCCAAGATCCAAATTTTTGATTTTTAGAAAACAAGGACCTCTAAAAACCTTGAAGTATTTTAATAAAGGATTTTTTTATACCACATTTCATAGGAAGTAATGTTGTATTTTTGCCTAAAAAACATCTATTTAAAACATATACAATAGTACTAACAACTTATCTCCATTGAAACTTTAAAATTTTGTATTCTTACAACATACTTATTCCCATTTCCACCAAACTTATATTTTTCCTTCCAGATACTGCATTTTTTTTATGGAGTGTAGGGATAAATATACTAATGTTTGATTCCATGATTTCTCAGATAAGTTTCAAAATCATTACAAGTCTATTATGTACCGTTATCTTTTCTCAAATTCTTTATATACACCCCCATATATCTCTCAATTTTTCTTCTAAAAACTCTGAAAATTTCTATAGCCTCTAACTTGTGTTTCATAAACATGATGTTAGATATCTAAGTGAAATCATTAATGAAAGTGATAAAGTAAAAATAACATTTTTTTGTCTCATGTATCATCATCCCATGTAAATCAGAATGAATAAGTTTAAGATGTATGGTAGACTAAATCTCAACTTTCTTATGACTTTTATTAGTCATTTACATTTTTGAAAAGTTATTAAAATGTATTATTATATTATTTTCAATTTTGGAAGTTTTTTTACAGCATCAAATTTTAAAAAAAAATTCTAAATTTTTTCCAAGGTGGAAAAGTATTTAGTTCCAAAAATTATTATCATCTTTAACACTTAGATAACATGAGTTGTTAAGTTCTCCAGTATAAAAAATATTTCCACCAGTTCTTTATCCCTTGGTTAAAACTTTTACATATTCTATAATTATAATGATATAATAATATTTTCTAAAAAAAATCTTTTCCATCATCACAAATTTTACTTACACTAAGTAAGTAATGTATTAGATAATCAACAAATGACTCTTATTTTGATTTTAATACTTTTTATTCAATATTAGATGTTTCAATTCCCCTCATTTTTAGGGAAATATCATTCCTGAAGGTAAGAGTTCATCTATAATGATTTTCAACATCTTTAAATATGTTTAAATCACCTTTCATGTGTGATGAATATCATTATCAAGTATCCATGTTTTTTTTGGTAGCTCTCAAAGCTGTATCAACAAAAAAAAACTATTTCCTAAAATTTAGTCTTTCCAGCTTCCTTTTCTTTTATACCATAAGAGACTTGTTCTAGGAGGAGATTCATAAGTTTTTAATCAAATTGACCCATATGATCACATATTACAGACAATCAAACTGATTTTTGTTGGAAAAATTATAACATCTTGAGATTTTTCTTTTCTAAATTCTAGGGGATTAGGAAAGTTACCCATTTTTCTTCCACCATTTCTTACACTTTTTTCAAACCTTCTTCTGAGAAATGATAAGTTATGCCAACAATTATATTCTCTATGCACAATTATTCCACAAAACTAGAAAAAACTATCAAATCTCGATTTTCTATTGAAGTAAGATCTTTCTCTATAGAAAATTTGTTGACGTTGACAACTTCTTTATAATTTAAAACCTATAGACATTGACCATATTTAGTACTAAGGGAGTTTTCAACTTTTGAATATCAGATAAGTTTCTCACATCCCTTATCAATCTAAGATTTCCCAACAATTCTATTCTCACCTAAAATGTTAGAAAAATCAGATGTAATGTTATTTTTAGTGGGTGAAAATTTCAGCTGATTCTTGATTTAAGATGTCTCAGTAACTTTATAAGTCTCATATTTTACTTCCAAAGATTTTTTGAAGTTTTGAATCATATTTTTTAAAATACTTTCATCCTTAAAAATTTTTGATTGAGATTTTTTAACTTCCTATTCTTTATCTTCCAACTTCTTACTGATATCTTCAACCATATTTCCCTATTCATAAGTTCTAATTTTATACATTAAGATCTCTTAGATGTATTCTTATTATTTCTTAAAAACATATTTTTCAACTTCAATAAATTTTCTACTATCTTTCTTTATAATTATGATTTCTTTATTGAGATATTTATTTTCTCAAGCTATGAAACAAGTTCTGTTCTGATATGATACTCTCTGCAAGATTCTTCACCTCCTCCTTCTTTATTATTTAAGTGTATTCTATTTTCTCAAATTTTTCAATGAATGTTCTAAACTTTTCTAAACTTTTATCTTTTGAAGAATTATTTTTAGTTGAGTCTGATTCATCTTTATTACCCAACATAATTATCTTGTTTTTAGTAAACTTATTATTATATTTATTGGATGACTTTTCTTCTTTATAACTTTTGTTCCACTTCTTTTATTGAGGTTTTTCATCAAAATAATCTTGATTTTCTACAACTTTCTTCTTAGGTAAATTCATATAAAATTGAAAAATTCCACCACTCTCAAAACATTTTAGAAGAAGTTTTCCTTTATATTTTACTCTTCCTCTTATATGGTTCTTAGAGATAAGCGACATGATTTTATCATTCAAATCATCATCCTATTTATCTTTATAATCACAAGGATCTACATATTCAACATATTTAATTTTCATCTTTTTTATAGCTTAAAAATAAATTTCATCTATCATATTATTTTTAAACATGGTTTCATTTCTTATTTCATAATAAATTATAAAGTTATGCAGTTAATGAAGAGATAAATCATCTTTATCTTCTATAGCTGAAATTTTAGAATCAAACATGTCCGGAAAATTTCTCATGAGTTTCTTCAGAATTTTAGAATATTCCAAGACATCTCTGAAACCTATGATGTTGCAAAAAGATTCATTTAATCTAGTGAAGTATTAATTAATAGTTTCTTCATATCTCATTATTATGTCTTTAAAATTAAAACATTGGATTTGTATAATTGCTTTATTCACTTTAGTATTCCCTTTAAAAATACTTTCCAGCTTGTCCCACATAATCTTTGAAGTTTTTAAACCCATGATATTCATATAATTTTTTTTATAGATATATAAGGATACAATTTTGATCCTTTACATCAACATAAATATGTATATTATCAGTAAAAGTTATAGGAGAATTTTTCTCAATAATAGGAAAACCAATTATAGCAGCATCAAAAACTTAAAATCCAAAAGATAATAGATAAGGAATCATTCTATTTTTCTAACCATGATAATTTTTACCAAAAAATATATAAATTCATCTACTATTTATAGAATTGAAATTATCCATGATAAATATTCAACAAGGGAACCTTGGCTTTGATACTGATTTAAGTTACAAAGGATCAAATAATAATTGAGAGGGGGGGGGGGTGAATTAGTTGTTAACTTTTTATAAGTTTCAAACTTTTATAAAATTAATCCCTGCAACCTATTAAAGTTCATTACATATCATATTCTAGTAAATACCCATGCATGAAAATGTAGGAAATCAAGTTGATCACACGAGATTTATAAGTTTCGACCTCAGTTTGAGAACCTATATCCTTACCATATCAACTCCCATGGGCCTATAGAAATTCACTATAATTAAGAAGTGAATAAAAATTATACCAAATCCTATTAGAAACATTTTATCTCTTGATAGGAATGATTATACTAACTCTTGATAGTTTATAAAGTTTTCTTACAAAAAATTTGATCCACAAAAGAAAAATAAAATAAAAGTTTTCTACTACATAAAAATTCTATTATAAACCCCAGTCTAATGAAACTTGGCCCGATTGGATCAGTCTAATAAAATAAGTTTGATAAAATAAGTAAAATGAACCTATTCTCAATCTAAACTAATAAAACTCTACTTAAATACTCAAATCAATATTCCTTAGTCTGATTTTTTTTTCAAAATTCAAATATTCTAATGAGATCTATATTCAAAAAACACTTCTGACATGAACTATGTAGTACTTCCTCCTTTTTTGAACACGTGAAAATTTATAAAGTACATATGTACTATGAATCTATTTATAAGTGACCCAGAATAGTAAAGGAATAAAAACTAAAAACATTTCCTGCTCACCCAAATTCATAAAAATTCAAATTCTATGTTCATTTGAGCTTCATATTTAACTGCTTCAAACCTTCTCATATCTTATATTGTATTATTGAAACTTATTGAATCCTCTAGAACCTATTAAAAAATTCTCAAAAAAATATCATAAAATAAATTATAGAAGACTTAGTTTGTTATAATTTTTTAGTCTGATTTTATTTTCTTTCAAAAAATCAATCTGATTTGACTTTCTAATAGAATCTCTTTTTGATTTGACTTTCTTACTCAGATAAATCTGAAGGAAATTCCTTAGCTTAGTCTAATATGACTTTCTTCCTCATCTCAATCTAATAGAACATGCTTATCTAAACTTTATGTAATTTACTTAGCTCAGTTTTATGTAACTTACTCAGCTTAGTCTGATTGAATTTCTTCCTCTTCTCAGTTCGGTTGACTTTCTTCCTCAGATTCAGTCCGATTGACTTTCATCCTAACATTCAGTCTTATTTGACTCTACTCCCCATATTTATTCTGATTTTAATTTCCTCCTCAGATTTATTCTAAATTTAATTTCCTTATTATCTTCAGTTTGACTGACTTTATAATAGAAAATGAATCCGATGAATTTGTGTTAGCATCCTTTCTATGTACCGGTTTCTGCAACTCTTGGTAACTTGTGCTTTTATCATGAATTCTTCATGATACAAAACCATTTTATCATAAAATTTTATTTTGGAAAACACTATTAAAATTTAGATACTTTAAAGAATATAAAATCATCATCAAATTTTATTTTGGAATGTTTAAAAATTCCCAAATTTCTTAACTCTAGAACTTTAAAACATTATTATTTCTCAACAAATCACAAACTTTTGACTTTCTAAAAAAAAATTTCTGAAGATCTTCAACTTCATATTGACGGATTGTCTTAAAAATAGTTTTTTAAAACACAGACCTCTAAGATTTATGAAAAAAACTGAGTCCGATAGTCTAATTCCAAAGATTTTTGTTTGATCACCAAAACTTTTCAAATATCTTTCTTCATTAAGATTCACATATACTTTTTAGAAAACATTTTATAAAATTTTAGCAACACATCTTTCACCAAATGTAAAAAAAAATTCTTTTACAAAAATATTAGTTTTAATTGGGTTTATTCACCCCCCTCTAGACCATCGTCAATTACCTATTCCGACCTAAAAATTGGCATCAGTAGTTAACCTTCTTTAGGATATATTAATGAAGTTTTTTTCTCATTACCAAAAAATTGGTATTAGAGATTTGGAACTGTTAGGAATTTTTTGTTTTGTATTTTATTGTGATAACCTATTCATAGACCTCACAATCCAAGGAAAATATCTTTAATATGACAATAGTGAATGTAAATGATTTTTGGATTCCTTAGAAGCCACCACACATTGATGACAACGATTATGGATACTAGAGATCCTGAATAGAGGCATACCTCTAACAATTAAGCATAGAACCCTGATCCGTCATGTAAAAAAAGTACACACTACCAGAATATGACCCATATACACTTACCCAAAATAATTATATTAAATATGTTTTGAATTAAAAAGTTTTTAATATATTATACTATACTATTAACATAATTATTTTTATTCATGTATATGTTTATAAGAAAACTCATGAGATTTGGAAGATTCTATAAGTATCTCACCTTGTATCAGATAAATTAATTCAAACTAATCTTTTAATGATTTGAGATGAGTACCATGACTTCAAGATGGGTGAAGATGAGATAGTAAATCAAATGTTCCACTGATTCATAATAATTGTAAATGAAATTATTTCCCTTTGAGAAGCTTTAAAAAACCCAGTACTTGTTGAATGATTCATATGAGAATTTCCAAAGAATTGGAATGCTAAGAAGGTATCCATTGATGAAAGAAATAAATTAAAAGGTTAAAATATTGATGATTTGTATGGATAACTCCTTTAATATGACTTGGAAATTAAGAACATAACTAAAGAGGAGACAAAAAAAGAAAAGGTGTATCTTTTAAATTTGTGAATGTTTTTTCTACCGAATCTTCTAATTATGATCTTTAAGATAGTGAAAAAAATATGGATCATATTGTGACTGAAGTTTAAAAATTAATCAAAAATAAATGATTCAAGAACTAATTTAGAAGAAATCCACAAAAGAAAAAAATGCAAGGGTGATATGAAAGGAAGTATTAATTATAGTGCTTCATATGTTACTTGTTTTTAGTGTAGAAAGAAAGGGAATATCAAGCTTGACTTCCTAAACCTAAAAAATAAAGAGAAATAAAAAAATAAAGAAAAAAATTAATTGAAAACTAGTTGGAGTTATATAGAAGAATCCAATTCTAGTGAAGAATATAGACATGAGAAAAAATATGCTAACTTTTACTTTATGTCTTCTCTAGATAAGGTTAGTGATGATATATATTATTCTAGATGTTTTGATTCTGAATATGATTATAAAAATCTAAAAATTTATTAATTAAATGATAAAATTGAAATATTGAGAGAATATGTTTCAAAGATGATGATTTATATAATTATTATAAAGAAAATCATGGGAAACTTGTTTATAGAAATAAAGTGTTTTTAAAGAAAATGAAAAATTAAGAAGTAATACCTCTTCTTCTCATTCTATTATTTATGATAATTTTAAATCTTCTCAATATTTGAATGAAAAATTGAAAAAGGAAGTTAAGAGTCTAATTTTTTTTCTTTTATTTAAGGTCCTGAAAAATATCATAAGAATATATATTTAAATAAAGTAAATAAACATATAGATGGTATTGGATATGACAAGAGATTACCTTAAATGTATACAAATAATTTTGTTAAAATAAAAAATGGTTGTAATTATATTATTACATGTTTTAAATGTGGCATGAAAGGTCACTATGAAAATGATTATTCTCTTAGATTCAAAAAATATTTGAGATTTATAAAAAACTCATATTTCTAAATCTTTTTTATCTTTAGTACCATACAATACTTATTTAAACTATGTGTGGGTTCTTAAAAATTGTATTACTAATCTAATTGGACCCAAGGTATCTTGGGTACCAAAATTATCAAGTAATTTATTTTTGTAGGAAAAATTTATTGCATGTCTCAAGAATGACTTTTGGTATGTGGGTAGTGGATTCTCTAGGAATATGAACAGAGACCCATCAATTTTGTTCCCTTAAAACACATGTGATGGAGGCACTATTACATTTGGAGATAATTACAAAGTCCAAGTAAAAGGTTTTGGTAAAGTTAGTATTTATAATTCTACCTTTATTTATAAAGTTTTATTTTTTCAAGGTTTAAAACAAGATTTAAGAAGTATATCTCGATTATGTGATGATGGTATGGACATTAAATTTCAAAATGATAAGTGTTTATTTTTTAAATATGATTCTTTATTATTTTATGCTAATCAAAATGAAAATATTTATATTATTGATTTTTCTAAAATAATTGATCAACATGTTAAGTGTTCAAATGATGTGCATAATAATAGCATTTTTTTGGAATCGAATATTATGTCATGTTAATTTTAGAATGTTACATAATATCTTTAAACATGATAATGTGTTACAATTACCTTCCTTGAATAAATAATAGCTTTATGTTTGTGACACATGCATGAAAGGGAAACAATGTATATTATATTTCAGAATAATCAATTAGATAAGTAATAATATACCTTTAAAATTTGTACATATTGATTAATTTGGTTCTACTAAAATTTCTATCCTTGGAGTAAAGAAACATACTTTAGTTTTTATTGATGATTATAATGGATTTACATGGGTTTACTTTCTTGCTCATAAAAATGATAATTTATCAAGATTTATTTCATTTTTTAATTTAGTTCAAAATGAAAAAGGTGGTATGATTATTTCCATTCATAACGACAAAGGAGATGAATTTCATAATTTATATTTTAAAAAATTTTGTATAAAGAAAGTTTATTTTAATAAATTTTAAACTCCTAGAACACTATAACATAACTATATTGTAGAACATAAAAATAGGTCTCTTATTGAAATATCCAAAACTATGTTAAGTGAATATAATTTTCCTATATATTTTTGGGAGGAAGACATTTTTTATACATGTTATATTTTAAATATAATTATTCTTATACCTCTGTTTAATAAATCTCCACATGAATTATTTAAAAAATAGAAAACCTAAAGTTGGTTACTTTAGAGTTTTTGGTTGTAAAGTTTTTATTTTAAATTCAAAAGATAATTTATATAATTTTGATGCTAAAACTATTGAAGTTATTTTTATTGGTTATTATAATAATAATAAAGCTTATAGAGTTTATAATAAAAGAACTTTTATTATTGAAGTATCTATTAATGTTATGTTTGATGGAAATAATGTTAAATTAAATTATGATTCTAATGATTTTGTTTATGATTTTAGAGATTTTATTTTTGGGGAATAATAACCTTAGGATAAGAATGAATAAATCAATGAGGAGAATACTCCTTCTCGACCTGATCCTAAATAATGGAATATACATATAGATCATCCTTTTGACAATGTTATTGGGAATATTTTTTTGGTATTAAAACTAGAAATTCTATTTTAAATTTTTGTGGTAATTAATATTTTACTTATGAATTTGTTCCTAGTAATATAGAATATTATTTAAAAGATTTTAAATGGATTGTAGCTATGAATGAAGAACTTAATATATTTTATAGAAATAATTTTTGGACTTCAATTGAACCCCCTAAATAAAAGCATGTTATAGAAACTAAATGGATTTATAGAAATAAAATGTATGAATTTGGACAAGTTGTTAAAAATATAGTTGGAATTGTTGCTCAAGGTTATTGTCAAGAAAAATTTATAAATTTTGATTAATATTTTGTGTCTATTTATATAATTGAATCAATTATAATTTTATTAACTTTTACCACTTTTGATGGTTTTAATTATTTTAAATGTATATGAAAAGTGTGTTGTTAAATAGTTTTATTTCTGAAGAAGTTTATATTTCTTAACCCCCTGTTTTTGAAAATAAAAAATTTCATAATCATCTTTTTAAGTTATCAAAATCTTTATATGGTCTTAAACACCTCATTTTTGGTATAACAGACTCATAATATTTTTATTGAAAAATGATTTTTCTAAAGGTAAAGTATATCCTAAATTATTTATTAAAATAATTTCAAATGATATTTTAAATTTTCAAATTTATATTGATGATATTTTTTTTGGATATTTAGATGATTTTATTAATAAAGAGTTTTTAAATTTGATGGAAAGTGAATTTGACATGAGTCTTATGGGAGAATTGAAATTTGTTTTGGGACCTAAAATTTTTTCAAAGAAATGATGGAATATTTTTAAATCAATGTAAATATGATAAATATTTAATAAAATTCTTTGGTTTTGATTCCAAAAAAATTTATAAAACCCCTCTGAGTATTTCTAGTAAATTATATTCTGCTATTTTTTGAAAATCTATTGAATCTAAATTATTTAGAGGAATGATTTGAAGTTTTTTGTATTTAACTGCTTCTAGAAACAATATTATGTTTAATGTTTGTTTATGTTCTAGGTTCCAATATGATCCAAATGAATATAACTTATAATATGTTAAGAATATTATTATATATATTAAAGGGAGTATTAATTGTGGATCGTTTTATTATAGAAAAAATTTATTTGATTTTATTAGTTAACTTGACTATGATTTTGTAGGATGTCAACTTGATAAAAAGAGCACATTAGGTACGCGCCACTTTCTCGGTAAGAATTTAGTTTCTTAGAGTTTAGGAAAATAAAAATCCATTTCTTTGTCAACCACTAAAAGTGAGTATATCTATAATACATCTTGTTGCTCTCAATATTTATGGATTAGATAAACCATGTATGATTATGGTTTTAATTTTTAAAAGATTCATATTTATTGTGATAGTTCTTATGCTATTTTTATTTCAAATAACCCTTTAATGAATCTAAAACAAATCATATATAAATTCATTTTCATTTTATTCATAATTATGTTAATAAAGGTGATATTATTCTTCAATATATTGTAGTGACCCAACCCCAGAGAGCCCAGAGCCAGTGTCTACTACCATTACATTAGCATGATTACAAGGAATTAAATCCTGAAGGATTGAAGAGTTTAGTAGTCTTAGTAAACCAAATAAATACATAAGTATTATATTAAAAATGAATACACTAATTACAACATAATTTTTTATTTATAGGATAAAATTATTATATATAGTATATCCCTGCATATCTTTCATAGTACACTTCTTAGATTTCTAGGGAAAGGAAACATAATAAGGGTGAGCTCAAATGATCAACAAGGGTAAATTACAACAGAAACAATAATGAACCAATGAGAATAATCAAATGACAAGGTAAACAACTAAACACACATACCAATCAAATAACTAGATAAGGAAAAATCAATATGGAAAGGTAATAAACTGAAAAAATTCCATTTAATCAATGAACTAAAAATAAAATTAATCTATAGATATGTTGACGCAAAATCTCATGGATAAATAAATACTAAATCAAACTGAAGGAAATTCTTAATTATTGGATGCCATGTTTCCCAGGTACATGGTACCTTTACCATCAAGATCTATTCCCAAGAAATTTTAATCTACTCTAATTTGGACAAATGATTCATCTCATGAGACTAAAATTTCATCGAGGGGCTTGCATTAACCAGTCCCCAACCTGCGTCATACCGATATATTCTTCTTAAAAACAAACATAAAGGGTTTTTCACTAACTAATTCATCCCATGAAACTACCGATGTATCAGGGCGTTATCTATAACTGGGCCTCACCCATAGTTATTTCCTTAAAAGGTCCCTAACCCATGTCTTTAATGTCTAAAGCATTACCGAATAATCAATTTAAATCCATAAACAAAATGCCTTATCAAATATCCATATTGAATAAAGGATACAAATTTATAAACATTTCCCCAAATAATTAAATAAATTTCAAAGTAAAAACTGTATGAAGAATGGTATAAGGTTTAGGAAATGAACATATCCATGATAAATGATATGAATAATTAGGGGAAATTAAATGTTCAATGATCATAGGAAATTGAATATTTCAAGGGGGATAACAAAGGAAATCAAGGAAGTGAATTTCAGTACTATACTTAGTAAAATCAATTATAAACCATCCAGGTGAATAATAAGGATGGTATCAATACAATATATCCCAATTAGAAAAAAATAAAGGGTTTTTGTTATTGATGAATATAAACACTATAAAAAGATCTTTTAAAAACATTCTTAATAAAAATAACCTTTTTCTTTGAAAAAGGTTTTGAAAAACCTTTTCTTTGAAAATAAATTTTGAAATTTTTTTATTTAAAAAGTAACATTTTAAACATGAAAAGGAATTTTTAAATAAATTATGGTGGGTTAATTCATACATGTCATATGAGATAAAAAGAACATTCATTTTTCACAGTAAAAAGCTTAGAAAAATGTCTTATTTGGAAAGTGATAAGAAGATTCATTTGAAAACATTGGTAAAATAAAAAAAGGGTAAAAATGTATTTAATAAATAATTCTATAAAGGTTAAAACATTTTTTGAAACATTTTTAGAAAATGGGGTTTTTATAAGAAAATAGGTTCTCTAACTAAAAAGAGAAATGAAGTCGGGTTTTCTTGAAAACATTTTCTCAAACATTTTGAGTAACAAATAGTGGAAAAATGGTACTAATACTTGAAAAAGGTCATGAATAAATATAATATAGGAATATGAAAGGTTTTATTGAACAATGTTCATATAATTTTCTCAAATGTAATTTCCATTGAAAGATCATCAAAATTATTCTTGAGGAAAATAATATTTAAACATTCTAAAGTGTCCCATACCACTTTGAAACATTTTAAATCATAAGCTTCATGAAGGAATAAAATTAAATAAAAGTTATAAATACCATTAATATAAAATTATTAATGATATAATATATCAAAAGGGGTATTATATACACCAAATTAAATAAGTGTTGAACATGACATTTATCTCATGAATATAAAAAGTAAAATAAAAATCCCTTACCTTGCATTTCCTTTTTAGGTGAACGTACTTTAAAATCATATATAAATGGTTTAATCAAGTCACTAACTTATAAAATAACCATATTATTGTTTATAATATCATATATTATATTCTTATAATATCTTATTACCCATTTGATAACAATATTTCATTATGTTCACTATTTCGGGTGTTAATTGCCTAGTCTGTTGAGTATGTTTTAACTTGTTACTTGTTGTTCATATCATGGTTTTATCATCTATAGAATGTAAATTTTTTTAAATATAATATATATTCAGTCACTAGTGAAAAAATGTATTTCCACGTCGATTTTTTTTTACATTTTGACGTCGGGTTTTAACCGACGTCAATAAAGGAGACGTAAAAAATATATGTTTCAACGTCGGTTTTTATAAACTGACATAAAAAATCTTCACCACGTGGGTCTTTGGCGTCATTTTATATAAAAACTGAAGCCAAATTTCAGAGCCTCAGGGATCTTTGGCGTCAGCTTTTATATAAAACGACGCCAAAAATTAGGCCCTGGGGGTCTTTGGCATCAGTTTTTTTAAACTGACGCTGAAATTCATGACCTCGGGGGTCATTGGCATCGGTTTTTTAGAAAAACGACGTCTAAATCTGGATTCTACATGAGTTTTAATGTCGGTTTTTGATAAAAACCAACGTGAAAAATACGTTTTATAAAAAAAATATTTTACACGTCGGCTTTTAAAAAAACCGACGTCAAAACCTCTAAACTCTGAATATTGGAATATAGATCATTTCCCAAGCTTCGATTTGACTGATTATGGAGCTAAAACGGACTTACAGATCAAAAGTTATGGTCGCTGTAAGTTGTACCTCTTTATGGGTCGATCGATACAACTTTCTTCGAAGAATACATGAAAAGAAGAACCAAAATAAATATTCCAAATGAACAAAAAAATATAATTAATGATTGAAACTAACTTTAATTCTTTTATTGGGCCATTTGAATCGATATGTTTTTTATCATTATTTCACTTCGTTTTAAGGGAGAACTCACACGGTAATGAATATAGTGAGTGATAAGAAAAATTTCCCAAAAACTAATGAATCTTATGCATAATTTTTATTTTTATATCTCAATTAGAATAATCCTTCATCATCATTATAAAAATAATAAGATTTTTAGTGATAAGGAAAACAATAATAATGAAATTAAATGATGAAAATAAATACCTTGTACAAATCGTCGATTGAAGAATATTTGAAATATTGATTGTATCAAAGATTCAAAAAATGTTGAAAGAAATAGGATGAGATTTTATATAGTGTAAATGAAAATTTCTACAGCGGTGATTCAATAAAATTTGAGTGGGATTTTGAAAATAGGAACGCGCGTTGGGAAAAAATTGAAATATCGAAGCTTTGTATTTGAAATTTTACTTTTAACATCGGTTAAATATATAAATGATGCTAAAAATATTCTCATGTTGGGGTATTAACATCAGTTTTTGAAAAAATAATGCAAAAAACGTGACTTTTAACATCGGTTATTTGTAAAACCGATGCCAAAAAGGGTCTTTTAACGTCGGTTATTGAAAAAAACTGACGCCAAAAATCAAGTCATATAATCTTCAACTTCCAACATCCATAAATTTTGATCTATAAGTCTATTTTCACTCCAAGACCTGTCAAATTTAATCTTGGAAAATTATCTAAAACTTTTATTTTGATCTTTGGCGTCGGTTTTTTGTAAAACCGATGCCAAAAAGGGTCTTTTAACATCGATTATTAAAAAAAACCGACGCCAAAAATCAAGTCATATAATCTTTAACTTCAAAAATCCATAACTTTTGATCCGTAAGTCCGTTTTCACTCCAAGACCTGTCAAATTGAAGATTGGAAAACTATCTAAAACTTTTATTTTGATCTTTGGCATCAGTTTTTTGTAAAATTGATGCCAAAAAGGGACTTGTAACGGCAGTTATTAAAACAAATCGACTCCAAAAATCAAGTCATATAATCTCCAACTTCCGATGCCCATAACTTTTGATCCATAAGTCCATTTTTCCTCAAAGAACTGTCAAATTGAAGCTTGGGAAATTATCTAAAACTTTTATTTTGATATTTGGTGTCTGTTTTTTGTAAAACTGGTGCAAAAAAGTGTCTTTTAACGTCCATTATTGAAAAAAACCGACGCCAAAAATCAAATCATATAATCTCCAACTTCCGACGCCTATAACTTTTGATTCGTAAATCCATTTTCCTTCCATGACATGTAAAATTGAAGCTTGGGAAATTATATAAAACTTTTATTTTGATATTTGGAGTCGGTTTTTTGTAATACCGACGCCAAAAATATTCTTTTAACGCCAGTTATTGATAAAAACCGAAGCCAAAAATCAAATCATATAATCTCCAACTTCTAACGTCTATAACTTTTGATTCGTAAGTCTGATTTCACTCCAAAACATATCAAATTGAATCTTGGGAAATTATATAAAACTTTTATTTTGATCTTTGGCGTTGGGTTTTTGTTAAACCGACGCCAAAAATGGTCTTTTAACGTCAGTCTCTTAGAACCGACGTTAAACTATCGATGTTAAAAACAATTTTTCCACAAGTGAGTATATATGTAGTTATAATAATCCATACCATTTATAGATAAGAAATGGAATGCACTATTCATGGAGACGATAATCCGTACGTACGCTTGAACAATACTTTCATTTCTTTGGTGTATTAAAATAATGAAAAGTAAATGATATATATGTATATTATAATTCCATAATAATATATATGTCATATATATAATACATATTTTTATTAAAACCATCCTTTTTACGATCTATGTATAGTGTGAATGAATCACATCGCTTTGAGGGGGCGGTAGTCCACACTTCCATAAATAATGTTATCATATTTACACAAAATAGATAACATAAATGTATATGTTATAAAATAATTAAAGAAGTATAAATACATTATAAATATCATATATAACATATATAAATATATTTTCCATCATAATTCCCAACCATGAGATGTGGTAAAGTAAAAACGAACAACTTCATTTCGTGAGGCGATAGTTCACCATATACAAGAATGGTAAGTTCATTACCCATTAGCTTGAAGTGTGTGTAAGTGTAGGTAGAACCATTAACTTAAAAAAATATCAGCATATTTAGGATACTGGTGTTGTTATATAATCATGGAATAATGAGAGTGTAGGGGGTGGGGTAATGGAAATAAAACTAAAGATCTTGAGGAAAGATGTTACCTCTTCTTTGGGTAACTCATTTTGGTTTGCACCAAAGGGATTCCTTAGATGGATTTGTGACCAAAGGAAGCATTATAGGATTAGGGGAGGTATTTTTAGGAGATATTTTGGTGGATCTTAGTCAATTCAAATTGTATTGATAGGTGTGATGAAGAGGGATGCTTGAGTACCTTTTTAATGTAGAGGAGGAGTGACACTCTTATAATTTTTTGGAAAGAGAATTCCACCCACATTTTTTTCCATTAAAAGTGGCTCCAATAATGGTAAAAAGTATATACAAGGGAGGATAGGGTAGAAATATGTCCATATAGTGGATTTTGGATAAGTTTCTAGGTTAGTTTTTCCCTTAAGTTTAAGGTTTAGTCCTTTGTTAAGCTTAATTTCACCTTAATCATTGTAATTAATTTTAATCATTTTCACTAATATTTTTGGTCAAAAACTAAGTTGACATCTTAGAAATTATAAATTATTATGATTCCAAATATGGAACCCATTTTTTTAAATTCTAATCATAGAAGAGGTGGAAATTAATTTAAAATTAATCCCATAGATGAGACGAAAATGTGAGTTCTTAAAGTAAAAAATTAAAAAGTTTTCTAAGTTTTTGTAACACCCGAATGTTTTTATGAAATATTTTATTTAAATAATTTTAATTCTTCAATAGATTTAATTTCATGAAATCATGAGTTTAAGAAAACCACAAGAATCACATTGTATAAAATGACCAGTTTAACCAATTCATTTGGTTAGCGTGAATAAATATAACTAACTTATAAAAATGTATGGTGAAGTCATTCACTACCAATTATTTATGAAAAATCTAATTCAATTACATATTTGTATTTTCATATTAATAAATCAGGTGAATTAATATTATTAAATTAAATTAATGAAATATATATGTTATATACTTAATAAAATATTTTTGATATTAATCCAATAGATATTTTTTTCATAGGGTATGAACAAACCCTATTTGATGTATAAAAACCCATATTTTTCAAAAGGGAAATTTTCTGCCTTTTAATAAAGAACCCATTTTAAATTAATATTTTGAAAATTTAATAATTTTTATATGAAAAAATAAACATTTTATTTGGAAGTGGGATAAAAAAATTTACTTTGGATGAAATTTTAATATTTTTCTGATAACTTTCAAATTTTAATGAATAGTAAAAATAACTAAATTTTAATTGAAAACAATTTTTTTCATAGAAATAATCTATATGGTTAAATTATAATATTTAATGGTTTTAAATTATAAATAGAATATATTTTTATCATTAAATATAATTTATGCCATTCGCATTAATTTTATATTTAATTCAGATGTAAAAACATTTCAATCTTTTGCAATGTTTCAACTTTTAAAACTCATTCTCTCTTTCTGACAACGATATTGATTTAAAATTAATAACTACAAATTATATTTTTTTAATTTTTTAAAATGGATTCCATATTTGGAATTAGTAGGTACAAATTATGTAAATAGATTTATTTTATTTTTGGGCATTATGAATAGTAACTTCGGTAATTTTTATTAATACAATAAAAGAGTAAATTAGGTAATTAAGGGTAAGAATATTATTATAATATTACCCTAACACTTTTATTAATATCATTGGATGAGTTTTTTTCGACCTAAATCATCCTTAGGTCGAAATGGTTTCCATTGGATTCCACTTGGATGATATTAGGACATTGAATTTATTTTTATTTAAAGAAAAGTTAAACACGTCTCACTCAAATTTTAATAATTAAATCATTTTTATATAAGTTTATAAATAATATAAATTCGATTATAAATACTCATTTTAAATATAATTTTTTTCTTTATCATGGTAATTTATTTATAATTTTAAGGAAATAAATAATTACCCTAAAAACTTATATATTAATGATGTAAAAATTAATTAATTGATGAGAATTTAATAAAACATTTTTATTAAAATTTTAATAACCATAAAAAGACCCAAAAACTTGACCAAATACTATTGATCAATTATATATCTAAAAAAACCATCCATGGGTCGATTTAGTGACCATTTGTCCCTTATATAAGAGATTGTGACAGTATATTATTTTATTTAAAGTGATGTTAAAGTTTTCAAATTCATAATTTAATAAGTATAACATTTTAAATGATGGATTTTACAGAAGACAAATTCAACTAAAAATATTCTTCTTAAATCTCAAAAAAATTTATTCATCATATTTTTTTTAATTTTTATTCAACATATATGTATATTAAATAATTACCCAAAATTGATGTAGTAATTGTTTTATTAATACAGATAACAAATAAATATTATTAAGAATATTAAAATAAATATAATTTGGGATAATTAATGTGTCTAATTAATTTTATAGATGACCTTGGCCTATTATTAATATAATAAAATATTTTTTTTAAAGTCAACTTGTTATATTAATATTTTAAAAAAATCAATGAATTGAATAGTTTCAAAATTGATACTATTCATTGTTTATCAAAATAATGTTTTAGTAAATTATTTAAAAATTATAAACCATTTTTTAAAACATATAATAATTATTCTATGATCTAAAATGTTCTAAGGTATTTATTTATGGTATAATTGACATTAAATAAGTAAATATTGCACCCTTTTAATATTGAAATATTTGTTACCCTAGTTAAAAATTTAATAAGATAACTAAGTGTTAATTAAAATGATAAGATTTAAATTGATAGAAAAACTTTTCTAAAATATATTGGTTGATGATATTACAAACCTTTATCATCTCATCTTCTAAAATGGGACATTTTGGAGGTTTTTAGATGAGGTTTTATTTTATTATAAATTAATATTTTTTGGTGATCCCAAAAGTGCCACTCACCTCAATTATAAAAGAGAACCTCATCCCTCACCTATTCACTTCAATTTGAGCTTTAAATATCATAAATAACCTGCCATTTTCCCTTATCAACTTTCCTAGTTACATTCTAAAGGTTTTGGTCTTTTTCAAAGACCAACTCTAGCACTCTAAGAGGAGATTTAAAGGAAGTACGTCAAAGAAGGGGTAATCTCCTCTACTGATTATTTCAAACTTATTTCTTCTTCTACTTAATTTTCATGAGTTTTTTCTTTATAAAGTAATAAATCCAATATAAATTATGTACTGAGATGTTATTATGATTATGTAAGAAAAATATTCCACTTTCTATCCGTCATACGAAAAACAAAATCACTATGCGTGCGTACATAAAACTTACCATCTCCATGTCGTGGTGTAATATGTTTTTCACCACCACCTTAATTGGATGGGTATAATGATGAAAATAATAAATATATATGATTACTATAACATGATATTTATTCTGAAATATTATACACCATTCACTTTAATACCATTCAACAATTATGTGAATGATATCGTCGCTCATGCGTACGTATGGTCTACCGTCTCCACGATGCGATGCGATTCATTTTACATTATCTTCATTAAAAATGATTATATAAATATATATAATGAATAATATGATATATATAATGTTAATGTCATTTTTAATGATATAAATATGACCTATGAAGGAGAACCAGAACTTATCTGACAAAACATGCATAAGAAAATAAAGCAGCTAATACCCAAATAACAAGTAATAATGAAATGTTATTAACAAATGAATGATAATATGATCATATATGATATCATAAAAATTCCTATGATTATGAAATAATTCAATTAAATTATTTAAATCATTATAAAAGAGGTTCAGATACATACAAAGGAAATCGTACATAAGGTAAGAGATTATTTTGTCTCACTTTTATTTCTGTGGGACATATACCTTACACAAAACCTATTTTTTTGAGTGGTGTTTATGATTCCCATGAATGTTTTTATGATTATTATTATAAATTTTATGATATTTAAATATGAATATAATTTTATTTATTTCATTAGGTATAATATTCGACTAATTATAAATTGGTAAGGGATAATTTCTCAATCTCATTATTATCTGAGATTGTTTATATAGAAGTATTTAAAAGGGTATATTTATCATCCATGCCCATGTTTCCTAAATATGTAATATTATTTATATTCTTATATAATTTTATAAAGTAAGTTTTACCTATTGGTGAATTTTTATTAAATGGTATGAAAGGAATCTTTTGTCGCTATTCGATACGAGGTACTTTTTGACTTTTCAACAAAATTATGAGAAGAATGTTTTTTTAACTTATACATAATGAAAAAAATTACATCTTCATAATGCCTTATTTCCATGAAGCTTACTCTAAATGATTTCAACTCTATTTTCTCCCTCCAATTTATGGATTGTCTTCCGGTCGCTTCGGTGACTACAGTGGTGGTTGAGAGTCATGAGGAGTGCGGCGGGGCTTGGTTGGTGATGCCTTGGTGGAGGGTGACTTGTAGAATGTTTTTTATATCGTCATTTTCTGTTCATGGTTTGGATATTTGTAACTGGTCTCATTTTTATCCTGAAGGTGAAAAGTTAGTGCTTCTAGACTTGACCACTTGGATAGGTCCCAGAGGAGGTGCTAGAGCTGACGGTTCATCTTTGTAGAGATTTTTGAATTTGGTTGTTTGAGAGGGTATGGCGTCAGCCATCAGATCAGGCCTATGCTTTGTCACATGACACTTGCTTGCCGAACAGCCTTACAATGGTGGAGAGTCTCATCATGATCAATTGCTAGGGAGGGATTTCTTCTTGTTGTCAGTCTGATTTCTCTCTTTTTTTCCTTTGGGTGTGATTTTTCTGAAGTCTATGAAGTTTGATTGGGTTCCCCCCTTCTTCCATTAAAAGGGGGCTTTATCAATTAATAAAAAAAATATTAAGGCCTAATGTACTTTGTCCACTATGATGGTCTTGGAAATGATCCTTGACTAATATGAAATGATTTTCTATACTTATGTGTACGCCACAAAATTTCATGTCTTATGTTATGAATTTTGGTATTACGTTCATTGATTCTTATGAACATTTATGATTTATCCCATTACATGATATCACGATCTTTCATATGCAGGATAATATTTTCAAATGTTATGTTCTTATGTATTATGATTATGATATGATTGATATATCACTTATTTAACCTTACTGAGTATCTGAGCTCACCCTTTCATATTTTTCTTTTCCCCAGGTCATCAAGAAGGGTATTAAGTAAGATATGTCGAAAAGGGTAATAGTTATGATGAAATAAGTGGGAGACAATAAATATGTATTATGAAAAAGTTGTTTATACTTCCCAGTTTCTAAAGACACTATAACTATATGGTAATTTCATTGATTTATTATATTTTGTAATGAATATTCTTCAAATTTGAAGTAATATCAATGTAATTAATGTATGGATCATTATAGTTGGTATCAGAGGAAAGGTATAGTTAACCTTTAGAAACTATGATGAGAAAACCTTAGTAAGAAACCAAAGGATATGTAAAAGTATAAGTTACAATCCCAATGTTTTATAAATGATCATGAATAACCTAGGATAAAAAATAAAGTGTCATAAATTGAAATTTTATTCTTGATTATGTGATTTTCCCATTATGATTAGTGTTTCTCACACCATGCTTCTTGATTTTAGTCAATGGATAGATCCTAAAGGAACCACATTATTGATGAATGCGATGATAAATGCAATGATTGTCCTCATGAGTAACCAAATCTTATGGGAGATGGAATGAAAAATCTTGTAGCTATTATCACACAAATTTATCAAGCTATGAATCATAAAAGACTTTCAAACGAGAAAAGGAGGGAACAAAATTATTTTGAGTCCTTCATGAGGTAGTTTCCACCTTATTTTAGTGGATATTCTGATCTATTAGTGGATAAAAAAAGGATCAGTACCAATAGAAAGATATTTTCAATTCTCCAATTTTCAGAACACGATAAATTTATCTTAGCAGTCTATCATTTGGATGGTGAATCTGATAAATGGTGGAACCTTATCAAGAATAAATGGAAAATATATGAAATTGAATCCATGGAATGGGATGATTTAAAGAACTTATCTTTCAATAAGTACTTTCCTCATATTCTTCGAAAAAATATGGAGAAGGAGTTCCTTGAACTTAAGAAAAAGGATGATGAATCTGTTGGTACCTATGAAGAAAATTTTACAAGACTTTCAAGGTACACTTATGTAATTATTATCCAACCTGAGAGTAAAATTAATTGATTATTTAGTGGCTTAAAACCAAGTCTCCAAAGGGAATTGGCCATAAGGGACTTCAATAGCTTCGAAGAAGTCATTCGATGTTCTCTCAAGGTTGATATAGATATTGGAGTAACCCATTAGTCTTATGGGTTTGATCAGAAGAGGAAAATGAAATTTAAGGGAAAATATAAATACCACATTGAAAAGAAGATGAGTTTTCCCTTATGGTCAAAGTGTAGAAAGAAACATTGTGGAATTTTTTTAAAGGGACTGGAAAATGTTTCAAGTGTGAAAAGAAGGTAATCAGGCTGTTTAATGACAAAGTGATGGAAAAAAGATATCTAATAATGTGAATAGAGAAAATGTTATATATAATTCACCTTCTATACTTCAATGTTACATGTTCAAGAAAATAGGACATTATTCCAATCAATTATCTAATCTAAGGGTTGTTGATGATGATAAATGTTAGAAAACTATTAAGGCCAAAGACAAAGGAAAGTCACATGTAATCACTATCGGTGATGTGGAGTATGATAATGAAGTGGTGAAAGGTACACTTACCATCCACTCTAAAGTTGAAATTTTTTTATTTGATTCTGGATCCACCCACTCTTTTATTTATCAAGATTTTTCTAAGGGTATCTCCATATTACCTCAACAATTAGATGTTGAGTTAGCTATGAAAACTCTTAATGGAACAACAGTCACATCAAAAGTTTATAATTCTTCTCCAGTTGAAGTTTTTGGGAAATTTATTCTTTAAAATATTGTGATCAATCCTATAGTGGAATTTGATGATAATCTTGGAATGTGTTGAATTTATCTAAATGGAGATCATATTAATTTCCAAGGAAGGGAAGTGACATTTCATATTCCATATCAATCTATGATTATTTATTGATTCAAGGACGAATATACCCTTCCAGTAGAAATTTATTCCATATTATGGGTCTTGATACCTATAAATGAAGGTTATATATCTCAAATGGTTGGGGAGAAACTCATAGTTAAAAATACACCCATTGTACGAGAGTTTGATGATTTCTTTCTGGAATAATTACCAGGTCTTCCACAAAATCATGAATTTGATTTTTCAATAGAAATCATACCAAGTGCTATTCCTATTTCAAATACACCTTATAAAATGGCCCCAATTAACTTGCATGAATTGAATAAGCAACTCTAAGATAATCTTGACAAGGGATTCATATGTCCTAGTGCATCACCATGGGGAACACCTATTTGTTAATAAGAAATATAGATCAATTATACTATGAATTGATTATCGAGAACTTAACAAGATCACTAAAAAATCATCTTCCCCGCATTGATGACTTATTCAAACAACTACACGAAGCTCAATAATTTTTCAAGATTGATCTTCATTTAGGATACCATCAATTAAGGGTCAAGAAGGAGGATGAACCAAAGATGAAATTCCATACAAGGTATGGAAACTATGAATATATAGTGATGCCTTTTGGTCTTACTAATACCCCCACTATTTTCATGGATCTAATGAATAGAGTCTTCAGAGACTATCTTGATCAGTTTTTGGTAGTCTTTATTGATAATATTCTTATCTATTCGAAAAGTAAGGAAGATCATAAAGATCAATTTTGAATTGTACTAAAGACCTTGATAAAGGAGAAGCTTTATAAAAAATTTACCAAGTGTGAATTTTGGCTTCAGAAAGTTTCATTTTTGGGTCACATAATCTCAAGAGAGAGGATATTTGTGGATCTAGAAAAAATAAAAGTTATTGAAAGTTGGATGAGTCCAAAAACGGTAACTAAGATCCAAATTTTTCTTGGTTTGGATAGATATTATCGATTTTTTTTGAAATATTTTTCACGATTATCTAATCCACTCACCAAGTTTACTCGGAAAGGAGTTAAGTTAGTGTGGATGGAGTAATGTCAAGAGAATTTCAAGGATCTAAAAATAGGGTTATCCAGTGCACCTAATCTCACATTACCTTATAGTGGTGAAAAGTTTGTGATCTATAGTGATGCATACAATAAGGGTATGAGTTGTGTTGTCCTGAAAAATGATATGGTGATAGCTTATGCCTCACAAAAATTGAAAATCCATGAGAAAAATTATCCAAATCATGATTTGGAGTTAGCTGCGGTAATCTTTGCACTAAAAATATGAAGGCATTGTCTTTATGGTGAAAGGTGTGATATCTATACTGATCATAAAAGTTTAACGTATATTTTCACACAAAAGAAGATGAATATGCGTCAGATAATATAGTTGGAGTTGATTAAAGATTATGAATTCTCAATACATTACCACCCTAGGAAAGAAAATGAGGTGGTAGATGTTTTGAGTCAAAAGGACTGTGCCAACCTATCTATGACGAGGATCACAAAGATCCAATATTTATGGATTTGTAAAGTATGGATCTTGAAATTTTAAAGTAATAGGATAAATCTAATCTTTCTCAATTGAATGTTCAACCATCTATATAAGTGAAGATTAAGGAGGCGTAGAAGGAATATGTAGAGCTACAAAAGAAGTTGAGAAATGTTCCTAAATTCAACCTTGATTGTGGTGGAATAATAAGGTTTAAGAAATACGTTTGTATTCCTCCCATACCACAATTAAATAAGGATCTATTGGATGAGGCTCATAGTTATTCATTATCTATCCATCCTATAAGAACAAAGATGCACATGTACCTAAAAGAGTATTTTTGGTAGGATGACATGAAAATAGATGTTTCTGAATATGTATATCAGTGTTTGGTTTTTCAGTAAGTTAAGGATGAGAGATAGAAGTCTAAGGGGATGTTACAACCATTACCCATACCAGAATGGAAATAGGAAAAATCACTATGGAATTTTTCATCAAACTTTCCAAAACATATAAAGACCATAATGATATATGGATTATAGTTGATCACCTTATGAATTCAGAACACTGCATTTCTATTAGATAAGATTTATCTCTTGATTATATTTCTAGGATATATGTAAAGGAAGTGGTAAGATTTCATGGAGTACCACTTTCCATTATATTTTAATGGGATCCAAGTTTTACCTTGAAGTTCTAGAAAAGTATTTAGCAAGATATGGATACAAATTTAAGTTTTTATACTTCTTATCATCCTCAGATATATGGCCAGTCTAAGAAGAAAATTCAAAATCTAGAAGAAATGTTGCGATCTTGATATATGGATTTCAAAGGTTATTGGGATCAACACCTACCTTTGGTGGAATTTTCTTACAATAATTGATTTCACTCTAGCATTTAGATGGATCCTTATGAAGACCTATATGGAAAGAAGTGAAGAACTCCAACATAATGGGATGAAGTAGGGGAAAGAAAGCTATTAGGACCTGATCTTTTTGATGAAATGGTAGAAAAGGTTAGATCTATTCAACAACACATAATAATAGCTCAGAGTCGATAAAAAAGTTATACTGACAACCAAATAAAAGACCTGGAGTTTGAAGTGGGTGATAAGGTGTTTCTACAAGTATCTCCCTGGAAGAGAGTAATGAGATTTGGAAAGAAGGGAAAGATAATCCCTAGGTATATCGGTCCTTTTGAAATTATATATCGTATTGGGAAGGTAACATACCGATTGGTGCTTCCACTAAATCTATCTCAAGTTCATGATGTGTTCCATATATCTCTTCAGAGAAATTACATACCTGATACTTTACATGTACTAAGCTCAAAAGTCATACCACTGGAGAAAGATCATTCTAATGAAGAACAACCGATAGAGATTCTGGATCATAGAGAGAAAGTTCTGCGAAAAAAAACCACTTTCTTGGTTAAAGTTTTGTGGTGGAACCCCCAATTTGAGAAAGATATGTGGGAACTTGAGGATATTACGAGGTAGAGATATCCTCATTTGTTTTTATCTAAGTGACGAATTTAGAGGGCGAAATTAAGTTTAAGGGGGGTATAATGTCACACCCAGATGTTTTTATGAAATATTTTCTCTAAATAATTTAAATTTTTCAATATCTTACATTACACGCAATCATGAGTTTAAGTAAAGCATGAGAATAAATTAGTATAAAATGACCATTTTAACCTAGTTGTTTGGTTATCTGGAATAAATAGAACTAACTTATGAAAATGTATGGTGAAGTTATTTGCTACCAATTATTTATGAAAAATCTAAATCGATTATATTTTTGTATTTTTGTATTAATAAATTGAGTGAATTACTATTAGTAAATAAAATTAATTAAATATATATGTTATATATTTAATAAAATATTTTTGATATTCATCTAATAGATATTTTTTTATAGGGTATGAATAAACCCTATTTTATATATAAAAACCTTTATTTTTTAAAAGGGTAATTTTCTGCCTTTTAATGGAGAACCCATTTTAAATTAAGATTTTGACACATTAATAATTTTTATATGAAAACAAAAACATGTTATTTAGAAGTGGGATATAAAAATTTTCTTTGGATTATTTTTTAAATTTTTTCTGATAACTTTCAAATTTTGATGAATAGTAAAAATACACTAAATTTTAATTAAAAACAACTTTTTTCATCAAAATAATTTATATGGTTAAATTATAATATTTAATGGTTTAAAGTATAAATATAATATTTTTTATCATTAAATATAATGTATGTTATTAGAATTAATTTTA
This sequence comes from Viscum album, assembly GCA_963277665.1. Lineage (NCBI taxonomy): Eukaryota > Viridiplantae > Streptophyta > Magnoliopsida > Santalales > Viscaceae > Viscum > Viscum album. The sequence goes on along the minus strand of OY728140.1, from coordinate 412,906,906 downwards.
CATTTAATTCATATGTAAAAACATTTCAATCTTTTGCAATGTTTTAACTTTTAAAACCCGTTCTCTCTTTCTGACAACGAGATTAATTTTAAATTAATAACTGAAACTTTTATATTTTGAATTTTGAAAAATGTATTCCATATTTTTAATCCTTAGGTCCAAATTATGTAAATATATTTATTTTATTTTTGGGAATTATGAATAGTAACTTCGATAATTTTTATTAATACGATAAAAGGGTAAAGTAGGTAATTAAGGGTAAGAATACTATTATAAAATTACCCTAACACTTGTATTAATATAATTTTATGAGAGAGTTTCAATATAAATCATTCTTGGGTCTAAATGGTGTCCATTGGAAGCCACATGGATGAGATTAGCACATTTAATTTATTTTTATTTAAAGAAAAGTTAAACACATCTCACTCAAATTTTAATAACTAAATCATTTTTATATAAGGTTATAAATAATATAAATTCGATTATAAATACTCATTTTAAATATAAAATGTTTTTCTTTATCATGGTAATTTATTTTTAATTTTAGGAAATAATTAATTACCTTAAAAACATATACATTGATGATGTAAAAATTAATTAATTGATGAGAAATCAATAAAACAATTTTTATTAAAATGTTAATAACCATAAAAGACCCAAAAACTTGAATAAATATTATTGGTCAAGTATATCTCGACCAAAACCATCCATGGGTCGATTTAGTGACCATTCATAGTCTTATATAAGAGACCGTGATACTATATTATTTTATTTAAAATGATGTTGAAGTTGTTACATTCTTAATTTAATAAGTATAACATTTTAAATGATGGATTTTACAGAAGATAAATTCAAATAAAAATATTCTTCTTAAATATAGTAAATTTTTATTCATCATATTATTTTATTTTTGATTTTTATTCAAAATATATGTATATTAAATAATTACACAAAATTGATGTAGTAATTATTTTATTAATAGAGATAACAAATAAATATTATTAAAAATATTAAAATAAATATAATTTGGGATAATTAATGTGTCTAATGAATTTTATAGATTAAATTGATCTATTATTAATATAATAAAATAGTTTTTTTAAAGTTAACTTGTTATATTAATATTTTAAAAAATCAATGAATTGAATAGTGTCAAAATTGATACTATTCATTGTTTAGCAAAATAATGTTTTACTAAATTATTTAAAAATAATAAATAATTTTTAAAAATATATAATAATTATTATATAATCTAAAATGTTCTAATTTATTTATTTATGGTATAATTGACATTAAATAAGTAAATATGGAACCCTTTTAATATTGAAATATTTGTTACCCTATTTAAAAAATAAATAAGATAACTAAGTGTTATTTAAAATGATAAGTTTTAAATTGATAGAAAACTTGTATAAAATATATTTTTTAATGATATTAAAACCCTATATCATCTCATATTCTAAATTGGGACATTTTTGAGGTTTTTAGATGAGGTTTTATTTTATTATAAATTAATATTTTTTGGTGATCCCAAAAGTGCCCCTCACCTCAATTATTTAAAACCACCTCCTCCCTCACCTCTTAACTTAAATTTGAGCCTTCAATATCAGATATACCATTCCTATTTCCCTTATAAAATTTCCTAGTTACAATCTATAGGTTTTGGTCTTTTTCAAAGACCAACTCTAGCACTCCAAGAGGAGATTTAAAGGAAGCACGCCAAAGAAGAGGTAATCTCCTCTACTGATTCTTTCAAAATTCTTTCTTCTTCTACTTAATTTTCATGAGTTTTTTCTTTATAAAGTAATAAATCCAGTATCAATTATATACTTAGAAGTTATTATGATTATGTAATAAAAATATTCGACTTTCTATCCATCATACGAAAAAAATCACTACGCCTGCATACGCACGACTTACCATCTCCACACCATGGTGTAATATTTTTTTCACCACCACCTTACTTAGACGGGTATAATGATGGAAATAATAAATATATATTATTATTATAACATGATATTTATTCTGAAATTTTATATACCATTCTCTTTAATACCATTCAACAATTATGTGAATGATATCGTCGCTCGTGCGTACGTACGACCTACCGTCTCCACGATGCGATGCGATTCATTTTACATGATCTTCATTAAAGAATGATTATATAAATATATATATTATGAATAAATATGATATTTATAATGTTAATATCATTTTTTAATGATATAACTATGAACTATGAAGGAGAACCAGAACTTACTCGTCAAAACATGCATAAGCAAATAAAGCAGCTAATACCCAAATAACAAGTAATAATGAAATGTTATTAACAAATGAATGATAATATGATCATATATGATATCATAAAAATGAATATTATTATGAAATAATTCAATTAAATTATTTAAATCATTATAAAATAGGTTTAGATAAATACAAAGGAAATCATACCTAAGGTAAAAAATTATTTTGTCTCACTTTTATTTTTGTGGGACATATACCTTACACACCACCTATTTTTTTGAGTGGTGTTTATGATTCCCATGAATGTTTTTATGATTATTATTATGAAGGTTATGATATTTAAGTATTCATATAATTTTATTTATTTTATTACATATAGGATTCGACTAATTATAAATTGGTAAGGGATAATTTTGAAATCTTATTATTAACTGAGATTGTTTATACAAAAGTATTTACTAGGGTATATTTATCATCCATTCCCATGTTTCCTAAATATGTAATATTATTAATATTATTATATAATTTTTTAAATTAAGTTTTACCCATTGGTGAATTTTTATTAAATGGTATGAAAGGAATCTTTTTTCATTATTCAATATGAGGAACTTTTTGACTTTCTGAAAAATATATGAGAAGAATGTTTTTTAACTTATACGGAATGAATATATTTTTACGTATTCACAATGATTTATTCCCATGAATCTTAATCTATACAATTTAAATTCTATTTTCAAATAAATTCTTTTCTTTTAAAATTACGTGCCATTTTGAGAAAAGAAAATGTTTTTGAAGAAAAAAGGATATTTTCCTTAAGAATTAATTTCAGGTGTTATATCAAAATCATTTTACATATAAGATGGAATTATTTAGTAGGGTTATGTTTCAATTATAATATAATTATTATTAATTTTATTTTTTTGTGTTTATGAATGAATTCTATTTATGAAATCAATTTGTTTTACATGGATTATGTTATGGTGAAATGATGTTTAAAGAAACCCATTTTATTCCTTGGGTTATGATGAATGATTTGTGTTTTGTGGCACACGTAAGAATGATTTAATTATGAGATGGGTAAGACCTATATATACCTCAAATTCATTAGGTAAATATTTATATATCATGAGATATAAATGTTTGTAATGGGAAATAATATCGATTCAGTAATACAGGGTTGGAACGAGGAGTGAACTCGGTTCAGTAATGGACTTTTTCCTCTATGATGGTCTTGGAAATGAGACTGTACTAATATGAAATGATTTTATTTTCTTATGTGTATGAAACAAAATTTCATGTCTTATGTAATGACTTTTGGTATTACGTACATTGATCCTTATGAACTTTTATGATTTATCCCATGGCATGATATCACAATATTTCATATGTAGGATAATATTTTAAAATGTTATGTTCTTATGTATTATGATTATGATATGATTTATATCACCCTTTTTTACCCTTACTAAGAATATGAGCTCACCCTTTCATATTTTTCCTTTCCTCAGGTTTTGAAAAAGGGTATTAAGTAAGATATGTCAAAAAGGGGTCTAGTTATGATGAAATAAGTGGGAGACAATGAAGATATCTTATAAACCAGTTGTTTATGTTTCCCAATTTCTAAAGACACTATACCTATATGGTCCTATCATGGATTTTTTATATTTTATAATGAATATTCTCCAACTTTGAAGTAATATCAATGTATTTAATGTATGGGTCATTATAGTTTTTATATCTAATTTCAAATTGAAATTGATTCCAATGAACTAAATTAGATTAATTAATAAAAAATTTATCAAATTAAACTTTAAAACTAGTTTAAAATATAATTTAAACTTATAAATAAATTTGATGAAAAATAGGTTTGAATTAAAATTCATTATTTTCACTATTCATTAAAAATGAAACTTTATATAAAAATACAAAAAATTCACCCTAACCTAATTTTTATGTTCCTATTTAAAATATTATGTTTATTTTGAAATATAAGATTTATAAAAATACAAAAAATTGGATTTAAAATAGGTTATACATTAAAAGCTGTAAAAGTGCCTTTATAAAAATATAAGGTTTTTATGTGTAATATTGAGTTTATTCTTATCTTATGCCTATCAAATCAATTGGATGAATACAAAAATATTTGATTGAATAATATATATATATATATATATATATATTACATTAATATCACTCACTAATTGTAATTAATTTAATTTATTAGGATAAAATATCTTTGTGAGCATAAAAATAGTTTTTTATAAAAACATTCCCTTTATATTAAATTGGTTCTTATATTTATGTATAATTAATTTGCAACCAATGAATTCATTTTATATTTTGTGTAAACCACATATTTTCATAAGTTAGTTAATACAATTCATAACTGCAAATTTAATGGCTGGGTTATATCTTATTATATTAAATATTAATATTTTAATAAAATATCATTCTTTAGTAAAACTTGGTATTTTATGTAACACAAGCTATTGAAGAAACTATTTGTTGCATGCGACGTATGCTAACTCAGTGTCACAATAATTTTAAGCTATAAAATATTTTTAATTTATTTAAAATAGTAAATATATTATAAATTCTTGGGATTTTATATTCCCTTATGTGCTTGGTGTTGTGTTTCATACACCATATCAAATACAATGTTCCTACTTTATATTTTTAAGGTCTTAAATTCTCCCCACCTTAATTAAATTGCATCCTCATAATTTAAAATCAATCTTGGTGATAGATTGTTTGATATTTCCTTTGTTGAAATACCACATCATGAGAATGGTTCGTAAAACACCCTCTATAAAAGAGATAATGGGAAGTAAAATGGTTACATGGAATAATATATAACTAGGTATCTAAGTAGGATATCATTAGTGTCAAGTATAGATACACACATGGAGAAAAAGCATAAATATTTATAGGGAGTGATTGAGGTCATCAATCACAAACAAGTGAATGATCAATTCAAAGTTGAGCTCCTCAAATCCGTAAATCTGCGTTGATTTAAAAGACCATCGATTCAAAAAAAATCAAGGTTTTAGAACAATTTTTTTTAAGATCCTTTTACTCATGTTGATAAATTCCTTTACTACATAATAATATAAGAAAATTTAATTACTAGATATGTTTTAATTTCATAATAACAATTTCATCTTTTGGTTTCACTTCAATAAAATTATAATTTATCCCTTAATTCAAGAAATGGGTATCCAAAAATTAACTTCGATCCCTTAAACACTAAAATATTATTTTAACAGATCTTAAGTCTCATAAAAGTGTGATAAGTATAACCATTTGTCTCTAACTATTCTCCAAATCCAAAATGGTTAGTAAATTAATCTCTAAACATAAAAAGTTACACTACTGGATCATCATTAACATTTATTCATCAATTTTTTTAATCTAAAAACAATGAAATATTATCCAGGACATTGCGTAGGTTAGTGGTTGGCATGAAACCCTTATCGTCCTTCAGTTATGGGTTCAGGACCCACCGCCTTGCCAGACATGATTGGTTGTCACCCGACATACATGTTATCATTTTATAAAGCCATATTAATAAAATTTACAAAATAAATATGATAGAAAACCTTGATATTTAATCATTAAATAGATTATAGTTTTCAATAAAGCCCTAATACATAAATACTTCATCCATTTAAATCTACATAGATCCTTCCTTGGTTTAAGGTTTATCCATAATATCATTTATAGGATTTCTAAATCATGACACCTCATATTCAATCTAAAACATATAAGGTTTAACCTAGGTCATTTATTTTCATTATCTATTCACATCCTTCATAATGGTTTGTAAATAAAATGTGAATTATCCTAAGCGTATACACCGGGAGTGTCAAACCAGGTGCGCAGTAGGGCCTGTTGCCGTGTACCATGTTACACCGAGTCAGGCCCATCACACCTTGTTAGAGTTGTTACCCCTAGGTATATCTGTTCTAGAACCAATCCCACTTGTAGCATCCAGATAGGGATATATTTCTAGGAGTACCTACATGATATCTATCACACCAAAATTCTAGGATGTTATTCTATACTTTTTCTCAAAGTCTACCCTAGGGCTATGTTCTCTAATATATGTTTTCCTAAATCTAGTTTCCTAGGTTACTACTAAACTTTATCTAATAATAACTATAGAAACCCGACCCCAGAGAGCCTGGACCAGGTGTATACTACCGTTATATTGGCATGATTATAAGGAATAAAATCCTGAAGGATCAAATAGTTTAGTAGTCTTGGTAAACCATATACATACATAAGTATGGTATTATAAATGAATACACTAATTAAAACATAATTTTTTTTTCTTTTGAGGATAACTTTATTCCATCTAGTATATCCCTACATATCTTTAATAGTACACTTCTTGGATTTATAGGGAAATGAAACATAATAAGGGCGATCTCAAATTATCAGTAAGGGTAAAGTACAATGGAAGAAATAATCACTACTGAAAAAATGGCCTATACCCACGGTTCAAAACTGTGGGTATAGACTATACCCACGGTTTTGGGAACCGTGGGCTGGAAAGGCGTCGGTATAGGGGTCTCAGCCTATACCCACAGTTTTGGAGAACTGTGGGTATAGGGGCTATCAAATGTGGCACACTGCTATGCCACCGTGGCACACAACAGACATTACGGTTTTTAAATCGTGGGGTATTTAATTCAAAAAATAGGCGCCCAAGTGGTTTCGAAACCGCGCATCCCTCAAGGCCTCGCGGCCGCGCTCCACCATCGAACCAACCGGGCTGTGAATTTTATCTTTTATGTATATATATATCTGCTTATATATATTAATATAATCCACATCGGGTTTTTAAATTCAAAAAATGCTAATACGGGGGTTCGAACCCGCACCTCTAGCTACGCCTCGCGCCCGCACAGAACACCGGACAAACCGAGCTGTTAACTTTTTTTGTTATAGGTACATATATTGGCGTATATATATTAATATAATGGGGTATTTAAATAAAAAAAGCGCAGCCATGGGAATTCAACCTCTCGTCTGATAGTAAACCTAAAAGTCGCTTTTCACTGTGGTACCAACCGAGCTGACATTGTTACTTGTTATATATATATTCATCTACCTATATATATTAAAAAATTATGTGAAAAAATTTCTTCCCGCCAAATATTTTTTCTGTCCCGCCTAATGTTTTTTCCCCACCATAACGCAGGAAAGCTATACCTACAGTTTTGGAGAACCGTGGGTATAGGTCTTCCAAAAAAAATGCAATACCTACGGTTTTGAAGAACCGTCAGTATAGGTCTTCAGAAAATACCCTATACCCACGGTTTTCCCCAAAACTGTGGTTATAGGTCTTATTAGAAAACAATACCCACGGTTTTTGGCACGACTGTGGGTATAGGTTCCCATACTATGCCTATACCCACGGTTTGTTGCAAAACCGTGGGTATAGACCTATTTTCCAGTAGTGAATGAATCAATGAGAATAATCAAACGAAAATGTAAATAACTGAAAAAACATTCCAATAAAATAACTAGATAAGGTAAAATCAATATGTTAAGATAATAAACTGAAACACATGACATTTAATCAATGAACCGAAAATTAAATGCATCTATAGATATGTCAACGCAAAATATCATGGATAAATAAATACTGAATCAAAATAAAGGCAATGATTAATTATTAAATTCCATGTTTCATAGGTACATGGTAACTTTACCACCAAGATCTATTCTCAAGATAGTTTAAAATAATCTAATTTGGACAAATGATTCATCTCATGAGACTACTGATGCATTGAGGGGATTTCATTAACTAGTCCCCAACCCATATCATACCAGTCTATTCTGCTTGGAAACAAATATGAAGGGGTTTTCCCAACTAATTCATCCCATGAGACTACCAATGAATAGAGGTAATATCTATAACCAGGCCCCACCTATAGGTGTTTCCTTAAATGGTCCCCAATCAATGTCTTTTATGTCCAACTCATTACCTAATAATCAATTTAAATCCATAAATAAAGTGCCTTATCAAATATCTGTATTAAATAAAGGGTATAAATTTATCAATATTTCCACAAATAATTAAATAATTTTCAAATTAAACACTGTATGAAGAATGATATATAGTTTAGGAAATAAACATATCCACAATAAATAAAAAGGATAGTTATGGGAAATTAAAGGTTCAATGATCATAAGAAATTGAATATTTCAAGGGGAATAACAAAGGGAATCAAGTAAGTAAATGTTAATAATATCCTTAGCCAAATCAATCATAAACCATACATAGGAATAATGAGGATGGTATCAATAAAACATATCCTAAGTGGAGTAAAAATAAAGGGTTTTTGTCATTGATGAATAGAATTACTATAAAAAGAGCATTTAAAAACATTCTTGAGGAAAATATCCTTTTGTTTTGAAAAAACTTTGGAAAAACATTTTCTTTGAAAATCAATTTTTAAGAAATTTGCTTTAAAAAATAACATTTTAAACATGAAAAGTAATATTCAATGAAATAAAAATGGGTAAATCCATACATGTTGTATGAGGTAAAAAAATTATGTTTGCACGATAAAAAGGTTATAAAAATTATTTGTTTGTAAAGAGAAAAGAAGATTCCTTTGAAAAAATTGGTAAAATAAAAAATGGGTAAAAATTTCTTTAATAAATATTTTTTTTTAATTTTAAAACATTTTGGGAAACCTTTTTATGAAATGAGATTTTTAGAAGAAATATGGTTCTCTGACTAAAGAGAGAAGTGAAGTCGGGTTTTCTTGAAACCGTTTTTTAAAACATTTTGAGTACCAAAGAGTGAAAAAATGATACTAATACCTGAAAAAGGTCATTATTAACCAGAGTATGGGAATATAAAGAGTTTAATAGAAAAATGGTCATATAATTTACTTGAATGGAAATACCATTGAAATATAATTAAAATTATTCTTGAGGAAAATAATTTTTAAACATTCCAAAGTGTCCCATACCATTTTGAAACATTTTAAATCATAAGCCTCATAAAGGAATAAAATTAAATGAAAGTTATAAATACCATGAATATAAAATCATTAATGATATAATATATTCAAAGGTGTAGTATATACACCACATGAAATAAGTAAGCAGTTAACATAACATTTATCTCATAGATGTAAAAAGTGAGAAGAAAATCCCTTACCTTGCATTTCCTATTTGGGTGAACATCCTCTAAATTCCTGTATAAGGGGTTTAAACATTCCAATAAATTATAATAGAACCATATTCATATTTATAATATCATATATTTTCTTCTTATAATATCTTATTACCTGTTTGATAACAATCTTTCATTATTTTCACTATTTCAGGTGTTAATTACCCTGTTTTTTGAGTATGTTTTAACTTGTTACTTGTTGTTACTATAATTATTTAATCATATATAGAATTTAAAACATAATTTAAGTACAATATATATTCAATATATATTTATTTATAATAATCCATAATATTTGGAGATAAGAAAATGGAATGCACCGTTCATGGAGACGATATACCGTACGTACGTATGAACACCACTTTCATTTCTTTGTCATATTAAAAGAATGAAACGTAAATAATATATATGTATATTATAATTAAATTATCATATATATGCCATATATATTACATAGGTTTATTAAAACCATCCTTTATACATCCCATGTATAGTGTGAATGAATCACATCGATTTGAGGGGGCGATAGTCCACACTTCCACAAACGATGTTATCGTATTTACACAAAATTGAGTGCATATAGGTATGTGTTATAAAAGAATTAAAGAAGTATAAATACATTATAAATATAATATATAACATATTTAAACATATTTTACATCATAATTACCATCCATGAGAGGTGGTAAAGGAAAAACGAACAACTTCATTTCGTAAGGTGGTAGTTTGCCGTACACAAGAATGATAAGTTTGTTACCCAATAGATGGAAGTGTGTGTAAGTGTAGTTTGAAACCATAACATAACAAAATAATAGTATATTTTTGATACTAGTGTTTTTATATAATCTTGGAATAAGGAGAGTTTAGGGGGTGGATAATGAAAATAAAACTAAAGAGCTTGAGGAAAGATGTTACCTCTTCTTTGGGTAACTCCTTTTGGTTTGCACCAAAGAGCTTCCTTGGATGGATTTATTAGAAAAGGGAGGCTTACAGTAGAAGGGTATGGATGTTCATGAGCTACTTGGGAAAATATTGGTCAATCCAAAGTGTCTTGAGAGGTGTGAGGAAGAGGGAGACTTGAGTGCCTTTTTATAGTGGAGGAGGAATGACACTCTTGTAAATTTTTTGAAAAGGAATTCCACCCATGTTTTTTTCATTAAAAGTGGATCCAATAATAGTAAAAGGTTAAAAAAATGGAGTATAGGGTCTAAATATTACCATAAATGTATTTAAAACAATTTTATAGGTCATTTATCCCTTAATTTTAATGTTTATTCCCTTGTTAAGCTTAATTCCATCTTAATCATTGTAACTAATTTTAATCACATTTACTAATATTTTTGGACAAAAACTAAGTTTAAATTATTAAATATTATAAATTAAAATGATTCAAAATATGGAATCTATTTTTACAAATTTCAATCAAATAAGTGGCATAAATTAATTTAAAATTAATCTCGTAGATAGGATGACAATGCGAGTTTTTAAAATAAAAACGTTCAAAAGATTGATAAGTTTTTATATCCAATTTAAAACTGAAAATGATTACAATGAAATAAATTGGATTAATTAATAAAAAATGGATCTAATTAAAATTTAAAATAGTTTTAAAATATAATTTAACCTTACAAATAAATAAGATGAAAAATCATTTTTGAATTAAAATTCATTATTTTTCACTATTCATCAAAAAATGAAAATTCACAGAGAGATACCAAATAATCACCATAACCTAATTTTTATGTTTTTATTTAAAATATTATGTTTATTATTACATATAATTTTTATAAAAGTTCAAAAAATTGGATTTAAAATAGGATCACCATTAAAAGGCGGTAAAAGTGCCTTTTTAAAAATATAGGTTTTTATGTGTGATATTGGGTTTATTCTTATATTATACCTATTGAATATATTGGATGAATAACAATAATATTTTATTGAATATATAATATAAATATTACATCAATATCACTCAATAATTATAATTAATTTAATTTGTAAGGATAAAACAGCTTTGTGAGCATAAAAATAGTTTTCTATAAAAAATTCTGTTTATATTAAATTGGTTCTTATATTCATTTCTAATTAATTTGTAACCAATTAATAAATTTAATATTTTGTGTAAACTACATATTTTCATAAGTTAGTTAATACTATTCATAACTGCTAATTTAATGGCTAGGTTTTATCTTATTATATTAAATAATAATATTTTAATAATGTATTATTCTTCGGTAAAACTCCGTATTGCATATAACATAAGATATTGAAGAAACTAATTATTGCATGAGAAATATTCTAACTCAGTGTCACATGAATTGAAAGCTATACAATATATTAGATTTATTTAAAATAGTAAATATATTATAAATTCCTGGGATATTATATTCCCTTACATGCTTGGTGTTGCATGTCATACATGCTATCAAATATAATGTTCATACTTTAGATTTTTGAGGTGTTACATATATTATAATTGAAAGTAAACTGGATGATATTTTTACCAAACCATTGGACTATGCAAAGTTTGAAAAACTTAAATTTGAACTTGGTATGTTAGAAATTTAATTTGTTTTTAACTTACGTTAATATGCACTTATTAAGGGGGAGTTTCTTTTAAAAATTACTTGTATTTATATTTATTAAATATTTTTTTAAAAAAAAGTTATTTTTGTTTACTTAAAAAAGGTGGAGAATTATTTTGGCTATTGAAGTTTGGTTTTGTAATCAAACAAAAAGTGAGAGATTGTTCGTGCATGTGCTTGCATGTACTTTTGTTTTGATTGATCACACCTCCTCTCATGCTTGCTTAATATCATCATACATTTAAATGTTTAATTGTGTTAAATTCCATGTTTTAATCATGTTATATATCTTATATCTTTTAATTTTGTTTTATTTAAAGTATACTTAATATTGGTCATATTATTTTATACATTGGTTTTTTTAATCATAACTGGAGTTTTATAAATCGAATTAAGGTGATTCTTGATTCTTTATAAATCTAATGAAAATTTTATAAATATAAGGTAAAAGTACCGAAATATAATTTATCCTTTAACTAGGGTTTCTTAGGTTTTAAGTTAGAATAATAAATATGTTTTTAGCTTTTAGGAATTAAGATACACGTATCCTTTACGTGATTCGCCTACATCGATTTTCCCTTTCGTAAATCACTTATGTATATTTTCATACATGAATCACTTACATTGATTTTCCTATGTGAAATTACCCTATATGGAAATTCCTACATGGTTTAGTAAAACTACTACAGAAATTTATACTCCGCATGTTATATATGCTTACCACATGATTTATTCTGAAGCTACCACACATGGTAAGTAACGCTACCGCACACAGTAACTCAACTGACTATGCACGATCATTATAGTGATCGCAAGAACACTTGAATCAACCGCATCACATGATAAGTATACCAAATACATGATCGATTGATGTGCACAAATAATTATTTCCTTTACTTATTTTTTCTTCAATATAAAATTTTACAAGTGCTTTGTTTTCATTATATTTTATATATCCATTTAATTCATGTTTATTTATTATGTTTAAATTGTTCTAATGAATTTATAAATTTATATTAATTATATAGAACCTATGTGAAATATTTTTAATTGTTTTAAATACGTTTTTATAGAGGTCAAAGAGTATTTTATGTTCATGGATGAAACATGCACCTTGAAAAATTAAAAATCATTTTTATTTTTTTATATTCTTTTTCATTGATTTTTATGGTTTATAAATTAATATTTAATGATATTAAACTCATGAAAACTTATTTTAATATTTTTTAATGTGGTTTTATTATGTTTTTTATTTATTTTCACATTTAATTCTCATTTTAAACAGACTATTTTGAATTTCATATTTTCTAATTCAAACTTGATATTTTCATGGGATCTTTTGTTGACCTATTATTATGGAGACTGTTTCAAGAATTTAATAGGTGATTTAAAATTGGTTTGAATTGGTATTCATTGTTTTAAACTTTGATCATGAGTTAAGTGATTATTATATAATTTTAATATATATATATATATATATATCTAATATTCATTTATTATTCTCTTTGAATTTTAAATTATTTAATGATTGTTTGGGTGTGTTAAATTTATTTGTTTTAAAAGGAAATCAAGATTTTTTACTGAATTTAGTAGTATGTAAGTAAAATAATTCTGATATGATACCAAGATAAAGTATGAGTACACAAACCTTTTGAGAACCAAATCTCTATGCTGAACATTAACATCATGTGCAATCAACTTGACATCTACTAGAAAATATCTCAAGCTAAATGAAAACTTCTACGACTACTATTTCCTTAATGATACATCCACATTTCTCCAGATTTATTACCTATGCTTTCTTTATTTATCTTCTACTTCATCTGGTTTCTGATTCTATAACACTATCTCCCATCTATTTCATATACACTGTGTTTTTTGTTTATCCTTTTATATACAAAATCATTTCTTCCTATCTTATTTTGGATGTGACTCATAGATTGTAAGGTCAAGACTGTTTAAACTAAACGACCTGAAGTCCTTTATATTTTTATTTGTTTTTGGATAATCCCATTTTTAACTAGGTTGAGAGGGAACCCTTACATGACCCATAGACCCAGTACATGACCCAAAGGCCCAGAGGCAAAAGGCCCAATACATGGCCTGAAGGCCTAACCAAACTACACTCGAGCTGCTCCTCCCCAACATCTGTATCATTGAAGTCCAATCTCTCCATCGCACATTGTTGATCGACTAACATTTCCCCATGCAGAGTTGCATGGTGCCTGGTACTAATGATGATTTTCATACCGTCTTGTTCTTCCAATTTAGTTAGCTCTTCTTTGGTGGCTGCTACTTGCTCTAAATCCTCTTTCGGGGCCTGCTCCTTTGTGGTCTACTTGGGTTTCTTCAAAGTCCTATGTGGCCTAAAATCCCATGTCTTGAAGGCCTGAGGTGTCCTTAAGGCCCTCTGGCCCGAATTCCTGAGGTGTCTCAATGACCCCAAGACCCATAGGCCCAAACCGGTAGCCCAAAGGCCCAAATAGGATGAATAGTTTAGGCTGTTATAATACCACACAATACCTGATATAGTAACTGCTATAGTATCACTACACTAACTCAAAAATTTACCCTTATCGGGATTTAAATATTCATTAGTAATCATTTAATAATAATAATTAACAATTATTAATTAATTAATAATTATTTAGTAATTAATATTATTAATAAACAATTAAATATATTATTAATTAATAATTAATTAATAATAAATAATTATATTATTAATTAATAATTAATTAATAATAAATAATTATATTATTATTATAGATAATAATTAATGAAATAATAATTTTAAATATTTACTATCAATTACTACTAATAATAATTAATATGTATTAGAAATTAAAATTATTAAATAGTAAATAATATTATTTAATTAATATTTTTAGTAATTAATATTTATTAGTTATTAATATTAATCGACAACAATTAGTTAATTAATTAATACCAAATCAATAGTAATTAATTAATAATTGTAATTTAATAAGATAATAATTACTATTAATATTTAGTAACTAAATGATATTTTTAAATATCTATTATTATTTTTTTAATAATAATGATTAATTAATTAATAATTAATTAATTAATTAGTTATTAATACCATTAATAAGTAATTAAATATTGTTTAATTACTAATTTACTAATTAATAATAACTATTAATAATTAATTAGTTATTTATTATTTTTTATTAATATTAATATTAATATTTAATTTTTAAAAATAAATGTTAGTAGTTATTTATTATTTAGGTACTATTATTATTTAATATTAATTAATTAGTAATTAATATTTATTAGTAATTGATTACTAATTAATAATTATAGTATTTTATTAATTCTACATAGAAAATGGGAAACCATAATCTCACATTAGAAATCCATAAGTATTTCCAGGGAAATCCCCCTTATAAAAGGGAGCCTTGTGTGAGAGTTTATTCCATAAGTCTAGACTTCTTTAATTGAAGTAATTCTAGATATCTGATAGCAATTAAATCATACTAAACAATTTTTTATATATATAACGAACAAAAAAAATAAAAAAATATATATTTTAAAAAAACTAGCAGATAACAAAGGTGTAAGGGTTCCCAACATCTTTCACTTTTATGTAAAGAAAAAGGTCTTAAGGCCCTTAACACATTTTGGCTTCACCCAAAAACCCTAAAGGCATTAAGGTATTTAACGCATGTGTGGGATAATTTTAAAAATATTTTAAACTTAGAATTATTTAATTAATTATTCTTTTCAAAAAAACTTATATAAAAAAATTAGGGATATATGTATACACATATATTCATATCCACAATAGGAATCCATACCATGACAAAGGCTGGACCGCTGAGATTACTACCACCACTTGCAGGCTACAGAAAGGGAGATGGATACATGTTTTAGGTGGGAAAAACTGCTGGCGATGGAGGAGCACTAAAAACTCTTTGATGGTGAAGTGATGCAGGCTAAAAACACATATTGGGTGGGGAGAAAAACCATGAGGGAAAAAATGAGTACAAGGAACCTAGGTGGTATGACAAGACCTGGGAGGCTTGACCTAGGCTCACCGTGGGTGGCGATGTCCACTGATGCATTGGGACATCGTTGGAGAATACACGATGTGGATTTAGTGAAGATATACACTAACTTTACATGAATCGGTGTTTAAAACATGGGGGTAGACAACCAGATGAGGAAGGGAGCTATGTTGGTGGGTTGTTGTGGCAATGACAGTCCACTCAACTGGGAGTCTGGATAAAAAAATTCAAGACTGATTGGGGTTTAATCACTGGGATGATATAGAATAGTGAAAATCAAGTGTTTCTTGTTGGGGGTGCCTCCTCAAATGGAGTACCACGTGGGTCAAGACTATGAGAATTAATTCACACAGAGACATGATTTTAATACGGGTATAAGAAGATTTTTTTTGTGGAGTTACGAATATTTATGTATATATTTTTCATTATAAAAAGATGAAATTTCAAGGATTTTTAGAACACACCAACACATAGAGAGAAGATTCTTTTGGTGATCACATTTTTTTTGAAAATCATTTTTCTTCACTCACTGCCTTTGATCCACTATTTTTATGAGCATTAATTTAGAGATACCTTCCACTTTTGGGGATTCTATACCATGTACTTCTTAATTTTAGTGGATCCCACTTTCTAGACTAGGTCCCACAGTTTTTACCTTTTGGGTTTTCCATGTAAAAATTTTGGCATCAACATTTATTTTATGCACATTTATTTTTGAGTTGTTGTACATCCACTTTTGTTTGGAGGGAAATAATTTATTTCTGCTATGGGTTCACTTTGATTTTGTTTTCAAATTTGTCACTTTCCATCTTTTCCAACATCTGGTATCAGAGGTTTTGGTTTTTTATTTCATATTTATTATGGAATCCAATTATAGTCGGATGATTTGTTGAATGGTACCAACTACCATATGTGGCGACTAAAAATGAAGGATCTTCTTTTTGTAAAGTGAATGCATCTTCCGGTGTTTAGTACCCAGAAGCCATAAAGGATTTCGGGTGAAAGAATGGTCATTCTATCATGAGATGGTTTGTGGTTTCATTCTCTAATGGTTCAAAGATAACATGATGAACTACATTTTCAACATCTCTCATGCCAAAATTTTTTAGGAGAATCTTGAGACGACCTATGCTTCCAAGATAGGAAATAATAAATTGTTTCTTCTAAAAAAAATGATGAATTTGAGGTAAAAATAAGGGAAGTCTATTTATGACTATTTTAGTGAATATCAAGGATGTTTTGATCTGTTTTTTGGTATGGGTATCAATTTTTAAGATGTGGTTTTATACCTTTTATTGCTTAACACTTCACCCAATTATTGGGAGAATTTATGTGTTAATATTATCGGTTATGATCTTAATAGTGCTACGACATTCAGTTTTGTTAAGTTAGCTATTTTGAATGAAGAGTTTAGGATACACACTTAGGAGAAATACTCTTCAAAGATTTTAGTTACAGATAATAGGGGGAGAATACAGGACCAGGGACAAATCAATCGAGGTAATAGAAAAGACAGAAGAAAATCTAGGTCAAAACAGAGAGATTTTGAATGTCATCATTATGGTAAGAAAGGTCATGTTAAGAAGTTCTATTACCAGTTCAAAGTATAAAATAGAATGAAAGAAAATACACATAAGGAAAATGGTGGTGAAGATGATCATGTCACTGTTTCTATGGGGGGTGATCTTATTATTGTTCATGAAACTATTAATATTTTTTCTGATGATTATTGTTGGGTTGTTGATAGTGGTTCCTATTTTCATATGAAATCGAAGGAGTTATTTATATCTTAAAACCTAGGTAATTTTTTGATTTTGAATATGGGTAATAATGGTCATGCTGATGGTCTAAGTATTGGGACTGTTTGTTTGGATACCAGTATAAGAAGTAAGCTAATTTTGAAGAAAGTCTGACATGATCCATAAGTTCTCTTGAATCTTATTTATACTAGCGTTCTTAATGATGAAGGGTTTACTAGTACTTTTGGTGATTTCCAATGGAATATTTACAAGGTATCTTTGATTGTAGCTCGAGGGAAGAAGCAGTCAGATTTTTACTGGACTAGAACTTCTATTTCTTATGATACTGCTTGCATTTTTGAGTGTAGTATTTCGTCCATTTTATGGAATAAGAGGCTCAGTCACATTAGTTAGAAAGGGACTGGTTTTTTTTCAACATAAATCTTCTTCTAGATTTTAAGAGTGTAAAATTGGACATGTGTGATCATTGTATGCCTAGAAAACAGAGCAGAGTGGGTTTCAGTAGTCATCCTCCGCACAGGAAGTCACATGTACTTGAATTAGTAAATTATGACATTTGTGGTAGTTTTAAATCTAAGATCTTTAGTGTAAGTATTTATTTTGTGACATTTATTGATGAATACTCACATAATATTTGGGTTTGTGTTTTGAATTCCAAAATTCAGGTGCTCAATGTTTTTAATAAATTTCATATTTCTACTGAGATGGAATCAGGCAAGAAATTGAAATATATTCACACTAACAATGGGGGTGAGTATTATGGTCCATTTGATTATTATTATAGGTAGGAATACATTCATCATTAGAGTATACCTCCCAAGACATCTCAGCTTAATGGTGTAGCTGGGAGGATGAACAAGACGTTTTTGGAAAGATTTCATTGCTTACTTTTGGAAGAAAAGTTTCATGGACATTTTTGGGGTGAGGCTTTATTTACTTCTACTTATATTATCAATTTATCACCTACAATTTCTTTTCATACAGACATTCCTGATAAGTTTTTCTATGGAAAAGAGATCAGGTATGATCACTTGCGTGTTTTGGTTGAAATCCTTTTGTTAATGTTCCAAGAGATGAGAGATCCAAGATGTATGTAAAGACATACCAATATATTTTTATTGGCTATGGAAATAATGAGTTTGGATACAGGTTCTATGATCTTTCTTTAAAGAAACTTGTCAGAAGTCATGATGTAATGTTTAAAGAGGATCAGACTATTGCAGATATTGATAAGGGAGAAAAATATACTTCTCCATCTTCTTATGTATTTTTTAGTCTTGATCTAGGTTCTAATTCACACTTACCTCATATTTTTGATTCTGATAATTACATTGATGTACAAAATAATGCTCAGGGTGAACAGGTTGGATTTGATATTTTTGATGTACCTATTGTTTCTGATGATACAGTTCTAGGGGTTATTAATGAACCTTCAATTCCACTCTATAGGTCATCTCATCATCATACCATTTCTACTTAGTATTCACTTGATGAGTATGTTATCCTCTCTAAAGGGGGAGAACCATAATATTTTGATGAGGTGACGGAAAGTGAACAGAAGGACAAATAGGTTTCGACAATGGATGATGATATGACATCATTACATGACAACCATACCTTTGAGCTGGTGAATCTACCGACAGGTAAGAGAGGTTTTAAAAATTAGTGGATTTATCGGATTAAAAAATGAATAATCAAGTTCTGTTTCATGATACAAGGCAAGGTTAGTTATTAAAGGCTTCCATCAGAAGAAAGGTATTGATTTTGATGAGATTTTCTCACCTATTGTCAAAATGTCTACCATTAGAGTTGTTCTTATTTTGGATGCTAATTTGGATCTATAGATTGAGCAGATGGATATGAATACAACTTTCCTCCATGGAGATTTAGAGGAGGAGATTTACATGGAGAAATAAAAGGGTTTTATTGAAACAGGTAAAAAAATAATGTCTATAGGTTAAAGAAGAGTTTTTATGGTTTAAATAAAGATCCAAGGAAGTTGTATAAGAAGTTTGAATATGTCATTTTTCATTAGGGTTTTATGAAGACATCTTCCAATCATTGTGTTTTTTAGAGATTTACTGATGATAATTTTATTATACTGTTGCTTTATGTTGATGATATGTTCATTGTTAGCCATGATGTTTCTAGAATTGACAGATTGAAGAAGGATATTTGTCAATATTTTGTGATGAAAGTCTTGGGGCCAACATGGTATATTCTTGGCATGACGATATCCCATGTCAGGATGACCAAGAATTTGTGATTCTCTCATGAGAGATACACTGAGAATGTTATTCAAAGATTTTATATAGATATAGATAAAGTGGTTAGTATGCCTCTCACTTTATATTTTAAGCTCAGTACCAATTAGTCACCTTCTACTGATGAAGAGAGAGGGGAGATGCAACACATACCTTATTCATCTACCATTGGCTGTTTGATGTATGCGATGGTATGTACTATACCTGATATAACTCATGAAATTGGTGTGGTTATTCATTTTATATCAAATCTAGGTAGAGATCATTAGATAGTAGTGAAGTATAATTTTCATTATCTTCGTGTTACTTCTGATCTATGATTGTGTTTTGGAAAAGTGGAACCTATGCTTTGTGGATTTATAGATTCAGATATGGCAGGAGATATCAATTTGAAGAAGTATACTTCAGTCTATTTGATCACTTTTACAAGGGGAGATGTATCTTGGAATTCTAGATTGAAAATACGCGTTCCTTTATCTACCACATAGTTAGAGTTAATTGTAGCTACAAAGGCATGTGAATAATTTTTGTGGATGAAAAATTTTATTCGAGATCTCAATTTAAATTAGGATAGGTATTTTTTATTTTGTGATAGTTAGAGTTCTATTTGTTTGGAAAATAATTATACTTTTCATTGAAGGTAAAAACATATCTATGTTCAATATCATTGGATCCACAACATCCTTTATTCGAGATAATTAGATCTTGAGAAGATCCACACTAAAGACAATGGGTTAGATATGTTGACTATGAGTTTACCCAGAGGTAAATTTGAGACTTGTCAACCGATTATAGGGTTGGATGTAATCCCCACTTGAGTCGAAGGGGGAGTTTTTTTGGGGGTTCCTTCTCAAATGAAGCACCATGTGGGTCAAGACCGCATGAATTAATTTAGGTGGAGAAATAATTTTAACATGGGTCAATGAAGTGTTTTTTTGTGGATTTACAAATCTTCATGCAAACATTTTTTCTTATAAAATGAGGAAGTTTCAAGGCTTTTCATAACACACTGACATATGGGGAACATATTATTTTGGTGATATCATTTTGTTCGAAGATCATTTTTCTTCCATCTCCACCTTTAATCCTCTATTTTTTTGAGTATTACTTTTTGAGATCCCTTCCATTTTTTTGGAGTCTCTAACATGTACTTATTCATTTTAGTGGATCCCTCTTTATTGACTAGGTCCTGTGGTTTTTCCATTTTGGGTTTTTCATATAAAAATTTTTATGTCAAAATTTATTTTTTTCACATTTATTTTTGAGTCACTATGCATACACTTTTTTTTCAGGAAGGAATTTATTTCCACTACACATTAACTTTGATTTTTGTTTGCACATTCATTACTTTCCATATTTCCCAATATTTTTTGGATTGTGTTGATAAGAAAATCAAACCTTTTATAACCTAGTGGTGTGTATCTTGAGCTCTCATGGAATCCAATAAACTCATTTGAAAGGGTGTGATTGTTTTAATTTTGTTTATATTAACTATTACTCCACTCATGCGATTACATAGTGAATGATAGAATAAATTAATGAAAACTTAAATTTAAATAATAAAACTTATAGAGATCTATAATACAAGAAGAGAAATAAATATAAGAGTAAATAATATTTAATAAATAAAATAAAATAGAATCAGATATTTAGATAGTGATCCATTACATTTCAAGAAAACATATGAACATATCAAAATACAATATTTTGGTCTATTCAATTTTTCTTTTAAACAAATTTCTTGGATCCTCTAAAGTTGAATTGTCACTATTGTATTCATTATTGGCTTCGTCTACTGCATAAAATATTTCTTGATCAAAATCATGCTTTTAAATATCTCTATAAATAATATATTAAATAACATATCAATTAAATCTCACACTAAAATGAGATAAAGCTGAAAAAATCATCAATATGACCTAAGTGAAGTCTTCACCATCATGTAGATGTAAATAATCAATGGAGGGGAATATACACTTAGTTAACATATGCCCATATTTTAATTTCAAATCAATATAGAAACATACCACCATAGCCCTCTCCTATAATAGATAAAATCATTTAAACATATTTCCCATAAACTATTGTCTTGCAAGAGATCCAATGATTGGTTGATTTTGATCCTTGGTAAAAAGTCTAGCTAAAGGACCAGGGCTTTTAGAATATTAACTTATGGTATGTGTTGGTAGGATGTTTGTGAGTGTAGCATGGGACAAAAGGAATAACAGTGCAAGAGTAACCATCAAGAAATGGTAAAGTAAGGCAAGAAAGTGGTATTCTAATAAGTCAAGCCAAACCCATGTGGTTTTATTTAATCCAAGAGCCTAATATAATTTTTCTTACTATACTAGAGGAATATATCAATATTTTTCCTACCACCATGAAACAATAATGAAAGAATAATAATTTTCACTAATAATAAAACAAAAAAATTTGGGCATGAATGATTAAAAATGAAACATCATATAATAAAAACAATAAATTAATATTTGATAATCATTTTACTAGGATTATGATTAAATCAGGCGCGAGAGATGATAAGATATTTAAAATAGGATCCAATGTTCATTCATTATGAAAATCATAAACTAAAATCTTATAAATCATACACCGAAATATTAATAGTAAACTGATGCTGAATAAAAATAAACAGAACATAGTGAAAAAATATAAATGGTTTCATCATGTATGTAAAAAAATTAATATAATAGTGGAAATATGTACATGGAGTAATAATTCATATAGTGTATGCATGTAGTAAAAAGAAATGAATATATTACAATGATATTTGCTTGATTTTTGTAAAAAATAACCCTCTTAAATTAAATTTCAAGAAACTTCTCTATATTAAAATAACTTTGACTGACACCTTGTTCTGAAGGAGACTTTCTCATCAATTTCTTAACTATATAAAAAACTACATAGATAAATCCACCTGAATTATAGTATAATGAGTTTTGTGTAATGGTGTTTTTAGACAACCATACTCATTTATACTACATAACAAGGGACTAAAATAGAAAAATGTGAAACATATTACATATTAACATTATTATTACATTGTGTAGTAGATGCAAGTAATATTGTAAATATAGAATAGAAATAGACTAATATTATTTTATTATAGTTACCAAGATTAATAAAATAATATTATTTTATATTAGTTAATCATATTAATATTAAAACTATGTAGACCAAAATTCTAAACATATAACATATAAAATTTAAAGGAAAATAAAACAATAATAGATTATAGTAAACAAAATAGCATAAAAATTCATTAATAACAAATTATCAAAGAGAGAACATGTCATTTTGTATAAGTATAGTTCATAAAATAAAAATAAAATGAAAATTTTTCCAATGGTTACAAAGATTAATATTACAAAAACATAGGACACAAAATTCTAAACATATAACATTTAATGGAAAATAAGACCTCGTGAGATGGTAGTAAACAAAATACAAAAAACCTTAATGAATAAATTATTTTCAATTAATTATCATCTATGTAAAAGTGACTGTTGCTTGAAATTTTTTCTCCTATAAAATTTCATGTAAGATATCAAGTAATGTAATAATTTTGTAGAAAATATAAATCTTTATTAAAATCTGAACATATAGGCATCATATTTCATTACAAGTAAAATTTATTAATGTAAATAATAGGAAATATATTGGAAAGATAAGACACATAGTATAGGATAATAGAATTCTAAAAAAATAAAATCTCATAAAACTAATAACATGACATATTAAATGAAAACAGATGACTAAAATTTTAATCAGTAAGAATTAAGTCAGTAACAATGTAATTTGAAATTAATAAAATATTATAGTTGTTTTGTTTAGCAGCTCAATGAAAATTATCAATGTTGTATCTAGAAATAAAATGCACCTAATTTCTAAGGATTTTGGATTAGGTCATGCTTCATTGAATAACTTTATGCCTTTGAAGAAACAAATTAGGTACACAAAAACCTAATGTTAGTGCAAGTATTGGAATTTAAAAGGGTGAAATTAAGTATAAAATCTTTAAGTAGGTTAAGAGAAAAATTATTGGAACCAATTTTAGATATTAGGTGATTCTATAAAATATAGAAAGAAAAAGTACCTGAATTCCAAGGATTTGGGATTATGTGACACCGCATTGAACAACTCGATGCCTTTGAAGTCAAACTAGGTAGTCAAAACTCTAATGTGAGTGCATCAATGTGGTATTCCTCATATTACCCCATCCATGAATGTTCATGAAATAATCATTCAATTGGAAATTCACATTAAAATTCTCATAATGTTGAGTCCATAAAACAATATATACATAAATGAAAAAAATAAATAAGAAACATTAAATTGAAAATATTTTATTTGGAAACAATTTATACTGAAAGATAGAATTTAACATATTTAAAATAACATGTGCTAAATTAATTTTAGATAAGACATGTATAATGTATTCTTTTGACTTCAAATGACATGAACATCACTATTTCCCCAAAAAAATAAATTATCATAAGAAAATATTATCTATGAAAAGTAGAATTTTAGAGGAATAAAATATAAAACAAATGAAGAAATATATTAAGGGATCGAAGGAGGAAAACCAAAATGATGAAATTATATATCATATGAACTATTTATCTAATATTTTAAAACACTTTTTTAGAATCTAGAAATAGGGAGTAAATCAAACCTAAATGATGAAAACAAAGAAGAATTAAATAAATAAATAGAACTTTACAATAATGCAATGAATTCTTTATGTTTTGTCATAAAATACTGGAATCATTACATAATGATTTTTAAGCCTGGGTAAAATTTAAACCAACAAAGTTACATCATGTTTCACAATAATGAAAAGGTCATCATTCATGTTCACTTTCAATAAAAATTATTTGAGTAAAATCAAACCAATAAAAAAGGCATTGAAATCAAAATGTTATAACATTGTTTACACATAAGTACCATAAACAGAGGGTTTTATAATTAAATAAATAATTCATTGAAGACAATAATATAGTAAAAAAGATATACATTTTTTAATTTTTTATATAAAAATATATCTTTTAATAGGAGGGTCTACAAATAAAGATAAAAAGTGGGATTATTTTTTAGGCCAATGAATACACAAATAAATCATTTAGTTTTATCAGTAATAGTTGAAGGGATTAACTAAAAAAAAGCATTCAAATAGAATTTAAGAAAATAACACTTCATAGGTTATCTGATCATATGAAATACTTGTACATATGATTTAAAATGAAAATACAAATAATAAACTTAATATTATTCATTTTTTGGTATCTTCATGTGATAATGAATTATAATAAATAATTATGTTTCAGTATCTAAATAAAAATCATAAACTCTCTCAACTTCAGTAGTCTTTTTAAAAAACTCATGTAAATTTTTTTTCTATCATAAAAAATAGTTTATATTTCCAATATTTTTCATGTTTTCCAATTTCATATATAAGAAATTTTCTAGACTATAATAGTTATGTCATTTAAATAAATATTATTGAAAAATAATTGAAACTTCTAAGGTGTTGAATAGTTTCAATAAAAAGTCTATTAAAAGATATAATCAACCTTTTAGTTTTTGATCACTGTTGTAGACCATGAGATTATATAAAATTAGTAGACATTGAATGCAGTATAGTCTATGATGAAAAAGGATATAAATTAGCGAGAGAATTTATTTATTGTATATGGACTATGAATAAACATGTAATATACAGAAACCAGACATTCAACTATAGCGAGTATAGTTAACCATCATTAATGGATTACAATACTGAAGGAATGTGAATGAAAATTTAAATTCTTTTAGTAGATGTTATGATCCAGAGGCCATCAAATATAATATGATGGAAGATGATAAAATTAAAAATAAGAAAATTGGGTATAGTTTTATAAGTTTGATTGAGATGAATATAAAACTGAACATGAGTATGAAGATAAAGGTGGATACGAACTGAAGGAGAAATGTAGAAGTAGATGGAAACATAACTAAATAGAGAATGAATTTGTGGTGTATTTTTTTTTCATGGGGATGGTATTACATGACTGATAAATGGAACATATCTCAATGAAGAAAAAATCCATAAATGGAATAGATATAGTTGTTTGAACAAAAGAAAACGTGAAATAGATTGTGGAGTAATAAATATATGTACCAAAGGAAATATGACGATGTATATGGTAGAATATCTGAATAAAAAAAATCCATTCTAGGGTTTGGTGATAAGGATGATACTATGCATGAGGATATATTAACATGATGGAATAAAAGAATAAGTTGAAGAGGGATTCTCGTAATCATGGTTGGGTTTTACAAGGATGGTATGTTCAACATACATAGGGAGAGAGAAGTGGAATTGAAAAATGGGAGGAAGAGTATAATTATGAGGGTAGGGATAGATACCTTTTAAATTCCTTTAATATGATTTTCACTCTTATGTTTGGGATTCATGCATTGCATAACTTTTCCCTTGCTCAGTCTTGTAATAGATTTCAAAAATATCAACGTCCATATTAGTTGAAATATAAATATATAATTGGAAGCATGGGACATGACTCTATGACATTCTACTCCATCATTATAATATAAATCATTTAATAAAAAATAAAAAATTATACAAGGATAAATCCTCACCCAAGCGATAAGGCTCTACTATCCATGAGGCATCATATGGTCAACCGATCTCTGGTTTGTCAGAAACTCCAAAAGAACAACCCCAAAGCTATACACATTGTTCTTCTAAGTAAGTTATCCCATCATGGAATTATTAAACCCCATTTCACCAAAAACACAATTTTTAACATTTATATTAAAAATATAATGTTTTTAAGAAATATTTAATTTAAAAGTGGAAGGAATATAGAAGGGTAATTTGTGAAACAAAAAGTTATAAAAATATAAACTTACTTTCAACGTGATGAAAAATAAAAAAAATTCATGAGTGTTGATGAATATAGTGGAATATTTGGTCATTTACCTTCTTTGAAGGATTATCTTATTCCCACCTCTACTTATTTTCTTCTTCGTCTTCACCGGCTTCTATATTTTTTTGTGTGGCATCCTTAGCTTCCCTCATCCCTGGATCTAATTTGGATTTGGGCTCACCCTGCATCGATTATCATTCGATCGGTGGTCCTTGAAACTTTTGAATGGTGGTGTCATGGAATTAGGCTAGTGGCCATTTGTATGTTATGATGTCTTTTGGTGGAGGTACTTGTTGTCCAGGTGGTGGCTTGGCCTCCTCAGATGGCGGTGTATGGTGGTTTGACTTTCGGTGCTTGGAAGCCATTTGGGGGTGTGAGAATAAGGGTTCAACAATTTTGATGGCATTGGAAAGAGACTTAGGTGGTTGGAAGGCGGGGTATATCCAACTTCTTATTCTGTTTCATACACCAGTGGTGATGGAAGTGGTCTCCATGGAGTCATTGGTGCTAATTTTATATTTATCTTCTTGTTGTTTTATAAGGAGAATTTTGGTACTGGTTTTTTTATGAGGTTTCAGGTGTCATTATGGGATTTGGATATGTTTTCATTGCATTTGGTTATTATACAACTTCTTGTAGGTACTACTGGGTGGGAGATCTCGAAAGAGGGATGGGTGTGCAGACACCCATCATTTTGCCATATATTCTCCTTATTGGATGGATGGTCACTCTAACTTGATTTTTCATAGTGATTTTGGTCTTTAATTGCATTGCATCAGGTTGAATTGCTGTGATTCTCTCACAAGATTTGTCAGGTGGGTGGATTGAAAGAGATATAGGTGTGTTGGAACCCATCATATGGTTCTTCCTTCACTTTTCAATATTGTAGGGGTTCTCTTCCTCATTGTGTTACCCGCATGGAACAACTTCTTGGAAAGGGAGGGGGGTGATGTATTTTCTTTGACTGATTCCACTACTACATTATATGTTGGGGGGGGGGGTGATGAAATTTTATCATTTACTTTCTTGATGTTTTTCTCTCATTGGACACCAGGGACAATTTTTTTTGGGTTTAGTTTTTATTGGAATATGTCCATAGTGATTTTAATGGGTTCCCTCTTACCCCATTTTTCAAAAGTAGCTCTCCTATTTTTATTTTTAATAAAGGGGGATTAACCCTCAACCTGTTTTTAAAAAAGGTAATATGAATGAGTTTGTATTTAAAATTATATGAATAAATCTTATTAATACAATATAATAAGAAAAGTAATAAGTTCTTAAACATGAACATATACTACACTTGCATATTCATTTCCTTTCTAACTTAATGAAAAATAAAAATTAATCATATGTTATTTCTTTAATTTAAAACTATGGATTTCACACATAGAATAGTTTCCAAGATCACCAAATATAAAGAAAAACTATTCAAAATGGACATATTTAGCTATGTTACTTGTATAAAAGATTGAAACAGGATTTATAGAACATAATTCTAAATGAATGTGTGGTGAAATAATGATAGGTGTATTAATATCAAGTCACAAAATTATAGATGTCAGATGTTTCAATCAATCCTTGACATGATTTCAATAATGGTTTAGTCAACACATATGCCACCATCTAATAACTATAGGAGAACCTAGTTAATAAAAAACCTATTCATTATTGAAGGTAATGACATTTAAAACTTTTAATTTTAATAGATATTTGATCTCTAACAAATCTCAACATGATTTCTAAATGGGTGTAATAGAAGGTTGTTTTTTATTTAACCTTGATCAAGTACAGAAATAATACTTTATGACCAGTTGTTTTTCATGAAGGAAGTACACATGAGTTATATTAAGTAGATGTAACAATATATATCTATTCACTACACAAAACTTGTGTTTAGTGAAATATGTAATTGAAAATGATTTTTTGAAAGTAAAAATTAATTAATGACATTAAATTTCTTGTATTTTTAATACATATAGTAATATTTACATATGAAATATATTAAAGATTCATATTTTTATTTAACTATGAGATGTAATTAGTATGGATTAAACAAATGAATAATTAAAAAAATTTATAATTTCAAAAAATTTAAAAGAATTTAGTTAGTATACTAGTGATGTTGATTATCAATGATACCAAATCATTGAACTTTCTAGAAATATTTGGGAAACCATAACTAAAGGAAGAATTTTTTCACAATTAAAAGAGGGGAATTTTAGCAATTATAAATTTCAAGGGTCTTTTGAAACCATTGAATATATTGACTATAATTTTATGGTCCAAAGGAACATTAAAATGAAAATCCATAGTTTATATTTAAGATTTGAAATGTAATTTAAAATCAGGGGACCATTAATAGATATAATGAAAATGTATACCTGTGTAACATCGTAATAAAATAGATTTGGAGTCATATAACTTGTTCATGTTCTATAATGGTTTCAAATATTTCCTTCTAATACTTATCCTTTTAAAGACCAAGGTATATAAAAATATACAAGACACATTCATAAAAAATACTACATTGTAGTATAATACCCTGCATACCCAAAATAGCCAAAAGAGGTGGAGAAGAAAACACAAGAAAACCCAATTTTTTAATACAAAAAATATCTACTTTGGATATGAAAGATCCAAAGATAGAAAGAGAGTAAAATTATTGGAAAAGGGGAAAAATCCCAAACATATGAAAAAAATTAGCGCTGGCCCCAGATCCATTCAATTCAAATTTTGTATAGTTTGTGATGAAAAGGAAAAAAAATTAGTCATAGAATTTATTTATTATATATATACTTTTAATAAAAGTATAATATATAAAAATCATACCTTTAACTATAGTGGGTATAGTTAACCATCCTTAATGGACTGCGATGCTGAAGGAATGTAAACAAAAGATTCAATTTTTCTAGTAGAACGTATAATTCAGAGGCCATGGAATATCGTCTAATGTAAGATGATAAAATTCGTAATAAGAAAATAAGGTATGTTTTCATGGGTTTGATTGGGAGGAATATAAAACTGAACAAGATTATGAAGATAAAGGTGGATACGAACTGAAGGAGAAATGCATGAGTATATGTAAATAGATCTAAATAGATTGAAACTTTATCATAGGGTTTGTCCACTGGGACAATATTACATAACTTCCAAATAGAAAAAAATCTATATAGAGGATGGATATGTAAAATGGAATGGATATATCTATTTGAATGAAATAAAACATGAAAAAGAATATGGAGTATAAAATATACATATCAAAGGAAATATGGCTATATATATGATAGAATATTTGAATTGAGAAAAAATATATGCTAGGGTTTGGTGATGTAGATGATGCTATACATGGGGACATATTAACATGATGAAATAAAAGGCTAAGGTAAAGAGGGATGTCTGTAATCATGGTTGAGTTTTGTGATGATAGTATGTTTGGAAAACAAAGGGAGAGAACAGTGAAATTGGAAGAGGGTAGGAAGTGTATTGCGGGAGGGGGGATTGAAATGGAAATGGGATATAGGTAATCAAGTGACTCAGGAGAGGTAGAAATGTAATAAAGAAAGTCTATAAAGGAGCCACATGTTTGGGAGAGGCACTACCTATAGTATGGTTAATAGTTTCTATATATTTTCAATTAATTATGTCATTAATTATTAATAAATATATTATTATTAATTAAATTTATAATTTTTAATAATTATTTTTTTATTTCTTGATAATTACATTGTTAGTGATTAATAATTTCATTATTGTTATTATTATCAAAATTAAGGAGTTTCATATTGTAAAAGTAAGGTGGACATGTCCTTGGAAAACATCTAGGAGGTCATGGGTTCACTTCACTCATGGTGCACATGTGTGTTTTTATTTTATTTCCCTCTTACAAACCCCATGTAAGGTATTACTATTAATAATTTTCACATTTAAAAGGAAAGGGGATAACAATTACACCATTTTGAGAGGGGGAAAGATTAACATTGATTTTTTTTAAATATAAATGAGCACCCAATTAGAACATGTTTTAAAATATAAAATTATATTTAATCAAGGAAAGTTTACTTTGAAATATAAAAAGGATTACTTATGATGTAAAATATATTTTACTTAAATGTTTGAATGTAATTTTTTAACTTAATTTACTTATTTGATCTATTTAAAACATTATTTAATGGATAAATATTTTATTAAGTGAAATCTATTATTTTTATTATTTATATACTAGTGTTTTTAAAAAAGAATTATTATTTTGGAATTTTCACAAAGGAAAAATATTACATATGAAATATCTTACATTTTTTATATTTTTTCCAAAACATTCTTACGTATTGAATTCTTGGAAAATGAAATATATTATGTATTAATTATCTTACATTCAAAGGTATTTTCATACGAATATAGAGAAGTCAAAAATTATTCCTATATAGAACAGATAGCCAATAGATTAATCTCACATGGGTTAGTGTTTATTCCGATGTAGGTTATTAACACATGAGAGTGGATTTAATCCTACTCAATAATTATAGATTAATCACATGTGATAACATGTTTAATATGATTCAACACACACACGATAGTATAATGATTCATAAGCGAGCTATATCATGCCTTCTTATCCCTAAACAGGCCGTTTTTGACTCAATGATTCCTATATGATCTTTTAAAATGCATGTTCTATCTTACACGGATGCTACCCACTTATTCTGATGCATCAAAAAAATTATGTGTGTATCATTCTTATGTATTTTGTAACAATTACCTATGATGATTTTTGGAAATTGGTAAAAGTGTGGAACCCTTGCGTGTGTAGTGAGAGGTTCTAAAAGACTCACATATATGAAGTTTTACTCTTATGTATCACAATGATTCAATGCCTTTGTCAATTTTTCCACTTTGAGTACCCTTAAATTTATAGTGAACAAACCTTGAAATATAGAGATATCATATCCTATAATTCTAGTAATCACATATTTTCTAAATAAAATCCCTTATGTATTGGAAAATTTACCTTTATGTATTATAGTGTGATCAATGAATTTTCCATTTTTAGCCCATCTGATCAGGATGAACTTTATATATTGATATAAATAACTTTATGCGTTAAAGGGATTTTCCAAATATCTAGTCCCAATCTGCTTTGAATTACCATTAAGTATTGAGAAAGGTTACTCTCCAGTCCTTTACCATCATAGTGTTAATATTTTTCTTCAACTATTTACATGGTAATGTTTTTAGATTACATGTCATATCAACATGCTATAATAAGTCCCATATGTAATGAGAACCTTGAGATACTACACCAATAATCTTAAACACATGTATTATAGTCTAGATACACCGTATGGAAGGGACACATATGATATGTGACTGTCATGTGCTAGGGGGTAATATTAATTAAACCTTATTATCATGAAGTTCACATTTGGTGATCTTGAGTAGAGGAGATCATGAGAACTGACCTACCAATAAGAACACCACATGTTTATAGTGTCATTGGATGTTCTTATATGCTATCACATGTATTGGTCTCTCAAATTGAGATCATAATCAAGGAATACCATTTGATTGTGTAATTTTATGGAAGATAAAATCCATGACATTTATGTCATGGTGAGGTCGCTTGTGTTGGACCCGTCATTGGTGGTATGAAATTGATTGAATATTCAAGATATGATTTGTTTATTTCAAAAGGAAGATATATCTAAGGCCCAATTGACTAGAATGGTATTACCTTTACTAAATACATGATCATAGTAGAAGAAGTCAAGTCTGTCCAGTAAGGTCATGAAATAATAAAGTAAGAAATAATGATGACACAAAGTGTGTACTATTTTATGAGATATCAAAAAACCAAGAGATTATATTACAGAGTGTATTCGAAGGAGGTTGTTGTTTCTATAACTAAAAATTTTCTCCTTAGTGGTCGTGATATGTTGCTATATACTGCTCTTTGTTTGTGGGTATGAATTACATCTATTGAGATAAGGGCCCATAAAATCACACACAAAATGTATTAAGAAACTCACCTAATTATAATGAATTAGAGTTTAGGATATAGTGGGCCTTATATTAGGGGATATGTTATGTTTGAGTTTGAAAAATTTCAAGAAATAAACAAATTCAATATTATTCAAGTTTTGAATAATTATTATTGAATTTATTACCTTATTGTGTTCACAAGTTATTAAATGAATACAAAGAAAATATTTTACAAATGAATATTTAATATTCAATGTTTGTTTAATATTTTATGGGAGGTATATGAGTCAAGTATATGAATAATATTTTATCATGTAATATTTAATTTAGATGTTATAAGTAAATTATAAAATATTTATAATATCAGAAACATGTTCACCTGGTCATAAATATTATTTAGTGATTATTTAGGATGTTAAATATATGTGGGGGGGCCTAAGTGAAAATTTTAAAACTTCACCCAAAGTTGTGAGAAGGTAAAATTCATAAGGACTATTCATCCAATGAATTTTATAGCTTCTATTTTCAATATCTCAAGTTCTAGAGATAGAAATAGAGGTATGGGGCACCCTGATCCAAGATATCCCTCATGGATTGAATAAATGGTTCTCTCATGACCATGTCAATGTTGAAATACCCTTATATTAATAGTACTATCACCCATATCATAAAATTTAATGTTCAAGAAATGTTTTGAAGCATGCATGGATGTTTTATAGGGTTACAACTTTGGTTCCTTTAAGAAATGATTTGTGGCGATGAGTAGAACATGAATTTGATCAAAATAGAATGAGGTATGGTTTCAATTTTATTTTTCATTCTTAATTAATTCACACAAGATACTTGAGTTGTGAATCATGTGTTTTTATTCTAGTGATGACATTGCAATATCAATCCGGCATGAAGATTTAATTTTACCCTGCTTCCATGCATCCTCTATGTGATCGATACCAACTCCATGTATATTCATCACTGCATGTGATATTTCTATTTTACTTCTTCAGTATTAGATACTATATGTGTTTCACACATTTTTATCCAAATATAATAACCAAGTAAGTCCATAAACATTACCATAAGTAAGGTGAATTCTACAAGTAGCTGAGGAAAGGTGATTCCTAGGCCAGTAGTGATAAGAGAATGACTTTTTTTCCAAGTTGATTGATTTAAGTTGAACTAATATTTTTTATTTATTATTAAAAAAACATTTATATCATGTTTACATTTTACACAATGATACATTATTTAATTATGGAATGAATTTTGTTTGTGGCATCCCATACTCAACTAATAGTTCAAAAATAATTCAATCATCAACAATAAATGATAACTATGGAATATAAGACTCAAATCATACCTAGTTGTGTCAAGATAATTCCTGGTCAAGTAAATCTAGAAGAAAATTTCAAGATAATACCAAGAATAGTTTTAGACTCTTGATGATCTAAAACTCTTAGGCATTAGGAATTATTACTTATTAGGTTAAAAATTGACCAAGGAAAATTTTTTACATTAAAAATGATTAAGCCACAAAGATTTTTGAACTAGTTCAACAAGATACATGTGAACTATTTTAAGTAGAATTTAGAAGAAAATTAATGTTCTTCATGAGATTACTTTAAGAAATTTATGGAATGTAAAAGTAAAGATAGGAATATTCTTGGTAAAATATTTTATATTCTTCAGGAGGGCTTGTCAGAGTATATCTCAAAAAAGTATTCAATCATTAAAAATTTAGAGTAGATTTATTCCTAAACCCAGATTTCTCTATTCACATCAAAGTTTTTACATTATTAAATGGAGGATCGATGATAAGTTTACAAGAATTCATTGATCATGAAAATTTAGAGTAGATTAATTAATAAATTCACATTTTCTGATACACATAATATTTTTGATAAGTAGGATCAATGATGAATCTTATAAGCCTTACAAAGTCTTCCACTATCTTTAAAAGAAACGATTCACAAATAATGATGTTGACCCATACGGATATACCAAATATAATGAAGAATGGATATAATATGAGTTATAATATAAAATAAATCCATTATTTCATTCTCCATGTTTTTAGATGCAAATATTTTTCCAAGACTAATTCAATAAACAAACTTGCATCGAGGAAATAACACAAAGTTCATGTTAATTAATTATCCTAAATCTTATATAAATTATTACACATATCCATAAGATATAAAATTTATAGTCAAGTGATCTATTTTGTTTTTATAAAAGGGTGAACATATATATTTGTGATAGTGGAAGAAAAATTTAATTGAATAAATCCAAGGCTCTATATACACAAGTATTTGGAATATGAACAAGTTTCATAAGAGATCGTGGAAAAGGAATGTTTTAGAGAAACATACTATGTATGAAAGATATAACTAAAGTGATATGGTTTTATGATCACCAAGTCAAGGAGATATATTTTTCAATGAGAATAAATAATATTTATACTTCAAGGAAACAATAATTAGAAAAAAGATATATTTGAAAAGTTCAAAATAATTTAAATATAGATTCCATGTTCCAAGATTCAGTTTTGTATTTTGGTATCTTCTCTTATTATTGTAAATCCATTGGGGGTTATTCAAGATAAACTATAGATGCGTGGAAAAAATGTGTTATCGATAAATCTATATTGGTTATATTAAAGGTTTAATATTTAATGTGGGAGAGATGAGTTGAGTTGATGACTCAAATTTTATCACATAAAATTATTTTAGATGTTACAAGTAAGTGATAAAATATTTATAATGTTAGTGAAATGTTTTGTAACACCCTCGATTTCAGGTAATTTACACTTTTATTATGTATTTTAAAGTTATATAATACATGTGTTGAGTTTAAAGAGTTTATATATGGTTTTATCATGATTTGAAAGGGTTTTTAAGTGTGATCGATTAGGGAAATCCGTGCACTTTATCTAAAAAATCATGCAAGAGATTTCGAGAGTCACTGGGTAGGTGCATAGTTGATGGATGATATGACCAATCTATGTGGGTTATAAGAGAATCTATGTGAGTGGAGAAAATTTGGAAGAACATGGTTAGTGAAAAGTTTGTCAAACCATATGATCCAACCATTTGAGGTTGGGCTTGGAGATAGTAACATGCACATGGTTGGTGCACGATTTCCTAAGTCGTTCAGACTAACTATATAACATGCATTTATTGTTCAAAAAATTAGAGACTAAATCATTTTTTATCTCTAAACCACTCATTTTTCTTCTCCTCTATAAGGATATAAAAATCACATCCTTCCAAATCATTATTAGAGGTTCCTTTGGATCCAGTAACTGGTTTTGAAAAACTAAGGTGTGTTAGATCTACAAAATCAATGGTAATTCTTCATTCTTTATCATTATCTCAAGATCTTCTCACTCTATCTATCATAAAGCTATATATAAAATCTATTATAGATAGATATATGTCCTATGATTCTTATTTTTATGATATATTGTTGGAATATATTGAAGGGAAGAAGTTTCAAGGCCAGATCTAGAGGTTTCATGTGTTGTTCCTCATTTTATTTAACTGTTGTGACATCAGAGGATTCTATCCCATACTAATTATTATAGAACTTGAAGTATTAATGTTTAAATTACTCTCTTTTTATTTTTTTGTTAAACTTACTTGGTTTTAAAACCTAAATATTTGGTTTTGAAATGATACATATAAGGTGTTTGATAAATTTCTTAAAATAAAATGATTTTTAAATGAAATGGATTTTTAGAACTTTTGGTGTGTGTTTTTCATGGGTTCCTGAAATGACATTGTGATGAATTATTGGTTTGTAATTGGGGAAAGTTCAAAATTTTCACATGGTAGATTATATTAGGTAATGACTTGGTGATAGTATAGTTCACCTATCATGAGTACTAGGACTATCATTGGGCATGTATGGGTGTGTGAGTTGTGGAATGATGGTGCCAATTGTTTATGGTTTTGGAAAGTATTTAATTTTTTTTATGGAAATGTTTAGAATCATCTCTACTTATTATATATATATATATATGAGCTAAATTATTCTTGTTCCTAGTGGTATGTGTTGGAAAGTCTTGGGTATTAACTACTAAGTTTTATACCTACCCTCTATTTGAAAGCTTTGGTGAGTTTGTAGATTTTTTGTACTGATATAAAGGTAAAAGAAAGGTGTCATAATTCTCTATTGATGAATTATGATGAAGTGGTCTTGGGAGCTATAGTTGATTCTTATATATTTTTTTGGTGATTATTGGGTTAATTAAACATCGATGTCATTGAGTTATGATTTCTATTATTGTGTTAGTGTTTTACCTTTTAATTCAGTCTACCACTATGTTATTGTTTTCTAGTTTGAGTTATATTGTATTACATTACATGCATAATATATAATTGTTCATATTTGTCTCATATTTATATATATATTCTCATCTCAATGAAAATTTACCCCAATGATATTGTATGACTTTGGAACTTATTTCTAGAATTTGGTATCTCAGAGACATCAACTAAGGTCAATTTCACATCCTCTTCTTCCCAAGATAATGGGTTAGGGGAGGGATGTTACACATTATCTAGGTCATAAATACTATGTAGTAATTATTTAGAAGTTAAATATATTCAAGGTGACTAAGTGAAATTTTAGAGACTTAACCCTACCTATATAATCTAAGAGAAGCTAAAATTTGGAAGGACTATTTATCCTATAAATATGATAGATTATCTATCTCCTCTCTCAAGTTCTAGATATATAAAGAGAGTTTTGGGGAACCTAGATCCAAGAACTTCCTCCCAGATCAAAAACATAGTGCTCCCATAATTATTTAAATGTTAAAATTCCCTTATATTCTTCACAATAGCACAAATATTTTAAATTTTGATGTTTGAGTAAGTTTTTGAAGTACGTGTATATGATATAGAGGGTTTCGACTTCATTTCCTTCAATCAATGATTGTCGATGATGAGAAGAACATGCATTAAATCAAAATGGAACAATTTAAGGTTTTGATTTTATTTTTCATGGTTAATTAAATCACATGAGATCCTTGGGTTGATAATCAGGTGTTTCTATGCTGGTTATAATGTTTCAATGTAAATTCAGAGTGGAAATTTTATTTTACCATGCATTTATGCTTTCACTACGTACCCAATACCAACACTATTCGATTTTATTTTTATAAAGCCTATAGTTTTTCTATTCCTAAATGGATGGGTTCTTTTCTATTTTTGTTTTATAAAATTCCTAAAATTAATCTAAAAATATATTGAGTTAATTATTTCTAATTCTAGAGTGTTGTAGATAAATTTGGATAAATATGTACTTATGAAACTTAATGAATAAGCTAACAATATTACAATGTTAGTAGATACAAGGATGGTTTTAAATTATAAGAGGGTATATACAAATTAAAAAAAATTAAAATATTTTAATATTAGTTTTTCATGATATTTTGGATAGGAATGGAAGTCAAGGAATTATATTTTATGTTAATACCATAAAAATCACACTAAGTTTGATTTTAAAGGATATATCTTCATGATGTGAGAAAGGATTATGGTTTTTAAAATATTTAGGAAAAAAACCATGTTTATAGAACAAATTTTTTTTATAAGAGAATATAATATATTTAAAAATAATAATTTAATGGGATTCTATTTTTTGATCAATAGGAAATTAAGTTATGAGAGAAGATAAAGATACACAAACTATCCCTATATGTGAAACGCATGACCGATTGTCGCCTATCGACCGGTCAATGTTCCGGTGCTCTACTAATGTGTATAGCAGCACTCGGGTCGAATCCTCAGCGATGATACTCCTAAATAGTTGATTGTTTTTAATTGATTGTATTCTTATTGGGGGTTTATTTGAAGAGCTTATGAAATAATTTATGGATGATGTTTGATTTAACAAATTGATAAATATTGGGGTGAGTTCATCATTAGGTATTTAAGCTTGTGATATCCTTGAGCTTTGCTTTATATTGCATTAAATTAACACCCATGACACAAGATGATTTTGATCGGAATTCCCAAGTGTTAAAGATTTAATCCAAGCCGTAACTTAACTTAGGTTTCTAATAATTACCATTACTTGTTTATGGTAGTGTATTTTTGGTTCCGATAATCCATGGAAACCACACGTTAAACAAAACAAGTCATTAATCCATGACATGCTAAGTCCAACATACACAATGTTAATTCAAAGAATACTCATCGAGCAAAAGCTCTCAATCGCTTAACATAACTAAATAATGACTCACCCCAATGGAATAATTAATCAGACATTGAAATGATTATTAATCTGATTATAATGATTATGATGATAAATTAAGAAGATAAGAAAAAGAAAGGGATAAGAAAAGAGTAGTGCGTCGAACACACACACGAAAGATTTTGAGAATCAAAATGGAATTTCAATTGAATGAGGAAGAAAAACGAGGGAATTCAATTTAAATTGATTCAAACTATTTTAAGGCTATTAATATTATACTACATAAGGTGGATGAGAGTAAGATATATTCAAGAAGAAACTTGCATTAAAAAGGAATTACAAAAAAAAGGACATAAAAAATTACAACAAAGAAGAACACAAAAGTAAAAGGAAACAAAGAGAGGAGAAGAGGTCTCTGTTGTTGAAACAAGATCAAAGCATATCCTCCCAGGACCTTGGAAGGGCTCTAGTAATGCCAAACCTCCTTCTTAAGTCCTAAAATTCCAACCTCTTAGAAGGAGAGGAGAGGGATGTATTTATAGCCCAAGGAGTGGACTGTTTGCATTCCAAATCTGTCCCCCCACTTGACCCGAATATTTACCAATCTAGACAGCTGAATCACGAGCTGGTGTCTTCTTCATAAATTTATATATGGATGTCTTCTGTCTACCCTCAAAATCTTGCGGTCATTGGACGTTTTTAGCCAATGTTATGGCTATTTCATTAAACACATATAAACTGTACATTTCAATCCATGACTTTTCAATGGATGAAATGTGAATGGATTTTTGAATAGTAAGATGCCATCAAATCCAGATAGTTTCTTCACCAAAGTTGGCTGAATATATCTCCTCTTTCACACTGAAAATTCTCAGCTCAAATGGATTTCTAGATAAGGATACAAGTCCACATTTGTGTGCTGATTTTAATTCACATCCAGAATGGTGGGATGGACTTCATAGAATCATTTGGGCCACTTGTTGAAGACCTTTGGCCTTGAAATTTTTATCCAAGATGAAAAATATTGTCCCCCTAATTATGGTGGATAATAAACCGTTTTGGACTTCTGGATTGAGCCCAGTAAATCAATATTCAAGGCTGGTCCAGTTTGTTCACAGATTCATTGGCCCTTATTGTGTGGTACATATGAACCTTCAAATGGAAGAATTGGAATATGATCCCTTCTAATGAAATGTTCTAAATTGAAATAGAAATCCTAAAAAACAAAAACCATGAAATTTAGATCAGTATAGTAATAGTTATAGATAATACATTAAACTGACTCAAATCTGGATTTATTCAAATAGTGCTCAAAATTATATTTAATATTAAAATATGAATATTACACACAAATTATGCACTTTTCATATAAAATCAGTAAAGGGAGTTAGTAAAATGTAATGAATAAATGAATAACATCAACTCCCCCACACTTAGGATTGTGAATGTCCTCATGTGAAACAAATATAAAAAACATGACAAAATCATTTTCAATCACCAACAAATATTAAAATTTTATTTTTTTACCAATCAGGGGAGGTTCAGACCATTCCACTCATCCATATTGAATTCCACCACAAATTGTTACAGAAAGAATGTTCCAAAAAAAATTCATTTTTCATTCTCAAAATTAGAAATAGAAAATGTGGGCACTCAAAACTTACTCCACTCAAGATGATAAAATTAATTTATGGAGCTTCACTCATTCACCAACAAAAAGTGAACATCTTAGAGTTTGAAAGAGCTCTCAGCTTCCATTATCCATTCTAAAGTGCACAAGAATCAAGAGGACTTTTTAGGGTTTTTTCTATGGCTATGGGATGGTAGGATTATAATGTTCAAAAGGGTGGAAAGAGGGACTAAAACACTAACATGGATAAAACAATGCACAATTTTTCTTGAAACTGAAACATGGAAGAAAATGGAAACACATTTTTACAAAGGGAAAAATGAAGAATGACACAAAAGTGGAAGAAAATTTTAAGGGGATGAGAAGATGGAATATTTACAAAACACAAAGCTTCTCCCAATAACATAAGTGTTTCTTTTTCTTTTCATTTCTTTTTTTTTGGATTTTTTCAAAAGTTGAACTTGAAATAGATCTCACACTAATCACCCAACCCATGTTTGATCTCCTCATGACACTAATTTTAATAGTTATAACAAGATCAAAGGTTGAGGAAGAGTGATTTTTGACCTAACCAAGACACAACCCATTCTTTTCATTTTTTTGTTTTTGATTTTTTTTTGAATTTTTTTGAACACTTTTCAATAATATTTGTAGAAAAGGACGTCAAGATGAGTCCATTACAACAAAACTCACTAAATTATGACCTCTCCCCACACTAAAATGGATGCTTGCCCTCAAGCATATGAAACCACGTTTAAAATCAAGAAAAGGATACCCAAAATGAAATCCATCCTCCCCTCACTTAAATTTCAAGAAATTATGCAATGTAAATCCATGTAGATGTTGGGTGGGACAAGGTATTGGGTTTGTAATGTGGCTATCAAAGAAAAGTTTTACATAGGCTTGAAGGGGCTTTCAAAAGGAGGATTAATGTAGGGTAATGGGAGGTTGTTTGGCCATTGTGATTCTCATGAGGTTAAAAAAATGCCTCTATCATATTAATGCACACCAAAGTAGGAAATTCATCTCGAAGGTCCACAAACTCAAGACTCACAAATGGGGGTAAAAAACACACATTTTGAAAAGATGGTCATAGGTGACCTTGGCATGAAATCTAATGATGTTCCTCACAGTAGGGGTAAATCATTTTCCAAATAAAAAATTGGGCATTCAAAATTTATTGTTCTTGAAACAAAATTCTTTATCCAAAGTCATGATGAAAATGAAAAATTTTTGAGATGAAAACATGTCTTTCGATTCCCCAAAAAGGTTCGACAAAATTTGAAAATTTAATGG
This sequence comes from Viscum album, assembly GCA_963277665.1. Classification (NCBI taxonomy): domain Eukaryota; kingdom Viridiplantae; phylum Streptophyta; class Magnoliopsida; order Santalales; family Viscaceae; genus Viscum; species Viscum album. The sequence goes on along the minus strand of OY728140.1, from coordinate 412,864,771 downwards.
TGAGTAATTATGACTCTTTTTTTTTACCTTTTGTATTTTACTATTTTTTTAGTGTTTTTTTAAATACATAGTCACACAAAAGAGAACGATAAAAAAAAGGGTTCTATGAAGAAAGTGGTAAAAAATGAAAGAGATAGGAAGAAGAAGAAATAGAGAGAGAGGAAGATAGAGAGAGAGTTAAAGGGAAAGAGGTGCCCCCTGGTTTGGATTTGCTGGGTCTCCATCTAGTGGTGGTTCTATTGAAGTGGATGGGGATTCGATGGAAGTAAACGTGGTTACCGGATTGTGAGACCTCTCATGGTGATGCTTTAACCAATGTCCGTTAACCGTGAATGTCCTTCTGGAAGAGGGGTCTTGGACTTGCACTACACCAAATGGGTAAACATTAGTAATAACAAAAGGACCTTCCCAATGAGAATTAAGCTTACCTGGGTGAAGTCGGAATCAAGAATTGAAGAGCATTACCTTTTCACCTTCATGAAATTCCTTTCTCAGGATGTGCCTGTCATGGAATACCTTAGCCTTCTCTTTGTAAAGATTGGAATTCTCATAGGATTCAAGTTGAAGCTCCTCCAGTTCAGCCAATTGCAATAATCTTTCTTCACCAGGTTTTTCACAATCAAAATTACAGGTTTTCACAGCCCAAAAAGACTTATGTTGGATTTCAACTGGTAAGTGACATGCTTTACCAAAAACTAGCCTAAAATGAGACATCCCAATGGGTGTTTTATAGGCAGTTCGATAAGCCCAAAGTGCTTCACCAAGTAGTTCAAACTAGTCTTTTCTGGTGGGTTTTACAATTCTCTCAAGCACTCTTTTCACTTCGCTATTAGAAAGTGCATCCATTCCATTTGTTTGGGGGTGATATGCAGTTGAAGTTTTATGTAAAACCCCATTCTTTTTCAGAAGATATTCCATGGTTCTAGTACAAAAATGGGTTCCTAAGTCACTGATCAAGGAACGTGGTGTGGAAAATCTTTGGAATATGTGGGTCTTTAGGAACTCACTAACAGTATGAGCATCATCCTTCCTAGTGGGTTTGGCCTCAACCCACCTTGAAACATAATCGACTGCAAGAATAATGTATGAGAATCCATTGGAAGGGGGAAATGGTCCCATGAAATCAATACCCCAAACATCGAAGATTTCACAAAAGATTAAGGGATTTTGGGGCATTTCATTTCTTTTGGAGATTATGCCAAACTTTTGGCATGTGGGACATGATTGACAGAACTCATGTGAGTCCTTGAAGAGGGAAGGCCAGAAGAATCCAGAGTCTAGGACCTTTTAGGAGGTCCTTTGTGGTCCAAAGTTTCCACCACCAGGCATTGAGTGACAGAAATCTAAGATGGAAGAATATTCATCTTTATCAACACATCTCCTAATTACCATGTCTTCCCCAGTTTTCCAAAGTTTATTTTCTTCCCAAAAATAGTATTTTGAATCACTTTTCAACTTCATTTTTTGTTCATTTGAAAAATTTTCAGGAAAAACACCAGAAACTAAGTAATTTACAATTGGGGAATACCATGGTAGTTTTGGAGTGAGATATGAAAGGTTCTCAATTGGAAATTCAGGATCAATGATTTCAGAATGAGGAGAATTAGGAATTCTACTCAAGTGATCAGCCACATGGTTTTCTTTTCTAGGTCTATCTTTGATTTCAAGGTCAAACTCTTGGAACATTAGAATCCATCTTATTAGTCTTGGTTTGGAATCACTTTTCTTGAGTAAGAACTTAATAGCAGAATGGTCTGTGAAGATGATGATTTTGGCACCTAAGAGATAGGGCCGAAATTTATCTAAGGCATAAACCACAGCTAAAAGTTCATTTTCAGTCACAGTGTAGTGAGATTGAGTTTCATCCAATGTTTTTGAGGCATAATAGATGACATGAGGAATTGTTTCTCTTCTTTGACCAAGAACAGCCCCAAAAGCTCTATCAGAAGCATCACACATCAATTCAAAGAGTAAGAACCAATCTGGGGGTTGGATTATCGGGGCAGATGTAAGAGCAGTTTTTAGTTCAATGAAGGCTCTCTTGAAAACCTCATCAAAATGTAAAGAGACATCATTTTGGAGCAAACGAGTGAGTGGGAGATAAATTTTACTAAAGTTATGGATGAATCGCCGATAGAAACCAGTATGACCGGGGAATGATCAGATGTCTCGAACAAAAGTGGGTTGAGGAAGAGATTGGATCACTTCAATTTTGGCAGGATCAACTTCAATACCATCTTTTGAAACTATGTTCCCTAGAACAATTCCATTTGCAACCATGAAGTGAAATTTTTCAAAATTTAATACAAGGTTACACTTGACACACTTTTGAAGGACTAGAGAGAGTGAATGCAAGCATGACTCAAATGACTCACCATAAATGGTAAAGTCATCCATGAATACTTCCATGTAGTGTTCTATGAATTCTGAAAAGATACTCATCATACACCTCTGGAATGTTGCAGGAGCATTACAAAGGCCAAAAGGCATTCTTCTATATGCATATGTTCCAAAGGGGCATGTGAAAGTAGTCTTTTCTTGGTCTTGAGGTGCGATTGGGATTTGGAAGTAGCCGGTGTATCCATCAAGAAAGCAATAGTGTGACTTTCTGGCCAATCTTTCTAGCATTTGATCAAGGAATGGAAGAGGGTAGTGATCTTTTTGGGTTTCAACATTCAATTTCCTATAGTCGATTCACACACGCCATTTGTTCTTCACTCGAGTTGTGACTACCTCTCCATGTTCATTTGTGACAACAGTTATCCCACCCTTCTTAGGTACAACTTGAATTGGACTAACCCATTCACTATCAGAAATTGGGTAGATAATACCATCTTGAAGAAGCTTGGTGATCTCTTCCCTAACTACCTCAAGTATGAGTGGATTGAGTCTTCTTTGGGGTTGTCTAACTGGTTTGGATGTCTCCTCCAGATGGATGTGATGCATGAAAAGGGCAGGGTTGATTCCTGGTATGTCATCTAGGGTCCAACCTAAGGCTTTTTTGTTTTCCTCTAACACTTCAACAAGTTTGGACTCCTCGGTTTCAGTAAGTGTGGCAGAGATAATGACAGGATATGAGTGATCATGGAAGAGGAATGCATATTTCAGGTGTGCAGGAAGAGGTTTCAAATCAGTCTCATCTTTCACTTTTGGGATAGACAACTCAGGAATAGAAGAAGGGACTTCAGTTGCTTTAGATTCATTTTCCTTAATACTGTCCAAGGTGGAGCAGTAGAGATCAGAATTGATGTGGAATTCACGAGAGTTTTCAAGTTCCTCTAGATTGATGGAGTCTATAAATGAAAGGTCCACATCAACTTCACCATTTATGAATTGGTTAATCCTAGTGCAGATTTCACAACATCCTATATCTTCAGAACAGGATGAACATGATGTAATGGGGTTCAATTGACTCTTAGAAGTGTCCTCGGAAGCATTGATTGAGAATGCAGAGTGATCCTCAGATGGGTATCACATGGCTTAGAAAATGTTGAATTTGACCAGTTGTTCACCGAATTCCATGGATAAGATGCCAGAATGGACATCAATCTTGGTTCTCACAGTCATAAGGAATGGTCTTCTAAGAATTAGGGGAGATCAAGAAGAGTTCGTCTCACCTTCCATGTCAAGGATATAGAAATCAGTAGGGAAGATAAGATCATTGACTCAGACAAGGACATCCTCAATTATTCACTCAGGACTGGCTGTGCTTCGATTGGCTAACTAAATGACAACACCCATTGGGTGCAAGGGACCTAGACCAAGGTTGGAGAATATGGATTTGGGCATGACATTAATTGAGGCTCCTAGGTCTATGAGTGCATCATCAAAGTTGGAAATTCTATTTTGGCATGGAACCGTAAAGGTCCCTGGATCTTTGCACTTTATGGGAATAGACTGCTGGGTGGAAACATTTTCAAAGGTCCTAAGTTGCCTCTTATGGGTACACAACTCCTTGAGAAACTTGGTATACTTAGGAATTTGTTTTATGGTATCTAAGAGGGGAATTTTGACTTCAACACGTCTAAACATGTCGAGCATTTCAGGATTAGGGTCAAAGGACTTCCTTGGTTTAGAAATATCTTGTGGAAAAGGAATTGGATTCCTAAGTGGAATAGAAGGAGGTGAGGGAATGGATTCAGGTTCTTTTCTAAGTTTCTTTTTCTTTTCGTTTTCTAGGTCAACATTCAAAGGAGGGTTTGAGGATTTATCTTGAGGCACAACAATTTTCTTTCACGATCTAAGTGCAACTGCACTTACATTACCCTTGGGGTTGGGTAATGGTTGAGATGGGAGTTGGGAAGAATTTGATTGTTGTTTCTGGCTCAGGTGGGATGCAAGTTGACCTATTTGAGTTTCAATGTTTTTAAGGCTAGAACGGGTGAAGGAGGAAAGATCTTCCACTGCACTTTACCATGGTTGCTTGGAAGAAGAGGCTTGTCCCAGATTGGGATTACCTTGATTTTGGTTCTTGGAAAAGCGATTGTATTGGGTTGGGAATTGGGAAGGCTCATTTGGATAGTGGAATCCAGGAGGAGGATTGTTCCTTTGATGTTGAGGAACAAAAGGATAAGGTTGATGGAAGTTACCACCACCTTGACCATATTGGAATTGGTTTGGATTTTGAGGATGGAATTGAGGGGGATGAGAGATGGTATTACCATACCTCAAGCCTGGGTTAAAGGTAGAAGAGAAAGGCTCAGAGTGAGGTTTGTTGAAGTTTCTAACAAACTGACCTGATTGTTGAGGGTTGGGGTTCCACTGAGCATATGCTGCATTGAGCTCCATTGGTCCGGATGAATCGGATTGATCCTCTTGAATTTGTGGACATGTGTCTATTGGATGAGCTGGGGAGCTACAGATTCTACAATTCTTGATAGGTCCAGGGAATAGTGACTGTGGAGAAGATGAGGTTGGGGATTTTGTAGCCACCGCTAGTTGACGCACAAGACCTGTAAGTTCACTCATCCACTCAGTCATCTTGTTAGGATCTATGGATTGATTATCTTGGGCTTGTTTGACTTGAGCATGTGCTCGAGTATGGAATTGTTGTGTGTTTGCAGCCATGTTACTTATGAGATCTCTTGCAGCTGCTGGAGTTTTTTCAACAAGAGCACCGCCACTTGCGGCATCAATGAGGGTTCTCTCAATAGCCAATAACCCCTCATAGAAGTATTGGATCAAGAGTTGGTCAGGGATTTGGTGGTGTGGGCAGGTTGCCACAAGCTTTTTGAACCTCTCCCAGTACTCATGGAGTGATTCATTTGAGAATTGAAGGATACCACTTATTTACTTTTGGATGGAAGCAGTACAAGAAGCAGGAAAGAATTTTTCTAGAAAGAGACGCTTCATGTCATTCCATGTAGTTATGGAACCAGGAGGGAGGTAGTAGAGCCATGACTTGGCAGAGTCATCTAGGGAGAAAGGGAATGCTCAGAGTTTGATTTGTTCTTCAGAAACCCCTTGAGGCTTCATGGTAGAGCACACCACCTGGAACTCTTTGAGATGTAGATGCGGATCCTCACCGGCTAGCCCATGGAAATGAGGTAGAAGATGAATCAAACCCGATTTGAGTTCGAAGTCAGCCTCTATGTTTGGATATTGAATACCAAGGGGTTGGTAATTAATATCAGGGGCAACAAGTTCTTTCAATGTTTTTTCCCTAGGATTGGCCATATCGAATTCAATTGGTAGGGCAATGATTGGTCCTTGGGTGATTTGGTTATCCCTAATGGTACTCCTAAGTCAAAGAAGAGTTCTATCAATTTTAGGGTCAAAAAAATCCGAGGGATTGTTTGGGAGGCTACGGGGCATTCAGAGAGACTTAGAAAGGATGAAAAATGCGAGTTTTTCTTGGTGTTTTTTTTTTTCAGATTTTGTTTTAAATTTTGATTTTTTGTTGTTTTTTTACAAAAACTAAAAACTACCGACTACTTAAAGCACCATCCCTGACAACGGCACCATTTGAAATGCATAGACGATTGTCTCCTATCGACCGGTCAAAGTTCTGGTGCTCTGCTAATGTGTATAGCAGCACTTGGGTCGAATCCTCGGCGATGATACTCCTAAATAGTTGATTGTTTTTAATTGATTGTATTCTGATTGGGGGTTTATTTGCAGAGCTTATGAAATAATTTATGGATGATGTTTGATTTAACAAATTGATAAATATTGGGGTGAGTTCATCATTAGGTATTTAATCTTGTGATATCCTTGAGCTTTGCTTTATATTGCATTAAATTAACACCAATGTCACAAGATGATTTTGATCAGAATTCCCAAGTGTTAAAGCTTTAATCTAAGCCGTAACTTAACTTAGGTTTCTAATCATTACCATTACTTGTTTATGGTAGTGTATTTTTGGTTCCAATAATCAATGGAAACCACACGTTAAACAAAACAAGTCATTAATCCATGAAATGCTAAGTCCAACATACACAATGTTAATTCAAAGAATACTCATCGAGCAAAAGCTCTCAATCGCTTAACATAACTAAATAATGACTCACCCCAATGGAATAATTACTCATCCATTTAAATGATTAGTAATCTGATTATAATGATTATGATGATAAATTAAGAAGAAAAGAAAAAGAAAGGGATAAGAAAAGAGCGGTGCGTCGAACACACACACGAAAGATTTTGAGAATCAAAATGGAATTTCAATTGAATGAGGAAGAAAAACGAGGGACAATAATTTAAATTGATTCAAACTATTTTAAGTCTATTAATATTACACTACATAAGGTGGTTGATAGTAAGATATATTCAATAAGAAACTTTCATTAAAAAGGAATTACAAAAGAAAGGACATACAAAATTACAACAAAGAAGAACACAAAAGTAAAAGGAAACAAAGAGAAGAGGAGAGGTATATCTTGTTGAAACAAGATAAAAGAATATCCTCCCAGGCCCTTGGAAAGGCTCTAGTAATTCCAAACCTCTTCCTTAAGTCCTGAAATGCCAACCTCTTGGAAGGAGAGGAGAGAGATGTATTTATAGCCCAAGGAGTGGACTGTTTGCATTCCAAATCTATCCCTCCATTTGACCCGAATATTTAACAATCTAGAAAGCTGAATCACGAGCTGGTGTCTTCTTAATAAATGTAGATATGGATGTCTTCTGTCTAGCTTAAAAATCTTGCGGTCATTGGACTTTTTTATCCAAAGTTATGGCTATTTCATTAAACAAATATAAACTGTCCATTTTAATCCATGACTTTTCAATGGATGAAATGTGAATTGTTTGTTGAATAGTAAGATGCCATCAAATCCAGATAGTTTCTTCAACAAATTTGTCCGCATATATCTTCTCTTTCACACTGAAAATTCTCAGCTCAAATAGATTTCTAGATAAGGAGAAAAGTCCACATTCGTGTGCTGATTTTAATTCCCGTCCAGAATGGTGGGTTGGACTTCATAGAATCATTTGGGCAACTTGTTGAAGACCTTTGGCCTTGAAATTTTTATCCAAGATGAAAAATATTTTCCGCAGAATTATGGTGGAGAATAAACCATTTTAGACTTCTGGATTGATCCCAGTAAATCAATCTTCAAAGCCTGTCCAGTTTGTTCACAGATTCATTGGCCCTTATTGTGTGGTACATATGAACCTTCAAATGGCAGAATTGGCATATGATCCCTTCTAATGAAATGTTCTAAATTGAAATAGGAATCCTACAAAACAAAAAACATGAAATTTGGATCAGTATTGTAATAGTTATAGATAATACATTAAACTGACTCAAATCTGGATTTATTCAAATAGTGCTCAAAATTATATTTAATATTAAAATATGAATATTACACACAAATTATGCACTTTTAATATAAAATCAGTAAAGGGAGTTAGTAAAATGTAATGAATAAATGAATAACATCAACTCCCCCATACTTAGGATTGTGGATGTCCTCATGTGCAACAAATATAAAAAACATGACAAAATCATTTTCACTCACCAACAAATATTAAAATTTTATTTTATTTACCAATCAGGGGAGGTTCAGACCATTCCACTCATCCATATTGAATTCCACCACAAATTTTTACAGAAATAATGTTCCAAAAACAATTCATTTTTCATGCTAAAAATTAGAAATAGAAAATGTGGGCACTCAAAACTTACTCCACTCAAGATGATAAAATTAATTTATGGAGCTTCACTCATTCACCAACCAAAAGTGAACATCTTAGAGTTTGAAAGAGCTCTCAGCTTCCATTCTCCATTCTAAAGTGCACAAGAATCAAGAGGACTTTTTAGGGGTTTTTCTGTGGCTATGGGACAGTAGGATTATAATGTCCAAAAGGGTGGAAAGAGGGGCTAAAACACTAACATGGATAAAACAATGCACAATTTTTTTTGAAACTGAAATATGGAAGAAAATGGAAACACATTTTTACAAAGTAAAAAATGAAGCATGACACAAAAGTGGAAGAAAATTTTAAGGGGATGAGAAGATGGAATATTTACAAAACACAAAGCTTCTCCCAATAACATAAGTGTTCCTTTTTCTTTTCATTTCTTTTTTTTTGTATTTTTTTGAAAGTTGAACTTGAAATAGATCTCAAACTAATCACCCAACCCATGTTTGATCTCCTCACGACACTAATTGTAATAGTTATAACAAGATCAAAGGTTGAGGAAGAGTGATTTTTGACCTAACCAAGACACAACCCATTCTTTTCATTTTCTTGTTTTTGATTTTTTTTGAATTTTTTTTGAACACTTTTCAATAATATTTTTAGAAAAGGACGTCAAGATGAGTCCATTACAACAAAACTCACTAAATTATGACCTCTCCGCCACACAAAAATGGATGCTTTCCCTCAAGAATATGAAAAAACGTTGAAAATCAAGAAAAGGATACCCAAAATGAAATCCATTCTCCCCACACTTAAATTTCAAGAAATTATGCAATGTAAATCCATGTAGATATTGGGTGGGACCAGGTATTGGGTTTGTAATGTGGCTATCAAAGAAAAGGTTTACATAGGCTTGAAGGGGCTTTCAAAAGGAGGATTAATGTAGGGTAATGGGAGGCTATTTGGACATTGTGATTCTCATGAGGTTAAAAAAATGCCTCTATCATATTAATGCACACCAAAGTAGGAAATTAAGCTCTAAGGTCCAGAAACTCAAGACTCACAAATGGGGGTGAAAAACACACATTTAGAAAATATGGTCATAGGTGACCTTGGCATTAAAGCTAATGATGTTCCTCACGGTAGGGGTAAATCATTTTCCAAATCAAAAATTGGGCATTCAACATTTATTGTTCTTGACACAAAATTATTTATCCAAAGTCATGATGAAAATGAAATTTTTTTGAGATGAAAACATGTCTTTCGATTCCCCAAAAAGGTTTGACAAAATTTGAAAATTTAATGGTGAGTAATTATGACTCTTTTTTTTACCTTTTGTATTTTACTATTTTTTAGTGTTTTTTTAAATACATAGTCACACAAAAGAGAACGATAAAAAAAGGGTTCGATGAAGAAAGTGGTAAAAAAATGAAAGAGAGAGGAAGAAGAAGAAATAGAGAGAGAGGAAGATAGAGAGAGAGTTAAAGGGAAAGAGGTGCCCCTTGGTTTGGATTTGATGGGTCTCTATCCAGTGGTGGTTCTATTGAAGTGGATGGGGATTCGATGGAAGTCGACGTGGTTCCCGGATTGTGAGACCTCTCATGGTGATGCTTTGACCGATGTCCATTAACCGTGAATGTCCTTTTGGAAGAGGGGTCTTAGACTTGCACTGCACCAAATGGGTAAACATTAGTAATAACAAAAGGACCTTCCCAACGAGAATTAAGATTACCTGGGTGAAGTCGAAATCGAGAATTGAAGAGTATTACATTTTCCCCTTCATGAAATTCCTTTCTCAGGATGTGTCTTTCATGGAGTACCTTAGCCTTCTATTTGTACAGATTGAAATTCTCATAGGATTCAAGTCTAAGCTCCTCCAGTTCAGCCAATTGCAACAGTCTTTCTTCAGCAGATTTTTCACAATCAAAATTAAAGGTTTTCACAGCCCAAAAATACTTATGTTGGATTTCAACTGGTAAGTGACACGCTTTACCAAAAACTAGCCTAAAAGGAGACATCCCAATGGGTGTTTTATAGGAAGTTCGATAAGCCCAAAGTGCTTCACCAAGTCTTTCAAACCAGTCTTTTCTGGTGGGTTTTACAATTCTCTCAAGCACTCTTTTCACTTCTCTATTAGAAAGTTCAGCCATTCCATTTGTTTGGGGGTGATATGCAGTTGAAGTTTTATGTACAACCCCATTATTTTTCAGAAGAGATTCCATGGTTCTATTACAAAAATGGGTTCCTAAGTCACTGATCAAGGAATGTGGTATGGTAAATCTTTGGAAGATGTGGGTCTTTAGGAACTCACTAATAATATGAGCATCATCCTTCCTAGTGGGTTTTGCCTCAACCCACCTTAAAACATAATGTCACGACCCGTCCTCGGGGCCCGTGCCGTGACTACCCCAAGCCCGCCTTCCATAGTCCAGGGGCTGGCGACTAGCACCAAGGCGTAATTCCTAGTAAAAAGGGAAGACATTGCCTTTGTAAGTAAACGAACACCACAGAGCAAGCAAGCAGTATAAGTAAACACTAAGTAAAACTGAGTACAACAGTATGTGCGGAAAATTAAGTGGGCCAGTATACAAACCCAAACTAAAAGTAAAGTACAACTGGAAGGGAAAACAACAACAGAAAAGTAAAGCCGCAACGACGAGCTGTCCACTGGAAATCCCACCTGAAGGGTGGGTACAGATAGCCTCTACTGCTCCTTAGGTCCAGCCAACCTCTCCAAGTACGTCCCACCCAGTGGTCCACCTCCAGGTACCGTCCTGCTCCGCAAGCCTCAACCACGATCAGCGCTGTCCATCGTCTGCAACCAACACAACGTAGTGCGGTCATAGCCCGTGCAGGGGTGAGTATAAGCTACTCATTAGGGACCCCGAGACCCCCGAAGGTCTCCCAGAATCCACAAAGGATAAATCCACAAAGGAAAGATACAATCACAAAGTAACATCCGACACTGCTTAGGTATATGCCCATACATATACCTAAGTCATCAATTCTCATTCAGATCCATCATCCGAGCCCAAGTATAAACCAGTCCACATAGGAAAGCAAAACGTAAATCCACACAGGATAGCTCAACACAATCCACATAGGAAATCAAAACAGGATTCAGCTCACACAAGTATAATTCTTCGTATGACGATAGAGATGATCAGATATATCCACTGATTCATCTAAGTCGTCGGACCCACAAAGGATCGTTAGGTACTAACCCCCACAATGACCCAGGAAGGGTCTGACCCACACAGGATCAATAGGTAACTAACCCCCGCAATGACCCAGGAAGGGTCTGACCCACACAGGATCGATAGGTAACTAACCCCCGCAATGACCCAGGAAGGGTCTGACCCACACATGATCGATAGGTAACTAACCCCCGTAAAGACCCACCTAGGATCAGACCCACACAGGATCTGTAGGCGCTGGCTCACACAGAACCGCTGAGCGCTGACCCACACAGGATCGGACCAACACAGGATCGGTAGCACTGATCCACGTAGTATTACTGAGTGCTGTAGTTGTCGCCGTCGAATCCACTGAGGATCTCTATACAGTAGTCTTCGTCACAATCGCAAACGCAGCCAGCACTAGGGTTCCCGCACACAGCAAGATCGTTCAGGAGGGTCCGCTCCACGAGCCAAGAGTCTGATACATCATCTTACACATAGTCCATAGTTGATGTATCCAAAAGTTTCGTATCGTCAACAGGAACTCAATGTCGCAGACGGCGCGTCAATCGGACGCCCAGTCTGAGAGTTATTAGCTTTTTCGTCCCAGGGGCCCGGTTGGTTTTTAAGGAAAAACCAATCCGACCATACTCCACCTGCGTACAAACCTCGTGCGGAGTATTCCAAAAGATCCGTCTCACTTAGAGGAATCCAACAAAGTCAACGGCACGTCAATCGGACGTCCGAAGCTTAAGATATGAGTGTTTCCGCTTCGAGGGCTCGGTTGGTTTCATGTACGAACCAACCCGGCCGAACTCAATGTATTCCAAAACCTTGAGCACGATATAACTAAATGACCGTCTCGATCCAAGGATCACATCGCCGCTGACGGCGTGTCGATCGGAGGTCTGTAGCCCGAGATATGGGCAAAAGACCAAAAAGGTTCCGAAAACGGGGGTTTCGGGCCCGGACCGACCCGGCCCGAGACCCCCTGGGTCGGCTCGAACCGGGTCAACCTAACCCGGGTCAGGTTCAGCCCGGCTGGGCGCGGCCCGGCCTGGAGTGGGCGCGGCCTGGCCCGGCTCGGCTGCCGGCCTGGCGGTTCGGCCAGCTGGCTTCGTCTTTTGCGGGGGGGGGGGGGGGGGGGGGGGGTGGGCGCTGCCCCCCGTGATTTGAAACCGCGTCCCCTTTAATGGGGACCGCTAGCTTGGCCGGCCGGGGGTTTGAACCCCCGGCTTCCCTCCTTCCCGGCCGGCCCGCCCCGGCCGGCCGATTTCTGCCGCCTCGGGACCGGCGTCGGCCAGTCCCCTCCCTGCTCCGACACCGGTGGCCCGGAACCGGCCGCCGGTCACCCTGCTCCGCCGCGGCCAGGAACCGGCCACAGCTTGGTTCATCCGGCGGGGCGCGACGGCGCCTCTCCCCTCCGCCGCGCCCGAACCGGGTCGACCTGACCCAGGTCAGGGTCAGCCCGGCTGGGCGCGGCGCGGCCCGGCTCGGCTGCCGGCCTGGCGGTTTGGCCATATGGCTTCGGCTTTTGCGGGGGGGGGGGGGGGGGGGGGGGGGCGCTGCCCCCCGTGATTTGAAACCGCGACCCCCCTTAATGGGGGCCGCTAGCTTGGCCGGCCGGGGGTTTGAACCCCCGGCTTCCCTCCTGTCCGGCCGGCCCGCCCCGGCTGGCCAATTTCTGCCACCACGGGACCGGCGTTGGCCAGTCCCCTCCCTGCTCCGACACCGGTGGCCCGGAACTGGCCGCCGGTCACCCTGCTCCGCCGCGGCCAGGAACCGGCCACAGCTTGGTTCGTCCGGCGTGGCGCGACGGTGCCGCGCCCCTCCGCCGCGCCCCTCCGCCGCGGCCCCGCTCCGACCGCGGTGTCTTCGGTTCTCTCCGACGCGGCGTGACGGCGTCGCGTCCTTGTTCGATTTCATGGCGCGGCGGGATGACGCCACGCATTCTTTGCCGCATGATTCTACGTGGTGCGTCGGCACCACGCCATTCCATTCCAATCCACAAAAGAGCCAACAAGGATAAAGGAGGTGGGTCGGCCATGTTTGTGCGGTCCGGCCCCCCTCTCATTAATCGATAACATTTGGTCTTATTACACGAAGAATGTCAAAGTAGTATTCACGAATCAAAAATAAAATAAACAAACCCCTACCTCGTGCGAGCTTGAACGGAGGTTCGTCGAACGAGGATTCGTCGTGGAAAAACCGTCGCGGAAGGAGGAAGTCACGTCGGTGTCGCGGTACACGGTGTCACATTATCGGTTTATGAGAACTCGGCGTTCTTCGTCAGAGACCGATGTGTTCTTCGCGTTCTTCATCGAAGACGGAGAAGTTCCTCAAGTCCTTAGTCTTTTCTCCCAAAAACTCCACCACAAGGTTCCAACCCCAAACAAAATAAGCTCACCTCTTATTTTATTTGCATAACATAACTTTTGAATTTCAAGAGTTTGAAATTCAAACATCCACACTTAACTCACTTAATTAATAACATAATTTGTCAAAAATTAATGGTGAGTTGAGGGTGTTTAATAATATGAAGGGGTGGGGTTCATGTGGGCCCCACCACCCTCATAACCTCCCTTGGGAAGTTGGGTAGTTACCCAACTTCCACCCAAATCCTTAAACCACTTAAAGAAAATAAAAATTGTAGTTTAATTATAAATTAAACTTCCACATTTTTTATCAACTTCTGTCGAGCAAACGCAACTCCGGAACAAGTGTTCCTAAGAAATTACCGATGCTGCGGTTCCATTGGTGCCCTCAGAATTCGATTCTGAGCACCAGTTCAAAAGATAGGAATTCTCACTCGTTCGTTCACTGAACGTACCCGAGCTAAACTTCGGATAGAAATTCCAGGCACACCGGGCCTCGGAATCAAGTGCCGTCAGAAACTGCATTCTTGTAAAATCCCAAAGAAAATTAAAAAAAAAATTCCTTGAATTTTACGGGTATTTACATTACTCCCACCTCAGGTATTTACGTCCCCGTAAAGATACATCGAAGACTAGGGAAAGAAATGTGGGTACTGAGCATGCATCTGAGCCTCCCGCTCCCAAGTGCTCTCCTAGAGGTTCCCGTGCTACCATCTGATGCACACTAGAGGAATCGACCGTCCACGTAGGACCCGCTCCTGTTGATCCTCGATCTCCAATGGAACCTCCGTAAAAGTCTCCCCATCATCAACGTCAAGCTCCCCATGGTCAATGATATGTGTCGGGTCGTGCACGTATCTCCTCAGCTGAGATACGTGGAATACATCGTGCACCCGGTGCAACTGAGGTGGTAGATCCAGGCGATAAGCCACCTCGCCAATCCTGCTGAGGACTTGGAAGGGTCCGATGAAGCATGGAGACAACTTCCCGCCTCGGCCAAATCTCCGTAATCCACATCGAGGTGAGACATGTAAGAAGACGTGGTCTCCATCCTCAAACTCTAGTGGCCTCCGCCTCCTGTCAACATAAGACTTTTGTCGGCTCTGTGTTGTCCTCATCCGCTCCTAGATGACCTGGACCTTCTCTGTCGTGGCCTGGACCATCTTCGGTCCCACAAGTTCTGACTCCCCAGGGTCTGTCCAGCACAAAGGAGATCTGCAAGGTCGGCCGTACAACGCCTCGTATGGTTCCATCCTGATGGTGGAGTGGTAAATATTGTTGTACGTAAACTCCACCAAGGGTAGGTGGTCCTCCCAGCTGCGACAAAAGTCGAGGACACATGCACAGAGCATGTCCTCAAGAGTCTGAATGGTCCTCTCCATCTGACCATCCGTCTGAGGGTGAAAGGCAGTGCTCGGACGTAGCTGCGTCCCAAACACCTCCTATAACCCCTTCCAAAGCCGGGAAGTAAAGAGAGAATCTCGATCGGAGACGATAGATGATGGCACACCGTGACGCCGCACAATCTCTTGAACGTAAAGTCATCCCAAGCTCTCCACTGAGCCCTGCTCTCTGATGGGTAAGAAGTGTGCCGACTTGGTGAGTCGGTCGAAAATCACCCAAATGGAGTCGTGACCTCTGGAAGTGCGTGGAATTCCAGTCACGAAGTCTATTGAAATATTGTCCCACTTCCACTCTAGGACCTCCAAGGGCTGTACCAAGCCTGCTGGTACCTGATGCTTTGCCTTCACCTGCTGGCAGGCGAGGCATTGAGAAACGAACTCCGCCACGACCTTCTTCATGCTTGGACACCAGTGCTGTCGTCTGAGATCCTGATACATCTTCGCCACTCCAGGATGTACCACCAAAGGGGAAGTGTGAAACTATCTCAGCACCTCCTCTCGTAAAGAGACTGGTACCAAGGTACGTCCTCGGAAAAGGACGTCGTGCTCTACTCCAAAGGAGAAACCATCAGGTGCTTGACCTGAGGATATCTGTGCACGCCGCGTCTCACAGTCAGCGTCCCCACGCTGTGCCTCTCTGACCCGCTGTAGTAGTGGAGGGGTGACTGTGAGTGACTGAAGGAAGGCTGCTCCATCTCTATCCACGTCTCTAGGGGCACCGGTCAAACTCTGTCTCAGCTCCTGGAAGCTCTGCTGACATCTGTATGACCACACGAAGGGTTTCCCCTTCCTCCTTAACGTTCTGCAAAGCTACAAAGATTTCTCCTTTGCCGAAAAGGGAAATCTAGTCTCATCCCCTGGATGAACCACGTTCCTTGCCTAATACAGTCAATCTCATCATGATTAGTTAATTCACGGCATGGATGATGTCATAAGGCCTCGACGCTGCTACCAAGAGATCCAACCATTACTCTCACCTCCAAGGGTTGAGTCACACTGTCGGTAATAGTGTGTGGTCACTGGGTCTCCTCCAGTAAGAATCTCGCAAGTGAGGGTCAAGTCAACAGTTTTTTTTAACCGGCACCTCTTAGTAATAACAAAAAAAAAGACAAGAATGCAAACGTCACCAATGCAAGTGTCTTTTATTACTTCAACTCAAAGTACAAGGACACAAGGAAACACAAACTATGAAGCTAGAGGAATTATGGGAAAAGGCCTCTATGCCTGGAGCTAGTCCCGCACTAGTACACCCACTTCTGGAGCTCCATGATCATAAGCTTTAGCTGCCTGAAGCTGTTCTCTCCCCTGAGGTCCTGGTGGTGGTGGTGGTAGAGCCTCAAAAATTCGTCCACCACCTGCCGCTCGACCAACTCCTTGGCCTCGTCCACCTGCTCCCTGCGGACCGCCACGATCGAACCTCTGCCTCTACCTATGTGGTTCCTCAACCTTCTGCTGCTCCTCTTCATGGTGGGTCGGGCAGTCACGATCCATGTGGCCTTTCCCGCCGCATGCATAGCACTGTCTTCCACTCGTAAGACTGGTTCTGTTGTGTGTGCCCCGCACCTCCGAGCCAGTGTCCTGTGGTCGTCCGCCCATTGCCTGGCCCGCTTGGACCTCTGTGACATCTGTCTACTGCCGGGTGCAGAAGAATCTGCCACGTGTCGCCCTACGGTAGGTCTCGCCGCTGGTGTAGACTCAGTAAGAAAGCTCTCAATGAGAAGAGCTCGCTCCAGTAATCCTTCCTGAGTCAGAATGCTGAGGGAGATCAGTGATGCCCTGATCTCATGTATCAATCCCTGCTCAAAGGTCCGGGCCCGGAAGAATGGGTCCCGTACCATGTCTGTCGAGTAGCGCGAGAGATCGGTAAATCTTGCCGAGTACTGGGTGACCGTCAAGCTGCCCTGCCACAGCTGAAGAAGCTCCTGGATGCGCACCGCACAGAGGGTGTCTGGGACGAACTCCGAGCGAAAGAGGCTCTCAAAGTCTTTCCAGAGAAGAGATGCCTCATCGTGCACCTAGAGAATCAAGCTCCACCATCGGCCCGCTGCCGCGTGCAGTAGGATCGCTGCGAGGATCACCATGAGGTATGCTGGTGTCCTCACTAACCGGAAAACTCGTACCACTGCCTCCAGCCAGTCCTCGGCTGCCTGGGGGTCCGTCTCCCCGCGGAACCTGGGCAGTCGCTGGCGCTGGAACTCATGCAGTGCAATAAGGCGACATGCATCGTCAGTGGCTGGGGCTGGAAGCATCGGTGGCTCAGCGGGTAGAGGTACCTCCGGTGCCTCAGCTGACAAAGGGCCCTGTACCGAGGCCTCATCGCTCGGTGGGCTATCGTCACACTCAAATCTCGGAACCCTAGCTGGCTACCGTCGTGGGGCCATCCTGAAAAGGGAACAGGTGCACCACAGTCAGAACAGTATACCTGGTGAACTGACACAAAGTAATCACAAATAAAACATGAAACACACATGCAATCAATGTTTTCGTGCATTAATTCAGAAATCAGAAGTCAGGGTCCTGGTGTACGGATACGTCGGCCGCCGCACCAACACTAAACTCCCTGGACTGATAACCACACCCAATATGCTTAACACTATTGCTTCACATAGAAAAAGATCAGAGTCCCAAGTTCTGTGGTAGAACCGAACCTCCCTCTGATACCAATTTTTCACGACCCGTCCTCGGGGCCCATGTCGTGACTACCCCAAGCCCGCCTTCCATAGGCCAGGGGCTGGCGACTAACACCAAGGCGTAATTCCCGGTAAAAAGGGAAGGCATTGCCTTTGTAAGTAAACAAACACCACAGATCAAACAAGCAGTAGAAGTAAACACTAAGTAAAACTGAGTAAAACAGTATGTGCAGAAAAGTAAGTGGGCCAGTATACAAACCCAAACTGAAAGTAAAGTACAACTGGAAGGGAAAACAACAACTGAAAAGTAAAGCTACAATGTCGAGGTGTCCACTGGAAATCCCACCTTAAGGGTGGGTACAGATAGCCTCTACTGCTCCTCGGGTCCAGCCAACCGCTCCGAGTACGTCCCTCCCAGTGGTCCACCTCCAGGTACCGTCCTGCTCTGCAAGCCTCAACCACGATCAGCATTGTCCGTCGTCTGCAACCAACACATCGTAGTGCGGGCATAGCCCGTGCAGGGGTGAGTATAAGCTACTCAGTAGGGACCCCGAGACCCCCGAAGGTCTCCTAGAATCCACAAAGGATAAATCCACAAAGGAAAGATAAAATCACGAAGTAACATCCGACACTGCTTAGGTATATGCCCATACATATACCTAAGTCATCAATTCTCGTTCGGCTCCATCATCCGAGCCCAAGTACAACCCAGTCCACATAGGAAAGCAAAACGTAAATCCACACAGGATAGCTCAACACAATCCACATAGGAAAGCAAAACAGGATTCAGCTCACACATGTATACTTCTTCATATGACGATAGAGATGATCAAATATATCCACTGATTCATCTAAGTCGATGGACCCACAAAGGATCGTTAGGTACTAACCACCGCAATGACCCAAAAAGGGTATGACCCACACAGGATCGATAGGTAACTAACCCCCGCAATGACCCAGGAAGGGTCTGACCCACACATGATCGATAGGTAACTGACCCCCGCAAAGACCCACACAGGATCAGACCCACACATGATCGATAAGTAACTAACCCCCGCAATGACCCAGGAAGGGTCTGACCCAAACATGATCGATAGGTAACTAACCCCCGCAAAGACTCACACAGGATCAGACCCACACAGGATCTGTAGGCACTGGCTCACACAGAACCGCTGAGCGCTGACCCACACCGGATCAAACCCACACAGGATCGGTAGCACTGATCCACGTAGGATCGCTGAGTGCTTTAGTCGTCGCCGTCGAATCCACTGAGGATCTCTGTACAGTCGTCATCGTCGTCACAGTCGCAAACACAACCAGCACCAGGGTTCCCGCACACAGTAAGCTCGTTCGGGAGGGTCCGCTCCACGAGCCGAGAGGCTGATACATCATCTGACACATAGTCCATAGTTGATGTATCCAAAAGTTCCATATCTTCAACAGGAACTCAACGTCGCAGACGGCGCGTCAATCGGACGCCTGGTCTGAGAGTTATTGGCTTTTTCGTCCCAGGGGCCCGGTTGGTATTTAAGGCAAAAACAACCCGACCATACTCCACCTACGTCCAAACCTCGGGCGGAGTATTCCAAAATATCCGTCTCACTTAGAGGAATCCAACAAAGTCGACGACACGTCAATCGGACGTCCGAAGCTTAAGATATGAGCGTTTCCGCTCCGAGGGCCCGGTTGGTTTCGTGTACGAACCAACCCGGCCGAACTCAAAGTATTCTGAAACCTTGAGCGTGATATACCAAAACGACCGTCTCGATCTAAGGATCGCATCTCCACTGACGGCGTGTCGATCGGAGGTCCGTAGCCCGAGATATAGGCAAAAGACCAAAAATGTTCCGAAAACGAGGGTTTCGGGCCCGGACCGACCCGACCCGGTTGGGCGCGGCTCGGCCCAGCCTGGGCACAACCCGACCTAGCGTGGGCATAGCCCGGCCCGGCTCGGCTGCCGACCTGGCGGTCCGGCGTGCTGGCGCGCGGCGCCAGCTGGCTCGGCCGAACGGCTGAGCCGTTCGACTTTTGCGGGGGGGGGGGGGGGGGGGTGCCCCCCGTGATTTAAAACTGCGGCCCCCCTTAATGGGGGCCACTAGCTTGGCCGGACGGGGGTTTGAACCCCTGACTTCCCTCCTGTCCGTCCGGCCCGCCCCGGCCGGCCGATTTCTTCCGCCACGGGACCGGCGTCGGCCGGTGCCCTCCCTGCTCCGACACCGGCAGCCCGTAACCGGCGGCCGGTCACCCTGCTCCGCTGCGGCCCGGAACTGGCTGCAGCTTAGTTCATCTGGCACGACACGACGGCGCCACGCCCCTCCGCCGCGGCCCCGCTCCGGCCACGGTGTCTTCGGTTCTCTCCGACGCGGCGCGACGGCGTCGCGTCCTTGTTCGATTTCAGGGCGCGGCGCAACGACGCTGCGCATTCTTTGCTGCATGATTCCGCGTGGTGCGTCTCCACCACGCCATTCCATTCCAATCCACAAAAGAACCAAAAAGGATAAAGGAGGTGGGTCAGCCATGTTTGTGCGGTCCGGCCCCCCTCTCGTTAATCGATAGCATTTGGTCTTATTACACGAAGAATGTCAAAGTAGTATTCACGAATCAAAAATAAAATAAACAAACCCCTACCTCGTGCGAGCTTGAACGAAGGTTCGTCGAACGAGGATTCATTGTCGAAAAACCGTCGCGGAAGGAGGAAGTCGCGTCGGCGTCGCGGTACATGGCGTCGCGTAATCGGTTTCCGAGAACTCGGCGTTCTTCGTCGGAGACCGATGTGTTCTTCACGTTCTTCGTCGAAGACGAAGAAGTTCCTCAAGTCCTTAGTCTTTTCTCCCAAAAACTCCAACACAAGGTTCCAACCCCAAACAAAATAAGCTCACCTCTTATTTTATTAACATAACATAACTTTTGAATTTCAAGAGTTTGAAATTCAAACATCCACACTTAACTCACTTAATTAATAACATAAGTTTTCAAGAATTAATGGTGAGTTGAGGGGGTTTAATAATATGAAGGGGTGGGGTTCATGTGGGCCCCAACACCCTCATAACCTCCCTTGGGAAGTTGGGTAGTTACCCAACTTCCAACCAAATCCTTAAACCACTTAAATAAAATAAAAATTGTAGTTTAATTATAAATTAAACTTTCACAATTTTTATCAACTTCTCTCGAGCAAACGCAACTCCGGAACAGGTGTTCCTAAGTAATTACCGGCGCTGCGGTTCCATCGGTGCCCTCAGAATTCGATTCTGAGCACCGGTTCAAAAGATAGGAATTCCCGCTCGTTCGTTCACTGAACGTACCTGAGCTAAACTTCGGATAGAAATTCCGGGCACACCGGGCCTCAGAATCAAGTGCCGTCAGAAACTGCGTTCTTGTAAAATCCAAAAAAAATTAAGAAAAAAATTTCCTTGAATTTTACGGGTCTTTACACATAATAGACCGCAAGAAGAATGTATGAGAATCCATTGGAAGGGGGAAATGGTCCCATGAAATCAATACCCAAACATCGAAGATTTCAAAAAAGATTAAGGGATTTTGGGGAATTTCATTTCTTTTGGAGATTATTCCAAACTTTTGGCATGTGGGACATGATTGAAAGAACTCATGTGAGTCCTTGAAGAGGGAAGTCCAGAAGAATCTAGAGTCTAGGACCTTTCATGAGGTCCTTTGTGGTCCAAAGTGGCCACCACCAGGCATTGAGTGACAGAATTCTAAGATGGAAGAATATTCATCTTCATCAACACATCTCCTAATTACCATGTCTGCCCCAGTTTTCCAACATTTATTTTCTTCCCAATAATAGTATTTTGAATCACTTTTCAACTTCATTTTTTTTTCTTTTGAAAATTTTTCATGAAAAACACCAGAAGCCAAGTAATTTACAATTGGGGCATACCATGGTAGTTTTGGAGTGAGAGATGAAAGGTGATCAATTAGAAATTCAGGATCAATGATTTCAGAATGAGGAGAATTAGGAATTCTACTCAAGTGATCATCCAAAAGGTTTTATTTTCCAGGTCTATCTTTGATTTCAAGGTCAAACTCTTGGAGCATTAGAATCCATCTTATTAGCCTTGGTTTGGAATCACTTTTCTTGAGTAAGAACTTAATAACAGAATGGTCTGTGAAGATGATGATTTTGGCACCTAAGAGATAGGGCCAAAATTTATCTAAGGCATAAACCACAACTAAAAGTTCCTTTTCAGTCATAGTGTAGTGAGATTGAGTTTCATCCAATGTTTTTGAGGCATAATAGATGACATGAGTATTTTTTTCTCTTCTTTGACCAAGAATAGCCCCAACAACTTTATCAGAAGCATCACACATCAATTCAAAGGGTAAGGACCAATCTAGGGGTTGGATTATCGGGGCAGATGTAAGAGAAGTTTTGAGTTCAATGAAGGCTCTCTTGAAAACCTCATCAAAATGTAAAGAGACATCATTTTGGAGCAAACGAGTGAGTGGGAGAGAAATTTTACTAAAGTTATGGATGAATCACCGATAGAAACCAGCATGACCGAGGAATGATCGAATGTCTCGAATAGAAGTGGGTTGACGAAGAGATTGGATCACTTCAATTTTGGCAGGATCAACTTAAATACCATCTTTTGAAACTATGTGCCCTAGAACAATTCCATTTGCAACCATGAAGTGACATTTTTCAAAATTTAATACAAGGTTACACTTGACACACTTTTGAAGGACTAAAGAGAGTGAATGAAAGCATGACTCAAATGACTCTCCATAAATGGTAAAGTCATCCATGAAGACTTCCATGCAGTGTTCTATGAATTCTGAAAAGATACTCATCATACACCTCTAGAATGTTTCAGGAGCATTACAAAGGCCAAAAGGCATTCTTCTATATGCATATGTTCCAAAGGGGCATGTGAAAGTAGTCTTTTCTTGGTCCTGAGGTGCGATTGGGATTTGAAAGTAGCCGGTGTATCCATCAAGAAAGAAATAGTGTGACTTTCCGACCAATATTTCTAGCATTTGATCAAGGAATAGAAGAGGGTAGTGATCTTTTTGGGTTTCAACATTCAATTTCCTATAGTCGATGCACACACGCCATTTGTTCTTCACTCGAGTTGTGACTACCTCTCCATGTTCATTTGTGACAACAGTTATCCCACCCTTCTTAGGTACAACTTGAATTGTACTAACCCATTCACTATCAGAAATTGGGTAGATAGTACCAGCTTGAAGAAGCTTGGTGATCTCTTCCCTAACTACCTCAAGTATGAGTGGATTGAGTCTTCTTTGGGGTTGTCTAACTGGTTGGATGTCTCCTCCAGATGAATGTGATGCATGAAAAGGGCAGGGTTGATTCCTGGTATGTCATCTAGGGTCCAACCTAAGGCTTTTTTGTTTTCCTCTAACACTTGAACAAGTTTGGACTCCTTGGTTTCAGTAAGTGTGGAAGAGATAATGACAGGATATGAGTGATCATGGAAGAGGAATGCATATTTCAGGTGTGCAGGAAGAGGTTTCAAATCAGTCTCATCTTTCACTTTTGGGATAGACAACTCAGGAATAGAAGAAGGGACTTCAGTTGCTTTAGATTCATTTTCCTTAATACTGTCCAAGGTGGAGCAGTAGAGATCAGAATTGATGTGGAATTCAAGAGCGTTTTCAAGTTCCTCTAGATTGATGGAGTCTATGAATGAAAGTTCCACATCAACTTCACCATTTATGACTTGGTTAATCCTAGTGCATATTTCACAACATCCTATATCTTCAGAACAAGATGAACATGATGTAATGGGGTTCAATTGACTCTTAGAAGTGTCCTCGGAAGCATGGATTGAGAATGCAGAGTGATCCTCAGATGGGTATCGCATGGCTTGGAAAATGTTGAATTTTACCAGTTGGTCACCGAATTCCATGTATAAGATGCCAGAATGGACATCAATCTTGGTTCTTGCAGTCATGAGGAATGGTCTTCCAAGAATTAGGGGAGATCGAGAAGAGTTCGTCTCACCTTCCATGTCAAGGACATAGAAATCAGCAGGGAAGATAAGATCATTGACTCGGACAAGGACATCCTCAATTATTCCCTCAGGACTGGCTGTTCTTCGATTGGCTAACTGAATGACAACACCCGTTGGGTGCAAGGGACCTATACCAAGGTTGGAGAATATGGATTTGGGCATGACATTAATTGAGGCTCCTAAGTCTATGAGTGCATCATCAAAGTTGAAAATTCCAATTTGGCATGGAACCGTAAAGGTCCCTGGATCTTTGCACTTTATGGGAATAGACTGCTGGGTGGAAACATTTTCAAAGGTCCTAAGTTGTCTCTTATGGGTACACAACTCCTTGAGAAACTTGGCATACTTAGGAATTTGTTTTATGGAATCTAAGAGGGGAATGTTGACTTCAACATGTCTAAACATGTCGAGCATTTCAGGATCAGGTTCAAAGGACTTCCTTGTTTTAGAAACAACTTGTGGAAAAGGAATTGGATTCCTAAGTGGAATGGAAGGAGGCGAGGGAATGGATTCAGGTTCTTTTTCAAGTTTCTTTTTCTTTTCGTTTTCTAGGTCAACATTCAAAGGAGGGTTTGAGGATTTATCTTGAGGCACAACACTTTGATTTCCTAATCTAAGTGAAATTGCACTTACATTACCCTTGGGGTTGGGTAATGGTTGAGCTGGGAGTTGGGAAGAATTTGATTTTTGTTGCTGGCTCAGGTGGGATGCAATTTGACCTATTTGAGTTTCAATGTTTTTAAGGCTAGAACGGGTGAAGGAGGAAAGATCTTCCACTGCAATTTCCCATGGTTTCTTGGAAGAAGAGGCTTGTCCCAGATTTGGATTACCTTGATTTTGGTTCTTGGGAAAGCGATTGTATTGGGTTGGGAATTGGGAAGGCTTATTCAGATAGTGGAATCCAGGAGGAGGATTGTTCCTTTGATGTTGAGGAACAAAAGGATAAGGTTGATGGAAGTTACCACCACCTTGACCATATTGGAATTGGTTTGGATTTTGAGGAGGGAATTGAGGGGGATGAGAGATGGTATTACCATACCTCAAGCCTAGGTTAAAGGTACAAGAGAAAGGCTCAAAGTGAGGTTGGTTGAAGTTTCTAACAAACTGACCTGATTGTTGAGGGTTGGGGTTCCGCTGAGCATATGATGCATTGAGCTCCATTGGTCCAGATGAATCGGATTGATCCTCTTGACGTTGTGGACATGTGTCTGTTGGATGAGATGGGGAGCTACAGATTCCACAATTCTTGATAGGTCCAGGGAATAGTGACTATGGAGAAGATGAGGTTGGGGCTTTGGTAGACACTGCTAGTTGACGCACAAGACCTGTAATTTCACTCATCCACTCAGTCATCTTGTTAGTATCTATGGATTGATTATCTTGGTCTTGTTTGACTTGAGCATGTGCTTGAGTATGGAATTATTGTGTGTTTGCATCCATGTTACTTATGAGATCTCTTGCAGCTGCTGGAGTTTTGTCAACAAGAGCACCGCCACTTGCGGCATGAATGAGGGTTCGCTCCATAGCCAATAACCCCTCATAGAAGTATTGGATCAAGAGTTGGTCAGGGATTTGGTGGTGTGGGTAGGTTTCCACAAGCTTTTTGAACCTCTCCCAGTACTCATGGAGTGATTCATTTGGGAATTGACGGATTCCACTTATTTCCTTTTGGATGGAAGCGGTACGAGAAGCAGGAAAGAATTTTTCTAGAAAGAGACGCTTCATGTCATTCCATGTATTTATGGAACCAGGAGGGAGGTAGTAGATCCATGACTTGGTAGAGCCAGCTAGGGAGAAAGGTAATGCTCAGAGTTTGATTTGTTCTTCAGAAACCCCTTGAGGCTTCATGGTAGAGCACACCACCTGGAACTCTTTGAGATGTAGATGCGGATCCTCACCGGATAGCCCATGGAAATGAGGTAGAAGATGAATCAAACCCGATTTGAGTTCGAAGTCAGCCTCTATGTTTGGATAGTGAATACCAAGGGGTTGGTAATTCATATCATGGGAAGCAAGTTCTTTCAATGTTTGTTCCCTAGGATTGGCCATATCGAATTCAATTGGTAGGGCAATGATTGGTTCTTGGGTGATTTGGTTATCCCTAATGGTCCTCCTAAGTAGACGAAGAGTTCTATCAATTTCAGGGTCAAACAAATCCGAGGTATTTTCTGGGAGGCTACGGGGAATTTAGAGAGATTTCTAAAGGATGAGGAAGGAAAGTTTTTCTTGGTGTTTTTTTTTTCGATTTTTTTTTTAAATTTTGATTTTTTTTGTTTTTTTTTTACAAAAACTAAAAACTACCGACTACTTAAAGCACCATCCCAAGAAATGGCGCCATTTTAAATGCATGGCCGATTGTCGCCTATCGACCGGTCAAAGTTCCGGTGCTCTGAAAATGTGTATAGCAGCACTCGGGTCGAATCCTCGGCGATGATACTCCTAAATAGTTGATTGTTTTTAATTGATTGTATTCTGATTGGGGGTTTGTTTGTAGAGATTTTGAAATAATTTATGGATGATGTTTGATTTAACAAATTGATAAATATTGGGTTGAGTTCATCATTAGGTAGTTAAGCTTGTGATATCCTTGAGCTTTGCTTTATATTGCATTAAATTAACACCCATGTCACAAGATGATTTTGATTGGAATTCCCAAGTGTTAAATCTTTAATCCAAACCGTATCTTAACTTAGGTTTCTAATAATTACCATTAATAGTTTATGGTAGTGTATTTTTGGTTCCAATAATCAATGGAAACCACACGTTAAACAAAACAAGTCATTAATCCATGACATGCTAAGTCCAACATACACAATGTTAATTCAAAGAATACTCATCGAGCAAAAGCTCTCAATCGCTTAACATAACTAAATAATGACTCACCCCAATGGAATAATTACTCAGCCATTTAGATTATTAGTAATCTGATTATAATTATTATGATGATAAATTAAGAAGATAAGAAAAATAAAGGGATAAGAAAAGAGTGGTGCGTCGAACACACACACGAAAGATTTTGAGAATCAAAATGGAATTTCAATTGAATGAGGAAGAAAAAAGAGGGACTATAATTTAAATTGATTCAAAATATTTTGAGGATATTAATATTATACTACATAAGGTGGATGAGAGTAAGATATATTCAAGAAGAAACTTTCATTAAAAAAGAATTACAAAATAAAGGACATACAAAATTACAACAAAGAAGAACACAAAAGTAAAAGGAAACAAAGAGAGGAGGAGAGGTCTCTCTTGTTGAAACAAGATCAAAGCATATCCTCCCAGGCCCTTGTAAAGGATATAGTAATGCCAAACCTCCTCCTTAAGTCCTGAAATGCCAGCCTCTTGGAAGGATAGGAGAGAGATGTATTTATAGCCCAAGGAGTGGACTGTTTGCATTCCAAATCTGTCCCTCCACTTAACCCGCATATTTACCAATCTTGAAAGCTTAATCACGAGCTGGTATCTTCTTAATAAATGTATATATGGATGTATTCTGTCTACCCTCAAAATCTTGCGGTCATTGGACTTTTCTATCCAAAGTTATGGCTATTTCATTAAACAAAGCTAAACTGTCCATTTCAATCCATGACTTTTCAATGGATGAAATGTGAATGGATTTTTGAATAGTAATATGCCATAAAATCCGGATAGTTTCTTCAAAACATTTGTCCGCATATATCTCCTATTTTACACTACAAATTATCAGATCAAATGGATTTCTAGATAGGGAGAAAAGTCCAAATTTGTGTGCTGATTTTAATTCCCGGCCAGAATGGTGGGATGGACTTCATAGAATCATTTGGGCCAATTTTTGAAGACTTTGGGCCTTGAAAGTTTTATCCAAGATGAAAAATATTGTATCCCGAATTATTGTAGAGAATAAACCGTTTTGGACTTCTGGATTGAGCCCAGTAAATTAATCTTGAAGGCTGGTCCAGTCTGTTCATAGATTCATTGGGCCTTATTGTGTGGTACATATGAACCTTCAAATGGAAGAATTGGCACATGATCCCTTCTAATGAAATGTTCTAAATTGAAATAAGAATCCTAAAAAATAAAAATCATGAAATTTGGATCAGTATAGTAATAGTTATAGATAATAAATTAAACTAACTCAAATATGGATTTATTCAAATAGTGCTCAAAATTATATTTAATATTAAAATATGAATATTACACACAAATTATGCACTTTTCATATAAAATCAGTAAAGGGAGTTAGTAAAATGTAATGAATAAATGAATAACATCAATATGCAACTTGATAATTTTTAAATTCCATGTGGTATTTAATTACATATGTTCTATTGAAGTATTTCTATAAAAAGGTCACCACCTCTTAAAATTTTGAAACATTTGGGGTTTGGTTTTCCATAAATATTATTCCCATTTAATATTCTTTTAGAATCATTATTCATGTATTTTGGCCTTTGAGAATGGGAAAGTGTCCCTAAGGTTTTTTCATGAAGGTGACTCTGAAGTAAGGATTCCATTTTCCTACAGGACTCAAGGAAATGTGTTGTTTCATTAAAAAAATATATTTTTAATACTTAAAGTGTTTCTATCAACTCTTTTACAAGTGTTTTCCAAGAATTTTCCTTCTTTATGATCTTTACCAAAATTCCTTACATTCTTTTAAAATTTAACTTTCCTTTATAGATTTACTTAAAAGTTTTTCTTTATTGGCTGGAAAGAATGATTTTATGAATTTTTACCATGAAATAAAAAAATTCAAGCCCTTTGTGTTCCATTAATTTTATTATCTTTGATAGATTTATGATTTTTTTCACTCTTTTTTCACACATATATATGGTGTATTATGATGATAGGTGGGACTTGAATTATATATCCCCTAAGAGATTGAAAAATTATTGATATCTCATGAGATCATAATGAATGGGTTAAGTGTTATCCTCAACCATAATGTTATGTGTGGTCTAAGTTTAGTTGGCCTCATCCATAATGTTATACATGGGTCAGGTGTAGCTATCCGCATCCACAATGTTATTATGTCTTAGTAGTGAGCTTTGATCCATGTTTATAATGATATATCTTATTTCTATGCTAAATTTATACCCTCTCATATTTACCATGATCTTATGATATTTGAATCTTATTCCATGTTTTTATGTGATAGTTTATTTATAATCCCTCCAAGGTTAAAATTTCATATTTTGATTTTATGATCTTTTAAGGGTTAAAAGTTTGTATTTGAAGAAATGTTTTTTTGATAAATTTTGATGTTTTTAAAGAAAATTTTTATGATTTATTTAAAGATTGTTTTAAGAAACTTTTTAGAAATGATTTTTTTTTCATATTAGAATATAATATTTATATATTCTCAAAGTTATTTAAATAGAATAATTTTTCAATAGTTCTCAGGTAATGAGTTTTCTCTTTCTTTTATAATAATATTTATGTGATCATCCCACATTCTCATATGATTTTTCATAGGTATTTTGGATCAGTAGGTTAGTATATGAAGGTGATGTTTGGTTACGAGGTTTTGGCCTTGAATGAAGCAGGTGTATCACCTAAAGAGTTTTTCATAGTAGAAAAAATGTACATTTAGTGGAGAAATGGTATGTGTTTTTTATGTATTTTTTTTCCTAATTATATAAAAATCTAAATCTAAGAAGTCTTGGGAATTAATTTGATGTATTATTTTATATAAATCATGTATTTATGAGATGACTATGTTCAGATCTTTGTAGTTGTTATCATCGAAGAGTTTGGTTATTTTTAAGAATTAGGATTGAGAAAATTTGGATATGAATATTTAGATTGGTAACCTTAAAACCTATAGTATTAGGTTAAGTATAACTAGTTTGACCATATAGGGTTAACATTTTACAAGCATTTATGTTAATTCATATTATAACCCTACCATAGTTAATGTTGAAAATAACAACAAGGAATGGTGTTATGGTCCATGGAAATCAGAGAAAAAATTAGTAAGTGTTTATTGGAAAGTAAAATTGAATGTGGAAACTTAGGTGTTTATTATACATGTGATGAAATTATATTTATTCAAGTAAATTTTATTTTGAAATATAAATAATACTACTTATGATGTAATAGAAGTTTTACTTAAATGCTTTAATGTAATTTCTTAAGTTAATTTATTGATTTGATCTATTTAAAACATTATTTAATAAATATATATTTTATTAAGTGATATATATTATTTATATTATTTATATATAAAGTAATTATTATTTTTTAATTTTCAAAAAGCAAAAATATTATGTATAAAAAATATTATGTTTTTCTTATTTAGTCTAATAAATCTTGGTTTATGGAATTATTGAAAAAGTAAATATATTACATATTGATTATCTTACATTTGAAGGAAGATGTTATGTTTGAATAAATTTTCATACAAATAAAAAAATTATGAAATGATTCCTATGAAAAACAAAAGTATAGTGAATTAATCTCACATGGGTCAATGTTTATTCTAATATGGGTTATTCACACATGAGTGTGTATTTAATCATACTTGAGCATGATTTCATTCCTGCATAATCATTGTAGATTAATCACACATGGAAAAATATTTAATATGATTCATCATGGTTAATATAACATGGTTTGGAGTTATTCACACATGGGAATCTAATCATTTTTATACAAGCCAAACCATGCCTTCTAATTCCCATACAGGTCAGTTTCTGACTTGATAATTCCTATATGATATTTTAAAACCCACATTCCACCTTACACAACTATTAAAAATTTATTTTAAAACATCAAGTAACTCCCTCAAATCTCATTATTATGTATGTGGTAACTATTACCTGTAATGGCTATTAGAAATTTGGAAAAGTGTGGAGACCTTACATATATAATAAGAGGTTCTAGAAGATTCTTACACATATGAAGTTTAACTCTTATGTATCATAATAATTCCATGTATTTTTCAATTTTTCTACTATGAGTACCCTTAAATTTTAAGTGAGTAACCCTTGCGATATAGGGATATCATACCCTACAATTTATAGTAATCTCATATTTTTCTAACCGATGAACCTTATGTATCAGGAAACTTACCTTTACATATTGCGGAGTGATTGGGAACTTTTCCATTTTTTAGTTCATCTCCTTAAGGTGGAATTTGTATATTGATATAAATACCTTTACATATTAAGGGACATTGTCAAGTTTCTAGTCCTGAATTTCTTTTCACAACCCTTATATATTGATAAAAGTTACTCTCATGTATTAGGGACTTTGGTGATTTTCTAGTTCAGTATAACAACATGACCCTTATATATTCTAATAATCTTTATATATCATACATTTTTTAAGGGAATAACTCTTAAGTATTGAAGATATAACCTTTACACATTACTCTATGGTTCCTTACATAACCATTATGTGTCATTTCTCTAGTAATTTTCTAAATTTTAGCTTTTTTTGTTCTATTTTTATAAAACCTAGAGTTTTTATATTCATAACTAAATGGTTTTCTTTGGTTTTTCATTTTATAAAATTATTTATTTTTTTATAATTATATAATGAAGTAATTATTGCTAATTACAGAGTGTTGTAGATGAATCTGGATAAATATGTGCTTATTCAACCTAATGAAGAAGTTGATAATATTATAAGGTAAATGAATACGTGAATGGTTTTAAATGTGAAGAGGGTATAACCAAATTAAATGGAATTTTAAAAATATGAAAAGATTATTTATGCATGAGCTTTATAATAGGAATAAAATTCAATGAAATATATTTTATGAGAACATCATAATAGTCAAACTAAGTGTGATTTTAAAAAAATAGATCTCCATGATGTGATAAATGACTAGGTTTTTCTAAAATATCTAGGATGAAAGATACATTTAGGGTGAAATAAGAATTCTATGGATGAGAATATAATTTTTTATTGAAAAATAATTGTTGACACTAAAAAATTTAATACATGCACGTTTCCATAGAATTCATGACATGATCCTCTCTTAGAAATGTGTCTTTATACCGGAAGGTGTAGATTGGATTTCCATGTGCCATAAGAATTATCACACATCGAGGGATGAAGATTCCTTAGAAATATTTTCCAATCAAATGGAATTATGGTGAGAACCTCCCTTTTAGATTAGACCATGGATTTGGAATGAGAAGTGAGGTTGTATGTATCAAAACCCTAAACGTCCTCTACCCAGCCTGAAAAGTTTACCTAGGTGGTCCTCTATGCACACAACTGGCTCACCAAGAGGCTCACACATGCCCTGCTTACATGGACCAAAAGTTTTTTCCATCCCTGTGTGAGGTTCCTTCATGGTACACCTATGTTGGGTACCTACACGGGTGACCTGATCCATTAAGGGTCCCATTTTGTCCCTATAAATAGGACCCTGTGGATCCAAATTTGAGAGACTGAAAAAATGGAAGAATCTCCAAAGCTCTAGTTGCACAACCCCTTCACATAGTCCCTCAAAAAACTTTCATGTAGCCCTCCAAAACCTAATAGAGGATAAAATTAAGGGGGATAGAGGGATCAAAGTCCCTCTAGGGTCTAAAGCACTAGACACTTGCGCAAAGAACCCCTCCCCTAGTTGATAATTACTAGCACGAAGGCCCCTACCCAAATTTAGGACATATGAGATACCCTTCTAGGGACACTTGAGAAAACCCTTGGTACCTAGAGAATAGCCTCAACAAAATTTTGTTGCCCAGGTTTTCCATTGACCAATGAATCTACAACTTGCACAAGACTACCCTATGCAAAGAACTTCCAGTTCCTCCCAGGTCTACCCTGCACAAAGCACCTTCTTCTCACCAAGCCTTGAATTGTGTGAGAAACCTTCTAAGACCTCTTTTAATCTATAAATGGAATAGATATTGTTCGTTTTGATCAATCATCTAAGGGGGAACAAATTGAATCCTACACCAAGGCCTCCATAATTTCACAACCATGGAGAAAGACACACTAGCGTGTCTCCCATTCAGTTATGAATTATTTCAGTTAGAGGTGTCTCACACTTATACTACCCTATGGGTAGGGTTATACGAGTGTATACAGTTTTGAATCGAATAATTCATGAGTAACCCAATCCTAGGGGAATTTCTAGGGACCTCCCAGTCTCAGACATGAGTTCTAGGGCCTTTTCCTTCCCTCATCATCTCTAGGATCAGGGACCTCCGGTTTTAGGTGGGGAGGGTGAGGATAATACTTACTTTTCCTTTGAAGGGTTAGTGGATTATCCTAATCTCTTATATATAACAAGAAGCAGGTCACCCCTCTTAGAGTAAGCCTCTAGCATTTACTATAGAGATGTAACCATAATGGTAGTCAGATGTGACTATCTTAGTTACCAAAATGGGAGAAGACATCAAAGCCCTTTATTCTTCTACCAAATCCTTGGCCTATTCCACTAGTGGAAGGAGGATTGTGTGGTTTTCTAGATATTACTACCCCTCTTGTTTCTCACATTCTATCATGACTCATGTGGGATTAGAGGTTAAAAATGATCATGACATCCACACAGTCAGATGCATGTTTCATTAGAGAATCTATTTATGGATCTTCCTCTCACCTTCCTTCAAAGGGCCTCCATAGGAATGGGTCCTCAAAGCCATATATCCAACTGGTAGGGAGTCCTTATAAAAGGTGTCACCCCCAAAATTATACTATAATCCTCTAAAAGGACCACATTCCCTAGGATACAAACCTTTAAAGGGCCTCCATAGGCATGGGTCCTCATAAACAAACTACATGGTATTTGATTCCCATCCAAATGGGATATATAGGAAGCCTCTATGAGGTCCAAACCCAATAAATTAAAATCAACCCTAATTAAATTTGATCCAAATTCCCAGTAAGGTCATATCTATATGAGGATCCCACATCCCTTTCAGGTACCTTGGGCTACCATGACATAACTCATACACCAAACTTTGACTAGGTACCTTTCTCTTAGACGTCCTTTCCTCATGATGTTAGACTACATAGTTTGGTCCTCATCACATAACCATAAAAGGTATTATGTTCCCCATTAAGTGGTGTAAAAATATATGGGATATGATTCATTTATCGAGGAGACATAGGAATCCCCTCTCATGGGCCTGATCTCAATATCAAAACAACTCTCATCTCTATGGATGATGATGAACTCCAGAGCACCCCACTATATGTCTTAAAACAAGAATCATAATAATAAATGACCAAAGGATCTCTCACCAGTCTGAAAAAGGGTACCATCAATAGATAACCTTAGATACATACATATGTATTCATCGATGAAGAACCTTAGATACATACTGATGAATCTAAATCCATGAATGCTAATAATTGATTTTGAATTCAAGGGTGACCCGTGTCATACTTGTGAATTAATGAAGGATTCATGAATATGTATTTAATATTTAAGAGAGTCTAGGAGTAAGAAATAATTCCCCCCAAAAGGGAGTGATGAGCCTAAAATCACATCCTCTCGACCAATGTGGGTCCCTAAGTTTCATTGGATCTATTTACCAATGAACACCTACCTTTGGAAAGCAGGTTCATGAAACATCTTGAATAAGGGAACCGTTGGGTGTTTCTAGCTCTACTAAAAAACCCATTGGAGGATGTTTAAAAATAGTGAAATTGGAATGAATAATTGTGCAACCATTCAAATACCCAAAATCATACCATCAAACAAAAAACCACATGATTTTATTTATAAAAAATTATTAAATAGTAGTCTATTTTGTGATCAATAAGAAATTAAGTTATGGGATCAGATAAGGATACACAAATTGTCCCTCCATGAACATGATAATTTTTAAATTCCCATTCAGTATTTAATTATGGAATTTTCTATTAAAGTATGTATATAAAAGGGAACTACCTATTAAAATTTCAAAACATATAGTATTTGGTTTCCTATCTATACCATTCCCATGTTTTATTATACTCTAATTTTTATTTATATATCTTGGCCTTTGAGCATGAAGAATATTCCCTAGGGTTTCGTCACCAAGGTGATCCTTAAGGGATGATTCAATTTTGATACGAGAATCGTGATAAGGGGTTGTTTTCTTAAAAAATTACACTTTTAAGACTTAAAGTGTTTCTCTAAAACTTTTTCCAAGTGTTTTCCAGAAATTCATTTCTTTATGATCTTTACCAATATTCGATGAATTATTTTAAAAGTTGAATTTCCTTTATGTATTGACTTAAAAGTTTTTGTTTATAGGTTAACAAAGATATTTTTTATGAGTTTTTTTCATGATATAGAAAAATAAAATCCCAATGTGTTATATTTTTCTATATATTAGGTTTTTGGGTGTATAATTATATTCAAACACATAAAAACACCACACATACAAACTGAAAAGGCATGCCATAGCCCCCACCAAGGGGATAACCTAACCATCAAGCCTTATTTGTATAGTACATGGCCCATATTCCTAGTGGGCATGAATCCCATAACATGGCATGGAATCCTAGTGAAATTTCATGTCTACATCATCCTACCTTCATCACCAGACCTGCATCATGCCTGCATCACCACCTTCCTACATAATGCATACATCACCGCTTACCTACGTCATCGTCTGTGTCACTTCCAATGTAATACTGTAATAGTAGCTGCGCCCACCCATATTTGAACCCATGTTTGATATAGAATTATAGGGAGCCTTTATCACTCGGGTAAGCTCCTAACTTCCCTATATATTATATTCATGTTATTAATTTTGATAGATTTATGATTGTTTTTATACTCACCTGTCACACATATGCATGATGTATTATAATTATGGGTGGAACTGAAATTATATATCTCCCCCTAATTGATTAGGTAATGCTTAATATCTCATGAGATCATAATGCATAGTACATGTGTTTTTATAATAATACATAATGTTATGAATGGAATAAATTTAGTTATAATAATCCATAATGTTATGTGTGGTCCATGTGAAGTTAGCCTTATCCAAAATTTCATGATTCCCTGATAGTAGGACATGACCTATGCTTATGATGACATGTCTTATATTAGTGACATAATTTATGTCCTCCCATTTTTAACATGCTCTTATTATATTTTAATCTTATGTCATGATTTTTGCGATGGTTTATTTATGATCCCTCCAAGGTTAAAAGTTTAATTTCACATTTATGATCTTTTAAGGGTTAAAAGTTTGTATTTAAAGAAATAATTTTTTCACAAATTCAAATGTTTTCCAACAAAAATTTTAGGTTCACCTTCAAGATTGTTTTATGAAAATTTTGATAAAATTATTATTTTTTATGTTGGAAAGTAAGTTTAATATGATCTCAAAGTTATTTAAAGGGGATACTTTTTCAAGTGTTCTCAATTAATGAGTTTTCTATTTCTTTCATATCACTTACCGAGATTTATGTGTTCACCCCACATTTTAAAATTAATTTTTAGAGGGATCATGGATAAGTTGGAATGTATATAGAGATGATATTTTGGTTGCATGGATTTGACCTTGAATGATGTAGGTGTATCAATTGAAGTGTTTGGATTAGTGGAAAAAATTTCCATTTGTTGGAGAAAAAACTATGGGTTTTTTATGTAATGTTTTTCCAAATTCTCTAAAACACTAAATCTGAAAGGTTTTGGGTTCAAAATTGATGAAATATTTTATATAAATAATGTAATTATGGGATGTTTTTGTTTTGGTCTTTACATAAAAGGATCTTTCA
The DNA here is from genome assembly GCA_963277665.1 of Viscum album. Taxonomy (NCBI): domain Eukaryota; kingdom Viridiplantae; phylum Streptophyta; class Magnoliopsida; order Santalales; family Viscaceae; genus Viscum; species Viscum album. Next base: position 412,828,434 of record OY728140.1, on the reverse strand, counting down.
ATATAATTTTAAATCATATTTTTGAAATATTTTATTCAAAGTAATTTAAAAAATAAAAATAACAGTTAACTAGTGATCAAATTTTGTTATATATATATAATAAATAAATAAATAAATGAAAATAGTTTTTTATTAAAGAATAAGTTTTGGTTAAAAATAGTATCTTCTAAATTCTCCCAAGAAGAAGGTGCAGTTTGAGATATTTCCTCTTATGCATGATCAAAGTACCAAAGACGTGACCACGTTTTATATTACTCTATTTCAGAAAATATATTATTGACCACTCCTTTTTTTATTTCAAAAATAAATTAATAAATAAATAAATATATATATATATATTATTTTAAACAATTATTATTATAACTATGTAATATGGGTTTTTATTGAAATATAAAATTGGTATAGTCATTCAAAATTTTGGGAGTGTCATATAGTCAATGAGTATATAGGATTCTTATAATTTATAGCTATTATATATATTTTTAATTCAAAATTATAAAACCTACCATGATATTTTACTCCCCATAAAGAAATTCACTTTATTGATTTTTGTTTTAATTGAGTTCAACCACAACCCAAAATGTTAATTTATTACTTACCTTTATATTTTATTCATAGGATCTCCAAACATATTTTATACTACCAAATACATATGATGAGTATATTGGAAGAGATGAAAACCATGTTGACATAGTTTGATCCCATTGGAATATAGCTCAAATTTGTGATGATAAGTATCACATAAAACTTGTATCTATAAATTATAGATTATACTATTATAGATATAGGATTTATCAATGATTTTAAATAACTGATGATGCAAGAACTATTATAGGCCTTTGATGTTTATCAGTGCTAAAAAGGAATTGATAAAGTGCCTCTTAATCAGCTTTAATTTTATCACTAATAAAGAGAGCCTTTATTAATTCTAGATTTATCATTGATAAAATAATCTTATGTTAGTATGAAAACTAGCATCGACAAAGTTCATGCCAACTATTGAAATATTTTTTTACATGAACAGTGTATAGAAATTTGAATTAATGTAGAAAATTTAAGTATGTTCCAGCTTGAGGGGAGTTTTGGAATAATTAGATATCTAAGATATGAGAATATTTAGGTTTGGTTTATTTGAATGTGTATAATAACTCCATTTTTATTCTATTTTGAATTTGGTATTTCATAACTATATCGAGTCCTCATATTTATCTCTATAAATAGTGTTTATTAATTATTCAAAATGAATAGTTTCTTAGGATAACTCTTTCTATAGTTACCTTTGGTATAAATATTAGCAAAAAATAATCATTTTTGAAGAATTATGAAAATAAATTAAGATTTAGACCCATTAAATTTATCATAAATAGTAATATTTTCTAAAAATTCTAAAAATTTCATATTTACATTATTTTGTGTGTTGTAAATAATAAATTCCATTTGTGGAAAACTAAATTAAATATGAGGTTTTTTTATAGTTTTAACTATGAAAATAACTCATTGTTACCTTAATTGTAGGACAAAGGAAGTTTAATATATTTAATTGGGTCATGATTTATTAATTTGAAACATAAAAAAAATGTGAATATAGAGTATAAAACATTATATATATATATATAATATAATCAAATTATATATAAGATATTTCATCCCAAATACATAATCACATCATTTAATAAATCCATGAAAAATATTTAGGACATTTTTATGCTTTGGGAGCTCTATTCATTCCTATATAAGGAAAGTGAACCCAATCTTGATAATAAATCTTATTTTATTCCTTACATGTCAAACCTTCTTAAGAAGAAGATAATTTCTACATATAGTGAATCTTAGTCCCATGTTCTATTTTTTTCCTCAAGAAAAGTTGCTAGCATAGTTTGAGCAGATTTGGATTCAGTTAATAAAATTTGAAGAGTTCACCACTAATTCATAAAATTTTAGACACGTACAGGGGATCAAGTTTTTTGTCTCATGATACATGATTTTAAAAACTGTGAAACAAGTAAAGGTGTTTGCTTTAAGGGTTAGGGATCATCAATTCTTCAAGAACATAGAGGAAGCATCCCAAATTCACAAAAAAACACACATAAAAAACTATTCAATAAAATATGAATGATTCAATCCTGATGGGTCTAATGATGGGTTTTGTTTTGTTTTCTTACATCAATTATAGGGTGTTTAGAATTCTCTATTTAGTTGAAAGTAATGCATTTCAACCTGTACTCCTTATGATTAAACTTTAATTTTGGATTACATTTTTGGGGTCATTTTTACTTTCTCTCACTACTTTACCACATTTCAACTATAGTGAACCGTGCCTTTTACACATATTATTAAATTATTTTTAACATAAATAACCAATAAGTACAACATAAATATTGTGAGGCCAAGTGTTTTTGGAAGAATAGGTTCATAATACATGAAAATAAAACTAAAACATATCATCATTATTTTATTCTTCACAATTAGATCCTAAATCACTATGGGCTCCTAAAACCGTAAAGGATAACTTAGGGAATGAATAAAAGAAAGGTGTGAGATAAAAATCCAAATAAGTTAATATACATGATAAATAAACATAATTTATGATTCAAATGCATAACATGATATCATAAAAGAGAATTCTCATGAGCAATCAATTGGAAGCATAAAATAAAGAACATGTTATCATAATATCATATAAACATAAGAAATGTGAGGCAACACAAAAAATGAAATAAAGATGAGTCAAAGATAACTTCTTATACAAATCATATGGTTGTTTCGACCCGATTCTCATCGCACCACATATTTATGGCATGTGATATGTGGTCCCACTAGTATTGGAAGTGTATCCTTTTTATGTTATTAAAGAGGTGACATGTTTTCATGATCCTAGAGGGTGATTGTAGGGGGGTTATGTGTCTGTGAAATTAGCCTATGTTGGGTACGATGTCCTCATATGTTCTCCAATGAGTTTATTTGTGGAGCCAGAAACACCCAACAACCCTGTTATCCTTGATTAATGGACCTAATTTCCAAAGGAAAACACTTATCGAATGACGATTTCGCCAACAACACTTCAGGACTCCATTGGTCGAGAGGATGGGATGTCTGGCTCATCACACCCTTTTTTGGGGGAATTATCGCCTACTCTGAGACTCTCTTATATATTTAAGAAATGTTCATATGTTCATGAATCCTTGGTTCTTTCCTGAAGAGTGTGTCCAAAAATTACCCATGGGTTGGAAGATCAATCATGGAGGCACATGGATTAGGAATTATTAAGATAACACTAGTTTAATCCCTAAGAGGAGGTGTTATGGAGTTTATCGTCATCCAAGGGGGAAGAAAGTTTATTCAGTATCGGGATCGAACCCATGAGATGGGTTTCCTATGTATCCTCTTGAGAGGAATCATAACCCACATAGTTCAGCGTCACTTAACTAGACACATCACCTTTTAAGGATTTACAATGAGGACCCATCCATGAATTTTAACATCGTGTTGCAAGGACATCTAGGAAAATGGTTCCTAGTCAAGATCCAATGTGGGACTTATGTTGAGGTGGACCAGGATGCCTAGGAAAGATATGGTCTCCTGGATGAATATGACCCCACTGGGAATATGGCTTGGAGAATTCTAGGGTGCTTTGGGTATTGGGTTTGGACCTTAGGGAGGATTCCTATGTATCTCAAATGATTAGGAATTAAATACCTCATATTTCACTTGGAGTTATAAATTGATTGTGGATTATGCATTGAAGATTCCCACTTAAAGGGGGAATGATCTCTCATTTTATGGAGGATATAATATGGAGCTTGGTCCTTAATGAAGGCTTCCTACATATCCCAATTATGGTGTGAATCAAAGTTCTATTAGTTCATGGTGGGTTGTTCCGATGTCTTATTATCATAAACCCCTAATCCCAAGTGAGTCATTCTTAGTGTGAGAAACAAGAGGATGTGAGATATTAAAAAAAGGCACACTTTCTCTTCTCTACTAAGGAAAATGAGGAGTTCATGGTGTAATATATTGGGGTGATGATGGACAAGGGTGAAGAGTAATGAACCCTTCAACGTGAAATGAAAGTGAAGGTCATTAGGTCCGTCTGAAAAGGCTAGGGGATTACTCTAAAAGGGACAACCTAGAATGGGTTCTAGGAAATGGGAGGAATATTGCTTCTTGTCAAAAGGAAAATATAGTTCAATCCATTTGACTTATCACTGCCCCTCATTGAATGGAAAAGAAAGTGATTTCCCTTGATCCTTAGAATAGGGAGGTCCATGTTAGTATCCCAAGGTCGGACTTCAGGTTACCATGGGAATGTATACTTAAAAACATTCCTGGGGTCCATACCGATATAGGGATTACTTTTGTGACTCCACTTACCATGGGTATATAGACTCAAAAGGACGCGCTGATGTATCCGATGGTTTGTTCATACAGGTCTGGTGGCTTTGGAAGAGGCCTTGTCCTGATGCTGATGGATTGGTTCAGAGAGAGGATTTAGATAATGGGATGGAAACAGAAGGGCATGATCTGTACTAGAAGGTGGAAATCCCGAAGGTACCCTATTATGGGTACCATTTGTTCATGAAGGGTGGGGTACCTTCCACATAGCATTTTTCTATTCGGATAGAAGGGTCACAAACATACCGTATTGGTATGTGGATCTGGATATGGTCCGTATACTGTGGTGGTACAAAGATCTGGGTGTGGTCCACAGACCATGGTGGTATGCAGACTCATGAATCGTTTTCATACCATGGTGGTATGTGGTGCTGGAGTCCCTCCATGTGGCAAAATACTATTCCAGACAGGGTTTCGTTCTCATAAATATGTGTTACGCAATACGCCAGACTGAAAAAAGGTGAATTAATCTCATAGTTCATGGGAAGTTAATCCTTGAAGGGAGTATGGTTCGTAGTTCTCCTTTTAGGTTCGCGGTTTAACCATGTTATTATTATCTATTATTTTTAAGGTTTTCAGTGTGTTTATACCTAATGGAAACCATTCGTGGTTCCGTACTTCACCGAAATTTTTTCTTAGAAGTCTTCCGTCCATAGAATCTTAGTTCTACCAAAAGATGATCCCATTCCTCGACTTCCCTTGGGGTCCTTTTATAGAGTGCCGAGGAGGCTATATATATGGGAACCTGACACCTTTTGAGGAATCCCATGGGGAAATTTCTCAGCCCATGAATTACTCGGCCAACCAAAGTTCATGGTGTTGCAATTCACAGTGGTGGAAATCACCGCCTCACTTTTTTGAATGACACAGATTGCAGGTCATTGTCATCCTTTTCTCATCTGTGAACTTCTCAGTACATGGGGATGGTATGTAGGGACTTACTTCTCCATTTCATTTTCACCAACAACACGGTCCGCAGTGCTCGCTATTTTCGTCTCATTCATGAACGGCTTGGTTCATTGGACAACAGTTCATGAGCCAGCATTTCGTAGGCTGTCTACGTACCGCTTGGTTCTTGGTTTTCACCCTCCAAATGACTTTCCCATTAATCAGTACATAGAAAAATTTGGGACCTTCATTGAATTAGATTCCTTTAATCTTTTCCTCCAATTTTCATTTCCACATGGATCTCTTTCCTTCATCAATTTTATGGGAGTATTTGATTTCCCTTTTTTGATTTTTTTGGGATCCTACAAATTCCCCCATCAGAATGGGGTATGGTCAGAATGAAGAGGATGGTATTATAATATAGAAAAAGTTCCCAAACTGAAATGGTTTGTGGTAGAAAGGTGGACCCATTAGGGTGACCACACCTATATATAGGGGGGCCCAGGTCATTTGTCTTTTACCTAGTTTCCCAGAAAAAATTACTCCGCACAACACTCTCAGTTTTCCTTACTTCCGTATATGATCTCCTTTGCAAGATTCATCATCTGAGAACTGAGACTTGTGTTATAATAACTACTTACCCTTCTCAATTTCCCCACCCACGAACCAAAATTTGAATCCACAAACCAGACTGTGGAATTTTAAAATGTAAGCTCGAGTTTTCATGTAGTAAGATGCCATGCAGCTCGCCTGTCCTTTGGACTTAACTTTAATTAAGAAATATGAACTATTAAATTTCAAAGTTAAACATTAAATCTATGAATTAGTAACTTTGAATAATCACATGGCGAGTCTCGGTACGTGACTTTCTCCTTTCACAAACCGATCGACTCACTATCCAATGCTCCATGAGCCATCTTCTTGCAGGGAATTCTGTATACTTTTAGTTCACAGGGAATGTATTCAATGTACTATTCATAGGTTTCATTATGCAGAGCCTTGTGTTTGGTAGACCTCTTTAGTCCTTTGGTGTTTTTTGGCCTTTTTGACCAATCATTTTAATTAGACTGACCCTTTACGTGGGTCTCTTTGTTATAGTAATGAGTGGATCTTCCTCTTATCACATTAGAATCAATCAGGAGGAGGGAATACATGGTCGAGAATGTCAAATAGAAACTTTGTGTTGTCATTTCTACTCAAAGGGGTATAATCTAAGATCTCCTTTTGCTGGAGCTAATAGCCTATCCACTATCCAATCATCCACCACTTTAAAATTTTGGGCTCCAAGAAAAAAATTCCTTTCTAGGGATTGATCGTGGAAATATTATCAAACATTCAGAAACTTCCCATAGGCATAATAGGAAAAACATATCCACTCCTGGAGAAATTGTTACTTCTTCGAGTCAGGAGGGTGAGTTTATCCAGAGTAGATCTATGTGGAATTAGAGGGGGAAATTACCTCATAGTACGTCCTTGGATTCTATTGTCCCAAAATATCCATATATCATAAACCTATCTCGAGGTAGCCCTTACTGAGGATGGAGTTCAAATGGGACCTCCAATCAGGAGGGTACTTTTCTGAAGAGTGGAATTGGGTGTTTTGGGTTCATCAGAACTGATTGGAAGCCTCTGCACCACTAAAAGCTATCGATCTATATCAAGCAGTGTGGGTATTCTAATTCTCTATCTTTTTATCTGATGAGATACTTACCGAGATGCTCATCCATCAGTGTCTGGGTATTAATACTTTTCACCTATCCCATGGTGAGGTGGGGACCGGTCTATGGGACGTCGACCAGATAGGGGGACTTCTTATCCTTGGTGACATGTATAATGAATTTTTTCTGGTGGCCAAAACCTGGAGGAATGTTGATCAAGTATCTCCCTTAGCAAGAGAATTATTTTTCATGGAAAAGAGGCTACTTGGTCAGCCCCTTCATGCCCAATAACTTATCTCATTTGAGTATTGGACATGGCTATTCTTGCAGGTGAATGGGATGAAGCTTAGAGTTTGTCTTATCCAAACCCATTTGACCTGGCAATCATGGATGATTCCTGGTTCTTACTATGCTACACTTGAGGTGGGTCAATACACCAATTGGGGTTATGAAATTTTTGAGATGTGTCACCTAGGATCAGGTAGGTAGGTTTCTTTTCCATGTTTCTAAGTGGGTGGATCTTTCCCTCTCGTGATGTTTATACTGGTGTTAGGGTCTACACTTTAATGATGGTATCCACATTGGAAGAGGGATACCCCATTAACCTGGCCATTCCTACTCTTTCCATAATCTATGAATTATTAGGGAAAATAAAATAAGGGAGACCCCCACATCATTTTATCAGGACTTTTTAATTTTTATATGGCTGGATGGAAGAGAATTTACCCTTTTATGAGTACCGACATACTACCACAATTTCTCATTCTGGATTTCATCCAACTTTTCTTAACATTGCTGCCATCTGTGAAAAATCTTTGAGCATGGAAGGCATGATTGAATTGCTAAGTGACATCTCCCACTTATCTTTTTCACCTTACATGGTTCCCCATGGGCCAATGATAGATACCAAGAGAGGATCTCCTGAATAACATTCTTATATCATTTCACTTAGAGATATAGTGTTGACCAAACACATAGATAGGGTGACAATTTATGAGCCTTATGTTCCTAATAGGTTTTCTAGGAAGTTTGGATGCCTTCAACAGATCACATATCTCCCCACCACCCTGGTGAAGAGGGAATCTCACCCCGTAATCCTTCTCGAATTGTGGTTGGCCATGAAATGAGAGGATGATAATGTGGAAGCCCTCATTCCTACCATAGTAACTTAAACTTACCTATCATTAGAGTTCACCCATATGTGGGTAGCTTTCTATCTCGATAGAGTATTGGAAAGGTCAGTTCAGCAGGTCCAGAGACCATTGGTTGTTTCAGATCTTGTCCCAACCATGCCAGTTACGCCATCCATTCCCCTTCTTGTGGTGAGAAGGCGTTATACCCTTTTTCACATGAATTTTGAAGGGGATAAACTGGAACAACCCATTTTTGTAGAAATTGATTCAGATATCAAATCTTTGGTCAATGTGGTCCATGGTCCTACCGAAGCCGGTCCGAGTAGGGCATCAACTAATGTTCCTGAAGTTGCTGCCAACCCCCCTCATTTAGTACCAGAGGCCGAACCATCTATTTAGAGATAAATTAACCCTTCTTGGGTGTCCTGGATAAAGGGAACTTCTGACTACTAGAATGACACTTCCTCACTACATACCAGTCATAGTGGAGGAGGACCAAGATTATGATTCCATTAGGAGGCATCAAGATGTGTAAAAGTGAGCATGGCGTCAGATCTGTACTCTTGTCATGGAAAACTCCTTGAAATAATTTTCTAATGAAGTGGATAACTTTTGACAACTATTTGTCGATCTGGGTTTGGTTGGTTTTAATTACCGACGCCTATATCTCTCTGTGCACCAAATTGTTATAGATTGAGAGGATATTGCCACTTGCAAGGGTGACCTTGCTCGGTTCAACTCTTCCCACCACCAAGCTCAAACTTTTAGGGATATTTCTGATGATTTGCATCATCTGGAAGGTAAGGAAGCTAGTGATCTTGAATAGATAATTTCCTAGATAGAGGAACTGTATGAGTACAAAGCTCTCATGGCCAGACTGAAAGGGAAACTGGTATCATCAAGCACCAATTATGAGGTTGTTCAATAGAAAGGGAGAGACCTCCAGACTATTATGAAGCGAGTGCACCCAATGGTTGAAGATGAAGTTGAGTAGAGGGCTGCTTTAGAATAGGCCATTGATGGCCCTCCTCAGGCAGTTACCAACATGATAGAAAGAGAGAATTAGGCCTCATTGAAATCCATTGGGCTAACCTGCGTATCCTTTGTTTTGACATTGGGGAGAGGCTCTAAACTATGTATGTTTCCTCCCGTTCTTACTTTTTTTAATAAAATAGAAAAAAAAATCTTTCTATTGTTCCTCTTTTACCTTTCCCTACGATATCAATAATATATGATTAACCACATTTTAAACAATAAAATCAACCAGATATCAATTAGAATTATAATTCGAGATAAAGGAATAATCAAGTTATGCTCAAATTTTTTCCTAAACTGAGGGGATCAACAAGAATAGTTTGACTCTTGCTTGGGTCACCTGGAGAACCCTACAAATTTTGTTCATTTTTCATTATCACCCTAATTTTTCCCTAAACCTATTATAATATGGGCCTAGAAGGTACAAATTTAATTTTTCTTAGGAAACCATTTATAGGTTTTCAACCTAACAAGAACTATTTCTATTGATTTTTGTTGATCAACATTTTTTCCTAAACCATATGTTGCATAGGTTTAGTGAGCTGACACTCAATTTTTTCCCAAGGTGCCCTTTGTAGGTTTTCACCTTAGTGAGTGTAATGTATCTTTTACATGGGTAGTTTAAAGTCTTACAGACATGACTATCATGACTGATTTTTAGGTCAAAAAACTTGGACCATAAATACACTATTTTTTAGGTCGAACAGCTTGGACCATAACTTGCGGGGCAAGGGCCCCATTTTAGGATTCATAAACCTAGAATGTCCTGACAACTTTTAGAAATGGATGAGGGGTTTTTCTTGACCCTGACTTGTGATTATGGATATGGGATATGATATGGGGAATATAATCCATGGGTTGTATATAGATAGAATAATCCTCTCTTCAAGGATGGATTTTCCTTTGGTTGACATGCCATTTTTGTGGGAAACGTATGTAGAGCCGCTGCGGTATACTGTGCATAGTCAAACAAAGGTGTCTGCAAGACACTGGCCTTCCATTTTCGATTAACATAAAGTTTTTATAGGACTTTAGATTTATTTTTATATTGAGGATCATAGTGGGTGGTATAGCGACCCATACTTTACATACATTGTTATTACTTTAGAATTGAAGCACACTTATTACAACATATAACAAAACCAGGAAAGGACCGTATAGGTATAGAGTCTTTAGAAACTAGGAAACATAAAAAACTGGTTCATAAAGCATCTACTTTGCCTCCCATTTATTTCATCATATCTAGAGTCCCTTTTGGCATATCCTACTTAATAACCTTCTTCATGACCTGGGGAAAGAAAACATACAAAAAGGGTGAGCTCAAATTCTCAATAAGGGTAAACAAAATAAATATCAATCACATCATATTCATAAGAACATAACTTTTGGAAATCTTAACCTGTAAAAGAGATCATAATTTCATAACATGGGATAAATCATAGTAGTGAAATGTAATCCCAATAATCATAACTTAAAACATTAAACTTTGTGGAATACACACATAATCATAGAAAATCATTTCTTAGTAGTCAAGAATCATTTCCATGACCATCTTAGTGGACAAAGTCCATTTCTGAACCGAGTTCACACCTCGTTTCAGTCCTGTTTCATTGAACCGGTTTAACCTGTCGTTCCAGCCATGTCTATCTCATTAGATATAAAATCTTTACCCAATGCATTGGAGGGAGATATAGGTCCCACCCATCTCATAATGATACCATTCTTATGTGTGCCACAAAATCATAAACCATACATCATAGCATAACCCATGTAATAAAAATGGGATTCTTAAACATTGTCACATCATAAAACAATTCATATAAGATAAAGGAATTAATAAAAATAATTCCATCACAACATAATAAAATCAATGTAATAATAGGGATATAAACATAACCCTTTATTATCTTATATGGAAAATAATTTTGATAAAACACTTGAACTCCATTCTTGAGGAAAATATCCTTTCTACATCAAAAAAACACTGTTCCTTTCTTAACATGTCATACAATTCTAAACTAAAAGACTTTGATTAAAAATAAACTTGAAAACATGTAAAGGAAGCTTCTTGGAAATAATTTTTTAAAAATCCATTCATGCCGTATAAGTTAAAAAACATTCTTCTCGTACTTTTTTCGAAAAAGTAAAAAAGTACCTCGTACGAAAAACAAAAAAAGATTCCTTTAATATATTTTACTAAAAACTCACCGAAGGGTAAAATTGGATTTAAAAAATTTTATGGGGATGGAAATAATATTACATATTGAGGAAACATGGATGTGGATGATAATATTCCCCAGTAAATTCTGAAGTATAAACAATCTCAGATAAAAGTGAGATTGTGAGATTTTCCCTTACCTTAGGTATGATTTTATTCGTAAGTGTATGAACCTCCTGTATAATGATTTAAATAATGTCATTGACTTATTACAGAATCATACTCATTGTTATGATATCATATATGGTCATATTCTTAGCTTATTATTAGTAATATTTCAATGCTACTTGTTATTCGGGTGTTTATTACTTTTTGTTCTTATGCGTGTTTTGTCGAATAAATTATTATTCTTCTCTTTAGGTTATAGATACCTCATTTCAAGAATGGTATTATTGTAATATATATCATATTCATTCATTCAATTCATTTATATAATCATTATTCAATGAATATCATGTAGAACGAGTCGCATCACATCGTGGAGACGGTATTCCGTACGTACGCACGAGCGATGATATCATTCCCATGATCGTGAAATTGTAATGAAATGTATGTATAATATTTCAGAATCAATATAAATTTAAAATAATCATATATATTAATTATTTACACCATTATACCCATCCAAGTAAGGTGGTGGTGGAAAATAGATTACACCACGGCGTGGAGACGGTATTCCGTACGTACGCACGCGCGGTGATTTCATTTTCCGTAGGATGGATAGATGGTGAAATAGGGTTGTTTCATACTTATAATAACTTATAAGTATATTAGTGATACAGATGTTATTAATTCATAATGAAAAAACTAAAGAATAAGAAGTGGAAGAAGAAATAAAGTTGAAAGAATCGGTAACGAACATTACCTCTTCTTTGAAGCACTTCTTTGAGACCTCCTTTTAAGGCACTAAAATTGGTCTTTGAGGAAGAACATGACCTCTAGGATGTTTCTAGGGAAGTTTAGAGGAGAAATTGGTAGGGTTTGGCCGAGCTTGAAGGCTCAAAGTGGTGTGAGGAAGAGAGGGAGGAGGTGCCCTTTTATAAGGGAGGAGAGGGGCACCTTTGAAAAAACTAAAAATATTATTTTATTATAAAGCCATATTCGGTTTTAAATAGATCAAAATTGATTCATTTAAAATATAAGGTGGGGATGGGTCGAAATCCTCTCATCCAATAGAATTTGGACAAGTTTAGTTTACTATTTTAACCTTATCATTTAGATTTAACTTTAAGTTAGATAATTTTACTTTTACCGTGTCTTTTTGTGTTCTTACACTATAAGGTTAATAAACTGACCATAACAAGCCAAAAGAACCCCAAGTTGTTTATTATTAATATATATAACCTTATATAAGTCATTTGGCCGAACCTTAGATTTTTAGGAATAAAATAACAATTAATAATATAATATTTGTTTTAAAAACTATTTTATGTCAATTTTGACACTATTTGGTAATTGATTTTTATGAAAATTATAAAAGAATTATTAGTTCGAAAAAAGTTAATTAAATAAACACTAACATGTCATATTAACATATAAAATTATTGGAATTCATAAAAAGTCTCAAATTACATTTATTTGGGTATTTATAACATCAATTATGTCAATATTTCTTTAATAAGATAATTACTGTATCATCATTGTGTCATAAATAAATTAAATTATTTAAAGTGTAAAAATTACAAATAAAATACCATTATTTAGGAAATATTTTTATCTTTCTATTTAATATTTATAGTCTAATTTATCTTATGTATAACCCTATATTAAAAATGATTTACTTATTAAACTTTGATTTTAACTATTTTAACCCTTCTTAAATAAATTAATAATAAATGTCCTAATCTAATCCAAGTGGGCCTAAATGGTCATATTTTATTCCTAAGGTTGTTTTTGGTCGAATTAAACTTATCCAATAGAATTAGGACATGTTTTAGGGTAATAATAATAACACTTTTTCCCTTAATTACCCTATTTACTTTTAACCGTGGTAAACAAAAGTAAAAAGTTACTATTCATCAAAAATTATTTTCATCTCATTAAACCACATTTTAGTCCTTGATATTAACCGTGTCTCTTGGATTTTTGAAATTCCACTCACAGAAGCGGTAAAATTAAGTTTTATGTGAATTTGAAAATTCTCCTAGGAGGTGGGTAAAAGACGGTGAAAAGTTCAATAAAATTTTTATATATCTAAAATTATTATAAAATGACTCTAATGAATTGAATTGAACTTATATAGGTATTATGTATCAATTTTTACCTAAAATAAATTTAAATAAAATAAATAATTATTTAAATAAAAAGTCGGTTTTTAAATAGTAACCCGGTGTTTTCACTATTCATCAAAAATTGAAAGTTTTCAGAAAAATACCAAAATTTCACCCTAGGCTAATTTTGATATTCCGAATCCAAAAATGAAGTCCATTTTGAAAAATAAAATTTACAAAATTTCAAAAAGTGGTTATTACTATTCATAACGGCTAGTTTTAATAATAACATATCGTTGTTTAGTGAAACTCGGTATTGCGTACGGCGCAAACTATCAAGGAAGGTTGCGATTGCGTGTAAAGCAAGCCAAGATAGTGTTGTGTGTAGTGAAATATTACTTTGATGATTTATATAAAATAAAAACAAAATATTTCTTATAAAAGTTTCGGGTGTTACAGGTGGACATTTAAAGGAATGGAATCTGAATGTAATAAGGGAATTTGTATCAGCTTTGGATGAAACACCATTCCCACATGAATTTAGCTTTTGTAAAGAAGGGTTGAAGCATGGTGTAGTTTATCATCATACAACTATGACATTTGGGATCTATTTTATGAAATATTCTTACTCTAACTAGAGGAGGGTAAATGATTCACATTATCCACAATGGTTTGGTTAGAAACATCCTTCACCTTTTAGGCATTAAAAAGGGGGAATATGTAAACTATAATCTGAGGGGTCTCCGAATACAAGGGATGAGGTGGGGCATAAATGTCATAAGGGAGTACAGAGGTAGGAAGTGCTGCTCCTATGGATGGATTTAAATTTGGTTGAAAATCCATTTTTGTGGGCAACATATATAGGACCTCTAGGGAATTTATGCATAGTCAAACAAAGGTGTATGCAAGAGACCGACCTTCCATTTCTGATGGCCATGGAGTATTATTAAGATTCGTACATTTCTAGGCATAGAGTATGGCTCATGAAAAGGGGTATTCCTAAACATGAAAAGGGGACACTTTAGGTTGAACTTTATTGGGAATTCCAGGAATTAGTGAAGGAATTTCTATTCTATCAATGCGAGTTGTTTCCTTATGCAGATCTGACCCTTACGCGGGTAGGGATGGGACATTTTTGTTTCATAGATGGATCTGATTATGAGATTCGGATATCACTACATATCCTATGATGACAGGAATCAAGATAAATGTAGTTTTCTAAGGATCATTCCTATAAGGATCTGATACATGCCTAAAGATGAGGATTTTTTGTTTTGGATATAGATTCCATAATGAGGCGGGGGTGCATGTCAAACCTTCCTGTGTATATTGATTTCTTTCATAGGGTTATGAGGGGAAATACCCTTGGATATCACCTATCCTAAGGGTGAATATTGGGTATCGAATATTGTGTGGTTTAAATGTCATTGGATCAGAATGTCTATGTAGAAGCCCTGAGTAACTAGGGGTAATCGAGTTAGGGTGCTCTGACATGTCCAAGACATGAGTGGGAAAGGAAGTGTAAACTGTTGTTTTTAGGGTTCTTAAATCATGTGGAATGACATGGGGATTAGAAGCCACTAAGTTTATGAAAATAGGAAAATCCTCTCATAGGGATGAATTTTATTTTGTAGGCTACGCATGTAGAGCTGCCAGGGCATAATATGCATAGTCAAGAAAAGGTGTCCACAAGACACTGAACTTCCATTCTCGTTGTCCATGAAGGGTTATGATGATCCAAGATCAATCAAATTATGAATTATAATGAAGGGAGAGGGTTTATTTGGTCACTTAAGAAGCACTCAGGCCGTGATTATTCAAGGAATTGAGAGTCTCTCTATATAGATTTAACCTATATGTGAGGGAGGATATTTTAACTCCTTTTTTGGATCGAGGCCCATCTTTGAAGATCTAGGTTCCCCGAGACCAAGTTCCCTACACAAATTTTGGTCTGTGTATAAGGTGTTGGGGAATTTTAGCTATACTTGGGGCACTATGCAGTTTTGTTAAAGTTATTCGATTATAAATTTGTCTATGTAGTTAAATGTCATGTGGTTAGGATGTTGAGCCATGAAATTTAATGTCACATAGTTAGGACCTTGGCCATATAGTTTAATGTCATGCAGTTAGGATGTTGGTCCATGCAATTTAATTTCATGTGATTAGGACCTTGTCTATGCAGTTTAATGTCATGTGGTTAGGGATTTTTCCATGAAGTTTAATGTCACACAGTTAGGACGTTGGGCCATGAAGTTTAATGTTATTCAGTTAGGATGTTGGGACATATAGTTTAATGTCATACAGTTATGATGTTGAAAAAATAGTTTAACTATCATGTTTAAGGGATGAAACATCAAAGGGATCATGTAAAAATGTGAGATAATTTTTCCAGGGTATTTTTGGTATTCTCAAGACTTGATTAAGGGAAGAATTTTTAAACCATAATTCTAGGAGCCCTCAAATCAAGAGGGATGGTGCGAGGCTTAGGATCCAATGAGTGTATGAAATTAGGAAATTATTCTCTTAAGGATGAATTTTCCTTTGGTTGATTGGCCATTTTTGTAGGTAATGTATGCAGAGATGCTGGGGCATAATATGCATAGTCAAGAGAAGGTGTCCATAAAACACTATCTATCCATTTTCAATAGCTGTGGATGATTATGATGACTCAAGATTTTTCAGGGCATGAAGTTTGATGAATGAAAATAATATTTCTTGGGTACGTGAGGAATGCCTGAACTATGATTAATTTTGATGTAAGATATCCTCTACATAGATCTGATTTTTATGTAAAGGGAAGAATGGTCTTTTGAATCTTTCTGGATGTTAGAGCCTATATTTGAAATCATGTGCATCTATTTTCATTTCACATGTAGGGAATTGGGGGCTATTTTATCTCTTGTATTATTCTACATGGATGGACCCATTATTTATGGATCAAGTGTCTCTATGTATCTCATTATACTGAGAAAAAATCCATACACTATTCTTGAGATACCTAACAGTTTAATGTCATGAGTTTATGACTTCTTTGGCCATGCAGTTTAACATCATGCGATAAGGACTCATGAATTTCCCTACGCATGTATGTATTATATGTAAATATGGGTATTTGTTTCATGATGGATTAACCTGGGAAGGCCCAGGCGTCACTACGTGTCCCATTAGTGGGTGGGAATCAAGACATGCATAATTCTGGTATCCTGTGTATTTTAACATCATACAACAATGATGAAAGTGAACCAGAGTGAAAAGGATGAGGCAAGTAAAGTGTTAGGATTGAATTTTATGCAATTTTCATACATATGATAGTTAATTGAGAATCAAATTATACATAGTTCTTGAATGAAATTACTTGCATATGTCTAATTTATACGCAGGAAGGAGGGATTTTTTTTGGGTGGTGGCTGGACTCAGACAAAGAATCTGGGCATCACTATGTATCCCACAGGGCATGAATCGAGACACACTTAGTTATAGAGCATGGAATGGTGAGTGACCGATGCCAGAGACAATTTTCCCCTAGGTGAGAACATTTTTGGGGCCATGTAGTTTAATGTTGTGCGGTTAAGATGACTTTATTGCACCGTTTATTGTCATGCAGTCAGGACATCTTCCATATAGTTTAACATCATATGGAGAGGATGTAGGAAATTCTATAAAGTTTAATTTCATTCAACTAAGACAAAAATTCTCTTCATGAAAGTCTGACCTACACACAAGGAGAGAGGCATTATTGATTTTGACTGGTGGATGGACCAGGATGTAGAATCCATGCGTCACTATGTATCTCGTGAGGGTGGGAATCAAGACATACGTAGTTCTAAAGACCCCCCATGTGCTAGTCTGACCTGTGCACAGAGGGGGGGGGAGATTATACCATGATTTTAAGATGATGAGCTTATTATAATCCTCTATACTTTGTCTATGTGGGGGGAAATCCTGACTGCCATTCCTAATCTCATGAGAGTTATACTTGGTGTGATAAATGAGGAATGAGGAGGAGGTCCCTTGTAGTATAGGGGTGATCGAGGATACAATAGAGGAATTACATGTCATGTGGTGGATGGACAAAGACTTAGGGTCAAGGTTTCTATATGTATCCCATTGATGCATAGGAATCATGTTGTATACTGTTCTAAAGCACAACATGGTAGTTGACTGATACTAGAGACAATGTTCCCTTAGGCGAGAACATTGTGGGGGCCATGCAGTTTAACATCATGCAGCTAAGATGACTTTGATCATGATTACAAAAAGTAATTATTTAGGAACCTCGCATTGGTGGGGGTTGTGGTGAGCTATCCATCCATTGAAATTATGACATATTCTCTATTGGAGTAAAATTTGTGTATAACATACGATCCTTCCCATTTTGGATCCAACTTTGGAGTTTTCTTCCCAAGTATCATCAGGGCTTTGAGGAACAAAAAAAATTCTCCTTATAGGAAAGATCGAAGGCAGAACTTCTTATTGAAGGATCATGTAATCCAATTTTGGTAGACTTCCAGATGGTGCAGAGTGTGCAATATTTTCTCATCAAACCGCTCCAGCTCATCAAACCATTTTTGGGATTGCTTATATGCATATAGTTGATCACATACAGTGACTAGGAGCAATGGAATTTAAATTTAAATGGGTAGAACTTCCTCTATCCCATATAATAATGAGTATGGGGTTGCTTTAGTGGTGGTACGGGTTGTGTTCTAATAAGACCAAAGATAATAGAGGATCTTGTCTGACTACAAATTCTTATCTCGATCCACCATCTTCTGGAGTATGCTGGATATGGTCTTTTTGAAAGTCTCTATCTATCTATTGGTCACTGAATGTTTGAGGGATAAATGGTTGGATTTGATACCATACTCCTCATAGAGTTTTTCCAATTCAATAGATTAGAAATTGGTGTCATTGTCTATCAGTATTATGTGAGGGACACTAAACCTGGTGATGATATTGGATTTCAAAAAGCTGATAATAATTTTCGCCCCAACTTCTTTAAGGGGTGAAACTTCTATCCATTTGGAAAATAAGTCGGTGTCTGTGAGAATATATTTGAATTTTCTATCCATGGAGGGAGGGTATGGTCCTAAAAAGTCCATTCCCCATAAAGAAAATGGCCAAGAATACTTAGCTATGTGAAGAAACTTCGGGGGTTCATGGATGAAATTGGTCTGGACTTGGAAGAAGTGACACCTTATGGTGAAATCGGCACAATCCTATATTAGGGTGGGCCAGTAGTACCCAATCCTTAATATTTTATGAGAGAGTTTGGATGCTGACTGGTGTGCCCCAAATGTTCTGGCATGAACTTCTTTTATGACAGTGGTGGTGTATTATCCATTAACACACCTGAGAAGGACTCCATCAAGGCCCCACTTATAAAGGAAATTTTGTTGGTTTTCATCACCATACAACATGAAATTGTCTATTATTATTTGAATTTGTTCCCATCTAGCCCTATCTGGGGGGAGTTATCCCTTTTGAAGATAGTTCACAATGGGATACATCCAACCAGTAGTAGGACCATACGTATAGCGACCCGGACTTTTCATACATTAATATTACATCATTTAAAAGATAAACAACGTAATAGTATTACACATGGAGGATCCAGAGGTTTAGTGTCTTGGGAAAACTAGGACAACACATAACAAGTACAACATCAAGCAAAAAAAATTCATTTAATCTCTTCTTCTATAGCTTCATAGTAGTACTTTTCCTCTCCTTAGTACATGTAGCCACCTGAGGATATAAATCAAAAGGGGTGAGCTAAAATCCCAGTAAGAGGATAGATAAGAACAATATAGCATGGGGTGAGCATAATCATGTCATATGAAGAAGATCTTGAACATGAGAGGAGCATAAACAATAAACTTGAAATGTGGCAAAGCATAAAAATGAAACATCATGTCTTAGTGGTTAACTACCACACATACTTGTGAACAAAGCTAGCATCATGTTCACGCATCATTTCACATTTACTCATGATATTCATCACTTTACCCAATGCATTGGAGCGCTATATAATTTCGGGTGCACCTGTCACATTTAAACATTCATATTGCGCTATATAATTCCGGGCGCACCCGTCACATCATAACATTATAATTATCATGATTTCCACATAGAACACATATCAAAAATGTACATAAATAGCACATGGAAAGGAATGGGTTTCATCTCATAATAAAAAATTCATAATCTTTGGGTTCCCAAAAGAAAGAGGGAACAACATACTTGATATAAGAACCATCAACCTTGAATGAGAGGTAAAAGGTGAGATCTTGAAAGAAGAGTTCTTTTGGAAAACATTTTGATGGACATAAAAACCAGTTACAAACATGTATATCCCAGAATAGTAAAGGAAAAGATGAACAAAAGACCTTTGAGGAGTAACCATATCAAAAATGGAGTGAAAGAGGGAGAACCCGAAGGAAGAAAATTGGGTTCGAGATTTCCCCTTACCTTGTAATCGAGTGCCTCCTTCTCTTTAATGTTCTGTATAATGACATTATATTCATTAATTAGAAATTCCAGAACCTTTTATACATTAATAGGGTTCATTCTGGTTTCATTATTTCATATTGTGTTCCTTTGGATGACTTATAGAGTTTAAAAACATTGATCGGGGATGTTCATTTTTATGGTTTTCTTGAGCGGTCCACTTGTATTCTTAAATTGATGTTTGGGTAGATCATGGGTTAACATATAGAACTGATATTACATGTAATTAATGATATTACAAAAGTTTGAATGATTTTATAATGAGTTATATTAGATCCATGTGGACGAATCATTAGATAAGAATTAAATGAAGATTATTTGGGTTAATTTGAGCGGTTTTTGGATCACAACGAACTCATTTTAACTTTTCACTTAGTAATATGGCCATATGTTATTTCAAGAACTTAAAATAGAACATAATACATATAAAATATTCTAGTTCAACCATAAAAATGGTTTCATGACCAGATTTGAAGGTAGAAATGGAAGAAGAGAACATGTCGTTTTTGAAGGTGATAAATTATCACCACATGAACAACGTTCTCTTTAATAAAATAAAAGGAAGAGGGAAAGGGTGTGGGGTGATATAATATACCATTAGAATCATAGGATTACAGTATATGTATAATAATGGAGTTACAAAACAATTTTGATGAGGATAGGTAAGGAGAGATCAAGAAAGGAACTTGAACTTGAAAGGAAATTAAAGGAGAGGAGAGAGGGAAATTACCTTTAGAATCCTCCTCTTAAGAACCTCCTTAAGGGCCTATGCTTGGTCTTTTGATGAGACCAGGAGCTCTTGGACGTGGGGAAGGGTCTAGGAGAGATGATTGGGAAGAGATTAGACAATTCTTGAAGCTTGAGAGGTGTGGTTTGGCAAGAGGAGGGGGAGGGCTTATTTATACATGAGGAGGGAGGTGTTTTTGGCATAAAATATTAAATAAAATAATATATCATAAGTTAGACTTGTAATAGTAGTTTTTTGACATCCTAAATCATATATTAATATAATAAAATTCGTTTTAGGCTTTAAATCTTCTTTATAATTGGAATTCATTACTTTATTAAAAGGAAAGTGAAAGAAAGAGAAAATGACACTTTAAGAAATCACCTTTTGACTTTAGGCTTTGGAAAGTTCTTTTTAGGTTTGAGAATTGGATTTATTGTATTTCAAGGAACAATTTAGGAAATTTAATATTTTTTGGCCTAAAATAAAGTTCTATAATGTTTATGTCATCATTACATCATTAATGATGCAATTTAGTGTACACCGATTATGCGAAAAACTGTATTTTTTACTATTCACCTGAAAATTGAAGTATTTCAGAATAAACCCAAAAATTTACCCCTACCATTTTTCGACGTGTAGAATCCAAAAATTATGTCCATTTTTCAAAAATAATTTTCTAAATATTATTAATTTAATATTTAATTAAAATCATAATTTACTTAAAAAAACAGTTTTTTAAAATTAAAACTGATTTTGCAGTTCTTTCAAAATTTACTTAGGGTCTTATAAAATTATCTAAAAACTATTAGACATTGATTCAATAATTTATGAATATATTTCAGGGAAATAAATTAATTAATAAATTATAATTAATTATTTATGACTTATATAATACCAAAAACGTTTACTAAGGTCAAATTATCACTTTCTATGATGTCTAAATTTTATTTTATTATTCATAGGTAATGTTACTCTTATTTACTATTCATAAGGGTCATATTACTATTCATAAGGGTAGGTTACTATTAACCAAAAATTATTTTTGTTTCATTGGACTCCAAAAACTATCTTGAACACAACCGTGCTTTTTGGATTTTTAAAATTCCAAACATAGGGGTGAAAAAATTATGTTTAAAGGTCACTTATCACTTAGTTGTTCATTATTTTGTGTTTTTATGACATAGATATAAGAATGGATTTTTCTATTGAAATACTTTGGGTCGTTACATTCTTTCCCCCTTAAGAAATTTCGCCCCAGAAATTTCACTTTACACAAACAGGTGAGGGTACTTCTCCTTCATTGCCTCTTCCGGTTCCCATGTTGCTTCCTCAAACTTTTGGTTCCTCCACAACACTTTGACAAGGCGGGTTGTCTTGTTGCGTAGAACCTTATCACTTCGGTCCATAATTTTTACCGGCTTCCCCTCATATGAGAGATCATCTTCCAACTATACCACCTCTGAGTTTAGTACATGTGAGGGGTCTGGAATGTACTTCCTCAGTAGTGATACGTGAAACACATCATGAACTTGAGCCATATTCGGTGGAAGTGCCAGACGATAGGCCACAACTCCTATACGATCAAGGATCTCAATGGGGCCAATGTACCTTGTTCTTAGCTTCCCTTTCTTCCCGAATCACATGACTCTCTTCCATGGAGATATTCTAAGGAAGACTTTATCTCCAACATCGAACTCCAATTCCCTTCGACTATTGTCAGTATAGCTCTTTTTCCGACTTTGAGCAGCTTTGATGTGTTTTTGGATGACTTAAACCTTCTCTGTCATCTCTTGAACAAGATCGGGACCAAGTAGTTTTCATTCTCCAACTTCATCCCAACAGGTTGGAGTTCTACATCTCTTCCCATAAAGAGCTTCATACGGAGCCATCTGAATACTCGAGTGGAAGCTATTGTTGTATGAGAACTCAACCAATGGAAGGTGCTGATCCCATCCACCTTTGAATTCAAGAGAGCAGGATCTTAGCATATCTTCAAGTGTCTGAATAGTCCTTTCTGGCTGGCCATCAGTTTGGGGGTGATAGGCCGTGCTGAAATTTAATTCAGTACTCAAAGCATGTTGAAGGCTCCTCCAGAATTTAGAAGTGAACCTTGGATCACGGTCAGAGACAATCGAGAGTGGAACACCGTGCAATCTCACCACTTCCTTCACATATATCCTTGCAAGTTGTTCAAGTGAGAGGTCTTCCCGAATAGCGATAAAATGGGCAGTCTTGGTGAGTCGATCAACCACAACCCATATCACATTATTTCCTCTTGACATCTTCGGGAGACCCGTGACAAAGTCCATAGTAACATTTTCCCATTTCAACATGGGTATAGGCAATGGATGCATCATACCTTTGGAATTTTTCCGCTCAGCTTTAACTTGCTGACATACCAAGCACCTTGATATATATTTCGCAATCTCCTTCTTCATGTTATCCCACCAGAAGTGTTCTCAGAGATCACGATACATCTTGGTACTTCCAGGATGAATAGAGAAAGTTGAGCTATGTGCATTATCCAATAGTTCCTTATTTATTCCGGGTGATGAAGGCACAAAAATCCACGTTCCAAACCGAATCACACCATCATCGTCGATATGGAACTCTTGCAGCTTCCCATCCTTTACTGCATTCACCCTCTTTTATATCTCCACATCATCCCTTTGTGCTTCCTTAATCTTCTGTTGGATGGATGGTTGCACAATCATTTGGGAAAGGTAGGATGTATCCCCTGCCCTTACGATTCCCAATTACATCCTTTGCATATCCAAGAAGATAGGGTCTTTCTCAATCCTCAACATGGATAGAGTAGCTGGTTCTTTCCTACTTAGAGCATCAGCTACCTTGTTCGCCTTTCCAGGATGATAGTGAATAGAGTAATCGTAATCCTTGATTAGCTCTAACCATCTCCTTTGATGCATGTTGAGCTCCTTTTGTGTGAATATATACTTTAGGCTCTTGTGGTCGGTGTATATGTCACACTTCCCACCATAAAGGTAGTGCCGCCATATTTTCAAGGTAAAAATCACGGCTTCCAGCTCTAGATCATGCGCTGGGTAGTTCTGCTCATGGATCTTCAACTGTCGTGAGGCGTAGGCTATCACATTGTCATTCTGCATGAGTACACAACCCAAGCCTTTCTTTGAAGCATCACTGTATATCACAAAACTTTCTCCACTTTTAAGTAGTGTGAGTACAGGTGCAGTGATTAGCCTTCTCTTTAGCTCCTTGAAGCTTCCCTCACATTCATCCGTCTAGACATACTTTACCCCTTTCCTTGTTAACTTAGTTAGCGGGCTTGACAATCGTGATAAGTTTTTCACAAAACGTCGATAGTGCCCAGCTAATCCAAGAAAACTACGGATTTCTGTGACACTAGAGGGCCTGGGCCATTCTTCAATCGCCTTTATCATTGAAGGGTCCACAGAAATTCCCTCGCTTGTGATCACATGTCCCAAGAACGTGACTTGATTCATTCAAAAGTCACACTTGCTGAACTTGGCGTACAACTTCTCCTTTCTCAATGTCGCCAACACAAGTCTTAGATGTTCTTCATGTTCCTCCTTACTCTTGGAGTAAATGAGAATATCATCAATAAACACTACCACAAATTTGTCGAGGTAATGTCTAAAGACTCTATTCATCAAATCCATGAAGATTGCAGGGGCCTTAGTAAGTCCAAAGGGCATCACCAAAAACTCATAGTGCCCATACCTTGTACGGAAGGCAGTCTTCTGAATATCTTCTTTCTTCACCTTTACTTGATGATATCCAGAACGAAGATCCACCTTTGAGAAGTATTGAGCTCCTCTTAACTGGTCGGACAAGTAATCAATCCTTGGGAGAGGATACTTGTTCTTTATGGTGATCTTATTGAGTTCCCAATAATCGATACACAGCCGCATGGTACCATCCTTCTTCTTCACAAAGAGCACTGGCGCACCCCAAGGTGATGCACTAGGGCATATGAACCCTTTGTCCAGATGCTCTGGCAGCTGCTTCTTTAACTCCTCCATTTCGATAGGAGCCATCCTATAGGGGCACTTTGAGATAGGAATAGCTCCGGGTATGAGTTCAATTGAGAACTCTACCTCACGATCCGGGGGAATTCCGGGTAACTCTTCGGGAAATACATCGCCGTATTCCCTTACGATGGGCATTTCCTCAAGGTTGGAACTTTCCTTCGACTCAAACATTTGGGCGAGGTATGCTTCTTCATAGGGAATCATCACCCACACCATTGAAGGATTTTTCAAAGGATAATCATGACATTCCTTGCATTTGTAGAGGAGCATGGGATGGTTCGGAATATGAAAATATATTTCCTTTTCCTGACAGTTGATATGTGCTCTATATAACGAGAGCCAATCCATTACCATTATAGCGTCGAATTCCACCAAGGGAAGTATTACGAGATTTTCCGAAAGAATCTTCCCACATACGTCAATAGGAGAAGAATAAAACACTTGGGTTGCAATGATTGCACCACTTGGTGTTTTTACAGATATCTCTACTTCAAGGTTTCGAGGCTTCGATTCTATAGTTCTAGCAAACTTGCAACATATAAAGGAATGCGTAGAACCATAATCAAATAAGACTTTTTCCATTCTTGAGTGAATAGGAAGTGTACCTTGTATGACTTCATTATCATGTTCCACCTCCGCAGTAGTGATGGCATAAGCCTTCCCTTGTTCCTTTGGCTTTGGTGGTTGTTGGCGCCGATTACCCTCGAGAGCTCAAGGTTTAGTGCACTGGTTTGAATAGTTCCCTAGCTCCTTACAGTTGTAGCATTGAACCACGAGTTGTTCTCTCCTTTCATCGGCTACATTATCCTTCCTTTTCATGTCTCTTCGAAACTCGTGAGCTAAGTGTCCTTTCCCACACTTGAAGCATTTCCCCGTCCCTTTGAGGCAGTTCCCATTGTGCAACTTCCCACATTTTTGGCATGTGGGTTGTTGTGTTTTCTTCCCATCTTTATCACTAGATCCACCAGCTTGAAACTCCATCTTTCTTTTCTTATCACCATAGCCATGAGACCATTCTCCAAACTCCATATCCACTTTGAGATCACACCGAAAAACTTCTTCATAACTCCCAAAGTCTTGAATTGCAAGAGCCTTTCGAAGATGTGGTTTTAATCCACTAAAGAATCTATCAATTTTTCTATCATTGTTGATAACAAAACCTGAAGCATACCTTACGAGCCTTGTGAAATTTGCTTCATAAGTTGTGACAGATTCTCCTTCTTTTTTCTTGAGCTCTATGAATTCTCTCTCCATCTTCGTGCGAAGAGTTCGTGGGAAGTACTTATTAAGAAACATTATCTTAAAGTCTTCCCATTCCATCTCTTCAATTTCATCCCTTGGCTTGGTGTTCTTAATCAAAGCCCACCATTGATCAGCTTCTCCATCTAGAAGATAAACAGCTAGAGTCACCTTCTCCGTCTCAGAATAGTGAAGAACAGAAAAGATCTTCTCCATGGAGTTGACCCACTATTCCGCAACTAGTGGATCAGAAGATCCACAAAACGTCAGTGGTCGTTGTCGCATAAAACATTCGATAGCTAGCTGCTCCCTCTTTGGTGAAGGAGGACGTTCCCCATTATTATGGTTATTATTCATAACCCGGGATAATTGGGTAAGCATCACCATGAAGTTTTGAACTCCACCCCCAAAATCATTGGGGATGTCGTTCAGGCAATCGTTGCATTGGCCTTCGCAAGAGTTGTTGGCCTGATTTCTCCTGGTTCCCACCATTTTCTAAAATAGAAAAGGTTAGAACAAAACATAAGTAAACAAGTCATGAATAACTTATCCTTTTAAACAATTATACCAAAAACATAACATATGGGATCCCTAGGTAAATATCCTTGGGTGCATATTTGTACTTAGTCTCATGCTAGAGGTTTTCTTTAGGGTTCACTAATCCTAATTCCCAAATTAACTAAACCTTTCCTATGATACCAAATATAGAGACCCGGCCTTTTCATACATTACTATTACATCATTTCAAATATAAAAAACATAATAGTATTACACATGGAGGATCCAGAGGTTTAGTGTCTTTGGAAAACTAGGACAACACATAACAAGTACAACATCAAGCATAAAAAAATTCATTTAATCTCTTATTCTATAGCTTCTTAGTATTACTTGTCCTCTCCTTAGTACATATAGCCACCTGAGGATATACATCAAAAGGGGTGAGATAAAATCCCAGTAAGAGGATAGATAAGAACAATATAGCATGGGGTGAGCATAATCATGTCATAGGAAGAAGATCTTGAACATGAGAGGAGCATAAACAATAAACTTGAAATGTGGAAAAGCATAAAAATGAAACATCATGTCTTAGTGGTTAACTACCACACATACTTGTGAACAAATCTAGCATCATGTTCACACATAATTTCACATTTACTCATGAGATTCTTCACTTTACCCAATGCATTGGAGTGCTATATAATTCCGGGCGCACCCGTCACATTTAAACATTCATATTGCGCTATATAATTCCGGGCACACCCGTCACATCATAAAATTATAATTATCATGCTTGCCACATAGAACACATATCAAACATTTAAATAAATATCCCATGGAAAGGAATGGGTTTCATATCATAATAACACATTCATAAGATTTGGGTTCCCAAAAGAAAGAGGGAACAACATACTTGATATAAGAACCATCAACCTTGAATGAGAGGTAAAAGATGAGATCTTGAAAGAAGAGTTCTTTTAGAAAACATTTTGATGGACATAAAAACCAGTTAAAAACATGTATATCCCAGAAAAGTAAAGGAAAAGATGAAAAAAAGACCTTTGAGGAGTAACCATATCAAAAATGGAGTGAAAGAGGGAGAACCCGAAGGAAGAAAATTGGGTTCGAGATTTCCCCTTACCTTGTAATCGAGTGCCTCCTTCTCTTTAATGTCCTGTATAATGACATTATATTCATTAATTAGAAATTCCAGAACCTTTTATACATTTATAGGGTTCATTTTGGTTTCATTATTTCATATTATGTTCCTTTGGATGACTTATAGAGTTTAAAAACATTGATCGGTGATGTTCGTTTTTATGGTTTTCTTGAGCGGTCCACTTGTATTCTTAAATTGATGTTTGGGTAGATCATGGGTAAACATCCAGAACTGATATTACATGTAATTAATGATATT
This sequence comes from Viscum album, assembly GCA_963277665.1. Taxonomy (NCBI): domain Eukaryota; kingdom Viridiplantae; phylum Streptophyta; class Magnoliopsida; order Santalales; family Viscaceae; genus Viscum; species Viscum album. Next base: position 412,800,478 of record OY728140.1, on the reverse strand, counting down.
ACAAAATCTTGAATGATTTTATAATGAGTTATATTAGATCCATGTGGACGAATCATTAGATAAGAATTAAATGAAGATTATTTGGGTTAATTTGAGCGGTTTTTGGATCACAACGAACTCATTTTAACTTTTCACATAGTAATATGGCCATATGTTATTTACAGAACTTAAAATAGAACATAATACATATAACTTATTCTAGTTCAACCATAAAAATGGTTTCATGACCAGATTTGAAGGTAGAAATGGAAGAAGAGAACATGTCGTTTTTGAAGGTGATAAATTATCACCACATGAACAACGTTCTCTTTAATAAAATAAAAGGAAGAGGGAAAGGGTGTGGGGTGATATAATATACCATTAGAATCCTAGGATTACAGTATATGTATAATAATGGAGTTAAAAAACAATTTTGATTAGGATAGGTAAGGAGAGATCAAGAAATGAACTTGAACATGAAAGGAAATTAAAGGAGAAGAGAGAGGGAAATTACCTTTAGAATCCTCCTCTTAAGAACCCCCTTAAGGGCCTATGCTTGGTCTTTTGATGAGACCAGGAGCTCTTGGACGTGGGGAAGGGGCTAGGAGAGATTATTGGGTAGAGCTTAGACAATTATTGAAGCTTGAGAGGTGTGGTTTGGCAAGAGGAGGGGGAGGGCTTATTTATACATGAGGAGGGAGGTGTTTTTGGCATAAAATATTAAATAAAATAATATATCATAAGTTAGACTTGTAATAGTAGTTTTTTGACATCATAAATCATATATTAATATAATAAAATTCGTTTTAGGCTTTAACTATTCTTTATAATTAGAATTCATTACTTTATTAAAAGGAAAGTGAAAGAAAGAGAAAATGACACTTTAAGAAATCACCTTTTGACTTTAGGATTTGGAAAGTTCTTTTTAGTTTTGAGAATTGGATTTATTGTATTTCAAGGAACAATTTAGGAAATTTAATATGTTTTGACCGAAACTAAAGTTCTAGATTTTTTATGTCATCATTACATCATTAATGATGCAATTTAGTGTACACCGATTATGCGAAAAACTGTATTTTTTACTATTCACCCGAAAATTGAAGTATTTCAGAATAAACCCAAAAATTTACCCCTACCATTTTTCGACGTGAAGAATCCAAAAATGATGTCCATTTTTCAAAAATAATTTTTTAAATATTATTAATTTAATAATTAATTAAAGTCATAATTTACTTAAAAAAACAGTTTTTTAAAATTAAAACTGATTTTGCAGTTCTTTCAAAAATTACTTAGGGTCTTATAAAAATATCTAAAAACTATTAGACATTGATTCAATAATTTATGAATATATTTCAGGGAAATAAATTAATTAATAAATTATAATTAATTATTTATGACTTATAAAATACCAAAAACGTTTACTAAGGTCAAATTATCACTTTCTATGATGTCTAAATTTTATTTTATTATTCATAGGTAATGTTACTCTTATTTACTATTCATAAGGGTCATATTACTATTCATAAGGGTAGGTTACTATTCACCAAAAATTATTTTTGTTTCATTGGACTCCAAAAACTATCTTGAACACAACCGTGAATGTTGGATTTTTAAAATTCCAAACATAGGGGTGACAAAATTATGTTTAAAGGTCACTTATCACTTACTAGTTCATTATTTTGTGTTTTTATGACATAGATATAAGAAGGGATTTTTCTATTGAAATACTTTGGGTCGTTACAATACGACTCATAGATGGGACTAATTTCATTAATTTTTTCTGTGTTGGATTGAATTAAAGGTAAAACCATTCATTTGTGGGAAATAATAATGACTATTTCATCCCAAACTAGATCAGTCAGAGCCATGACTGCATTTTCCAGTGCATTGGCTTTCACATTTTGTGACTAGGGAACATAAATAAATGTCAGTTCTAATAGGAATTCTATCATTAGTTATCATACATGTCTCCTCAAAGGGATCAAATCCTCTTTCTTGATATAATAGTCACCATTGAATTTCTTGATGACCATTTCTAAATTTCCTTTAATCTTAAAGTGTTTGGATTTCACTTGTAGTGCTAGTTCTAGGCCTACAATGAGGGTCTGGTACTCGATTTCATTGATCGTGCATCCTTATGATAGTAGGAAGGAATATATAATAACTGATTTTTTTGGGGATATGAGTATGACTCCTAGACCCACTTTGTTGAATTTGGGGTCTTCCATTATTCTTTTATTCAGGCTTCTGGAGGCACCATCGAAGCGCATTTCCCACAACTGAGAGTTCTCTTGAATAGAGAACACTTTCTCATCAGGTAGATCAACATCTGATGGGGCCACTTCTATTCTGGGATGCTCAGAAAGGAAATTTTCTAATATTTGTCCTTTGATAGATTTCTATGGTATGAACTATATATCGAACTGCTATAGGATGAACACCCATCTTGATAGGCATCTCGTTAACATTGGATGGTTGAGAATGTACTTGAGTGGGTTGCTATGTGAGACCAAGTGAACTTCATGGTGCTGTAAGTAATGTCTCATTTTTTTGACTTCAAATATCAGTGCAAGGAATATCTTCTAGATATTTGAGCAATGAGTCTCAACATAAATCATGATTTGGATGAGATAATAGAGACTATTCTCTATATCAACATCATTTTTCTATGTGATAAAGGAACCTAGGGATCACTCCAAGGTGGTTACATACAAAATAAGCATTTTTCCTTCAACAGGTGGCATTAGCACTGAAAAACTTAAGAGAAACTTCTTGAGATTGTCGAATGCTTTCTAATAGTCTCCAATCCATTGATATTATACCCCTTTCTTCATCATCCTTGTGAATGGAAATTATTTTTCTACAAGGTTGTCTATGAAGTTTCGAATGTAATCCAAATTCCCTTGGATTCCTCTCGTATTAGTGAGGTTATGAGGTGGTGACATGCCAAAGTTTGAATTTTTCTTCTCAAGGTCGAATTCGTTGCCACAATGGCATACAACGAAGCCCTGAAATTTTCCAAGGTGACTCTGAAAGAACATTTCAATGAGTTCATTTTTAGACTATGTTGTCATAGTTTATTGAATATAGTTTCAAGGTCGTCCAGGTGGTCCAATCATTGTAATGATTTAACCACTAAATCATCAACATAACATTCAACGAAGTTTCCCAATAAGGGTTTGAAAATGTGGTGCATGGTGTGATGAAATGTGGCACTATCATTTTTCAAAATGAAAGGCATCACCTTGTAGAAAACAATCCATGGGGATCCCTTAAGGTGGTGGATTATTCTCCTTTTTGGGCCATTAGGATCTGGTTGTATCTTGAATAGCCATCCATGAAAGAGAGAGCCTCATATCCAATAGTTTCATCGATCAGCAATTCAGTGATCATGATTGGAAAATCATCTTTTGGGTAGTTCTAGTTGAGGTACCTAAAATTGATGTAGACCCTGATATGCCCTTTCTTCTTATTGACAGGGATAATGTTTACTAACCATATGGTGTATTGTACCTCTTTAATGAAGTTAGATTTGATGAGATTTTCGACTTCAACCTATATTTTGGAAGCATGTGTCAGGTGCATCCTTATGGCGGCTTTCTTGTAACCACAGTGATCTTCTGGCATGCCCAGGTGATGAGTAGCCACCTCTGAATCGAGACATGGAATTTCTGTATAATTTTAGGTGAAAACAACTCAATTATTTTTGAAGAAATAGGTGTATATCTCTTGCTCTTCGAAAGGCATGGCTGCACTAACTAGAGTGGGTCATGGGTCTTCTTCTGTACCCAAGTTTATTTCCATGAGTTCATCAACAGTGGTGGAAACTAATTCCTCAAATATTGGAGGGGCATCCCTTAAGTCTTTTTCTTTTTCTTCTTCTTCCCCTACATCCTTATCATCTTTATATTCTTCTTTTAATAGGGAAACAATTTTTAAAATGATTTCTCCATAGTTTAGGGAGGAGTTTACATTTTTGTGTCTAGGAGGTAAGGTCGTATCTTTTACCTTATCCCTTGCTGGGGGATTCTCCAAAAAAGATGAAATGAGGGGTAAAAAAGTTCACTCATATTCCTTGACTGAAGAGACACTTATTCCTACCTCAGCATGTGAGGTGGAAATTTTATAAAGTTTTGATGTCAGTTCGGGGGTATTTTCATCCAAAACTTCCTCATTATCTCAGTAGTAAATGGGCCTTTCGACATTATCTGGACCATCAATCGTAACTGAGATAATGAGGGTTGCTGAATACACACCTGAATTTGGACTTTTTCTTTCAATTTGATTTACGGGAAGTATGTATTCTTCCCCAAGATGATTGAGGGGATCAGTAAGAAACATATCCAAACCATTTGGTGCATTGAACCAATCAATTCCATTAGCTGAGGGTTGTTTCCCCTTTATCTCATAGAACCCTACATCAATGTAGTGTGACTCACAGGACTCGAATGAGGCCTTATCAGCATGCAGTGTCTCACTCTATCCATTGATGCCATATTTGAGGCATTGATGGTAAGAGGAGGGTATTTCAGCATGTTTATGCAGCCATGGCCTCCCTAGAAGAGTATTTAAGGTCGTATTATTTTAGAACACTTGAAATTTTGGGTGCGCTATGAGGTCACCAATTCGGGGGTTGAGCTTGATTTGGCCTAATAGATTCTGCTTTCTTTTTTCGTATCCCAACATGGTTGTGGTGTATAAAGTTATATTATTCTCATTGTAGCCTAGCCGACAGAGTGTCTGTAGTGGGAGGAGATTAACCCCAGATCCATTGTTGTTGAAGAATTTTCAGATATCAATTCCATTTATCATGCCAGACACGTATAAGGGTTTTATGTGTCCTTCCATGATGATCTATTCATCTTGATATGTGAAGGATATGACTACATGGCATTCTAAATAATTGATCTCTGTCTGATAGACTTTAGCGGTGGATACTTAAGATTCAAACTCTTGGGGACTCAACAATGCCTCTAAGAGATATTCCCTGAGATATGTTGATAGATTCAATGAATCCATGATTAAGAGCTTATATGGAACTGAAGATAACTGTTTCATAATGTAATTTTTTTTGATATAAAGGCTAGTGCTTCCCTTATTGGGGATTCTATTTCACATGAACTTTATGGGCTTGATAATTTGATGAAGATAGGTTGGCCCATGGTACTAGATCCAGAGGAACTTTCATCCTTTGTAGATTGGGCTGGGTAGATCTTCTCACAGGCTGAGGGAAATAAGTTATTTATTATTCCTCTGATGGATACTCTAGGATGATTGGACTGGGGTGGATTCCTATAGAGGTAGGGGAATTTTCCTTTCCTCGTCGGATTTGTTGGAGGGTCCTCCCATGGGTTTCTACAATACTAACTATTTGAGAGGGGTTGCAACCATAAGTTTTATTTCTTCCATGGCTGCATCTCCCTTGGTATCCCTAGATTCTATGGCTTCTTACTTTGTCTCCCTGGTTGGGTGCAGGGAATTTTGGTTGATAACCATACTAATTTTCGGAGAAAGGATCCATCAAATGGATGACATTGACAGATCCAAAAATCATCTCCTCTTATGATTATGTCATTGCATCATCATCTACTTCTGGATATGCCATTTTCTGGGGTGGTTCCCATTCCTTCATATTTTCTATCATGAAATCTGAGAGTGTCAAATCCTACCTTGTCCATCATGAAAGTTTATCTTCCTACACTTTCTTTCCACCCTTCTCATTAGACTATTTTTTGGGCGGCTATCCTTTGTAGGATTGTGGAGCCAATGATAATGACTGTGTTTCATTAGGAGCCACTGGAGGCACAATTGGTTTCTTCAACTGTGCCTGGAGTATGAAACGAGTTCGGTTGACTATTTTTTGAGTCATCCAACTATCGAACTTATTCTCTGATTTGTTTACCACCTTTTTCCAATCCCCTTTTTCATCTGGATTAGTGGTGGAAACATATGCCACTTACGATGGAAGTGGTCCCAGCTTGACCTATCTAAAATCTATCATCTTTTGTTGGAGGTCCTTGAAGAAAAATCACTATTGAATGTTGTGTCCCAATATCCGATGGAAGGGACAATAATATGGACGACCCTCAAGACCTCATTCATCATCTTGCTTTGGATCTCAGAGCTGAAGTAAGTTGAAATTCATGGAAGATATGAAATAACCATGGAATTAGTCATCCTAGAATGAGTATAGTTTATTTTTTGTTCTTATAATTGATTTTGTTTTCCCCCTTCACTCGTCTTTAAGAGTTGGGGGTGGCTACTGATGTCCATAGGGCCCTACAAGATTTGGTGGGGGCCTTGGAGATGAAGCTAGTGTAAGGGGTGGCTTAATAATGACAGAAGCCACATTAGCTCTCCCAAATCTTTGTACTGGAACTGATGGGGGTTGCTTGGGACTTGAGATTTGTCCATTTCAAGGAATACTCCATCATTTGAGTGATGGTGGAGAATTCTCAGAACTCACTTGTCTACTTCACCGGAATGAGAGGCATTCACAGCTCATCTTAGAGATTATTGATGCACATGGAAAGAATCTTATATTGGGGGAGTGTCCGATTTAAAGAGTAAGTTAGACGTTTCCATGTGGACATGAGGTCTGATACTGTCTCATTCTCTCACTGTTTGTAGTTCATGAGATCACTAACTATTTTTTTAGCAATGTCGAGCTGAACTGGAATAGGAACTAGTTTTGGAGATCCACCCACACTATTATTGAGTTATCTTGAAAACTGGTCTACCACATGAAGGCTGAACCTTATTGGGTTTACATAAAGAATACAAGATTCACGCCCTCTTGTGGATCCAGAGTTCCCATCATGGGGTCACAGTCGGAAGAGTAGTGCATTAGATACTGTTCTAGGTCCCCTGATCCATTGAACACTAGAAATACTGGATTCCCAAAATTTGGTGGAGGTGGGATGTCGCTCACCCAGTCAGGGTAAGGCCTCCGTTTCGGTTGTAGTGGAGCACTCCATCCTTCCATCGCTTCCATTCGAGTTGTTAATAACTCGAGGGTATTTAGGATCCCTTGATGCATGTCCTGTTGGACCTGAGCATGAATAGGTGTATCATGGGGCAAGATTGGATGTGTTAGTACTATTGGACCTTAAGGTGGATACCCAGCCAAGGGAATCCTTTGTGAATTTTCCTGAATCTATTCTAGTTGCTTCCCTAATGGAGTGAAATCTTAATATCCTACTGGGATTGGGTTCAGGTAGACTAATGGTCCCAACATCACCCTGAATGATCCTTCCAACCTTACTTCATTTGTTGGGATGAGCCCGTGAGGAAGATGTACATTTGATGGATGTTTGTGTTGATGTTCCACCTAAAGAACATAACCAGTAGGACGACTTAATCTTAATAGATCAGTGTTGAGTCACCTCAACTCTTTTATCTCTTCCTCCTATCAAGAAAGCCTCTCCTCAAGTGTAGGGGAATCATCTTCATGGGGAGGAGGAGGTGGGTCATAGACCTTTCTATTATTCTTCTCCTTGTTGAGGATTCATGTGGGAGGTATTGACAGATTGACTGGGAGGGAACCCAAGTTTAAGAAAAATCTTTGGTTTCTGGTGTGCACACCTCTAGGCTTGGTGTGGACCATCTTCGGGAGGGAACCCTCTTCTCCTATTTTCAATTTATTTGTATTGTTTTCAGTGATGTCTATGGAGACGAATTTCACGAAATTCACTGATAAATACCCCACTGGGGTGGTGTAATAGGTGCTAAATGGTAGGAGAGTTTCTTATGCTCTTTATTGGATATTATCTTTCCATTCTGTAATAATATTTTGGTTTCTTGGAAAGGAGTGACTCAAAGGGAACCCTGATACGACCTTGCATTATGCCTCTGTTCTGAGGGATGTGAGCCATGGGATGGGATGGAATGAGTGACCCCTCTAACCATTTTTCTCCCCATTCATAATAAGACATACGTCTTATGGGTAGGAATTTGAGGTAAAAAATTCCCCCAACCATGTGGGATGGGGTTGCTCCCATTATTTTGTTGACGTGCCTCGGGCCATATTTTCTGGTCTTATGGAGGAATTTTGAGTTAAAAAATACCCCAGCCCTACGGACTGGGGCTAGTCCTATATTTCAATGGATGATGCTTCTATTTCTGCCTTCTTGATCCCATGCATTCCCATGCAGATGTGAGACAGATATGGTGCTGTGTCCACACATGGATTTCTTTCTTCCGAGGACATAAACAATGATCGTTGATTGACTTCTCATAAATAGGAGGCAGGATGGATGTACTTTGTGGCATGATTTAGGATCTTCTCTATGGATATCTATTTTCGGTAATGATGCTTCTGAGACTTACTCAAGGATAGTTCTTATCGAGTGTTCCACCTTACATGACCAGGGACTTCATTTGACTGTAATCTTGGGATGACGACATTGCAAGATGCCACCTATGGTGAATTATTCTAAATGGGAAGTGAGGTGAAGTGTAGTTTTACATGTCCTACCTATCCCCAAATATGTACATCAGATGGGGCATAACCGATAAGGCAAAACAACTTGTGTAGCACATGGAGGTAGGCCAACCCAAGGTCTTTATTTGGCCTTTAGAATTTTATCCTCTGTGCAGATGGAAGGGCTTATAGGTCAATATGACAACGAGCTCTCCCAAGATGTTAACATTATCTGTATACCCATCGTAGGGTAATTTTTTTTTCTTTTAACTGGAAGAGAGTTATCCAGATATTGAGGCAAATGCTATTCATACATTATTTTGAAAAATCTTTTGGTGTGTTGAAGTGATAAGTGTCCATGGGCCAATAAATCACTGGTATTCCATCCCTAGATAGTTTTCATCTCACAAGAAACACATCTTTTTGTTGTTCCTCTAAGGACTCTTCTTCTTGATCCGCCCGATTTGACTACTCATTAAGGATTTCATTCCAAGCAACAGGGATGGTGAGAGTCTTGTTGACATTTGAATGGTATGAGTGTGTATTAGAAGATGAGCATGGACCTAAGATGTCTTAATGTTGATAAATAATATCACTTGTCATGGAGAGAGTATCCCATACATTGTAATCTATTTTCCCAAGTTCCTCAACATATGAGGGATTTCTCATATTTGATTTGACGAGGGGAGGACCTTATCACTGGTGTAAATTTGGAATGTGGGGAGGACCTTCATAGTCGGTGTCGTGATGGAAAGGACAAACATCATAGCTGAGTGTCTGGCCATAGAGAAGGCTTATGTGGTGTATACCATGGGGATGACCTTCAGGATAGATGACAGTAAGGGGAGGACCTTCTTGCTGCTTAGCTCCATAGAGGGGAGGACCTTCATAATGACTGCTATTATGGTGAGGGATACCATAATATCTTTGGCTACAGGGAGAGTATATGTAGTGTACACTCTAGGGAGTACCTTCAGGATGTATTATAATGAAGGGAGGACCTTCTCGTTTCTTGATGTCTCGATAGGAAAGGCCTTCGTTGTGACTGCTTTCATGGAGAGGAATACCATCATAGATTGAATTCCAACTACAGGAGAGACATATATACAACATATACCCTAGGGAGGACTATTTGGGTAGAGTTCAAAAGGGGGAGAACCTTCATGTTGTATGATCTTATAGTCAGAGGGAGGGATACCCTAATGCGTATTAGGATATAGTCTCTCATGATCAATTATTTCTGGCCCACAGAATAAGACCCCATGGGTGCTCCGGGGAGGTCCTTCAGAGCTACTAGTAGCGACATTGTGGGAAGGACCTCCGAAATTGCTACTATCACTTTTATATTTTGGTATTGGAATGATAGGATCTTGAGACTCTGTTGATAAATGTTTAATGGAATCAAGAACTCCAACTTACAATAGAGTAGAATCATGAATGTGATCTTCATTTTTCGATTTCCTTTGGTGACTTTCATTTTTGTTCACTATCTTGTAGGAAATTGGGTCCTCTTTCTATTGGAAACAACCTTTACGTATGATTCCTTGTCTAATTGGTTGTTGTGATGTCTTCAGGATATGAAGATGATCATCTTGAGTTCTGGTAGGGTCTATGCCTTCCCTAGAGCAGCCACCACGTTGGACCGGTGTCCCCTAGTTAGAATGAGTATTTTTTCCCGATCTGGTTGTCCTTGTATAACGAAATATGGTCGTTGACCCTCCTGGACTGAAGCATGGATGTTGGTATACTCCAGAGTAATTATCTGATTTTTTGGATAGATCACCATACTCGGGGATATCAGTTCATGGGCCTGAATCCTTTCTTTTTATGAAAACAAAATAACGTCTTTATATATCTATAGGATAGAGTATGGAATCGACATATGATCCTCCATCATGGCCAAGATGTGATGCGATACATATTTTATAGAATGGGTATAAATTATAATTCTGATGTTAGAGTTGGATTTTGTTCCTACTCTATTCCTCCATGAGTTTCCAATGGGTACTGGCGGTTCTCTTATGTCGTGGTAGAGGAACGAGTCTTCCGTCAGCTGTTTTCTCCTATTGCCACCATATTTGGATGGTGGGATTTTTATTAATGAGAAATAATTTGCGTCCACTCATTTTCCACTATATTTGTCTCATGGGATTGATTTTCATTCATAGTAATTTGACTCTACTCATATTTTATTGCCACCATATTTGATTGGTGGGATTTTTTGTGGTAGGAAGGACTTTGCATATGCCTATGTATTGCCACTATATTTGACTGATGGGATTCATATTCACTGGAGGTGTTGTATAACTACCCATAATTTTCCACCCTATTTAGGTAGAAGGATTGTTTTGCATCGGAAAGGATTTTTTACTGCTTATATCTAGGTGCCATTATATTTGGATGACGATCTTCTTGAGCATTAGAATAGATTTGCATCTGACTGTAATTTTCCACTCTATCTGCATAGTGGGACCGATGATCACTAGAATAAATTTTCATTTACTCATTTTTTCCACCCTATTTTTGTGGTGGTCTTTATAGGAGAAAGAGGGGATATGCATCTGCTGGTAGATTTTTTCCATATTTCCATGGAGGACTTCAACATGAGGGGTAGGATTATATGCCTTCCCATTACATGCCATTGTATTCATGTGATAGACCTCCTCCTCGGAAACCAGGGTGATAATCTATTACTGATTATGAATTTTCTACCCTCGGTGGGAAGCTTGAGGGGTTCGTTTCCATTAGACTTCAGCAGGTTCCCTTAACATGGGATCCTATGCAGAGTGAGGATATCAGGTGGTATGCCACTGGTGGCAATGTCCTCCAGCAGGATCCCTTGAGTAGGGTTTCTATGCATCTGGGATGAATTCATTGGCATCAAATTCATATTCCTCCTTAGGATAAGGTAGGTACTTGTTACCATGCTCTGGGGATAGACTCTTGAAGTGGTTGGAGATGGCCAGCAGGGCCATCCTATGCTAGGGTGCCAACTATAGCTGGAGAGGTGGCTAGAGAGCTTTTTCTGATTAGAGGGCCTTTCTTATGGCCTCCACTATAGGGAGGGTACCATTTTGGTGGTACTCTTTGATCAAAACATTTGAAACCCAGCGTTGAAGATTCCGGGTAGGCAAGGGGTATTGTTCTTTGTTGGGGATCCGACCACCCATGTGATCACGAACTTGCATGTCTGAGCAATATATTGAGTTAGTATTTGTATTGAAGTGAACTATGCAAAATTCCTGTTACATATATATGGCATATACAGACAAAAAAAAACCCTACCAAAGTTTCATATGATGATCACATGTGAAATTGATGATCTTTCTTGGCCCTCTTTCTTTTTGAATGTGAAATGGGATTAAGGCGGGGTAATCTTCCACCTTGGTGAAAGATTCACATCACGTGCACCATTTTTTACTGAAAATTAACTTTTTATTATTCAAAAACTCTTAAGGAAAAAGTGAGAAACCATGAGATAAACCACAAAAGGACATAGTAGAACCACTGAAGGGTAGCTTGAGAATACCAGAATTAATCTCCCTAAACAATTTCCAATAGATTTTGGTTACCTGGGTGTCTAGTTACTCCCTTATAAAATCTTCAAAATGAGATTCCATCTTTTCCCAAGACTAGATATACTCCTCGATACCGATCTTTCTGCTATTGAATCCCCAAACAAGGATTAGGTCCTACCTGTCAATCCAATTATATTTATACTCATTGAGGGACACCCTTAAAGACCTCCCCATCATTCTGGAAGCTTCCTCCTCAGTAGAATTAAGAAATAGATTCTATTCAACCATTTCTTCTTTCGAGCTCATAAGCAATTCTAAAGATTGTTCAACCACCTCACCTGATTTTTGTGGCTAACAGGAATCATTTCTATTCGTATGCTTAGATTTCAAATTCTTTTCTAAACTTGTCTCCATTAGATGAGGAAAATAGGAGTAATTATTCATCTTTTTATGGATACCCTTCTGGATCCTGCTTCTCTATAATCTTGGAGATCTATATCCTAGAACATTTGCCTCTACTTCTCCCACACTAGATTCTCTCTCTTCCTCAATATCGTTAATCGTATCAATAAGAAACAAAAGATCAAAATGATTACCCAACTCTACTACCACCATCTCCATACTAGTTCGTGTCCATTTCATTTCTCTGAGCATACCACCTCTGAAAATGATGATCCTAAGGTATTCTTGGGAGATGCCTCAAAAACTTTGGCATCCCTTTCACTGGTCGGATCAGATCTTTCCTTATTAGGATGGTTTAAATGTATCTTACCTGCATCCCTTTCCCACTCAAAATTAATTGTGTCCCTTTGTATCCCCAATTGAGATAAATCAGCAGTATCACTGTAAACACCCATTCCTGGTTCATTTTTAGGAGTCACTTCCATTAGAAGATTCAGACCATTGAGATCACCTATTATCCTTCTGAAAACACTCTGGACTTTAGGTTATAGAGGTATAGGCTTAGATGGATTCGGGATTACCTGGGTAACATCACTTGAATTCTGAATTCCATCAATATGAGTGATCAAAATAAAATGTCATACACCCCGCTTCATAGGAGTAGCACTGCAGTCAAACTTCAACGCCAATTCAGAACCTTTGGTCTGAGTGCGCTCACAACCAACAACAGAACTAATAAACTTCAAACCCAAAGAGTGACCCTAAATAGTAGGAGCCTCACCTAGGACCAGTTCAGTCTGAGAATCAGTGACTTCAGCTTCCTCCCACATTACACACCTGCACGTCTTCTCTCCACGTCTCAATTTCTTACACACAAAATAGAAATCATACCAATTTTCAAAGATAACAGATTGCTTACACCTAAAATCTTCACAAAAAACAATCTAGAAAAATTCAATAGGTGGATTTGACAAATAAAACTCAACACATATCTTAGGTTCAATTGGGTGACATACATCTTGAGTTTGGCTATCAGAGAACAAGTAACAACCTACGAGATTCCCTAGAATACATAGAATTAAAGGATTCTGAAAGGGAAGGGGAAGTTTAAGAAGCCTTACCCAAATAGCCATGGTATACGAATCCCACTTCATATGGTAGTCATAAGACCATCTAAAAAGAAGGAAATGAGACCTTGTATAAGAGTAAGGGGCACTCGACCCAGCCAAAATAAGATCCTCTTCCGAAGAAAAGCTGATCATGATGATTTTAGAATCGAGTAGTCCAAATGTCATGTCATATTGAAGGCCCCATGAATCAAAGAAGAATTGGTCGAAAACATCCAATGATATATGATGAAGCTTGAAATGGGTAATCGAAGTCAAATACAGCAAGAAATATTCTTCGCTGAACTCGCGATTCGATATTGACACTTGCAAGGCTCCATTGAAGATGTGTGAAACCTTAGGGCTGAGATATATCTAAGGGAAGGAGGGGAGATAGCCAGGATTATAGAAATGTGTAAAAGATGGATGACCACCATCAAAAGATGCCAGAGGGCCCTCCCCCACCGAGGGGGTAGGGGCCTCTGCGAGGGCCATCGATGACTAGGGCATGGATGACCAAAGCGACAAAAGGGAAATCTACCACATTAGGGTGGGTTCACCATTTTTGTTTCGACCCAATTTGTGTTTCACCATGTATTGATGTCATGTGAGATGTGGTTTCACTAGGATAGGGAAATGTATCCTTTTTATGTTATTAAGGTGGTTCCACATTTGCATGATCCTTTCAAGCGATTGTGGGTGGGGGGGGAGGGGGGAGGGTGGGGGGGGGGGGTATGTGTCCATGAAATCAGCCTATGTTGGGTATTATTTCCTTGGATATTCTCCAATGACTTTATTTTTTGGAGATAAAAACACCCAGAGACTATGGTATCCATGATTCATGGACCTGATTTCCAAAGGCAGACACTCTTTGGATGACGATTTGGCCAACAACACTTTAAGAATCCATTGGTCGAGAGGATGGGAGGTCAAGCTCATCACACCATTTTTTGGGGGAATTATTTCTTACTCTAGGACTCTCTTATATATTTAACCAATGTTTATATGTTTTTGAATCCTTGGTTCTTTCCTAAAGAGTGTGTCCACAGATTACCCCTAGGTTGCAAGATCAATCATGGAGACACATGGATTAGGAGTTACTAAGATAATTCTAGTTGAAGCCCTAAGATGAGGTTTTATGGAGTTTATCATCATCCAAGAGGGAATGAAGTTTCTTCAATATCAGGATTAAAACCATGATATGACTTTCCTATGTATCCTCTTGAGAGTAATTTGAACCCATGTAGTTTAGTGTGACTTAACTGGATGCACCACCTTTTAAGGTTGTGTTACAAGGTCCCATCCGTGCAGTTTAACATCGTGCGATAAGGACGTCTAGGAAAAAGGTTCCTAGTCAATATCCAATGTGGGACTTATGCCGAGGTGGCCCAGGATTCCCAGGAAAGATATGGCCTCTTAGATGAATATGACCCCATTGGGAATATGGCCTGGAGAAGGCTAGGGTGATTTGTGTATTGGGTTTGGACCTCATTGAGGCTTCCTACGTATCCTAATTGATTAGGAATCAAATCCCTCGTAGTTTGGTTGGATTTGTGACTTTATTGGGGATTACATGTAGAATCTTCCCACTTAAAGGGGACATGGTATCTCATTTCATAGAGGAGATGATATAGAGCTTGGGCCTTGATTAAGGATTCCTACGTATCCCATTTATGATGGGAATTAGAGTTCTCTTAGTTAATGGTGGGTTGTGCCAATTTCATATTATCACATACCCCTAAGTCCACATGAGTCATGATCAGTGTGAGAAATAAGAGGACGTGAGGGATTCAACAAAGGAACACTTTCTCTTATCTACTGAGGGAAAAGGAAGATCCCACAGATAAGTTTTTGGGGTGATGATAGATGAGGGTATCGAGAAATGAACCCTCCAATGTGAAATGAAAGTGAAGGTCATTAGGTCCGTCCTATAAGGCTATGGGATTACTCCAGGAGGGATGACCTAGAATGGGTTCTGGGAAAGAGGAGGAATGTTGCTTCTCACCAAAATGAAAGGAAAGTGTAATCCCTTTGACTTATCACTTCCCCTCATTGAATGTAAAATCTAGTGATTACCCTTGATCCCTAGAATGGAGAGGTCCACATTAATATCCCAAGGTCGGACTCTAGGTTACCATGGGGATGCAGACTTAAAAAACATTCTTGGGGTTTATACCGATGCGAGGATTACTTTCACAAATTCGATTAACCTGGTTATGTGGACTCAAAAGGACATGATAATTCGTTTGATGGCCCATTTATACGGGTTTGGTGGCTTTGGAATAGGCCTTGGCCTGATTTTGATGGACTGGTTCACAGAGAGGATTCAGAGAATGGGATGGAAACAATAGGGCATGATTGGTACCAAAATGTTGAAATCCCAAAGGTACCCTATTCCACATATCATTTGTTCATGCGGGGTGGGGTACCTTCCACATATCATTTTTCTATGTGGGTAGAAGGTCTATCCACGTACCATAATGGTATGTGGATTTGGATGTGAACTGTGTACTGTGGTGGTATGAAGATCTGGGTGTGGTCAGTGTACTGTGGTAGTACGCGGCCTCTAGCACTATTCTCACATCATGGTGTTATGTAGAGATGGAGTCCCTCTATGTATTAGAATGCTACACCAGGCAGGGTTTCATTCACATAGATATGTGCTACGTGGTACGCAGAATTGAAAAAGGGGTATTAATCTCACAGTTCATGGGAAGTTCATCTAAGAAGGTAGTATGGTTCACATTTTGCCTTTTAGGATTGCAGTTTACCCATGTTATTATGCTTTCTTATATTTATGGTTCACAACATGTTTATATCTACTGGAAACCATTCATGTTTCGTACTTCACTGAATTTTTTACTTATAAGACTTCCGTCCGTAGACTCCCAGTTCTCCCAAAATCTGATCCCCTTCCTCATCTCCACTTGGGGTCATTTTATAGAGTGCTGAAGAGGCTATATATATGGGAATAGGGAACCTTTTTCTAAATCCCATGGGGAAATTTCTCAGCCCATGGAAGACTCGGTCAACTGAAGTTTTCAGTGTTCTGATTAGCAGTGGTGGAAATCACCACCTCACTTTCAAGAATGATGTGGTTCGTGGGGCACTGTCAGCAATGTATCGTCCACAAACTTCTCAGTCCACGGGGACTCACTTATCCATAAAATTTTCTCCAACAACACGGTTCATAGTGCTTGCTATTTTCACCTCATCCGCAAATGGCTTGGTTCCCTAGCCAATGTTTTGTGGGCTAACATTTCACAGGCCATGTAACACCCGAGACTTTTATGTTATATAAATCATCAAAGGAATCTTTTTCTACACAACACTTGCTTGGATTGCTTTACACGAAATCGCGACCTTCCTCGATAGCTTGCGTCATACGCAATACCGAGTTTCACTAAACAACGATATGCTATTAAAATATTATTAAAACTAGCCATTATGAATAGTAATAACCACTTTTTGAAATTTTATAATTTTTATTTTTCAAAATGGACGTCATTTTTGGATTCGGAATACCTAAATTAGCCCAGGGTGAAATTTTGGTATTTTTCTGAAAACTTTCAATTTTTGATGAATAGTGAAACCACTAAGTGGTAGGTTAAAAACTGAATTTTGCATAAAACTTAATTTTACCGCTTCTGTGAATGGAATTTTGAAAATCCGAGAGATACGGTTAATATCAAGGACTAAAATATTGTTCAATGAGATGAAAATAATTTTTGGTGAATAGTAACTTTTTACTTTTTTTTACCACGGTTAAAAGTAAATAGGGTAATTAAGGGTAAAGATGATATTATTATTACCCTAAAACATGTCCTAATTCTATTGGATAAGTGAAATTCGACCAAAAACAAACTTAGGAATAAAATATGACCATTTAGGCCCAGTTGGATTAGATTAGGACATTTATTATTAATTTATTTAAAGAAGGGTTAAAATAGTTAAAATCAAAGTTTAATAAGTAAATAATTTTTAATATGGGGTTATACATAAGATATATTCGACTATAAATATTCATTAGAAATCTAAACAGATTTCCTACATAATGGTATTTTATTTGTAATTTTTAGACATTAAATAATTTAATTTATTTATGACACAATGATGATGCAGTAATTATCTTATTAATGAAATATTGACATAATTGATGTTATAAACACCAAAATAAATGTAATTTGAGACTTTTTATGAATACCACTAATTTTCTAGGTTAATATGACCTGTTAGTATTGATTTAATTAACTTGGTTAGAACTAATAATTCTTTTATAATTTTCACAAAAATCAATTACTAAATAGTGTCAAAATTGACATAAAATAGTTTTTAAAACAAATATTATATTATTAATTGTTATTTTATTCCTAAAAATCTAAGGTTCGGCCAAATGACTTAGATAAGGTTAAATATATTAATAATAAACAACTTGGGGTTCGTTTGGCTGCTTATAGTAAGTTTATTAACCTTATAGTATAAGAACACAAGAAGACATGGTAAAAGTAAAATTATTTAACTTAATGTTAAATCTAAATGATAAGGTTAAAATAGGAACGTAAACTTGTCTAAATTCTATTGGATGAGAGTATTTAGACCCATCCCCACTTTAACTTCAAAATAAGACCCTTTGGAACCATTATAAACCGATTTTGACTTTAATATAAAATAATATTTTGAGATATTCCTAAGGTGCCCCTCTCCTCCCTTATAAAAGGGAACCTCCTCCCCCTCCTCCTCACACCAATTTGAGCACTCAAGCTCGGCCAAACCCTGCCAAAATCCCTTCTACACTTCCCTAGAATAATCCTAGAGGTCCTGGTCTTCTTCAAAGTCCAATCTTAGTTCCCTAAGTGGAGGATTCAAAGAGGCGTTTCAAAGAAGAGGTAATATCCATTACCGATCTTTTCAATTTCTTTCTTCTTCAACTTCTTCTTCTTTAGTTGTTTCATGATAAAGTAATAACATCAGTATTACTTACATACTGATATTTTATTATAAATATGAAACAACCCTAATTCACCTTCTATCCATCCTACGGAAAAATGAAATCACCGCGCGTGCGTACATACGGAATACCGTCTCCACGCCGTGGTGTAATCTATTTTCCACCATCACTTTACAAGGATGGGTATAATGGTGTAATGAGTAACTATATATGATTATTATAAAGTGATATTGATACTGAAATAGTATAAATACACTTAAATACAGTTCCACGATCATGGGAACAATATCATCGCTCGTGCGTACGTACGGAATACCGTCTCCACGATGTGATGCGACTCGTTCTACATGATCATCATTACATAGTAATTATATAAATGAATTTAATGAATAAATATGATATATGTTACACTAATACCATTCTGTATATAAGGTATCTATAACCTTAAAATAAGAATAAGAATTTATTCGGCAAAACACGCATAAGAACAAAAGGCAATAAAGACCCGAGTAACAAGTAACAATGAAATATTACTAATAAGAAGCTAAGAATATGACCATATATGATATCATATCAATATTTATGATTCTGGAATAAGTCAATAACATTATTTAAACCATTATACATGAGATTCAGACACGTACAAAGCAAATTGGACCTAAGGTAAGGGAAATATCACAATCTCATTTTTATCCGAGATTGTTTATACTTTGGTATTTACTGGGATGTATTTTATCATCCACATCCATGTTTCCTCAATATGTAATATTTATATCCTTATACAATATTTTATATCCAATTTTAACCTTCGGTGAGTTTTTAGTAAAATATATGAAAGGAATCTTTTGTCGTTTTTCGTACGAGGTACTTTTTGACTTTTCCGACAAAAGTACGAAGAATGTTTTTTTTAACTTATACGGAAAGAATGGATTTTTAAAACATTATTTCCAAGAATCTTCCTTTATAAGTTTTCAAGTTTATTTTTAATCAACTTCTTTTAGTTTATAATTGTATGACATGTTAAGAAAAGAAAATTGTTTTTGAAGTAGAAAGGATATTTTCCTCAAGAATGGAGTTCAAATGTTTTATCAAAATTATTTTCCATCTAAGATAATATAGGGTTCTGTTTTTATCACTATTATTAAATTTATTTGATTATGTTTTGAGGGAATTATTTTTATGAAGTCATTTACCTTATATGATTTGTTTTATAATGTCATGATGTTTCAAGAATCCCATTTTTGTTACATGTGTTATGCGATGATGTATGATTTATGATTATGTGGCACACATAAGAAAGGATTAATTATAAGATGGGTGGGACCTATATCTCCCTCCAATTCATTGGGTAAAGATTTATATCTCATGAGATAGACATGGATGGAACGGAAGGTTATTTCGGTTCAGTGATACAGGACTGAACCGAGGAGTGAACTCGGTTCAGAGATGGACTTTGTCCGCTAAGATAGTCTTGGCAATGAGTCATGACTAATAAGAAATGATTTTCCATGATTATGTGTGCATGCCACAAAGTTTCAAGTTTTATGTTATGATTATGGGGATCTCATTTTCACTTCTATGATTTATTCCATGTTAAGATATTGTGATCTCTTTTGCAGGTTATGATTTTCAAAAAGTTATGATATGATTTTTATTTCCATTATTTTCCCTTGCTGAGCATTTGAGCTCACCCTTTTTTGTATGTTTTCTTTTCCCCAGGTCAGGAAGATGGATATTAAGTAGAATATGCTAAAAGGGACCCTAGATATGATGAAAAAAATGGGAGACACTGTAGAAGATTTATGAACCAGTTGTTTATGTTTCCCAGTTTATAAAGACACTATACCTATACGGTCCTTTGTGGTATTGTCATATGTTGTAATAAGTGTGCTTCAATTTTGAAGTACTAACAATGTATGTAAAGTATGGGTCGTTATAGGCCATTTGTGTACCGCTTGGTTCTCATTCAACACCATCTATGGACCTTTATTGTTAATCAGTACATAGACCAATTTGGGTTCTTCATCGAATTGGATTCTTTCAATATTCTCCTCCATTTTTTATCCCCACATGCATATGTTTCCTTCATATATTTTGTGGGAGTATTTTATTTCCCTTTACAGATTTTTTTGGACCCTATAATGGTGGATAAAGTCTCATAATGGATTAGGTTTACTTCATAATCCCATACATAATGTCTCATGATAGAAAAGCTTTACCCAATGCATTGGAGCTCTATCTTTGCACACCCATCATAACATGTTCATGATTCTATGTGACAAAAAAGGAAATAAATCATAAGTCATAAATATAATACTTACCCATGGAAAGAAAATTAGTTTCATAATCTCGCCTCTTATCATAATCAAAGGAAATTTTATAATGAAGGAATTTGAGAAATAAACATAAGGCATGTATCACCCCATCAAAATAAGATATAATATGATAGGTATATTTTTTAGAGACATATATACATAATTTAGAAGCATTCTATAACTTTAAAGATAGAGAAAATGTCAGTT
Organism: Viscum album; assembly: GCA_963277665.1. Classification (NCBI taxonomy): domain Eukaryota; kingdom Viridiplantae; phylum Streptophyta; class Magnoliopsida; order Santalales; family Viscaceae; genus Viscum; species Viscum album. Next base: position 412,779,581 of record OY728140.1, on the reverse strand, counting down.
GGGGAGATAATGGTCATAACCCAAAGAAAAGGGTGGTTTAGAGAGACCCCTTACCTTGAGTCTAACTTATCTTGTACATTTTTATCTTACTAAATAATAAATTTATGCAATTATTTAATTTATTAATAACCTTTTTAAATTTTATTATTCCTTTTATTTTTTAGTACTATTTCATATTCAATTACTTACTCAATTAATTTAATATCAGATGTTTTGATGATATTCAGCTCATATGTCCAAAATGAATTCAGTAGGTTGAATATGGTCAAAGAGGTCATTATTAAATTATCTATATAATAATAATAATTAAATAATTATTATTTTAATACATTAATTATACTTTTAAAACAAATCTTGAATGATGATTATGAAAAATGAACTAAGTTACAATCATGGAGATGATAGGTCGTACATACAAATCAACAACGTTTCCATTTTTCAAAAATATAAATGGAAATAAGGTAAGTATTATTTTATATTTCTATAATTATAATTATACCATAATTATAATATTATTTCATTAAATACACTTGTATATACTATCTGTTTGATGCGGTAATGAAAAACGAATCCCATCACTTCGTGGAGGTGGTAATCCACACGTGTGCATGAATGATGTTATCATCTTTTAATGAATGGAATTGTAAGAAAATATATGATATATTAATTTTTAATAATGATAAATATTTCATGAATATAATATATATACATTAAATACATAATCATAAATATCTGTGAGAGGGAAATATGGAAAACAAATTACATCGGTTCTAGAGGAGGCAGTCCATCGTAAACACAAGCGATGGTTTCATTTCCCATTTTATGGAAGAGGAGATTAAAGTAGGTCATTCCATTAACATAATAAAATTTTAGTATATGGGAGATTAAAATTCTATTATATCATCATGGTTTAATAATATTTTAAGAGGTGGAATAAGAAATAAAACAAAACGCTCGGTTAAGAACGACACCTCTTTTATGAACAACCTCTTTATGTTTTCACTAAAAGTATTACTAGGAGGTTTTATAATAATAACATGGTATTTATGGAATTTTAATGAAATTAATGGAGGTATTTGGGTAATTATTTTATTAAACAAATGGATTATGAATTGTGAAGTAAAGAGGAGGGGATGTTCCCCTTTATAAGTGAGAAGGAGTGGCATTTTTGTAAATACAAAACACTATTCAATAATAGGAAGTCACTCTCAATATAAGTTCCTAAAAATTTATCAATAAATTAGCTAAGGTATTATAATTTCAATAAACACCCCCAATATAAAAAATAAACATGTTATTCCCTTTACCTTCATGGTTACTCACTTTTACCATTTTAATTTTTTCACCATGGTAACTAGTTTTTCCCTATGTAATTTATCCTTTAAGCCTAAAATTAAAAAGGGTATTATTAGATAATTTTAATGAACTAATTATAAATATGAAATTTAATTGATAAAATAAAAATCCTATGTGTTCGTAAAATTAATTTTAACACAATCACATGTAACACACAAAACCCTATTTTAACCTTAATCGTGATAATTTGTTTTTACTATTTTTACTATTAATTATGACCAAAAATTAAGTTATACTCATTAATTAATATTATTTATTGGACAAATACTTTATTAAGTGATATATATTTTTATTATTATTTATATACTAGTGTTTCATAAAAATAAAAATAATTTTATAATTTTTACAAAGGAAAAATATTATATATGAAATATCTTACATTTTGCATACTTTATCTAAAAAATTCTTACATATTTAATATTTGAAAAGGAAATAAATCATGTATTGATTATCTTCTGTTTTAAGGTATTTTCCTATGAATCTATTTAATTCAAGAATGATTTCTACACAAAAAATAAGGTCAATGGATTAATCTCATATGGGTTAGAGTTTGTCCCAATGTGGGTTATTCACTTGCGAGTGTGGATTTAATCCTACATAAGAGTTTCAAATTAATCACATAGAAGCACATGTTTAATATCAAATATAAATTTTTTTATATTCTAATGATTTATATGCAATGTATATCACACCTTCTTATCCCTACATAGGTTGGTTTCTGACTCGATGATTCCTATGTGATCTTTTATAACTCATGTTCCACTTTATATGGTTACTACTTGATTATTATGATGCATCAAAAAACATATGTGTATATAATTATTAAATATTTTTTTAACTCTTACTTATTACTACTATTAGAAAATTTTCAAATTTTGGAACTCTTTCACATGCAGTGATAGGTGATGATAGACTCACGTATGCAATGTTTTAGTCTTACATATCATAGTGAATCCATACCTTTTCCAATTTTTCCACTTTTAGTAACCTTACATTTCTAGTGATAAAAACTTTTAATATAGGGATAAAGTGTCATATAATTTCTAGTAATCTCACATTTTTCTAATAATTACCCTTATGTATTGAAAAAATTACATTTATATACTACAATGTGACTGAGGACTTTTCTATTTTTCAGTACATATTCTCAGGGTGACCTTTGTATATTGATATAAATAACTTTACATATTAAAATTATTTTCTTATTATATAGTCACAGTGTACTTTGTACAACCCTTACATATTGATCAAGGTTACTCTCATGTATTAGGGACTTTACTAGTTTCTTGGTCAATCTGTCAGCATGACCCTTTCGTATTCCATTAAACTTTACATATCATATTTTTCTCAAGGTAAATACTCTTATGTTTTGAAGATATAGAGCTTAAACATTACTCCATGCATCCTTACATAACATTTATAGATAAATTCTCTAGTACTTCACCATAATAGTGTCAATATTCTATATCCATTATTTACATGGTAATGTCCTTGGATTACATGACATATCAACATTCTATAGTAGTTCTCAACCGTAATGATAAACTTGGGATAGTATTCCAATAATCTTAAACATATTCCATATAGTCTAAATACAAGATATAGATGTGAAACATATAATGTTTTTCCATTGAGTTCTAGGGGCCCATAATCATTAAAATTTCTTCTCCTAAAGTTCACACTTGGTGATCTCGAATAGATGAGATCATGAGCAATGAACCACCAATAAAAACACCAAATTTTTTGGGTGTCATTGGTTGTTATTATATGCGAGTACATGTATTGGTAACTCCACTTGAGATCATTATCAAGGCATAATATTTTATTTCATACTTTTATACAAGATGAAAATTGGGAAATTTACATTATGGTGAGGTAGGTTGCATTAGGCGCATCATCGGTGGTATGGAATTGATTTAATAATCAAGACATGATTTATTGATTTCAAAAGGAAGATATATCTTAGGCCCAATTGACTAGAATGGTATTTACTTTACTAAATTCATTACCACAGTAGAAGAAGGCAAGTTTAACTGGTAAGTTCATGAAATAATATATTAAGAAATGATGATGACACAAAGTGTGTGTCATATTTTATGAGATATCATGAAACAAAGAGATTATATTATATAAAATATATTCATAAGAGTTTTTTTGTTTCTATAACTAAACCCTTTCTATCTAGGGGTTGTGATATGTTTCTAGACACTAACCTTGGTCCATGGTTATGAATCCCTTCTATCAAGATAAGGGACTAAAGGGTCACACAGAAAGCGTATTCATAATCTTTCCAAATTATAATGAATTGGATTTTAAGATATGGTGGGCCCCATAGTGGGGGTCAGGTTATTTCCAAGTTTTAAAAATTGTAACAAATAAAAAAATTCTATATTATTTGAGTTTAGAAAAATAAATGTTGAATTTATTAAGTCATTGTGTTCATAATTTATTAAGTGAATACAGAGAAACTATTTAACAAATGAATATTTAATTTTCAATGTTTATTTAATATTTTATGGGAAGGAGATAAGTTAAGTGTATGACTTGGATTTTATCATGTATCATTATTTTAGATGTATCAAGTAAATGATAAAATATTTACGATGCTAGTGACACATCTGCTGGGTCATAAATGTTATTTAATGATTATTTAGGAAGCTAAATATATTTGGAGGGTCTAACTGAAATTTTTGAGACTTCATCCTAAATCAGGAGAAGATAAAATTCACAATTATGACTTATCCCATGAATATTAGATCTTCTCACTCCTTTTATCAAGTTCTAGAGAGAGAAAGTGAGGTTTGGGGTACCCTGATCCAAGAACTCCCTCTTGGATCGAAGAAATAGTGCTTACATGATCGCGTTGATGTTGAAATCCCATTAAATTCTCCATTCTAGAACCAAAATTTTCAAATTATACATTAAATCATGTTTTTGAAGTGCACATGGGAATTATAAAAGGTTCCATATTTGGTTTCTTCAATAAAAATTTGACAGTGATGAGGGGAACATGAATTCAATAAAAAAAAGGTATGGTTTCAATTTTATTTTTTGTACTTAATTAAATCACAAGATATCCTTGTGTTATGAATTAGGTGTTATTATGATAGTGATGATGTTGTGATGTCAATATGGAATGAAGATTTAATTTTACCCTACTTACATGCTTTATCCATGCGTTTGATACCAACTTTATGTGTATTCATCATTTCAATTGATATTTATATTTTACTTCTTGAGAATTAGACACTATATGTGTGTTGTATATTTCTATCCAAATATAATAATATAGTAAGTTCAAAAACATTGCAAGAAGTATGGTGAAATATCCAAGTATCTAATGAAGGGTGATTCCTATGCCATCACTGGGAAGTGCATGCATTCAATTTTTCCAAGTTGATTTATTTAAGAAGAACTTTATTTTGTATTGAGTATTAACAAAAAAATTATATCATGTGTCCATTGGCCACAATGATACATTATTTCATTATGGAATGATTTTTTTGTGGTTTCCCATACTCAACTAATAGTTCATAAATAATTGAATCATTAACTATAAATGATAAATATAAAATGTAAGACTCAAATCATACCATGTTGTGGAAAGATAATTCTCAACCAAGTAAATCCAGAAGAAAATTTTAAGGCAATACCAAGAAGGGTGTTTAAACTCTTTATGAGATAAAAAAATTAGGTATCTCAAATTATTTCTTATTTGGTTCAAAATTGACCAAGTCAACTTTTAACATTAAAGTTGATAAATCCAAAAATATTTTAGAACTAGTTCAATAAAATACATTTGAACTATTTTTTGGTATAAGTTAGAGGTAAATTATTGTTCTTCATGAGATTCCTTTAATAAATTTAAGTAAATTTAAAGTAAATTGAGGAATATTCTTGGTATAATATATAAAATTCTTATGTAAGGATTTTTGGATTATATCTTAACCAATTATTCATCAATCATTAAAAATTTAGAATAGATTTATTCTTAAACCCACATTTCCCTATACACATCATATTTTTTATGTCAGTAAAAGGAGGATCAAGGATGACTTTTATAAAAATTCATTGATTATGAAAATGTATATTGGATTAATTCCTAAACTCAAATTTCCTTATACACATAATATTTTTGATAAGGATGATCAATGATGAATCTTATAAATCCTACAAAGTCTTCCACTATCTTTTCAATACATGCTTTACAAATAGCAGTGTTAACCCATTAACATATGTTAACTATAATGAAAAATAAATATCATATGAGATATAGTATGAAATAAATACATTATATCATTATCTATTTGTTTAGATGAAAGTATTTTGTTAAGTATAAGTCAATAAAAAAACTTTCATCAAGGAAAATTACAAAGTGTATGTTAGGTAATTATCCTAAAATTTAAATAGGATATTACATAGATCGTTAAGATAGAAAAGTAATAGTAGAATGACAGACTATATTTCTATAAAATGGTTCACATCTCTATTTGATATATTGTAAGAAAAATTGACTTGAATAAATTCAATGGTCAAGATGCACAAATAGTTGGTACATGAACAATTTCCACAAGAGCTCATTGAAAATGATTTTTCTAGTGACTCATACTATGTAAGAAATATATAACTGAAGTGATATGGTTTTATGGTCACCAAGTTAAGGTGATATATTATTCAATAATAATAATTAATCTTTATCTTATAAGGAATTAGTAATTATAAACAAGCTATGATTGAAAATTTCATATGAATTCAAAGATTGATTCAATAATGAACCAACCTAGACCACCATCCAAATCGGAACTCTAACTGACCCGCTACGTACTCAAGGAACGCCTAGGTCGAATAAAAGCATCAAGGATATCTAAAATAAAATTTGGGGATAGTTTCACTCTCAAGAATCCAAACATGAACAACCAAACATGGAATAATGATAAATATACAATGATAATTGAAAAAAAAATACATATAAAAAACAAGAATTTAATAAAGAGCTACAGATATATAATTAAATCTGAAAAAAAGAAAAGAAAAGACAAAAAAGGATAAAAACAATCGATCTAACTAGCTTCATTAACCTAAAGGACCAATCACCATATCCATGTGACTCACAATTCACCACCACGATCCCAACAACCAACCACTTCTAGAGGAAGATGACCCTGAATCACACCTGAAATCCAAACCTGAAGGAACATACAAAAAACATGAAGACTATATACCCACAAATGTGAGTATGTAGGGTGTAAAATGAATCCATTAGGATACCACCATTATTAAAATTTATTTATTTTATAAAATAAACCAAAACCAATAGTTTGAAAATAATGTTTACATATAGGTTTTCATTTCATTTTTACATGATATAGGAATAACAAAGAATGAATCCTGAACTTTATGAAAGAAATTTTTTTATAAAACATTATATAAATAGGTTTTACCAAAAACCAATCCAGTTTTAAGAACCAATTATTTCTCTTTAAAACACCACAATTTTGAAAATATACCCACACATGGTTTAAACATTTCAAAAGCATTATACAACCAAGAATTTCATTTTGGAAACCAATTCTACATTTTTTCCTTTAAAATATTTTACACACCCAACTCAAAGGTAATAAAGGAAATAAGGGAAACTATAAAGAGAACAAAACCATATAAGGTCATAATAATGCTAATATGTGGATGAAACAAAACTAGTCGACATCAAGACTAAACCATAATAGGATAAAAACATCAATCAAGTCTATCTAAGAAATAAGAAAATAACATTCCGTTTTATACTAAAAAAGGCATAACATATGATACATAGTATGAGGAAACACCACAAATACTAACGATATAACACATGACACATACAGGTGGACCCACTTCTGATAGGTTAATGGATACACATCTATTTACTGAATCACTCCAACCAGTATCCTTAGTGAAAATATCACTAGACAATTGTTATATACAACTAGTGGGGACTAGACAGTGCATAAATATTAACTATACAAACACCATCTCAATACTTCTCATTTAGTTTCCTTGATGTCCCCATGGAATAACTATAGAAGGTGGGCCATGAACAAACAACACCCTCACATGATAATAACAAGAACCAAGGGCTAAAACTATAATAACATTCTTCAAACCTCACACACATCTCTTATAAAGATACCCAATCCATGTGAATAACATGAATCACATAAAAATTCATCTATCACATGGATAAACATAAATATCAGAAAAAAGGGATCAATAAGGGAACAATCAATATCACTTCATAAAGTTCCATATGGCCCTCCACATATCACATATATCATATACATTTGGAAATCCTTTTATAAAATGACTTGGAATCTAAACACAATTCTAAAGGAAATCATAATCATCATCAATCACAATAAAAAACCAAGGGAAACTCTATTTCACTTTATAAAACCACACCACCCTGTGAAACAAGGAGACCCTTTAAACATAAGAAGGGAAACCCACTTTGAAAACCCCATTTGGATTAAAACCAAAATAATAGGTGTTTTTCTCAATGAAAATCCCATTTTGAATTTTATCAAACATTTTGAATTCATGCAATACTAATTAACACTAAAACACCACTCAACCACAAAATTTACTTCATTATACTAAATGAAAACCATGGTGAGATATAGGAAATCTTTCAAAAATCACACCTAAATATCCCAAACTATAATTTTCTAGGTTAGAAATGAATTTAGAAAAACCAAGAATTAATGGAACTCTTATATAAAAGATAATGAATCAGAAACACTTACCTCATGTGGGTGAATCATGTAGCGTTCAAAGAAATCCATCGTATTAGGCCTCAAAGGATAGATCACCACCAATAAAAACCAAAATCCCCAATTCCTAACAACACTAACCAAGAAAATAATCCAAACATAGACACTAGGGTTATAGGAGAAGAGAAAAGGAGGATAAAACTAAAGAGGAAGAAGAATAGGGACTCATACCACTTGAACCGAGTCAAGAATCACCAAGAAAACACCTTAAATCCACTTGGAGGAGCTTGTAGAAGGAGAGAGAACTCAAGGAGAGTAATTTGGGTTGTGGGTTAACACAAGGGAGGCTTGGGGTAGAATCCCTAGTTAAAAAATGTGGAAAAGAAAAAAATACCCCTAACTAGGTAGGCCACATAGTTGTCTTGCACAATTTTCCAAATCGTGTGCAGACCATGTGTCGGCCACTGCCTCAAACCCATAGAGGCTACATGGTTGTCTCACACAGTTTATCCAAACATGCATAAAATGTGTGCTCCCCTATATACACCACTACACAAGGTGCATAGTTTTTACTGAATGGTTTCCAAAAGGCACTCCTTAACTGAGAACCCCTGGAAAACACACAAAACTTTCAACTATGAACACTTGTAACCAAGGTGTAAATAAACACATGATTACTACCATGGAAGTTACACCTTGTGGTGTCAAAAATTCCTCACCATTCCACCTCCCCCCCCAAAAATTCCACAGTAACCTAGGGAAATTAGGAATGATAATAATATTATCCCTATAATGAGGACATGATTACTATCCGACTTCCCAAACCTCAAAACCAATAACACAAGGTATAGATAACCCATTTATTGGGATAATCAAAATTGAATGATTCCTAATTAACTAATTAAAGATTCGTTAGGAGTCCTAAGTGTTGGGACCAAGATGATGATAATGGTGATGAAGGTTTCAAGTGTTGTCTTTTGTTGTCAATTTATGCTTTGAAGAAAGGAAATCACTTCACTTTGTTTTGTGGAAACAATTGTTTTGTGTTTGTTTTCAAAAGAATCAAACCCATATTAATTGTGACGATGATTTGATGGTTTTTATTTCATTGAAATTATTAGTTGTATTGAGAACTTGTGATGCAAACTTTATAGAAGAAAGGGAGAGCAAAAGAGTTGCTACTAATCGAAAAATAATTATATTCAGATTGTTTTTCAAAACAATTGGATTCACGGTGGAAGTAAAATAAGTGGTATTGTTTTCACTATAGCTGGTCATGATTTCTGTGTAAATGCTTGTTACAATTTCTGTGTAAAATATGGTTATGATTTCTGAGTAAAAGCTGGTTATGATTTCTGAGTAAAAGCAGGTTATGATTTCTGAGTAAAAGCAGGTTACGATTTCATAGTAAAAGCTGGTTATGATTTCTGAGTAAAAGATGGTTATGATTTCTGAGTAAAATCTGGTTAAAATTTCTGAGTAAAATCTGGTTGTGATTTCAGAGTAAAAGCTGTTTGCAATTTCGGAGTAAAATATGGTTATGTTTTCTGTGTAAAAGCGGGTTATGATTTCAGAGTAAAATCTGGTCACGATTTTAGAGTAAAATCTAGTTACGATATCTGAGTAAAATCTGGTTATGATTTCAGAGTAAAATTTGGTTATGATTTTGGTGTAAAAGATGATTATGATTTCGAAGTAAAATCTAGTTACGATTTCAGAGTAAAATCTAGTTACGATTTCTGAGTAAAAGCTGGTTACGATTTCAGAGTAAAATCTGGTAATGATTTCTGTGTAAAATATGGTTATGATTTCAGGGTAAAAGATGGTTACGATTTTAGGGTAAAAGATGGTTATGATTTCAGGGTAAAAGCTGGTAATTATTTCAGGGTAAAAGATGGTTACGATTTCAGTATAAAAGCTGGTTACGATTTTAGGGTAAAAGCTAGTTATGATTTCACTATAGTAGTGTGGTTACGATTTCACTATAGTAGTGTGGTTATGATTTTATTGTAGAAGGGGGTGAAAATTGAAAACATGATATCGAATGAATAGTAGGATATCCTGCTAATTGGTAGAGAATCATACCTAGATGTATCATAACCAGGTATTAGAAAGAAAGAAGTGGTGCCAATGGAATAGATGGTGCCTATTGAGAATGAATCAAATTCAGATTGTTTTGTATCGTGCCTAGAATGATCGTAACTAGATATGGTCGGATTCAAGATAATAGTATCCAGACCATTTGTATTTAGAAAATATCATTCTTGGGATGATATGAAAATAAATAAGAAAGAATGGATGTAAAGTTACAATGATTTCCATGTCAATTCAGACAATGCTAAAGCTGATCCTCAATGATTTCAAAGTCATGAAGGTAGTCATGATACCAAAAAATGTTTCTAAATGAAGTTTCTTTTCTATTGTGTGTAAAGAGAAAAATAAAATAGAAGGATACTGATGAATGAATTGTAAAATGGTAACCTTTATTTTAAAAGAGTGATTATATCTCAAGTGGAGAAGTGCATTTCTTCAAACACATTCAATTGGATTTGTATCAAGAATTATTTTGAAGAAATCAGAATGAGAGAATCAGATTTAGACTCATGTATTGCTCACCACTTGTAATTTTATTGACAATTGAAATGGGAGTCTGGAAAAGAAGAGATGAAGATTGTAGAATATTTGAGAAGAATCAAGAAGTGTTGACAAAGTCATAATTGCTTCGAGATTTCAGGAGAAATCTAGATTTGGGTGAATTTAAGTGAGCGGGAAAGTGTTTTGGGATTCCCACCTAAACATGTTTTGGGTCACCTATAAAAGGTGTAAAGTACATTGTACTTGTGTGACTTACAGAAGAGAGAGAAACTCCGGGTTTCTAGAGAGAATAAGAGATCAATTCCATTCTAATTGAAAATTGTTTTGGATGGTGCTAATTCATTCGTATTCTATTCGGCTCAATAATTTTATTCATGAATTGAAGTGGTACCAATTATACCCTATTTTTTTCTATTGAAAGAATCAGAATGGAAGCTTTGTATTGAAAGAATCAGAATGAGAACTTTGTTTTGAAAGAATCGTATTCAGATAAGATCAGACTCAGTGCTTCATAACAAAGTCCAGGTGGTTCTTACCTTTCTTCTTGGTAATGAAAAGAAGAATTATTTTACTATTTGAATACATTTGTTTAATTGAAAATAAGCACAAGTAACATGAGTTGTTACAAAAAAAATGTATTACTTTATTGTGCTAAGAGGGTGCACACACACTAGTGGGATTGTTTTATAGTGCTACACAAGTGAAAGAGTACATCCTACTCATTGTAATCCAAGGATTTTTTTTCTTAGTGTATTTTATGGCATTGGATCATTTCCAAACCATACCAAGGAATTATCTATTCTTATTGAATAGTGAACCTTGTAAATATTTTTGTTCTTGTGGATGTGTGTTGTTTTTGTTTCTCAGCAGGGAATTGAAATCCTTAACCGGAGGTGAAGGTTGTTTCAATTGAAAAGAAACATAAAATAAAAATATTATCATTGATTCACCCCCTCTCCCTCTCAGTGAGACAATACTCTGACTGGGCACTTTCAATTGGTATCAAAGCCAGGTTGCATTCATTATTCTTTGCTGATGGAGAATGTGAACTGTGTGAACAATAAAGGTATTCTAGCCTTTTATGAAAAGAAATATCATATCTGGGAAGATAGAATGCTACCATACCTTATGTCTATCAGTTATGATGTTCTTGAAGCTTCAACCGTTGGGTTTTCACCCATTGATGATAGTGCTCCACATACACCTGTTGAAAAGAAGTTTCTTGAGAATGATGGAAGGGCCAAGAATGCTATATTATCATCACTTTCTGAAAGTGAATTCTTTAGAGTAAAAGGTGTGGCCATAGCTAAAGGTAAATGGGATAAGTTGAAAAACATATATAAAGGCATTACAAAAGTGAAGAAGGAAAAGTTACAAATATGGAGATTGAAGTATAAAGATTTGAATATGGGTGAGAATGAATCTGTTAGAGAATTATTTACCAGGGTGAATGAAATTATGAGTACTATTAGAGGTCTTGGTGAAAATCTGAAAGACTCTACAGTTGTTGACAATATCTTGAGAATCCTACCTGACAAATTCGATGCAAAAGTTTCTTTATTGGAAGATAGAGATCCTAAAACATTGTCTCTTGATGATTTACATAGAAATCTTATAACTTATGAAATGAGAAAATAGAATGTTATAAAGAACAAAAAAAGGTTGATAGATAAATGTCTTTTAAGGTTATAAATAAAGAAAAGTCAAAGAATATTGTTATTGAAGTTGAAGCTAGTGATTCTAATTCTGAAAAAAGGCATGTAAAAATCTCAATGAAATCCTATCCTTGTTTTCTAACAATGTGAAAAGAGGTACAAGGAAATACAAAGGGAAAATTCCCTTTAAATTTTTTGAATATAGATGTGTTGATCACTTTGTGGCCAATTATCATCAAATAAAGAAATAAGATGATAGTGATATTGAATAAAGAAAGATGAGGAGATCATGGAAGAAAAAAGGAGACAAAGGAAAAGAAAGTAAATTATTCAAATAAAAAAGAAGAAGTTTCTTTTCTAAAGATGATGAAGAAAAATTGAGTGATGCTAAATCTGAAAAATCCATTGAGTATGGTAATGAAAATACTTTCATTGTAATGGTGAATGATGAAGAATTCAGAATCAATAGTTCTGAAGAAGAAGAAACACAGCTTGAAATGCATCTTAAAGAAGAGTTGAAAGAATGCCTGAGAAAGATCAGAAGGATTGAAAAGGAAAAAAAAGATGGAAGATGAATGGTCAAGCAACAAAGAATGATTTTCTGGTGAGAAAGAAAAGATAATTAAACAGATTGATGATTTGAAGAAATATCTTGAAGAATAAAATAATCGTAATGAGCATTTAGAGGTGAAGTCTAAAGTAAAAGAAGACGAGTTGGAACTTATCCCAAAAAAACTCTCTAAAGATGAAAAGAAAAGTCTATGTTTCCAAAACTCTATCACTGATGTTGGTGAATGTTATCGTAATGAGAAACTCTATTAGGATCAATAAAAGATACCTTCAAAGGGTGAGAATAAGAATCGAATTATCTCTGAAATGAAGAAAGCTGGGAAAGTTATGTATGTGGACAAGTCCAATAAGGTTGGGAATGTTTTGAAACATTCTGAATCTGAAATTTTTTCCAATGCTTATATTTATGATAATTTAGAATATAAATAAAAGAATCTGATTGATAATATAAAGGCCGCTGAATCAGAAAAGAAAGAGAAGAAGGTGGCTGAGAAACACATTTACAATTCTGATCGGTATGGACGTTTCAGAAGAAAATACTCTTTCTATGGGTATTGCTTGTATTGTGGGGGATTTGGTCACACAACAAGTATGTGTTGGTTCAATCAACAACATTACTATTATCCCACAGGTTATGAAGGAAGAGATTGAGGGAGAGTCAATCTACTCAAAGAAAGAAAAATGAGAAGGTTTTCTTGAAGAAATCTGAAAAGAATGTAGTGAATATTTAAAATAGGTTTCTACCCTTGGAAACTATTTGTGAAAGATGTGAACAACCTGTACACCTTGAAAAATGATGTCTTATTTTGTTACTAGATCAACAAAAGATTCTCAATTCTCAAAATCCGAAGGTGAAGAATGAAAAGAATAGAGAAAAGGCATTTGTTGTTGAAACTACATTAAAATCCATGAAAGGAGAATGACCCTGGATACTTGATAGTGGGTGTTCTTCTCACATGATAGGAGATTTGAAATTGCTGAAGGATGTGGAATATTTTAAAGAAGGCATGGTGACATTTATCAATGATGAATCATTGAAAATCAAAGGTGTTGGGTCAGCCATCATTGGAAAAGAAAAGATGAAATCTAAGAAAACATTGTATGTTGATGGGCTAAAATAAAATCTGCTAAGTGATTCAAAATTTTGTGAGGAGGGTTACAAAGTTATATTCAAGAAAGATGGTTTTTTTTAAAGAGTGAAGAAGATGAAAATATTTTTGCAAGATGTCAATGTACAAAAGGAAACTTGTTTCAGGTTGGTGACTTGCAAAACTTTTTTTACATAAGTATGGTGAGAGAGAATCAATTATGGCATAAAAGGCTTATACATATGTGTCATAGAAACATGAGAAAGTAATCTAAAATAGATAGTGTTTGAGACATTCCTAATTTTCAAAGAAGTAGAGATTGGTGTTGCACTATTTGTCAGAAAGGAAAGATTACAAATGTTGTGCATAAGAAAGTTGATATATATTCAAAACAACCCCTAGAGCTGACCCATTCTGATATATGTGGGACAATGAGAAAATAATAAACACATAGAAATAAGTAATTCATTACTTTCATTGATTATTTTACTCACATTACTTGTGTTATATACATGAAACACAAATCAGATGCTTTGAAAATATTTAAAAGTTTCAGAAGAAAAGCTGAGAAATAATGTGAGTATTCTGTGAAGAAGATGAGAACTGATAATGGTGGTTAATATAGAAGTGAAGAGTTTGAAAACTATCTTGAAAATCATGGAATTTGGCATGAGTATAGCTCTCTATACACTCCCCAACAAAATGGGTGTTCTAAAAGAAAGAATAGAAGCCTGGTGGAAATGAGAAGAACCATGTTACTTGAGAATGGTCTTTATAATTACTTTTGGAGGCAATCCATGATTACTGCTATTTATATTCAGAACCGTTGTTTCTACAGGCCTCAATCAGGTATGACTTCCTATGAATTGTTTTATTGAAAAACTTCAAGTTTGAAGAACTTTAGAGTTTTTGGTAGTCCTTGTATTATAAAGAAGAAAGGTGGAAACTATGGTAAGTTTGAGAAAAAAAGGAGAGGATGGAATCTTTCTTGGCTACTCTCCAGAAGGAATAAGATACAAATGCTACAAAAAAGAAACAAAAATAATTGTTGATTCAGTTTATGTGAAAGTGATTGAAATATCTGATAAAGAGAAACATGTTCGGGAAAACAATGAAGTTGATCAAGTTGAAGAAAACAATTATGATAAGGAAATAGACAAGTGTATTCCTTCTCAAGAAGAAGAATCAAACTTAGCTATTTCAAGTGATGAAGGCAATTGAAAATCTTATCCAAGTCTGAGGAAACATGTGGAAGTACGGAATATAATTGGTGATCAACATCAGAAGGTTCAAACAAGAAGAAAAACCAATTCCATTACACATACTTATTTGTATTCAAAGGTGGAACAAAATGATGTGAAAGAAGCTTTTGAGCATCCGGAATGGGTTCAAGCCCTGAATGAAGAATTGGATCAGATTGAAAAGAACAATACACATGAACTCATACCCAATCCTAAAAAAAACATCATTGGAACAAAATGGGTTTTCCAGAACAAGTTGAATGAAAAAGGTAAACTTACAAGAAACATAACAATATTGGTTTGCAAAGGGTATTCATAGATTTATGGTATTGATTTTGAATAAACCTTTTCTCTAGTGGAAAGACTTGAAACAATCATAATCTTTTTTTCTATTGTCACACAACTAGGCTACAAGATATTTCAAATGGATGTTAAATCTGCATTCCTAAATAGTGATATGGAAGAAGAAGTTTATATTGAACAACCATGTGGATTTATTATTGGAAAAGATGAAGGTTATGCGTGCAGATTGAAAAATTCTTTGTATGGCCTAAAACAAGCTCCAAGGGCATGATATTCCAAATTGGATACATGCTTAAGAAAGATAAGTTTTAACAAAGGAAGGTTGGATAACAATATTTAAATTAGAGAAAGTCAAGAGTATTCCCTCATTGTAATTGTTTATGTTGATGATATTATCTTTGTTGGGAATGATAAAGGAAGGTGTGCAAGATTTTTTGAATAAATGAAGAATGTTTTTGAAATATACATGCTGGGAGAAATGAAATATTTTCTTGGGATAAAAATCCATCAAAATAAAGAATATATTTTACTTTACCAAGAAAAGTATGAAAAAGAACTTATCAAGAGGTTTGGCATGGAAAATTCAAAACCTATTTCCACACCCATTTCAGTGGAAAAAAACTGAGTAAAGATGAATATGGAAAATAAATGGATTAGAAAGAGTATCAAATGCTGATCGGAAGTCTATTGTATTTGACTGCCTGAAGACCCTACATTGTTTATGATGTTACCTTATATGAAATATTTTAGAGTGCTCCAAGATAATCACATATTATTGTTGGAAAAAGAATTCTCAGATATATCAGAGGCATAAAATAATTCATAATCAGGTATTTCAGGTCAGATAATATTGATTTATTTGGGTATTCTGATGTATATTGGGTAGGAAATGTTGATGATAGAAGATCTACATCTGGTGGTGTATTATTTTTGGGAAATAATTGTGTTAGTTGGAATTAAAAGTATTAAAACTCCATAAATATCAGTATGGCTGAAGTTGAGTATGTTGTTGCTACTCAATATTCTACTCAAATTATGTGGATGAAAACAATATTGGAAGACTTACTTGTTGAAGTGAAGTTACCCTTACACTTGGGTTGTGAAAATCAAAGTACAATCAATCTGACCAGGAATACAGTGCAACATTCTCGTTCAAAACATATTGATATCAAATATCATTTCATCAATGAGCATGTGGAGAAGAGTGAATTAAAGCTATAGTATGTTCCAACATTGGAACAAGTTGCTGAAATCTTCACAAAACCTTTATTGAAGGAATCATTCTCAAAAATGTGGTTGAACATGGGTGTCTATCCTCTTTCTCTTCAAGGTTGAGGTATGTTCTTCTGTCCCCTCTCTCATCTTAACTTTGGATTATTTTGTCCAGGGGGAGAATTGTTTTGTTTCATCAATTTATTGAACAAAAGAGAGTTGTGGGTAAGCTATGAATTCACCATTATTTAGTGTGTGAACTATTATAACTATTTGTGTGAGTGGTTGTAGGAAAATAAATTGAATTGTTTTCCAGTAAGAATGAAGAAAAGAAAGAGGTGGTCATGATCACTATTTTGGATAGCATGGTTTTTCTATTAATTATTATTATTTCCTACAATGAGTTAGCTCATGCAGGCTTAGAATTGTTTATATGCAATCCATTTCTTGAGTTGAAATAGTTCAGTGATTTATGAAACATGGTTGACAACAAAATCCAAAGGGGGAGATTTTTGGGACCAAGATGATGATGAAGGTGATAAAGGTTTCAAGTGTTGTCTTTTGTTGTCAAGTTATGCTTTGAAGAAAGGAAATCACCTCACTTTGTTTTGTGGAAACAATTTTTTGTGTGTGTTTGTTTTGAAAATAATCATACCCATGTTAATTGTGACGATGATTTTATGGTTTATATTTCATATAAATCATGAGTTTTATTGAGAAATTGTGATGCAAGATTTATAGAACAAAGGGATAGTGAAATATTTGCTTCTAATAGAAAAAGAATTGTATTCAGATTGGTTTTCAAAACAATTGGATTCCTGGTGGAAGTAAAAGAAGTGGTGTTGTTTTCATTGTAGCGGGTTACAATTTCTATGTAAGAGATGGTTATGATTTCTGTGTAAAAGAAGGTTACGATTTCTGAGTAAAAGCTGGTTATAATTTCTGAGTAAAAGATGGTTACAATTTCAGAGTAAAAGATGGTTATGATTTTAGAGTAAAATATGGTTATGATTTTTGAGTAAAAGCTGGTTACGATTTCTGAGTACAAGTTGGTTACGGTTTCTGAGTAAAAGAGGGTTATGATTTCAGAGTAAAAGATGGTTACAGTTTCTCAGTAAAATCTGGTTATGATTTATATGTAAAAGTTGGTTACGATTTCAGAGTAAAATATGGTTACATTTTCAGACTAAAATCTGGTTATGATTTCTCAGTAAAATTTAGTTATGATTTCAGAGTAAAATCTGGTTACGATTTCTATGTAAAAGTTGGTTACGATTTCAGAGTAAAATTTGGTTATGATTTCAGAGTAAAATTTAGTTTCAATTTCTAAGTAAAATATGGTTATTATTTTAGAGTAAAATTTGGTTATGATTTTTGTGAAAAATATGGTTATGATTTCAGGGTAAAAGCTGGTTATGGTTTCAGGGTAAAATCTAGTTATGATTTCAGGGTAAAAACTAGTTACAATTTTAGTGTAAAAGCTGGTTATGATTTTAGGGTAAACGTTGGTTACGATTTCACTATATCAGTGTGGTTATGATTTCACAGTAGTAGTGTGGTTACAATTTGGTTGTAGCAGGGGGTGAAAATTGAAAAAATGATGTTGAATGAAGAGTAAGAAATACTACTAATTGGTAGAGTATCATACCCAAATGTATCATAACCAGGTAGTATATATAAATAAATGGTTCCAATGGAAGAAGATATGGTGCCAATTGAGAATGAATCAAATTCAGATTGTTTTGTATCATGCCCAGAATGGTCGTAACCAGATATGATCAGATTAAAGATAATAGTATCCAAACCATTTGTATTTAGAAAAGATCATGCTTGGGATGAGATGACAATAAATAAGTAGGAATGGATGGAAAGTCACAATAATTTCCAAGTTAATTGAAATGATGCTAAAGCTAATCCTCAATGATTTATAAGTCATGAAGGTAGTCATGATACAAACAGATGTTAGTGAATGAAGTGTGTTTTCTCTTTTCGGTAAAGAGAAAAGAAAAGAGAAGGATACTAATGAATGAATTGTCAAAGGGGGATCCTTTGTTTTAAAAGAGTGATTGTATCTCAAGTGGAGAAGTTCATTTCTTCAAACACATTCAATTGGATTTTTATCAAGCATTGTTTTGATGAAATTAGAATGAGATAATCAGATTCAGACTCATGTATTTCTCATCAATTTTAATTGTATTGAAAATTGAAATGGGAGTATGGAAAAGAAGAGATGAATATTGTAGAATATTCAAGAAGAATCAAGAAGCGTTGACAAAGTCATAATTGATATGAGATTTCAAGAGAAATTTAGATTTGGGTGAATTTAAGTGAGCGGGAAAGTTTTTTGGGATTCCTGCCTAAACATGTTTTGGATCACCTATAAAATACATAAAGTACACTGTACTGGTGTGACTTGCAGAAGAGAGAGAAGATTCAGGTTTCTAGAGAGAAGAAGAGATGAATTCTATTCGAATTTACAATTGTTTTGGGTGGTTCCGATTCATTCGTATTCTATTTGGATCAAAAATTGTATTTGAGAATTGAAGTGGTGCTGATTCTTCTATATTGTTTTATAATGAAAGAATCACAATGGAAGATTTGTATTGAAATAATCAGAATGGGAACTTTGTTTTGAAAGAATTGTATTCAGAGAAGATCAGACTTAGTGCTTCATAACAAACTCTAGGTGGTTCTTACCATTCTTATGGGTAAGGAAAAGAAGAATTGTTTTACAATTTGAATACATTTGTTGAATTAAAAAGAAGTGCAGGTAACATGAGTTGTTACAAAACAATTTTATTACGTTACTATACTAAAAGGGTGCACACTCACTAGTGGGATTGTTTTATAGTTCTAATGAGTGAAACGGTACATCCTACTTGTTGCAATACAAGTATTGTTTTCTTAGTGGATTTTATGGAATTGGATCATTTCCAAACCATACCAAGGACGTAGCTATTCTTATTGAATAGTGAACCTTGTAAATATTTGTGTTCTTGTGGATGTTTGTTGTTGTTGTTTCCCAGTTGGGAATTGAAATCCTTAACAGAAGGCGAAGGTTTTTTCAATTGAAAAGAAACATTAAAGAAAAAGAGTATCACTAATTCAGCCCTCCCCCTCTCAGTGATACAATACTCCGACTGGGCACTTTCATTAAGAAGACTAACCCTCATTAAACAAGAATGAAGAGATAAAAAACATTACATTGGGATATCCAATCCTATAATCCTATTTGAAATTAGTAATTTCAATATATCCAAAACTTCTTCTAAGATCCTCATAAATCCCACAACCAGATCACAAGTCAAAGCAGAAAAAATACCTTTGGAACATCCTAGGTCACTAGAGCTAAACAACAACACATCCCAACCAAATTTCATTTAAAAAATAATTCCCAAATAATGGGAAAACACACATAGAATTATAATAGGTCTCCCCACCATTTATAATTTCTCTAAGAAGGTGAAATTTTTTCTAATCAACCCAAAATAATTATCATTACCAAATATAAATGATTTCTTGAACCATGAAAAAAAACCCAAAATAAAATAGGAATACATCCTCAAGAACAACCAAGAAGACAATATACCCAATTACCAAGGAAATTCAATCCACTAAACAAGAGGGAAATCCAACAAGCACATGCCTAAACATGGAATAACATGGTTTCATACATGGGTAAAAAAACTACACAGTAAAACAGATACAAACTCACAAAATAACCACTCATGGGGATTCTTAATAAAACCTAAACATAGTTAATCCCAAGGTATACTAAAAAACTAATAAATTATCCCCATTACAATATCCCACACCCAAGGAATCCCCATTCCATCCTTAAAATAAATCTACAATAAAATCCAAAAAACCTAACAAGTCATGAACATCTCAAGAGATACAAAAAACATGATAAAAATACAATTCATTCATTATACATCAAGGAACTGGTTACACAAAAGATAGGATAAGTCCAAAAACCAAAAGTAAATTTACAAAATAGGAAGCTCCCAAAGAATCTATTAGCTTTCAAATCTAAAATAAAATCAAAAATGCAGAACACTAACCAGATTAAAGCTTGGCCTAATACTTTTTCATCTGATTCCCAACCATCTCATAAAACCTCTGAATGTGACCAGTGAAAAAATGTAGATTTAAGGTCTTAGAGTTAAAGGAAAATAATATTTAATGTTCCGATACCTACCACAATGTAAATACACAACTAGATTTCACTTGACCGAAACAAGAATGATAGGTTATGAAGATGTATTCCCATCACCACTACCTCCCTGATTCTCCTTCTCATTATTTGGATCATCTTTTCTGGATCCCATGAGAATCAAAGCATCTTTCATTACATGTTTCCCTAATAATAGTACTTCAATGATGATAGTCTTATAAATCACTTCCCAATAAGTAGTCAGGCTATATTGAAGCACTGACGAACACAATTTTGGATGAAGGCCCCTAGTAAAGAACCATGCATTATTAAAATCATCAACAACCAACTATAGAGAGAAAGGAACTAATCTAGTGAAATGTTCAATAGTCTTTCACTGACTGATCACCCTATAGGATACACAAAAAAATCATTTCATTCTCAACTATCACTTCTTATGGATAAAACCACTGGATGAAGGTAGCCTTGAAATATCCCCAAGAGAGAGTCTAAAATGGTTGGGAATGAATGGAGAGCTTCCACCACCCCAAACCTAATCCTTAAAAAAATGGAATGGTATACCTCACCTTAGAGTCTTCTAGAGTTTATAATAATTCAAAAATATATTAGACCTTGGATATATACTCAATCACCTCATGGGATCCTTGATCACCAAAAAATACTAGAGGATAATGGTTTAAAAAATCCCATGCATGATCTAAGAGCTGGGAAGGAAATGTATCTACCACTCAATAATGAGTTTGGTTAAGGTCAAAAACTTTAAGGACAACTCTTATATCACTAGTAAAACTACCCAAGGAATTCCCTTATTTAATTACTAGTTATTTCATGGAGGAATCATTCTAAAACATCACACAATAAAACACCCAATCAATACAATTTAAAAAAACCAACTCAAATAGAATAAAAAGAATATTCCAATCAAAACATAAATTACAAAACCACCTCAAAATTTTTATAATGGAACCAAATCTCAATTAAACTAAATCAAGGTTACAAAAACCCTCTTTCAAAAATTTTCCCAAAACCTTTGGAGACATTTCACACCACAAACCTAGATTATTTTGAACCTAAAACAGCCCCAAAACTAATTTATTTTATCAAATATATTTAATTAAGGTTATTTGTTTCATAAAAACATCTTAAACCCTCCTAGAAAAGGTTTTTCAAACAAGCCTTATGACACCCCAGGTTTTACTTTTATGTAGGGGTATTTAATGGATAGTTTATACCCTTGAGTTAAAGGTGTTTTTGGATAAAAATATGAAAGTTTTGGGACTTTTTCTAGGTAATATAGTTGCGTAACGTGGTTAAAATAACTATGAAACTCTTAATAGAGGTGATCTCCATGATTAACACATAGTTTATTTAACCACGAAGGTAAACCGTGAAACTAACCTAAAGAGGGGTATTTTTGTGTCATTTTAGATTATTTTTAATTTAGATTTATTTCCATGGATTATACACTCATTTTCTCCCAACCTAGGCACCTTCCATGGAGTTTTATCACTCTCCAAATACCCTTCAAGGCGATTTCAAGGTGGTTTATTGGCGATTCTTCACTCGTATTGAAAGGTTAGGGTTCCATTTCTCTTCTTCTTGTGTTTTTTTTCCATTTTCCTCTTCTATAATAACCCCAATAGATATTATTAGATAGTTTCCATGAATATTATTTTTATAAAATTGGGTTTTATCTTCCTAGGGGTTGTGATCCCTCCTTTGATACCTAATGCAGTGGATTTCATCAAAGGCGACATGATTCCACCACATGAGGTAGGTGTTTAAATTTCATTTCCATTTATTTAATATTTTAATGAGTGATTGGTTTTCTAAATTCATTTTAAAACTAGATAATTATGATGTAGGTTATCTATGTTTTATTTATAGAAGTTTTTCTATAACTTACTATGGTTTTTATTTGGCATAATGATGAGAATTTTTTGGGTAAATGGTGCTTTGATAGAAATAGGTGTTTTATGACTTCTACATGTTTGATAAAATGCCAAAATATGGGTTTCTATAAGAAAGTAACTTGTTAATTAGGTTTTAAGCCAAATGGTATTTTCAAATTGGGTTTCCCTTTTTTTATTTTGAAGGGATTTTTGTGTTTCAAAGGGTGGTTTTTTTATAAAGTGAAATGGATTTTCCCATGTTTTTTAGTTTGTGATAGTTGATGATCATGATTTCCTTTATAATTGTGTTTGGATTATAAATTGTTTTAAAAATTAATTTCAAAATTTATAAGCTATATTTTATAATCTAAAGGATCAGTCTATAAAGTAATGATTGATTGATTGTTGATTGTTCCCTTATTGAGCCCCCTCATGTTATTGATGATGTTTATGATTATCCATGTGATGGATAATTTTTTACGTGATTCATATTATATGTATGGATTGGGTTTCTAAGGGTAATATGTTATGTGGGAAGGATGTGATTGTGGTGTTATCTATTGGGTCTTTTTTATTGTCATGATATGACGTTGTTTGTTCATGGACCACCTCATTTATTATTCCATGGGGAGACCAAGGCTACTGGGTGGTAAGTATTGGTAGGGTGTTAGGATAGTTGAGATTTATACAATAGCTAATCAACCCTAGTTTTAAATAATACCTATCTAGAGGGATGTCACCAAAGTGACTGGTTAGAGTGATTCAGTTGACGAATGTGACTGTTAACCTGTTGGTAGTAGGTCCAACTTTACGTGTCCAATGTTGTCCCATTAGTCCCTATGGTTCTTCTTCATGATATGTATCATATGTTATACCTATGATTATTTAATATAATGTGATATGAGTTTTTTTATGGAATTTTTTGATGTATTGATCCTATTATGGTTTAGTCTTAATGTTAACCAATTTGGAACCATTCATTTATTGGAATTCTTTACAACCTTACACGGTTGTGTTATCATTATTTATACCCTTGTTTCTATGATTACCTTTTAGTTGGGTGTGTAAAAGTTTTTAAATTAAAATAATGGAAATGGTTTTAGAGTGATAGTTTTGGTTGGAAATTCTTTTGAAATGTTTTAATCCATACGAGGGATTGTTTTAAAAAATGGAACGTTTTTTGGTAAAACCTTTTACAAATTATTTTACAAATGGTTTTCTTTGAGAAATTCTATGATCCATGTTTTGTTTATTATTATATCATGTGAAGGAAAATGAAAAACTATTTTTACACATTACTTTGAAACTAGCAGTTTTGGTTTCTTTTTTATAGGTAATGAAATAGACTCATGGTGATATCCTACTAGCTTCATCTCACACCCTACATACTCATGTTTGTGGTTATGTATTATTCATGTATTATGCAAGTACCTTGAGGTTTTTCTTGTGGGTTTGATCAAGTGACATCTTCCTTAGGATATGGTTTTTTGTTGGGATCATGGTGGAGAATTGTGAGTCGCATAGAGATGGCGATCAGACCTTCAGTTTTAGGGAACCAATTGGACTGAGTTTTGTTTTGGCCTATTTGGTCTTCTATTTTCTTGTATTTAATCTTTAATTGTAGTTTTTTATTGTTGTATTAAGTGGATCATGGTTTTAAATAATTTTTTTTTGGAATTTACCATTATATCTTTATTATTAGGACATATTTGGATTCTTATATTTGGTTTCTTGAGGGTGAAACCATCCCCAATGGTTTTGTGGATACTATTGACATTTTTCATTAGCCGAGGGGAATTAGGGATGATCCTCAAGTATGTGGTAGGATTACTTGGGAGTCTATTGGAAGGATTCCCCAAGTTGGTTCATTACAAAATGGAATCATATGGTCTAGGTTTCTTGAAAAGGGGCCTAGGTTCTTGAGATCCAATTTTTTTTTTATTTTGGGGATAACAGTGGAAATGAGATAGGACCATTGGGAATCAGGTGGAGATTGCGGGAAAGGGCCTAGCTAGATCTTCATCAAAAATAATCTCGAGTATCCATGGGTGTATCAGGCTTCAGTCTTGATCTTGAGTTTAGATGTGTATGTTTTTATCAATTTATGATATGTTGATAATATTATTTTGATCCCAGTTGAGTGTATTTGTGATTTCATAAATTAGTTAGAGTTTTATGGGAAAAAATTATGAACAAAATTTTTTTTTACGATTGGAACACATGGTATTATAAATTGTGTGGTGCTTGTACAACATGTCTCTACAACCATGATAGCGTCTATTTCATGGTTGGTGCATGGTTTACTAGCCCATGTGCCTAAACAATTCACAATGAAAATTATCATCTTGAATTATTGTTTCCCCCACTTATCTCCTATATTGATTCCAATAGAGTATTCCATTAGTGTGTTATCCTATAGGGGAGTTTTGACTAGGGTTTTTATGGAATTTCATATGGTTGGAAGTTGTTCTATTTGAAAGAAATACTTTTTTTACCTTGGGAGCTTTGTTTTATGGAACAATTTTTTTTTCTTTAAATATTGTTTTATGATGGTTTTAAAACCAAGCGTGTTTTATTTTTAAACCAAGATAAGGAATTTTTTTTAGTGAAATATACTTTAAAAAAATAGAATTTTTTGAAACATTTTAATTCATATATTTGATATTTTAAGAATTATTTTACAAAAGTATTTTCATTGAGATAGTTTATTTCCAAGATAAGTTTTGAAATTGTTTTAGAAATTAGTGTTCACATTCCTTTTTATAAAAAATTATGTTATTTATTTTGAAAAATAATACTGTTAACCCTTGGTTTAGATAAATTTTGAGATCGATGAATCTCAGTAATGGGTTGAAGTTTTGAGAAAGGATTGGGGGAAGATAGTTTATCTTTCAGAATATATTTTTAAGGTGATCTGATTTTTTAAAGGATGTTTTAAAATGGTGTTTTGTTTGGTTTACTTGGTTATGGGGCTTATTTTTTTTAGAAGTGTGGGTGGTTGGGATCATGTCTTGTATTTGTTAATAAGTGGCTCCTAGAAAAGTATTTATGGAAGATAGAGTATTGTTCATAGGGGTTCTCTTTTGATGGTTTCATTCCCTTTTAGGGATTTGATCTTTTGTATTGTTAACATCCCCCAAAATTCAGGTAGATTACGAGGATCCGTTGAGGATTTTTGGGTTGTTCTCCATTTTTATGTGATGAACTCTAGACCAGGTTTTCATTGAAATAGGGTTAGTTGTTATGTTATTCCTTGAGTACTTGGTAGTTTTAAAAATGGAATAGTGTTAAAGTTTAACCCTTGAATGTTGGTCTGTTTGGGTTTTAAAAATATGTTCAAGGTGAATTAATTTTTCTTAAAAGATTTTTTCACTTGGTATTTCAAGTGAGACTTGAAATGATAATTAATGATAAATTCTAAAGGTTTATTTAAAAATGGATGTGGAACTTTAAATGGGTTTTGACATTGTTTGTGTCATGCAATAAAATGTGAGGTGTGGTTTTCAACTTGCAAGGGTTTTTTATTAGGTGATTTTAATAGTGATTTAAAGTGAAAAGTTATTTTACAACTGTTGGAAAATAATTTTAAAAATTATGTGACATTTTATAATATTTTGACCTTAATTGGGTCATGTTGTGAAAATTTAAAGGTGTGTTTTAATATTGTTAAGGGTTTTAAAGAAAAATGATTTGGTTTTTGAAATTGATCTTCTTTTTATTTTT
Source organism: Viscum album (assembly GCA_963277665.1). Classification (NCBI taxonomy): domain Eukaryota; kingdom Viridiplantae; phylum Streptophyta; class Magnoliopsida; order Santalales; family Viscaceae; genus Viscum; species Viscum album. The sequence goes on along the minus strand of OY728140.1, from coordinate 412,753,023 downwards.
GAAACTCATTTAAAAGATGTTTTCTAAAATTGATTTCAAAATCTTGGTATTGAAATAATGGTTTTAAGTGGGGATTCAACCATTTAAAGGTAGAGTTTTTAGTGTTTTCCTAAATGGAATGGGTGAGTGGTGTTTTAATTCACTTTTAAATTGGACTTTGGGAAATTATTTAGAAAGTGGTTTTGAAAAATAAATCTGGTTCACTTGACATGTTTTTGAAAAAATATTAGAAAAATAATAACATGAGTTTTGGTTTGTTACATGGATTTTGGAAAATGGTCATATTTAGGTGTTTTACAAAAGGGGTTAAGGTCCAGAAAGGTTATTTTCAAGTGGTTGTTTATTTAATCTAAAAGGGATCATTTTGTGAAATACCTGTGTGTGTTTTAGATTTTGAATTCATATGGATGCATGCATTATTGTTTCTATGGTGGTGTGTTTTCCCTATTTTTCATATGTACTTAGATATATTTCAGATCTATTGATTCTATTCTGATATAGACAAATAGAAGAGATTTTGTGGTCTTGGTGTCAATGTTGGTGGGACGATGATGCACTAAAAAAGTGGTGTTTGCTGTCAACTATGATGACGACATGTTTCACAGTGGTGGTGGTGGAAGTAGGGTGAGTGAATATGGTTGTTCTCTAACATATCTGTCTAGATGGGGTGGGGGGTCAAAACCACCAGGAGGTGGGTTTTCCATCCTAGCCAGGAAGTTGGGATCGGGGAGAGTGGGTCACTAGTGCGATGATGGATGATGAATGATGGAGAAAAAATGGTAGGGTAACATGGTCAAAAAGATGGTGAATATGGTTTTTTGGTTTCTGATATAAACTGGGCCTTTGGTTTGGTCAGTTTGGGAATTTGTAAAGGGATTTGTGTTAATGGACTTCTGGACCATTCAAATATATGGCTGTGTGTCTCTGGGACTTTGGTCCAGTAATGGGTTCTCCCCTAACCTAGTCCTAAAGTGGATTTCTTTATGTTTTTATTTCTCTTTTTAATAAAGGGGTTGGTCCCTCACCTATTTCAGTAGTGTTTTGACTTAAGGTCCTAGTTTACCCCTAGAGTGTGGTGAACCGAGGAAAGATCCCACATCACTTCTCATTATGGCATGCCTTAAAAGTTATTCCTTTTAGAGTTGAATGCAAATATCATTGACAAATTGAACATCTGGGTGTTGAGTTTCTTGAGGTTGGTTTTCCTTTAAGGAGCGAGTCTTTATTCTTAGGTGTTCTTTAGAAACTTTTTGTGTAGATCCCAATTTTTTTTTGAGTTTTATTTATTGTCAATGTTTTTTATTAATTATCAAAGGTGGTCAATGAAATATCATACTTTAATTAATATTAATATATTGAAGAATTTAGAAATAAATAAGTTGATGGAAGTGAAGTATACAAGATATCCAATCTTGATATCAAATTTATTATAGTTTGGATGAATATATTAAGAAGAAAGCGCTCAAGTATTATTGTCTTAAGGAAGTTTTTATGAAGAATTTGAGTCTCTATGTCTTATTATTGTTGAATTGATCTTCATTTCAAGGACTTCTATCAATAGTGACACATTGTTTACAACAATGAAAAAGATTATTGGATGATGAATATATATTTGAAATTGATATTTAAAAAGGAGAAGAAGATTAACTTAAGACCATGAAATATCTCTATTATTGAATGATGAGATTTATTATGAATGAAATTAAAGAGATTCCATGAAATACTTTATTATTTCATGAGTTTTTTAAAGTCCTTGAAAATATTAATCTGTATAAAGATGATTTGAATAATAATCCTATTAAATATAATTGTTATTGCATGAGTAGGTTATTTGAAGGCCATGAAAAATTTTATATTACATAAATGAAGAAGGAGGTGACCACACATTGTAAATGCATGAGATATCACATGATGCATGATGTTTTTGCAGATATTATGGTTTGGCATTCATATTTTATATGGAACATGAGTTTACCAAAAAATTGGAGCCAACCATAGACACCCAAGGAGGATAGCTCAACCACGCTTGGGAAGCAAGGCTTACATTGATTGAAGCGATGGTATAATGAATTAGTTTATTAAGAACTAATAAACTAATTATAAATTCTATATAGGATAGTAAAACACACCACTATTCATATATGTTTAAAATTATATAGATAAAATTCCCTTTGTTATATAAAATCAATCTGGACAATCCAATTGAGAGGGGCCATCTCTTTCAACCTCTCGATACTAGAGAGTTCCATTTTGTCAGAGTCTTGAAATACTAATGATACCATCTCCAAGAAACACTCAAATGATTGAGCCACTAAGGATATGAGCCCATGGATCTTCATGCACATATGAAACGATGTCCATGCATGGATTTGTTCAAAGAATTTTATTTTGTTGAGTATATTACGAAGATGTAGAATGATGATTGTGTATCCGATATGAATGTAGGATTTAAAGATTTAGAAGGATCATGAGATCATCATAGTGTGCATGTAATAGACTCACCGAGGGGAGAATCTGATCTTGAAAGAAGTGACACCATGATTTTCGACTTCACAAAATAAATAGTACTACTATTAATTATTTAATTTAATGAGATATTAATTAATCTTATTATCAATCATTTACATGACATAAAAAAAAATATAATACGACGAATGAATGAAGGAGATGCGGTAAATTCTCACTTAAAAAATAAGAAGCACCAAATACCAAAATAAGTGATGGAACTCATATTTCATATGAGTGTTATTGTTTTTCATAAAAATAGAGCCTCTATGAGTGTTATTTTATGTGAGAAGGCAAGGATTACTATGATTCTCTGGGCCACATGAAGTAGGGGTGCTCCATGATCATCTATAGAAAAAATGATAACCATATAGAATTCTTATTATGCGAAGAATAATACCTCCCACAATAATATTTCATGAAGAAAAATATCTCATGGGAATTCGACTTGTGTTTATCACTCTCAATGTTCTTTATGATGAACAAGTTCTTGGAAGCTCTCTAATTGCATGAAGAACTGTTCATGAGCTAGTGCTTGAGTAGTTCACCCTCACTATGTTTTGTGAAGATAAAATTCTACAAAGCCTCACTAGGTTTGTGGGAACTATTTAAGACTCCACAAGACTATATACATTCACACCGTATCTTATGAATCATACTATTGCACACAAGTATAATCTTTAGTATAAAATGTGCATGAAGATACTTTATAATATATATAAAACAAAAATTATACTTTTCATGAAGGTAACTGAAAGAATTGAGGATAAGATAGTGCATGCGTACATGAAAATGTATTCGCATAAGCACTTGTAGAGATAACTAAAATAGAACAACCCTTGATAAAATTAACATAAAATAAAAATAAAAATACCTTGTATGTGCCAGGGTTTTCATGAGAAGTTCCCTGAAAAAATTTCATGAAGTCAACGTCACATACAATATTATTTTCATGATAATAAAGTAAGGGTAGTATTTCACTAGAAGAAAAAAGAAAAAAATCTTAAGAACTTGGTTGATTGGGAATATAATAATGAACACTATTCCATATTGATTGTGTAAAATATCAGAGAACCAATACTATATTCATTATTGATATTGTGTATCGAGGAAGTCTGATATTTTAGTGAACAATTATATTTATATCATTGATACTGAATAAGAGAAAGATTTTTCCCAACTAGCAATTGATTATTATTCATGGAAGAATAATTCTGATGATGTTAAGATGAGATTTCACTGATCCAATAATCACAAAGTAGGTTTGTGATTCTAGAAAGTCCAGGCATTTAGTTTACTATAAGAAAGAATAGAGGTTCAAATAGATACCAAATAGAGATGTGATTATCATTTGGGTCAAAGATTAATTGTGACATTATCAGTCCACAACATATTCATATTATTTTTATTGAATTAAGAAGAAGAAAAAGTGAAACTTCCATTTTTTTTGATGTGAATAAGAGGTGTATTTTTTTCCTGTTGTTGTGTAAGTAATAAGTGAAGAAGTTAGTGGAAGAAAAAAAGTAGCATTATGACATCCATCAGAAGTATCAAAAAGTGGAATATTTTTTTAGTGTTATAAAGAATCTTAATAGGTGAAGAATGTCTTAAGAGGCAACATAGAGAACCAACTAGGAGCTATAAGTTATACTAGTTCATCACCAGTCTATGGAATATGATCATTTTAATTACCCCTTCTAAATTTTAGGGACCCACACCAGATATGGATTTTTTTCTATCCACACCACCATAACTTGGTAACTCATGATAGTATAGAATCCATGTATTTTTCCTCACCATACAAAACAATAACTAGCTACTCTTATTGAGTAGTGAACCTTGTAAAAAAATCATGAACTATCCTTTACTACTTTCATATACTTGCATGTGATAAAGAAAATAGAATAATAGAATCAGTATCCTAATATATCTTAGTAGTAAAAGAGATAAAAGTTGTAATCGGAGAAAAAGTTCCCAACACTGATTCACCCCCTCTCAGTGTTGCGTATATCCCAAAGTGTCCCTATAAATTAGTATCAGTGCAAAGGTTTATCTCTATTGAATTATCTACTTTTTAATTATTATCTTTTTAATATTTGAGTTTATTTTCCATGTTTACAATAAAGTGATTTTTAGTGAAGATTCAGTTATCTTAGATAAGAATTATATATCTACCAAGACCATGATGAATTAGATAAATATAGAGAAAATAAGGTTGAAGAAGAAGTCTCTATTATCTAAATAAGATGAAGTATCAGAATCTCCACGCCTTTCCAACAATGAAGACAAACCAGGATTGGAAAGTAAAGAGAATTTGGCTCATTTTTTCACCAAGGAGAGACACAATCTTTCTACCTCAAAGGTATTAGGACATTCAGGTTATCTGAAGGTATGTGTTAACTTTTATCAAAACTTTACTCAAGAAGAAATTTATTTCATAAGTGGTGATGATAATCAATCCACAACTTCTTAACAAATATTATATCATAGATTAAGAAAAAAATTTCATTGATATCACCCATAAATTGTATCTATAGTTTTTCTAATATTTAAATATATGAAGGAATACACCACCCACATGGAAGAGGAAGTTTATTTTTTAGAGAAGAATTTACAATGAAAAATTATAGAATGTTTAAAGCTCTCCAGACTAGATCGAGGATTTGAAGAAATAAATAGGGATATTGAAATAAGTGCCTCAAAATGTATCAATGAAGTTTGTGAGAAAGTGGTCTTAGAAGAAAAGATCCACGCACTTAAAGAGAAATTGAAAAAAATTGATGTTAGGGATTTACAATTGGAATAATAATTCAATAAGGTCAAAGAACATGACTCTTTGTTACAAAAAAAGTTAAACTACATGAACATGAATTTTAAATATAGAAAAAGGCATGTGAATATTATATTATTATTATTTAAGATCATAAAAAAATCCTTAATATGAAATTTTTATAATCGAAATTTCATTTGAGAAATCTTGAGAATACACATATTGAGTCTTTAAAAAACAAAGAGATAGTTTCTACTAATACTGAATGATCACTAGAGGATTATAATGTTAAAATAACTCCAACATATGATAAGAATATAATGGCTCTATTTGATAATATATATCAATTATCTATGAAGAAATAGGTACCATCCATACCATCTTGTACAAGTGTTTCTAAATCTGTTTCCAAAAATATTTCAGTTTGGAAAACAAAAACTAATTTAGTATAGATAAATAAAGGTGACGATAAGCCTACTAAAATGACTAGGGTGGATAGAAAAAATATTTTGTAAGTTGGTTCCCCATTAATATCCCAAAAATATATGAATAAGACCCAAAAAAATCATATAATATAAATAAAAAGATAAAGGTTTTTGGGTTAATGTTGGTATTGTAATAGATTTTTTCATTGTGCATTAGAGTGTTGGTAAAATCCTTTGAATGAAAAAGAAAAAATGACACACATGTTAAGCGGTAGAAATCCATAGATGAAGAAGAAACATCTACAGGTTAAAAATAATTTGTTTACTTCAAATATATTCATAAAACATGAAAATATTTGTGATGTATGAAATGTAAGTGGTCAAAAGAATTGTACATGATCATATCAACATGTATCTAAATATTTTAAGAAAATAATACGCAGAATTTGGTGAATAAGTAAAAATAAACCTGGAGAAATAAGAAAAATAATATTGAAAACTAAAATTTTCCCTAGAAGATTACAAAAATGAATGATGATAAGACCAAATATGTTGAAAAAATGTTCACCATCCAAAATAACTACTAAGATGGTTTGAATTCAAAATAATACATGTGGAAGATCCAAAATTACTTGTAATGTTCATAATGACATGTTATTTATGTGGATAGATGATTTGGAAAGCATATGGAAAATATAATCTGCACAAGATAAGTCTTATGAAAAATGAAAAGAAAATATTCCACATGATGAAGAAAGATTATATGAGAGGTTATTTAAAAAATACAACTCTTGTGTTAAAAATATTTTTTGTGTGATAGATGTGAAAAAGTTGTAAATTTTTCAAAGGGATGTTTAACTATACTTCCAAAATAAGAAGAAGTCATTAAAAAGGTTAATAATGCAACATACATGAAGGTTGTTAAGAAGAAAAATTCCTCACACAAAGAAAAAGAAAATTTAAAGATATCCATTCTTCCCCAACATAAATCATTACAAAATTTTAGATGTGGAAGCATGAGTTCAAGAGGAAATAGTGGTACTTGGGTGAGAAAATTATCTCAAGCATACTGTTCACATTAAGAAGAAACAATATCTATCTTATTCCTATAATCCTTGTGTATTTTATTTTTTCTTATAATGTAGGGAATTAAAGGTGAGGAGAGTTCTCAAGGGGTAAACCTGAGAAGCGATAAGTGCTTCCAATTCTTGACAAAAAAGATCAATAATTTATCATCCTTGAATGATTACTCAATTGGTATTTAAATAAAATATTATAGATGATATTATTTGATTGTGTTTAAGATTGTGTTTTCATATCCTATAAAATAAGTATAAATAAGATACCATATAGGTTTGATCTTATATTTGGAATCCTAAATAACAGGTATTGAAAAAGATAATTCCTAGTGAAGTTATGAAAGTTTTAAATTTTGGCTAGTCACAAGTTGAAGATCTATTCTATTGTATTCTACATATTTTAACATATTAAAATCCAACATTTAATAGATCCAACATTATGAATATGTTTAGGGGTGTTTCACTTTAATGGGAGACAAATGAAAAAAGATGAAGTTGCTGCTAGAATAATTCTTTCAATTGGTATCAAATCTAATTAGTTTGGAATGTTCCCGAAGATGAGGTCATTGAAAAATGTATGTTTTCTCTCATCCATGGTTATAAAAATTAAGTAGCTTAATACAAATGGGGATAAATTTAATTATTCAATGACATGATAAATGTGTAAGCGTGAATCTTCTATGAGGCTATTTACCCATCATGTTGCACTTGAATGTTTTTGATCTATTTGTTGAAGTAAGTGTAAGATTTCCGAGTTGATATATATTAAAAAAGGTACATATCTCATTTATTATCTTCATCTTGGAATAAAAAGTGGATAAATTATATGATTTATCATTTCATGAAGTATCAAGATAATTTGTTAAAGGATAACATTTTTTTCTAAATAAAATACTCTTGTTTTATACACTGAGCATGGATCATGTTGACTTAGGATGAAATGATGGATGACACATTTCTTAAGTATGTTCTGATATCCTTTTCTAATGAAATTTTTATTTATTTTCAATAAGTCAAAGAGAACATAAAATTATTTTTTTAAAATTAATGGGGGAGATTCACATATTGACACATTCATTTTCAATAAACATTGAAGGTATTGAAAAAAAAATACAAAGGGGGAGATTATAGAGACCACATTTTGTATGGGTTATATTTTTTATCAGTGATTGTTATTAGTTTTCAAAAGTTGTCAATTAAATAGAAATATTTCATTTATATCAATATGTTGAAGAAGTTATAAAGAAAAAAGTTGTTGGAAGTGAAGTATCCAAGATATCCAAGCTTGATATAAAAGTGATTATATTTTGGATAAATGTATTATAAAGGAATTACTCAAGACTTATTGTCTTAAGGAAGTGGATTTGAAGAATGAATTTTTAAGTCTTATGATTGTTGAACTAATCTTTATTTCAAAGACTTGTTTCAATGGTAACACATTGTTTATAACAATTAAAAAGATGATTTGATGATGAAGAGATCTTTAAAATTGATATTCCAAAAGGAGAAGAATATGAATTTAAGACTATGAAATATATATATTATTGAACAAGGAGATTTATTGTGAAGGAAATTAAAGATAAGGACATGAAATATTTTATTATTTTATGTGTTTTATTTTGAAGGCTATGAAAATATTAATTTTCATAAAGATGAGTTAAAAAATAATCCTATATAATATAATTATTATTGCATGGGGATGTTATTTGAAGGCCATGAAAAAGATTATTTTTTATGAAGGAATATATCAGTGCCCATGAATTTTAAATTAATGAGATATCATATGATTCATGATGTTGTTATTGAGAGGTTGGTTTGGAATTCATATTTTATATAGAACACGGGTTTACCAAAAAATTGGAACCAACCAAAACCACCCAAGGAGGATAACTTAACCAAATATAGGGAGCAAGGATCCACCCATGTGGGAATTATCCCATGAATGGGAAACCATGTTTTCTAGAATATGGAGCACACATAGAGGAAACCATGGACACATATCACTCACATGGTTCTTATGGACCATGAAATGTTATGGAATGGCCCATGTGGGTGTGAGGTGCATGTATCTGGGTGCCAGCCTTGGTGTTATGGATAAATGTTGTGGTGGGATGGATTGGGATATTAAGAACCACTCAACCGATCATAAAGTCAATGTAGGATAGGGAATAATAATACTATTCATCCATGTTTAAAAAAATATAGATAAAATTACCACCGTTGGATGAAATCAATCTGAACCATTCCATCAACAGAGGCCATATCCTTCAACCTCTCAATAATGGAGAGTTATAGTTTGATGGAGTTTTTCAATACTGTCGCTACCATATTCAATCAACCATTGAATGATCGATCCACTGAGGAGATTATCCCAAAGATCCTCATGTACACATGAAATGATGCACATGAAAGGATTTGTTTGAAGAATATTCTTTTGATGAGTACCTTACAAATATGTAGGTGGATTCTCATGCATTTTATATACATGTAAGAGTTAAAGTTTTAGAAGGAGCATGTGATCATCATAGTGTGCATGTGATATAATCACTGATAGGAGAAGCCGATCCAAAAATAAGTGACACCATGATTTTTGGAATCATAAAATAAGGAAACACGCTATCATTTATTTTATTTAATGAGATCTTATGTAATTTTATTATCAGGTATTTACATGACATAAAAAGAGGGTCTAAGGTGGTGAATGAATGAAGGATAGGTAGTTTGTGATTTCTTATAAAAGGAGTAGTACCTGAGGCATAACGAAGTGTTTTCTCTCATGTTTCATATGATATAACTCATTTTTCATAAAAAAACCTCTCCAATTGTTATTTTATGTGAGAAGGTGAGGAGTACCACTATGATTTTGGCTATGTGAAGTAGGGGGTGTTCCCTACTCATCTATAGTATGAATAAGAACCACATAGACTTCTTCTTATAAGAAGAAGAATACCTCCTAAGATAAGGTTGTGTGAAAGAGAAGATCCCATGGGCCTTTGAATTGTGTTTATCACTATCTAAGTGCTTCATAATAAACAATTTCCATAAGGCTCTCTGCTTACATGAAGATGAATTGTTTCTGATCCAGTGCTTGAGTAATTCACTCTCACCATGTTTCATGGAGAAATAGTTTGATGAAGCCTCATCGAGTTTATATAAGACACCATAGGACTATATACATTAATATTGTATCTTTTGAATCATACTATTTTTCATAAGTATAAGCTTCAACATACACTATGCACAAATATCTTGTTCAATATATATCAAGCACAAATATTAGTTTGTGTGAAGGGAATTGAAAGAAGTGGGTAGAATACAGTGCATTCATATATGAATATTTATATTTATGATAATTTGTGAAGATGACCAAAAAAGAAAAATCCTTGATAAAATTCACCTAAATAATAATAAAAATACTTTGTATGTTCTAGGGTTTATGTGAGAAGTTCTATGAAACAATAAAATTAAGTCAACATCACATACAATATTTTTTTCATGATAATAAAGTAAGGATGAGATTTCACTAGAAGAAGAAATAATAACTTTATCAAGAACTTGATTTACCGAGATACTGATACTGAACACTATTCCATATTTCTTGTGTAAAATATTATTGGATAAATACTATATCCATTATTGATATTGTGTATCGAGGAAGTCTGGTATTTAAATCTATAGTTATATTTAGATTATTGAGACTGAAGAAGATAAAGAGTTTTCACAACTATAAATTGATTATTAGTCAGGGAAAAATAATCATGATGATGCTAAGAAGATATTTCATTGATTTAATAATCACAAAGGAGGTTTGTGATTCTAACAAGTCCATACATTTAGTGTATCAGAAGGAATACAAGAGTTTTAAATAGATAATAAATAGAGATGTGATTATCATTTAGGTCAAATAATAATTCTAAGATTATCATTCCAAAAAATATTCATATTATTGTGACTAAATTTAGAAGAATAAAAAGATCATATTTCAGTTAGTTATTGTGAATAAGAATAAGAGTTATTTTCCTACTTTTGTGGAAGTAACAAGTGAAGAAGTTAGTGAAAGAAAAAAAGTAGTACTATAAAATCTATAAGAATTATGAACAGGTGGATGAATTATTTGGTTTTATAAATAAACTTAATAGGTGAATACTATCTTTAGAGGCGTTATAAAGAACCTATGAGGAGATAAAAGATGGGTCGAGTCATCACTAATCCAAGGAATAAGATTTTTCCATAACTTATCATAAAGTGTAGGGACCCACACTAGCTAAGGATTGTTTTTTATCCACACCACTTTAACTTGGTAACTCATTCTAGTGTAGAATCCATGTACCAGTCATCACCATGAATGAAAAGTACTAGATAATATTTATATAAATATCTTGTGTTATCCTTTACTTATTTTATATACTTTCATGTGATAAAGAAAATAGAATAATATAATCAATATCCTAACAGGTCTTAGAATTAAAAGGGATAAAAGTTATAATTAGTGAAAAAGTTCACAAAAACTGATTCACCCCCCTCTTGGTGTTGATTATATTCTAAAGTAATCTTCTCATTTTTGAGATGTTTCCCTGTAGTGGAGGTCTTTTTTTTGAGTTTTTCTATTTTCAACACAATTTATAAGATTTCTAAATAGTTGGGAGACCCATGCCTAATATTAATTTCTTTTTTGGGGTTCAGTACCGATGATATATGTTGTGTTTTTCTTGGATACATTCAGAAGATTTGTGAATTTAGTGGTTTTATTTAGATAAATCATCATTTCTATAGAGTTTCTTTATATGGACATATCTATAGTTTCTTCATAGTGACCTCTCTATAAATTCATCATCTTACTTGCCTCAATTTGTGGAGGGTGGGTTATGTATTATTCCTTTTTTACTTCTATCTTTACTTGGTACTTTTTATGGGTAGACAATGGCATGGTGGGGTGTTTTTGACACCCCAGGTGTCACTTTTATATGGGGGTATTTGATGGATTGTTTATCCCATCAAGTTATTAGTGTTTCAGACTGAAAAGGTTAAAGTATGAGGAATTTTTATATGTTTTAAGGTTAAATATCTCGGTTAAACTAACTATGCATACTAAGTGTGAAGCCCATGAAATTCTTAATAGTGGTAATCTGCAAAGTTACCACATGGTTTGTTTAACCATGTGGGTAAACTGTACAACCCACTCGAAGAGGGTTATTTTTTATACATTTGGTTTATTTTTAATTGGGGTTTATTCCCTTGGATTCACAACTCATTTCTCCCATCCTAGGAACCTTCCATATATTTTTTCCCTCTCCAAACCTCCTCTAAGGTGATTTCATGGTGGTTTCTTGGTGATTATTTACATAGATTGAAATTTTAGGATTTCCTTCCTCTTATTATTAGGTTTCATTCCATTTTTCTATTCTCCTCTAACCCTAATGTCCATCCTTGGATGATTTCCATGCCTAGGGTTTTTCTAAAAATGGGATTTTTCTTCCTATGGGTTATGAGCCCTCCTTTGAGACCTAATTCGGTGGATTTCCTCGATTGCGACATGATTCAACCACATGAAGTGGGTGTTTACACTTAATTGAATTCTATTTAAGAGTTCCATGAGTTATTGGTTTTCTAAATTCATTTTCAAACTAGATAATTATGATATAGGTTATCTAGGTATGATTTATGAAAGTTTTTCCATAACTTACCATGGTTTTCATTTGGAATAATGATAAGAATTTTGTGGTTAAATAGTGATTTGATGGAAATGGGTGTTTTATGAATTCTACATGTTTGATAAAATTCCAAATATGGTTTTCTATAAGAAAATAAAATTTTCATTGGGATTTAATCTAAATGGGAATTTCAAAGTGGGTTTTCCTTTTTTGTGTTTTAAAGGGGTTTCAATCTTTCAAAGGGTAGTTTTGTTTTTTAAAGTGAAATGAATTTCTCCTTGGTTTGTTTAATTGTGATAGTTAATGATCACGACTTCCTTTGAAATTGGTCCTTGATTTAAAAATGTTTTAAAAATGAATTTCCAAATGTATATTCCATATGTGATAATACTGTTGTAATTTTGGGTTACCTGGACCCAATTATATTGTACTTTTGATGACCATATCATGTAAACAGTTAGATATACATGATGTAAACTTACCATTATAGTGTAGATATTTTTGTGTCCATTATTTAATGGTAATTTCCATAGATTATTTTTTGTATCAAAAGGTTATAGTAGATCCCAAGATATAATGAGAACCTTAATATACAATGAAATTAATCTTAAATATTTTTCATGTAGTATAGATGCATCTTTCTAACTGGGAATAGTATATATTTGAATATCCGGCGATGGGGTCTCACAAGCATTGAGATTTCTTCTCTTGAAGTTCACACTTGGTGATCTCTATTAGTAATATCACGAGGAGATACCCTCTAACAAGAACACCACATGTTTCAGGTTTCATTGGTAGTTCTTATCTACAAACATGTGTATTAGTCTCCGGACTTGGTATCATTAGAAGTGTGTTCCATTTGATCAGATAATTTGATATAAGTAAAAAATAATGATAATGAAATCGTGGTGAGGTAGCTTGTTTTGAGTGCATCATTGGTGGATGACATTGGTTGAATGGTTAATAAATAATTTTTCACTTCCAAGTTGAGGAAGTAATATATCTCGGGCCTGGTTGATTGATATGGAAATAACTTGATAAATCCATGTCCATGGTAGTCCAATGTAAATACATCTGAGAAGATCAAAAAATAATAAAGTAAGAAAAGGATGATGACATTGGTGTGTATACTACTTTATGAGACATTAAAGACAAAGAGATTATTTTACACATTGCGTGTTTATAGGTTGGTTGTCATTGCAATGACTATCCTTATCACTTTAGGGACCATGATTGGTTGATATATACCATTCTTGGTCTATGGATATTGTTCACTAATATCTATATAAGCACCTAGAGGGTCACACACAATAACATATTCAAAAGCCTAACCTATTCCGGTGAATATGAATTTTGGACATGGTGGGACCCACCACTAGGGTCTGAGTTTTGTACAAGGTTATAAGATCACTAAAGGGATAAATAAATTCATATTATTCAAGTTAAGAATAATTGGTAGTGAATTTATTTACCATAGAATATATTATTTGAATGAATATTAGTTTAAAATATTCAAGGTTCATTTAATATTTGTGTGAACGATGAGTCGAGTCAATGGCTCAAGTTTTTTATCACTAAAATTATTTTTTATAAGAAAGTGATAAAAATATAAATGATATTTATAATTTAGTTCAGTAGTCATAATATATCATTTATTTAATGAGAAATAAATATTTGTGTATCGAGTGAATATTTCAGATATTTATTGATTCATTATAAATAGAGGAGCAAGATCCCATGCCAATAACTATTCACTACTCAATGGTGAGAGATTCTATCTCCTCTATCTCTCTCAATTCCTAGAGAGAGACACTCTGGTTCCAGGTTCTTGATCATAGTGGTTCTTCATAGATCGATGGAATAGAGAAATGGTGATCATTAGGACATTGAAGGCAATATCAGAACACCACACTAGCACCTCAATTCTAATGATCGATGTTCCCAGAGGCTTTCGAAGTGCATGTGGAAGATATAGAAGGATTTGACTTAGTATCCTTCGATAAATGATCACCGATGACAAGTAGATATTGAGATTTCCTTTAGATCCAACCAGGTATTTATGTTTTTTATTTTTGTACTTAAAACTCCTCACACGTGATCCTCGGGCTGGTAATGGGAAATGCTCCATTGACAATGACGTGTTCATGTTATTCTTCAGTGGAACATTTTTAAAATCTGGAGTTTTGGTGCTTCCGATACATGACCATTTACTTAAATTGGTATCAGATATATTCATGAAGATTTTAATCCTTATATTTTCATTGAAATTAATAGAGGGCATCATTCCATTCCCAACACTGCAGACCGTGTTTTAATCCAACACTGGATGACTAGTCTGCGGTCATCTGAAGTTTTAAATCATATTTAAATAGGTATTTTTGTGGATTTTTAATAAAATAATTCATTTATATATATGTTTTTTATAACAAAAAAATATAACCAATGGAGGCGATTTCTGGTAAACTAGATCACCAGTGGGATTCTGGTCACCAAAATAGTAATTTCCGGCCACTGGATATTTTTTCATCGGCGAGTATTTGTTTAATAATAATAAATATTAGTTTATCATTATTTTTTTTATTAAGCCTACACATTATTCAATGAAACTTTCAAAAAATACAAAAAATGGAAAATTTTGAAAGGGGTGGGGGTGGTGACTTTTTGTTTAATATAAAAGAAGTTCAACATGGGAGGCCCATCCCATCTCATTCTCTATATTAGGATACAACCCCACCCGGATGTACCCTACCTATAGAAGCTGACTCCTACTCCTTCATGTGAACTCTATCAATGACCACCCAGTGGGGGCCCTTCTATCTCGTGACCGGTGGCCTCCCACTGAGGTGACCGTCCAGCCCGCGATTGGCCGCCCTCACAAACCCAACACCTCCCCATGGATTCTCTCACCCTGAAAACATCTACTAGATCCTCCCTATTCCTTTTATAGCTGTTCCAATATAGTCGGACCAGTCTCCTTCCCTTCGGCGAGTTGCACGCCAGCACCTCCTACATTCAAACACCCTCGGCCTCTGTTCTCGAACCCCACAACCCCCCTTCAACGGACTGCATTTTCCCATCATCGGTCATGATACCGCAACAACCTCCACCATGGATTCCGACTCCAATACCCAACTAGGAAGTCCCCTAATAGTGGCCCAACCGAGAGGTAACCCTCTACTCAACACCGGGTCACCCTGAAGTTTTTCGAGCCAGGTCTGTCGACCCAGAACGGGTCGGGGCGGACCTTCCAAGCCCCAAAATACCCTTGTATGGGGTCTGGAAGCCCCTAAATGGGCTTGAGTGAGTTTTTAGCACCCCAATATTTCACGATACACTTATTTTTAAATAATTCAATGGCTTATGTTGTACACAACCCTGAGTTCAAGCACACCATAACCTATCAAAGTAACCGTTTAAAAAGAAGTTATGAATAGTATTAACCACATTTTGAAAATTTATAAACTTTATTTTTCAAAATAGACTTCATTTTTGAATTCTTAATATCAAAATTATCTTAGGGTAAAATTTTGGTAATTTTCCCAAAATGTTTCTATTTTTGACGAATAGTGAAAAATACTGCATTTTAATTCAAAACTGCCTTTTCATTTAATTTATATATATAGTTTGATTATATTTTCAATTGGTTTTGAAGTGTTATTGGATTATTTTTTCATCATTTAATCCAATTTTGGTAATTGTAATTAATTTCACATTGAAATTGGACATAAACACTTGTCAATCTTTTGATAGATTTTACTTCTTAAAAACTCGTTTTCTGGTTTTGACAATGGGAATTAATTTTAAATTAATTTATTCCAATTATATGTTTTTAATTTGGAAAAATAGATTTCATATTTTTAATCATAAGGTATAAATTTTTGAAATAGGTACCTGTTTTTTTTTGTACATTATGAATAGTAACTTTAGTAATTATTTTTATTTACCATGATTAAAGGGTAAATAAGGTAAATAAGGGTAATAAAATAATATTATAATAATATAAAACTACCCTAACACGTGTAATAATCATATTTTATGATATATGGCCTAACATGAAAATCCTTAGGACAATTTTAGGATCCCATGGAACCACTTGGGTGTGATAATGACCTTTTATAATATTTAATTTAAAGAAAAGGGAAATATAACCTAAACATGTATCTTATTACTAAAACTATTTTAATTCGAGTTATATAAGTGATATCTTCAACTATAAATATTAATTAGAAATATAAAACTATTTACTACATCATGGTATTTAATTTTTAATTTTTAGACATTAAATAATTAAATTTATTTATGCTATAATAATGATACAATATTTTCCTTATTAACGAAAGACTCAAATAAATAATATTTTAAATATTAAAATAATTTTAATTTTAATGTTTTTATACCACCCAAAAATTTTCTGGATGAATATGACATGTTATATTTGATTTAATTCATTTTTTTCGAAGGAATCAAGTTTTTATGACTTTAAAAAAATCAATAACTAAATAGTGTCAAAATTGACACAAATAAGTTTAAAAAAAAATACTATTTTATTAAATGATATAAAAATCCAAAAAATATAATATTAGGGAAATGACTTAGAAAATGTTAAAATTTTCATTAATTATCCACTTTAGGTTCTCTTGAAATTTTATAGTAACTATATTAACCCTATAGTATAAAAATAGAAAAAGACATAGTAAGAGTTAAACTATTTAACTAATGGTTAATCCCAAAAGATAAACTTAAAATAATGAACTAAACTTGTCTAAAAGTAATTATATGAGATTATTTCGACCCACAATAATCTTATCCTTGAAATTAATCATCTTGGAACTATTAGAAATGGAAAATCAATTTATAATAAATTAACATTTCAAGCTTTTCTTAAAGTACCCCTCACCTCTCTTATAAAAGGAAAATTCTCCTTCTATTTAATTCACACCTCAAAATCCCTTTGGATTGGAAAAAACATGACCATTTATGCTCCAAAATTCCCTTAATTCATCCAATAGGAAACACGTTGGGCATAAATCCAACTTAATGTGTCCTTTTGTGCAAATCAAAAGGAGATACCTGAAAAAGAGGTAATCGTTTTATCAAACTCTTTCAAAGTTATTTCTTCTTATAATTATATTTCATAAGTTGTTACTATAATAAAATAATAAATTCATAATATAATATATGATGATATGTTTTTATGATTATGGGACAACCATATTCCTCTTTTTACTCATCATATGAAAAACAATATCACCATGCGTGTGTACGTACAACTTATCATCTCCACACTGTGGTGTAAACGCTTTTTCATCGATAATTTATTTCTATGGGTATAATGATGAATATAAATGACATAAATAATAAATATAAAATGATATTATTTATGTAAAAATAATATTCCATCCAATTCTATACCATTTAACCATTAAGGAAATGATACTGTCGCTCGTGCATACGTACAAATTACCGTCTCCAAAACACAATCAGATTCATTTTCCATGTTCACCATCCATGAATGATTATAAAAAATATATATTATGAATAATTATGAAATATATGACATAATAATTATAATGTAATAATATATATATATATATATATATATATACATATATGTCATTTACTTCCATTCGATACAATAAGAAAATGGAAACAACGTTCATGCGTACGTACGGCCTACCATCTCCATGAAATGTGTTTATGGAATGTGTTTAATTTTCTTACTTTCCATATTATTTATTCCTTATATATTTATAAAAATGGAAAGTGTGTTCAGTTATTTACCTTTCCATATAGATTGATTAATTATTTCTCCCATTTTACTTACCCTTACTGAGAATTTGAGCTCACCATTATTATGTTTTTATCCACAAGTTATGAATAAGAGAACTTTGATTAAGTTTTAAAGGATGTAATTTATATTAGTTATTGTGTATCATGTTTTTTTCCAAATGTATTATGGGTATCATGTATGTATTATATATTTACAAGACTACTAAACTGTACAGTCCTTTAGGATTTGTTTCCGTGTAATAATGCTAATGAAATGTAATAATGCATCGACTTCAGGTTATCTGAGGTCAGGGCGTTACAGAGTTCATCCCAACCCGTAAATTCCTTGCTCGATATTTTTGGGGTCCTACTAATTATTATAATCAAAAATTAATTCAAGTAATTAATTTAATTTTGGTTTTATATTAAATTAATGAAATATTAATTTGTGGTTTAAAAATATTACCATGGGATAATTTAATTAAATTTTAGTGATAAATTAAATTAATTAATTATTTTTTTTGTTTTAAAATTAAATTAATTAATGTGAACAAATGAAACAAATTATTTAATTAAAATAAGAGTGAATTTTAATTCAATAAAACTCTCTCGAGTATAATTTAATGAAAGTTTAATTTAATTTTGCATTTAATTTTAATGCGAAAATTTAAAGCATATTAGACTGATCATGGGTCATTGACAAACCAATTTATGTATGGTTTTTAATTAATTTATTTATTTATCATAATATTTATTTGTAATAAGTATTTTAATTAAAAGGTGATATGTGTGTCGTTTAAGCGTCATTATATGTGTAAGGGACCACATGTCCAATTCTGAGTTGCATTTAGTACCCCGAAACCCCCTCACCTACGTGTGAGTGTTATTATAAAATGAAAATACAAGAAGAGATGAACTTCACACCAAGTTATGGTGACACACCAGATATGAGTTTGAGGTATTGGATGGGAAGGTTCTTCAATTTGAGTCGCAAGCAATGCAGCTCAAGGTATTACCCCAAGGGTCTTGGTTAATCCATTATTCACTCAATGGATAAAAAATTAGTATCATCTCATGAACGCATCATTGTTTTATTTTTTCATGGTTTATTATTTTGTGAATGTGTTGTTTACGTATGATCACATAGAATAATAAACAAGCATGAACAGATAAAATGAACATGTGATGCAATGTATATTTTTTATTTTATGGTCAGTTGTGAGTGTGATCACATGGTATATTCTTATAAAATAGAAATTTATTTCTTTAATTAATTAAAAATAATAAATACCTCAAATAAATATTATGTTATAAATTCCTTCCATCATTCAAATTTGGACAAAACCAGTTGTTGGGGGTTCTCATCAGCAAAAGTTGAGGGTGCCTCTTACTACCAGGGAGTTCTTATAAGATTGGTGGGTTAAATTAACTAATGTGGTAGTAAGTATTATCAAAATTTAACTTGATATAATTTTATAGGAAAGCATTGTGTAAATCAAGTAATGATTTTAGAATTTGGGACATCACTCAAAAGATTAAGGAACAATGAGTTAATGTGGTTGGCTAGCCTAACACCTACCTTGAACCCTCCGTGTAGTAGTGTAGCCAAAGCTTGTAGACTATAAGGGGAGGTTTATGTATCCATTCCACTAGAATAATTAGGAGACATATTATTCTTATTATAGCATATTGAGTTCCTAGAATTTGATAAAATAGTGTGAAACATTAAATTATTTACTTAATTAAAATGTCTAAAAATGGCAATCAAGATAAAAAGTACAAATATTCTAGAATTTTTTTTTGTAGAAAAACATAAAGTAATTCCAAAATTAATACTATGATAATTAATTGAAAAATTAAATGTCTAAATTGGAATGATTTTTCAATAGTATTATAGGAACTTGCACAGAATACTCTGATATTGGAAATTCCAAGTGCCATTGTCTCCAACACTTGTTAAGCCACCCGAGGAAGTAAGGGTTTAAAATTCATTACAAGAGACTTATGTATAAAGCATATGATAGTTATTTAATTATGCTATCATCAATTTATGATGTTAGTTTCACTCACTATATCAGTACATGGATGATATAACATATTGTCTAATCTCCAAAAAGTTTACAAGGGGAAAGTGAATCAAGATATGAATAAGGTGACGAATACACTGAACATGTGTAAATTGAAAGATGGATTGAAATATTTCAATGGATACCTTTATCATTTTAACCCATTTAATCAAGTTTATTTTTATGTTATAAAATTAAAAACATTTAGTTAACGCTTTATTACCTATTGAGGTAAGGTTCTTCAAGAAAATAAGAATAGAAAATAAAGTTTCATCTTTAGTTCTTATGATGAAAAAATTGACAGATAAGGTGAAAAGGTTGATGGAAAGTGTCATGAAAACACACATTCACAACATCATTCAATGTAATGAGGTTGGATTTAAATATAAGGTTATTTTCATTGTATATAATTAAATAAATCTATATAAGTTTAATCAAAATGAATTTAATTAAAGAAGCAAGTTACCGCTTCCTCTTCAGAAATATTGGTCACATAAAAGTAATGTTTTCATCTTGATTATTGGGTATTACATATAATATTATTGTCACATATGTGTATTGAAATACAATAACCAAGTAAGTATAGAAACATTACTATTGGAAAATTGTATTCTCCAAGTGGCTAAGAAAGGGTGATTCCTAAGTCGGTGGTGAAAAGTACACAACTTCTATATTTCCTAGTGAATAATTCTTGTAGAATTTTTATTGAGTATGACCAAAACATTTATCTCACATTCCATTTGAAAATAAGGATACATTATTATAGGTTAAAAAATTGTAACACCCTGACCCTAGTTACCCAGAGTCGGTGCATTATTGCTTAACATTGGCATGATCACAAAAGATCAAGTCTTGAAAGACCGATTAGTTTATTAGCCTTGGAAACACTAGATACATTCATAAGTCTTACATTACATCATAAAGTAAAACAAAACTAAAAAAACATCATGTCTTCATATCCCCTCATACTCTCCCTGCAGGTCATTCATAATATACTTCATCACATCCTGGAAAAATTAAAACATTGAAAGGGGTGAGCTTAGATGCTCAGTAAGGATAACAATACAGCAGAAAGTTTCATAAATAAACATAAACATTTAAGGCAATTTATAACTAAGACAAAATCATTTTAAACTTGAACTTCAACATAATATGGAAAAAATAAAATGAAATAATTCCATTTACTTATTCACATGGATATTCTACTAGTCGAATAATCACATGCAATATCAATAACCACTTTCATAATGATGGAATGTATAATGCCAGACTATCATAACCATGTAGCCAAGGCCTCATGCCAAGACTACAAATAAGATTTTATCAAGGCCTCATGCCAAGACACTAGTTTATCTCATGAGACCTACCGATGCATCTAGGAGCTATAGCGGGCTCCTCCAGTCACTTATTAAGTCCAATGCATTCCTCATATGAACATGTTTAAACATATCATAAACCATAACATAATTGTATCACATAAAACATGCATAAAGGAAACATAACATTTCCAAATTTCAATCACAAAATATCAATACAACACATTGATATAATAAAAACATTATCAAAACCATTTTCAATACCAAAATAAAATAAAATTAAAACTTGGTATTTATTTTTCATTTAAAAAACGTTATGGCTTGTAGAGGAAGCTGAAACTCAAATAATGGTCACGATGGCGGAGAATTCATTGTCACCGCATACGTACGACAATAAAAACATTACTTTTTATTGTGTATTAAAATGATTTGTATAAAAATATTCCTTTTGAATAAACGTAAAAGTCAAAGGGGTTTATACACCGTATAAAAGAAATTTGTGTATAAAACAAAATATGCCTCAATGAATGGAGATTGAGACGAAGTCCCTTACAAAGATAATTTTTTTTAAAATATAATAGATCGATAATGTGTATTCACTCTCAGTACACATAAATAAAGTACAAATATAAGATAGTACATAATAATTTCATGACATAATTTGAAAGTAAGAGATTAACCCAAAGAACGGAAATTGGGTTAAGAAGTTCCCTTACCTCGTGTCTGACTTGACTTGATCGTTCTTTAACCTCCTGAATAATAAACTAGAGTTAATTTATAATTTATTAAGATAATTTTCCAAGTTCATTATTCCTTTTATATCACTTATTACCATGTTATGAACAATATGTAATTATTAAAGTTAATAACGGTCGTTTTGTTGATCTTTGGTACTTAAGTCAAAAATAAACTTATTATAATTACAATTTGTTCATGTGGTAAAATATCCATTATATCCAGAATTATATTCATGATTTAGATATCATATATATCATATATATCTAGTATATACATTCATTTATAATATTAAATAACATTTAGAGGTAAGAAATGAAATGCACCGTTCATGGAGACGGTAAGCCGTACGTACACATGAACGCTACTTTCATTTCTATTTCATATTTAATGGAATGAAATCATAATGATATAAAGGTATATTATAATTCCAGTATAATATCATATATAATATCATTCAATCCATCCTTTATACATCCCACATATGGCATTAACGATTTAAATCACTTTGAGGGGGTGGTAGTCCGCACTTCCTAAAATGCAATTATCGCGTTTACCCATAATGGAAATCATAAAGGTATGCCATAAATGAAAAATACAGAAGCATAAGGAAAAAATAAACATAATATATATCATATATAAATATAGTTACATATTAATGGCCACCATTAGAGGTGTTAAAATAATATTGAACAATCATCATTTCATGAGGCAGTAATTCGCCACCCACAAAAACAGTATGTTCATTAACCATTAGACGAAGGTATGTGTAAGTGTAAATAAAATCCTTCTCATAAAAACATCCTATTTTATTTAATATACTTGTTTTGTTACAAAATAAAGTAACAAAAAGATTTTAGGGGGTTGGATAAGCAAAGTAAAACAAAAGAACGCAAGAGAATACATTACCATAAAATCGGGTAACTCTTTTTGATTTGAGCCAAAGGCTTCATTGGGAAGACTTATGCCCAAAGTGAGGCTTATAAAAGTAAGAGAGGGAATTTGAGAGAGTATTTTGGCAGAGGTTGGCCGATCCAAATGTCTTTTATGGTGTGAATAAGGTGGTAGAGGTGGGGGCATTTTATAAGAGGAGAGGAGGGACACTCTTGGAAAGTCATGAAATGTTACATTATTATGAAATGATTTTCAGATTTCAAAGGTCCCAAAATTATATATTTTGAATATAAGGTGATAAGGGCTATAAATCTACTCATCAAATAGGTTTTTGATAAGTTTAAGTCTTATATTTTACATTATCTTTTCATTTTATTTAAATCGTTAATTAATGAGGTAATCGATGCATCATCATGGTGTGATAAATAAATTTTTTTTATTTAATGTCTAAAAATTATAAAAAAATTACCATGATGTAGTAAATATTTTTATATTTCCAATTAATATTTATATTCTAAAAGTTAACTTATATTACACCATGTAATAATTGCTTTTTTAAAACAACACATGTTTGTGACAATTTTATTTTTACTTTAAATAAAAAGTTATTAATGTCATTTTCTTACCCAAGTGGATACATGGGGTCCCAAAGTTGACCCATGGACTGTCTTGGTCTGCCATGACTCATAAAATATGGGTAGGAAAAGTATCAATATATTTTCATATTTTTATAATATCATTTTTACCTTAAATTTCACTAATGACCTTTAATCGCGATTAATAAAACTTAAAAGTTACTATTCACCAAAAATTATTTTAATCCCATTGAACCAAATTTTAATTCCTAATGAAAACCATGTATGTTGGATTTTTGAAATTCAATTCATAGAAGTGGTAAAGTTTCATTTAAACGAAAAATTAGTTTTTTAACTACCACTTAGTGGTTTCACTATTCATCAAAAATTGAAGTTTTTCAGAAAAATACCAAAAATTAACCATAATATATATTTGATATTAAGAATTCAAAAATGATGTATATTTTAAAAAATTCAAAAAAAATAAGTTTAATTAATTAATTTAATAATTAATTCCCGTTGTCACAACAAATAGCGTGTTTTTAAGAAACAATATATATAAAAAAAATTGACAATTGTTTATGTCCAATTTCAAAGTGAAATTATTTCTAATGACAACCATTGGATAAAATGGTAAAAATATATTATAATTATACTTTAAAACCACTCAATAGTATAATTTATCACTATAAATTATTTTTATTAAAAAATTTGTTTTTAACTATTTTTTTATTCATAGAAAATTGGAAGTTCTCAGAAAATTAAAAAAAAATCAACTTAAGATAACTTCAATATTCCGAATAAAAAAATGAAGTCCATTTTGAAATATAAAATTTATATAATTTCAAAAAGTGGATATTACTATTCATTATGGCTATTTTGATAGGTCATAGTGTGTTAGAATCTCGAACTTGCGTACAATGCAAGCTATTGCATTATTGAAAGAGAAGCGTATCGTGGAAGTTTGGAGTGTTACAAAAATGAATGTTGTTTTTGGTTTCAAATACTCAACCAATAGTTCAATGATACATGAATCATAGGCAATACCTGATGAATATAAAAAAAATTCAAGACTTATTTACCAAGTTGTGGAAAGATAAATAAAAAATAAATTTTATTTATAGGATTTACCCAATTTTATATTTATACTCAACAAAGATAAACACCTTAGGTATTATCAATGTATGTACAAAATTTTGGACAAAGGAACCTTTAGAAATAAAGGTAATCCACAAGTTTGTTAGAATTAGTTCAAAAAGTTAGTGTGAACTATTTGAAGGATAATATATTGGTAAATATACTTTATTATATTCCTTTAAGTCATTAAGGAATGGTAAAGTGAAGTAGATATACTCATGGAAAAATATATGAGTTTCTTTGGGCCGAAATGCTGAAGAATATCTTGACCAAGAATTCATCGAATTAACATAATGGGCTTGGAGTAATTAGTAAGAACACATTGCCTTATCTACATCATGAAATTGATGTTAATGATTAGGATCGATGATGAAGTATTACATGTTAAAATTGATCAACAAAGTTTTGGTTGTATAAATTCATAAATGTACATTTTATACATCATATTTATGATGTAAAGAGTATAAATGTTACAACTTGCAGAAAATTTCATTGTATTTCATGATGTTATTTGAAAATAATGGTGATATACCATAACCATATTCCAACTATAATGAAAAATTGATATCATATGAGTTATAGTATGTTGTAAATCCACTATGTCATAAGACATGGGTTTAAATGAAAATAGTTTGTTAGGATACAAACAAACTTGAATCAAGAAAAACACAAAGTGCATATAATGTAATTATCCTAACAATTGCTTAGGATATTTCATAAATCCATTAGATAGAGAAGTGATAGTCAAGTTTAATGATTATATTTATATATATGGGTGAACATATCCATCATGACCCGTCCCCTGGGGCCCATGCCGTGACTACCCCAAGCCCGCCTTCCATAGGCCAGGGGTTGACGAATAGCACCGAAAAGGTGTATCCCTATAACGGGAAGGCATTGCATTTAAACCTGTAAAAACACACAACCAAGAAAACAAAAAGAAGCAATCACAAAGTAAACTTATGTAGTAAAAAGTGTACTGAAAGTGAAGGGGTCGGAATACAAGCTCCACTGAAATGTACAAGTACAATTGAAAAGAGAAAACAACTCCTGGATCGTCCACCGAGGATCCTACCTGAAGGTGTAACACCCCAAGAATTTACAAATAGATTTATCATATAATTAATAGATCACTAATTCTCTAAAAACACCACTTTTTTATAACATATCCATGTAAACACAATTTTGTCACTTCAATGATGTGAATTTCGAAAATTTGACATACACAGTTGCGATCAGTAAGTTATTTGCAGTCCGATAGAAAAACTAAATTTTCAGTGAATAGTAACCTACCTTTATGAATAGTAACCTACCCTTATGAATATTAAATTACCCTTATGAATAGTAATATGAAACTAATGAATGGTATCCATACCCATGAATGTATAAATAAATTTAGGAACCTTAAAAATGAAGATGAATATTTTAAGTGTTTTATATTTTTTTGATTAAATAATGATTTTAATTAAATATTTAATTAATCATATTTAGAAAATTATTTTTGAAAAATGGAATTCATTTTTTAATTCTAAACATTGAAAAATTGTTAGGGTGAATTTTTGGTATTTTTCTGAAATACTTGAATTTTTGATGAATAGTGAAAGACCATAATTTACAAAATAAGCTAAATATACTAACTATAGAGTCATGTATGATGTTATGCTGATGAAAGACCAATTGATTCGGATTAACATGGTAAAATTACTATTCTTGGTCATGTAAGACTCACTATTCCTCTTCTTGTGGAGAAATAATAAATTAACGAATATAATATAGAGAAATCTCCTCTCCCCTCGACTATATAAACCATCCCTCACCCCCTCTTCCTCCCACACCACTAAACCTTCAAGGCTTGCCTAAATTTTACCAAATGCTCTTCCCAAGACCTCTACCCACGTCCAAGACCTGATGGTCTCATTAAAAGGCCAAAAAAAGGTCTTAAGGAGTTTCTCAAGGAGGAGTACTCAAGAGGTGAACCTCTGTTCTCTTTTCTTTCAAATTCTTTTACAAGTTTTATTATTTTGTTGCTCTCTTCTCACCTCACCTCATCCAAATGACATGATAATTACATAACCTTAAATTTAGTGTATTTTCATTATTCTAATGGAATATTTCATCATAATTTCTCTTTTCCCCCTCCTTTTATACAATAAATGCAAACACCGTTTGAGATGTCTTAATTTATCACACTCTAGGAAGACAAGTTTTCAATTTGCATTAATATCTTCAATACTGGTCATGAAACCATTTAAATGTTTGAACAAGATCATAATATATGTATTTTATCTTTTTTAAGGTTCTGTAATCCTTACACATTCATAATATGGAATAATAATACAAAACAAGTTTATTGTGCACAAAACCGCCAAGCTAAATCGAAGTGTTTATTTTTAACTCATCGAATGAGTAATTCTCATGGTATATGACCAGAATAATTATAAGATAATTTATATCTCTTTAATGTAACTAATAATGTATATTAACATTTCTGTATGTTTAACCACATTTCAAACAAACATCCATTCATGAATACAAGTAAACGGATCTTGAAAACCAAAGAAGAAAATGTTACCAAAACAATAAAATTGAATCTCTTAAACCCATCAAATAGGACATTAATTTACCTAATAAGTTTATAAAATATAAATTAAATGTTGATGAGGTTTGGGGATTATAAATTAATGAATCTAAATTTGATTATTCAGGTTGTTAAGAACAAACAAGAACACCTTCGAGCATAAGGTAAGGGGTCCTCTCTCCCACTTTTGTTAAAGAATCTCCTCTATGTTGTGCCCTTTTATTTTTAATACCTAATTATAGGGTATGTTTTCTCACCTCCTCCATACTTAAATTATGATATATAAACAATGGGATACCCATTTACCTCTCATTAAGCCCTCTCAAGAACACTCGTTACCATGCTGAAATGTTTGTAAGGGGTTTTCTCATCTCACTTTCAATTCTGTGGGATTTCCATTGTTCGCCTCTTATTTATTATATATGGTATAGGTGTACTTCCAGTTGATATATATTATCATGATTCTCTTTATATTCATGTTATTATGTGATTCATTCGGTGGTTATTAACTTTTGTTCATACGAATCAATTGATTACAACGTGGTAAGGAGATTTGTCTCAATTTTCACTTCATTGTGACTTGTTTAGTATTGTGCACCTACTCTTTCTTATGTGGTGTACCTAATGACCATTTGAGATCAATTTTAAATTGAAACTATATTCTATTTAAATGTAAATATTCTCATATCATGGATATGCTTATTGTAAAAGTTGTATACCAATTTACATACGGTATTTATTTTGAATGTTGTTTTGACTGTGGAAATATTGATGAATCTGTATCCTATATTCTATACAGATAATGTAAAGTCATATTGATTTTATGTTGAATCTATGTATAAATAATTATTTTTACATGCATAGGTGGGTGGGTACCGCTACAACTCCTCGATTCATTGGTAGGTCTCATGAGACAAATTAGTTCGTGACAAACCCTTCGAGTTTGTTTCCAAAAATCAGACGGGTTTCTACCCACAAAACTAAACCGTTTTTAGAGTATTATGGTATCATGTGCCAGATACAAGATGTCAAATTAATAAGAATTCTATTTATTCATTATTATTTATCACTATCCATGAGGTTTTCAGTATGAAAAATTATATGGATGCAGTTTCATTCTCAGTTTATTAATGGCGTGAGTTTTTCATTTATTCACCATGCCATATTGATTATGTCAAATTTTTTAAAATTCAGTTATTATTGATTCATGATTCAACTATTTTTAACCCTTACTGAGCGTTTGAGCTGAACCATTTTATTTTTTACATTCAATAGGTGATGAAGAGGAGATCATTTATTGAGTTCTTGTGGATGCCGTTTTTAGTTTTTGTTATGTATTGTATTTTGTAACCTTTTGTAATGTAATTTTAGTTACATATTTGTATATAGTTTCTTCAAGACTACTAAAATGATCATTCCTTAAGTATTTTCATTCCTTCTAACCATGACAATGTACTTAGTAATGCACCGACTCTGGTCTAGAGGGGTCGAGGCGTTACAGTTACACTACTACAGAAAAGGGAAAGGGAAGCGCCGCCTTATATCAGTGCTAAGAAAAACCCGCTTGATTATCCAATAAAAAAATATATTTTAATTAAATTTTAATGGTATTAAATGTTCATTTTTGATCTTATGGGCCTGAGTTAGTGCATCTTCATTATGAACATCCATTCTCATCATTTGTGCACTTCATGCCTAATATACACCAATTTAGGCCCAATGAGTCATCTGATTCTAAGGAATGTAATTATCAATATTTTAATTTGATATTTTGGGAACTATATCTACAATAAAATTTGAACATTTTTCATTCAGGGATCAATGGATGATTCATAAATGATGATGGAGATATTTGGAGATGAATGGAAGCAATTCTAGAGAAGGCAGATTGGATACCAGCCCACCTATGAGAATGTGGGGCCCAACATACAGGCCCAATAAATACCAAAATTTGTGGGATGATAGAAGAAATGTTTAGGAACAAATACTGCTTCAGGATATAATGCTAATTCTGCCACTATGGAGGGAATTAAGGCTGCCGAAGTTAGAGATACAATTCTGGGTCATATTCTGCGGCCCAGAAAAACATCCCACTAATTTGATCATATCTCATAATAAACAACTCCAAATGGGCCGAAATTTTACATTCGGTTATAAGACATCCGTAGATACATTTTCATAGTCCATGGACCACTCTTATTTAGCCATATAGAAGGTCTTTCAAACGCTTCGGTTCGGTGAAGGAAAGCTGGCTGCCACCTCGGGTCAAGGGTGGAAAAATCAACTTTCCCTTACTTTCCACCCACCTATGGCCTACCACAATTAATTAAGGAGACTTGTAATGTTGGAGTCTCTACCCAAGGGCTCAAAAATTCCTATTTAAGGTATTGGTGTTGGATTATTGAAGGATATTTGGTGCTTGGTTCAATTATAATGTTATGCTGCGATTTTGTTGTCTCAAATTTGTCTTTCACTTGTAAGTTGTTAAATTCACTTTAGTTTCTTAATAAAAGTTCTTATTCTCCTCTTATTATGTTTTTCTACATCTCACTTTGATACCTTTTCCTCAAGGTTTGAATTTATTCACACCAAATCTTGTGAAATTATTCACACAACGGTGGAGTGATCATTTTATTTTTGTTATTTTCTTTACTTCTCCATGTCCTCCCTCATGAGCCTACTTTCCGCTTCCATTGAAACCATAGAATCAATGGAGGGATAACCCACTTATGGGTTGATCCAAGGGAGTATAAAGGGGATGGATTGGATGTTATTTATCACCCCATTAATGTATAATCACTTCTTAAATTGAGATTTTTATTTGATGATTTTTAAACTCCATCGTCCTTGTTGAATTTAAGGTCACACACTTCATGTGCTAATACAAACCTTTACCTTGAAGTGCTCAAAACTTTGATCCTTCAAGTGTATAGGTGATTAGTATTAAAGGGTGTAGTAATTGAACCAGTAAGTGATTATGTTGTTTTATCTTCTTAAATTAACCCATCTCAAATATAAGAAATTGAAATCTTTGAAAAGAAAATACGTCCAATCCACCCCGAGCGATAACCTAGGATAAACTCATTATTTTAAATTGAATTCACTTAAATATGTTATATATCCTCTAAAATCATCTAAAATAAATCCAAGTTGTCCACTTCATAGCCGAAAACAGTCCATAGAATGTGCGTGTCTATAGGTTACTTCTTAGGTGTCTGTGGATTCAACAACCCAAGCTAGACTACAAGGACCGTTCTACCTTCATCTCTTGGGTAAATTTGAGCGAGAATCAAATTTTGGCACCGTTTATGGGGACCCAATTAAGTCATATAAACACCCATTATGTTCTCCCCAATTTCTTCTTTTCTCATACAAATTCTCTTATCTTGTCCCTTTCTCGTTTTTTTTCTTTTGGCGCATGTCCACCTACACCCGCGATCAATCAAACCGTCTAGTTATGGTGGATAGTCCTGGGGTTGGGGAGTCAAGTACACCAAGGGAACTCATTCCATTATATCATAATCTTCCTAATACTCTATAGTCCAAAATTGGGCCAATTTCAATGGAAGGTCTTCAAGGAAACAAACTCATAAACCCGGGTGAAAACCAAAATGGAAACCCAAATGAGGCAGCCCGAAACTTGGGGCATGCAATGGATCAAACCATGAATGACTACCTCACACCTTCCTGGACCAATGCCCCCTCATGAATTAGACACAATTTCCTAGGAGATTCCAACTACATCTTTAAAACCCATGTCCTAAACCACCTTCCCACATTCCATGGAATGGAGTCCGAGATGCCATAGCTGCACATTAAAGAGTTCAATGACATTGTAGAAACCATGTGTCCCCCACATCAACTAGAATCATCTAAGATGAGAATATTTCCTTTTTCTTTAAAGTATCGAGCTAAAAATTGGCTAAAAAATTTGAGACCATCATCCATCAACTCTTGGGACCAACTACAAAGAGAATTCTACAAAAAATACTTTCCCCACCACAAAACAATTGCACTTAAAAAGAGTATCCAAAACATTTTTGAAAAAGAGGGAGAGTCATTCTATGAAACAAGGGAGAGGTTCAAAGACACTCTAAACATGGTTCTACACCATGGTTCTTCTATACCTGAATACGTGAGAATTTTCTATGAAGGGTTGGGTCCGGGGAATAAACAATTCATTGACATGATGTGTAATGGAACCTTTAAAAACAAAGCCCCAAATGATGCTTATGAGTATCTAGAAATCCTTTCTGAACAAAACCAAACATGGGGAACTTCACCTTATTCTGAAAAGCCACAAATAACTACTAGAATTCATACACTTAGAGAAGAGGAAATCCTTAGGGCTAAAATCGTAACACTCTCTAGGAAGGTTGAAGAGATAGACCTTATGAAAGTCCATGAAATCCAAACTGTTGACCCTATTTACACAATTTGTGACAAACATGACCATAAGACAGACAACTTCCCAACCATTCCATCCATCAAGGATTTTCTTTTAGGAGGACCCCCAATAGAATTAAATGCTTTGAACTTTCAAAAGCCTCAATACCAAAACACCTTCAACCCAAGGTATAACGACCAACCAGGCTTCCGCTGGAAGGATAACCAACAACCTAGCCAACCATAGGGAAAACATCCTTACCCCCATCAGAACTACCAAACACATAACCAATTCCAAACCCAACCTATCCAATACCAACAGCCACCGGTCCATTTTCAACAAACCATCCCACCTCCAAAATATCCCCCCGGGATAAACCAATCTTCTCAAGCACCAACCCAAACTGTTCCACAAAGCCTACTAGAACAAATGTGCAAACAAATGGAGAGGATGAACTCAGAAGTATCTTCCCTAAAACAAGAACTTCAAACCATAAAAACTGGAAAGGCACCCATGCCTACTCAGGCGGTTCCATCCTCAACTTCAAGGGGAGAGTCAAGTTGTACTCAAACAACTCATGAACAACTAAAGGCTGTGACTGTTTTAAGTAGTAGGAAATCATTTGAGAAACCTGAACAAATAATTCAAAACCTACCTAAAGATTCAAACTTGGATGAAAATTCAAATGAACCAAATGATCAAATTGAAAAACATGATAACATTGTCAAAGAAACAACTCTTCAACAAACAACCCCAAAACCTGCACCATTTCCTCAACGCATGAGGGGGAAAACCAAGCCTGAATTGAGTGAAACATTGAGGGAAATATTTTCACAAGTAAAGTTGAACATACCCATTCTCGATGCCATCCAAACCATACCTGCCTACTCAAAGTACCTTAAGGACTTGTGCACTTTTAAAAGAAAATTTTCACATAAAAACCAAGTCCTTTTGGCTGCTAATGTGAGTACCACCATTCAAGGGACCATTCCTCCTAAGTTGAAAGACCCGGGTTTCCCTTACATCAATGTTGAACTAGGAGAGAGAAAAGTTGTCAAGGCCTTGTGTGATCTAGGTGCTAGTGTCAATCTCATCCCATATGCTGTGTACTGCCAGTTAGGCCTAGAAGAACTCCAACCCACATCTGTCACACTTCAACTTACTGATCGTAGCATTAGGGTTCCAAAGGGGATTTTAAAGGACATTCTGGTAAAGGTTGAAAACTTCATCTACCCTGATGATTTCATTGTCCTTGACAACCATCCAAACTTAGGAAATAAGGAACAAACCCCAATCATCCTTGGTCGTCCTTTCCTTGCAACAATCAACTCTGTTATCCGAGTCCGAAATGGGAACATGACCATCACCTTTGGGAACATGAGTCTAGACTTGAACATCTATAATGCAAGCTCACAAATAGGTGATGATGAGGACATTCATGAAGTAAACATGATAGTAAGCATTGATAATGAATCCATAGAACATCAAGGAATATTTGATGAATTTTTAAGTCAGGATGAGATTGATTTCCTTTGTTCATATGAAGGAAGTTTATCTCCTTGGTTTGAATCATTTTCAAATTTCTCTTATGATGAAGTCTTAGGTCCAACAATTAGTGAAACCTTTCAAGAAACCACTTTCATGAAGACCACTCCAAATTCCTTCCCTAAATCTGATCAATCCAATCTAGTAGATGAAACTTCTACATGTGGGGAATCAATCCTATCTGAAACTCTAAAAAAGGAAATTGAACTTGATCCAATGTCCCAATATTCTTTTGAAATTCCGAACCAACCTGATCTCGAATTGAAGGAACTTCCCACTACACTCAAGTATGCTTTCCTAGGGTATAATCAAACACATCCTATTGTCATTTCTTCTTCTATTGAATCCAATCATGAAAGGATGATTCTAGATGTCCTTAAGAAGCATAAGAAAGCCATTAGTTGGACCCTTTCTGATATTCCTGGGATTATCCCACTTATCGGGACTCATAAGATTGTTCTGGAATCTGATTCAAAGCCATGTCGTCAACCTCAATGGAGATTCAATCCTAATCTCATGGAGGTAGTAAGAAAAGAACTCCTGAAATTTCTAAAAGCTGGTATCATATATCCCATAGCTGAGAGTGAATGGGTGAGCCCAATCCAAGTGGTTTCAAAAAAGGCTGGAATCACAGTGATAACCAATGAGGATGAAGAGATTCTTCCAACAAGGGTGAGTAGTGGATAGAGGGTCTGCATTGACTATAGTAAGCTAAACTCATTCACCAAGAAAGACCATTTCCCCTTATCATTCATTGACCAAGTCCTTGAGAGAGTGGAAGGTCATGCATTATACTATTTCCTAGATGGGTACTCAGGGTAAAATCAAATTGAGGTCTCCCTAGAGGATCAAGGGAAGACTACATTCACATGTCCATTTGGAACCTTTGATTTCAAATGCATTCCCTTCGGGTGATGCAATGCCCCTAGAACCTTCCAACGGTGCATGATGGGAATCTTCGCAGACATGGTAGGGGATTTTCTAGAGGTCTTCATGGATGACTTATCTGTGTTTGGGGATACATTTGAGGGATTTATGAAGAATGTGGAGAGAGTCTTGTCAAGATGTGAAGAAAAGAATCTGGTCCTAAACTGGAAAAAATGTCATTTCATGGTTAAAGAGGGACTTGTTCTAGGCCATCTGGTCTTGATTAGGGGGATTGAAGTTGATAAAGCAAAGGTTGACATCATTCGTCACCTTCCATAACCCAAAACTGTCAAGGAAGTGAGGTATTTCTTAGGACATGCTGGTTTCTATAGAAGATTCATCAAGGACTTTAGTTCAATATCCCGTCCCCTTTGTGCTCTCATAGTAAAGGATGCTCCATTTGTTTGGACAGAAATCTGTGAGGGTTCATTCTCAACCCTCAAATCCTCTCTCACCTCTCCTACCATTATTAAATCTCCAAATTGGAACCTTCCTTTTGAACTAATGTGTGATGCCAGTGACTTTGCTATAGGAGCTGTGTTAGGACAACTTTGTGATAAAAATCCTTATGTTATTGCTTATGCAAGAAAATCCTTAAATGATGCAAAAATCAACTACACCACCACTGAAAAGGAGTTACTTGCTATTGTGTTTGCCTTAGGGAAGTTTAGGTCCTACCTCTTAGGATCCTCCATCACTGTGTTCACTGACCATTCTGGACTAAAATACCTCTTCCAAAAACAAGATGCTAAGGCTAGACTGATTAGGTGGGTCCTTCTCTTACAAGAATTTGACCTCATAATCAAGGATAAAAAAGGAGTTGAAAATTTTGTAGCTGATCACCTCTCTAGGATGGAATTCAAAGAAAACTCAAATCACATTTCTGTGTCTGATTCATTTCCTGATGAACACTTATACTCTGTGAGTGACTACCCTTGGTATGCTGACATAGACAATTTCTTAGTTACAGGAGTCATTCCAAAATTCTCAGGGACTCAAGCTCGAAGG
The DNA here is from genome assembly GCA_963277665.1 of Viscum album. Lineage (NCBI taxonomy): Eukaryota > Viridiplantae > Streptophyta > Magnoliopsida > Santalales > Viscaceae > Viscum > Viscum album. The sequence goes on along the minus strand of OY728140.1, from coordinate 412,717,656 downwards.
AAATTTCTTTCTGATGTTATACACTATGTGTTTGACTATCCATACCTCTATAAGTTCTGCCCTGAACAAGTCATTAGGAGGTGTGTGGTCCAGAATCTGAACAAGAGTCCATCCTTAAATTCTGTCATAGTGAGGTATGTGGAGGTCACTTTTCCTCTAAGAAAACATCTGCTAAGATTCTTCAATGTGATTTTCCTCTAAGAAAAAATCTGCTAAGATTCTTCAATGTGGTCTCTTCTGGCCCACCCTTTCAAGGGACTCCTACACATTTTGTCAAAACTGTCCTAGGTGTCAACAAATAGGGTCCATCACAAAAAGGAATCAAATGCCACTCACTCCCATCTTAGTGGTTGAAATATTTGACTATTGGGGGATTAATTTCATGGGTCCTTTCCCAAACTCTAGGGGATACCTCTACATACTATTAGATGTTGATTATGTCTCAAAATGGGTTGAGGCCATTCCCACAAAGCATGCCATTTACCTGTTTAAATTGGGCATAAGGCCTTTTGGGAAATTAAGAAAATGGATTATGACCTCTCATTTGCCGGAACAAAAAGGAAATTAGATCTCAATGAACTGGAGGATTTAAGGATGGAGGCTTATGAAAATTCAAGGATCAATAAAGCTAGAGTTCAAGCCTACCAATCTTGGAATATCATGGTCGATCATTTTGAATTGGGAAAACTTGTTCTCTTGTATAGTTCAAAACTTCATTTACACCCGGGAAAGATAAGGTCCAGATAGTCAGGTCCTTTCATAGTGCATCATGTATACCCCCATGGGGCAGTAGAGATTCAATATCCCACTAGTGGTCACATTTTCAAGGTTAATGGTCAAAGGTTAAAAATATTCATTGAATCATTCAATAAACAGGAAATAGATGTTGAGTTAATTGAGCCAATATATGAACCAGGAAAAAATTGATAAATTTTGGATCTATGTCAGGCTAAAGACTTTAAACAAAGCGCTGCACGGGAGGCAACCCGTGGTTTTTATTTTTCTAATCTTTCTGAATAATCTTTATTTTTCAAATAAGATTAATTAATCATTTTTATATTTGAAAATAAAAAAATAGACTTTTGAACTGTTCTTCTATTATGAGTATGGATGGGTACGAAAGGGGAGCACCATATTCATCTGTGTCACGTGGTGTGATCCTTGAGTAATACCTTACCCAAAAATTTAAAAAGAAGACAATGTATCATCAGTTTCTTTTGTTGTATTTTTCTTATTTTATAGGTTAAGATAAAAATAATAAAAATAAAAATAATAATATAACAATTAAAAAAGAGGAAACGCCATAGGCCGTGGGGAAAACCCCATCACAACTGGCGAAGCCACGGGGACTCGAACCCGGGACCGAAGGGAGACAGGGGCGCGCACTTACCACTGACTTACGTCTTAATGGAACTTTGCAAGCGACATGGATATCAAAGGACTAAATTCAAGCGACAAGAACTTCAAACTTCAACCACTAGGTGACTTCATTCCATGATCCTCATATTTCAATTTCCTTATTGAACTCCCCTTTTATTCCTCTACCCCATTCTAAATTTTATTTTTACGAAACTAGGGATAGTGTCATTCTATGTTGGGGGGTGTGGAAACAAAATGTTTGTTTAAAAAAATGATAAAAAAATAAGTAAAATTCCTTTATCATTCATATAATAACATCTTTTATCACATTAAAACTACATATAAAATAACTTTTATTTCCTTTACTCTTAATTTAATTAATGATTAAGTTTAAAAGCATTGATTTTTGAAGTTTGGTTGTCCAATGAAAATTTTCATCATTTTTATTTTCATCCATTAAATCAAAATGGCACAATGCACATCCTCTAGACTGTGGGGTACTAATTTTAATTTTTGGGGTCCCATAATAAATAGCATAGGCTGGTTTTATTTTTATGAATAATATGATTATTCAAAAAAAAAATAAAAAATAAAAAATAAAAAATAAATAAAAAATAAAAAAAAATATGTTTTTTTTCGTGTAGAGAAATGGATTGATAAAATGCGAGGCTTTCGACACTTGGGGATCGTGACTACAGAGTTGTCTAACCCTGAGTTTTTCAATCTATCTCTATTTATGGTAATATGACTTTGTTTTTGATTAAGTTAACTCGAGACGATGCCCGAGTATGTGGGCTTCACTTGGTGCCCTAAGGCCTTTGATTCTGGGAGTCATCGGCAAATTCTTGATACATGGGTTAATTTGATTAACTGCAATATCAATTACTATAACAATATTGCAAAAAAAATCCAAAAAAAAAGAGGAATGAAGAATACTCATATTAGGATTAAATGTGATTCCACCTAGCGCTTCCATGATTTCCCCCTTGAATGAAAATGAACCCCCATATCTATTGTGATTCACAACACATCATTACACCTAATTGAGTTGGATGAAGTATGATGATGGATTTGATCAAAGGAATGGGCTTGGGATTGGGATCTTCTTTTAAATTCATCTTATTTTAAATTATCTTGATAGGTTATAAAAATATATTTGTGTGCAGTTTACATTGTGAGCACTGTTTGTTTTAATGTGTTTGAAGAAAAGAATTCAAATAAAATCATTGAATTATTTGCTCGGGACTAGCAAATCTCAAGTTGGGGGGTGTGATTATCAAATAAAAACATATATTTTAATTACATTTTAATGGTATTAAATGTTCATTTTTGATCTTATGGGCCTGAGTTAGTGCATTTTCATTATGAACATCCATTCTCATCATTTGTGCACTTCATGCCTAATATACACCAATTTAGGCCGAATGAGTCATCTGATTCTAAGGAATGTAATTATCAATATTTTAATTTGATATTTTGGGAACTATATCTACACTTAAATGTGAACATTTTTTATTCAGGTATTAATGGATGATTCATAAACAATGACGGAGATATTTGGAGATGAGTGGAAGTAATTCTAGAGAAGACAGATTGGACACCAGCCCACTTATGAGACTGTGGGGCCCAACATACCGGACCAATGAATCCAAAATTATGTGGTATGATAGAATACATGTTGAGGAACAAATCACTATTCAGTAGATAATGCTAATTCGGCATCTATTGTGGTCATTAAGGCGTCCCAAGTTAGAGATACAATTCTGGGCCAGATTCTACGGCCTAGAAAAACAGCCCACTAATTTGATCATATCTCGGAATACACAACTCCAAATGGGCCCAAATATTACAAGCTGTTAGAAGACATCCGGAGCGCCATTTTATTCTTATATGGACCACTCTGATTCTGCAATCTAGAAGGTATTACAAATGCGTCTATTTGGTAAAGGAAAGCTGGCTGCCACCTTGGGTCAAGGGTGGAAAAATCAACTATCCCTTACTTTCCACCCACCTATGGCCTACCACAATTAATTGAGGAGACTTAGACTATTGTAGGATCTACCCAAAGGCTCAAAAATTCCTATTTAAGGCAGTGGTGTTAGAGTATTGAAGGATCTTTGGTGCTTGGTTCAATTGTAATGTTATGCTGTGATTTTGTTGTCTCAAATTTGTCTTTCACTTATAAGTTATTCAATTCACTTTAGTTTCTTAATAAAAGTTCTTCTTCTCCTCTTATTCTGTTGTTATACATCTCACTTTGATACCGTTTCCTCAAGGTTTGAATTTATTCACACCAAATCTTGTGAAATTATTCACACAATGGTGGAGTGATCATTTTATTTTTGTTGTTTTCTTTACCTCTCCATGTCCTCCCTCATGAGTCTACTTTCCGCTTCCATTGAAACCATAGAATCAATGGAGGGACAACCAACTTATGGGTTGATCCAAGGGAGTATAAAGGGGATATATTGGATGTTATTTATCACCCCATTAATGTATAATCACTTCTTAAATTGAGATTTTTATTTGATGATTTTTAAACTCCATTGTCCTTGTTGAATTTAAGGCCACACACTTCATGTGCTAATACGGTCCTTTACCTTGAAGTGCTCAAAACTTTGATCCTTCAAGTATATATTTGATTAGTATTAAAGGGTGTAGGCATTGAACCAGTAAGTGATGATGTTGTTTTATCATCTTAAATGAACCCATCTCAAATATAAGAAATTGAAATCTTTGAAAAGGAAATACGTCCAATCCACCCTGAGCGATAACCTAGGATAAACTCATTCTTTTAAATTGAATTAACTTAAATCTGTTAGATATCCTCTAAAATCATCTAAAATAAATCCAAGTTGGACACTTTATAGCTGAAAACAGTCCATAGAATGTGCGTGTCTATAGGTTACTTCTTAGGCCTTTGTGGATTCGACAACCCAAGCAAGACTACAAAGACCGTTCTACCTTCATCTCTTTGGTAAATTTGAGCGAGAATCACCGCTGATAAAGAAACCCTGTATCTGCACTAAAATTTTGGCGCTGATACAGGGATTCTTTATCAGTGCTAAAATTTTAGCACCGATACAGGGTAACCTTTATCAGTGCTAAAAAATCACTGATAAAGAGACCCTTTATCAGTGCTAGAAAAGCACTGATAAAGAAGGCTTGTATCAATGCTAAAATGTTAGCGCTCATACAGGAAGGATTTATCAGTGATTTTTTATCAATGATAAAGAGAACCTTTATTAGTAATAAAAAAAGCGCTGATAAAACCGTAGTCCCATATTTTATAAAATCGGTCACATAGTGTCCTTGTTTTATCGCGACCTAAAGCTCTCACGGTACTGAAACCCTATGAATCCCCTCCGCTGCCCCCCGAGCTTTGCGTTTCCAGACCTCTGCCGCCCCTGATCTTCGCGTTTCCGGACCTCCTCCACCCTCGATCCTTGCATTACCGGACCAGGTGTGCAAAGTTGTTTTGGTCCCCTATTACACATACTCTTCTAGAAACTATGGTATTTTAATCCCAAGGATTTGATATATCTCATCGATGTGTATGGGTCATGAAAGTGTAATACCAATGGTGTTATAGTTACACTTGTGTGGGTAAAGAACATAGAGAAGTAAATCATGTCCTTGATGGTATGGATTGAAGAGCAGAGGTAGATAGATTGAGGATGACCATTGAACATGTTCGAAACACTGGTTCTAAAACCATTCTTCCAAATATTTACCTTACAATATGTGTGCATAGTTAGTAGAAGATCCTATTTTTTCCTTGTTCCATCACTGTGTTTGAAATAGGGGAACCACCATCTATTGTCGGGGGTTCATCAGGGATTTCACTTAGGTGGGATGTGAGCCTATTTAGGCCATACACCCTTACCATAGGGATCCCATTCCGATGCAATAGGATGATGAGGATCCAAATTTAGGGAAACTCAAAGATTTAAGGAGGTGATGAGTATCTTTTCAGGGTTGATTTGAACAATATATAGTTATCCCATAATGTGTTTGAATGCACTGAATAGGGGAACCATTTAGAAGGTGTTGGACATGATCACAAAGGGTAACAACCCTAAAATTGATCAATGGACTAGTTGGGCTTGAGATATTACTTTAAAGAATCCATGCATATCTCCTATGATTGGGGAAAAATTCATATGTAGTTATAAAAATAAGTGTGGTTGGAGACCAACACCAAGAGGGGGTTCTCTCTCTAGTGGGGGATAAAGGCATTACATAGTTTTACATCAGGAAACGGGGACATGAACCATGTATGTTAACATCATGTGGAAAGGAATTTGGACATGAATTTTAATGTATTATGATTATTATGAAGTTTTGTAGTCTAAGATCGAATAGATTTGACAAATATTTCACACAATTTTACATCAAGACACTAGGATGTCAAGATTCATAGTTTAAATTCCTATAGCTTGGACTAAATGTAATATCATATTTATCATGTGAGGCATATTATGTACATGACACTAGATAAGGCTACATTTTAACATCATGTTTTGAGGATTTTGAACATGAAACCAGTCTACTGATCTTCCCATTCTATCTTCCTCGTATCAGGACCTGTGGGAATCACAACCTATGAATAGTCTATGGGAATTTTATTAGAATTTACACCCCCTAAGAGTGTGATTGGAATTGGTAGATATACATATTTTATATTTTTAAACCAATAGTGGGAACCATACAATTGGGTCTTGCACCAAATGAGGAGACCAATAGGGTTTTTTTTGGAATCATCACATAATTTTCTCATGATGAATAATATTATTAATGCATAGGGTGTTTCTTATTTTTCATAGGAGGCATCATATTCTTGTAACATAGGGGGATGGATTTGTTACTTGGGCTAAAGACAAAGGGTGAACACATCATTAAATATCCTATTGTGGTTTGGAATAAATACACACATAGTTATAACATAAATCATCCTATATTTATCATATGAGGCATCTCGTGTTTATCACACATGGTAAGCCTATAGTTTCACATCATGCACTGCGAACGTTAATATATAATTTAACAACATATAACTAGGATGTTGGATTTTTAGTTCAAATCCATATATCTCAAACTAAAGGGATGGTTTATTCATGTGAAATATCTCTTGAGAAACCTAGTATTTGTGGAAATATTGATATGATCATCATCAATGGAGATCAATGAGTTTACACTATCATAGTGAAGTTTATGAAAAATTTGAGGTCCTTACCACTTGGATTCCAGTTTCACTAGATTCCTCCTAGGTATCATAGATTTCCTTAGATCCAAAACCATGTCACCGTAAAGTAAGTAATTAAGGATAACCTTTTTCTTTAAGGACAACACCACCCGGTTATGATGCATTTCTAGGTCATCCAATGGTTGAACCCTATTTTCTTCCAGGGGTTCCCACCTTCTTTACTTCATGCTATCTAAGTGACTTTGTATGGTAGTACACTTGTATGGCATGATGCCCAGACCACCAAGCTTTATAGCCTTTCCACCCCTACCTCCATATCTGTCCTTCTCCCTCGCTGAGGTTACTGACTGCTTCTCTGAAGTGGCCAGGCCCCTTCCTAATAATGTTTGTTTTGTCTCCCTTGGCTCTGAGCCTGTCATCCATATCCAAATACTTATGGATATAGAGAGAACTCCCTCACCATCCCCCCAAGTTTCATTACCCATCCTTCCCCTGCCCCTTTTGATCCTCATCTCTCACTCATATGAAGCTTACCAACCAGAAGGGATTATGAACATGTTCAAAATCAAGGGACCTCATTGAGAGATCATCCTCCCACTTCAATAAGGCTACTAGCTCTAGATCCAATGCCAGAGCCCTATCCTACCCATCATTATTATTTTCATATGTAATTATCATGGTCTTAGTGACCATGTTAAATCGTAATTACTCACCATAGAAATCAAAAATAATAATGTCATTGTTGTTGTTGTCAAATAACACAAAAAACCCTATAATAATCATAGAATTCTCCTGGAAGATTAAGTTGCATGGATTTCTACACTCTGACCCCTCCAACAGACACAAATGGGTATTTTGGCACAATAAATATGTTGTTGAGACTGTTCAAGATTGAAATCAATTCATCACTACCAAGGTGTCTAACGGTGACACATCCTTCCTTATGACTTTTGTTTTTGGAAGTTATGACCCTCTTCAAAGGGAATCTCTATGGAGTAAACAAAATACCATTGATCCCGACCACCATACATTGTTTGTTTGGGGTGACTTTAATGTCATTTCCAACCCAAAGTAAAGGAAAGGTAGAAGCCCATTCTAGAGGAATGCCATCATGGAGTTTTTTTAGTTGATGGATGGGAAGGGCCTCATTGATCTCAGCTTCTCAGGTGACAGTTTCACCTGGTGCAAAAACTGCAGGGGCCATCATCTCTTATGGAGTATATTGGATAGGTGTCTATCCAACATGAAAGACACTAAACTATTTTCAAATACCATGTATTTTCATCTATCTTGAGGTATTGCGAACCCCTCCCCACTCTTGGTTTCCATTTCTTCATGGCATGATCATCAGGAACGGTTTCACTTCCACCAGTAGTGGGTTAAAATCCTAGGGTACCAGGACATGGTTTGTGAAATATGGAATGAACCCTTGTAGGAGTATCGGTCCACCTTCAACCTCAGTGACCTGACCTCGATCCCTGATTGGTGCGTGTTCGCCCCTTCCTCCTCAGGAACCTTCACCACCTGGGACTACTATCACATTAGGTCTCCTTCAGAGTATTCTGATAGATGGAATGATACCTTGGGTTTATTGAATTATTAACACCAGTTTGAGATTTATGTGTGACTATATACTTATTATATTTTCTTATTATTTTTTACACACCACCACTTGAGTCGAGTAACCTGATTGAAATCCATATGGGTACTTTGGTTCTGATTTGGATATGGTTTTTTATGTGTTTGTGACATGTGTATGTGTGGATATATGGGTATTTAGGCATGATGATATTTAATGTAGGGAAGAGACCTAGGATTGGTAGATGTATCATTCTTGATTATTCTTGTGTTTGGACTGGGGTGATTTGAGGAAACTATAATGAATCTAAAGTAATTATATTTAATGAATTCTATATTATAGAGATTATGAGAATCCTTTCTTTACTTATAGAGTTGGCAACTTGTTTTCATCCATATGTATTTTATGTTGGTGAGGTATAAAAGGATGGACTAGTTGACCAAAGAAGGTTTGACCCGATAGAGGAGGATGAGCCATAGAGGATGATTCCATGTGAGTTTTACCATCTATGACACAAGTGATTATCCCTGTGAACCCCTTTGTGTTTGGAAACTGTGTTGATTTTGATGGGGGGTCTATCCTAGTTCTGTTGATTTCAAAATCTTTATTGGAAATGGTTAGGCTCTATTAATCTGTATTTTTATAAGGAAGTGGTTCTCTTCTACTGTATTTGGAAGTCTTGTTTTGAGTACTTGAACCATAAATACTAATATTTGAGATTAAAATAAGATGAAGATGAATAAAGATTGGATGGATGCTAATTGTTTGACAATAGAGTACGAGAACAGAGTGAAAGAGTTTATCAAGTTTGCAAAGAATCACGCAAAGAATCCTTCTCAAATCCTTTGTCCGTGTTTATGTTGTTGTTATTCTAGAATACTTACTCCAGAGGAGTTAGAATAACATTTGATATGTCATGTAATAGATCAGAGTTATAAATGTTGGAATAAACACAGAGAAAAAGCGAATGTAGCTACTAGCTGGGATAAAACTGCATTTTATGGATCATTAGATACGAATACAAATATGGATAATAAAGAAGACCATATGGAGAATGTGATTATAAATTCCAATTATGATGAAGATATTATTGAGTAAATGACACAGACAATTGAAGATGAACTCCAGGATTGCCCAAAATTGTTTGAGAAGTTAAAGAGTTGTGAAAAGATGCCATTGTATGCTGGTTGCACTAAGTATACAACATTGTCAGCTGTACTAAAGTTGTATAAATTTAAAGTAGTAAATGGATGGAGTGATGCCAGTTTTATAGAACTACTTTATCTCTTGAATGACATTCTCCTATAAGATAATGAGCTCCCAAGCCGGACATATGAAGCTAAAAAAATGCTACGCTCAATGGGTATGATTTCTGAAAGAATACATGCTTGACCAAAAGACTATATATTGTTTCTAAATGAGAACAAATCACTTACAGAATGCCCAAAGTGTGGTGCTTCTCGATACAAGAAAGATGAATCCAATCCTATGAAAGTTGTATGGTACTTTCCAATCATTCCAAGGTTTAGGCGTCTATATGGAAGTGAAGAAACTGCAAGAAAATTGTCGTGGCATGCAGATAAAAGAAATAATGATGGGAAATTACATCATCCGGCCGACTCTCCTCAATGAAAGAAAATTGATCATGAGTATCCTAAATTTGGAAAATAGCCAAGAAACCTTTGTCTTGCATTATCTATAGATGGATTGAATCCTTTTGGTTTTTAAACCAACACTTATAGTACATGGCCTGTTATGTTGGTAAATTATAACTTTCCACCCTGGTTATGCATGAAGTGGAAATTCATCATGTTATCTATGCTTATATTAGGACCAAAACAACCAGGTAATGATATTGATGTTTATCTGGGTCCTTTGATCGATGATTTGAAGTTATTGTGGGATTCCGATGTTATATTGTATGATGCTTATAAAAGTGAATACTTCACATTGAGAGAAATGTTGTATGGGACAATAAATGACTTCCCTGCTTAAGGAAATTTGTCAGGCTATAGCATTAAAGGAACTCAAGGGTTCCACGTGTGAAAAGAATATACAAAATCAATTAGGTTGAAACATTCATCTAAATCTATGTTTCTAGGACATCATAGATTTCTACGTTGTCGGCATAAGTACCGATCTTGGACGACATCATTCAATGGAAGTTCAGAACAACGCGTAACACCGTCTCCACTAACAAATGATCAGCTGTTTGAGAAAGTAAAAGATGTGAACACTGTTTTTGGTAAACCATTTTCGAAAAACCGTACGAAAATCGGTTGAAAAAAGAGATCAGTTTTTTTAATTACCATACTAGAATTGTTTGTACATCAGACATTTTCTTGATGTGATGCATGTGCAAAAATAATTTATGTGACAGTGTTATCGGAACGTTGCTAAATGCCCCTGTAAAAACAAAGGATGGAATTAAAGCAAGGTTGGACATGGATGACATGGGAATACGAGAAGAGTTGGCTCTCGTAAAGGGTGAAAATCGAATGTTTCTTCCTCCAACTACTTATACTCTTTCTAGGGAGGAGAGATATCAGTTTTTCAACTTCTCCAATGATGTAAAGGTTCCATAGGGGTATTCATCAAATATCAAGAACGTTGTGTCAATGAATTATTTGAAGTTAACAGGTTTTAAATCACATGACTTCCATGTTTCTATGCAAGATCTAATTTCTATAGCTTTACGTTGAATTTTGCCCAAGAATTTTCATCATACGTTAACCAAACTTTGTTTCTTTTTCAAAGCTATATGTAGAAAAATTTTAGACCCGATGAAATTTCCAGCTATGAAAAAATAAATTGTCATCATATTATGTGAACTAGAAATGTTCTTCCCGCCAACATTATTTGATATGATGGTTCATTTGATGATTCACTTGGTTAGAGAGATTCGACTTTATGGTCCTGTACACTATAGATGGACATATCATGTTAAATGGTATATGAAGATTTAGAAAGGGCATGTCAAAAATCGAAGTCGGACAGAGGGTTGTATAGTGGAGTGATATATTATTGAAAAATCCATTGAATTTTGTAGCGATTACCTATCTGATGTGGAAAGCATTGGTCTCCCAAAATCCCGTCATACTGGATGCATTGAGGGTGAGGGAATTTCTGGAAGATATGTTGTGACAATTAGTATTACAGATCGGTAGAAGGCCCACCTTTATGTTTTGCATAACAATTGGGAGGTTGATCCATATATTGAAACTCACAAAGAAATTATTAGGCAGTTGAATCCATCAACGGATGAAAAATGGTTATCAAATATACATAATCACCAGTTTATAGGATGGTTTCAAGACCATATTTTTAAGCAGGGGGATAAAAATCCAAATTCAATTTCAGAATGACTTCGATGGCTAGCCGCTAGACGAAGTGTGTATGTATTATCTTATAGTGGTTATGTAATTAATGGTTATACATTCTATACAGATGAACATGATGAAGATAGTACCATGAAAAATATTGGATTTACACTAGTAGTTGAAGCGATGAATGTTTCTGGTAGTAAGAAAAAAAAATCCAATTTATGAAAATGTTTCATACTTTGGCATTATCAAACTAATATGGGAGTTGGATTATACGACATTCCAATTTCTGATTTTTCAATGAAAATGGGTTGATAACAACAGTGGTGTTAAAATAGATGAATGAGGATTTGTGAAAGTTGATTTTAGTAAAGAAGGATACAAAGATGAATGGTTTATAATGGAGTCACAAGCGGTACAGGTTTTTTATGTTCCAGATCCCGCAAACCGAAAGTGGTCGATTATTCTATTATTGTCCAAAAATACTGAAGGTTTCGATGAAAATTCAGTTGAGGACAATCCTTTCAGTGGTACGTCGCAATCATTTCGGAGCGGTACCAATGTAGATGATGTTTTTTATGTTAGAGGAGACCACAATGAAGGGATTTAGATAATCGATAGAGGTGTAAAATCCCTTTAGCCTTTGAAAAAAAGAAAGAGAGTTCAATAAACTGGTTATATTTTGTTTGTAATATAGATCTTGTTATCTCATGTTATTATCTTATCATTAATGAATTTATGTAATCTAAATTAACTGTTCAACCACTTTTTCATATAATGACTTATAAACATTCTGGTGCTCCTAACCTAGAGGCAGAACATGTCTATCAAGCTACTGCTGCTGCTGCTGCTGCTGCTCGAGCTGCTCCTGCTGCTACTCCTGCTGCAGCTGTTGTTGCTCCTGCTGCGGCTGCTGCTGCTATGGATCCTACTGCTCCTAGTTTTGAGGTCCAAAAACCATCATCACATGTCGTTGCTACCATTTCAGATGAACATATAGATAATTTTGATATCGATGAAATGGTCAGGAATGAAAGACCGACGTCGCAGAAAACATAGGTGCGTCGTAGTTTGACGGTCTTAGCCAAAGTTCTTAAGGCGAAAAGTAAAGGCATCAAATTTGATGTTGGATGGAATGCATGAGGCCAACATGTGAATCCCAACAAGGCTATGTTTAGTAGTTACATTGGAGTTGTCACTCGGAAACGCGTGTCGATTGACATAGATTCATGGCACCATGTTGTGTCCGGGCTGAAGGCTGTGATCTGGGAAGAAATTATGGTAACATTATGAATTTATTTCTTTAATTTACTAAAAAATAAAATAATGAAACAATGTCTTACTCTTCTCAATATCTTGCAGAGTACATTTATTGTAGACGATTCACACTAGGATTATGTACTAAGTCTTGTAGGAAGGATTCATCGAGGTTTTCACACTATTTTAACACGATGTCGCCTGAAAGATTCCAAATGTAAAATAAACTCGCACCCACCCATTGTCTACGCTCACTTGATATCCCAAGAATCATGGGATGCATTTATTGGCCACCGTGGGGATGAGAAGTTTCAGTTACATTGTGGGTGATAATACTTTTTTTGAGGATACATGTATTCATCACTTTGAATGTCAATATTTCATTTATGAAACAACAACTCTGTAATGAAAATAAGGAACATGGATCAAAACCAACATACCCTTATTGTAAAGCAAGGATGGGGTACGCTTTACTAGAAAATAAAACGGTACGTATTTTAAATTTACAGTAATATTTTTAGGTGCCAATAAACAACATCATAATTATCTTTCTATGTTTATATGTAGATTGATGAGTCTAAAACCAAAGACACTTCCATCCCACATCATGTGCTTTGGAAGGAGGCACATGTGAATAATGAAGGAAAGCTAGTAGATGAGGACACACAAAAAGTGTGGGAAATTTGTGTAAGTATGACACAACGATAAAAATATTTGTTTTAAATTGCTATTACATAAAAATAATTAGTTATTTCCCTATATATGATAGTCACAGGAATCAGCTACTCTTGTAGTGGATGAAGACCTATTGTCGACGACTTTGAAGCAGCCAAAACAATACAATCGTGTCAGAGGTGAAGGGTTTGGGGTGACACCCTGAGTATATTTTGAGAAGAAGAAAAAACGGATGATAGAGATGAAACATTGAAATAAATGAGAAAAAAACTAGCATCCCTTGAAGAATGATTTCAATGGAAAGGAGAGTTGCTAGCAACTTTTATGGGTGGGAAGCAAGGAGAAGATACAACTAGGGAACAACCAGCGCATGAAGATCCCGCCCCACCCCCACCAGCTTTGAGGCGAGACATTCCTCTCAAAGAGCTGTCTTAGCCGTGCTAATCAATATTCTAATAATTGTTCCCATAAAATGTGAATCATAAAAACACTGATACTTTTCCTGTACTGATCTTCTACAGGGTGATAAGGATTGTGATTTATCTCTGTCAACACCCACTTATCACCTTGTAGCGAGGGCTATAGTGTTCAACATCCCAGATGACACGCTACATAATAGACCACTTCCGAAAGATCAACTAAAAGTTATGATTACTGTAGTTCATGATCCAAATGTAGAGCTACCTATTCCACTTTATGATGATGATATTTATACGATCGAAAATGCTATTGGGACATTCATTGCATGGTCGTCACAACTTGTAAGAGTACATGCAGCCAAATAGGTATTTATTTCCTTTTTTTCAAGCTAAACCTTTAACAATTAATGAAAAAAGGGTCTGAACCAATTAATGTTATTTTATATAGAGAAAGGGAAGGGGTAAAAAATGTTGGCTCAAAAACATCTAAAGGATCAACCAACTGATCCCAAGGAGCTACTGAAAGAACAATAACACCACTTGTTCTCTATCCACATTTACTAGCATTGAAGACTCATGTGGATATGAATCTAATAGGTGGTAGTAGTCATATAGTGGTTTTCAAAAAGAATATATATGGAGAGGAAAGTCAAGATTTCGTTACTGCTGAAAATGTAAATGAGATCCTTGAAAATGGTTGGCTAGGTGCCACAGTTGTAAATATATATATGAGGCATGTTTTCGTGAATTGATTTTCTAAAAGCTGATCTAATGTGAAAATTATGAATAAATGCATTTTATATTATTGACAGACGTATATATGAAAAAATGTTGAAGGAATTTTCCCATGAGCCAAAATTTGGACTCGTTAGTCCTCATACCACATCATCACATCTAACGAAACTAGAGCCATAAAAAAAGAATGAAATAGTGAACGGCTTGTTGAGAACATTTGAAAGAAAGATTACAGATGAGCACTAACATCATGTGTGGTCAGTTTGATGGAGTTTTGGAATCTGTAAGACACTACATCATATGTTTTAGGTCTAAACATCAAGTAATATAATTTATATTATCTTTAAATGAGGATTATGTTATGATAGGGCGGTGTATCATTATTGTCTAAAAAAAGGAATGAGGATAGAGGGTAAACTTAAGGAGGCGAGCAAGTACTACGTCTGGAAAAATATCAGGGTATATATAATAAAATTTCACTATCCAAACACATCTCAAAACAAGTTACTTATTCCCCTAATGATAAATTTTTTTGCAGTGTCCAAAACAAACAAATGATAACGATTGCGGTTATTATGTTTGTAAATTTATGAAAGAGATCATTTTTCATCAACAAACTAGCATCCCTAAAGAGGTATTTTCAAAAACAACTACTAGTTCATTTAATTAATTTATTAATTATTTATTTTTATATTTTTCAGTACTAATATGACTACAGAAAATACTCATACTCACAAGATGATATAAATGTGTTCAGAAATGAGTGGGTTTCATACTTGATGGCAGATTGTACACAAATAGCATGAAGATCTGACTTGGGGACGTGTACAATTCGCATTCATTTTTGAGTGGGGTTAAGGGGATCAAAAGATGACACATTTTTGTGTGTAAATGTTCTTAGGAAAATTTTAATTGTTATTAAATAAAACACCCATTCTGGAATGAGTCAATTTCCCATTTTAACAGATCATATGCACCAACAACATGAAAGAATGATGAACCACTCAAAGGGTCTCTCTTTTGTTTAAAATGGACATATTTTTAAGTGAAAACAACAACTGAAGTACGAAAATCCGACTGAATGCATTCGAATTGTGTTGATACTTTAAGATAACGATCCATGGGTGCATTGGGGATGTGTACGAGTCAAATCCGACTCAATCCGAGGCATGGTGTTGCCGGTACCACTCAAAGGGTCTCTCTTTTGTCTAAAATGGACATAATTTTAAGTGAAAACAACAACTGACCTACAAAAATCTGACCAAAAACATTCGGATTGTGTTGATACTTTAAGAGAATGATCCACGGGTGCATTGGGGATGTGTACGAGTCATACTTGCCTCAATACAAGGAATGGTGTGGCCGAAACCACTCAAAGGGTCTCTCTTTTGTTTAAAATGGACAAATTTTTAAGTGAAAACAACAACTGACCTACGTAAATCTGACCAAATGCATTTAGATTGTATTTATCATTTAGGAGAACTATCCAAGGGGTCATTTTTGACGTGTACGAGTCATCCCTTACTCAATCCGAGGCATGGTGTGTCCGTCACCACTCAAAGGGTCTCTCTTTTATTTAAAATGGACAGAATTTTAAATGAAAACAACAAATGACCTATGAAAATCTGACCAAACGCATTCGGATTGTATTGATCCTTTAGGATAACGATCCACAGATCCTTTTTGACGTCTACGAGTAATCCTTGCCATAATCTGAGGCACGGTGTGGCCGGTGCCACTCAAAGGGTCTCTCTTTTGTTTAAAATGGACATATTTTTAAGTGAAAACAACAAGTGACATATATAAATCTAACCAAACACATTCATATTGTCTTGATTATTTAGGAGAACGATCCAAGAGTACTTTTTGATGTGTATGAGTCATCCCCGCCTCAATACGAGGCACGGTGTGGCCGGTATCACTCCAAGGGTCTCTCTTTTGTTTAAAATGGACATATTTTTAAATGAAAACAACAAATGACCTACGAAAATCCCACCAAACACATTCGGATTGTCTTGATACTTTATGAGAATGATCCAAGGGTCCTTTTTGATGTGTATGAGTCATCGCTGCCTCAATCCAAGGCATGGTGTGGCCGATATCACTCAAAGGGTCTCTCTTTTGTTTAAAATGGACACAATTTTAAGTAAAAACAACAACTGACCTACGTAAATCCAACCAAACGTATTCGGATTATATTTATACTTTAGGAGAAATATACAAGGGTACTTTTTGACATGTACAATGAATACACTCCTCAATTAGAGGCACGGTGTGGCCAATACCACTCAAAGGGTCTCTCTTTTATTTAAAATGGACAGATTTTTATGTGAAAACAACAACTGACCTATGGAAATCTAACCAAACGCATTTGGATTGTATTGATCCTTTGAGAGAATGATACATGGGTACTTTTTGACATGTATGAGTCATCCCCACCTCAATACGAGGCACGGTGTGGCCGGTACCACTTAAAGGGTCTCTCTTTTGTTTAAAACGGACAATTTTTTAAGTGAAAACAACAACTGACCTACGGAAATCCAACCAAACACATTCATATTGTGTCAATCCTTTAATATAACGGTCCATGAGTACTTTGTGATGTGTATGAGTCATACCCGCCTCAATACAAGGCACGGTGTGTCTGGTACCACTCAAAGGGTCTCTCTTTTGTTTAAAATGGACACAATTTTAAGTGAAAACAACAATTGACCTACGGAAATCCAACCAAACGCATTAGGATTGTTTCAATACTTTAATAGAAAGATCCAAGGGTGCGTTGGGGATATGTAAGAGTCATCCTCACCTAAATCAGAGGCACGGTGTTGCCGGCACCACTCAAATGGTCTCTCTTTTGGTTAAAATGGACAGATTTTTAAGTGAAAACAACAACTGATGTACGAAAATCTGACCAAACACATTTGGATTGTATTGATACTTTAGTAAAATGATAAAAATGTCTTTTTTGACGTGTACGAGTCATTCCCTCCTAAATCCAAGGCACGGTGTGGTTGGTACCACTCAAAGGGTCTCTCTTTTGTTTAAAATTGACAGATTTTTAAGTGAAAACAACAACTGACCTACGGAAATCCAACCAAACGCATTTAGATTATATTTATGCTTTAGTAGAATGATCCATGGGTCATTTCTGACGTGAATGAGTTAACCCTAACTCAATACTGGGCACGGTGTGGCCGGTATAACTCAAAGGGCCTCTCTTTTGTTTAAAATGGACAGAATTTTAAGTGAAAACAACAACTGACTTACGGGAATCTGGCCAAATGCATTAAGATTGTCTTAATACTTTTTGAGAATGATCCAAGGGTGCTTTTTGATGTTTAAAAGTCATCCATGCCTCAATCAGAGTCATGGTGTGGCCGACAACACTCAAAGAGTCTCTCTTTTGTTTAAAATGGACATATTTTTAAGTGAAAACAACAACTGACACACAGAAATATGAGTAAACGCATTTGGATTGTATTTATTCTTTAGGATAAAGATATAATGGTACTTTTTTACATGTAAGAGTCATACCTGCCTCAATCTGAGTCACGGTGTGGTTGATATCACTCAAAGGGTCTCTCTTTTGTTTAAAATGGACACAATTTTAAGTGAAAACAACAACTAACCTACGGAAATCTAACCAAAAGCCTTCGGACTGTATTGATATTTTAATAGAACGATCCAAATGTCCTTTATGATGTGTAAGAGTCATCCCCGCCTCAATCTGAGGCACGGTGTGGCCGGTATCACTCAAAGAGTCTCTCTTTTGTTTAAAATGGACACAATTTTAAGTGAAAACAACAACTGACCTATGGAAATCTGACCAAATGCATTAGGATTGTATTTATCCTTTAGGAGAATGATCCAAGGATTCTTTGGGACGTGTATGAATCATATTCACCTCAATCCAAGGCACTGTGTGGTCGGGACCACTCAAAGGGTCTCTCTTTTGTTTAAAATGGACAGATTTTTAATTGAAAACAATGACTGACCTATGGAAATCTGATCAAACGCATTAGTATTGTATTGATACTTTAGTAGAACTATAAAAAGGTCCTTTTTGACATTTAAGAGTCAACCTTTCCTCAATAAGAGGCACGGTGTGGCCGGTATCACTCAAAGGGTCTCTCTTTTGTTTAAAATGGACACAATTTCAAGTGAAAACAACAACTGACTTATAGAAATATGACCAAATGCATTAGTATTGTATCGATCCTTTAATAGAACAATCCATGGGTCCTTTTGGACGTGTATGAGTCATCCCCATCTAAATCCGAGGCATGGTGCTGCCGGTACCACTCAAAGGGTTTCTCTTTTGTTTAAAATGGACAGATTTTTAAGTGAAAACAATAAGTGACGTACGAAAATCCAACCAAAAACATTCAGATTGTCTTGATCCTTTAGTATAACGACCCAAGGGTCCTTTGTGATGTGTAAAAGTCATCCCCGCCTCAATATGAGGTACGTTGTGGCCGATATCACTCAAAGGGTCTCTCTTTTGTTTAAAATAGACACAATTTTAAGTGAAAACAACAAATGACCTATAGAAATCTGACCAAAAGAATTCTTATTGTATTGATACTTTAAGAGAACGATACACGGGTCCTTTTTGACATTTAAGAGTCATCCCCGCCTCAATACGAGGCACGGTGTGGCCGGTATCACTCAAAGGGTCTCTCTTTTGTTTAAAATGGACACAATTTTAAGTGAAAACAACAACTGACCTATGAAAATCCAACCAAACACATTGAGATTGTATTGATCATTTAGTAGAACGATCCATGGAACCTTTGGGATGTGTAAGAGTCATCCTAGCCTCAATCCGAGGCACGGTGTTGCCGGTATCACTCAAAGGGTCTCTCTTTTGTTTAAAATGGACACAATTTTAAGTGAAAACAACAACTGACCAACGGAAATCTGACCAAACACATTTGGATTGTATTTATCATTTAAGATAATGATAGATGGGTTAATTGGGGATGTGTATGAGTCAACCCCGCCTCAATCCGAGGCATGGTGTGTCCGGTGCCACTCAAAGGGTCTCTCTTTTGTTTAAAATGGACACAATTTTAAGTGAAAACAATAACTGACCTATGAAAATCTAACCAAATGCATTCATTTTGTATTTATCCTTAATAGTACTATCCAAGAGTGCGTTTGAAATGTTTATGAGTCATCCCCACCTCAATCCGAGGCAAGGTGTGACCGACACCACTCAAAGGGTCTCTCTTTTGTTTAAAATTGACAAATTTTTAAGTGAAAACAACAACTGACATACGGAAATCTTACCAAAAGTATTAGGATTGTATTGATCCTTTAGGATAATGATACAAGGGTCCTTTTTGACATTTACGAGTCATCACCACATCAATCTGAGGCTCGGTGTGGCCGACACCACTCAAAGGGCCTCTCTTTTGTTTAAAATGAATAGATTTTTAAGTGAAAACAAAAACTGACGTACGGAAATCCGACCAAATGCATTAAAATTGTATTTATCCTTTAGTATAATGATCCACGGGTCCTTTGTGATGTGTACGAGTCATCCCCGCCTCAATCCGAGGTAAGGTGTGGCCGGTACCACTCAAAGGGTCTCTCTTTTGTTTAAAATGGACAAATTTTTAAGTGAAAACAACAACTAACCTACGAAAATCCAACCAAATGCTTTTAGATTGTATTGATCCTTTAAAATAACAATCCAAGAGTTCATGGGGATGTGTACGAGTAAACCCCACATCAATCCAGGGCACAGTGTGTCCGATACCACTCAAAGTGTCTCTCTTTTGTTTAAAATGGACACAATTTTAAGTGAAAACAACAACTGACCTACAGAAAACCAACCAAACACATTTGGATTGTCTTTATCCATTAGGAGAATTATACAAGGGTCCTTTGTGATGTGTACGAGTCATCACTCACCTCAGACAACCCCCAACCCCCTCGGACACCCCCACCAGACACCACCCCTACCCCTCCTTGACACCACCCCACCACCAGGATACCCCCAACCCCCCTGGATACCCCACGCATGTACGGAAACCCCACCCTCCCATACACCATCTCACACACCTTGGATACCCCCATCAACCCCCTGGACCCCCCGGACAACCCCTAGAACCCCCCCCCCCCACCGACACCCTGGACACCAGCCCCCCCCCCCCCCCCCCACATGGACACCCCATAGACAGACCCCCTCCCACCTAGAGACCCCCAACTGGACACCCCTCTCCTTGGACACCACCCACCCCCTTGGATAGCCCCAGAAACCCCCTGGACTGCCCCCACCCCCTGGACACCCCCACCCCTGGACACCCCACCTCCCCGGACACCCCTATCCCCCTGGACACCCCCATCCCACCCTCCTGAACACCACCCCACCACCCTTGGACAACCCCACCAACCCCCCGAACTGCCCCCACCCCCCAGACACCCCCACCCCTTGGAAATCCCTCCCTGACACCCTGGACACCATCCCACCCCCCTGGACACCCCCATGGACAACCCTCCCCCTCCCCCCCTCACCTGAACACCCCCCTCATAGACACCACCCCACCACCTAGACACCCCACCCCTGGAAACCACCACCCTCTTTGGACAGCCCCCAAACTCCTGGACCGCCCCACCCCCCCTGGACACCCCTTTCCTCCTGGACACCCCCATCCCCCCGGAAACCCCTACCCCCCTTGGACAGCCACCCCAAACCCCTGAACAACCCCCCAACCCCTTGAATTCTAAATAGAATTCTTTATGTATTTAATTAAATTATGAATTATGTGTTAATGGTGTATGGTTATACTTGGTGTATTTAGATTACGATTTATGTATTAATTTTGTATGGGTATACTTATTGAGATGCTGAATTTTTTGCAGGTGCTATTTGGGTGTGCTGCTGAAGAATTTTTTTTGCAGCAGATAGGGAATTTATCAGTGCTTTTTTAGCGCTGATAAAATCCACATTTATTGGTGCTAAAAAAGCACTGATAAAGGAATCCTTTATCAGCTCTCTTTTAGCGCTGATAAACTGATCCTTTATCAGCACTTTTTTAGTGCTGATAAATGTGCATTTTATCAGCGCTTTTTTAGAGCTGATAAAGTATCCCTTTATCATCACTGAGTTTTACAATGTTTTTTTAGCGTTGATAAAGCCTATTTTGAGTGATGATAAAGACAATTTTTTTAATAGTGTTGGTATCAAATCAAGTTTAGTAGGAACCTTGGAAAGTAGATTAGAAAATATAGATTAAGGAAAAAATCCCTAAGTTGGTATTTGAGGAAAAACATACAAGAACATCCTGGTATTTTGGTAAGGTACAAATTATGTGGATCTTTCTAGTAAATACATAACTGTCTGGATACAAATAGGTATAGGTGGCTCTGGAACAGATGTACCTAGGAGTGAAAACTCCAACAAGGAGTTTTGGGCATGACCTAGGGTATCTTGGTACATGACAATGAGCCTTTCTGAACTCTTGGTATTGACACTCCCAGGGGATACGCGTAGGATAATTCAAATCTTCTTTATAAGCCATTATGAAGTATTTTAATGTAAATTTTTCCTCAGAGAATCCATGTCTATGAGATTAACTATGCATAGAATTTTAATTTATGCTAAGTACTTTTCAAATTGAGAGTATAAATTATGATTCATAACCTAATCTAGTGTATGAAATTATTTATAAATGGCTCCTAATGGAATAAGGGTAATCAATACTCATAGACAACTTTAGGGATTATGAGTTTTCGTTAAACATATGGTTAGTCTCTATGTCTATTATTTAAGTTAAATTTTTGTTTTATAACTTTTCATATCAAGGAATTTCAGTTAAAAATTAAAGGAGGAGGATCTCAAATGACATTACTATCCCTTCTTGATGACTTGATTGCAATAATTATTTCAAAGTCATGTCCCGAAAATTCTAAAACATTTTCTAACATACAACTCACTTGCAAGAAATTGTTTGAGATATCAAACATCTCTACTATACCTCTATACAATCGTGGATCATGGGTTTTATTTAATCAAATCATATTTTCAAGAAAGGTGAATATTCTCAAGGCATTTTCAAATATTTTACCTAATCACAATATTTTGAAGCATATTTTGATTTTGAAAAAGGTGCTGAAGAAGGAGACCCTTGCACAAAATATTTATATTTTATTTTAAAATTTAATATTTTGACACATACTTATGGAATTTTAAAAGGACCATTGATTGAAAGTTTCAACTCAAACTCAGTCCGACTGTTTTATAAAAATCATGTTTTATCAGATGTTTTAAAATTATATGTCATACATGATTATTTTTAGAAACTATTTTTCTGTGAACACCCATATGACCCTAGTTGTACAAGGTGTATCTAGATGAAGGAAGAAAATGATTTTGAAGTATCTCTAAATAATTGTTGCAATGCATGGACCTTCTATTTATGTGATAAAGTTAATGATGAAACCAGATGGACACCATTATCAAGGTACCCTCAATTTTTAATAAGTAAATAAAATTTCAAGGATGAAAATTCCAAAGGTGGGAATAATGTAACACCGCAAGAATTTACAAATAGATTTACTATAGAATGCATAGATCACTAAGTCTCTATAAACACCACTTTGTTATAACCTATTCAAGTAAACATAATTTTGTCACTTAAATGATGTGAATTTCGAAAATTTGACATACACAGTTACGATCAATAAGCTATTTGGAGTCCGATAAGAAAAACTCAATTTTTGGTGAATAGTAACTTACCCTTATGAATAGTAACATACCCTTATGAATATTAAATTTTCCTTATGAATAGTAATATGAATCTTATTAATAGTATCCATACCAATGAATGTATAAATAAATTTAGGAACCTTAAAAATGAAGATGAATATTTTAAGTGTTTATATTTTTCGATTTAATAATGATTTTAATAAAATATTTAATTAATCATATTTATAAAATTATTTTTGAAAAATGGACTTCACTTTTGGATTCTACACATCAAAAAATGGTTAGGGTGAAATTTTGGCATTTTTCTGAGATACTTGAATTTTTGATGAATAGTGAAATACCATAATTTACAAAATAAGCTAAATACACTAATTATAGATTCATGTATGATGTTATGCTGATGTAAGCCCAATTTATTCAGATTCACATGATAAAATTACTATTATTGGTCATGGAAGACCCAATATTTCTCATCTTGTGGAGAAATAATAAATTAACGAATATTATATAGAGAAATCCACTCTCCCCTCCACTATATAAACCACCCCTCACCCCCTCTTCCTCCCACACCAATAAAGCTTCAATCCTTGCCTAAATTATATCAAATACTCTTCCCAATCCCTCTACCCACGTCCAAGACCTACTGGTCTCACCAAAAGGCCAAAAACAAAGGTCTTAAAGAGTTTCTCAAGGAGGAGTACTCAAGAGGTGAACCTCTCTTCTTTTTTCTTTCAAATTCTTTTACAAGTTTTATTATTTTGTTGCTCTATTATCACCTCACCTCATACAAATTCCTGATAATTACATTACCTTACATTTACTGTATTTTCATTATGCTAAATGAATATTTCATCATAATATCTCTTTTTCCCCTCCTTTTATACAATAAATGCAAACACCGTCCGAGATGTGTTAATTTATCACACTCAAGGAAGATATGTTTTAAATTTGCATTACTATCTTCTATACTGGTCATGAAACCTTTTAAATGGTTGAACCAGATCATAATAAATGTATTTTATCTTTTTTAATGTTCTGGAATCCTTACACATTCATAATATGGAATAATAATACAAAACAAGTTTATTGTGCACAAAACCGCCAAGCCAAATCCAAGCGTTTATTTTTAACTCATCGAATGAGTCATCATAATGGTATATAAAAAGAATCACTATAAGATAATTTACATATATTTAATGTCACTAATTATGTATATTAACAATTTTGGATGTTTAACCACATTTCAAAAAAACATCCATTCATGAATGCAAGTAAACGGATCATGAATACCAATGAAGAAAATGCTACCAAAACAATAAAATTGAATCTCTTAAACCCATAAAAAAGGCCATTAACGAACCTAATAAGGTTATAAAACATCAATTAAATGTTTATGAGGTTCTGTATTTATTTGTTAATGGAGATAAATTTGATTATTCATGTCTTTAAGAACAAACAAGAACACCTTCAAGCATAAGGTAAGGGATCCTCTCCCTCACTTTTGTTCAACAATCTCCCCTATGTTGTGCCCTTTTATTTTTAATAACTAATGATGGGGTATGTTTTTTTCACCTCCCCCATACTTCCCTTATGATATATAAATAATGGGATACCCCTTTACCTCTCATTAAGCCCTCACAAGAACACTTGTTACCATGCTGAAATATTAATAAGGGGTTTTCTCATCTCACTTTCAATTCTGTGGGATTTCCATTGTTCGCCTCTTATTCCTTATATGTGGTATAGGTGTACTTACATTTGATATATATTATCATGATTCTATTTATATTCATGGTATTCTGTGATTCATTTGGTGGTTATTAACTTTTGGTCATATGACTCAATTGATTACAACGTGGTAATGAGCTTTGTCTCAATTTTTGCTTCATTGTGACTTACTTAGTATTGTGCACCTACTCTTTCTTATGTGTTGTACATACTGACCATTTCAGATCACTTTTCAATTGAAATTATATTCCATTTAAATGTACATATTCTCATATCATGGATATGATTATTGTCTAAGTCGTATACTATTTTACATACGGTATTTATTTTGAATGTTGTTTTGACTATGGAAATATTGATGAATATGTATCCTCTATTCTATATAGATAATGTAAAGGAATATTTATTTTGTGTTGAATCTATGTATAAAGAATTATTTGGACATGCAGTGGATAGTGGGGCCTGCTACAAACCCTCGATGCATCGGTAGGTCTCACGAGACAAATCAGTTGGTGACAAACCCTTCTAGTTTGTTTCAAAAAATCCGACGGGTTTCTACCCACAGAAATAAACCATTTTTATGGTATTATGGTATCATGTTCTAGATACATGATGTCCAATTAATAAAAATTATCTTTATTCATTATCAGTTATTACTATCCATGAGTTTTTCACTATGAAAAAATCTATGGATGCAGTTTCATTCTCAGTTTATTAATGGCATGAGTTTTTCATTTATTCACCATGACATATTGATTATATCAAATTGTTTACAATTCGGTTATTATTGATTCATGCTACAACTATTTGTAACCCTTACTGAGCATTTGATCTCACCCCTTTCATTTTTTACTTACAACAAGTGATGAAGAAGAGATCATTTATTGAGTTCTTGTGGATGCCGTTTTTAGTTTTTGTTATGTATTGTATTTTGTAACCTTTTCCAATGTAATTTGAGTTACATATATGTTTATAGTTTCTTCAAGACTACTAAACTGATCATTACTTCGGGATTTTCATTCCTTATAACCATGCCAATGTACTTAGTAATGCAAAGACTCTGGTCTAGAGGGGTCAAGGTATTATTGAAGGGCAGGTACATATCGTCTCCACAACACTCCACATCAGCCCATCTCCTCCATGTACCACCTGGTCCTGGTGCCCTCAAGTCTCAGCCCAGCTGCTCGTCGTCTACACAAGACGCAATAAGGTATGGGAAAAGCCTGTGAAGGGGTGAGTATAACAATACTTAGTAGGGACCTCGAGACACCCAAAGGTCTCACAGAATTCTATAAAGGCAAACCACAAAGCATGATCTCAATCACAAAGCATAAAGAAATAGACACAACTCACACTAGGTATAAGTAAAGCATAAAAGTACAAATGATTAGTCAAGAAGCTAGATCATTTTATTCTGTCAAGAGGAATTTTTGTTGACCATACGGAGTCTGAACCCCATAGGATCGATAGGTACTAACCCCCGGTGACCCACAATGATCTGATCCACCCAGGATCGATAGGTACTAACCCCCGCAAGACCCACACAGGATCTGATCCGCTCAGGATTGATAGGTACTAACCCCTAGAAGACCCACACAGGATCTGATCCACCCAGGATTGATAGGTACTAACCCCCTCTAGAACCACACAAGATCTGACCCACACATGATCCGTATGTCACTGATCCACGACGGGCCGCTCTAAGGTGGGTTCTCGTTGGGTCGCACACTGCTAATTGACACATGGTCTCTAGAATGTTGATCCACATAGGGTTGCTAGGTGCTGATCCACACAGGATCGCTCGATGTTGATCCACATAGGATCGCTAGGTGCTAATACACATAAGATCGCTAAGTGTTGACCCACACATGATCACTCAGTACTAACCTCTGTATGATCTGTCTCCAAACTCCGCCTCACTGCCAGCCATTGGATTACCACTCATAGCACGCTTGATTCTGGAAGAATCGCTCCTCAATCCATCAGTCATATTTCAACTGGCATGAAGTCCCATGAAGAAGTAACCTAACGATCCATCACATCATAAGGGTCCCAACACAAAAGATGGGGCACGACAACCGGACACCCGGTCTGTAAGTTATTGACATTATAGTGTTGAGGGAGCGATTAGATTTGGAGTCTATCCAACCCGAATATACTCCAAATTTCTCAAAAACTTTAGAGGAGTATTTAAAAATGACCGCCTTATCACTAGGGTCCTTATTCCACAGACGATGCATCAATCGGACACCCAGTCTGTTAGTTACACCCCTTTCTGTGAAACGGGGGGGGGGGGGGGGGGGAGGTGATCACACCTCGGTCCGACCCGTCTCGGTCAGGCCTACTAGAAATACACCAAGGGGACTGATTATATAAAGGGATCCCAATGCCACTGACGAGTGTCAAACGGACACCAGGTTTTTTAGTTACGAGCATTTATTTATTCGGGGACCAGTTGGGTCTGGGCCTAGTGCGACTCAGTCAGAGCCGACCGACGCAACAGGTCCCTGGGTCTATCTGACCCCACCCAGGTCTGAGCCGTTAAGTTTTGGCCTAGTTCACAGGGTCCGGCCCGTTGGGGTTAACCCAATTTGGTTCGTGGGTTCAGGCTGTGGTTAGCCTGGCCTGTCGGGTGGGGCTCGACCCACACGCACTGGCCCGCTTGGCCGACCTGCGCCGGATCGGTCTGCCAAAAAGGCGGACTGTTTTATTCTATTGGCCCTATGGCTGCGGGGCCATTTTTTTTCCAGCCAGTGGGGTGCTTCCCCACCACATTAAACGGTCAAACTTTTGGCCTAATCAGTTTCACGAACACAGCGCAGTGCGGGCCGCACTACACTTTACTATCGCGACATGCTGTCTGCGGCCGGCGACGACGCTTGCAGGTACTGCCCTTGTCCTGTGTGGCCAGCCTCCTCCGACCACCACTGAAATGGCGCACCGGTAGTTTCTTCCACTGGTCACTGGATGTGCTCTGGTGTCCGTTCTTGGTACTGTCTGCGCCTATGGCTCTCATACACTACCGTCGGCATAGCATGACCCACTATTTCACGTTTCTGTCAAGTTGGATATTGTTCCCTGAAGTTCACATCAAGAACGAAGCGTCGGAGGGTCCGTGCCTTGTTTGTTTGGAATGTTCCCTCCACATTACATGATAACATGCGAGATAGAAAATTTAATTCATTAAAGAAAACTTCAAAACAAACCCCCTGCCTAGAGGAGACGTCTGCTGACTATGATCGATGGAACCTCCTTCATCGTTGTCGTCAGTTCGTGATTCGGTGGTTCTTGTCGCTGCTCGCTGAAACCAGTCTCGTCCTCCAAGTGGTTGGCATCATGGTAATTTTACAGAGCTTCATCACTTGGTGAATCCATACCAACACTCAACCACGAGCTCTATATAAATAGGAGAGCGGGAGGGTGAGTAACACACGTGGAATTAATGAGGTTCATTTAATTAAGGAACCTTCATAATTCCAACGGTGAAATTACAAGAATAAAGGGGAGTCAAGAAATTTAATGGGTTGACATGTCATTGGTCCTACCACCACCTCTCATTTGTTGGATGAAAGGAAAAATAAAAATAAAATAACTTTGTTTTTTTATTATTCTATTAAATGTCCAAAAACCAAATTTTTCTCCCAACCTTCTGCGGTGGAAGTGAAGCCTTCCATAATAGAATCCCAACACTATAGATTCAACGGTTCCCTCAGATTTTTAATCCGAGAACCAGTTCAGAATATTGAAAATTCCACCTACGCGTTTACTAAACGTACCTTAAAAAAAGTTCATAAATTTATTCCGGGCACACCAGGCCTCAGAATCACGCGCCGCTAATTTTCACAGACTCGTAATAATTCCATATTATTAAAAAAAATTAAATGAAAAAATCCAGGTCCTTACAAATCTACTTGAGATAGTGGGATCCATATTGACTTGGGTTTATTCAATTATAGAGATGCATATATAGTTGGAATAGGAACAAATGCCACAAGTTCATGTGGAAGAGGAATGTTCGAGAGACATGCACTGTGTTGGAAGGGAAAAACCATAGTGATGGTTTTTTTGTATTAACCACGACTAGTGATAAATTATTTATTGGGAATAATAATGATTCATACAAATAATCAGTATATGGAATTTATATAAGATTTGAAAGACCAATTAAAATTCAATAATGGATTCCATGTATCAAAGTGAAAAAGGTGCTTATTATTTTGAATACTATGGTGGGTATTCAAGTGAGATGCTACATGTATGGTACAAGCACGACACCAATAAGGCTTGATTGGTTATACCAAGTCATTAATACTAAATCCATTAGAACTTTACTTATCATAGATAATTTTTATGATCGTTTTATTAAGAATTATATTTCATGAACACCATTCGCGGAAGGTGTCTATCCGATGAAACCAGAAAGGGATGTTCACATCACAGAATCTTAATAATGGTTGAATGTTACTGAAATCATATTTAGGATTGAATTAAGAAACTTGATAATAGAATATTTATTTGGAATGAATTTTTTCCATGTGTTTACCATAGGTTAGTGGGAGCACCATAGTTTTCTAAGTAAAATATATTTAGCAGCATATAAAAAATAGATATCGGTCTTATCAATAAATTAAGACCATAATGAATTTTATTCACTAATGATTTACTTAAATTAGAAACCTAAGTTCCTGGGAATATGATCTACTGAGGTGGATTTAACAGTTACTTGCACCTAGTTAATCGTTCATACATTGACATTGTATTGAAAAATAAAAGTTGGAATAATTAAAGATAGAATTGTTACAAATGTCACATGGCATAAATCCCTCTAATCAGATATGTCACAGACATGGGAGGATATTTATGTGGTGAGTTGAAATCTATATTCTTAATCGATGGATCAATCATGTATTCCATTATATGTACTAGAATTGATATTTCTAGGATATAATTTATAGTAGGAAAATATCAGTTATATCTAGGAGAACTGTAAGGAAAGCAGTTAGAACTATGTGATTGTGCTTGAACAAGTTAAAAAGATATATACCTGGTAAGTGGAGAAGAAAGGATAATAGTTTTCAGGGGACACAAACTAGTATTCCAAATATCCAATTGATCTAGTATCATAGTTAGTCTAAGGCGATGAGCAAGGAAAGTTCATATAAGATTGTGGTATCCATACCTACAATACCAAGTATGTTGCATCTTCTGAGGTAATTAATAAGTAGTTCAACCCAATGATTTATTCCATTTATTTGAATCAAACCTAGTAAGAAAATAATTATCATAATATAAATTATAATATTCTTACTAACTAGGATGTTAAGTTTTGACAGAGGAAAAAGGGGATATACTTGGGGATACCATCTCTTGAGAAATTTATACTCAAGGAGGTGAGGACACATATAGCAGAATAGCAATTTGGCAGAAACATGGAAGACCTGAAAGTTAAATGTGTAACTTAGCAAAAACATGATCTTTATCCTAATAGATCCAAAAAGGTACATTAGAAAGTTGGCTCTAGTGTAAGTAGGAGTGTTGTAATATTGGGTTCCCTAGAACAACCTATACAATACTTTTCTATTACCATATTGTGTATACAGTTAGATATACATGATGTAAACTCACCATTATAGTGTAGATAAATATAAATCCACTATTTTAATGGTAATTTCCATAGATTAATTATCACATCAAAAGGTTATAGAAGATCATAGGCTATAATGGGAACCTCAAGATACAATGACATTAATCTTAAATATATGTCCTATGGTATAGATACATATTAATGAATTGGAATGGTAGATGTTTTACTATTAGGTTCTGGGGGCCATAAGCATTGATAATTATTCTCATGAAGTTTTAACTTGGTGATATCTAGTAGTGAGATCATGAGGAAATAACCACCAATAGGAACTCCACATGTTTATGGTGTCATTAGAAGTTCCTATCTATAGACATGTGTATTGGTCTCCAGACTTGATATCATTACAGGTGTGTACTATGTGATTTCATACTTTGATGTAAGGAAAAAATGTGATAATGAAATCCAAGAGAGGTCACTTATGTTGGTTGCATCATTGGTGGTATGAAATTGGTTGAATGGTCAAGAAAGGATTTTTTTCTTCCATGTTTATAAAGTAATATATTTCAGGCCTTGCAACTGGAATAGTAGTACCTTGATAAATCCATGTCCATGGTAGTCCAAGGTAAATCCTTCCGTTTAGATCAAAAAATAATAAATTAAGAAAAGGACATTGACAAAGTTTTTCATCCTTCTTTATGAGATATTAAATATAAAGATATTATATTACACGATGTGTGTTTATAGGTTGTTTGTAATTTATATGACTATACTTATCTCTTTAGGTTCCATGATAGGTTTATAGATCCCACTCTTAGTCTGTGGACAATATTCACTACTATGGAGATAAGGTCTTAGAGGGTCACACAAAATAGTATATTTGAAAGCCTTCTATATTATGTTGAATAGGAATTTTAGACACGGTTGGCCCCAACATTGAGGTTTGAGTTTTGAGCAAGGATATACGATCACCAAAGGAATAAATAAATACATATTATTAAAGTTAATTACAATTTTTATTTAATTTATTTATTATGAAATATATTATTTGAATGAATATTAGTTTAAAATATTAAATGTTCATTTAATATTTGCGAGAATGATGAGTCAAGTTAATAGCTCTATTTTTTATCATGTAATATATCTATTAAAATAAAGTGATAAAAATACAAATTATATTTCTGACTCAGTTTAGTAATCATAATATATCATTTATTTACTAAGAAGTATTGGGTATCAGGTGTATATTTCAGATATTTATTGATTCAATATAAATAGAGGAGAGAGCACTCATGCCAACAAATATTCAGTCCCCAATGGTGAGAGATTATCTCTCCTCTCTCTCTCCCAATTCCTAGAGATAGGAGCTCTGGTTCTAGGTGCCCAATCATAGTGGTTCTTCATTGATTGGGAGAATATAGAAGCGATGATCATCATGATGTCAAAGCCATTGTCAGAACTCTATGCTAGCACCTGAATTCTAATGATTGAAATTTCTGTAAGCTTTCAAAGAACTTGTGGGTGATCTAGAGGGATTTGAATTAAAATACTTTGAGAAATGGTCATCGATGAAGAGAATATGTAGAGTGTGCCTTTAGATCCAATCAGGTATTTATATTTTTTTTTATTTTTTTGGTTAAAAATCCTCACACATGATCCTTGGAATAATACCGGGAAGCTATCTGCTACCGCTGGCATATTAATGTCGTTCTTCGGTAGAATTTGTTTAAAATCCTAAGTTTCGGGGCTTCTGATACATGCATGGTTCCTTCAATGATAAAGGCCTGGTTGTCACTTTATGAAGTGGTGATTGGTTGATTGTTTATTGTTCCCTTCTTGATCACCCTATGTTGTTGATTGTGGTTATTCTTATCCATGTGATAGATGATTTTTTATGTGATTCATGGTTTGATCATGGAGGTGGGGTCTTTTTAAGGGTAGTATGTGAGTTGGGAAGGACATGATTCTGGTTTTAGACCTTGGGGATTTATTATTTTCATGAGATGATGTTTTTTGTTAATGGAACACCTCCTTTATTATTCCATGGGGGAGAGTGTGGCTACTAAGTGGGAAGTATTGGGACAGTGTTAGGCTAGTTGAGATTTATACACAGTCCAGTCTCCCCTAGTTATACATAACACCTATCAAGAGGGACACCACCAATGAGATTTTTTAGAGTGATTTAGTTGATGGATGTGTGACCAATAACCTACCAACAGTAGGTCCACCTTTACTTGTCTTGTGTTCTATCATTAGTCCCTATAGTGTTGCCTCATACTATGTAACATATGTTATGTGTTTGATTATTTATTGGAATTTGGGATGATTATTGTTCAGATTTACTTGTTTTATGTATTGATACTCTTATGGTTTAGTCTTGATGTTGACTATTTTAGTTCCATCCATTTATTGGAATTATTTATGACCTTCTATGGTTGTGTTATCATTATTGTTTCCCTTGTTTCCTTGCCTACCTTTGAGTTGGGTGTGTAAAAGTTTTTTAAAGGAAAATTTTGGAAATGGTTTCAAAGTGATAGTTTTTTTTGGAAATTATTTTGAAATGTTTTAATCCATGTGGTGTCTTTTTTAAAAAAAATTTATTGTTTTGGTAAAAGATTTTATGCAATGATTTACAAATGGTGTGATTTGAGAATGTGTATGATCTATGTTTTGTTTATTCTTAAATCATATAAAGGGAAATGAAAACCTATTTGTCAACATTACATTCAAACTAATATTTTTGGATTATTTTATAAAAGGAATGAAACAAAATCACAATGGTATCCTACTAGCTTCTAATCACACCCTACATATTCACACTAGTGAGTATATAGTCTTTATTTCTTATACATTTTCCTTAAGGTTTTTATTTTAGATTTGATCTAGTTTTGTCTTCCTTGGGAATTAGTTGGTTATTAGGATCATGGTGGAGACTTGTGAGTCACACAGAGATGGTGATCAGACCTTTTATTTTATGGAACTGGTTTTATCAAGTTTTGTTTCAGTCTCTTTGGCCTTCCATTTTTTTGTATTTCATATCACTACAAAAAAACCCTGGTTTAGCGGCAGTTTTGTGGCGGCGGTTCACAAAACCGCCGCTAAACGTTATCCGGGAAAGGTTTCGCGGCGGTTTATTAAAAACCGCCGCGAAACCCATTTTTTTTAGAAAACTCACGATGCTTTCCCCCTCGTGTTGTCTCCCCTCTTCCCAGATCCACCTCACAAACCCTCTCCTCACAAACCCCCCCCGATCCCCGGCGACACCATCTCCCTCCGGCGACACCGGCTCCCTCCGGTGATAGCCGCACCCTCCAGTGACCCCCGAGCCCCCGGCGAACCCCGCACCCCCCCGGCGCCCCCTTAGACAGCCGGCGACCCCCACGCCCCCACGGCCCCCACGCCCTCCGACGACCACCACGCCCCCCGCGACCTCTGGCGACCCCCGCACCCCCCCGGCGACCACCGCGCCCCCCGCGGCCTTCGATTTTGGTAATTAGAGGTTCCATTTTCAGATAATCATCTTCATTGACTGTAATATTTTATACCAAATCCCCTCATTCTATCATATATGTGTATGTTGTGAAATATTTGAATATTTTTATGGATCTCAAACACTATGTAATTGGTATTTATGCTCCTACAAGAAAAATAAGAGACAAGGATTTGTTATTACCTATCTATACTTTATTTATTTCATATTTAAATCTTGTATGATATTTATTGATTCTGTATATGAAATCTCTACATGTCATTGTTATAATGGATTGGTTGATTTCCCATAATGGTCTTATTAATTATTACATTCATTTGATTTCCATTGCTGGACCTAATGGGTTTTTATGTATTTCAAGTAGAATGGAACCATATGTTGATTTGTGTTAGATATTCTCTTCTAGAGTTACATAGGATGATATACATGATTACAATTTTTCCTGAAAAGTGATCATCATGTAGTGATCTTCCTCCCATATGTTTTGAGTTTCCAATGTGTTTTATTATAATATTTTGGTTTACATCTATTGAGAAGGGGTGGAGTTTTATAATAACATGATTTGTAAAATGTATCCTATTTTTTCACTTTTATCAAATCACACCATCTAAAATGAAGGATTTTAAAACATAGTTTGATGGTTTTTTTCTAAAGGTTTTATCCAACCCATTTAATATGTTCTTGTAGGTTAAATAAGGTACTCTATTGGTTATATAATCTATTTTACCATGATATTAAAATCATTAATTTTTTTAATCTTTTTGAATTTATGAAAAAAAAGTATAAAGTAACCTCTACCCTGCCTCCGCCCTGCCTCCGCCCTGCCTCTGCGCTGCCGCCGGTGCCTCCGGTGCCTCCTCCTCCACCACGGCCTCCTCCTCCTCCGCCGATGCCTCCTCCTCCTCCGCCGGTGCCGCCAGTGCCTCCACGTCTCCTCCTCCTCTGCGGTCACGCCGCGGTCATGCCGCGGTCACGCTATGGTCACGCTGCGGCCACGCCGCGGTCACGTCGGTGCCTCTGCGGCCGCCGCCTCCTCCTCCGCCGCCGCGGCCGCTGCCTCCTCCTCCTCCTCCACCGACCTCATCCTCCTCCTCCTCCGCTACCTCTGCTGCCTCCGCCCTGCCTCCGCCCTGCCTCTGCGCTGCCGCCGGTGCCTCCTCCTCCACCGCGGCCTCCTCCTCCTCCACCGATGCCTCCTCCTCCTCCGCCGGTGCCGCCGGTGCCTCCGCGGCCGCCTCCTCCTCCGCGGTCACGCCGCGGTCATGCCGCGGTCACGCCGCGGTCACCCCGCGGTCACGCCGCGGTCACGCCGCGGTCACGCCGCGGTCACGCCAGTGCCTCCGCGGCCGCCGCCTCCTCCTCCTCCGTCGCGGCCACCGCCTCCTCCTCTTCTCCTGCTCCTCCTCCTCCTCCACCGGCCTCATCCTCCTCCTCCTCCGCTACCTCTGCTGCCTCCGCCTTGCCTCCGCCCTGCCTCTGCGCTGCCGTCGGTTCCTCCTCCTCCACCGCGGCCTCCTCCTCCTCCACCGCGGCCTCCTCCTCCTCCTTCGCTGCCTCCGCTGCCTCCTCCTCCTCCGTCGCGGCCGCCTCCTCCTCCTCTGCTCCTGCTCCTCCTCCCCACCACCGGCCTCATCCTCCTCCTCCGCTGCCTTCACTGCCTCCGCCCTGCCTCCACCCTGCCTCCGCGCTGCCGCCGGTTCGGTGCCTCCTCCTCCACCGCGGCCTCCTCCTCCTCCGCCGATGCCTCCTCCTACTCCACCGATGCCACCGGTGCCTCCACGTCTCCTCCTCCTCCGTGGTCACACCGCGGTCACTCTGCGGTCATGCTGCGGTCACGCCGCGGTCACGCCGCAGTCACACCGCGGTCACGCCGCGGTCACGCCGCGGTCACGCCGCGGTCACGCCGCGGTCACGCCGCGGTCACGCCGCGGTCACGCTGCGGTCACGCCGGTGCCTCTGCGGCCGCCGCCTCCTACTCCGCCGCTGCGGCCGCCTCCTCCTCCTCTGCTTCTGCTCCTCCTCCTCCTCCTCCACCGGCCTCATCCTCCTCCTCCTCCGCTGCCTCCACTGCCTCCGCTGCCTCCGCCCTGCCTCCGCCCTGCCTCTGCGCTGCCGTTGGTGCCACCTCCTCCACCGTGGCATCCTCCTCCTCCACCGATGCCTCCTCCTCCTCCACCGGTGATTCCGGTGCCTCCGCAGCCACCACCTCCTCCGCGGTCACGCCGCGGTGACGCCTCGGTCACGCTGGTGCCTCTGCGGCCGCCGCCGCCTCCTCCTCCACCGCGGCCGCCTCCTCCTCCTATTCTCCTGCTCCTCCTCCTCCTCCTCCACCGGCCTCATCCTCCTCCTACTCCGCTGCCTCTGCTGCCTCCGCTACCTCCGCTGCCTCCGCTGCCTCCGCCCTGCCTCCGCCCTTCCTCTGCGCTGCCGCCAGTGCCTCCTCCTCCACCGCGGCCTCCTCCTCCTCCACCGCGGCCTCCTCCTCCTCCTCCGCTGCCTCTGCTGCCTCCTCCTCCTCCGCTGCGGCCGTCGCCTCCTCCTCTGCTCCTGCTCCTCCTCCTCATCCTCCTCCGGCCTCATCCTCCTCCTCCTCTACTGCCTTCGCTACCTCCGCTACCTCCGCCCTGCCTCCGCCCTGCCTCCGCGCTGCCGTCGGTGCCTCCTCCTCCACCGTAGCCTCCTCCTCCTCCGCCAATGCCTCCTCCTGCGCTGCACTGGGCATTGATGATATTTCATCAGAGAAGTTTTGAAGCCATTATTTTGGACTATTTTTTGAGATAGATTTAACCTTTCTCTCCTTTTCGGTTTTATTGAAGAACATATCTCTTTATTGTTGGGTTAGTTTTTCGTCAATCTTTAGGCTCAGATGTCTAATATTAACATGTATTCTATTCCTCCTATATCGGGTTTGGATGCCGAAGGTTGGGTATATATGTTCTCAAACCTAATTGAGTTATTCCCACACATGTCATGTATATATAGATAATGTACAAATTAGTTGTGTATTATGTTGGGAAAAGTGATAATTGGGTTAATTTGACCTTACATGGTGGTCGGTGATTATAGATCAATAGTCGATCTCTCTATAATTCATTCGTTTCATATTATTGTCAGGATATGTAATATTTCCCTATTAGGTGTATATTTTTTCCATTTGTTTTCATAATACGTATTGTACTATTTTTTATTCTCTAAAGTAAATAACATGATAGAATGTAAATATTTAGTTTATTTTCTCTTATTTTTATTATTATGAACATATTCATATATATGGTTGGGTGCATGCCTACATGTACATTATGAAGAGACCTACCATTATAATTATTCATTCTCGTCACTTATCTTTAAAAAATGTCCTATGGTGGAAAGAATTGGGTTTTGGTGGCCTAGTCTTCCACCGTGAGGAGGTCATTACTGCGTCGAGTCTCAAAAAACCATAATGGGAACTAAAAACACATGGGTCATCAAAATAATGAAATATCTAAAAAATTATTTCAATTATGAAAAATATATATGCCACCTTATGAACAACTACATGAATTAAATATTTCAAAATACCAACATATATTCCTATGATGTAGACATTGTTTTTGGGAGAGGCAGATAGATAGAGAAGGGGAAGGGGAATAAATTGTATGGTTAGGAAGAAGTATATGTGACCAACACATCAAAAAGGTGATGCTAATGTCAAATAGGACATCATTTGATTATAAACTACTTGCATCAACCTTGGATAAATTCCTCTACAACATCATTCATGGACATGATTTGGGTCAAACATGTAGTATTATTTCCATTATGTATGACTACATTTGATGTTACCTTTACATTGTTATTCATTTATTTTTGGATTTTTTGGTTAGATTTTGGAGATTATTTACACTGGATCATTGTATAAATCATCTGATCTGATAATTATTTTTCTCAAAACTGATATGAGATGTCCCAACATTATTATCTCATGCTGTAACATGTCATTGGGTTAGAGGTACATCACCATTTATAATTTTTAAATAGTTTTAATTAAAATTAGATTAAGTTAAGTTAATTTGTTGATTGACTTGGTTCAACTTCATAGGTAATTTTTTTGGGATAAAGGTTGGAGTTCACCATAAACAATACATAAGTGGTTGGTTATTATATAGGTGTGATGAGGTGGGCTCGTGATTTTTAGGCAATTATTCCTTGTTGGTTTTAATTGAAATAAATTATAATTTTTATAATAAAATTATATAATTAACTATAAATTGTATATAATTATGTATTTGGTGTTGTGCCTTGAGATAGGTACTAAAGATATGATTTCAGATTTAAAAAATCATAGACAAGAGTTATAGGGTTGTTCTTAAAAAGTGAAAAAAATAGAATTGATGTGAGTAGTCCTTCTGCATTTCCCATGTGTTTATGAATTTGATGTATGTATGTGTTTTACATTCTCACCACTATAGTGATCAAACCCTTTTAAAAAATTAAATTTTTTTATTAAAATAAAATTCTTATAAATGAGATTAATAATGTTTCAATGTCTAAGACAACCCTTGAATAAAAAACTGGTTCTTTATATGTCGATGGTTGAAGACATGATTATAAATGTCTGACTTGTAGTACTCAAACCTAGAGAGGTGACACTTCGATGAATAAAGTGAACATAGTGGCCCTCTTTATAGTTGGTTGTGTATGAAACCATTGAGAAACATCATTCCTCTTGGAGGACATCTAAGGTCAAGCCTAAACAGTCACATAATGTCTCAGGTTTAAAATGCATTATGATCGGTTTCGATCGCACATCAATGGGGTGTTGTTTGAGGCAACATAAATGTGTGATCGATAGTGTTATAATAAGTGTGTAGCCCGATATTCCTATTGCTCCTCAATGAGGTGTTGACGCTGTCTCCTATGGACCAGACTTGTTCTGTTGGTCTGAAGTGGTAAATGTGATCAATGAATCATCTTTATTATATTATTCATACTTTATGATCAATGGTTCATCTTTATTATATTATGTTTCTGTAATCTTACACTATCATATATTTTTGTGTAGGCACATTGTGATATACATGGATAAAAGATGGATCACATTACCGAGGAACACACCTCAATATGTTAAGGGTTTGAATGAGTTTTTAGATTTTGCAATTTCTAATCGATCCATTGAAGGGAGAATAAGATGTCCATGTCCTAAATGTAAATTTAGAACATGGTTGAAGAGGGATGAAGTTTATGAACATTTAATACTGAAGCAATTCCCTGATCAATATTTGTGTTGGATTTGGCATGGAGAATCAAACAATACAGAAATATTGAGGACTGATGTTAATCCATAGAATGAGGTCCCAGGTTTGTCGCCAATGGAAAATGAAATGTAAAACATCATAAATGATGCATTCGGCACTGCAAGACACCACTATGAGAATCAAAACATATCAGAACAACCAGAAGATGATGCTACAAATTGCAACGTGACAAGTGATGTTTTTGAGACTGTAACACAAGCAGATCAGGATTGTAACATATCATTGGATCCTCCTCTTGATTCTGTGGAGCCAAATGTAAGGGAAAACTTCAGTGAGAAAAATGAGTTTCATGATTTAGTTGATGATGGAAATAACGAGTTGTATAGTGGGTGTTTGAAATATTCAAAGCTTTCATTTCTGCTGAAGTTATACCATATCAAATGTCTTTGTGGAATTACAAATAAGGTAATGTCTATGTTATTTTAATTGATTCGTGATGCATTTCCTGAAGCAAAAATCCCAGAATCATTTTATGAGATGAAAAAATTTGTAAACAAGCTTGGTCTGAATTATACAAAAATACATGCGTGTCCCAATGATTGTATGCTTTACTGGGGAGAGGATTCAAGTAGACAGAATTGTAAGAAATGTTCTTCTTCTAGATGGAAATCAAAGGGTAATGTTGGAAGTATGACTGAACATAATTTCATGGAGAAGAAGAAAAGGAACACACCTACAAAAGTTTTGTGTTACTTTCCTTTGAAGCCTCGATTGCAAAGATTATTCATGTCATCAAAAACCGCCGAACACATGAAGTGGCATGCTGTAGATAATAACAATGATGGGTTAATGAGACATCCACGAGATTCCCAATCGTGGAAGACATTTGATTCATTACATCCAGATTTCTCAGCTGATCCTAGGAATGTTCGATTGGGATTGGCTGCCGATGAATTCAACCCATTTGGGACTTTGAGTACGAGTTATAGCATTTGGCCAGTTGTTTTGATCCCTTATAATCTTCCTCCGTGGATGTGTATGAAACAAACATCTTTTATCATTTCGATGATTATTCCTGGAAAACAAATGTCTGTAAATGATATTGATGTATACCTGCAGCCTTTGATTGAAGAATTGCAGGAGTTATGGAGCAACGGTGTTGAGACATTTGATGTTTCTTCTAAAACAATGTTCAAAATGAATGCTGCTTTAATGTGGACCATTAGTGACTTCATTGGGATTGGGAATTTATCTGGTTGGAACACTTATACGGGTTTGGCTTGTCCCGTTTGTAACTTTGATTTCGAGCCCAAACGACCACCTCACAGTAGAAAATGGTGCTTCTTGTGCCATCGAATATTTCTTGATGCATCTCATAGATTTCGGCTGAACAAATCAAAATTTAATGGTTCCATTGATCGTAGACCACCTCCAAAGTTGTTAACCGGTTCTAAAATATTGACACAGCTTGAAAATGTTAAAACAGAATTTGGGAAGGTTCAACAATTGAATGATAGCGGAAAATGAGTGCGAAGTGCATCGTCAAGTGAAATCAGAACGCAACAATGGAAGAAAAAAAGTATATTATTCAAACTTCCGTATTGGGAATTTAATTCTTTGCGCCAAAATATTGATGTGATGCATATTGAGAAGAATGTATGTGATAATTTGATTTTCACATTACTGAATGAGCATGGAAATTCGAAGGATCATCTCAATGCTCGCAAAGACTTACAAGTAATGAACATAAAACGTGATCTCTGGCCAGATGAGAATGAAAAGTATGCTCCGACCATTTTTTCAATGAAAAATTGGGATAAAGATACGTTCCTTCAAATTTTAAAGAATGTTAAGGTATCTGATGGGTATTCGAGTAACATCTCGAGGTGTGTTGACTTGAAGAATCGTAAGTTATATGGATTGAAAAGTCACGATTCACATATTTTGTTACAACAGTTACTACTATTGGCATTGCGTACATTATTACCTGAAAAAGTTACTACTGTTGTACTCCAATTATGCACATTTTTCAGGCAATTATGTGAGAAAGCTCTACATCCATTTCAGCTTGACAACCTACAGGAGAGGTTTGTATTGACCCTTTGTGCAATGGAGATGATCTTTCCTCCATCATTTTTTACTGTCATGATGCATTTGACTGTGCATTTGGTTGACGAAGCTAAATTAGGAGGCCCCGTTCATTATCGATGGATGTATCCAATTGAGAGGTATTTTATTTATATGTTTCCAGTTAAGTAAACAATTTTTGGCATTTAAATAAATGCATAATATTATTTTTTTTTCACAGATATCTTGGGCATTTGAAAGCATACGTGAGAAATAAAGCTCAACCAGAAGGCTCTATTGCTGAAGGCTATTTGGCCGAGGAGTGTCTCACCTTTTGTTCTAGATATTTGGATGATATTGAGACAAGATTTAATCGAGTTGGACGTGTTGACGACACATCAACTCATTCTGAAATGCATCAGAAATAAAAAATATTTCCTACTATTGGCCGATCAGTTGGGAGGACCTCATACGCGACACTAATAGAATTGGAATTATTATAGGCACATAGATATGTGCTGCTGAATAGTGAAATTGTAGATCTATTTATTGAAGAGTTGAGGATACAAACAAAGAGACGAATGAGAGGCCGAACACGAAATGAAAA
Source organism: Viscum album (assembly GCA_963277665.1). Taxonomy (NCBI): domain Eukaryota; kingdom Viridiplantae; phylum Streptophyta; class Magnoliopsida; order Santalales; family Viscaceae; genus Viscum; species Viscum album. Next base: position 412,675,680 of record OY728140.1, on the reverse strand, counting down.
AGATATAATGAAAGCTGTGAATAAATAGCTGATAAAATGGTTTGCACGACGTGTAAGTTTATAAATATTGCAATAAATATGAATATTAGTTTGACACATACAATTTGAAAAACTATTAATTTTTTTTTTCAGATCATGAATACTGATACTCGAGCAGACTTGTCAGAATATTTGATGTTTCTTGCTAGAGGTCCTATAAAACAAGTTAGAAAGTTCGGCGCTTATAATGTGAATGGTTTTAGATTTCATACAGTCGATCGAGATGTGGGTTTGAAAACACAGAATAGTGGTATATTTACATTTGCTGAAGTGGAATACTATGGAAAGCTGCATGATATTATTGAATTAAACTACCATGGGCATTTTTCTGTTGTTTTATTCAAATGAAAATGGGTCGATATTATCAGAGGTGTTAAAAGAGATTCCTTGCAATTTACTTCTGTAAACTTCTCTCGTTTGATGGATGTTGGTGATCGTGAACTGCATGATCCATATATCTTAGAATCGCAGGCAAAAATGGTATATTATGTGAATGATGTTGTGGATGAAGGGTGGAGTGTAGTTACTCACGTAATACAAAGAGATTTGTATGATATGGGTGATGAAGTGGAAGATTTGACCTCTACAATTTAATTTCATCAACAACAGGAAGTAGAATTATTTGTCCATGATGATATTGAAAATATTAGTCTAGCAAGGATGAATGAAGTGGATGAAGTAATGGAGAAGGAAACCGACATGATTGAAGGGGAAAATGATTGTATGTACAATTATTTATTCATTCAGCAACCACTTGTTTCATTTCTGTAGTCATTCATTATCATTGTTATATATATTTTGTTTGTTAGTACTGGGCATCTATTATCATTTTTAATTTTTTTTTCTGCATAATTTTTTTGAAATATATATTCTGAACTTAATTTTATTTGATTAAATGACAGGAATGCCAAGGAAGAAGCGGTACACCATTCCTTCTAATTCTGCGACAGATGACGATACGTCTGTCCCCACGACATCTGAGGCAGCAGCTGCCTACATCCCTGCATCATCTCCCCCTGCACCATCTCTGACACCATCAGTGGATGCCTCATTAGAGGATGAGTCATCGCCTCCCCCTACAGGATCCTCAGCAGTGGGGCAGTGACACGGCCCTTCCAGTTCATCACGGACATTCTGGAGGGTCACAGTCATAGGTACAAATTTTAATTAAATAAATTTATTGCATTTTGTTTATAGTAATTGTTTGCTCATTGCAGATGAAAACAATGTAACCGTGGAAAAACACATAAAAAGTTCTGATGTTTGTAACATGCATGGAGAGAAGATAGTGGTGCCATTTGATTCTTATGGGGTCCCGACGGATGACGCCGCAGGTTTACTTGGTCAGATTATAGGTCAACTGGCAGCAGAGCCCATTTCCCTGCCTATTTCATATGATTATTGGAGGCATAAGCCTCCAAACTAGAAAAATGAAGTTTATGATTCTCAGATAAAGGTAATTTTATTACTTTATGGTTTAATTTAATGTCATGTTACTAATATATTCAAAATGAATTTCTGTATACAGATGTTCTTCCACTTTACCGTTGCTGATGTGATAGCACGGAAGTGGACATTGAAAAATATTGGAAAAAATGGAAAGATTTCAAATGGAGGTTGTGGTGTGATGTCAACGATACTTCGTTGACCTTGCAGCAGATGTATAAGAAGCTACCCAGTGGGGTACTGAAAGAACAGTGGAAGGTATTTTTCGATAGACATCGTGATGAGAAGAGGATGGTATTGAAATATATATTATTATATTATCCTTATTTTACATTTATACATGTACATGAAGAGGAGATAGACATTGAATACAATACTGTTAAATTGAACTTTATTTATTTCAGGATCTCTCAAGACATAATGCTTCAAACCGGGCAAATCAGGTCATCCCGCACACTGCGGGTTCAAAAAGATTTTCAAGAAGCCGAATGTCATTGGTAATCTTTTAATTAGTTTAAATATTTATAAGATAATATTATCTATTTAACATATTTAATTGTTGATCTATCTTTGTTTAATGCAGTCACAGAGTTTAGGGCATGACGCATCCCGAACAGAACTGTGGCTGGATGTTCATCAAAAACAGATGGAAGTTTTGTTAATGAACCTGCCAGAGAAGTTGGGGTATGAAGTCAATTATTTATTATAATAACTTATTATCAGTTTTTACTGTGTTAATATATATTGAAATTTGATTTATAGGTAAAAATTAAAGAAATATGGGATGCCAATCCTGGGCAATCCTACTCAGTCTCCCAGGATGACCCGGTTGGTAAAGTCCTTGGGAAGGAGCATCCTGGTAGAGTGCGCGGGATGGGTTTGGGACCTGTACCATCTGAGGTCTTTCGCATGCCATAAGGGATTTCAGCTACATCTAGTCCTGCTTATAGTCATTTCATACCTGAAGATTCTCAGAGGGAGATGTATTCTCTACGAAACACAGTTCACCAGCAGGGGGATCAGATATCTGGTTTGCAGAAAGAGTTTCTTGAAATATGTCAGTATATGAGAAGATATGCCCCCGGTGTTAGTGCATCGGGTAGTGGTGAGCAGGTAAATCACAAAAAAATCAAAATCATTTAGTTTTCAAACTTTTATTGGTTTTAAGTTTTATTATAAATATGCAACAATATTTAATTTTCAATATAATGTTCTTACAGGTGGCAGCAGGTGGTGGAGATGAAGTTGGAGAGGGTGACGATGCAGCATCAAATGATGAGTAGTAGTATTATTGACGTGTTTAACAAGTATGATAACGGTTGGTTTGTATATGTAACATTTATGGCACATAGTTGATGATCTTATTTTATCCAAAACTTATCGTCGGACTCAAAGGTGATGTTTAAAGGGTAATGATTATAGTGGGATGGATCTAGGTTCCACCCTTGTTCATGATGGGGAACAATGTATTAAATGGTTAGGTGATGGAATGACTAAGAAATTTCATTGAAAGTCAGGTATGGGCTTATGTGAATGTGCTCGTGGTAAACACGGGATTTCATAGAGGAAGGAATTGTGGTTCAGGTTGTGATATGTGAGTCATCTAAGCTGAGTATCTTGGGAATGGTTAGCTGAAAGTGGATTGAATTATTATACTTCTTCTTAAATGTATATAGGTGAAAGTATCCATTTAAATCATGTCACTAGGCTAATGTGGGTGTCATTAAAGGGTCGAAAATGTCTTCTGAGAAAGATTGCATGACTAGTTTCAGTTAGGCTGATTGGCATTTGACTGTTTCTTTATAGTAAGGTCCCTATTATGGCCTCATAAGTATTTAGGATTTCCCAATTAGAGGAAAAATTCCAATATTATCATTGGAAATCTTTGGATATTCTTTATAGGAAATTACAATGGTGGAGAATACTATGGTTCATAATTTTCTGTTAATGTTAAAACCTATGGTGGGGAGCACGATCGGTTGGATTCTTAAAGGGATGACGATGTGATCATTTATCTATATTCTGGTTTGATTTATTTTTCAGGGCAGTGGTGTAGTACAACCAAATTTTTTTTTCCAGTTCAGCATTTAGCGGTGGTTTTAACCGCCGCTAAATGCCTTGCTGGGCAGAATTTAGCGGTGGTTAAATCCGCCGCTAGATATATTACGTTTATATTTAGAGGCGGTTTTTACCGCCGCAAAATAGGTGCATCAAACGGCATAATTTTGCGGCGGTTAAAACCGCCGCGCATAAAAAGGTGTGGCATACCCATAAAACCGTCGCTAAATGGAGAGAAACCGCTGGGAAATGAAGCATCTACGACACATATTTTAAACTGCCGCGAAATAGAAAAAACCGCCGCTAAAAGATTGTTGACGCCAAGTTTAGCGACGGTTTACAAAAACCGCCGCCAATCCATTTAGCGGCGGTTTACACTGCCGCTAAATGTAAAAAAAACTGCCGCTAAGGGCTGATTTTGTTGTAGTGTATTCTGTTGTAGTTTTTTATTCTTGAATTAAGAATCTAACAGTTGTAAATATAATTTTTGGAATTTATATTTATCTCTTTATTATTATTTCATATTTAGATTCTTATATTTGTTTTCTTGAGGTTGAAACCATCCCCAATGGTTATTTTGATACCCTTAACACTCTTCATTAGCCCAAGGGGATCAAGGATTATCCTTGGGTATGTGATAGGCCAGATCGGGAGTCCACTGGATGGATGTACTAAGTAGGTTAATTACGATCCAAACCATCAAACCATTAAAACATTGGTTTTAAAACTTGATTTGAAAAATTTTATAACCAATAAAATCCACCCAAACAGCTATATACAAACACCATCAACCAAAGAAGAATCCAAAAGTATCAAATGAGAGAAAAAATAAAAATTTTAAAAACTTCTCCACTGTGCATAGTTTGGATACACAGTTTTTCAAACCATGTGATTCCCAATAGAGTACCATTAGAAGTTATCTAGAATAGTATTCATGGCCTATTCCAGGTTTGATAGAACATGCACCTTAATCGTGTTCCCTCAGAATACTTTCCAATTTCATTTTGAAATGAGTAATTTCCTAGGGTATATCCCCTAATATCTCTACAACATAGAGTAACCACAAAAAATATATCAATAAAAATCCATTGTAACTACAAAAATTTAAAATAATACTCTAAGCTGCCCATGGAAACTCGAGACATGACATTAATAAGAGTAGGCCAAGCACTTCCTCGGACCTACCACCGGAGTCTCGATGGTCCTATATTCTTTATATCACTGACCACCAAATAAAAAGAAGGTGAGTCTTAAGAACCTATGACACTTCCAAGAACCTAGATTTCTATGATACCGTTTTTTAATGAACAAACCCATGCCACCATCCAAACTGATGCCTGAACTGGCCTTCCACATATGTGAGGAGCGTCCTAATCCCCCGGTGTTGATGAAAAGAATATATGGTATCTAAAATAACTTTTGGGGATAATTTCACTCAAAATATTCCAAACATAAACAACCAAACATGGAATAATTCTAAAGTGACAAAGATAAATTCCAACAAAATAATTATAAAAAATTTGAATTTAATACAGCGCTACAAAGATAAAATAGAAGTTGAAAGAAAAGAAAAAATAATACCAAAAGGCTGAAATAAAAAATGATCTAATCGGTTTCATAAATCCAAAGTACTAATCACCATATCCTTATAACTCACAAGTTAACACCATGATCTTAAAAACCAACCACTCTCCAAGGAGGATGACATTAGACCACACTTAGAAGAAAAACCTTAAGTAACTTACACAAGACATAAATTATACATTCCAACTAATATGAGTATGTAGGGTGTGATATGATACCAGTAGGATACCACTATGAGTCCATTTTATTTCTTATATAAAATAAAAAAAAACGTCTAGTTTGAAAATAATATAGGCATATAGGTTTTCATTTAATTTTTACTTGATATAGGAATAAGAAATAATAAATCATGACCTTTCCCAAATAATTTTTTTATAAAACATTCATAAATATTTCATACCAAAAACCAAGTCAGGTTCAAGTTGAAATCATTTCTCTTGAAAACAATATACATTTGAAAATAAACCCACCCATGGATTAAACATTTCAAAAGAATTTACCGACCAATAATTTTATTTTTTAAACCAATTCCCCTTTTTTACTTTAAAATATTTTACAAACTCAACTCAAAGGTAAGAAATGAAACAAGGGAAACCTTAAAGATAAAATATCCATGGAAGATCATAATAATGATAATAAGTGGATGGAACAAAACTAGTAAACATCTTGACTAAACCATAATAGGATCAATACATTGAGAAATTTCATCCAATAAATAAGTAACACACATGCCAATATATACAAAAAAGGAATAACATATGATACATAACATGAGGCAGCACCGTAGGGAATAATGGGGCTGCACATGACTTGTATAGGTGGACTTACTATGGATGGGTTAACAATCACACATCCATCAACCGAATTACTATAACCAATCTCTTTGGAGAAAAGACTACCAGCCAAGTGTTACCTACAATTGGGGGGACTATCTAGTGTGTAAATCTAAACTATCCAAACTTCGTCTCAATACATCCCACTTAGTTTCCTTAGTCTCCCCATAGAGTGAATATTGGAGGTGGTTCATGAACAAAAAATTTTATCACATGAAAATAACAAGCCTTAAGGTATAAAACCATAATAAATTCCTTCCCACCTCACACACATCCCTTATAAAGATCCCCAATCCATGTGTAGAAAATGAATCACATAACAAAGAATCCATCACATGGATAAACATAAACATCATCAACAACACAAGCGGGTCAGCAAGGGAATAATCGACATCACTTCACAAAAGGACAACTAGGCCTTCACTTATCACATATAGTATATATATATATATATATATATATTTGAAATCCCTTTTTAAAATTATTTTTAATCCAACCAAAATTCCAAAGTAAATCATAATAATCAATAATCATAATCAAACACAAGAAGGGAAACTCTATTTCACTTTATAAACCACACCACCTTGTGAAACAAGGAGGCCCTTTAAACATAAGAAGGGAAACCAACTTTTAAAATCCCATTTGGGATAAAAACCAAATAGAAATTGTTTTTGTAAATAAAACCCCTCTTGGTAATTTTATAAAAAATGTGGAATGCATGTAAAACCAATTTACACCAATACACCACTTAACCGTAAAATTACCTTCATTATGATAAATAAAAACCATAGTGAGAAATGGAAAATATTTCAAAAATAACACCCAAATATCCCACACTATAATTATTTAGGTTATAAATGTATTTATAAAAACCATTCATCAATGTAACTCTTAAATAAAAGACAATGAATTAGAAATACCAACCTAATGTAGTCAAATAATTCTGCCTTTGATGAAATCCACTAGATTATGTCTCCAAGGATGGATCACCACCAATAAAAACCAAAACCCCCAATTACTAACAACCCTAACCAAGAAAATAATAATGACCACTAGGGTTATAGAATAAGAGTAAAAGAGGATAAACCCAAATACGAAAGAGAATAGAGACTCATACCTCTTGAACTAGGTGAATAATCGCCAATAAATCACCTTGAATATACTTGGAGAAGATTAAAAAAAGGAGGTAGAATCCAAGGAGATGAATTTGGATCATGAGTTTTGAATGAGGGAGTCTTTGGGTGGATATCCCAATTAAAACAAATGGGAAAATATAAAAATACCCCAAATTGGGTAGGCTACACAGTTTTCTTGCATGGTTTTCCAAACCATGTATAGACAGTGCATTTACCACTACCTAAAACCCTTAGAGTCAATATGGTTTCCCTCACCATTGACATAAAATGCGATCCTCTCTTTCCACCACTACACAAGTTGAACAGTTTCTATTGCATGGTTTCCAAACCATGCTCCTTAAATATTCACCCTCCCAAAGAATCAAAAATTTCAACCTGTAACACCCAGAACCCAAGGGGGAAAATAACTATATGATTACTACCTTGAAAATGACACATATGGGTGTCAAAAATAACATGTACCAAGGTTTAGTTTTTAATTTTTGTAGTTTCTATAATTTTTGTAAATCCATTGGTGGGTATTCAAGAGGAAATATATATATGGGTGGCACAAAAATGATACCAATAAATATTGATTTTTTATATTAAAGGTTTAATATTTCATGTAAGAGAGACGAGTCGATTTGATGTCTCAAACTGTATCTTTTAAAATTATTTTAGATGTTATAAGTAAGTGATATAATATTTATAATGTTAGCAACATGCTATATAACACCCCCAGTTTTAGGTACATTACCCTTTTATTATGTATTTTAAAGTTATATAATACTTTAGTTGAGTTTTAGGATTTTATGGACTGTTTTGGAGTGTTTTGGATGGTATTTAAGGGTGAATGGTTTGAGCATAGTTAGGGACATTTTTTTCACTTTCTCTAGGAAACTATGAAAGAGATTTTGGGAATAACTAGGGTGGTGCACAATTGGCACATTATTTGGATAAACCATACATGTTCTAGGAGAAACCATGTGAGTGGATACAGTGAGAAAAAACATGGTCAGAATATGGTTTTTCAACCAATTATAGACAATCATTTGAGGTGGGGTTTAGAGATAGTAGCATGCTCATAGTTGTCACATTATTTCCCAAAATCTGTGGACTAACAATGTGAAACAAATTTATTGACTAGAAAATTATAGTTTAACTCAATTTTATCCACAAAAACTTCATTTTTATTATTCTATCTCAGTATCTATGACTCCTATCCTTCCCTAATAATACTTGGAGGTTATTTTGGATCTATTGATTGGTTTTTATGAATCATGGTGTGATGGGTCTTTAGAATTTATGGTAATTCCTCCATCTTACTCATTCTCTCTAGATCTTCACATATGTTTTCTCATAGGGCCATATATCTAATAAATTATAGATATATATTTGTCCTATGATGTATATTTTTATGGTATATTATTGGGATATATTAAAGGGAATAAGGTTTAAGGCCATATATAGGTTTCATGAATCATTCCTCATTTTCATTAACTGTTGTGAGGTAGGTGGATTCTCTACCACACTACTTGTTATATAACTTTAAGGTATGATTTTTCAATCAAACTCTTTTCATTTATTGGAAAAATTAATTGGTTTTAATACCTAAATATTTGGTCTTGAAATTATACACATAAGGTGTTTGATAATTTTCCTAAACAAAAATGGTTTTCGAAGGAAATGGTTTTTTGGTAACTTGGAATGTGAAGTTGGCGTGAGTTCATGAAATTTCATTGCGGTGCCTTATTGGTTCAGACTTGGGGTCAGCGCCAAATTGGCACATAGAATATTCTATCAGGAAAAGACTTTATGATGAGATGGATCACTAATCATGATTATCAGGACTCTCATTTGGCATTCATGGGTTTGTTTTGTGAAATAATGATTCCTAGTGGTTATAGTTATGGGAACTATTTAATTTTCTTTATGAAGATATTTAGAACTACCTCTAATTATTTTTGATATATATATAATTGTGATATAGACTATTACTGTTCCTAGTAGAATGTTTTGGGAATTCTTGGGGATTACCTACTATGTTTCATACTTACCCTCCATTTGGGACTTTAGTATGTTTTTAGATGTTTTTTACTGAGATACAGGTAAAGATAAGGTGTCTTACTTCTATAGTGATGCATCATGATGTAGGGGGCTTGGGAGTTCGATTCAGTGTTTGGATCTTGTTTTAGGCGATGCTTGTGTTGATTCCACATCAGTAATCCAGTTCTAATTTCCTTTGTTGTGTTAGTGTTTCACCTTTTTATTATGTCTTCTACTCTGATATTTATTTCTAGTTTGAGTTGTATTGTATTACATCACATGAATCATATAACATTGTTTTACTCTGCTTCATATTTATTATGTTGTTATTTTCATAGTGAAAATCATCCCACAATAATATTGTATAACCTTGGAACTTCTTTCTAGACTTTGGTGTCTTGGGGATTCCACCTAAGATCAATAACAACTCCACCTCTTCTCAAACCAATGGGTGAGGGGTAGTATGTAACACATTAATTTTTTCATAAATACAACTTAGTTCTTATTTAGAAGTTAAATATATTTAGGGTCTTAAGTATAATTTATGAGACTCGATACTACATATAGAATTCAAGAGAAACACAAATTCATAAGGACCATTCATCCCAAAAATATGAGATATTCTCTCTCCCCTCTCTCAAGTTTTGTAGAGAGAAAGAGAGGGTTGGGTCACCCCGATCCAAAAACTCTCACCCATAACAAAGAAATGGTTCTCCCATGATTGTGTTGATGTCAAATTGCCATTTAATAATCCACACTAGCACCGAAATTTCTAATTTTGATGTTTGACAATGTTTTTGATGTGTGTGTGGATAATATATAGTGATTCATCTTTGGTTCCTTTAAGAAACAATGATTGAAAATGAGCTGAACAAGCATTAGATCAAAATTGAATGAGGTACAATTTTGATTTTATTTTTTATGCTTAATTAAGTCACATAAGTTCCTTGGGTTTTGAATATGGTGTTTCTATGTTGGGGATGTTGTTGGAGTTTCAATTTGGTCTTAAAATTTATTTTACCTCGATTTTATACTTCCACTACACACTTAGTACCAACATCGTTTAATTTTTAGGATGTTTGGAGTTTTTATATTCCCACACGGATAGTTCCCCTTGGGTTTGTGTTTTATAAAATTCATTAAATTCATCTAAGTTATAAATAGGTAACTCTTTCTAATTTCATAGAATTGTAGATGAATTTGGATAAATATTTTATTAAGAAACCTAATGAATAATCCAATAATCTTACAAGGTGAGTAGTGATAGGGAGGATTTTAAATTCTAAGAGGGTATATAAAAATTAAAAGTATTTTAAAATGTGATAAGATCAGTGTAACATGAGATTTTGGATAGGAATAAAAGTTAAGGAATTATATTTTATGGGAAGATCATAAAGATCATAATAAGTGTTATTTTAGAAGGATATATCTTCATGACATGAGAAATTATCAGGGTTTTTAAAATACTTAGGAAAAAATCTATGTTTTAGGAAGAAACCAAATTTTATGGATAATAATATAATATTTAAAAAAAAATTATTGAATGGGAATTTATTTTGTGATCAAGAGGAAATTAAGTGATGAGAGAAGATAAGGATATACAAACTATCCTTGTATGAAACTTGATAATTTTTAAATACCATGTTATATTTAATTAGAGACATTCCATTGAAGTATGTCTTTAAAAGGCCACTCCCTCTTCAAATTTTGAAATATATAGGGTTTGGTTTTCTATCTATATTGTTTCCATATAATCGTCTTTTATAATCATTATTCATGTCTTTTGGCCTTTAAGTATGTGAAAGATTCCTTTTGGTTTTTTCACGAAGGCGACCCTTAAGATAGGATTCAATTCTACTATAGGACTCAAGGTAAAGGGTTTTTTCTTAAAAAATTATACTTCTAAGACTTAAAGTGTGTCTCTCAACTCTTTTCCAAGTATTTTCAAATAATTTCCTTTCATTATGTTCTTTACCAACATTCCATTAATTTTTTAAAATATGACTTTACTTAATGGATTGACTTAAAATTTTGTGTTTATGGGATGGAAATGAAGTTTTTATGAATTTTTACCAAGATGTAAAAAAATTCAATAATTGTGAATTCTGTTATTTTTATAATATTTGATGGATTTATGATTGTTTTTATACTCATTAAGAACACATATATATGGTTTATAATGATAATGGGTGGGATCAGAATTATATATCCACCCAAGCAATTAGGCAATGATTAATATCTAATGAGATTATAATGCATTGGTCAAGTGTTGTTAGCATCATCCATAATTTTATCATTGGGATAAATTTAGTTATCCTTTTCTATAATGTTATGCATGTGTCAGGAGCATCTAGCCTCATCCATAATGTTATAAAGTATTATTAGTGATCCTTGAACCGTGTTTATAATGATATATCTTATGTATGTGATACATTTTTATTCCCTATCATTTTTACCATGATCTTATGATGTTTGAATCATATTTAATGTTTTTATGTGATGATTTATTTATGATCCATCCAAGATTAAAAGTTTATATTTGAAGTTTATGTTCTTTTATGGGTAAATTATTGTATTTCAAGAATGATTTTTTTGATAAATTTAAATGTTTTCTATGAAACCTTATATGCCTTATTTCAGGATTTGTTTACAATTTTTTTGAGAAAATAAATTGTTTTAATATTGGAAAGTAAGTTTTATATGTGCTCAAATTTATTTAAAGGGGATACTTTTTCAAGGATTCTCAAGAAATGGGGTTTTTAATTATTTTATTCCTTTACCATGATTTAGGAGCTCACCCCAAATTTTCATATGATTTTTCAAAGGTATTGTGTATAAGTAGGAATTTATATGAAGGAAATATTTTGGTTATGAGTCTTTGGAATTGAATAAAGTAGGTGTATCATATTAAGAGTTTAGATTTGTAGAAAAATTTCCATTCGGTAGAGAAAAAATGCGCGTTTTGATATTTAATGTTTTTTATTAATTCTATAAAACTCTAAATCTAATAAGTATTAGGTACACATGTGATATAATATTTGATATAAATCATATAATTATGGGGTGGTTATATTTAAGTATTTTTAGTTAGTATCATAAGAGTGTTTGATTATTTTTAAGAATTTATATTGAGAAAATTTTGATTCAAATCCTTAGATTGATATCCTTTAAGACTATAATATTTGGTTAAATATAACAAGTTTGAACATATATCTTTAACATTTTCCATACATTTATATTAAGTAATATTATAACCCTATCATAGTTAATGTTGAATATAACATCATGGAATTGTATTGTGGTCCATAGAAATCATAGAAAACATTAGTAAGTGTTTATCAACAAGTAAAATTGAATGCGACAACCTATGTGTTTTCTATACATGTGATGAAATTATATTTATTCAAGTAATTTTTATTTTGAAATATAATTAGGATTTCTTATGATGTAAAATATGTTTTAATTAAATGTTTGAATTTAATTTCGTAACTTAATTTATTTCTTTTATCCATTTAAAACATTATTTAATAAATATATTTTTTATTAAGTGATATCTATTATTTTAATTGTTTATATATTAGTGTTTCTCAAATATATTTATTTTTTTATAACTTTTAAAAAGGGTAAATATTATGAATGAAATATCTTATATTTTTCCTATTTTTTCCATGAAATCATGATGTATTGAATTCATGAAAAAGAAAACATATTACTTATTTATTATCTTACATTTAAAGGAAAATTTTAGGTTTGAAGGGATTTTACTACAAATCAAATAAAGTATGAAATGATTCGTACACAAAACAGAATTCTAGTGAATTAATCTCACACGAGTAAATGTTTATTCTGACATGTATTATTCACACATGAGCATGAATTTAATCCCATATAAACGTGATTTCATTCACATGAAAGAATTATAAATTAATCACATGCAGGAACATATTTAATATGATGCATCATAGTTAATCTAAAACAACATGGATTTATTCATGAATGAGAATCTTATCATTTGTATAAAATCTAGTCCATGCCTTCTTATTCCCATATAGGTCAGTTTTTTTACTTCATAATTCCTATATGATATTTTAAAACCTGCATTCTACCTTACATAACTATTACTTGTTTATTTTGACACATCAAGAAACTCCAAAATGTCTCATTCTTATATATGTTTTAACTCTTACCCGTGATGACTATCAGAAATTTGATGAAGTGAGGATCCCTTATGTATATAGTTAGAGGGTCTGAAAGACTCTTTCACATATGAAGTATTACTATTATGCATCATAATAAGTCCATGTCTTTGCCGATTTTTTCACTCTAAGTAACCTTACATTTTCAGTGAGAAACCCTTGAAATATAGGGATATCGTATACTATAATTTCTAGTAATATCATGTTTTTCTAACTAATAACCCCTATGTATTGAGAAACCTACCTTTAAGTATTGTGGTGTGATAGATAAATTTTCCATTTTCAGTATATCTTATTAAGGTGGCCTTTATGTATTGATATAATTGCCTTTATATATTAAGAGACTTTATTTATTTTCTATTATCAACTTGATTTTCATGACCCTTATGTATTGAGAAAGGTTACTCCCATGTATTAGGGAATTTGCTGATATTCTAGTCCAGTCTAACAATATGAACCATATATATATATTCCAATAATCATTACATATAGGATTTTTCTCAAGGGAATTACTATTATGTATTGAAGACATAAACCTTACACATTACTCTATGGCTCCTTACATAAACTTTACTTATCAGTGATCCAGTCCTTTTTCTAAATTTTAGCTTCTACTCGGTTCTATTTTTATGAAGCATGGATTTTTTCTATTCTTACACAAATGGTTTCATTAGGTTTTTCATTTTATAAAATCAATAAAATATTTCTAAGTATATAATGATGTAATTCTTGATAAATCTTGATTGATTTAGATGAATCATGATAAATATGTTCCTATGAAACCAAATGAAGAAGCTGAGAATCTTATAAGGTATGTGGAGACATGAATTGTTTTAAATTATAAGAGGGCATATCCAAATTAAAGTAATTTTTAAATGTGATAATTTTATCACTACGTGATCTTCAAAATAGGAATATAATTCAATGAATTATATTTTATGAGAGAATCTTAAGAATCACATTGAGTGTTATTTCAATAGGATGGATCTTCATGATGCGAGAAAGGATTAGGATTTTTAAAATATTTAGGAAGAAATCTAGGTTTAGTGTGAAACAAGAATTATATGGATGAAAATATAATATTTTATAAAAAAATAATTAAATGGGAGTCTATTTTGTAGTCAATAATAAATCAAGTGATGAGATCTTATAAGGATACACGAACTATCCCTCCATGAACTTGATAATTTTTAAATTACCTTTTAGTATTTAATTACAGATGTTCCATTAAAGTAAGTATATAAATGGGAACTACATATTCATGTTTTAAAACATATAGTGTTTGGTTTCCCATCTATATTATTCCCATTTTATATTCTCCTAGAATCATTATTCACATTTCTTTGCCTTTGAACATGAAAAAGAGTGTCTATGGTTCCATAACCAATGTTATACTTAAGGAAGGATTCAATTATACTATGAGACTCAAGGTAAGGGGTTGTTATCTTAAAAAAATATACTTTTATGACTTAAAGTGTTTATCTAAAATATTTTCCATTTATTTTCTAAAAAGTACATTCTTTATAATATTAAGAAATGCTTTATAAATTCTTTTAAAAGTTGTATTTCCTATATATATTGACTAAAAAGTTTTTGTTTACATGTTTAAAAGGAAGTTTTTATGAGGTTTGTTCATTATATGGAAAAATACAAGCCCTATGTTTACTATTAACTTTATTAACATTAATGTACTTATGATTGTTTTCATACAAATACGAAACTTGTATACATGATGTATTATGATGATAGGTGAAACAAAATTTACATAGCCCCCCAATTTATTGGGAAATGCTTAATATCTCATGAAATCACAGTGCGTGGACCAAGTGTTTTTATCCTCATCAATAATGTCATGTTTGGGCTAGGTTTAGTTACATTAATACATAATTTTATGTATGGGCCTTGTGTAGTAATCCTCATCAACAATTC
Source organism: Viscum album (assembly GCA_963277665.1). NCBI lineage: Eukaryota > Viridiplantae > Streptophyta > Magnoliopsida > Santalales > Viscaceae > Viscum > Viscum album. The sequence continues at coordinate 412,660,434 of OY728140.1, read as the reverse complement.
CATGATGTATTGACAATGAGACTTGAACTATGTTTATGATGACATGTCTTATATTTGTGCCAAAAAATATTTTATGAAAATTTAGAGAAAATAAATGGTTTTTATTAGTGGAAAGTAATTTTTATATGAGCTCAAAGTTATTTAAAGGGAATAATTTTTCAAGGGTTATTAAGTAACGAGTTTTCTATTTATTTCATATCCATTATTAAGATTTATATATCACCCCAAATTTTCAAATGATTTTTCACCGAGCTCATAGATAACAAGGAATGTATATAGAGATAATGTTTTGTTTATGAGTCTTTTCCCTTGAATTAAGTATGTGTATCACTTGAAGTGTTTGTATTTGTGAAAAAAATGTTCATTTGGTGAAGAAAAATTATGGGTTTTATTATGTAATTTTTTCCTAATTATCTAAAACTATAAACCTAAATGTTCTTGGGTATATAAGTGATGAAATATTTCATATAAATCATGTAATTATGTGATGGTTTTGTTTTGGTCACTACTCTAAATCTGACCTTTCCCAACGCTTCTATACCAACGGTTCGTAAAAACCGTTGGTATAGGTTCCCTTTCCCAATGGTTTTTGGCAAACCGTTGGGAAAAGTCCACTTTGTGGACATCTTTCCCAACGGTTTGGCCAAAACCGTTGGGAAAGGGTATACCTATCCAAACGGTTTTCCAAAACCGTTGGGAAAGGTCCCCCAAAAATCAACCTTACCCCAGAAGAATCAAAATATATACCAACGGTTGTCAAAACTGTTGGTATAGGCCTATACCAACAGTTTTGACAACCGTTGGTATATATCCTTTGATTTTTTTTATCATTTCTTCTTACCCAGAACATTATATAAATCAAAATTTAAAATCATTATTAGAATACATATATATATTTATGTAATTATATTCACAAAAGTCATGTTAGGTTAGTGGTTAAGTCATTGAATAATAAACAAGGGGTCCTGGGATCAAATCCCAGTGAATGTTTTTTTTTGAAATACATATACCAACGGTTCCATAACCATTGGTATAGATTTTCATATTAATTATACCAACAGTTTCCAAAACTGTTGGGATATTTCTATACCAACGGTTTTGGGAAAACCGTTGGTATAGACCTATCCCAACGGCTTACTTGGAAACGGTTCTCCAAACCGTTGGTATAGGCTATACCAACAGTTTGGAGTCCTATACCAACAGTTCCAAACCGTTGGTATAGGTTAGTTTTCCAGTAGTGGGTCTCTACATGAAAAGGAGGTTTCATTATAATTTTTAATCATATTTTTGAAAAAAAATCAAAGTAATTGAAAAAATAATAAAAAAAATTAACTTGTTATCAAAGTTATATATATATATATATACAAAAAAAAATATTATGAAAAAAGTTTTTTTATAAAAGAATAATTTCTTCTTCAAAACCACGTCTTTTAAATTCTCCCAAGAATACAGAACGATTCGATATCTTGCCTCTTATGCATGATCACTATACTAATGAGATGGCCACATTTTTTATTACTCTATTTCATCAAATATCTTATTGACTACTCCTTTTTATATTTCAAATAAATAAATAAATATATATATATATATATAAGTTTAAAAATTATTATTCCAACTATGCAAAATTTGTTTTTATTGACATGCCAAATTGTTATAGTCATTAAAAATTCTAGGAGTGTGATATCTTCGATGATTATATATGTTTATTATAATTTATAGTTGTTATATTTATTTTTAATTATAAATTATAAAACTATAATTGATATTTTACTCCCCATAAAGAAATTCATTTTTTTGAATTGTTTTAATTGAGTTCAATTCTGACCTAAAATCTTAATTTAACACTTACCTATCTATTTTAGTCATAGTTTTTTCAAACATATTTTATATTACTAAATACATATGATAAGTACATTAGAAGATATGAACACCATGTTGACATAGTTTGATCCCATTGTAATCTAACTCAAGTTTGTGATGATAAGTGTCACATCAAACTTTTCTCTGTAAATAAGAGATTATATGTACTACTAGAGATACATGCTTTATCAGTGATTTTAAAGTGCTGATGATGCGATCACTATTATTGGAATTTGATGTCTATCAATGGTAAAAAGGAACTTATAAAGGCCCTATTTATCAAATCTAGTTCTATCATTGATAAATAGACCCTTTATCAATTCTATATTTAGCATTCATAAAATCATCTTATATTAATACTTAAAGTAGCACTCATAAAGGTCATGTCAGCTACTGAAATATGGGTTTAAATGAAAAACACACTATAACAACCAATATCAGTTTGAAAATAAAATCAATGTTTCATAAATTAATATATTTTAATATAATAAAACTATATTTATATTACCCCATTTGAATACAAATAAATTTACATTGAAATATTCCGATCATTATAATTACATTTGATTTGTAAAATTATTTACAAACAATTAAAACTTCCAAATTCAAAAAGTGTCCAACTCCCAAGAGACCTACTTCATGGATCAAACCAACCCCATAGAAAATAAGAGTATTCCTATAATAAAAAGTAACATTTATTTTATTAATATTTAATAAACAAATAAATAAAAACTAAATATTATATAGTAATTCATAAATAAAACCTAAATAAAATAGATGACATAAATTATAAAACATAATATATAAATAAAAGGATAATATTAGAAATAAATAAAATATATTATAAAGTGTCACAATAATTCGAGCTTGTTTTATTTGTTTTGAGTGTGAGATAGACGTTTTGAACTAAAATGCATATCAATTTTTAAATAAAAACATGCACTTTTGGTCATTACTACCACACCATGTATTAGATTGATGTGAAGTTATTTCCTATGTGTCATAAATGAATCATCTGTTGTTGTCCTAAATCATTACAGAAAGAAGATCTCTTTTCCCCATTTTTGATTATTTGACATGTTTTTGAACTAAAATTATAGTTTTAAACTGAAAACATGCAGTCTTGGTCACACTAGACACATCATACATCATATTGAAATTTGGTTAATTCCTAAACATAAACAATGATTCATAAATAATTTTCCTAAAGTATCATGATAATATAAGATTTCTTTCTTAGTTTTGAGTTTGTGATTCTTGTTTTAAACTAAATTGTCACTTTTAAATGAAAAACATACACTTTCAGTCACACCAAATACACCACATGTTATATTGATGGGAGGTTAATTTCTATTGGTAAAAAATGATTCACATGTCATTTTTATAAATTATCACAACAATTCAATTTCATTTTATTTGTTTTGAGCATGTGACATGTTTTTTAGCGTAACAATCAATTTTTAATGAAAAAACATTCAATATTTTGTATGGGTTACTCCTTATGTAAGGGTCACAACCTTATCCATATAATTAAATCTCGATACATAAGGGTTATTTTTTATGAAAAAACATATCATAATTTATGATTTAGTTTTAGATTATGATTGATAAATCCATATCAATCATAAAATATGATGGAAGACAAAATTATTAAATTTTATATTTTGGCTAAAAATGATTATAATTTATAATTTTTTACAAATGATAAGTGTTAGAGAATATAAATAAGATATTTTTAATGCATGAATTAAATATTAAATATTCATATTAACATCTCATGTTTTGGAAAATAAATAAAATATTTATTTATTTATTTATTCTTTTTAAATATTCATATTTATAAATTGTTCATATAATTTGAATATTTTTTATAAATTAATTTAATTGATATGTTAATAATTATAAATTATTAAACATGTATATATGAATAAAATATGAGACAATAAAGATTTAAAGGGATGCAAGAGTTATGGATTTAATATGACTATGATGTATATTAAATTGATGAGATTTATATGGAATGAATAATAAATTAAATATAATGTTTTTATATTTAAATCATAAGAATTATTTATAAAGTGTTTTAAATGAAAAAATAATACCAAATATTAATGAGTTTATATTTAAAATTATGATTTTTTTATAATTATAAATTTTAAATGTTCAAATTAAAGCCTTATTTTAGGAAATTTTTTAAACCACATCAAAAAGAATTTTGAGGATTTATTTGATCAAGGTTTAAATAAATATTAAATATGTGATGTTTAGATTATGTAAATTTTTTGCATAATAGAGATTGAAATACATAATGTTTATATTTTATTTAATATCATCTATTTAAAAGTTAATTTCATATAATGAATTATATTAAATAGTTTATATTATTAAATAAATATAAAGTGATTATATTTATGAAATCATGGAATATCCATAAAGTTAGATAAATTATAAAGTCTTTATTTTTTTCTTTACTTATGAATTACTCATAAACGTTTATCTCATATTTAAATACGAAAATCATTTATTTATTTAAAAGTTACTCCTTAATTTATTCATTTATATAATTTTTTATATTAAGAATTTGTGTATTCTTTAGTTTAATGTTTTTAAAATGGTTTCAATATATCATGCACGCATCTAATGAGTTACATGATATGTTTGATAAGGGATTTAGTTTTTTGCTACATTGACATTAGTTTGTAATTAAACTTATTTGATTGAATTTATTTATTGAATATACTTTATATATATTAGGTATTAGAGTTATAATGAATTGTAATCTATCTTTAGTAACATATCCCATGGTAGAGGGAAATTGGCCAAAATTACCACTGTAACAAAGGCTTATTCCTTATTCTAGAAAGGTGGTGGGTGGCTATTTTTTTCTCTAGGCTTACTCATGTGGGGTTTGATAACTTCATATAATTCTATACCTTTACATGAAAATTTCATATACCTTATGCATATAATGAATTTGGATATGTGTAAATATGTTGAAACTAGAATGTTGTGTGTTATATTTTTTGAAAAAAGTTGTTTTATTTGTTTAGGATACATAAAATAACATAATAGGAATTGGAGATGTTCCATAATTCATTCTATAAGTAGATATGATGTTCTAATGTTTTGTAAGTTATGAGCTAGATAAGTCTAACAGTTAAGTCTAGAATATTTATTCTAGAATTTGAGGATGCAAAACAATGATATAAATGGAATTGGAGATGTTCCAGAAGTCATTTTGGGAGTGTATGTGAAGTTTTGATGTTTTGAAATTTATGAGGTAGAGAAGTATGATAGTTAATTCCATAAGTTTCTTCTGGAAGTTTTAAAGGTTGTATGTTTGAGAATTTAGAAGTTATAACATGGTTTTTGGAATTTTGTAATTAAATAATTTCTGGAAGTAGTTATAAAAGTTTGAGTATATTTGAAGATATTTGGAGAGGGATAAAATGATTTTAATATAGTTGAAAAAAGTTGATAAAAATTCTAGTTTCTGGGTTTTGGTTTTGAAAATTTTATAAATTTGGTAAATTCTCATATGAAATATTAACCTACACTAATATGTAAGGGTCCTACAGAACAAAATTGTGAATGTATATTTTAATATAAAAGATAGTGCTTTTAAAATTTAAAAATTAAATTCTTCCTATATTTAATCATTTTTTATTCATGGTAGGATACAACGATTGTTCGAAAATGATCCTAAAAGTTCCATATTCATATTTCTAAAGATGACCCATGATGTTACATAGGAAAAGGACTAATTAAATTCCTTAAAAGTAAAGAACTGTGCTAAAAAAGGATTTAACCTTTCTAAATACACCATTTATGTTGTAAAACCACTTTTTATGATGTAAAATTGAAGTAATTTTGCAGGGTAGCCATTTAATATGTAAAAATAACTTACCAGGAGAATAACCATAGATGTCACAACCTAACACATATATTTCATGCCATGAAACTTCCGAAAATATTTTAGGACATAAATTTTAGGCTTTAAAAGCATTGCTGGGTGCTGTCTGAATGATCTTACGATGTAGAAACACCTTTTATGATGTAAAAGTGTCTGTTGTGATCCATAAATGCCTAGTTTTGACAAATTTAATACCCAAACCCACCCTTTTATGATCCCTTGATGGAACAAGTTTATTTTTAATGTTTTTTTGTGAAATAATGATTCATCAAGGGTGTGAATAATTCCTATAAATATAATACCTTGGGTATTGGAAGAGAGAATCGATTGATGAGAGGAAGCGCTGGATGAGGAAACCCTACTATTTTTCTACTTGAAAACTTTTTCATTTTTTTAATTTTATTTTCCTTAAATTGTTTAGATGTATCCCCTCTCTAAAATTTACTCAATTAACCCATACATGGAGGGATAATTCTTCTAAGTGATTTGAAAATAGAGAGGTTGTAACTATGTATCTATTCTTGAGATTTTATGGTTAATTGAATAAAAATACCTTTTTTTCTTCTTTCTAGTTTCAATTATTAATTTTCATATTTCAATACCAAATAAGATTGTTTTAGGGATATAATATTTAATTTCAATTGACTTGGCCGATGATCCATATTTCCCTCCACCTAATTCCTATTTGTATATGATAGGAAGGATTTGGGTTGCGTGGTGAGTGCTTGACAATCATCGAAAAGTGTGTGAAATTGTAAGTTAGGAATATTGTTAATTAGAGAAAAATAATACCTGATTGGGATTTCCCTAGTTAATCAAGAGTACCCAGATCAATGCCATGCACTTAGTAAGGAGGACATAACAACATGGGATCTCAATTAAGTAATACCCTCAACATCACTATCTTGACAAGGGTGAGTGAGGAATCTATAGAAAAATATCACTCTTACCAGAAATAAGAATAATAATGGGTAATAATTGAAGACCATGATATCATACTAATATTTCAATACAATACACCTCTGATAACCATATTAATCAACTATTTTAAACTAATTAAATAAATCTCCTTTCTAAACTCTTACTTCCTCAACCAAATCTAAATCAAATTTCTCAAACAAATTCAAAAGTGAATTTTTTTACACACTTATATTTGGGAGACTACCTAGGTTGAATAATATAATATAATTTGGTAATAAAAAATGTTTTTCTATACCCCATGAAAGGAATTCATAAAACTTTTACTCTTTTTTGGGAAGTCAATTCCACTAAACAACCAATTTTTTTTTAAATTTTGACAAACCATAGTTTAACTAGTCATTTAATTTATTTTGATCTGGAAATTGAACAAAACCTAAACCAATTAAGGAAAACAAATGTAAAAATTGAATTATAGGAAATTAACCTTATAAATTAAAGTGACACTCCCAGTGTTCACTGTGAATCTATAAATATGGTTGTAAATCCCAACCAAATTCTTAGAGGCCCATGCACACTGAAATTTTTTAATAAAAAACAAACTATTTGTTAATTATATATAAAAAGACTTTTTATTACACATTAACACGATTCAAGTTATTCCAAAGTTTCATGACATTTCAAGTGAAGACCCAGAAAGATACATCCTAGAATTCACCTATGTCTTCTCAACATTCAATCCACAAAGAGTCATCGAAGAACAAGTCAAGTGGAGTGAATTACCTTTTTATTTAGAGTGAGCAATTAATGAATGGTTATACATCCTAAAACTAGAAGAATTAAATGAATAAGAGGGTCTCAAAAGGTTATTCATGTAGATATTTTTACCCAAATATAAGATCAGTACGATTGGAAAGTATATTTATTCCACCTGAAAATTGGATGACAACACTCTCTATAAATATTAGAAGAGGGTCAAGAAGCTCTACTCCAAATTCCCACATCAAAAAAGATTGGGTTGTGTTTCTGGAAAATCAAAAAACTCCATTACCAGACTGATGATCTTATCATATGGGGTTAGGTGGTGGATGTGAGATTTTTCATGAGAATAAATTTCAAGGAAATATAAAAAAAATAAATAGAGAAAAATTCAAGAAGGAAAAATTATCTCGTTACACTTACATTGATCATGACCCTATGTTGAGTTTTGGGAGGTGGGAGTTGTCATTTTACAAAGGATATTTTCATTTAAATATTATTTTGATATCATGAAGTATAATTTAGTGATTAAACTACTTTTTGACCATTAATATTTTGAACATTAATCTATACCAACCTTAAGACTCAGATTCATCATTACTTTATTTTTAAATCCCACATGATTTTATGTGAAAGTTTTTCTTTAAAAATTAGGGAATGTAGATCCTTTGAAATCCTATAGAAAAGGAGCATGTACTCATGGTATGAGAATAAATCTATAGGAATTTTTATCATGATTGATGAGAGAAAAGAATCAATTATAAGGTAAATCATGACTTGTCATGCTAGATAATGTTGAGTTATGATATATGAATGAATGAAAAGAAAATATTAACTATTCTTAATGGGAAAAATAAAATAATTGGTTTTATTAGTCTCTTTGAAGATTCTAAAATTTAATTAATGTTTTGTGTGGAAGTTTAAAGTTCAATCCCCCATTAATAATCATTTTATTTAATTTATTTGTAATTTAATTATTGATAACATGGTGTTCCTCTTTTATTTATTTAGTGATTACTTTATTAAAGAAAAGAAAGTCCTATGTGTGGGGGATTGAAAAAACCAAATTATGGATGTATATTTTAATAAAGAAGATAGTATTTCTAAACACTAAATGTTTAATTCAATATTTATTTAATCATTTTTTTCATTTGTGTTAGGGTACAAGTATTGTTTAAAAATGGGCCTAAAAGTGATAAATTCATGATGTGGAAGATGGCCCATGATGTCCCATAGGAAAAGGACCAAGTAAAATGATTAAAAGTGAATGAATGAGATAAAAAAGGCTTGAAACTAATGAAAACACAATTTTACATTATAAATCCACTTTTTATGACATAAAATTGAAGGAATGTTGTGGGGTAGCCATTTATAGCATAAAAAGAACTTATTAGGAGGATGAACACATGTTTCATGGCGTGAAACACATATTTCATGTCATGAAACTTCCTAAAATATGTTTGGATGTAAATTTCAAGCTGTAAAATACTTTTTGGGTGCCGAATCAATGATCTTATGATGTAAAAACACCTTTTACAATGTAAAAGTTCCTTTTGGGGTCCAAAAATGACATATTTTGATGAACTGAATACCCATACCCCCATTTATGACCCCTTAAAGGATTGAGTTGATTTTGAATGATTTATTTAATAATAATGACACCCCAAGGTGAAACTAATTATTATAAATAGAATATCTAGGGGATAAAAAAATAGAATCGATCAATGATGGGAAGTGATGGACAAGGAAACATTGCTCTTAAGTTGCTTTACTTCCTTTTATTTATTTTAATTTATTTTCATTTAATTATTAATATGTCTCTCTTCTATTGAATTGACTCAATTACCCCACCCATGGAGGGGTTATTATTTTGAGTGAAGTAGGAGGAAGGACCTATGTATCTATGCTTGAACTTTTATAGTTAATTCAATAAAGATCCTTTCTTTATTATTCTTCATGGTTTCAATTATTAATTTTCAAATTTCAATTCTAAATGCAGTTGTGTTAGGGGTAAAATATTTAATTTTAATTTACTAGTTCAATTATCCATATCTCACATCACCCATTTTTTGTTTTTATATGATAGATCATATTAGGTTTGGGTGGTGAGTGCTTGATGATCATCATCATGTGTGTAAAATTTTAAATTGGGACTATTGTTAATTAAGAACAATAATACCTAATTGGGGATTTACCTAGTTAATCAAGAGGACCTGATGAATTTCCATGAACCCAGAAATGAGGTAAGACTAACCTAAGATCTCAATAAAGTAATATCCTCTATGTCACCATCTATCTAAGGGAGATAGTGGAGTTGATAGAAAAATATCTCTACTACCAGCAATAAGAAAAAGAATGGGTAATAATTGAGGTTTTGATTTTTCGGAGGAGTCTGTGATGGGGTTTTGGTTATTGAGGTTTTGACTTTTCCATATGTTGGTGTGCATCCTTTTTCTTTGAGACTTTTTTTCTTTGTTTCTCTACTGTTCGGTTCTAGATTTGACTTCGGTGGAGATTTTGAGGAATTTGTGTTGGTGTTAGTTTATAATCCGCTGCTAGTTTGGGTTGATCTTCTTTGGATGTGCCTCTGTTTTTGGTTGAAGTTCGAAGTCCATGAATTTTTGGTGTGTTTTAAACCAACTCACTACTTGGATCTGCTTTAGATGAGGTTCAGATCAAGAAGGGTTCACCTTCTCATTCCACTTGGATTTGGAATTTCGAGAGGGTATGGCTTTGCCATCGGTTCCGTGCCTGTGTAACCTTGCACGGGACAGCTAGCCGAGAGGGTAGTAGATGGTGAAGGCTTATCAGCACAATGCAGTCGCTGGGAGGGGCAGATCCTATAGTCTTGATTTAGGTTTTTCTCTTTAATGGTGTTTTCTGGTTGTAATGTTGGATTTTGTGGTTTCTCACTTTTTTCCTCAAAAGTGTTTTGATAATAAAAAAAGTTAATTTTCATGATAGGATAATAATAGATCAAACCAATATCAATCCAATCACCATTTTAATAACCTATTTTAAACCAATTAAATCAATATACTTTCTAAACTATCAATTTCTCAAAAAAAATCTAAATCAATTTCCATATACAACTCTTAAATTAATAAAAACCTTTTTGTGTGCACCCCTCTTTAGGAGACTACCTAGATTGGCTTCTATATTATACTTAGTTAATAAAAATTTATTATTACACACCACATGATAGGTGTACACGAGGTTTACTCTAAGTACACTAGGAAAATGTAAAAGTGTTGAAGCTTCCTATAAATACAATAGTAACTTTAGAAGAATAGATAAATGAAATAATGTACAAAATAGGCACTGTGATATGTAAGGGTAATAAAGTCAATACATAAGAGTAGTAAATTGGTAAAGTCACATACACGAAGTCCATATAGGTGATATGTAAAGTCTTTTAGGGTGATATATAAGGGTCATAAATTCAATATGTTAAGGTAACAAGTTATAAGAAAATAAGAAAATTGAAAAGTGTTGGACTGCATTATGATATGTAAAGGTAATAAATACAATATGTAAAGTTCATCCAGGAAGATAAATATAGAGAAGTATTAAATACTCATAGTGATATAAAAAGTTAAACCAGGATGATATGTAAAAGTAAACTATACAGGAAAATGGAAAAGACTGCACAAGGGAGTATATGAAAGTGTAACTAGGCTAGAGAAAGATGATACATAAAGTGAATTATCAATCATAAAATATGATAGTAATATATCTATCCACAAATTAAAATATATTATATGCTATAAGAAATGATTAATAATATTGATGGTTGGGGTTGTTTTCTCATTATGATAGAGAAGATCATGTCATAATTAAATGAGGATCACACTTTGACATTCTAGTGACTTAAATATGATATTGTTGACTCCCACCAAATGAGCATTGAAAAATCAAAAATGAGGAAATAACTGAATATGGGTATTATATTTCCCACAAAACAAAGGAGGAAGAAGGTAGAAAAAGTCTCATGGAACGCTTGAGCCTCCAGAGACATGCGATTGTGTGACCATTATGAGGTCATGTGAAGGATCCATGAGCAGTTCATAGCCCGAGGAAGGCCCCATGGAGTTGAAAAGTCCTTTGTGATTTTGAAAAGACACCCCAGACAATCAATGATTATGTGATGAATTCTAGGTAGGCACCCCCAAGACACGTGAATTTTCAACTGACATACACTTGAAAACCATCCAAAATTCCTTAAAAAATAGGAGGAAAACATCCAAAATAAAGGGTCCTCTTATGGTCATAAAGCTTACATGACACATCACCAATATGGAGAATTATTTTCCTAAAAAATATTCAAATAAACTCACGAGGTACCCAATAATTTTTAAAATAAATAAAGTAAATAAATAGGGAGGAGGTGGGATCCTCTCGTGGTCATAAATGTCATGCAACATGCCCCTAGTGATCTGAAAGACACCACGAGAACCTGATGATGTTCCCACCTCGTCTTGTGAAATACCTTTGTCTTGTCATCCTCATCGTGTGAAGGGCCCCAAGTATGTCCCGGAAATCAAGGGATCCCCCTTTATCTCATTAAGGACCAGAAAATGGAATTGTATATGAAATGCTCATGCATCTCGATAGAAAATTTTGTGGTTATGCAAGGCATCACCAGGATGTAAGGTGATTATTTTTTAGAACACCCAAATAACCACAAAACTCGCCAACCATTGAAAAATAAACAAAGAAAATAAAAAGGGGGAGGAGGAGGGAGCCTCTCACAGTCATAAAAGTATTGCTACAAGACTAGACTTTCTGCATCATGATCTCACTAAGCCCCCTTAAAAATCCATCCATGTCTCATGAAAAGTCCTAGAAAAGTCACCTAGGGTCATGAAAAGTTCTTTTAGTGGGCACCATGATCTCATGAAGGCCCTTGGACATGTAAAACTAAAAAAACGAATGTCCCTATGCATGTCCATGAGATTAAAAAGGAACCCATTAATTGGAAATAATACAATAAGAGAGGCAGTGAAACGATTGTCTTGTGGTCGTTGAAAGACACATGATACCCCCAAAGTGATTTATGGAAGGACCTCATGACGGTGTGTGATGGAAAGGCACTCTATCGACTCCAGATCGGAGTTTTGCGATATGGAACACGTAAAGTGGAGAAAAACTGGGGTTGTGAGGCCTATAAATATACCACTCTAGCCTTAAATAAGGGGTTATCCTTTTTTATCCAGACATATTGGTGCACTCAAGCATCAGATCAGATTTCTCAGAGAGGATGATATTGCTACCGGAAAAACATCCCATTAGGTAAGACCCGAGGAAAACATAGAGTGATAATGTGTCATGAATAATTCACTTAATTTGATCACTCATATATCACTTGAAGGACTTATGGAAGGACATGTGAAGAACATTCCGAATTTATTCTTGATCACATGTGACTTAAAACAAGTTAACACTGAACAAACCTAAGGTACTCATGATAAATGGTTGGAACTTAAACTAATGAATGTGATACTTAAGGAAAGAACATATATGATGATCCTCATGAAATTCACATAAACCTCCAAGGACATGAGAAAGCACTAGTTTATGTCACCCAGATCTATTAACATCCCTTTGGCATACTATTTGGGTTATGCAAAGTCCTTTGGACATGTAAAAGAAAGTCACAAGGTCCCCCCAGGCATGCCACCCAAGTCTCGTGAAGCACTCTAGGATCACAATTCAAACCTTGCGATGTCCTTCATATATTTTTTCTGAATCATAAAATGGAACCTGTTCATGTTAACTGAGTCTCTAAAAAACACTTAGTCATGTTGAATGGTTCTTGATACACCCTATAGAATGCCATCTAGGTCTCACAATGACCTCCAAATATGTCATCCTTGATCATGAATCACCCTTCGAGACATGTCACATTGAATCTCACAATGCCCTCCAAGAGTTTCATCCAGCTCTTGTGATGACACTAGGGAGAGTCTACTGGATCATGTGATGCCCTCTGGGTATGTTAACCAGGTTCCTCTGATGAAATCCAGGACAAAACATCCGAGTCTCATGATGTACCCCAGAAAAGTCAGTCCTGATCACGCAACAAACTTTGTACATTCCATCCTGGTCATGAAACGCCTCCTGGAAAAGTCAAACTAGATCATGAAACCGTCTTTTGACATGTTAGGAAGATATTATTTGATATTCCTGGAAGACAATAAAGGAATGTCAGGTATACAAGTAATCCAAATGATAAGGTTATCCTAGGACTTGACCACCTTGTTCATCCTCAGTGTGTAAGCGTTGATCAATAGAATAATATGATATGTACCAATGATAAGGGAAACCTCAAAGTGTAATCCCATACCAATAAACTTTGAGAACTATGATTTCTACTATAAACAGGATACAAAGAATGCCTTCTTAAGGCCTAATATCCATATCAAACCTCCAAAGTGATTTACCAATACATAATTTTTGTATCCATAAGCAATGAGGCTGAACATTTTTCATCCCTTGTTTATCACACTGATCATAGCTCAAGTGGTCTTAGGGAGATACAATAATAATATCATTTGCATCATATGCCTTTATAAGGGTAAGGGTAACATTAATGTGTAAGCCCCAATTTAGAGAACTATGAGCACAATGATTCCATCCATAACCAAGATATGTAGGATACCTTCCTAAGTCCTGAGACCAAACTCATATGGGCATCCACATCAATGTAAGTCTCTCCATGTCTCTGAAATTTCAACCATTGGGACCCAATCATTCCATGGGTTGATCATCTTTCCTCATCCACCAACATACTTCAAACTAATTAAACTATGGGGACTCTGATTCCTACCATAACCAAGATACGTAGGACACCTCCTTAGGGCCTGAGCACCATATTAAACATCCCACCTATACTCCTAATGCATAATCCCTAAATCCAAATTCAATGAGGATGATCACTTGATATACCTTATCTATCACACTGAGAATATCTCACGTGGTCTTAGAGAGATGAAATGAACACCTAATTGGATTAATAAATCTCCACCATCTAGGGAACTCTTAATATGTAAATCCTTGATGAATGTCACCACATGAATATCTATCATATAAAGGGAAGATACCTTGTGGTTAGGCCCAAGTGCATAATCGAAATATGGTAACTATGATTCCTACCATAAATTGGATATGTAGGATGTATACTTGAGACTCGAGCCCAAATATTTGATGTCCAAGTGACCGAACATATTTTCTATTTACATGAAGTTAAACTACATGGGATTAATGAACTATACCGGTTTTGATTCATGAAAAAAATAGGATACGTAGGATGCCTCATAATGGATCAATCCACTCCTCAGAATATTAACTGCCTCCCCGCATGGCAGTAAATTTTGAAGTACCTGGTTATACAGATTTAGCATATAAAGTAGCTATTCATCATTTAGAAATGGATGAAGAACCTCAGATACATATATATAGATTCATTAATAATACCCCCTTTCCTATGTTCACTAATGATATTCCCTTTCTTTTTCATATAGAGTTATCATATGATCATTTTATTATGGTAACAAGTCCCTTATCAGGATTAAGAAGATATTTACAAACACATATTAAATCTATAAGAGAGTCCCAAAGTTGGAAACAATTCCCCAAAAAAGGGTGAGATGAGGCTGACCTCCCATCCCCTTGACCAATGTGAGTCCCTGAGTGTCATTGGGACTGAAACCCTAATTTACCACCTAACATTGGAATGCATGTTTGTAAAAAGTTATGGATGAGTGAACCACTGGGAGCTTTCAATAAGAATGTCAATGGATACCCAATGTTAAGGATTTTGTAAGAAAACACCCCCCACACAATCAACCATCAAGCCCAACTGAACCCACATCAGTGAGGTTTTTCCGGTCATCTTTTCTCCATAAAAACAAAAATGGAAAACCCGACGTGAATATATCTAATAACAAAATGATTGGTTATTGTCTGTTAGAAAATTTTCTTTCCCACTATATGAAAAAAATGGTGAACCTAATGGGAATATCTATAATAAAAAAATCATTGGTTATTGTCCTTCAGACCATTTTTCTTATGCACTGTACACAAACAAATGGTGAACCCGATGTGAATCTAACAAATAATAGAATTATCTGTTAATCATGTGTTAGGTCTCTTTGTTATGCATATACTACATAAAAAAATATTTTAATTCTAAATTAAATATTATAGTTGATCCTCTCTAACTGGGGTTCACATGAAATAAGTCCATCCTCGCACTAGAAAGTACACAAGAGCAGAATGGAAAGATCAATAATAAAAGGAAAATTGTGTTTTCCATGAATATCTGATTGAGAAAATAATTCTTATTTTGTTGCATTAATCGATGAACTTGTTCCATGTTTTCTTCATGACTTTAGATACTGATCTCATCAACAACCTCCCAATTTGAGATAATGTTGTCATCTAGTGACTGTTACAGAAAGTAAACTATGGATGCAACCCCCATGGGCCAAAAAATGATCTCACCTGCCCAACAGATGAAAATTTAGGTGTATAACACAATTTTTCAGGAGTACCATCGAAGTGGTATAATCCCGACCCATGAAACTGATTGCAAGAGTCACCAAGAAATGAAGACAACAAGTCTGCATCGTCTATGGAAATTTGCAGCTATGCTAGTGGACCTCATTTCCAAAATGAATCACTTAGGTAGATTATCCCTAGATCATGACAACCACCACCTTAAATATCTAATGAAGGTGTACTATGAAGTGAAATACGAATCCCTTTCCATTCAGGAGCCAACAAGGAGGGCTCCTTCCAACTGTCACCGGTATCATCCCATTGGTACCCATTAGTCACCTATAGAAGGTACCACCCGACATGCTACCTCCTCTGAATCCCACGTATGGGAAGCAAGGAAGACACATTAGATGAGGATATTTTTGGATAACCATGTGTGGGATCATATCCCCAATCCAACTGACAAAGTCTTCTGGCATATTCCAATAGCAACTAGTGAGTAGGCTAATATCCTTTCTCACTCGGAAGAAGTTTGTGGGAATATTCTTATAGCAGGCATGGAGGGGGGGGGGGCATATTCCTAACCTCATACATGAAGTGCATATAAATATTCCTATGAAAAAACGAGGACATATTTGGGATCATATACTCTATTAAAAAAATATATCTTCTAGTATATAGTGGGTATGAAAAAATGTGAAAGATTATATCCTTGCACATACTTTGATAAAATGATAATAAATATTAGTAACAACTGAATAAATATACTGGAATACTCTAAAATTGGTACATATAAAGGTAAATGTGCATATTCCTATCCCTAATGTTAGGATAGATCAACACTCTGATCATCATGAAAAAGTGGATACTCTAGATAAAACCCACATTCTTGCTCCAGTTCTAGAGGATTATCAGAATATTATGATAAAGGATGAGGTGTTGGATCACGCTCATATTTCTGTTTCAACCATGGATCACTGGGTGAGTGTGGAACATACCTCGGGACAAGGATTCATGACCATCGAAAAAGTCCAGTAGTATATTCCAAATGCCCAAGATCGGGCTAATATCCCCATTCTAACCAAGGATCACCAAGTGAGAGGGGAACATGCCTTAGGATAGGCCCATATTCCAATCTAAGAAGTCTAATGACATACTCTAAAGGTATAGGATCATGCATATATCTCTGTTTTGCCCAAGGATTACCAAGTGAGAATGGCATATACCTCAGGACATGCTCATATTCCTGTTAGTGAACCTGCCTAGCATATTATAGTAGATCATAGAATCCAAACACATATTCCTACTCCCACTGATGAATGACTTTACTAGAATCATTCTGAGCTAATATAAGAGGAGGTTCATATCCCTTATCACATTCTAGAGGTCTTACAACATATTATGGCAAGGAATTAATATTCCGACCATGCTCATATTCATGCTTCAATTGGGGCTCACCAAGTGAGGTTGGCACATGCCTTAGGCTGGGATCATATTACCACCAAGAAAGACTAGTGACATATTACAAAGGATCAAGATCGGGCTCATAATCCCATTCTGATTGAGAATAACCAAGTGAGAATGGAACATGCTTTAGGGAAAGAGCATATTATTTTCAATAATGAATAATATCATTGGAAAATTCGAACATCTTCTCAGAAATGGGATCATAATCCCACAACACCATATAATTACAAACAGGTTTGGGAAATTGTCATAAAATAGGCCCATATCCCTACACATTTCCAAAAGGTAGGTCAACATATTCTGACGACAATACAGAATGCAAATCATATTCCTAATATGATCAAAGATAGTGTCCTTGAGTTTATTTGAGACACATTATCAAAACCACAAGGGTCCTTCAACTCTTCAATCAAAGTAGAATTCAATCGTTACCATGATAGTCCTAATCATGGTAGTGTGGAGATGGATCATAGGGACTCTACTCCTGAAATACAACATGGTCAATCTACCCATGGAAATATCTCCCATGGAAAATAAAATCCTCCCCTTACTCATAAACCTCTTTATAGAGAGGTGTTAAAACTCAGATGCCTTCATATAGATAGGTTCTCAAAATTATGGGGTCAACTGCATATAGTTCTCCATCATATTCTGAAAACACTCTACTCTAGTCAGTATGTGAACCTTAGAATCATATTCTATTGTATGATCAAATAGAGGCACGTAAGTCTGATGAATAGGAGAAAAATATTGATATATAGAGAAAGTTATCTAGAAATAACCTCCCCATAAAGTTCTATCCCCTCATTACTTCTAACTATGAGATCTTAGATGAGCTAGAAAAGGAGTGCATGCCTTATCTATTCCAATATATATGGTCTAATCATGAGTGATTGAAGGATAAACACATACCTTATCTAGGATATGAGGGTGACCTTCAGACCATCAAGATACTTTTTTGTCAGCTAGACCTGGATGCTATCTCTATGGAATGGGATCCAAAACTAGAAAATCACAGCATGAATCTACAACACACTTGCTGCCATTACATCACAAAACTTTAAAAACTAACCTTCAAAGACACATCATGTAACCGTATTTTTTGATGGGGAAATTATGGAGCGTTACACTTTTTAACACCCTTAGAATTGAATAACCCTTTAGATACGATGTCCTATAATGTCATATCCTCCAATGAAATTAAGGGATCAGGTGATTCTCAAGCCATTTGGAACAATAGAATTACCCCACATTAATGGTTCCCAAAAATCACTAACCGAGGGAGAGGATAGTTGTCATACCTTTAAATTGGTCCCCTTAAAGAAATAAGAATACAATTTATACCTAGAGATCGATGTTGTGATCAATCAAACATCCCTTAAATAATTATTCCCATCATGGGATGCCATCACACCCAACTCTTATACGAGAAAAAATATGTCACATAAAATGGTCCATAGTTGTAGGTTCCATATTATCTGTCAAGAAGTGGACCTATATCATCAGGACAAGGAATATCTACCACCACATCCACCTCTCATATCTTCGATTATCAGAACATGGGGATTTTTTTTATTAATTATAAAGAAGGGAAACAAACTAAAAAGAGAGAGTCACAGTCAAGGGGGCCTGAAAAAATGAAAACCCATGGCGTTTGCATGAAAAAAATATGCACACTCATAGGATAAGGATCCCAAGGAGAAATAAATAATATATGGATCCCATAGGTTACCTTGGGAAGCCAGGAAATCAGAAACAACATTACCCTTGTTCCATGTGTTGGTCAAGTGTGCCTGACCAATGAAGTTCAAGCCACTTCTGATAATATAAAAAATGAACCAAGGGGGGTCATTCCTTCCCTATAAGAAATTGAAAATAACTGAGGAGTCAGTTTCGATTTCACTAAGGATGATATTACTGGCATGAAAAACCTAAAGTTCATTAAGCATCTCCTTGGATTCCGTAATAAGAAAGTCATGATGGCCATAATTACTACTAAAATCAATAATGACTGAGCTGAGGGAATCACCTAAAACACCTCCTCCTATCATGGTTCAAAGGTTACAAGATCCATTAGTATTGCGTTTGAGGCCATGTCCAGGGGGATTATAGTGAACACATCAGCCTAGTGTAGGTAAGTACCTAGAATTTGGCGTAGATCTTCGACCATTCAATAAAAAACTCATGAAAGGATTATTATTCTAGCCTTTCAACAAAGACCCCAATTCTACCACAAATCTTCTGGAATGAGAAAACATAGATAAACCCAAGATTGCAACACCATCGACCTGAGTTTTATTCCTGGAACACCAAATTGTCCAGAAACCAGCTAAGTTCAGGCTGGTTCTCGCCTTCCTCTCCACACCGCTATCCTCGATCCCGTGGAACTAGGTATGAGAAAAGTTCTCACTGTTAACATTTGACATATCAATATTGACAAGATTTTCCAAAACCAAACCACACCGCCCTCACCCAGTCCCTAGAAAAAAAAATGGGTGACTGATTCCACCTTGGAACGTTTACAATAAAAGAATTTGGACACCAAGGAGAAACCTTTTCATTGAATCAGTTCTTCCGTCGGGAGAACGCGATTCCAAATGCACCAAGCATGAAAATTATATTTGATTAGGACCTCCCTACACCATAGGAACTGGCCGCACCTACATTGTGTAAAATTAGGGTATCCTAACAAAAATTCATAGCAAATAAGACTCCTGAAAAAGATCCAGTGAACACAAGTTTGTTCGGATCAATTGAAAGTTGAATGCTGTTGAAAATTTCTTGTTGATGCAAGTCAAGTGTGGTATGAATGATCATGGGAAAGGTACTATCTTGAGAAAAGGAGATATCGAGGGTAGGGCAACCCAAGAAGCCAAGGGTCTCTTTCTCCCACTTGTGATGCCAAAAGATAATATCACCACGACTAACAATCCATATGGACTGGTGTTTCAATTCTTGAATATGCCTGCATAACATCTACAACATGGAGAAAACCTTCCCTTTAGGTTTACTTAAGTTCTCACCGTATTTTCTAGTCACAAACTTGCTCCATAGGGAATTTCTTTCTAAATCACCCCATTCCCTATTATATTTAAGGTTCTCCATAGTATCAGTCACACTCCAAAGGCCAACAATGCATACATCAACTGATTTGGAAATCCAATCCCAAGATGCCTAGTGGGAACTACCCTCTCTATGTGCATCCCAAACAAAGGCAGCCATAATGTTTTCAATATTCTGAATCACTACTTTAGGGACTTTAAGGACTGAGAGTACATGCATAATAATTGTATTAAGGACACATTTAATCAGTTTAATATGGCTTCCAAATGATAAGAAACAACTCTTCTAATTGTTGATGCACCCTATGATTTTTGTAGTGAAGATGTAAAAGTGATGGATGTGAAGACCACCGAGGGAAATAGGGGACCCTAGATATTCATTGGAAACGGTTTCTTGGTGACCCTTAGCAGGTCCTTAATATTTTTGACACATCGCTCAAAACCAGATTTAGAGATATAGAAGATGCTCTTCTCATCATTGATATGTTGTCCACTCCACTTGCAGTATTCCTACATGACTTTAATCACCCCCTGAATTAATCTATTTCTTCTGTTAATGAAAAGAAGCTTGTCATCAGCAAAGATAAGGTGATATATGCCATTGAAATGAGACCTACATCTAAAAGGAATTATATTTCCGTTATGAATGCAATTGGATAAGTACTTTCTAAAGGAGTCTTGATCCAAAATGAAAAGGATTGGGGAGAGAGGATCTCCCTGTCTTAGACCTCGAACAGATTTGAAAATGCCACAACTCCTTCCCCTGAACTTAATCGAGAACCAGGGAGAGTTGAATCACCTAAAAAATAAGTCAAACAGCCAATTAGAGAAACCAAAGTAGGTTATGAATTTAAAAAAGAAACCCCATTCAATTCTATCATAGTCTTTGTCCATGTCAATTTTAATTCCCATGTTGGATCGCATGGTTTTTCTGTTGATGTCTCCAATCATCACTTGAGCTAGAGAAATTGTCTCCTGAGTTGACATCCCTCTAACAAAACCATGTTGTTCCTATGAAATCAACTTTTGGAGGTAAGGGGAAAGCCTCCCATTGATGATACTAGCCATAACTTTATAAGGGAAGTTACACATAATTATTGTCCTATAATTCCTAATAGAGGAGGGATCCTTAACCTTTAGAATACGAATTAAAATTGTAGAACACGCTAGACAAGGAAAGTTTCTACCACGAAAGTAGTTCGAAATAATGTTAACCAAATACTTTTTAACCACCTCCCATGAAGCCACAAAAAAGGAACCTGGAATTCCATCAAGACTTGGAGAAATTTCCTGAATAAGATAGTTTACTACATCCCAAAACTCCCTCTCATTAGGGATCTTTCCCATCTCAGAATTGATACCATCAAACCCCACATTCAGGATAACTTCACATAAGGAAGACTAACCATGAGGATAGCCCTCTAGAATCTCTAGGTTACTACTTGCTATCAAGGATTTGAAATAAACATCCACCATATCACACACTTCATTAAGAGTTTTTGTGAAAGAACCATCCTCCTTGTAGATGTTGGGATGGGAGCGACGCTTTCTCTCTTTAATACAAGCATGGAAAAATGCAGTATTTTTTTTCCAGGCTTAAGCTAGTTCTGTTTGGATTTCTCATGAGCATAACGTTTCTATGTGAGTATAATATCCTCCAATTTCTTCCTTTTTTTTCAATTACATCCCTGAAGAAATCATCATCCCAGTTTTCCTCAAGACCATATTCATCCTCCTCAAGATCCCGCTCCACTTTATCCTTCTCTTGAAAGCGAGGGAGACAGATTCTAATCCAAGTAAGCAGGCACCATTTCAACCTTATGAGTTTTTTATGGAACCCAAGCCACAAATTTTCATATATAGGTTTTTTCTAGGAAGAGTTCACTGTAGACAAAAAATCCGGATCAGAAGTCCACTGTTTAGAGAAGAAAAACACGAAACTAGAATCCACAGTGGATGACATATGAACCAGCAAAGGGGAGTGGTCAAACAGAGCATGAACAAGGTGAGAAACACGTACCCCTGGATATTCATAAATGGAATGAATGTTTTATAATCATTGGTCCAATCTACTCCACCAGTGATAACCCCGTTTTTGTTTATTTCACCATGTAAACTTGACCCCAATGAAACCTAAATCCATGAGTCCTTTGCAAGCAATGAATGAGGTGAATGCAAGCATGTTCTTCCGATGATATGTTCAACCTACATTTTTTTGGAAGGGTCTAAGATAACATTGAAATCACCACCAAGAAGCCAAGTGATATTCCTCGGATCAAATATTTCATGATCGTTCCGTAGTTGATCTCTCATCCTTGGCTCACATTTGGCATAGACAGAGGTTAAAAAACATTGAGATCTACCTTTATAAACCATTACTATGACATGATAATCAGAGATATCATGAAGATTAACCAAAAAATAATCTTTCTAGAAAATATATATGTGGTGGTTTGAAGGTTCTCCATGCATAAAATGAGGAATTCCGATTCTAAAACCAATGTCAGCAATCTTTGACATAGACTGTTTCGGTTCAAGCACTGCTAAAATAGTGGACCTACTCCTGGATAATTCATTGGAGAGAAAATCAATCTTCACCCAATCACTGAGACCACATGCATTCCAAAAAATAAAGGAGATAATTGGAATAGGTTGTGCCTGGTTTTGGCCCCTGGCGAGGTGCGGTAGTTAGGGTGAAGAGGCAGGCATGATAAACCCCTCTTGGATCGGGACCTTATACAAACTCCATAAGGAGCCAATGAGTGAGACGAATACTGTGTGTCTTCCTCCTCTGTATCACAAGATAACACAATGAAAGAGTTAGAGGTTCTTACTGGGGTGATCAACTGAGATTTAGAAATGCGGGGAACAACCATCTGTAGAGAATCTTCTTGACCAAACAAGTGAAAACCAGGCTCTCCCATGTGGATATGAGCACCCATTGGTAGAATATCTGAATCGCGTAAGTGAAAGTATTTAGCTTGGGCGATATCAATGATCTAACATTGAAGCAGTTCATGAAAAAATGAATCAATGAGGAAATCACTGGCCGGAGGAGAAAAAGGGACACTCAGCTTGAACAGAACCATATCCAGGCAAGGGTGGGGCTTCAACGGGGCAGCTAATACTGAAAGGGGAGGATAAGGATAGGGGTTGATAGAGGATGGACCGATGGATTCTTTGGAGGGTAGGGGAAACATAAAAGGAACAACAAACTCAGTGGGCCGATCAACTGCCAATGAGATGTGCGGCTCAGGAACAATTGCAGGATCTTACTGCCAATTTGAGAGGTGTGCCGCTCACTGATGTCTATAGGCTGACACCTCGTAACCATGAATGTGATATTATTAGAAGAACCTGGGAGGGTTGGGATAAAGAATACACTGCCTCCATTCTAAAGAACCTTCAATATGAAGGAGGAGCTGATATGGGAGCCCATGTGAGACGTCCATAGCCACAAAAATCCAGCTGACCGAGGCATCTCATAGATGAACTGATCGGTCATCAACGCAAAAAAATTCACCCAAATGATCACTAATCCTCTGCATAAAAGATAGATTAAATAAGGGGAGTGGGAGGATAGACAGGAGAATCCAAACCACCACTTTAGGAGACTCCCATCCATGGTGGAAGTCCATGGACCATCGAAGAAGGTTGAAGATCCAGAGACTGACAGAACGGGGGATAAAGGCCCAAGGCTTGATGAAGTCATCCCTTGAAGTGAATAAAATGCCAAAGGAGAAACGATTGAGCACTGAGACGGAGGCAAGATCCTCTAAGTCCGATGAGGATACAAAAGATTGCAACATGGGAAGAAGAGGCTTGACCATGCCGAATGTCACCATGAGAGTCCATCTGTGCAGATCTGATGCCTCCTCGAAGGACGTTGCTAGGAAGATGTGGACTGGGGCCCCATTCTCTGAGACAGAGAAAGAAGATGGGAAAGGAACCTACGAAAACTGAGGAAGAGGTGTCGGATGAATTGTGGGTTCTGATATGAGAAGAATATCCTTGAAAGAAGGACCAAATGACGATGACAACCCCAGACCGCTAGGAAGATCAAAAAGAGAAAAATACTTAACACCGGCGGGAGTGGGAGAGTGGAGGGGCCAGAGTCCAAAGACCAGAGATGAAATAGATCCACTATAGAAGTCGTTGGGGATCTAGAAATGGGTTGGGAAATTTGAAAGTAGTGGGCACGTTAAGCATGTTCTATAAGAGAGGACATTCCAATTCCATCCACAAAGAGGATTTGGGACATGTCAACAGTAGCTGAAAACAAACCCTATCCCATTGAGATGGGGGAATTTATATCTCAATAACCATCCTCAGGTTCATCATCCCCTGAGAGGGTCCTAGGTAAATTAATGGTGATTTCATATCAACCTTATCCCACTAGGGTGGTGGCATTTATATCTAAATGTTTTTTCTAGGATTTATCAAATCCTCAACTAAAATCATTATATCCTCAACAAAAAGATCAATCAATGCCAATTTTTTCCATGAATAACCACCATCCTATAGAGATGGGTTCATTTTCATCATCATCACTATATAAGTAATAAATCTTCTCTAGGTTAGGAGGTAAAGATCAATAGTTGGCATTCCACCTGTTCCTCCCACTGCATGACAAACCTCTTCTATTCAGGGCCTGTTTGGAAAACATGAATGAAAACTCCATCAAGCTCACTAATCATAGACCAAGATGGGAGAAGCATATGGAAAAGGTGATCAAACCCTACCGATATTTCAAGCTAAAATGGCCCAATATGGCTAGGGGTTTGAATAACAACCCTAATGAAGGTAGTAAAAAATCACCTTATTGTGTCGAAAGTAATGGTACAACCATAATTGCAAAATATTCCTCTATGAATGTAATCACTATCAAAATGATGGAAATTTTAGATATAGAAAAAAATATAGAGGGCCGAAACATGAAAACATACCACAAGGAAGGAGATTTGGATGCACCAACGAGGCTGCATACACCCTAAATCAAAGAAGGATGCAAAATCCAGCACCTCTAAATACTGAGTTTCCACCTCTATGGTAGAAAACTACCAAATAAAAAGGGAAAGGTATGGCTACATCCTGATCACCACCTATAAGAGTTGAGGTTCCTTCCATGGAGTAATAGTTTTTATAATACGGGAGTGAGATCCAAACTCTCAGACAACTCAATGGGCAGATACTCGGGGGGAAATATTCCTACTGGGTATTATCTCTGGGAAGATATGAATATTCTCCCTCCCATATATGATCCACCATAAAGAGTGATATATGATAATTACAATGGCTCTAGATCAAGGAATCCGGTCTACATAAATGAGTAAGTCAAAAATGATCACAAACTAACTTTATTTCTACGACAGCCTCTCCTTCTCTAGGGAGATCATTTAGTATTAGAATGAATCAATAATTTGAGGGAGACAAATCTTGATCCACCACATCAACCCCAACCCACTCACTATAGAAAGGATCAAGGTATTCAGTCTATATAAATGAGGAAGTCAAAAATGATCATGAATTCCTTCCATTTCGACGGTAACCTCTCCCTCACTAGGGCGATCATTTAGTCTTAGAAAAAATTGAGAATCCACATGAGACAAAGGTGGGGACACCTCATCAACCCCCACCTACTCACTATAGATGGGAGGTGGCTCAGACAATAGTACCCCTAGAGCTAATTAATGTCATTGATTCCCTAACTACGGGAATGGAATCCATTAAAGGGCGAAAACCACTTTTGAAACCTGAGAGGAATCCATATCCTGAATATGTGGATGATACTCCACATCAACCCAATTTTGGAAATCCCACCCTCTACACCTTTGATAGTGTAGGCGACCCCGAACAACATCTCACACACTTTGTATCTAGATGTAGGAAAATGTTGGTCCATCGAGATCAACAAGAAGTGACTAAGATGAGGTTTTTTGTAAAGAATATGACATGGCCAACCTTTGTTTGGTATAGTAGTCTTATAGTAGAATCCATTGTAGAAAGGGAAGACCTTCATTGTCAGTTACTTTATCAGTTTATCTCCACATTGAGAAAGATGACAATATTCGACTTGAGGAACTTACAAATACATGAAAATGATAGGGTGTCTAACTTCATAGTCAAGTAGAAAGGTTTAACATATTCAATCAACATCCCTCTCTCATTGGAATAAATATTGGAACTCTATTCTAAAAATATTTGGGATTAGTTGCAGACACATCTGATCCCAATGAAGTATCCAGGTGGGTTCAGTGAGTTCGAAAAAATGGGACAACGTCTTGTGGATGCCATTCATCAATCCTAATCCAAACCTCGAGTCATTCTCTCATCATAGGGTAAAATTCTAGTCAAATAAGATGCTGTAGATGTCACACACAAGCCAAAAGTTGCACTTATACAAGCACATAATAAAGTCCCGAACCACCCAACACCTTCTGTTGACCAACAACAACCACAAAATCACCATCATGTATAAGCATAGGGAAATTAGGGGCAACTAACAATTGAATAACAAATGAATAAATAATACTCATTCCAAAATTAAAAAGTCCTCAATTATTTCTTGGAAACCATGGAAAATAACTTTCTCTAACTACCACAACCTAGGACGGCTGATGAGGGTAACCTCACCAACTATCTGGACTACTTCCCTTTCCAAGAAGGTTGAGTCATAATATCTAGGACTGCTTAATCTTCAAATATGTGCTTTAGAGAATGGTTAATTCTATAAAGGTAGTTTTAGATAACTCTTCAGAATAGGTTTCATGCATAACCATTTCCTAGTGATAAGTGGAGGGTGATTGGTAGAAACATTCATCCAGGCATGAGAAAAAGTTCAACAACTAGATGAATCAAAAAATAGTCGACCGACCTCATGCCACCCTGAGAGAATAGCTGCGTAGACCCTCAATAACACTACCACCCAAAGAGGAAACATAAAATATACCTCCCAAAATTGGGAGTGGATACCAGAAGTAGGAATAAATAGAGGAGTATGAGTCATATTCTTCTCTAACACAAGCCCTAACTATTATTGATTTCTTCCCTACAACATCTAAAGCACGGGCACCTCCCCACTAAATATAACCCTCTTTGGAAAAAGAGCTCATATTTGGTTATTTCAACATGATACATATGTCATAACCTTTCTTATATGATGAATATTCCACAGAATATGAGTTCCCTACATTTAATCGGGGAACAGGAGGCCACATACATAGAAACTGATGATACATGGGAAAACTTGGATGTGGTCGGACCCAATATTCTGGCCATGTTCCCATAGTGTACATATATGAAACTGTGACCTATGGGTAGGCACTGCAGTAACCCCAAAAGGCGTATGAAGGCATCTTATAACCCTCTAGTTTTCACATGCACCTAGTTGTCTTGTAGGACCTCCTAATGAGGGTTCTATTATCCATTGAGCCCTGAAAATGGGGAAGACTAACACAACCCACGATGCTAGTATAAAATGATCCCATGACTCTTCACAATCATCAGGGCCATCAACCTCAAATGCCTCAACTCCTAGGCCACATGTCCAAGAGCAACCCCACATTGGGAAGCACTGACCTCTAGCACAAAAGTACGACCTTCTCAAATAGATGGTGGTATTCCCTACCATGTTACAAATCCTCGATGCACTCCATATTTCCAAATAACTCAGGAGGCTCTTGTTGAAGCCCTTCATAGCCCACATGAGTTTGAGAGAGAAGTTTTTGTATCCTAGGTTTGTCGAGTGGGGACTAATCCATCAGAACACCATGTCGCCGTCTCATTAAATGACCAAGATTAGGAAGAGGTCTTCCAAGGGGTCATCAAGCCCCTATATGTTTCAATAAGACTCAATAATGTCAATTTCTAAAGGGATCTAATCGATAATGGTTTAGGGATCAACCCCATCCTAGTTTGAATCCATCGACATTTGGGATATGGAGATGGGGATTTTTCTCCCACAAAGATGACCATTCAAGGGTATGATAAATGTGTGAAAATACCCCCCAAAGGAAGATCCATCTCAAAGTTCATTTGAAGTTGATTTTATGGTTATCCGGTAAGAAACCGCATATAATTTCATGTTTGGAAGGCCCTGACTCCATAACCACAAGGTGATGCCTTCAACATTCCATCAGTGTTTGAAGTACCTCATTGATGGAAATGTTGACATACTACATGGTGATAGTTCCCCCTTAGAGAATTGTAGAGCCATATATGTTGAAGTATATTTTTACAAATAGAGGGTAAAACTACCAATAGCGGATGATGATATACAGGTTTCAACCCCCAATAGATTGGGGACCACCCTTGTAAATCCCTAGAGTATGCTTGATAGTGACTATGTTCTCTCCATAAATCTAGTTGAGGTGATAGACTTGAACCTAGAGGTCCAAGACCCTTATTTCTCTAGATAAAGTATAAAAGACAATCAGTTATGGAATCTCTCTACAACAAATTAGGAAACAAGGGATGATAATGTCTCTTCTCATGGCCTCTATCATCCTAATAGTGATAAAGAATCCCTCCATATTACCATATTTTTTTGGAAATGACTCCACATACTTAGAGGTGGAAGAAGGTGAGGATGAACTCAGGAATTCCCCTCCCATATTTTAGGAAGGAATCTCCACCACCATTGATGAGATCAGGCCAATAAATCTGGGAACAGAAGAAGACCTCCAACCTACACTGATTAGTTTTACCTTGATACTCGAAGAGAAATATATTTACATTGAATTTATAATGAAAAAATAATATATGTTCGTTTGTAACTATACAAAAATTCAGGGACTGAATCTATATGTGACCATGAACCACCTCGACTTACCTATGGAAAAACGAGGCTTCAAGTAGGAAGCCATGATGATTCACCCCTCTCTCACAAGACTAATGTAGAGTTAGAATTTAAAAAATTAATCAAAAACAAATTAATCTAAGAATCGAGTTACCCAAGATGGCTTGCCAATATCTTCCCATCATGAAAAAGAATAGTCATATTAGGGTCTGAATTAATTCTAGAGACCTTAATCAACACTTCTCTAAGGAAAATTTCCCATTCCGGGTCACATAACTCTTGATCAATGAAACTAATATCTTCTTGTATATTTCATTCATGGATGATTATTTAGGATACAATCACATAAAGATTCCCCCTAAAGATGAAGAATCCATTATCCTCATAACACCTTAGGAGATCTTTTTCTATCAAGTCATGAATCTTTGATTAAATAATGCTGGTGCCACATATCAACACACCACGAATCATATCTTTAATCCATTATTGGGAAGGATATCCAGATGTTATGTCGAAGACTTAGTGGTCAAATATTGACAGTGAAGTTATCACTTCATAGACATTAAAACAATCATCAACAAGATGTTACAACACATTCTGAAGATGAATCTACTAAAATTAACTTTTTGGGAGTTCCTTGGCTTTGTGGTTTACCATCTCAACATCGAGGTTGACCTAGAGTTGACTAGTTATATTTTAGCAATGTCACCCCACATAAATCAAAAATATTTGAGGGGGATCCAAGGGAAACTCACCTACATTCGGTGATTCATAGACAACTTGGATGGAAAATCTCTCCCCCTTCACTAGGATAATGAAAAATTTAATCACCTATCAATGGTATGACAACTACTAAGAATCCTTCAAAAGTATCAAGAAGTAATTAATGCACCCACTAGTCCTGATTCATATGGTTGAAGGTAGGACAATAATATTTTATGTTTATACAATGTAATTATCCCTAGGTGACCACCTCATTTAGAAAAATGATGCAGGGAGTGAAAAAGAAATCTTCTACCTCAGTCGAATGATGTTAGGTATTGAGACCCGATACTCTAATGTCGAGAAGAAATGCCTTGCACTCATCTTTGCAGTGAAAAAGAGGAGGCATTACTTATAGTACAATGATGTCCATCTAGTATCTCATATTGATTCAATTAGGTACATCATTGTCCATCATATATTGAATGGGTTCTTGGCCTGATGTGCGGTCATTTTGCAACAAAACAACATTTGGTTTGTATCACAGAAATCAATGAAAGGGAAAGACCCAACTGATTTCCACACAATGCATCATGTCCAAAAAAATACATCGATGGAAACTGAGATCCTAGATGAGGAGGTATTATATTCCCATGACACTCCTCAAACATGGTAGATGTATTTTGATGGAGCCTCATGGAGTAATATCGGTAGAAGGAAGGAAAACCTAAAGCTCAATCAGGTTGGAATAGGGGTTCTATTTTTCTCTCTTGACAAATAAAATATTCCATATATTTTCTCACTATCTGAAAGCTGCATGAATAATGAGGTATTGTACCATGCCCTCATCATTGGGTTATAACTGACCTTACTACAGTGAATATTCTATATGAATATCAAAGTATATTTACAACTAGTGATAAATCAGATTAATGGAAAATATGCTATTAAAAAGGAATAATGGTCCCTTATCACTGGATATATTATGGGATTGATGGTAGAGTTCCTCTTTGATCCCATATTACATCAGTTTACCCAATAACCTATGAAATATTGGCTAATGTAGGTACAGTCCTTGATGAACCTAATTAAGAGGAATAAATATTTTATATCACACAACAAAGAATGGTCTCATAGATCATAATATATGATATTGAAGAAATCAATCAGTTCAACACTGCCTTGGATCGTGATGAACCCATATCCAACCCTGGATGGATGGAGCCCATAACTAGTTATCTTAAAAATGGATCTCTCTTGAAAAGACGAGATGGGAGGGGACAAATTTGATGCCATGCAGTGAACATTACCATATAGAGTGGTCAAAATGATCATAAGTACTTAAAAAAGATAATATTTAATGGAATTCTCTTAATATGCATAATAGAATGAGAGATTATCTCTATCATGTAAGAAGTACATGCAGACTCCTATGACACTCATAAATATTGATCTAGGATGTACTATCAAATCAAGTGGTTTGGATATTTGTGGAAGACCATGATATAGTATTTTTTGGAATACATTAAGAAATTCTATGCATTCCAAAACCATAAAAATTTCATCCATCAACCCTCAAAATTTCTACATACAACTAAATATTCCTAACCATTTGATGCCTGGGGAATGGATGTTGTGGGGGCCCCAGCCTTAGTCAAGCAGTTCAAGTATATCCTTACTACCACCAACTTCTTTTCTAAATGGGATGAGCTAATACCCATCAAGGAATTCAGGACAAATAATATCATAAAATCCATGAAGTCCCATATCATCACCAAGTTTGGGGTCCCTCACACAATATTTATGAAAAAAGACACCGTATTTTATTCTACAGAGTTGATGAAATGGTACCATGAGTACAATATCAAGTAAAATCACCCATCTCACTATAATTAAGTGAAAAATGGATAGATATAATCCTTTAATAATATTCTATCAAATATACTCTATAATATGGTGAACATGGATATAAAGTCCTATACATAAAATCGACTCTATGATTTATGGGCCTACCATACCACCATGCTTACTTATACATAAGAAACACCATACTCATTGGTGTATGGGACTAAGGTAGTGTTATATATAAAGTTCCTACTACCTTCACTCTGAATATCCATTTACAGATAGCTCTCAAATGATGAGAAATTGCAAAAGTGGCTGAAAAAATTAGAGCAGCTCGATGAGAGTAGGTTGCGTACACTACAAAACCTTGAAGTCCATCAGAATCAAATCACATGAGCCTTTAATATAAAGTATAACCTCCATTAATTAATCCAAGGAGAACTAGTATTGATTATCAAATAACCAATGATTCTAGGAAAAAATCCTTTGAATTTGGAACCTAAATGGGAAGGACCTTACATCATACATAAGTTCTATCACAACAAGGATTAATCATTAGACAAAATTAACGGGGAGAATGTTACACCCCATAAAAATGTGAGATTTATCAAGAAATATTTTGCATAAGTATCATAAAATGGAAATCCACATCAGTTTAAGTCATGTTATTCATCCTGGTTACATGAAGTTAAACTATACGAGTGCATCCTGGTTACATGACGTTAAACAGTATGAGGTCATCCTAGCTACATGAAATTAAATGATACGAACTCATCCTAGTTATATGAAATTGAAATATATTATCTCATAATTACTAAATTACATAAAACTGTATGGATCCATGAAATCCATATTCATTCACGTCAAACGATCCATGTCCTTTCTTCACAACATTAAATTTCATGGGTTATCTAGAACTGTGTGTGGATTTATTCCTCCCATCACAGGACATGTAGGGACTCCCAAACCTCTATTCTTGGGTCTAGTCACAATATTCATTTATTTTACATTGTGTGACCCACATCCTTACCACATGATATTAAACTTCATGGTAAATGTCTTTATTTCAAGATGTTAAACTGCACACCTAATTTCTTTTCTGAAAGACATTAAATTGCATGGGTTTCCTAGAACTATGTATGGATTTATACTCAATTAAAATGAGATAAATAGGTATTAATAAATCCTATATCTTGTTCTAGCCACCAAATGATACAAAATTTCTCTATCCTATTCATAAACACCTCTTCATGGTGAGAGTAACGCTTTCCATTCCTTGTTTCTCACACTGATCATAGCTCATGGGAGCTTAGAAGATTTAGTAAGGGTTTCCCTATAAAAATGAATAACATCTTACAAAAGGCTCATTATAGTCTCTAATTCCAGACCTTAAAAGGCATACCATGAGTCCTCACCGTATGATGTTAAACTACACGGTCAATTTCCCTTAAATGATATAAAACTACACACTCCTGTGGACCTTGCTCGATACCACCACTATGGTTGGTGTTGGTCTCCTACCAAACCTCCATTTAAGAACTATGTGTGTATGTATTCCTAACATAACAAGATACATAGTTATGCCTATAACTTCAATTATGGTTCCAGTTGCAAAAATTATAAACCCCCCCCCTCTACATACAAGACATACATACAAAAGAAGGTCCTTATTTAAGAACTACATATGGACCGATTCCTAATATGATGGGATACAATATTGATGGCCTGGTCTCCGTAATTGGGTCCAACCACTACAACCCCTTTCCCCGATCGAAAGACAACATCCTTTCCACATGAAATTAAACTGCATGGTTTATCAAGAACTATGTGTGGCTTCATTCTCGTCATCATAGGATACATAGGGACACTAAAATCACCAATTATGGGCCCAACTACAACAATTAATGTAAACAATACCCACATTTTCATATGAGTTAGACCTGTGTAGAGAGTTTCCTATTTAAGAACTATGTGTGGATCAATTCCCATTATCATGGGATACAAAATGACTCCTAGATTTCTACTCATGGGCCCAGCTATAACATAACCATTTCATGTTGGGGAGCCCACATCGTCATCGCATGAGGTTAAAATACATGACCCCATAAGAACTATATGTGTCTTAATTCCAGACATCACAAGATATATATTGAAACCCAGATCTCCAATCCTAGGACTAAATACAACAAATAATAAAAAAATAAACCCCAAATACATAAGTTCTGAGTTATACAAGATTATTTGGCCTATGTATGAGTCAAAACTGTGTGGGAATTTCTTGTGAATGTGATATATCATGGCCAAACTTTCATGTCGATTCCCACATTCTTAACGCATGATGATAAAATGAAAGGAAAAAATCATGGTCATATGAAATAAAAACATAAAAAAAAAGAGAATACTTACTCATGGAATAAAATTGTACAAATATAGGATATCCTTAATACATGATAATAAACTACACAGAACATGTCCTTACTGCATGATGTTAAATTTCATTGAAGAAAATACATCCCCACTACATGAAAATAAACTATGTATTCCACCACCCATGTTTTATCCTTTATTAAAGTACCACAAGATCCTAACCCTGGTTATACATAGTATGAGGTGCTTCAGTCAACTTTTAATCACCTCAATCCAGAAATCATACTTTAAGCCTCAAGCACCTTAAGTTTTCCAAAAATAATTCATGGCCCTTGGAAGGTGATAACTAGCTTCAAGGGAACCTTTGTTGGAATATGCATGTATGCCTACAGATCCTGCATATGCACCTATATTCATCAACCAAATTCATACCTATTCTAAAATGGATTTATGATCCTTGTGATCCCTAACATCACCATTGCATAACTCAACACCTCAGTTTGATATGAACTACTCTTGGTATGATTGTCTCATAACATTACTCATGACATGAGATCCTCAATCTGTGACTTACCATATTTCCATCCCCTATTTGGAAGGATGATGGGATACTCTTGAACCTGGGTATCCAAATTAGGATCTTATGTATCATTACCCATATTAGGTCTATGTGCATCACAACCTTAAACTTCCAGCACTTTGGTCAAAGCTGAACGACCTTAAACTCTAGCCTATAATGTTCCTAATCAAAAGAACTTAAACTACAAGTGAAAAAGACACAAAACATGTCAGGTAAAAAACTCGCAAGGGGCGACCTGAGAATAATTCAAGTATTATTTCCCTATACTCTTAATCTATAGAGTTTAGGTAAAAATTAGGGAGCAAATAAATAAGGAATAAATATCATAGGGACTCCTATGTATCCTTAGTGATAGACAATCTATGCTTGATGGAACCTCTAGTTCAATAAAAAGTTAGAGTAATGATTTTTTCACATCTCCTTGACATGAGAATATGTTCACTAGGTGGAAACACAACTTTTAGGGTTATTGAAACCTTCTTGTATATTACACTTTCCAAAAAATCACACTTCATAATTTGAGTTCCTTGGGTCACCACAACCTTCCACAACCCTTAGAAAAGATAACTTGCTTCAAAGGTCCCTTTTCTTGACTATTCATGTATGCCTATGGTGCCTGAATATAAGTCTATGTTTTTCAACCAAATGTGACCCTCTATAAAAAGGGGTTTCCAATACATGTGAGCCCTAACATCACTGTGGTAGAACCCAACTCCTTAGTGTGTTTTGGGTCATTCCCAATACGACTGTCCCATACCATCCTCCTGACCTAAACACTTTGGACCATGATTTACAATATTTGTACCAAACTGTCAGAGTGGATTCAATATCCTTGACATTACATAACCATATTTTTTTACCCTTTATTAAGGTCAGAATAAAACACTTCATTTCAAAACCTTGTATGGCCCACACCTCATGATTTGAAACAACTGGACGTAGGGATTGGGCTTCACAATCAAGAGATGAACTTCCCTAGGGTGCTACAACCCTTCCTAGATAACTTTTGTTCCATACCCCACCTCATCATATGGATGTTTTATTCTTCACAAATCTTTTATGTCCGTAAAGAGGAGTGGAGATCATATTTTTTATAACCATTATACTGATGTATAAGGTCCTTGACCCACCAACTAATAGAATATCCTCCTTTCCAGAAAGGATATTTAATCCTTGAAAGACCTAGAAATACTATAGAGGAACCTAGAACCTTAGGGTGTTATGGGTTATCCCCGATATGTCTTCCCGTACCATATTCCTGGACTAAAAATTTTGGGTTATGAATTAAATCTTTCTTATTCCAAACATCCCAGAAGAGCTTGCATCCCTAGTATTTTTTGCTAACCAATATTACTCCCATAAACCTTCCATGAACCTTGGAAAAGAGTGGAGACACCTATGTTTGGTTATTTCCCTGACTATCCTTATTTTCTCCCCTTACTTGATGATTGGTTATACCAACCAACCACAAATACTCTTCAACAACTAGTTATACCCCCTAGATATATGCTCTTCCTTATTCTTTGTTGATTTAGTGTAGAAAGATATTAATCTACATATGTTATTCATTCATAAGAAAGCCAGATCACCTATTCAAGTGTACAACTTATTAAATATCTTAAAAAAATCTTTGAAAATAAAACAATTATAAAAATTTATTCATAATCTTGAAATAATTAGATCTACTCAAATTTTAATCTTTCTAGAACTTTTTTTAAAAAACATTACATAAAATAAATTCATCTGATAATACTGTATTAGGTATTTTTTGTCCAATTCTCCTTATTCATATGTTATTTTTTCGATGCACCTTGTTTGGAAAACCTTGGTCTGATGCTCCTCTATTCAAAGAAGCCTAGTCTGATGCTCTTTATTTATTTGGTACTCTATCCATCAGGTGCAGTCTATCTAGTGGACCTCTATCGAGATCTCTTCACTTCACATCTTCTCTTATTTAACTAAGTATAATCATAGATGGTAACTCACATTGTTCTCTTAAACAAACACCAGTAATTTCACTCTACAAAAATAGTATTAGTAAAGACTCATAAAGAGTCTTCACCCCTTTATATTGGAATAATTCCACTAAAAATTAAGGAGGAAGTGTAAGATCTAATTTTTATTTTCCCACTCAACTCAAATTTTGTTTGACTGCATTCAATTATTCTAAAACTTAAGAGTCAACATTATTCATTAATGTTTCCTCAAATATTGGTTTCAAATATTTCTTCAAAATTCCCTTGAATCTTAGCTATATTTATGATCATTGAAGGAACAACTCAGTATCTTCATAATTATTGACTTTAGAAAGTTTATGTAAATTTTCTAAAGGATATATATGGAGTTTATTCATTAGGTAAAATTTTTAAGCCTCCCTCTATTTAGGTATTTTAGAACACTTCTCTATTTGATCTTCCTTGTTTGATTAATTAGGTTTGTTAAACATTGGTTTTATTCATCTAATGATCTTCACATGTTTCCAATATCCTATGGACTGATATAAGTTTATCCATGTTCATTTTTGGACGAGATGACATGTCTCTATCTAGTCATCCTATTTCAAATCAAACTTCACATAGTTCTCAATTTGGAAAAATCAGTATAGTACAACATTATATTTTTCTCCGTATGATGAGCTTCAAAAATATCTCCATAAGGTAAAAATTATTCTATCAATCTAGTATAAATACAATATTTCCTTTATACAATGAAGTACATCCCATAAAATCATAAACTTTACATCATTTAGTTTTCCCCATATAATGCATCTTTCTAGAGTCTATCTAATATAATTTACCCAATGGAGTTACAAGATCCTCGTTCGATCATTATGGTTATGATCATACTTTGATTGATGGACTAATTCTCGAAACCTCTATACTTCTCATCCTCAAGACTAACTTTGTAACTTTATCTTTATTCAAAATTTATAAATCTAACTTTGTATAGTTTTAAATTTATTATTTTATAAATTAAATTTTTTATAGTTTTCAACATCAATGTTTTAAAACATGATTTTTTTTTAAAACTATCTATATCCAAAAAATTCATCTTGAACCACAAGAAACATTTATGAATCATTATGTTAGAAAAATTTTGTATTAGAAAAGCATCGTCTGACTTTATAATGTTTCTCTAAAAAAATAAACAACTCTTCTCTCTAAATTCTCAATGTATCTTCTCCTACAATCACATATTGACATATTGAAAATAAATTAAACCTACACACTTTAACTAAAAATAACATATAATTATTAGGTGTATATATAGATTCTTGTACATGAAATGTTGTTGATTAAGTAAAATTAGAAAATGTTTGAGAATATAGAGTTTTCATAGTGGAACATTGAGTTCTTCTGATGATATATAGATTTCATTAATATATATATTCTAGTACAAATATATAGTTCAATATTAATAAATTTTTTTGAGACATTTGAAGAATCGATGAATTATATTAAAAAAATGATATTTTCAGAATGATAATTTATAAAATAAATGAAGATTAAATTTTATATTTATTCTAATGAAAACTTCATAGATTAAATATCATTATTATTTAGGAGAATCATGATTCAAGATTAGATCAAAGGATACTAAGATGAGTTTCACACCATAAGAGAAAGGTTCCATGTCATAGTTCCATTAACACATGGATAATTTTAAGGAGATTAATACTTTATATTTCATGGGAATAAAAGTTGTGATTTTTTTCATGAATAATAAGGAAACAATATTGAGTCTTCAAAAAATTTAAAAAGAAGACTCGACCAAGATTTAAATGAATTTTAATGGTAAATTATTCAATATATCATTTATTGATTAAAGAGATTATATCATTGATACTGATAAAGATCAAAGATTTTATATTTTTCAAATCTGGAAAATATTATTCATGATATTATTTTTTGAATAAAAAAATAAGGTAGGGATGAACAAAATTGTGTATAGATTGAGAGGTAAATTGCATATATTGAGTGTGAGAATTATGAAGAACTAATATATTTATACTTTATTATACTGAATAAATATATAAGAAGAGTAATTCAATGATGGAAGACATCCAATTGGAAGCATACCTATTATGATAAAGTATTTTAGGTACTAATAAGAACTGGTTAATGTGATGGATTTGAAAGTACAACAATCTATCGGACTATTTTTAGATTAAAACTTGTATATATTAACTTTAATATATACACATGCATGCCTATTAATCCAACCTATTTATGGAGGAAGATCATATTAGATAGTGCACAATAAACCTTGGTTATAAGGAAATATTTCACATTTTGGATCAAAAACATTGTAGTGGAGGTTTATGATTGGGGGGTATAACTAGTCACATAAAGAAGGAACATAGTGGGACTTTGTGTTGATCAAAATAGGGTTTCCTATGGTGAAACTTATTATATATATAGTGGCTATTCCTTAATTTTTGTATCTAAACTATCACACAAAGAAGTGGGTCTTTAAGGATGGAACTTATAAATAATCATGTTATTTTTCTATATTTTCATTAACATGAATACAAGTAAGGGTGATATAATTATTTGAGTGTGCATTGAGACCATAATCAGTCTTAGAGTCTGGGTTAAAAGGGAGTAACATATAAAAGAAAAATAAGAAAACTAATTCACCCCTCCCCCTATCAATGATCAAACCAGACATGATAAATTTAAGTTGTATCAGAGGAAATTTCATATATGAAAGATCTATGAAGTTTATAATTATAGAGAATAAAACTTTTGTGAATAGAAGGGGTGACCCAACATTTGATGGAAAGAACTATCATAGCTAAAATAGTAGGATACTTCCAGTATTTATTTAGGAATGGAAGTAAGATATTCTTATACAATTTGACTTCATCCAATTACTAAGGAAGATCCAATGTATTTAATTGATAATAATAGTTTGGATGTGGATGGAAAGTATTAAAATTCCATATTGATTTCCCTCTAAAATATGGTTTATATGAAATTTATTACACTAAAGACTACCAAATAAATATAATAAAAGCTAAGAAGAACCTATGAGACTGATATAAAAGTTAATTAAGATATACAGTAATTTTTGAGAAGCATATTTAAGGACACTAAGATATCCAATAATGAGAAAATTTATGACTATTTTATAATATTAGAATAAATCATGAGTAACATTGGAGGGTTTTGTGAGAATCTTAATAATTGAACCATTGTTAAAAAAACTAATGAGGGAATTTCTAGATCAGTTTTATTCTAAAGAATAATCCATGTAAGATATAAAA
The DNA here is from genome assembly GCA_963277665.1 of Viscum album. Classification (NCBI taxonomy): domain Eukaryota; kingdom Viridiplantae; phylum Streptophyta; class Magnoliopsida; order Santalales; family Viscaceae; genus Viscum; species Viscum album. The sequence continues at coordinate 412,620,390 of OY728140.1, read as the reverse complement.
TATTTTATAGTTAATGAGATACATAATATTCTCAAAGCATATGAGATTATAAAACCACTTAACTTTAAGAATAAATCCAAATATGAGATGGTTTTTGAATCTATGGGAGAAGGTAAAGTAAAAAATGAGGATGTTATATAATCAAGTGATTATGAGGATGATAAACTAAGAAGGATCTCAATGAAATTATTTCCCTTATATAAAAAGGGTTTAGAATGTGAAATTGGATAATAAGAGGGAAACAATTACCTAGGTGATGACTTCCAAAAGAAAAATGATACTAGATTTGAAGAAAATGAAGAAGATGAGAAACCTCAAAAATTGAAAAAGGATAAGAAGAAGAATAATTATAGATTCATGATGAGGAATTTTATGAATAATTATGAGAAAGCCAATTTATCATCTATTAGTTATTCAAAATATGAATCCAATTTCCTTTCTCATTTAGAAAAAATATTTTATTTTTCAAGTAGTGATGATTGTAATGAGGAATGAAATAAACTAGAATGGATTCTAAAAGAAAATTTAGAAGATAATATTATGAATAAAACACATCTCAAGAAATAAAAGAGAAAATTGTAGAAATAAAATAAAAATTTTGTTGTTGAGAATGATGTGCATGTCAAAAAGAAGGTTACTTACATTGAAGAGATTAAAAAACAAAAAATTAATGTTTCTGAGGAGGAGTAGATGGTAAGATATCTTGAGGAGTAATTTGGTTTATAAAGAATATGAATTGTCTGAGACACAGTCAATTTTTATTTTAGTATAAAATGAGTTAAATAAGATCATATAATATTTTAACGGGTCAATTTAGGTTAAATGTGAATATTTTCAAGATGGTGTGAGGAAGTGTTCAAATAGAAAAAAACACATGCACCTAAAATCTCCAAAATTAAATATGTTATTTCTAATAGTGTAGGTGAACAAAGTAAGGTTGAAATTATTTAGTAAAATAAGGCCACTGATATGAATTATTTCCCATCAAAGGAAGATAAAAATTCACCTAAAAGACCACTAATCCCTAAGACAAAGAAGGCTCAAATTACATAAGGACAACATCAGTTTTCTAGATAGACTTATCAATAACAAAGAAGATCAAATGTTTAAGGGTTATACTAGTGTTATGTAATTTATGGTCACAAATCCAATTTTATTGGTCTAATATTTCATTTATAGGAAAGGGGAAAGAATCAATGGGAGTGTTGGTGAGAATTTGAGGATATATTTAAAGATGAAGTAAACTAGTGTTAGGAATGCATCAAACTTCTCCACCTAAAATAAATTTGGGTGTCTATAAGAAATATGTATATAATGATAGAAATAAGTTCACAAAGATAAGATATATATGACTAAATTATATATAGTGATTTCTGATGATGTTTAAGGGAGGTCATGTACTATTGATTCTACTAATAAATAATGTGAGAAACCTAAAACAATTGAGAATGTTATGAAAGAATACTTGATATATTGGCTGGATTAATTAATAATGGGTAAAAAATACAGAACCCATATACGGATGTTGAAGAAAAAGGGAAAAATTATTTCACAAAATAAGGTTTATTGTGATGAGAAGAAATCTATAAATACAGATTTGAATGTTCAAATATGTTTATATAAGATATGTGGACATACTAGGAATGACATGAATAATTTTATGACTATCCTTCAAACCCAAGTATAATTGATTAAATTATCTATTAAAGTACAAGAAAATTAGGTTTCTATTCTTACTAAAGTGGATAATACTTCTCTACATGAATACATAATTCATATAAGAAATAAATATATACGAATGGGGAAGGATTTCAATAATAATAAAAACACTTTATGGGATGATATTAGAATAAATGGGAAGGCTTGATTGAGGGGAAACATTCAAACTCAGTTATTTTTCTAAGGAACTAAGTGGTATCTCCTTATTCTCTTATTTTTTGTTTAATTATGGTAACATAGAGGAAATTAAAGGATGAAATTGAGTGTTATACATCCTATAAAAAAAGAAGTTTGTATTTATATATTATTCTAACTACAATGAAAAGGATATGGTGAGTGAATCCCTTAATGGTGAGAAAAGATAATATGAATCTTTCATGCAGTGAATATGGAAATTATATAAAACAATTTAAAATTGGATAATGAGGTATTTAAATACAATTTATAACCCTTTTTATGTGATTGTTTCAAGGATACTACAAAGGGGGTGTTAGTTGATAAAAACATGACAAGAAGGGAGAGTTTTTATGACATACACATTAGCTACTTTTATGGGTTGTTCAGATGTGTACAGGTTACATATTTTTCATAATAATTTTTTTTGGAGAAACCCCTAAATTATAATATGAGAATGATAGAACATGGTTTTTTTGTATAGACAACACTAACAACCTAAGTTATGAACTCTTTTTTTTATAAAAATTGTTATCCCATGAAGACTTAGAGTTTACTAATTAAAGGATATTTACTAATAAATTCACAAGGTATCATACTTCTCTCAAGTGGAATAAGATATTATTAAAATCCAAGAAAGGGAGAAAAGAATTATTTCCCAAATAAGATATAGTGATATGAGAATACCACCCCATACATTTTTAAATTAATTTTAAATATGGGGGAGAAAGATAAACACACATATTGACATAAAATTATGTGTGATGGTATTGAAAACAAATAAAAGGGGGTGATTGTTGTTCTCATCATATTGAATTGTATTTGTTTTGAATAAGGAAATATTTATATTGAAGAATATTACAATATGTATTGATGAGTTTCGGAGATGATATGGAGGTGATTCCATGTTTAATTAAAGAGTGTTTGAGTCTATAGTTTGGAGTTCGTGAATAGATAGATTCAAGACAAATAAAAATTATAATTTTTATGATTTATGTATTTCTATTCACATTAAAGACATGTTACAATGAAGGATACATTTTACCCTTTATTTTATTATGAGTTTTTGAAGTACAGACCTAATAAGAAGTTGAATACATGGTTATAAAAAGTTGTGCCAGCTTGGAAGGGTGACTAATCATATAATGAATGGTGATTATTAAAGTTTTTATGATCAATTAATTTATACCTATTTATTGAAGTATTTGAAATGAATTTTTATTAGTTTTGGTGAATGAGTAGGTTATGAGAATAATGAAATTGGATCAAAGTTTTTTTTGAGGAAGTATTAATTTTACAGAGTTGAAATGAAATATGGAAAAAAATGAATATAGAGTTAATCCAGTGAATATAGAGTTCATTAATGTAGATTTTAACCTGAATTAGGAATTTTGAAAAGGTATGGACATATATTTTCTACCTAGTGTTTTGGAAAATATAGAGTTACTATGTATTGTTCAACCAATGAATGTAGAGTTCATTTCAAAGAATATAGAGTTGAATGAACTGTGCAGTGTTTCTATGTAGAGTTCATCTAAAATAAAAAATTCAACCAAATCATTAATATAGAGTTTCTATATAGAGTTTAAACAATTAATGTAGAGTTCATCTGGAATCAGAAAATTTGTAAAGGCCTAAACATTGAGTTTATTTGTACTACGCATTGAGAAAATAGAGTTATTTGTGAAAAATGTAGAGTTCATTTATAGTCTACGTTGTGAATGTAGTTCTTTATTTAGGCTACATAGAGTTCATATGTATATTTAGAGTTTTTTATTTAGGAAAATTATAAAAGGAATGATAATATAGATTTTTTAGAGTATAACATTGAATTATTTTACTACCATGTAATGATCATTTATCAATGTAGAGTTACCAACCCAAACATAGAGTTTACTAGAGTTATAAAAATTTGAGAAGTCTAAAAAATATGTTAAATATCATATAAAATAAAATTTTTAGAATGATAATTTCTGAAATAAATAAATATTAAATTTTATGATATTTCTATTGGGAACTTCATATATTATTTATCATGATCAGTTATGAAGGTCATGATTCAATCCAAGATCAATGGATGTAGATATAAGTTCCACACCATAAGATGAAAATTACAAGTCTTATTTCCATCTATACATGTATAATTAAAAGGTTATTAATGTTTTGGATATAATGGTAATTAAAGTCACAATATTTTATCACATGAAGTAGAAAGAAAGAAATTTTGATTCTATGGGGAATTTAAAAATAATGCCTGACCAATATTCAAATGATTTTGAATGAAAAATAAATAAGGTATATTATTGACCAATTTAAAATATTAAAATATTATTGTTTCCAAATATTAAATATATTAAATATTTATAATATAATAAATATTATTTACAATATTATTTTATAGATATAAAAATATAAGTAGTGATGAATAGAAGTCTGCAGATACTGAGAGAGAACTCACAAATACTGAATGTGGGAATTCTAATGAAATGAGAGCATGGTACTTCACTATTTATTAGAAATATACAAGAATAGGATATCAAATTCATAACACATATAACAATAATAAGACCTATTATGCCTAATAATTCAAGGTGCTGAGAAGAATCGGTTTATTCGAAGGTCCAGAAAGATAAGCAAGCTAGATGACCATGTTATAAAGAAGACTTCGATAAACTAGATCAAATGTATACATGACCAGACCTATTAATCTATACTATTCATGGAGGAATATCTTATTAAGTGGTTCATAAAAATCCAAAATAGAAGGATACCATTATTATTGTAGATTAAAAACATTGTAGTAGAGGATCTGTGATTGGGGGTTTAACCAGTCACATAAAGAAGGAACCCAGTGGGAATCAATGTTGATTAGACTAGTATTGTAAATAGCGTAACCAATTATGTTAATAGTGGTTAATATATGGTTGTAGATTCTAAATAATCATGGTAAGTATTAGGTCTTTAAAGTCAAAACTTGTAAATATTTTTGTACCTTTTTGGTGCTTTCATATGCATGCATGGAAGTAAGGGTTAGATAATTATTTTTTCATGGATGAAGACCTTAAAAAGTCATATGGTTTGGTTAAAAAGGAAGTAACTCATAAAATAAAAATAATATTTCTAATTCACCCTCACCCTCTCAGTGATTCAACCAAACCTAGGAACTTTATTTTTTAATTAAAACTTGGAATATCACATGATTTGGCCACAGAGATTGTCAAACTATGCACCAAACATGTAGGAGACATAGGAAAATACCCACATAACTCACATGGTTTGTACACATGATTTACCAAACTATGTTCCAATCTTAAATAACCGACTACTAAAAAAAGTATCACTATGAATAGTTTCCTCACACAGTTTCCCCTAACTATGTGTAAGTTGTTTGGAAATACCTCAAGTATAGAAGGAATCACATGAGTTTCATTAGATATAGAATGGTTTGGACCAGACCATGTGACTACCATTAAAACTAATAATTTACTTCAAAAATTGAATTATAAATCATCTATGAATACTTCCTACATGGTTTCCCCTTAAACTGTGTATACTAACTATGCAATGGAAGAAACCCCATGAAATTCCTAATTTCATACCTAAACACTCAAAATAAAAAATTGAAAATAAATAAATAATATTTAAAATGGTATTATAGAAACCTATTTTTATTTGGGGATGTCTTTTAAGTATGGATTTTGGAATTCCAAAACTCAAGAGTTTGGTGTTGGGAGAGTCTATCTGACTCTTTCTCATTTGGAGCCTCAAGTTATCATGGGTAATAGGGATTTGATTCTTGAATTTTTATTTCATTATTGAATGGTTTTATTTATATTGATGTGAAAATTGGTATTTTAGTCATCAATGTGTCATTCAAGTGATTTTATTGGTTCACATTACTTTTGGGGTGTTATCTGGACTTTATAGTGCTCATCACATGGTTTGCGCATGATATTTCAAACCATGAATAGCTCTGCATCCCTATTATATTTTTTGTTTTGATCTCATTGATTATATATTTCTCTTAATGTGATTCCCACATTCTGGAGATGAATTAAATAGGGTTATTTATAGGTTTTTTATGTTATTGAAATTTATTTATCATGTTTTATAGTGAAATGTTTTTATTATGATCACTGTTTTAAAGGTTTGTTTTTTTGGTGAAAAGGGTGAATATTATAAAACGTGTTACTTCTAAATTAGTTTTGGTAGATTATTTGAATTGAATTTATTTATTTATTATGATTTATTTTTTAAATTAACCAATTTAATCATGATATTTGGAAAACATTTTGGAATGGAATCAATACTTTATATAAAAGTTTAAAAGTGATTCCATTTAATTTATCAATTATTTCAAATAGTAATGAGGTTGTGAAGTGAATTTTTTTAGTTTTAATTATAAGGTGTAGTGTTTTAACAAGGTTGATTTGTTTTAAAATGGGATGTTTTTATTTTTAAGTTTATGACTTGGTAAAATGGGTTTTAAATTATTTATTGAAAAATAGAGATTTTAAGGAAAATAAACTATATGATGTGTCTTATTTTGGTTGGTTTGTATTTTTGGATTTTTACCTTGTATTTTAATGGGAAAGTTTAGTTCAAATTATGAGGCATGAATTGATTGGTCCCATGTATTGTGTTATTTATATTATTCCTCCTATAAAAAAAAGAAAGAATTTATAAGTATTATATCCAAGGATGATCCTCTTGGAGAATCCTCTCATCATTTAGAGAAGATCCCCTCAGTTTTGGACTCTATAAAGACTCTTGAGAGAGTGGTGGACTCAAAACCTTATTTTATCTTGAATCATCTCTCAAAATTTTTAAATTTCCATATTCCTTATTTTTATATAGATAATTTTCTGACTAATGTGGTAGAGTGGTTAGAAATGTTTGTGGGAAGCCTAAATCATTTCAATAATCCCAAATCTTCATTGGTGAGGGCTTTGGTGAGGTTTCTTATTCGAATGAGCCAAGTGTGGTTGGAGTTTGTGGTTACCTCTTAGCTATATGAATACTTGTCTTGGGTATTATTAAATACATTTTTAATTAAACAATTTTATCTTGAGGAAATGAAGGTGGAAAGAGATATTGAGTTCACCAACCATCATTATGGTGAGCATTCGCTAAAGGAATTTGTTGATAATTATTTGGAGTTACTGAAATTCTCTCCCAAACTGTTCATCAATGATTCTATTAAAGATCATTTCTCTAGAGGTGGTCTTCACCCAGATCTTGGGCCATCTATGCTTGGATCTAGACTAAAATATTTTAAGGAGGTTTTTGAGGATACCATGTGAGTGGAAGCTAATTAGTCTATGAAATTTATAATAGGTGATGCCTTGATTCCAATGAGCAGGAATGAAGATAACCCATAAGGTATGGATTTGAAGTTGTATGAGACAGATTTAGAATACTAATATGATGAGGGCCAATATTCTTGGGACCCTAGTACTTCTCATAAGAATATATATCTTGTTCACTTCTAGTGTGGGTCTACATGGTACTGTAAGATCTCTAGTTTGAAAGATATAAGGTTCTTCCTTTCTTGTGTCCATTTAAATAATCTTCAGAAGTTTTATAAGATGAATTATTATAATAAGTCTTAGGTGTAATTTTTTTGGTTGGTTATCTATTTTATGGTTTCTTTTTTATGTACATAGATTTGATTAAAGATTTTGAGGTAATTCTTATTAGATTCTACTTTTGGGGTATCTCTTTGATTGTTTTATGGGATGTCAGTTATGTTGTGGTTATGAATATGGTTGGTTTTTGAATTATTTTTTCTTGGGGTTTTTGAATGTGACGGGGTTTGATTATTGATGGTCAGGCATGGGGAAAACTTGGGTTCATGGTTGTGTAACTAGGATATGGAAAACACCAGTTCAGGTTAAATATTGTCTGGTGTTTGTTTTTTTCAATAAGTTCAATATGATGTAATGTTATAGGTGTTAGGTCCAAGGTTACCCATCTCATTTTTATGTTCTGATTTGAGGTTCAAACCAGATGACTCCTTTTTAATCAAGTTTTTTTTCCTTTTCCATCTTTTATTATAATTTTTTGATGGATTTTATGATTTTATAATATAAATTTTTGGATATTCATATGGGTTGTGTCTCTCTTAGGGTTTGATTAGTTCCTTAAAAATCGTCTCTTGTGGTAGGTGAAATATTTCCTTTACATAGAGTATTTTCATTCATTTCACCATTTTATATGGATTCTAAATGGTGGGGAGACCTATTATGGCTCTCCTTTCTCCAACGGTTCCAGGATAGATGGTGGTGCAGAGTTGTGATTGATGAGGTTTGGTGATTTTGAGAGAATAGTTTGGTTTATTTTTAGAATTTGGGGTTTTTTCTTAATTATTTATGTGGGTTATTTGGTACTCCATTACCTGACTCACCCATCCATTTTTTGGGGGAATAGAGGTTTTAATGCTTTGTTAAATTCTAATTTTCACTAAAGACATTTTAAGGAAAAAATTTGGTATGGCCAGGAGAATTTTAATACCATCATGTAACTATTGTTTTAAATATTATTTATTTATGTCCAATTTTTGAATTTTTTGAGTTTGGGTTTAAAATTTGGAATTTTGGGGGTTTTTTCTATATTTCATAGTTAATGCGCATGGTTTGAGGTGAAATAGTGAAGGGAGAAATACATGGGGGTTTCTAGTTAAATTTGTTAGTGCACAGTTAGTATACATGGGTAACACATAGTTTGGTATAATCCATCTATATTCAGTGAAACCCATGTAGGTTCTTCTATGCTTGGGGTATTGGTTCACAACATGCACAAGGTTTGGGGAAACCGTGCGAGACAACCGTGTGTAGTGATTCAATTTTTAGTAGTGGTTTTTGTAGAGTTTGTGTATGATTTGGTAAACTGTGTTTCCAAACTGTGTGATTTATGTAGGTGCCTTCCATTTTCTCCTACATAGTTGGTGCATGGTTTTACAAACCACGCATCTAAACCATGCAGTCTATCCATTTTTACTTAAAAAGTGAAATGAACTTTATTACCTTTTTTATTTTAATAAATTTTCTCATATCCTCCCCTCCATTCACATGATATACCTCCTAGGAGTCCAAGGGATATATCCATCCTTCTCCCCTTATATTTTGGATTATTTTATCAGGATTATAAGTCGGTTTCCAAGGTAATTCATTTTCCTTCCCTTATTTATCTTATCCTCTCTTCCCTCGCCCACTTATCTTGGGTTTTTCTTTCTCCCTAAAACCCTAATTGTTTTTAAAGTGAGATTTAGTGTTTGGGATAGTTATAACCTGGTATTTTTGTTATTTAGATCTTGATAAGGATGATTTATTGTTTGGGTCTTCCTTCTCTACTGAAGTTATTTTATTTCTTCTGTGATTGAGGTAGGCGGTTCTATATCATCCCTTTATTTTAAAATTTATTAAATTATTGGGTTTTAAAATTCATTTTCCATGAAATTATAATTATTTATGATATCCATGATGAGTTTACAAAATTCTTATCATGAATTTCAATCTTGTAAAAAGTATTTTCACTATGAATTTTAAGAATTTCCCTTTAATTAAATGTTTTTGAATTCTAAATATTTATGAAAATTTCTATGATACTTATTCAAAATTTTTAATGGAAATTAAGGGGTCTTACTCATATTTTGATTTTTAAAGGAAGAAACCCATGTTTTAAATAGTTATTCTAGGATAAAAAGTGGCATTGAATTCTAAATAGTTTTCAAAGAACAGTTTTAATGTGAAATTTTCAATAAATGGAATTTGACTTGGAATTATGGGTCAAATATTTTTAATAACCCATTTTAAACCTTATAAAAAAATTTTTTGTTGATTGAGGGACCCTTATTTTTTACTATTTTTATGTTTTATCCCATTTAGGGGTCATTTAAGTTTATGTATGGTCGTATTATATATAATTTTTTTTTCATGAAAGGGTATTAGAGGTGCGGTGAAATATATATTGGTTATGACACACACACACACACACACACACACACACACACATATATATTGATCTTTCTTAAACTATTTTCTCACCAACACTTTTATTTGGTCATGAGAAACTAAGTAACTTAGTTGGATATCTTGATTTATGATACACTATTTATCTCACAAACTAGCTAGTGCCCCCAAGTTGAGTGTTATTCTAGGGATGGGGGGATTCCCCAGACAAGTCCTATGTGGTTATATCAGGTGGATTATGAATTGGTTTGGACACAAAATAGGCTAATATTTGGTCTCATGTTTTTAGTAGTATTATGATCATCTCACATTAGTAACTATGGTGTAGCCGAAGATACTTATTCTTTTACTGGTGGTTCTATGTAGGGGATTCCAAATTTATACTTTTTTGAATCCCCTTGTGCTTTTTTTACTATATTTCATTTTATTATTTTATCTTATTTGGTTTCTTGACATATTGGTGCCTATTTGGATTGTGTTTCTAATATTTTGTGATGGGTGTATTTTTTATAAAGGGTTTTAAAAGTGTTTTTGGGAATTTTTTCAAATTAAAGAGAAATTTTTACTTTATAAATGGATTTACGAAAGTTTTTGAAATGAGGAAAAATTGTTTTTGTTTTTATTTTTCATGATTTCAAAGGCCCTAATTTTATGATGTTTGAAAAAACAATCATTATTTAAACATATATTTCACATGGTTTTATAAAAATTCAAGAACTCCTTCATTATGATTAAATATATATGGTTTTATTATTTATTTTCATTATAAAATATAAATCCTTATTTTAGATTGATTTAAACTAGTATTTTTTGAATATTTATGAAAGGAATTGGATGTACTCCTTGGTGAGATCTTATTAGGCCTATTAGCTCACACCCTACATACACACATGTGTGTATTTTGAATATCTTATGTTGTATATAGTTTACATGTTATTTATTCAGATTTTACATCATTCACTTGTTTTCTTGATGGTTATCATGGATATGGGGAGTGACCATAGGTCATATGGAAGTATTCTTGGGGAATGGTTCAAGTTTTGGTCTATTTTGTGCTATTGATCTATCGAAATATTTTCCTGTCCATTTATTTGTATTTTAGTTTCATTTTCTTATAACTTATTATGAATTTCACTTGGGTGGTTCTTAAATATTGATATAAATGATTTGGATCATTATTATTGATTGTGAATAATTTAGTTTCTTTATTTATTTAATTTTACTTATCTTATTTTCATGGATTCCCAACATATGGATACTTCATGATGGATTTTTGGTAAGGATATTTTACATTATATACTTTGATTTGAGGCTGAAATCATTCTCATGTAGTTTATTTTGGTTTCTTTTTATGAATTTAATCTAATATCTATCCATTTTTATTTACACGATCCTCCTTCCATAACACATGATGTAAGATGGAAGTGCCTTGATATTTAATTTAATTAATTTTTATATAAATAAAGAAACATAATTTTGTTGTTCTTTAATATCATAATTTTTTACTATATATTTTAGATACATACCATTTTTGTTAAAGTGAATCATACCACATCCTTAATTTATGGTAAGGGTATTACAATTTCGATGAACATTTCTTATTTTCTACACTCCTTTACTGTTTTAGAAATTAAAAATTGTGAATAAAACTGATTAATACATGTAATTTAAAATAAAATAATATCAATTAAAATGTATCTTAAATTATTCCACCTCTTAATTACTAATAAAAGTAACCCAAGTTTCTTGGTTTATAATGTGTTATTTCACAGTTGGTGGTAGGGGTTTTATTTTTCCATTAGCATCCCAAATATACTGTTTCATAATAAGTGTCTAAAATGCTCCAAGAGACTTTATAGTGACCATTAGTATAGATTTTATCCTATTTTTTTCTAATACAAATACACTATGTAAGGTATTGTTATAATCTCAAACCCACACTCTCAGATTCAGTGCTAAAAACAAAATTTTTACATTTTTGGATTTGATACCAATAAACATGGCCCAATTTTAGCCATATAATTCATAAAACCTAAAAGAAATATTGTATCACTCACACACCCAAATACCTTTTAGGTTTATAGTTTTTGAGAATTAATAAAAACTCTTACATAACAATACTAATGCAATCAAGTGATCATTTTTCCTACTATTACCGAATTTTCTTATTTGAAAATAAGTCTTTGGAATATTTAATTAATTTTTTCACACAAGAATAATTTATATATGTAAAGATCCGTAAATTTAAAGGAATTTTTTTTATTAAATTCTTTGGGATTTTATGAGTATGCAGTTTCTGACGGCACCTGATTCTGAGGCCCGGTGTGCCCAGAATCAATTTCCGATGTTTAGCTCGGGTACGTTCAGTGAACGAACGAGCGGGTTTTTCTAACTTCTGAACCGATGCTCGGAATCGAAATCTGAGGACATCGATGAAACTGCATCGCCAATTTTTGCTTAAGATGACCTTTTCTGGAGTTTCTTTTTAACAGGAGGAGTTTTAAAAAAATTCGGGATTAAATGTTAAGTAAAATAAAATTGTGTGCGAATTTTATTTTATTCGTGGTGGTTAGACTCTCTCATGGAAAGTTGTTGGTAGGGATCATGACCACCCAACTTCCCATGTGTGGTTATGAGGGAGGTGGGGCCCACACGATCCCCCACCTTTACAAATTCCCTAACCCCTCTAAACCCCCTCTAAAATTATGTGCCTCTCCCCCACATTAATTCTTGCCAACTTACCTCTCCATTTAATTTGACAACACAAGTCTAATTAATTAAGTGAGTTAAGGCTTTTGAATTTTGAAAAGTGTAGGCATGAGTAATAAAATAAGGCAAAAGACTTATTTTATTTTTGGTTGTTTCGTTGTGTGAAGTCTTGGGAGAGAATACTCAAAGTCTTGAAGATCATCATCTTCTACGATGAAGAACACTGAGGCTTAAACGAAGATCGCCGTTCTATCTTCTATCCGCATCAAAGAAGGGAGGCACTACTTTCTCCTCAGACGTTCTCCATCGACGCATATAGAGCCTCACCCCACGACGCCATCATTTCGTGACAACGTCTACAGAATGGCGGAGATTTATTCTTTCTTCACCAAGCGATCAACCTACGTGAATCGAGGTAGGGGTTAAGTTAAAATTTAATCCATTAAATTTGCGCTTTGTTTGTCGTAGAGATTACTCGTTCTTTGGCCGCTTGCTATAGGTATAACGAGAGGAGGTCGGACCACAAAAACACGGCCGACCCTCCTCCCCATTGTTGTTGTTTTTTATTGTGGCTTGAAACGAGGCGACGCGGTGCCGTTGCACTGCGCGAGGACGAGAGAACCACGGCCGGAGCGGGCCGCGACGAAGGAATGCGGCGCCGTCGCGCCGCGCCGGTGAGGCTAAAGGAAGCCGCGGCCGAGGGCAGGCTGTGGCGGAGGGGCGCGACGCTGTTGTGCCGCACTGGAGCACCATGGAGGAAAGCGGCGCTGTCGTGTGGCGCCGGACGGGGAGGAGCCGCGGCCTATGGCCGCGGCGGTTCGGGGGAGAGGCCGGCTGAGCTGGCCCCTGGCGCCAGCTGAAGGTGAGACCCGAAGGGTCCCACGGGTTCAATTAAGGCCAGCCTTAAATGGCTGGCAGTTTCTCAATAAAGGGGGGCAATGCCACCCCCCCCCACACATCCCGCTCGACCGAAGGACGAGCCACCAGCCACGCGGGCTGGGCCGCGCCAGCCGGGCCAGGCCACGCCCTAAGAGGCCGGATCTGGACCTGGGCCGGGTCGACCCGGTTCGGGCTGACCTTGGGGGTATTAGGCCGGGTCGAACCGGGCACAAACCCCCTGTTTTTAGATAGATACGTTCAAACGCCCATAACAAGGGCTACAGACCTCCGATCGACGCACCGTCAGTTGAATAGAGATCCTTGGATTGAGACAGTAGTTTTGGTATATTACAATCAAGGTTTCAGAGAACCTTGGATATAGACAGGTTGGTTCGAACACGAAACCAACCGGGCCCTCGGAGCAGAAACACTTATAACTTGAGCTCCGGACGTCCGATTGACGCGACGTCGACTTTTTTGGATTCATCTTAGTGAGAAAGTTCTTTTGGATTACTCCGCTCGAGGTTTGGATGCAGATAGAGCATGGTTGGGGTGGTTTTAGTTTAAAAACCAACCGGGCCCCTCAGACAAAAAAGCCAATAACTCTCAGACTGGGCGTCCGATTGACGCGCCGTCTGTCGCGTTGAGTTCGTATTGACAGGATGGAACTTTGGGATACCTAAACTCCGGACTTCGTGTCAGTTGATGTATCGATCCCCCTTGACTTGTGGAGCGAACCCTCCCAGAATCGAGCATACTATGTGAGGGAACCCTAGAGCTGGCTGCGACTGCGACGAAGATGACCACCGTACTGGGATCCTTTGTGGGTTCGACGAGGATGACCACCGTACTAGGATCCTCCGTGGGTTCGACCAGGACGACCACCAGACTGGGATCCTCTGTGGGTTCGACGAGGACGACTACCGTACTGGGATCCTCTGTGGGTTCGACGAGGACAACTACTGTACTGGGATCCTCTGTGGCTTCGACTACCATGCTAGGATCCTCCGTGGGTTCGACGATGATGACTAATATACTTGGATCCTATGTGGGTTCGATAGAGGAGATTATTCAGAGGCTACATCTAATCATCTCTACCCTTCTTCGTAAAAGTATACCTGTGTGAGCTGAGTCTTGACTTTCAATCATTTTCATCGATATGATTGTTGTGCTTTTCTGTGTGTAATGGGTTGTGCTTTCCTTTGTGGATTGGGTTGTGAATTCTTTTGTGGAATGGGTTATGTTTTTCTGTGTGGACTGGGTTGTACTTGGGCTCGTTTACTAGAGGCGAGCTAGAATTGATAACTTAGGTATATTTTTGGGCATATACCTAAGTAGATTTGGTTTTTACTTCGTGATTGTATTTTTCCTTTGTGGATTATCCTTTCTGGATTCTGAGATACCTTCGAGGGTCTCGAGGTCCCTACTGAGTAGCGTATACTCACCCCTTCACGAGATATGCCCACACTACGTTGTGTTGGATGAAAACGACGAACATCACTAATCGAGGTGGGAGCTCCTGGAACTGGACACTACCAGGAGGTGGATCACTGGAAAGGACGTACTCGGAGCAGACGGTTGGAGCCGTGGAGTAGAGGTGACTATCTGTACCCACCCTTCAGGTGGGATTACCAGAAGACAGCTCGGAGTTGCTGCTTTATTTTTCTGCTGCTGTACTTGCTTTTTATTTGTACTTTACTTCAGTTGGGTTTGTATTCTGGCCCATTTACTTTTCCATCACTTACTTTTGTAGCTCAGTTTACTTAGTGTTTACTTCAGTTTGAGTACTCTGTGGTGATTGTTTACTTTATAAAGTCAATTCCTTCCCTTTTATCAGGATTTACGCCTTTGGTGCTACTCGCCAGCCCCTGGCCTATGGAAGGCGGGCTTGGGGTAGTCACGACACGGGCCTTGAGGACGGGTCGTGACAAATTGGTATCAGAGGAGTTCGGTTCTACCGCAGAACATAGGACTCTGATCTTTCTTCTATGTGAAGAAATAGTGGTAAGGGTAATGAGTGTGGTTATCAGTACAGGGAGTCCAGTGTTGGTGTGGTGGCAGAAATATCCATACACGAGGACCCTGACTTCTGATTTCCAACTCAGTGCATGAAAACATTGATTGCATGTGTGTTTCAAAAGTTTTCTTTGTGATAACTTCGTGTCAGCTCACCAGGTCTACTGTATTGATCGTGGCACACCTTTTTCTTTTTAGGATGGCCCCACGATGGCAGCTAGCTAGGGTTCTGAGCTTTGTGCGAGACGACAGCCCACTGAGTGACGAGGCCTCGGTGCAGGGCCCCTTTACCGCGGAGGCACCGGCGGTACCTCTACCCACCGAGCCACTGATGCCACCAGCCCCAGCCACTGGGAGTGAACATCGCCTTAGTGCACTACATGAGTTTCAGCATCAAAGACCACCCAGGTTCCACGGGGAGATGGACCCTTAGGCAGCCGAGGATTGGCTGGAGGCTGTTGTTCGAGTTTCCAGATTAGTAAGGACAACGTCTGACCTCATGGGGATCCTTACAGCGAGTCTCCTGCACGTGGAAGCAGGTAGATGGTGGATCCTGATGCTCCAGGTGCACGATGATGCATCTCTTTTATGGCAGGACTTCGGGAGCCTCTTCCGCTCGGAGTTCGTTCTAGCCACCCTCCACGCGGTGTACATTCAGGAGCTACTACAGCTACGACAGGACAGCATGACAGTAGCCCAATACTCAGCAAGGTTTACCGATCTCTCGAGTTACTCCACGGACATGGTACGAGACCCATTATTCTAGGCCCGGACCTTTGAGCATGGACTAAGGCATGAGATCAGGGCTTCGATGATGTCCCTCAATATCCCGATGCAGGCGGGGGTGCTGGAGAGAGCCCTTCTAGTGGAGAGTTTTCTCACCGAGCAGTCACCAACGGCGGGACCCTCCGTAGGAAGACCCCTAGCGGAGTCTTCTACAGCTGGCAGTAGAAAGTTGACGTAGAGGTCCAAGAGGGCCATGCCATCAGATGAGCAATCCCAGGATGCAGTTTCGATTGTACGGGGCACACGAAGGAGAGCCATCCACACGAGGAGCAGGGGGTGCTATGCATGCGGCGGGCTAGTTCACATGGCTCGAGACTTCCCGACCCACCCAGCAGATGAGAATCATGCAGTAGAGGGACCTACCAGGCAGAGGTTCGACCATGGCGGTCCACAGGGAGCAGGCAGACGGGGCAGAGGAGCTGGCCGAGCAGCGGATGGTGGACGATGCTTTGAGGCCCTACCACCACCACCACCAAGAAGACCACCCTGACAGCAGGGAACGGGTGGACATGGGAGAGCACAACTACAGGCAGCTGAGGCCTATGACCATGGTGCTCCAGGAGCAGATAGATAAGAGCACGACTAGCTCCAGTCATGGAGACATTTGTTCATGATGCTTCTAGCTTTGTTGATGTTGGTTTGTGGATGCTTTGTTTCTTTGAACCTTGAGATGTAGTAATAAAAGACACATGTTATTGTGACGTTTTCTTCCCTGTCCTTTCTATGTAGTTGATACTGAGAGGTTTCGGTTAAAAACATTGACTTGACCCTCACTTCCGAGCTTCCTACTAGAGGAGACCTAGTGACCACACACTGTTGCCAACAGTGTGACTCGACCCTTGGAGGCGAGAGTAACGGTTGGATCTCTTGGTAGTAGCGTCGAGGCCTTACGACGTCGTCCATGGCATGAAAAAGTACCATTCATGTCAGGATTGACTGTATTAGGCAAAGAACGTGGTTCATCCAGGGGATAAGACCAGAATTCTATTTTCAGTAGAGGAGAAATCTCAGCAGCTCTGGTAGATCGTAGACGAAGAAGGGTGGAGATGAATACTTACAAACAGCTAGTCTCATTCGTTGTTCCTCGAGCGAACAGTTTACGATTATCACCAAATCATTAGTCTCAGGTGTATCATCTCTCAGAAGGACATGAACCTGAGATAGAGGTAATGGATCAAGTTCCTCCAGGACTATGACTTTGAGATAGACTATACTCCTGGGAAGGGGAACATAGTAGCTGATGCTCTCAGCAGGATGTCAGGCATCCAGCTACTTGGAGTGGCGACGGAGCAGCTGGCCGCTTTTCAGATATCCTTTGTGGATAGTGTTGAAGTTAGTTCGTGTAGAATTGGAGAAAGTGCAAATCATCCAGGAGAAGATGAAGACTGCACAGAGCAGACTAAGTCCTATGCTTATAGGAGATGGAGATCACTGGAGTTTGAGGGTGGCAACCACGTCTTCTTACAGGTCTCACCTCGGTGGGGTCTAAGGAGTTTTGGCCAAGGCGGCAAGCTATCTCCGCGCTTTATCGGACCATTCCAGGTTCTCAGAAAGATAGGTGAGGTGGATTATCACCTAGATCTTCCACCTCAGTTGCACCGGGTGCACGAAGTCTTTCACGTATCTCAGCTGAGGAGATACACGCACGATCCGATGCATATCATCGACCATGGGGAGATATACATTGATGACGGGGCGACTTTTGCGGAGGTCATGGTGGAGATTGAGGATCGACAGGAGCGGGTCCTACGTGGGCAGTCGATTCCTCTAGTTCACATCAGGTGGCAGCACGGGAACCTCCAGGAGAGCACTTGGGAGCGAGAGGCTCAGATGCGTGCACAGTACCCTCATTTGTTTCCCTAGTTTGTGATGTATCTTTACGGGGACGTAAAGCCCTGAGGTGGGAGTAATGTAAAGCCCTGTAAATTTCAAGGAATTTTTTTTATTAAATTCTTTGGGATTTTAAGAGTACGCAGTTTCTGACGGCACCTGATTTCGAGGCCCGGTGTGCCCGGAATCAATTTCCCAAGTTAAGCTCGGGTACGTTCAGTAAAGGAACGAGCTGGTTTTTCTAACTTCTAAACCGGTGCTCGGAATCGAAATCCAAGGGCACCGATGAAACTGCAGTGCCAGTTTTTATTTAATATGACCTTTTCTGGACTTGCATTTTCATGGGAGGAGTTGTTAAAAAATTTGGGATTAAATGTTAAGTAAAATAAAATTGGGTGCAAATTTTATTTTATTCGTGGTGGTTAGACTCTCTCATGGGAAGTTGTTGGTAGGGCCCACGACCGCCCAACTTCCCATGTGTGGTTATGAAGGAGGTGGGGCTGAAACAATCCCCCACCTTTACAAATTCCCTAACCCCTCTAAACCCCCCTCTTAAATTATGTGGCTCTCCCCCACATTAATTCTTTCCAACTTATCTCTCCATTTAATTTGACAACACAAGTCTAATTAATTAAGTGAGTTAAGGCTTTTAAATTTTGAAAAGTGTTGGCATGAGTAATAAAATAAGGCAAAAGCCTTATTTTATTTTTGGTTGTTTCTTTGTGTGAAGTCTTGGGAGATAATACTCAAAGTCTTGAAGATCTTCATCTTCTACGTTGAAGAACATCGAGGCTTCAATGAAGAATGTCGTTCCATCTTCTCTCCGCGTCAAAGAAGGGAGACATCGCTTTCTCCTCGAACGTTCTCCATCAATGCATACAGATCCTCACCTCATGACTCCATCATTCTACGAAAATGTCTACGGAATAGCAGAGCTTTCTCCTTTCTTCACCAAGTGATCAACCTACATGAATCGAGGTAGGGGTTAAGTTCAAATTTAATCCATTAAATTTGCGCTGTGTTTGTCATGGAGATTACTCATTCTTTGGCCGCTTGCTATCGGTATAACGAGAGGAGGTCGGACCGCAAAAACACAACCGACCCTCCTCCCCATTGGTTTTGTTTTTCATTGTGGCTTGAAACGAGGCGACGCGGTGCCGTTGCACCACGGGAGGACGAGAGAACCGCGGCCGGAGCGGGCCGCGATGAAGGAGTGCAGCACCGTCGCACTGCGCCGGTGAGGCCGAAGGAAGCCGTGGATGAGGGCGGGCCGCGGTGGAGGGGCACAGAGCCGTTGCGCCGTACTAGAGCACCATGGAAGGCCGTGTCCAAGGCGGTCTGCGACGAAGGGGCACGATGCTGTCGTGCCGTGCCGGACAGGGAGGAGCCACGACCTATGGCCACGACGGTTCGGGGGAGCGGCTGGATGAGACGGCCGCTGGCGCCAACTAGAGGTGGGACCCGAAGGGTCCCGCAGGTTCAATTAAGGACGAACTTAAATGGACGGATGTTTATCAATCAAGGGGGTCAGTGCCCCCACGCATCCCGCTCGGCCGAAGGCCGAGCCACTAGCCACATGGGCTGGGCCGCCGGCGCTGGGCCGGACCCCCGCGCCGGGCCGGGGCGCGCCAGCTAGGCTAGGCCGCGCCAGCCGGGTTTGGCTGTGCCCTAAAGGGCTGGACCCGGACCTGGGTTGGGTCGACCCGGTTCGGACCGACCCAGGGGGTATTGGGCCAGGTCGGATCGGGCCCAAACCCTTTGTTTTCAGACAAATCCGTTCAAATGCCCATAACTTGGGCTATGGACCTCCGATCGACGCACCGTCAGTTGCGTAGAAATCCTTGGATCGAGAAGGTAACTTCAGTATATTACACTCAACGTTTTAGAGAATCTTGGATATGGCCGGGTTGGTTTGAACCCGAAACCAACTAGGCCCTCGGAGAGGAAACACTTATAACTTGAGCTCCGAACGTCTGAGTGACGTGTCGTCGACTTTGTTGGATTCCTCTTTATGAGACAGTTCTTTTTGATTACACCGCTCGAGGTTTGGAAGCAGATGGAGTACGGTCGGGTTGGTTTTAGCTTAAAAACCAACCGGGCCCCTGGGACGAAAAATCCAATAACTCTCAGACCAGGCGTCTGATTGATGTGCCGTTTGTCGCATTGATCTACTATTGTCGAGGCAGAACTTTGGGATACATTAACTTCGGACTTCGTGTTAGTTGATGTATCGACCCCCTTGGCTCATGGAGCGGACCCTCCTAGAATCGAGCATGCTGTGTGCAGGAACCCTAGAGCTGGCTGCGACTGCGACGAAGACGACTACCGTACTGGGATCCTCCGTGTGTTCGATGAGGACGACAATCGTACTGGGATCCTCTGTGGGTTCGACTAGGATGACCAACATACTGGGATCCTCCGTGGGTTCAACGAGGACGACTACCATATTGGGATCCTCCGTGGGTTCGACGAGGACAACTACTGTACTCGAATCCTCCGTGGGTTCGACTACCGTGCTAGGATCCTCCGTGTGTTCGACGACGATGACTACTATACTTGGATCCTATGTGGGTTCAGAAGAGGAGAGGATTCAGAGGCTATATCTAATCATCTCCACTCTTCTTCGTAAAAGTATACCAATGTGAGCTGAGCCATGACTTTCAATCATTTTCATCGATATGATTGTTGTGCTTTCCTGTGTGGAATGGGTTGTGCTTTCCTGTGTGGATTGGGTTGTGAATTCCTATGTGGAATGGGTTATGTTTTCCTGTGTGGACTGGGTTGTACTTGGGATTGTGTACTAGAGCCGAGCTAGAATTGATGCCTTAGGTATATGTATGGGAATATACCTAAGTAGAGTTGGTTGTTACTTCATGACTGTATTATTCCTTTGTGGATTATCCTTCGTGGATTCTGAGAGACCTTGGGGGTCTCGGGGTTCCTACTGAGTAGCGTATACTCACCCCTGCATGGGTTTTGCCCGCACTACATTGTGTTGGATATAGACGACAGAAAATGCTAATTGAGGTGGGAGCTCGTGGAACTGGATGGTACCAGGAGGTGGATCACTGGACGAGACGTACTCGGAGCGGACGGCTGGAGCCGTGGAGCATATGTGACTATCTGTACCCACCCTTCATGTGGGATTACCAGAGGACGGCTTGGAGTTGCTGCATTACTTTTCTGCTACTGTACTTTCTTTTCAGTTGTACTTTACTTCAGTTGGGTTTGTATTCTGGCCCATTTACTTTTCCATCACTTACTTTTTTAGATCAGTTTATTGAGTGTTTACTTCAGTTTGTTTACTCTGTGGTGATTGTTTACTTTATAAAGGCAATGCCTTTCCTTTTATCGGGATTTACGCCTTTGGTGATAGTCACCAGCCCCTGGCCTATAGAAGGCGGGCTCGGGGTAGTCACGGCACGTGCCCCGAGGACGGGTCATGACACTATACATAATTCATTTAATATATTAATTTGTAACCTGGAAAAATTTTAAACATAACAAGGGTTAGTTAAAGCACCCAATAAGGGTAAACATAATAATTAATAATTGAATTTCTTCATTCAACATAATATGAGATAAGAATATGATGACATAATTAAATTACATGAGCATAATATAAGAGAATTCATAACCATAAAAATGTGGATCATAAATAACGTGGCATGGCATAAGGATTTATGATAATACAAGACTCGCATAATTCAAAAATCATGAGCCATATGAAAAGAAAATCCATGAGCAAAGGATACCTTAGTTTTCATAACAAGCATATAAAAACTCTATAGGTATCTCAAAACATA
Organism: Viscum album; assembly: GCA_963277665.1. Classification (NCBI taxonomy): domain Eukaryota; kingdom Viridiplantae; phylum Streptophyta; class Magnoliopsida; order Santalales; family Viscaceae; genus Viscum; species Viscum album. The sequence continues at coordinate 412,598,501 of OY728140.1, read as the reverse complement.
AAAAATTTGTCATGGAATGACCAAAGTGAATAATTTACATATCTCTTAAGAGTAACATATAACCATTAAACTCCATAATATCTTAAGATCAACTTAAAATCAATTAAATCTTTTATCTCTTTTGAGTAATATAACTTCATTATATCTTAGAAGTAACTTCCATCCAATTAACTACATTTTATTACCCAATGCATTGGAAGGCTATAAAGGAACCAACCATCACATATAATATAAATTACTTTAAGGATTTGGATTCACTCTCCAATCCCTCTTTCATCAATAATTTCCAAGTACCATATCATGAATAAAAAAACATAGATTCTTTCATTTCATTAAAACTATCATAATTGATTTACCCATGGAAAATAAATGAGTTTCATGAAAATATCTTTAAAAAATAATCATAAAATATTCATAGAAAGTAAGTGAATGTTATCATAATATCATATCCATAGTAAATAATTGGAATTATAAAATCATGTTTAAATAGATGAAAATTTATTTAAAAGAATATTTAAAAAATTTCTTGGAAAACAAGGGAAAATAACATTTTATTTTGATATATTTTAAAATTAAAAATTCAAAAAACATTGATAGAATTATTTTATTTGAAAAAATTGGAAACCTATAAAAAAATATTCAAATAAATAAACATTTATTATGGCAGTAATATTTGTTAATGCTGTAATCATTAAAAATAAACATTCTTTTCAAAATTTAATAAAGAGGATCAAAAGTGACCCGTGTAGAGAAAATTTAAGAAATTTTATTTCAAAATATTTTAAAAGAAAGTCAAATATCATGTCAAATAACTTTAGGAAATAATTTTTGGATATAAAATAACATTATTTAAATAAGATAAATAATATGGAAGATGAGTTTGGATAAAATACTTTAAAACCTTTAAAGAAACATTTTTAAGGAAAACCACTTATGGTTTGTTAAAAACAAAAAAAATTTAAAATAAAGAACATTAAAAGGGATATAAAATTCCATGAGTATTAAAATAGTCATGATATTATATTTCAAGTGTCAGTATATTCACCTTATAAATGAATATAGGTGTTGTCACACCCGATTTTTCATGTCTTTGTTTTGATCTAGTTTTTTTGACATACCAATCATTTTATTGTGTTTTGGGTGAGGTGAATGATAGGTTTTGAATTTTAATCTATTTATAATCATCCTAATTTGTGTGCCCCTTGTTTTTATATTTTTGGAAAGGGTGGTTACTTCATGATTTGGGCCAAACTGTGAGCCCATATCCAAATTTAAAAACAAATTTTGTTTCTATTATAAATCCTTTGTTATTAAAAATTTTCACCCGTTAAACTTACCATGTGGCCTCCATTATCATATTAAAACCACCATATCCTTTTGGATCCCTTATAAATTCATAAGCATGGTGATTTTGGGTTATTGATTCTGGTATTGGGCCAACCCATGGGTCCATTTCCAATTTTAAAAAACTAATTTTTTTTATATTATTCAATTTTTAATACTTTTTGGTGATTCCACATCCCACCTGAGACCAAGAAACCTAGGCACACCACCATGTTCAATTTGACCTCTTTGAAGCTCATATTAGTCACAGATTAGGGCAAAACGTCTCAATGTTTCTCAAATCGTCCAGATTTTCCAAAGGTAATTTGTATCATTAATAAATCATTAAATTACTACTCTTTTTTCCCCAAATATTTTTTACATGGTTCTTCCAGACCTTAGGAGCCTTTCCAAATTTTTTTAAGCCATTACCTCTCCACTATGGGTGTATATCTAAGGGGATACGAAGAGTTTTCTAGTTTCCAAGGTAAGATTTCTTCTCCTTTATCCTCCCTATTCCTCCTCCTTCCATTATTTAATTGTTATTTATTATCACATAGTAATTAAAGACGTATATTTATGTTTTTTAATAATGTTTTGTTGGGGTTATATTCATTCTGGGATGCTCTTCATATTTTTCATGTTTATAAACCCGCGTCGGGTGATTTCGGTTGTGTGTTTACATTCTGCCAAGGATTTGAGGTAGGTTTCCCATTGAACTTGACCTTTTTATTTAATATTCATCTATTTAATTCTATTTTAATCTTACTAACAATCTAAAATTTGTAATTTATTCTTTGGATAAATTTTTTGGTGTGCCAAGTAGCGGTTAAAACCTTGTTTTTGGTAAAGTGGTGTAGTTTTGTTAAAATAGTGCAAACCACGTGTTTGTTCAAATGATTTCTTAGATTACACACAGGGTTTATTTTATTTTTATCATGTTTCAGTATCTTGAATAAATTCATGGAATTCCATTGATGTTTTATTACTTTTATAGTGCTTAAAATGAATTGTTTTGTGAAAAAAAATGCATGCCATGTGTTCATTAAGTTTCCCAATTGGATTTTATGTGTTGAGTGTGGTTAAAAATGATTGGTTTGGATTTATAATAATATTGGAAGTATGGAAAGAAATATTTTTGGGTTCTTTATGTTTATTACATGCAGGGTTTGGATTTTATAAAGAAGGTTTATTGGTTTTAAGGTATTTTGACATGTGTTGCTAATGGAAGGCCCGTTTCACACTTTTATAAAAAGTGTTGTATAATGGATAAGATATATGAATATTTTCAAGGTGGTTAGTGATGTTTTGAATATTAAAATTATGGGTTCTCACATCCTTATTAAATGTGGTATTTTTGGCTTTGAAAAATGTCGGTTTGGTAAAAATGTTTAAAGGCTCGTTTGGCCTTTCCTAAAAATGAAGAATGAGTGTTTTACATGTATATACCATGTTGCGTTAGTTGGAATTGTTTTATGGTCCATTAAATGATTTTATTAAATGATGTTAGGGATGAAAAATATGGTTGGGTGTGGTTTTTTTGTGTGTTTATCCTTAAAATAGTGTTTTTGAATGAGTTTAATGTGGAAATCCTCATTGCACTCTTTGAAATTGTTTTATGAAAATTTTAAGTGGTTTATTGATTCGTGAAAGAAATGTTAAGCATGTTTGTGGTCTATTTGTGTGTTTATGGTTTGGGAATTTAATTTTCATGTGGAAAGTATATTTGATAATATGTGTAACTTCATTGAGCACTAAAGGGAATCCCAGATATCTAGGTGGGTGGACGTGTACTAGTATGCTAGTGATCCCGTGGGGTTGACCCCTGTTCTATGTAGCAAGTTTGACGATGAAAACACTAACTAAACTATGATGATGATGTTTTTGGAGGACCAATAGGTTATGGGTATTCTCCCTACTATTGGATCATGAGCACGAGAATTGATATATATTATGGTTACCTTTACCAAGATATGAGGTACCTCGGGCTCACAACTAACTAGTGCTTAGGGGTGTTCCTGTGACTTGTGCTCATTGAATATTTTGTACTCACCATCAACATATGGTTTGTTTGGTTCGTAAATTCATATGCGTGTGTGATTTATTTAATATTTTACATTCTTTAAAGAAGCCATCTTGAAAACTATTTTCATTTTGAAGTTTCACCTCTTTAAAAATTGTTACTAGCATCCTTTTTTATAAAATATGCAAGATTTTTTCTGGTAATTTTTTTTATCGTTTCAGACCTCATTTGGAAGAAATACCTTTATATATTTTATTTAAAACTTTAAATTGATGTTTCTTTCATTTTAGAGTAAGTTAATTGGGAATATAATATCGGGCTAACCTACTGAGTTTTATTACTCGCGCCTGTAGTCTTCTTCTATTTTTAGCTACTGTGAAGGTTTCAGATTGAGTTGGATTTCCTTGGGAAATGTGTGATCATTTTATTGGAGAGTGACTAGTGGGGTCACATGGAGTTAGTTGGTTATTATGTTTGGTCATTTGACTTATTGGTTTAGTTTTACTTTTAGTTTCTTGTAAAAATAACGTTCAGTTCAATTTTTATGTAAATGTATCATGGGTTGTCCATTTATTTCCTCTATTTATTTTATTGTTTATATTTTAGATAAATCGTTCCCTTTTGTACTCAATTGATGCCATTGGTGATTTTAATCATCCTGTGAGGATCAGGAATGCCGCTTGGGACTTGTCACAGACTGTCCTGGGTGACCAGTTTAGTGTTGAATCGGGTCGGTTGGTGACAAAATGGTATGAAAGGAGGTCATCTCTTAGAGGACCTTACTTTTCATAGATCCCTATGTTATTTGGGGATGTCAAGGTAGATGGATTAGGATTTTTGGGACTTGAGTTGTAGTTTCGCGAAGAGCGTTGCAAATTCTTGCTCGTTCTGATCCTTGAGTGTCCATGGGAAGTCTAGTTTTATTAGTGTCTTTGGTTCTGTTGATTGATTGGTGTTGGGATACAATAAGGGGAGTTGTACTAATGGTCTCTATGAGCTCACAGGGCCAGGAAATCCATGTGGAGCCTAAGTCATGGTCCTAAGAAGACTCTTTGTGTTGGTGGTGTGTTTGACATATAGCCTCCAACCATATGGTCAAGTCACCCACCGACACTAGTTCCCTTTTGTTGGTCTCTTGTAATTTTTATGAATTTTTAATTTTTTTTGAAAATACTTGTATGATAATTTTAAAAAAATTTTTTAAAGGAATTATTGGTTTTTGAAAAGTGGAAAAGGGGTTTTCAAAAATTAAATATAAGAATGGCTTTGGAAGGTTGTGCTTTTTGTGAAACAAAGTTTTGGTAGGTAGTGGAAATGATTTAATGGGATTGGATTTTTCCTAATCTAAACATGTGGTTTGTTGAAATAAAATATTTTGAGAGTGTGAATCATTTTAAGGTGATTCTGAATCTTTTTTTTAAATTGGGTTTTTTGGGATGTTGAAAAGTGTTTGAAATTGATGAATTTGTTTTGGAAATTGGTTTGAGCGGTTGGTGTTTTCTAGAAAGGGTATTGGTCTCAATGGCCATCCGATTATAAAAAGATACCTTGCTAGATTTTAGAAAATTTGAAGAGGTTGTTTGGAGTGTCTTGGTTGTTTTAAAAGTTTTAAAAAATGAAAAGTGGTAGGTTTTTAAGAAAATGGTTCTTAATTAAGTGTGGTTTGTTTTGGGTAATCTGAAAAGGGATTTTGACTTGATGGTTAGTGTTCCTTTAAAAGGTACATGATTTTTGGAATGATGTTGTTTTGTTTTATCCTTTGGTGTTTTCATGGGTGCTCATATGCATGGTTTTATTGATATCTGGAAGGATGGACTATATGGAATGGTGGTTGGGTGCCCAGGGTGGCATGGAAATGTTCATATGAGTGAGAATTGATAAAACACCATTGGTTAATGTGAAAATCTACCAAGTTAATTTGTTTTTCAAAAGTGTTTTGAGCTGAAAAATTATGGCATTTTTTTATAAATCAATGATTATGTGGCTAGTTTTTTTCTATTTATTTGAAGAGTTGTTTATTCAGTACGCTTCCTTGTGATCTGTAAGTCATACTCTTATTGTGTCTTGAGATGGGATCTTGTTGGTGGCTCAGTTTTAGCCACATATAGTTCTCTATTTTCAATATTTTCAATTGATCAACCTAAGTATTATTTCTCATGTTTCGAAAGATAGATCCACCTCTTCAAAAAATTCCTCATCCCATTTGTTTAAATAGGGAGATTTTTAGGTTCGATTTATAGTGCCTTACAATTATGATGATTCTATCGGTTATAGTGGTTGTGTTTGGTGATACTTGGCATGTTTCACTGTGTTACTTGTTCATTTCACTCCTCAATATAAGTAAGTTAGAATGGTGGTGTGTATCTCACATTATTTTTTTGGGAATTTGTGCTTTGTTTCAGGTAGTAAATTTCATGATATGATGTGATTCGTAGCTTCTGACTACGGCTCAATAGATGCATTAAACATCAAGTCTCCATCCATGTGCCTTGAAGTGACGCTTTTCACGCAGTCAGGAAATTTCTAGAGGCTTGGGGAGCTCGACTAGGCTCCTACCTCAACCATTGTGGTAAGTTAGTTTCTATGTCTATATTATGGTTCCTCTTCACTATGAATTTATCCTTGTCACAATGAGCATGGTTTACTTACCCCTCACACAGTGTCTATGGTTATGCCTTCATAGATGTGGGTTTCCGATCAATGTACCTATGTGGACCGTCTGTGTAAATTTGGTGCAGTATTGGTGTTACCTATTCGTAGGTGGATAATTTTGGGTAGCTCATTTGGTTCTTTTGTGGTTTCAGTAGACTAATTATTGGGTCCCCTTCCCTCCCCTCCTCGAGTGGTGGGGGTCTGTATCCATACAGAAAGTGTTGGACCAGTTCTTGTCCCCTCTGTTTGGGAGTGGGTGGTTTAAATGTTCATGTTATAACCCTCTTAAATTGGGTTGGTAGGTTGTTGTGGGAGAGTGTTGGTGGAATTTTTCAAGTGAGTCCCAATTCTAGTAAATGTTTAATTCTTGTTAGTTCTTTGCTAGTTGGGTTCTAATGGTGAGGAGACCCACCATGGGTGTCTTTGATTTTTACACCTAAGAACTTGTCTAGTGTTAGTTGTTTCTTAATGGTGGGGGGTCCATTCCATAATCCCCTATAATATTTGGTTTTCATGAGTGCTCTTTGGTTTTGGTTATTTTTGGGTTCATTGGGAGAAGGCACAATAATCGGGTTCTTGGCTTGGTCATGGAGGTGGTGGATCGATCTTTTCATTGATTCTCTGGAAGTTGTTGTGAGTTAGTGTTTTTTTTGAGCTAGAGGATTAACTTAAATTGATGTTGGATGATATTTCCTTGGATTTAGATGTTTTAACATGTTTATAGGGAATCCTTAGGTGTTTATCTTTCAGCTGGAAAGTGTTATGGTTTTTTGGGGCTGGGAAGCTTTAATGGTGGGGAGAATTGTCACACCTGGTTTTTAATGTCTTTGTTTTTATCTGGTTTGTTGGAAATAATAATACTTTTCTTGGGTTTTGGTTCATATTAATGATGATTTTTTAAGTTTCATATATTTATAATCATCCTAATTTGGGTTCCCCCTTTCTTGTTTTGATGTTTTTGGAGAAAGAGTGGTTACTTCATGATTTGGTCCAAACTGTGAGTCCATATCCAAATTTAAAAACACATTTTGTTTATATTATAAATCCTTTATTATTAAACATTTTTCACCCATTCGACTTCCCACTTGGTCACCATTAACATATTCAAACCAAAATATCCTTTTTGACCCCTTAGGAATTTATAAGCATGGTGATTTTGGGTTATTGATTCCGGTATTGGTCCAGCCCATGGGCCAACTTCCAGTTTTAAAAAAATAATTTTTTTCTTTTATATATTTTTTAAATTTTAATAATTTTTTGTGATTAAACCTCCAAACCAAGAAAAAGAAACATATTCTCACCCCCACACTCCATTTTACCTCTTTAAATCTCATATTAGTCTTAGATTAGAGAAAAACATCTCAATGTTTCTCAAATAAACTATATTTGAGAAAGGTAATTTTGTGTCATTAATATATCCTTCAATTAGTACTATTTTTTCTCAAATATTCTTCAAATGGTTCTTACATACATTAGGATCCTCTCCCAAAAGTTTCAAGCCATTACCTTTCCTCTATGGGTGTATATCTAAGGTAATACGAATAGTTTTCTAGTTTCCAAGGTGAGATTTCTTCTCATTTCTCCTCCATATTCCCACTTATTACATTATTTAATTTTTATTTATTCTACCCTGGTCATTAAAGACCTATGGTTATGTTTTGGAATGATTTTTTATGGGGGTTATATTAATTTAGGGATGTTTTTCACTGTTTTAGGGTTTATAAACCCGTAGCGGGTGATTTCGGTTGTGAGTTTCCATTCCTCCAAGGATTTGAGGTAGGTTTCCCATTTCAATTGACCTTTTTATTTAAGATCCATATATTTCATTATTTTTTAATCTTCCTCATAATCTAAAAATTTCAATTTATTCTTTGGATAATTTGTTTGGTGTGCCAAGTAGCAGTTAAAACCTTATTTTGGGTAAAGTGGTGTAAGTTTGTTAAAACGGTGCACTCCACGTGTTTGTTGAAATGATTTGTTAGATTTAACACATGGTTTGTGGTATTTTGAACATGTTTTAGTAAATTTAATAAATTTATGTCATGAAATATATGTTTTATTCCTTTTCAAGTGCTTAAAATTAATTGTTTTGTTAAAAAAATGCATGACATGTGTTTGGTAAGTTTCCCAATTGGCTTTTATGTGTTAAGTGTGGTTTAAGATGATTGGTTTGGATTTATAATCATATCATAAGCATGAAAATAAATGTTTTTGGGTTCCTTATGTGTATTTAAATCATGTTTTGGATTTTATAAAGTAGTTGTATTGGTTTTAAGGTATTTTGACGTGTGTTGCTAATGAAAGGCCCATTTGGCACTTTTATAAAAAGGTTTGTGGTTACCAATGTTTTGAATATTAAAATTTTGGGTTCTAACATCCTTATTGAATGTGGTATTTTTTTCTTTGAAAAAAATCGGTTTGGTAAAAATGTTTAAAGGCCCTTTTGGTCGTTCCTAAAAATGAATAATGGGTGTTTTACATGTATATACCATGTTGTGTTAGTTGAGATTGTTTTATGGTCCATTAAATGATTTTATTGAATGTTTTTAGGGATGAAAAATATGGTTGGTCATGTTTTTGTTGTGTGTTTATCCTTAAAAGGGTGTTTTTGAATGAGTTTTATTTTCAAAGCCTCATTAAACTCTTTGAAATTGTTTTATGAAAATTTTAAGTGGTTTATCGATCTGAGAAAGAAATGTGAAGCATGTTTGTGGGATGTTTGTGTGTTTATGGTTTGGGAATTGAATTTTCATGTGGAAAGTATATTTGATAATATGTGTAACTTTATTTAGCACTAAAGTGAATCCCAGGTATCTAGGTGGGCATACGTGTACTAGTATGCTAGTGATCCCGTGGGGTTTGACCCCTATTTCACATAGCATGTTTGAAGATGAAAAAATAACTAAACTATGATGATGATTTTGTTGGTGGACCACTAGTTTATGTGTATTATACATAACAGTGGATCGTGTGCATGGGAACAAATATTTATTATGGCTACGTTCACCGAGATACGAGGTACCTGGGGCTCACAACTAACTAGTTCCTAGGGGTGTTCCCTTGACTTGTGCTCATTGGCTATTTTGTACTCACCATAGGCATAAGGGATGTTTATTTGATAAATTAAGTTGTGTGTATGATTTATTTAAAAGTGTACATTCTTTAAATCAACCCTATTGAAAATTATTTTAATTTTAAAGTTTCACCTCTTTGAAAATTGTTACTAGCATTCTTTTTTATAAAATAGGAAAGTTTTTATCTGGTAAATTTTTTATAGCATGGGAACTCATTTGGAATACATAACTCCATATCTTTTATTTAAAACTTGAAATTGATGTTTATTATATTTTAAAGGAAGTTCATTAGAAATATAATATCAGGATAACCTACTGAGTTTTAATACCCACACTTATAGTCTTTTTCTATTTTTAGCCCTTGTGCAGGTTTCAACTTGAGTTCGATCGACTTGGGAAATGTGTGATAATAATGTTGGAGAGTTACCAGTATGTTCCCATGAAGTTATTTGGTTATCAAGTCTGGTTAGTTGACTTTTTTGGTTTAGTTGTACATTCAGTTTCTTGTACATACAATGTTCAATTCAATTTTTATGTAAATGTATTTTGGGCTGTCTATTTCTTTCAATTGTTTTCTTTGTTGTTTATATTTGCGAGAAGTCGTTCTCGTGTGTACTCTATTGATTCCCTTGGTGATTGTATCCATCCTGTGAGGATCAGGAATTCCTCTTGGGACTTGTCACGGGCTATCCTGGGTGACCGGTTTAGGGTTGACTCAGGCTGGTTCATGAAAAAATGGTATCAAAGGAGGTCGGATCTTAATAAACCTTACTTTTTAGATATCCCTATGTTATTTGTGGATGTCAAGGTAGATGTAGTAGGATTTTTGGGACTTGAGTGGTAGTTTTGGGAAGAGAGTTGCGAACTTTTGCTCGTTCTAATCCTCTTGTGTCCATGGGAAGTCTGGTTTTATTAGTGTATTTGATTCTATTGATTGTTTGGTGTTGGGATACAAGAAGGGGTATTGTACTGATGGTCTTTGTGAGCACACAGGGTCTGGAAATCCATGTGGACCCTGAGGCATGGTCCTAAGAATACTCTCTGTGTTGGTGGTGTGTTTGACAAATGACCTCCAACCATATGGTCAAGTCACCCACCGACACTAGTTCCCTTTTGTGGGTCTCTTGGAATTTTCATGAATTTGGAATTTTTTTTGAACATCCTTGTATGAGAACTGTAAAAATAGGTTTAAAAGGAATGGTTGGTTTTTGAAAAGTGAAAATGTGTTTTAAAAAATTAAATATAAGAACGGTTTTGGAAGGTTGTGCTTTATATGAAAAAAATATTTTGGTAGGAAGTGGAAATGATTTAATGGGATTGGATTTTCCCAAATCTAAAAATGTGATTTGTTGAAATAAAATGTTTTGAGAGTGTGAATCATTTTAAGGTGATTCTGAATCATTATTTTAAATGGGGTGTTTTGGGATGTTTAAAAGTGTTTGAATATGACGAATTGGTTTCGAAAGTTGGTTTTGAGCAGTTGGTATTTTCCTATAAAGGGTATTGGTCTCAATGGACATTTTATAGTGAAAAGATACCTTTCTGGATTTTAGAAAATGTTACGGGGTTGTTTGGAGTAGCTTGGTTGTTTTAAAAGTTGTTAAAAATTAAAAGGGGTAGGTTTATTATTCATAAAATTCAATTATGAATTGAATTATATAATTTAAAAATTATATATAAATTATAAAAAAATATTTCGGGAAATTTATTAATTTATAAGTGTTTATAAATTATTTAATTATAATGTGTTTATAATTAATTATTTAAATGTTTATGAAACAATTATTAGTAAATATTCCATAATATTAAGTTTTAATATTGAAATTAATTTTCAATTATATAGAATTACTTTTAATTTAGATATAAATGGTTTATATGGAAATTATAAGTTTAATTTATAAAGGGTTAATAAATTATAGAAATAAGGAAAAATATAAAGTGTTTATATTTAAAATTATGAATTTTTCATAATTTTTAATTTTAATCATTCAAATTTAAAATGCCTTATTGAATGAAATTATATAATCCATATCAAAAATTGTTTTTGATAAATAATTTGATCAAAGGTGTCAATAATATTAAATATGTAATATTTAGATTGTGTTAAATGTTTGCATAATATAAATTGAAATGTAAAATATTTATATTTCATGAAATTTAATATATTTAAAGTAAATTCATATAATTAATAATATGAAGGAGTTAATATTAGGGAATAAATATATAATTTTTATATTTATCTAATTATGGAATTTCTATAATAAATTTTAAAGAGTTTTTAATAATTTATTTGTTAAATTTTCATAATTTTTTAATCTCATATTTAAATTCATGATTTATTTTTTTCCTTGTTTAATTCATTTATATAATTTTTATATTTTAAATTTATATGTATTATTTAGTTTCAATTATTAAACTAATTGTAAATTATCACACATGAAAATTACGAGTTACATGCTAGGCATGATAGTGGATTTAGTTTTTTTCCACCTTGACGTTGTCGGGTATTGAGTAATGTGTTTGAATTAAGTAGTTAATTATGATTTATATTTATTAAGTGTTAAAATTATTATGGAATTTATATCTCTCTTTAGTAAAGTGTCAATGGTAAGAGGTAATTTTAGTTGGACTTCCCACTAGGCCAGAAGATTATGCCTCATTCTAGAAAAGTGGGGGTTGGCTATTTATGGATCTAGGATTACTCAATTGAGAATTATTGTTTTCATATGATTCCAAACCATCACATTAAAGAGTTTCATATAACTTATTCATAAGATGTATTTGGATATGTGTGAATATAATTTTATTTTTATTTAGATTCGTAACACAGGTTTTGAGTTTTGTGTAGAGTTACACATATATATGATTTGAGCTTATTTATTTGGTGAAAGGAATATTATTCCAAACTAAATCCTTAGAAACACGAATACATGATAAAAATAACATGAGATAAATGGTTATAATTAAATGATGTTTAGAATAATAATTTTTATATTCCTTCCAAATCAGAACTTGTCAAGATCTCAATCATCCAGCCCAGTTGGTTCATGTTATAGCTGAGTGACCCTAGATTATTTTTTTAAGGAAATAAAGTGATGGGTGACCTTAATAGGACCTGTTTCCTATTATTGGTGTTTTATTTTAGTCACATTTATTTAATAAACCCCAAGAGTTAAGATAATATAGGAATAGAGTTGTGTTTATCCATATGTTGAATTGGTAAAAAAGTTGTTCAGTAGGATATCCAAGAGTCATATATGACATGATCATGATGATGCCCTACCTAAAATCTATGTGATGAAAGGAACAATATAGTGGACTCATTGCTTAGTGAAATATGGATCTTGGTGCACTAATGGATATTTTAATAAACCCAAACCTAGTAGAATAGAGTCAGTGGTTACTTTATTACATTGTCATAAGATACAAGGAATCACATCCCAAAGGATCAAATAGTTTATCAGTCTTAGTAAACTAGATACATACTTGAAATTAACATTAATTTTTAAAACATAAAATACAAAAGTATTTTTCTTTGACAATTACATTATTCCCCTTAGTGTATCCTTGTATATCAATCATAAGACACAGTAATGTATCCTGTGAAAAAATGAAACATAATAAATATAGAGACCCAAATTTTTCATTGTAAGACATAGAAATATTTATATATATATTTCTAGATCTAGGAACTGAGATGACATGAGATTCCAAGGCCCAATGTTCCCATAAATAATTTTATTAAAATACTAAATATATTTTCTTTTATTCACACACAATTTCATAAATAAAATGTGATAAATATTAAGCAGATGATTAGATCAGAAATACAAGACCATGATTGAGTCTGAAATTTGATGTTTACCCTTGGAGAGATCTAAAATAGATTGGAATAGGAAATTCAGATATCTCACCCATTAGTGGTATGTTTAGTGGACAAATTAATTAATTAATTTAACCTAACATATTTTTCTATAAATCTATTGTTATGAATAATTTCCTAGGGTTTTCCTCATAATCCTCGGGCCATCGATATCTTCTTCCTCCTCTCATTCTGTTAGCACATCATAGTGCATGATAATATAACTTTGGATCCTAGTATATCAAAGTGTAGTGAATGAAATGACTTCCTTTGATCATTTACTAGTGCGTTCTTCGATGATGAGGAAAAAAAATCTTCAGGAAGGACTTTTCAATTTGTGGATTATGACCATTTTGATTAAATTGATTGAGTAAATCGATTCTTGTCATGGATATTACCCAATTGTGGCTTATCCTGCACCCACAAATTGAAATTGAAATTTATTATTCTTGTTATCCAACCCAGATATTCCCATTCTTGATTGTTGGCCAAGAAAAATTGGCCTATAATGGTTATATTTTTTTGTGCCTTCCCCCCTCAACTGTTTCACGTTCTTCACCAGTTGGACTCCACAATCCTTGTTTGACATTTTCAGGTAGTACCGAGCCTGATCAGACCCACAAAATCATGAAAAATCAATGTATTAGGGAAATATTTATAAATCAAGTATAGATGTGGGATTTTTAAGGTTGTGGGCGATATTTTTGATGACAAGAGATAAAAATTCAACGATGAAAAGATCTTAGGTATGGGAGATGTGAAACAAACCTCCGATAACCAACAGAACCAATTTCCATCCATCGACTAGTCAGGAATGATAGATATGGAATAGATCCACCGATTTCAGATGAAGTGGATGCAAGATATATTTTAGAATGGATGGATTTGAAGCTTAGAGAAGGGATCTGTATTTTTGAAAAAATATCAACTACACATTGTGTAGTTTGAAGAACACACAGTGTGCCGGGCCCTGGATATGGTGGTTAGGGTATTATAAATTTATAAGGATGACACACCATGTAGATTCCACACACACTGTGTATCACTTCCCTAGATAGAAAATCCATGAGGTGGATCTTAATGGAATGATCCCATGTGTGAGTACATTGTTGGGTGAATAGTCATGTACCGAAGTACACAGACATGAGGTAAAGTACATGGACACAGGGTGGATACACGGACATGGCCAAGCACAAGGGTAAGACCTTGACTGGATTTTGAACACCATTTATATCCCATACATTACATTTATACCTACATGGTAAGTGATAGGTGTACCTACAGGGACATGGCTAGGTGATGAAGTAGGACCACATGCTTTGTGGGTCCCCTCACACACCATGTTCCCTTTGGTTCCATTTGGGGAAACTTTAATCTCTCATATCTCCCTCATTTGGCCTTAGATTTAGCATGTGTGTTACCTATCCTGAGTTTTTTCATCATAGAAAATAATGGTTCCCTCAATTGTAGATTTTTGGATACGATGTGAGATTTTTTTGTGCTTGGAGCTTGTTTAGGCTACACTCAAGGATGACAATGATCAGGCAGGATCACGAGATGCTACCTATATAGTAGAACCCCCCATAATCTTGGGCATGGGTTCTCTATCTATCGAGTGGAACCCCTATTGGATAGAGTTTGGGTCCTCGTGACACTAGACTTAATTCCCCCTATCGAACCAAGGCTCGATTCATCTTTAAATACTTACCGAGTGGAACCCCCTATCAGATAGGGCATAGGACCTCAGGAAACTAGAGTGGAACCTCATTTTCATACTTGGGAATGTGTCCTATATATGTAGTTACTAAGTGGAGCACTCTTATCGTGTAGGGAACGGGTCCTCATGACACTATAGTGGAATACCCATCGTCTTAGGCATGGGTCCTCTATAGATACATACTGAGGGGAACCCCCCATTGGGTAGGTCATGGGTTGTCATGACACACGAGTGGAACCCCCTAACACACTAGGGCTTGGGTCCTCTTCATGGAGTTTGTACCTCGTCAACCTTACAACAAAGTGGAGAGGTTTAAATCTTCAAAATATTAATTCTATGAAGACAGATTATGTAACACCCCAAGATTCCACGAAACACTTCTCTTTGAATAATTCAATAGCTTGCGTTGTACGCAACTTCGAGTTCTAGCACACCATTACCAATCAAACTAGCTGTTATGAATAGTAATATCCACTTTTTGAAAATTTATATTTTTTTTTCAAAATTAACTTCATTTTTGGATTAGGAATATCAAAATTAGCTTAGGGTGTTTTTTTGGTATTTTTCTGAAAACATTCAATTTTTGATGAATAGTGAAAAACACAACGTTATTGTTTAAAACCGACTATTTATTTAAATAATTATTTATTTTATTTATATTTATTTCACGTAAAAATTGATACATAATACCTATATATGTTCAATACAATTCATTGGATTCATTTTATAATAATATTAGATATATAAAATTTTATTTAACTTTTAACGTCTTTTACCCACCTTCTAGGCACATTTACAAATTTGAATTAAATGTAATTTTAACACTTCTATGAATTAAATTTCAAAAATCCAAGATACATGGTTGAAATTATTTAGTAAAATTTGGTTTAATAGGATGAAAATATTTTTTTAATAGTAACTTTTGAATTTTATTTACCACGATTAAAAGTAAATAGGGTAATTAATGGTAAAAATGATATTATAATTACCCTAAAACATGTCCTAATTCTATTAGATAAGTGTATTTCAACCAAAATAAAACTCAGGAATAAAATATTATCCTTTTGGTTCACTTAGACTACATTAAGACATTTATTATTATTTTATTTAAAGAAGAGTTAAAAGTGTTAAATTCAAAGTTTAATAACTATACCATTTTTTAATATAGGGTTATACATAAGATAAATTTGACTATAAATATTCATTAGAAATATAAACATATTTTGTAATTCCCTAACCCCAGTTACCCAAAGTCGATGCATTATTTCAATACATTTTCATGATTACAAGGAATCAACTCCTGAAGGACCGATCGGTTTAGCAGTCTTGGAAAATAGATTACATACATGAATGTTACATTACACTTTATAACATAGAAAACAACATAAATAACCTTTTATGAACACCATTATTCCCCTAGATTAACCCTGTATATCAATCATAATACACTTCTTGGAATACTAGGAAAATAAAACATAGAAAGGGGTGATCTCAAACGCTCAGTAAGGGTAAGCAATACAACAAAAACTTTCAAAAATAAGCATAAATATTTAAGGCAATGTATAAAACTAAAACAAAAGCATTTTAAACTTTAACTTAATCATAATATGGAAGAAATAAAATGAAATAATGTCATTTACTTATTCACATGGATATTCTATTAATCAGATAATCACATGAAATATCAATAACCACTTTCATAACGATGGAATGCATAATGCCAGACTATCATAACCACGTAGCCAAGGCCTCGTGCCAAGACTAAAAATAAGAATTTGTTAAGGCCTCGTGCCAAGACACTAGTTTGTCTAATGAGACCTACCTATGCAATCTTTTTAGAAGATACTTACGTTTAAAATTTCTCAAATATACTCCAGTGTTTTTCTGAAGATATTATGCAAGCTTCTGAAAACAAAATAACTAATTCTGAGACTACTCGACTAGTTACAAGCCATGATGGGTCCACGCCCAATCCCTTCCTATCTACCACACTTGAGAGTCAGGTTTTCTGAAAACATTTTTAAGCTTGCATTAAATATGTATGCATTTGCACTGGATTTTCATATTTTTGAGAGAAATATATCTTTTTCATGGAAACATTTAAAAGTGACACAATTTGGAAAAGAAGTCATTTAAATAAATTTTTGAATCAATGTTTCTCATACCACTTTGAAGCTTTTGAAAGGAATTAACATTTTAAAAACATTCATGTCCATATAAATAAATCCTTAAAAACCATTTTGAAGACATAGACATTAATGAGAAAGATTTAGAAGAATAAATATTTAAAACATTTGAAATGATGTTTTAGTAAAAAGTCACTTAAAATAATCTCTTTGAAAACTCTTTCATAAAACATGGACATGGATAATAAATATGTCCCAGTAGATACTTACGTAAAAACAACCTCGGATAATAAAGAGATTGTGAAATTAACCCTTACCAATTTGGTAACATACGAAATATACACCCCATGAAAGAAGTATCATACAATGAATATGTAAATACACATATATTAAATTGTATTACACAAAGAATACAGTTATGCAAAGTACATACACCACACAAAAGGTAATAGTGGCAATATGGCATGAATCTCACAAGAATAAGGAGTGAGATGAAAACCCCTTACCTTGCACTTTCCTTTATTTGAGGGTACGTTTAGCCTCCTATATGAAGACTATGTTATGTTATTAAATTATACCAGAACCATATTAATACTTATGATATCATACATTATTCATTTATGACTTTATACTACCCATTTAATAATAATTTCCATGTTATATTAATATTTCGGGTAATAATCGCTTTCTTTATCGTATGTGTTTTAACTTGTTACTCTTGATTGTATCACTTAGATCATGATTTAAATACTTTCAGAATATAAAACATGATTTATTTATCATATATATTTATAATATTAAAAAATTTATAATAGACATATATATGAAATAGAAAACATCGTTTATGGTGACGGTAGTCCGTACGTATGCATAAACATTGTTTCCGTTTTCATATAGTATTGAACAGAAGTAAGTGAATAAGATATATGTAAGTACATAAATACTTATATATATAAATATATATCTCCAGTAGAATTATTATTTCATATATTACATACTTATTAGTAATATATATTTTTATAATCGTCGATGAATGGTGAACTTGGAAATGAATCTCATCACGTCGTGGAGACGGTAATCCGTATGTACGCACGAGCGAAAATATCATTCTTTTGATATTAATATATTATATAATTGGATTTTATATAATATATAAAGAATCCTTATCATTTTATATTTATTATTTACATCAAATACACATCTTTATTTTACCCATCCAAATAATAATGTATTGAATAACAATTACACCACGACGTGGAGACGGTAAGCCGTACGTACACACGTATGGTGACATGTCATTCAAAGGGTGGATAGAATAATGAATTTGGTTGTACCATAATTATAATAACATAAAAGTATATAGAATATACTAGAGTTATTATTTTAGAATGGAAACAACAAAGAAAAAGGAATTGGAAGAAGAAAGGAACTTGAAAGAGGGTGGTGAAATCATTACATATTCTTTGGGTTCTTTCTTTTGATTTGACCAAATGGGATCCTTAGGTTAGCTTTCTGATCAAACTAGGGAATCTAGGATGAAGGGAGGATATTCGAGAGGGTATTTGGTCAGGTGTTTGCCGAGCCAAATGGCTTAGAAGGTGTGAATTAGAGAGAAGGGGGAGTTCCCTTTTATAAGAGGGGTGAGGGGAACCTTAGAAAAAATATAAAATATTATTTTATATTAAATTTATATTTGGTTTATAATGGCTCCAAAGTTGATTATTTAAAGTCTAAGGTGGGGATAGATATAAAAAAACTCAACCAATAGGTTTTAGACAAGTTTAGGTTACCATTTTAACCATATTATTTAGATTTACCTCTAAGTTAAATAATTTAACTTTTACCGTGTCTTCTTGTATTATTACACTATATGGTTAATAAACATACTATATACTACCAATAGAACCATAATTGGTTCTTTAAGGTCATATATATTATTATATAAGTATTTTTTTCCGAACCTTAGATTTTTAGGACCATTATATCAATTAATAATATAATATTTTTTTTAAAACCAATTTTATGCCAATTTTGACACTATTTGGTATTTGTTTTTTGTTAAAATAACAACAACCTGATTACTTAAAAAAAATACATTTAATAAATCCTAAAATTTCATATTTACATTTAAATTTCGTTTATGTCATAAAAACTTTGAAATTATATTTATTTTAATATTTATAATACCATTTATTTGATTCTTTCATGAATAAGGTAATTATTGAATCATCATTGTGTCATAAATAAATTTATTTATATAATGTCTAAAAATTATAAATAAAATACCATTATGTAGGAAATAGTATTATCTTTCTAATGAATATTTATAATCGAATTTGTCTTATGAAAAACCCTATATTAAAAATGTTTTAGTTATTAAACTTTGATTTTAACTCATTTAACTCTTCTTTGAATTAAATAATAATAAATGTCCTAATCTAATCCAAGTGGATCTAAATGATAATATTTTATTCCTATGGTTTTTTTGGTCTAGATAAACTTTTCCAATAGAATTAGGATATGTGTGAGGGTAATATTAATATCAATTTTACCCTTAATTACCTTGTTTACTTTTAACCGTGGTAAATAAAAGTAAAAAGTTACTATTCACCAAAAATTATTTTCTTCTCATTGAACCACATTTTAATTATTGATGTTAACAGTGTCCCTCGGATTTTCGAAATTCAGCTCACAAAAGCGGTAAAATTATGTTTTATGTGAATTTGCAAAAGCTCATAGGAGGTGGGTAAAAGATGGTGAAAAGTTCAATAAAATTTTTATATATCTAAAATTATTATAAACCGAATCCAATGAATTACATTAAACTTATATAGGTATTATGTATCTATTTTTACATTAAATAATTTAAATAAAATAAATAAATATTTAAATAAAAAATCGGTTTTAGACTATAACTCAGTGTTTTTCACTATTCATCAAAAATTAAAAGTTTTTAGAAAAATTCCAAAGATTCACCCTAAGCTAATTTCGATATTCCAAATCCAAAAATGTAGTCCATTTTGAAAGATAAAATGTATAAAATTTTAAAATGTGGGTATTACTATTCATAACGGCTAGTTTGATTGGTTGTGGTGTGTGTTAGAACTCGAAGTTGCATACAACACGCGCTACTGTATTATTCAAAGAGAAGCGTACCGTGGAAGATTGGGGTGTTACATTCTCCCCTCATTCAATAAATTGCATCCTCACAATTTATTCTTGGTATTGGAAACTTGGGGTTGACATTTCAAAATATATTAGTTGAAATCCCACATCGAAAAATGGATTAATGAGGCCTCTATTTAAAATAAAGAGTGGTAAGTATGAAGGTTACAGAAAATAACACATAATAGGGTTACTTGTAGGAAAATATGGATATGGAAGAGAAATATAACCATCAATATCTGATTGAGAGTCGTAGAGAACATGGATATGAAAAGGCTAATAATCCCAAAGCCATAAATTTGTGATGATCTAAGGTACCATCTTGGAAAACATTTTTATTCTAAGTTCATTTTCTTAATGTTGAGAAATTTATTTATGAGATTGGCTAAGATCATAATGAGATATACTTACTTTATAATTAGAGTTTTATCCATTAATAAATTTCTAACACAAACTCATCTATTACTAAAAAACATAATACAACTAAAAAATACCCTATTTATCCTAATCGTATAGGGTTCCAAATATAATGAATGTATAATTCACATATCAGACCCATTAAAAAAAGAAACTACATTATACAATCAAGGGACTTCACGTAGTCTAGTAGTAGGTGATAAATCCCAATCGCACTATGGTTGTGGGTTCGATTCCCGCAGATTTGTCCGACGCGATGGGTTGTCACACGGTCTGCGTGTTGTCCTTTTATAAAAATCCAAGAATAACCTTTCAAACATAATACATTCCAACCTTTAGACTTATCCAAAATACTACTATCCAAACTCACAGTCCAAAATTTATAAGGAAGTTAAACACAATGAAGATCCTTTTTTCCATGTAATAACATGTGAACACTTTCACCATGTATTATTTTAAAACATGGTAACATATTTAATTACCATAAAACCTTATTGATTAAATTCATGCTCCCTTATTCTTTAAAGAATACTGGATATACTCATTCTATCAAAAAAGTTGTAATCTCCGACGATGAAAAATCATTAATCAGTTTCAAGGTATTCAAGAATATCCAATATAATTTACCCAAATCAACCATATCTTATTCCAAAATCAGTACCTCAATATTAGGACCATATTAAGGTTTATCTTTCCTTCAACCATGTAATTTCCAAAAAGTTTAACTCGCTGTAGATTCACTTTTCTTAGTACCATAAAATCTCAAATCCTCAATGAAATAGTACTGCAGTACAATCATTATTTATTTCTTGAATATCATTGATACAAAACTTAAATGAAATAATTCTAAAATAACAACATAAGAAAACTAGTCATTCCTATTCATTTGTGGTAGTGTCATAACTTGATTATTATCCAATAGCATCATTTGCGGTATAGTCTGATGACTGGGAAACTGGTTCGCATAGTGTCTAAACTCCTTGCAGATGAAGAATTGTACATTTGAAACCTTTTTCTTACACTTGAAGTTACGTACTTGGTGTCCTTTTTCTCCACACTTATAACATACTCACATTCCCTTCAAGCATTTTCCAAGGTGATTCTTTTCACAGTTATAAAATATGAGAAAATCATTCTTTACCTTCTTCCCTTTATCTGTCCTTCTCTCTACCATCCTTTTCTTCTCTGGATTCCTTTCAAAGCCACAAGACTCTGATAATTCTTTACGTATCTTATCAACACATGATACTATTTATTCAAATGATGATAATACGTGGGAGACTATTTCCCTTCTAAATTCTAGCTTAAGACCATGAAAGATATTATCCTTCTTACTCATTTTATCATGCGTATTGCTGGAGTTTTCATTCCTTCAACTGGGTGCCATTTCTAAACAATGGCATACACTAGATTAGTTTATGAATAACAATTGCTAATCCCAAACATGTAAAACACTTAACATAAATTAAACAGTTTATGGATAAAATCTATAATCATAAAAATGTCTTCTTTGAGGAAGTATATACTCATAAACCCTTCTTAATGGTTTGTAAAGAAAGTGAGAATTATCCTAAGCATATCCCCCGGGAGTGTCGTAACCAAGAGTGAAGCAAGGCCCATTGTCGTTCACCAGTTCCCGTTCGAGTCTAGCTCAAAGAGGTGTTTTTGGGTTTTACCCCTAGGTACATCTGTGCCAGAGCCGCCTCTACCTGCTCGTATCCAGACAGGGATGTATTGCTTGGAAAACTCACAAAATCTATACAATAACAAATTTCTAGGAAGTTCTTCTATACTAATCCTCAAAGTCCATATTAGGTCTATGTGCTCCAATCAGAGTTTATCTAAATCTAGCTTCCAAGGTTATTACTAAACATACTCTGATACCAACTGAAACGCCCCGACCCCAGTTACCCAAAGTCGATGCATTATTTTAATATATTATCATGATTACAAGGAATCAAGTCCCGAAGGAATGATCGGTTTTGAAGTCTTGGAAAATAGATTACATACATGAATATTACATTACACTTTATAACATACAAAAAAACACAAATAATCCCATATGAACACCATTATTACCCTGGTTTAACCCTGCATATCAATCATAATACACTTTTGGAATCCTGGGAAAATAAAACATAGAAAGGGGTGAGCTAAAACGCTCAGTAAGGGTAAGAAAAACAACGAAAACTTTCAAAAATAAGTATAAACATTTAAGGAAATGTATAAAACTAAAACAAAAGCCTTTTAATCTTGAACTTGATCATAATAAGACAGAAATAAAATGAAATAATGCCATTTACTTATTCAAATGCATATTCTACTAATCAAATAATCACATTAAATTTCAATAACCATTTTTATAACGATGGAATTCATAATGCCAGACTATCATAACCACGTAGCCAAGGCCTCGTTCCAAGACTACAAATAAGATTTTTTCAAGGCCTTGGGCCAAGACACTATTTTTTCTCCTGAGACCTACCGATACATTTTTTTTAGAAGATACTTACTATAAGGCCCCGACCTTAAACCTTACTTAATATTGAATTAAATGTATAATTCACATTGAGGATCTTTTCAGGTTTAGTGTTTTAGAGAATTAGAACATAACTATTACATCTCAAAAGATTAAAAAGTAGACACTTCTACTAAGTTTCCATATGATAAAAAAAACTCTTAAAAAGAAACATGTCTAGTTCCATGTTTTATATAGCATGACTTTCCCTTGATCCCATCCTTGACCCTATTCCAGATTAAGTCCTATGAAAAAAATTTCAAAAAAAAAACTTGGGGTGAGCATAAAAAGCTCAGTAAGGGATACAAAAAGAATGAAAACTTTTAGTTTTTCAAACATCAAGTAAACCATGTATACTTTATCAAAGTAATACCTTCACCTTCATGGAGTAGTAAAAACTCTTCACCGAATAAAATATCATTACTTACCTTTTTGTAACCAAAGGATTACCATAAAACCCATATAAAGAACACATAACATATAAAGGTAACTTGGGACATAAACATACTTAAGTGGAATAACCTTACTGTCGACTTCCACACATATCACTTAATGGAATAGCCATACGGCCAACTTCCATACATAATTAATGGAATAGACAAACGGCCAACTTCCATACCCAATGCATTGGAGGTTATAACGTAACCACCCGTCCTGGTATTCACGGCACCACCCGTCATATAGTTCATCACGTAACCACCCGTCAAATGTCCAAGTACCATTATAAAATCATAAGACATAAAGCAAACATAAAGGAAAGAAAACATTTCCCCACTTTGATCACAATATATCACTCAAATATATTGACATAACAAATCCATTATAAAAACCATTTTCAATACCAAAATACATAAAAGAGTATATGGTATTTATTTCATTTTAAAAACATTACGGCTTGTTGAGGAAGCCAAAGACCAAATAATACTCGCGGCAGCGGAAAAGGTCATTGTCATCGCGTACAATAAAAGAAACATTCCTTTTTTTAGTTTTGTAAAACGCTTCATAGAAAAAGATTCCTTTTGTATAAAAGTAAAATTCAAAGGGGTTTATACACCGTATAAAAGATAGTTGTGTATAAAATGAAATATGCCTCAATGAAAGGAGATTGAGACGAAGTCCCTTACAAAGATCATTTTTTTAAATAAAATAGATATATTATGTTTATTAACTATAAGTAAACATAAATAAAGTACAAATACAATATTGGACATAATTATATCATGACATAATTTTAAATTAGGAGATTAACCCAAAGAATGGAAATTGGGTTAAGAAATTCCCTTACCTCGGGTCCGACTTGACTCGATCGTTCTTTAACATCCTGAATAATAAACTTGAGTTAATTTATACTTGATTAAGAACCTTTTTCAGGTTAATTATTACTTTTATATCACTTATTATCATGTTATAAACATTATTTAATAATTTAAGTTAATAATGTTTGTTTTGTCGATATTTGGTTCTTAAGTCGAAAGTGGACTTCTTACAATTACATGTTGTTCGTGTGGTCAAGGGTTCATTATATCCAGAATGATATTCATGATTTGGATATCATATATATCATATATATCCAGAATATACATGTATTTATAATATCACATAATCATTTAGAGGTAAGAAATGAAATGCACCGTTCATGGAGACAGTAAGCCGTACGTACGCATGAACGCTACTTTCATTTCTATGTCATATTAATGGAATTAAATCTAAATGAGAGGTATGTATATTTTAATTCCATATTTATATTCATCATTTATATGTAACATAAATTATATATATCTACTATAAATATGTACTTTTAATAGTACATTACATTTGGGGATAAGAAATGAAATGCACCGTTCATGGAGATGGTAAGCCGTACATACGCATGAACGCTACTTTCATTTATATCTCATACATTAATGGAAAGAAATAATAATTATATAGAGGTATATTATAATTCCAGTATAGCATAATACATAATAACTTTAAATCCATCCTTTATACGTCCCACATATGGCATTAACGAATCACATCACTTTGAGGGGGCGGTAGTCTGCACTTCCTTAAATGAAGATATCGCATTTACCCATAATGGAAACCATAAAGGTATGCCCAAAATGAAAAATACATAAGCTTAAGGAAGCCATAAACATATTATATATCATATATAAATATAGTGTCATCTTAATGGCCACCTTTGAAGGTGTTAAAATAATGTTGAACAATCATCGTTTCGGGAGGCCAAAATTCGCCATCCACGGAAACAGTATGTTCTTTAACCATTAGATGTAGTTTTGTGTAATTTTAGCTAAAATAATTCTTATAAAAACATCCTAGTATATTTAAGATACTGGAGTTGTTACAAAAGAAATGAATAAAAAGATTTTAGGGGGTTGGAGAATCAAAATAAAACAAACGGACTCAGATGAAGACATTACCTTAAAATCGGGTAACACCCTTTGGTTTGAGCTCAAAGGCTTCCTTGGGAAGACTTCTGCCCAAAGTGAGGTTTCAAGGAGTAATATATGGAAGTTGAGAGACAATATGGGCAGGTTTTGGCCGAGCCAAAGGCTTTGGGAGTGTGGGTAAGGAGGTAGAGGTGGGGGCCTTTTATAAGAGGAGAGGAGGGGCACTCTTGGAAAGTAAATAAAAGTTACTTTATTTTAAAATTAGTTTCGGATTCAAAAGGTCCCACATTGATATAATTCATATATAAGGTGATAAGGGTTCTAAATCCACCCATCCAATAGGTTTTGGACATGTGTAAGTCATAGAGTTTACATTATCATTTCATTTTATTTAAATCCTTTATTAATGAGGTAATCGCGACATCATCATGATGTCATAAATAATTTATTTTATTTAAAGTATAAAAATTATAAAAAAAATATTATAATGTAGAAAATCGTTTTATCTTCCTAAAGACTATTTATAATAAAAAATCTGACTTGTATAACTCCATGTAAAAATTGTTTTAGTAAAACATCTCATGTTTGTGTTATTTTTACTTTAACATTAAATAAAAACTTATTTATGTCATTTCTCAACCAAAGTGGCTCCATGGGGTCCCCAAGTTGACCCATGGCTTGTCTTGGTCGGCCATGACACATCCAATAAGGGTAGGACATGTGTCTAGGTATTTTCATTTTATTATAATATCATTTTTGCCTTAAATTGCACTAATTACCTCTAATCGCGATTAAAAACTTAATAAGTTACTATTCACCAAAAAATTATTTTAATCTCATTGAACCACATTTTACTTCTTAATGACAACCATGTATGTCAGATTTTTGAAATTCAAAACATAGAGGTGGTAAAATTTCATTTAAACGAAAAATCAGTTTCTTTAAGTACCACTTGATGGTTTCACTATTCATCAAAAATTGAAGTTTTTCAGAAAAATACCAAAACTTCACCCTAAGCTATATTTGATATTCTGAATTAAAAAATGAAGTCCATTTTACAAAATTCAAAACATATAAGTTGGATTAATTAATTTAATAATTAATTCCCGCTGTCAGAGCAAATAACGTGTTTTTATGAAACAATAAGTATCTAAAGATTGACACTAGTTTAAGTCCGATTTCAAAGTGAAATTAATTCCAACGACCACTATTGGATTAAATGGTAAAAATACATTCTAATTTCACTTTAAAAACAATTCAAAATATAATCTAATCATATAAATAAATTAGATTAAAAAGAGGTTTTGAATTTAAATACAACATTTTACACTATTCATTAAAAAATGAACATTATCGGAAAAATACAAAAAATTTACACAAATTAACTTTTGATGTCCCAATTCTAAAGAAGAGTTATATTTTGTCTAATAGAATTTATAAGAGTGATCAAAACTATATTTAATGATGGTTTTCCATCAAAAGGTGATAAGTGAACCTTTAGTGAAAATTAGGGTATAAATGCCTAAAATTGAATTCTTTCCATATTTTAAGCCGTTATCTTTTATTGGATAACTGTAAAAACATTTAAAAAAACATATATAATAATATTTTAGTTATTTCTATCCATTCCCTCCAATAAAACAGCTACATGTTAACTACCATTTAAAATAATATTATTATATTACTAGTGTGCAACGTAAGTTTTCAAAGGAACTCATCGTTGCGTATCGTGTACGCTATCGATCATGGAAACCCATTTAAAGTACTATTAATATTTAATTCGTAAATATTAATAAATATTAAAATTCTTTATTCTTTATTTACTTGGGATGTTACATCCTTCCCCCCTTTTGGGAATTACGTCCTCGCAATTTTATTCACTTATCAAAATAAGTGGGGGTATTTATCCCTCATAGCATTTTCAGATTCCCACGTTTCCTCTTCAACCATATGGTTTTTCCACAAAACCTTTACCTGATGAATTACCTTATTTCGTAACACTTGCTCTCTTCGGTCAAAATTCTGGACTGGTTGTTCTTCATAAGAGAGATTCTCTTCCAACTGAACTACCTCTGGGCTCAAAACATGAGATGAATCTGGCATATACTTCCTCAACATCGAAACATGAAAAACATTGTGTACCTGAGATAAAATCAAAGGTAAAGACACTCGGTAAGCAACTGATCCAACTCTCTCCAAAATTTCATATGGTCCAATGAACCTTGGACTCAGCTTTCCTTTCTTACCAAATCTCATCACACTTTTCCATGGAGAAACCTTGAGAAAAACATGATCACCTACCTCGAAAGATAGATCCTTCCTCCGGTTATCCGCATAACTCTTCTGCCTGCTTTGAGATGTTCTCATGTGTTTCAAAATCAATGGAACTTTTTCTGCCATATCTTTTACCAATTCTGGTCCCATAAGCTTCCTTTCACCCACTTTATCCCAAAATACTGGAGTTCGACACCGCTTCCCATATAATGCCTCAAATGTTACCATCTGTATACTGGAATGAAAACTGTTATTATAAGAAAACTCAACCAAAGAAATATGTTGGTCTCAACTTCCCTGATAATCCATCGAACAAGCTCGTAGCATATCCTCCAAGGTCTGAATTGTTCGTTCTGACTACCCATCTGATTGAGGATGAAAAGCTGTACTAAAATTTAATTCACTACCCAACAACTTCTGAAGGCCTTTCCAAAAGTTAGAAGTAAACCTGAGATCACGATCGGACACAATGGAGAGAGGAACTCCATATAACCTGACAATCTCTTTAAGATACAAACGGGAAAGTTGATCTAGGGAATAAGTATCTCGTATAGAAAGGAAATGAGAAGATTTAGTCAAGTGATCAACAATAACCCAGATTGCATTATTTCCTCGAGATGTCCTCGGTAATCCCACAACAAAGTCTATGGATATATTTTCCCATTTCCACTCTGGCACTGGTAATGGTTGAAGAATCTCTTTCGGTAACTGCCGCTCTGCTTTAACCTGTTGAAGTGTCACACACTTCATAGTAAAATCAGCAATATCTCTTTTCATTCCATCCCACCAGTAATACTCCCGCAGATCTCTGTACATCTTAGTACTGCCAGGATGAACTGAAAATGGGGAACTATAAGCCTCGCATAACAGCTCATTCTTCAACTTTGAATCACAAGTAACACATAATCTCTTCCCAAACCTCAAAACACAATAATTATCAGTGTTGAATTCAGGAAACTTACCCTTCTGAAACAACTCTACCTTTTTCTGCAACTCATTGTCTTCCCTCTGTGCTTGCTTAATTCTGTCTGATAGGGATGATCTTACTGATACCTGAAACAAAATAGAAGAACTTCCTGCACCAACAACTTCTATGCCAAATTTCATCAAATCAAAATCAAAGGATCTCGTTCTAAACGTATCATGGTTAATGAAGCATTACATTTTTGACTCAAAGCATCAGCCACTTTATTTTCTTTTTCCGGATGGTAGTGAATTGTAAAATCATAATCCTTGATTAATTCCAGCCATCTTCTCTGTATCATGTTCAATTCTCTTTGAGTGAATATATACTTTAAACTTTTGTGATCAGTATATATTTCACACTTTACTCCATACAAATGATGCCTCCAAATTTTTAAAGCAAAAACAACAGCAGCTAATTCCAAATCATGTGTAGGGTAATTTACCTCATGAGTTTTCAACTGAGGTGAAGCATAAGAAATTACCTGATCATTCTGCATAAGGATACAACCAAGTCCCTTCAACGAAGCATCACTGTATATAACAAACTCACCATTCCTGGAAAGAAGTTCCAAAACTGGAGCATTTACCAATCTTCTTTTCAACTCCTGAAAACAATCATCACATTCTTTTGTCCAGATAATCTTAACACCCTTCCGAGTTATCTTAGTCATTGGACTAGATAACCATGAAAAATATTCAACAAACCTTCGGTAGTAACCTTCCAAACTAAGAAAAATACAGATCTCGGTTACATTTTTGGGTCTTGGACATTCTTCAACAACTTTTGTTTTTGCAGGATCAACAATTATCCCATATTTAGAAACAATGTGACCCAAGAAAGAAATTTTTTGTAACCAAAACTCACACTTGCTGAAATTTCCATACAATTTCTTTTCTTTTAAGGTTTTCAAAATAACCCTTAAATGACTTTCATGCTCCTCTTTAGTTTTAGAAAACACCAAAATATCATCAATAAAAACAACCAACATTTTTCAACTGAGTCAACTAAGCCATCACTGCAACAAACTGTTTAGTTCTGATTCTAACCATCTTAGTATGCTGATTTGAAAGGTCATTTCCCTCTGTATGCCTTCCCAGAAAAGATGCTATGTTTCCTCTATGGAAAACCATTCTTATCGCAGAAATACCTTAGGTGAAGCAACATGGTAATCTTTTAATGCTATATCATTTTAATCATACCATAAATTAACTTATAATTTTACACTTTTCTAACTCCTAAAGTTGTCTAAATAGACCTCTGATACCAACAATAAGGCCCCGACCTTAAACCTTAATTAATATTGAATTAAATGTATAATTCACATTGAGGATCTTTTTAGGTTTAGAGTTTTAGAGAATTAGAACATAACTAATACATCTCAAAAGATTACAAAGTAGACACTTCTACTAAGTTTCCATATAATAAAAAAAACTCTTAAAAAGAAAGATATATAGTTCCATGTTTTATATACCATGACTTTCCCTTGATCCCATCCTTGACCCTATTCCACATTAAGTCCTGTGAAAAACATTTCAAAAAAAAAACTTGGGGTGAGCATAAAAAGATCAGTAAGGGATACAGAAAGAATGAAAACTGTTAGTTTTTCAAACATCAAGTAAACCATGTATACTTTATCAAAGTAATACCTTCGCCTTCATGAAGTAGTAAAAACTCTTCACCGAATAAAATATCATTACTTACCTTTTTTGTAACCAAAGGATTACCATAAAACCCATATAAAGAACACATAACATATAAAGGTAACTTGGGACATAAACATACTTAAGTGGAATAACCTTACGGTCGACTTCCACACATATCACTTAATGGAATAGCCATACGGCCAACTTCCATACATACTTAATGGAATAGCCATACGGCTGACTTCCATACCTAATGAATTGGAGGTTATAACATAACCACCTGTCCTGGTATTCACGACACCACCCGTCATATGGTTTATCACGTAACCACCCGTCAAATGTCCAAGTACCATTATAAAATCATAAGACATAAAGCAAACATAAAGGAAAGAAAACATTTCCCAACTTTGATCACAATATATCACTCAAATATATCGACATAACAAATCCATTATAAAAACCATTTTCAATACCAAAATACATAAATGAGTATATGGTATTTATTTCATTTTAAAAACATTACGGCTTTTTGAGGAAGCCAAAGACCAAATAATACTCGCGGCGGCGGAAAAGGTCGTTGTCATCGCGTACGATAAAAGAAACATTCCATTTTTTCGTTTTGTAAAACTCTTCGTAGAAAAAGATTCCTTTTGTATAAAAGTAAAAGTCAAAGGGGTTTATACACCGTATAAAAGATTGTTGTGTATAAAACGAAATATGCCTCAATGAAAGGAGATTGAGACGAAGTCCCTTAAAAAGATCATTTTTTTGAATAAAATAGATCTGTTATGTGTATTCACTATAAGTAAACATAAATAAAGTACAAATACAATATTGTACATAATAATATCATGAAATAATTTGAAAGTAGGAGATTAACCCAAATAATGAAATTGGGTTAAGAAATTCCCTTACCTCGAGTCCGACTTGACTCGATCGTTCTTTAACGTCCTGAATAATAAACTTGAGTTAATTTATACTTGATTAAGAACCTTTTTCAAGTTCATTGTTAATTTTATATCACTTATTATCATGTTATTAACATTATGTAATCATTTATGTCAATAATTTTTTTTTGTCGATATTTGGTTCTTAAGTCGAAAGTGGACTTCTTACAATTACATGTTATTCGTGTGGTCAAAGGTTCATTATATCCAGAATGATATTCATGATTTGGATATCATATATATCATATATATCCAGCATATACATGTATTTATAATATCACATAATCATTTAGAGGTAAGAAATGAATTCACCGTTCATGGAGATGGTAAGCCGTACGTACGTGTGAACGCTACTTTCATTTCTATGTCATATTAATGGAATTAAAACTAAATGATAGGTATGTATATTTTAATTCCATAATTATATTCATAATTTATATGTAACATACATTATATATATCCATTATAAATTTTTACTTTTAATAGTACATTACATTTGGGGATAAGAAATGAAATGCACCGTTCATGGAGACGGTAAGCCGTACGTACGCATGAACACTACTTTCATTTATATCTCATACATTAATGGAAATAAATAATAATGATATAGAGTTATATTATAATTTCAGTATAACATCATATATAATAACTTTAAATCCATCCTTTATGCGTCCCACATATGGATTTTAACGAATCATATCACTTTGAGGGGGCGGTAGTCCACATTTCCTTAAATGAAGATATCGCATTTACCCATAATGGAAACCATAAAGGTATGCCCAAACTTAAAAATAAATAAGATTAAAGAAAACATAAACATATTATATATCATATATAAATATAGTGTCATCTTAATGGCCACCATTGAAGGTGTTAAAATAATGTTGAACAATCATCGTTTCGGGAGGCCGAAATTCGCCATCCACAAAAACAGTATGTTCTTTAACCATTAGATGTAGGTGTGTGTAAGTGTCGATATAATACTTCTTATAACATCATCCTAGTATATTGAATATACTGGATTTGTTACAAAAGAAATGAATAAAAAGAGTTTAGGGGGTTGGAGAAGCAAAATAAAACAAACGGACTCAAGTGAAGACATTACCTTAAAATCGGGTAACTCCCTTTGGTTTGAGCTCCAAGGCTTCATTGGGATGACTTCTTCCCAAAGTGAGGTTTCAAGGAGTAAGATAGGGAAGTGTAGAGACAAAATGGGCAGGGGTTTTCCGAGCCAAAGGCTTTGGGAGTGTGGGTAAGGAGGTAGAGGTGGGAGCCTTTTATAAGAGGAGAGGAGGGGCACTCTTGGAAAGTAAATTAAAGTTACTTTATTTTAAAATGATTTTCTGATTAAAAAGGTCCCACATTGATATAATTTGAGGATACTGAGATAAGGGTTCGAAATCAACCCATCCAATAGGTTTTGGACATGTGTAGGTCATATATTTTACATTATCATTTCATTTTATTTAAATCATTTATTAATGAGGTAATCGCTGCATCATCATGATGTCATAAATAATTTAATTTATTTAAAGTATAAAAATTATAAAAAAACTATTATGATGTAGGAAATCCTTTTAGCTTTCCAAATACTATTTATAATAAAAAATCTGACTTGTATAACCCCATGTAAAATTTTTTTTAGTAAAACATCTCATGTTTGTGTTATTTTTACTTTAACATTAAATAAAAAGTTATTTATGTCCTTTCCCAACCAAAGTGGCTCCATGGGGTCCCCAAGTTGACCCATGGATTGTCTTGGTCGGCCATGACACATCCAATAAGGGTAGTACTTGTGTCTAGGTATTTTCATTTCATTATAATATCATTTTTGCCTTAAATTGCACTAATTACCTCTAATAATGATTAAAAACTTAATAAGTTACTATTCACCAAAAAAATTATTTTAATCCCATTGAACCACATTTTACTTCTTAATGATGACCATGTATGTCGGATTTTTGAAATTAAAAACATAGAGGTGGTAAAATTTCATTTAAACGGAAAATCAGTTTTTTAAGTACCACTTAGTGGTTTCAGTATTCATCAAAAATTGAAGTTTTTCAGAAAAATACCAAAACTTCACCCTAAGCTGTATTTGATATTCTGAATTAAAAAATGAAGTCCATTTTACAAAATTCAAAACATATAAGTTGCATTAATTAATTTAATAATTAATTCCCGCTGTCAGAGCAAATAGCGTGTTTTTATGAAACAATAAGTATCAAAAGATTGACACTAGTTTAAGTCTGATTTCAAAGTGAAATTAATTCCAACGACCACTATTGGATTAAATGGTAAAAATATATTCTAATTTCACTTTAAAACAAATTAAAAAGATAATATAATCATATAAATAAATTAGATTAAAAAGATGTTTTGAATTAAAATACAACATTCTATACTATTCATTAAAAAATGAACTTTGTCGGAAAAATACCAAAAATTTACACAAATTAACTTTTGATGTCCCGATTATAAAGAAGAGTTATATTTGGTCCAATAGAATGTATAAGAGTGATCAAAACTATATTTAATGACGGTTCGCCATCAAAAGGTGATAAGTGAACCTTTATTGAAAATTAGGGTATAAATGCCTAAAATTGAATTCTTTCCATATTTTAAGCCTTTATCTTTTATTGGATAAATGTAAAAACATTTAAAAAACATATATAATCATATTTTAGTTATTTCTATCCATTTACTCCAATACAATGGCTACATGTTAACTACCATTTAAAATAATATTATTATATTACTAGTGTGCAACGTAAGTTTTCAAAGGAACTCATCATTGCGTATCGGGTACACTATCGAACATAGCAACCCCTTTAAAGTAAAATTAATATTTAATTCATAAATATTAATAAATATGAAAATTATTTATTCTTTATTTACCTGGGATGTTACATCCTTCCCCCCTTTTGGGAATTGCGTTCTCGCAATTTTATTCAATTATCAAAATAAGTGGGGGTATTTATCCCTCATAGAATTTTCAGATTCCCACGTTGCCTCTTCAACCATATGGTTTTTCCACAAAACCTTTACCTGGTGAATTACCTTATTTCACAACACTTGCTCTCTTCGGTCAAAATTCTGGACTGGTTGTTCTTCATAAGAGAGATTCTCTTCCAACTGAACTACCTCTGGGATCAAAACATGAGATGAATCTGGCATATACTTCCTCAACATCGAAACATGAAAAACATTGTGTACCTGAGATAAAGTCGGAGGTAAAGCCACTAGGTAAGCAACTGATCCAACTCTCTGCAGAATTTCATATGGTCCAATGAACCTTGGACTCAGCTTTCCTTTCTTACCAAATCTCATCACACTTATCCATGGAGAAACCTTGAGAAAAACATGATCACCTACCTCGAAAGATAGATCCTTCCTCCAGTTATCCGCATAACTCTTCTGCCTGCTTTGAGCTATTCTCATGTGTTTCTAAATCAACTGAACTTTTTCTGCCATCTATCCTACCAATTCTGGTCCCATAAGCTTCTTTCACCCACTTCATCCAAAAATGATGGAGTTCGACACCGCTTCCCATATAATGACTCAAATTGTTCCATCTGTATACTGGAATGAAAACTGTTATTATAAGAAAACTCAACCAAAGAAAGATGTTGGTCCCAACTTCCCTGATAATCCATCGAACAAGCTCATAGAATATCCTCCAAGGTTTGAATTGTTCGTTCTGACTTCCCATCTGATTGAGGATGAAAAGTTGTAATAAAATTTAATTCAGTACCCAATGACTTCTGAAGGCCTTTCCAAAAGTTAGAAGTAAACTTGGGATCACGATCAGACACAATGGAGAGAGGAACTCCATATAACCTGACAAATCTCTTTAAGATACAAACGGGAAAGTTGATCTAGGGAATAAGTTTCTCATATAGCAAGGAAATGAGCAGATTTAGTCAAGCGATCAATAATAACCCAGATTTCATTATTACCTCGAGATGTCCTCGGTAATCCCACAAAAAAGTCCATGGATATATTTTCTCATTTCCACTCTGGCACTAGTAATAGTTGAAGAATCCCTTTCGGTAACTGCCACTCTTCTTTAACCTGTTGACATGTCACACACTTCACAGTAAAATCAGCAATATCTCTTTTCATTCCATCCCACCAGTAATACTCCCGCAGATCTCTATACATCATAGTACTGCCAGGATGAACTGAAAACGGGGAACTATGAGCCTCGCATAACAACTCATTCTTCAACTGTGAATCACAAGGAACACATAATCTCTTCCCAAAACTCAAAACACAATCATTATCAGTGTTGAATTCAGGAAACTTACCCTTCTGAACCAGCTCTACCATTTTCTGCAACTCATTGTCTTTCCTCTGTACTTGCTTAATTCTGTCTGATAGGGATGATCCTACTGATACCTGAAACAAAACAGAAGAACTTCCTTCACCAACAACTTCTATGCCAAATTTCATCAAATCAAAAACCAAAGGATCTCGTTCCAAACGTAGCATGGTTAATGAAGCATTACTTTTTTGACTCAAAGCATCGACCACTTTATTTGCTTTTCCCGGATGGTAGTGAATTGTACAATCATAATCCTTGATTAATTCCAGCCATCTCCTCTGTCTCATGTTCAATTCTTTCTGAGTGAATATATACTTTAAACATTTGTGATCAGTATATATTTCACACTTTACTCCATACAAATGATGCCTCCAATTTTTTAAAGCAAAAACAACAGTAGCTAATTCCAAATCATGTGTAGGGTAATTTACCTCATGAGTTTTCAACTGACGTGAAGCATAAGAAATTACATGATTATTCTGCATAAGGACACAACCAAGTCCCTTCAACAAAGAATCACTGTATATAACAAACTCACCATTCCTTGAAGGAAGTGCCCAAACTGGAGTATTCAACAATATTCTTTTCGACTCCTGAAAACAATCATCACATTCTTTTGTCCAGATAAACTTAACACCCTTCCGAGTTAGCTTAGTCATTGGACTAGATAACCGTGAAAAAATTTCAACAAACCTTTGGTAGTAACCTGCCAAACCAAGAAAACTATGGATATCGATTACATTTGTGGGTCTTGGCCATTATTCAACAACTTTTGTTTTTTCTGGATCAATAGTTATCCCATCTTTAGAAACAATGTGACACAGGAAAGAAATTTGTTGTAACCAAAACTCACACTTACTGAACTTTCCATACAATTTCTTTTCTGTTAAGGTTTTCAAAATAACTCTTAAATGACTTTCATGCTACTCTTTCGTTTTAGAAAACACCAAAATATCATCAATAAAAACAACCAATATTTTTCACCTGAGTCAACTGAGCCATCACTGCAACAAACTGTTTAGTTCTGATTCTGACCATCTTAGTATGCTGATTTGAAAGGTCATTTCCCTCTGTATGCCTTCCCAGAAAAGATTCTATATTTCCTCTATGGAAAACCATTCTTATCGCAGAAATACCTTAGGTGAAGCAACATGGTAATATTTAAATGCTATATCATTTTAATCTTACCATAAATTAACATATAATTTTACACTTTTCTAACTCCTAAAGTTGTCTAAACTGACCTCTGATACCAACTATAAGGCCCTGACCTTAAACCTTACTTAATATTGAATTAAATGTATAATTCACATTGAGGATCTTTTCAGGTTTAGAGTTTTAGAGAATTAGAACATAACTATTACATCTCAAAAGATTACAAATTAGACACTTCTACTAAGTTTCCATAGAATAAAAAAAACTCTTAAAAATAAACATGTCTAGTTCCATGTTTTATATAGCATGACTTTCCCTTGATCCCATCCTTGACCCTATTACACATTAAGTCCTGTGAAAAACATTACAAAAAAAACTTGGGGTGAGCATAAAAAGCTCAGTAAGGGATACAAAAAGAATGAAAACTGTTAGTTTTTCAAACATCAAGTAAACCATGTATACTTTATCAAAGTAATACGTTCACCTTCATGAAGTAGTAAAAACTCTTCACCGAATAAAATATCATTACGTACCTTTTTGTAAACAAAGGATTACCATAAAACCCATAGAAAGAACACATAACATATAAAGGTAACTTGGGACATAAACATACTTAAGTGGAATAACCTTACTGTCGACTTCAACACATATCACTTAATGGAATAGCCATACAACCAATATCCATACATACTTAATGGAATAGCCATACGGCCTACTTCCATACCCAATGCATTGGAGGTTATAACGTAACCACTCGTCCTGGTATTCATGGCACCACCCGTCATATGGTTCATCATGTAACCACCCATCAAATGTCCAAGTACCATTATAAAATCATAAGACATAAAGCAAACATAAAGGAAAGAAAACATTTCCCCACTTTGATCACAATATATCAGTCAAATATATTGACATAACAAATCCATTATAAAAACCATTTTCAATACCAAAATACATAAAAGAGTATATGGTATTTATTTCATTTTAAAAACATTACGGCTTGTTGAGGAAGCCAAAGACCAAATAATACTCACGTCGACGGAAAAGGTCGTTGTCACCGCGTATGATAAAAGAAACATTCCTTTTTTGTTGTTTTGTAAAAGGATTCATAGAAAAATATCACTTTTGTATAAAAGTAAAAGTCAAAGGGGTTTATACACCGTATAAAAGATAGTTTTGTATAAAATGAAATATGCCTCAATGAAAGGAGATTGAGACGAAGTCCCTTACAAAGATCATTTTTTGAATAAAATAGATCTATTATGTGTATTCACTATAAGTAAACATAAATAAAGTACAAATACAATATTGGACATAATAATATCATGACATAATTTGAAAGTAGGAGATTAACCCAAAGAATGGAAATTGGGTTAAGAAATTCCCTTACCTCGGGTCCGACATGGCTCGATCGTTCTTTAACGCCCTGAATAATAAACTTGAGTTAATTTATACTTGATTAAGAAACTTTTTCAAGTTCATTATTACTTTTATATCCCTTATTATCACGTTATAAACATTATGTAATCATTTAAGTTAATAATGTTTGTTTTGTCGATATTTGGTTCTTAAGTCGAAAGTGGACTTCTTATAATTACATGTTGTTCGTGTGGTCAAAGGTTCATTATATCCAGAATGATATTAATGATTTGGATATCATATATATCATATATATCCAGAATATACATGTATTTATAATATCACATAATCATTTAGAGGTAAGAAATGAAATGCACCGTTCATGGAGACGGTAATCCGTACGTACGCATGAACGCTACTTTCATTTCTATGTCATATTATTGGAATTAAAACTAAATGAGAGGTATGTATATTTTAATTCCATAATTATATTCATCATTTATATGTAACATACATTATATATATCCATTATAAATATGTAATTTTAATAGTACATTACATTTGGGGATAAGAAATGAAATGCACCGTTCATGGAGACAGTAAGTTGTACGTATGCATGAACGCTACTTTCATTTATATCTCATACATTAATGGAAATAAATAATAATTATATAGAGGTATATTATAATTCCATTATAACATCATATATAATAACTTTAAATCCATCCTTTATACGTCCCACATATGGCATTAACGAATCACATCACTTTGAGGGGGCGGTAGTCCGCACTTCCTTAAATGAAGATATCGCGTTTACCCATAATGGAAACCATAAAGGTATTCCCAAAATGAAAAATACAGAAGATTAAGGAAAACATAAAAATATAATATATCATATATAAATATAGTGTCATCTTAATGGCCACCTTTGAAGGAGTTAAAAGAATGTTGAACAATCATCGTTTCGGGAGGCCGAAATTCTCCATCCACAAAAACAGTATGTTCTTTAACCATTAGATGTAGGTGTGTGTAAGTGTAGCTCTAATCCTTATTATAAAAACATCCTAGTATATTGAATATACTGGAGTTGTTACAAAAGAAATGAATAAAGAGAGTTTAGGGGGTTGGAGAAGCAAAATAAAACAAACGGACTCAAGTGAAGACATTACCTTAAAATCAGGTAACTCCCTTTGGTTTGAGATCAAAGGCTTCCTTGGGAAGACTTCTGCCCAAAGTGAGGTTTCAAGGAGTAATATAGGGAAGTGGAGAGACAAAATGGGTAGGGTTTGGCCGAGCCAAAGTCTTTGGGAGTGTGGGTAAGGAGGTAGAGGTGGGGGCCTTTTATAAGAGGAGAGGAGGGGCACTCTTGGAAAGTAAATAAAAGTTACTTTATTTTAAAATGATTTTCGGATTCAAAAGGTCCTACATTGATATAATTCTAGGATAAGGTGATAAGGGTTCGAAATACACCCATCCAATAGGTTTTGGACATGTGTTGGTCATAGATTTTACATTATCATTTCATTTTATTTAAATCCTTTATTAATGAGGTAATCGCTGCATCATCATGATGTCATAAATAATTTAATTTATTTAAAGTCTAAAAATTATAAAAAAAACCATTATGATGTATTAAATATATTTATATTTTCAAAGACTATTTATAATCAAAAATCTGACTTGTATAACCACATGTAAAAATTGTTTTAGTAAAACATTTCATGTTTGTGTTATTTTTACTTTAACATTAAATAAAAAGTTATTTATGTCATTTCCCAACCAAAGTGGCTCCATGGGGTCCCCAAGTTGACCCATGGCTTTTCTTGGTCGGCCATGATACATCCAATAAGGGTAGGTCATGTTTCTAGGTATTTTCAATTTATTATAATATCATTTTTGCCTTAAATTGCACTAATTACCTCTAATCGCGATTAAAAACTTAATAAGTTACTATTCACCAAAAAATTATTTTAACCACATTGAACCACATTTTACTTATTAATGACGACCATGTATGTCAGATTTTTGAAATTCAAAACACAGAGGTGGTAAAATTTCATTTAAACGAAAAATCAGTTTTTTTAAGTACCACTTAGTGGTTTCACTATTCATCAAAAATTGAAGTTTTTCAGAAAAATACCAAAACTTCACCCTAATCTATATTTGATATTCCGAATTCAAAAATGAAGTCCATTTTACAAAGTTCAAAACATATAAGTTTCATTAATTAATTTAATAATTAATTCCTATTGTCAGAGCAAATAGCGTGTTTTTATGAAACAATAAGTATCAAAAGATTGACACTAGTTTAAGTCCGATTTCAAAGTGAAATTAATTCTAACGACCACTATTGGATTAAATGGTAAAAATATATTCTAATTTCACTTTAAAACCAATTCAAAAGATAATCTAATCATATAAATAAATTAGATTAAAAAGAGGTTTTGAATTAAAATACAACATTTTACACTATTCATTAAAAAATGAACTTTATCGGAAAAATACCAAAAATTTACACAAATTAACTATTGATGTCCCGATTCTAAAGAAGAGTTATATTTGGTCCAATATAATGTATAAGAGTGATCAAAACTATATTTAATGACGGTTCACCATCAAAAGGTGATAAGTGAACCTTTAGTGAAAATTAGGGTATAAATGCGTAAAATTGAATTCTTTCGGTATTTTAAGACTTTATCTTTTATTGGATAAATGTAAAAACATTTAAGAAAAATATAATCATATTTTAGTTATTTCTATCCATTCCCGCCAATACAACGACTACATGTTAACTACCATTTAAAATAATATTATTATATTACTAGTGTGCAACATAAGTTTTCAACGGAACTCATCATTGCGTATCGGGTACGCTATCGAACATAGCAACCCCTTTAAAGTAAAATTAATATTTAATTCTTAAATATTAATAAATATGAAAATTATTTATTCTTTATTTACCCGGGATGTTACACTTACGTTTAAAATTACTCAAATATACTCCAGTGTTTTTCTGAAAATATTATGCAAGCTTCTGAAAATAAAATAACTAATTCTGAGACTCCTCGACTAATTACATGCCATGATGGGTCCACGCCCAATACCTTCCTATCTACCACAATCGAGATTTAGGTTTTCTGAAAGCATTTTTAAGCTTGCATTAAATACGTATACATTTACACTGGATTTTTATATTTTTGAGAGAAATATATCTTTTTCATGAAAACATTTAAAAGTCACACAATTTGGAAAAGAAGTAATTTAAAGACATTTTAGAATCAAAGTGTACCATAACACTTTGAAGCTTTTGAAAGTAATTAACATTTTAAAAACATTCATGTCTATATAAATAAATCCTTAAAAACCATTTTGAAGACATGGACATTAATGAGATAGATTTAGAAGAATAAATATTTAAAACATTTGAAATGATGTTTTAGTAAAAATTCCCTTAAAATAATCCCTTTTAAAACTCTTTCATAAAACATGGACATGGATAATAAATATTTCCCAATAGATACTTACGTAAAAACAACCTCGGATAAAAAAGATATTGTGAAATTAACCCTTACCAATTTGGTAACTTACAAAACATACACCCCATGAAAGAAGTATCCTAAAATGAATATGTAAATGCACATATATTAATTAGTATTACACAAGGAATACAATTATTGGAAGTAAATACACCACATAAAAGGTAATAGTGGCAATATGACATGAATCTCACGGGAAAAAGGAGTGAGATGAAAACCCCTTACCTTGCACTTTCCTTTAGTCGAGGGTACGTTTAGCCTCCTGTATGAAGACTATAGTATATTATTAAATTATACCAGAATCATATTAATATTTACGATATCATACATTATTCATTTATGACTTTATACCACCCATTTAATAATAATTTCCATGTTATATCAATATTTCGGGTAATAATCGCTTTCTTTATCGTACGTGAATTAACTTGTTACTCTTGATTGTATCAATTAGATAATGATTTAAATACTTAAAGAATATAAAATATTATTTATTTATCATATATATTTAGAATATAAAAAAAATTTATAATAGATGTATATATGAAATGGAAAACACCGTTTATGGAGACGGTAGTCCGTACGTACGCATAAATGCTGTTTCCGTTTTCATATAGTATTGAATGGAAGTAAGTGAATAAGATATATGTAAGTACATAAATACTTATATATATAAATATATATCTCCAGTAGAATTATTATGTCATATATTACATACTTATTAGTAATAAATATTTTTATAATCGTCGATGAACAGTGAACTTGGAAATGAATCTCATCGCGTCGTGGAGATGGTAATCCGTACGTACGTACGAGCGAAAATATCATTCTTTTGATATTAATATAATATATAATTGGTTTTATATAATATATACAGATTCCTTATCATGTTATATTTATTATTTACATCAAATACACATCATTATTATACCCATCCAAATAATAATGTATTGAATAACAATTACACCACGACGTGGAGACGGTAAGCCGTACGTACGCACATATGGTGACATGTCATTAAAAGGGTGGATAGAATAATTAATTTGGATGTACCATAATTATAATAACATCACAGTATATATAATATACTAGAGTTATTATTTTATAATGGAAACAACAAAGAAAAAGGAGGTGGAAGAAGAAAGGAACTTGAAAGAGGGTGGTGAAATCATTACCTCTTCTTCGGGTTCTTACTTTTGATTTGATCAAAAGGGCTCCTTAGGTTGGATTTATGATCAAAATAAGACCTCTAGGATAAAGGGAGGATATTTTAGAGGGTATTTGGGCAGGTTTTGGCCGATCAAAATGGATTAGAAGGTTTTAATTAGAGAGAAGGCGGAGTTCCCTTTTATAAGAGGGGTGGGGGGCACCTTAGAAACAACTTAAAATATTATTTTATAATAAATTCATATTCGGTTTATAATGACTCCAAAGTTGATTATTTAAAGTATAAGGTGGGGATAGGTTGAAAAAAACTCAACCAATAGGTTTTAGACAAGTTTAGGTTACCATTTTAACCTTATCATTTAGATTTAACTCTAAGTTAAATAATTTAACTTTTACCGTGTCTTCTTGTATTCTGAAACTATATGGTTAATAAACATACTATATACTGCCAATATAACCCCAATTAGTTCATTAATGTTATATATATTATTATATAAGTCTTTTGGAAGAACCTTATATTTTTAAGACCATTATATCAATTAATAATATAATATTATTTTTAAAAACTATTTTATGTCAACTTTGAAACTATTTGGTATTTGTTTTTTGTTAAAATAATAACAACATGACTAATTCAAAAAAATTCATTGAATTAATACTAACATGTAATATTAACCTATAAAATTCTTGTATGTCATAAAAACTTTGAAATTATATTTATTTTAATATTTATAATACCATTTATTTGATTCTTTCATGAATAAGGTAATTATTGCATCATCATTGTGTCATAAATAAATTTATTTATATAATGTATAAAAATTATAAATAAAATTCCATGATGAATTAAATATTTTTATCTTTATAATTAATATTTATAATCGAATTTATTTTATGAAAAACCCTATATTAAAAATGTTTTAGTTATTAAACTTTGATTTTAACTCTTTTAACTCTTCTTTGAATTAAATAATAATAAATGTCCTAATCTAATCCAAGTGGACCTAAATGATAATATTTTATTCCTAAGATTGTTTTTGATCGATATAAACTTGTCCAATAGAATTAGTACATGTGTGAGGGTAATATTAATATCATTTTTACCCTTAATTACCATGTTTACTTTTAACCGTGGTAAATAAAAGTAAAAAGTTACTATTCAAAAAAAATTATTTTCATCTCATTGAACCACATTTTACTCCTTGATATTAACTGTGTCTCTCAGAGTTTCGAAATTCAGCTCACAGAAGCGGTAAAATTAAGTTTTATTTAAATTTGCAAAATCTCCTATGAGGTGGGTAAAAGACCGTGAAAAGTTCAATAAAATTTTTATATATCTAAAATTATTATAAACTAACTCCAATGAATTAAATTGAAATTATATAGGTATTATGTATATATTTTTAAATTAAAAAATTTAAATAAAATAAATAATTATTTAAATACGAATTCATTTTTAAACTATAACTCAGTGTTTTTCACTATTCATCAAAAATTAAAATTTTTCAGAAAAATACCAAAAATTCACCCTAAGCTAATTTTGATATTCCAAATATAAAAATGAAGTCCATTTTGAAAGATATAATGTATAAAATTTCAAAATGTGGGTATTACTATTCATAACGGCTAGTTTGATTGGTTGTGGTGTGTGTTAGAACTCGAAGTTGTGTACAACACACGCTACTGTATTATTCAAAGAGAATCATACCGTGGAAGCTTGGGGTGTTACATATTTCCTACATAATGGTAGTTTATTTATAATTTTTGGACATAAATAATTAAATTTATTTATGAAACAATGATGATGTAGTAATTACCTTATTATTGAAAGATTAGAATAATTGATATTATAAATATTAACATAAATTTAAATTGAGACTTTTGAAATATACCAAGAATTTTATAGGTTAATATGAAATTATAGGATTGATTAAATAATTTTTTTTGAAGTGATAATGTTCTTATGACTTTCACAAAAACGAAATACTAAATAGTGTCAAAATTGACATAAATGAGTTTTAAAAAAATACTATATTATTAATTAATATAATATTCATAAAAATATTAGGTTCAGAAAAAGGACTTAGATAAGATTAGATATATAAAT
The DNA here is from genome assembly GCA_963277665.1 of Viscum album. NCBI lineage: Eukaryota > Viridiplantae > Streptophyta > Magnoliopsida > Santalales > Viscaceae > Viscum > Viscum album. Next base: position 412,553,749 of record OY728140.1, on the reverse strand, counting down.
AATGAACCACTTGGGGTTCTATTGGCTTTTTATAGTAAGTTTATTAACCATTCATTATAATAATACAAGAATATATGGTAATAGTTAAACTATTTAACTAAGAGTTAAATCTAAAAGATAAGGCTAATATGGTGACCTAAATCTATATAAAACCTATTGGTTGAGTGGATTTATACCCATACCCATATTATCCTCGAAATAAATTCTTTTGGAGCCATTATAAACTGTATATGACTGTATAATGAAATAATATTCCATGCTTTTCCTAAAGTGACCCTCACCTCTCTTATAAAAGGGTACTTCCCCTTCTCTCAAAATCACACCTCCAAAAAAATTTGGATCAGACAAACCCTAATCAAATATCCTAAAAACTACCCTAAATTCAACATAGAGGCCTTAATTTGATCACAAGAAAACCTAAGGGTCCTTTTTGATCAAATCAAAATGAAGAACCCGAAGAAGAGGTAATAATTTCATCACCGTTTTCAAAGTTCTTTTCTTCTTCCACTTCCACTTTCTTTGTTGTTTCCATACCAAAATAATAAATCCTGTACCTTATACTTACTATGATTTTATTATAAATATGTTACAACCATATTAATTATTCTATCCATCATATGAATGACAAAGTCACCATACGTGCGTATGTACGGATTACCGTCTCTACATCGTGTTGTAGTTTGTTATTCAACACTTCATTATTTGGATGGATATAATAATGAGTATAATTGGTTTAAATAAAAAATATAAAATTTTAGTTATTCTGTATATATTATAAACCATCCAATTACATATGATTTCACCATCAATAGAATGATATTGTCGCTTGTGCGTACATACAGATTACAATCTCCACAAACGCGATTAGATTCATTCCCCATCGTAATCATTCAATAATAATTTTTAATTTTATGATTAAAAATAATTATTAAGAAGTTAATATCATTCTGGATATGAATAAAATACATCCTATCCATAACAAACATGACTTACCCAACAAAACATATAATGGAAAATGAATCAGTTAACACCCAAAACAATGATACTACTAAAATATTATTAACAAATAAATATTAGAAGATCATATATGATATCATATTTATGTATGTGGTTATTGTATAATTTAATCACATTTATTTAACTATTATAGAGGATGTTAACTTACCATCTACCAAGGAAAAGTACAAGGCAAAGGTTAATTCTACGATCTCTTCATTATCCGAGGTTGTTATACAACAGTATCTACTGGGACCTCTTTATCATCCACATCTGTGTTTCTTAAAAATGTAATTCAAAACTTTTTTAATATTTCCTAGACTATGGGTTAAATTCATTTATAACCTTGTTTTTATTTTTATAAATTTTTTATAAAGGAATCTTTCTGTCATTTTCCAAACAAGGTACTTTACGACCTTTTCGACAAAATTAAGAAAAGAATGTTTTTTAACTTATACGGCGAGTGTGGCTATTTTCCACTATTATAAAACCATATAAGATTCCATTACTAGATTATAAGAATTTTTTCAAAATAAATGTCTTCTTTTATAATTATTTTACTTTTAAATTATTTCAAAATAGAAAAATACATTTCTCAAAAATAGTTTTTATTTCATCTATGTCAACATCCTTTGATGGATTTTACCTTTGTTTGAAGTTGATTTATTATGATACAATCTTCCATATTGTATTGATGGTTTTGTGATATGTTTACTGTGGATGTGTTATTTTTATACCATTCATGGTTTATGGTTAATGTATTAACATTTTGTACGTTAGTTTTAATACAAATGTTTATGTTATGTTTCAACCTTTTCATATGAGGAATGAATTGGACTTAGTAAGTGATGGGTGGAGCCTGATATAGATCCTTGATGCATCGGTTGATCTCATGAGGCAAACTAGTGTCTTGGCATAAGGCCTTAACAAAATCTTATTTGTAGTATTGGCACGAGGCCTTGATTATGTGGTTATGATGTCCGCCATTATGCATTCCATCATTATGAAATTGGCTATTGATATTACATATGATTATTCAAATAGTAGAATATCCATGTGAATAAGTAAATTGAATTATTTGATTTATAGTTTCTATATTATGCTGAATTTTATGTTTAAAAGGCTTTTGTTTTAGTCTTATACATTGCATTAAATGTTTATGCTTATTTATGATAGATTCTTCTATATTTTTATCCTTACTGAGCATCTAATCTCACCCCTTTCAATGTTTAATTTTTCCCATGATTCGAAGAATTATATTATGATTAACCTGCAGGAATAGTATAAGGGGATGAGTGTGTTCAAATTGGACACAATTTTGTTGTTTTTTTCATTTCATGATGTAATGTGAAACTTATATATATATCTGGCACTTCCAAGGCTACTAAACTAATCGGTCCCTCAGGACTTGATCTCTTGTGATCAGGAAAATGTTATGTAATAATGCACCAGCTCTATGTAACTGGGGTTGGAGCATTATAGTTGGAATCATAGGAAGTTTAGTACAAACCTTGGAAACTAGATTTAGAAAGAATCTGATTAGAGAACATTACCCTAAGATAGAATTTGAGGATTAGAATAGAAGAACTTCCTAGAATTTTGGTAATGTAGATATTTTATGAATTTTCCCAGCAATACATCCCTGTCAGGATATGAGAAGGTTGAGGAGGCTTTGGCCCAGTTGTACTTAGGAGTGAAAACTCTGAAAAAGAGTTTTGGGCTTGACCCAGGGTATCTTGGTACACGACAACGAGCCTTGATGCACTATTGGTTACGAAACTCCTGGGGGTTATGCTTAGTATAATTCACATTTTATTTACAAACCATTATAAAGGATTTATGAGTAAATAACTCCTCAAATATTTTTTTTTTAATTATGGATTATATGCACAAACTGTTCAATTTATGTTAGGTATTTTACTAGTTTTGAATTATGTATTGTGATTCATAAACTAATCTAGTGTATGCAATTGTTTAGAAATGAAACCTAGTGAATGGAATGGAAACCGTATCAACACACATAATTAATTTAAGGATTTCCCACCTACTCAATATAATTATAATGGAGATGGTGATGCAACCGGTGCTGAAAAACTTATAACCATACTGGGATATGTCACTCATGTAATGAATAATAACCTTACTCGCATGGAGAACCCTGATCCACAACGCGATGGATCAATGTTAGAATAATTCATGAGGAAACAACCACCAAAATTCAATGGTACTACAAATCCATTTATAGATGAGAAATGGATAAGTTCCTTAGAGAAAATATTTCATGCTTCGAAGAGTAGGGGAATGAAAAAAGTTGTCATGGCAGTTCATCGCCTCATGGGAGATGCAGATCAATGGGGTTCATTAATTCAAAATACTAAGAAGGATGAATAATTATCAAATATGGAATTGTGGGAGTTTAAATAACTTTTCTTAGAATAATACTTTCCCTGTGACCATCAAGTAGATATGGAAGGACAATTTCTAAGTCTGAGGCAAAAGGAGGATGAGAATGTCACAAAGTATGAGGATAACTTTACAAGGCTAGCAAGCAATGAAGAAGATTATATACGTAACCCAAGGAGTAATATTTATTGATTCTTTGATGGGTTAAAACAATTTCTACATCAAGCATTAGTCTCACAATCCTTCTCATCGTACAGAGATATTGTCTCATTTGCTATCAAGACTGAAAATGAATTCTCTAAGTCTTATATATTTAAAGAAAAACAAGAGAAGAAGAAACCTTCTAAACACTCTGGAAAAGAAAATAAGGGGAAGAATGTAAAATCTGAATTTCTATCCTACAGTAAATGTGGGAATAAACACCCTAGTACTTTCTTTAAGTGAATGAGAGTCTATTACATGTGTGGTGAAAAATGCTACCAAGCTCGTGATTGAAAGGGAATGAAAGTGGTTGTTAATGTTGAATGCTACAATTGTAGATAAATGGGGAATTATAAAAATGAATATCTTAAGTTCCAAGGAAACTTAACTCATAAAAGGACAAGGAATCAAGGCCAAGATTATACGACCACTACTACTGAGGTTGAAGCTCCGAATTATGTGGTGGCAGGTAATTTAATGGTTTCCTAAAATTTAGTTAATGCTTTATTTGATTCTGGATAATCGCATTGTTTCATATTTTACTAGTTTTCTAAGAAAATTAGATATTTATAATTTTATTTAACAAGGAATTTTTCAGTGAAAACTCTTAAGGGAAGTATCATTGCAACAAATTTTTGTGAATCAGTTCCCATTAGGTCATATAAATGTGCTTTATCTGATGTTCTCATCGTCATAACCGTGATTGAGTTTGATATAATCATAAGTATGGATTGGATTTCAGACCATGATGTGAAAATTTATTTTAAGAAGAAGGAGGTTACAATTTTTTATGATGATAAGGAGTACCTTATCTTTAGAGAAAAAACGTCACCATATGAGTCTCATCTAGATCCACCCCCAGTAGCTCTACTAAATTCAATTATTGGGGAGGAATAGAGGGAAATAACTATGGGTGAGGAAAGTAATGTTCAAATAGAGGATGTGTCTATTGTGTAAGAATATGTTGCTGTGTTTCTAGAGGATTTACCTTGACATCCTCTAGAATAAGAAATTGAGTTTTCCATTGATTTAATTCCTGGTTCAGGGCCCATATCGAAAAGTCTTTATAGAATGGACACTATGGAATTAGTGGAACTAAAGAAAGAACTAGAGGAATTGAGTAATAATGGATTTATTGGCGCTATTTTTTCTCGATGGGGATCCCCTATTCTTTTTGTTAAGAAGAAAGATGGATCTATGAGGTTGTGCATTGACTATAGGGAGATTAATGCTATAAAAATAAAGAACAAGTATCCCCTACCTTGCATTGATGATTTATTTGATCAACTTCATGGAGCTCAATATCTTTTCAAAGATTGACCTTCGATCTGGATATTATCAGTTGTGTGTGAAGAAGGAAGAAATTCTAAAGAAATCATTTTATACCAGGTATTGGCATTACAAGTTTACAACAATGCCTTTTAGACTGACTAATAAACCCTCTGTCTTCATGGATCTAATGAATATTGTTTTCAAGGAATATATTGATGACTTTGTAGTGGTTTTTATTAATGATATCTTGGTTTACTCCAAAAGTTATGAAGATATTGAAAATCACTTGCACACTATTCTAAAGACTCTTAGAAGAAATGAATTATATGGGAAGTTTAGAAAGTGTGAATTCTAGTTTCAAGAATTTTCTTTTTTTGGAAATATTTTCTGTAAGAATAAAATATATGTTGATCCTTCTAAGATAAAAAAATACCAAAATGTCCAGCATCGACGAGTATAACTGAGGTACACAGTTTTATTGGTTTATCAGGTTGTTATCTGTGTTTCATCTAGAATTTTGCCTGATTGTCTAACCCATTAACTAAGCTCACACGTATAGGGTTTAAATTTGTTTGGACAAAATAGTGTGAAGAATTTTTTGAATAAATGAAGATAAGATTAGTTAGTTCTCCTATCTTGACTCTACCACCAGGAAATGATGGGTTTGTTATTTATAGTGATGCTTCAATGAAAGGACATCGTTGTGTCCTTATGTAGAATGAAAAATTTATTTCCAATGCATCACGACAGCTAAAAATTCATGAACAAAACTATCCAACTCATGATCTTGAGTTAGCAGCTGTAATCTTTTCTTTGAAGATATGGAGACACTGTCTCTATGGTAAAAAATGTGAGATATATACAGACCACAATAGTTTGAAGTATATTTTCTCATATAAGGAACTAAACATGAGGCAAATAAGAGGGATTGAACTAATCAAGGATTATGATTACACTATAGACTACCACCCGAGGAAGTCAAATAAGGCGGAATATGATTTGAGCAGAAAGGATCATGGAGTTTTGAACAATAAGAGAGTGGAAAGGGATCATATGTTCATGGACCAAGTAAATATGTATATGGGAATAATCATTGAAGGTGAAACATCAATACCTTTTCAAATTATTTCCAAGCCATCTTTACAAGAAAGGATAAAAATTTCTCAAACTGATGATAATGAGTTTCAAAAGAAAATTAAAGCTGTGAACAATGGAAGATTGATTGACTTAATATATGAAGATGGAATTTTGAAATTTGGGAAGAGAATTTGTGTTCCTGACATACCTGATCTAAAAAGGGAATTGTTGGAAAATTCTCATAGCTCCAATTTCTCTATACACCCTGGTATCACTAAGATGTATATAGATTTGAAGGAAAATTTTTGGTGGGACAACATGAAGAGGGAGATTGCTGATTTTGTGTCAAGATATATGGTTTTTCAATAGGTGAAGACTGGAAGACAATATCCTAAAGGATTCATGCAACCTATTCCCATACCTGAGTGGAAATGGGATGATATTATGATGGACTTTTTCATGGGTCTACCAAAGATTACTAGAAGGAATTATGCAATATGGGTCATTGTTGATCGTCTTACCAAGTCAGCTCATTTTCTTCCTATAAGAGAATATTTACTACTTGAACGATTAGAAAGACTATATAATAATGACGTTGAAGGTATTCATGGTGTACCCATATTGATTGTTTCTAATCGTGATCCCCATTTTACATCAAGATTCTAGAAAAGTATTCAGAAAGACCTAGACACTGATTTTTTTTTGAGAAATTCCTACCACCCTCAAACTAATGGACAATTAGAATAGAATATTCAAACCTTAGAAGACATGTTGAGATCTTTATCACTTGACTTTCAAGGTATGCGGGATAAATATTTACCTCTGGTAGAATTTTCCTATAACAATAGATTCTATTCAAGTATTAAGATGGCACCATATGAATCGTTATATGGAAAGATATGTCACACACCAACTTGTTGGGATGATGTTGGTGAAATAAAACTCTCAGTACCATAACTTATTGATGAAACAGTGGAAAAGGTGAAGATTATCCAAACCCACATCAATATAGATAAAAGTAGGCAAAAGAGTTATGTCGATAACCAAAGGAAGGATTTGAAATTTCAAGTAGGAGATCATGTTTTCTTGAAGGTATCTCCATAGAAGGGTGTTATACGTTTTGGTAAAAAGGGAAAATTAAGTCTCAGGTACATCCGAACTTTCGAAATTATAGAATGAATTGGAGTTGTATCTTACCGTTTGGAAATGCCTCCAAGTATCTCTAAAGTTCATGATGTGTTCCATGTATCACTGTTGAGAAAATACACGCCTGAACCAATGCATGTACTCACCTATGAAGAATTAGAACTAAAACTTGATATGTTTATTGTGAAGATCCTATCAAGATTCTTGATATCAGAGAATAGGTGTTGAGAAACTGGGTGACTCAACTGGTAAAAGTTCTATGGATAAACCCGTAAAATAGAAGAGGCAATGTGGGAACCCGAGGAACTTATGATGAAGAACCACCCGAATCTTTTTATGTAGTAATAGTCAAGAAATTTCGAGGACACAATTATTTGAAGGAGGGAATAATGTAGCATCCCAAGCTTCCCCAGTACACTTCTCTTTGAATAATGCAATCTCTTACGTTGCACGCAACTTTGAGTTCTAGCAAACCATGACCAGTCAAACTAGCTGTTATAAATAGTAATGCCCAATTTTTGAAATTTTATAAATTTTATTTTTTAAAATGGAATTCTGTTTTGGATTCGGAATATCAAAATTATCTTAGAGTGAATTTTTGGTATTTTCTGAAAACTTTCAATTTTTGATGAATAGTAAAAAACACTGCATTATTGTTTAAACTGACTTTTTCTTTAAATAATTATTTATTTTATTTAAATTTATTTTAGGTAAATATAGATAAATAATACCGATATATGTTTAATGTAATTCATTGGAGTCATTTTCTTATAAGATTAGATATATAAACGTTTATTGAACTTTTAACGTCTTTTACCCACCTTCTAGGCACATTTGCAAATTTGCATAAAACGTAATTTTACCACTTATGTGAATTGAATTTCAAAAATACTAGATACATAGTTGACATCGGTAATTAATTTTTTTTTCAATAGGATGAAAATAATTTTTGGTGAATAGTAACTTTTGAATTTTCTTTACCACGATTAAAAGTAAATAGGGTAATTAAAGGTAAAAATGATATTATAATTACCCGAAAACATGTAATAATTCTATTGGATAAGTTTATTTCGACCAAAATAAACATTATGAATAAAATATGATCCTTTTTGTCCACTTGGATTAGATTAGGACATTTATTATTATTTTATTCAGAGAAGAGTTAAAAGTATTAAATTCAAAGCTTAATAACTAATTTTTTTTTAATATAGGGTTATACATAATATAAATTCGACTATAAATATTAATTTGAAAGATAAAAATATTTCATATATAATGATATTTTATTTATAATTTTTAAACATTAAATAATTAAATTTATTTGTGACACAATGATGATGCAGTAATTACCTTATTATTGGAAGATTAAAATAATTGATATTATAAATATTAATATAATTGTAAAATGAGAATTTTGATGTATTACAAAAATTTATAGGTTAATATGACATGTTAGGGTTGATTAAATAATTTTTTTCTAAGTGATAATGTTTTTATTACTTTCAAAAAAACCAAATACTAAATAGTGTCAAAATTGACATAAATGAGTTTTTAAAACAAATACTATATTATTAATTGATGTAATATTCCTAAAAATTCAAGGTTCAGTCAAAGTACATATATACGGTTATATATATAAATAGTAAACCACTTTTGGCTGTCTTTTCTTTTTATAGTAATTATATTAACCATTTATTATAATAATAGAAGAATACATGGTAAAAGTTAAATTATTTAACTAAGAGTTAAATATAAAAGATAAGGTTAATATGGTGGCCTAAACCAGTAAAAAACCTATTGGTTGAGAGGTTTGCGACACATCCCAACCTTACCCTTGAAATAAATTCTTTTGGAGCCATTATAAACCGAATATGATTGTATAATAAAATAATATTTGAAGCTTTTCCTAAAGTGACCCTCACCTATCTTATAAAAGGGTACTTCCCCTTCTCTCAAAATTACACCTCCAAAGCAATTTTTCTTGGCCAAACCCTACTCAAATATCCTCCCAACTACCCTCACTTCAACCTAGAGTCCATAATTTGATCATAATCCAACCTAAGGATCCCTTTTTATCAAATCAAAAGGAATCACCCGAAGAAGAGGTAATAATTTCATCATCTCCTTCAAAGTTATTTTCTTCTTCCACTTCCTCTTTATTTTTTGTTTCCATAACAAAATAATAACACCAACAACTTATACTTATTGTGATATTATTATAAATATGGAACAAACATATTCATTATTTTATCCATCCTATGAATGAAAAATTCATCATATGTGCGTACATACTGCTTACCGTCTCCACGTCGTGGTGTAGTTTGTTACTCAACACTTCATTATTTGGATGGGTAAAATAAGGAGTATAATTTATGTAAATAATAGATATAACATTTTAATTATTATATATATATATTATATACCATCCAATTACATACGATTTCACCATCAATATAATGATATTGTCTCTCATGCATATGTACGGATTACCGTGTCCACGAATGCGATAAGATTCATTCCCCATCATCATCATTCAAGCATACTTTTATTTTTATGATTAAAAATAATTTTTAATAACTTAATATAATTCTGGATATGAATCATATACATCCTATCCATAAAAAACATTACTTACGTAAAAAAACATATAAAGGAAAACGAATCAGTTAACCCCCAAAAAAATGATAATACTAAAATATTATTAACAAAGCAATATTAGAAGATCATATATGATATCATATTTATGTATGTGGTTATTGTATAATTTAATAAAAATTATTTAACTATTATACGGGAGTTTAACGTACCCTCGACCAAGGAAAATTACAAGGTAAGGGTTAATTCTATAATCTCTTCATTATCTAAGGTTGTTATATATGAGTATCTACTAGGACCTCTTTATCATCCACATCTGTGTTTCTTAAAAAGGTATTTCAAAACATTTTTACTATTTCATATACTATGGGTTAAAGGCATTTATACCATTGTTTTAATTTTTAATTTTTTTTATAAAGTAATCTTTCCGTTGTTTTCCAAATAAGGTCCTTTACAACCTTTTCAACAAAATTAAGGAAATAATGTTGTTCTAACTTAGAAGGTGAGTGCAGCTATTTTCCACCATTAAAACACCTTCGAAGCTTCTCTTACAATATTATAAGAATATTTTTAAAATAAATATTTTATTTTATAATTATATGAATTTTAAATGATTTTAAAATTGAAAGAAATATTTCTCTCAAATAGTTTTGATTTTATCTCTGTCAATATCCTTTGATGGATTTTACACTTATTTGAAGTTGAATTATTATGATAAAATCTTCCATAAAGTATTGAAGGTTTTTTGATATGTCTGATTGTGGATTTCTTATTTTTATACCATTCATGGGTTATGGTTAAAGTATTAACATTTCATATTCTAGTTTTAATATGAATGTTTATGTTATATTTTTACCTTTTCATATGAGGAATGCATTGGAATTAGTAAGTGATTGGTGGATCCCGCTATATCTCCTCAATCCATAAATAGGTCTCATGAGAAAAAATATTTTCTTTGAACCAGGCCTTGAAAAATCTTATTTTTAGTCTTGGCATGAGGCATTTACTATGTGGTTATGATGTCTAGAATTATAAAAATGGATAATGATATTACATGTGATTATTCGACTAGTAGAATATCCATGTGAATAAGTAAATGGCATTATTTGATTTATCTTTTCCATATTATGCTGAAGTTTAAGATTAAAAGGCTTGTGTTTTATTCTTATACATTGCCTTAAAGGTTTATTCTTATTTATGATAGTTTACACTATATTGTTATCCTTACTGAGCATCTAAGCTCACCCCTTTATATGTTTTATTTTTCCCAGGATGCGAAGAAGTATATTACGATTATGCTGTTGGAATAGGCTAAGGTATATTAGTGTGTTGCCCGCGGGGGCTGGGTGAGTTGGTTCAAGGCGGTGGCGACCCGTCGCTGAGGTTCCGGGTTCGAGTCCTCACAAAGGCAATGTGCACCATTTGTCAGCGAACCTCTCGTCCCCTCGACTCCGTGGGAACTGGCCCAAGCCCATGGGTTGGCCACCTTGGGCCTAGCTGGGGGCGTGCGGCGCGCAGGTGGGCAGGCCAGCCCTATACCTCGTTACCCATACAACACGTTTTCTGGATTTGTTTAGTTCGTTTTAGGGTTTTCTTTTCCCTAATGGATTGGGTGCTCTGCCCTCTGTATGGCGGTGGTGTTGTGTGGTTTGTGTGGTTCTTCGTGGTTTTGCGTATGGATGGTTTTTGGAGGGGTTGTGAGGCTGTTGGACCCGTCAAGGTCGACGACGACGGTGTCAGATTGGTCTTTTCCGGCGACCGGTGGGATACTGGGCAGGTGACGGTGACGGCGGTCTGGACAACGTCAATGGTGATGCGTTTCTTCTATGGCGGTGAGGTTGGAGATAATGCCGGTGTTGGTTCTCCGGCGACGACGGTGAGAAGCGTTGATGTCTGTGGTAGTTCCGAGAAGCTTGATGATGATGGTGACTGGTGTATTTTTTCGACGTCGGCCGGATTTGCGGTGGGTGACCGTTTTCCACGCTACGCGGTTCGAGGCGGCTCGTGGATCAAGCCGAAATGATGGAGTTTGATGCGCTGACTGGAAAGTGGAAAGCGGGTGAAGTTTGGGTTTCTTTATTTTTGCAAATTTTGGTTTTTGGTGTAATGGTTTGTAATTGACTATGTTTGGTGGGGACTTTTGATTGGGTTTGGGCAAGATGTTCGCCCTCATCCATCTCCTTATTTACTGCAATTTTTATTTCTTTTAATAAATGGCCAGAGGTTATTCCTCTGACTGAACTTTCCTGGTATATTAGTGTGTTCAAAGGGGACAAAATGTTGTTTTTTTTCATTTCATGATTTAATGTAAAACTTATGTATATATATAGCACTTCCAAGGCTACTAAACTAATCGGTCTTTTGGGACTTGATCTCTTGTGATCATGCCAATGTTATGTAATAATGCACCGACTATCGGCTTCTGGGTTGGGGTGTTACACGTGAGATACTGAGAATCATTGATGGACTTTTGGAACTGTTGGAAACTCTTTTCCTGTGATGATCTATTAGATGGATATCCCATTTCTCTCTCATTTGGGTTTATTTTATTGAGAATATATATATATATATATATATACATATCCATACATTTGGATTTGGTTACTCTCCTTCCATGGGTTTCAAAGACACACAAGGTATGCCATGTTCTTTCTGTGTTTAGCTTCTCATGGTTGATTGAGGCTAATCTCCTATTTTGGTTGGAAAAGACTCAATGTGTAGTTTATCTACACCCAATGTCAATCCCCTTGTACTTGGATGAGGTTACTCTTTCTATTTATCTCAGTCGAGTTATATCCTATTTACCATCTATTATTTTATATTCTTATTATATCTCTCACTTCTCTCTTTCATCTTTGAGGGTGTCCTACTAGGTAAGTATATACTCACCCCTACAAGGGATTATCCCACATGTGTCATTTATTATTTAAATGATAGTTAGGTCGGTGGTGACTAAATAAGAGTTTAGGGATACCTAGTACTATGGATTGCGTATGGTGGTCACATCATTGTGATTAGGAGCTGGTCTCTCTCATCATTTTAATTTCTAGTTTTTTCAGGTTGGGATATGTTTCTGGTTGGGTGTTTATTTTATCCCTATAGTTTTCAGGTTCCATTATCGTACTCCTGTACTGTCTAGAGGTTTTACATGCATGGTGGTTCCTGTAGTATTTTCATCTTTTTAATTTTATTCCTATGAACTTCTTAATTGATATGACTATGTGTGTGGATTCAAGTACTTAGGAAAATTCATCTACATGTTATTTATTCCATCAGTGCTACTCACCAATACATGGCCTATAGAGGTGGTCTTAGGGTAGTTGTGACTCGAGCCTTGTTTAGGATCGGGTTGTGATAGATTGGTATCAAAGTTGGTTTGATCCTTGGGATATTGTTTGGAGTAGTCCCATTATGAGGATTTGGTTTGGATTAGGGAAACAATGTCAATGTTTTTCAAGTGTGGATATTAGGTCAGGGAATCCAGTGGTGGTACGAGCAACCGATGTATCCATTCACCAAGACCTTTTCTACCTTCTTGTCAACTCAACATACTGATACACTGTTCAATGGGATCAATGGTACATGCATAATATAAGATTTAGTATTTGATTGTCCTTATTTTTTTAGATCTCTATTATATATATATATATATATGTTCAACTAACCATGGAAATCTTGATTAAATTTCAAGATTCCTCTGTGATGAAATCTAGCTAGGATACTAGTTCCAGATCATGATAACGATCCGATGAGTGATGAGGTCTTAGTTCAGGGTCCATCCCATGAGTTTCTTTTTCCATGTGGGAAGGTAGAAGAACCTCCACCCATGGAGCATAAGATTAGTCCAGTAGTGTGGGTAGAGGATGTGCGCAGTGTTATCATGCTCCATGAGTTCCAGCACCAGAGGCCGTTGAGGTTCTATGGTGAGCTAGGTCCTCAAGTATTAGAGGATTGGATAGAGTTGGTGGTCCATTTCTTCAGGATCATCTAGAAATCAACATATCAAGTGGTTGTGCTGGTATCTATCATTTTCTATAGATAATCTAGGCACTGATGGAGTCTTGTTATCTAGTTGCTCGATTAATGGCACTCTCATGGACCAAATTCCATTAGATGTTCTTTAATGAGTACTATCCATCCTATTTATGATCATTTCATATTTGCGATCTTCTAGAGTTTCATAATAAGGGATGATAGTGGATGAGTATATAGTGAGGTTCACAAACCATACATGGTACTCTATTGACATGATCCAGGATGGCTACTTCCAATCATGGAATCTTGAGTAGGGACTCCATAAAGAGATCTGTAACATCCCGGTTCCAGAAGCCACCAAGAGGTGCCCCGTACCCGGTTGGTCACATGGCCTCAAGTTCATTTCCCTGAATTCCAGAGGCTTCCGACTAGTATTGAAGTCTCTGGGTGCGATAGTGGGGAAACTGTGCCCTCATTGGCAGAGTAACACAAAAAAAAACAAAACAGATTGCAATAGCGGAAGTAGTAATAATACCATACCAAAATTAAACAACGGAAGTAATAAACAGTTGGAGCACACATATATAAATGATGCATGATACATATGTATATTAAAGAATCTAAACAAGCCACAATGATGGAATACAAAACTAAACCAAAGTACAAGGAAAAGAAAATAAACAACTCCACATCATCGCGAGCCTAAGCTTGGTCCCATGCTCTCCAACCCCAAATCAGTCATGTACCTGAAGTAGAAGGGCACTTTACCTTATCTATACATGCAGAAGTATAAGCTGTTTAGGCCCAAAATCATGACCCAAACAGGGTGTGAGACTAATCCTAGTTGGAAACCACCCAATGATCCGCGCCTAACAGTCAGTGAATATATATGGTAAGCAATAAGCAAAAAAAGTAGTAAACAAGGAAGTACTCAAAAGTAAATAATCCTATAGTTAAATTACATTTATTTTCATATATCAACCAAGAAGATAATCAAAGAAGGTAACCCTCTAGGAAGTACTCATATCCTAATTCCTATGGTTCAACCAAAATAAACACAAGAAACCCTCTAGTAAGTACACACAGTCTAACCCCTCTGGTTCAGCTATAGTGAAGACACTCTGAGGAATCACTCACCGTCAATTCCCCCTATGGTATTATATTGGTAAATAATAGGAACTATGAGAAAGACATCAATGTCCAATTTCCCCTATAGACTGAATCAAGTAACTACAGACACTCTGAGGGATCACTTACTTACACCCCCCTATGGTCTCACAACGTAAAAGTAAACAGACACTCTGGAGAAGCCCTTAATGTCAATTCTCCCTATAGTCTTCTACACCGGGTTCTCACGGCCCTGTGTAAGTCAATCGTGCACAAATGATACATGGAAGCCAAATTAAACCTCAATAACTACTTAGATAAACAATCTATAGCATATTATAGCATGTCAGATAATTATCACTATATCCAAACAATACTAGGCATAAAAGGTAAACAACCAAACATGCAAAGCTATACCAAACGGTCAAAATCATGAAAACAAGGGCAAATAAATCCATTAAAAGGTAAATAACCCTATTTACAATCACCAAACCTCTACTCAAGCACACAAGGCATAACAGTAAAAAAACAGGGCTAAAACCATAAATACGCAATACCCTGAACAAGGGTATTGGGAACTTTTGCACATATAACTCAAAGAATTACTATGGAAAGGAACAAACCACCTACCTCGGCATCATGAGATCAATATAAGTGAACCTCAATACTTGAATCTCCCTATAACTTTGTAGATCTGCAAAAATGTTAAAACAATTCAATCGAGGATAACTTGAGAGAGAGAGAGAGAGGAGAAAACAGGAGATGAAGCTCTAGAAGAAGGAAGAACTCATCGATGTGATTCCAACACAATTGATGGAGGTTGATTCGGAGGATAAATAGAGAGTCATGGGATTAGAGAAGATCTGTGGCTGTACGGATGCTCCTAGATGAGATAGAAAAAATAAGAAAAGGGTTATGTCGATTAGATGTGACCCCGGTCAATTTAATGAAAAAAATAAAGTACACGACGTTTATTTTAAATTTACATGGTGGGTACTTGCCTTTTACATCCTCCGCTTTAGGCGGTGTCTAGGTCACCACACACGACCATGTACTTGGCCATTACATGGTCACCTACGAAAACCGGATACACGACGTGTACTCCTAAAATTTCCAGAAACTCCTCCTTTTCCCAAAAAACAACTAGAAAGGAAAAAAATACCTAAAAAGAAGATTTTGGTTCTTACATGATCTATTCCATCATGGTGCCCTTATGCATCCCCACCTATTCCAGGTTTTTGAGTGGGAATTGGTGAAAAATATCTTTCTATCATAGAGATTCCAAGTAGCTAGAATTGGAAGTGGTTGTCACATGGTTGAGTTGTCTACAATAACTAGAAGGTACCAAATGATAGGATCTTAATGTATGTGACCTCCCCATTATTAGAACCAAGAACATGGTTAGGGGAAGTGAAAAGGAATGAATCTTCTCTAATAGGGTAAGTGATATTCTTATGATGGGTGGGGTCACATGGTGCAATATTTCCCAACCAGTGATGCCGAGGAGCGCTGACAGATAGCTGACAGACCACCATGGTAGAGGCAACATCATGATTAGAGATATCCCAAGAGAGGGAAAGGAGGCCACAAGGGTGTCAGATGTGGAAAAGGAGGATGAGGATATGTGGGTGGTGGAAAATTCTGTGAGATCCTTCCAACACCACCTCCATGCATCCCACGTTAGGATCATGAAGTTTGTAGTCAGGGACGCAGACAGCTGAAATCTTTGAATGCTTACAAACCAACAACACATGAGATGATTAGAGGTACAATCTGTGTTTATTATACTCATTATTCAGTATTATTAGACACATGTTCCATTCACTACTTCATCTCTATACTATTGGTACAATATTTATAGCTCCCAATTGAGGTGCTAGCCCATCAGATTTGTCTTTAGACTCATACAAGGAATGCTTCTTGTGTATCTTTTATCTGTTGGAAGTGTGAGCTATCGCTTGGTAGATAGATTCATGTGGGACCTTTTTGTTATCACGATAGAACCCTTTGAATTAATCTTGGGTACGTATTGGTTTTAAATGGTTCAAGTCCATATTTATTATCACTATAGATGAGTTATATGTCTTTGCACTAATGGGATTAAATTATCCTTTTTTGGAGAGATATACCTTATAAAAGGGAAAGAGGGTTTTGTGAGAAGGAGGCTACAACACATCACCCATCATTATGAGAGTGTACCAATTGGTGCAATAGGCTCTTTAGGAATTTTTATTCCTTCATTTTTGTAGGATTATATAGATGTCTTCCCGAAGGACATTCCGGGACTACCTTGGAGGTGGGATATGGAGTTTTGAATCAACTTACATACCAAGAATGCTCTAACATATTCTACAACATATCAAATGGCCCTTACCGAGCTCCTAGATCTATGGTTTATATTGGATGACCTACAAGATAACTTTTTCATCAAGCCCAGTGTGTCCCATGGTCAGTTTTGGTGTTATTCATGAAAACTTCTGATGATATATTTCATATTTGTGTGGATTATCATCACTTGAACTAATATTTGATGAAGAACAAGTACTCTTGCTGATTATTGATGACCTTTTTGACTAGTTTTGAGGCATGTGATAGTTCTAGAGAATTTATCCCAGGTCTAGATACCACAAGATGAGGGTTTGTGAGGCTGATATTTCAAATCTGGCATTCCAAATTCACTATGAACACTATGAGTTCCTAGTGATTCCCTTTAGTGTGACAAATTCTCCCACCATGTTTATGGATTTAATGAACTAGATCTTTCCAGAATACTTGGACTAGTTTTTTGTTTTATTAGTTGATGGAATAATCATATTCTCTGCATCATAGGAGGATCATTAAGTGTACTTGATGATGGTTCTAGATTTTCAATGATAGAACTATATTAATGGAAATCTCTGAAAATGTAAATTTTGGATTCACAAGGTTCAATTCTCGGGCATGAAATTTATGATCAAGGTTTACCTATGGACCTATCCAAGATCAATGTAGTGACTTCTTCAGATCAACCTACGATAATATCAGAGGTGTAGAGATTTCTTGGCTTGGTGGGGTACTATTGGAGGTTTTTGGAAGACTTATCTAGGATTTCAGCCGACCACCCTAATGTAGAAAGAGTATCCATTTACCTAGAATGAGAAGTTCTATAGGGCCTTCAAGGAGTTGAGGTTGAGGCTGATGAGTAATCCTATATTGAGACTATCAAAGGAGGGTGTGTAGTACATAGAGTATAGTGATTCCATAGGATTTGGTCTTAACTGCATGTTTATGTAGTAGTAGAATTTATCACATACAGGTAGAGGTATTTGAGACCCCATGAGAAGAACTATGTAGTTCATGACCTATAGCTGGTAGTGGTAGTCTTTTCCTTAAGTATGTGGAAGCATTATCTTATGGGAGAACACCTTATGTTTTACTTAGACAATAGGAGTCTTAGGTATGACTTCATGGAGAGAGAATTTAACTTGATAAAACACTACGTATTGAAGTTACTACTATAATATGAATTTTAGATAGTCTATAATCTGACAAAGGGAAACATAATAGTGGGTTCCTTTAACAAGAATTCCCAGTCCTTCTTAGTGAAGGAGGATTACGAGTAGTTGGCTTCCTTGCAGCTAACCCTGGTGGAGTAGGAGGGTATAACTTTTTAGCAATCGATGGTGTTGAATCATCCTCTTCTCAAGCATCTAAGAGTGTCCTACCTAGGAGACATCAACTATGTGGTCTTACATGACCATATATCTAGGGGGAATCACCAGATGGATATTATGAAAGATTAAATCACATTATCCTTTTCCAGGGTTGGGCAGTGGCCCCAATCATGATGAGGGAGGAGGTGATGAAAAAGTTACACACTTCACCCCTAGATATACATCTTAGTGTGGGAATACATATAGAGACCTTCAATGGTTTTTTTGGCGGTACATCATGAGATAGAGCATATCCGAGTTCATATCTTGATGCCTCACCTATTAGAAGGTCAAGGAGAGCACCATGTTCCGATAGGTTTGTTGCAACTCCTTGAGATCCTAGAGTGGAAGTGGAATGACATATCCATGGAATTTTTTATAGGGATTCTATTGATAGTGAAGGTAGATGATTCCATTTGGTTTGTATTTTACCGAATCATGAAGTCAAAAAACTTCCTTTCTATTAGGGAGAAGAGTTTGGTAGAGTTTTTAGGGAAGTTATTTGTATGGGAGATTTTTTTCCTTTATGGGGTTACCTTGACGATTGTATCCAATTGTTACATATAGATTATTCCATGATTGTGGAGAGACCTGCAGGTGGCATTTGGGACCCATATTAGAATGATTAAAACCTTTGACCCCCAGAAAAATGGACAGATTGTGCACACTATCCAGGTGTTGGAGGATATGCTAAGAGATTACATGTTAGATTTTGGTTAGAGAGGTAAGATATCCCTAAAGTTCATCTGGCCATTTGAGAATATGAATAGTGTTAGCGTAGTTTTTTATTGCCTCACCCTACCCTCGAAGTTAGAGCTAGTGTATGATGTCTTCCATGTGTTTTAGTTGAGGAGATACGTGCATGACCCCACACATATCATTGATTGGGGTGAGTTGGGAATTTAGGTTGTACCCACTATCATGAAGCACTTGATGGTGATCACAGATTGATATGAGAGGAATATTCATGGATATACCATCCACTTGTATCACATGTTGTTGTAGCATGAGAATGTACAAGATAGTTCCTAGGAGTAGGAAATCCAGATGCAGGCTTAGTATCCCAAGTTATTTGTTTAGAATTTCTTTTGTGGGATGAAAATATTGAAGGAGGGAATAATTTAGATACCAGATTTTTGACTTTTAATACATTAAAATATTTATGTATACATTACTAGAGCTAAGTGATGAGACAGAATGTGATTCTGAGGCCTGATGAGACCATAATTAATTTTAATATTAAATATATTTTATATTTCTCCCATGTATATTATTAAAAAAATTGGATAAATCTTAAACTAAAGATCAAATAAGAAATATGTGACCACTTTTGAGTTTGGGACATGGTGTTTACCAAGAGCATGACCTAGAATAAGTCAGTGTAGGGCGTTCAGATATTTCTCTCATTGGAGGTATGTTCAATGGGTAAATTAATTAATTTAATTTAATTAATTAATTAATTTTAACAAACATATTTTCCTATAAATCTATTGTTATGGATAATATCCTAGGGTTATCCTCATAATCCCTGGACTATTGAGGGATTAATTCTCATCTCATTCCATTGGCGGATCACAGTAGACAATGATGAAAATATGGATTAGAGTAGATGAGAGTGTAACGAACACAATGACTTCCACTGATCATTAGATATAACATTCATTGATGAATAATGATCCAATATCTAGGTAATAATCATTAATTTTTGGATTTTTTCCATTTTGATTAAATTTATTGAGAAGATCAATTTATTTTTTGGATTTTCGCCAATTGTGGCCTTTGCCTACACCTACAAAATTTAAATTGAAATTGATTATTCTTGTTATCTGACCCAGATATCCCTGTTATTAATCATTGGAAAATAAATCTTGGTCAATTATGGTTAAAAATTTGTTATTATTCCTTCCCACTTAAATTTATTTTCATTCTTCACTGGTTAGACCCTACGGTCCCAGTTCGATGTTGTCGGGTGGTACTAAACTCAATCGGACCCCCAGAATCAGGACGAATCAACTTAAAAGGGACTGATCTAAGAATAAAAAATTGATATAGGGATTTTTATGGGATGTGTCTGATCATTTCAATGATAAGAGATCAAAACTTTGATGGTGGAAGGATCAAAAGCATGATGGATGGGTGACAAACCTCTGATGACCGAAAAAACTAATTTCAGGCCAGCAGACGGTTAGAAATGAGAGATCCAAAATAGAACCACCGATTACGAATTATGTGGAGGAAAGATCTATGGTGGAATTTACATATTAAAATAATTTATAATGAATCTATATTTCAGTAAAAATCCTGACAACAAGCCATGTTATTTGAAGAACACATAGGATGTCGGGCCTTGGTTGCGATAACTAGGGGTTTAGAAATTTATAAGGATGGAATATTGTGTAGACTCCCTACATTACAGGTATTTCTTCCCTAGGTGGACGAGAAATGTGGTGGGGAACATGGGAAGGATCCCGCATGGTATTACATGACCAGGAACATAGGCATGTGCTGAAGTACACAGACACATGGATGATACATAGACAGGACCAAGCACATGGGATGGACCCTGAGTGGAATGGGCATGCCATGAATATCCCCTAAATTTCATGTATACCTACACGGTAGGAGATATGTGTACCTATAGAGACATGGAAAGGTGATGAAATAATACCACACACTGTGTGGGTCTCCTGGAAAATTGTGTACACTTTGTTTCCTTTAAGGAAACTTAAATATATCATATGTCTTTCGTTTGGACTCAAATTTTGGCATGTCAGTATCCTATCTTGAGTTTTTTTTTCTATATAGAACATTATGGTACCCTTAGTTTTGGATTTTGGGATATTAATTTATATTTTTCTTGGCATGGATCTTGTTTTGGAAATGCTCATGGATTACAGTGATCATGCAGGATCACTAGAGGCTACCTATAGACTGGAACCCCCCATCATTTTAGGTGTGGGTCCACTACATATCGAGTGGAATCACCCTCTCAGATAGGGCATAGGTCCTCACGAGACTAGTGTGGAATCCCCCTATCACACCAGGGTGTGAGTCCTCTACAGATACTTACTGATTGGAACCCCTATCAAATAGCGTGCCGGTCCTTGTGACAATACAGTGGAACCCCCTATCACACTAGGGTGTGGGTCCTCTACATATACATACCAAGTGGAACACCCTATCAGGTAGGTCACAGGTCCTCATGATACTAGAGTGAAACCCCCCATTATATTGGGTGAGGGTCCTCTACAAATACATATTGAGTGGGACCCCCTATCGGGTAGAGAACAAGTCCTTGTGACACCAAAGTGGAATCCCCGGATGCACTAGCATGCGGGTCCTCTACTTGGAGTTTTTACCTCCTCATCTATGCATCATATTGGAAAAGAGTGGGTCTTCACAATGTTACTACTGAGTAGATGTATGAGATGCTATGCATCATTTATGGACTTTTGGGACTGCTTGCGACTCTTTTCTTGGGACAAGCTTTGAGATGGAGGACCCATTTCTCTCTCATTTGGGTTTCTTTTACTGAGCATATATATATATATCTATATCTATACATTTATATTTTGTCACTCTCCTGAAATGGGTTGCAATGACATGTGTGGTATGCCATGCTCTTTCTGTTTTTAATTTCTCATGGTTATATAAGGCTACTCTCCTATTATGGGTGGCAATGACCCAACATGTATTCCATCTACACATCATATTGAGCCCCTTTTTATTGGATGATGTTACTCTATATGTTTCTTTAGGTTGAGCTGCATCATGTTTAATATCTACTGTGTTTCTATTCCTGTTGTATCTCTTACTGATCCCCCATTAGATTTTAGGGTGTCCTAATGGGTATGTATATACTCACCTCTATATGGGATTTTCCTACATGTGTCGTGTCTTATGAATATGATAGAAATTTTAGATATGACAATAGAGGAGATTAGGGATAACTGGTAATTTAGACCATGTATTGTGTTCGTAGCTTGGAGATCAGGATCTGGACTCTATCAATGTTTTACTTTAATTTTTTTTTCATGTTGAGACATATTGCTAGTTAGGCATGTATTTTCCCCCCTTTACTTTTTAGTTTTCACTACTGTACTCTTGTATTATCTATAGATTTTACATGAATGGTTGTTCCCCTAGTATTTTACATATTTTACTTTCATTACTCTGCACTTATGTATTAATATGACTATGTGTGAGATTATAGACACTTAGGTAAAGGCCCCATTATGTTAGTTATGACTTTGATGCTGGTCTCCAGCCCCTGACCTATGGAGGTGGGTTTGGGTTAGTTGCAGCTCGATCCCTGATTAGGTTCAGGTCATGATAAGAAAAGGATGAGCTAAAATTCTTAGTAATGGTAAGAATACAATAGAAACTATGAAAAAAATAAGACATAAATATTATGAAAAGTTAAATAACTAAAACACAGTCCATTTAATCAATAACTTGATCATAATGTGGAATTAATAAAATATGATCAAATAATGTGATGTAAATAATCACATGATAATGAAACATAACTATGAATATTCTACTAATTTAATAATCACAAAAAATATCAAAAAAATGAATTCATAATGATGCAATCAATAATGTTGTATGTATAAACTATACAGATTTATCCTCAAGATAGTTACTATCAAGATATATCCTCAAGATAGTTACTATCAAGATATATCATCAGGAAAGTTTAAATATGTAAGTTGAAACATCTCTAATTTGGCCAACTGATTTTTCGCATGAGATCAGTTGATGCAATGAGGATCTATATAGGGAACCACCTATCATTTAATAAGTTCAATTCATTAATTATATGAATAAATAATACAACTAAATCAACATCCCTTAACAAAATCAACAACTGTACATATTGAGAGAACTAGTCATATGAAATATCAATTTCACCCCATTTAAACTGTTCATAAACCATCCAAGAAATATGATTAATGGTATCATTATGGTAAATCATTGAAATGATATTAAACAAATGATGTTTACATAGATGAAAACACTTTAAAGGTATTATTGGAATATTTATTGTGTAAAATACCATTTTTTTACTTTGAAAATATTTTTAAAATCTAAAAATGACACA
The DNA here is from genome assembly GCA_963277665.1 of Viscum album. Taxonomy (NCBI): domain Eukaryota; kingdom Viridiplantae; phylum Streptophyta; class Magnoliopsida; order Santalales; family Viscaceae; genus Viscum; species Viscum album. The sequence continues at coordinate 412,530,181 of OY728140.1, read as the reverse complement.
CATAATAAAGAAATCATCTTCCCTGAAAATAACCTTATAAAATTGTAAAGGAATATTCAAAACATTAAGGTGAAATGATGGTGGGAAATTCCTTTCATGTTGTAGCGGTTAAAAAAAATATTTTCACACCTTTTAAATATAAATCATTAAGTAACTTGTTTGTAAAATGATGGAAGGATTCCTCTTGAAACATATTGTAAAATGTCAAAAAGGGATAAATGACTTTTAACAATAATTTGGGTATAAAAAAATAATTTTTAAAATAATTTTTCGAAAAAATGTACTTAGAAGATAAGTATTCGTCATAAGAGACTTAAAATAAAACAATATCAAATAATAATGAGATTGTGAAACAAAACCATACCACTTTTTGATCAGTGGAATCGTATGCCCCATGAAAGAAATAACATCAAATAAAATATTAAATACCATGAAGGAAAAGTGATTCCTGATATAATATATCAAAGGGGTGGTATATAAACCACAAAAAAGAAATAATTGGTTAATATGGAATATTTATAATGTAATTAGAAGTGATATGAGAAACCCTTACCTCAAGTTTGACTTCCTTCAAATAAGTTCAAACCTCCCCATCTTCAGCAGGCTTCCATTAGACCTCTTTTTAAGGGATATGTGGTTGGTGTTTTGGATAGTATAAAAATTTAAAAACTTATATAAGGATGTTTAAAAGAGAAATTAATATAGGTTGGTCAGTCTATATGGCTCAAAGGGGTGTAAATAAGTGAAGGAAAGAGTGTCCTTTTATAATTGAAGTGAGGGGAACATTATAAATTTCATAAAATATTAATTTAATATAAATTAATTTTCAATTAAAATGTATCCAAACATAATAATTTCAAAGATAAGATGACTATGGTTCGAAATATCCTATTCCAAAAAAAAATTAGATAAGGTTTTACTCTATTTAGACCCTTATCATTTGGTTTTAACCCTCATTTAACCACTTTAACTCTTACCATGACAACATTGACTTTTACTCTTTGAGGGTTAATATACTTATTATAAAATGAAAAAACAACAATAAATGGATCATAGATAACTTTTTAAATCTTATACCAATCTATTTTCTAAATTTAATATTTGTAGGAATTTTATGTCATTTAATAAAATATTATTTATTTTAAAATATGAAAAGCCTCCCAATATCTGATTGTCAACTCCTAGGATCCCCTTGTCTTCAGCTTCCTCCGCAACGATGCCCTAGATCTGATGCAGCTTCATTTTGCTCCCCCCTCTTAATCAGAGGGGGGAGTTGCACGATCGATTCCGCACGATCAGGGAAAGCCTCTTTCCACATGTTCTCATTCTGTTGCGCATATCCCTTTTCTGAGGATCCAGCTCACCCTGAATGTTCCTGATATTTTCAAGGAGGCACCACAACTTTCCCTTCTCTCGTTTGAGATTAATGGTGTCGTGGACCTGTGCAAGCTCACCCTTGTCGCCCGTTTTCGTCCTCATCGCCCATCAGTTGATGAGTTCGAGCGGTTTGTCTCTGATTCTTGGGAGCTTCAGGAACAAGAAGTTGTCGGGCTGCTAGATCGGTGGAATATCATGATCTGATTTGGGTCAGAGGAGGATTTGATTAGTGCCTAGTCCAGGGCCCCTCAAAGATGCAAGGGTTTATCCTTCTACCTATTTCGTTGGAGCTTCGATTTCCATATGCGGAGGGATCCATCGACAATCGTGACGTGGGTAAGTCTCCATGGATTACCTCTGTCCTTCCAAAATCCATCTATTCTACGTGCAATCAGAAACATGATTGGCCGCTATTTATGTTCTGACCGCTGAACCAAGCCTGTGTGTCACCCGATCTGTCCACGGATCTGCGTAGAGGTTGATGTCGTAAGATCACCGGTGAATCGTTTCTGGATTACAGACAGCAAGGAATTCCGTTGGCCTCAAGAAGTACTCTTCAAGTCTTGGATGCAGTATTGTGTGCAATACTGTAGACTTGGTCATTATGATTTGGTTTGCCACAGTGGAGGAAAGGATGGGTTCTCCCATGCGATGAAGGTGAGAGGAGTTCTTAGTGGAGATGCTTTTGGATCAACTCCCACTCCTGCTATGGGTGTTCCAGCAGACCTTTTGAGTGCGTGAGGGGGTGTGGCCGAGGACAGGGATATGGAATGTGTTGGTGTGGGCAATATTGTTGACCGGGGTAATCACATGGGGAGTCCATGCCTTGATGTTGTACTAAATGTTGCAAACATGGAGCGGGGGACTGGAAAGATATAGGCATTGAGGTGAATACGCATTCTTGTGTAGTGAAGGGGGTGCGGGAGCCCCTGTATCCAACAGTGAAGCAGGTTTTTGACCGTCTCAAAAGTGATCTTGGTGCTGGAGGTCCGCCTTTGATGGAGGCTGCTGTTAATTAATGCCAAGTGCAAATCACATGGGGAGTCCATGCCTTGATGTTGCACTAAATGTTGCAAACATGGAGCGGGGGACTGGAAAGATATAGGCATCGAGGTGAATACACGTTCTTGTGCAGTGAAGGGGGTGCGGGAGCCCCTGTATCTAACAGTGAAGCAAGTTTTTGACCATCTCAAAAGTGATCTTGGTGCTGGAGGTCCGCCTTTGATGGAGGCTGCTGTTAATTTATGCCAAGTGCAGCCGATTTCTAACAATATTAGGGATGAAGAAGGCATACTTGAAAAGGAAAATCTTACCCCAGCTGGTTGGGCATCTTCTGGTAATAGATTTGCAGGGCTGGAGCAGGAGGAGTCACTCACTATGATGGATGATCCACAGGATTTTGAGGGTCTTAATAATCCGGAATGTGTCGCAATGGATATCCCAAGAAAGGAGTCACTTGGGGGTGTTTTTGGGGAAATGAACCCTCATTGCCTTGTTGTGATTGATCATAATAGGCTCTCTCATACTGGAGAAGAGTCTTTGAAAGCATCATATGACGTCTTGGGAAACAATGATGTTGGCTGCAAGAGTTTGGTTCCTGTGAATATCACAGATAAATGGGGGAATATATCTGATAGTGATAAAGAGAATGGTGGCGGTGCTGCCAGACCTTCATATAGTGATATTGTTCAAGGTGGTCGAACGAAGATGTCTCAAAGTGAAGGTGTTGTGACCGCTCCACTAAAGAGGAGGACAAGGAAGGACTACTCGTACCTGCCGAAGCCAGTATCAACCAAGTCATCGTCTAGGAAGGAAAGAGGGGATATCCCTGCCATGAAGAAGGGTCGCGTCCACAAACAATCATGTAAGGTAAAAATCTCAGTAGAGAAAATGGAGATTAGAAGGAAGTATGCCAAGGTGTTGAGGAAATATGAAACAAACTCAGAGTGGGAACCAGCTACTGTGGAGGATGTCTATGGATATGGTGAGGACTATGGTTACTATGATATGTAGTTGCTTTTTGTCTGGTTGGCTCTAGTATTGAATTTTTATGACTATATGACTATATGACTGTACTCTTTTTCTTTTATTTTATATATGGTCATAGGCTCTTACCTCTGACTAACTTGCTGGGTCAATGCCAATTGTGATACTATTCATTAATTTGACTTTTAAAAATATCAATAAAACAAGATAAAATAGAAAAAAATCTTCGAATACATCCCTATTATGTCAATGAAATCTATAAAATTCTTGGATGACATTAATTTTCTCAAATTTTATTTAATTTAATATTTTTATTATAATTTATTTTATTTTTCCATTAATTATATAATTACTTCATGAGTGTTGTGAGAGATTTTAAGTGAATTATTTCTTGCCTAAAAATTTAAAATAAATTACCATGAGGGTTAAAATTTAATATATTTAAAAATTATATATATATTCAAATATATCTCCTTGATAAAACTATATTAAAAATTTTATATTTATTAAAATCATGAATGTGACATCTTTGAATTTTCTTTAAATAAAATATTATAAACATCATATTCTCATAAAAATGGCCATAAATGGTTATATAAAAGAACCTTAAATTCTTATTGATGAACATTACTCATAAAATAAAATTTTTTCAAGTTATAGAGTCGTTTTATAGTCCTTATCATTTTTAGCATAAATTACCAAATTTACCCTTTACCATGGTAACAAAAATTATCTAGTTTACTATTATATTGGTTACAAATAAAAGGGGACTATTTAATAAATTTGTAAATTTTGAATCCAAATATGAAGTCAATTTTTTAGAATTCAAAACAAATATATTGAAGAATTTAATTTGAAATTAATTCCCCAAAATGCAATAAAAAATAATTTTCTTGAAAAATAAAAATTTAAACCAAAAAAGCACTTATACAAAAATAAGGTATATGGATTGTTAAAATAAAATTATTTTGATTATTTATTACTAAATATTAATTAAGTTATAATGAGATAAAAATAAAACCATAATGATACTTTTAATATAAATAAATTGACAGTTTTATAAAAATCATTATTTTTCATTATTCACTGGAAAATAGAATTTTTCAATGTTTTTTTTCAAAATTCACCCTATGATAATTTTAATATGTTAGTTTAAAAAAATTATGATAATTTTATAAAATATATTTTCTAAAATTGAAAAAAAATTAATTATATTTATTTTCTCATAGAAAGTAATAAAAGTTTCTTTTTGAAGAAAACGTATATTTGAAAAATATAATGAATTTACTAAAAAATATGTGTTTATTTCCTAATAATAAATAAATATTTACTAAATATGACCTTAATAAATATTTATTAATATACTTAATCCTATTCACACCCACTAATTTAATAACTAGATTATAATGATCTCTTAATAATATCTCGTTATTCGTTTAAGTTGGGTGCTGCGTGCAACATAAACTATTGAAGAGATTAAAGTTATTAAAAAATATAAATACCATAAAATATTTGAATGTTATAGATATGGTGAGCCTAAAGGGGCCATTAATTACATGGGAACCCATTTAATAAAATTCATTGTTAAATTAATGTAAAACATGATACTCTTCTAATAAAAACATCTATGGTAGATGAATAATATCATCACCATCAAAAGTAAATTTGAAATTAGTTATATAGAAAGGAGAAAATTAATATAAAAAACTACTAACATTATTTATTTAATAAAATTTATGATGTAATATTAATTATACATGTTAGATAAAAAAATTTCCTGAGTAACCAATTATTAATTTTTTTAACACTTGAATCTATATGATAATGAGAATCATAGAATGATTTTGTAAGATCCAAAACTTTTTTGGAGGCATGTAATTGTTTAAATTTTCTATTAACTCCCCTTACATTGGTTAATGAATTTTTTCCCAACAATATTAGGGGAATTGAGGGTTTCATTGGGGTTCCAGATAGGAAAAATAACGAAAAGAGGCTATACTCTGTAGGATGTCGGGTAGGTGCACTGTTAGTACTAACTATGTGACTTAACTATAAATCATGTTGGGGGAGGGTTCACGATTGAAAAACTGTGCAAGGGGATCCAAGAAATTATTTGGTTTTGGATATATATAAACACAAAATCTCATCATGGTTTAGAAACCCATGTGGGATTCCCAAGAGACCGTGCAACCCAGGCCCCATCTTGGACAAAGGGTGGCATACATTTTCCCCAACCATACAACCAAATAATGATCCTCATTAAAACAGAGAAGCTCCCATCCCCCCTTAGGATTTAATGTTTAATACTTAATTTTATTCCCATTTCCATCTATATCAGCTTGAGTGATGAACCTAGAGCTCCCCCTCTTCCAAGGATCATTATCCATTGATTTTGAGTTGTTTGATGCACCATTGGGTGTGAATCTAGGCTCTGAGTGAGTCTATAAATCCGATTTATTCTAATTTTTGGAAGAGGCCTTATACAGTTTTTATTAACCTTTTGGATCCTCTAAACCCTTTTTTTCTAGCAGATTATAATTTTGGTCTTTAAATGTTTTCTGAGTTCGAATCAAGGGATAAGGTTAAAAGAACACTTGTATATGAACGTGAGGTTGGTTGTAATGTCCCTCGATCTGGAACTCTCTCACGGGGCTAGAAATACTTGGTCATGAGACCTCAAGCATGCCTCCTCATACATTAGAGGATGTCGACTAGCAGTGGGGGTGTAAAGTGTATAGTTGGGAGATTATACCCCCAAGTATGAAGTTCCATAGTAGTATAAACAAATTTTAATTAACAGAATATAATCAAAGTATCAACATTGTAAGAAGAAAACAAAAAAATTCAATTGAATAATCCAATAATTAATAAAGGAACAATTTATTGATAAGTTTCATGTTATAAAAATAAAATAACAATACTAGAAGAATAAAATAAAACACTTAAATCCCTACATCCCTAACCCACGCTAGTCCCATCTCCAAACTCCTACCCAAAAAAGGGAGATGACAACAAGGTCTCGTTACCTTATCAAAACTTTCATCAACGAAATCTTCTCAGGTACCAAATGATAGCCCAAATAGGGTGTGATTATAACTCAATAGGTCAAAACCACCAAGTATAAACAAACCAATATGATAAGAAGTGTATACAATAAAGATATAAACATGGGTATTAATTAATTCATAAATTAATTAAATACATCAACAACGATATCTGGATCTATACTAGAGTATCTATGATAAAGTTTTACAACCATTCAGAAAACAACCATATATCCAAGGTAAGAAACCTACTTTAGTGCCATGTCAGAATATCTCTGAGCATGTCTTACAACCATTCCATCCACCACTATATAACCATGGTGTAGTCATAATAATCCAGGTCAAATCCCTCTTATCATTACAACATTTCCAAGTTAAAGCCTTATAAGCATTACAACATGGGACTGGGCATATCCCATTCTATATAGGTATTATAGCATGGGATTAGGTTGAGCCCGCTCACTATCAACATTAAAAAATATGTGTGTGAAAGTTCCTGGTCTAAGCCCATTATATAAGCATCTCATCATGGAACACAATTCCTATCATAATACATGGATATCACAATATCACATCAGAATTATCAATGGTTAATTATGTGAATTACTATTCTTATTTCATATGCCACTTGAAAATATATTTACAATTGATTAATAATTATATCAACAAGAAAAATGCCAAAATTTAAGGATTCTATAATAATAAATCACCCTTGGTCAAATTTCATGATAAACATACTTTAATCCATTAGCTAATTCATTTATATTCAATTAAATTGGGTGAACACTACATCAATGATATCACAATATTTCATAACCTTGATAATTATCAAACCATAGGGTTAAGATTTAGACCCCTGCCTTTAAAATAAGATACACAAACACTTATAATGGCCAACACCAATGAGGAATAATGTGAAGACATTTTTAAGGAGGTTCCTAGATAAAAATTGATTAAGATAAAATCTGACAATCAAATTGGAAAAAAGGATTTTACCACAATAGTTGGAGAGGAAGGAAATTAAGGAATTAAAAAGGACAAAACCACATACTAAGGATTTTTCATACCAATGAGATGTCTATAGGGGAAGTTAGAACTCCAAAATAACATGGATAATTACTTAGGGTAGAGAGGAGAGGAGTTGTAGCCCAAACATATTAGAATTCATCCAAAAAACCTGTTTAAAACAACATGTCAGGAATTTACATGGAGTTTAATGTAATTAAACTTCATTTAAATTTTTTTAATAGTATTCAATGAAAAACTCATCACCTCATATTTATTTAATTAAAACCCAAAAATAATTACCAGACATGTAATCCCTTTACACGAAGTGTAAATGTTCTGTATTTGAGTTTTAAACCCATTTTCCCTTTAACTATCCAAACCTACTTTAAATATTCTCAAATTACCAATAACCCAAGAAACACTTAACCAATTTACTTAGAATACATTAACTCGACAAGCATACACCCCCAAACATTAGGTCATTTTCTCTAACAAAGGATCTCTATCTCCAAAGAAGACTTAACCACCAAGGCTAAAAAAACTCAGAGAAAGATGTACCGTGAAAAATAAAGGATCTTACATCCTCACCACATTATAATATCTCATCCTTGAGCTACTCTAAGAATCACTATGAGATCTCAGAAAACAAGTTTGGAAATTTTGTTCACATATCAGACTCTCTCTCCCAGGTATCCCTCTGAAATCACCCATTCTTCCACAAAACAAAAACCAATGGTATAGTCCCACCCCAAAGATATTTCTCACTATGATCCACAACCCAAATCAGATGCTCCATAAGGGACATATTATCATGAATATAAATTTATGATACTTCTATCATATGGGAAGGGTTTGTAATATATATTCATATTTTCATCACGTGAAACATGTTTTTCATGGCACTGTAGGGTTGTAGATATGCTAAATGGTATGCCACTGGACTGACCCTTTCCACTATTTGAAACAGCCTCACAATCAGGGGTATTAGCTTTCCCTATTTTCTGATATGATGTTTTCCCCACCTAGGCAACACCCAATAGAAAACATGATGACCAAACTAAAATTCTAGAAGTCATATCCGATGGTCAACATATGATTTCTACCCACTCTACATGGTCACCATCCATTGTCTGATCAAATGAACCAATTCGGATGTCTCCTACATGATACTAGTCCCAACAAGTGTTGACTCACACTAATAGAAATTAAGGCTAAATCCACATTTTGGAACTGTGGATATAAGCCCAAAAACTATGTCTATAGCTTATAGACAATGTTTAATGAATCATGGTTGGTATTGGAATGGTTATAGAGAAAGGCCTATAGCCATGGTTTCAAACTATGGCTAAAGACCTACAGCTACTGTTTGAAACATGTTGAAGAAGCTTAATCCACATAGGTTTTATAGCCACAATTTGAAACCATGGCTACAAGACTTTATATTTTATTAAAAAACACCCCCCTGCACACCCCCTGCAAATCCCCCCACTCTCCCTGCAGCCCCCTTCCCCTATAAATCCCCCCGGATAGCCCTCGATGGAAAGACCCCCCTCCTTCCTAGACAGACCCCCCATGGAAAGACCCCCCTCATTCTTGGATAGACCCCCTCTTTCCTGGATATACCCCCTCCTAGATAGAACCACCTCCTTGAATAGACCCTCATGCACACCCCTCCCCTAGAGACCTCCCTTGCAACCCCTGCACAACCCTCCACCCTACATACCCCCTTGAACCCTCCTTAACACCCCTCCCCCTGCAAACCCCCCTTGAACTCCCTTTCATACCCACTCAAAACCCCTCCCCTCTTTCCTGGACATACCCCAACCCCGCACCTCCCTCCCATCCTTCCTAGACAGACCCCCTTTCGGGATAGACCCCCCTCCTGGACAACCCCTTACCACCTAGAAACCCCCCTAGACACCCCTCCCTCTTGGACACCTCCTCTTAGACAACCCCCTCCCACCTGAACACCCCTTAGACACCCCCTCTTGGACACCCCCCTGGACTCCCCCTCCTGGACACCCTCCCTCACTCTTGGAAACCCCCTCATGGACAACCCCTCCCTCTTGGAAAACCCCTCCCTCTTTTACACCCCCTAGACCCACCCCCCTCCTTGAGTGATGTGGTATATCCTCAAGTGATGAGATGAGAATAGATCCTAGACATAAATCTCTACCATGAAACGTTGGGTATTGTTCAGGTCTTCAAAAAAATAATAACCTTTTTTTATTAATTATATTTTGTATATGGAACACGGGGATAAGATACAATAATGGAACTAATGCATGTATGGTCATACATAATGGTTTTCTAGGTATCAAATTGACATCCAACTAGTGCATGAAACATGTCGAATTTTTTTATTTTTGTGTTAAAGAATTATGATCTAGTGATAATGTTTATTTACATGAATCGTTTTCCCCATGAATAGTACTAGGAGTTCTGATGCATAATTATGGGGACATGGAGCATTCCATAAGGTATAGGTATGAGGATACATTGAGTGGTGACTCTACTAATGAGTGATGAGTGGAGAATGGTATTAATGGGAAGAGACTGGGATGGGTTTGGAAGGCTTTGTGGACCCATTGATGGGTAATATGAGACATGTTGTGAAAAGGGGTAGGTCTCGAGTGACTAGTACTATGGGATCATTTGAAGGGATGTGTGATAGGTTGCAGACTTATGTTATTAATGTGAATTCTCCAGAGCCTGTGGGGATGATTTGGTGTACTGAAGACCTCTCTAGAGTCTACGGGGATGGGTTGGTGTGTTGGTGACCTCCCTAGAGTCTGTAGGGATGGGCCAATCTCCCTTGAGTTACATGGATGGTTCAGTTATATTGGTCTAACTTTCCTTATATATGATTGGTTAAAGGACTAACAAAGGGGTTAGGTCTTGGTATAATGTGAGATGAGACCAATGTACCCCATATTGAGAGATAATGCAGTGGGTTGAGATTTGGATCCATGACCATTACCAGTTAGTTTGGGTAATGTTACAAGGTTTGGATGCCACCCTCCCCTGAGTCTTTTGGAATGAGATGGGCATAAGTGAAATGGCACAAGATGAGGAAACATAGTGAAATTTTAAAATGGAACTAAAGTAGGAATGATCGAGTGTCGTGGTATCCTAGATAACAAGGTCCTCTAAATTTAAACACTAAAGGAAAGGATTTTCTCGATGAAAATCCATTCAATCCAAATCATGCTATTTACTTTATCAAAACAAGAATATTGGATTAAAATTTTCAATAAAACACTTAGAATGTGAAATGGTCAATAGGGAAATTACCTACTTGGGTAATCCCTTATACAAATAAATTCAAACAATTAGGAGGTGTTTGGTTAAAATTTCACATTTACCACTTTCCTTTAAGATATTTCCAAAGTGGAGTGCATGTCACCATGAATAAGTCACTCTATTTATTTCATGCCATCCAATTAAAATTTATAAATGAGGCATAATTTTTACATAATTCACTACATGAGGCATTACCTATCATGTTCTAAGTTAACCATGTTTGGTTCCATTTAACTCATTCAATTCATTAAAACATAGAAAATCCATTTATAAGATCAATGGGGGGTTACTTAGTGCTGACTTGGTCATTATAGAACTTTCCTACTTGGGAAATTCCATCTTAAAAGTCTAACGACACCTAAAGGGTGTTTTTGGTCAAACAACCATTTTGATAAAAATATAGAAACCCCTTTCAGGGATATAAAAAGGTCCAAGTATGACGTGTGCTTTATGAAAAACAATGAAATCAAGTATAAGGAAAACATCAAAACAATAATTTCAAGAAAACTATATAGGCATTTACTACCACTGTGAGTTTTCGCAAAAAGACCAACTCTGTTGGAGTGGTTTTATTACAAAACCATGACTTGTTTATAAAATGAAACAATTATCTTAACTAACACTTGATCAAGAATTGCAATTTAATAAAAAAAATCAGAATTAAGAAGAAAGATAAATGAAATTTAAAACATTCTTGAATTAAAGAGGACAAGAGAGGGACCCTACCTCAAAGGAGTCAAGCCACACTCGACGCTTGAAAATTTTATCAGCGACAAATCTAAGTTGATCCATCCATCCACCAGGCATATGAACCTTTTTATATATATAAGGATACCCAAACCCCTATGTATGTGTGTTCATGACCTTGAACAGGCACAAGAGGATCCTTATATATATTCTCACATGCATAAGCCCATTGTCACCCACACACATATGCATTTTCCATATATATACATAACTAAACCTATCCCCTTATATGTAATCACACTGCCATGGATGGATATATATTTAACAAGAGAAATTATTATACATGTGCTTACCTATGCATATATAGTGAGACTCCTTTGACTCCAGTGACTTGAAACCACCTCAAGGATGATCAATATTCTTTAATAAAATTACCAAGGGATCTAAAATTAAAAAACCCCAATTATAAACTAAGAGGAATCGAATAACAAAGGAAAATTCACCTTCAACCACTGGGGGAAAACCAAATCGGCATGAACCGCTTCGCCTTCGGTGGTGATTGACGCAACACACATGAATGGGTCCCGAGAGTTTTCAAAAAAATGAAAATGTTCTAATGAATCATCATTAATTGAACCTAAAAATTGATGTGGGAGGAACATGATTAGTGATAAATGCAATAATTGAAAATGTGATGATGAACAGTTTAATAAGTAAATGAATGAACTATAAATCCCATGTTCATACCATAGGGGTTCCATCCAGTCTAGATAACTGAACTCATGAATTCTATAACTCCACTATTGTAACATGATGTTCCAATACCAACATGCACCTCATATGAATTAATATATACTATAAAAATAATTAGTATGGTTAGATATATGAAAAATATATAATCCAAATAACATGAACAAATTTGGTACATCATACTTAAATCAAGATGCAATACTATAAGGATTCTGTGGTAGGATAAACTATTATAATGCTCCTATAATCTATTTTCCACTACAACCAGATAAAATAATTCTCCTATTATAAAATTCATGAACTCTTAGAGTCAATGATACTCATATAATAGAATAAAATATTGATATTTTCCAACTACAATCCATTAGTGTGATTACATCAAAGATAAAAATAAGCCTCAAAGTTATAGAATTTCACTAGACATGAACCATATAATCAATATAATCTGACCAACACCCCATCACTTTGAATCAATCTCACTCTAGGATGTGAGTAACATTAAGTGAAAAAAATAATATTGTATATGAATACCACCCCCCTCACAATCCACCACCCCACCCTACACCCCCTCGCCCCTAACCTCTACCCCTCCCCTAGGATCTTCCCCCCAACCAAACCAACCACCACCCCCTACACCAGCTCCCCTACACCAGCACCCCCCACACCCTTGCACCAGCACCCCTCCCCCCTGCATCATCCCCCTCGACCAGCCCCCCCTAATGCACCCACTGCACAAGCTTCTTTCCAAAAATATTATATATCCATTTTTAAAATAAGAAAGGATATTATGGACTACATACCATAATTTATAACCCAAATGAAAAATCAAAAAATTATTTCAAAATATAATTCATATAATGAAAATATGATTTTTAAATTCATAGGAAACACAACTATTTATTCTTTTTTTTCTCAAAATCATTTAAAAAAAATCAATTTTCCTTTAAATAAAACACACTTCCCAAACCATTTATAAATAAGTTTAAAATAAAACCAACCCCACAAACTAATGAGAGGAATAAACACAATATGAACCAAGATATCAATGGAGAAAAATAAAATAACCCACAACATATTCATGGTGTCATGTAACTGAATCAAATCCATGGGATAAAAACAGGGTTTAAGTATTAGTTTCCTCTAAATCATCCTTAATGGTATCTAAGTTCCATTATAAACTAACTAGGATCCAACATTAATGATATTGGACCTAGTTTGTTGGGTCACTATCTTTAGGGGGCCCTATGTTAAACTAAACACCCCATATGACCTATCACCGCAAGGTTCCTTTCGAGTACAATATAAAACCCTAGGATAATATAACTTTCCTACGTAAATAGCTATCCTATGTACACTAATTTACTCTAACACACATCCAAACCTTCTACTTAGTTACCCAGGGTTCGTATGATATCAATAAATGAAGGTGAGAGGAATTAATGAATCACAAGATCATCACATAAATCTATATTTTAAGAGGAATAAATAAACCTCATCTCACCTCCAACACCCTATCATGAAATAACCCCTTTCATATCCATGCATAATAATTCCCAATAATAAATATCCTAATTGGATCCATAATCCATAAGGATAATAATATTAACCAAAGGGATCAAAACTAGGGTTATCCATAACAAAAAGAAAATTTATTTATAAAGTACCAAACGAGCTATGAAAAAATATTCCTAGGATTCGAAGACATTTAATTTCCATATGAAATATATTTTTAGGAGAAATTATTTATTAAACATTTAAAAATGATATTTTCCCAAGAAAATTCCATAAAAATTTAAAATAGCCACAAAGACCATGAAAGTATTAAAATAACTAAAAACAATGGACAAAACACTTATTTTTATAAATAAATAATTTAAACAACCCAAATAACCCCCTTTGAAAACTTAATAGGTGTCGAACAACATTTTAAAATACTTAAATTTATTTTAAAGATCCACTTGGGAATTTTCACAAATACTTGGAATGCAATAACTCCATGCCAAGTATAAAAATCATTTGAAAAAAATTTAAAATCCCTCATGGGTATCACCTATAGGTATATTTTGTAAAGAACAACATTTCAAAACTTTTAGACTACCCATGGAATGAAATATAAAGAATGATGAGTGTAGGTAGGTGAAAGGGATGAGATCCAATTTATAGGGTGATGTGACAGTAATGGATCTATAGTAAGGAGACTACATGGGAGTTCAATGAGCCTCCTTGGAGTGGTCTCGTTAATTATGTAGCTATTTACCAAGATAAAATAACCTAAATTTACTAAAACTCTAATTAAATGAAGTGTGTATAGAAATTTAATTTTATAAATATTTAAATTCACGTTTCATTATATACAATAATCTATATAAACCATGATAAAACTAGTGCATAAGAAATTTAAAGACCTCTAAAATTTTAACATGGTGGGAGATTACCCATCACAATGTCTCTTTTTCTTTGTTCCTCTAAGTACATTGAAATACTCACAAAGAAATAAAATAAACCTAAACTACATAGTAAGAATATAAAAATGAGAACCAAACTTTCATAAAATCTATTTCCCTTCACCTTTCTAGGATTAGAAGATGCCTAAAAGAGATGCTTCAAAAAAATAAGGTGTAGTTCAATCTTTGTAGGTGCCTTCTATCTCAAACCTAAAGTATTTATCTCTATAGATGTTGGAAAACTCGCTAATGGTTTATCAACTCTAAAATTCTCTAATAACTATAGGGAAAATAAAAAAACATAAAACAATCCCTGAAAAACTAATAAAATATAATTTTCTATTAATATACACATATACATATAATGTTAAGATATAAATAGACATTAAAGTGGTTAATAAGAAGAAGAAGGGGATGGTTATATAGAATAGTTTCTAAGAGATGATTTTATTTCTTACTTTGACCATATTTCCTTATATTAGAAGAAAGTAAAACTATTGGAAAAGAAGAAAAGAAGTGTAAATGTGAAGTAGAATGATCTCACAGAATAGATAAAATGTCCATAATGAAATGTGTATAATAAAATATCATACCATAATATATTAATAAAAAATTGGTTGCTAAATAAAAGAACTTCATGAGGCACAATCTAGGTATCTTCAGTCTAGAAAAACCTTAACGAATATGATATAAGTCTATGAAAATGTAGTGTACATTCAAGCTGAACCATCCGAGGATGATGAGAAAACAAGACCAATGAAAAAGATACACCATTTTTCTAAATTCTCATGTGATAATAAATCTGTTTCCTTTCATTATAATGATTATGATACCACATTTGAATATTTTTAGGATGATTAATTGTGTAAAAATTTTCCTCCTATGGATGACCTAAGAATGAAAAAACCCCAAGGAAATGGGAAAATAAAGGCCAGAGGATTCTTGGAAAACAGGTATAATTTTATATAAAAAATCATAAATATAATAAATATAATTTGTCAAGGAATATTAATATTGTTTTAGAAGTTTTGGGTATAAATATTTGGAGTACTGGAACAACATGTCATTTCACTACGATTGGGATGAAAAAAGGGGGAGTAGACCTAAGAAGAATATAATTAGTTGTATTAGAAGTAGGACTACTCTTCTAAAGAAGAATTTACAGCCTAAAAAAACTACTGGAAAAATATCAGACTTATAAATATAAGAAGAATCTAATAGGAATTAAAAAATATGGTCAAGATAGTACTAGAAAAAGTGGACAACATATGAACATAAAAATAATTAATATAAGGAATTAAAATAGGAAAACCTGACATTTAAGGGGGGTTGTGTGGGAGATGAAAGGTCACTAGTCATGTTTTAAAGTACTATATGACATTCATAGCTATACAAAAGATATATATAAATTGGCAAATAGATTATGAGGATGAAGTTTAATTTATTACCCAATCAGTCATTGAGGTTCCACACAAGAAGCCTATGGAGATGAATAAGACCTCCAATATGTTGATAAATGTAAATAATAAGAAAATTGGGTAAAGAATATTGAATAAAATCCCCAATGATGATGTTGGTGAAGATGGATGATCAAAGTTGAGAGATATCTCTCAACCTTACCTCTCTCACTAAAAGAGAAAGGTATCTCCTCTTTATTCCCATTAATTTTATGTATACATTCCTATAGGGAATTAAAGAAAACAATTGGGGATATGGATGAATGTTGTATTATTTGGGTATAAAAACAATGAAGTATCCTTACTAGAATACAATTGAAGTTATATTTTCCATCATGAAGAAAGTGAGACCATCCCTCAAGGGGTGAAAAGAATAAATTAACGTTTTCAATAATGAAAAACTATATGGAATATCAAAATCTAGACAACCTAATTCTAATCGTACATTAAGGTTATATTGAATAACCCCAATATTAATATTTATATTGGAATCACATTCTCAATGATTTATGTACTACATTGATCACTTTATTTATAAACTCTTGTTTCTATAATGGGTTTTCCTCATAGATTTATAGTTGAATATCTCAAATCTATTTTCAAAGAATATCATGTTATTCTATCCTTATATCACAAGTGGATAAGTTTTACACTTCAAATATATGGAGGAGAAGAAGATTTCATGATGGGAGTGCTCAGTATCCAAGAACACTATTAGTGAGTTCTAAAAATACATTCCCACTGACCCTATATCCATTTTGTAACTCTAAACCCGAGGGTAAACTAATTCAGATCACCCATTAGTTCCCTAAGACCTGTCTAACCCAACCAACATGCTAATTAAATAAACTATCATGTCAATATCATGGCCAATTCCAGATATAGTAATATCCCAAAGTTATCATCCTATTTCTGGTACCTGAGAAAGGAACTTCCTCAACCATCTCTGGTATAAGCTATAAAACACTATTCAATCAAATTCATGAACAAAACATTAAAAATATAGTCATAGTAGGCTCACATTTCCAAACTCTAGGTTCTATGGTAACACCCAAAGAAACCAATTATTAAACCAGCACTGACCCTCTTAGGGTTAATAAAACATGGGGCACCCATGGTACCCTAGATTACGTCTATGAAATCGTGATCCAATGTAGATAGGGAAACATCATCTATAGAATTTGAAAACAAACCCATCCATGATCATCACTTCACCTACAAGGGAATCATAAAGAAAAACCAAACCCATAAGAAAGTCTTCAAGGGTTCCTCAGACCCATATCAAACCTAATCTCAGTGACACCCAGTCTTAACCAACACCCTGTGGTGTTGGCCCATCCTAAAGGTTCCAATTGGATTAAACCTCTAGAAAAAAGTTCCAAAACATTATCAAATAAAACCTCAAGAAATAAGTCCAAACATCCAAGAAACATCCTAAATAATACTTTTTCCTTCCTTTTTAAGAGATATAAAAACACCTAAAGCTACACCCCTCGGACTACCCAAGCAGTGTCTCTATAAACATCAAAAGAATCCCTCTGGCATCACCTATGGAAAGTTGTCTAAAAAATGTACAAACCCCACTTGGGTCTCACACCACACCTCTTTTTGATGAAATCTCAAACCAAAACCTTCATGGAAAACTTCTCTATACACTACTCACTTTGAGGGTTCTAGATCCAAAAACTTAAGGGGAACCTCCCATCTAACCTATACTAAAACAAAGAATCTCACAAAAGGCCTCTAAATACTTGGGGGGGTTCTAACACCACACCCCACATAGAAATCATCATGGATAGACCACTCATAGGTGAAAACTAAAATCCTAAGAAAATAAGTATATCCATGTTTCTCCACTTTCCTACCCTTATGCAACCCCAAAGAGCATGTGAGGTTTTCTCTAAAATCAAAAAACCAAGAGAGAGGGTTTACGAATAAAACCCCTCTGCGAGACACATGAGACCCTCACTTCTCAAAAATGACCCACAAAGGTTCTCAAAGGGATCCTAGAAAAACAATTGTCATTTAATAACTAAAGAAACTAATAAAAACTATTGATTAGAGAAATATAACAAATATGGAACACCCAACCTACATTATGATGACAACATTAAATCTAAAAACCTAAACCTAATATCGAATAGTGTCCCAGGAACCTATCCCATTCCGTGAAATAGAAAAATTTAATTATAAAAATTTATAATTAATTTTTTTAAAAACAACCAAATAGGAATAAATTCCTAAAATATTATTGAGGTGCTTACACATTCTGAAACCACAACCAAATGAATAAAATAGGCCTAAAATATATCCATGAAATTAATTTGGAAAAAATTCCTAACAAGAAACACTTGATTACCAAGAAATTCCAATCAATTTAACTGAAAACTCAAAACAAATAAATTAGGCCTTATACCATCTCCAAAATGATGAGTGATGAAATGAGTTCTACATCACGAGACATCTGATCTCTAAGCCATAGTAAATAACCAAGATTTTTGGTCAATTCCAACATGTTATGGTGGAATCATCACAAAAAACCTTAAAGGTAACCATTAAAATTAGATAGGATACAATAAGAGTAACAATGAAGGTAATAGATGAAGATTCCTACCTGAAATTGATGAAGAACATATTTAAGAATACCTCAAAACATGATATTTTAAAGAGGAAGAGGAACATAGGGAGGTGGTGTGGGCACGTAGGAGGTGTACTATAGGAGGAGGTGGGGAGGACACCTTAGAGTAGCATTGGTGGGGAGGTGGGGTGACCGCATCGTCAGAGAAGAATCATCCCAAGGTAGGTTTCCGTGTTGGAGGAGTATAATGGCAGGAGTTCAGATGTTAGTATTGGGAAAAGAGGGTAACGTGGAGTAAGGGAGGGAGGTGGGGATCATGAACGGGTAGGAAAAATGGGGTGGGGATCACGAGTAAATTAGGAGAAAGGGGGTAATTCCACATGTATTTTATGACCCATGTCCATATCTTAACCTATATCCATATTTTTTTAAACTGTGGATATATAAATGTGGCTATATATTCAATTTCTAGTAGTGTCACCCGACTCTATCCAATAAAGAGGTGAACGTCACAAAATTCCATAAAAAACACAGAATGTTCTATTTAGATCGATTCCTGGATGATATTATCATATGCAAACTCCATGATCTCCATATGTTTCTCCCATGAACCACAAAAATCCAAAATACTTACTCATAACATACCCTTCAGAACCTGAAAAGTCTACTCAAATTGACCATCAGTCTATGGATGATAGAGTGTGATTAAAATAACTTACAATTCTAGGGATTTATGAAGACCCTTAAAAAAATGTGATGTAAAACAAGGATCTTTGTCTGAAATGATAGTCCTCAGAACACCATGACACCAAACCACCTCGCGCATGTAAAAATTTCTCAGATCATCAACTGAAAAGGTTTTACTAATAGGTAATAACTAGTCTACCTTAGTCATTCGATCCAATAAAACCCATAAAACATCATTCTAATGGGTTATCCTGGGAAATCATATCACAATATCTATTGTGACATCATCCCATTTTCTCTCTAAAATAGGAAAATGATGCAAAAGCTTAGCTGGCCTCTGATGCCCAGATTTCACTTGATGAAAAGTGAAGCATCTACCCATGAATTTTCACACATATCTTTTCATTCCTTACCAATAGTAATATATATGGAGATCATAATACATCTTTATTAAACCAGTATGCATCACCCATCTAGAAGCATAAAACTCCCTCATCTGCTCCTTGTGTAATCTCGTAGGAACCCATAATCAGACACATAAAATAAGAGAATTATCACTTCTAAGAGACCATACTGATGAAGTTTCCCCACTATATCATTTTTCTCCCAGATTTAATCCCTCTTGATTAGAAAAATACTTATTATTAATCTATTCCAAAAGAATGGGTATAACAGATTTCGAAGTCATAACAACTCACCCCTAAGATTTCTGAACATCTATATGCATGTCTTCAAAAAGTTCTATTATACGCCACTCATCACAAGACTCCCACACTACTTATATCAATGTATTTAAACTAAAATCATTGAAAAATGTTTCACTTTCCTGGTGTATAAGGCAATTCAAATTTGAATGACTGTAGATAATCGACCCACATCCTATTCCAAAGGTTCATGTCCCACTAAGAAAGTATGCACCTAAGGCTCTTTATATCCATGTATACCAAGAACCTCTCACCCATGAGATTTTTTATCTGAAATATTAGGTCATATACCACTTCTTCTTACTCTATATTGCGAGTAGGGTAATTATTCTCATGCAGGCTCACCTGCCTAGAGGCATAAGAAACCACACGATTCTCCTGCATTTGAATTTCTCTAATTCCAACTTCAGATGTGTCATAGTACTTGGTATATTCTTTACCCAACATAGGTAAAGTGAGGATAGGTGATGAAGTCATCCTACCTTTCATCTCCTAAAAATCACTTTCTCAAGAATCAGACCAAACAAACATCACCCCTTTCTTGGTCAGCCCAAACATCGGTGCTTCCAAATGGGAAAAAATATTGGATAAAACACTGATAATAAACTGCTAAACCCAAAGAGATATGAATTTCTAAAATTATATTGGGTTGTTCCCAAAATACCATGACTTTGAATTTATATGGGTCTATTGATACTCCTACCACTTAGATGGAATGGCCTAAGAAGTGAATTTTATTTATCTAGAAACTACATTTAGTTAGCTTGGCTTAAAGACATTGCTCTCTCAATTTACTCAGAATGATGTCAAGATGTCTGGTATGATCATCTTCTGATTGGGAGTATACTAATATATATTTGACGAAAACTACCAAAAACTGGTCTAGAAAAGGATAAATATCCTATTCTTTAAGTTCATGAATAGTTCATGCGCATTAGTCAACCCAAATGACATTACTACGAATTCATAAAATCCTAACCAACTCTTAAAAGAAGTATGAGGTATGTTCAATAGTCTCACCCTTAACTAATGATAATATGATCTCAAATAAATCTTAGAGAAGATATCATCACCTATCAACTGATCAAAAATACCATCAATTCACAGAAGAGGATACCAGTTCATGACCGTTATCTGGTTCAACCTTCGATAATCCACACATAAGCATAAGTATACATCATCCTTTTTGGTGAAGAGAACTAGAGAACCCAAAGGACATGTACTCAACCATATAAAGCCTTTAGATTTTAGATCTTCCAATTTAACTTTCAACTCCTGAAGCTCAACTGGTTCCATTTAGTAAGATAAAATAGAAACTGGATCTGTTCTCAATACTAACTCGATCGTGAAATAGATCTCCCACTTGGGAAGTAAGCCATATAACTTTTCATGGAAAACATTCCAAAAATGTTCTAACACTGGATAAAAATAATCATACTATATTCCACTGTTTTATAGAGAAAGTACCTCTATCTGAGATGTGATACAATCCAATCTTCACAGAATTGTTCCCGAATGACCATCCTGAAGATCCCAATCACCATGGTGAGAATAGATTCTTCCTTCTAGAGATATGAAAGTAACTATCCTCCTATAACATTTGATATGAGTCTATTATAGAAATAAAAAATACATATCAAGAATCAAGTCAAACATTTTCATTTCCAGAACAAATAGTTCCCAAAATAAGAAGTAACCACCAATCTCTTGAGAACATGCTTTAAAACCTTTAATATTCTCTGACCGCACTCTCAGTAGAGTGTCAATGGTTAAAACATCATCTATAATTTCCACATCCAAGAGAAAACCATTTTCAAAAAATATAAAATAGAAAAGAATGTGATACTTTTGTATAAAAAAACACAAGCTAAAGTGGATGATACTAGAATCGTACGGATAATGGTAGACAGTCATGAATCAAATTTAGTCAAAGGTGTCTTCATAATGTGCAATTGAATTGTCCTGGGACCCTGGGATCTAGTCTGACTACCATGTGATACCTTCTTTTCTTTGTAATATTTCTCATTTACTAGGGTACCAATTCCACTACCTCATCCAGAATTTCTTATGGAACTCCAGCTATAAACCTGCTAAGTGGAAACTGAGCCCCTTCTTGACTCTAGTTCTTGCCCTAATCCTCTAAAACTATTCTTCTATGAAAAGTTTACATATAACCTCTGAAGATGACCTAGTATTCTATAGATACGAATCTCGACTACAGGGTAAGGAAAATAATGGTGCTTGTGACCAAAATTTCCACACTCACAGCTCTGGAATGAAACATGATCTTGATATGGTTTTCCACTACCATGACCACTCTTTCCATTACTGATTTCATAGAAACTATCATTACAGTGCTTCTTTCCACTTGAAGAAGAACTCCCAGATCTCCCTACTGAAACACCCTAGCTATTTCTTGGGGCCTCTCTCAATTTCCCTTCCATGATGAGTTCCTAATTAATCAGGTCTTCAAATATTCTTAAATGAATATATATTAACAGTGACCTGATCTCACAATGAATACTATCTGGGAAATGTCTTTCTCTAAAAATCTGATCAACTACCAAAGATGGCATAAACCACTGTAGGTTAGTAAAACATCCATCATAGTCCATCACTAACAAGACCTCCTGCATCAGATGCATGAAATCAAGATATTTTTCATACCTTTAGGTTTCAAGATATAAATGGGTTAGGAACTTCATCTTGAAGTCATTCCAAGATAGCTCATCTTACTGTCAGGATCTTCAAGAATATCCCACCAATTCTTGGCAGGTCCACGAAGCATATACACAGTAAGATTCACCCTCATATTCATGGGTGTCTCAAGATTCTTGAAGATATTCTAGAATGAATCAATCTTGAACTTGTTTTATTAGTGTCCTGATTCCCCAGTAAAAATTGGTGAATTATACATATGAAACTCTCTTGTTAGCTCAGAAATTAAAGGAACTATACGGATAGTATCCCTTTCCATGGATAACATGAACCTCAGGAAGATGCTACGAAGATTAATATACATTATCTCCATAGAAAATATAGGAAAAATTGGTTCATCTTTCTTAGGAGGCCACTGATTTCCACTTTCCTGACACTCAAGTTGAAGACAACAAGGAGGAAACTTCTCTACAAGAAAAACACATGCCTTAGAGAACTGGATAGCAACAAGGACAACCCAACATGTGACTTCAACAGATAATAAAAACTCTTGGTCTCTCTAGACTTGGATTACAATTATTTTTTCTTGACATGAAAACTCATTTCATTTATGCAATATAAATGATATATCATATCATAGTTCTACAGGAAAGTATATATCACATGAAAAAATAGATATGTCCCTATAATGAGAAATGCATGTCAATATATCCCTATGTTCCTATTATTATGCATGTATTCTCATATCTCTTTATACGATGCCACGAGTACAAAACTTAGAAATTAGTAACATAATAAAACAATAATCTCACAACAAACACCATGAAATGTGTTGAATGAACTTCTCCACAATTGAAGATGTATTTCCATGTGCCGTGACTCAAAATGACCTCAACCAGCCTCAAAAAGTTTGTGGTGCGACTCTACATTTTCCATGGGGGTCAGTGATGGTAGTGAAGGCACCAATCCAAAGGTCCATGATCGTAGCCTAACACTGATCCCAAGAAGGGGTGCGGGGGTGCACCCCTGCGGTATGGATCAATTATTTTGGCTAAATCCTGAAAGAGGCGCCCAAGGTACCTACATGAAAACACTTGTTCACCACTATGCTAAAGCTGATTAAAGTGATAATTTTGGATAATTCCTAAAGGTTTCACCTTAGTCAAGCTAAATAATCGGCGGTGCATATCCTACTTGCGTACCCCAATTTGGTGCCCAAGTCACTTGCGTGCCCAGACTCATTTCTCCCAAGGTCACTTATTTGCCTAAAAATAGACCCTTGGGGCCCTCATTTGTATGGGAGAATCTTTTTGAAGCCCAATTGATACTCTTATCACCCTAGTAATTTGCCTCAGTCTTCCGAAACCTTCAAGGAAGTTCTTCAAAACCTTGAGCATAGGGTTTAAGGGAGGATAATTGGACTTAAGTCCTTTTAGTGTTTGAAAACAAAAACACTTGCGTGCCTAAATCACCCAACCTCCCCAAGTCCGAAATACTTGTGCGCTACCCATTCCTCTCATAGGAACTTGAGCACCCCACTTCTTGGATGACCTGTGAATACTTTTGAAGGATTTAGAAAGGTCTCTCCCATGTATTACCATATAGGTTGTTCGTCGCTTAAGTGAACATTAGGTCACCCAAGTGTACTTGCGCGCCCATACTTGTGTTCCCTTCTCTACTTGGGAACCCCTCTTTGATTCACTTATTATCTTCACTATCTTCAGTCAACAAGCCATCAAGACTTAATCAAAGGCATTCATGTATGGGATTATTCTTCATTGGATCCCTTTTTTGAAAGGGATTCTATTGAGACATCCACCAAAACCTCATGACTTATCAAACCTTTGGGAAAGTCACATCAGCGTGTCTCATATTTGGGTTTGTATTTCCGCAGTCAGAGGTTTCCCACATTTGTTTCACAATGGGGTTAGGATTCATGAAATGTCTGTGGGTTTGTATATCCGTAGTCACATGAACCTTTCTAATAGAAATAGTATTGGGGAATTCCCGGTTTGGAAGAGGGTTGGGTCCTAACCTCTCCCTTCTCGAAGAGATGACCCAGAACCTCAGGTCTCTCGTAGCGGAAGGTATAGTTCACACTTACTTTTGCGTGCAAGCATAAGAGAACTCTACCTCTCCTACCAAGATCAATTAAAGGGAAACCATCCAGGTATAAGCTGTTCACCTTAATTCCTTCCTCCTTACATTGGACCCTTGTCAAATATAAAGAGAATAGAGGAAAGGCTCATCGCCTCACCCTCTTCCATGGTTAACGCGCCCTCTTCCATCAGTGGAGGAGGAAAAGTGTGAAGTGTCATTGTTGAATCTTTAAAACAATCATGTTTATCACATCGAGAATGACTCATGTTGGCTTAAAGATACATGATGGTTGCAACATGTGCACAAACACTCATTGGAAGGAACTAAGAGAAATCTGATTCCTGTTCAAACCGGGATACGTAGGAAGCCTTCTCAAGGCCCGAGCTCACTAGATATCCTCCCCAGGAATCCAGTCCTAATTCCTTTAATCTGGGAATTCTCCTTAGGAATAAGACCAAAATTAAACCCCAAATCATCAAGGCATCCTTTTCAGAAATTAAGACCAAACTAATCTGTCTCAAAGGACCATACTCTCCTATGATACTTATTGAAACGACGTGGGATTTGGAAGGAAATATGAGAACTCTGATTCCTGTTAAAACCAGTATACGTAGGAAGCATTATCAAGGCTTGAGCTCACTGGATATCCTTCTCAGGGATCCGGTCCTAATTCCCTTAATCCGGGTATTCTCTTTTGGAATAAGCCCCAAAATAAACCCCAAATTATTAAGGCATCCTTTTCAGGACGTAAGCCCAAACTCTTATGTCTCAAAAAACCATACTCTCCTATGATACTTATTAAAACTAAGTGGGCTTTGATTCCCATACATATAGGATATGTATGAAGCCTCCTTGAGGTCCAAACCCAACACTTAAAATCAACCCTGTTCTCTTAGGGCCATATTCCCAATAGGGTCTGATCCTACTTGGAAACCCACATCCTTTCCAAGTTCCTTGGGTGATTTAGCATAAGTCCCACACTATGTTTTGACTAAGAAGATTCCGATTAGAGGTCCTTATCACATGTCCATAAAAGGTATGATGTGTCCCATTCAGTGGCACTAAACTACGAGGTTTTTGATTTCCTTCACAAGGATACATAGGTAGCTCATCTTATGGGCATGATCCCAAGATCAAAACAAACCTTCATCTTCCTGGATGACAATAAATTCTAGAGTTCCTCACTGAGTGGCTTAAAAACCATTATCATCATAACGATGATTAAAAGAATCCATAATCGGTATATTAGAGGATAACATTGATGGAAAAACTCAAATACATACAGATATTTCCCTTAATGAAGAACCTTTAATGCATACTGATGATTATAAATTTAAACATGTTAATAAGTGATTGTAAATTCCAAGGGATACTTATGATATACTTGGTGAATTAATAAGGATTTATGAAAATATCTTAAATTTACAAAGAGATTCCCAGAGAAAACAATAATTCCCCTCAAAAGGGTGTGATGATTCCGACCTCCCATCCTCTCGAACAATGCACGTTATTAAGTATTGTAAAGTTCAAACTTAACGAACACCTACCATAGGAATGTAGGACCCCTTTAGATAAAGTACTGTGGAAAGTTTCTGGTTTCATAAATAAATCCAATGGAAACCACATGGAAATAGTGATTCTTCAAACTAGAACACACATTTAAAGGAACTACAAAACACTCACAGAATATATGAATCACCCAAGGTGAAATAACATCAACCATAACTGTACACAATAAAAACAATAGTACCATCCCTGGGAACTTAGATGCCCCCCATACACGGGTTATCTACTCCAATGAACTAGATCATTAACAAGTATCGACCCATCCTATTATCCTTTATACCTTTACAAAACTATATAGAAAAATAAATTAAAACCAAGCTCTGATACCACTTTGTAATGTTCCCCATTCCGGTACTGTCTTACATGGCCAGAAAGGGCTGGTCATGAGACCTCAAGAACACCTCCACGTACAGTAGAGTCTTCCATCTAGAAGAATGGGTGTAAAGTTTATAGTGGGGAGACTATAACCCCTGGTATGACATGTCATAGTAGTATAAAAAATCATAATAAACCAAAAATAATAAAATTATAGACATAGTGGAAGAAAATAATAAAATCCAACTAAATAATCTAATGAATAATAAAGGAATATTGTAATGGCATGATGGAATGTAACTAAATGTTTTTCCAGTATAATAAAAAAATAGAAAATCATATAAAAGACTCAAATTTCTGGGTCCCATACCCCATGCCAGTCCCATATCCGAACTCCATCCCAAAAACAAACAACCAGTGGACAGTAACGTCTCTTTCCCTTATCCAAACCTCTATCCACAAAATCTTCTCACGTACCAAATGGTGGCCCGAATAGGGTGTGAGTATAACTCAGTAGGTTGACACAAACATGTCTAAACAAACCATTCTAATAACAAGTGTATGCAATAAAGTGATAAAAAGGTGTATTAATTAATTCAAATTTTTAAAAAATACATCAACAAACTGCTTTGGATCCATACTGGAATATCATTAATCATATCTTATGACCATTCCAACAACAACAATATAACCAATGTAAGAAAACTGCTTCAACACCATGCCGAAATATCATTGATCATGTCTCAAAACCATGCCAACCACCACCATATAACCATGTCATAGTCACAAAAATCTTAGTCAAATACCTAAAATAATTATATCATTTCTCGGTCAAAGCCCTATAAGCATTACAACATGCGACTGGGCATAGACCACTATCTATAAACATTACTACATGGGACTAGGCTGAGCCCACTCACTATCATCATTTAAACATACACGCGTGTAAGTTCTTGGGCCTAGCCCATTATTTAAGCATCTCATCATGGAACACAATTCCTATCATATAGTATGGATATCACAATATCAAATCACAATTATCAATGGTTAATTATGTGAATTACTAATCTTCTTTAATATTACACTTGTAAATAAATTCAAAATTGATTAAAAATTATATCAATAAGAAATAATACACAATTTAGGGATTCCATAACAAGAAATCACCATAGGTGTCATGTCATGATAAACATACTTTAACCCATTATCAAATTCATTTATATTCAATTAAATTGGGTGCACACTACATTGGAGATATCACAATATTGCATAACCTTGAAAATTATCAAATGATAGAGTTAACATTTATACCCCTACTTTAAACTGATGATCTAACACCGCTTCTAATGACCAATTCCATTGAGGAAGAAGGTGTAGACATTTTCAAGGATATTTTTAGATCAAAACTGATCATGATCAAAACCAAAAACACAATTAGGAAAAGGATTTCACCAAAACGGTTAGAGAAGAAGGGAGAGAAGGAAGAAACATGAACAAAACCACTTAACATATATTTATCACAGAAATGGGAAATCCAAAATGGAATATAGAACTCCAAAATCACTAGGATATTTCCCTATGGTCGAGCAGAGAGGATCTATAGTCAAAACATATAAAAATTCATCCGCACAACATGTTTAAAACATCAGTACAAGAATTTACATGACATGTAATGTAGCTACTCATCATTTAAATGTTTTAATGGTGTTATAAAAAAAATCATCAAATCGCATTTATTTAATTAAAAACCATGAACAATTACATGATGTGTAATCCCTTTACATGATGTGTAAATGTTCAATAATTTATTTTTTATCCCATTTCCCTTTATATCTAAAAACATCCTTTAAATATTCTCAACATATCAAGAACCCAGGAAAAACTTAACCCATTTACCCATACTACATTAACTCAAAAAGCATACATCCTCAAAATTTAGGTTTTTTTCTCTAACAAAGGCTCTCCATCTCTAAAAAATACTCAACCACCAAGGCTCAAGTGTAAAACTTAGAGAAATACACACCTAAAAAGGATGGGATCTTACATAGGTTATTTATAAGTTATATTCCATAGTATTTATGTTTAAATTATGTGTATGTGGTTGTTACATTGTTCTGTTGTGTTGCACATTTGAATTCTTGGTAAGAAATAACAAATTGGGTGTCAAACGGTGTGTTAAACCCTTCACGATCCTCGTTGGATCTGTGGAGGTTGATTAGGCTAGTGATATGGTCACCCATGGAGTGTTCTCATTCCTTGAACATGATTATTATGTTTTTAAATGATGAATTGAAGGTTTTATGAGATTAAAATAATTTTAATGATGGTAATCACACTTGAATGGGATAAAGGGTTTTTTTAGCTTTAATAAGATGAATGATTTATGGATCATAAATGGGTAAATGTGAGAAATGATTGAGGAGGTTTTTCCATATGTTTAATGGGATTGAAAGGGGTGAAAAATATTTTTAATTCTACTTGAACGGTGAAATATAATGACTATATAAATTGAGTATATGTAGAATGTAATGAACCATGGAATTGTGATAAATGAAATTGTTCACCTTTATTGTATGTTTTTGATAAAAATTATGATGATTATGATGATGATGAACCATTAAAATATGATAAAATTGTTGGTTAGGATGTTAGAAGAAAGATACTCTCCCTTTGGAGGCCCCGACTGATGCTCCAGGTTCCCCTATAAATATTAAGTTTTAGAGAAATAACTGACACTCCTAGATCTAATGGTATGGAAATGGAATTCCATATCATGGTTGGGATGGTCAGGCATAGAATTAAAAATCCCTATTGGATACTTGGAATGATTATCCCTATTTTTGAACCTATGACCCCTTTGACACATAGTTCACATGAATGACATTGGGTTGAAGTAGGTTTTATTAGTATGGGTGAAACTGGGAACTAATAACAAGTGTGATTAATTGAAAATCTATTAAATAATGAAAACATTCCTAATTACTTCCTTTAATCGATTATTTTTACTTCTGCATACACTATCATTAGACTAGATATTATCATAGACACTGTTGGTGGTGGCCTACTGAGTTTTACTAACACCATGATTGGGCTGTCATTGGGTACCTGAGAAGACTTCATGATTATAGTTTAGGATAAGGGAAAAGGACCTATGGTAGATGGGTTGATATGGGCTAGATCATGGATGAGGGGACCAAACATGGTGTTGGTACCTGAATTGGGATTTCATTGGTTTGTATTTATTTTAAGTTTACCCTCAACATAGTAGACTCTCATGGAATGTCATATTTTACTATATTGATTTATTAGTACTTCCCCTGTTTGGGAATGTGGTATGTGTTATTTTGGTATTTATTATTATTTCATGTTGATATTTATCTTGATTTTCTTTGTTGGATTACTCTGTTTAAGTAGGTATAGACTTTCCATATGTTCCATTAGACCCTCGCTACTAGTTGGTATCCTTTGGTATATGGGGAGGTGTACTTGGGGTCACATACTACTTTGGATCGCGGCACTTTTTTAGTGGAACTCGGGCCGAGATGTTACAATGTGGTATAAAAGGTATTTTTTCTTTTTATTGCTTTATTATCTGTGAAAGGTGGATAAGAGACTAGGATGATTCAGGTATTTTTCATGAGATCATGCATCGGAGTTTCTAAACTATGTGTGGGGGAAAACCCAATTATTTAGGCTGAAGATTACTGTTCTTGATGTTTTATATTACAATTGAATGTTATTTCACCTTGGGTGATACACTTGATGTGTGATGTTATTATTTTATTGGATTTTTCATATGGTATGAAATGGAATGAGTTTGTGTATACATGCATCGTTATATCCACTTCACAATTTATATGACATGCATCATGATAATCATGCATGGGGAAAAGCATGTGGGATGTGATTGATAAAATTATTTTTCAACTTCCATATAGTTTTAAAGAAATAGTGCCGAATAAATATGATACAATCAATTAAATTGAAATAATTAAATTGAATGGTTAAAATAGTAGCTAATGGGAAAGTGGAAACTATTCAAAGAATTAAAGGATGTTAAATTAAATGGTAATATGATGTCTAATGTAAAGTTGAATTTTGGATGTTTTGTTTCTCTAGTTTATCCATGGACCAGGATAGGTATGGTTGAGGGTAGTGATGGTTTGGTGTTTTTTCCTATTGGGGTAGTGCATGTGTGGTATTTTTTTAATTAGATACAATCCATCTTTGGAGTAATTTTGGTAACCTTATGTTATGTGTGCTGAGATGTTTGTTTGGAATTTTAGAGAGATTCCTCCAAAAAGACAACTACTAGTTAGGTAATAGGAGGACATCACTGAGATGTTATATGTATTGCAAGTATTTGATAAGTTACATTTTTTAGGAATGTACTGAATTATATTTACATGTTATGAACTGGTGTAGGTTGCAAAATAGAGACACACCGTTAAGCGAAAAAAAGAACTAAATAAATTTAGTTTGGTTATAGAATGTTTAATGTCAAACTATCCTACTCAATCAATTAAAATGTAGTAATGGTAAGTTTGAGGTTGAAACCATAGAGACAATGAATTTAGTTTGATTAGATTTTCAAAAGATCTAATTTTATTATATTGAAGAAATTGGTGAGAAAATATTGGTTTGATTGATTTTAGTAAAACAAAAAAAGAAGAAGTTTGGTTGTTTTGGAAATAGCTTTGAGAAAATGAAAGAAGAAAGAAAAGTGCAAAAGATTGATTAGTTTGAAATTAGATATGAAAAGTATACTAGGGTTTTGTAATTTTAAGTTTTAGGTGAAATTGGATTTTATAAAATAAGCTGATTAAAAAAAATTTGGTGTTAGAGTTGAGACGATGCAGATTTAATGGTCGTGGTATCCCCTCCTTAACATAGCAATCCCATATTTCCCTTAGTATAGTAATTTAGGGTTTCACCGAATCAAGTGTGTCTCGATATCATATTTTAACACCATTTACCCTAACTTAGACAATGGTCATACCACCTTTGTGGGTTTTAATTGTGAAATTTTAATATTTCATTTCGATTTAATTGTCAATGGTCATGATAAAAGTAAAAAAAGGTTTGGAAGTTGAAGATTAAATTGTGGAAAACAAAATACATGAATAAAAAAATGAAATAAATCCTACATAACCTCCCCCCTTCTATTAAATAACCCCAAAACAAGTTAAGTTTACCCATCCATCTTAGTGATGTGAGGATAAGAGGGAAGTAGAGAAGAAAAACAATGGATATGAATCCAGGGAGGGCCATGCACAATGCACCTTTCATTCCAAGATCTTGTCTTCAGAATCCCTTCAACAATAGTAGTATTTCCATCCATTTATAGGCTCCATATGGTCTCTGATATTAATTATTGTCATTAAGGTTTAGTTCAAAATTAATATGGGTGGGTCCTGGGTGATAAAATTGGTCAAAAAACAAATATAAGTCAAATTTATTTGCTAAAACCCATCCTGAAAATATACCCCATGTGTAAATTATTAAAAAACATTTAAATTAATTTTCCACTTTTATTCACTTCATGAAATGTATCTCTTTAAATACATGAACTGGTTTGTGACATGTTATGATTATATGACATGTATTGTCATTTTTTCTTCTTCGTAAGACTCATTTTTCCTCAGTTCTTTAGTTTTTTTCCTTAGAAGTGCTCCATGATCATTCTTGGAAATATGGTGTCGTGATTCTTTGCTTTACTCGCAGCACAAAGTGTCTTTTTCACCATTTTTAACTATCTATTTTTTCCTTCTATAAAACCTAGAATGAGTTAAACCATTAAAAAATTGGAAATATTAATAATTAAAATTCAGAAATAAATATATTAAAATGCCATAAAATACATGCATGAAATGAATATATGAAATACCCCCACAATTGAATTCATAATTGTCCTTAAGGATGGAATATCAGTATACTAAAATGTACCCTTACTTTACAAGGATTTAAATTCAATTTTAACAAAATAGATTGATCAAATGAAATATTAAATGTTTTAGTAACACATATAGAAAATTTATCAACACCTCATTTTTATAAGAAAACAAATCAATCACGTAATTTAATTTTCCTCTTTTGAAATAGACAATAATTTTTATTCATCTATTTTCATTTTTTAATTAATTATTAATATGAATACCATTTTTAATTTACCTCACATGATTTTTTTCTCATCATCTGGTTTAAATTGTAAATATAATTCAACGCATACCTCAAAAACTTGTAACTTAGCATAGGAATGAAAGACATATAACATCTCCACAACATGAAGACAGAATCAAAAGTAATCATGAGGGATTCATCATATAGGATCAAATAAATTCAAGAATTAGGGAAGGTAGGTAAATGAGGTAAATCATGTAAGACTCAAAAATGAGGTTCAACACTAAAGTACATTGCATGATAATGAGAAACAGATCAATGAAATTATCCTCTTCCCCCAGTATATCAGAGTGGGATTGTAAAGAGATGAAATGAAATAAATGAAACACTTCATTATTATTATTTATTTATTTATTTATTTTTTTGAAATTTATGTCTGGGACAATTCTCATATACACCACCCAATCCCTAATGATCTCCTCACGACACTATTTGCAATAGTTATAACAATATCACGAGTCAAGCAATGGTTTTTCTGAATTTACCTAGGTATAAACCTTTTCTACGTTTTTTAGGATGGTTTCTAATAAATACAATGAATGTTCCTTCCCCAAATCTCATAAAATCTCCCCCACAATTAATCATTAAAAAATGTCCATCCCTTCCACCAGTTTCCATTTCCCCCACTCTAATGTTTGATAATCATGAAAAATATTTAGAAGAAGGTAGAAAAAAATAATCTGGGCTTGTCACATGGATCATTTCCTAAAAAGGTTGGTCATGACTTCTATGGGCTTAAAAAGGATTAATACAAGGTGGGTCTCAAGATAAGGGCTAACAAAAATAAGACCTCAACCTTATTAAAATTGATTCTATTCAATCATGGCTTCGATACGATGAAAATAATGTTTTAGAAGGAAACATTCTTGAGTTTATCATTAAATATACTATAGATATAATGGAAAATTTTTGACTTGGAGGATTTCTTGGGAATGAGATGAATTTTTGATAATATAAATAATAGAAAAGAATATAACTAATTAAATCAATAAATGAAAATATTATAAATTCAAAACATGGACAAAATTTAGAAAAAAATCATTTATAATTATCAATATGCTTCCCTAAATCACGATTTTTCAAATCCTAATCCTCATTATTATATCTAAAAATTATTTTTCCATTTTCTCATTCAAATTTATTGATAAATACATTTTAATTCATGGCATAATAATTATCTTAAAAAGTTTTTGTTTCCTAGTTTAGTTGATTAAAGAATGAATAAAATGTGGGGTATACATTTGGATGTTAAAAATGATAATTAAATATGAGGAATATAGTAGATTTTTTTTTGAATTTGAAATGATTACTCTTCTTTCAATTGGCGCTTAAATCATGGATGTGCAAGGTTCTATTTTCTATAGATTCACGATGTGTATTCTTTCACAATGTGTAATTTTGTTGCAACCTCTTCTTTCGATTCTTACTGATTTATACCAACTTGGGTCTTGGTCTTCCTATAAATTAAAAATAAATAGTCAAATAATTGAACATTATCAATTAATTTTGAAATATTTGGAGTGAGGGCATGTGTGCCTCTAAAAACCAAAAATAAATAAAGAAAAAAACTTTGGGTTGCCTCTCGGAAGAGATTTTGTTTACTATCATTGGATCTACCTTATCCCTTTTATATTCATCTCACATGATGGAATATTGGAAATTTTATAACTGTTTGGGGTCCAGAAATGGTCTTATTTATGTCTAATACATGTATCTTATCTCATGTCATTCCTCTCTGAATAACTTAATTCTCCCTGATGGTAGTACTTTATTGATTTCCATTGGAACAATCCACCTTTTCTTCTTCAATCCTGATGAATTAAATGAAAATACATTTACCATTCATAAATATTTTCCTTTATCAAATGTAGTAGTTTTAGACACTCCTATGGTGTTATGGGTCTTGATCCTCGTCTTCTCTTTTTTCTTTAGATAAGAATCCTCTTTCACAACATCATATAACTCATGTACCTCTTCAATTTCAGTTACACCTTTAACTTCTGGTGTACGGTCTTCTCCAAACTCATTTTCCTCTTACACATCACAGTTCTTCATTTCTTAGGGGATGTTGAAAATTAATTTATCAAAACTACCTCTTAAATAGATTTCTCCACTTTAGACACTGATCAGTGCATGCTCAATAGATAAAAATGGTCTCCCTAGAATGATTGGATTTTTCTCCTATTCCATATCCAACACTAAGAAATCGATGAGAAAGATAAATTTATCAACTTTTATCAGGATATCATCAATGAATCCTCTTGGGAATTTCATAGCTGAATATGCTAATTGAATAAGTAATTTTGAGGGATTCAGTCTATCCTGTCCCAAACTCTAGAAATTCATGTATGAAATGATATTGACACTCACACCTAAGTCACACAATGATTTTCCATATCTGTTATCTGAGATAAATATGAGAATCAATAATACACATAGATCACTTTTCTTCTTAGTTTGGTCCTTAGATACCACTATTGAACACTCTTATGTGAGTGGAATAGTGATAATGTCTTCCAGTTTCTTATTTTTAGTTACTAGATCTTTCATTAATTTCATTTATGCTGATATATTAATGAGAGCCTCTACAAAAGTTATATTAATATGATTTTTTTTAAATTTTTCATGAAACATAATTTTTATGCATTTTTCTTTACATGATAAATTCATTCTATGAAAGGAATTATTGGATTATATTGAGGTGGTTCTTCTTCTTCTTATTTTTCAACTACTTTTTCCTTTATAATTTCATCTTCCTTATCATGTTATTTAACTATTTATTGTCCTAAAAATTATATACCCCTTCCTTTTGTTTTCTTACTACTTATATATTGGAAAGCTTTCAAATTCACATGTCGACATAATTTAAAGAATCTTGGAAATACTACTCTGGGTCTCTCTCTAAGATCATCAACAATTTGGAGAACTTGATTATCTATATTCTATAATGTGAAATTTTGGTTCATTAACTCTTCTTTTATTTCCTTGATTATAGCCCCCAAATCAGTTATGAATTTGACCAGTGTCTTTGGACCTGGCTTGTTAGTCTAATCCCTTGGGGTGCTTTTTGTTGGTACCATTGAGTAATTTGTTGATATCCTTGTTATTTTTGTTATTTTTGTGGCCGACAAACCTGTAATTGATTACCATGATTGTAATAATCATAATTTACATCTTCTATACGCATAAATTGGGGGTTTTGTTATTGGCCCATCATTATGTATATCTTCTTTGATAATTAATCTAGGTATGACACCATCTAATCATTATTTTTGATTTCATGAATTCCTTTTTGTCACATAGCTTTTACTTGCCGCTGGAAACCATTTCCATCCATTTTATCCAAAAAGTTTCACTTCAGGAAACTTCTTTATCAGTGATCCTCCAGCTGCATCATCAATAATTGACCTATTTACCTATGAAAAACCCATATAGAAAGTTTAGATTAAAATACATATCTCTATACCATGATGGGGGAATTTACAATACTTATCATTATTTTATTCCCAAGTAGAATATAGTGATTTATCTTCAAATTGAAAAAAGATAAAAATGTTTACACATATGTCCATTGACTTAGAAGGTGGAAAGAAGCAGGTGATGATGTTTATGGACATCTCATCCCATTTCATGATGGAATGTGATAGAATGATTTTAATCAAATATGGAGCTTGATCATGTAATAAAAATCAGAAAATATGGAGTCTTACAACATTGCTTGAGACATTATAGAATTAGAATGCGTTTTAGAGCTTGAGGATGCTTCCCAAATGTTAGTTTGGACCTTCATGTGGAAGTTTAGTGAATTTAATGTTGTTCAAGATCATTGAAATTATTCCAATATTGATCCTGAAGTGGTTTACAATAACAATGGGTGCTGGGATGATCAGTTTCAATCCTTTGTTTGATGTCCACCCTTATTCCGTGAGCATCCAAATCCAATGATCACTTTGAATAAAATCAGTAACTTGGTTTTTTTTAGTGCCTTCCATGGTTTATATGATTTTTTTCTATGGGATTGGTTTAGAATGGGGGGGGGGGTGGGGGTGGGGTGGACTTGATGATATATTTTTTATTTTCTTGAGTATTATAGTTATTCATTAAATATTTCAATTTTATAATTACAACATAAGATATCTTATATAAAAAGATTAATTGAAATAAAGAAAATTAAAAAAAATTAAAGTTAAAAACTAAAAACCTAAAAACCAATTTATCACCATCCACATAAACGTCTATAGTTTTAACACATCCATAGGAAATAATTTTTTCCAAATGGGTGTAATGAAAATAAAAATTAAAAAAAAACTTATATTGTCCTGTTTAATTAATTAAAATGTAGTAATAATATATTCAAGGTTGAACCCCAAAAGATGGTGAATTTAGTTAGATTAGGTTTTAAAAAGATTTAATTTTAATATATTGAATAAAGAGGTGAGAAAATATTGGTTTGATTGATTTTAGAAAAATTAAACAAAGTAGTTTGGTTGTTTTGGAAATATTTTTGAGAAAAAAAATAAAGCAACATGTAGAAGATTGATTGGTTTGAAATTTGATATGAAAATAATTCTAGTGTTTAATTATTTTAGGTTTTGGGTGAAATTGGATTTTATAAAATAAATTTATTAATCATTTTTTGGTGTTGGAGTGGAGATTAAGGAGATCCAATGGTCATGGTATCCCCTCCTTGATACGACAATTCCCTATTTCCCTTAGTATGATAATTTAGGGTTTCACTGAATCAAGTTTTCCTAGATACCATATTTAAAATTTATTTTCCATAAATTTTACAATGTTCATACCTCATTTAGGATTTTCATTTGTGAAATTGTAAGATTCCTTTTTAATTAAATTATTAATGGTGATGATAATAGTAAAAGAAAGGGATTAGAACTTGAATACTAAATTGTGAAAAACCAAATACTTGAATAAAGAAATTGAAAAAATCCAACAACACCTTCCACTTATATCACATAACCCTATAACAAGGCAGGTTTAACCCCCTTGTCTTAGTGATGATATGATAAGAGGGAGTAATACAGTAAAAATAATTCATAATTAAAATGGAGATGAAATTGGGGCGGGTGCTACACAACACAATTTCTCACTCCCAGCTTGGTCTCTGGGATACCTTCATCATATCAGGATAATCATCTATTTATAGGATCTATATGGGATTGTATATTAATGTCAGTCATTAAAGATTTTTCCAAAAGTGGTCTGGGCAGGTCCTGAGTGATAAAATTGGTCAAAAAGCAATGATACATAAAATCTAGCTGCTAAAATCCCATCCTGACAATTTACACCTTGTGTAAATTTATTTCCCACTTTTCTTCACTTCATGATGTGTCACTCCTTAACTACTTAAATAGGTTCATGATGTGTAATGTAATTTTTCTACTTCATAAGACTTATTTTTCTTATTTATTTGGTTATGTGCATTATAATTGCTCCATGATCATCCTAAAAAATCTGGTGTTGTGCCGCTTTGCTTCACTTGTAGCATGAAGTGAATTATTTAAACTTTTTCAATTATCTATTGTATCTAGTGATAAAACCAAAAATGAGTTAAAACTTTCAAAAATTGTAAAGAATAATCATTTAAATAAATATATTATTATAATAAAATACCATAAAATACCTGTATGAAATATAGATATCAATGCCTAATAATGATGATACAATCAGTTAAATTGAAATAATTAAATTGAATGTTTAAGATAGTTCCTAATGGGAACGTGGAAACTATTTATTGAATTAAAGGATTTTAAATGAAATGGAAGTATGATGTGTAATGTAAAGATGAATTTGGAATGTTTAGTTTTCCTATATTATCCATGGCCTAGGATACTGATGGTTGAGGGTAGTCATGATGTGGTGTTTGTACATGTTGGGATTGTGTATGTGGGGTTATTTTTTATGATTAGACAGAAGTCCTATTTTTAGTGATTTACATAATCTTATGTTATGTGTTTTGAGATGTTTGTTTACAGTTTTAGAGTGATGCCACAACAACACTACCTACCAGTTGGGTGATAGGAGGACATCATTGAGAATACTCCTCTAATAGTTGGGAAGGAACACCATTTTTCCTAGACAACAGAATGAGAGATCATTTTCATGGTAAATTCTCCCATTTCATCTAATTAATGGAGAGATACCTAGGGCGGGTTGTGCTGAGTCTGTTTGACCAGACGAGATATTTTCAACTACAACACCCTTCAACGTTTACCAGAGAGTTTGTAACATAAGTATTGGAAATTTGGATTGATACCATATAGATGATACTAGAACACTTAATGTCCTTTCACGAGAAGAAAGTTAAGTTGTAAACCTACATGTTAGGATGACCAGTGAAGAACTGGTGGGATATCTAGGCCTGAGATAAGCATATGGAGGGCATGGATTGGAAGGACTTCTAGGAGAAGTCCATGGATCACTTTTACCCTACGACCCTGAGGTAGAGGAAGTCTAAAGAGTTTATAAACTAGAATTAGGGAAGTATGAAGGTGATGGTTTCTAATAGTCACTTCATAGAATTTTAGCATTTTTCCCAAATTCTTAAAGGTGATGAGGCAACCATGGGTAGGCATTTTCATGATGTATTTAGATGAGAGATCAAGACCTTGATAAATATCTTTAATTTGAAAATGTTTTATAAGGTAGTGGATCAACATCTCATATATAAAGGGAACCTAAAAGGGGATTCTAGTGGTGGATATACCATTATAGTTGGGTGATCTGGTGGAACATATTATGATATTAGGAAGTTCCAATTTGATAATTTATACCACAGTAGTGGCATACAAAGTGACCAGGGAAGAGTAACTATCACTCAGTGAGGTAGTTTAGTCATCTACTATCAGTGTGGAATACTGGGCCACATATGAGGTCAGTGTCCTCAAAAAATAGTGGAATGATGAGCATGTGGTAATATGATTTATATACAGATGTTCTAGAAGAACCCATTCAAGGAGGGAAATGGTGGAGGATATAGGCTAGTACAGAGCACCGGTATAGGGAATGCTACCCCATATAAATTAGAAATTCAGAATTCTATATTCCATAATGGTTAGGGTGGAAGACTAGGTACTTTAGGATAATATAATTCATATCAATAGGAAATTGAAACACTAAGAACTCAGACTAGAGCACAAGGCTGAGGGGAAGGTCTACTTCATGCAGTTCATCCAACACCTGGCAGTGGAGATGCTAGACCATTAAATACTCTAGGTATGATTATTATATATTTTGAGGATTTCTAGTTCTTTATTTGATATAGGGGCCTCAAATTATTTTATATCTACTCAATTTTGAATGTTTTGGGTCTAGTGGTGGGATATATGTGGGGGGTTATGTCTATTGACACATCAATAAGAGTATGTATTGAAATTATTCGACAATGAATGGAGTGTTCCCTTGAGGTTGGTGGGTACAATCTCCTTTGGGACTGGTACATGATTTTAATGAAATGTTTTTACTTGATACTGGGAATGGATTGGTTAGATTTATAACAGGTACGCATTGGTTTTTACTATAGGAGAGTGAGTCTAATATTTATTGAGGGTGACACTTATGTTCATTAAGGGGAATGAGATATTCTGATAGGTCATACAGGGACAATTCTTCTACAACTAGGTGAGATTATGACCAAATTTGTGAGTCTTTTTCTTGATGATGAGCGAGTGGAGAATAATTTCTTCCATCCAGTGTTAGATTAGTTCTAGAACATGTTTTAGCGTACTTCTCAATGATTCCACTTGATAGAGAGGTTTAGTTCATGATCGAGATTATTCCATGAGATTAACCAGTTTATATTTTTCCTCAAGAATGACATCAATATAACTCTTAGAACATAATAATTAGTTAGATTAATTAGAGAATAAAAGGTTTATCCATCAGAGTATGTCACCATAGGGATATCCAATTTTTTTCTAAGAAGTTATATGGAACATTTTAGTTGTGTGTCTATTAACAAAAGTTTAATCGGATAATGGTTAAGAACTGATATCCTCTTCCACATATCGATAATATCATTTTCATATAAATGGTTATGTTGTGTTCTACAAAATAGATTTTTGGTTAGGGTATCATCATTTGAGGGTTACAACATCTGATATTCTGTAAAATGATTTCAGAAGTTGGTATGATTTATATGAGCTCTTCATGATTCCTTTCACGTTAATGAACACGCCCACAATGTTTATATCTTTGATGAAACAAATATTTCATTTTTACCTAGATTAGTTTCAGTTATTTTTTGGATAAAATATTGGTGTACTTCCAAACTCATGATGATCCTTCCTAACATCTTGAAATCATCTTGAGTACACTTAAAAGCATGGGATATATTCGAAGATAATAAAGTGTCACTTCTGGATCAACATCGTACATTTCCTGGGTCAATTAATCTCTAAGGAATGTTTTTCAGTGGATCTAGAAAATGTCCAATCATTGGTTTCTTGGGAGTAGTCCAAAAATGTTTTTGATTTCAGGAGATTTTTGGGTTTTGATGGGTATTAACAAAGCTTCATCAAATATTTTTCTCACTTTTCAACACCACTCTTAGGATTGACCAAGAAGGTTATAATGTTTGAATGGTTTAAAGAATTTGAGAATGATTTCTTAAAATAGAAGGTTCTTATGACCTCAGCACAAATTCTAATATTACCCAACCTAGGTATGGATTGTACTATGTTCTATGATGTGTTTGACATTGGGATTGGGGTAATGTTGATATAGGGAGATCGATTCATGGCATATGGATCATGATAATTGAAGACACATGAGTATACTTGTCCTACACATGATCTTGAGTTGGCTATAGTGGTTTACGCCTTGAAATATTAGTGTATATATCATTTGGTTGAGAGGTTTATTGTTAATACTGAACATAAAATCCTTAAGTAAAACATTTACCATTGTGACTTGAATCTTCAGTAGAAAATATGGGTTAATTATATGAATTATTTTTATATCGATCTAGGTTATATGATGGGGAATGGGAATAGTATTATAAGTTATTTGAGTATAAAGATACAGGATTAGTCAGTTTAAGAGTCTTTTTTTTGAGTAGAAGACTATGGATTGGTTTTTTTAGATGCATCTTAGTGTTCAGGAGGACCATGAGAGGATGACACTCATGTCCTTATCAGTTAAAACCTCTCTTCAAAATTTAGTAAAAAAAATAAAATATGTGGATTCATAATTTCTATCAATGAGAGATAATTTTGAAAGTGGGGATCCACCTTCCAATCATACTATTACTGAGGATGAGATAATTCATGTTCATGGTCATGTTTTTGTGCCTACATCTATGTAGGAATAGTTGATGTGTGAGTTTTATGCTTCCAAGTGGGTGGTGCACTCTAGTTTGGAAAAGATGTACCAATATCTTTATATACAATATTGTTGGTTGGGAATGAAAAAAGATGTTGTAGGTTTCATGACCCAATGCTACACTTATCTTCAGGTGAAGGCTTGACAAATGTGACCTACTAGACTTCTAAATTCATTTCCCATTCTATAATGGAAGTGGGAAAATGTTACCATGAATTTTGTGTTAGGTATATTGAGGACACCTTGTAATAATGACACAATCTAGGTGATTTTCTATTGGTTGAAAAAGGTGCTGACACATGATATTTTCACCATTGACTAGTTGGGTGGCTTGTATGTTTGAGAGATAATACAATTGAATGGTGTAGCTTGGAGTATTATTTCATATCATGATCCTAGTTTTAAATCATGATTATATAATGGGTTAGAGATAGATTTTAGTTCCCATGTGTTTCTAAGTATATATTTTCACTCACATACTGATGGGAAATCATAGTTTACTATTTAGATGCTAGATGAAATATTGAGGGATTGTGTCCAAAAATGTGGTGGATCTTGGGAGAAAAATTTAGTTCTCGTTGAGTTATCCTATAAAATTTTTATCAAATGACTATTCAGATGACAACATATGAGGTTCTCTGTGGTAGGCCATATAGATCTCCCTTATACTTTATGGAGGAAGGGGAATTATAGGTGTTGAAACTGAGTATCATGTAGGAGACGTTTGGGTCTGTTTAGTTGATTGAAAAGTGTATGGATATGGAATATAGTAGATAGAAGTCTTATGTAGAAATATTTTCTAAACCTATTAAGTTCTCAGTGGGTGACTATGTATTCATTTGGTCATTTTTGATGTTGGTTCATCATCAAATTCAGAAACATGGTAAGTTGAAACCCAGGTATTTGGGGCTGTTTAAGATTGTGGAGAGGATCAGACTGGTGGAATACTGACTGGCTCTTCCACATCAGTATAGTTATATGCATGATCATTTTCATGTTTCATATATTCAATAGTATCACCTCAACCCATATCAAGTGATATATTTTAGTGATATTGATCTTAAGTCTAAGGTACCCTTTCAGGACCATCTGGTTCCTATTATAGATCACACTAAGAGACTTTTGTGGGGAAAGATGGTACCATTAGTATTACTTCTATGGAATCATGGTAATGTTCAAGAGGAAATTTGGGATAGGGATAGGGATATTATAGCCCTGTTTCTTGAAATTTTTTACTTTGGATGCTTAGAGATGTTTGGGAATACATCTCGAGGATGAGCTGTTATAAGGTGAATAATTTGTAAGATTTCGACCTTTAGAGAAGGTATTTCCTTGATTAAATTTTGAGTTTACTCTCTTTACATTGTTTAATGAATTATTTATTGAAAATATGAGGGGAATCAAGGGTGTCTCAATGGTTATGGTCGTGAAAAAGGAAGAAAAGAGGCTATACTATACATGACACATGGTTGGCACACAGTTATTATTAATCATCCGCTTTAACCATACATCCTTTAGGGGGATAGTGCATGGTTGAAAAACCGTGAAAAGGGATCTTGGAAACCATGTAGTTTTGGATAGTGAAAACATCAAGACCTATGAATGGTTTCAAAAACCATTTTGGATCTCCAAGATACCGTGTGACCTTAGCCCCCTCTTGGAAAAAGGGAGGAACATAGTTGGTGCACAGTTTGGCCTACTGTGTGACAAATTTTTTGCCTAATTAAAAGAGGGGTTTTCTCATTATTCTCCCTCAAGACTTAATGGTTCTTACCTGATTTTATTCCCATTTCTATATCCATTAAATTTTGATAATATTCCTTGTACAATTGTTCTTCTCTTAATGAAGCCTCTAAACCCTTGATTTCCAATAGATTCTAAGTTCGGGATTTGATGGTTTTTTGTGTTAGAACTAAAGGATAAGTTTAAGTGGGTTATTGTCTATGAACTTTTTTTTGTGATCTATATTTCATATCCCATAGTATAGATGTTTAAATTATTTTTATGTGGTTGTTCCCTTATTTCGTTGTGATACACATTTGAATTCTTGGTTAGAAATGATAAATAGGGTGTGTAAATGGTGTGTTGAACCCCCATAATTTCCATTGGATATGTTGAGGTTGATTAAACTGGGACTATGGTCACCCATGGGGTGTTCCACTTCCTTGAACATGATAATTATGTTTTTAAACGATGAATTTAAGGGTTTA
The DNA here is from genome assembly GCA_963277665.1 of Viscum album. Lineage (NCBI taxonomy): Eukaryota > Viridiplantae > Streptophyta > Magnoliopsida > Santalales > Viscaceae > Viscum > Viscum album. The sequence goes on along the minus strand of OY728140.1, from coordinate 412,485,788 downwards.
TGAGATTAAACCAACTATAATGATGGTAATCATGTCAGAATAGGATAAAGAGGTGTTTTTATTGGATTAAATAAGTTAAATGAGTTATGGATCGTAAATGGTTAAATGTGGGAAATTATTAAAGGGGTATATGTATATGTTTAATGGGGTTTAAATGGGTGATAAATGGTTGTAATGTATATTAAAGGGTGATATGACCTAACTATGGGAATTGAGTATATGTTAAATGTAATGAACTATGGAATTTTGATAAATTAAATGGTTCACATATGTTTTCTTAGTTTGATAAAATTTTTAATGATGATTATCCTTTGAAAATGTGAAAAAAAGGATTGGTTGGGATGTTGGAATGATGATCCTTTCCCTTGGGAAGTCCAGAATTATACACCAAGCACCCCTATGCATAGTAAGTTTTAGAGAAAGGACTGATCCTCAGGACTCCAAGGGTATGGTCAGGGTGTTCCATATATTGGTTGGGATGATAAGAAATGGAGTTACAAATCCCAAATGAATTATTTGATTGATTCTCCTTATTTTTAGAACTGTTGCCCCTTTGACACGTGGATCAGATGATCGAAATTTCGATGAAGCATGTTTAATGAGTATGGGTAACACTGGGAACTGAGAATAAGATTGATTAATTTTTATATTGTTAAATTATGAAAACTATTCTAATTACTACCTTCCATTTCTTGTTTTTTACTTCTACATACACTATGATTATACTGAATATTATTGTAGACACTATTAGTGGGGGCCTACTAAGTTGTAACCACACCCTTCTCAGACCATCATTGGGTACTTGAACAGACATCATGATTATAGGTAGAAATAAGGGAAAATGACATATGTTAGATGGTTAATATGGGTTTGATAATGGATTAGGGGGCCATAATTGGTGTTGGGACCTAACCTGGGAGGTTTTTGGTTTGTATTTATTTTTATTTTACCCTCTGTAAAGTAGACTCTCATGGAATGGAATATTTTATGGTATTTTTTTATTAGTATTTCCCCTATATGGAAATCTGGTATGTTTTGTTTTGGAATTTATTATTATTTCATGTGGATATTTATATTGTTTTAAATTATTGGATTACTATGGAAAAGAGCATATAGTCTCCCTACACATTCCATTAGACCATCCCTACTAGTCAAAAACCTCTGCTGTATCGGTAAGTTCACTTGAGGTCATGTACCACTCTAGCTTGGGGAATGGGTTATAGTGGAACCCGAGCCAAGAATTTACAAACTCTATTTAGTTTTTGAAGGAATTTTATTCATGATAACCTAAATAATTTTGGCCTCCACTCATATAATCAATATTATTGAGTGTGATAATGAGTTGGAGGCACTGGTTTTTTCCTATATGGCTTGTTCTCGTTAAGAAATTCATTATATAGTTATTTATGGAAATTTTATGACAATATACTAAGCTGAATAAAATTTTAATCAATATTATCAAAGTTTTTAGAATAGGTGAACTGGGAATATAATGTCCGTATTATCGTGTTTTATTGATAGAAGAAGTGGGTAAAAGTTGAAACTGAAAGAATGAAAGTTATTTGGAATATCTAAACATGTTTTTTCAAGTAACCATTCATGGTTATTGAAATATAAAGGTTTTATCAATAAATATGAGCAACGATTCCAAATTATGTAATTTTCTAGAATAAGATAAGAAGTTAAGGAAACTCCAAGTAATTTCTATTTTTTATATCAGTGTTGTAGAAATAAATTATTTGATTTTGAAGGGTATAAAATAACAAATTTATGTTTTAAAAGTGTTGCAATCATATAGAAGTTCAAAATCAATTTAAGTATTGATAGATCTTGTAATTTTCCTTAAAATGACTAAGTAAGGTGTTGTTACCATAATGGGTTTAATGTAAAGGAATAAATCAATTTTATAGAAATATTTTAAATGATGTTTATAATTATCTTATTTCTATTATTTGATAAGATAAATTGTTTCCAAACAAATTTATATTATAAAAAATGTGAGATAATGTATTCAATACACATATTTCATGATTCATTGGATTATATAACATATTTTAAAAAGAATAAAAAGATAAAAATATTTTATCTAGGATAAAAGAGTTTATTTAGATGTTTATTAAAATATGAGGATTTAATATTCTAGCACTGTCATTGGCATATTTTAAATAATAATATTCTTTTCAAGAGATTGATCCAAACACATAGAATACTATATATTATCTGTTAATAAAACTTTATTTGTTAATTATTCTCAGTAAAAAAAAATAAGTGTCATTTATAAACAAAAAAGAGTTTTTATTTTTTATCATGATATTATGAATGGGATATAGTTTTTCATATTTAGTGGTTGTATATTTGGACTTATAGAAGTTTAAATCTAACAAATAATATATTATTATAGTCAAATTTTATATAAATTTTCACTTGATATAATAAATGATATTAGTGTATGATGGTAAATAAAAATGTAAAGAGTTGCATTTTTCTACTATAAAAATATGAATTTCCCATAATATTGTAAATGAATTTATGATATATTGGTAAAGATACAATTTAAATAGTTATATTAGTTACAAGATGAATGTATGGAATTATTTTTGATTAAAATGGTTTCAAGAATGAGGAAGATGAACTTAGAGAAATTTTTATGTAGAATTTTTTTTATTAACATTATAATATTTAATATTGTGGAGATAAGAAGATTGAATATGTTTAAGGATCCAAAAATTTAAAATTTGATTCATATGTCTCAACATTATTCAAACTATATTACTTATTGGATGTTTCTCACTAAAGAGTTTAGTGATAGGGTTTAATCAGGTTTTGAATAGTGACATTATAGGAATTACATAGTAATGTAATGAGTTTAACAAAACCCCAAAAAGTGTATCACACATAAAGATGATCTGAAAGTATTTCATATATGATATGTCAAATAGGTGTGTATGTGTGGTTTTTAAAAAATATTATTAAATAGTTTGTGAATATAAAATGTATCTTACACTAAAATGAAATCTTTGTAGGGATTGAACTCTATTTTGTTCATCATATTTTCATTCAATGAATTTTCATCACCAAAATTATGGTCACCATAAGTTGGAGTGTAGTCATGTACAGAAAATGGTAGTGGGTATTCTCTATGAGTAGTAGTATCATTGAATGTTTACACCTCAATATGATATTATGATGGAGCATTGGATGTTAGGAAGTTCTGCAAAGTTGAAGGGTCATTGGGTTGATAGCCTAGTTGAAGTGGTCATGTTTAGTGATCTATGTTTTCTTGGGAGTAAGTACTACTTGTTGAATAGATTAAACATAGTATATATATGGGTGGGACCTCAGTGCTAAGTAGAAATCATGAAGATCATTATTTATAGATCTGAGAAAATTTTGAGGATTACTTATCCTTTATAATCTCTTGTATTCACCTATATCTTTTGGTTATTCTCAAATAAGGTAGTAGTGTTTCTTCTATTCATGTAGGTCTCACTGTATGAAGCACGTTAAATTTCTTTTATTATTTTTTTATTTTCTATATTTTCATTGAATTCATTTCTTATTGACTTCAAAAAGCGTGAGTTTGATTGTGTAATCAGGGATTACTTTTTGTGGTGAGTGAGGTGAGAATTCTACCCACCTATGGTACACTCATTCATGGGTAAGGGAACTTCAATAGGCTATATTTATACTATGAAAAGCCTATGGTGTATGATGTTTTGGTGGACCATGGTTTCTTCTTCGGGTGGTTTGAACAGAATCATATATCAAAATTTCCCTAATCAATTGGTATCAAAGAAAATGACTCATAAAAAATTATATTATCTCTTTCCTTGATGATATCTCAATTTTAATTGGAGTTTACTATCATTAGATGAAATAAAATTGGATGATAGTAAGTCCTAATTAGACATGATTGATGGAATGAATTTTGGCTTCTAAATAATGAATATGGAAGATCATATAATTTAGAATGACTTTGATGCTCTAATTAATAGTGTTTTCTAGAGAATATGGAAAATAAAAAATATAAACTAATGGATAATAAATCCTTGGACCTAGTGAGATATATTAAATAAGGAATATTAATTTTCATATTTGGGAAATAAAGACAATGACATAAGTAATGAAGGATATGTTTGATATGTATAAGAAACTCACAGCATTGAACAAAGTGTTCATGATGTGGAATCTGTTCATCCTAACATTATTAGAAGGAAGAAAAATGAAATATCATGTGAATTATTTCGATATAATCCAAGGGAAACTGAAATTGGTGAAGGTAATGTTCATAGATTTTATATGGTCACTCCTACTACTATCATTAATTCCAAAGATATGGGATGTAATAGTGAATACCATTAAAAACATTATCGGGAATATAAATTTGGTATTCATGATATCAGGAATTAAATACTCAACGAATTGCTTCATTAGAGGTAAGTATAGAAACCATACAATAATTCTTTTAATTCCAATAGATGGGGATGATCAACCTAATAAAATAAAATATATCTAAAGAAACCATTGAAAGATAATCCACACGAGAAGAGTCGAGGTAAGTCAGTTCATCTTTTTCCTATATGTTGGAAGTGTGAAAAAAAGATTCTTTAGGAATGATTTTGGTTTTTATAAAGAAATCCCTATAAATCCATTCCATTAGTAATAAAAAATTAGTTAGTGAGTTGTTATTATGTGTCAACATTCTGGTGAATCCATTGATAATTTACTCAGGTGCATCTTTTCATTCAAAGAGAGTTATGAAATGGGAAATTTCCTCATTTTTATTATATTATTACTTGAAAATAACCTCATTAATTTAATTACAAAATGTAAATTAAAATGTTTTAATATTTTTAGGGTTATATTGAATTTATTCAAAATATGAATTTTGAGTGTGTATTTATTTTTTATGTTCTTAATAATGATAAACATACATCCAGACCGATATTTTTTATGATTTTTAATAGGTGATCTAGTTACTCTTATGTATGATATAAAGGAGAAAATATTTTACAAGAAACCCATAGCCACACTTTCATAGGGGTAAATAGTTCATACAACTTGTTACTTAAGAGTAAAATTGAGAATCCCCTCAATGATACTAGTGTGCACCACATGATCCACATCTCATCCTCACCAGCCGAGCTTGTCTTCCAATATGTCTAATATATATTTCCACTCCTTCCCTAGAGAGAAGTCCCAAGAAAATACCAAACATATAGTGATGGAGTTTTATAGATACCTTGGTAGGTGGATGGTTCACTAACTCTACCCACTATGGAGGGTGGGAAATCATGGGTCTGGTGGGAGATATGTGTCAACACTAACACCTCCCACCATGCCTATTTATGGAGGAACATGGGAACCTTCCAACATCAATAATTAGAGATAAGGGAGATTCTCTATATCCAAGCTAAGAGGTATATTCTATATGGTAAGAGAGACTTGATAGATATTTTTTTGAGATATAGGTGTAAAGAAGAAGTTTTTATATGCTTTTTTGAAGTTGAAATAGAGCCCACTTTTCATCCTATTTTCTTCATCCATTATTCTCTCTTAGTGATCAGTGAATCACAAAAAGTGGTATCAGATCAGGTTGTGGAAAAATAGTGTTGAGTAGTGGAGATTGTCTGGTTACCAGAAAATTATAGTTTCTTAAAATCGTGTTTTGAATAGAGATTATAATAGTTCATGTCAAGGCAATTTCAATGGTGCAAAACAAATAAAAAATGCAGCCATAATGAGATACCTAGGATCGGTTAAAGTTTTTTTAAATTTTGGGAGCTACAATATCCCCCTTTCCAGAGAAAAGTATACTATTTCAGCATTGGTGGCATTTCTAATGAGATTCCGGCAGTGGTTCTGTTGCACCTCGTTAGCGCAATGTCACCACTGCATCATTGTTAAATCTCAGCCTTTTACACGGATTTATTTATATCTTGATCAATAAGTGTCCTATTTCTATGCTGTATGAGTTTATTTCACCATTTTTGACCATTACAAACTCAACGATGATCTCTATTTTTTGAAAATTTTCACCAATTTTTACATAATTTAAATTCAAAGGAGGTACTATCCATGGGGGGATGATCCGGTTGAGTTATTCAAACTAGTAAATTTGTAAGTATATAATAGAATATATCCTTCATACTAAAGATATTTTTAACCCCATTAAGAATAAGGGATTCAAACTTTATTCCCCAAAGGAATTATAGTGGAAGTATTTGAAAAAGAAATTGATCACTCAAATCCGCAAATGAATTGAATACAACATCTACCACCGTGAAACACAAGAGACTAGTGCGTACGAATTTTAGATGAATTTGGAAAATACATACACATTAAATACCACTTAGAAAAATTTCCTCTTGTTGAAGTGGTTGATAAATCTTTGACTATTGAGTGGAATCTTGATATCCAAACACACAATTGATCTTCATAGCCTTGAAAATCAATTGGTACCTACAGGTAAGACATTGACTAATGAAGATTAGGTGAACCACCTATAATGCACACTTCCCAATATATGGTACACACATGTGGTCTCATTCATACACTCGACATGTGGAGGAAAATATACCATGATAAGGGTAAAGGATAAACAATTCAATGATGAGGCCCGAATGAAGGATGAGAGTTACAACCAGACACGAGCACTCATCCTAAAGAAGTGAGGTAGAAAACTAGAAGAAGTTTGAGGGGTAGGAAGGGGGGGGGGAATAAAAAGATGATTAATGTCCACATATATTTTGTGGAAAATATACAAGTACTACCATTATGTCACAGAGGGACACATGAAGAATTACTAACGAATGTTGATGAAAGAAAAGGTCTAAAGAGGTAACCAAAAAAAAAGAAATTAGATTCACACATAATCATTACCATAGATGTTGTAATTTTCTCTAAAGAAAAAGAAGATACATTCCTTTATAAAACAATCTAGGACATGGAATGGGTGGTCAAAACTGCAACATTATACCATGTTACTCCACATCATGAGTATTTATTTACATATCAAGCTGGTAACTTTGGTGTAGTAAAAATGGGGAATACCAGTTCAACAAAGATCATTGGCATGGGTGATATCCATGTCAAGATGAAATATGGATACACAATCACCCTAAATTATGTTTTACATGTTTTAAGAAATTGAATCAACCTGTTATTAGGAATAAACTTCGACTAATTAGGCTATTACAACATCTTCAATAATGAAGCATAGAAGATGAATAAAGGATCCATCATCATATCATGAGGAACAATGTGTGATACATTATAAAAAACTCATGTGAATACATGTGAAGGAATACAAAACATAGTGGAAGGATATATTTCATCCAATAAAAGGCATAAGATACTTATCCACATGAGTGAAAGAGGGTTATCTACTTTGATGAAGAAGAAGTACATCAATGTTAACAAGGATACACCACTTGATTCTTGAAAATACTACTTATATGGTAAGGGAAATAGAGTCTCATTCAAAAATGATTCATCAAGGGGATTAAAGTTTTTGGATTTAGAGGACTTTAATGTATGTGGACCCATGGATGAGGATTCATTGGGTGGTCAAAAATATTTCCTATACTTTATTTATGATGCATCTCTATGGGAGGGGGTGTTTTTCTTCCAGATGAAGGACTAAGTAATGGACTGCTTTAAGATGTTCCTTGCCACGGTGGAGTATGAAAATGGATGGAAGGTAAAGTGTCTTTGTTTATAGAATAGAGGATAGTACACATATAGGTATTTTGATGCCTATTGTAGGAGTCATGGTATCCAAAATGAGAGGATGTCCCCCATGAACCTCACAACACAATGGAGTTTAGAAAAGGATGAATTAAACCATCATGGAAAAGTTCATAATTATGATGAGTTTTTCTAAGCTACCTAATCTATTCTAGGGGGAATATTTTTAGGTCTCATGATACCTCATACATAGATCACTATATATCACTCTAAATTTTGAGATTACATAGAAGATATGGTCTTGTAAACATCCTTATTACTCTCATTTATGAATATTTGGTTTTTTGTAATTTTAACATGTATCCAAGGAGCTCATGAAAATGATAGATGAGAGATATAATTAATGAATATTAATAGGAAATGGATATGAGGAGTCTAAATAAAAGATTTTTTACTTGAAGGAGAAGAAGGTGATCAGAAGCTTTGATGTCATGTTCCATGAGATCTAAACGATTAGGGAAATTTAAAATCCCATAATTTCGTAAATGTAATGTGTTGAGGAATAAATTAATGATCCAATGGATATACTATCACCACATTCCAATGAAGAGGATGAGGTTCAAGAATACTCATCAACAATAGACCATAAGGAAGTGGAGGAGGATATCAAGCATGAGAGACTCAATCCTTTCGATAAGAAGTTTCAGAACCATCACATGAGTTAGGTGATGTTATACATATAGAACAAAACATTTCATAAGTTCAATGATATTCATGAGGAATGATTCCATCAAAAAAATATTCGGAGTCAGAAGACCTATTGCTAATTGATAAGGGGGATCTAAAAGGAAACCATGAAGTGTAGAATCATCCTGACAAACTTAAGTGCTTGTATGAAAGGGAGGATGATATGAAGTCTTTGATGAACAAATGAAGATGTGATTTGGTAGAACTACCCAAAGGTAATAAGTCACTAACAAACAAATGGGTGTTCAGGATAAAGAAAGATGGAATAAAAAATGAGGCCAATCAAAAATATCGATTAGTGGTCAATGGATTCCTTCAGAAGAAATGAGTTTATTTTGTTGAGTTTTTTTCACTCGTAGTGAAGATGGATTAAATATGACTCATTTTTGGATTGGTGTCTTTCTTTGAAATGAATCTTGAACATATCAACAAGAAGAAAACTTTTCTTCATAGTGACCTCTATGAGGAGATCTATATGAAGCATCCTGAAGGTTTTGATGTTTCTTGAAGAGAAAATCTAGTCTTTATATTGAATAAGAGCTTGTAAATACTAAAACAAACTCCCAAACAGTGGTATAAGAAGTTTGAATCATTCATGATGATTCATGGATACAAGGGGACACAGAAATACTAGTGTGTTTACATGAAAATATTTCAGGATAATAACATTATCTCGCATCTACTTTATGTTGATGAAATTTTGATCATTGGGAAGGATATAGATAAGATCAACCAGTTGAAGGATTTATCCATGTTTTTTATATGAAGTATTTGGGAGCATTTCAATAGATTTTAGGGATGCAGATCATTCATGACAGAATGGGGAGGTTATTATAGCTATCTCATGAGAATTATTTTGAATGTGTTTTGAAACATTTCATCATGGACAAAGACAAACACATGAGAATTTCTCTTCCTGGTCATTGGAAGTTGAGAAAGAGTTTATTCCCATTATACAAGGAAGAAATTGAGGTGATGAGATGTTACCATACTACTCAGTAGTTAGAATATTTATGTATTCTATGGTGAGTATGAGACCAAACATTTCCCACACAGTGGAGATCGTGATCCAATTTCTCCATAACCCTAGGAAACAACATCGAGATATAGTCAAATGGATTTTTATGTATCTTAAAGGTACTTCAATTATATGTTTTTTCTATAGGGGAGCCTATCCTCTCATAGAGGGATATATCAATACATATATGGTCATAGATACTGATAACAATAATTATACATCAGGATACATCTATAATTTTAAAATATTATATATATCATGCGTTTTTTGGTTGAAAAATTATGTCGATTTATCCTTGATGAAAGTAGAGTACATTGCTGGTTTGGAAGCCAATAAAGAGATGTTTTGGCTAAAGCATTTTATCTAGGTTCTCAAATTAAAGAAGTGGGAGTAAAAGGTTCATTTTGATAGTACAAGTGCTTTGGACTTGAGAAAGATCTCCATATATCATTAAAAAACTATGAAAATCTACATTTACTATAATTGGATATGTGAAGTGATAGATCAACAACTTCCAAGGCTTTTGAAGGTTCACATGAAGGAGAACCCATCCGATTTATTGATAAAGGTTTTTGCATAGGAGAAGCTGGTACTTTGTTGATGCTTCGGTGAATTGTAGTTGGAGGGATATAATTAATGGATTTTTCTAGCAAAATTTTTAGGTGGCTAGTGAACCAAATACACACTCCATGGTAGGTGGGGATTATTGGGGTAGTTGTATCAAAATTTACATCTCCCACTATGTTTATTTATGTTGGGCATGAGATCCTTACACCATCAATAATTAGAGCCAAGATTGATTCTTCATTCTAAGCTAAGAGATCCATTCTATCCAGTGAGAGAGGCTTGAAAGTTCAATTTGTATATTAAGAGGTTTATAGAGGATGTTTTTTTAAGATTTGTTCAAGTTTAAAAAAAGCTCATTTTTTACTTATTTTCTTCCTCCATTATTATCTCTTCATGATTTGTGAATCACAACATACAACTTCAAACCCAATCCACTTGTGTTTATACTTAAAACCCCTGACACACCCAAACCATACATCACAGGAAGCCCAAATCCACTCCTCTACATCCATAATACATGAATATACCCTTCCCAATAAATTTCCAATAATGAAACGGGTTTCTAATATATAAAGAATCCTCTCCAAGATTGAATGAGTATATAAAGTTATTAAGGATAATGATTTGTTAACCGGATATCGAGTTTGTTCCTTATGTAACATTGAATTGAAGATGAAAGGGACTCAACCCTTCCTAATTCATAGAATACAATGTTGAATATCATCACACCCTTTATGCTCGATGAAATGTATAGAATATTGAATCCATGTCAAGCATAAATTACTATCCCTCATAGATCCCTTATTTATCATATCCCCTAGTTCTTGTACTAGACGTAAACCAGATCAACCAATTATTACCAAGCCCTTCCATTCCGATGATGAATCAAAAAAGTACACACCATGTAGTCTAGTACTACATCACTCAGTGGTCTATGAAACAGTTCAGGTTCACATGGATACTGTGAAACCTCAAAACATTGAAGGCCAAGACCAAAAAATCTACCCAGACTAGGCCTACATTAACTTTTTTTAACCCAAAAGAGGATTAAAATTTTAAATTCCACCATCTCAGACCCAATCCCACCACTAACGAAACCCACACCAGAAATTACATGATCACTTTTCCCCAACTCATCAAAAATGGATTTCATCAATAAATCCCTTGATAAGTACTTGTTTTACACTATAATCCTCAATCATTGAAAAACATAATATCACGACTATTCTAGACGGCATACAAAGATCAATTATGGGATGATTACTACTACCAAGTATGATTTTTTCTATTTCTTAAGAGGGGTGGGAAAATGTTATAAAATGGGATGCATGGTATGCGATAGAACCCCCCTCAGTAGGGCTACAACTAAATATTTCTTCTTTTTATTTGTAAATTCTATTTCATTAATGTTATGTGGATGTGAAATCCTTGTATTCATTCTATATTCTATATTTTTTTCATTATCTATTCTTGATGTAAATGTGACCTTTCAAACTCCATGATCATGGAGTACCAATCTGTGGAAAAGTCCCAAGGTAGGTCTAATGGTTCTATGAGGTACCTCATATTTTATTTATTTATGATTTTGAATCTATTGTGATGGGTTATTATACATGAGTAGGATTGGGTAGAGAATTAAAATTTTATATAGGTAACATCTACAACCTCATTCCAATCTCAACTAAATCAATTCCCTCCAATATCTTAGTCCATATGTCATATTATTGGAGTTTTATGGATCAATGGGATAAATGTTTTACAATTGATAATGGGTGAATGCTGGTTTATTATCAATGATCGTGTCTTGTCCATCACTTGACGCAATGTAGGAGGTAAAATGTTGTGTGCCTATGATATTTTCAATGGTGAACTATATATTACAAATTAATCTAAAGTTATTAATCACTGAAATTTTATTAAGTGGATTATAAATGAAATTTAAGCAATTTATTTCGACAATGAAGGAACAATGATTTCGAAATATTTGACTAAACTTTTTCCAAATTAATATTTTTAGTCCTTTTAATGGTTTTTTATATTTCCATGCACACACCCGGATAAACAAAAATACCATCCATTTTTTTAGTATTAGAAAAGAAAAATAATAATTTTTAATAATTGATTAAGATTAGTGAAGAGACACCGTACACTCTTTGGGAAATTATCATGGTCATCCCTGTGTTGTAAACATAAATTTTAAAATCTTATTTGACCATATACCACAACAACCATGTGATCTACTTGGCACCATTGATGGGTAGTTTCATCAGTAATTCATTCTTCCTATATCACTTTGTAAACATTTCACTACATTCAAATTAAAATTTAAAATAGAGAAGGATTATAATTTTGACTCACACACATAAAATTATTTGGATGTTTCTACATGTTTTATATAGGTACATCGGTCCATAAATGAAACAAGTAGAGACTCATTTAGGGAGATCTTTGAGGATCTAAAATAGGACCTCAAACCATTAATTTTAGAAGACTTAGACAAGGAGATTATAGAGATCATATAATACTTCCCAGATATCTATCAAAATTTAGCTAAGTCACACAATAATCCCATCCATCCAACCCATGAAGAAGATATCAAAGAGGTGGAAGTGATATTGGGAATTTTACAAAGACATGGATGAAGGAAAGAAGGGGTAAAAGGGTCATTATAGTAGGGGGAGTTTGTTTCTAGATTTTTTTTGGGGGCATCTGTTGTGCTGAGGGGGGACCACTTGAGGTCCACATGAAGACAAGAGAGGTGGTAGAGTGTCTATAATAAGGTACATAGGTGGGATAATGGAGGAGGAGAAGGAATATAATGAGATTCTTGGAAAGATTGGTCATGAGTCCTACAACGAATAATATAAGACTTTATCTTGTATATATTTACATTAACAGTTAATTAAAATATGATTGGAAGAATATGAATTTAAGAACCATGGGATGAAGAAGAAACTTTGAAAGATTTCACTCCCGCCAAAGTTGAAGCCACGCGCAAGCCCTTAAACTGATTCCTCAATAATATTAACCCATTACTTATTCACCACTAGATTATATAATAAAATACCATCCCCACACAAGGATATAGAACATTCTCCCTAAAAAATTAACAAACTCACCATACAAAGAACCTTTTATCACTTATACTCATTAGGCTTAGACTTTATTGGGAATAAGAACTCTAAGCCAAGATAATGAAGGGTGTAGATCTTTCCATGAACTCAAATTATTTTGATATTTATTTATATAAATTTAAATATCTCTTTATTTTTTTATGATAAAGTCATCTTCAAGACACATTTGAACCTTGATAGTAAAGAAGAGTCTAAGGTAGCTACCATGAAGGATAATATTTAGATTTAATTTTGAAGAAGTGGACACACCATTGGAAGAGAAAAAAGAGATAGATGAGGATTATTTTGAAAACTTTTAAAACACTATATGAATTTGAACAATCCCTTGAAATTTTAGAGTTGGAAATAACTATATAGTTTCCCATTATGGAAGATGGTAATGAAATAAAAATTAAGGTACCACCATCTCAAAGAGTAATGAAAGGGAGCCTAAAGGACCTATATATTTTTTTATCCACCAACCTTACACCATTACCATAACTGGAAGCATTTAAAAGAGGTAGCTATATTAAACTTTATTGAAAAAAACTCTAGAAGAAGAGGAAGAAGGATGTGAAAAACATCGGAGTTACCCACTTTTGGTGGTTATTATCACACAATCACAACCCACTAATTAATTTAGGACGATCTCAAGGTTTTCAAACAGTATATAGTAAAATATATAGCACTTTATGGTGGGATTTAACCCAATATATCACTTTTACCCTCCACATTCCCATTATTTTTAGTTATGTGTTTAGTTTTGAATAAGATAATAAATTAATATTTTTTTCTTGTATTAAATATTATGTGAAGTTTCATTAACACTCTTTAAAGATTACTTAGAGACAAAAGTATAGGTAATCACTTCTTTCCAAACTTTTCCACTTACGAAAATGCAGCCATGTGAACTCCTTCCATTATACTTTAGTCTTTACTTTCCTATTTTTTATTCTTATTAATAAAATACATGATTATCATTTAATTAGTTTTAGGATATGGTGTAAACTAAGTGTAGGGTAGGAGGTATATACTGTTTTTTGTTTAATATGTTTTATTTTCATTTTCGTTATATTTTTAGTGTTTTTTTAATAAAAAACTAAAAAAATCTTCTTCATTTTGGAAAACATAAAAATATGTTTTGTATAGTTTTTTTTTGTGTTTTTCAAACATAAATTTAGTTAACTTGAAAACTATAAAAAAATACATTCCATGTTTATTGAGAGTAACTTGATCATATTATTGAATCTCAAAATATTAAATTATTTTTAGTGGTTTTCCTACTATTTTAATAGAAATTTTGTTTAATATATATTAAATGGAGTGTAATTGAAAAGGTTTAAGTAAAATTTAAATTATAACCAAAGGGAATTTTATTTTTGAACATTGATCATAGGTAAACCTGGACTTTGTTAACAATAATACCTCAAAGAGAAAACTCAAAAGATAGCCATATATGTCCTTTGTAACTATAATAAAATGGTCAATTGGGATCTCACAATTTAGCTTTGGGATAATTAGTTACTATGCGTGTAAAAAAATTCCCTTTATAAATTAAATAACTATTTTTCACATACATGGTTGAGAAAAATTCAATAAGAGTCTAATTTTAAAAAATTAATGGATTAATGTTAGAGTAATATTTAAACTAAATGAAGAAGGAATAATTGACTTATAATAATATCATTTGAATTGTATAAAGGATGTAAAAAATATATCTTTGATATAAGGAAGTTAGGGGGAGTGATTTTTGAATGTGACCCTTGTTAAAGTTTTAATCCCAATGAATTCAATTTTCACACTATTAGAATTGAGTATTTTCTTAAATTGATGCGGGGGATGTGGATTAAATTAATTTATTAATCATAAATAAATTTTTAGTAGAAAGAAACAAAAAAGTTCCCTTAATCTTTTCTTGGTAGTTAAAACATTCTCAGAGTTAATATTTTCTTGTTCATTGACTTATTTTAAAAAAAAAATCAAATTGAATTGGAATTGAAAAATATGAGTTGAAATATAATTTTCTATAAAAAACTATTTTTATTGAACTGTGATGGTTTATGGATTCCCATGTACATACTTGAGCATTAATAAATATTTTTATGAAAATGAAAACACTATCTGAGATGTATTAGATAGTGTGTTTTTTATGATAATTGATCTATTGGATACTTTTTGGTATGTTTTGAATGGAAATTTATATAAAATTTTGAAATGAACTTATGGGTTCTCATGGTTGATCTTACTTGGGTATATAACCTATTTCCTAGAAATAAAATCAAGTTTCATTACACTACCTCTGTAAATTCTTTAAATATTTGAATTATTTCAGTAATTTTTGATGTTGTTGGTACATATTTCCAATGTGAATATAAATTATTTATTTGAAACACTTATGTTCAGATTATATACCTTAAATCTATCAAATATTCATATTTCCATGAGCTATATTTTTAAAATTAAAGTCGATTTTAAAACTTGTACTCAATTGTTGGTTTTAATTTTTTGTTAAGATATTTTTATGCATTATGTTGGAAATTTGGATGGATTATATAACCTATTTGGTTTATAAATTTCTATAAATGCATATTATTATTAATAAAACTGGTATTTTTTGTAAATAGAAGCTTGAAATATAAATTTTAAAAATCTTATTTGAGAGGGTTGACTTCAAAATTTCCTTGTTAATTCAAAGATTTGTCTAATGTTACATAATTTTTCTCTTTAGACATATCAAAACCTATAATATGGATCATATGTGAAGGTATTTACATTTGATAATTTTCATGTTTGAAATAACTGTGATACTGAAATCACAAAACTATGACACTTCTCTAAAGATATTTTCTTAATTTAAATATTTGTATTTGTAGATTCCTCTATCAGATCTGTATATAATGTTTCTCAAAAATTTGAAATATGAAATTGGTTTTCTCTTGAATCTATGATTTAATCATGATATGATGTCTATGATACTTTAATTTTAGTTGTATATGAGAATTGAAATTCAAATCTTAGTTGGATTAATGTTGTAATTTTTAATGTTCATGGATTATTTATTGTCAAATCTAAAATACTAAATCATTTTCAGTTTTTATTCTAAAAAATGAAGTGTTGTGAGTTGAGACTAAAAATGTTTTGACACCATTCAATGCATCAAAGTGTGATATGTTCTATGTAGATGTTTTTATTCTGAAAATTCATTAATCTTTTATTGTATGTTCATTATTAATAATTTCTTATGAGTATAATAGACTAAGTGTGGGGGAGTGATGAAATATAACATTTCATCATTTTTTCATTTTTTTTCTAGGAAAATACCCCATTAATTTTAATATAAAAGGGAAATTAAAATGTTTTTATATTTTGAGTTTGTATTGTAATTTATTGAAAATATGGTCTAGAATATTTATTTAGATTGTTTATTCATTTTTTTATGTATTAATGATCATGGAAACACCTATTGATTGAGATTTTTTAATTTTTTATTGGTGATAGGGATATAATTACATATGATATGTAGAAGTATGGTGTTTTCTTGAAACATATTCTCACACTTTTATAAGGGTAAATAATGTAGAAAACTAGTTTAATAAGAGTAAAATTGAACAGTCCCTCAACCAGCCTTGTTAACCCCACAAACTCTAGTTCTCTATGGAACCAGTAGATCCTATGTACCCTAGACTAAGAAACATACCCAACTAATGATCTAAAAGTTCTAACCAGGTTGTTACACAATCCTTATAGTGTAAAATTGAGAAAATCACGCATGCATGCTCCACACATGATCCACCTTCAGCATTGCCTCAAACCCTCACCACACTTGGGACCAACCCTTATATGAAGCATGGAGACACTACTATCCAATCACAATACCCAAATATCTACCTTTAACAATATATTTCAAATCATGAACCATATTTTAAATTAATGAAGATTCATAAGTAAGGTTGAATGAAGATCTGAATCTTTTAAGGATGGAGATTTGTTTTCAAACTATTGAGTTTGTTTCCTATGCATGATCAACATGAAGATGGTGGGGCCTAGACCATTTTCAATTCAGCAGATGCAAGGATGAAAATGAGAACACATCATATTCATGATAAAATATCTAGAAGACTAAAACCATCTCCATCATGAAGTGATATCACCAACATATCCCTTATTCAAGGTATCCATCAATGTTTTTAGGGGAGATATCCCAGCTAAACCCAGTACAATCACACCCTTTAGTGTTGATGATGTATCACTAAAGGCTACAATAAGTATTCTTGTAATAAATCATTAAAAAACTCATGATTCGATTATTATAATTGAAATTTTATTCCTAAATAAATAATAGTACAATTAACATTTAATATTTCATCGAACAAAATTTCTAATTTTATATAATGAATTTTTCTTTTGAACTTACTATGTCAAAATAAGCCTAGACTGATTTTTTAAAATTTTCTATTAGAAATGGATTTATATGAATAATTGAAAATTTAATATTTTAAAAATTTCCTTATATTAATAATAATTCCTTATAACATATATAATTAATCATATATTGATTATCAATTTGTTATTAATAAATATAAATCATTTTGAAGTCAAAAAGAGTTATTTTTTCTTCAAAATCTATTAATAAGTGCACAATGTATTTCTAAATTAAAAAAATCTATAGTAATGAATTATTTTAAGGAAATATATAGAAAATATATTTAATGAAATAAATTTACATTAATAGTGGTTACTAAGTAAAGAGTTGGAATCAATTCATATTATTCTTGAAAAATGTGGTTTCCTAAAAAACTATTTTTGTAGTGTTTTATGAGTTATTTTTAAATTACTTTATACCACTTATCAGAATGTAATTTGATAAATTTTTTCCAAATTTGATATCATAATGTACAAATTTGGTAAATAGGTCAGTTTAATTTTTTGGTGATAATGAATAGTAACTGATGTAAAAATTCATTACTATGGAAAAAGTTAAAATGAGATTAAACTAAAACGATAAGGGTTAAAATACTCTAATACTTGTCTAAATTATATTAATTGATAATTGTTTTACCTTATCCCTCTAACATTATAAATTTTGACAATTGGATCCACATTTCTTGAGTAAAACTTATAATATATAATAATATTTTAAGTATTTAGATGATTTACACCCACCACACTAGTAAAAGGAAACCATTTATACACTGTAATTCACAAAACTTTGAGACACTTATCTTATAAAATCCTTCCAAAAAAACCTTCTTATATTTCTTCCCAATATCCAAGATCTTGCATTCTTCCCCTAAGATTGTCCTTAGGTGTAAGCCAAAGGAGGTCTCTCAAAGAAGAGGTAATCATCTTAAATGACTATTTTAAAATTTACTTTTTCTAATAACTACTTAAAATATACAGGATCTATCATAAAATAATGATATAATTTTCATAAATATACATAAATATTATTATTCTATTGGAACAACCTTTATCCACCACATTTCTCTCAAATGGAAAATGAAAGCATTGCATGTGCATACGTGCAAACTATCGTTATTTACCACAAACTTTCATGGTTTGTTATTATTATAGATAAAAGGTTTATGTATTATAATTATGATACATTTATTCTTATGTAATTATAATATATTATCTAACTTCTTACTCTTCTGATCAATGGAAAATGAAAGTGTCGCATGTTTGTACATACATGCTTCTATCTCTACGTGGTGATGTTGTTTATTTTTCATCACCGCATCTCATGGATAAATGTAATGATAGATTTAATAATTATATATGATTATTATGATAGAAATATGATTATATAATAATAAAATATTATTTAGCTTTATTTTTATCTTCTCATTATAAAATAAAAATAACATTCATTCATACATATAGGAAACTATCTCCATGAACGACGTATTTTATTTTTCCATTTCCTCCTTTAATGGAATCTTTTAAAGTAGTATATAATGAATAAATTTGATATTTATATCAATATTAATATTTTATAAATTTTTAAACTGTGACTATAATATAATAACATAGACTACCAAACTAAAACATTCAAGAAAAACATAATTTTTAACACACCGAATGATGATCTTAATATAGAATAGTTAATTAACAAGTGGTGATATGTTATAATTTAATAATATATCGTATAATAAGTATTAATATAGTTATTTTATAAGTTATTAACAATCATAAAATAATTAAATATGAGGATCAAACATTTAAAACTAAGAGGAGACCCACAGTAAGGGGTTTTTCGTCTCAATTGTACACCATTGAAACAAATTTTATATAATGAATGTAATTTTATTAATATGATGTTTATACTACACATTTTACATTTTATATCATTAATAATTATTTATTAATGCTATTTAAAGTTTCATTTCATGTTTCCTTTTTAAAAGGTTCTTCAATTAAAAATATATTAAAGCCGTAAAGGATTTATGTGATAATCTCATTTGATTTAAAGATTTTTTACATTATTATTTCCATTGGAAAAATTATATGATCCCAATATATTAAAAACTATATCATTTATTCTCCCATGATTATGTTTTGGTTTTAAATGTTTATTTTCCATTTTTTCAGTTTTTTCTATTTCAAGAATCAAAAAGTAAGTTACATGTAAGGGATAATGACCATATATCTTCTTTTTGGTTGGGAATATTTTTTAATTCATATCAATATTATTATTATTATTTCAATAATGATTTTCTTTGAAAAAAATAATTATTTTAAATTAATTTTAACTACCTTTAACTTTATTCATAATTTTTTTGTAACTAATCTTCTAATGATTTTTGGAAAAGGGTTTTTTTCTTTCTTTGTAAAAGTGTGAAATGAGTTTTTTTAGTGTATACAATGTGAATAGATTTTATTGAATCCATATATATTGTTATCTATTTGTATTACTCTAAAATTTTATATGTTTCTTCAAAAAACAATCACTTTCTTTGAATTTTTAATTTAAAAGAAAATATTATTATTTTCATAAAGGAATGAAATGAATTTTGGAAGTGATTTATAACTTCATTGTTACAAAAAGTTACAAGGAAGTTATTTTAATGGTTTATTGTATTTTATTTTTTATTTTATAAAGTTTTGTGTTTACTACAAAATATTCATTTCAAATGAATTGATGATCTTATTTCATCCTTTAATGATTTATGGTTTTGTAGTAATTTACATTCTCATGATCAGATTCCTTATCACTCCATAATTTCATTAGACATTATTTTCTCCTCCATAACTATATTTTATGTATCATGAATTTATATAGTATAATTTATACTAACTTTATATTTTATTAACCATATACAATTTTAATATATGGAGTTAGTTGAGTAAATATTAATAAGAAAATTATTTCATTGATAGGGGAAATATTTAGTATTCTTTATTAAATACAGATAATGGTTGATTTAGAAGGCATTTTAATAATTAATTTCATTGATCGCTCAACATATAAGGAATTTATTAGACATGATAGTGATGAGTGGTTCTCAGTTATAAATAAAACCTTAGTGCATTAAAAGGTCTAATGAGATAAAACATCAGACATTCTATATTATATGAGTACCCAGTTTACACCTAACCATTTATTAAGAATGTCTTGTTGATGATCTGATAAAAATATTCATGATATCTTGAATGAGGAATTGATGGTAAGACAATAAATATCAAAAAATACACCTTTCCTTTCTTGGTATTCCAGTTTCCATTATCTATGTGCTATCTATGATGATGTTATCCTTGGATTTGATTTTAACTCATGTTGTTGATTGAATGAAATGTGTTTTTATTATCCAATCATCCATATTGATTGTGAATTATTTTCTCATGATAGATTCTTATTTATGTAATGATTACTGACCATATGAGATCATCCTTTATTTTTTCGTTTCCCCATGATGTGAATAGGGATACTTTGAATGATTTCAAGGATATAGGAATGTTTCTTGTGATATGATTTTATATCTCCAATATAATAATAAATAATGTATGTATCATTTTTTTGAGACTTCTAATTTGATCAATCCTTCATGGTGTGATCCCATATATCTTTTTCCAATACAATAAATTAAACATTGGCTCTAGGTTATTGCGAAATTGATCAATTAGTTTATTTTTGAAGAATGTTTTAATAAGAGAAACTATCATGAACCATACCTCTGAAGATTAATACTCATAGGTCAGTAATGAGAGAATGGATATGGCGACTACCTGAGTCTCACATCCATTAATCCACAGTTTGGTGACTAACACCAAGGGTATAATAAAAATACATACGTGAGGCATTATCCTCTAATAAAACATGTGTAAGAGAGTGATAAGATAGATAAACCAATCATAACATTCCTAGATATATAAAAATGAAACCAAAATGCATATATGAAATGTCACACAGTGCTAAAACAACTGAAAAGGAAACTACAAGTATAAAAATTTAAATACAGAAGTGACCATAAAGCCCAAACAGCTCTTAAAAAACCACGAGCTTGTGATAATTATCCAAATCCTCGAACTTGTACTACTGACCTAAAAAATAGTTTATATATATGTGTGGGGATCATAATAGTATACTTAGTAGGATCCTCCTCAAATACTTTCATGTAAAGAGATAATGCATATTAAAGAACATTGAATAACAATGAAACTAACTCATCACCTAAATAGGTATACTAAGTTCCCAGAATCACCATGGATATCTCTCACCAAGTATCTCATCTATGGAATCATTTATTCTAAAAAACTAGAAATGTTACCGCACTACAACTTCCCCACTAGTTTGTTTCTCCACCCCAATGTTGCACATCCTGATCTATCTCCCTCTAAAATAAGACATACCACCAAAACCAGGGATAAATATCACAACATGAAACTCATAAATCACATCATCTAATCATTCCATATCACATTTTCATATAGTAACCAAGTAATATATGAGAGACACCATATCCCGTATGCTTTGTACCATACATCAGGTATTATACCTCAAGCAGTCACTTCCCATACATCAATTAAATACCTAGAGCCCTTACAGACCATACACATAATATCTATAATAATCAGTTGGATAATATATTTAGAGATACATGTGTATGAAATAACAAAAATAAATTACAACCCTCTAAACATATATTTGGGGAATCTAACCATGCTGCATACCAGCAAATATAACTACTAAGCGAAGAGATCAAGGCCAGAGGGGGTAGTCATCCATCCATCCTCCCACCGGGATGTCGGAGAAAAAAAAATCCTAGAGTCCACGAGGTGTCATTATCCCCAACTAATGTGGGCGGGGTAGCATATGAAATCATATAATATACAAGATATAATATAGATCATGAATACACTCTGGGAATAACCAAGTCCTATAATTAACTACATCTATTTTCACTCAGACACTCATCTACCACTACTTGGGACTAGATATCCTATAAAAAGACAAATATTTAAAGAGATGCATTAATTAAGAATTTTTAATTTTTATCCTTTCATTTTAATTAATTAATTAATTATCCATTAATTAACCATTAGTATTATTCTATGTTTAATTACTTTAATTAACCATCAAACATAATTCCATTCCCTCTAGGAATAATCCAAATTGAGTCCACAGTTTCTCAAGATTAACATCTCATTTTCATTCTATAAAGAACTAACCCGGTGGGTTAAACATTATTATACCTTATTAGTAATTCCATAATTCCATGTGATTTAGGAAAACCATTATAATCTCCCACTAAGAGAAAAAATGCAATGAAGAACATCCAACTTCCTCAATTATTTGGGAAAGGAATGTAGATAAAACAAGAAACCAAGCCATCATCCATTAAATAGATTCATAATAAGAAATAATCCCGATTTTTCAAATCAATGGGTAATACCATCTTCAACCCTTTCCATTATCTTCGGATCCATCCTGACAACCTCATGAATATTCCAATGAATCTCAGTGTCATAGGAATCAACTACTACCACATCATTGGGACCTCCCCGCCCATATCTCATCAATCTTCAAAAGCTCATACATACAACAACAAGGCTCAAATACAAATCAAATCCCAAGGAAAAAAGAAAAAAAATAATATTCAATAGGCTAAACTATGCCCTAAAACAAACAATTCGGCCTTTATATAAAAATGTTCTCTCACAGATCCCAACACAAAACATTCAACCATTATCAGAAAATGAGCACTCTCAGCTGAAAATATTTATCTTTATTAAAAAATGGTTCATATTCCATCTTGAATTAACTGATTCATTTTTTTGTAGGTTCTAAGAATAGGAAACCCAATACATCACCTGTAATAAGATATCACAATTTTAACATGCTATTAACAGTAATTATGGTTCAACAACCAAGAGAAATACCATTCTCATTTAACATGCCTTTGTGTTCCATCATTATCAATAATAATTAACATAATTCACATTATATATCAATCCCATTATCACATTGAATATTGCATTCAATTAAAACTGCATATTTCATAAATTTGAATTACCATCAAATTATAAGAAACACCAAATTCATTATCATGTATCCTCTTTAAATATAAATCCAATTAATCAATTAATTCCAGCTTTACATTCTCTTCCATTTTCCATCAAGAAAAACATTCAAATACATAGTATCAAAAATTTATTAACAAACATAGTATATATAAAATATTATCTAGAAAAACGAGAGGAAAACCTTTATTATGGAAGAAAGAAACGATATGAGATTTCCAAACCAATTCAATTGTTTAATCTGGTTCAATATTTATTAGGTCAATTAAATTTTCATTTAAAGGGATAAAACATGCTAAATTTATGATTACATGTAAATAAATTGGAGAATCAGAAAATACCCTACCTAAAAATCATTAACATTCTTCACACGAGAACAAACCAACATTGTGATTCCCGATCGCCTCTCCAATAGGAAGACTGCATACCTACAAGTACGTTGCACCATAGATATGCCATCAACAATAAAAAACTATATTAGAACTTGGATGGGAAATCACCTTCATGTGGAAATAAAACACAGGAGGAACCAGATAAAAGAACTACAAGAGAATTGGTAGAACATACCTTGGATCTCCACAGAATGAAGATGAAATCCGAGAATTGGTCACCTTCAAAGAGCTTCCAAAACACTTTTAAAAAATTTCACTGACCACATGGGGTTTTGGGAGGAATGTATACAGGGTTTGATGAAATGAAGGACACTGTAGGTTATGATTGTTATTTACTAGGGGAACCTTTTGGTGTAAATCAACCATTTATGTCGTAAATGTGTTGAATTATATATTTTACCAAAAACATGTATCCTCAACCCGAATAGGATGTATTTAACTTAAACTGAAAATTTTAGGTTTATGTTGTAAATTAAATGGGTTAGGCCACACTATCTATAGAAAATATTTATGTCATAAGACACACTTATGTATTAACCCTCACTTACGCTGTAAATTGATACTTATTCCATAAGTTATCCCTAATTCAAAGTTTTAGCATCCAAACACCACCAAAATTTCAATAAGCCTCTTCTGAGATCCATAAGATTCATAAAAATAAAAAGGGTCAGGATATACATATATGGGTCCTTACATCAGATACATCTCAAATAATCATCATCCTCAAGAATCCAAAACCAAACCCGAATAGAAATAAAATAATGGGGGTCATATGAACAACCACCCCATGAGATACTTCTAAAGGATCTCACCATCATAGAAACTCAACCACCTCATTAGAGGGAAATGGTGAAAAATCGAGGAAGCACAATAATAACAAACTCCAAAAATTGTCTTGGGGAAGATACATCTCAAACAAGAACAGAGACCCAAAAAACAACAAGAGGAAACCATATCATAAACCAAAAATGGTTTAACATCTAAAAATAGTGTTACAAAAAGAGAATAATTAAAAATAAAATAGCTCAGGGTGCTGAGTTCATATCCATGAATTATGTTATTTGGTAATCTCTTCTATGCCATAGTGAGGCCATAAAAACAAATTTAGTTGAATAGAATACCCGAGAAATACCTTATACCAGTGGTCCTAAATATCCACAGGTTTCTCCTAAAAGGTTGCATCATAATCAATATTGATCATTCCCCAATCAATGATATGATATTCATAATGAAGGTAAAGAATCTATGACATTTGAAAAACATCATGCATCTGGATCATCTATGGGGGAAATTCAATCTCATATGCTATGACTCTAATGCGATCCAACACTTCAAAATGCCCAATATACAGGGGAGAAAGATTACTCCCATGACCAAACCTTCACTTTCCATAATAAAGAGTCACCTTTAGGAACATAAGATCCCAAAATTAAAACTCCCGAGGACTCCTCCTATGATATTCAAAGGTTTTTTGATTCTCCTGTTCTGCTTCCATCCCCCCATGAATCACGTGAACCATCTATGTATTATTTAATAAAAGTTATTTTTTAAGAATTTATTCCTCTTCAATCCCAGTCCAATGAAATGGATAATGACAAGTTCGTACATACAATGATTTAAATGGAGTGATACCAATAGTGGAGTGGAAACTGTTATTGTAATAAAACTCAATAAAGGTCAAGTGTCTCATCCACAAACCTCCAAAATCAAGGACACAAGAATGTAACATATATTCAACATTATGGATGTCTCGCTCTGTCTAATCACCATTCATTGGATGAAAATTATTTCTAAGGCATAAATTTTATATAAAATAATGCTAGAGACATATCTACACCCATGAGGTAAAATGTGTATATCGATAATAGACGGTTGTCCTTGAGTTTTAATGGTTTCTCACCACCTCCTCTAGATAATTCCTTGAAAAAACCTTCATAGATATCGACTCCCAAATCACTATAAAGTGGGATTGATTTCATCAAACAATCCACTATCACCCATATAACATCATAAAATCTATGATATCTAGGAAAAATTGTAATGAAGTATTTTGATATTTCCTCCCACTCCTACCAGGAAACATCTAACAACTAGAGAAAACCACTGGGAAGAGAGTGTTTTACCTTCACCTTCTAAAAAACCAAACAACAAGATACAAACTCTACAACCACATGCTACAACCTAGACCACCAAAACTGACCTCTCAAAGACCAGTGAATATTTTTCATGGAAGGATGTACCATCAAGGGAACTATGGATCTTTGGAAGAAACATATCATACATATTCAAAGTGACTAAAATAATCCCCTACAATAGTACTCAATTTTATCCATCCCCAGACTAATTATTAGGGGAATTTATAAAGGAAAATCAGTCTCTCTAGACCACCACCACAGAATCCCCTAGTAGGGACTCCTCTACCTACTACACCAAAGATAACTACAATATTATTAGGAAAAGAAAAACTCTACCTCCAAGATCTCCTTTATCAAGATGCTTCTCTTAGTGTTATTTAATCACTCTCCATAAATCCCCTAATTCACACATTAAATAACTATAGGACTTCTTGATTAGCACATCAAGAACAAAATATCCCTTTCTAAACATGTAGTAAATATCACAGAAATAATCTTGTAATAATTACATTAAAAATCATCATCACAAGTTGAAGTCATATTGGGAGAATACATACCTCAGGATCTTGTGATCGGTGAAAAACACAAATTGATAATCAATGAGGTAATTCTCACATAACTTCAAGGTAATTTTTTTTCTCCAACTAAATATTATGGGTGACATAGTTACTATAATGGGGATGTAAATAATGAGATCCATAAGAAATGATCAATCTCTATTGCATCATAACACAACCCAACCCACAATGTAAAGCACCACATAAAACCTCAAACTAAACTCCCTCTACTAGAAAACAAGGGATTGTATTATTGAAAAACTTATCCTTCAGGTAATCAAAAATATACATGGAATAGTTCATTCCATAATAACACCTAATAATTTCTGGTTAAAGTCATTAGAGGAGTCTCTAGGAATGATAAATCGGCTACAAAAATCTTGTACTATCTTTAGAGACAAAGAGAACTTAACACCAATGAAAATTTCTTAGTGGATTACCATGAAAAAATTCCCTCTATCTTATAAGGCTTCATAGGTACTACCTAATAAGACATGAATTACCTATGAAATGAATATCATCAAACTAGAACTAAAATATAGAGAACTTCATGAACAACTATTGATAATGAAGAACTCCCAAAATGGAACACAGATGCTCTGTATGCTCCTCCTCTAACATGGATTACACATGGATGTCATCAATGAAACCACCATGAAATTATCCATAAAATCTAAAAACACTAAGTTCATTAGACCCATGAACAAGGATAGAGTGTTCATCACAACTAATGACATCACAATGGAATCACAATTCCCATGAAGAAAATGAAAAGTGGTCTTCATAATATCCTCATACTTCACCTAAATCTGATGATATCATGATAGACAATCAATCTTTTAGAAATAACTTTATCCTTTTATATAATCAAATAAATCATCAATATATGAAAGAGGATAGTGGTTATTCATTTTCACTTACTTCAGTTGATGATAATAAATATAAAGATAGAAAATACCATGAGTCTTCTTCACAAAAAAATTGGTGCACCCTAGGGTGACACACTCAGTAGAACAAAACCTTACTATAATAGATCATCAATGTGAACTCATAGCTCTCATAAGTTATAAGGCACTATACTATATGGATATATTGATATAAGTGACATCCTTATAATTAGATGGATCCTAAAATTGATCTATCATCAAGGGGGTAACACTAAAAACTACTTAAGAAATACACGAGGTTACTCTTCAACATACCCAGGAAACACTAATGGATGAACTTATATTGAACTCAAAATAAACATTACCATAAAGGATGAAAAGGATGGAACATTCCACTGACCCAACCAAGGGTCCCACTTTCCAATGAAGACCATTAGATCTCTATCAACATTATAGAACAAAACCTACCTTGTGAAGAAATTGACAATAGTATTCATGAAATAAAACTAATCCATGATGATGATTATGTTGTATGGATGTATCCATAAACATAGGAGTCTCCTTAAGAGAAGTGATTTCCAAACAATATCTCATAATTTTTACATACACTATACAATTTATCTCGACCTCCAACTAGCATAGTCAATGCTAAGGGCACTAGAATCCTCTCTACCTCAATTCCTAAAGAATGGATGAGTTTTGGTGATATGAATGAGTGTGTAGATACTAAATCAATAAAATCATTTACCCATGTAGAAAGAAAAAGAAAGTTACATTAAAATACACTTGGCTCCCCCGACACTCAAAATCTTAGAGCATGAGGCTGAAAATGACCTTCTCCACAACCTATCTGATTCTACTAGTGACCACCTCCAATGCTGAACTCTGGTATCTAAGGATTCAAATCATCTCAATGTTGTACTCTTACTAAACCATCTCCTATTTATTGATCCCAAGCTGGAAAAACTGTATACTTCTGTTATCTTGACTGAAACTTCCTCAATGAAGGAACTTGATGAAAAATAACTAGCACATGTAGAATTATTTGAAAAGTTGGGAACTGTTTTCACTGATGGACTTTTACTACACAATAAAACCACTCATTTAATTCCTTGAAAAAAGTATAAGAGATTCCAACCCTGAAGAAACTAGATAATGAGGGTTAATACCTACCCCTTGTTGACTGAAATATCTTCTATCTAGACAACTAAAAACCTAATACCATTTCTTTTTTTCATGAAGAATATGGAAGAATCTAATCTCATGACAGTTCAATTTGGTCCAGCATCCTCTAAATGACATGTTCCCTTTCTAATAACTGAATATATATGGACAATATAAAAAGGGAGACGTGGTTCTAGATCTCTATATTTGACTAATCCTCAAAATTCATTTCCCTAGACTCCTCATCTATAAATATGTTCCATGTATATCATATAAGGGTACTGAAATCGATCCCAAACTACCAAATGAATGAAACCCCATATCTATGGGTAATCAAATTCTTGGGACTAGCTTATTTCTTGGTCAGAGAAATAAACATTTCTCAAAACTAGTCTCAAAACTTCTCCCATGATAATTTCAACTCCCCACGACCCCTGAGGAAGAAGATCCACTACTGTTTGGATACTCCACGTAGTATCATTATAGACAACAAAACCCAATGCTGCTTATGAGTACAGATCAAACTAAAACTACCTTAACCTCCTCTAACTAGTCTTTTGTGGCTGAATCTAAAATGGATCCCTCATACTTCTATAAAATCTAGCACTAAAACTGTTGGACTTTACTCCTCCAAGTGACGTCATGGACCTCTACTTTGTAGAGATCTAATGGCGCATCCTACTAAACCTTTTTAGTGTGAACCTGATGAGGAAATAAACCTAGATACATTCCTATAAAAAGAAAAAAATGGTTATATTCCTAAACATGGAATATAGAATACATAACATAACATAACATTAATTAATTATTTTATTTTATTTAAGGTTTAACCTATCCCAATATATATCCATTTCAAATAAAGGTGTATAGAATAATGATGCATTATACTTTCCTAAGTCTCAACCCTAAAACCAGCATCACTTAATTTTGTAGGATTAGTAAACTTAAAGCTCTGTACATCTGATCATTGGGGGCTCTAAATACTCGTGTATTAGCCGGATTACCATTTTCACATCACTTACTAAACATAGGTGATAACATTTTCCTAAAAAACCATGAAATATCACATGTTCCTAACTCCAAACTCAATCTTATCCCTCAATATGAAACATTGATACCACTCTTTCATGAACCCTCCCCTAAAAGATTACCCTTCTTGTGTAGAAAATGAGAGAAGGGATATGTTGACTTCTTGAGTCCTGCCTCCATTAGGCCTTAGGTTGGAATCTAACACCGTAGGTATAATAATCATACATATGGGAGTTATTAACCTCTAAGAAATTTTTTTTAAGAGAGAGATAAGACAGACGCACCAAACAAAACCTGCTCTGATATATAAAAATGAAACCCAAATACATACGTTCTGCAACGGCCTAGGTATTTATAGAATAATAATTCTTAATTTTTATTAATTATTATGAAAAATATATTAATTTTAAGTTAAATGGGATGGTTTTTTTTTGATACCATACTCGACATGCAACAACATGCTTCTCTGAAATCTTACATTGCACACAACATTGAGTTACATTGAAAAATAAAATAATAATAATATTATTATTTTAAATGGTATTTAACACCTAGACATTGGAATGGAATGAATAAATATTATCAAAGGAATTTTTAAATATGGTTTTCACATGTTTATATGATGATTCATTGATTACCAATTTTGTTATAAATGAAAATAAAAACCAATTGAATATAATGGATGTGTTTTTATGAAAACCTATTTAAAAGAGAATAATTATGTTTTTATATTACTCTTTATGGTTTTTTATTTAACGAAAAATATATGATATATATTCAATGTAATGTTTTAAATTTATATTATATGTTTTCTAGATATGATATAAGAATAAATTCATTTTTTAGAATAAAAGAAGTATTTTTCTAAAAATACAGTTTTACCACCTTTTGATGGAGAACCCTTTTTAAAAATAGTTTTTGAAATATTTTTAAGTTTTATTAGAAAAAATAAAATTATTATTTATAAGTGGAACATATAAATTTTCTTTGGATGAAATTTTTGTATTTTTCTGCTAAAGTTCATTTTTTTAATGAATAGTGAAAATACTGCATTTTAATTCAAAACTTCTATTTAATCTAATTTATTTATATAGTTGTATAGTATGTTTAATTTTGTTTAAAGTGTAATTGGATTAGGTTTTTATCATTTAATAAATTATTTGTTATTGTAAGTAATTTTACTTTGAAATTGGACATAAACGCAAGTCAATAATTTGGTAGTTTTTACTTCTAAAAACACGCTTTTTGGTTTTGTCAATAGGAATTAATTTTCAATTCATTTCTGAAACTTCTGTGTTTTGTATTTGGAAAAATGGATTCCATATTTTTAATCATGAAGTCCAAATTTTTTAAATATGATACTTTTATTTTTAGACATTATGAATAGTAACTTCAATAAATATTTTATTCACCATGGTTAAAGGGTAAATCTGGTAAATAAGGGTAAACAATAATATTATATTAATATTAATTTATCCTAAAACATGTTATAATCCTATTTTATGAGATATGTTTGACCATGGTCATCCTTGGGTCGATTGTATGACCCCATGGATCCACTTGTGTGTGAAAAAGACATTAAATTACTTTTAATTTAATGTTATGGAAAGTATAACCTAAACATATATCATTAAGTAAAAAAATTCTTATATGGGGTTATATAAGTTATATTTTAGACTATAAATAGTCATTATAAATATTAAAATATTTCCTAAATCATTGTAGTTTATTTATAATATTTAGACATCAAATAAATGGATATATTTATGACACAATGATGATGTTGTGATTACCTTATTAATGAAAGATTTAAATAAATGAGATTTTAAATATTAAAATAAATATGTTTTGGAACTTTTTATTACATCCAATAATTTGAGGTATGATTATGACTCTTTATATTTTAAATTATAAAGTTATTTAGAAAAAATAAAGTTGTTATGGATTTTTAAAAAGTCATGATGTGAATAGTATAAAAATTGACATAAATGAGTTTGTAAATAAAATACTATTTTATTAAATGATATAATAGTCATAAAAATCTAATATTTGGAAAAATGATTTATATAATGTTTGAAATGTCATTTTGGAACACCTTGTGGTTATATTGACATTTAATGGTAACTATATTAACCATATAGTATGAATATACAAGAAGACATGATAATAATTAAATTAGTGAACTAAGGTTTAATTCTAAATGATAAGGTTTAATTTGAAACAAAAACATGTCTAAAACATATTTTTGAGATTATTTTGAAAATTAATAATCTTATCTTCTAATTAAATGTGTTTTGGACCTTTTGAAAATCGAAATTCAGTTTATAATAAAATAATATTTGAAGATATTCCTAAAGTACCTCTCCTCTCTCTTATAAAAGGCCACCACCTCTAACCCATTACTCACACCTCTCAAGCCCCTTATATTGTCAAAATTCTACTAAAATAAGCTCCCAACATATCTCTATTCCTCCTATAATCCTTAACTTAGGCATAAGGCAAATGAAGAAATTCTTTTGGCTCAAATCAAAGAGAGTTACCTGTTTTAAGAGGTAGCGTCTTATCTAAAGTTCCTTTCCTATATTATACTTCTTCAATCCATATTATATTCTTATTCATTGATTACATAAGAAAAATAGTTTCATAAATATACTAGGATATTTTTATGAAAATTATTCTAACTTAACTTACACACACCTCTATTTAATATATTTAGAACATATTGTTTCTGTGGACGATGAACTACTGCATCACGAAATGATGATTGTTCAATTATATAATACTGCCTATCATGGGGCCATTATGATGAAACTATATTTATATGATATATATTATGTTTATATTTTCATTATACTTCTGTAATTTTTGTTTACAACATACCTTTATTCTTTTCATTATGTGTAAACAGGATAATTTAATTTGAGGAAGCGCGGAATACCACCCCCTCAAAGTGATATGACTCATTCATGCCATACATGGAACCTATAAAGGATTTAGTTAATGAAATTATGTAACATATATAAAATATTGTATTATTCTATAATTATAATATACCAATGTATCATTAAATTTTCATTCCATTAAACATGAAATTGAAATGAAAGTAGCGTTCATGTATACGTATGACTTACCATCTCCATGAATGATGCATTTCATATCTTATCTGCAAATGCTATGGAATATTATAAATACATATATAATGGATATATATGATATATATATATATATGAATAATATTCTGAATATAATGGAATTTTGACCACATGGAAAAATTGTAATTATAACAAGATCATTTTCAACTCAAGTACCCAATATCGACAAAATAACTTATATTAACTTAAATAATTATGTAATTTTTATAATGTGGTAATAAGTGATATAAATTAATAAAAAATTTAAAAATATTCTGAATAAATTATAAATTAACTTATGTTTATTATTCAGGAAATTAAATAATGAATGAGTCAAGTCAAACACGATGTAAGGGACTTCGTCTCAATCTCCTTTCATTGAGGCATGTATTGATAATATACAACTACTTATTTGACACAGTGTATAATAACCACCTTTGACTTTTACTTTCATTCAAAGGGAAGATTTTTTCTACGAAGCATTTTAATAAATGATAAAAGTAATTCTTTTAACATATGTGGTGACAATGACCTCTTTGTCGTCGTAATCGTTATTTGGATTCCTCTATAAACCTTAATGTTTTTAAAAGGAAAATAAATAACTTATTTCCTTTTTGGGTGCTTTGGTATTTAAAATGGTTTTTGTAATGTATTGATTATTTAAATATATTGAAATGATATCTTGGGATTGCAAATTAAATTTTATTACTGAAATTTTGATATTTTCAATATTTTATGTGTTATGATTATGTAATGGTACTTGTACATTTGAGGGGTGGTTACATGATAAACCAATGATGGGTGTTTACATGGTAAACCAAATGACGGTTGGTTCCATGATAAACCAAGGACAGGTGGTTACATTGTAGCCTCCAATTCATTGGGTATGGAAGTCGTCCATATAGATATTCCATTTAGTGATATGTGGGGATGTCGACTATATGGTTATTCCATTTAAGTATATCTATGTCTCAAGTTACCTTTATATTCAATATGTTGTTTTCTATGGTATTTATGGTAACATTATGGTTAAAAAAAGGTTAAGAAATAATCTTATATTTAATGAAGTATTTTTTCTACTTTTTTACGGTGAAAAGTATTACTTAATGATAAAGTATTCATGGTTTACATGTTGTTTTTAAAGCTAACAGTTTTCCTTATTTATGTATCCCTTACTGATCTTTTTATGCTCATCCCAAGTTTTGAAATGTTTTTTTCATAGGAATTAAAGATTAATAGGTTCAATAATGGGATCAAAGAAAAGTTATGCTATCTAAAACTTGGAAATAGACATGTTTCTTTTATTAAGAGTTTTTTTATAAAAAATGGATACTGATTTGAAGTGTATACTTGTAATATTCATGTTTTTATGTATAAGTTATGAAATAATTGTCTAAAACTATAAACCTGAAAATATCCTCAATGTGAATAATTAACGTAATTCAAGATTATGTAATGATTAAGGCTGGGGCCTTATAGTTGGTATCAGAGGTCAGTTTAGATAACTTTATAGGTTTGGGTGTTATTTAAGAATAAGTGACATAACCATAATGGTTATTATATTAGAAAGATTCATAGTTATTTTAGATAAATTGAATGAATTTAAGATAACATGAATAAAAATATCTTAGTATTTACCCTCCTCATAAGATATTATATTATGATTTTACTGATATACTCACACTAAAATTTTTGGTTTCACTAAATGGTTGGATCTAGAAGGCACCAAAGTAACAATGGAAATGAAGAAAACTATGATGGGTTTCTGAATAAGAAAATGAATGAAATGGGATCTGAAATGAGAACTATTGTGGTTATTCTCAAACCACTATTAGGAGTAATTATTGACCACTTGAACCTTGGTGATTTTTATAAGGCATCGTACATGTGAGAAACAAATACCTACAGAAGTTCAGATAATAATCATAATGTTAAGTATATTTAAAACCCCATGTGTAAAGGATGTGAAAATAAACACCTAGGAAAATGCTTCAAAGGGACGAGAAGATGCTATATATGTGGTAATTAAGGTAAAAAATCAGGAACCTTCTATGGAAAAAGGAAAAGTCCATTTGACTCCGAGAAAGGGAAAGAAATTATTTCTGAGGGATGAATTGAATTTTTTAAATGTGGTGTGCATCGTCATTATACAAATTGATGTCCTACAATAAAGGTTCAAGAATGAGATTAGCAGGACTGTATAAATGTATGTTTACCAATACCCAATTCAATTCCAATTGAGTATGAGGTATCTAATAATGACCAATGAAATGTATGGATTATTTCTTAGGTGATTTTTTGGAATTATTGAATCTTAGGATATGATTCATGATTTTGATTGTAGGAAAGAAGTATTACTGAATAAGTTTTAAAATAATGGTTAATAGATCATGAAGAACATTGAATGAGTAAAAATTCTACATATAATTGATTCAAGAGTTGTAGTAGATTTTTGGATGATTAAATTCATAAAAGTATTAAGGCTATTTTTATTATGGGATTAATTTGGAAGTCTTTTTCTAGTATGTGTAACCCTGGAGTTTAATATGTGAAAATGTTATTCAAGAAAGAATTATCTTTTCTCTTGTGGATATAATGGATAACCTTTAGGTTTCATATGATCTTTTTTTAGGTAATAAATGGTTATTACATTTTGGGATGCAAAATAAAAGGTATTAGATAACCTTTGAGATTAAAATATGTTATGGTTATTTTTGAGGATATTATATTATTTTTGATAATGTTATATGAAAGATATGGTTTTAGAAAAAGGGGAACCCAGAGGATGGGTGACAACCTGTCGTGTTCGACAAGGCCATGGGAATCAAAACTACAACCGAAGGGTGATAATTGCGCATCACCTACCACTGGACTATGTGAAGTCCTTGGTTAGTATTACTTATTATTTTTTAGTTAAATGATTTTATTGATCCAGAATAAGTTGATTTGGGATATTATGTTTTATCAAATGGATAACATTATTATAGGAAAATGACTTGGTGATTAAGTGATAAAGGTTATTTTTGAAGACATTTTCTCTTTTGGGAACACTATATGCCTAAGGAAAATAGAATACATTCGAATTTCAATTGAAGAGTAATGATGGAATTTTATTTTGGAAGAAATGATTTCTTATTGTGGACATATAGGGATTTGGGTTATTTATGGAGATGATTAACCTATCATAGAGAATATTTGATTAGGTTAATTACTTTTTAGTGTGAGACTTTAGGAGTAGCTGATGTTTTTTGGAGATAAATGTTAAGATTATTGTGGAAGAATATGTGATCAAATCATTCTAAATTTTGGGTTTCAAACTTAGTTTGGATTATTTTGAATAATTTCAAGGAAAATTGTGTATTGAATGTTATTTTTTGATATTTGGGTATTGTTTGTTCAATTTTGGAGATTAAGAGTAGTATTTCTCTTTATAAAATATTATCCTTTTGGGGGATTATCTGATCTTGTACTAACCATTTTGGTTTTGGTTAATTCCTAAAGATAGGGGAAATATATAGTTCATATTTTTTGGATCATGTTATTCTATATTAGTTTATTCTACCACTTCAGGTGTGACCAAGTCATCTTGAATAATCATCGTTTGGAGAAAAGATGAGTTTATGGTAGAAATTTATTAAAGATGACACTCTACTTGAAAGGTAAATATGTTTCCTTATTTTCTTAGTCAATATCATATATAAATTAATCAAATTTATGAAAAGGATATTGAAACAAAAACATTGTTGACTTACTTTTCCTACTATGAAATCAATGACCATTTAACCCATCACCAGTTTGTAGTTTTCTAGTGGTTAAGTTTCTATAAATCATGTTTTATATCACTCTCTATTAGAAAATGAGACTTATTTTATCCTCCATATCCATGTTTTCATACATGGAATTCTATTATGTGTTACCTAGAGTGACATTTGTATGTATCTTTCTTTCTTTTAAAGTAATAGTTTTATTGAGTCTTTTTTCGATGTGGGACTTTCAATGAAGTTTCTGAGCCCAATTTTAAAATTGCAAGGACACAATTTCCCAAAGGGGGGAAAGATGTAACGAATATGGTATTTATAGAATGATAATTTTTGATTTCTATTAATACATATGAATATGATATTAATTTTATGTTAAATTGGATTCTTCAGCTGATAGTGTACTCAACACGCAACAATGGACTTCTCTGAAATCTTACATTGCACACAAGATTGAGTTATATTGAAAAATAATACAATATTGTTATTATTTTAAATTGTAGTTAACGCCTAGCCGTTAGAATGAAGGGAATTAATAGTATCAATTAAATTTTAAAATATGGTTTTCACATGATTAAATGATTATTTATTGATTACCAATTTTACTAGAAATAGAAATAAAAACCAATTTAATATAATGGATGTGTTTTTATGAAAACCTATTTAAAATAGAATAATTATGTTTTCATATCACTCTTTAGGGATTTTTATTTAATTAAAAATATATTATATATATTCAATGCAATTTTTAAATTCTTCTTATATGTTTTCTAGATATTATATAAGAATAAATTTATTTTTTTTGGATAAAGGATGTATTTTTCTAAAAATGTTGTTTTACAACCTTTTGATGAAGAAACCCTTTTACATCTAGTTTTAAAATATTTATATGTTTTATTTGACTAAATAACCTTCTTATTTATAATTGAAACATACAAATTTACTTTGGATGAATTTTTGGTATTTTTCTGCTAAAGTTCATTTTTAATGAATAGTGAAAAATACTGCATTTTAATTCAAAACCACATTTTAATCTAATTTATTTATATAATTATATTGTACTTTTAATTGGGTTTAAATTTTAATTGGATTATAGTTTTATTATTTAATCAAATTATAGTCATTTTAAGTAATTAAACTTTGAAATTGTACATAAACGCATGTCAATCTTTTGGTAGTTTTTACTTCTTAAAAACACGCTTTTTAGTTTTGGCAACGGAAATTAATTTTAAA
Organism: Viscum album; assembly: GCA_963277665.1. Classification (NCBI taxonomy): domain Eukaryota; kingdom Viridiplantae; phylum Streptophyta; class Magnoliopsida; order Santalales; family Viscaceae; genus Viscum; species Viscum album. Next base: position 412,447,847 of record OY728140.1, on the reverse strand, counting down.
TTAATTTCTGAAAGTTATTTGTTTTTAATTTAAAAAAATGGATTCCATATTTGTAATCAGTAGTTCAAAATTGTGTAAATAGGTAACTTTTATTTTTAGACATTATGAATAGTAAATTCAATAAATATTTTATTTACCATGGTTAAAGGGTAAATTCAGTAAATAAGGGTAAAAAATAATATTATAATAATATTAAATTTCCCTAAAACATGTCCTAAACATATTTTATGAGGTATTTCTGGCTATGGGAATAATTAGGTCAATTTTAGGACCCAATGTAGCCACTTGTGTGTGAAAATGACATTTAATTACTTTTAATTTAAAGTTAAGGAAAATATAACCTAAACATGTATGTTTTAGTACAATAAATTTTATATGGGGTTATATAAGTCATATTTTAGACTATAAATATTCATTACAAATATAAAAACGATTTCCTACATCATTATATTTTATTTATAATTTTTAGACATCAAATAAATAAATATATTTATGAAACAATGATGATGTAGTGATTACCTTATTAATGAATGATTTAAATAAATGAGATTAAAAATATTAAAATAAATTTATTTTGAAAGTTTTTATTCCATACAAAAATTTTAGGGATGATTATGACTTGATATATTTTAATTTATGATGTTTTTTAGAAATAATAAATTTATTATGACTTTTTAAAAATTCATGATATGAATAGTATAAAAATTGACAAACATGAGTTTTTATAAAAAATACTATTTTATTAAGTGATATTATAGTCCTAAAAATCTACGATTCAACAAAATGACTTATATAATATTTCAAATTTCATTTATAAACCACTTGAGGTTATATTGACATTTTATGGTAACTATATTAACCATATAGTATAAATATACAAGGAGACATGGAAATAGTGAAATTAGTTAACTAAGGGTTAAAGCTAAATGATAAGGTTGAATTTGAGACCAAAACTTATAAAAAATCAAAATTTTGAGAGTATTTATAAAAATACTCCTATTATCTTAGAATTAAATGAGTTTTGGACCATTTTAAAATCTAAATTCAGTTTATAATAAAATATTATTTCAAGATATTCCTAAAGTGCCCCTCCTCCCTCTTATAAAAGGCCACCACCTTTAATCCCTTACTTTCACCTCTCAAGCCCCTTGTATCATCCAAAATCTACTTCAATAAGCTCCTAACATCCATCTCTTACTCCTAGAATCCTTACTTTAGGAAGAAGGCAAATCAAGAAATCCTTTTGGCTCAAATCAAAGGGAGTTACCCTTTTTAAGAGGTAACATCTTCTCTAAAGTTCCTTTCCCTTATTCTACTTCTTCACTCCCTATTCTATTATTATTTTTTGATTAAATAACAAAAATAGTATCCTAAATATACTAGTATGTTTTTATGATAATTATTATAACTAAACTTACACACACCTCCATCTAATAGATTTAGAACATACTGTTTCTGTGGACGACGAACTACTGTCCCACAAAACGATGATTGTTCAATTATCTGCTACTACCTCTCATGGTGTCTATTATTAGGGAACTATATTTATATGATATATATTATGTTTATATTGTATTTATTCTTCTGCAATTTTTATTTAAAACATACCGTTATGCTTTTCATGATGTGTAAATACGACAATTTCATTTGAGGAAGTGCGAACTATCGCCCCCTGAAAGTGATATGACTCGTTAATGTCATACATGGAACGGAAAAAGGATGGTGTTAATGAACTTATGTAACATATATAAAAAATTATATTATAATTTAATTATAATATACCTATGTGTCATTAAGTTTTCATTCCATTAAATATTAAATATAAATGAAAGTAGTGTTCATGTGTACGTACGACTTACCATCTCCATGAATAGTGCATTTCATTTATTGTATCCAAATGTTATGGAATATTATAAATACATGTATAATTTATTTATATGATATATATATATATGAATAGTATTCTAGATATAATTTACTTTAGACCACAAGGAAAAAATTTAATTATAAAAAATCATTTTCGACTCAAGTACCCAATATCGACAAAACGACTGATATTAACTTAAATAATTATGTAATTTTTATAACGTGGTAATAAGTTATATAAAAGGACAAATAAAATTGAAAAAGGCTCTAAAGTAAGTAGAAATTAACTTATGTTTATTATTCATGAAATTAAATAATGATCGAGTCAATTCGAATGTAAGGTAAGGGACTTCATCTCAATCTCATTTCATTGAGTCATTTATTGATAATATACAACTCCTTATTTTACATGGTTTATAATAAAATCATTTGAATTTTACTTTCATTGAAAGGGAATATTTTTTCTATGAAGTTTTTTACTAAACAATAAAAGAAATGTTTTTAACCTATGCAGAGAAAATGACCTCTCAACCGTTGTAATCATTATTTGGCTTCCTCTATAATCCTTAATGTTCTTAAAAGGAAATGAAACCCCTTATTGCCTTTTTGGGTGATTTGGTATTGAAAATGGTTTTTGAAATAGATTGAGTATTTCCACATATTGAAATGTTATCTTATGATTTCAAATTAAATGTTATTACTAAAATGTTGATATTTTCAATATTTTATGTGTTATGATAATGTAATGGTACTTGGACATTTGACAGGTGGTTACATGATAAACCAATGATGGGTGGCTATGTTATACACTACAAAAAATGACCACTATAGAAGAGGTTATTTTTTACATTAGAAGGGGTTATAACCCCTTTTAAATACATTAGTGGCGGTTATGAGTAACTGTTGCTAATGTGCCCACCTACTGTTAGTAGAGGAGGTTTTGAGTAAGTGCTGGTACATGCATGTTGAATTTAGTGGCGGTTGCATTAGAGGGGTTTTGAACCCCTTATAATGTTGTCCAAAATTCACCAATTTTGCGGCTCTTATATCCTTAACCGCCACTAGTAGAGGCATTAGAGGTGGTTTGAACCACCCTTAATTGTTGATTGCATTAGGGGCAGTTCTATAAAACCGCCCTAATGCTTTTTTTAACCTAATGGCCACCCCTCTTGTCCCTGGTGCCACCCACAGTGTCCTTGTGTCCCCCGGTGTCTGTCTGGTGTCCCCCGCCTGGTCCCCCCGGTCCTGGTGTGTTGTGTCCCTGGTGTCACCCCGGTCCCGGTGTGTCCCTCGGTGTCTCTCTCATCTGTGTCTCGTGTCCCCCCGTCCCTATGTGTCCCCGATGTCCCTGGTGTCCCGTGTCTGTCTGGTGTCCCCCGGGGTCTGTCCCCTGGTTGTCCCGTGTGTGTATGGTATGTCCCGGTCCAGCCCCACCCTGGTCACCCTGTGCGTGTTCCCGGTCCATTCATAAGTCAATCGCGGTCCACATATTTTCCAAAATAATGGGCCGGTAGGATTCGAACCAACAATCTGCAGTATTGGCCGCCTTTTCTGAAACCACTACACCAATCTCATTTCATTGATATGTTATATATATTATTCTATTTATATATATTTTTAAGTTTATTAAAATATAAATTATTTTCATTATATATTTAAATACATATAATATGTTTATTAAAATATGCACATATATTAAAAAACATATATATATTAACAAATTTACATATAATTTATGTATTATTGTATTTATATATATTAATAAGTTTATTAGAATAAACATTATTAAAACAATATATTTAAATACATATAATAAGTTTATTAAAATATGCATATATATTAATAAACATATATATATTAACAAATTTACACATAATATATATATATTATTGTATTTATATATATTAATAAGTTTATTTAGATAAACATTATTTTCATAAATTATTTAAATTAATTAAATAAATAACATGTATCTATATTTATATGGATATAAATATATATGTATATATTTATTTTCTTCACACCTCTATAAATTATATATTTACATATATTTAAATAAAATTATGTATGCATATATTTATAACTACATTTATATCAAACACACATAAACGCAAATGTGTATTTATATATTTATTTGTAATTGTTTATATTTATTTGAATACATGTATATTATATTATATATATTTATATTTATATTTATATTTACCCAAATATATTATGCATATATATATACATATTATATTTATATGTACACAATTAAAAAATATACATATATATTACATATTTATGTGAATATAATATATTATACATTTTATAAATACATTCATATATATGTATACAATATATACTATATATATTATGATTTTTTTTAGAAAATATTAGGGGTTCACAACCCCTCTAATCTTAAATTAGAGGGGGTTGTGAACCTCCTATAATATAAGACATTAGTAGGGGTTTAAGAGGGGGTTTTGAACCCCCACTAATGTCTTACATTAAAGGGGGTTGTGAACCCCCACTATTTTCTTAAAAAAACAAATTCCATATAACACACACACACATAACACCTCTAAAATCCAACTAAATATATGTTTGTGTGTGTGTGTAGCACATCTAACTGAATATATATAGTGCCTGCAACTAAATATATAGCACTACTAATTATTAATGTATAGAAAGGTTTAACATAGTCGTCTCTAAAATCTAACAACATATTAAGAAAATGCTAAACATTTGGGGGGGGGGGGTTGTGAACCCCCTCTAAATTCTATTATTAGAGGGGGTTGTGAAGAACCCCCTCTAATGTTATAGAAAATGAATTTATAGGGGGTTGTGCATAACCCCCTCTAAATAACCCCCTATAATGTACTTTTTTTTTGTAGTGATATACCAAATGATGGGTGGTTCCATGATAAACCAAGGATGGGTGGTTACGTTATAACCTCTATTGAATTGGTTATGGAATTTGGCTATATGACTATTCCTTTTAGTGATACGTGTGGAGGTCGACTCTATGGTTATTCCATTTAAGTATGTTTATGTACCAAGTTTCCTTTATATGCTATACATTGTTTTTATGGGATTTATGATAATCATTTTGTTACAAAAGGGTAAGAAATGAGCTTATATTCCGTGAAGTGTTTTTGCTACTTGTTTAAGGTGAAAAGTATTACTTTATGATAAAGTATTCATGGTTTGCATGTTGTTTTGAAAAACTAACATTTTTCCTTATTTATGCATCCTTTACTGATATTTTTATGCTCATCCCACGTTTTGAAATGTTTTTCATAGGACTTAAAGATGAATAGGGTCAAGGATTGGATCAAGGAAAATTCATGCTGTCTAAAACATAGAACTGGGCATGTTTCTTTTTTAAGAGATTTTGTTTTAAAAAAAATTGGAAAGTGAGTAGAAGTGTATACTTATAATATTCAAGTTGTTATGTATATGTTATGACCTAATTCTCTAAAACTCTAAACCTGAAAAGATCCTCAATGTGAATCATTAACTTAATTCAAGATTATGTAATGTTTTAGGCTGGGGCCTTATAAATTCAATGTCATACTATACTAAAAAACTAAAAAGGAAACTAAAAGTACCAAAAGGTAAATACGGTAGTGTCCATGAAGCCCAAAAAATACCTAAAAAACCAAGATCTAGTAATATCCATATTGATATCCAACCTTCTCTTACTAGCCTAAAAAATATTTTATATATTGGTGGGGGGAGCATAACAATATACTCATTAGGATCCTTTGTAGAGCCTCTCATGAAAAAGATAAAGAAACCATTCTAAAGAAGGGTGAATATTAGTGAAACAAACTCATAACCTAAATAGGTATACTAAGTTACCAGCCTCACTATGGCTATCTCTCACTAAGTATCCCATATCACATCACCATATAGTAACCAAGTAATTTTTGGGAGCCACCATAGTCTGTATTCCGTGAATCATATGTCGAGTATAATACTTCAAGCCATCATAACCCATACACTGAGTAAGTACCTCGATCCATCACATCCCATACATGTCACTACTATAATAACCATTTGGATACTATATATTGAGATACATGTGTGTGAAATAAAAACAACCCATCAAAACCCTCTACACACATATATGTAGAAATTAACCACCTTTCATTCTAGTATATATAACCTCAATGTGAATAAAATAGGGCTAGAGGGGGTAGTCATCCATCTATCCTACCACTGAGATGTTAGGGAAAACCCCACCCAGAGTCACTGGGTATTAGTCACCTCAAACTAGGTGGGTGGGGTAGAATATGAAATCACATAATATAAAATATATAATATAAATCACAACCACACTATGGGAATAACATAGTCCCAAGATCAACTCTGTCTATCATCACTCAGACACCTCACAATCTCTTCTAGGGAATAGATATCCTATAAGAAAATAAGAATTTAAATAGGTAAATTAATTAATTTTATATTTTTTATCATTTAATTTTCATTAATTAATTAATTATTCATTAATTAACCATCAATATTATTCCATTTTTCATTATGTTAATTAACCATCATAGCCAAGTCCACACCCTCCAATCATAATCCCATGGTTTCTCAAGATTAACATCTCATTTTAATTCTATAAAGAACCAAACCCATGAGTTGAACATTATTAAACATTATTAGTCATTCCATTATTCCATTTATTCTAAGAAAACCATCATAAGTTACCATAAAGAGAAAACATGAAACCAAGTACATACAACTACCTCAAGCAGTGGGGAAAAGACTACAGATAAGATAAGAAACCTGATCATCGACCATTAAACTGATTCACAACAAGAAAGAGTCCAAATTTATCACATCATTGGGAAAGACCATATTCAACCTGTTCTATCATCTATGGTTCCATCCATGACACCCTTATACATATCTTGATGCATCCTTCCATCACAGGTGCCAGCTGCCCCATATCCGGGCCTCCCCACCCTTATCCTATCATCCATCCCAGGATCAACCATCCCAAAAAAAGGATCACATAAAGAGCACATCACAAGGCATAAATAAAACAGGAACATTAAATATGAAAAAACTGGGCCATAAACAAGGTATTTAGCCTTTAGATACAAATGAGCTATCACAGATCCCAACATAATGCATTCGACCTCTATAAGAAATCTTCACTCTCAAATCCAAAAATTTATCTTCATCAAAGAACCAATTCTTATTCCATCTTGAATTTACGGATTCATTATTCATATGTTAAAAATACAAAAAACCTAAGGCATCATATATGAACAATCTTTGAAAAGATCAATATGCTCTTACCATTAATTTTGGTTTAAAAAACCTATAGAAATACCAGTCCCATTTAATATGACTTTTTATTCTATCATTCTGAACAATAATTATCTAGATTAAATTTTTTTATCAATTACATTATCACATGGAATATTAAATTAAATTAATCATATATATTAAATCAATTTTAATCACCATAAAATGATAAGAAACAACAAATTTATTATCGTGGCTATTCTTGATGTTTTAAGAAAATTAATAAATTTACATTGGATTTAAATTCTTTACCATTTCCACCAAAAAAACATTCTAATACATTGAATGACAACATAATAAAGAATAATATTATAGATAGAACACTATTTAGAAAAATAAGAGGCAAACCATTATCATGGAATAAAGAAAAAAACCAGCGATTTCTAGACTAATTCCATTCATTAATCTATTTAAATAATTAATAGGTTAATTAAATTTTCATCAAAATGGATAACCCAAGTTGAATTTACAATTATACATAAATAAATAGAATAAAAAATGAATCCCCTACCTCGAAAGTGTTAATGTTCTTCACATGAGAACATACGAATGTTATGGGTCCCGATCACCTCTCCCACAAGAAGACTAAATCCCTCCAAGGATACCATGTCGCAACCATGCTATCAACAAAAAAACTCCATTAGAACGTAGAGATTAAACCACCATCATGTGGAAGAGAAAATGTTAGAAAAAATACCAAATAACTATAAGGGAAGAGTAATAATGTACCTTGTATCAACATGGATTGAAGACAAAATCTGGGAATCGATCCCATTAAAAGGGATCTTGAAACACCTTAAAAACCATAAATGGATGTTTGGATCTCTAAGTTGAAAAGACATAGGCTTTGGTGAAATGAATCTTGTTTCTGGTTATAAACCACACTACCTGTAGGAAATTTGTGTCATAAATCATCCATTTATGTTGTAAATATATCTAATTTTATGTTTCTATAAAATCATCACCTCAACCCACACAACCAATATTTAACATACACTATAAATGTTAGGTTTATGATGTAAATTCATGGGCTCAACCACACTATCCAAAAAACTGATTTAGGACATAAGTCACACTTACACCATAAACCCCACTTATACCAAAAACTGATACTTACACCATAAGCTTTTCCTAGTTCTATAGTTTATAATCCAAACACCACCAGACCACCACTATGCCTCTTCCAAGATCTATAGTATTTGTAATCATGAAAAGGGTCAGGATAGATAGATCTAGGCCATTAAAACAACAGAAATAATTCTTGTTACTATTAGCAATGGGAATAGGGAACATTCATCATATTTATTTTATATGTGAATTTCATATTTCTTGATGCATTAGATGATAAATGTATCAAAAATATGAAATTTAAACTATAAAAATGATTCAATATGAGAGATTTAAAACAAGACAATAAGATTTTGCAGTTAAATATCACGATAGATAGGAAAGCTGGAACTTTGATATTATCTTAGAAGAACAAAATCGAGAATGTGATACAAAGATTTGGGCTAATTTGAACCAAGAATTTTCCAACTCCTTTAGTAGAAAAGCTTATTTTTTCTAAGGATCAATCACAAAAAATATAAGTTGGGGACAAGTACATAGATAATGTTTCATATACATCATTGGTCAAAAGTTTGATATACACAATGGTTTTCAACCATCTATACATTCCTTTTTTAGTGGGAGTCATAATTCGATTCATTCCATATTTTAGGAAGATACACAGGGAGAATTTAAAATGGATCCTTCAATATTTGAAAGTAACATAATATACAACATTATTCCATGGGACATATTATCCCTTTTATAGTTTTGTTGATATTGAATCTTACAGAGATTCAAAAACCAAGAAGTGTGAAATAGAGATTTTTTATACCTTAAATTGGAAAAAAGATAGATGGATGTCCTGATTATAGAATATTTTTACATTTATCACTATATAATATGATTATATATCTTCAACATACATCAAGAAATAAATAATTTGGATGATGAGGCTTCTAAATGAGCTCAGAAGGGATCAAATAGTATGAATTATTTTCTATGATAGCCAAAGTGAAACCTTAGCTAAAAATACAGAGTGCCACAAATGAAAAAAATAATATTGACCCAATATATAATTTTATTTTGAATATTATAGAGCATAAAGATATGTAGCTATGATAAATAGTGGGAAGCAAAAATTTGGTGTACATGTTAACAAAGATAACAGTCCAAGAATTTTTGAGTAAATATCATGCCTCAATGGGGTTTGGGTGAACATAAGGAGAAAATAGATAAATAGTTATTATTATAAAAAAATGAATTTTCCTATGTATGAAGAGTATCTAAGGTTACCTTAAACAATACTTTAAGTGAGAGATGATTGGAAGTGATTTTTTTAGTTCACTATATTTTCATTTAGCAGATTCAATTCAGCAGAATTATGGTCGCCACATATTGGAGTAGAGTATTGTGTAAACAATGATTATAAGTCTTCTCCATGAAAAAATATATAATAAAATGTTCATATATTTCGATGATGTTATGATGTAGAGCTTGAGTTCTAGAGGATTAGTAATGTTGATGGGTCATTGTGTTAGTAGCATAGCTGAAGCAGTCTTGTTTAGTGATTTATGTTTTCATGGGAGTAAGTATTACTTGTTAACTTTATTAAAAAAGTATATAAGTGGGTGGGATCTTGGTGATAAGTATAAAAAATCAATAGAATTAGTTGTTTATTTAAGAAGTTTGTGAGGATTATGTGTCCTTTGAAATATATTGTATTCAATATTATCTTTTGGTTATTATCCAAGAAAGCGTTAGTGTTTCATTTATACACACAAGAATCATTGTATGAATTATTTTAAATATCTTGAATTCATTTATTACTTTCTGTATTTATATTGAATATATATCCTATTCAAATTTTAATAAGTGTGAGTCTACTTATAAAATCAAGGATGAATCTATGTGGTTAGTAGGGTGGAAAGTTGTAATGAACCGTCATGGGATGGACTAATATGTCACATGACCCAACTCTCTATTGGTCCCAAATGTTGTTTTTGATCCCCATGGTCTAGTAACCAATTCCAGAGAATCAAAGGAAACACAATTTGGAAGGATTTCATACTTAAATTAAGGTTAAATGTAGTGAATCAATTACTAAAAATATGACATTAACCACCTGTACCATGGATGTCCATGCAACATCGAATCATTAGAAGAAAAATTGAGCATAAACAAATGAGTCATAATTAATGAAGTTGATTCAAACCATTTATATAAACATACCATAATATCTATACATAAACAAATAACATGGAATGATAAAAGAAACAGAAAAAAATATAAACGAAAGGTCATCTTGTCTACCACATCGATATACCAAAATAAAACAAAAATAACATGAAATAAACCACCTGAGAACCTCCCTACATCCCATGATTACTCTCCACATCCCAAATCACTAACACTAACCAAATATATTAGTAAATAATCTGAATATAAACCTGAAACCTTTAAAAGATATAAAAACTAAATACACACATACATGGTTGTGTATGTAGTGTATGAGTTAACAAGACAAGTAGGTTCTCACCAAGGAGTATATACAATCCCTTTATTAAAATAGGCCATTAAAGAAAGTTTGAAATATAGTAATTAATATATTATTTTTCTATCTCATTAACTAAAATGAAATAAAATAACATATTCCATTCCAAAAAAGAATAAAATCATTATTTTTTTTAAAATAAAATCATAATTATAATTCCTAAAACCAAAAAATAACTATTGCAATTTTTTTATCAAAATATAACAAAATACATTTTCATTTCATTTCAAATATTTTTATAAAAATAAAATTTATAAAAAAATCCATTTCCTTTTTGAAAAAAAAAACGTTCCAAAATCACATTTTAAATCTACTTTAATAACACACTCAACTATAAAGCATAAGAGAACAAGAGATGAGAACCATATGTGTATGGAATAATATAAAACTAAATAACAACATAAGAGGCCCAAAAATCCATACAATAATAATGGGATACAATAAATATAAAAATAAAATCCCCCATAAGAACCAAAGATCAAAAAAAATGTCATAGAAAACTCCCTAGGAACTAGTGTTTTATGATCTTAATAATAAAAATCTAACACGGATGAACATCCCACATAAGTCATGTCGCAAACATAATATAATCCATCCAACTATCCCACATAGACATAATTAGAATAAAACATCCCAAATTGGCCTTATCTCATGTTTATGGGACCTTAATAGCATTTGTACCAACTAGGGTTTTATAAATCAAGATCTCCCACATAGACACCTAGGTTCCGAAGAACAAATAAAAAATGAAAGTGAGAAACCAATCATGATAATCACAATAATAAAATATAGAAATAACCCACAACTCAACTACAATACCATTCCATGGGAAAACCCTTTTTCAAATCATTCATTCATCACATTATAATAGAAAACCCATAATAGGTTAAACAAGTACACATAAAAAGCAATGAGGATCTCACAATTTGAAAAATCTTACATATTGAAGTTCCATATTATTATTAACTCAAATTAGAGACTTATGATTCCAAGTATCTTTTGATATCTTGTGAAATTACACATTTTAGAACCACCATTGGAAATAAAATAGAAATAAAAACTTTCACATTTCTATCATTTCTTCAAAACTTATATTTTTCCTTTAAAAATATTTTTTTCTAAGCCCTGAATTCATTAGAAAAATTAGTTTAAAAACCTAATATGAATTTATTCAAACACTTGGAATGCTAAAAACAGTTAATTTAAAATTCTATAAAAAACCAAATAAAACCTTTTATTCTAAGCATGGAAATCATTGAAAACATTTTCTAAACCCACCATAGATATAATATATAAGTATACTTCATTTAAAAATGAATTTTAAAAACCTCAATCAAATTATAAATTGAAAAATTAAGTAATTAAATAGAAAAAATACATCAAAAAAATTAGAATGGTGTTGAGACACATCTCCTTCCATAGTGAATACTTAAATAAGAAAGGAAACACCCTCTATGGGTCCTAGAAAAAAATACCAAAAGTTAGATTCACCATAAATCTGAACCCCAACATGTTTCATGATTGAGGGTTCATGTAAGAAGGGGAAAACATTGAAAATAAAGGATAAATGAATTAATAAGATAATTGAGGGTAAAATAGAAGATATTATGGTGGAAAATCCTCTAGATCAGAAGAGGGACACCCAAAATCGATGGAAGAAGAGAGGGAGCTCCCCATAGGGATTCCTGAGGCACAACCTAACATGAAGGAGAGGAGAATAGGAGATGGTGGTTAAAAATTAAGTACGATAATTTAGATAAATATATATTTTAATTAAATATGAGAATATTCCACGGTTTGGACATATGGTTTTTTAAAATTTGTGGTGTAACATCCTAGATCTAGGTTCCACCCGAAAGTGCCCCGAACTCGGTTGGTCACATGACCTCAAGATAATTATCCAAAATGAAAAATTTTGTAGACTAGAAATGATGGACATGTTTTGATAATGGGACAAATATGCCCTCATTAGTAGAGTATGCACAACATAAAATGATAATAAATAATAGCGGAAGCAGTAATACCATACAAAAAAAAAGTGAACAACGGAAGACTGTTAGTAATATAAAAACTAGGGAATATATCAAATGTAGCATGTCACATGGGTCTAAGAAAACAACCAAACAATTCAAAATTCTGGAAATACAATAGTGAATCCAAATTACACTATAGAACAAGTAAACATTAGCAGCATCACAAGCCCCAACTTAGTCTTATGCTCTCCAAATCCAACATCAATCAAGTACCTAATGAAGAAGTGTGTTTTCCATTATATATACCTAAAAACATATAAATTGTATGGGTCCAAAATCATGACCTAAAAAGGTGTGAAATTAATCCTAGTAGGCAACCACCAAAATATATGTGCCTAAATGTCAGTGAATATATATAGAAGGTAATATGCAGAAATGAAGTAATAAACTTGGAAGTTCTCAAAAGTAAACAATCCTACCATTTTAAATTAAATTCAATTACATTTATTAATATATACATTGAATCATTTAAATATTATGATCTATCCTATTCTCTTTATCCCTTGTGTAATAATAACAAATAGATATCTCAGAATACCATCTAAACAATCAAGAAAGACTGAGTCTAAGATTGTGCTTTGACTTGGAAGACTCGTCACAACCATTCAACTATTCACAAACAACCCACTGGGAAAACTCACATAGTATAAACCCCTATGGTCTAACATAATGTCAGTTCAATAATTAATGACCCTCTAGGAAATCTCTCGTAGTCTAACCACTTTGGTCCCACATCCTATAAATCCATTTCAAATGACCACTTGGGAACCTCTCATAGTCAATACCCCCTTAGTCAACATAACATCAATAAAATATAATAACCACCTGGAAGCTCTCACGATCAATGAACTAGGCCAAAAATTCCTTTAATCAACTAATAATGATCACTTGGGAATCTCTCAAAATCTAAGCGAATTAATTATAAAAGACTACATGGGCGGATCTCATGGTCTAACCCCTTTGGGAATATCTCACAGTCCAATCCCCTTTGGTCAACATTCACAATACATAACCCCAGAATTTAATATAATCATCAACTCCATACTAACAAAACAAGTCATAGAAACGAGTAAATACTATAGGAATCCCAGACAAAATGACCATAAACAATCAAACAATGGAACACATCCATGGGGTTTCCCATAAAAAGGTATCTAACCTTATGCATAAGAAAAAACCCTTTATTAAACCAAAACCCATAGTAGGTATTATATAGGGTTAAATTCCAAAACACGCCATACCCACAACATGGGTATTCATCACTTTAAGCATATCTAATCCAAAGACGAACACAGAAATGCACAAACCACCGACCTCGATCTCATATGATCAATAATCTTGAATGCCGGCCCTTGAATTGGCCTTGATCAGCATAGATCTACAAAAAGTTGAAAAGAATTAAACCTTTAATAACTACATAGATAGGAAGAATCGGGAATATGGGTTATATAGGAATTGAGAACTCATCCGTGGGATTCCAATGCACTCGAAAGCATCTCAATCAGAGGTCAGACATAGAAATTGGAGCTCAATCTGTGTTCGTCATTCCCGAGCGTTCCTGTATGAAACACGAGATGAAAAATATGGTATTGGACATGAGACGGACCCCACATCAACATATGAATTAAATATAAATCTACACCGCATGTTTATTAAATTTACATGCCATGTAATTAACTTAACTTGCCTCCACCTTAAGCGGTCTTCCAGATCACCACACGACCATGTACTTGGCCATTACACAACTATTACGTGGATGTACGGGGCATTTTGGTACATGGAATGTACTTAAAAAATCTCATTTCATTCTTTTTCCTAAAAAACAACCCTAAAAGAAGATCCATAATAGAAAATAAGATTCAGGTTCTTACAAGCTTCCCCCCTTAAATAAATTTGTTCCTGAATTTCCCTTCCAATGGTGGTGAAGAAGAATATGTGAACAACTTCAGCCACTGTGATCGTACATCATCCTCCTTCTCCCAAGTCTCATCCTATACTAGCTCTTGCATACATATCACCTAGACTAGAGGAATAGACTGGCCATGGAGAACCTTTGTGTTGTGACCCACAATCCAAATAGATTGATCCTAGAAGGATGCATCCATCTCAAAATCAACCTACTCGGGTTGAAAAAAATGAGACATGTCTGAAAATTAGCTCCATTGATAAGAAACATGAAATGCATTATTCATACCCCAGTACCTCTTAGGTAACTCCAACCGATAAGCAACCAGCCCGACTCTCTTCAAAACCTCAAACGGTCCGACGTATCTCGGTGAAAGCTTCCCCTGTCTCTTGATCCTCCCTTTTCCCAACCTCTGTGTTACATGCCTAAAAACATGATCTACGACCTTGAACTCCAGAGGTCATATCCATCAATCATCATAATATTTCTGGTGAGATTGTGTAATATCCATCCTCTTCTGAATCAATTCCACCTACTGAGTGGTCTCCTGGACAAGACGAGGTCCCAACCTAGCTTCCCCTCCTGCCTCCATCCAACATATGGGTGATCAGAATGGCCTACCATACAAAACCCCATAAGTTTTCATCTAAATCATTTCTTAAAAACTATTATTGTAGGAAAAATCCACTAGGGGTATATGTTTCTCCCAAGAGCCCAAAAAATCTAGGATGAATTCTTGAAGCATGTCCTCTAAAACCTGAATCGTGCACTCGGACTGGCCATCTATCTGGGGATGGTAAGTTGTACTCAGAAGTACTAGTGTAAGGAAATCCCTCTACAGTCCTTTCCATACATGAGAAGTAAACCGGGAGTCCTAGTATGAAACAATAGAGTACATAACCCCATGAAAATGTACAATATATTGTATGTACAACCTTACAAGATCATCAACACTAAAGGTCTCCTTGATCAGCAAGAAATGTGTGACCTTCGTGAGTCTATCTATAACAACCCAAACTGCATCATTCCCTTGAGGTGACCTCAGTAAACCTACCACAAAATCTACCGTGACATCATTCCACTTCCACTCAGGAATGGTTAACTTCTGTAAAAGACCTGCCAGTCATTAATGATCCACCTTCACTTATTGATAGGTGGAACATCTCATAACAAAGACTGCTATATCCCTCTTCATACCTGGCCACCAATACTAACAGTGTAAATCTAGATACATCTTGGTGACACCAGTAAGAACTTCCCAAACTGAGGAATGAAAATATCGCAACAGTTCCTTGAATATGTCTTTTGACACCCATAAAATTCCATGAAAATTAAAAACCTCATCCTCACCTACAGTCCACCAGGAGTAGGGTCCTCTCCAGACACACTCTCCCATAGGACTAGGCCTTCAGAGTCTAATAGCTGCCTTATTTTAAATCGATCCCTTAGATTAGAGGTAACAACTATAGAAGAAATTAAAGTATTCCCCTTTCTATTGTTCACCTTTAAATGAATCTCGGAGAATAGATCCATAAGCTTCCAGTCACTACTGGCATCCCGAACTGCCTGTATCTAAGTCCTTCTACTCAATGCATATGTCACTGCATTGCCATTCCCAGGCATGTAGGCAAGCTCAAAGTAAAAAAAAATGAAGGTACTCAACCCACCTTCGTTGTCTCAAATTCATATCTCACTAAGTAAATATATACTTGAGGATTTTTTGATCTGTGAATACCACAAAATGATCTCCCAAAAGATAATGTATCCAAAATTGTATGGAATGCACAACTAAAACCAACATGAGATTGTGTGTCAGGTAGTTTCTCTATTGTGGCCTCAACTATTGAGACCCATAAAAAATTAGTATCAATGTGGAAGTCAATCTTCCTTTAATCTCATTAAAGGATAAATCACAAGAATCTATCCACAAGTAATTTTCACCCTTCTTAGTTAGGCCCGTCAGGGTCACTTCTAAGCATGAAAAGTCATGTATAAAATGTTTGTAGTAACCAGCCAGCCACAAAAATATCTTCACCTAAAAGATGTTATTCGGCTACTCCCAGGAAACTACCACTCTCACTTTCTATGGGTCTACTAATACTCATTTCTATGAGATAACAGGAACCAAGAAATGAATTTGTTCTATCCAAAAGTTCCATTTTGAGACCATAGCGTATAAATAATTCTCTCTCATTGTACTCATTACGATCTCAAGATGGGTGGCATGGTTGTGTCGAGTGTGAGAGTACACCAAGATATCATCAATGAATACTACCACAAAATAATCTAAGTAAGGTTGGAACACTCGGTTCATCAATTCCATGAAAAATGATGGTGCGTTCATGATACTGAACAATATAACCAAATACTCATATAGACCAAACCTGCTCTGAAAGGATATAAGGGGTATATTTGATGGTATAACATGCAAATGATGATAACCAGATCTCAAGTAAATATTTTAGAACACTCAGGCTCATCAAAGATGATCAAAAAGACCATTTATCCTTGGAAAGGGGTATCATTTCATGACCACCAATTGGTGTAGATATGGATAATCCACCCAAATCCTATGGGTACCATCCACATTCTGCACAAAATGAACCGAAGAACCACAAATATAAGTACTGGGTTAGATGAAACCCTTTTCCTGCGACTCCTATAACTACTTATTGAGCTCTTGTAAATATGGTGTAGCTATCCTATAAGGAGGAATTGACACTGGTGCTGCTCCTGGAACAATATCAATAGAGAAATATACCCATCTCTCTGGAAGTAAACCTAAAAAGACTTCAGGGAAGACATCTCTGAAAGGATCCACCACTGGAGAAAATTCCTTATAATAAGTTCCCTGGTCATCCAGATATAAACTAGCAACCAGGGTTGCAATTACTCCCAACCCATGATTCTTGGGTCCAACTCTTCTCACCGGGACATCCCATATTCCCTTGTGTAGAAAAGACCCCCCTTTGGTGATGGGAAATTCACCCTACAGTGATAGCAGTCAACAAATTTATAAAATGAGACCAAACCATCCATTCTGAGAATAAAATAAAAGCCATTAATCTATAAGACATAGAGGACCCATAAACTGTGACACCCACCAACATCAAAAGGTAACTCCTTGCACTGACACACACTAGCCATCCCAATCCCCAATGGAGTATCCAACATCATAATATCCTCAGAAGTTAAGATACAGAGCCTAAGGCTCTCCACAATAACAACATATATAATACTATGAGAATCCCTTATATCAAAAGAAAAAGGATCTAAAACTAAGAAAACTAGAATCATAACTCTAACCATAGAGGGTCCAATATCCTGCTCTTGTTGGGTCTGTTCCATCACAAAAGTCTGACTTGTACCGTGGCCCTACCACCCTTCTTGGCTACCCTTAGCTAATCCACCCTACTGTTGCTGAAAACATGTCATCTGGATACCATGGCCACGACCACCTCCTCATCTTGAATGACCTAAAGAACTCCAGTTCTTTGATTGATGAGAAAATGGTGGTCTATCTCCAAAACACGGAGTCATAATGGATACTATTTTACTACCTTCTAGTGATAACATCCTGAAAAAACATTGAAGATGACCCATCTTTCCACACGATCAGCACTCCATTGGGTCTCGCAGTAACTATGGTCTTGTGTGCCCACTCCTTCTGTATTAGTAGTACACCATCTCGATACATGAAGAAACATCCCAGGAAGGTTCCCTGCATCATTTTCTGCTATCAATCGAAGGAGTAACAACCCTAGATGCTGAACCACCCTGGATCACACCGTATAACTCCCGCATATTGTGTTCAGTAATCAGTGGATAATTTACAATAGCAGTCACCAAAGCCAGCCTAAAAACATTCACCTATGATCAGATGTCATACCTAAGATCATACTCAAATCACCTAGTGAGTAATAACTCATCACCTCCCAAAATAGGTTTGAATCATTGAATCTCTGTAAAGCGTGAAGAATAATCCATCACAGAAATAGCAACCTACTCCAAATTCATGAACTCCCGAGCTCATTCGGCCCTCAACATCTTGGGGTAGAAGTAATCATAGAAGGTCCTCTGAAACTCTTCCCAAGACATATCCTAATGAAATCCTGCCTGTGAGATTACATCCCACCATCTTTTGGCGGAATCACATAGAATGAAAGTCACGAGATTCACCCTCCTTTTTGGATGTGTCTCCAGATGATTGAAGTTAGAAAACCTGGCCTCCAACCATGAATCTACAGTCTATGGTCCTCCAGCCCCTTAAAAAAAGTGAGGATTCTGCTGCTGGAACACTCGTGTAAGCTCTTCCATAGTTGTGTTAGGATGCGATGCTCCCTGAAAATTATATGTCATCATTATAAAGCCTTCATGGAACTTTTCTTCAGCACTTGTGTCTAGTATAATAGCTGGTTCCAAGATAGGCATGATGGGAGGATCTACTGGTAGTCCCTGCTCTACTATTTCCAGTGTATGATCATCTCCCTACACCTGGAGTACCACCAGAAGACATCTCAGTGGCATGAATTTTCATGGTCGAATGCACACCTTAGTACAATATTATCAAGGAATGCAACTTAGAGGTGCAAGAAGAGAATATGAGAAGAAAGCATTCATGTTTTACAAACTAGTGTTACATGGTGTGTAGAACCACTACATTGAGTGTTCCCTTCGATCCTTAACATGGGCATGTAACTCTACCAACATAGTCATGTAACACCCCATACACATGGAATGTTCATCGTATGACACAGTGTGTACTTGAATTTTCCCCTCTTCCTAGGTTCTTCTACATGGCTAGAACTACACTGTTCTTTCTTGGTGTAACACTACACGACATGTTCACCAAAGACTCTGTGTGTACTACTTAAGTTCCATCCACCCGTGTCATTTGTCACATGGACACATACACGGTCTATTTCCACACTGCGTGTAGAATATATAAATGGTGTGTACCACCTTAATTTCATCCACCCGTGTTGTTAGTCACACAACCAGATACATGGTCTTTTACAGCACGATGTGTACTCCCAGTACAAGACATTTTCTACAAAATGTTTATCAGCCCTGTGTATCTAACCACACAATTAGTCACATAGTCAAAAACTACACAGAGTGTACATAAAATACATGGTGCATACTTAAGAAAGGTTAGTTCTTATAGAACAAAAGAACACATGGTGTGTGTTCATAACATCACAAGATGTGTTGTCTGGGTTTCTGAACAGTAAGCCTCTGAAACTTATTCAAAACCATTAAAACTTAAAATTTGACCAAGGCATGCCATGTTATGATTTTTGATAGACCATACTCCCAATGAATAATATTTTGACATCCTTATTCACATAATAACTTGACAAAGTTCAAATAATGTTCAAACATGATCTACTTAATTCTGATTCACGAGGGCCCATAACACCTCAAGGACCAAATCTTGGTGTCTATACAAATGAAAAATTATATATAAAAATACCCTATAAAAATAGTAGGTATTCTATCATGGAATATATCACAAATACATGCATATCTATCACAACATCTATCACAACAACATGTAATCAGTAATGCATCCAAAATGGCATGACCACAATGCATGACATGTGATATCTAGAAAGATCCTATATGAAGAATGAGATGACATACCATCATCTCATCAGGTTTCAATAGAAGTATAAAAATAATGATATAAATTATAACAACACAGAACAAGTGAATCACCCAATGGTAAAATCAAATCAACTGCAATAATTGCAGAACTAGAAAAAATTGCAATATTCGAGGTAACATGGATTTTCCCTTTACACGAGTTAGCTACTCTTGGGAACAACTTATAACCAACTACCTGTTTCTTCCTATCCCATTCTATAGGGTCCAAATAGTAATTCAAAGAAGAAAAAAAACTCCTCTGATACCACTTTGAAATGTCCCCAATCCAGGTTCCACCCAAAAGTGCATTGAACTCGGTTAGTCACATGACCTGAAGCACATTTATCCAAATTCCAGAGGTTTTTGAATAGAAGCGAGGGCCAAGGTCTGATAATGGAAAATCTATGCCCTATTTTCCTGACTATACACAAAATAAAACCATAATAAACAATAGAATAAGAAGTAATATCATACAAAAATAAGTGAATAGAGCAATATTGTTAGTAATATAACAAATGGATCATATATCAAATGATGCATGTCACATGTGTCTAGGAAAATAGCCAAAAAATTCACAATGTTAGAAATAAAATATTGAAACCAAATTAAAATAGAAAAAAAGTAAAATCTAGCAGCATCGTAAGCCTCATCTTGGTCCCATGCTCTCCAGCTCCAACAACAATCAAGTACCTGATGAAGAAGGGAACTTTACCTTATCTATGCCTGTAACCATATAACCTATTTGGGTCTAAAAGCAAGAACTATACAGGGTGTGAAATGAATCCTAGTAGGAAACCACTAAACAATCTATGCCTAACTTTCAGTGAATATATATAACAGTTAATATACAGAAATGAAGTAATAAACAAGGATGTACTCGAAAGTAAACAATCCTACAATTTTCAATTAAATTCATTTTCATTTATTAATAAATCCATTTTATCATTTAAACATTGGGATCTAGCCTAAGATCTGCATCCCCTGTGTAATAGTAACTAAACAGATGTCTCAGAAGACCATCTAAACAATCAAGAAAGACCAAGTCCAATCTTGTGCTTTAGCTTGGAAGACTCTTCACAATCATTCAACTTTTCACAAACAACCCTCTTGGAAACCTCACATAGTATAAACCCCTTTGTTATAACATAACGTCAATTCAATAATTAATGAACCTCTAGAAAAGCTCTCACAGTCTAACCCCTTTGGTCAAACATTATAAAAATAAGTTTCAAATGACTACTTGGGAAGCTCTCAAGGTCAATACCCCCTTGGTCAACATAGCATCAATAAAATATAACGACCACCTGGTAGCTCTCATGGTTAATGAAATAAGGTCCATCATTTATTTAATAAACTAATAATGATCACCTAGGAAGCTCTCATAGTCTAACATAATTAATTATAAATTACCACCTAGGAAACTCTCATGGTCTAACCTCTTTGGGAAGCTCTCATAGTCTGATCCCCTTTGTTCAACAATCAAAATCCATAACACATGCATTTCATATAATCCAAAAATCCATTCTAACAAAAAAGGCATGGAAACGAGGAAAGACTACATAAATCCAAGACCAAATGGCTGTAAGTGTTGTCCCATAAAAAGTTATCTAACCATACGCATAAAAAAAATGCTTTCTCAATAAAATAAACTATTGTAGTTATTAAACAGGGTTAAATTACAAAAAACTCAATACCCCAAACATGGGTATTCGGATATTTAAGCATATATAATCCAAAGATGAACAATGAAAGGAAAGAACCACCTACCTCGATGTCATATGATCATTACTCTTGAATTTTGGCCCTTGAATCGGCGTAGATTGGTGTTGATCAACAAAAAGATTAAAAACGTTCAACCTTGAATAACCTATGAGAGAAGAAGAATCAGGAAGAAGGGATCTAGAGGAATTGATAAATCATTGAAGTGATTCCAATGCACCCGAAGGTGTCTCAATCAGAGGTCATACGGAGAAACGGGGGCCTGATCATTTTTTGACATTCTTGAGTGTTACTGTACGAAACACGATAAGAATAAGTTGGTCCTGGACATGATATGGGACTCTACATCGATTTATCAATTAAAACTAAAACTACATGTCATGTTCATTAAATGTACACGCCTTTTAGTGTCCTTAACCAGCCTCCGCCTTAAGCAGTCTGCTAGATCACCACACAACCATATACTCAGCCATTACACGACCAGTGTGAGACTGTACACAACATTCAGGTACACCACATGTACTTAAAAAAACTCTCATTTCATCCTTTTCCCTAAAAAAATGAAATCAAGATCCATACCTGAAAAGAAGATCTATGTTCTTGCATGTGGGAGCCACTAACATAAGAACCTCACTCCACACAATTTGGGCCACATGGTTAGTAGTAACCATTTCCCATATATCTTGGTCAATCCCATACAAAAAATGTGTCTCATGACTTACATGGAAGCTCTTCAAGACTTGTATAACCATGCATCAATTTTGAAAAATTGCATTGTCAAGTAATTTTATGTTCTTTATGGTTTCTTCATGGTTTGTACTAACTACATGTAATCCATGTGCCTAGTGATGAAGCTCAAAAACTTCAAAAATTTAAGATAAATTAACATGAAACTCAAGGATAAGGATAAAATTAAATAAATAAAAAAATAATTAGAAAATTAAAAATTGAGGTGTGATAATTTTCCAAACCAAGATATTTTATTCCCCTATAAGTCCCTTTGTCAAAAATAAAAGGTGACAAAACATGAAATAATCACTAAATAAGGAGAAGACAACTAACCATGGAAAAATTGAACTCAAATACTAAAACTATAAAAACCAACAGATCTAACAACAACTAAACCATAACCATATAACCTGAAACCTCAAAGTAATGGAGACCCTATGAGTCCTCCCAACATTGAAAACATTTCTAAAATGGTTGTATGAATAGAAAACATTTGTAAGAGGAAATAAATATCATCATGGAATATCATCTCATTTGAAACCAGTATACACAAATAAAAATCATTGTCACTTCTTCATTGATTCTATCAATAATTTCCTGAACCAAACAAGCAAATAAAAATAACCAAAACCAAGATGAAATAAGAAATAAAATGGAAATAAACCTCAGGCCATAACTTTACAAGGGTAAACTAGGACATCAACTATAGGGAACCATATCATGATGAACCCTAAAAATAAGAAAACACCCTCAACTACTCACCAAAGTAAGCCTCGTTCTTATTTATCCAATCATGACCCCAAGGTCTCTTGTATTCATACCACTAAGAATCAACCTCAAAATGGTCAATTAACAAAACTAAAAAAATCATTGCCACAATTGACTATCCTGAAAACCGCATAAGAAAAAATTAAAAAATTAACCACAACAAAATCCATATAAATCTCAAGAAAAAATATACCACCAACCAAGAGAAAACAAAACTCCAAAAACTAACATCCCATGTGAAATATTCAAGGAGACACATAATGAAAACACCCACCCAGAGCTATCACAAAATCCTTGACCATATTCAAATCCAAAGAAATGGGATTCTAAAAATCGATCTTGAAAATATCCTAAGAATTATTTACACCCAAGATTTCTTCCAATAATCCAAATTATATAATTCCTAGGAATAATATAGAAATATTTGATAAATATGAATCATCAAATATATAAGAAACCCTTCACCAAAGAATCAGGCTTCAAATAATTATAGTTAACTAACTATATAAAAGTACAACCAAAAAATAGGGAAGATTCAAGAAGTCATAAATAGGATCTAACAACAGAAAAAATTCCAATCCCAACACTCTATTCAATGTTTCAGTGTATTCTATAGTCGAAGGGAACCACTAAAAATGAGTGGTTTTACCTTAAGTAATATCTTAAGGACAAACCTTGTAAATTCTTTTTTGACAATTATAGGAGGAATACTTTTTACATTACAATGCTTGAGATTATAAAATTCATGCCTCCCAAATTAAACAAATTATCCCATTACAATCGAAGGGAAAATTCCCTAAAGATAAGAACTTTAAAATAAAAAACATCAATCTTACATCACAAAATTCTTTATAAATCACCAATACCTTGTGAAAAATAATTTTATAACTTCCATTACCAAGTATTATTCCAAAAATTAAGGCGCACTTTGTAAAAAAAGAGACCTTGATAAAATACACCACTTTACTTTAAAACAAAAAAATCAGCTCAAATTTCTATTATAAATTGAAACCATTTTACATCACCATTAAAATTTTAAATTCCAAATTTTCTCATATTGAAATTTTTGGACATTTACCAGAATACTATTTTTATTTCAAACACCCATCATAATAAAACAACCAAATTTGGTTTAAAATCATCCCCTTTTATCCCAAAATAAATTCATAATTTCAGTTTTTAAATGAATAACTTTAAAAAACATTAAATATTATTTAAATAAATTTCTCTATAAGGTTAATAAATTTTAAAAACTTATTTATTAAATCCTCTATTTCATTGGATTTTTTTTCCCAAAACACACAATTAAAATTTAGGGGTAAAACAAAGAAATAAAGAACACGTTTCAACTAAAACCATATCAATTGCAAAAATAAATCCATTATTCAGCATTACACTAATAGTGAGCACTATTAGGATCAATCTATAAATAAATGGAGAAAAAATAACATTACATACTAGAATAAAACTATGCATGGTTTGTCCACACAGTTTAGTAAACTATGTGCCAACCATAAAAAATCTCTTTAATAGTTACAAAACCATTCTATAAAAGTTTGACATGGTCTACCAGACTAGTCAGGATAATTGTTGAGCCATGTTTTGTTCTCCACTTTCTTATATGAAACTCAAAACAACCCCCAAAATCATTTATATACTCCCCATGGACCATAATATAATTGTATAATATATAAATTGATCAAATATAATCAAAAATTAATTCAAAATCAATACTTAAATACCATATTCACATGGAAACTCAAGGTTCCAAATGAGAAATATCTTGAAACAAGCTTCCATGCACCTACCTATCGAGTTCCGATGTTACAAGATTTATACTATTAAGAAAATACCCAAATAAAAAGAGATAATCTTAAAGAACTAAACCCCTTACAATGAACCTAGACTCTGATAACATTTTTAATGAACCACCATGGGTTAACCTAATATGTTTCCTTTCCTAGATTGCTACTTTCCCCCAATGGAATTATTGATCCCCATGGTCTAGCAACTAGTGCCCAAGAATCAAAGGAAACACACATGTGATAATTTTATCCCTTAAATCATAGTTAAACACATTGGATCAATTAATAAAATTCTAACTTGTAGATTCCATACCTTAGACATCCATTAGACATTAAATAAGAAAATAAAAAAATAAATAGAAAAAAATGAGTCATAATAAATACGACTAATTAAACCCATTAATATAAACATTCCACAACATACATACATAAACATAAAACATGAAATGATTAAAGAAATTTAAAATGAATTAATATAAATTATGTATTGTTCGATATATTGATATACCAAAACAAATCAATGCAAAAACAGACTAAACTACTCGAGAAACTCTATGAAACCCAAGATTGGCATCTACATCCCAACTCACTACCTCTATCCCAATAAAAAAATACAAAATTAGAACAGAAACCTGTAAACTATACAAAACATAATAGATTCAAAAACATAAACATGAATGTGCAAGGAGGGTGTAAGATAACAGGACCAATATAATCTCAACAAGAAGTATATGAAATTCATTTTTTTAAAATAGGTTATTAATACTAGTTTGAAATATAGTAAATATAATATGGGTTTTATATCTTAAAAACTAAAATGAAAGTAAAGAATATATTATTTTCCAAAAATAAATAAAAAGTTTCTTTTTCCCTAAAAATGATAGAAAAAGTATAATTATTAAGAACATACAATAAATATTTCCATTTTTATCAAAATCTTACAAAATACCTTTTCATTTCATTTAAAATATTTTTATGAAATTTTTTTTCATAAGATAACTTATTTCCATTTTAAAATAAACTTTCTAAAATAGTCTTTAAAATACACTTTATGAGCATATCTAACCATAAATGTTTGGAATACTAGAGATGGGAAACACATTAATAAAAAATAATATATATTAAGAAAAAACATAAGTGGTGTCATAATCCATACAGGAATAAAGTGATTCAATAAATATAAAAAATGAATTCTATATAAGAACCAAAAATAAAGAACAAGTGTCAAGTGGAAATCACTAGGGAATACTCTATGGAGATCCAAACAATGCATAACCAATAAGGACCAACAATGGGTATACATCATGTCCCAAACATAACAAAATCCATTCAACTAGCCTAAAATGACATCATCAAAATGAAACTCTCCCACTTAGACATATCACATGCTAGAGGGGACCCTATTAGTGTGTGCTCCAGCTAGGGTAACATAATTCAAAATATCATACCTTAACACCCATGTCCCCATAACCAAACAAATAGTGATGGTGAGAAAGAGATCAATATAATCACATCAATAAAACATAATAATATATCACACCTCATATATAACATCCTTACATATAACAATACCCTTTCACACTATTTATCCATTCATCACATGACACTACAACAAAAATATGTTTATTGAGTGCTAGGGATTTAACAACGCTAGCTAAAAATGCTGTTAAAGACTCGCTTTGTCAGCGCTAAAATGAGAAATGTTAAAGGGAGTCTTTAACAATGATTTTTTAGCATAGTTAAATGGGGTCTTTAAGAATGATAAAAATGAACTATTAAAGACCGACCTTTATCAGCACTTTTCTAAAAGCACCGAGAAATACCCACCCTATATAAGTGCTTTTAAAAAAACACTGATAAATTGGATATTTTGTCAGCACTTGTAAAAAATCATTGATAGGGGGTTATTAGTGCATTTTTAGAAGTGATGATAAAGACCCCCCTTTATCAGTGATTTTTTAGCGCTAATAAAATTATACATAAAAGAATATTTTTTATTAAAAATAATATATTAATATATGAATATATTTATATTGATTTTAAATAATATATATATATATATTGAAATATGTTTGAGATACCTTAAATAAGAATTTACACTTAATATATAAGATATTTAGTGAAATTATACTATAAAATAACTAAATAAATATTTTTAATTCAAAATATTTTTATTATTATTGAGTAATAGTCATTTAATATCAGTTTTAAGATAACAAATAAAAAAAATAAAAAAATATCTAAAATAATTTGAAAACATAACTCAAACATAAAACAACCATAAATTTTTATCCGACTATCCATTTGGGATTTATGAGATATCAAATCAAATCTTGAGATGATCATTACACCCTTGGTGACACAATTTAACCTGTCAGATCATTTGAGGCCAAAAAATTCTCAAAAGGCCTCCAAAACTGATTTTTTTATTCGGGGTACCCCAATTTTTTTAACATTTTATTGATTTGTAGCCTTGTATAAAGGGGTATTTTCCCCTTTTTTAGTGGGGACTAAATTCATTCCCAGTCCTTACATTCATATTGATAATATGGTTTTTAAATTTCACCATTTTTCATAATTAAATTTTAATTATAATTCAATATACCTATGTTTTCATATATTTACTTATAATAAATCAATTATATAAATACATATATCAACATATTTACATAAAAATATATATTCTAATATATCTAAATAAAAAAATATTCTAAAAGTGTATTTAAAACAATATCTAACCAGTTTTTACATTATACCAATATATTTATAATGGTTATATATACATATGTGTGTGTATTATTAAACAGATATATATATATATATATATTATAATCTAATATATGTAAATGAGTATAATATATAATATATTTAAATAAATATAATATATATCACATACACACACATATATTTCATAAATGTAATTAAAAATATTTTTATAAATATATGTAAATATATATAAAAATAAATAGAAATATCATGAAATAGATAGAAAAACAACATGGTATAGTGGTAAAGACTTTCTATATTTGAAAGAGAGGTGTAGGGTTTGAATCTTGGTGGGCGTGAATGAGGTTGGAAATTTGAAAAGTTCTGATAATAGGCATGTTGGGGTGAAAAGTGATGATAAAGGGGGTGTGGAGCATTGTTAAAGGAGCTGTGGAAACACTGGTAAATGGGTCAGGTTCATAGGTGTTCAAAACAAATTACCCCTTTAATATAATTCCCTTTTTCAATGATAAAAAATCATCGTTAAAGGCACCCTTCAACATCTCTACAAAATGTGATGTTAATAGGGTCCTTTAACACTATTTTTTAGCATTGTTAAAGGGAAATTTTAACAGTTCTTTTTTTATCATTGTTAAAGGTTTCCTTTTACAACGCTTTTTTAGTGCTGATAAAAGTTTCTAGATTTTAACCTCACTTCGATTGTCAGCACTTTTTAGTGCTGATAAATTCATTTTCTAATGTTGTTAAAGGCCATTTTTTTAGTTGTGTGATAATAAACAACAAATAAATGGGTAAATAAGTACATGAGTAAAGAAATGAGGGTTTAAAAATATTAAACCATTGAATATTTAAGTTCAAAATGGTTATTTACTCAAAATAATGACCTGAGATGCAAAGACTATTTTGATATGAAATTTTGAAACCATATTTGGAAATGAAATAGAAATAACACCTTTTATATTTCAAAAAATTATTTAAAACTTGGATTAATTCCCCTAAACTAAAAAATCATATCCTAAGACCTTTTTTCATCACAAAAATCCATTTAAAAGGCATCATAGGTGTTTAATTAGATTCTTGAAAATTTTAAACCACTTAATTTAAAATAATTCAATTGAAATCCAAAAAAAACTTTTATTCCAATCATGGAAATCAGGAAAATCCTTTTTTAAACCCATCATAGATATCATATATAGGAATAATTCAATTAAAATAAATTTTAAAAACCTGAAGCAGTTTATAAACTCTGAAATTAGAAAATGACATAGAAACACCTAACTCAAAGATATCCAATTGAAATCACAACACATCATCATCCATGAAGAATTCTCAAACGCCCACGGAAATAACCTCTACAGTACCTAGATAACAAAATCCCTATATTATAAAAATTCCAAACCCTAACCCTAGATTGAACTATAATTTAGGTTCATGGAATAAGGATAAACCTATGAAAAGAGGAATTAAGGAGTAAAATAATGAAGGAAAAAAGTGGATATTTGCATGGGAACTTCTTGAAATTAAAGGATAGACACCAAAAATAAAAGAAATAAGAGAGGTTTCTCCCCTCAAGTATTTATAAGGATCCATAAAATATAATAGAGTAGATAAGAGAAGACAAGAGTAAAAATTGAGTGGGGGAATTAGGGTAAATTTATCTTTTAATAAAATCAGGGAAGATCATACGGTTTGGCTATACAATTTTCAAAAATAGGTTTCAACCATGTGAGATCCACTAACTGAACCATCCCAATCTCTATAGTTTGGGCCATATGGTTGGTAGTATTTATTTTCTAATCATGTTGGTCACCTCCACATACAAAAAGAGTCACAAAAATTATCAAGAGACTCCACACAACTTGGGAAACCATGTGAGAACTATGAAAAATTATATTTTTGAGGAATTTTAGGTTTCAAATGTTTGTCTCGCAGTTTTTAATAACTATACACAAGGTATGAAACTAGTGATGCATCACAAAAAATTAAAAAATTAAAGAGAAAATTGCCTTAAAATCTAGAGAAAGGATAAAAAACAATAAATAAATAATAAAATTAAAAAGAAAGGTGTAATATAAGTCTACACACTTCTAATAAACTCAATCAGAAGTGTTTTCAAGATAATACAATTTTCAATGCATCAAAACTAATCTTGATTTATTTTAAAATTAGGACAAGGGTATGTGGTGCATTGTAATGCATTGGGATCTGGGTTGGGATGTGTTTTCGTGCAGGGGTTTCATGTTGTTCTTATGGATCAAGATATTTATGGTTTCATGAGAATAACTACCCAACTCACAACTTAGAGTTAGTAGTTATAGTCCATAGTTTGAGGACGTGGTGTCATTACCTCTTTGGGGGGAAATTTAGAGAGTTTATGGATCATAAGAGTTTGAAATGTTTTTTCTCACCAATGAATTTTAATATGCGACAAACAATATGGATAGATTACCTCCAAATGTTTGACTATGACTTGATGTATACACCAGGTAAATCTAATTCGGTGGTGGATGCATTAAACATAAATTCATATGCTGAGTTGGAAAAGAGGTTTCAGATTAGTGGAAGGTGATTTCGACAGTAGCTGACATGAACATGGATTGTGAAGACTGAGGTAGTGAAGTATTTTTCATTATGGTTTATTTTGTTCCTTATTTTTTTGGGATGGTTAAAGATGTATATACATCCAGTTCATAATGTGTGTAAATGAGTTTAAAACACAATGGTGGGGAGACCATTGAGGGATTAAACAAGGATTCTAGTTTAGTGTTATGGTTCCAAAATCAGATGTCCAAAACTCTATATTTTTTGGAATAACATATTATTTCTTACCATCATTAAAGACGGGTTATTTATATTAAAATAAAGAATATGTATAAGGCATTAAAAGAAAAAATTTAGCGAGTTTCCATAAAAATTAAGGTGGTTGAGTTTGTTTGTAGATTCTTAACTTGTCAGTAGGTTAAGATAGATCCTTAGTGACCAACATGTTTATTACAATCTTTAGCTCTTACGATTTGGAAATGGGAATAGATTGCTAGGTATTTTGGGATAGGTCACCCAATAATGGTTTATAAACATGATTCCATATGAGTGATAATGGATTAGATCAGAAAGACGGCCCATTTTATCCCTATTTGTGAATCTCATACGATGGAGGACTTGTCTAAAATCAATATCTAAGAAGTGGTAAAGAGGCATGGTGTTCCAATTTTGATAGTATCATACAATGATTCTAGGTTTATATATCATTACTAGAAATCATCACATCAATAAATTTTGACTTATTTGACCATGAGAACAGTGAATAATCCCCATATGGATGGAAAATTCTAAAGGACAACACAAACATTGGAAGACATGATCAGGTCTTGTGTAATGGATTTTAGTGGCTCAGGTGAAGAGCATGTACCATTAGAGGAGTTTTCGTATAATAATAGTTATCATGAATCTATATATATGGATCTTTTAAAATAATTTCATGGATGTCCTTATCTTTCTCCACTTTATTGGGTGGAAACATGTGAGACTTCACTGGTTGGTATGATCCCTGTCCAAGAGACAAAGAAGATGATTCAGTTTATCTGTAAGAGAATGGAAATGGATTAGAGACATCAGAAATCGTATATGGATAATCATCAAAGGCCATTTTCGTTCAAGGTGAGTGATCATGTGTTCTTGAGATTCTCTCTAAGGCATATGAATTGTCATTTTGGAAAGCAATTAAAGTTATCTCCTTGATACATAGGCCATTTTGAGATACTAGAATGGGTTGGTGAGGTATAATATACATTGTATTTTCCACCATGGTTCAGTGCAATGCACAATGTGCTTCATATATCTAATTTGAAAAAAGTATCAGCCTAATCCTGGCCATGTGATTCGATGGGATATAGTTGACATAGATTCAAATACTTTGTTGCTGAATTTGCGAGTACAGATTATGGATAGGCATGTAAAAGTCTTGAATTGGAAAATAATCAGGATAGTCTAGGTTTTTTGGCAACATGGATAGATTCATGAAGAAAATTAGGAGTGGGAGGAAGAAATGGTCAAGAAATGTAATGAAATCTTTCATAAAAAGGTGGTTTTCTACTTTCTGGGGATGTAAATACCAAATGTGGGGAGAATGTAGCACCCTCATTTTCGAGGAAGTAACACTTTTTTATGTATTTTATGTATTTAAAGTATTTGGGTAAATTTTGAGAGGGTTTATAGGACTTTTGAAATGTTTTTGGGTATTTTATAGAGTTTCAATATTTGAGAAAGGTTAGTAAAAACCATGAAACCCCTTCAGGGTACTGTGTAAAGTAAAACAGAGGCTACTGGATAGGCATGAGGTTAGGGGAAGGTTTTGGAAAAACCATGTATCCACCTAAGAGTAACCGTGAAAAGTGGAATAGATGAAAAAAGACAGTTGATGCATAGTTTTTCTAACCATGAAAGACAACCATGCAAAGGGTGTTAAGAGGTATTGGTTGGCGCATGATTTTCCTAAGCATGCGACCCAACAATGCACAATTAAAAGATAGATCCTAAAAAAGTGTATTGCGCTTAGTTTCAATCCTAAACCAATCTATTTTCACTTATTTAGACCCTAACATGTTTATCTATCCACCTAAAGGATTTAGAGATATCTTATTTTATCTGAGAGTAATCTGTTGGAAAATATAGGTTTTTATTCTTAGTGTTTTTTCCTTGATCTATTATTCTTTCCTATATTTGATTTATATATATTATCTATTGGGGATATATATATGATATTGTGTGATAATATTGATGATATTTGGATGTTTTTATGTTAGGTAACAATATCTAAGGTGGTTTTTTTGGATATTCAACTCGATTTTCTTGAAGAATTTGTGTTGTTATTTATTTTTTCCATAGTTTCTGAGGTTGGTGGTTTCACTCTATACTTATCTTTATAGAACTAGAAGTCTTTATTTTAAATTTTTTTTTTGAAATATATTTTGAATTTATTTTGAAATTATTGATTGAAACCCTCTTTCGTGGAAGTTTATAAAATTGTGAAAATGTGGTGTTTTGGTGGAAGGTGAAAGTGGTAACATGGTTTCAAAATTAAATTTTAAAATGGTTGTTTGGTTTCATGAAGGGAAAATTGTTCTATATAAAATTATATTTTTATTTAAATGGTTTGTAAAAGATTGTTTTCACAAGTTTATTGAATAAAATGGATAGGAGTATGTTGAATGGGATGGATATTGGTTGTGAAGTACCACTATCAAAAGGATGGAGTATGGATGTGATGCTAAACTATCAATGATAACATCAATATTGAGTGTGTTTGTGTGTTTGGTTGTGTGAAATCTAATGGGTTATACCAAATTATTATTGAGAAATGGTAAAACAACTTGTTTGGTTTCTTTCCTTAGAAATTAATTTTGTTTGGAAAACTGTTTTGGTATGAAAATTGTTTTACTTAGAGATGGTTTGACATTTATATAATCTTTTTCATTTATTTTATATAAATTTTTTTACATAAATTCACTAATATGTTCTATCCTAGTGGAGTGATTAAGGAAGTCATTTTGGGTAAACCTACAGAGTTTCATTACTAACTCCCTGCTTGGGAACTTTGGTGCGTTTGCAGATATCATTTATCCAGACATAGGTTGAGGGAAAGTACAAAATTTCTTTAGTGGTTGTTTTGTATACATGGGCATGGATTGTGAAGTTGGATATTGGAGCATGTTGGGAGTTTCTGTGTTGATATCTTTTGAGTGTTTGATATTTGTGGTTTAGTCTTCTGCTTTGGTACTCTGATATTTTTTATGGTGTACTTTGGTATTGGTTCCCTTCCATATTAATTTGAGTTCTATTAAATTGTTCTGATGTATCATATAACCATGTTTTTTATGGTACAATTGTTTTTTGTTGTTTTATTTTCAAAGGTAAAATCGTCCCCCAAATGTATTGAATCTCTTCGCATTTATTACTAGCCATTGGCATATTGTGGATGTATCCTAAGGCCAAGTACTATCATACTTCCTTATCAATCCAATGAGGACGGATGGGATGTTACAATGGTATCATTATTGGTCAGTCTGGATTTCATTTTGGGAAATTGGAATCAATCTTGGTTATTCCATCTTTCATTTTGGGACAAACAGTATCATTTTTTAAGTCTTGAAGTTTTAAAATAATTCTAGTTTAGTCTTTGAGTTGGGTTAGTAAAGAGAAGTAGGATTTTAGGAACTTGAAATGTAGAGCATAAAAATTCATAACTAACCTATTTATACTAAATTAAATGTTATTAGGGAGTTGGGTACATAAGTGTTTTGGAGATACTTATAGGAGTTTTAATGTCATTTTCATGGGTTTAGCTAATGAGAATAGTATTACTTGCATTGATATAAATTACTTCCTAATAAGAGTTCATATTTCATTTAGAGTAATGATTTATCATTTGGTGTAGAAATTTTGAGTTTTGAAAATTATGGATTTTTTTTTCAAATGTGAGATTTTGAAAATGATTTGATTTTAGTATTTTGAAAAGAGTTTGATTTTGAAAAGAATGGTAAAATTTTAAAAAATTGGTTGAAATAGAATGTTTTGAATTTTGGAAATAAATGCCTAATATATGATGTGGTAGAATTTTAAATATTTATTCCTTGATTTGATAGAGATTGATACATATGGAATTTTTCTGGTTATATAAATTGAAACTTAGTAGGTGTTGTATAAACCAAATATAAGAGGCTGTCGAGAATATGGTTACACATGAGCCACAAGTGAACCAATAACTAGTTCAAAGTATTGTCCAAGATTTTCAAGATGTGGATAGAGGGAAATGAAGGGATGGACCAAGGGAACTAGATCATTTAATTCAATTCCAGAAGAATAATCCACCCATATTTCGGGGTGATTTGGAACCAGATATGCTAGAGGTGTGGCTGAATAAGATGAATCAAATATACAATTTCTATATCACACCATCACAATCTAAAGTCAAGTTTGAGATGTAAATGCTGGAGGATCTTTCACTCTAGATGTGTGATTTAGCTGTTCAGGATAAAATTATACCAAGGTCTTACTTTGGAGGATTTTTAAGAATTATTCAATAAATAATTCTATCCTCATACATTCAATATTGAAAGAATGATATAATTTTTTGGATTAAATTTAGAGAACCTATCATTGATAGTGTATGTGGATAAATTTATGAATTTAGTACACTTTTCACCCAATGTTTCTTCTAGTGTGTCCTTGAAGGCACACATTTTTGAATCGAGGCTAAGTTAAGAGATTCTCTTAAAGATTATCATTCTTTGTATAATATATTATATAGATATGGTAAATGGAGAGAAGGTAGAATAAAGGGACATCTCAGGAAATACGGGTGGAGGGAGAATGTTCATTTTTATAGGAAATGGTTGGAACTCTAATTCTAGGAACAAATGGAAGCGGAACACCTATTTCCAATGTAGTGGCATGACACCAAATCATATGGATGGATCGATGAATCTTCCTCTAAAACCTATGATCAATATAAAATGTATCTAATGTGGTTCCTTTTACCAAATGAAGTAAGATTGTATGACACTACATAGAGAATGCCACAATTGCAATCAGATGGGGAATCTTCAGTGCTATTTTCACAGTGCTATAAGGTCGAGTGTTCGGAAAGCATCTCACATTTTGTAGACATCCTATGATTCAATGGGATGAGGTAAGTAGAATACCTCTCATTAGTAGAACCAATCTAACAATGGTGATTCTAGGAACACCTCTTTAGCAAGGAAAATATCAATAGGGTAGTAAAGAAGAAAGTCTAGCAAGTAATTAGTTATATGGACCTATTAAAGTGATTGTGGATGATCAATCTGGACCATCGAAGGTGAGAGATATGAGTTTTTTTGAATTATACCCTTATGAAACATTTTTTTTTGATATCATTACATCCCATTTGTTCATTTATTATCATGCTATTGATTTTCTGTGTTTTCATTTAGAGATGATTCCATATGTTTTGAAACATCAAACTTTTCTCAGTCAAAGAGAATGTTGAGCCCTTTTGTGTAGAGAATGTTATATAACAATTGATGGAGCTAAGTTGATATGTGGTTTCTCTATGCTTGATATGGATGTCTATGAAATAACAACATGTATGTATTAGTTTACAATATTCAAAAAACACATCGATTATTATACCCAAAGGGTTAGTTTTATGACTGATGATGTCGTACAGAATCTCATCAAAGGATACCAAAATGTAAAGGAAAGTGAAATAGGATTTTTGGCACTAGTATTTAGAACGATATAATACTAGTTGTTAATTTTTAATTTAACATCGATGGAAGAAATTTATATTATAATTTTTCTAGCTGTTTTTGATAAGTTTACATATGTTTTTTCTGAAAATTTCATAGTGTTTCCACCCAATTAAGAAGTTGATTTACAATTAATCTCCTACAAGGGACCAGTCTTACCTCACTTATGTATTACCAAATAGAACCATTAAAACTAAGGGAATTGATAGTGAAGTTGGAAGAGAACTAAAGTAGGGTTTCATTCGGCCTAGCATGTCTCTGTGGGCAGTATCGATCTTATTCATTAAAAAGGTATATAGATTTCTTTAGTTGTGTGTGGATTATCATAATCTTAACCATGTTATGATAAATAATTTGTATATAGTTTCACACATTTATGATATGTTCAACCAATTGAGGGGAGCTCAGTGGTTCTATAAAATCGACTTGTGATTAGGATATCACTAATTATAGGTTCAGAAGGAGGATATTCCAAAGACATATTTTAATAGTAGATATGGCCATTAAGATTGTGTGGCTATGCCTTTGAGATTTAAAAATTCACTAGTGGTCATTATGGAAATTATGAATCATATATTTCAAAGGTATCTGGATTCATTTGTGGTGGTGTTTTTGGATGACATATTGATGTATTCAAGGACAAGGGCTGAGTATAAGCAATACATAACGACAATGTTGGGAATTTTTTGAGATCATCGTTTGTATGAAATTTTTTCAAAGTGTGATTTTTAGATACAAGAGTTATGTTTCTTTTCCCATTTCATCTAATAAATAGGTGTTTCTGTAGAGCCAGTAAAGATAAATCATGTTATCTCTTAGAAACCACCAAATAATTTCTTCGAGATACGCAATTTCCATGATTTATCCAGTTATTACTAATGTGTTGTTAATGATTTCTCACGACTATATTCGCCAATGAAAACATTTATGCGAATTTTTTTTCATTAGAATGTAATTATGAATGTAAAAATCCTTTTTAGACCTTAAAATTAACCTTACATCAACACCAATTTTGATTTTTCTAGAATCGGGACAAGGGTACGTGGTGTATTGTAATGCTTTGAGATCTGGGTTTGGATGTGTTCTCATACCGGGAGATAATTTTGTTTCTTATAGATCACATCAGTTATAGTTCCATGATAATAAAATCCCAAAAAACTATTAAAATTTAGCTAATATAGTCTATGCTTTTAATACTTGGTGGTATTGCCTATTTAGTGAGAAATTTATAGTGTTCACAGATCATAAGAGTTTGAAAAATATTTTCCCACAAAGTGACTTGAATCTAAGATAAAGGAAATGGATAGAGTATCTCGAAATGTTTCAATTTTACTTGATGTATACCACAGGTAAAGAAAATTTGACAGTGCATGAATTAAGCAAAAATTCATATCCTCAGTTGAAAAAAAGGCTTCATATCAGTGTAAGTTGATTTTAGTCATAGCCAACAAGCACTTGGATTGCGAAGGCCAAGGTAGTTTAAGGTTTTCCTTCTAGTTTATTTTGTTCCTGATTTGATTTATATGGTTAAATAGGTATAAAAATCATATTTTGAATGTGTGGAAATGAGGTCTAAACTCAATGGTGGTGAAACCATTGAGGGATGGAAGCCAGATGATAGTTTAATGTTATGGTTCTGAAATCATCTTTTCATACCTTCATCTTGTCAGGAACAAGTTCTTCTTTCTTACCACCATTTGAGATGGTATGTTCAACCGGGAATACAGAATATGTTTAAGGTTATAAAATCACGGTTTTAGTGGGTTTCCATGAAAAGAAGTGTGGCTAAGTTTGTCTTGAGATGATTAACTTGTCAGGAGGTTAAGGCAGAACATCAGTGACCAACAATTTTGTTGTAATATTTATCTATTCCTATTTGAAAATGGGATCATATAGCCATGGATTTTGTGACATATCTCCCAATAATGGTTTGGAAACACAATTTTATATGGGTTTTTGTGGATCCGCTCACAAATTCACCTGATTTCATCCTTATTATTGAATAACATATGGTGGATAAATTGTTTAGAATCTATATCCAAGAATTGTTAAAGAGTTACGGTGTACCAATTTTAATTGTATCAAACATAGATACCAACTTTATGTATCCTTCATAGAAATAATTACGACAAGCCTTAGGGACTCAGTTGACCATGAGTATGATGTATCATCCCTTGATGGATGGATAGTCTGAATGGACGATAAAAACATCGGAAAAAATGATCATGGATTTTGTAATGGTTTTTTGTGGCTCATGGGAAGAGCATATACCATTAGAATATTTCTTATATAAAATAAGTTATAGAGCCTTGATATATATGGATCCTTTTAAATAATTTAATGTGAATCCTTATAATTCTCCATTCTTTTGGGTGGAAATAGGTGAGACCTCACTAGTTGGTCTGATCCTTGTCTAAGAGACAATGAAAAAAATTTAGTTTATTAGGAAGATAATGGAGATGGATCTGATTTATCAAAAAAAATATGTAGATAATCATCAATGTACTTTTTCATTCATGGTGAGTGGTAATTTATTCTTAAGAATATATCAAATTCTTGGGCATCATTTTTTTGGAAAGTAGGAAAAGTGATATGCTCAATACATAGGCAATTTTTAGATACATGAACAGGTTGGTGAGGTGGTATACATGTTGAATTTTATACCATGATTTAGTGTAGTGAACAATGTGTTTCATGTATCTCAGTGGAAAAAGAATCACATAGATTCAGACCATGTGATTTGATTGGAACACATTGACCTAGAGTTGGATTCTTCATTGGGGCATGAGCCCGTGAAAATTTTGGATATGTAAGAATTATTCTTTTGTGAAAAAATCATCAGTATAGTGTGGGTTTTGTGGAAACATGGTTGGATTTATAAAGAAAATTGTGAATAGGAGAAATAAATGGTCAAGAAATGGCCTGAAATCTTTTAGGAAAATGGTGGGTTTCTACTTTGGGGGGGGGGGTGGAAAGGCCAATGGTGGGGAGAATTTAGCACCCACAGTTTCAAATAAGTAAACCTTTATTTATTTTTTTAAGTATGTTAAGTGTTTTAAAGAATTTTAATAAGGATTATATTACTTTTTAAATGTCCTTGGGGATTTTATAATTGTGCATGGTTGGAGAACGGTTAGAAGAAAACATGAAACTCCTTTAGAAAATCATGAAAAGTGAAACAACAGGTTCTAGGTGGGTGCACAGTTAGGGGAATAGTTTATCCAAATCATGTGGGCATCTTGTAGTAATCATTCAAAGTAGAAGAGAGGAAAAAACACAGTCATTACATAATTTTTATAACTATGTGATCCAACCATGATAAGGATTTTGGGAGTTAGTGGATGGTACATGGTTAATGCACAGATTTCACAACCAAATGACCCAACAATACACAGTTAAAATTTAGATCCTAAAAAAGTTCATTTAACTAGGTTTTACCCCCAAAACTAAAATTTTTAACTTATTTCAACCCTAAAACAGTTTTTTCTCCTCTCATAGGTTGGGTAGTGTTTCCTCTTCGATCCAGGAGTGATTCTTTGGAAAATCATGGTGGTTTGAAGGCTGGATTTCTTGGTAGGTCTCTATTCTTGAAGGTTTTCCTTAGTTCTATTGTTGTCCCCTCTCTTGGATTCATATATATATATATATATTCATATGGTGATATATCTATGATAGTGTATGCTGATCATGATGATATTTGGACGTGTTAATTATTAGGAACAAGATCAAATGCAATTTTTTAGAGATTTAACCTAGTTTTGTTGAAGAATTTGTGCCATTGTTCATTTTCACCACGGTTTCTGAGGTAAGTGGCTTCAGTATCGTCTAAAATTTCTTTAACTAGATGTATTGAATTGAATTTAATTGTTTTTCTTTAAATTGATGATGATTGTTTTGTGAAATTCTTGAAAAAAACCCTCCTTGATGATTGTTTGTGGAATGATGAAAATTATGTGTTTTGGTGGAAGTTGAAAGTGATAACATGGTTTTAAAATGGAAATTTTAAAATGGTTTTTTGATTTTGATGCATGGAAAAGTGTTCTTAATAAAATCATAGTTTTATTGAAATGGTTTGGAAAATATTTTTTTGTCGTAGTTGTTGGATTAAATGGTTAAGCGTGAGGGGAATGGGATGGATATTGGTTATGAGGTACCACCATCAAAGGGATGGAGTATGGATGTGAAGTTCCACTATCAACTGTGACACAAAGACAGTGCGTGTGCGGTATTGTGAAATTGATTGGGTTATTCCAAATGATTATTAACAAAATTTTAAATGTACTATTTGGTTTCTTTCCTTGGAAATAACTTTGGTTTGGAAAAATATTTTGTTATGAAAACTATTTTACTTAGAGATGATTTGGCATTGATATAAACTATTATCATTTATTTTATATAAATTTTTTATATAAACACGCTAACATGTTTTATCCTAGTGGTATGAGTAGGGGAGTCATTTAGGTAAAACCTACCGAGTTTCATTACTCACTCCCTACTTGGGAACTTTTGTGCATTTGCAGATGTCATTTATCAAGAAAAATGTAAAGGGAAATTATCACATTAATTTAGTGGTACTTGACTATTCTTGGGAATGGATTATGGAGTTGGATCTTGGATCATGTTGGGAGTTTCTTTGTTGATGTCTTTGGAGTCTTTGATATTTTTGGTTTAGTCTTCCACTTTGGTACTCTGATAGTGGTTCTGGTAAAATTTAGTATTGTTGAATTTTTGTATTAATTTTATTTGTATTACATTGCTATCATGAATCATATAGTTTTTTTGTTATGGTACAATTACCTGTGGTAGTTTTATTTTCAAAGGGAAAACCATCCCCCAACTACATTTAAGAAATTTTCTTTTTTTTTTCCAGCCTTTTCAATATTGGGGATGTTTCCTAAGGACAAGTAATATATTACCACCTTCTCAATCCATTGAAGAGGTTGGGATATTATAGTTTGGCTACATGGTTTGTCAAACTGTGTTCCAACCGTGTGAGTGCCACTGACTAAAGCATCACACTCTACATGCCTTGGAACACTTGGCTAGTATCTTTCATTCTAAAGTCAGGTGGATTACTCCCACTTACAGAAAGAGTCACACAACTTATCTAGAGACTCCACATGACTTGGTAAACCATGTGAGAATCCTTAAAAATTTCACTTTCAAAGAATTTTAGGTTTCACAAGATTTTTTTATGAATTTTACAAACTGTGAACAAGCTATGCATCTCCAAAAAATAAAAAAATTTAGATAAAACCTCCCAAAAAATAAATGTAAATGATAAAAACCAATAAATAAATAAATAATAAGAAAATTTAAAATAAAGGTGTGATAGAAGTTGACATACGTATTGTACAATCAATAATGGGGAATGGAACTTTTGGAGGATACATTTTCATTTTACAGATCCTCATGTGCATGGATTTCTAGTAGACTATAGTTTATTCTCCCAGTAGTTTGATTAGAAGCATAGATTAGAGTTTTCCCTATCAGTCACCAATTTATAATTATTTCATGTTGTCTAAATATGTTTACATATTGACATACATTTCAAGAAGTGTAATGATAATTGACCTCAAGAATATTCCATTGATTTATCCCTAACCGATGTTCATCATAGATTATTATAGGTTGTTATGAAATGTTTATATTAACATATGAATTATTATTTTATTAGGATATAAGATATTATCATGAGGTATAAAATGATTTTTGTACACTAGATGACCCACTAAGCTTCCCATGTAAAGTGTTATACACTATAACTTTGGGGTAATTAGTGTTCATAGTTCATATTGGAATCCCCACTACTTGATATTTTTGATATACCTAGAATGAGAAACATAAAAATTTGATACCTTACTTACACAATCCTTGAGGCTTAGTTAATCAAGGGAGTATTAGGGATGTTGTTGATCATTTCATCAGTTTATGCTAAACCAAGTTGATATTTTTCCATTTATATTATTAATATGACATCCAGACCCTTAATTGAGATAGTGTGAGGAAACATATGACCATAATTTGAAAGGTACATGTGATTTGATTATCTACTTGGATTAGGGACATGAGATGTGATCATATTTGAAATGAATGACACATGATGTATTCATTAAACTATTTAGTATATAATTAGAGTTTCAAGAACCTATGAATAGGCTATATGAGATTGACATACCCCATGTCCCATGGTTATTTAATGTCTTAGAGAAAGGGATCATGTAACATACCACCCCTCTTTATTGGCTTGGGATGAGGTGGTCATGTTACTAGGACGTTGGTGAAATACCCAATAAACTAATGGATGAAAATAAAATCCGTGTTCCTCAAGAGCATTTAGGTAATTATTTCCTCTTTTTCAAGATATAACACCCATACAATATAACCAATAAACATCTAATCTAATATATGATGAATGCGAACGAAATAAAACTCAAAAAATTACAAAATCATTAAATAATATCATAGTAAAATCAAAAACAAAAATACATACTAGAAAATAACTAAAAGACCACAAAACATGAAAGCACCCAAGGATCATAAAAGAAATAAACACCCAACCTGCTCTAAGATACAAATCCACATTTCATGCCCATGGTATCAAAAATAATCACTAAATAACTGAGATACCTTTCCTTTACTTGTGTCACAAAAGATGACTTCTGAAAATGAACAAAAGTTCCCAAGAAGGGGGTGATTATAAACATAGTAGGATTTCCCCAAAGACTTCCTAACGCATTCCACTAGGATATAAACTAGTCAACACATTTTATATAATGAATTTTTAAAATAGATAAACCATTTTATATCAAAATAGTAAACAAGCTTCAAGGAAAACATTTTACCAAGCACAAAACCTTTC
Source organism: Viscum album (assembly GCA_963277665.1). Classification (NCBI taxonomy): domain Eukaryota; kingdom Viridiplantae; phylum Streptophyta; class Magnoliopsida; order Santalales; family Viscaceae; genus Viscum; species Viscum album. The sequence goes on along the minus strand of OY728140.1, from coordinate 412,404,584 downwards.
TCAATTATTTAGAATACCCATTTCCATGTCTTCACACATAGACACACCCATTCATGCCTAGGTGAAAATTCTATACTAATGATTGTTCTCTCATAAATCCACCAAGTAAATCACAAGGTGACCAATACCAAGTTTCCAAATGGAAAATTCCCCCTCCACACGGTCACACCTATGAATTCATTCACAAAACCATGTATTACAAATTATATGCCAAAACAATTCATGTAAAAAATTTATTTTATTAAAAAAATAAATAAACAACTTCTGTGTGTCAAAATAAAACCATAATTTTAAAACCATAAGTTTAAAATTATCACCAAAGGATTGCTAAAGAACCATCCAATTTTCCACAATTTATAAATCTATGATAAAAATCCATCAATAACCACAAAAAGATATCAAAATAATTTCAAACGAATAATTTAATGAAAAATAAGACATTGAGTTCTAAGTTATTTAGAGATTATAGAGAATTTACCTACCTATTAATGGTTTTAAAAAATTAAGAACGATAAAACAATTCTTAAGATATGGGTTTGGATTTTATTCCCTACAATAGATTCAAGCATATATCATCAATATTACCATTAAATAAAAAAGGTGTATCTTATAAGGATTAGATCTATGGTTTTGGGAGAGAGTAGAAGAAAATAAATAATAATAAAAGTGAATAATAATGACTTATAGGTGAATCTGTATCTCCAACATTCTTTAATTCACCTAATAATCACTTCTTTATTGAAAAGAAAAGTATATCAAACCTTAGGAGAAAAAGTAATTTGAGGTCCTAGTAGAACAAGAAATTAACGTGGGTTGCATGGGTTAATTTGGATTAGAACCACAAATTTTAGGGTTCTAACTATATGTCATATGGTTAGGTCATACAGTTTGGTAAACTGTGTGCCAACCTAGAATTTCTACTTATTTAAGGTCACCCCTTGCCAAGTTGAATCACATGGTTTGAAAACTGTTTTCCAAACATGCTTTCCCCTCCTTTGCTGGGATATGCATGCTTTCACTTGGGTATTTTCATGGTTTGGACCAACTGTATGCCAACTGTATACTTTCCTAGTGACCACATTCCTCCCTTTCACCATTTATTAGAGTGTATAATAGTTTCTACTAACCATGCTAAAATTGTGAACCACCATAAATGCCTCCAAAACATGAAAAACCCCTTAGAACCTCCAAAAACTAAACCTTATCATTAAATAGACTCAAAATACTTGAATTAAGGGTTATGTACTTGAAACTGGGGTGCTAAATTCTCCCCACCATTGGTATTTCAATCCCCATAAAGTAGAAAATTGATGTTTTCCTAGAAGAGTTTAGGATAATTCTCCAACATTTCCTTTTCACACTCCCATGTTTCATCTTGAATATACACATGCTTCCATAAAACCCATACTAGAACAATTATTTTACCATGAAATGATCTTCTATTTCCTATCCACAATTTATACCAACATATGAATCAATGTAGCATCTAGATCTACGTAAATGTGATCCCATTGAATCACATGGTCAGGATTAGGTTGGTATTTCATCAAATGAGAAAAATGAAACACATTGTACATAGAAATTATCCTTGTCAGAAATTCCAACTGATATTTCACCTCACCAACTCATTCAAGCATCTCAAAAAGGTTTAAGTACCAAGGGGAAAACTTTCCCTACTTGAAAAAATAATGATTCCCATGTTTCATAGAGATTATCAAGAAGACATAAATACTCACCTCAAATGAAAATGGTCATCGACGATGATTTACATAGGATTTATAATGACTCTAATCCATAACTATAATTTTTCTAATCAAGTGAATATTCTCTGTTATCTCTTGCACAAGGTTGTGTCAAATAAGTGAAGTCTCACTAGTTTCCACCCAAAAAGTGGATAACAAAAAAGATTCATGTACAATACCTCAAAAAGATATATATGTATTGAGTCTGAATACAATTAGTGTATGATAACTACAGTAAAGATATATTATCCTCTCATGAGCCACCAAAATCCATTCATAAGACCTAAGATTGTCCTTTAATGTTTGAATTTTCATCTAGGATTCTCAATCCATTTGAGGATGATAGGTCATTCCCATAGTCCAATTTATTTAATGGTATTTCTATAAGGACTTCCAAAAATTAGGGGAGGACTTAGGGTCTCAATTAGATATAACTGATACTGGAACAATGTGAATCTTCAAAATGTACTAAATATAGATTTTGGACAAGTCTTCCACCATATTATTTTCACAAATATGTATTATGTGAGATGAATTTATGATATGATCCATAATAACCCATATGGAATCCATTTTTCTAACCATTCATAGTATACTTTTAAAAAAATCCACGGATATCAAATTCCATGTCCACTTAGGAATCGATAAAGACTACAATATATCAACTGACTATTGATGCTCTACCTTGACCTAGTGATAGGTGAGGTATCTCAAGACCAACAATGCAACTTTACTCTTCCGGAAATCCCACAAAAACTATTTTATAAAATATTTATACATATTCTGAATCCTATTATGGATATCCCATTTCTATTGGTGGTAGGAATAAAGAATATATTCTTGATAAGCCAAAGTTACATTGATCTGATATCTAAAATATAACACTAAACCCCCATAAAACTTTCATACCTAAATGGTCTCTCCACCATTGAGTTATGACCTTGTGGTAACACATTCAATATCATATCTTTATGAATTTATAACCTACTCAACCAAATCAGGAACAATCAAAACCAGAAAGAAAACTGTAACATTGCCTTATTTTTCACAATCTAGATGCTTATCATCTCTAACTAATATAATCTACCATTGATCTGAAGTTCGTCTAGACAACTGAGCATATGAATTTATAATCAAGGAATATTCTATAGAATTACCTTTCCTTAGAGTATAAAATAAGTTAAGGCAAAATAATTACATATATTCCATCCATCCTCTTTGTTTTTAGCTCAAATATCTTTGGATAAAATGTGTTTCAAACAATTACAACCATAAACACCATAAATTTATCACCAAAAAGATAATGTCTCCATGCCCTAAAATCGTGGACTACAACAGCTAACCCCAAATCATGTGTTGGGAATTTTTTTTCATGCACCAATAACTTTCATGAGCCATAAGAAACAACATGATCACCATTCATGAGAACATAGTAGACTACATATCCCTATACATGCTTTGTAAATGTATGGATTGGTGTTGATGTAATTATAACATTAAGTTATTAAAATAATTTTTGGAATTTTTTATTCCAATGTAATGAAAAACATTCATTGTCAAATCTATCATCAGTGAGGCTAGACATAAAAAATCAAGAATAATGAATTTATTGTATCCTGCTAAGATAATGGCTCTACATATCTCAAATATATTATTTAGTGGTTTCCAAGAGAATACATCTTCTATCTTTTCAGAATCCATAGAAAATCCTTTTTTAGAAATGACATGGATAAGGAAATACACATCTTGTATCTAGAAAATACACATTAATAATTTAACATAAAGGAAATGATCCCAAAAGATACCCAAAAATATATCCAAGTGTTGATCATGATCTAATTTAGTCCTATAATACATCGCTATGTCATCAAAATACACCACAATAAAGGATTCAATATACCTTTGAAATATTAAATTCATCAATTGGAAAAATATGGTTGGTTTATTCATAAAATCAAAAGGTATAACAATATATTCATAATATCCATATATACTTCTAAAATATATTTTCTTAATTTCTTCCTTCAAAACTTGTTATTAGTGATGTCTTGAATGTAAGTAAATTTTAGATAACCACTAGGCTCCCCTCTATTGATCAGATAAGTAATCAATTCAAGTGAGAGTGTAAGGATTCTTTAATGTAACTTGGTTATGTTTATGATAATATACAAAAAATCAAAGAATTATATCAACTTTTTTTCACAAAAATAGAACCACTGATGCCCATAGATACATACTTGGTAAAATGAACCCTTTTCTTGGTAACTCTTTTGAAAAAACTTACAATACCTTCATTTTTTTGGTTTCATCTCATGATATGTAAGTGAAATCGAACTGGTCTCTAGTATGAGATCAATTGTAAACTCAAATTCTCTTTTGGGTGAAAACCCTGAGAAATTTTCAAAAAAAAAAATATTAGGAAATTAGTCAACAATTTTTGGAAAATTTCTATTTGTGATCTCATCCATATATTCCAAATTATGAATTTCCAACTTATATGAGATAGTTCCAACCAATAATACCAAATGTCCTTCTCTACCTATATTTATATCGCAATCTCTATTAAATATATTCTCAATTCCATAAAGAAATGTGAAACTAATTTTCTGAGGGTAAAAATTAATGTGGGAGTTGAATTATGTCAACCAATACCTTCCCAAAATCAATTCATATACATCCAACTCAAGAACATAGAAATACTAAATCATATCATCCCTATTGGTAGTTATAGAAGAATATTTACACACAAAGGATCAACACTCTATTTGGCTAAGAAGAGTTTGATGTTTCAAAATAGAAATCATCATATCCAAATGAAAATCAATATGTTCAACAACATGAGAAAAAAGATGAGTAGTGAATTCTTGTATAAATCAAATCCAATATAATTTTATAATTAAAAATAATCACACCTTTCACTATTGAAGGACCTGAATAATTATCCATGATCACTTTATCATATCCAAAAATTTTTTATCTTTACGATATTTTCTCTTTATTACCCTATTTAAATCTAATAGGTTGAAGATTAATTGTGTTTCTAGAATCACCATGGCTCACTTGGTTCTGATAAAAATGATTATTATGTTTTACTCACCCTATCAAAGAATATGATGTCTGGTAAACATGAGTTTTGTCTCTAGTACTAGACCTTAGAGATTTGTGACAAAAATGACAAAGATGTCCGATATGACTGCAATTGTGACAAGATCTGGGTGGTTCCATATAATATCTCTTTATACTCAAAATAACTACTTTGAAAACATCCTGAATCTATATTCGGTTAAGGATGAATATTTAATAATCCCATGGTCTGATTCTGAGATATCCCACCACTCTAGAATTAAGTTTAAGTATTCTTATTATTTACAGATTTAGTGTTATGACATGTTCCCTTAGGAATAAACATTCTCCCTGCAATTTTATTCCTAAAAAAATCCATTTCTACTAAAGTCACTTTATAGGCAATTTTTTATAGTCTTTAATAGAAATAATGACAATATTTGAGTGAATATCTAGTCTTATCCCTGAATAAATAATGTGTTCCTTCAAGGACGCACATTCAAAAACATTAAGGGAAAAGTGGACAAAATTGAAAAATTTATATGTATAATTTCTCACTAGTATTATATCTTGTTTCTAGATGAGTAAATCTATCGTTCTAGAAATATGAAAGGTGTGAGGATAGAATTACTTGTTATACAATTCTTAAAAATTCTCCCATGTCATGCCTTTTTCAAATATATCATGAACAACTAAATCCAACTGTTGAAGTTCTATATCCTCTAGTATATATGTTTCCAACTTAACTTTAAACTCCTCTGGTGTTCCTATGAATTAAAAAATTTGGTTCATCCTATTCAACAAAACATCTAATTTCTTCAGCATGGAATCCCCTCAAAATATGGGTGGATTTTTCTTTTGGAATTAAACCAGATATTCCACTTGTCTAGGATCATCAATCATATTACCCCTATCCACAAATATAAAATCCTAGATAATTCTTTGGAATAGTTTTTGTTCACATGTGGCTCAGGTGAAACCACATTTTTAGCAGCCACTTATAGTTGATTCCCACAATGTCTACCCTGTTCCATTTTATATAACTATAACATAACTACATTTATTCTCACTCACTTGAAACTGAAGGCTTAGTAATTCCAATTTTTCTACATTAACCCATGTCACAATCATACATTTTTAAAATCCAATGATTTTAGCAATTTAATCATTTTAAAAAAAATACTAAAACCATTATTTTCCAAATAAAACCTTTTAACTATTTTCAAAAATCAACACTTTTACACCACTTCATAAATCATTAAACTAAGAATGAAAAACTAGTTCATATTGGAAAACTTTACTATAAATTTTTGACATGTAATTCTCATTGTTTAAACCCATGACGATGATATAGAAGATCACCTATAAGTGTCTTAAAAAATTTATGTACCCAACCAACCTGGTAACTTTATATTCAATATAAAAATGTTTGTTGTGTCTCTTTAAGATATATATATTTATAGTTCTGAAGATCCTAGATCTTTTATACCATCCAAAAATATAGACTCATACAATTTATAATACCCTTACCTCCTCATTTTCTTGAGATGAGGTAGTTTTGTTTCTTGGCCTTAGGTGACATCCCCAAGACACCAAAGGTTGATAAAAAATTCCAAGGTTCATAAGAAAATTTTGGGGATTATTTTACCTTTTAAAAGATAAAACAACCAAAAAAATATAATCAATAAACATCCAATCCCCTATATGATACATGGAAAGAAAATAAAAGATAAAAAATTACCAAAATATTAAAAAATATTTGAGTACAAAATGAAAAAAAGACATAAGAGAAAAGAACAAAATGGCCAAAAAATCAAAGCCACCCAAGTGGAATCAATACTAGAAACACCCAACCCACTCCAATCTCAAAATCCACATGTTATTCTCGTGGTATCAAGAATCATCACTAAATAACTACGATAAATTGCCTTTATTTGTGTCTTGATAGATGACATATTCAAATTCACAATAGTTACTAAATGGGGGTAAGTGTAAACTAAGTAGGATTTCCCCAAATACTCCCCAACCCACACCACTAGGACTAGAACCTCTTTAAAAATTTAATATAAAGATGTTTTAAAAGAAGATAAAACATTAAAAAATAAAAATAGTAAACAATTTCAAAGGAAAACATTTTACCTAGAATAAAAACATTCTCAATTATTTGGAATACCCATTTCCATGTCTCTACACACACACAAATTTAATCCTAGGTGATATTTCCATATTCATGAGTAGTCTCTCGTCAATCTACCAAGTCATCAAAAGGTGACTAATACCAAGTGCCCCAATGGCACAAACCTCTTCTACATGGTCACATCTACGAATTCACTCACAAAAACCATTTATTTAAAATTCTATGCCCAAAAAATCCAAATAAAACCATTATTTTATTGAAAAAATTTAAACAAACAACTTTCATGTGTTAAAAAACCATAATTTTGAAATAAAAATATTAAAATTATCACCAATAGCATTTTGAAGAACCCTCCAATTTTCTACAAATTCCCAAGCCCTAAAAATTGAATTTCCATCAAGAATCATAGAGGGATTTCATAATTATTTCATGAAAAATTTAATTAAAACTAATACTTAAAGTTATAAGTCAAGTGTAGATGAGATAGGATCCACCTACCTAACACTGGTTGGAAAAAATGAATATTAAAACAAAAATTCTTTAAATATGGTCTTGGATATTCTTCCCTTAAATATATTCAATAATATATCATCAATATTTACATCATAGATTATATATCTATACTTTATGGATTAAATTTATGGTTTCAGGAGAGAGGAAAATAAAAAATCTAAGAATAAGAGTGAATAAGAACAAATTACTGATGAATATGGATCTCCAATTAACATTGATTTTCCTAATAATCACTAACAGATTAAAATAAAAATTCGTTAATGACATGGGAGAAAAAAGGAATTTGAGATCCTGAGAGGATTAAAGAGGGATCCAAGCCTTATTTCTTATTATATCCACAAATTTTAGGGGTTTAATTTTCTATCTCATGATTCAGCCACATGGTTTGGAAAACCATGTGGAAACCATGTGATGGTACTACCTTAAGGTCACCCCTCACACGGTTGGATCACAAAGATTGACAAACCATGTGCCAAATATTTTTTACCACTATTTCCATACATTCATGGTTTCCCTTTCAAATTCAAACATATTGGGAAAATCTTACACCAACTGTGTGCCTTCCTAGTGACCACTGTCCCCACATTCATGGTTTCCTAGAGGTGTTGCATGATTTATGTTGACCATGAAAAAACCTTGAACCTCCTAAAATTCCTCAAAAAATGTAGAAAGCCCTCATAAACTATTGAAACTCAACACTAGAACTAAATAGGCTCAAAATATACATATAACGGGTCATGTACCTGAAACTGAGTGTTCTAAAGACCATATAAAAAGGCATGCTTTCATATGATAGAGATGGTTGAAAAAATTATAGAAATACTTGTGTTTAATAGAGATCATGCCAAATCCATCTGTAATTTTAGTAGCATTTATGATTTTTTAGATGATGATCTTTTCTTACATTTATGGAACCAGTGATTCATATTTATTTTCCATTATATAATGTCCTATAGGGTAACATTTTTAGTTTATTGATTTTGGATTGAGTTTATAAAACTCTAAGAGCTCCTCTAAAACATTTTAGAGTTTATCAAGAAGGGGTTTTGGATGGTTATTCACATGATATTACATATTATTTAATACATGGGTAAATTGATAATATATTTCCAAAATAGTTTTATAATATATCTAAAATAAGTTTTGGATATGTTTTTATAAGTTATTATATATGATACGATATAAGGTAAAGTGGAAGAAAAATATTTCAGGCCTTAGTGAAAGTTAGAGATTAAAGGGAATAATCCCAAAATCCATGTGAAATCATACAATATGATATTATGACTCATATATGATGACATATATATGAAAAAATGATTATATTTACTCCTTTAGGGCAAATGATATTTTATGATATATTAATTTTTTATACGTTACCTTTGATATTTGTATTATATGACATGTGTGATTCATAGTTCCGTGAATCATAAGGTACAATTCATTTTCTATTTCTATGATACATATAAGGTAATGGAGTGTTAATGAGTTTACAGTTGAATCTTCTACACGTAATCTATCATTGATTATCTATTTATAAGATGAAAATCATGGGAGAGTTGATGGATAAGGTTGACATGAGATGTAATAAAAGGTATCTACTCATGTGTTTATGAAACACATGAGTAAATTCATAGGATTTGGGAGTGTACTAATAGACTATATAAATGAGGCCATTCCTTAAGTCTAAAATTCTTTCAATCCTCCTAAAAACCTATGGCTGATACTTTATCCCTCTCATAGATCTCTTCTTTAGTCCTTCTTAGCACAAAATGATACTAGAATGTCTTGGATGCTTGGAATATATTTCCCAAATAATTTTGGATGATTTTAAGAAACCCATGGATAAACCTACATGGGAAGATTATTTTTGTTTCTTTTAGTGATCTTTTTCAAGCACTGGATGAAAGAAACAACAATAATTAACTATGATATATTGTACACATTTTTCACTTACAGTTTATAAAATTAGAGTTTCAATGGAATTGTTTTCTTGGGTTTTATGGTTTATAGAAATTTACACTAATTATATTAACTTTTAATCACACGTTAGAAACATTTCACTATGGTTTTTGTGTTTTAGAAAAAATAAATAAGGCGTGTTTTGATAAATAATGTTCATTTTTTCAATCACTTGTTCATTTGTTTCATATTTCCGTTGAGATATCAAAAGAGATATGATTATATCACATAATTTTTTATTTAAATAGTGTGTACAAAATTAGGATTTATTCCTCCCATTATGATGATTAATATCATTTTACTAATCATAATAGAGTTACTTATGTTCCTTAGATGATTAAGGGAGTCTCTGGTCTATTAAATCTTGTATATGAGTATATTCTCCGATTATTTGTAATTCCATTTTACTCTTTTCTTACTACTTATATAATTATTTGATAAATTATTTCCCCAAAATGAAAAGTGTTATCAAACACAATAATTTTAACTCTTGAAGGTGTCCCAAGATCTCATATTTCAGATAAATTTGATCACGATCTTTTAAAGTGATGTTATTCTCACTTACATTTATCTTATTAATTTTATTCATTTGATGGTTCTTTAGGATGAAAGTCATTTTTATGCCCTATTCTTGTCCATCCATTTTTTATTTTTAACTCATACATATATTTGAATTTGTACACTATGTTTTTAATGGTTTCTAATGATTGATTAACAATTAATCAAAGAAGTGAATGTGTTTAGAAACCATTAAACCCACGAATACCCTTCCTATGAAAGTAAAATCATGTAAACTATAAATGAAGAAACTTACCTTAAACTAAATTTTGTTATATCCATTGCATTTATCCAATCCTTGATGATGATGACTTAAAAATAACTGAAATTATTTTCCCTTCAAGGTGTATCCTTGAGTTTCACTAAATCACCGAAATGATTTTGGAAGGACCTTCCTAACCTACATGATATGCAAGTGTATTATGTTTCTATGGAGGATAGAAAAAGAGATATATGGGAGTGATATAGAGATAGTATTAATAAGAGTTTTTAGGAGGATCCCACACACATCAGACTCATACCCTAACCACCTTTATATAGTATATAATGAAACTCCCCAAGCCCATTCCATTGATCATACGTTTCTCAAAAACATGAGTAAATTCTTTATGATACATCTCATGTAAACCTTGACAATATAATCTCTCATTTGTTTCCTCATAAAAAATAGATAACCATCAATTTCTTTTATATAAGATATTTGAATTTTAACTCTATAACATTAAAATGGATAAACGAGTGCTACCTATTCCAAATGAATCAAAGCATTGGATTCAAGGAACTATGACTCATACATGCTGTATAATACAAAATTATTAAACAACCAACAATATATAAATAAAATAAAATATACCTAAAGGATTAAATATTGTATTTTTTTCTATATGTATGTCATACTCTACAACAAAACACGCCATATCTTATTATATGAAGTCACATGGATTTAGGGAATATTCCTTTCAATCTCCCACTTACAAAAAATACCAATATTCTTTCACTCCATTTCACCCTATACTGTATCATATAAAATAAATTATGAAATCACATTCAAAACCATTTTTTGGTATCTTTGAGAACACTCTTGGGAATATATCATTAACATAAAATTTTATTACATTATATGTAATACCTTTTTAATACCCCATTTAAAACTCATTTTTGGATAAAAATCTTAAAATATTTAGAGAATAACTATAATCAAACTCAATAATCAGTCACACTACAGAAAAATGGACAAATAATGGTGGTTTAAAAAATTTCTATATTGTTTTTTGATGGTTTTAAGAAACCATCACTAAATGTGGTCTGAGGAAATATTTCACGCTGTTTTTAAATTCCATGGTGTTTTTATTCAAATTTCTAGAAAAAATATATACATGGTGGTTTATTATATTTTTATAGGAATTTTGGGTTTAATATTCACATCTTAGATAGTAACAATTTAAAATGCCACTAAAATTTTCCTCTTATTTAGAGGTAGTTTAAACCATTGCTATTTTTTACATTACAAAAAAAGTATACCACAACTACCAGCTGAATAAAAAAACGAAAATATATCATAACATTATATATACACTAGTAAAAATAATAAAAAAATATTTTATATTATCACAAAAATATCATACATTTCATCTGTAAATTTCATGACACCTTATTTCAAATTATAGACATCACTAAATGAGGTTTGAGGGATAGATACATAAAAAAGAAACATGTGATATAAAAAAATAACTAAGGAAAAAATAACCAATGACTCTATCAAATGCATGAATGATCATAACATAAGACATAATATAATTGATATATTAGAACCAGGTAGATATAATAACATGAATATTATACAATACATAAAAACTATGAAAAAAATGATCATGAACTATAGTGACATATGATAGTGGTGTAGAATATACATAATAATAGTATATCATAATAATAAGTCAATGATAATCACCAATACAATCTTAATATATTAGACTAGGAGAATTTCCCAAGTCCTATAAATAATATTATCATAAGTTATAATTCTTTACCCAATGTAATGTATCATTATAAAATTTCAATCCAACCCATCACATAATACTACATCCATATATATGTACGACACATAAAGAATAAAACAATCATATATCCATAAAATTTTCAAGGTAAAAAAATCATTCAAAAAAAGAATGTATAACCAAGGAAACTTTATTCACACATAAGTAGAATAAAAAGAATCAATAACCATTGAATCATTGAATCATATAAACAAGTAAATATAAGAGTTTTAAGGAACCAAATATCTCTTCATTAACAAAGGATTAAATGATAGATGTTCATCCAAGGGAAGTATGTGATCACTAAGGTGTGTTTCATATTATAGTTCAAGAAAATCCTCAACCTCGATGTATTTCAATGGTTCTATAGAACTATTTTATATCAAGTTACTTTTTTCAAAACTGATTAAAAATATGAAGTTCATTCCACTTTATCTTTTCTAAAGAAAATTTTGTATGTATTAATAAGAAAATACGTCAAGGTGTTTTTTTATTATACTATATAATCACCATGTTATTTCTTCATTGAATGTATATTCTAATATTCACATGGTTCACTTTGATAATATATAATATTAATAGATGTAATACAGTGGAATATGTGACATAACATACCATTTTACTAAAACTAGACACCCAATCCATTCTAAAAATAGTTAGGTGAATCAAGAAAATTGGAAAAAGTATTTGATATAAAAAAATAAAGACATAAAAATAGTGTATGAAGTGGAAACAAAGGTGATAAAACCATACATACAACCAATCCATACATCATAAACTAGAAATTTATGAATTATAGGGGGGATCTAGGTATGGAGTCAGGTAGCACAGCGGAGGGGCTTGTGGTAGTTTCCAACGGAGATTCTGGGGGTTCATAAAATGGGGTTCCTATGACCAATGGCAGTCCGGTGCCGAGGGTCTTTGAGGTGGTTGATGGAGTTCTAGAGAGATATCTCATGGCTAAGTCTTTTAAGAAGGTGGTCTGTAGGGGCATCACGGAGGAGAAGGCTGGTTTTGTTTGTATCCCTTCGATTCAGATGGAGCAGAGAAGGTTGAAAAATCTAAATGGGGACCCGTGGTGACGGTCTCTCGACAAGAGTTGGAATGTGCAGCGAAGTTTCACAGGTTAACTCTAGTTGAGAGGTTTGGACCTGTAAAGCCATTGCTAGAGATGTTTAGGGAGTTTGTGGATTCTTGGGGCCCCTGCCACAGGGCGGTGATCTTGGAGTTATCGAGGTTCGCGTTCTGCATTCATTTTTCCTCTAGGGATGATTTTGTGAGGTCTTGGGCAAGGGAGGGAAGGCACTGTGGTCCTCACCATTTTTCTCTATCGCATGAGGCTTGGGAGTGTCACTATGGAAATGAATCATCTATGGGGGCAGTGTAGATAAATATCCCTGGGTTGCCTCTACCACTTCATAATTCATTGATTCAACCGGAGGTTGGGAATGCATTGGGGAGATTTCTATGCGTGGATGAGAATATGGAGTGTCTTCTATATTCGAGTAACCCATGGGTGTTTGTTAAGATGAACCTTGCACGAAAGTTCCCTTCTCACATTTTGATTCATTCTCCGGAGGGGTTTATTTGGTGAAAGCACTTAGTTTTTCAGTATCCCCCGAAATGTTGCTCAGCTTTTGGGTTCAAAGATCATGATCTAGAGTTTTGTAGGAAGGGGAAGGGAAAATCTTTGCTTTGGGGTGTCTCTGCTTCCCCGGTGTATCCTTTGGAATCAGTTGAGGTTCCTGGAGATAGCACAGGTGGCTCTAGGGGTCGAAAGGTCTTGAAGAAGATTGAAAAGGTGGCATTGGTTAATCCTCCACTTTCAGCATCCGAGGGGTCTGGGCTCAATGAGGCGTCACTTTCTGGGGGAAATTCAAATTTTGTCAGACTCGGGTCGGTTAACAAAGGTTTTGTTTCTGATTTGGGGAAGAGTTTCTATACGGTGTTATAGGGTGTCATGGTGCTTGGTTGGGGGCGTTGGGGGTGGAAGAGGGGTCTACATCGGGCCCAAATCTAGGGTCGTTTGAATTGGACACTTTGGAGTATACCTCACTCTATATCAAAGGGAAAGCTAAGATGTTTTCTGATCCTAGTCCCTGCATTTCAAGGAGGTTATCTTTGCCCTTACAGGAGGTATGCATTTCTTCGATGTTGTCTCCAAGTTCACTGATGTTGACGCGGTTGGCGTCGATAGGTTGTGACGATGGCTGAAAAGTGGCACCTTAGATGAATGGACTTCCAAAGGGGGTCGAGAAAGAAATTGTGGAGTCCCGCAAGTCTCCTCGGATATTGTTCATGGTCTCTTTGGCTTGGGAGAAGGTTCCTCCTTTGTCACCCCAGGTGATGTTGGAGAACTTGTTTTCCCTACTAGAGGAAGAGGATAGCCCAATGAATAATAAGGTCACCATGCCAAAGAGGGGATGCTCCTCGGTGGGGCCTTATCATCTGGTAACACAGTCGATGTCTAAGGAGGGTTTTTGCAAAGATTTTTTCATTCTGATATCAGTACGTAATACCAATCGAGTGGGTAGTTTTATCCAGTGATGTCTTCGGTGATAATCTAGAAAGCTCGAGGTCTGGGGGGTTAGGTTAAGTGTGCATTTTTGGTGGCTAAATCAAGGAGATTCAATGCTTTGATGGTGGTGGTTCTAGAACCCAAATAGGATATGAAAAAGATCAATTTGTTTTCTAAGAGGGCGAGGTTTGGGTGTTTCTTTCATGGGCATCCTGTTAATAATCACATTTGGGTTTTTTTGGAAGAGGTTTCTTCAAGTGGATCTAGTAAAGGTTGATGAGCAATGTATCCCATTCAAAATCATGTTCAGAGGTCTGGAAATCCTGCTTTCTTTTGTATATGCTAATACTGACTGTTTGGAAGGGTGTATCCTATGAGAGTCTCTAGGTTCTTTTGAGATGGCTGGTTTGTTGTGGTTTATAGGTGGCGACTTCAATTCTCTTGTGAGCATCTCGAAAATGAAGGGTGGGACAATGGACTATAACCATGGTATGCTATATTTCAGCAAATTCATCGCCAGTAAGGGGCTGGTAGATCTGGGTTTTCAGGGGATAAAATTTACATGGTGTAATAATCGAAGAGGTGATAGTTAGATATGGTGTAGACTGGATAGGTTCCTGGCCAACATTTAGGGCCTAGAATCGTTCTCAAGCACCATGGTCTCGCATAAATCATGGGGGATATCATACTGTTCCCCTTTAATCATGGAACTAAAGGCTAGGAGTGGGGATAGTAAGGATTTTTTTTACACTGTAAAGTGGCATAGCAAGGAGGGGTTCTTTCATATGATGGAAGATTCTTGGAAGAAGGAAATAGAGGGAAGAGAATGGGTGGGTCTGTCAAGACATTTAAAGAGGCTCAAAAATGATATTATCAGATGGGCTAAATCTGCTACGTCCTCAGATAGCTCAGTGGAGGTCCTGTAAGAGGAGATTGTCCGATTAGAAGGGTTTCTACTATAAAACTGGGATGATTCCATCTTCCTTAGACATTGTGACAAGCGATCCATTCTGGTCCAAAGACTCTTGGATATGGAGAGCTGGCTCAGGAAGAGGACCAGGGTAAGTTGGATCAAGGAAGGTGATAAAAATTACCATTTCATTCATTCTTTTCTGAAGGAGAGGCTAAACTAGAAGGTTAATATCATGTTGTAATATGTCTTGTTCTCCTCTGTTGTGGATGTTTCTAGGAGGATTGGGCTAGATAACTTCAATTTACTTTTGTAAGGTGTTTGGGAAGTGATATCCGGGGAGGGGGATCCAATGATGAGTAGGAGGAGTTATTTTGAAATATTCCCAAGAGTGTTGTCAGAGGGAATAATGAGATGCTGAAGTCTGTCCCATCTAGGATGGAGGTGTGGGAGGTGGTTCAAAGCTTGTCTCTAGAGAGTGCTCTCAGGTTGGATGGGTTTCCAGGGGCCTTTTATGTGGCATCTTGGGGCTTTGTGGGGAATGATTTTTCTGAGGAAGTTTAGGATTTCTTTAGGGGGGTTCTCTCAGTAGGGGTATGTGTGCTTCGAGAATGGTGCTTGTACCTAAAGTGAAAGATCCATATTATATTTCCCAGTATAGAGCAATTTGTCTATGAAACATCTTATATAAGATATTAGATAGTCTACTGGTGAGGAGACATAATAAGTTAATTCCAAAAATCATTTCTCTAGAACAACATGGGTTTGTTCAAGGCAGAGGTATCCAGGGGCGGTGGGTGTGGCTCAAGAGTTGCTAGAGTATGTGAACAAGAAGGTGGTGGGGTCCAATGTTATTTTTCAGGTCGATATGGAGAAGGAGTACGGCAAGCTTGAATGGATTTGTATAATTCGAGTCATGAGGGAGCTCGGGTTCCATGAATGGGTTTATGATTTATGATTCCATTTTTTTCCTCACCATGGATCTCTATTTCTCTTCTAGGGAAGGCGTTTGGATTTTTCAACAATGTGTGAGGTGTGAGGCAAGGGGAACCCCCCCATGTTCCTCATTTCCCAAGAAGCTCTATCCCAAAACCTCCAAAGAGGGATGCTGGATCGGAGGATCCTTCTTTATATCTCACAAGCCTCGGATGGATCTTATTACCAGCTGATTTTTATGATGATATTATTATTTTTCTTAATGTAAGGAGGTCATCTTTGATTAATCTCATGCAGATCATGGGAGTCTATGGTAGTATGAGTGGCCAGCAGATTAATTGCAGGAAAAGCAACGTTTTTATTTCTACTAAATGCCCAAGGAGGAGGGCCCGAAGTATACTAGAAATTATGGGGGTGCAACTAAAACAACTACCAATATTGTATCTTGGGGCTCCCATCTCTACTGGTTGGGTGAAAAAAGGCCTTTTCTGAGGATCTAATTAATAGGATGGGTGGGTGGATCTACAACTGGAAAAATAAGTGTCTCTCCTCTGGGGGATGGGTGGATTTGTTAAATAGTGTGGTCTATTCGATCCCGATGCATGGTTTATCTATCATTACCACTCCTAAGGGGATTATCACAGCCATGGAAATGATTATGAATAGTTTTCTATGGGATTCCAATGACTCTAGTCAGGCTCATTGGGCCTCGTGGTCTCGGTTGGAGAAGCCGGTTGAGGAAGGAGGTATTGGGCCGAGAGAGTTAAATATTTCCATACAGTCTATGCATGCACAATTAGCATGAGATTTACTGGTGGGGAAGTCATTATGGGCCATAACCTGGAGAATAAAATATGGAAACCATTGGGAGGATTCATACAGGAGGAAGCTGTCCATGTTGGGGAAAATAGTGGTGTTTCATTTGGATATCTTCCAGGATTATTCTCACTAGGCGGTTGGCCATGGAGAGGTGAACCTTTGGAGGGATAACTAGCTTGAAGAGAAAATGTTTTTCCCTATATTTCCTGGTCTGGATTTGTCTGTGAGAGAGGGTTGGCAGCATCCCAGGTTACTGGAGGCCATTACAAGCTTGGATCAGAAGGAGGTAATTAAAGATATTATTCTCTCGGAGGATGAAGACCGGTTATGCTTTACCGAGGCAAGATCTTGGTTCTTTAACAGTCATGATTTTAGTGGTCAGATCTGACAGGAAAGAAGCTGCAATGAATGGGGTGAAAAACTATGGTGTAAGGAGCACCCTTAGAAGATGAATTTTATGGTTTAGCAAGCTCGAAATCAGGCCTTACCCACAGAAGAAGAAATCCATAAAAAGGTATATATTTGGGGTCCTGATGTTTCAATTACAGTAGTTCTCACGTGGAATTGATTGTTCACATATTTATCGAAAGTGAGTGGCCACGATTTCTCTGGGCTAGCTCGGATAGAAGTGTTAATTACAAGGATTCTTGTAATTCCATGCAGTAGTTTCTTGAAGGGTGGTTCTTGGGAGTGTAGCAGAATGGGATAGAGACCAAGATCTGGAGCACCATCGTAACCACAATTTTCTGGACTATATGGGAGGATAAAAATAAATCTAGATGGGAGGTTAGGCCTACTGTTTCTCTTCTACTTGTGCGAATGAATGGGTTGTTTTTTGAGTTAGAGTCTCTACTGAGGGGGGGGGGATTATTTTGTGGTTTCCAGTTTTTTGTATGGTCCGGTGGCTCGACCGAAGATACAGGGAGGCTGGATAAGATGGAATCCACAAATTGACGACCTTAAGCTTAATGTTTAAGGGTCATTCATGAATGGGATGATTCATGGGGGAGGGCTGGTTTAGGACAGAAGTGAGTGGCCTTTAGTAGCTTCCATGGCTCGAGGAATTCGTTGGGTACAGAGGTACGGGCGTTACACACCGGTGTTATTCTTTACAAATGATTATCGTTGGTGATCATGGAAGTGTAATCAAACTCTGAGGTGCTGATTTGGGCCCTCCAAGGGAAATGTGACATCCCTTGGTGTTTGAGTTAACTTTTTCGTGGGTGTGGCGTGAAGTTTTCTAATGAATGTATAGTTCGACATATTTTTAGAGAGGCCAACCTAATTGCAGACTCTCTTTCTCAGGGAAGTATTCAGGATGACCCTTTGGTGGTTTTCTCTAGAATGGGATCTTTTCCCCATGAGTGTATAGGTATTGTGATGGGGGACACCTTGGGGCTCCATAATTTCAGACCTCCATGAATTATTGTACTTGCAAGGTTCATTAATTTTGAATAAAAAAATAAAAGTTCAGTCAGTCAGTCATGAATTAGACAAGGCCACAAGTCTCAATGAGACCAAATGCCACCACCAAACCACCCTTATATGAAGGCAATGCTAAAAGAGAATCTTAAAAGATAAAATATCATGTTTCCTCTACATTTATCCTACAATAAAATATTTACAACCACCCAATGGAAAAATTAAGGTGTAATAACAAAGCCCAGTAGTATACCACTAAAGAAACTATACAAGTTAAAATATTAATAATTCATAAGATCTAACTTTAAAACAAAATCCTATTTTACAATAATTTTCATAAATAAAATAATTTGAAAATATTCCTTCGTTTTTTCACAAATTCATATCTAGGGAAGAGAAATAAGATAAACCAATAATGTGAGAAAATATACATGAAATAAAAAATCATGCAATAAATAGGCCAGACTCAACAAAGCACCATTCATTCGGGCTCCAACCTATGGGAAAATATGTTTATTACATTAAATAGGATAAACTAGCACACATTGGTATCGACCAATATATAATCCTTCCGCAGTCCATCGATATCCAAAATGTTTCCTCCTCGTGGTGCCACATGCACTATAGTGAACCATATTTATTTCCCAATACACCCAAGGTTCCATATGTGCAACTTTTTACAACATTGATTTTTTTAAACCATACTCACACTTTATAAAAAATATTTTCTAACCCAATACAAGCTAATTAAGGGTTTGAAAAATCATTTTAGAATGAAGGAAAATCCATTTTAAGGACTAAACCCCCTATTTAAAACATGAATCCAAGCGTTTCAATTATAACACATGAATTTTCATTTCAAAGTAAAAAATAATTAACAATAAAATATATAAAATCAATAATTATAACCACTTTTATAGATCATACTACCTCAAAATGGTATAACCCTATCCTCCTTCGACAACGATTACTAGAAACCAATTGATCAGCCCATGAAAGACAAGGTGTAACATGAAACTTTAAAATATTAAAATAAAACACTATGTGACTCTGAATTCAAACAATAACTTTAGCCAAAATCACTAATGAAATAAAATGTAGAGAGGAAGCAGGAAGAATTCTTACCTGAAGAGATGTACCACAATGGACTTAGCAATCAATAACCAAACATATGATCTAGAATGAGGGAAATCATTAAAAATCACTTGGGGTGAGCTCTAGATCAAGAGGGATGGATTCGCGGTTAAATGAATGAATTAACAACAACAAATCAGTATAAAAACATAGATAATGAGAATTAAATGGTGTTTAATCTGAATACATGTCATGTAATCCATGAAATCCTTATATATAGAAAAATGTGTCACCTATTTATTAAAAATAAATTTCAACGAATACACATTGTGATCCTACTACAAATAGTGTTATTATTTCAAGCCCTGTATTAGTTCATGAAATCTGATAGGAATTGAATACATGTCGCGTAACCCCCATATATACATGTAAATCTATAGAAAACTATAGAAAATATAGGCATAAGAAGACAAACCCACTGAAAATAGAGAACTAAAACCATACTCAAAACATAACTGAGCAAAGGTAATGAGGAATTTCAATCTCTCTACTAAAAATGCTTTCTGACCCCCCAAATCCCTCAAGATCCTAGATCTTTAAAAAAAGAGAAGGTCAATTCTACCTCATCAATGACTCCCAATCCCACGTATTGTGGCTATATTGTATGCACTTCCATATTACCCAAACTAAGGTATGGTTTTCCAATTAAACACCTTATCATGTTGATCCATAATCTGAATTTGTTCCTCAACCAAATTTGTATTTGTCTTAAGATCAACATCCTCACATTCAATCACTTGGGAAGGATATGGTATATACTTCCTCCATTGAGAAACCTGAAACACATTGTATATGGAAGTAAAACAAGATGCTAAGTCCTACCATTAGTCCACCTTCCCTAGTAATCTCATGATCTCAAAGGGAATGAAAACCCCCATTGCTAACTTACCCAGCTTACCCAAATGACGATGTACCAAGGGAGGTGAAACTCTAAGAAAGACCCAATCACCAACCTAAAAATATAGAGGCTGATAAAGATGGTATAAATAAGATTTCAAATGACTCTGTACCATGATCAAATACATATGAATCAATGGAACCATCTCCGTCGTCACCAGAAAAAGACTTGTCCCAACTAGGGACTGCTCTCTAAACTCTTCCCAGCACAAGGAAGATCTATATGATCACCCATAAAAATATTCAAAGGGTTACATCCTAATCTAAGACTAATAACTATTTTTATAAGACAATTTGACTGAAGGATAATTATTTCACCATGATCTACCAAAATCAGGCATAGATGTCTAATGCATATCCTCAAGAACCTGGATATCCCTCTTTGTCTGTACATCTATCTTTGGATGATAAGTCATTCTCAATTTCATCAGAGAACCTATCAACACTAGAAAAACATTCCAAAACCTAGTTGGGAATATTGGGCCCCTAACATAAAAAACTAAAGAGGGAACCCCATGATGTTTCACATCCTATCAGACATATAATTCCTCAATCTATTCCACTTTTTTGTCTCATTGATAGGTAGGAAGTGTACCTATTTGGTTTGTTAGTCAATCTAACCCAAATATCATCTTTCCCACTAGGATTCTTGGGAAATATAATGACGAAATATATGGGAATATAATCACATTTCCGTACCTAAATGGGATAGGGATATAAAAAATCCATAGGTATCTGGTGTTCTACCTTGTTATCAGCAAAGTAAGACACATCAATAAAAAAACCACAGTCAACCATCTCATCCCCTTCCACCAATACCAACATCTCAAATCTTATTACATCTTGGTACCCATAGGGTGAACAAACCAAAAAGACCAGTTCCCACTGACCATAAACTCTTTCCTTAGGGGAAACAGAATAAGAAACCTACCATGGACGCCCAAGCACCACCGAGAGACTGAGACCACTAATTCAAGGTCTCCCCATGAGAAAGGGTTTCACTAAAGTGTTCGAAATTGATGTATTCCACCTGATCAATTTGAAATAATTCATCCAAAGATGAGACAGATTTTATCAAATCCAATAAAACTTTTCCACTAACCACTTCTACTTCTATGCTTATCCTAGAAAACATACTAATTAAGGACCACTCCTCCACCATTTCCTTCATGGATTATGTTAGAAACATTTTTCTCAATGAATTGGAAACCACATTTCCTTCCCATTCAAAACCAAAATTCTATAGGTGGTACACCCTGGGTATCTATCGCATGTTCATATCCCTATGCTCAAAAATATATTTCAGGCTCTTATGACCAGAATACAGTATAATCTACTACCCAAAGAGATATTTACACCACGTTTTGAGTACATTCATAACTGATTCCAACTCAAGTTCTTAGGTAGGGTAGTTATCCTCGCGAGGGTGTAATTATAATGATCCATAGGCCACCACCTATTTCCCTTTCATTAATAAAAATACCAAACTTGTACTTGAGGCATCACATAAAACATCATAACTCAAATATTGTTCTAAAATAATCAAAACATGCACTGAAGATAACATCGACTTCATCTCCTAAAAATGTCTCTTAAAAGTTTTACTACATTCAAAATTTACACCCTTACAGGTTAAATCATTCATTAAAGAATCAATCTTGGAGAAATCCTAAAAAAACATCTATAGTAACTAACCAAACCCAATAATATCTGAATCTCAAACACATTTCTAGGATACCTCCAATACAAAATGTCCATAAATTTTTGGTATCCACTGAAACACACCTCTAAAATATATCATACCCCAAAAAAATTATCTCTTGAATCAAGAACTCACACTTGGAAAGATTACCATATAGAAGATGTTACCTAAGATTTTGAATAATTATATCAAAATAGACCATATAATTTTCTTATAACTTCAATTAAACCAAAATATAATCCATGAACACAACAAAAAAAGAGTCTAAGAACTGATGAAATATCTAGTTCATCAAATTCATAAACACTGTTGGAGCATTGGTGAGACCCAATAGCATAAAAAGATACCCAAAATTCCAATATCGACTCCAAAATTTTCTATTAGATATATTCTATTCCTAGAATTTCAATTTATGGTACCCTAACCATAGGTCAATCTTAGATAAAAATTTCCCCTCACGCTGGTCAAAAAGTTCATCAATCTAGTGAAAAGGATATTTGTTATTAATGGTCACCCAATTTAAATTTTAATAGTCAATAAAATGTATAAGGGTCCCATATACCTTCTTAGAAAATACGATTGGAGAATCCATTGATGACATGTTATGAAAAATAAATCCATTTACCTCTAGGTCCTCAATATGGAACTTATGTTCCAGCAACTTAGTAGGTTCCATTTGACAAGATAGAATAGAAATGGGAATCATACCAGGGAGAAGTTCAACAGTAATATTGACCGCTCTATAGGGTGGTAAACTAGAAATATCATCTATAAATACATTGGGGTATGCACACCCCAATGTATGGAGTTTACCACCCAAACAAGGGTTAACTACATTAAGAAACTTATTTGAAAACTGGTATGAGATTACCCCAACATAGGGCACAAGAAGCCATTCCCTTCCCAGTATAGAGTCACACTCACCCTAAAAAATATGAGTTACCCATTGGAAGATATAAAATAAACTCAATGATGACAAAATTCTATCTATTCCTTAACATTGATCATCCAATCTATGTTGATAATCAAGTCAAATATGTCAAGATCAACAACTATGAAGTCCCACACCACCTTAAAGTTGACTATCCACAATCAATGTGTGGAACACTTAAAACATTGTTTAGACCTCTTTACCAAGGGCATGGAAAGATCCAAAATAATTATATATTCTCCTAATGTAATCCCAAAATTTCAACCAACTTTGATGCTATAAAATAATAAGTAGATCTTGTACCAAATAAATATAGTGACATAGGAGATGATATAAACATCGTACCTATAATAGTAGTCGACCATACTTTAGATTTATCTGATGCATTTTCTGTCAAATAAATAAATCTAGTCCTAGCCACTTGGAAATACTCCATGGCATGAGGATTTGACCCACCACCCTTGGATACATCAATATAAACCTATGAAGCCTTGGTGAGAGTGGATCCCACCTTACTACCCTGTGATATCATTTCACAAAAAAATCATATGACCATATTATCCACAAAGACAACTAGTCATGTGGGCCTTTGTACAGTTAGGTATGGTATGACCATACCTCCCACACTAGTAGAAGATAAGATAATGATTTCCTGATGAATCTCCCAAAACTGGTCCTAAAGAAAACTAGCTACCTTTACACTTCCTTTTATGGCCATAAGATACACCCTAGCTAAGAAATGCACCGACTGAATCTCCTCCCAAACCAATATTCCCAACTATTTATGCCTCATTCAAAGTTGTTTTGTCACCTAACTTCACAAAAATTAGAAGACACTTGAGAATCAACATCAACCCTATATTATGCCTCATTCAAAACTCCAATCTTCATGCCTTTAGGTACTCATTAGTGAAACGATCTAATTTCAGATACACAAACTCAGAAAAAATAGGTAGAATACTCCAGAATGACATGCTCCCCTTGCTCAATTGTCTGAAACTATTAGGTCTTCTCTGTACATAACATCTCATTATAAAACTACTGATTAAATATTTTCTTAAATTCATCATAGGTAAGATCCTCATGAAACATATCTTTCATAATATATTTCAATCATCTCCTCTGAATCCCTCAATAATATATATGAAAAAACCCACCTTAGAGTCTTGAGGATTCTTCAAGAAGATGAAGATACACTCAATCCAATCATGCCACTCCTCATATTTTTACGAACTTTTGTTATAATGAAAGATGAGTGGATGATTATTAGTAAACTATGAGCTAAGATCCACCACATATTCCGGGTTCCCAGTACCCACCTAACCCAGAGTCTGAATAGTGTGGATTATAGCTTCTACCCAAGAAGTGTCCACTAGAGTATTCTCCCATGGATCCTATCTCGTAGCTTCCTCTCTCGAATTTGAAAGATATCTTCTAAAATTCATTGTCTAATAAACACAATACAATAACCAATTAGATAATGAACATATTTCAAAATTTTGGACCACTTTCAAAAATCAAACCATTTCTTTAAAATAACAGGAATATAAAAAAAATTCTATCCATGAAGTAATTTTTCAAAAGGAATAGGTAAATTTCATTAAACTTCTCATATAGTTCATTCAAATTACCTGAAACCCCAAGTCTAAAAATAGGTAAAAGTACCTAAAACCCCATGGTAACTCAAATTCAATCATGAAAGTGAGTTTTCTAGGACCCTTTTCTGGACTTTTTATTTGAATTCAGACAGTCCTAACTCTTATCTACCGAAAATAATGAACCAAACTCAGAAAGTGTTAACACACTTTAGGATGAGCATATTCACTGATACTAAATTGTAACATAACAACCCAGGTCAACCAAACCACACACCTGAGCTGGCCAGCACATGGTGAGGTGAAATAAGAAAATAAAAAAATGTATCAAATATAAAAAAAATAAAGAAATTAAAATAGAGTAGTGGGAAGAAAAAGGATATATAACAATATATAAAACCAATATGAAGAGGTTAAAACCGAAATTCTTGAATCATACAAGACCACAAGTCTGCATGTGACCAACAGTCACAAAAAAACCACCCTGATACGATGTCAATGAAAAAAGAAAAGCCAATATTCTACCAGATTCCCTTAAAATTTCTAGTCTCCTAAAATACAACATCTGCAATCACCCAAAGGAAAAAATTAGGGTGTTAACAAAAAGACAAGTAAGATACCACCAAATAATATATACAAGTTCCAATATCAATAATTCACAAGATATATATTTAAAACCAAATCTATTTTTACAATCATTTTCATAAATAAAAAACTATGAAGTAGAACAGCCGGGTTAATCCATGTTATTGGCTTCAGTGGAATTGAAAATTACTCGTGAAAGATTCTTGATTTGATGAATCTTTTGACTACATGGAATCATTTTTGTGGCATGTTTTATTATTTTTGGATTGTCTCGGACTTTCATCCATAATTTTCTTCAGATGTAGATTTATAGTAGGTCGTCCTCACCTTGTATAGCTATTCAGATTTGGAATATTGAGAGGGTATGCCATAGCCATCGATACCAAGCCCATGCATTTTTTTACGGGATAGTTTTCTGAGCAGTCATGCACATGTGGAGCCTCCATATGGACTTTGATGATGGGGAGGGGTATCTCTATGGAGTCTGTTGTGAGATGATTGCGGCATTTTTCGACATTTTTTTGTCTCTAAGTCTTGAAGTCATGTCAGGTTTCCCCCTTTACCCTTAAATGGGGTATTATCCAAAAATCAATGAAAAATTTAGCCTTCGGGCCATTCAGTTAGTCTAAATAGGTATATGTTGGTACCAACCAATATCGATTCATGCTGCAATCCATCGATATCCAAAAGGTTATCTCCTAGTGATGCCAACCATTTCAATTTCATGTGGAAACCAAGGTTCCTAATGTGCTATGTTTTTCAAATTCCATTTTTAAAAACCACCCTAACACTTTATAAAAATATTTTAAAATCTAATCCAAGCTACTTTAGGGTTTTAAAACTCATTTTTGAATCAAGGAAAATCCATTTTTAAATCCAAACCCCTCTAAAACATGAATCTAAGCCTTTCAATTTCAAAATATGCATTTTCATTTAAAAATACAAATTAATTGACAAGATCATATTTAAAATTAATAATTAAAACCACTTATATAGATCCACATACCTGAAATGTTATCAACCTATCCACTTTCGACAACGATGATAGGAAACTAAGAGATTGGCCCTAAAAAGGCAAGGAGAAACATGAAACTAAAAAATGATCAACAGAAAACACTATATGATCACAAATATGAACTATAACCATAGAAAAAACCAATAAAAAACAAAATAAAAGAGTAAACATGAAGAATTATTAATTGACTATATGAACTTTAGTGAACATGATGACCAATCATCGAACGAATGATTCAGATAGAGGGGAATCACAAAAAATCACATGGGGTGATCTATGGATTGAGAAGGATGGATGTACAGTATAATTAATAAATTAACAACTAAAACGAACCTTAAAAACATAGATTACAAGAATTACATGATGTGTAATCTAATTACACATTGTTTAATCCATGAAAGTCAAATAAACCAAAAAAACCATCACTATTTCAATAAAAATTGATTTCTAACCAATACACATTGTAAACTTGTTACACGGCATGTAAATCTCTCACACCATGTATCAATTAAATATGTATATCAAGTGATGAATATACATCATGTAACCCAATTACATGGTGTATAAATCCCCAAAATACTACATAAATTTTATTTCTAAGAAGAAAACCCCAAACAAAAAGGGAACTCAAAACCATACTCAAAGAACACCTGAGAAAAGGTAACATGGAATTACAAAACTTGTTTCAATAATTAATAAAACACTAATAATACTTAATAAAAACATTAATTTCCTTTGGAACACTCCAATAAACCATATTAGGCATACTATTTAAATTCCAAACACATTAAATTCGAAACTCATGGTTTTCAGGGAAGCAACGTGAGTATTCAACCCATGAGAAGAATATTTAATATTTCATATAATTATTCTAAATAAAATTCATTATAATAAAAATAAACAATAAGAATATAATAAATCATTAGTTAAATGTAAACAATTAAAAAAAATTATAGTATATCCATATATATAAACATATCCAAAATAAACCATCATAGAAAATCACCCCTTTAGGTATAATTGATTTCTCAAAGTACGTCAATACTTGTGGTAGGTTCATACTCATAGTGGTTCTAGTCTCCTGGTAGGTTAGAACATGTTGTAGGTTTAGAATAAATGTGTGGTTGATGATATTGTGTGTGGGATTTACCCATTTCCTTATGATCAATCCATTAAAGTCAGACCATATCTCATGTGGTTGATCCAACTCTTAGAAAATGTTTATAAGTCTAACATAGTTAGTCAACACAGTCTATCATTTCACTCTTATAGCAGATTATAGAATACCATGTTCAGTTGAATATATTCATGTGGTCAGTTGGATAATTAGAAATAATTTGGTTTATCTATATTATGGTCGATCAATATTCATGTTTTAAATCAAATTTTGTTCATGTGGCCAGTCATGAATTATAGTCACTTGACTATTATTCATACAGCCTTTCAAGACTTACCCTCACTTAATAGTCATGGTCAATCCAATACTTAGCGAATATTTTCAAAATAGAGTAAAACCACACTATCAGTCAAATTATATTATATATGACATTAATCCATGAATTTTAATTAAAAACAACCCCATTAAAATAGTTAACAATATTAAAAAATATATTACATGTATAAAAATTATGAGTTATCTTATAGGGGATAAAGTATTAAAATAAATGTTGTGAAAAAATATAATTATAAATTAAAATTATATTTTCAATAATCAAAATATAAATAAAAAAGTGTAAAGGAGACACTTCAACATTCTCCATTTTTTTGATAATTACAAAGAAAATTGAAATTCAAAAATTTCTCCCTGTTTCGAAATTTATGAAATGGTTAAATAAAAAATTTCATCCCCTTTTAATGTATAAACAATATATGTGAAAACATGACCCCCATAAGATAGAAAATCATTTGTAGGAGATAAACTAACCCTTCTAAAATCCACATTGAACAATTTAATCTCCCTCGAAATTTCTCCAATTTAATTTCCCTTAATAATCTATTTTTTCTTAAGACTCCTACAGATTTAAAAATAGTGTGTACATGACTAAATGTTTCCTCATATATAATATCCAAAACTCCTTTTGAAGATATTTATAAAATCCTCAAGGTACCATAAAATGATTTCAAGATATTGAAGAAATGAAAATTAATCATATTTAATGAATGATGTAGTGAAAAAGTATTAAATCACATTCCAATGAACCTTATAACAGTGATTCATTCACATTGGTTAAGAAGAAAATAAAATTAAATAATTAACTCAAAATCCTAATTTAACTCCCCCAAAATAGACTGAATATCCATTATACTGAGATTAATTTTTAATTTATCAAACTTAGCTAAATCCAGGTGTTTTATAAAAATTTCACCATATTAATATTCTATTGAAATATATTACAAATTTGTTATTCCTTATTGAACACTATAACACACCAACCTGGGTAAACCAAACCACACACCCGAGCTGGCCCTCGCATAGTGAGCTGAATCAAGAAAATAGAAACAAGTATTGAATATAAACAAATCAAGACATACAAATAGAGTAAAAACAAGAATAATGGAGATAAAACTATCCATACAACCAAGAAAAACATGCTAAACCAGAAATGTATGAATCAAATAAGACCAAAAGATTCCATGTGACCAACATTAACCACAGAACCACCCTTTTAAGAAGGCAGTGAAAAAAGAGAAGATGATATTGTACAAAATTCCCTTCACTTTACATGTATCCTACAATAAAACATCTAAATCCCCCAAAAGAAAAATTAGAATGTGAACATAAATCCCAGTAGGATACCACCAAATAATTTACACCAGTTTTAATATTGATAATTCATAAGCTCTATCTTTAAACCAAAATACATTTTTAAAATAATTTTTATAAATAAAAAAATTTGAAAAATTTACATTGATTTTATACAAATTCATATCTAGGAAATTGAAATAAGATAAAAACATGTGATAAAATATAAATGAAATAAACAATCATGTGATTAATAGAATTGGAAAAAAAAAGTACCATCCATTCGGGCTCCAGCCTATGAGATATTATGTACAAGAAACTAAATATCCTAAACAGGCATATGTTGGTACCAACCAATATTGAGTACTCCCACTATCCATTGATATCCAAAACATTACCTACTAGTGGTACCACACACACTAAGTCTACCTGTTTCTATTTCTAGGTTCAACCAAGGTTCTCGATGTGTTATGTTTTTCAACTTCCATTTTTAAAACCCATTCTCACACTTAATTTTTTTTTTCAAATCTAATACAAGCTATTTGATTGTTTGGAAACTCATTTCTAAATCAATTAAACTCTATTTTAAAGATATAAACCAATTTAAAGCACAAATACAAGAAATTAAATTTCTATACATTCATTTTAATTTCCAAATCCCATGGAATTCACAATATCATATACACGATATAGTATTAGAACTACATGTATAGATCCACCTACCTCAAAATGGTATAAACCTATAATCCTTTGACAATGGTGATTGGAAACCAAGAGACTAGTCATCGAAATATAGGATGCGACAAAAAAATATGATGGATCGATAAAAAACACTATCTGATCATGAATATGATCCAAAAACTCTAGCAAAACCACTTCCAAAAACAAAGGTAAAGTAAAAACATGAATAATTCTTACCCGATGAGAAGAACCATAGAGAATATGAAGATTAATAAAAAAATATGATCCAAAATGAGGGTAATCATCCAAAATCATCTGGGGTGAGCTCTAGATTGAGAGGGATAATTTAATGGTTGATTGAATGGATTAAAATCTTTACAACACCCTAAAAACATATATCTTGATAATTTCATAGAATTTAATCCCATTACATGTCATGTAATCCATGAATGTCGAATATGACAAAAAATGCACCACCTTTTTATTAAAAATAAATTTTCTACCAATATGCAACTTGAACTTAGTACATGATGTTTAAATCTCTCACACCTTATATCAGTTCATGACATCTGTCTGGAAATGAATATATGTCATGTAGCCCCCTTACACGGTGTATAAATACCTAGAAGACTGCAGAAACTAATGGTATAAGAATAAAACCCCAAACCAAAAGGGAAAATCAAAACTATACTCAAAGCATACCTAATCAAAGGTAATGATGCATTACAATCTCACCACAATAAATGATTCCTGAATTAGAAATCCCTCAAGAACATGGATCCTAAAAAAGAGAAGGCCACTATTTCCCCATGAACAACTCCCACTCCCACATCTCATGGCTATCCTATATGCACTGCCACAATACCTGAACTAGGGTTATCGTTTTATTGTGAAAAGACTTATCCTGGAAATCTATAATATGAACTGTATTTTCAACCAAAGTGGTATTGGTATCAAGATTTAAATCCTCCCATATAATCACATGGGAAGGATCCATTATATACCTCCTCAATTGGGATATAATAAACACACCATGGATGTAATTAAAATGCAATGGTAACTCTAACCGATAGGCCACATTCCCTATTCGTCATATGATCCCAAAGGGGCCCTAAAACCTTAGTTCCAACTTAATTTTCTTACCCAACCTATGATTCCCCAAGGGAGGTGAAACTTTATGAAAGGCTCAATCACCAACGTCAAACTCCAATTATCAACAAGAAAGGTCCACATAATATTTATAATGACTCTATACCATGATAAAATGTATCCAGATCAGCTGCACCATCTCTGTAATCTCCTAAATAAGACTCAACCAAACCAAGGGCTTCTCTCCCAACTTTTCCTACCATAAGAGAGATCTACATGGTCATCTATAGAAATCCTTAAAGGTCACAATCCTAATTATAATCCTAGTAACTATAGTTATAGGAATGTTCTACCAAAGCAAATTTATTTTCCCATGATCCAAAAAAAATCAATCACACAAGCCTAAAGAAAATCCTCAAGAACCTAGACATCCCTCTCTATCTATCCAACCATTTGTGAATTATAAGCCACGATCAATCTAATCTGGGTACTATTCACCTCCTAAAAACTTCTCTAAAAAATGGACGTGAACCTTGGGTCTATTTCAAATACATATGTAGATGGAACCCCATGAAATCTCACAATGTCTTGGATATACTTTCCCCATGGTGTTGCACCTTCGTTGTCTCCTTGAAAGGGAAATAATGCACTGATTTTATGATTCGATCAATGATCACCCAAATCACATCCTTACCACTAGGATTATATGGTAAAACATTGATGAAATATATGGAAATATAATCCTATTTCCATAGGAGGATGGGTAAGGGATTCAGACAATATTCTTGTAC
Organism: Viscum album; assembly: GCA_963277665.1. NCBI lineage: Eukaryota > Viridiplantae > Streptophyta > Magnoliopsida > Santalales > Viscaceae > Viscum > Viscum album. The sequence continues at coordinate 412,372,808 of OY728140.1, read as the reverse complement.
CTAGTTTTTTGCCTAAATTCTATGACCAGTAAGACACTACGATACAAAATATGAAATCAACTACCCCATCCCCCGCCAACAATACTAACATCTAAAATCATGGAATATCATGGTAGCCCTAGGGTGCATGGACAAAAAATAATTGTTTCCATTTTCTATTAAACAATAAATTAGGTAAAATAGAACAACCAATCTACCATGGAATCACAAAGCGCCACTATAAGACTGAGACCACTCACCTATGTTCTCCTCACTATAATGGATTTCAATAAATCTTTTTCATTCAATGTATGCCACCTTCTCGATCCAAAATCACTCATCTAAATATGAATCAGTGATTGTTTAATGCAATAACATTTTTACACCAACCACTTCTACTCTTAATCTCATATCGTCAAACAAACTCATTGGAGACCACTCCTCAACTGATTCCTTCATGGATTGTGTTAGTAACTTTTTTGTCAATGCATTAGTAACCACATTTTCCTTCCCATTGGTGTAAGAATTATAAAAATAAATATTCTTAAGGTATTCCATCTAGAATATCTATCAGGAGTTCACATCCCTCAGAGTAAAAATATATTTTAGGCTCTTATGCTCTGAATAAACAGAAAAACATTTCCTAAAGAGATAATGGAACCATGTTTTCAGTTCACGCATAACCACTACCAACTTAATATTATGGGAAGGGTAGTTATTCTCAAAAGGTAATAACTAGAATAATCCATAGGCCACTACTTATTTTCCTCAAATCAAGATACATCCCAAACCCATACTAGAATCATTTTAGAAAACATCATTTCCCGAACATGGTTCCGAAAGAATCAAAACTAGTTATGAAGTCTACCTAACCTCTAGCTATTAAAAAGATATATGATATTTTTCATTCCATTCAAACATTACAACCTTATGGATTAAATCAGTCATTGATGATATGGTCTTCTAGAAATCCTGAAGGAACCACCTAAAGTTTCCTAACCAATCCAAAAAACTTCAGATCAAAAACACATTTATGGGCTTCTCCCAGTAAATAACCAGCTGTACCTTTTCAAGATCAACTGGAACTACTCTCATATATTACATGCCCCAAAAAATTTACTTACTGAATCCAAAACTAACACTTGGAATTATTTCTATATAGATGATTTTCGCTCAATGTCCGAAGAATGATATACAAATGGTCAATTTGCTTCTCCTCTAACTTGTTGTAAAACAAAATGTCATCCATGAACACAAAAAATAGTCTAAGAACCTATGAAGGATATTGTTCATCAAATAAATAAATACATTATAAGTTTTGGTGAGACCAAATGGAATAACAAAAAACTTAAAATTCCCATATGGACTCTTAAATGACGTCTTAGGTATATCCTCTTCTTAGACATTCAACTGATGGCACCATAATCACAATTCAATATTATAAAACCAACATCCCCCTAAAAGCTGGTAAAAACTTTCTTCATCCCATGTAAAAGTATATTTGTTCTGAACAGTCACCAGATTTAACTTATGATAGTTAATATAAAATTTGAGTCTCTTGTATGACTTCTTAGAAAAGTGGATAGGAAAATCTCATGGTGACATGCTAGGATAAATAAATAAATTTTCATCTAGGTCCTCAAGATAGACCATAAGTTCCCCCAACTTGGAAGGTTCCATTTTATAAAATGAAATAGAATTGGTCATTTTACTAGGGATCATGTTAATAGTAAACTTCACCTCTCTCTAAGGTGGTAAACCAAAAACAATCATCTAGAAATACCTTGGGGTATGTACACACCACTACATGAAGTTGACCATCCAAACAAGGGTAAAATGTATTAAGAAACATCTCTAAAAAATAGTATGAGATTACCCTAGTATAAAGAACACCAGGCCCTTCCCATCCCGATCTAGAGTCCTAATCAACATGAAAATCATGGGTCCACCCATGAATAGATAAAAATTGCACTCAAATATTATAATAGGCTATCTAGTATTTAACAATGATCATACAATTAATGCTAATAATCATGTTGAAGATATAATTAATGGGAAATAAGAAGTCCCACACTACCTCAATTTTGGTTATTCTCCACTCAAAACTGTCTACCAAACTATGTATGCCTCAGCTCAAGCTTCTTTTTCAGCTTCCTCCACAAAGGTCCGAAGACACATGAGAATCAACATAGACCTAATATCAGGTCTCAATCCTAATAAAAACCTTTAAGCCTTTAAGTAATCATTATTGACAAGCTCCAGTTCTTTATTAACCAACACAGAAAAATTGGGAGAATACTCCCTAATGGTATGCTCCCCCTACGCCAAGGTCAAAAAATCCTGGGTTTCTTCCACATGTAACAACTTAGGGTAAATTTTTTCATTAAATATTTTCTTGAATGAAACCCAGTTAAGTTCCTCAGGTAAATTTTCTTATACAATAGATTCCCACCATTTCCTCCCTGGCCCCTCAATAATATACACGGAATAAACTACCTTAGAGTCTTCAAGAAGTTGAAGATCCTCTCAATCTACTCAAGCCACTCCTCATATTTCAATGGTCCTTTGTCACTAGAAAATATGGGAACATGCTACGTAGTAAAATTGGAGCCATGATCCTCCACATATCTTGGGATCTGGACACCCACCTGACCGAGTGTCCAAATAGTGCAGATTATAGCTTCTTCTAATGAAGGGTCCACTGGAGGGTTCTCCTCCGAATCATATCCCGTAGAATCCTATCTCCGATTTGGAAGAGACATTCTTAGTGTAATTTTCTAATAATCATAAGGAAAACCCCAATTATATCATGAGTATATTATAAAGTTTTAAGACTACTTTAAAACTTAAAAACAATTATTTAAAATAATAATAATTTAAAGAAATTAATAATTCTATCCATGAAATACATTGTTAAAAATGAATAAGTAAATTTAAATACAATTATCATATAGTTCATTCAAATGAACCCAAAACCCAGGTCTCATACCTGGAAAAAGTCCCAGACCACACATGATAGAATGGTTTAAACAACATAAGTGAGCCAGCTAAGCCCTTTTTTGGACTTACAATCTAAATTCTGATGGTCCTAACTCCTTTATAAAAAAGATATAGAACCAAACTCTGGTAGTGTTAACACACTTCAGGATTAGAATTTCATTAACACCAAGTTATAACATTCCAACCTAGGTCAACCAACTAAAACACTCAATCTATTTTTCACATGGTGAAGTGATCCAAGAAAATAGAAATGAGTCTCAAATATAAACAAATAAAGACATAAAATAGAGTACAAAGTGTAAAAGATGATATATACCCATCCATTAAAACAATCCAAAAATTCCAAACTAGAAATGTATGATTCAGAAAAGACCACAAGTCCCCATGTGACCAACAGTCACCACCAAACCACCCTGCTATGAACGAAATAAAAAAAGATAAGTTGAACTGCCTTAATATTCCCTTCACATTACCTATATCTTGTAATACAATGTGTATAACTACCCAAAATAAAAAATTAGGGTGTGATCACAAATCTCAGTCAGATACCACCAAAGAATATATACAAGTTATAATATAAAAAATGAACAAGATCAAGATTTGAAACTAAATACAGCTTTACAATAATTTTCATAAATAAAACAATTTCAGAACCTTACTTTGATTTTCTGCAAATTCATATCTAGGAAAGAGAAAAAATTAAAACAAACATGTTAACAAATATCCATGAAATAAAAAATCATGAAATAAATAGACAAAAAATTACAAAGCACCCTTCATTCGGGATCCAACCAATGGAAAAATATTTACAAGATACCAAAGTGATTAAATAATAATATATTAGTACCAACCAATATCAAGTCCTAAAATAGTCCATCGATACCCAAAAGGTTACCTCTTAGTGGTAGCAAAAACAATAAAGATAACTTTATATATTTTATGACATCCAAAGGATCCTGATGTGCTATGTTTTCAACTTCAAATTTTAAAAACCATGCTCAAACTTTATAAAATATTTTCAAATCCAAGACAAGATACTTTTGTTTTTGAAACCCCATTTAAAAATCTAGGAAAATCCATTTTTAAATCCAAAAAAACCTTTAAAACGTGAATCTAATCCTGTCAATTTCAATGCATGCATTTTATTTTAAAAATACAATGTAATTGAAAAGAACATAAGTAAACCAAGAATTAAAACCACTTGTATAAATCCACCTACCTCAAAATAGTATAAACCTTTCCACATTTGACAATGGTGATTTGAAACCAAGTTATCAACCCTCAAAAGATAATTTCTGACAAGAAACTATAATGGGTCAATAAAAAACACTATCTAATCTTGAAATATAACTAAAACCACATCCAAAACCTCTACCAAAATAAAATTAAGGGAAAAAACATGAAGACTTCTTACCAAAAAGATGCACTTTAGTGAACAAAATGGTCAATCACTGAATGGATGACCCAGAAGGGGGTAAATCATACAGAATCACCAAGGGTTAGCTTTTTTTTGAGAGGGATAGATTTAGGGTTGAATGAATTAATTAATTCCCGTTCAAAATCCCAAAAATGCAGATTAGGAGAATTACATTATGTGTAATCCCATTACACGTCATGTAATCCATGAAATTAAAATATTCCAAAAAATGTGTCACCTTTATATTAAAACTTTTTTTAGCCAATAAACATCATGAACCTATTACATGGATTGTAAATATCTCACACATTTATCAGTTGATGATGTTTTTAGGAGAAAATACACATCATCTAACCTTTTTACAGGTGTGTAAATCCCTAGTAGACTATAGAAACTATAGGCCTATGTAGAAAAACCCAGACCAAAAAGTGAACTCAAAACTATACTGAAATATTTCCTAGGAAAAGGTAATAGTGTGTTATAATATCATAACCATAAAACCTTTCTGACCCAAAAAAATCCCTCATGATCTTGTATATGCAAAAATATAAGGGAAATGCTGCCTCATCAATGATTCCCACTCCTGAATCCAATGGCTACCTTGTCTTCACTGCAATAGTACCTGAACCAGGGGTATATTTTTATCATACAACACCTTATTCAAGAAATTCATAATCTAAGATGGATTCTCAGACAAAGTGGTATCAGTCTCAAGATCAATATCCTCCCATCCAATCACATGGGAAGAATTCAGTATGCACATTCTCAATTAGGAAACATGAATCACATCGTGGATGGAAGTGAAAACATGATAGTAAGTCCAACCAGTATTAAACCCTCCATAGTAATCCCAAAATCTAAAAGGGGACCAAAAACCTTGATTCCAACTTACCCTACTTTCCCAACCAACATTGTCCCAACCAAGGTGAAACATTGAGAAAGACCTGATCACCATCTGGAAAATCCAAAAACTACCACTGATAGTCCACATAAAATATATGATGACTCTATGTCAGGAACAAATTCCACTAGATCAACTGCACCTTCTCTGTCTCCTCCTAAACAATAATAGGCCGAACAAATTACAACACTCTCAACTCTTCCCAATACATGGTAGATCTACATGGTCACCCATACAAATCCTAAACGGGATCCATCCTGATCAAAGCATGAAAATATTTTTATAGGAAAATTTGTCCCAAGGTAAATGATTTTCCCAAGATCCACTAAAATCAAGCATGCAAGCCAAAATTATATCCTCAAGATCCGAAATAACACTCTCAGTATATCAATATTTCTTCACACAATAATATTTTCTTAATCTAATTTGGGAACCCATAACCTCCTACAACCGTATCTAGAACATATACATGAACATCAATTCCCTGTTAGATACAACCATAGAGGGAACCCCGTGAAGTCTCACAATTTCATGGACATACAATTCCCCAAGCAATTCCACCTTCGTCATCTCCTTTATTGGGAGTAAATATGCTGATTTAATGAGTTGATAAATGATCACCCAAATTGATTCTTTCCCACTAGGAGTTTGTGGTAATACAATGATGATATCCATGTAAATATAAACCCATTACCATTCTAGAATGGGTAAGGTCTGAAATAAACTCATAAGTCTCTAGTGTTTCACCTTAATTCTCTAACAAGTAAGGCACCTTTATAAAAAATATGAAATCGACTGCCTCATACCCATATTCCAATACTGAAGTCTCCAATAATGGTATATCGTGGTATCCCCATGGTGCATGAACCCAAAATATTAGTGCCTACTATCTATAAAATCATACCTTATGATAAATGGAACAACTAAACTACTATTGAAGCAAAAATATATACTAGAAGACCAAGATCACTCACCTGAGGTCTCCCCACCATAAATGATTTCACTAAATCATTAGTACACAATGTCTATCTCCTACATAATCTAAACTCACTCATTCCAAGACATTTCATCTTTTATTGATTCCAATAACAATTTTCCAAAAACTCTTATACTTCTAATCTCATCTCAAAAAAAAAAATTGAAAGAACACTCCTCTACCAATTCCTTCGTGAATTGTGTTGGTAAATTTATAATCAACACATCAACATCCAAATTTCCCTTCCTTGGGGTGTACTTGGTATCAATATCAGAATTATAAAGGTATTCCACCAAGAGTCTCTTCTCAAGTTCAAATACCTCAAAGTAAAAATGTATTTCTTGATATTATATTCAGAATTAGGTATAAAAAACTCCCCAAATAGATATTTTTACCTTGTTCTGAGTTCATGAAAAATCATTCCCAACTCAAGATCATTGGTAGGCTAGCTCATCTCATGAAGGCATAACTAGAATGATCCATAGTCTACCACCTATTTCCCTTTCATCAGAATACATCCCAAACCTAAACTAGAATCATCACAGAAAAAATCCTAACCCAAACCTAGTTCTAAAAGAATGAAAACTAGTGCTAAATTCAACCGCACCTTCAGCTCCTCAAAATATCATTCACATTTTTCATTCCATTCAAACATAAAAGCCTTACTTTTTAATGAAGTCATCGAAGATGCGATCTTGGAGAAATCCCAAACTAACTACTTATAGTAACCAACTAAACCCAAGAATCTTCAGATCTCAAACACATTTCTAGGATTCTCATTAGAAATTACCTCCTATAACTTTTCAGTATCAACTAATATGCCCCTATTAGATGTAAAATTCCCCAAAAAATACCTCTTGAATCCAAAACTCACACTTAGAAATCTTACCATACAGACATTATTCCATCAAAGTTAAATTAATGATATCCAAATGGTCTATATACTCCACCTATAACTTGAATTAAACCAAATACCATCCACAAAAATAATAATAAGAGAGTCTAAGAACTAATGAATTATCTAATTCATCAAATCCATAAACACCATAAGAGAATTAGTTAAACCTAATGGGATAACCAGAAACTCAACATGTATATATAGACTTCTAAATTTTTTCTTAGTTATATCCCTGTCTAAAACAATCAACTGATGGTTCCCTAACCGAAGTTCAATCTTGTAAAACCAAAATTCCCCTCTAAGCTGGTAAAAAATATCTCCAATATAGAGAAAATGATATTTGTTCTTAACAATCACCTAATTCAACATATGATTTTCAATAAAATGTATGAGTCGCCTAAATTGTTTATTAGAAAATAGGATAGGCGAATAACATAGTGACACTCTAGGAATAATAAATCCATTTTCCACTAGTACTTGATGCTAGACCTTATGTTCCACCAACTCAATAGGTTTAATTTTATATGATTTCTTAGAAATGGGAATCATAACTGAGAGTAGTTCATTAGTAAACGCAACCTCACTCTATGGTGGTAAACCCAAAAAAACATCTGGAAAGACCTCGGGGTACATGCACACCACTACAAGAAGTCAACCACCCAAATAAGGGTCAAATGCATTATGAAAAATCTCTGAAAACTAACATGTGATTACCCTAAAATAAGGAACAAAAGTTACTTTACTTCTTGATCTAGAGTCCCACTCATGCTGAAAAACATGAGTGACCCCATCAAGAGATTAGAATTATACCCGATGAAAATAATAGTCTATCCGGGCCATAACACTAATCATTAAATATATGTTGATAATCAAGTCTAAGATGTCAAGAATGATCACTAAGATGCCCCACACCACCTTAAAGTCGGATATCATCACCCAAAGTAAAAAACACTTAAAAATTTGTTCCTAATGCTTTCCCAATGGTGTAAAAAGATCCAATAATAATGGTATAAGATCCGAATGTAATCCCAACATTTCAACCAAATTTGGTGATATAATAGAATGATTAACACCCATATCAAACATATATAGCACCATAAAATATGAAATAAACACCATACCTCTAATAGTAGTTAGACCAGCTTTAGATTCCTCTAGTGAATACTCTTCCACATGAATTACTTTAGTCATAGCCACCTGGGAATCCACATTTGCCTAAGGATTTGACCCAATTCCCTTAGAAAAATCAAAATGAACATTCAATACCTTGTTGAGAGTGGATCCTACCTTACAGACTTGCGGTATCCTGTAAAAAAATATTTCATATGGTCAGAACATCCATAGAGATGAAAAGTCCTGAGGGAATTTGTATAATTAGTCCTTATATGACCATGCCTCCCAAATTGCTGGCAGATAACCTATTTCTAACCCAACAAATCCCTTGAATCTAGTATTGAAGAAAACTACTGACCTTTTCAATTTCATTTCTTTCTAGAAGTTACACCCTGGATAACAACCACTCTTAATAAAGATCCTTCCAAGACTATCTTTCCAGATTTTTCTACCTCAACCAACGCTGCTTTATCAATTACCTCTATAAAGGTTTAAAGAAACATGAGAATCAACATAGAATTAATATCAGGCCTCACAAATAACTCAAATCTATGAGCCTTTAGGTATTCATTAGTGACAAGATCCAGTTCTAGATGCACCAGCTTAAGAAAACAAGTATTATACTCTATAACTATATGCTACCCCTACTTTAAGGTAAAAAAATATTAGGAATTTTCCACATGTAACATCTCAAGGAAAAATTTATTATTAAATATTTCCTTGAATGAAAACCAGGTAAGGTCCTCATGCAACTTATCTTTCACAATAGAGTCCCACAATATCCTCCCCAGTCTCTCAAGTATATATGTGGAAAACTCCACCTTAGAGTTTTTATCAATATTAAAGAACTTCAAGATCCTCTCAACATGATCAATACCCTCCTCATATTCATGTGTTACTTTATCACCATACAAGATAGGTGGATTCTTCTTAGTAAACTAATATCCATGATCCCCCACATGTCCTCGGTTCTTGACACCCACCTAACCCAATGTCATGATAGTGTGGATTAAAAATTCTACAAAATAAGGATTGACTAGAGGATTCACCATTAGATCATGTATTGTAGATTCCACATTCTTATTTGGAAGATCTCTTCGTAGAGTAATTATCTAATAAATATAAGAAAATAACCAATTACATCATCAATATATTTCAAAATCTTAGTACCACTTTTAGAATTCAAACCAATGATTTAAAACAAAAACAATTTAATGAAATTGAGAACAATATCTATGAAATAAATTATCAAAAGGAATATGTAAATTTAAATAATAATCCCATATAGTTCATTCAAATAACCCAAAACCCCAAGTCTCAACCCTAGTAAATTTCCTAGAACACCCATAGTAACTCAGATTCAGTCACATAAGTAATATTTTCATGCCCCTTTTCTATACTTACTATCTCAATTCTTATGGTCCCAACTCCAGTATACCTATGGAAAAGAACCAAACTCAGGAAGTGTTAACTCACTTTTGGCTAATCATCACTTTGATACAAAAATATAACATACCAACTTGTATTAAGTAACCGATACACCTATATTGATCATGACATAGTGAGGTGAAGTAAGAAAGAAAAAACAAGTCTTCAATATAAATAAACAAAGACATGAAAACATACTACAAATAGAGAAAAAATGATATACAATTATCCATACAACCATACCAAAAAGGATAAACTAGAAATTTATGAATCATACAAGACCAAAACTGTCCATGAGACCAACAGTCACCACAAAACCACCCTACTATGAAGGAAACTATAATAGAGAATCCTACATGCTATAAGATCATGTTACATTTACTTGTATCCTAAAATAAAACATCTATTACATCCCAAATACAAAAGTAGGGAGTGAAAAGAAATCCTAGTAGGATACCACCAAAGTGTATATAAAATATATAGTATCAATAATACACAATCTCTATCCGTAAAACAAAATCTAGTTTTAAAATAATTTTCATAAGTAAAACAATTTTATTTTTTTTTGATTTTCCACAAATGCATATCTAGGAAATAGAAAGAAGATAAACCAAAAATGTGAGAAATTATCCATAAAATAAAGAATCATTAAAATAAATAGAATAGAAATGAAAAATAATCATCCAATCCGGCTCCATCCCATGGAATAATACATATAAGACAATAAAGATACTAAAAAGGCATACATTGGTACCAACCAATATTAGGTTCTGCCACCGTCTATTTATATCCAAACGGTTACCTCATAGTAGTTCCACACACACTAAGGATACCGATGTCTATTACCTAACTCAAACAAGGTTCTTGAAATGCTAATTTTTTCAACTTCCATTTTTAAAACCATGACCAGACTTTGTAAAAATATTTTCAAATACAATATAAGATGCTTTAGGGTTTGAAAACTCATTTTTGAATCAATGAAAATCCATTTTTAAATCCAAACCGCATTTAAAACGTGAATCCAAGACTTTAAATTTCTACACATGGATTTTAATATCCAAATCCAAATGAACTGAAAAGAAGATATAGAGAATTAATAATTAAAACTAGTTATATAGATCCTCCTACCTCAAAACAGAATAAACCTATCTGCTTTATATAGTAGTGATTGGAAGCCAAGAGATCAACCCTCGAAAGACAACGTGTGATAAGAAAATGTAAAGGATTGATATAAAAAAACTATCCAATCACAAATCTAAACCAAAATTTCCACCAAAACCACTACAAAAAACAAACGCATAGAGGAAACATAAAGACTGCTTACCAGAGAGATGCATCATAGAAAACACAAGGATTAGTCATTGAACGGATGATATAGAAAGAGGGGAATCACCCAAAATCACTTGGTATGAGATATATACTGAGAGGGATAGATTAATGATTGAATATATGAATTAACATAAAAAAAATTCCATAAAAACACATATAGTGAGAATTATATGGTGTGTAATCCCATCACACACCGTCTAATATGTGAAAATTGAATATACTGAAAAATATGATGTAATTTTATAAAAAATTTATTTTGACCCATCCACATTATTAACCAATTACACAGCCTATAAATCTATCATTCCATGTATCATTTCATGGAATTTTTTAGGCACTGAATATACATCATGTAACCTCCTTACAAGACGTGAAAATCCCATTTATACTGGAGGAACAAAATGTCTAAATAGAAAATCCCAAACCAAAAAAGGAACTCAAAACCATACCCAAATTAGACCTAATAAAAGTTAATGGGGTGTTATTGAAATGATATCTAAGAAATTAAAATATAACATCAATATGTATAGTCTTAGAAATATGCAAAATATTTTTATAAATTTAAATTGGAAAAGTATTATCACAAAGAATCAGGATCTTTGGAAAATTGAAACCAAAATAAAAAATACTTTGTTTAATATATAAAGACTATTATTGAAAGGATTAAATAAAAACACTGTCACTATAAACTATTTATAAATATACTAAGTTTCATTTATTTTGACCCCATGAAACTAAACATTTACTAAGTGACCCATAATTTTTTGATTTTTTTATCTATTTTGCAACACAGAAAAACAAAATTTGAAAAAATGGTTCATTTAAAAGAAGTATTTGTGGGATAAAACAATCCAATATTCATAGGAACTTTAACATAAAAAATTAATTTAAATGATTTTAAATATATTTATTTAGGATTTGATTTAAATATACCACAAATAAACTTTGATAAAATTAAATATGGTCTAGATGGTATCAAATAAAGAAAGCTACCAATCATAGTTCAAAATATATTATTATTAACAAATTTTACAACTTCATTACAATTTAGTTTAAATTAAGCACTCCTTGAAACATTTTATATTTTAAAAACACTAATTCCAAATGTTTTAACCAGTTATTTAGTATATTTTGATTGATTATAATGATGTAATATTTCTTTTAAACTATTTTTAATCCCAAAAAGAATTTCAGTTCACCCATAAGACTCATGTCAAACACTGAATACATTAAATTTGAAAAATAATTACATGGTACATCACTTGGAGTTCCTAATATAATATCATCAAGATATTTTTGAATAATTAATCTATATTTTCATTCATTTTAATAAAAAAGGTTGGGTGAACTTTTTATTTTTCCAATATATTATTGAAAATAAATAATGATAACTGCTCAATTAGAGATTGAGGAGATTGATTCAAACTATAAATATATTTAGAAACTTTAAAAATATAGTTAGGTTTAGAATCATTTTTAGAACATGGGGTTTAAAAAAAATCATAAATATATCCAATTAAAAATGAACATTTGAAATCCATTTGAAAATTTTTAATACTAAAATGAGATTCATATGTTGAATGAATTTTTATATATTCTACTCATATTATTGGAAAAAATATTATTTAAAAAAAATTAATTCTTTTTTATAGTAAAATTCAATTAATAATATGACTTTATTTCTAATTATTTTACCAGATTCATCTAATTTATTTTAAAATATCCATTTGGTTTTTTTAATATTTAAATCCTTGGGTGGTTTAACTAAGGTTAAACATTATCCATATCAGACTAATATAATTCTCCATGCATGTACATAACCTAGTTTGAATCTGATAATTCTTCCTTAATATTTTGAGGTAAAAAATTAGAAATATAATATTGAGAATCAAAAAATTTTCTTAAGGAATTTAAAGTTTATATACCATCAATTTTACCAGAAATCACTTTTTAAACCTAATAATCATTATGTACTTTTAAATTTTTCTCATGAGAGGGACTATCCCCCTTAATAGATGTATCCAGATCATACTTTTAGGTTATATAGAGTTAAAATATCAAAATTATTCATCAAAATGATGGAAATCTGGTTTCCTATCAATTAAATTACTTTCATCAAATTTAACATTGAAAGAATCTTCAAAAAATAAATTTTTCTTTTCTATAAACTCTATATTCCATTCTATAATTATAATACACTGTAAAAATACATTAGTCTAATATTGAATCAAAATTTTACTTTGAATATTTGGGATTATGAATAAAAAATTTTCAACTCAATATTTTGAAATAACTAATTCTAGGCTTCATTATTTTACAGCTTTTTTAACATGTTTTCTTTAGGAATATTCTAAGAAAATATCTATTAGAAACATGAAAAGAGGAGTTAACAACTCTCAAAAAAAATATTTGGTAAAATAATAATCATTTAACGTTATCCTAGCCATTTATTATAACTTCATGTTTTCCCTTTCAACCAATCCATTTTTTAGTGGTGTCCCAGGAGCATAAAAATAAATATTATATCTATTATCTTTATAAAATTTATCAAATCCAATATTTTAGAACTCACCACCACTACTTCTTATCGATAAAATTCAATGTCCTTTTTTCATTTTGAACCAATTTATAATAAATAAAAAATTTAGACAAAGTCTTTAATTTATGTGAAAGGAAATAAGTTCATATAAATCTACTATAGTCATCTATAGTAATAAGTACACAACTTTTCCCTCCCAAATTAATAGTTTTCAAAAAACAAATTAAAATATATGTGTAAAAATACTTTTTCCCATGCAACTAATGCGACATACGACATGCTACTTGCTTTTCAACCAAGAAAGATAAACCTAGATACAAATTCTACCTCTGTTGACTCTTCTCAACCTTAGTAACAAATTCTAGAATCTTTGCTGGGATGCCTTGAATTATTCACCACCTTTATTTATTTTCATGTGACTAGGTTTTTTGCCCAACTACACTTTATATGGACTTAACTGCTTATGGTTTTCTTTTTTGATTGACTACTTACCATCAACTCAGACTGAAAATCAGAGAGGTAGTGAAGGATGAGGTCCTATCAACCCAACAAAAAAAGTGATAAAAAACATATCATATTCAGATGATCCAACAACATTAATTCACATTGGTAGAACTATCACATGCTTAAACTTCCTTCAAGATCAGAATGATCTAATGTGTGAATTCCATTTCTTCTACTATTTGAAAGTAGATAGGTAAATGAAGAATACATGTTGGACCTTGATGCAAGAATTCAATTATCTATCCAAAAGGGTTTGATCCACCCCCACAATGATGGTGTAGGGTTTTTGGAGGAAGTTTCCCTCAATCATTTCACCTGGATTTGGGAAAATAGAACACCATTTTTTGATTTCCCCATAACACCGTTGTTGGAAAAAATATTTGGAGAATTTTTGGATTGAAAGAAAGATTAACCCATTAGTGATATCATCATCACTTATTTATAAATCGAAATAGGTTTGAATATCACCATTTTTATCTCACCATTTTGGTCAAAGAACTCTTTGGTTCAACCAAAATAAGTCAAATCTTGACGAAGGACACCCATTTGGATTCTGAAAAAAAATCCAATAGTTACGACTAATAACATTATTAGTTTTTTTATAAAATTTTTTATTTAATTTTTTATTTGTTTTGTTTTATATTTCTATATAATATTTCTATATATATATATATTAATTTTTTTACTATATATATATATTTTCAGAAAAAATTAAAATCATTTAGGAATATATATATATATATATATATATCAAGAAAATACTAATTTATAAATACCATTTTTATAAGAAGGGAGCTTTGGTAATTTTACCCATATTTCCAATTTTGGATTCCCAAAAGAAACATCCACCTCACAAATTCAAACAATAAATGTTTTGACCAATCAAAAAATTTAATTATTTTCATTTTTATTTATGAATAAATTATAACAATCTAACACTTTAATTCATAAATATTTATTCTCTAGGAGACAAGTGAGTCATTATACATAATAAAGGTATATTGAAATTTAATCCTATACTTAGTATCAATATATCAAAGTTTAATCAGATTTATAAGTTTTAAAAACATTAAAATGTTGTTAATATTTATGGTAAACCAGAGATATCAAACATAAAATGATCTTTCCATCCAAAATATCATTTTTTAAAACTTTTATGGCCATGTTCTTATATCCTTTTCATGAAATCTCTAAGGAGTAAAACCATTCACACCTGTAAGAAGTGGAACCACTTCTAAGTTCACATAGGAAAATATTCGAATGTGCTTCCATTATTATAACACATAACTCATAGAGTCTTAATATTTTGTTAAGACTTTATAACTATACCTATATTCATAATGAATAGTATTGACACCATGTAGTTGGGGTTATAATTGTAAATATCAAAAATCATCTTCGTAACTTGCATTTACCCATTAAACACTTTGATTGGGATATACCTAAAGAAAGTGTTGAGTTTCCATTACTAAAATGATTTATTCTATAGAGTTTAACCTCATATAATTATTAGTTGCATGAATGATCTCTCTCGGTAGATATTTTTTAAATGGACCTGCAAATATTTTACATGATCTCTCATATAAAACTATTATGGTACAATCTTGTAAAAATTTCCTCAAATAATCATGTCTCAAACACATATTTCTATAATTTCCCTTATACATGAATCTATATTCCCTTGATAAAGTTTCTTCACTGTCACAACTGATTGAGATAATAGGAATCAGACTATGCTGAAATCTAATATCCAAAAATAGATTATTAATTCATTCATCTTCCTTGCTACATGTTGTTAAGGCAGTACACTCTAACTCCTTGGTTGAATGTGAAATACATGACTGTTTCTTACTCTCCCAAGAAACAAAATAACCTAAAAGTGTAAACAACCTTCCATGTTTTTATGGTTATCACTAATACTAGTAATTCAACTTGAAACAGTGTATTCTTCTAATACAACTAGATAATCATTTTATTATAAGCACAAATTTTCAGTATTTTTTATGTATCCAAATATTCTCATTATACATCTCTAATGATCCAAACCAAGATTACTAATATATCTACTAATATTACATACTTCCAAAGAAATATCATGTTTAGTGCAACACATTGTATATATTAAAGAACCAATTTCACTAGCATACTCATGTTTTTCTGCAACTCTACCCATATTTCTAATAAGTATAACACTAGAAACAAATGGAGTAATGGAATCCTTGAAACCAAGATGTTCAAATTTATTTATCATTTTTTCTATGTATTAAGAGAAACTTAAAGAATACCCCCACCATGTTTTGTAACTTTAATACATAGAATAGTATCAACTATTTATAGATACTTTATTTTAAGCATAGAATATAAGTAATTCTTTGTCTCAATTATACTAATCATATTGGTTCCAAAAAGTTAACATATCATACACATATAGACACAAAATAACGCCATATTATTTTTTAAACATTCAATAAACACATTTATCCACATTATTGTTAATAAATCCATTAGATTATATAATAGAATTAAATTTATAATGAAATATCTTCAGAGCATGTTTAATCCATAAATTGATTTTACAAGTTGACGTAATTTATTTTCATTTACCTGTGAAACAAACCATTTCAGTTGTTCCATGTAAATATATTTATTTAAATCTCAATTTTAAAATGAAATTTTAAAATCTATTTGATGGACATACGAATGATTAATTGAATCTAAATCAAATAATATCCTTTTTGAAGTAATTCGAGATACAAGAGAATAAGTATCAAAACAATCAATCCCTTCTTTTTTTTCTAAAAACTTTCGAAACTAATCTATCATTAAAATATGGAATGTTATAATTATAATAATACTTCTTTCTAAAACCCCATTTAAAACCAAGAGGTTTTGAACCTCTTGGTAAATTCATAATTACCCAAGTACTATTACCCATAATGAAATCCATTTCACAATCGATTTATTCTTTCCTAATATAATCATCTATAGAATTTATAGCTTCTTTATAAGTTTTTGGTACATATTATATAGTCAATATCATAGATAACTATTTAGAAGAAGGTTGTTTTACCTCCTTCAAGAAGAAAAATTATGAATTCATGAGAAATAAAATCTGCATGTAGATGTTTCTCCTTCTTCAGTCTTGCACTCTTTTTAGGTTCAACTCGAGAATAATAATTATTATCTATTATAGTATTTGAACTAGATATAATACATGAGATATGGGTATGTGGAATAACTTCCACAATGTCTTCTTTATAAAATATATTTAAAAAAAACTCTATATCCCTTGATTCAATAATTATATTATCCCCCAAATCCCTGATTCTATATAATTTTCTATTTTTTGAATTACCCACAGAGACACCTTTAAGTAATCTAGGAATAATTTTAGTTATTTTAGTATCAAGAAATCTATATTAAGATAAACACCCCCACACTTTAAGATATAAAATATTAGGTCTTCTACCTCTCCAAATTTCATAAAGGGAAAACTTAGTTTTCATAGAAGAAATCATATTATGAATATGACATGAATCCAATAAAGATTCACCCCATAAATTTAATGTTAAATTATATTTATTAATAATAAAATTTACCATTTCTATTAAAGTAATATTTTTTACTTTTTCTAATCCATTTTTCTGAGGTGTGTAAGGAGAATTATTTTGGTGAATTGTATCATTTTCTTCATAGAAATCATAAAACTCATTCATAATGTATTCACTGCCTCTATCTGAGTATAATTCTATAATATTTTTTTAATTAGCTTTAAACTTATTCTATATACTTATTAAAAATATTAAAGACTTAATTCATTGTTCTTAGAGTATACATATGTAAATATCTACCACAATCATAATAAAGTAATAAATATCTTTCTCCTCTATGAGTTAATAAACCATTGAATTAAAAAAATATCATAATATACTAATTACAATATATCATCATTTATTTCAACACTATGAAAAGTAATATTAACTATTTTAGACTATAAAAATGTTTCACATTTAATAAATTCATTTACAATTTTAATTAGGTTTTAATTATTCATAACTTTTAATGAATTATTATTAACAAGTGCTAAATGATCATGCCACAAATTATAATACTCAATCAAGTAAGCAAATGATTCAATCATATTATTAATGGATAGTTGGTACAAACCATCACTTTAGTACCCTTTCCCTAAAAACATGCCTACCTTTGACAATATAACCATGTTAAATTCTAATGAAACCCTAAATCACTTCTTATACATAAGATCAATAGAAACTAAATTCTTTCAAATTATGGGTTCATACAACACACAGAGAATAATCAATTTTTTCTCAGAAGTAATGTCTATCTCCATGCTTCCTTTTGGACTGATATTGATACATTCATTATTTCTAAGGTGTACTAATTTTGCGAAAGTACAATACTTAAATTTTATAAAAATCAAACAATCCTTGCACACACGCACCATTTCTCTATAATTATGAAAACATACCATTTCATTTAAGTCATATTGAGTTTGAATATCATTGTGACTAGTTATTCTTCTATCAGTATATTTTTAGTGGGTTTATCGTCTTTCATTCAAAAGCGGTGTTACCTTGAAAAATTCCACGGTTTTACACAAACAAAGAATTCTGTTTTCTTCTTGGAAATATTTCCTGTATTCATGATTTTTTTACTTTTCTTTTTGACAAGAATGGAAGAATTTGGTTGGGAAATTACCTTAATTATATTAATCTTGATATCAAACTATAAATCCATACCCACATCTCTTAACATAGATTCTGATTCAATTAAAAGAATTTTTTGAAATTTCTCTAATGAAATATCATCACACATTTTAACAAGCGATTTACTATAAGAATTTTTAATAGATGGAAATTTAGAAATAATTTCACCCACATGACAATTTTCAGGTATATTAATATCAATGGAAAGAAGTTTATTTTCTATAAATTAAAGCTCATGAACTTGATTCAACACTGTCTTATTATCAACCATATTGTAGTTTAGATACTTTTGAATAATGAATTTATTGGAACCTTCTTCCTTGGATTTTTACTTAAACTCAAGTTATTCCCATATCTCTCGTGCTGTCTTTATTTGGCTTAAATAGTCAAAAAGATGATTTGATAATGTGTTTTGAATATTTACTCAATTAAAAATTTATCATCTTCATATTACTTCCGCATTTCTCAAAATTTATCAACTCAATTCATGTCAATAAACTTTTCATCAGGATTTGGAGTATGTTCATCTATAATGGGAAGAACATTCAGTTCTAGAATGTAAAAACCCTTTAGCACTGTAAGAAGAAACCTCATATTATCTTACCATTGAGAGAAGTTGTTCCCATTGAAATGGTAATGTTTGAGCATGTCTCGGTTCATCACCTTGAGGGATTCAGAATCAATGTTATAGGTTCTTCTTTAAAATAAAACCCTTTTGATTGTTGAAAAATAATTTGGCTGATATATAAGACATGTTGAACCTTAATGCGTGAATTTAAATAACTTTCCAAAAGGGTTTGATCCATCCCAACAATGATGGTGTAGGGTTCTTGGTGGAATTTTACCACAAGGATTTCACTAAGATTTGGGAAAATTGAATAGTAATTTTCAATGGCCCTGCTGCATCGATATTCAAAAACATCTCTGGAAATTTTTCAAGATTTAAGTAAGGATCAACCCACAAAAAATATCATCATCTCTTAATTATAAATAAAAAATTGGTGTTAATCAGACTAGTTTCACCTCATTGTTTAGGTCAAAAAACACTTTGGTTCGACCAAAAAGAGACAACTCATGATGAGGGGAACCATTGCAGATTAAAAAAAACTGAAATCCAACAGTTATGACTAATCATGTTATTATTCATTTTAATAAAATATTTTATTTCAATTTAATTTTTTTTATTTATATATATATATATATAAATTTTACTAAATATTTTTTAAAAAAATTTTAAATCATTTAGGAAAATATATATTTTTTATGAAAATTCCAATTCCCAAGGCCCATTTTTATATGAAAGGAGATTTGTGAATTCTATATGCATTTCCAATGTGCGATTCCCAAAATAAACTGCATCCGCATTATTAAAAAAATAATTTTTTTAACCAATAGAAAAATTTCATTCTTTTTATTATTAGTGAATAAATTATAACATCTACTAACATTGGATCATATGTTCATCAAAGCTTAGACACATAGAATAATAGTCTTCAACTTGGTAAACTACTTTGGGGCACGTATCTTGAAATCTCTATGAATTTATTGATTCAAATAAAATACCTATAAATTTAATTAAATTGAACTCTATGTCAATAATACACCGCCAAAATTTTGAAAGACTTCTCCCATCTTCAGATTCATTGCCTATCTCATGACATCTCACATTTGGTTCATCAGAGATCTGGCCTGGGATCAATCTTCGTTAAATGGAAATATCAAGTAAACTCACAAAATTTCATCGATAATTTCATTTTGTGTTATCTATATTTGTTCTTCTAGTTCTCATTAGTTTTATCTTTAGGGGGTTAACTTTATTATGGGGCTGATCAATTCAGTCTTCATTATTTTAGGCCCCCCTAGCTGGTTTTATTTTAATTCTTTGTTTTAGTTTTCTTTCTATTAAATAAAAATGAAATGTTGATGATGTTATCAAGATTTTTCAAACCACTTATATCTATTTAATATATAATTTAGTGTCGTATGATCTTAAATCCATCATTAATCAGATTCAACT
This sequence comes from Viscum album, assembly GCA_963277665.1. Lineage (NCBI taxonomy): Eukaryota > Viridiplantae > Streptophyta > Magnoliopsida > Santalales > Viscaceae > Viscum > Viscum album. The sequence goes on along the minus strand of OY728140.1, from coordinate 412,351,977 downwards.
GACATTAAAGTATCTTCTCATCAAGCTTGGATGGTGTCAAATTATTGATCCTCATTCATATTCCTCAGTAAGCCTCATAAAACACCTATCGATAACAAACCTTGAAATCCATAATTTATAGAATTATATTCATGATAGGTCCAAATTGGGTTGTGGTTAATCTATTTTAAAGGCTTTTAATCTGTTCCCCTCACATTTGCTGGGATTTTGTTTGTGCAGTCAGTTGTGTTTCATGCCTGAGGTTGGTTCTCTTCCTCTCACAGTCACTTAAGTGATCATATTATTATTTCAATTTTTTTTGTATTTTGAGTTTAATTTATAGTTTTATTATTATTATTATTAATCAATTTTGTGTGTTCATTCAAGTGACTCTAAGAATATATTTCAAGTGAATGTGCTCACAAAAATCGGTAAAAGAATAAAGTGACCCTGGACACCCAAATATTGAATCAAAACACTTAAAATTAAAATTAAAAAACATAAAATAAATAAAATATTCAAATAAATATTGTAGATAATTCAAACAAAAAAATTATAGTTTAAAATAATTTACTCATTCAACTATAAATTAACTAGAAAACTAGATCTATCCAATTAAATACATATATTAACATAATACCAAGAGATTAATTAGTTTTAAAGAAAATTCCAAAAATTCTAAATTATTCAATTAAAAAAACTATAAAAAAATAAATTAATTAAAACAAATAATGTGTAAAAAGATTTGAAAAAGTTTCCACATTAAATTCTACCACACTTAAAACATAACCATTACTCAAATAATCCTTCAGTAAAATTCAATAGTATAAAATAAATATCAAAATGGAAAAACTAAAATAACACAAAGAATTTATTTTCAAAAATATTTTACCTCATGGATTCTCTCAAGTAGAAAGTTTGATTACCCTCTAAAATTAGATTTTCTCTATGGAAAATTGATTACTGTTTTATAATATGATTAAAATTGATAATTTTGAGTAAAATTTAGCACATTTAAATTTACATCCAACCAAAATTTCAAACATTTCATAACTTGAGGGAGAAAATACTCACAATAATGAAAAATCCAAAATAAGCAGACAAAACCAAATGTATTAGTAATAATAATTAATAAAAAAATGAATAATTAACCCATAAATTAGTAAAAGGAATAAATAACGAAATGTTCAACCTGGATTAGGATTTTCATTTCATAATATATCTTGATTCATATGTTATGAGTTAACATCAAATTAAAAATTTTAAATTCAATAGTGATTCTATAAAATTTTACTAAACATATACCAAGATCCATTTTTTCAAAAGTGGAAGAAAAATTATCAATCAAATTAAACCCAAGTTGTAAAAGGAATAACCTTATGAATGTTTCATCACAAACTTCAATTTTAAGAAAACATTTCACCTAGTAAAAATTCATTATTGAAACATAAAACTTACAATTTAGAAAAATTTTAAGGGGTTTTTATAGTTTAACATTGATGTAAAAAATCATCTCATAGAATACCCCCCCAGACACACTTAAAACCCCATAATATTCTCATTATTGAATCTCAATGTTGGAGAAACATTGAATCCATTTGATTCAAAATGGTTTGAAAATGAAGCACAAACATTCTATGAATAGAGGGGTATTAGGAAATCTCATAAATATTATACAAAAATACTCAAAAAAATAAGCAATATGAAAAAATACAAAAAATATCCCTACTAGCCACTACTAAGAAATAAAGAAGATAAAGTAAATTTCCATAATTCTTGTTAAGGAATATGACCTCAATAATGATTTTAATAGAAACACTAAAACTAGAATGATATTGAAACATTTCTATTAAGAAGATATTTGAGTAGTGGTATTGACGAATAATTAAATCAATAATTACTATATAAATTTAAATATATTAAAAAACAATCTTTTCAATTGATTCAATCACCCGATAGAAATTTAAGATAATTAAAGACAATAATTAGAAAATATAAATCAAAATAAACACTCCTCTAAATATAGATGCTTTATAAATTTATATAAAACATTTTAAACCGCCCTTATGATCATTTAATGAGTATTATGGTTATAAGTTTAGCGATTATTTATGAAAAATATATTAACACGAGTTACCCAAATTTTATTCTTAAGGAAAATTTAGACCATAAAAAGTGTAAGAAAGTTTTATCTATCCATTCTCTCCATTCGAAACTAGTTTTAGATTTGAAAAATAGTTAAATATAATGTTTCTATTTATTTCTACCCCTTCATCCAGTAACTTAAACTGTCATTACCTCTCCTCATGTGCAATAAATCTATTAAAGGAACCCCCATTGACACTATAAGCTAAACTCTATTTCTCAAGTAAAAATCATTAAATTAAAAACAAATCAATGTAATAAAAAAACATTACTAATGAAAAATATATGGCCACATAATTGGTGGATTGTAAGGTTGTAAGAACCGAGATAAGTAAGAATGGATAAGGATTGGTACACAGAAAAATATATAAGGGTTTTTTATTCAATGGGATAGAAACACACAATATAAATAAAAGTTTATTCAACAATGGGTTGCCTCCCATGATGTGATAGATTTATAGTTCACATTAAAACTCTCATAAAACTTAACATACTTACTAGGATGGTGTGTTTTTTTATTTAGTAACCACCACATGTTCTTTTCCCATGATTTTTCAGGAGAAAATTGAAATTTATGGGCACCAAGAGTCATGGAAAAAATACAAAATTATTATTAGCTAAAGAATACCCTTATAATCACCCTAATGGTAGTGAAAGACACTCAAAGGAATCTCATGATGGACTTGAAAAAGTATTATCCCATACCACTTTATTAATTCCAAAAAAACAGACCTAGGTACTAAAATTATGACTCGCTAAATCTCTTCCAATAACCTCTTAATATCACTAGCAAAAATATAATCAAAATTAATCTTGGAAAAATTAATTTCTATGTTTATATTTAATTCAATTTTGATATATTTATAGTTTTTTTGGAATGGAAAATATGTGCATGGTATTATTAGGGGTGTTTCAATATGTTTACAAATTTCCAAACCATTTTCAACCACAAAATTTTATCAAACAACAGTTTAAAGGGTTGAGTTTTGAAAAAAATCATTAATATGTTTTTAGTAAATCTTAGATTAGGTTTTGAATCATTATAAATAAAAAAATCCTCTTACAAATGACTCTTAGTTTATAAATTACAAAAACCCAATTCAATATAGTAATGGTATGAAAGATAGGTAATATTTATTTTATATTCATTTTTATAATTAGATTCCTCTATATTATGATGAATATCAGTAATATATTATTACGATAAATCATCTCTACTGAATATAGTGTGTTCTTAGCCGTTCCTTCAAGTTTAAACTCTAAGAATTAATCTTCTAAAATAAATTCAGATGACTATTCAAGTTCATTTTTGGGAGAAATTTATTCAATTCGGATCCATGAATAACAATTTCAAGAAATTATAATTTAACACCATTTCCCCAAGATGGTCAACACAATTTTCCATTTTATTGAAAGAATCATTAGATTATTCTTTAGTAGTTGATCATGTGGGTAAAATATCATCAATTGGTTTTTCCTCAAAGATAAACCCCTCATAATTTTCTTTAAGTAGTATTATTTTAAAGGTTTTTGGGTTGAAAATTTCAAAGAAGGGAAGATATCCCTTATCTATAGTTTTAGGATTATCAAAAATAGTGATTTCAAGTGTTTTGTTCTCTTAAAAAATATCCCTAATTTCAATTTCAAGTTTATTATTCAAAATTACAGGAAGACAGGGTGAAGAGTTAATATGATTTAAATTTTTAGTATCTAATTTCTCCTCAACGCCAACAATCATTGGTCAAAAACTTTTAAATTCAATAGGTTTAGCTTAGATATTTACAATGTCTTGATCCTATTCCAATTCCATCTTTTAGACCTATTGTGGTATTGATGAATCCTTTGTCTAAAAATTTCATCACATTTAGGTTCTTGTTCATTGGTTTGGATACCTTCCTCATCTACTGTAACATACACATTTTCAACTTCCACCGATTCATTTTCCTCTCTAATTAATCCACATTTTTGTTGAATTTTACTTTTTTCTTGCAACTCAAGTGTTTAATTCTATTTTTTTGAATTATGTCTTCATGTTATTATTCTAATTCATCAAATATAGGAATTATTTTTAGTATAAACTCTTCCTGTTTTGATTGATCATTCATTTCAGGATCATAAAAATCAGGGTTATCTTTACATCAAAATGGTTTTTATGGATAGTTATAAACATAATTCTATTTAGTGTACCCCTAAACACCACAACAGACAAATTAAACCTTATAACAGTGATTAAAATCCCCATAACTATCCATTTTTTCCAACAGACAACCAAAAGTTTCAATTAACACTTCAACATTCAAATTCAATGATAAACAATAGTGAAAATAAGGCAAAAAACACACTAATAGATATTAGATTATGGAATTTCAGCATAAATAGTTTGAAAAAATACAATAGATATTTGTTTATATTTGTTTATAATTTATTGTTTATTTTTTTAGTATCTGTAAACCCCAGACAATCACCACCCCTTCCTCAGCAATGACACCAATTTTTTGATCAATGTGATCATTGACACACCAAGAAAATTAGAATTTTTATACTCTTACTCACTAATTAATAGTGGAAAGCATCTGTGATCCATAAAGAAGGAGGAAGAGATGATATAAGGTATTTTTAAACCTATTATAATGAAAATAGAGTTAAAAATAATTAAATACTAATAGTTTGTGGGGAAATGATAGATGAAGTGAAAGATGACTTAATGGAGTTATATAAAATATTTTTTAACAAGAAGGAATATAAAAATGGTTATAAGATTAAATACAATGTTTTGACCATTTTAAAAAATAATTATCAAGAAATGGAAGCCACAAGATCCAAAAATAGAGAGTGAGGGGGAGAGACACTCATAAAAGACCCCCTAGTTACCAATTAATATATATTCTCTACGAATTTATATTCAAACTCTATTTATTTTTCAATAAAAAAATTGTTTCAAAATAGTTTTTCATTTAACATCCACTCTCAAATATCAAATAAATAAAATGTTGAATCAAGTAACATAATGTCAAGAAGAAAAAAAGCGCATACATAAGGATGAAAAGAAAATCATGAATGAATTAAAAAACCATAAAAATGATTTCCCATCATAATAATTTGAAATTTATATGTATGATCACAAAATTATTGTGAAAATTATGAAAAAAATTAAATTAATATTCAAAAGGAGATTATCATAAAAGAATAATAAAATATTCCCTTGTGAGTTTAGTTTTGTCTATTTATGTTTTCTCTTTAACTTTCCATTTCATTGAAGATTTGACTCGTGCTTCTAGAAAAAATCATCCTACTCTCAGCCCTAGAGGTTCATTGTTAGAAATAGATTTAAATCATGAATGGTGGTCACCCCAATGTATCTATCTCAATCCCCGACAATGAACCAAATAAATGAAAAAATTTAACCTCTTACTATCAATAATTTCCACACTATACAATTATCTAGATGAATACACCTGATATGACATTCAACTTTGTTTCCTTTCATCGGTAGGTGAAAATATTTTTTCCCTTATAACTAACATGTGATAAAGTGTTCATATTTATTTTCCATTAATAAATATGAAACTGGAAGAAAATTATACCTTGATTCACTCTTCCCAGCCTCAGTAATGAATTCTATATGCTTCATTGGGAAACTATGAAATTTTCTCCACCTTTATTTATTTTCACAGGACTAGGAGGGTACCCTAATTACCATTTATATGACCTTGAATTATTCTAATTTTAATTTTTTTATTAACTAATTTCCATCATATTAGAATCAAAATCATAGTACCAGGGAAGGATTAGGTCCCGATGATGCTGCACATGAAAAAACATCGATCGAAAACATCACTGATTCTACAGATTCAGAGTTATTATTCTACTTCATCATAATAATTACACACTTTGACATCCTTCAATATCGGAATGAGTTCATGTGTGAATTACATTGTTTACACTAACTCTAGATCCTATGTTATCAAATCTCATGCACAAAACACAATTGGATTTTACTTATTTAACTACTTTAGAGAACAAATCCTTGAATCCAAATGAAGATAGTGTTTCACTTAAAATACATCTAACATAACTTAATCAAAACACGACCTCAATAAGAAACCACCCCAATTGTCAAATAATTATCCCATATTTGGATTCATCATTTATCTCATGAAATCTCACATCTAGTTCATCATATATTTGGATTAGGGTTGATCTTCCCCCAACAGAGATCTAGAGTAAACTCATAAAAATTCATTAGGAATTCCATTTTGTGTTGTAATTCTTCAGTAATTCATTATTATTTATATGATTTTGAATTCAATGTTTTTTTATCTTGAATCTATCTTTATCTGATATCTTAGACATTACAGTTTCTTCTAATCAAGCTTGGATGGTGACAATTATTCAGCCTTAGTATTTCTCCTCAATAAGTCTCATCCATCACTTATTGACAACCAACCATGGATTCAATGATATACCCACTGAATTCATGACATTTCCAAATAACATTATAGTTGATATAGTTTTAACACTTTTAGAATGTTCCCCTTAGGGTTGGTTAGATTTTTTTGGTTCAATAAGTTGTGTTTTCGGATTTCTATCAGTTGTCTTCCTCATGCATAATCACTTAAGTAACTATGGATCCTTCAATTTTTTTTTCTTGTAGTCATTTGGAAAAATAAAATTTTGTTAGTTTATTTTTGGGATACCATGGTCACTTGAAATTTTTTTATTCAATAAATTACCATTTTTTATTCATGAGTAAAGTTGAGTCTGTCACTTTCATTAAGTTGGGGGGTTCATGATCACTTAATTACTTTACCGATTGTTTTGAGCATAGAAACTTGATATTTGTTCTTTTTTTTGGTATACAATACACAAGAGTGCCTTGTGGTCACTTGGATAACCACACCTCCTCCCAGAATGGCCGGGAGGCCTCTTTTTAATATTTTTAGATAATCCCTCCTTTAAGGGTTGAAGGGGAACCCTTACATGAAGCATAGTCCCAAAGAATAAGGACCATACACAACCCAATACATGACCTTAAAGGCCCAAAAATTGACACACTTTAAACAACCCATCCCCATCATCTATATCTTGAAGGTTCCTAGATCCCAACCTCATATGGCTAGTCAGCTAGCATTGCCCTGTGCATAGTTTCGTGGTGACTTGTCCCGATGGCAGTGGCCATACCCTCTCATTCTTCCAATATAGTTAGCTATTTTTTGGTGGTTGCTATTTTTTTCTCTGAATCCTAATCTATGTATGCTCATGTGTGGTATCCCCTACTTCTATGTATTTTCTGTGGCCTGAAGTCCATTGGTGGCCTGAATTCCCTATGGCCTGAAGGCCTTTGGTGGCTCAAAGGGCCTGAGAACCGTAGTCTGAAAACGGTGGCCCGAAGTCCCAAATAAGATGAATAGTGTCTGCTGCTATAGTACCGAAATGTGCCTGCTACATTACTTCTATAGTATCCTAGAAATTCATCCTCACCAAGATTTGATTTTGGGTCTCTTGGGTTCCAAGAAAGAGCCACTACCACTCTAGTATAGGCTCATTGGACTTGGATAACCTCACATAATATATAAATAATAATAATAAAAATTTAAATTAAATTAAAAATACAAAAAAAAAAGAAATCAAATTAATATTAAAACATTGATAAATTATTATTAACAAATAATTGAAATGAAAAAATAAATTTATAAAAAACAAAGATTAAATTAAAAGTCTTCAAATTATCATCTAAAAAACATAAAATAAACAAAACATTCAAAGAATGATAGTTGATAATTCAAATATAAAAAGAAGATAAAAATTGATTCTTTACAATAATTTACCCATTCAACTATAAGTTAACCAAAAACTAAAATTAACTAATTAAATAAATAATTTAACATAATATTAAGAGATTAATTAATTAGACAAAAAATAGTTAGTAATTATAAGTTATTAAATTGAATAAATATTTATGAAAATAAAAACACATTTATTTATAAGAAATTATGTCCAAAAAGATATGAAAAAAAGAAAAAATCACTTACCCTTCAAGTTTGAATCCCACACATACGTGTTGTCCAAATTTATCTTAGATATATGTAGCACCTTTTAGTTTTTGGTGAGATTTACAAGTAATCTAAAATTTTCATAACCCAATATTATATGAAAAAAAACATTGCTAAATTATACAATATTTAATCATTTAACATTTTTCTCACTTAAATCAGCAAAATTAATTGAATAAATATTTCCTTTTTTAGTTACATAAAATGGGATAGATTCATCTTTAAAAACAATATATTTATCATTTTTAAATTTTGATTTCTTGTTGACATCACAAAACCATGAGATTTTTAAACCTTCAAAGAATAATAATTTTTAAATAATAACCAAATTTGAGATTTAAAATTCTCTAAAAACTTTAGATTTTATCTTTGTATTTTCACACAAGGTTACAATACCACCATCACACTTGTTAAAAGATATAAAGTTATAAATTTCACCGGTCATATGTCATGGACACCCACAATAAATATACCAAACATCATTTTTAATGCATCCAATGCAATTTTCTTACAAAATAAGAGTTATTTGGTACCCATGAAAAATTGGGTCCTATTGGAATAGTATATTAAATTTTCTGAACCCAAATAAATTTCAAACATGTATTCATAAGGTATCTAGAAGATAATGATTTTTGTAATAATATTCTTTGTGTCACTAAGAGACCTTGGGAATATTAAATAAAATTAATTTGTATAACTAAATTTAGTTTGAAACATAAAACATGTAATAGTAGATTCACTTCCACATAAACCGTTAAAAAATAAGATTTTATACATTTTAGGTAAACTTTTATCATAACCAAGACCTTTTTTATTTTTTTAATTTTATTTAAACTTCTAATTTTATCATAACATTGTATTCCTTAAAAAAGTAGATAAATATATTTCCAACCATCCAATTTATTTTCAACATCAAATTCAGTTCTTTGAGCTTATTCACATTTACACTAATATTCCTTGAGTTTAATATTTTCATGTTAAAAACTTTCCATATTAGTAGTTGACTTTAATTTGAGTTAAATTGAGTATTTTTAGTGTTTAATTATCAACAAGAACATATTTATGTTTACCCTTTAAATTATTGAATAATACTATAATATTGTTAACCATGCGATAGTGTCTATAAATTCCATATAAATCATCTTTAGAGGGAAAAAATTTTGATTTAGAATAAGAAGAATAAGTAGGTTCACTTACCTATTTTAATGAAGTGATTAAACACAGTTTTTTATTCTATTTCAGTACTAGTTTCATCATTATAATATGTGTCCAACTTGAAACTCTAACCATCATCCTTTTATTTCCTTTCATTTAATTTTTTACTGATCTCTATTATTCTTATCATTCTCAAGTCTCAAACAAGTATAATTTATGTTTTCTCCTTTCATTTAATCATAATTAATAACTTTAGAATCGTTATTATAAATGTCAACACCTTTTCTCTTCTCCATATACTCATGTTTCAGATGATACTTTATAGATCTTCAAGTCTAACCTTTTTTTCAATATATTACTTTTTTGTACATGAGTAACACCATCTCTTTCACTTGACTATATCTTAGAGTTAGAAGAGTAAAAAGAAAATTTTAACTTAAACCAATTCCTTTATTTTTAGAATTTTCCTCTTGAAAAATATTTTTCAATTTAATCTCGTATTGTAATAATGATCTAATAAGATCATATAATACATATTCTTGGAAATGTTTTAATTTCTTTAATAGTTATGTTTTTATAATTCCATTTTTTTATAAAATATCCTAACACTCTTTAAAAAATATTGAATTATATAGAGTTTCTACTAAGTCACTCATACCTTTAAAAATAATCATAATTATATGTAACATTTGATTAATTATTTATAATTATCCTATTTTAAACTCTAGATACTCAACTCTTAACATGATAAACTTAGTTCTTATAAGTTTACATGAACCTAACTGAGTAACTTGAAGAATATAAAATATTTCATGATATTTTTTACATATATATAAATGGATGTATAAATTTATACCACTATCATAAATATAAAATATTAATTACCATATAATTCAAAACAAATATAATAGAATCATTACTAGACAATGATTCTATATCAACTTTAGGTTGTTTATATTATTTTATAATGTTTTTACAACATTCAATTATAATTCCCTTAATAAAATATTCCATGTGAGATTTCTAATATCCTATGTCCAAACCATCAAAGAATAGAGCTTATTAAGGTTTCCATCCATCATTCACGTATGTTCTTAAAATCTCAATACAAATCTTTCTGCTTAATTTTTAATTTAAGATTTGATAGTTACAAAAAACTATAAATATGTCAAATCTAAGGGACTTTCAATGATACCGATTGTTAGTATTGAACATGAGTTTGTTGAATATTTTTTTAGTTTATTTTATATTTTCATGGTCATAATCACCCACATTTGTATTACTAATGAAGTTACTATAATTGAATTTCAGGATATTAATTATTATAAGGAAGCATAATCAGACTTTCATTCATTAGATAATATTTTTTTCTTAAAGGAAAAGTATTTCGGATGTGTTTTTTAGTAATCAGAAACACTATCCTTGCCATATGTTTTAAGCAGAATATATAGTTTGTAAACCATATGTTTGGAGTAATAGTATGGATCAGAAACCCTAATTTTGGAAGAAACTGTACATTTTAAGAATAAACATATGGTTCATCATCCCTAATTTTTTAATCAACAATATACTATCAATCCTACTTCTGGAATTTATATTTCACATAGAAACCCTACATTTGACTTGGTCAAAGATAGTGTTTAGAATTATGGTTTATTTATGTGTTTTATATAAGCGTTTTTCTAAAATTAAATATATTTTTTAATTTTATTAAATACCGATTGAAAGGATCATGTTCAATATATTAAATCGTTCCTATTTTTAAGGGAAGTCACAAATCTATTTGAAAATTATGAATTCACATATTCATGATTTATCATGTGATTGTTTTGGAGCTGTTTGGATAAAAAGAATTCAAAAATCATTATAAATATTGAGATTATTTCCTTTTATATATAAAAATATTTATTTTTCTAAATATATGAAGTTTTAAAAAGACCTTTTCATAATTAAAATTTAGAGACATAAATGTTTAATCATATACCTGGTGTTTTATCTATTGCTATCCAAATAAATAATTTTTGAAATTGAAGAATATTTTATTGTTGATATGTTTTATTGAAGATCATATACAACTATTAGTTTCTACTGAAACCATGTTTCAAAGATGTTTCAACATCTACATCCTGATTTGTTATTTTTTTAATAAAATAAGCTTCTTGTACTCAGTAATTAGTGTATTTTAATCTTCTCAAAATAATCTAGGGTATTTTTTGTTTCTTTTAAACGAACCATAAGGCTCGATAAAATCCTTATTATATGGTTTCAAATAACTACACTAAGTTTTAGAAGTCCCCCTTAAAAGGAATTTATATTTAAAATAACCAAGCTCGTGTATAGAGAATTGGTGGAGTGGACTAGTGGGACTTTTTTTCCATGAACCACTATACACCTCTATATTCTTCTCTTCTTTTATTTTCTTCTACTTACCTATATTTAAGAGAGAAGTAATGAATCACTTTAAATCTCAATATTGAAGTGTAGTTTCTATCATTCTTTTAAAGGGAAAATTTTTACACCTTTTATGTCTTTATCTTTATTGTTCTAACCTAACAATTGGTATCAAAGGTTGGGATATTGTAGAATATTGAAGATTCCTTTTGGCTCTAACAATATGGAGTTAAAGATCTAGATGTGGTTAATTATTAATGGATGATATTATATAAATTATTTTGATTATCCATGGAACTTATTTTAATGGTAATAATTATGGATGCTGCAAAGAATACATGATTATTTATTTGAAAAATATTGGAATAAGAGTTTATTCAATGATAGTCAAGCCTTATGAAATTCTGAAAGATTATTTAGAAAATTATAATGATGGTCAATTGAAATATTATGATCTTAATTCATTATCATTGAATGCTATTTTCTATGGTGTATAAATAGATGAATTTAATCAAGTATCTCAGTGTGCTACAACATGTGTAATGTGGAAGACTATTTCTATTTCCTATGATGGAATTGATAATGTTATAAAACTAAGGTACAATACCAAAAAATTGAAAATTTAAACTTTTAGTATGAATGATGAGAGCATCACTCAATATAATGGAAGATTGATATATGTTTATAATGAATTTTATTACTTGGGAGAATAAATTAAAAAATAAGATCATGCTTTAAAAGTTCTAAGAGCTTTACCCTCTAAGTGGAATGAAATATCTACTACTATTTTTTAATCCACTCCAATTGTAGAATTGACAATGAAAGAATTAATTAGCACCTTGATGATGTATAAAACTAAGATGAAAGCTAAGTCCAAAAATCATATTTCTATTAAAAATAAATATATTGAACTTATAACTAATATGGATGAATTTATTAATTGAATTTATTTGTATTCAAGAAAATAATTATCATATATTCCCAATGTATTTAGAAAACTGTATAACATGAGTTAGAAAATGAATAAAGAAAATTGATGTTATGAATGTAAGGAGAAATGTCACAGAAAGTATAAATGTCCTGTAACAAAAGATCAAAGGAAAGATAATTATAAAAGTAATGGAAATAAATTTATAAATAATAAATGAAGTGTTACTTCTAATTCAAGTGATGAATCTAATACAATATCTGAATCTATTTAGAAAAGTAAAATGGTAAATGTTTGTCTTATGGATCATGTTTATGAGTTACACAACTCTCAAAATTCTAATTCAACTATATTTCTTATTATTAACTTAATAAATATTTTTTCGATTATTTAATAAATTTTAGAATCTTTAAAGAAGGATAATAGGAAACTTATAAAATATTATGAAAATCTTTTTAATTATAAAGAATGAATAGAAAAAAATCTGATTCAAAACCTCAATTTTATTATATTTTTTATGAAAATATGATTAAGGACATATTATAAGAAGTTAATAAATTAAAGAAATCCTCTATCATGATTATTAAATGAGAAAACAGTTTAAATAAAATTCTTTTAAAAAATTAAAGTCATAAAGTCCAACATGGAATAGGTAGTAATAAAGAAAAACCAAAATTATATTAGAATTATTTTGTTCCTTTTTTTGAAAGAAAATATATGTATACTGTGAATTTTCTTTATTGTAGAATATATGGATATTATGAGAAGGAATGATATATAATAAAACCTCAACATTCTTGTATTAATCATTTTTTTTATTTAAAAGAGACATCTAACTTTTATTATGGAATCACTTATAAAAACAAATAGATTTTGTTTCCTAAATCATTAATTACTAACACTTTGAGACCCAAAAACATTTGAGTACCAATAGGAACTTATATTTAATGTAATATAAGCATTAACTAGTTGACTTTGTTGTTATATCATGTAGTGGCTTCATAAAGATTATAAAAATTTAATATATTTCTATGAAAACTTCTTTAATTCTAGAAATGATAATCCAGGAGTATTTCATTTTATTCTTAATATTCGATTTAAGTACACTAAATGTTTTATATAGGGGAGAAAAAGTATTTGTAATTAAACTATAAAAACTATTTTAACTCTATAATTTTATATATTCTTATATCTATTAAAATTATGATTTATTTTTACAAACTCCTTAATAAAAGACTATTTACTTTCATTTCAAACAAAATTTGAAAAATATTCAAATATCTATAGACTTTTTTATTTATTTATGTCAAACATTAAAACATTCTCTAGAATATTTATAATTTAAGGATATAATTTATCACTTTATTATATTAATTTAAAATCATATAAATAAATAAAGGTTTGTGGTAAACTAAATTCCTAATTTACCCTTTCATTTTGACAAACATTATTTTGAAATTTCTTTTTTCAATATTTTTTTTTCATTTACACAAAATTTTCTTTTAGAATAGATTTATTATTCAATAAGTACTTTTAAAAATTAAAATATGAAATAAATTATCTATATTTCATCTTGAGAATCTGAAACATTTCCAGAAAATTGTCATAATGAAACATATTTTCTTACTCTTTCAAACCCTACAATCATCTTTTAAAACTCTCTTAAACCATTTGTCTTCTTTATTTGAAATATGAAATTTGAAGAATTCTAGAAAAACCTGTCTAAATGGAATGAAGAGGTCTAGACCTTCAAGATTAGGGAAAATTATTTCTTAAAAGATAAATTAGGGTAATTTTTTTGTGATATGTTTGGAGAATAGTCGGTTTTCTTTGTTAAGTATTCCATGGAAACAATTTCTAGTAAATTTTTTAAAATTCTTGGTTTTAAATAACTATATGTTCAATATTCTCAAAAATTTAAATAAGGAATAATTTTTTTCGTCTTTTTATCCAAGTTTAATCTCTTAAATGAAGAAGTATTAATGCTGCTTATAAATATAAAGGCATCTAGAAAATCATATGTAGAGAAGAAAGGATATTATATTTCAAAAATAGTTGTTTATACACTTGAAATAAATTATCAAAAAGTGATAGATATACAAATATCCAAATAGTAATTTGATTCATTTAAAGTAAGGATGATAAGTCAAATGGAGTTACTATTATAATAAAATGTTACTTAGTTGTATCTTAATGAGAAAAAAGACTTTTTAGTTAAATATTTTTCATCTTCTTCATTTGTTCAGAGATATGCTTATGATCAAAAGAGAATAGAACAATTGTTAAGAATTATAGATAATATAAGTGAAAAAGTTCAATGTTTAGAGAGTGCAGACGATCTGTATAATATTTCCAAAAATCCCAATTCTTCTTCATCTCGGTAGCTTAGTCAAATTTATTTATATTTTTTTCTCTATTTCTATTAGTTTAAGTACAATTTTTTATATAAATTATACTATTTATTAATTTGTTTTGTTTTATAAAATAGGGATAAATCTATAAGAAACATTTAGACAAATATTTACACTTATAAAGAAAAGTTTGGGTAATAAAAATGAAAAATATCTGAAAAATTACTATATTAAAAAATGTCAAATATGTTTGGGAAAAATTTATTTATATAGATTTTATTTTAAAGGGGGAGAAATATGAATAAATTTTATTTACTCTCATGTATGTAAAATATCATTTATTTATTTTTCATAATTTTAATATTTCTATTATGGGATTTGTAATAATAAAAAAGGTGATATTTTATATAATGTGTTGATTCAAAAAAAAAAATTATTTTTGAATTTTATGCACACAAAAATCCACATTTATGTTACTAATGAAGTTACTTTAAGTGAATTTTATTATTTGAATTACTAGAATAATTTTTTATTTATTTTGGAATCATATTTTGTCTTTAATCCATGGGAGGTTTTTTTTGTCAGTGGAAAGGTATTCTTGACACGTTTTATAAGTAATATATAAACATTGTTCATACCCTACATTTTGAGCGAAACGTATTGTTTATATACTCATCACTTGGAGTAAAAGTATTGATCAAAAACCATAATATTGGAAGCAACCTTACATTTGATGAATAAAAATATGATCCATCATCCCTACTTTTTTAATATACCATATGCTGTCAACCATACTTTT